>CM046880.1:415066505-418050255 GCA_025667525.1 Glebionis coronaria
AAACACTCCACAAACTGGCTATAATTAAATAATATGATTCTAAATAGTTCAGATCACATACTGTTTCAATGAATTGGTAACTAGCATCAAAAGTTCATGTCTCTCATCAAAAAGCATCATAAGTCCAAGATACCCTATTCTCTTTTCGGCGAACCCGGGAGCTGCGATTAATCTGAGACATTCCATTTGACCAAAATATGTTGGATATCCTAACATGTGAATAAATATGAGCTTTGTTAAATTACGGTGACTATAATCTTGTCTATTGTCACTAATCCCTGCCCGGATCATGGAACATTCTTTTCTAACAACACTACGCTCCTCGATCTGTTGCTGTTTTGCATGCACGTATTGCCTGAATCATATCCCTGCAATTTTTCCACATGTCATCTTTTTTATATATAAAGCGATAATTAGTGTCTAGTGTTTGGGTGTAGTAATACTGCGTATTATAAAATTATCACAACTTCATGCTGCAGGATTATATCCAAACACGCCCTAAGCTCAAATATGAACGAACAAAAAATAATGTCTATTAAGATGAGATTACCAACACACCTCAAACGCGTCCCAGATGAAAAAGGGTTCATGATTTGATCCATTCTGATAGGGGCGTGTTTACGGCATAAAAACACATTATATAAACGGGTCGCATAGGGACAACCCGTAATCACATATACGTTCATACATTGAAGCTGATTATACATGGAACCAGAAAACGACAGGGTCGCTGATGGTTACAATGATTTGATCTGAAGCCTAATTCTCTGATAAATTCCAATCCAAATGTGGTGATGATGACGATGAATCTATGCTGATTTTTATTTTTTATGAAAATGGGTGAAATGTACAGAAAATTATGCACTCTGCATTAAAATCTTTTTCAAAAATATATTTTCTTAATATATATGATCTTAAAGCATATGAGACTCATTGCATTTTCTTGGAATATGATTGTATTTTACTTATGTTTAAAACTAAAAAGTTAAACATAACAATAGCTATCTTATGTTAAGTATAAACATAACCATAAGTCTTGTTTTTAAAATGAAGTATGAAAGTTTCGATAACTATTTAAAGTAACGTTTCTAAAAAAACATACATGATATAGTGTGATACTAAATCGAATCAGATGCACAAGATTAAGGAAAGGTGTAATCTTAAAAATATGTCTTTTTAATGTTTGTCATGTTTGGAACTTGCCATTGTGGATCATGTGCCCATCATGCTCACTAGTTTTCATTCTTCACTCGCCACTTGCTCGAGCTCTAAGTTTGGGCTCATCTAATGACAGAGCTTGAGCCCGAGCTTTATATCAACATCAATTACGGTTGTGAGTCTAACCGAGCCTTAGGAATATATACATCATCCATACATATACCTATGTATAAACGAGCTTCAAATAAATAGACGAGTTGCATACTTCAGAAGTTGGTTTGGATTGATCAGAGCATATAATCTGTAATGAGACAGTGTGAATCGTGATCATCACACCCTTAAGTAGAGCTTATTAATGAGAGGCATGCCTGGTCACGGAAACAACGATATTCAACAGTTCACATGTACCCTGCTTTCTTTTATATATGCCGATACAAGTGAACCAATACTATGTGCTATTTTGTCAAAATATTTATCACAAATCTCTTTACAAGTAAACCTAAACTTAATTTGTGCCATTATTTCAAAACAATTATCAAGAATCTCTTCGATCATATATATACATTGATTGCTGAATTTACTGAAGTTTCCTTCACATTTTATATCAACTGCAACACAACATGTCTTCCTTTCACATTTATTAAGAGATAATAAAGTCTAAGCCTGGTTTGTGGGTTTAGGGCATTAGGGTTTCACCATTATAAATAATGGTTGATAATAATATTATTATCAACCATTATTTATAATGGTGAAACCCTAATGCCCTAAACCCACAAACCGGGCTTGGGCTTTATTATCTCTTAATAGAACATAATATAACTAGAGAGCAAAGCCTATGTAATGAACCACAACAATTTAGTTCCAACTCACATATAATTAATCATTCATGCTAAAGACCTACAATACTCAGAAACAAATTAAAAGAAAACATAATAGGCTTCATATTAGAATGCCGGCCGGTAGATCAGCAAAATATGCAAGGCAGCAAGGGGTATCAACAAGTTAGATGTCAATATCATTATCTGCCGCCGTATGCCTTCTTTGGCCTTAGCTGTAATCACAAAGGAAATAGTAACAATCAATAAAAGAACTTTTATGAAAGATGCTAATTTGCATTATTCATAATAAAACTGAGTGACTGATCATTACCTGGTTGCTGTGGCCACACTTTTTCTTCCTGCAGTTTGTAGCCCTTGGGTGCAGACGAGCATAGCACCTAACAGAAAACAAAATTGTTAGTACATACAAGGATATGATCAGTGAAAACAATACACAAAATAATTGAGATATGTGATACAAACGGATATACTAAAGAAACAAATGGCATCCAAACATAATCGTAAACATTAAAAGACATAGACGAGAACAACTCACTTGCGGCAAATTTTCTTATCTTGATTATACTTCTGAGCCAAAGCCAACAATACAGGGCTATAGCAAAGATAACCTCCTCTCAGCCTTAAAAACAAATAAATATTCGACTCTGCACAAACAATAATAAATCAAAAGCTAAACAACACAGCAAAATAAGAAAAACACAATCCGAATATGCCAAATATGTTAAGTAAATAAAAAGAAGTAAACCTTTCTGGATGTTATAATCAGCAAGAGTACGGCCATCTTCTTCAAGCGGTTTTCCGGCATATACAAACCTTTGATCGTCCGAAGGAATACCTTCTTTGTCCTGGATTTTAGCCTTAAGGTTGGCGATGGTGTCGGATGACTTAACCTCAAAGGTTATTGTGTTCCCTGGCAAGTTTATCACAAATATCAGCATCGTCTTTCGATCACTCTTTGTCAATCGTACGTCGTTAAAGGTTAATTGCATGGGATACATGCGAGTGAGAGGTTTTATAGTACAATTATCAATGCTTGTGCTTAATGGATTGTTGTCACCGATATTCTAGGTAATTATCATGTCAAGTATTTCCTTAGTTTAAGATGATACGGAGAACAGTATTAATTTTACAACGTAATGAGCACGTTTTAATTTTATCTCAACAAGTAAAAGGTTCCTCGGTTTTGCTAACCAATGCCGAGTTGAGTTTATTATATCTAAGTTTGTTATGATATAATAAAAAATAAGAATTTATAAAATATAAGCCGAAATATGGCTTGTTTTCGACTTATATAACGTGAACCGAATTTTGTTGCTTATTTTGATACTTAGGAGCTTATATAAGTTTATCATGATATAATAAACATATATCAGCTCATAAGTTTATCATGATATAATAAGTTTATCATTATATAATAAACATATATCAGCTCATAGACCTCCAAATAAGGCACAAAATTAAGGCTTATGTTATATAAGCTAAAATAGGCTTACATTATATAAGCCAAATCAAACACTCCCTAAATAAACTCATAAATTACTATATACAAATATAATTTTTACTAATATTAAAAAGTTTTAGTTTCCATGCGAGAATTTTTGATAATTTTCGACAAGAAAATTACTTAAAAAAACTACAAAATGTGAAAAACATATATTTATAATTGTTCAAACAACTTAGTAATGACCTAATGGGTAGGGTTTTATTTTTTGTTTACTTAAAAGGCTACATGTTTTCTACTAATATCCAAAACAAACCATATAAAAATTCATATTTTTAAAAGAATGGTTATTTTCGACAAAGAAACGGAACATGCTGATTAATTTGGATTTTTAGGAACCTAGAGTCGGACAACGGTTCTAATATACGATTCACTTTTGGTATCATTCCAGTATAGTTCTTCGGTTCTTTTGGTTCCTCGGTCTTTTTACACCCATAGTTGTAAAATTACTTAGATATATACAATATTACTCAATTTAAATGGTATCCTATATTAATCGAAGCATTTTTAGGAGCCAAAAAGAAACTGAAAACAGAATCATTGTCATACGCTTCATTCTACGACACACTTATGCTAGTCTTTGTAGCTTTATCCTCCATATTTCTTCAACTTCTCTCACAGTTCTTGAATCCTTGACCTTTAAGCTCGCCAATTTCATACTAACAACTTCTTTAATAGCACTCAGAATGGCTTTTACATCTCTTTTCTCATTCTTAAACCGTCTAACCTTCTAATGATACTCCAAATCCAAATGTTACTATTATTAGGTAAACAGCTAATCTCCACTATTATTTTGTCCCAACAATCAGGATAGCACCACATTCAGCATACTCATCATTTGTTTCCAAACTTTATTCGAATAATCACACGTGAAAATAGATGGTTATGTGAAATAGATGGTTATGTGAGTCAGGGCACTTGTTACATAAAGAAAAGCACATCAAAACATCATTAGGTCTCACACTAGTAATTTATCTTGTGTCATTAGTTTTTTTAATGGCTAGCCAAGTTACAGAAGCATGCCTGGGTATATAGCTTGTGAAAACCACACTACAGAACTTCAGATAACTTTTTGATCAATGGAGCACATATCTTTTTTGTTGGAGATTAATCTATTTAATCTTTGTTACAGTATGTTTTTAAGTTTGTTTATGTTTCTGTAAGTTAAAGGGCTGCACTTTGTTTTAGGCCCAAGCCCGATTATTAGTTAGGTTAGCAGTTGGAAACGGTTATAAGCGATACGTTTGTTGGTTTCACAAAACCATCACAATGCTTCACCAATATACCGATTCATCATGTATATATAGATTAGGTTTCCTGTATGAATTCTGTAACCCCATTCATTCAATAATATCAGTTTATATTAGGGTTCATACCCCATCTTCTGTGTTCTGTATGATATGATGATGATGTTCATGATGTTTGTTTGATCATTCGATCCTGGAAATCCATAGAAAGAGCCTGTGCAAAAGTGGTATCAGAGCGACAAGAGATCAAACAACAAATGATTCATGTCAAGAATCATCATTCAAGAAAGTTTATGGCGTGTTGTTTTTTTTCTGCAAAAGAAGGAAGAATATATTCAGAGATTTGCCCGGGAATTAGTAAAATACAGTTGGTTGATTCGTCTCGCAAACAAGAAAGTATGAAGTCGTATGAGTAAGTATGATAAAATCTTTGCAAAAATCAACAACTGCCATGTGAAGAAAGAAGAAACAGAAGGAAAGAAAAAAAAAGTATGTGAAGAAAGAAGAAACAAAAGGAAAACAAAAAAAACACAAAGAAGGAAGGAAGAAAAGTTTTGTGTGTTTTTTTAAACCCAAATTCCAGAAGAAGAAAAAGGATTATGTTTGTTTTTCTCTCTATGTCAGCAACCACCAGAAACAAGAGGGAAGAAATTATACTTTGTGGCCTGAAGTGTTGATTAACGCATCACAAAGGAGTAAGAACAAAAGGTATTTTTAATTCACAAATTGAGTTTAGTACATTCATATATTTGTGATCGTGCGAAACCTGTGTGGTTCAAGTAAGAACGTCAGATACGTGAGTAGTTGCAAAAGACCAGGTAATACCGAGACGATTAAGTTCAGTACGAGTACGAAGTAGGCAACCCTAACCAGCGGTTGTCTATATAAGTAAGGAAGTAAGAGAAGCCATAGTGTTTCACCCCGTAAGAGAAACCGTAGTGTTTCACCCCGTAAGAGAAACCGTAGTGTTTCACCGTAAGAGAAACCGTAGTGTTTCACACCGTAAGAGAAACCGTAGTGTTTCACACCGTACAAGAAACCGTAGTGTTTCACCCCGTAAGAAAGACCATAGTGTTTCTCAAGTAAGGAAGATCAGAAGGAAGATCGAAAGGCAAGGAAAATTCTTGGTTAATAGCATGTTAAATGGAATTGTTCATGATTCACAACAAGTAAGATCGAATCCCTGAAGATTCACAGCAAGTCGCGAACCATGACGATTCAAGAAAGACCCGAACCATGAAATTCTTCGAAAGAAAGGAAGGACGGAGAAGATTGGAGTATACAAAGATAAATAGATTAAGGGGGAATGTTGGAGATTAATTTATTTAATCTTTGTCACAGTATGTTTTTAAGTATGTTTTATGTTTATGTAAGTTAAAGGGCTGCACTTTGTTTTAGGCCCAAGCCCGATTATTACGTTTGTTGGTTTCACAGAACCATCACAACGCTTCACCAATATACCGATTCATCATGTATATATAGATTAGGTTTCTTGTACGAATTCTGTAACCCCATTCATTCAATAATATCAGTTTATATTAGGGTTCATACCCCCATCTTCTGTGTTCTTATTCTGTATGATATGATGATGATGTTCATGATGTTTGTTTAATCATTCGATCCTGAAAATCCATAGCAAGAGCCTCTGCAACATTTTTAAACAGTGCTTATTTCAAATCTTTTTTCTTGTCCATCCTTATTGACCCATATAGCATAATCATTCAACTTGAAAATGTCTTACAACATTGAAGTTATCCACCCTCTCAGGCCACAACCATTCATCATCTTTTGTTATTTCATTCACAGTAATATTATTATTCAATCTTGCATCATATTAGTACTGATCCTCCGCATCACAATTCACTTAAAAAGATTAAAAAAAAAGTTTCGATTCACATATCAAAGTTTATATCAATTTAAAGATGATTAAATTTTAAAAAACAATATGAAAAACGGTTTGTTGTAAAAGTTTGTCGTTTGAGACTTGAGAGTTATGTGCTTTCAAAGTTTAAAGGTGAATTATAAAAACGGATAAAAAGACTAAATTTCTCTTGTCAAAATAGAAAAGGCTAGCTTTAATCATGTGTGTTGGATGAGATCGGTTAATGATCCCAAGGCTGTAAATACTCTCTACACTTTCTAATTTGCATATAATCACACCTCTAATCATATCCTCCGACAGTAATATTTATAACAAGATTAAGAAAATGTGCGATTTTGAATATATACTTTTTTTTTTAATGTTTGTCATGTTTGGAACTTGCCGTTGGTGGATTATGATGTGCCCATCATGCTCACTTGCTCACTTTTGCTAATTGTGTTATTCTTAATTAATTAGTTTAAGCTTTGATTTTAGCGTTTTCGCTAATAAGGACACCGCCCCATCTAAAGCCCAAGAAACATTGGCGAGTGCCCTTTTTAGTGAGATGGTTAAGGATATGGAAGCCCACTTTGACATGACGGTTAGACAGAAAGCAGTTTTCGAGTGTCTTCGCGCACCACATGCCCAAGATTTCCTACAAGCTATCCCCATAGACGGGCTCGGTCAACATATGTCGCCGGTGGAATACCACACTATCCTTAAGTATCGCCTTATGATTCCATTATTTCCGGTTGATGCTATATGCCCTATTTGTCGCAAGGCATTTTGGATTCTTTTGGGGAACATGCGGTTCATTGTAAAGAACTTCCGGGCTTCAAGTATCGACATTATTTTGTTAGGGACGTTCTTTACGACATATGTAGGCGTGGTGGGATCTCCGCCAAAAAAGAGGCACCTGTGAATTTCTTGACCGACCCGTCAGATGGAAGATCCACACTGAGACCCGCTGATATTTTGGTTTTTGGATGGGTTGGAGGTAAACATGCGTGCGTTGATTTGACAGGTGTTTCTCCTCTCGTAGGGCTAGGCAGTCGAGATTTTACAGCGGGTCAGGCTGCTATAAAAGCCGCCTCGTGCAAAGTGACTAAACACGAGAAAGCATGTGTTGAAAATCAACATGTGTTTATTCCTTTCGCGTTTGATACATTTGGTTTCCTTGCACCTGAGGCGGTGGAGCTACTTACGAGAATACAACGTGTTATGAATAGTAATGTTTTGACTCCTAAATCCACAAACGTTGTATTTAATAGACTTGGTTTTGCTATACAAAAAGGACTAGCGGCGCAGCTTGTTGCCCGTTTGCCTTCTCTTAATATGTAAATTATAATTATTCTATTTTATTAACTCGATATAAAAAAAAATGATAATAGTAAAAAAAAAAAAAAAAAAAAAAAAAAATTAGTTTACTACTACTAACTAGTAGTATAAGATTCATTGTGTGCAGCGGTGAAAATGATCCGAGCCGTTTGAAAAAAAGCTCGGGATCAAATTGGTAGACAATGCTCGAGCGAGTCAAGCCTAAACGAGCTCGAGCTCTTAAGTTTGGGCTCGAACGCGAGCTTTACATTAAGATCGATTAGACTCGTGAGTCTAACCAAGCCACAATATATTGTCTATCCATATATAGCTATATATATAAAGAATTAAACGTGCTCGAGCTCAGTGTGATTAACGAGCTAAGTTCCATTTGAATTTTATTTCCTTCAACACGTCATATAGATTAGTCGAGCCCGGTCCGAATTCGAGCTTGTGAAAATTTATACGAGCCGAGCTAAAGCTCAAAATATGAGGCTCGAGCCGAGGCTTGGTCTCTTACATGCAGCCATTGGCTTTTCATTGATGTCCATCACATTCAGAAACATCCCTGCATAAGCTTCAGAAGTTGCTGGTTTGGATTAATCAGAGCATATAATCTTCTATGAGATAGTTGTGAATCTTGATCATCATACCCTTAAGTAGAGCTTATTAATGAGAGGCGTTCCTTAAGGCCTGGTCACGGAAACAACGAAACTCAACAGTTTACATGTACCCTGCTTTCTTTTATATATGCCGATACAAGTGAACCAAAAGTCCAAAACTATGTGCCATTATGTCAAAAGATTCATCAAGAATCTCTTTGATCATATATATTGATTGCTGAGTTTACTAACGTTTCATATTTATATTAGTGTCATGTCCTTAGGTTTCATGTAATGATTTATCACCAGTTGAATTTAGTCATGAACATAATATAACTAGAGAGCAAAGCCTATGTAATGAACCACAACAATTTAGTTCCAACTCACATATAATTAATCATTCATGCTAAAGACATACAATACTCAGAAACAAAAAAAAACATAATAGGCTTCATATTAGATTGTCGGCCGGTAGATCAGCAAAATATGCAAGGGGTATCAACCAGTTCCTCTCCTATAGATGTAACGGTCGCAGGTCAATATCTGCCGTATGCCTTCTTTGGCCTTAGCTGTAACCAAAAAGGAAAAGAAAAGTTAGACCAATCAAAATGGACTTTTAAACTCATTTGCAGACATAAACAACTTAATAGACTCATTACTTGGTTGCTGTGGCCGCACTTCTTCTTCCTGCAGTTTGTAGCCCTTGGGTGCAGACGAGCATAGCACCTAACAGAAAACAAAATTGTTACATAAATGGAGATGATCAAAGAAAACAATACACAACATAAACTCAGAAGTCGAATGGCTAAAATGATGCAAACTACACATATACAATCCAGACAAGTTCGAAATCACAACACAACATTGTTGAAAAAAAGATACTACGTAATACGGTGAACAACAAGGTGAACCTAAATTTATTCATTGACATTACTTAGAGAAAGAAGGTCTAATCTATAGATGAAATATGTGATAAAAACGGATATAAGAAGAAGCAAATGCCATCCAAACATAATCGTAAACATTAAAAGACACAGAAGAGAACAACTCACTTGCGGCAAATTTTCTTATCTTGATTATACTTGCGAGCCAAAGCCAACAATTCAGGGCTATAGCAAAGATAACCTAGATAACCTCCCATCAGCCTTAAGAACAAATAAATATTCGACTCTGCGCAAACAATGAAAAATCAAAAACTAAACAACACAGCAAAATAAGAAAAACACAACCGAATAAATAAAAAGAAGTAAACCTTTCTGGATGTTATAATCAGCAAGAGTACGGCCATCTTCTTCAAGCTGTTTTCCGGCATATACCAACCTTTGCCAGTCCGAAGGAATACCTTCTTTGTCCTGGATTTTAGCCTTAAGGTTGGCGATGGTGTCGGATGACTTAACCTCAAAGGTTATTGTGTTCCCTGGCAAGTTTATCACAAATATCAGCATCGTCTTTCGATCACTTTCTCAATCGTACGTCGTTAAAGGTTAATTGCATGCATGGAATACATGCGAGTGAGAGAGGTTTTATAGTACAATTATCAATGCTTGGGCTTAATAATTAACCGACTGGATTATTATTGTTGTCACCGATATGCTATTGTCAGTTACTAGTATTTCTTTATACTAGTGCGAGTGGAAGAAAACTTCCAAACGCCACAATAGCTTTTTAACAAATTTACTACAACTAACTGAGCTTTCTTTTGGAGTTAATGACACTCACCCAAAAACAGTACAACTCACTACACATCACCTCCATTTTTTTATTAAATATCTTTTGTTCATACATTTTATTAAAACACAGGTACATAGAAAATTAAAATACAGTACGAAATTAAAAGGCGTTACATAAGAATTTAAAAACAACATTTAAAAAAACATAAAATATAGAAAAAAAATTTAAGCATTGGCAAACAAATGCTCGACCAAATCTGCTCGAAGATTGTGATATTCTTGCGAGGAGCTGATATGTCGCATAGCTTGTAGCACGCGTTCTTGGGTTTGAAACACATCATCTTCTAGTTGAATTTCTTCTTTTAGTAACCATTTAGGAGATATTGCTTTTTTTTTAACTTTCGAACCATATTATGTAATATGATGCATGTGTACATCATATTCATGATTCTTTCTTTCCGGAAAGCTCGTGCAGGATTGGCTAATATGACCAATTTCTTCTTCAAAATACCAAAAGCTCTTTTCACATCTTTTCTTGCGGATTCTTGTTTTTTCTTATATAAAATCCTCTTGTGGTCACCGTCAGCCAGGAATTGTCTTAACAAGTGGTGCCAATTCCGGATATATCCCATCCGTAAGATAGTATCCCCACGGATAGTGTACACTGTTAGCCACAAACTCCACCTCTGGTGCTCGTCCGGTTTTCAAATCATTAAATAAAGGGGACTGATATAAAATGTTGATGTCGTTGTTCGACCCAGAAACACCAAAAAATGCATGCCATGTCCACAAGTCATGCGACGCCACAGCTTCAAGTAAAATGAATGGATTCAGTCCATGATATCATCTAACATATTGCCCTTTATAGGCAACTGGACAACCGAACCACTCCTAGTCTGTACAATCAAGACTTTCTATCATCCCTGGAATCTCGTGTTTTGCTTCATGATGCGCATAAATTTTCTCAACATCAGTATACATGGGATTTCTCATATACTCAGCCCCGAATATTTCCAAAACAACACTAAGAAATGATCAAGTGATTCTCGAAAAGTTCTTGGGCTCATTTGCAGATAGTCATCTAGAAAACCAGGAACAACACCGTATGTCAATTGACGAATTGCCGAGGTGCACTTTAACAACGACAAAATACTTTCTTTTCCGGTACAATTAACATTATTACGAAAGTATGCAGAATTGTTAGTCACTTCACTAAATATCCAGCTGAAAAGGGGGCAGCCCATTCGAAAAACCTTCTTGAACTCTTTCTCATCGTATCTTGGGTTCGCCGAAAAAAAAGAGGCAATTTACCGATCATGAGCACCTATTCGGTCTCGAGTTATGACGTTGCTTGGTAATCGATTAGCACTGCGTTTTCGCTTAATAAATAATATTTGTCTTTTTAGTTCGTTATTCTCGACTCAATACGAATTGATCATCCAATAGAAATCAGGTTAAGTAATTGTTTTTGGTGTTAGATTTTATAAAGTTTTGGTAATCTCGGTCTAATTATCACAAAGCACGTAAAAATGTAAAAATATGATCTCTACGCATCCGTACTAAGCTAAAACAAAGTGCACATACCACATTTATTGCCAAAAGTACAAGTAATTAATGCACAAGATATAAAATTGCTAAAAATGTAATTTTATAAAACTACAAGGACTAAAAATGTAAATTCAGAAACTTGAAGGACTGAAAATGAAACAATAACAAAATAATAACAAAAATATAACAAACTACCAAACTCCTTAACAGAAAATGTAACTAACAAACAAAGCTGAGGACTGATTTGCAAAACCTAAAAAGTTTAAACTATTTTTAACAGATTAAGCAACTCCCTAAACTCTAGGGACTATAATGCAAATTTTACAAGTGTATTAGTGAAAACGGGCTTATAGGATTGAATAAGCCACAACTAGAGTTCTAGTCCACCAAATAAGCTGAGATTACTTTCAAAAGATTTCTAATCCAGATATACCTAGTCGGTTTCAAGGATTTCAACTGAAATGATCTATAAGCCAAATAAGCAATTTTTGTAATAAGCACTTTTAAGAGAACAACTTATTAGGATAAGCACTTAAGCTGATTTGCTCAAAATATGTTCTATAGGCCAAATAAGAAAGACATATCCAAGAAAATCTAAAAAAGCTCCAAAGAATAAGCCAGAAAATCAAATAAGCTATTTTGGCTTATATTGACCAAGCGTTGATCAAGTTTGACCTTGGTCCAATCTGAATTTCTAAGCTTATGCAACTGTTTTGTGGAAGAAAATATTAACTTTTATGAAGAGAATAAGTCTGTATGAGAAATCTGATAAGCTACCATCACAAAAACTGAACTTTGCTCAAAGGCTTATACTATGGCTTAGTTCTTGCTTATTAGTGAGAACTGCATGGTTTACTTTATATCTCTAGAAAGCTTATATGATAAGCTATACTCAGAAACAAGAATTACTTCCTAACTCTATGTAATCAAGATTTGGCATGAGATTGAAATAGGCATGTTTAAGCTGTGAAATCTGACCCAAAGTTTTTTAGTACTAATTGCCTGTTTGACTTTAGGTTAGACTCCAAAACTTTGCAGACTTACTTGTTACCAACTAGTGAGTGTAAACTAGCTCCTATCAACAACTTCTAACAACTGAATCAAGATTTATGATCACTACCAAACACTAGTTAATAGAACTAAGCAAGAATTAAGCAATGAGACCTACTCAAAACTAACAGATTAAGCAAGCAAACAATCAAACCATATCGAAGAACTGAAAATAAGCAAATAACAGGCAATTCCAAGTAGTATTACACTAAGAAACCAGATTAAGCATGCAAACTAGGATTTTAGAGGAATTTTGTAAAGAAAAACTTATAAGAACTTATTGAAGGATCCTTTGATGCAGAAGTGAACGTTGAGCTCACTTGTGACTCTATCAACACCAAATCAACTAATCTACTCAGCTACAACCCACATCAATCATCATCATCATTATAACTGCTCTGCTATAATCTCTAATCAAAGAATTAGGCTCTGGTTGTGCTAGGAAAATGAACTGTAACTGTTGAATACTTGTACAAAGCTTCTAAATCAATCAACAATTTCCATTGTTCAATCAAGAACAACATAATGAAAGTATAACAGTAGGATAGTATGAATTTGCTAGTGAAATGAGAATGAGAGGTGAATTTAGGTAAAACCGAATTTCATTAATGGAATTGTTGTTACAACTGAACTAACAAACTAACTAACTCTCAAAGTGTTTGTTAGACACCTTGAGAGGTTAGAAATGCTAACTAAAAAGGATTGAGAGAAAACTGGGAAAAGTGTGTGTTTTTACACACTTAGCTACATAATTCCAAACGAACTAGTCTAAGGGTATTTATAGAGTTGAGAATGAGTGTTGGTGAGGCCTCTGACGTGTTTCTTCCAATAGGAGAGTGCCAAGTGTCCACTTCTGATTAATTGATTCTTCAAGTGTTCTTCCCAAATTTGGGGAATTTGATTCCCTGAATGTTTTGTTAATTAAAGTGTTGGGATGGATTCGTCTTGTGATTACGATCACTTTTGGTGTTGAAAGCTCTTCATGAAAATGTCTCTAGCTTAATCTTCGTTTTGCACTTGACTTGGCCGCGTGGCACGATAGTATTGGGTGTTGAGAGTTCACACGGATCATAATCCAGAAAGTGAAATATGATTGGTAGTTGGAGCTGAGTGGGACTATTGTGATTCGTCCCCCACTCCTCCTCTCTCTTTAATTAATACTGCTTATTTGTCAATCCACTAATCCCAAATACTTGAATATGATTGGTCCATTGAGCTTCACATGGATTAAGCCTTGAATAACTTCCAATATTGGCAGAAATGGTCCTTCAAGTTGGCAGTTTATGTTTTAAGCATAGAAACTTTGCAATCTTGTCATCTTTGGCCCTTTGACTTGTTGTTTGACCATTTTCTGAACCTTTGACTTGAGTTGACTTTCACTTGAAGTCTTTTGACTTTGATGAAGTTGCACTTTTAGTCCTTGATCTTTAGAAAATTGGCAAGATAGGTCCTTTGACTTGTGTTGACTTGTCATCTTTTGTCATTTTTTCGTCTTTTCTTCATCATAAATGCCTTGATTTCCATGTTTGCATCAAATTTGTATCTCTTTACCTACATAAGCACAAACAACAAAGAATACCCATAATACTGCTTTTACACATCAAAATCTGGTATTTTACTTTGTGTTTTAGAGTTAAATTTGATATAATTGATATACGATTTCACTCATATCAAATCTCCTACATTTGATCATTGCCATGACCTCATGCAATGCCACATTTCAAAGCACAAATTTACACTTTTCTCATAATTAATCCACCTTGGCCATTATGGAATGCTTTTACACTACACTACACTATATGATGCATGATTTTGATTTTTAGGAATGCAATGTAGAATATGAACTCTATTTATTTATTTTTGTATTTTCTTGAAAATGGTTTGATGGAAATAACTCATATAGAAATCAAGGACTTTAATTAGGGCTTTGTTACCATGAATACTTATCATTCTCAAGTTTCACTTTCCCCATACTAAGCGTAAAAACGAGATCATTGTTATTCATAAGTGAAAGTGCATCGACTTATTCATACAAATTAATTGTGTTACCATTATACCCCCACTTATTATGCCTCTAAGACCGGTTATTATTTTAGCAAATTGCTTGAGAGCAAATTTTTTATTATTTAAAGCGTGAAATATAAGAAATGTAAAATCTGAAAATAAGGAAGCACGGTTTTAATCCTAAGTAACCATCTTATCCATTAATTAAAAAACCGCCCACAATTGATATAAGTTCGACCCAAAGTAATAAGTCATTCGCCTTATGTGTAAGATCCTTATGTCATGCATTAATAAGAAGCTACACACTCGCTACGGAAAGAAAAATAAAACTCACGCAATAATTTATATCCGCCGCCTTTTTGAAACCTTGGATCTTCAATCCCGCAACCCGTAAAGGTAATACTGGATTGGAGCAACTACTAAATCCCCGCAACTCTTGTGAGAGTAATATTGGAATTCAATAGCTACTATAATTAACACTTCACTGTCCCTCTTGGGAGTCTTGTATAATTATTTTTTTCTTTTCTTTTCTTTTTCTTTTTCTCTTTTTTTTCTAGCCATTGATTTTTTATAAGCCGCTCTTATTTTTCTTTATTCCTCACAAATAAAATGAAAAGAATAAAAGGAAAAACACCCACTAAGTATTAAGCATGACATAAGTCTAGTACACATAAAACGTTCTAACTTAGAATTTTAAGACGTACTTATACCAACCACGAATGATTAGTCAAAAATGCATAAGAGACTACAAACCGACTAAAACAATTCTTGATTATTTATTAACATATATACATGCGTTGACAAGAAAGTAAAGGTTACGAAAGGGGATATAAAAGCCACAAGTAATTAATATTAGATTTATCTAGCCCTTTACACTTACTTCAAAATCTATCATCTTTCGTTCTTCACAATTTAAAATCTCAAATAATGAGACTAGTGGATGCTTAGCCTAATAAACCAATAAATGTCTACATGGTTAAGGATACTAGCTAGAGTAAGCTTGGATAAGCAAACTCGGGTTGAGTCAAACTATTCATGGCGGGCCTAATATGTCAAAGATATCTAAACTTGTTAAACCATATCCTTTATTATATTTTTCTTTCTATATTTTTTTGAAGAAACAAAAATAAAAGAAAATGCAAGGTGTATGCAAATGAAAAATGATTAATGCAAAAATTATGAATGCATATTTTTGGTGGCAAAAGTAGATCAAAAATTTTAAAAATGTTTGAAAAATTAATTTCCAAGTTATCATGAAAGCAATGACAATGTTCTAGGTAAGGTCACTTCGATAGAAGACCCCCTACACTTAAGATAAACATTGTCCTCAATGTCTAAGAGTATTAGAGTAAACTCCTCTACACTTATGACATTGATAACTTTGCTTAAACCAAGTTAAGGAAAGGTCTACTAAAGTGAATTCATTTTAGACATTATTAAGAGTCAATTTTGAATCACAAAAGTAACAAAGTGAACCTGATACAAGGGCCTCCTCCATAAGCTCCAATACATGCAATGAGAGAGAGAAACCCTACAAACATCAAGAAGACAAAAGAGAGGCACCCCCTACACTTCATCTCATCTATATACCCTTTATTCCTATCCTACCACACTTTAGTCTAAATGATCTAAGCCTAGTTATTCATGGGGAAAATGGGGATCTCTTGGAACATTTCAACGAAAATGTCATCCCCAAAGTAATGCTTAACATGATGACCATTCACTTTGAAATTTGGGCCATTTGGTTGTGACAACTCAATAGTCCCATATGGAAATACTTGAGCAATAGTGAATGGACCGGACCATCGTGACTTAAGCTTGCCCGAAAAAAGCTTCAACCGTGAGTTAAAGAGTAAAACCAACTCTCCAACTTTCAACTCACGGTTCTTGATCTTAGCATCATGAAATTTCTTAGTCTTTTCCTTATAAAGCAATGAGTTTTCATAGGCATCGGTTCTAAGCTCATTCATCTCATTAAGTTGGTCTTTCCTATGTGAACCGGCTTGGTTTATATCAAAGTTAGCCCATTTAAGAGCCCATGAGCCTTATGTTCTAACTCGAATGGGAGGTGTCATGATTTTCCATAGAAAATTCTATAAGGTGTACAACCAATTTGTGTCTTAAAAGCGGTTCTAAAAGCCCACAAAGCACCATCAAGCTTATCCGACCAAGAAGCTCGATGCTCTCCCACCGTACGTTCTAAAATCCTCTTTAAACCATGATTTGTGACCTCGTTTTGCCCATTGGTTTGAGGGTGATACGCGGTAGAAAGTCTATGGTTAACACCATACTTCTTCATGACTCTTGTAAATTGATCATTACAAAAATGAGTCCCACGATCACTTATGATGCACGAGGTACACCAAATCTAGCAAATAATTGCTTCGAGAACTTGACTACAACTCTAGCATCATTGATAGGTTAGGCCTTATCCTCAACCACTTAGAAACATAATCCACCGCTACGAGTATGTACTTATTGCCCTTTGATGATGGAAAAGGTCCTATAAAATCTATGCCCTATACATCAAATATCTCACATTCTTTTATAAAATTTTATGGCATCTCATCTCTTTGATTAATTTTTCCTTGTCTTTGACAAACATCACAATATTTCACCATTTATTGGGCATCTTTGTAAATGGAAGGCTAATAGTAACCCGAATCAAAGACTTTTTTAGCCGTGTAGTTAGGCCCAAAATAGACCCCCGTGGGTCCCTTATGGCAAGCTTCTAAAATCTTAAATGCTTCGGGCCCATCTACACAACGTCTTATGATTTGGTTCGCCCATTTCCTAAAGAGGTAAGGGTCATCCCAAAGTAATATTTAGCTTCCTTGAGAAACTTTTTCTTTTGTTGGGAAGTAAGACCCTCAATAAGAACATCCCCCACAAGATAGTTTGCAATATCTGCAAATCAAGGGGTGGCATCCTCTTGGGAAGAGATAGACATGAGTTCCTCAAGTGGAAAGAATTCATTGATTTCCTTATGAGGTAATTCTACTTGAAAAGGATGCTCAAGTCTACTCAAGTGATCCGCCGCTAAATTCTCGGCTCCTTTCTTATCACGAATTTCTATGGAAAACTCTTGGAGCAACAAAACCCATCTCAAAAGTCTAGGCTTAGCATCTTGTTTTGTCATAAGGTATTTGAGAGTGGAATGGTCCGTATACACTATGGTCTCTAAAAGCACAAGATAGGGTCTAAATTTCTCAAAAGCATATACAATAGCAAGCAATTATTTTTCCGTGGTGGTGTAATGTAATTGAGCACCCGTCATTGTCTTACTCGCATAGTGTATAGGTTGAAAATACTTATTAAGTCTTTGCCCCAAAACGGCCCCCACGACATAATCACTAGCATCACACATGATTTCAAAAGGCAAATCCCATTTTGGTGATACCAAAACGGGAGCCTTAGTCAATTTTTCTTTGAGAATCTCAAAAGACTCTAAACAATCTTTTGTGAATATGAAAGGAGCCTCTTTTTCTAAGAGGTTGTTCATGGGTCTATCTATCTTAGAAAAATCTTGAATAAAACGTGTATAGAAACCCGCATGTCCCAAAAATATCCTAACTCCTTTCACCGTGGTAGGTGGGGGAAGTTTGGCAATAACGTCTATCTTAGCACGATCCACTTCTAAACCTTTGTTAGATATCTTATGCCCTAAAACTATCCCTTCTTTGACCATGAAACGGCACTTCTCCTAATTTAGAACAAGACGTGTTTCTTCACACCTTTTTAGCGTACGTTCTAAATGGGAGAGACAAGAAGTAAATGAATCTCCAAAGACCGAGAAATCATCCATGAATACTTCCATTGTGTGCTCAATCATGTCATGAAAAATTGCCATCATACACCTTTGAAATGTCCCCGGGGCATTGCACAAGTCAAAAGGCATTCTCTTATAAGTAAATGTGCCATAGGGACAAGTGAATGTCGTCTTTTCTTGATCTTTTGGATCAATGGGTATTTGGAAATAACCCGAAAATCTATCTAGAAAGCAATAGTACTCATTTCTCGCTAAGCGTTCAAGCATTTGGTCCATAAAAGGTAATGGGAAATGATCTTTCCTAGTCGCATCATTAAGCTTCCTATAGTCAATACAAGCTATCCCCATAGACGGGCTCGGTCAACATATGTCGCCGGTGGAATACCACACTATCCTTAAGTATCGCCTTATGATTCCATTATTTCCGGTTGATGCTATATGCCCTATTTGTCGCAAGGCATTTTGGATTCTTTTGGGGAACATGCGGTTCATTGTAAAGAACTTCCGGGCTTCAAGTATCGACATTATTTTGTTAGGGACGTTCTTTACGACATATGTAGGCGTGGTGGGATCTCCGCCAAAAAAGAGGCACCTGTGAATTTCTTGACCGACCCGTCAGATGGAAGATCCACACTGAGACCCGCTGATATTTTGGTTTTTGGATGGGTTGGAGGTAAACATGCGTGCGTTGATTTGACAGGTGTTTCTCCTCTCGTAGGGCTAGGCAGTCGAGATTTTACAGCGGGTCAGGCTGCTATAAAAGCCGCCTCGTGCAAAGTGACTAAACACGAGAAAGCATGTGTTGAAAATCAACATGTGTTTATTCCTTTCGCGTTTGATACATTTGGTTTCCTTGCACCTGAGGCGGTGGAGCTACTTACGAGAATACAACGTGTTATGAATAGTAATGTTTTAACTCCTAAATCCACAAACGTTGTATTTAATAGACTTGGTTTTGTTATACAAAAAGGGCTAGCGGCGCAGCTTGTTGCCCGTTTGCCTTCTCCTAATATGTAAATTATAATTATTCTATTTTATTAACTCATTATAATAAAAAAATAAAAATGATAATAGTCAAAAAAAAAAAAAAAAAAAAAAAATTAGTTTACTACTACTAACTAGTAGTATAAGATTCATTGTGTGCAGCGGTGAAAATGATCCGAGCCGTTTGAAAAAAAAGCTCGGGATCAAATTGGTAGACAATGCTCGAGCGAGTCAAGCCTAAACGAGCTCGAGCTCTTAAGTTTGGGCTCGAACGCGAGCTTTACATTAAGATCGATTAGACTCGTGAGTCTAACCAAGCCACAATATATTGTCTATCCATATATAGCTATATATAAAGAATTAAACGCGCTCGAGCTCAGTGTGATTAACGAGCTAAGTTCCATTTGAATTTTATTTCCTTCAACACGTCATATAGATTACTCGAGCCCGGTCCGAATTCGAGCTTGTGAAAATTTATACGAGCCGAGCTAAAGCTCAAAATATGAGGCTCGAGCCGAGGCTTGGGATCTTACATGCAGCCATTGGCTTTTCATTGATGTCCATCACATTCAGAAACATCCCTGCATAAGCTTCAGAAGTTGCTGGTTTGGATTAATCAGAGCATATAATCTTCTATGAGATAGTTGTGAATCTTGATCATCACACCCTTAAGTAGAGCTTATTAATGAGAGGCGTTCCTTAAGGCCTGGTCACGGAAACAACGAAACTCAACAGTTTACATGTACCCTGCTTTCTTTTATATATGCCGATACAAGTGAACCAAAAGTCCAAAACTATGTGCCATTATGTCAAAAGATTCGTCAAGAATCTCTTTGATCATATATATTGATTGCTGAGTTTACTAACGTTTCATATTTATATTAGTGTCATGTCCTTAGGTTTCATGTAATGATTTATCACCAGTTGAATTTAGTCATGAACATAATATAACTAGAGAGCAAAGCCTATGTAATGAACCACAACAATTTAGTTCCAACTCACATATAATTAATCATTCATGCTAAAGACATACAATACTCAGAAACAAAAAAAAACATAATAGGCTTCATATTAGATTGTCGGCCGGTAGATCAGCAAAATATGCAAGGGGTATCAACCAGTTCCTCTCCTATAGATGTAACGGTCGCAGGTCAATATCTGCCGTATGCCTTCTTTGGCCTTAGCTGTAACCAAAAAGGAAAAGAAAAGTTAGACCAATCAAAATGGACTTTTAAACTCATTTGCAGACATAAACAACTTAATAGACTCATTACTTGGTTGCTGTGGCCGCACTTCTTCTTCCTGCAGTTTGTAGCCCTTGGGTGCAGACGAGCATAGCACCTAACAGAAAACAAAATTGTTACATAAATGGAGATGATCAAAGAAAACAATACACAACATAAACTCAGAAGTCGAATGGCTAAAATGATGCAAACTACACATATACAATCCAGACAAGTTCGAAATCACAACACAACATTGTTGAAAAAAAGATACTACGTAATACGGTGAACAACAAGGTGAACCTAAATTTATTCATTGACATTACTTAGAGAAAGAAGGTCTAATCTATAGATGAAATATGTGATAAAAACGGATATAAGAAGAAGCAAATGCCATCCAAACATAATCGTAAACATTAAAAGACACAGAAGAGAACAACTCACTTGCGGCAAATTTTCTTATCTTGATTATACTTGCGAGCCAAAGCCAACAATTCAGGGCTATAGCAAAGATAACCTAGATAACCTCCCATCAGCCTTAAGAACAAATAAATATTCGACTCTGCGCAAACAATGAAAAATCAAAAACTAAACAACACAGCAAAATAAGAAAAACACAACCGAATAAATAAAAAGAAGTAAACCTTTCTGGATGTTATAATCAGCAAGAGTACGGCCATCTTCTTCAAGCTGTTTTCCGGCATATACCAACCTTTGCCAGTCCGAAGGAATACCTTCTTTGTCCTGGATTTTAGCCTTAAGGTTGGCGATGGTGTCGGATGACTTAACCTCAAAGGTTATTGTGTTCCCTGGCAAGTTTATCACAAATATCAGCATCGTCTTTCGATCACTTTCTCAATCGTACGTCGTTAAAGGTTAATTGCATGCATGGAATACATGCGAGTGAGAGAGGTTTTATAGTACAATTATCAATGCTTGGGCTTAATAATTAACCGACTGGATTATTATTGTTGTCACCGATATGCTATTGTCAGTTACTAGTATTTCTTTATACTAGTGCGAGTGGAAGAAAACTTCCAAACGCCACAATAGCTTTTTAACAAATTTACTACAACTAACTGAGCTTTCTTTTGGAGTTAATGACACTCACCCAAAAACAGTACAACTCACTACACATCACCTCCATTTTTTTATTAAATATCTTTTGTTCATACATTTTATTAAAACACAGGTACATAGAAAATTAAAATACAGTACGAAATTAAAAGGCGTTACATAAGAATTTAAAAACAACATTTAAAAAAACATAAAATATAGAAAAAAAATTTAAGCATTGGCAAACAAATGCTCGACCAAATCTGCTCGAAGATTGTGATATTCTTGCGAGGAGCTGATATGTCGCATAGCTTGTAGCACGCGTTCTTGGGTTTGAAACACATCATCTTCTAGTTGAATTTCTTCTTTTAGTAACCATTTAGGAGATATTGCTTTTTTTTAACTTTCGAACCATATTATGTAATATGATGCATGTGTACATCATATTCATGATTCTTTCTTTCCGGAAAGCTCGTGCAGGATTGGCTAATATGACCAATTTCTTCTTCAAAATACCAAAAGCTCTTTCCACATCTTTTCTTGCGGATTCTTGTTTTTTCTTATATAAAATCCTCTTGTGGTCACCGTCAGCCAGGAATTGTCTTAACAAGTGGTGCCAATTCCGGATATATCCCATCCGTAAGATAGTATCCCCACGGATAGTGTACACTGTTAGCCACAAACTCCACCTCTGGTGCTCGTCCGGTTTTCAAATCATTAAATAAAGGGGACTGATATAAAATGTTGATGTCGTTGTTCGACCCAGAAACACCAAAAAATGCATGCCATGTCCACAAGTCATGCGACGCCACAGCTTCAAGTAAAATGAATGGATTCAGTCCATGATATCATCTAACATATTGCCCTTTATAGGCAACTGGACAACCGAACCACTCCTAGTCTGTACAATCAAGACTTTCTATCATCCCTGGAATCTCGTGTTTTGCTTCATGATGCGCATAAAGTTTCTCAACATCAGTATACATGGGATTTCTCATATACTCAGCCCCGAATATTTCCAAAACAACACTAAGAAATGATCAAGTGATTCTCGAAAAGTTCTTGGGCTCATTTGCAGATAGTCATCTAGAAAACCAGGAACAACACCGTATGTCAATTGACGAATTGCCGAGGTGCACTTTAACAACGACAAAATACTTTCTTTTCCGGTACAATTAACATTATTACGAAAGTATGCAGAATTGTTAGTCACTTCACTAAATATCCAGCTGAAAAGGGGGCAGCCCATTCGAAAAACCTTCTTGAACTCTTTCTCATCGTATCTTGGGTTCGCCGAAAAAAAAGAGGCAATTTACCGATCATGAGCACCTATTCGGTCTCGAGTTATGACGTTGCTTGGTAATCGATTAGCACTGCGTTTTCGCTTAATAAATAATATTTGTCTTTTTAGTTCGTTATTCTCGACTCAATACGAATTGATCATCCAATAGAAATCAGGTTAAGTAATTGTTTTTGGTGTTAGATTTTATAAAGTTTTGGTAATCTCGGTCTAATTATCACAAAGCACGTAAAAATGTAAAAATATGATCTCTACGCATCCGTACTAAGCTAAAACAAAGTGCACATACCACATTTATTGCCAAAAGTACAAGTAATTAATGCACAAGATATAAAATTGCTAAAAATGTAATTTTATAAAACTACAAGGACTAAAAATGTAAATTCAGAAACTTGAAGGACTGAAAATGAAACAATAACAAAATAATAACAAAAATATAACAAACTACCAAACTCCTTAACAGAAAATGTAACTAACAAACAAAGCTGAGGACTGATTTGCAAAACCTAAAAAGTTTAAACTATTTTTAACAGATTAAGCAACTCCCTAAACTCTAGGGACTATAATGCAAATTTTACAAGTGTATTAGTGAAAACGGGCTTATAGGATTGAATAAGCCACAACTAGAGTTCTAGTCCACCAAATAAGCTGAGATTACTTTCAAAAGATTTCTAATCCAGATATACCTAGTCGGTTTCAAGGATTTCAACTGAAATGATCTATAAGCCAAATAAGCAATTTTTGTAATAAGCACTTTTAAGAGAACAACTTATTAGGATAAGCACTTAAGCTGATTTGCTCAAAATATGTTCTATAGGCCAAATAAGAAAGACATATCCAAGAAAATCTAAAAAAGCTCCAAAGAATAAGCCAGAAAATCAAATAAGCTATTTTGGCTTATATTGACCAAGCGTTGATCAAGTTTGACCTTGGTCCAATCTGAATTTCTAAGCTTATGCAACTGTTTTGTGGAAGAAAATATTAACTTTTATGAAGAGAATAAGTCTGTATGAGAAATCTGATAAGCTACCATCACAAAAACTGAACTTTGCTCAAAGGCTTATACTATGGCTTAGTTCTTGCTTATTAGTGAGAACTGCATGGTTTACTTTATATCTCTAGAAAGCTTATATGATAAGCTATACTCAGAAACAAGAATCACTTCCTAACTCTATGTAATCAAGATTTGGCATGAGATTGAAATAGGCATGTTTAAGCTGTGAAATCTGACCCAAAGTTTTTTAGTACTAATTGCCTGTTTGACTTTAGGTTAGACTCCAAAACTTTGCAGACTTACTTGTTACCAACTAGTGAGTGTAAACTAGCTCCTATCAACAACTTCTAACAACTGAATCAAGATTTATGATCACTACCAAACACTAGTTAATAGAACTAAGCAAGAATTAAGCAATGAGACCTACTCAAAACTAACAGATTAAGCAAGAAAACAATCAAACCATATCGAAGAACTGAAAATAAGCAAATAACAGGCAATTCCAAGTAGTATTACACTAAGAAACCAGATTAAGCATGCAAACTAGGATTTTAGAGGAATTTTGTAAAGAAAAACTTATAAGAACTTATTGAAGGATCCTTTGATGCAGAAGTGAACGTTGAGCTCACTTGTGACTCTATCAACACCAAATCAACTAATCTACTCAGCTACAACCCACATCAATCATCATCATCATTATAACTGCTCTGCTATAATCTCTAATCAAAGAATTAGGCTCTGGTTGTGCTAGGAAAATGAACTGTAACTGTTGAATACTTGTACAAAGCTTCTAAATCAATCAACAATTTCCATTGTTCAATCAAGAACAACATAATGAAAGTATAACAGTAGGATAGTATGAATTTGCTAGTGAAATGAGAATGAGAGGTGAATTTAGGTAAAACCGAATTTCATTAATGGAATTGTTGTTACAACTGAACTAACAAACTAACTAACTCTCAAAGTGTTTGTTAGACACCTTGAGAGGTTAGAAATGCTAACTAAAAAGGATTGAGAGAAAACTGGGAAAAGTGTGTGTTTTTACACACTTAGCTACATAATTCCAAACGAACTAGTCTAAGGGTATTTATAGAGTTGAGAATGAGTGTTGGTGAGGCCTCTGACGTGTTTCTTCCAATAGGAGAGTGCCAAGTGTCCACTTCTGATTAATTGATTCTTCAAGTGTTCTTCCCAAATTTGGGGAATTTGATTCCCTGAATGTTTTGTTAATTAAAGTGTTGGGATGGATTCGTCTTGTGATTACGATCACTTTTGGTGTTGAAAGCTCTTCATGAAAATGTCTCTAGCTTAATCTTCGTTTTGCACTTGACTTGGCCGCGTGGCACGATAGTATTGGGTGTTGAGAGTTCACACGGATCATAATCCAGAAAGTGAAATATGATTGGTAGTTGGAGCTGAGTGGGACTATTGTGATTCGTCCCCCACTCCTCCTCTCTCTTTAATTAATACTGCTTATTTGTCAATCCACTAATCCCAAATACTTGAATATGATTGGTCCATTTGAGCTTCACATGGATTAAGCCTTGAATAACTTCCAATATTGGCAGAAATGGTCCTTCAAGTTGGCAGTTTATGTTTTAAGCATAGAAACTTTGCAATCTTGTCACCTTTGGCCCTTTGACTTGTTGTTTGACCATTTTCTGAACCTTTGACTTGAGTTGACTTTCACTTGAAGTTTTTTGACTTTGATGAAGTTGCACTTTTAGTCCTTGATCTTTAGAAAATTGGAAAGATAGGTCCTTTGACTTGTGTTGACTTGTCATCTTTTGTCATTTTTTCGTCTTTTCTTCATCATAAATGCCTTGATTTCCATGTTTGCATCAAATTTGTATCTCTTTACCTACATAAGCACAAACAACAAAGAATACCCATAATACTGCTTTTACACATCAAAATCTGGTATTTTACTTTGTGTTTTAGAGTTAAATTTGATATAATTGATATACGATTTCACTCATATCAAATCTCCTACATTTGATCATTGCCATGACCTCATGCAATGCCACATTTCAAAGCACAAATTTACACTTTTCTCATAATTAATCCACCTTGGCCATTATGGAATGCTTTTACACTACACTACACTATATGATGCATGATTTTGATTTTTAGGAATGCAATGTAGAATATGAACTCTATTTATTTATTTTTGTATTTTCTTGAAAATGGTTTGATGGAAATAACTCATATAGAAATCAAGGACTTTAATTAGGGCTTTGTTACCATGAATACTTATCATTCTCAAGTTTCACTTTCCCCATACTAAGCGTAAAAACGAGATCATTGTTATTCATAAGTGAAAGTGCATCGACTTATTCATACAAATTAATTGTGTTACCATTATACCCCCACTTATTATGCCTCTAAGACCGGTTATTATTTTAGCAAATTGCTTGAGAGCAAATTTTTTATTATTTAAAGCGTGAAATATAAGAAATGTAAAATCTGAAAATAAGGAAGCACGCTTTTAATCCTAAGTAACCATCTTATCCATTAATTAAAAAACCGCCCACAATTGATATAAGTTCGACCCAAAGTAATAAGTCATTCGCCTTATGTGTAAGATCCTTATGTCATGCATTAATAAGAAGCTACACACTCGCTACGGAAAGAAAAATAAAACTCACGCAATAATTTATATCCGCCGCCTTTTTGAAACCTTGGATCTTCAATCCCGCAACCCGTAAAGGTAATACTGGATTGGAGCAACTACTAAATCCCCGCAACTCTTGTGAGAGTAATATTGGAATTCAATAGCTACTATAATTAACACTTCACTGTCCCTCTTGGGAGTCTTGTATAATTATTTTTTTCTTTTCTTTTCTTTTTCTTTTTCTCTTTTTTTTTCTAGCCATTGATTTTTTATAAGCCGCTCTTATTTTTCTTTATTCCTCACAAATAAAATGAAAAGAATAAAAGGAAAAACACCCACTAAGTATTAAGCATGACATAAGTCTAGTACACATAAAACGTTCTAACTTAGAATTTTAAGACGTACTTATACCAACCACGAATGATTAGTCAAAAATGCATAAGAGACTACAAACCGACTAAAACAATTCTTGATTATTTATTAACATATATACATGCGTTGACAAGAAAGTAAAGGTTACGAAAGGGGATATAAAAGCCACAAGTAATTAATATTAGATTTATCTAGCCCTTTACACTTACTTCAAAATCTATCATCTTTCGTTCTTCACAATTTAAAATCTCAAATAATGAGACTAGTGGATGCTTAGCCTAATAAACCAATAAATGTCTACATGGTTAAGGATACTAGCTAGAGTAAGCTTGGATAAGCAAACTCGGGTTGAGTCAAACTATTCATGGCGGGCCTAATATGTCAAAGATATCTAAACTTGTTAAACCATATCCTTTATTATATTTTTCTTTCTATATTTTTTTGAAGAAACAAAAATAAAAGAAAATGCAAGGTGTATGCAAATGAAAAATGATTAATGCAAAAATTATGAATGCATATTTTTGGTGGCAAAAGTAGATCAAAAATTTTAAAAATGTTTGAAAAATTAATTTCCAAGTTATCATGAAAGCAATGACAATGTTCTAGGTAAGGTCACTTCGATAGAAGACCCCCCTACACTTAAGATAAACATTGTCCTCAATGTCTAAGAGTATTAGAGTAAACTCCTCTACACTTATGACATTGATAACTTTGCTTAAACCAAGTTAAGGAAAGGTCTACTAAAGTGAATTCATTTTAGACATTATTAAGAGTCAATTTTGAATCACAAAAGTAACAAAGTGAACCTGATACAAGGGCCTCCTCCATAAGCTCCAATACATGCAATGAGAGAGAGAAACCCTACAAACATCAAGAAGACAAAAGAGAGGCACCCCCTACACTTTATCTCATCTATATACCCTTTATTCCTATCCTACCACACTTTAGTCTAAATGATCTAAGCCTAGTTATTCATGGGGAAAATGGGGATCTCTTGGAACATTTCAACGAAAATGTCATCCCCAAAGTAATGCTTAACATGATGACCATTCACTTTGAAATTTGGGCCATTTGGTTGTGACAACTCAATAGTCCCATATGGAAATACTTGAGCAATAGTGAATGGACCGGACCATCGTGACTTAAGCTTGCCCGAAAAAAGCTTCAACCGTGAGTTAAAGAGTAAAACCAACTCTCCAACTTTCAACTCACGGTTCTTGATCTTAGCATCATGAAATTTCTTAGTCTTTTCCTTATAAAGCAATGAGTTTTCATAGGCATCGGTTCTAAGCTCATTCATCTCATTAAGTTGGTCTTTCCTATGTGAACCGGCTTGGTTTATATCAAAGTTAGCCCATTTAAGAGCCCATGAGCCTTATGTTCTAACTCGAATGGGAGGTGTCATGATTTTCCATAGAAAATTCTATAAGGTGTACAACCAATTTGTGTCTTAAAAGCGGTTCTAAAAGCCCACAAAGCACCATCAAGCTTATCCGACCAAGAAGCTCGATGCTCTCCCACCGTACGTTCTAAAATCCTCTTTAAACCATGATTTGTGACCTTGTTTTGCCCATTGGTTTGAGGGTGATACGCGGTAGAAAGTCTATGGTTAACACCATACTTCTTCATGACTCTTGTAAATTGATCATTACAAAAATGAGTCCCACGATCACTTATGATGCACGAGGTACACCAAATCTAGCAAATAATTGCTTCGAGAACTTGACTACAACTCTAGCATCATTGATAGGTTAGGCCTTATCCTCAACCACTTAGAAACATAATCCACCGCTACGAGTATGTACTTATTGCCCTTTGATGATGGAAAAGGTCCTATAAAATCTATGCCCTATACATCAAATATCTCACATTCTTTTATAAAATTTTATGGCATCTCATCTCTTTGATTAATTTTTCCTTGTCTTTGACAAACATCACAATATTTCACCATTTATTGGGCATCTTTGTAAATGGAAGGCTAATAGTAACCCGAATCAAAGACTTTTTTAGCCGTGTAGTTAGGCCCAAAATAGACCCCCGTGGGTCCCTTATGGCAAGCTTCTAAAATCTTAAATGCTTCGGGCCCATCTACACAACGTCTTATGATTTGGTTCGCCCATTTCCTAAAGAGGTAAGGGTCATCCCAAAAGTAATATTTAGCTTCCTTGAGAAACTTTTTCTTTTGTTGGGAAGTAAGACCCTCAATAAGAACATCCCCCACAAGATAGTTTGCAATATCTGCAAATCAAGGGGTGGCATCCTCTTGGGAAGAGATAGACATGAGTTCCTCAAGTGGAAAGAATTCATTGATTTCCTTATGAGGTAATTCTACTTGAAAAGGATGCTCAAGTCTACTCAAGTGATCCGCCGCCAAATTCTCGGCTCCTTTCTTATCACGAATTTCTATGGAAAACTCTTGGAGCAACAAAACCCATCTCAAAAGTCTAGGCTTAGCATCTTGTTTTGTCATAAGGTATTTGAGAGTGGAATGGTCCGTATACACTATGGTCTCTAAAAGCACAAGATAGGGTCTAAATTTCTCAAAAGCATATACAATAGCAAGCAATTATTTTTCCGTGGTGGTGTAATGTAATTGAGCACCCGTCATTGTCTTACTCGCATAGTGTATAGGTTGAAAATACTTATTAAGTCTTTGCCCCAAAACGGCCCCCACGACATAATCACTAGCATCACACATGATTTCAAAAGGCAAATCCCATTTTGGTGATACCAAAACGGGAGCCTTAGTCAATTTTTCTTTGAGAATCTCAAAAGACTCTAAACAATCTTTTGTGAATATGAAAGGAGCCTCTTTTTCTAAGAGGTTGTTCATGGGTCTATCTATCTTAGAAAAATCTTGAATAAAACGTGTATAGAAACCCGCATGTCCCAAAAATATCCTAACTCCTTTCACCGTGGTAGGTGGGGGAAGTTTGGCAATAACGTCTATCTTAGCACGATCCACTTCTAAACCTTTGTTAGATATCTTATGCCCTAAAACTATCCCTTCTTTGACCATGAAACGGCACTTCTCCTAATTTAGAACAAGACGTGTTTCTTCACACCTTTTTAGCGTACGTTCTAAATGGGAGAGACAAGAAGTAAATGAATCTCCAAAGACCGAGAAATCATCCATGAATACTTCCATTGTGTGCTCAATCATGTCATGAAAAATTGCCATCATACACCTTTGAAATGTCCCCGGGGCATTGCACAAGTCAAAAGGCATTCTCTTATAAGTAAATGTGCCATAGGGACAAGTGAATGTCGTCTTTTCTTGATCTTTTGGATCAATGGGTATTTGGAAATAACCCGAAAATCTATCTAGAAAGCAATAGTACTCATTTCTCGCTAAGCGTTCAAGCATTTGGTCCATAAAAGGTAATGGGAAATGATCTTTCCTAGTCGCATCATTAAGCTTCCTATAGTCAATACAAAATCTCCAACCCGTGACAAGTCTAGTGGGAATTAACTTGTTGTTCTCATTAGGCACAACGGTGATTCCACCCTTTTTAGGCACACAATGCACCGGGCTAACCCATGGTGATTCAGAAATTGGGTAAATCATACCCGCATCAAGGAGTTTGATAACTTCCTTTTTGATGACTTCATGGATTTTTGGGTTAACCCTTCTTTGGTTTTGGATGGCGGGTTTGTAATCATCCTCCATAAGGATTTTGTGAGTACAAAAATTAGGATCAATCCCCCTTATGTCGGATATTTTCCAAGCTATGGCTTTCTTATGCTTCTTAAGAACCTTATAAGCTTTTACTTCTCTTCATCTTTGAAGTCTTTGGCTATGATAACGGGTAATTTGTCCTCTCCCTCTAAGAAAGCATACTCAAGGTGTGATGGAAGATCCTTAAGCTCTATGGAAGGTGGACTCTCATTAGAGGGTTGAACTAATGTGGGATCATCATTAGTAACCTCTTGTGGAGTAGGTGAAGGAATGAGATCCTCATTGAGTAACTTTTGGATAGTAAGAATATCTTCTTCGCAATTGATGGGAGAATCATCATTTCCAAGAAAGTTAGACTCAAATTCCTCTAAGAGGAAATCACTCTCTCCAAATGGTGTTAAAGAGGGAGCAATTGAGGCCACAGTCTTAACATGTGGAATGTTCTCATTATCATTCTTGCAAGCTTCATGAAAATGTTCATTACACACCTCATCAAGAACATCCACAATGTTAACGGTTTCACAAATTTGAGATTACTTAGTTACTTTCCCCAACTTAAACACTACTCTCTCATCCTCTACCCTCATAATTAGTTCTCCTTCCGCCGCATCAATAAGTGTACGACCCGTCCTTAAGAAAGGTCTTCCTACAATGAGAGGAACTCTAGGTTTCATGTCATAGTCAACAACTACAAAATCCACAGGGAATGTGAATTTATCAACCCCTGCAAACACATCTTCCGCTATCCCCATCGGATAAGCTATGGAATGGTTTGCTAACTCAAGTGTCATCCTAGTAGGTGTGAGCTCGAGAAGAGAGAGTTGTTTCCAAACTGACAAAGCCATCAAATTTATGCTTGCACCAAGATGCGCAAGTGCCATGCAATTCTCAACCCCCGGGAAATTACAAGGAATCAAAAACTGGCCTGGATCTCCAAGTTTGGTTGGTAAAGTCTTCAACAAAACCATGGAACAATTTTGGTTCAATGAAGTGTTAGGCATATCAATCAACTTTTCTTGGTTGGAGAGAGTCTTTGAACATTTTGGCAAACTTGGGCATGTAAGCTAAAGCCTCCTCAAAAGATATGTTGATATTCAATTGCTTTAATGATATGAGTGATTTTACTCATATCATTTATATCTAAAGCCGATGAACAAATACATATAAATCAATGAAAATGCCTTGTATATGCATGTTTCTTGTTTCATGTGTGTAGGTACCGAAGATCGCGAAAATCGACAAAAACCGGCACAAGATTGAAGAAAAGTTCAACAAAGCCAATTTCAAGTCGATTTTAGAGGATTTAATATAAAATGGGCCAAGTGGGACTCACATTTGGGAAATGGGCCTAAAAGCCCATCTAAAGGAGTATTTTTCACTTTTGAAATAAAAGCCCAACCAAGCCCATTTACATATTTAAAGAAACGGATGGGAAGTACTATAGTATTTGGGTCAAAAGCCCAAATTTCCCATGCAATGAAACGGTGGAAGTGAAATGAGCCAAGGCCCATTAGGGTATTAAGTTAACTAGATGGTGGATAATTTTATATAAAGTGAAAAGTTATACTTTCACTTGGTCAAAACATTCATCACACACCAAACACCACACACGTTTTATTTTCTTTCGATATTAACTAAGCTCCCTCATCTCTTTCTTCTCCCTTCCCAAATAATCCAGTAACACTTTTCCTTCCTAACCCTAATTAATCCTAATCAATAAATATCAAATAAATTGGGGGTTTCTTGTGGAGCGTGTGATTCACACGCATAGGAGAGTAAATCCTCATTGTTTTCGGAAGATTGAAGTGGAAGGCATCTTCGACGTGGCAGCATGTTATTGGGTGAACCACATCATCATTCATCATCCACCAATAGAAAAAGAGCCATCTCAGCCTCAAAGAAACACAAGTAGCACAACGGATTGCCACGTTGGAAATCCGTGTGATTATACACTCATTACAACCGTTGGATGCTTAACTGACAAGAAAGAGAAAAAGTAAAGAAGATCCAAGGGCTACAAGTGATTTTTCTTCAACAACCCAACACCTCTCTTTAGCTATAAATACCCCCAAAATAATTGTAATCTTCATCCCTTATTCTTTCTTAGAGTTATAATGCTAGATTAAATTTGGGATTGTAATTTTCTTTTCCTAAATGTTGTAATGAATCTATGATTTAATAAAATTTCGTTTTCTGTTTTAATTGGTCTCTTAATTATTACATTTTTATTGCATTGTGAGTTATTGCAATCTGAATATCAGTCTCGTTATAACAAGTGTTATTCACATAAGCTTCACTAGTAAGTTTTTGTGGGTAACTGAGTTAGAAATAGGGGAGAACAATTTATCCCCACTGGATAAATAAAAGTTGTATGGTTCGAATGATGTTGTTGGTTCGTGGTTGATGATTAATGACGATTGGTGGTTCGAACGATGGTTAATGGTGGAGTTGTTCATGTTATTTAGCCAGCTCAGCGCTGCGTTACTGCTCAACGGGATCTTCAAAAGGTTTTAATCCTTTTATATTTTTTTGTTATTTAATTTAAAGCTATTTATGTTTTTGCTTAGTTTAATATGCTTTAGTTGAGTTTGTTGTTGTTGAATCTGAATATGAATCTGCATTAGTTGAATGATGGATTATCTATTTTAGTTTATACTTTTATAATCTGCTAGTTTCAGTCTTCAGTCAAGAGATTGGTATTGGTTTTAATTGCTAAGTTGTTCTTAAACTGAAATTAGCTTAATCTAATTGTTTATTGAATTTATATATCAGTTTGTGTGGATTGTTTTCGATTGAGATTTTGCGTATCTGTCAGATTGATTTATATTTGAGTTTTATGAGTTTGAATTTGGTATGATAGTAGATTAAGGGTTACTGATACTGTGCTATGCAAGTTTAAGTTTGTATTGTTGTTTACTTTGCATAAGTTGATTGAACTGAACCTTATTGCTGATATGGAGTTCGTTTGGTTTGTTACTGGTGATTATTAAGTTTGTTATATGATCAATGAATCAGTTAGCCTGATAGAGTTGAATCTGTTGAAATATTTTCATTTTCTTAGTTACTTATTTTGTGCTCGAGTTGCTTACTTTACTTGCTTGCTTGATTTGGATTCCAGGATCTGTGTATCAAAGTTTAGGCATTGATCTTGTGTTTTATCATTAGTTTTTTTCTGCATACACTGTTATTGTTAGCCTGCATTCCTCAATTGGGGGTGTTTGGCTTGCTGTTTATCTAAAAATTTTACATTCCAAAAAATAAATCACCAAAATAAGTCACTCCTGTGACTCGAACCCGTGACCTCACGGGCAACAACCAACGCGTTTTCCATCTCGTCTAACTCTCTATTTGTGTGTAAGTATAGGTTATTGAGTTATTATAGGATATTAATGAACTGTCAGTTTTTATTAAATAGATTTATTTACAAGATTTAATTTTTAGATTAATATAAAGTTTAAGTAAAATTTACGTTTATAAAGTTTTTAAATAAAAAAGATTCTATTATTTTAGAATTTTAAAATTAGATATTAAAATTAGTTTTAAGATTTATTAGATTAGTTTTTATATAACATAGTTTTAAAAGAATAGAATTTTATTTTTAAAAAAGTAAAAGTTTATTTTTGATAGATTTAATTAATTAATAGATTTTAATTAGTTTTTAAATTTGTTTAAATAATTTTTAGTGTAATAGTCACGTTTATTAATAGTAAGTTTTAATTAATTTTTAATAGAGTTTAATTCAAATAGTTAAATATTTTAATAAACATCTTTATTTAAATTTATTCGGGGTAACGATTCATGCACTTTAGGATAAAATTAGGTTTTAAATTTGTAGAATTTAATTTTAGTTTAAAAACCGAAAACCAATTCGAATCAATTGTCCAAATCAAAACAAAACGTCTCAAATTCATAAGATCTTCGTGTACAACGAACTTGGTTCACCAACTTGTTTAATTGAATCCGTCTTTGGTAATTTTAGACTATTACTTTTTCCTAAATGTAATTTTCTAATTTACCCTATAACGTATCTAATTATCACATATACTATCACGATCACATCAAAAATTTTGGCGCCGCTGCCGGGGATCTTGTGTACGATTCGTCTTTGTGAGATTTGTTGATCGTTGATTTGAATACCCTTTCTGTCCTCGGAAAGTTTTGTTATTTTTCTATTATATAGTATGTATCGTTTTTCTCGTTTTATTGTGATTAATATATTGTATTACGTAGAACAATAAATTTACCTACTTTCCAAATAAGACCTTAGTTGGGATTTCATCACCTAGCTATTGTATTCAAATCCAAAACAAAAATAAAAAGGCAAAATAGATAAATACTAATAAAAAGTTTGAACTCGATTTATACAAACTATAAGGTGGGTATAAGGCGATGAGCTATAAAAGGCCGTCTAAGGAAAAAGGTTTTTAAGTGCTTTGTGCCACCTCGTTTCCCCGCCTGCTTGTGCGTATATTGAGAGGGACGACCGATTATTGGTTTGCCAACTCAAGTAGTATTAAATCTTATTTTTGTAGTTTACTTATTGAACCTCGAGACGTTTAAGTTTTCACCTATCGTTTCAAAGTCGACCGAGGGTAATTTACTTCCATAGTAGTTATCCTTATTCCTTGTTTTTTATCAATCATTTTTTATTGAGCAATACCAAATAAAATACCAAAAATAATCTTCTTCTTGTCTAATTTCTTTTCTTCAAACCTCTAAATTCTCGTCATTATAGTGTATGCAATTACGTTCTTCTCGACTTGTGATTGATTTTAATAGGCTTGAAAATATTCCTCGTAGAAATAGAAATCGTCAACAACGAATAGTGGAACCCGAGCTTCCACCTATTGTTGTAGAGATGGCCGATAACCGAACAATGGAGGAATTGCTCCGTGCACCCACCGAAGGGTATGGGGAAGCAATCGTTGTGCCGGCTATTTTGGCGGATCATTATGAGATTAAGACGGGTCTTTTATCGCTCATTCGTGCCGACCAATTTCGTGGCAATGAGACCGATAACCCGCATTCTCACATTCGGAATTTTCTTCGAATTACCTCGACTCTCAAGTTTAGAGATTTGTCGAATGACGCGATTAAGCTCATGCTTTTTCCGTACTCGCTCGAGGGTAATGCAAAGATTTGGTATGAGAAAGAACCACCGGGTTCGATTTTAACATGGGATGATTTAGTGTCTAAGTTCATGAATTACTTCTTTCCACCATCCAAAACAACACACTTTAAGAACGAGATCACTAGATTTGAACAAAAAGTGCATGAATCGTTTGGGGTTGCTTGGGAAAGATTTAAAGATTTGTTGAGACAATGTCCACACCACGGTTTCTCGGAATTGCACCAAATAAATACTTTTTATAATGGGCTTAATATAATTGAACAAGATTCTTTAAATGCCGCCGCGGGTGGTAATCTTTTTAGAAAAACTCCGAGAGACGCGTGGTGTATAATTGAGAATAAGTCTAGAGCACAATATTCACGAAACACACCGGGTGTTTCCAATGTGAATTCATTTAATCCCGAGATAGCTAGATTGGACTCTAAGATTGACACGATTTTGAATGAGCTTAGGAAGAATTCTCATGGATCGATTAATATGGTTGAGAATGTCTGTGTATCATGTGGTGGAGCACATCCTAATTATGCTTGTTCAACCACGGGGTTTGATCAAGCTAGTGCTTTTTCCGCGACGGGAACTTATGGCTCCAACGGTCAAGTTCCTCGTCAAAATCATGTTGCTCCACCGGGTTTTCCACCGGTTCAAAATAGGTACAACAATGGAAATAATGGGAATAATTTTAACCGTGGTAACCAAGAGAATTACAATCAAGGAAATGGGTTTAATGCTAATCAAAACAACCAAGGTTTTCAAAGCAATAACCAAAATGATTTGTCAAGCTACATTAAAACGAATGAGGCAAATTTGAAAGCTTTTCAAAACAATATTCAAGGAAAAATGGCAACTTTGAAGAATGAGTTTCAAAATACGCTAAAGGGGCAAAATAACAAGATTGAGATTAATCAACAAAGAATTGAACAAAGATTAGAGCAAAACCAAAACCGTTTTGAGCAACAAATAGAGCAAAGTCAAAACCGTATGCAACAAAGTTTAGAACAAAATCAAAACAAATTCCTTTCGATGTTTGAATCATTTATGTCCAAACCATCTTCTTCTTCGGGTTGCTTACCTAGAAATACTATTCCAAACCCGAGGGGAGAGCTTAAGGCTATCACCGCTTATGATAATTTAGAAAGAAAGCTTGAGCTTTATGTTCCACATAAAGAAACTTTTCTTAATGTCACCAAGGCTACTTTAAATGTGATTAGTACCTCGGATTTCCTTGATTTCTTTCCTAAGAAATATAATGATCTGGGTCAATTCTTGATACCTTGTGTTTTTTATGAGCTTGGGGAATACAAAGCTCTAGCCGATCTAGGAGCTAGTATTAACGTAATGCCCTTAGCCATTTGGGAAACTCTTGACTACTTGCGACTTATGCCCACTCGAATGATCATTGAGCTTGCTAATGGTACTACCACCCGTCCGGTTGGTATAGCGGAAAATGTTATTGTTAAAGTGATGGAGTTTGTTTACCTAGCCGATTTTGCAATCATTGATTATGAGCCAAATCCTCGTGTGCCTATCATTTTAGGACGACCATTTTTTTGTACGACCGATGTTTTAGTTGATATGAAAGAAGGGGAGCTTAAATTGTTTCATGGGGATAAACATATGATTTTAAAACCGGAAAAAATTCTAAGATTGGTTCCTAAGAAATTGGAAAGTGTGGAACTTGATAAACCTATCTTTGTTAAATCATGTTGTAATATTACCTCATCTCCACTCACTCCACACGAGGATGATAGTTCTAAGATTGAAAAGGAAATTAATGAATACCTAAGTTCACCATTTGATGCTAGTGAGTTTGATAGTGAGAATTTTGATCCCGAGAGTGATATTGCTTCAATTGAACAATCTTTGAAAATGGACTCATTTTCACTCTCTTCGAAGGACAAAATTGATGTTCCTAAGGCACAATCTTCCATTGAAGAGCCTTTGATTCCTAACTTCACACCGAGTGAGGTTAGTGATTATTCATTGGATGAGTTCGTCGATGAACTTTTTGCTATCATTGATCCACTTCTACCGGGAAGTGTTTCTCATGATTTACCTACCATTCTCGAGGAGTTCTCCGATGAATTTCCTTCTAATGAGAATGATGATATTGTATCCGAGTGTGACACACTTGATACTTTGTCGGATATTTCTTGTGATGACAAGATTGATGACACTTTTGTGAGCTACTCAAATCCTCTCTTTGAAGCTTCAATGAACAATAATCCACTGTTTAAAGAGGATTTTGAGAGCATCATACCGCCTTCATCTCACACCTTTTGTGTTGATGAATATGTCGACCCGGATGGAGAAATTTTCTTTATTCCCAATCTCCCTCCCACTCGCTTTGATCTTAATGTGCGGGTTTTTCACGTGACTCATATTGAGTATCATGACCCCTTTATTCACATTCCTAAGAGTGACAAGGTCGACAAAGTCATGCAAGTTGAAACCACTTTGGTTGAGACTTTTACCACACCATTACCATGTGCTTTATATGATCTTGGATTAGCATGGGGGGACGACACCGTGTTGTCCATTCCTTTCTCTCACGAGGACGAGGTATTCGACCCCGGAATCGTTGATTTAGGGAAATCTCGTCCTTTCACCGATGCAATAATTGAAAGACTTTTCGATCATCTTGGTGTGAGTTTATCTCAGGGAGCATGCTACATCCATATCGTAATTTGTGACTACCATCTCTTGTTAGAGATTTGTGTTGGAGTTTTATCCTTTCGTTTGTCATTCGACAACGAGGATGTAATCTTTGACCCCGGCATCGTGCTTTATCATGGATTTATTCCATTATGCCGATATTCACCATTTTCCCTAAGGACCAATGAATGCGGGGATCGAGTCGAGCTCATGACTCGGTTAAGAAAAACGAGGTGCCTTGTGGGGTAGTCCCATACATTCTATCTTCTATCTATTTTCTAACACTAATAAGACTTGATCTTTCAAGCTCGTGCTCGGGTTTTGTTGTGTTGTTAATCTTAGGTATGACCCTAATCATGAAAGACTCTCGTGTTCGGTTTTTGTCGGTCCACTTGATCTTCCAATCTTTGATTGCCATAAAGGGGCACACTCTCTATCCTTTGATTTTTATCGACTAACGTTTTATCTTGAGGCATAATTAAAAAACGGCTTATAGATTTGCGTGCTCTTTCCATGTTAGGATTATGCATTAGACTCTTCGTGTTTTAGCAAGGGGGTGTTACTCTTGAGCTAAGAAACATTGAGGACAATGTTTGGTTTTAGCATGGGGGAGTCAATCGATATAATCGCTTGCAATTGCTTTTGTCGTGTCCAAACGTAATCGTTTTTCTCGTTTTTCATAAAATTTTTATATTTTTAGTGTTATTTTTAAGTTTTAATAAAGAAAATAAGTGCTTTTGACACAAATGTAGGCATTCCGTTGGTGAAAATAAAAATAGTTTTTTACTCGACTCGGTTTTTACCTTAGCTTTTCCTTAACGTATTTGAATTAAGTTTTGCTAGGCTTTTATATAGGGAGCTTTAAAACGCGAAAGTCTTAATTCATACGAGTTAAGAACAAGAACTTTTCGCAAGTTCCTATCACTGATCCTAGAAAGCCGTTTATCAAGGGAACTTTAAAACGCAAATTTTAAAACTTTAAAAAGTATAAGAAGATGCAAGATCCTATAGATAACTTAAAAACCCAAAACTTTGATTTAATAGGCTAAGTATCCATTGATTTCACATTTTTGAAATTTTGCGATATGGAGAACAAGAGATGATAGAGTTCAATCATAAGTTTCTAAATTTAAATCTTCTTTGTGCAAGTATTTTTGTGTTTGATTTAATCTCCTCGTATTTACTTTCCACACTTGAATAATAATTGCTTAATAAATGAAGTTTTTAGCGGTTTAGGCTTGATATCTTAACTCATAACTCCTTCTTTTTCTTCTCTTGTAATTAAAGTGAGAACACATTAAGGGTGTCAACTTCATGGACTTCTGATCATGGGATTGCAGAAATTTGGCTTACTATACATATCATATTAATAAAGAAGAACAAATAAAAACATGTTCTCTAGGAGCCTTCAGGTGGGAGTCATGTAGCACCAACCTTGTCATTAGAGCCTTAGGGTGTATGGCAAGGGGACGTGTTGAATAAAAATTGCTTCATCATCATGAGCCATAAGGTGGGATGATGATGTCAATTCCCTTATTTTTGTCCAAGGAGCCTTAGGGTGTGGATTTTAAATAAGGAGCACAATTGCATCTTAAAGAGCCACAAGGTGTTATGATGTGATTGTTGCTAACTCCATTAATAAGGTCATAATTGACTTTGGAGGTTTTATTGTTGCTTTTAAGTAGTTCTATTAGCCAAATTTCGGGTCCAGGGATTTATCCCTCAAATCGTGTTAATTTATCCTTGATGTGGGCTTTCTTTAGTGACAACGGTTTTTGAAGTCGAGGTTAGGTTTTGAGTGTTGAGTTTACACCGTTCTTGCCTTCATTTTTGGACTAATAAATATAAAATAAAGTCAAATGAGCCTTTGGGTGAATGACAAATAAAATCTAGAGATACAATTAGGAATAATAGAAGATTGAGTTTAACACAAATTACTTGTATGAGTTGGTTTAATTTTGGGGCTTATGATTGACAATGATTTTGTTTTTACACTTGGCATGGAAAAGTGAAAAGTCGGGGACGATTAATCTATTTGAGTTTTATGATCCTAAAAGTTATTTCTCAAATAATGAAAGCATTATATTATGTCTTTGCAAAATAAAATGTCAAAAGTTGAATAAAAGTGCAGTTAGTGTTTTATTTTATCATTGCGTGAGGACACGGCAATTGCTTAGCAAGGGGGAGTTTGATATGAGTGATTTTACTCATATCATTTATATCTAAAATCGATGAACAAATGCATATAAATCAATGAAATTGCCTTGTATATGCATGTTTCTTGTTTCATGTGTGTAGGTACCGAAGATCGTGAAAATCGACAAAAACCGTCACGAGATTAAAGAAAAGATCAACAAAGCCAATTTCAAGTCGATTTTAGAGGATTTAATATAAAATGGGCCAAGTGGGACTCACATTTGGTAAATGGGCCTAAAAGCCCATCTAAAGGAGTATTTTTCACTTTTGAAATAAAAGCCCAACCAAGCCCATTTACATATTTAAAGAAACGGATGGAAGTATTATAGCATTTGGGTCAAAAGCCCAAATTTCCCATGCAATGAAACGGTAGAAGTGAAATGAGCCAAGGCCCATTAGGGTATTAAGTTAACTAGACGGTGGATAATTTTATATAAAGTGAAAAGTTATACTTTCACTTGGTCAAAACATTTATCACACACCAAACACCACACACGTTTTATTTTCTTTCGATATTAACTAAGTTCCCTCATCTCTTTCTTCTCCCTTCCCAAATAAACCAATAACACTTTTCCTTCCTAACCCTAATTAATCCTAATCAATAAATATCAAATAAATTGGGGGTTTCTTGTGGAGCGTGTGATTCACACGCATAGGAGAATAAATCCCCATTGTTTTCGGAAGATTGAAGTGGAAGGCATCTTCGACGTGGCAGCATGTTATTGGGTGAACCACATCATCATTCATCATCCACCAATAGAAAAGGAGCCATCTCAGCCTCAAAGAAACACAAGTAGCACAACAGATTGCCACGTTGGCATTCCGTGTGACTATACACTCATTACAACCGTTGGATGCTTAACTGACAAGAAAGAGAAAAAGTAAAGAAGATCCAAGGGCTACAAGTGATTCTTCTTCAACAACCCAACACCTCTCTTCAACTATAAATACCCCCAAAATAATTGTAATCTTCATCCCTTTTTCTTTCTTAGAGTTATAATGCTAGATTAAATTTAGGATTGTAATTTTGTTTTTCTAAATGTTGTAATGAATCTATGATTTAATAAAATTTCGTTTTCTGTTTTAATTGGTCTCTTAATTATTACGTTTTTATTGCATTGTGAGTTATTGCAATCTGAATATCAATCTCGTTATAACAAGTGTTATTCACATAAGCTTCACTAGTAAGTTTTTGTGGGTAATTGAGTTAGAAATAGGGGAGAACAATTTATCCCCACTGGATAAATAAAAGTTGTATGGTTCGAATGATGTTGTTGGTTCGTGGTTGATGATTAATGACGATTGGTGGTTCGAACGATGGTTAATGGTGGAGTTGTTCATGTTATTTAGCCAGCTCAGCGCTGCGTTACTGCTCAACGGGATCTTCAAAAGGTTTTAATCCTTTCATATTTTTTTTGTTATTTAATTTAAAGCTATTTATGTTTATGCTTAGTTTAATATGCTTTAGTTGAGTTTGTTGTTGTTGAATCTGAGTATGAATCTGCATTAGTTGAATGATGGATTATCTGTTTTAGTTTATACTTTTATAATCTGCTAGTTTCAGTCTTCAGTCAAGAGATTGGTATTGGTTTTAATTGCTAAGTTGTTGTTAAAACTGAAATTAGCTTAATCTAATTGTTTATTGAATTTATATATCAGTTTGTGTGGATTGTTTTCCATTGAGCTTTGGCGTATTTGTCAGATTGATTTATATTTGAGTTTTATGAGCTGAACCGAACCGATAAACCGAACCGAACCGACCCGAGCCGAACCGAACCGAGCAAATTTGGTTCGGTTTTCGGTTTGTATATTTATGTCGGTTTTGCTCGGTTCGGTTCGGTTCGCTTCGGTTCGGTTTCGGGTTAAAAACATAAAAAATACGCCTAAAATACATATTCGGTTCGGTTCGGTTTCGGTTCGGTTTCGGTTTTGATCAATATAATTCGGTTCGGTTTTCGGTTGGAGATTTTTTCAAAACCGGTTTTCGGTTCGGTTCGGTTTTATTCGGTTCGGTTCGGTTTTGAACCGATGCTCAGCCCTAGATACTGTGCTATGCAAGTTTAAGTCTGTATTCCTGTTTTCTCTGCATAAGTTGATTGAACTGAACCTTATTAATGATATGGAGTTCGTTTTGTTTGTTACTGGTGATTATTGAGTTTGTTATATGATCAATGAATCAGTTGGCCTGATAGAGTTGAATCTGTTGAAATATTTTCATTTTCTTAGTTACTTATTTTGTGCTCGAGTTGCTTACTTTACTTGCTTGCTTGATCTGGATTCCAGGATTTGTGTATCTAAGTTTAGGCATTGATCTTGTGTTTTATCATTAGTTTTCTTTTTCTGCATATACTGTTATTGTTAGCCTGCATTCCTCAATTGGGGGTGTTTGGCTTGCTGTTTATGTAAAAATTTTACATTCCAAAAAATAAATCACCAAAATAAGTCACTCCTGTGGCTCGAACCCGTGACCTCACGGGCAACAACCAACGCGTTTTCCATCTCATCTAACTCTCTATTTGTGTTTAAGTATAGGTTATTGAGTTATTATAGGATATTAATGAACTGTCAGTTTTTATTAAATAGATTTATTTACTAGATTTAATTTTTAGATTAATAAATAGTTTAAGTACAATTTACGTTTATAAAGTTTTTTTTTTAAAAAAGATTCTATTATTTTAGAATTTTAAAATTAGATATTAAAATTAGTTTTAAAATTTATTAGATTAGTTTTTATATAAGATAGTTTTAAAAGAATAGAATTTTATTTTTAAAAAAGTAAAAGTTTATTTTTGATAGATTTAATTAATTAATAGATTTTAATTAGTTTTTAAATTTGTTTAAATAATTTTTAGTGTAATAGTCACTTTTATTAATAGTAAGTTTTAATTAATTTTTAATAGAGTTTAATTCAAATAGTTAAATATTTTAATAAACATCTTTATTTAAATTTATTCGGGGTAACGATTCATGCACTTTAGGATAAAATTAGGTTTTAAATTTGTAGAATTTAATTTTAGTTTAAAAACCCGAAAACCAATTTGAATCAATTGTCCAAATCAAAACAAAACGTCTCAAATTCATAAGATCTTCGTGTACAACGAACTTGGTTCACTAACGTGTTTAATTGAATCCGTCTTTGGTAATTTTAGACTATTACTTTTTCCTAAAGGTAATTTTCTAATTTACCCTATAACGTATCTAATTATCACATATACTATCACAATCACATCATTAAACATCCTCAAAAATTTGGACACTTGAATGTCATCCTTGTTCTTAAGCTTCTCCTTTCTCAATCTAGAAGGATATGGAAGATTTGGTTTTGGTGAAGGTGGAGTGGTAATTGTTGAAGGACTCTCTTTGTTGGTTTCTTCAATGATAGGTGTGGAAGGTGAAGGATTAGTAGGTGTAGAAGTGGAAGGTGTGGAACTAGAAGGTGTAGGCTTTGAAGGTGTAGGCTTGTCACAAGGAGGAACTGTAATAGGAGTTACCAAAGGAGGTGGAGGAGGAATTGAAGGTTTAATGGTTGTTTTTCCACTCCTTGTAGTAATTTTATTTACATTTGCCCTTGGATTGGTTTGAGTGTTGGATGGTAAAGCACCTTGTGGTCTTTGATTTAGAAGCAACATAAATTTCTTGTTTGTTTCCTCATGCATAGCCCTCAATTGATCTTGAGTCCTATTTTCACTCTCACGGATCCTTCTTTCGGTCTCTTGATTTATCTTTTGAAGTAGCTCAAAGGTGTCATTTTGCTCATACCCTTGATTATATCATTGGTTGTGGAAAGGTGGAGGTGCTTGGTGAAACCCTTGGTTATTTGCATGAAAGTTATTCCCTTGATTATAAAAATTGTTAGGACCTCTATTGTTGTTGTTCCCTTGGTAATTTCCCCTTGTCCCTTGGTTTCTATTGAGCAATTGTGGAGTGTTTGTTTTGTTTTGGGTGGGTTGATAGAGAGGGAAACCGGGTAGAGCAAGGTAATTGTTGGACTTGAGAGAGGTGATTAGGGTTGATGTTGGGTTTAAAGTGCTCTCTTTATTCATCATGATAAGCATAGCATTCTTCTTGAAAGTTTTGAACTTTATCACATTGCAAGTAAGAGTGAGGACCTCCACATGTCTCACAAGATAAGGTGATGGCATTGACATTGTTGGTAGAAGAATTGTTCAAGGTATTTTCATAAAGTTTCAAAACCATATCACTAATAGTATCAACCTTTTGATATAAAACCTTGTCAATTGGTTGAGTAGCACCCTCTTGCACCACATGTACTACCTCATCTCTCTCCCTATTAGTTTGAACCATAGATTTTGTTTCAATGATATCCTATGCATCTTGTGTAGATTTGGAAAGAATGTTTCCACCCGCGGCCGAGGTATGGGAATCTTGATGGTGAGGTCTCAAACCATTTTAGAAGGTGTTAATTTGATGAACTAGTTTAAACCATGGTTTGGGCACTTTCTCAACAACTCTTTAAACTCTTCCCAAGCCTCACTTAAGTTTTGGTCATGCTTTTGTTGAAACCTATGCTTTTGTTTAAACCTATGATTTGTCTTTTTAGTTCGTTATTCTCGACTCAATACGAATTGATCATCCAATAGAAATCAGGTTAACTAATTGTTTTTGGTGTTAGATTTTATAAAGTTTTGGTAATCTAGGTCTAATTATCACAAAGCACGTAAAAATGTAAAAATATGATCTCTACGTATCCGTACTAAGCTAAAACAAAGTGCACATAACACATTTATTGCCAAAATTACAAGTAATTATTGCACAAGATATAAAATTGCTAAAAATGTAAGTTTACAAAAGTACAAGGACTGAAAATGTAAATTCAGAAACTTGAAGGACTGAAAATGAAACAATAACAAACTAATAACCAAAATATAACAAACTACCAAACTCCTTAACTGAAAATGTAACTAACAAACAAAGCTGAGGACTGATTCGCAAAACCTAAAAATTTTAAACTATTTTTAACAGATTAAGCAACTCCCTAAACTCTAGGGACTATAATGCAAATTTTACAAGTGTATTAGTGAAAACGGGCTTATAGGTTTGAATAAGCCACAACTAGAGTTCTAGTCCACGAAATAAGCTGAGATTACTTTCAAAGATTTCTAATCCAAATAAACCTAGTCAGTTTCAAGGATTTCAACTGAAATAAGCCATAAGTCAAATAAGCAATTTAGTAATAAGAACTTTTAAGAGAACAGCTTATCGGGATAAGCACTTAAGCTGACTTGCTCAATATATGTTCTATAGGCCAAATAAGGAAGACCTGTTGGGGTTTACTTCGTTCCAACAGGGTCAAGATAATCAATAGCCTAACTACGTACCAATGAATGGTTACCGGATATCTCTTGAAGTCGTGTAATCACTTTCCAAAGAAGATTATTCGACCCTATGCATGGGTTAACACGAATACCTCCTTGGGATAAAACCAAGAGTTAGTTCTTATTTTAGGAACAAATCAAGAACTCTGTGCGTGTAAGTGTTTCTTGTTTCTGTATCTTTCATCATGCAAATATGATCACTATTTATAGTGATCTTAGTCCTAGAAGGATGTAACTCATAGTCAATGGTATTTAAGAGCATTAATCGGACAATTAAGCTCATAATTACCTACATGAAAGCATAGTGGTTACATGACCATAAACCTGGTCATCAAGTCAATATTCAACCCTCATTGATTGGTCAAAGAGGTTCAAAGACTTTCTACATCACCAGGAGCAACGTCCTAACCAGGAGCAACTTCCTAACCAGGAGCAACTTCCTAACCAAGAGCAACTTCCTAACCAGGAGCAGCTTCCTCCTGATGAACTTTCAACCACTATATTGAATCCAGGGAGGTCAGGGACATAATGGGTGTACACTCCGTACCTCCAAACCCATTTACAAGTATGACTCGATCCCACAATTGCAATAAATTTCCAACAATCCTTCCCACTTTAGTACAATTCCCTTTTGCATGAAAATCAACTTTAACAAAACCAGTGCATAAATGAAAATGTCCTGAGGATTGAATTTCCATATTAGTACATCACTTCAAATATTCGAGAATCAGGGTGTTCTAAGAATTGAACCCTTCAACTACTTTGAATACCTGAAGATAAAATACACACAAGTTTTCAAACACTTAAAACGCTCCTGACACCATACAAGCCATGTGTCCATATCAAATTCATAAATGTTGTAAGAGCCAAAGTCCATGCTCCTTGAGGCGGTGAAACCTCAACATTTACATAGGTGGTTCCTCTTTAGTTCATGCTCCTGCTTAAGCACTTTTTCAAAGAAATTAACCATTAAGAAGTTTATAACTTCATCCTCCTTCCAGCAGGTACAAGCACATCCTTGGGATGATATACATGTGCTTCAGTCCCCTGAATGTTCAGCTTTCCACATTGAACTCAGCTCCCAAGTTTCCTCAGGAAGGAGTTGGGTGTCCTAGCATTCAGTGACTAGTTTGGACTTTAAACCCATCCCTTTAGCAGACTTTATAACCAAGTATCTAGCCAATCCCTTCGTCAAATGAATAGCTAAGTTTTGTTGAGACCTCACAAACTCTATTGATATCACCCCATTCATGATTAGCTCACGAATCATGCTATGTCTAACACCTAAGTGTCTAGACTTACCATTGTACATTTGGCTATAAGCCTTAGCCAATGTAGCTGCACTATCACAACGGATAGATATGGGTGCCATAGGTTTGACCCACAATAGAATCTCAAGAAGCAAGTTTCTCAACCATTCAGCCTCTTTACCAGCAGCTGCTAGAGCCACAAATTCAGATTCCATTGTTGAACCAGTAATGCAAGTTTGCTTCTTGGATGCCCAAGAAATTGCACCACCACCAAGAAGGAATACCCAGCCACTTGTGGATGAATTATCCTCAGTATTGCTGATCCAACTTGCATCAGTGTAACCTTCCAACACTTAAGGATATCCAGTATATGACAAACAATAATCTATTGTTCCTTTCAAATACTTTAGTACCCTCTGAATTGCTTGCCAATGCTGAGGACTAGGATTACTAGTGTACCTACTCAGTTTACCCACTGCAAAAGCAATATCAGGCCTAGTACTAGTCATGGCATACATCAAGCAACCAATCACCCTAGAATACTCAAGCTGGGAGACAGCTTGACCATTGTTAGGCATTATTTTCTCACTTGTATCCATAGGTGTACTCACTGGAGTTCAATCAAAGTGATTGAATTTCTTCAGGACCTTCTCAATATAATGAGACTAAGAAATTACAATACCATCACTTTCATGTTTAATCCTTATGCCAAGGATAACATCAGCCTTCCCCATGTCTTTCATAGAGAACCTTGATGACAAAAACTCTTTGGTTAGATCAACCTGAACTTGGTCAGTACCAAAGATTAACATGTCATCAACATATAGACAAATGATGACTCCTTTACCACATTCATCAAATTTTCTATATACACATTTGTCAGCTTGGTTAAGTAAATAACCATTAGACAAAACCACTTCATCAAACTTTTGATGCCATTGCTTAGGTGCTTGTTTGAGTTCATATAAGGACTTAATCAGTTTACACACCTTACCTTCATGACCAGGCATGATGAAACCTTGAGGTTGGTTCATATAAACCTCCTCATCTAAATCACCATTCAAGAATGCTGTCTTCACGTCCATCTGATGAATAATCAGATTGTGAATGCTTTCCAAGGCAATCAACATTCTTATGGTACTTATGCGTGCTACAGGGCATAAGTATCAAAGTAATCTATTCCTGACTTTTGTCTAAAGCCTTGAATGACTAACCTTGCCTTGAACTTTTCAATAGTTCCATCTACCTTCGTCTTTCTTTTAAAGATCCATTTGCATCCAAGTGGATTGCAACCTGGAGGTAGATCAACCAACACCCAAGTGTTGTTGCCCATGATGGAATCTATCTCATCATTGATTGTTTCTTTCCAGAAAGCAACATCCTGGGACTTCATTGCTTCATCAAATGTTTTGGGATCATCCTCAACATTAAAGCAATAGTAGTACTGGTCAGAGACCTCATCCCTTGTTCCTTCAACTAGGTATAGTTGAAATTCAGGCCCAAAATTCTTTGGAGTCCTTTGCCTTGTGCTTATTCTAAGCTTAGGATCAGGTTGTTGAACCACAACCTCATTAGTGACCCTTTCAGGTTCCACTGAAGCACCAATGTCCTCAGCTCTAGTAGGAGTCCTAAGGCTTGGTCTAGGGACTGATGAGAACCTAGTCTCATCAAAGTTAGCATCCCTTGATTCAATGATTGAGTTTATTGAAACTGAATCATTAGGTTCAATAACATAGAACCTATAAGCCTTGGAATGCTCAACATATCCAACAAAGATGCATTCAATGCCTCTTTCACCCAAGGTTTTCACCTTTGGATCAGGGAGTCTTACAATAGCCCTACAACCCCAAACTTTGAGGTAGTTCAAGTTTGGTTTCCTTTTAGTCCAGAGTTCATAAGGGGTAATCATGTTCCTTTTATTAGGAACCCTATTTAATAAATAGCAAGCTGTTAACATAGCTTCTCCCCAAAACCCTTGACTCAGTCGTGAGTAGGACAACATGAAGTTAGCCATCTCTTTTAGTACTCTATTTTTCCTTTCATATATACCATTTTGTTGTGGAGTATAGGGAGCAGTTGTCTCATGGATGATTCCAACAGACTCAAAGTACAAAGTATCCATGTACTCACCTCCCCTATCAGTCCTAAATCTTTTGATTTGGACTCCTTGTTGTAATTCAACTTTAGTTTTAAATACTTTAAATTTATCTAATGCTTCATCCTAGTATGTAACAAATAAACATAGCAAAACCTAGAAGCATCATTAATAAATGTTACCAAGTATTTCTTATTCCCTAATGAGGGAGTAGCATGCAAATCACATAGGTCACTATGGATTAGCACCAAAACTGTAGTTTCATGTTTTACATCCTGAAATGGTTTCTTAGTAATTTTGTTCAGCATACAAGTCTGACACTTATCAGGGTCCATGTCAAAAGCTGGAATTAACCCATCCTTAGACATATCTTGCATCCTCTTATAGTGGACATGGCCTAGTCTAGCATGCCATAGTGATGAATCATTCAGTTTAGTGGTAGTCATCAGGACAGAATCAAGATTTATACTAGAATCAATATTAAGCCTGAACATTTGATTACTCAAATAGCCAAAACCAATAAACACACCATGTTTAGATAAAACAAATTTATTAGATTCAATCACTTGTTTATAACCACAATTATTCAAAACACTACTAGAAACCAAGTTCTTCCTAATATTAGGAACATGCAAAACATTAAACAAAGAAACAATCTATCCAGAACTAAATTTAAGATCTACACAACCACGTCCATGCACTAGGGCTGTTGACTCATTTCCCATGTGAAGAATAGATCCAACATTAATTGACTCATAAGTCTTGAACCAGCATCTATCTTTACACACATGTACTGTTGCTCCAGATTCAACCCACCACGCAACATCATCATCCTGCACAAAATAAGCTTCAGATACATATGTAACATAATGAATCTGGAGAGATTCATTAAACATATTCTGACCTTTTGTGCCTGATCCATTAGCTTGGTTGCTAATGCTAACACCTTTGCAATCCCTTTTGAATTGTCCAGTTTTCCCACACTTCCAACAAGCCACTGATGACTTCTTGTTAGGATTAGCTTTGGTGTTATCCTGATGCTTACGTTTGCCTTTGTTGTCATTTTACCTGGTGGAGTTGTTATGCTCCACCATATTGACAACAGATGAACCAGCAACATTGTTGCTCTTTGTCTTATCACTTTCATGCACCCTGAGGGATTCCTCAATACGCAAATGACTGCCCAACTCAACAAGAGTTAACTCCTCCTTTTTATGTTTCAAGGTGTGCTTGAAATCTTTCCAAGAAGGAGGTAGTTTTTCAATGACACACGAGACCTGAATGGTCTCATCCATGTTCATTTTATGTTGTATAAATCTGCCAAGTATTCTAAGAAGTTCATTGTATTGTTCCATGACTGGTCTTGAATCAGTCATTTTGTAATTTGTGAAATCACTCACAAGGAACTTCTTACTTGATGCATCCTCAGCCATATATTTGGCTTCCAAGGAATCCCATAGTTCTTTAGCAGATTCAACATTTTGGTAAATATCAAATAAAGAATCAGACATACCATTGAGAATTATGCCACGACACACATAATCATCATTCTCCCATTTGCTCCTTTTCCTCAGTTCCTCCAAAGTAGCATCATCACCACCATCAAGAATGGGAGTGGTCAGCACGTACACCACGTTCATGGTAGAAAGAAAAAAGTGCATCTTCTTCTGCCATCTCCTAAAATCAACCCCTTAAAACTTGTCCAGTTTAGAGAAGTTAGCCACCATATGCTTCATTGCCGCCGCCATTGATTATCACAGAATAATCTTCTTTGATTGTTGGGGTTTACTTCGTTCCAACAGGGTGAAGATAATCAATAGCCTAACTACGTACCAATGAATGGTTACCGGATATCTCTTGAAGTCGTGTAATCACTTTCCAAAGAAGATTATTCGACCCTATGCCTGGGTTAACACGAATACCTCCTTGGGATAAAACCAAGAGTTAGTTCTTATTTTAGGCACAAATCAAGAACTCTACGTGTAAGTGTTTCTTGTTTCTGTATCTTTCATCATGCAAATATGATCATTATTTAAAGTGATCCTAGTCCTAGAAGGATGTAACTCATAGTCAATGGCATTTAAGAGCATTAATCAGCCAATTAAGCTCATAATTACCTACATGAAAGCATAGTGGTTACATGACCATAAACTTGGTCAGTAAGTCAATATTCAACCCTCATTGATTGGTCAAAGAGGTTACAAAGACTTTGTGCATCACCAGGAGCAACGTCCTGACCAGGAGCAACTTCCTAACCAGGAGCAACTTCCTAACTAGGAGCAGCTTCCTCCTGATGAACTTTCAACCACTATATTGAGTCCAGGGAGGTCAGGGACATAATGGGTGTACACTCCGTACCTCCAAACCCATTTACAAGTATGACTCAATCCCACAATTACACTAAATTTCCAACAAGACCTATCCAAGAAAATCTCAAAAAGCTCCAAATAATAAGCCAGAAAATCAAATAAGCTATTTTGGCTTATATTGACCAAGCGTTGACCAAGTTTGACCTTGGTCCAGTATTAAATTCTAAGCTTATGCAACTGTTTTGTGGAAGAAAATAGCAACTTTTAGGAAGAGAATAAGCCTGTATGAGAAATTTGATAAGCTACCATCACAGAAACTAAACTTTGCTCATAGGCTTATACTATGGCTTATTTCTTGCTTATTAGTGAGAACTGTATGGTCTACTTTATATCTCTAGAAAGCTTATATGATAAGCTATACTCAGAAACAAGAATCACTTCCTAACTCTATGTAATTTGGCATGAGATTGAAATAGGCATGTTTAAGCTGTGAAATATGACCCAAAGTTTTTTAGTACTAATTGCCTGTTTGACTTTAAGTTAGACTCCAAAACTTTGCAGACTTACTTGTTACCAACTAGTGAGTGTAAACTAGATCCTATCAACAACTTCTAACAACTGAATCAAGATTTATGATCACTACCAAACACTAGTTAACAGAACTAAGTAAGAATTAAGCTATGAGACCTATTCAAAACTAACAGATTAAGCAAGAAAACAATCAAACCATATCGAAGAACTAAAAATAAGCAAATAACAGGCAATTCCAAGTAGTATTACACTAAGAAACCAAATTAAGCATGCAAACTAGGATTTTAGAGGAATTTTGTAAAGAGAAACTTATAAGAACTTATTGAAGGCTCCTTTGATGCAGAAGTGAGAGTTGAGCTCACTTGTGACTCTATCAACACCAAATCAACTAATCTACTCAGCTACACCTTACATCAATCATCATCGTCATCATAACTGCTCTGCTATAATCTCTGATCAAAGAATTGGGCTATGGCTGTGCTAGGAAAATGAAATGCAACTGTTGAATACTTGTACAAAGCTTACAAATCAATCAACAACTTCCATTGTTCAATCAAGAACAACAGAATCAAAGTATAACAGTAGGATAGTATGAATTTGCTAGTGAAATGAGAATGAGAGGTGAATTTAGGTAAAACTGAATTTCATTAATGGAACTGTTGTTACAACTGATCTAACAAACTAACTAACTCTCAAAGTGTTTGTTAGACACCTTGAGAGGTTAGAAATGCTAACAGAAAAGGATTGAGAGAAAACTGGGAAAAGTGTGTGTTTTTACACACTTAGCTACATAATTCCAAATGAACTAGTCTAAGGGTATTTATAGAGTTGAGAATGAGTGATGGTGAGGCCTCTGACATGTTGCTTCCAATAGGAGAGTGCAAAGTGTCCACTTCTGATTAATTGATTCTTCAAGTGTTCTTCCCAATTTTGGGGAATTTGATTCCCTGAATGTTTTGTTAATTAAAGTGTTGGGATGGATTCGTCTTGTGATTACGATCATTTTTGGTTTTAAAAGCTCTTCATGAAAATTTCTCTAACTTAATCTTCGTTCTGCACTTGACTTGGCCACGTGGCATGATAGTATTGGGTGTTGAGAGTTCACACGAATCATAATCCAGAAAGTGAAATATGATTGGTAGTTGGAGCTGAGTGGGACTGTTGTGATTCGTCCCCCACTCCTTCTCTCTCTTTAATTAATACTGCTTATTTGTCAATCCACTTATCCCAAATACTTGAATATGATTGGTCCATTGAGCTTCACACGGATTAAGCCTTGAATAACTTCCAAAATTGGCAGAAATGGTGCTTCAAGTTGGCAGTTTATGTTTTTTGCATAGAAACTTTGCAATCTTGTCATCTTTGGCCCTTTGACTTATTGTTTGACCATTTTCTGAACGTTTGACTTGAGTTGAATTTCACTTGAAGTCTTTTGAGTTTGATAAAGTTGCACTTTTAGTCCTTGATCTTTGGAAAATTGGCAAGATAGGTCCTTTGACTTGTGTTGACTTGTCATCTTATGTCCTTTTTTGTCTTTTCTTCATCATAAATGCCTTGATTTCCGTGTTTGCATCAAGTTTGTATCTCTTTACCTACATAAGCACAAACAACAAAGAATACCCATAATACTGCTTTTACACATCAAAATCTGGTATTTTACTTTGTGTTTTAGGGTTAATTTTGATATAACTGATATGCGATTTCACTCATATCAAATCTCCTACATTTAATCATTGCCATGACCTCATGCAATGCCACATTTCAAAGCACAAATTTACACTTTTCTCATAATTAATCCACCTTGGCCATTATGGAATGCTTTTACACTACACTACACTATATGATGCATAATTTTGATTTTTAGGAATGCAATGTAGAATATGAACTCTATATATTTATTTTTGTATTTTCTTGAAAATGGTTTGATGGAAATAACTCATAAAGAAATCAAGGACTTTAATTAGGGCTTTGGTACCATGAATACTTATCATTCTCAAGTTCCACTTTCCCCATACTAAGCTTAAAATTGAGATCATTGTTATTCATAAGTGAAAGTGCATTGACTTATTCATATAAATTAATTGTGTTACCATTATACCCCCACTTATTGTGCCTCTAAGACCGGTTATTATTTGAGCAAAGTGCTTGAGAGCAAATTTTTCATTATTTAAAGCGTGAAATATAAGAAATGTAAAATCTGAAAATAAGGAAGCACAGTTGTAATCCTAAGTAACCATCTTATCCATTACCCGAAAAACCGCCCACGATTGATATAATTCCGACCCAAAGTAATAAGTCATTCGCCTTATGTGTAAGATCCTTATGTCATGCATTAATAAGTAGCTACACACTCGCTACGGAAAGAAAAATAAAACTCACGCAATAATTTATATCCGCCGCCTTTTTGAGACCTTGGATTATATTGACCAAGCATTGACCAAGTTTGACCTTGGGCCAATCTTAATTTCTAAGCTTAGGCAACTGTATTGTGGAAGAAAATAGCAACTTTTATGAAGAGAATAAGCCTGTATGAGAAATTTGATAAGATACCATCACAAAAATTGAACTTTGCTCAAAGGCTTATACTATGGCTTATTTCTTACTTATTAGTAGAACTGTATGGTCTACTTTATATCTCTAGAAAGCTTATATGATAAGCTATACTTAGAAACAAGAATCACTTCCTAACTCTAAGTAATCAAGATTTGGTATGAGATTAAAATAGGCATGTTTAAGCTGTGAAATCTGACCCAAAGTTTTTTAGTACTAATTGCCTGTTTGACTTTATGTTAGACTCCAAAACTTTGCAGACTTACTTGTTACCAACTAGTGAGTGTAAACTAGCTCCTATCAACAACTTCGAACAACTGAATCAAGATTTATGATCACTAGCAAACACTAGTTAACAGGATTAAGCAAGAATTAAGCTATGAGACCTACTCAAAACTAACAGATTAAGCAAGCAAACAATCAAACCATATCCAAGAAGTGAAAATAAGCAAATAACAGGAAATTCCAAGTAGTATTACACTAAGAAACAAGATTAAGCATACAAACTAGGATTTTAGAAGAATTTTGTAAAGAGAAACTTATAAGAACTTATTGAAGGCTCCTTTGATACAGAAGTGAGCGTTGAGCTCACTTGTGACTCTATCAACACCAAATCAACAAATCTACTCAGGTACAACCCACATCAATCATCATCATCATCATCATAATTGCTCTGTTATAATGCCTGATCAAAGAATTGGGTTATGGTTGTGCTAGGAAAATGAACTGCAACTGCTGAATACTTGTACAAAGCTTCCAAAACAATCAACAACTTCCATTGTTCAATCAAGAACAACATAATCAAAGTATAACAATAGGATAGTATGAATTTGCTAGTGAACTGAGAATGAGAGTTGAATTTAGGTAAAACGGAGTTTCATTAATGGAATTGTTGTTACAACTGAACTAATTCTAAATGAACTAGTCTAGGGTATTAATAGAAATGCTAACTAAAAAGGATTGAGAGAAAACTGGGAAAAGTGTGTGTTCTTACACACTTAGCTACATAGTTCCAAATGAACTAGTCTAAGGGTATTTATAGAGTTGAGAATGAGTGTTGGTGAGGCCTCTGACGTGTTGCTTCTAATAGGAGAGTGCTAAGTGTCCACTTCTGATTAATTGATTCTTCAAGTGTTCTTCCCAAATTGGGGGAATTTGATTCCCTGAATGTTTTGTTAATTAATGTGTTGGGATGGATTCGTCTTGTGATTACGATCACTTTTGGTGTTGAAAGCTCTTCATGAAAATGTCTCTAGCTTAATCTTCGTTCTGCACTTGACTTGGCCACATGGCACGATAGTATTGGGTGTTAAGAGTTCACATGGATCATAATCCAGAAAGTGAAATATGATTGGTAGTTGGAGCTAAGTGGGACTGTTGTGATTCGTCCCCCACTCCTTCGCTCTCTTTAATTAATACTGCTTATTTGTCAATCCACTTATCCCAAATACTTGAATATGATTGGTCCATTGAGCTTCACACGGATTAAGCCTTGAATAACTTCCAAAACTGGCAGAAATGGTCCTTCAAGTTGGCCGTTTATGTTTTAAGCATAGATACTTTGTAATCTTGTCATCTTTGGCCCTTTGACTTTTTATTTGACCATTTTTTGAACCTTTGACTTGAGTTGACTTTCACTTGAAGTCTTTTGACTTTGATGAAGTTGCACTTTTAGTCCCTGATCTTTGGAAAATTGGCAAGATAGGTCCTTTGACTTGTCATCTTTTGTCCTTTTTTGTCTTTTCTTCATTATAAATGCCTTGATTTCCATGTTTGCATCAAATTTGTATCTTTTTACCTACACAAGCACAAACAACAAAGAATACCCATAACACTGCTTTTACACATCAAAATCTAGTATTTTACTTTGTGTTTTAGGGTTAAATATGATATAATTGATATGAGATTTCACTCATATCAGATCTCCTACACCTGATAATTGCCATGACCTCATGCAATGCCACATTTTAAAGCACAAATTTACACTTTTCTCATAATTAATCCACCTTGACCATTATGGAATGCTTTTACACTACACTACACTATATGATGCATGATTTTGGTTTTTAGGAATGCAATGCAGAATATGAACTCTATTTATTTATTTTTGTATTTTCTTGAAAATGGTTTGATGGAAATAACTCATAAAGAAATCAAGGACTTTAATTAGGGATTTGGTACCATGAATACTTATCATTCTCAAGTTTCACTTTTCACATACTAAGCTTAAAAACGAGATCATTGTTATTCATAAGTGAAAGTGCATCGACTTATTCATACAAATTAATTGTGTTACCATTATACCTCCACGTATTATGCCTCTATGACCGGTTATTATTTGAGCAAATTGCTTGAGAACAAATTTGTCATTATTTAAAGCGTGAAGTATAAGAAATGTAAAATTGGAAAATAAAGAAGCACGGTTTTAATCCTAAGTAACCATCTTATCCATTACTCGAAAAACCGCCCACAATTGATATAAGTCCGACCCAAAGTAATAAGTCATTCGCCCTTATGTGTAAGATCCTTATGTCATGCATTAATAAGTAGCTACACACTCGCTAAGGAAAGAAAAATTAAACTCACGCAAGAATTTATATCCGCCGTCTTTTTGAGACCTTGGATCTTCAATCCCGCAACCTGTCAAGGTAATAATGGATTGGAGCAACTACTAAATCCCGGCAACCCTTGTGAGAGTAATATTGGAATTCAATAGCTACTATAATTAACACTTCACTGCCCCTCTTGGGAGTCTTGTATAATTATTTTTTTCTTTTCTTTTCTTTTTCTTTTTCTCTTTTTTTTTCTAGCCACTCATTTTTTATAAGCCGCTCTTATTTTTCTTTATTCCTCACAAATAAAATGAAAAGAATAAAAGGAAAAACACCCGCTAAGTATTAAGCATGACATAAGTCTAGTACACATAAAACGTTCTAAGTTAGAATTTTAAGACGTACTTATACGAACCACGAATGATTAGTAAAAAATGCATAAGAGACAACAAACCGATTAAAACCGTTCTTGATTATTTATTAACATATATACATGCGTTGACAAGAAAGTAAAGGTTACGAAAGGGGATAGAAAAGCCACTAGTAATTAATATGAGGTTTATCTAGCCCTTTACACTTACTTCAAAATCTATCATCTCTCGTTATCCACAATTTAAAATCTCAAATAATGAGACTAGTGGATGCTTAGCCTAATAAACCAATAAAGGTCAACATGGTTAAGGATACTAGCTAGAGTAAGCTTGGATAAGCAAACTCGGGTTGAGTCAAAGTATTCATGGCGGGCCTAATATGTCAAAGATATCTAAACTTGTTAAACCATATCCTGTATTATATTTTTCTTTTTATATATTTTTGAAGAAACAAAAATAAAAGAAAATGCAAGGTGTATGCAAATAAAAAATGATTAATGCAAAAATTATGAATGCATATTTTTGGTGGCCAAAGTAGATCAAAAATTTGAAAAATCAATTTCCAATTTATCATGAAGGCAATGGCAATGTTCTAGGTAAGGTCACTTCGATAGAAGACCCCCTACACTTAAAATAAACATTGTCCAAAATGTGTAAGAGTATTAGAGTAAACTCCCCTACACTTATGACATTGATAACTTTGCTTAACCCAATCTAAAGAAAGGTCTACTAAAGTGAATTCATGTTAGACATTATTAAGAGTCAATTTTGAATCACAAAAGCAACGAAGTGAACCCGATACAATGGCCTCCTCCATAAGCTCCAATACATGCAATGAGAGAGAGCAACCCTACAAACATCAAGAAGACAAAAGAGAGGCACCCCCTACACTTCATCTCATCTATATACCCTTTATTCCTATCCTACCACACTCTAGTCTAAATGATCTAAGCCTAGTTATTCAAGCTTGATTTAATAAGTCTCTAGCTCGACTCTTCCTACAATGATTTAATTCATGGGGAAAATGGGGATCTCTTGGACCATTTCAACGGAAATGTCTTCCCCAAAGTAATGCTTAACACGATGACCATTCACTTTGAAGTTTGGGCCATTTGGTTGTAACAACTTAATAGTCCCATATGGAAATACTTGAGCAATAGTGAATGGACCGGACCATCGTGACTTAAGCTTTCCCGCAAAAAGCTTCAACCGTGAGTTAAAGAGTAAAACCGACTCTCCAACTTTGAACTTGTGGTTCTTGATCTTAGCATCATGCAATTGCTTAGTCTTTTCCTTATAAAGCAATGAGTTCTCATAGGCATCGTTTCTAAGCTCATTCATCTCATTAAGTTGGTCTTTCCTATGTGAACCGGCTTGGTTTAGATCAAAGTTAGCCCATTTAAGAGCCTATGAAGCCATATATTCTAACTCGAATGGTAGGTGGCATGCTTTTCCATAGACAAGTCTATAAGGTGTACAACTAATCGGTGTCTTAAAAGCGGTTCTAAAAGCCCATAAAGCATCATCAAGCTTATCCGACCAAGAAGCTCGATGCTCTCCCACCGTATGTTCTAAAATCCTCTTTAAACCACGATTTGTGACCTCGGTTTGCCCGTTGGTTTGAGGGTGATACGCGGTAGAAAGTCTATGGTTAACACCATACTTCTTCGTGACTCTTGTAAATTGATCATTACAAAAGTGAGTCCCACGATCACTTATGATGGCAGGAGGTACACCAAATCTAGCAAATAATTGCTTCAAGAACTTGACGACAACTCTAGCATCATTGGTAGGTAAGGCCTTAGCCTCAACCCACTTAGAAACATAATCCATCGCTATGAGTGTGTACTTATTGCCCTTTGATAATGGAAAAGGTCCCATAAAATCTATGCCCCATACATCAAATATCTCACATTCTTGGATAAAATTTGTGGCATCTCATCTATTTGATTAATTTTTCCTTATCTTTGACAAACATCACAATTTTCACCAATTCTTGGGCATCTTTGTAAATGGAAGGCCAATAGTAACCCGAATCAAAGACTTTTTTAGCCATGTAGTTAGGCCCAAATGGCCCCCGTGGGTCCCTTATGGCATGCTTCTAAAATATTAAATGCTTCGGGCCCATCTACAGAACGTCTTATGATTTGGTCCGCACATTGCCTAAAGAGGTAAGGGTCATCCCAAAAGTAATATTTAGCTTCCTTGAGAAACTTTTTCTTTTGTTGGGAAGTAAGACCCTCAATAAGCACATCTCACACAAGATAGTTTGTAATATCTGCAAACCAAGGGGTGGCATCCTCTTGGGAAGAGATAGACATGAGTTCCTTAAGTGGAAAGGATTCATTGATTTTCTTATAAGGTAATTCTCCTTGAAAAGGATGCTCAAGTCTACTCAAGTGATCCGCCGCTAAATTCTTGGCTCCTTTCTAATCACGAATTTCTATGGAAAACTCTTGGAGCAACAAAACCCATCTCAAAAGTCTAGGCTTAGCATCTTTTGCTGGGAATAAAATGAAGCCAAGACACTTAGACGCTGACAAGAGAAATTTGGACGTTGATAGGAAGAAATTGATAGGTGTGAAAACACCCATCCTTTTACCACTTAATTATAATGAAAACAAGACCATAACGTGTATTTTATGTCGTAAATGTCGGAATTATGCGTGGTTTGTATTTTTGTTGTGATTTTAGGATCAAAATGTAAAAAGGGAAGAAAACACGGGCTTTCATGGGCTTTTATCGAAGAAAAAGACAAAAGATGAAGTCAAGAAATCAAGAGTGCAAAAAGAACGGAAGTCCAAGACCTACTCTGAAGATTTGTCGAAGAAAAAGTCTAAAGACGGAAGTTTAATAAAGCTGAAGAACTCAAGTCTAATTTATGAAGAAATTACAAGAAGAGTTTAAAGTAATCCCAAGACAAAGTCTAAAAAAGTCAAAGAATGAAAAAGACTAAAGACTAAGGACCAAGAAAGAAAGAAAGAAGAAAGAAAGAAGAAAGAAAGAGGAAGCTTTCACTAATCATCTCCTCTCCTATAAATAGACCTCATTAGTTTCATTTTCATTTTGTTAGCTAATTTTGACAAAATTAGTCTCTCCACCATTTTAATTATTAGCACTTTAATTACTTGCACCTTTAATTACCTTGTCTTGTACCTTTAATTCCTTTAATTCCAAGTAAGTTATACTTTTTATGTTTATTGAATCTTTACTTTTATTGTTAATCTCCTATCTACCTTTCTTGTTTTGATCTAATCTTCATGTTTATGTTAATGTTAATGTTAAGTTCTTGAGTTTTTATTGATTTGATTAAGTGGGTTTTGATTATTGTGGTTATTATTGTTAGATTTATTGAGTTGAATCAATTGGTTATCATTAGTAGATCATTAGTGGTTGTTTTGGTTTAATCTTTTGGTTGATTTTGGTTAGATTAATTAAGATTCGTAGCCTTTGTTCTTCCTTGTTCTTCGTGAATTTCTTTTCTCCAGATTCTGAACCAGTATTTTTATTCTGAATCAAGGATTTCTTCCTAATATTCCGAACGAAGCTTATATTCCGGATCAGTGGATTATTCTGGATCAGTGTTTTATTCCGAGTAAAGGTATATTCTGGATGAACCCTTATTCTGGATGAGCTAATATTCTAGATGAAGGAGTGATTATTCCGCATGAACAAGATTATTCCGGATGAACCATTATTCCGAGTGAAGCCCTTATTCCGCATGAGCCTCTTATTCCGAATCACCCTCTTTTTCCGGATGACCAAATATTCCGAGTGAAGCATGATTTCCGAATGAGCAAGTTATTCCGCATAAACTATTTATTCCGAGTGAGCTGTTTTTATTCCGAATAAGTGATCTTTTCATTTTTATTCCGAACGAGCAATCATTCCAAATCAACAGTTTATTCCAGATGAGCAATCATTCCGGATGAACATTCCGAACCAAGGTATATTCCGGATGAGCTATTTTTAGTTTATTTTAAAGTTCATGTTTTTAAGTTTTAAACTTTATTTTCCCACCTTTTTACTTAGTCGCACTTTTAGTTTACTTGCCTTAGATTTATTTTAAGCTTGCCTTTAGGATAGTTTTAAGTTTGCGTTATTTACTTTTAAGTTTGCCTTTTATTTTCTCGTCACGTTTTTATTTCCCGTCGTTTATTTTCAATTAGGTTTAGATTTATTTACCTGCCATTTACTTTAATGTTTGTGTATATTAATTTTACTACAACGACGAATATTTTTCTTAACCAAAAACTGCTGAGTCACACTTTAAACCATCAATCAATTCGATTAGACAGACGACTAAGAACAAATTTTTATAACTAAAAATCAGTTATTAAATGGCGCCACTGCCGGGGACGGTAATAGTGAACTAATACTAGGCGTGGGAGTAGTAGGGATAAATGGTGGTGGAGGATGTGTAGATGTTGTAACTGGGGGTGGGATAGATGGTCCTACTGAAGTTGCTCCACTACGGGTAGTAATAGCACTCACATTCGCTCTCGGGTTGGTGACGATGTTTGAAGGTAGAGAGCCCGAAGTAAAGGGTTGAGTGGTTGGTAAGAAACTAGCCAACATATTCTTCAAATCATTTGTTTGAGTGCTGAAGGAGTTTTGTATATCATTTCGAAGCTCGGATCTAATATCATTCCCTTGCTTAGTGATATCCCCTTTAAAATTTATAATTTGGCTTTGTAGATTCTTGATTTGCTCTCCTTGGGTTCTCATTAAAGCTTCAACATCTTGATTAATGGGTGGGGCTTGTTGAGCGGGTGGGTGATAAGGATTAGAAGCTCGAGGTGGGATTTGGTTGCTTCTATTGTAATAGTTGTTGAGATTGTGGTTTGAGGAGAAAAACCGGGTGAAAGATAGTTGTTCGACCGGTAACTTAGCAAATTACGATCCCCTTGAGGTCGGGCTTGGTAATTTTCCGTTGAATAGTTACCATAGGCCGCATACACGTTTTCCGGATTGCCTTGTGTAGAAGGACAATCAGTGTATGAGTGAGGACTGCCGCATGTCTCACAAGAATTTGCTACAGCTTTAACTTGTTGTTGTTGGTTTGTAGCGATGAGCAAGATATTTTTGTTCATTTCGGCCATCATGCGGGTGAATTCGGTCATATCGGGGTTTGCTGAAGTAGAAGAAACATTGACTCTCGGGTTGTTCCTTGAAGAAGCGGAGGAATCCCAATTTTTGTGATGAGTAGTCATGTTCTCAATAAGCTCTCTACATTCCTCGGGTTTTCTTTTCATAAATGTGCCACCGGCGGCTGCATTAATCGTATCACGATCACGAAAAGTCAAACCGTTGTAGAAAGTATCAATTAAGGTAACGGGGAGCATATTGTGGTTTGGACATCGATCGATCAAAACATTATATCTTTCCCAAGCATCAAATAGAGATTCATCGGGTTCTTGCATGAAACCGCTGATTTGATTTCGAAGGCTCGTGACCATGGATGGTAGAAAGTAGCGCGACAAAAATAGTTGAGTCATGTCGTCCCAAGTATGAATGAAATTCTTCGGGAGACGATCAAACCATTTTTCGGCGTGGTGTGATAAAGTAAGTGGAAAGAGTTGAAGGCAAAGAACATCCATAGTAGCACCGGGCAACTTTATGCTTTGAGTAATAGTAATGAATTTGTTGAGGTGCTTGTTGGCATCATCATCAGGCAATCCGCAAAAGGGATTAGTTTGCACTTGTTGGATCATGTGATGCTTCAACGAAAACTCCGGAGCCGTGATTTGCATCGGCGCAATCGGTCCTCCTCGTCCAAACATTGTGGGTTGACAAAGCTCCTCCATTGTCCGAAGATCGGGCTGTGGAAGAACATTGTTGTTATTATTATTGAGGTGCGGTGGATTATTGTTGTTGTTCACACCTGCCATAGCTAAATCTTCACGAGTCTCGGGCTCTGGATAAGTGGAAGATCTAGTACGCATACACCTGCAAAAGCAAAAGAAAAAGATACCAAAGTAATAGACAATATATATACAAATATAAAATCTTTTTGGATTTTTGAAAATTTTTTAATTTTTATGGATTTGTGGAAATTTTTAAGCAAGCAAAATAACGTTCGCGAGTGAACGGATCCCAAAAAGCAACGCGTCTCTCACAGAAAACCGTTAATCTTAACGAAAAGAGCCGGCAACGGCGCCATTTAATACGATATCAGCAGCACTTATGTCTAATTCCTCTCTACCCTCCGTCTGAGGATGAGATTGCAAGATTTATGATCGGATCTTCTTCAAGATCTGCTGAGCCCGAGTGTTATTTTCCCCTAAAGGAAAAGGTGTTCGACCCCGGCATTGCATTTTTCAAGCCATCTAAGTATCCATCTGATGAAATAAAAGGAAAAATCTTTGGTCCTTATGAAGATATGCTTTCCCCTCACCATACTTGCTTCCATCGTGCTTCACAATTGCTTAAGGGAACCTTGCCTACTCTTCTTTGGCTTGCCTTGTTCGCCTTAAGCTTGTGTTACTTGATGGATGAAAACCATGTGTTTGATCCCGGTGGATGTTATTCAAGTCTATTTCCATGATAATCAAGGTCGAGTCAGGCTCACGACTCGGTGATCAAAAATCAAGCGCTTCTTGGGAGGCAACCCAAGTATCTATCTTTTAGCTATTTTTATCCTAAGTGTAGGGGAGACCCGTTGGTGTTTGCAATTTTCTGTCTTCTCATACTCAGGGATTCGCGCTTTCAAAGACCCACTCTTGATGATTTTTGACGACCCGTGATTCCGTGTTCCCGTCTTCCCGGTTCTATCCTAAACTCTTTTCGATTCACTATTTTATATTTCTCAATATTAAAATAGGAATCTCTTTACTTGTCTGTTTCTTAGCAAGATTTAATCAACGTGCACAATGTCCTAAGTGTAGGGGAGTTTACTCCCACATGCTTAAACATTGAGAACAATGTTTATATCAAGTGTAGGGGGACTTCTATCGAAGTTAAGTGGCCTTTTCCTTGTATTTGTCCTCATTTTAACCGGAAAATTCGATTTTTCGACATTTTTCAAAAAAATTTATCTATTTTGGCCTAGTTGTATAGTTGTATTTTCCTTTGTTATGGTTATTTTCTTTCCTTGCTAAAATAAAGTTTAATAAAGTGGTTTTAATTTTTAAACGTTGTGAATCTTTTGACTCAACCCGAGTTTACTTATCTAAGTTTACTCTAGCTAGTATCCTTAACGTGTTTAAGTCAAGTTTTGCTAGGCTTTTATATAGGGAGCTTTAAAACGCGAAAGTCTTAACTCTCACGGGTTAAGAACAAGAACTTTTCGCAAGTTCCTATAATTGATCCTAGAGAGTCGTTTATCAAGGGAACTTTAAAATGAGGATTCTAAAACTTGAAAAAGTCTAAGAGTTTGCAAGATCCTATAGATGACTCGAAAACCCAAAACTTTGATTTAATTGGCTAAGCATCCACGAGTCTCATTCCTTGAGATTTTAAATTGTGGAGAACGAGAGATGATAGAGTCAATTATAAGTTTGGTATTATTTCGTGAATTTATGTGAGTTGATTATAAGCCTATTCTCCCATCGCTTGTTAATAAATTTAGCTGCAATAAGTAAGGTCGTACGATTTGAAAAGTTACTTCGCTTCTAGCCCAAGATCGTTTAAAAGTTGCTCGGTATTAATTAGAGTTCATAGACAATGCATAACTTATTGAAGCGGGATGCGAAGATTGGCGAGTCTGAAAAGGCCCTAACAAGGCATTAGGGCTACATTTTGTTGCTAAAGATCCAAAGTGATGTGAAGAATCATTTATCAAAAATCAATATGAAAGATCGAGACACACGACGAAAAGCAAATACTCCCGTAAAGATCATGGAGAAGTCTATCCAAAAAGGCCCTAACAAGGTATGAGGATAAATAGATCCAAGTCCTAAAAGGAGGCGGATTGTTGTATATCAAAGTCCTAAATAAAGATTGGAGAAAAATGAAGAAGTCGTGGTCCAAGTATGAAGAATCTCTCAAAACTTCAAGTGAAGAAATTCCTATTATGAAGAGAAGACCATTATTTCATGAACGTCTCATAAGATTTGAAGTATGAATTCACTACCAAATATCGGTCCGAGAAGGGTCTCAAATCATGAAGCGAGTTATGCCAAGATATGAACTTTATGAGGTCCCGAGAAGCAGTTTTAAAAGATTTTGTCCTTTAGCTAACTATTGATTAAATCGTCCCACTTTATTTTCAGCCTTAATAACTATCGAAATAAGTCAACAATGCATCCTCGTGATCATTCAAGACAATAATAAAATATAAGAGATACACCTAGGAATAATGGAGTCTAAGTAAATAATTGGCCCACATGAGTTCGTGTTAGTCTACTAACTTATAATAACAATGATCTCGTTTTTAAGCTTGGTATGGGGAACATGAAACTTAAGGATGATAATCATTCATGACATTCCAAAACCCTAAGGTAAGTCTTTGATTTATTTACTTGTTTTGTTATTTTCTATCTCTTTAATAAAGACCAATGTGGATTGATTGTGATGAAAAGTGTAATCTTGCTTTGTAATTAATGCATTGCATGAGGACATTGCAATGGTCAAGTGTAGGGGATTTGATAGGTGTGAAAACACCCATCCTTTTACCACTTAATTATAATGAAAACAAGACCATAACGTGTATTTTATGTCGTAAATGTCGGAATTATATGTGGTTTGTGTTTTTGATGTGATTTTAGGATCAAAATGTAAAAAGGGAAGAAAACACGGTCTTTCACGGGCTTTTATCGAAGAAAAAGACAAAAGACGAAGTCAAGAAATCAAGAGTGCAAAAAGAACGGAAGTCCAAGACCTACTCTGACGATTTGTCGAAGAAAAAGTCTAAAGACGGAAGTTTAATAAAGCCGAAGAACTCAAGTCTAATTTATGAAGAAATTACAAGACGAGTTCAAAGTAATCCCAAGACAAAGTCTAAAAAAAGTCGAAGAATGAAAAAGACTAAAGACTAAGGACCAAGAAAGAAAGAAAGAAGAAAGAAAGAGGAAGCTTCCACTAATCATCTCCTCTCCTATAAATAGACCTCATTAGTTTCATTTTCATTTTGTTAGCTAATTTTGACAAAATTAGTCTCTCCACCATTTTAATTATTTGCACTTTAATTACTTGCACCTTTAATTACCTTGTCTTGTACCTTTAATTCCTTTAATTCCAAGTAAGTTTTACTTTTTATGTTTATTGAATCTTTACTTTTATTGTTAATCTCCTATCTACCTTTCTTGTTTTGATCTAATCTTCATGTTTATGTTTATGTTAATTTCTTGAGTTTTTATTGATTTGATTAAGTGGGTTTTGATTATTGTGGTTATTATTGTTAGATTTATTGAGTTGGATTAATTGGTTATCATTAGTAGATCATTAGTGGTTGTTTTAGTTTAATCTTTTGGTTGATTTTGGTTAGATTAATTAAGATTCGTAGCCTTTGTTCTTCCTTGTTCTTCGCGAATTTCTTTTCTCCAGATTCCGAACCAGTATTTTTATTCCGAATCAAGGATTTCTTCCTAATATTCCGAACGAAGCTTATATTCCGGATCAGTGGATTATTCCGGATCAGTGTTTTATTCCGAGTAAAGGTATATTCCGGATGAACCCTTATTCCGGATGAGCTAATATTCCGGATGAAGGAGTGATTATTCCGCATGAACAAGATTATTCCGGATGAACCATTATTCCAAGTGAAGCCCTTATTCCGCATGAGCCTCTTATTCCGAATCACCCTCTTTTTCCAGATGAACAAATATTCCGAGTGAAGCATGTTTTCCGAATGAGCAAGTTATTCCGCATAAACTATTTATTCCGAGTGAGCTGTTTTTATTCCGAATAAGTGATCTTTTCATTTTTATTCCGAACGAGCCGTCATTCCGAATCAACAGTTTATTCTGGATGAACATTCTGAAAAAAGGTATATTCCGGATGAGCTATTTTTAGTTTATTATAAAGTTCATGTTTTTAAGTTTTAAACTTTATTTTTCCCACCTTTTTACTTAGTCGCACTTTAAGTTTACTTGTCTTAGATTTATTTTAAGCTTGCCTTTAGGATAGTTTTAAGTTTGCGTTATTTACTTTTAAGTTTGCCTTTTAATTTCCCGTCACTTTTTTATTTCCCGTCGTTTATTTTCAATTAGGTTTAAATTTATTTACCTGCCATTTACTTTAAAGTTTGTGCATTTTAATTTTACTACAACGACGAATATTTTTCTTAACCAAAAACTACTGAGTCACACTTTAAACCAGTAATCAATTCGATTAGACAGACGACTAAGAACAAATTTTTATAACTAAAAATCAGTTATTAGAATTCAAGCGTTGTCAAGTCAAGCGTTGACAGGAAGAAGTCAAGCGTTGATAAGAAGAAGTCAAGCACTGATAGGATACTTAGTCTATACGTTTTATGTTTCTAGTAAAGATATGTTCGACAATGTATTTCTTTTGTTTATCTTTACCTAAAATAGCTGATACGTAGACTCTTGTACAAGGTTCCTTAATCTATAAAAGGAGGCCTTTAGGTTTAGTTCAATATATGTTTTTCACACTTTCATTGTACGCAAGTTCAATTAATCAATCAAAGTGAAAGTTTGGTTTATCCTGTTTGGGTGTTCTTGTTTAAGTATTAATTCCGCATAATACTTAAATTGCTTCATATACAACAAAGTTTCTCTAAGTGTTTAACTTGATTCATTCTCGTTTACACAAGCTAAATCGATCTAAGTTTGGGATCAACAAGTGGTATCAGAGCTTGTTGAGGAACTTTGATCTAAAGAACACAAAACCCTTAAAACCCTAAATCGCCATAAACCCTAATTTTTCAAGAAACCCTAAAGGCCAGACAACATGTCTACTCCAGAGTTGACCTCCTCCTCAATCCATAACCTAAAAATCCCCATGCTAGACCTAGATGACTTTGAGCTATGGAAGTTCACTTTTGAGCAGTACCTTCAAATCCATGACCACACCCTATGGAAAATTATTGAATATGGAAACACATTCGATAAGGCTGCCAAGATTCAAGCTGATATTACTTTAAGATCAACTCCAAGCTTAAGTGAAGCTGATCGAAAAGAACAACCTGGAGATGGGAGAGCTGTCTCAATTGAGGACATTGCAAAGAGAAGGAATGACATGAAAACTCTAATCATCCTCAAATTTTCTTTGGGACAAGCCAATCAGCACAAGTATAGAGGCTATGAGTCTGCCAAAGATCTTTGGGCAGCCCTTCAAGTCACTTATGGTGGTAATGATGATACTGCCTGAGAGAAAAAGAAGCAACTCTTGCATGAGTATGTTGTTTTCAAAGCTCTTCCCAATGAAAGCTAAGTGGGGTGAGAAGCAGACTTCTTGATATCACAAGCAAATTGTCATTAATGGGAACAATGCATGATGATGCTGATATCATTAGCACTTTTCTTAAAAGTCTTGGTGATGCATGGAAGATTGAAGCAAGATCTATAATTGCTACTAATGCTCACAAAAGTTCCACCTTTGATGACGTCTACAATAAACTGAGGATTGTAGAGAGTGAAATCCTTCTGGATCAAGGAAGAAAATCTACCAATGGAAATATGGCCTTCTTCTCACATATTGAAGGTCAATTTGATCAAAGGGAATGATACATGCACCCTGTTACCGGATCACCTTGAGTCAACGTTGAATCAAGCTTTGTCAGCGCCCCACATTCAGACGCTGACACATACAATGTTGACTCGCCAAGAGTTAAGCCTGCTGGTATTGATCTAGATACAGTGTGTGCATACATTGCTTCATTTCCTAATGGTTCAGTGATTACATATGAGGACCTTGAGCAAATTAGTGATGAGCATTTGGAGGAGATGGACATAAAGTGGAATATGGCACTTGCAAGCATAAGAGCCAATAGATGGAATAGGAGATTCAGGAAGAAGATGACTTTTAATGCTAAAGACACTGCTGGGTTTGATAAATCCAAGGTTGAGTGTTAAAATTTCCATAGAATGGGTCACTTTATGAGAGAGTGCAGATCTCCAAGAAGATCTGATGTTGGAAAGCCTTTAAGCCAAATCATCAAGGTTGAAGATAAAAAAAGCTATGGTTGCCATGCAAGAGATTGATGGTGTTGGCTGGGACTGGAGCTTTTTGGACAAAGATGTGGAACAGAACAAAGCCTTGGTTGTAGAAAAGAAGGAAGAGGAGCATGTTCACTATGCTCTCATGGCACATTCTTCATCTTCATCAGACAATGAGGTATACGATGATGCATTTTGTAGTAAAGGTTGTCGTTTAAACACAGAAAAACTTAACAAAGAAATTTTAAAGTTAAAATCAGATGTTTTTGATGAAAAATGCAAGTTATCTAACTATCAACTTGCACTTGTTCAAACTGAAAAGACTGTGGCTAAATATAAGAAATGGATCTTGACCTAAAAGATCAAATCAATATTTTGACTCATGACCTAAATGCTAGTATTGAGGTAAGGGACATCTTGGAGAGATCCAATGGTGTTATACAAGCTAAGTTAGATGAGGCCATAAAAAAAAAGATAATGTAGATCTTAAAATTCAAAGATTTGATAAAGTTTCTCAAACCCTAGAAAAATGTGTTAGTGAACAACGGATTCTAGGGATATAAATGAGATTGGGATGAAAGAGTATGTTGGTGTTCCACCACATGCTGGGAACTTCTATGGTGTCCTTAGAAAGGATTTTTCTTGGACTGGTATTCCAGAACTCCAAGAAAAGTAATTTATTCCTCCACCAAGAGTTCTTACTCCAGTAGAGGAATATAAGCATAAATTGACTGATTTGGACCAATGGAAGAAAGCTAACCCTACTTTGTTTGTGAAAGGTGGCATGCTTAGTATAAGCCCAAATGAGTCAACACCCATAAAAGTGACCAACCCTACTACTGGTAAGACTTTTGACCTTGGCTTAAATGTTGATAGAAAACCTAGTATTAAATATGCCGAAATGCATAGAAAACCTAGGTCACCAAAAAGTCAAGTTAGTGATAATGGGACAGGTTTCTTTTCATCTAGATCTAGAGTTATGTCTAGAAAAGCCTGTTATACTTGTGGGAGTTTTTCACATTTGGCTTATAAGTGTGTCAATGGTTCAAAGTTCAACGCTGATAGAAAGTCAACCATGGTCAAACCCAAACCTTTTGTCCAGCAAAGTCCACAAGTCATTAGACCAGCTCCATTCTTTACTAAAGGGTCTAATACTTATGGACAAAGGCCTTTTCAAAAGACTAATACATGGTCTAACAGACAGTGGGTTCCTGTAGCAAACCCTAGGTTTGACGTTGATAAAGGTAATTTCAGCGTTGTCAAGAACAATTTTAACGTTGACAGGAATGTTTCCAACACTGTTAGACCAAGTAATGCCAAATACTTGCAACCAAAGGGAAAAGGGTCTAAATCTTCTTCTAGCTTAACTTGGAGACCCAAACAAGACCAAAACCTAATTCAGATGGGATTTCTATGACCTGTAACAGATTTCATTATATTTCAAAGGTCATAACTAAACCAATTGGGGTTAATTGGGTGTGTAATCCAAAAAAGGATAAACAAGGGGTTGTTATAAGGACTAAGTCTGTTCTTGTTGAACAACCAAATGAATCCAAGTCTGCTCAGGCTTGGGTTTCCAAAGAAAACTAATTTGTTTTCTTTATATGCAGGGCATTCAAAAGCAGGTTAATGATCATGGATATTGGGATAGTGGATGCTCTAGGCACATGACGGGGAAGGAAGACTATTTGACCAACTTTACCCCCATTAAGGATGGTGACAAAGTGTACTTTGGAGGAGGATATGGAACCATTACTGGCAAAGGCACTCTTATCACCAACAATTTGCTTTTTGAGAACATATTTCTGGTAAAAGAACTTGATTATAATCTGTTTAGTGTATCAGAAGTTTGTGATAACAAAAATAAGGTTCTTTTCACTGATGCTGAATGTTTGGTGTTAAGCAAGGATTTTAAATTACCTAATGAGAAATTCATTGATTATAGAACAACTAGGCATAAGGACATTTATAATGTGAATCTTAATGAAATTAGGATGAATAATAATCTGTCATGTCTATATGCTAAGGCTTCAGTTGATGAGAGTAATCTTTGGCACAGAAGGTTAGGGCACATAAATTTTAAGAACATAAATAGACTTGTGAGACATGGTTTAGTTGATGGTTTGCCTGAAAAGGCTTTCCACAATGACCACTCTTGTGTTTCATGCCTTAAAGGCAAACAACACAAAGTCTCCTTTAAGTCTAAACTTGTGCATTCTAGTTCTAAACCACTTCACTTGCTGCATATGGACTTGTTTGGTCCAACTAATATAGAAAGCTTAAATGGTAAATCTTATTGTTTTGTCATAACTGATGATTTTTCTAGATTTACTTGGACTTTCTTTTTAGCTTTGAAAAGTGAAACTGCTGATGTTTTGATTAACTTTATTACCCAATTAGAGAAAAAGACTAGGAATGAGGTTAAAATTCTTAGAAGTAATAATGGTGGTGAGTTTAAAAATAAGTTGTTAGATGACTTTTGTGCCAAGAAATGGATTACTAGGCAGTTTAGTGTAGCTAGAACCCCACAACAAAATGGGATGGCTAAAAGGAAGAATAGATCACTCATAGAAGCAGCTAGGACAATGTTGGCTGATGCTCACTTTCCCATTGCATTTTGGGCTGAGGCTGTGAATACAGCCTGTTATGTTCAGAATAGGGCATTGATCAACAAAATCCACAATAAGACACCTTATGAGCTATTTTGGAGTAGGAAACCTAATATTGGTTTTCTTAAACCCTTTGGCTGTCATGTAGTTGTACTTTATACTAGTGATGCCTTAGGTAAGTTTAGTGCCAAAGGTGATGAAGGCTACTTTATTGGCTATTCAGTGCAGAGTAGAGGATATAGGGTTTTACATGAAGAAAGACAAACGTATACTTGAAAAGGTAAATGTTAGGTTTTTAGAAAGTAAACCTAGTGATCCTGAAAGTGGACCAAATTGGTTATTTGACTTGGAACCTCTATCTAGAACCTTAAATTATATGCTTGTTACTAATCCAGACATTGTGAAGGTGACTTCAAATGTTGGGGAAGAACCAGTTGTTGAAGTTTCAGGTATACAGGTTGACGAGGAGGTAGGATCACACACAGACAAATCAGCACCCATACTTGAGTATGTTACCATTCCTATTTGGACAGAGGCATTTGTTGCTGCTGCTGCTGGAAACAAAAAAGGTGGTCCACAATAAACACTAGTTGATGAAAACATGCATGAATCTTCAAGCGCTGACAAAGGGAAATCTGGCGCTGACAGGTCAAATTCAGGCGATGGCTCCAACGTTGACAACACCAATTCAGGCGTTGACAACTCTTTTGACCATTTATTCTCTTCTAATGTTTTTGAACAAGGTGAACCTTCAATAGTACATGAAGAGGTTCATTCAGGTGATGATGGAAGAGAATTTGAAGATGATATTGGCAATTTGGAGACTAAAATTGAAGACGACACAATTATTGAAGGATGAGTGCTTACATCTACTATCAAGAATCACCCTTCTTCTCTAATTATTGGTGATGTGATTTCTCCTGTACAAACCAGAAGGTCTCATCAGAATCATGGAGGATATATTGCCAATATCCACTAGAAGGTTAATACCCCTCTTGTTCAGGCATGTTTGTTTGCTTGTTTTCTGTCACAACAGGAACCCAAGAAGATATTTGATGCTCTCAAAGAACCAAGTTGGGTGGAAGCAATGCAAGATGAGCTTCACCAATTTTCTATTCAAGATGTTTGGGAGCTAGTTGATTGTCCCAGATATGTCAGACCTATAGGGACACGATGGGTTCTTAGAAACAAAAAGGATGAAGAGGGATTATGGTCAGAAACAAGGCACGTTTAGTTGCTCAAGGCTATACACAAGAGGAAGGGATAGACTATGAAGAGGTTTTTGCACTTGTTGCAAGGATTAAATCAATAAGGATTTTCCTAGCCTATGCCTCTTGCATGGGATTTACAGTTTATCAAATGGATGTTAAGAGTGCTTTTCTTTATGGCACAATTGTAGAGGAGGTTTATGTTATGCAGCCTCCTGGTTTTGAAGATTCTGAACATCCATACAAGGTGCATAGAGTGAAGAAAGCAATGTATGGACTTCATCAAGCCCCAAGAGCATGGTATGGCACATTGTCCACCTATCTGGTGGAAAATGGATTCAAGAGGGGCACCAGAGATCAGACTTTGTTTACCAAGAAGACTGGAAAGGACTTCTTACTTGTTCAGGTCTATGTGGATGATATCATCTTTGGCTCTTCAAGTCCAAAGATGAGTGAACACTTTTCCAAGCTCATGACAGACAAGTTCAAGATGAGTGCAATGAGAGAGATGAACTTCTTTCTAGGGTTACAAATTCAGCAGAAAGAAGATGGTATCTTCATCTCTCAAGATAAATATGTAGCAGAGATCTTGAAGAAGTTTGGCTTTTCTCCACATGAAAAACGGGCTAGCACACCCATGGATAGGTAACACCCTCGGGGAAAGGTTGAAGATGGAAAAGAAGTGGATGTCAGGCATTATAGGTCAATGATTAGATCATTGATGTATCTTACAGCTTCAAGACCTGACATTATGTTTGTTGTGTGTGCATGTGCACACCATCAAGTGACTCCCAAAGAGTGTCATCTTCATGCTGTCAAGAGGATTTTTAGGTACCTTAGGTGCTATCCTACCTTAGGATTATGGTATCCAATGGATTCTCCAATGGAGCTTATTGCTTATTCAGACAGTGACTATGGGGGTGACAAGTTTGATAGAAAATCCACAACTGGTGGATGCTAATTTCTTGGGAGTAGGTTGATATCTTGGCAATGCAAGAAACAAATAGTGGTGGCCAACTCTACAACTGAAGCAAAATATGTAGTTGTGACTGCTTGTTATGGACAAGTCTTATGGATTCAGAACCAACTGTTAGATTATGGGTATAATTTTATACATACCAAGATATTTGTAGACAATAACAGTACTTTATGCATTATTAAAAATCTTGTACATCATTCTAAAACAAAACACATAGAAATTAGACATCATTTTATAAGAGATTATTTTAAAAAAGGTTTAATACAACCGGATAGGGTCGACACAAAAGAAAATGTGGCTGATTTATTAACTAAACCTTTTGATACTGGGAGATTTCAATACTTGGTAACAAGTATTGGAATGATCAATCTTACCTAATATGTGTTTTTGAAATTTGTTGTAACAGTATGTACAGGAAATGCATTGTTATTGGTCTTTGTACAAAATTAGGTTTTCCACTTTATTTGTCTAACGCTGACAAAAGTTATTTTAACGCTGATAAGTGTTAAAATGACGTTGACAGCAATATGTTAGTTTTATGGTTTTTGATCTAATTATGCAGGCATTGTTAGCATTGAACAAATGGATACAGAGTTGCTTATGGATTCTTGGAGCTTACTTGGAGCATGTTAAAGTTTATGGATGATGGTTGGAATATTTATTTTCCTATCTTGACATAAAAAAATTTATTGCATGTATTTTATTTAGCAACTTTTATATCTTATTTTAAGGGGAGGTTTAGGAAACCTATAGGACTTTTTGGGTATTCATATAATACTCTTATCACAATTCTAGATTGTGTCCACTGGTGAGTACGAGTTAGATTACTAAATCGTGAGGCACTGTAGCATGCAAAGTTGATATACTTTGCACGCTGCCAAGACTTTTTGACCTAGAATTGGATGTGGTCAGTTGGGAGACTTGGGTATGATTTTATTGGGCTTACCTGGGAAGTTACAAAGGATTTTATAAGATAACTTCACTGTTAAGAACTTTGGTTAGCAAGGGACACTTGAGGACAATCATGTCTATCTTTCTTAAGCAAGTGTGCATGATTGGACAGTGCTTGCCACCCTATGGTAATTTTCAGTCTATAGGTTATCTTCACTAGGATAAATTACTTTGTTAAGGTCCTTTTTCTTTTTATTATTTTTATTTTTGGACGTTGACAGTTTTATTTCCAAACGTTGTTAGGACCAATATTGACGTTGACATGGCAAAAACCAACGTTGACAAGAATATAGCCGTTGAGCGTTGATAGGTTATTTTTTACCGTTGATAACCATTGGGTCCACCTAGTTGTTATTTTTGACGAAAATTTGGGCCGTAATTTTAGGAGTTGGTAACTTTTTATTAATGCACAAGATAAGTTATATATTTTCAAGATTTTAATCATTATATTTTGAAAATAACTATCTCATTTTTGACCAATCACATGTGCTTACCTCTCCTATATATTTGGCTCATTCATTTGAAACAGGGTACCTGCTTATTCTTGTCTACCTAAATTTTCACACACATTCATCTTTCATAACATTTATCATAGCTTTCTACATCAATGGCGCCTAAGTTTAAACCAAATGATTTGGAATTGGGGTTCAGAAGTCAACACAATATGGTTGCTTAATTAGAGGCTGACAATGCTCTGTTTCCCCAATATACTTAGATGGTGGAGTATTTAAATGCATCTCCACTAAGGTATGCACTTTCCCATGCTCCTCTTATCCCTGTCACTCATATTAAACAATTTTGGAATACTGTCACTTCCTCAACAGTTAATAATGTGACTACATTGACTGCTACAGTCCATGGTGTTAACATATAAGATTCAAGCTAACAAGAGGTGATCTAGAGGTCGGGGAGGATAAAAGAAGTATTTAGACATTTTAGAGAGAGAAAGATAAAGCTTGAAATGAGTGTGTGTATTTAGAGAGAGAAGTGAAATACACAATAAGAAGAATCCACACCCCTTCATGGAAGTATGGAGGGGTATATATAGGCTAGACATGGAATGACTTTGACAACTTAGCAAAAGTAGTCCCTCCATGTTTTGCCCATATGAAACTAATGTAATTCTGTAAATGGCGCTCACATTTTAAGGCTAACAATCTTCCCCCAATGTGGAGACATACAGAATTACTTACAATGTTCCTAACAAGTAAAAATACAACAAAATAAAATCTTCCAAGTCGCTCGATTGCTGAGGATGTCTTTTAATTCTTCTGGTCTTCATAACTTGTACCTCAGCTTGAATCCTCTTTGTCTTTGCTTGTTGTGGAACAATTGTAATATGCATTATTTGGATTAACTTCCCCCCAATTCATGCAGCATGTATTTAAACAACTTTCTTCATAGACTTCTTTTTAACGAAGTTTCTGAATCAGCTTCCCCCCAAACCAATATTTGTATCTTAAGCAGATTCTGACACTTTGATGTAGCTTGAAAAATCTTCTAGCTCATTGGTTTAAGTGCACAGCGGAAATTTGTAGAAGAACCACACCAAATAACATTGCTTCTATACTGTTTCATGTCGTTTAGTTTTTGGTGATAATCCGTTTGGGGTAACATGCAGAAAATCAGCAACAATTCTTCTCACGCCTGTAGAATACTTCATAAAAATCATATGAAGTGAATTAGATACCATTCCATGTACACTACTTCCTCCTGGAAGTTGATCCGATTACTTCAAAGTACACGATCTTCCCCCATGATGATTTCGAACTCTCGGAAGCATCATTATCGTGGACGTCCATATACTCGAGAAGTTCTTAGTCTTAAGCAAATCTCTTGAAAAGTTTCGAAAGTCATTGAGAAACTTTGAAAATTTGCTTAGACTATGAAGTACCATTGTCGTTATGAGGCTCATAAATATCCCGTGAGAATTGAGTGCTGATTCCATCTCTCTCTGTCAAACTTACCAACCTCGAATTCATTCGGCTATTTATTGTGACCACATGTGAAGTAAGCCCGATATTCCAAACTTGAAACTGAAGTACAATCCCCCAAATTTGTTACTTAAGCTTGCACTTATATCGATTGAATAACGGTGCAGAAACAAGTCTCTTAAACCTCTTGAAGTTATCCACACGAGCAACTGTGTGTGACACCCAAAAATGATAGTTATCCATGTCGTCGACCATCCACCCCTTGACAGTGGAAACTAGATAATTCAAGTCTCAATCATAAATTTTATCGCCCAAGCAAGTCATCAACCGATAGACTGGGTTTGAAGAAAAGGGGTAGAAAAATAGAAGGAAGGCTCGATGATGAAATAAGTAGACGCCTTCGTGAAATCCCACTTAAACTTCAAATAAAGAATACCAAATCCACTTCGTGATCACTTGTCTTTGTAGAAACAAAACTAGCCGTTGTCGTTTAAGTGAATCTTATATCGGATCGTTTTAGCGTTAAGTGTTTTGTTTGCTTTGGTGTTGTGTGTTGAGAATTTCGTTAACTAGAACAAATTATGAAATGAATTGTCATTAAAGAACAAAATTTGTCTAGATAACTTGTCGATTAAGCCCAACGTCAGTCATATACCCAACTGATGCGCGGATCGACCTCATCGCGGTGAGGTCGTCGAAATTTTTTCGAAAATATTAGGTTTAAAACCTATAATTTTCTTTGTCATTTAAGCACTTTCGATCGATCGAAACATATCGAATACCCGTCATAAAAATCATACTCGGCCAAAATATGATATCACAAAAATGCAAATGCTAGATACTGCCAATCACTGTCCACGATTTTACTTCGTACCCACATACGGTACAAAAAAAAGCATCACTAGGCCCAGTAATAAACACATTCCTTATGGACCATGCCTCCCATCTTTAACACTCTGGCCCATGAGATTTAATCAAAAATTCGGTACAACCCAATGGCTAACTCTAAAACATAGGATATATATAACAGCTTAACCCTTGTTATACTCAATTTAACCTAATCACATATAGAACTCCGCCTCTTTTTCAATCTAGAAAAACTCAGTCACCAACTTATCTCCATCTGACAACAGTAAAACCCATAATAAGATCCCATCCATCATCATCATACACTTCAAATACAAATCGAATACCTGTTGTTTAACATCACCCTACACCGAATAACATACACAAATCCACCTTTCACTTCATTCTGTTTGTGTAACACATGCACCAAAGGAAGAAGGATTCAATATCCTAAAAGGGTCTCAGGTAGGTAATGCATGTAATGATTTGTTTGGTGTTTGGTAAATCGAAACAAAGAGAAAACTATAACAGATTTGTTAATAGTTTGTCTTTAATTTCCGAAAATCAATTGGGTTTACTTGATCAATGATGAGGAGCAATTTGTGCTAATAGATCTATAAAGATCTCGGATTACATGTCTAAGCACGAATGGGATCTGAGATCTTGGACTTAATTTTGTTCAAATCTATTTTATAATCGAGTCAAGATGTGATTTAAGTGACGATGGGTAGGATTAGAGTCGGGTTTTGATTGGTGTTGACATTTGTGGTTATGTCGAATTTGATTGATGGAAAATCAGTTTGAATCCTTAATCTGTTTTTTTAAACTAGTCATCGCAATATTCGTAACACCTTCCATCGCAATCCCATAGTAAAGTCGAACATGCCATCGCAATATATATAAAAAAAAACCCATCGCAATGAGTCAAACTTTTCCATCGGAGTGTTAAAAAAATTCCATCAGCATGTAGCCTAAACACTCCATCGCAATGGGTCAAACCACCCATCGCAATGAGTCTCATCGGAATGAGTCCCATCACAATAGGTATGGTCGAACCCATCGCAATGTATAAAAAATAACCCATCGTATTGTAACCTGTAGAATATGCCATCTTAATAACCACACCACGTCGCAATGAAGCATCACAACATGGTTTTGACCAACTTTTTGGTTTCTCTGAAAAAAGTGGATCTGGGTTTTCAGATCTGGACATTTTTTTTTAATTTTTTTTTCTTCATAAATCTGTTCATCTTCATAAAAAAATACCCAGAAAAACTTGATCAACCCAAAAACCCATAAATATAAAATCAGCATAAAAACCAATAAGTTGTTTATAAGCCGTGACTCATTTTATGGCTTAAAAACCATAAGAAAAAAGATAACAGATCAGAGATGAGATGAGGCATAGACCATGAGAAATAGAACATGAGAAAGAGCAATGGATCTGAGATAAAGCACCAACATCGAGAAAAAAACAGCTATCAGTTTGAGACAAAAAGTAGACCTTTTTTTGGACTGAATATCAAAACAAAAACACCTCGTGACATCACATCTTATCAATAAGCAGTAAATAAGCCACTAAAATAAGCAAACAAACACAAAACACCCGCAGTTAGCTCTGATACCAATTGTTAACATATAAGATTCAAGCTAACAAGAGGTGATCCGGAGGTCGGGGAGGATAAAAGAAGTATTTAGACATTTTAAAGAGAGAAAGATAAAGCTTGAAATGAGTGTGTGTATTTAGAGAGAGAAGTGAAATACACAATAAGAAGAATCCACACCCCTTCATGGAAGTATGGAGGGGTATATATAGGCTAGACATGGAGTGACTTTGACAACTTAGCAAAAGTAGTCCCTCCATGTTTTGCCCATATGAAACTAATGTAATTCCGTAAATGGCGCTCACATTTTAAGGCTAACACATGGGCTTTCATGGGTGGTTACTGAAGCCTTGGTTCGCCAGGCTTTACATCTTAATGATGCAGATGGTACAACCACCCTCCCCATTGGTGAGCTAGAACAAGGACTTCAAGCTTTGGGTTATCCTTTCCCTAAAGAGGGAACTTTAAACAAATATTCAAAACAAGAATTTCCCCCAGCTTGGAAGTACTTGATACATGTCGTTCTTCAATGTTTGAGCCCCAATTGTACTGTACACAATGAAATTAACAGATCAATTGGGAGTGCCATTGTGTGTATTGCTACTGGGCAAAAATATAATTTTTCTAAAATGATTTTTGATGGCATGTGTCATAACAAGGGTAGCAAGATGACTCTTGCTTACCCAATATTTTTGCAAATGGTGTTTGATGAACAACGATATTGCACTAGGGATCACAATTATTTTTATAAGATCCCTGTGCAAAAGAAAGAAATTTTTGGAAAGATGAATACACCACCAAAAAGAGACTTACCCCTTACCCAAGCCATGCTTGCTGTTATTGCAGCAGCACAACCTCAACCAGACCCACTACCACAACCAGACCCATTACCTGAACAACCACCATCACCCCAGCAAATGGATATTGAACAAGAACCCTTCAACGCTGACACGTTAAATGTTGGCGTTGACACTCCAAATCCAAACGCTGACACCCTTTTACAACAAACACAAATACCCCTTAACGTTCAAATAGAAACCCAATCCACATCATCTTCTACACCCCCATACTTTAGGATGGAAAAACGATAAAGGACTATTGGAGTGTTCTCCTCTAGTGGTCCTATCCATGTTGCAGAGAGAACCACCACCACGAGTGTGGTTGGTGACATGGGTGGGGCTAGGACTATTGGTACTAGCTTAGATGCAGGCCAAGCCAGTCTTAACATCATTAAGACCCCATCTATGCCCCATGACTCTACTTTGGGAGGTCAAATTCCCATTCTAGAGAAGGGCAGATTAGAACCCTACACATTGTTGGAATTGACGGCTGTCTGCATTAGCTTGCAAAAGCAAAATGCAGACCTTGTACATACTGTCTCTACACAAGGCCTTGAACTCAAGCAATTGAGGAGAGGATTGTTATTTTGGAAGGAGCTAACCCTAGGCATGGAATGGAGGATTCTTCCAAAGTGGAGGATGAGCAGATACATGTGAGTGACAAAGGCTCACATGAAGGAGAATCTTTGGGTATAGTTGAAGCTCTAACAGATTTGAAGAGGCAACCAGGTTTTGATGCTTTATTGGTTACCCCTACAAATTTGAATTTATCTTTTACTGAGATGTTGGAGCAGTTCACAAAGCCAAGTGCTGACAAGAGTAAGTTGAGCGTTGACAAGCAGGTTTTTGACGCTGACAAGCTAAGCGCTAATGGGAGTAAGTTAGGCGTTGACACACAGGTTTTGAACGTTGATAGACCTGCAGGTATGGTTGATGTATCCCAGTCATCAGCTATCCTCAAGGATGTGTCTACACATGTACCATCATCATCTTTACCCACCACTGATATATTAGATAAAGGTAAAGGGATCATGGTAGAAACAGTAGTTCCCAAGGATGCAGCCCAAGTAAAATTTGATTCCATGTTGGCTGCACAACTTGATAAAGAAGAGAGGATTAAGGAAACCGCTATTGAGAGTAAGGAAGGCAGTGATGATGAGAGTACAGATTCAAGTGTAATGATTATTGAAGAACCTGAGAGACTTGAATATGGTGATGAGTTGGCAAAGGAAAAGATTGCAGAGTTGAAAAATCAGGTGGATTATGAGATGCTTGAAGTTGCTCAAATGTACTTTGTATGGGAGAATAGAGTAATGGAGAATCCAGACATGACTTTATCAGATCAAATTTGGGGTTTGGAGATTCTACTAAGAGTTCAAAGGGATTGCAAGGTGATTCTGAAATATAAAGCTAGCAAAGTTCTTTCACAGACTAAGAAGGATAGAAGGGAGCTCTACTACATGTTGCTCAGATGTCATCAAACAGGTTGGAATTTTAAGAAGTTGCAGGGATTATCTTTTGATGAGTTAGAATATAAAGCTTATCCTATATGGGCAAGTGTTCAAGAGCAGAACACTATCAGGCTTCTTTCAGATGAAAGAAAGGAAGAACTTGCAGAAGAGATGCAGATCCAACAGGCTTTGGTTACACCAAGACCATTGAAGAAGGGAGTTCCACTTGAGTTCCCAGAAAAAATGGATAGAGTGAATCCTAGTAAAGCTGTTATTAGATGGATTATTAAGCTCTCACCCTTGGAAGCTTCAAATATGGTAGAGGTGTTACCTCATGATTCCAGAAACCCTATAGTTTACTATGAGGAAGATGCAAGTGGGTTTTGCATGATTGGCAGATATGGGAAAGAGGTACTGTAGAAAAGCAATTATGAATCCGGTGGTCTAATGTGGTGGTAGATGGTGGTGGAAGCCATTGATGGCTTAGAGAGAGAGAAAGAGAGGTTGAAAGTAAAAGTGTGTGTGTTCCTCAAATGAACAAAAATACAATCAACACCCCTCCTTGGAAGCTAAGGAGGGGTATATATAGTCACACACTTTACAAAGAGCCTAGTCTAGTCTAAATGTGCGTGACTATGATAACTAACGGGAATTCTTAAATGTCGTCACATAAAGTGAGTTTCCAACAATCTTCCCCCATGGGACGACGTGTAGAATTCCTTACAATATTCTACCTATCAAGTACAAAATAATTAAGAACAAGAGCTTCCATGAAGCATCCAATGCTGATGATGTCTTCTGAGGCCTTTGACTTCAAAACGACCCATCTTTAACTTGTAGTAGAAATACTGTAACGGCACGAGCTAAGTAACCCATACACTTCTGGTTAAGGAGAAGCTTCTGAATTAGCTTCCCCCTAATTCATGCCACGTAAACTTGATGTAGAAGCATTTTAAATAGCTTCCCCCAAGTAGATCAACAACTTTTCATCTCACGCTTGAATAATTCTTCTGAATTTTTCTTCCCCCTGAGAATTCAAGTTATGCATACCAGAAAGAATCAAGAAACTTCTTCCCCCACATAGTTGAAGAAGGTAAATCAATCCCAATTATGAAGCTCAAATACTGAAGTGGACACTTTATCCCATTCATGAAGTTGACATCGTAACACCAGAGTCAATTAAGTCCCGGAAATGCACACGTCGTTTGGAGATTGATAACGACACGAGTTAAAACACTGATTTTCTCTGCGGCTATGACAAATGTCATCCCGGAATGTCTTCAAATCAAAAGAAGGTATGAAGTTCATCACGTGTACTCGTTGTGCGTTGAATGTGTCTTCTTCTTCCCCCTTGATGGTTTCGAAACTCGGAACCATCAATAAATTGTACGCACATGAACCTGAAATCTCGTGAAAATAATAAATAAGCTGAATTATATATTTTGTGAGAATCAGCTGTTGATCGAAAATCTCTTCTCATAAACTCTCCATGGCCACCTTTACCATCTCACGTGAAAGCAATTTGAAGTGACCACTGAAAGAATGAACCGGATACATCAAACATGAAACTAAATAAGAATCCTTCGATCTTGTGACTTAAGCTTGCACAATTGTTGAATGAGGAACGGTGGAGAAATCTCTAAGTACCCAATGCATCACTGAAGAAGTCTATAAGCACAACACCTCTTGAAATTATCCACGTCGACTAACGCGCGTGACACTGAGTATAAAAATGTAACCCCTTTAAGTGATAGTTATCCGAGTCATCAACCATCCACCCCGAACCCGGAAACCAGATAACCAAGTCTTCATTCTAGGATTAAGCACGAGCAAGTTATCTAGTAAAAGATAAAATAAATACACGCCTTCGAAAAATCCGTCTTCAACGTCACGTAAGTAATACCCGATCAAAAAAAATCTGTAGCCACTAAAAAATCGCCCATTCTTTCTTGGTCTCGTCAAAATAAATTCTTGTCACATTTGTCACGTCATTTTGTCGCGTCACTTTTCTCGTCAGCCCATCAGTGTCAAGAAAACTTAAAGAACCACAAATGCAACAAAAAAACTACAAATTCAAAAAAGGAATTTGTTTGTTTGAGCATCCATACTCCTTAAGAATGTCTCGACACTTTTTGTCCCTACCCGATGTCACAATGAATTAAAACGTAATACACAACAAATTTATTTAAAAATTTTTAAAAAAATATGTGTGTATGTGTTATTAAAACACACGGTTTAAAACATTGTTTTGATAAAAACATGTGAGTCCATCACATACTTTCAGCCCTTGAGAATTCATGGCCCAAAAATTCATACCCGGTCCATCAAATACACGTAACCAATGTTTATCAAAGAAAAACGAGTTTCATGGCCCAAATAGAATACACAAGTTCCATGGCCCAATACCCCTTGTGAGACCCGGTCCAAGAAACCTCAGATATAACCACTTCCAATCCCTAAATAAACTCATTTCATTACCCTAATCCTTTCACCTAGTAACTTCCGCCCCCAAATACTCCTTCCACCTCGAATCCTCCGTCCCCATGAAATACATCTAAACTTTCCATCTCAAACTTCATCCGAATCAAACATCAAATCTTATCCCAATAATCAATCTTTCACAAAACAATCATAACCATCTCGTTCTTAACAGATCACACACGAGTTCGACATCAAGAACATATAAATGTTCTCGGGTAGGTGAATTTACATGTGTTTAATCTTGGTTTAATCGAAAAAAATGAGAAGATTATAACATAATTGTTATAAATATTTTTATGATGTAGAAAAGCAATTATGAATCCGGTGGTCTAATGTGGTGGTAGATGGTGGTGGAAGCCATTGATGGCTTAGAGAGAGAGAAAGAGAGGTTGAAAGTAAAAGTGTGTGTGTTCCTCAAATGAACAAAAATACAATCAACACCCCTCCTTGGAAGCTAAGGAGGGGTATATATAGTCACGCACTTTACAAAGAGCCTAGTCTAGTCTAAATGTGCGTGACTATGATAACTAACGGGAATTCTTAAATGTCGTCACATAAAGTGAGTTTCCAACAGGTACATACTTTCACTACTCTTATGTCTTTGTTTGTAAGCCTGGATAGGGAAGACTTGGCAGACCTTTGGAGGTTGATGTAGGAAAAGTATGAGACCGAAGCACCTACTTCAATCAATGGAATAAAGATTTGGTCAACATTCAAGAGAATGTGTGCACCAGATGAAGAAGATCCAGTTTGGAAGGATCTTGATGATGTCAGTGGACTTCAATGGCGTCTACATTCAGCAGTTGGTGTGTATCATTTGAGTACTACAAAGTTTTCTAAGTATCTTTTTGTGGATGCTAAATATCCTATGTCCAAAGAAGTTTTGAAGAAAATGGTGTCAACACAGCTGGAGATGGATTACACAAGTGACGTTGGCAAAGATTTGATTAGGTTTATTTATTTCCAACTTAATAAGATTTGTAAGGATCCTCCTTGTACTTAGTTTTTATTCAGAAACTTGATTACTAGAGTAGATATCAAGTTTAGGGGAGGATTGTTGGGAATAAAATGAAGCCAAGACACTTAGATGCTGACAAGAGGAATTTGGACATTGATAGGAAGAAATCAAGCGTTGTCAAGTCAAGCGTTGACAGGAAGAAGTCAAGCGTTGATAAGAATAAGTCAAGCACTGAGAGGATACTTAGTCTACACGTTTTATGTTTCTAGTAAAGATATGTTCGACAATGTATTTCTTATGTTTATCTTTACCTAAAATAGCTGATTCGTAGACTCTTGTACAAGGTTCCTTAATCTATAAAAGGAGGCCTTTAGGTTTAGTTTAATATATGTTTTTCACACTTTCATTGTACGCAAGTTCGATTAATCAATCAAAGTGAAAGTTTGGTTTATCTTGTTTGTGTGTTCTTGTTTAAGCATTAATTCTACATAATACTTAAATTGTTTCATATACAACAAAGTTTCTCTAAGTGTTTAACTTGATTCATTCTCGTTTACACAATCTAAATCGATCTTAGTTTGGGATCAACATCTTTTTTTGTCATAAGATATTTGAGAGAGGAATGGTCCGTATACACTAAGGTCTTTGAAAGCACAAGATAGGGTCCAAATTTCTCAAAAGGCAAATCTTAATTTGGTGATACCAAAACGAGAGCCTTAGTCAATTTTTCTTTGAGAATCTCAAAAGACTCTAAACACTCTTGTGTGAATATGAAAGGATCCTCTTTTTCTAAGAGGTGGGTCATGGGTCTAGCTATCTTAGAAAAATCTTGAATAAAACGTCTATAGAAACCCGCATGTCCCAAAAAGCTCCTAACTCCTTTCCCCGTGGTAGGTGGGGGAAGTTTGGCAATAACGTCTATATTAGCACGATCCACTTCTAAACCTTTGTTAGATATCTTATGCCTCAAAACTATCCCTTCTTTGACCATGAAATGGCACTTCTCCCAATTTTGAACAAGACGTGTTTCTTCACACCTTTTTAGCATACGTTCTAAATGGGAGAGACAAGAAGTGAATGAATCTCCAAAGACCGAGAAATAATCCATGAATACTTACATTGTGTGCTCAATCATGTCATGAAAAATTGCCATCATACACCTTTGAAATGTCCCCGGGGCATTGCACAAGCCAAAAGGTATTCTCTTATAAGCAAATGTGCCATAGGGACAAGTGAATGTGGTCTTTTCTTGATCTTTTGGATCAATGTGTATTTGGAAATAACCCGAAAATCCATCTAGAAAGCAATAGTACTCATTTCCCGCTAAGCGTTCAAGCATTTGGTCCATAAAAGGTAATGGGAAATGATCTTTCCTAGTAGCATCATTAAGCTTCCTATAGTCAATACAAACTCTCCAACCTGTGACAAGTCTAGTAGGAATCAACTCATTGTTCTCATTAGGCACAACGGTGATTCCACCCTTTTTAGGCACACAATGCACCGGGCTAACCCATGGTGAGTCGGAAATTGGGTAAATCATACCCGCATCAAGGAGTATGATAACTTCCTTTTTGATGACTTCATGGATTTTTGGGTTAACCCTTCTTTGGTTTTGGATGGCGGGTTTGTAATCATCCTCCATAAGGATTTTGTGAGTACAAAAATTAGGATCAATCCCCATTATGTCGGATATTTTCCAAGCTATGGATTTCTTATGCTTCTTAAGAACATCTATAAGCTTTTACTTATCTTTATCTTTCAAGTCTTTGGCTATGATAATGGGTAATTTGTCCTCTCCCTCTAAGAAAGCATACTCAAGGTGTGATGGAAGATCCTTAAGCTCTAGGGAAGGTGGACTCTCAATAGAGGGTTGAACTAATGTGGGATAATCATTAGTAACCTCTTGAGTAGGTGAAGGAATGAGATCCTCATTGAGTAACTTTTGGATAGTAAGAATATTTTCTTCCCAATTGATGGGAGAATCATCATTTCCAAGAAAGTTAGACTCAAATTCCTCTAAGAGGAAATCACTCTCTCTAAATGGTGCTATGGAGGGAGCAATTGAGGCCACGGTCTCAACCTGTGGAATGTTCTCATTATCATTCTTGCAAGCTTCATGAAAATGTTCATTTCAAACCTCATCAAGAACATCCACAATGTTAACGGTTTCACAACTTTGAGATTTCTTAGTTACTTTCCCCAACTTAAACACTACTCTCTCATCCTCTACCCTCATAATTAGTTCTCCTTCTATCGCATCAATAAGAGTACGACCCGTCCTTAATAAAGGTCTTCCTACAATGAGAGGAACTCTAGGGTCCATGTCATAGTCAACAACTACAAAATCCGCGGGGATTGTGAATTTATCAACCCCTACAAACACATCTTCCGCAATCCCCATCGGATAAGCTATGAAATGGTTTGCTAACTCAAGTGTCATCCTAGTAGGTGTGAGCTCGAGAAGAGAGAGTTTTTTCCAAATCGACAAAGGCATCAAATTATATCTTGTACCAAGATCCGCAAGTGCCATGCAATTTTCAAACCCCGGAAAATTACAAGGAATCAAAAACCGGCCCGGATCTCCTAGTTAGGCATATCAATCAACTTTTCTTTGTTCGATAGAAAGTCTTTAAACATTTTGGCAAACTTGGTCATGTAAGCTAAAGCCTCCTCAAAAGATATGTTGATATTCAATTGCTTAAACATCCTCAAAAAGTTGGACACTTGAATGTCATCCTTGTTCTTAAGCTTCTCCTTTCTCAATATAGAAGGATATGGAGGATTTGTTTTGGTGAAGGTGGAGTGGTAATTGTTGACGGACTCTCTTTTTTGTTTTCTTCAATGATAGGTGTGTAAGGTGAAGGATTTGTAGGTGTAGAAGTGGAAGGTGTGGAACTAGAAGGTGTAGCCTTTGAAGGTGTAGGCTTGTCACAAGGAGGAACCGTAATAGGAGTTACCAAAGGAGGTGTAGGAGGAATTGAAGGTTCAATGGTTGTTTTTCCACTCCTTGTAGTAATTGCATTTACATTTTCCCTTGGATTGGTCTGAGTGTTGGAGGGTAAAGCATCTTATGGTCTTTGATTTAGAAGCAACATAAATTTCTTGTTTGTTTCCTCATGCATAGCCCTCAATTGATCTTGAGTCCTATTATCACTCTCACGGATCCTTCTTTCGGTATCTTGATTCATCTTTTGAAGTAGCTCAAAGGTGTCGTTTTGCCCATGCCCTTGATTATATCCTTGGTTGTGGAAAGGTGGAAGTGGTTGGTAAAACCCTTGCTTATTTGCATGAAAGTTATTCCCTTGATTATGAAAATTGTTAGGACCTCTATTGTTGTTGTTCCCTTGGTAATTTCTCCTTGGCCCTTGGTTTCTATTGAGCAATTATGGAGTGTTTGTTTGGTTTGGGTGGGTTGATGGAGAGGGAAACCGTGTGGAGCAAGGTAATTATTGGACTTGTAAGAGAGGTGATTAGGGTTGATGTTGGGTTTAAAGTGCTCTCTTTGTTCCTCATGATAAGCATAGCATTCTTCATGAACGTTTTGAACTTTATCACATTGCAAGTAAGAGTGAGGACCTCAACATGTCTCACAAGATAAGGTGATGGCATTGACATTGTTGGTAGAAGAATTGTTCAAGGTAAGGTGAGACTGAAATAGGCATGTCTAAGCTATGAAATCTGACCTAAAGTTTTTTTAGTACTAATTGCATGTTTGACTTTATGTTAGACTCCAAAACTTTGCAGATTTACTTATTACCAACTAGTGAGTGTAAACTGGCTCCTATCAACAACTTCTAACAAGTGAATCAAGATTTATGATCACTACCAAACACTAGTTATTAGAAGTAAGCAAGAATTAAGCTATGAGACCTACTCAAAACTAACAGATTAAGCAAGCAAACAATCAAACCATATCCAAGAACTGAAATAAGCAAATAACATGCAATTCCAAGTAGTATTACACTAAGAAACAAGATTAAGCATGCAAACTAGGATTTTAGAGGAATTTTGTAAAGAGAAACTTATAAGAACTTATTGAAGGCTCCTTTGATGCAGAAGTGAGCGTTGAGCTCACTTGTGACTATATTAACACCAAATCAACTAAACTACTCAGCTACAACCCACATCAATCATCATCATCATTATCATAACTGCTCTACTATAATGGCTGATCAAAGAATTGGGTTATGGTTGTGCTAGGAAAATGAACTACAACTGCTGAATACTTGTAAAAAGCTTCCAAATCAATCAACAACTTCCATTGTTGAATCAAGAACAACATAATCAAAGTATAACTGTAGGATAGTATGAATTTGCTAGTGAATGAGAGGTGAATTTAGGTAAAACTGAATTTCATTAATGGAATTGTTGTTACAACTGAACTAACAAAATAACTAACTCTCAAAGTGTTTGTCAGACACCTTGAGAGGTTAGAAATGCTAACTGAATAGGATTGAGAGAAAATTGGGAAAAGTGTGTGTTTTTACACAATTAGCTACATAATTCCAAATGAACTAGTCTAAGGGTATTTATATAGTTGAGAATGAGTGTTGGTGAGGCCTCTGACGTGTTTCTTCCAATAGGAGAGTGCTAAGTGTCCACTTCTGATTAATTGATTCTTCAAGTGTTCTTCACAAATTGGGGGAATTTGATTCCGGGAATGTTTTGTTAATTAAAGTGTTGGGATGGATTTATCTTGTGATTACGATCACTTTTGGTGTTGAAATCTCTTCATGAAAATGTATCTAGCTTAATCTTTGTTATGCACTTGACTTGGCCACATGGCACGATAGTATTGGGTGTTAAGAGTTCACATGGATCATAATCCAGAAAGTGAAATATGATTGGTAGTTGGAGCTGAGTGGGATCGTTGTGATTTGTCCCCCACTCCTTCTCTCTCTTTAATTAATACTACTTATTTGTCAATCCACTTATCCCAAATACTTGAATATGATTGGTCCATTGAGCTTCACACAGATTAAGCCTTGAATAACTTCTAAATTTGGCAAAAATGGTCCTTCAAGTTGGCAGTTTTTGTTTTAAGCATAGAAACTTTGCAATCTTGTCATCTTTGGCCCTTTGGCTTGTTGTTTGACCATTTTCTAAACCTTTGACTTGAGTTGACTTTCACTTAAACTCTTTTAACTTTGATGAAGTTGCACTTTTTGTTCTTGATCTTTGGCAAATTGGCAAGATAGGTCCTTTGACTTGTGTTGACTTGTCATCTTTTGTCCTTCTTTTGTCTTTTCTTCATCATAAATGCCTTGATTTCCATGTTTGCATCAAATTTGTATCTCTTTACCTACACACGCACAAACAACAAAGAATACCCATAATACTGATTTTACACATCAAAATCTAGTATTTTACTTTGTGTTTTAGGGTTAAATATGATATAATTGATATGAGATTTCACTAATATCAATAAACTCCAAAGCTTTTCTAATAAAACTCCACTTGTGTTTCGCTACGACTTCCGGTTTTTCAGTAGCAAAGAATAACTCGTATTCATCGATATCTTCCATTTTAGTGATTTAGGGAGAATGTGTATGAAATATGAATATGTGTTTGAAAAATATGAGTTTGACTAGGTATTTATAAATAAAAAGGGGTATTAAAAAAAATTAATTAGAAAATAACGGATATAAAACATGTGGGGCCTACTAAATATTAACTCGCTCCAGGTGAGTGTGGTAGTGGTTTTTTGTTGATGGCAACAAAGTCGCGCGCGAGTCTGGGGTGGGAATGGAACTTGCACGCGAGTCTGGTTAACCAGCTCGTGGCTTTTCTTCCACTCCCTCCAGCCTTAGTTTAAGATGGTATTAATTTTACAACGTTATAAGCATGTTTTAATTTTATCTGAACAAGTAAAAGGTTTTTACAATCCCCTTGTAGTGGTAAGGATAAATGTCATAAATACATAACGTACTATCGGAATGTGTCCATTATACACACTAAACTTTTTCATGTACAAAATACATAGTTGACTGCCAAAATTACCTTTGACTTAACAGAAAAATTGACTACCGTTAGTACTTTCGTTAACTTGGAATTTAGTTTTACTAGTTTAGTCCTTATCAGTTATCATCATCAACAACACAACTTCTTCATCATCAACAAATCAAAAGATCCAAAATTCAAATTCCCAGATCCAAAATCAAAATCTCTAGATCCAAAATCCAAATCCCCATATCTATTAAAAACGTTGGAACTGTTCGTCCAACAACTCAACTTCTCCAAATTTAAACCATCCATTCCTAATAATTAATATTATTATCCTTTAATTCGTTCCTACCGAGTCCCCAACTGCTGACAAACCATCCATTGTAGTTTTCACCAACTTATATGCATCTTTCATCTCATCTCTGGGTATCGATGGTAGATAACCAAATAGACTATAACCCTTTCCATCCATATACTTGACCACCATGTTGTACCACTCAGATAAATAGTCGGTCACGGGTAAAATGAATTTGATAATTTATTAATAACTGGATACCTCTTATTAGCTTTATACCAAAACCGAGCTATTACTCATATCCCCACAAGCTTAAATGTCATGTAAACTGATTGTAACGCTCCTTTTGTACCTGTAGTTTGAGTTTCCTTTACAATATATTGGGCTGCTGAGTTAACTGCTCCGAGTACAGGTTATCCTTAACTAAAGTATTTGTGGTGTTGACCAGTTGATTGGTTATATCAGTTGGATCGGTGATCAAAGATTGTGCTACATCTCCAACTAGCGGGATACCCCCCATCATTGATTTAGTTGTGTCCATTGCTTGGTTACCCAAGTCTGTTCGATTAGTAATTAGAGATTGTGCTACATTAGGAATGAAATGGATGGTCAGCACACTAGACCTGGGGACTTGAATTTTGGATCTAGTGATTTTGATTTTGAATTTTGGATCTGGTGATTTGTTGATGATGAAGAAGTTGTGTTGTTGATGATGATGATAACTGATAAGGACTAAACTAGTAAAACTAAATTCCAAGTTAACGATTATATTGACAGTAGTCAGTTTTTCAGTTAAGTCAAAGGTAATTTTGGCAGTAAACTACGTATTTTGTAAATAAAAAAGTTCAATGTGTATAATGGACACATTCTAATAGTACGTTGTGTATTTATGACATTTATCCTAGTTTTAAAGGGGGTACGTGGTTTATCCGAGAACCGAAAATAAAGAAATTGTGGAACCAAGAATGGTTCCAAAATCTTTCAACGAAAACCAGTGTATTAAAAAAATTATTTCATTTTTTCATGTTGCATAAAGAATATACTATAACAATGTAAACACACATAAACATATCTAGCTCCAACAAAAAAAATATTATTTCAATAATCCCACTAGCTCAAATTTACATAAAATACACAAAATCGTAAAATTATATATTTATAATTGTTCAAATTTATCAAAAACAACTTAAAAGACTACATGTTAATATCGCAAACAAGCCATGTAAAACAATTATATTTTCAAAAGGATGGTTCTTATCGTAAACACACTGGAACTAGTTGGTCCCATCTCGAAACTAAAAATTTGGATTTTTAGAAACCAAGAATCGAACAAGGGTTCTCATATACTGTTTTGGTATCACTTCGGTACAGTTTCTCTGTTCTTTTTGTTTCTTGACTTTTTTAACACCCATGGTTGTAAAATTACTTAGATTTATATTACTCAATTCAAATGGTATCCTATATTAATCGAAGCATTTTAGGAGGCAAAAAGAAAATGAACATATATATACATAATAACGATATATTATGTTAGACATGTTATAAAGTATAAAGAATGAGAGATTAAACATGAAGGATGTGACTTTTATTTTTATTGAGTAGTGTTGAAAATGACTATAATGTGTTTTTTTATTTATAGGTATAAGGTGTCACTTATTTATAAGGTCGGGCAAATCGTTGCCTTAAAACAATCGATCGACCTATCGTCTCATTCGGTCGACTTGATACGAAGACCGGGTGAATCGGTCGACAAAACTCAAATCAATTCCCCCTACGACCTATTGCTCACTCCTTAAAATAACAATGTTTTAACCATTTGACATTTTTTTAAAAGTTAACACTTTACTCTTATAAATACTCAACCTATTTATACATTTTTATTCAAAAAATATATTATTTCACTGATAAAAACTAATATGGCTTATTCACTTTCACATACTATCGACGAATCATAATTTCTGTATATTTTTAATTATTATTTGGTTGATTATCCATGTAATGTTTTTAATTATTATGTAATATTTTTAATTAGTATGTAACGTTTTTTATTCTTGTAATTTTTTTAATTTTTACGAATGATTTTATAAAGAAAAGAAGGCGGTCGCCTTGATGTGAAAAAAAAATCGTCAGTAGGTCGCCAGAGATAAAAAAGCTAAAGAGGCTGAGGAATTGGAGGTCAACCCAATCGACTAATGCGACCAGCCTAAAGGTTCAGAGAATGTAACATCCTAACTAATTAACTACTGATTCATGTCTAATGAATACCCATTAAAACTAAATATACACACGAGTAAAAGAGTATTTTTGTGTGTTGTGTTGAAATAAGATGACACTCGTGGGTCCATACGAAAAAGCAAAGCCTCTTCACTATACCCTCCCTTCTAACACTTCTCCTTATTATACATTGTTAAGACCTCTGTAATAGACATTTGTAATAGGTATGCTAGGAGGTATGTAGTTACTCCTGGTCCTAGTAGTAGTAGGAGCAACACATGCTCCTAGTCTAGTAGAAAGTTAAACATTGTTATTTTGAGTAGTTTGTTAGGATATGCATGAGATATGTTAGGAAAGGATATGTATATCAGAAGTTACACGTTTTGGTTTAATGTTGTATTAGGGTTTCCTTGTAGTATAAAAGGAACCATTGACAGAATGGTTATACACACCTTCATCAAACATTATTTAGTTCATATTAATAGTAGAAATCCTTAGTAAAGATCAAGTTATTATAGTTATTTTGTTTCTTCTTCTTCATATTATTTGTATTCTGCACATATACTGTGTGTTTCATCTAGAGTCTCTCTGTGAATAGACTTGTGATTACAAAAGTCGTTCACCATCCTTAACAGGCTACAAGATCCATATCTAGTGGACCCAACAAGTGGTATCAGAGCCTGGGAGAGTCTCTGCTCAAGAAGAATCAATTTTTCTTTTTACTAACATCTTTGTTTGATCATGTCTGCCTCTAGTTCTACTGAAACAGGAGAAGCAAGCACCTCTAAAACACAGCAACCTCAACAAATCATTGCTACTGTTTCCAATACAAATGGAAAATTCCCTCTCTTAAAGAAGGATGAGTATGATAGCTGGGCCATGAAGATGGAATGCTGGATCACCAATACTGATCTAGACCTTTGGAAAATTGTTCAGAATGGCAACAATAAGAAGCTTACTGGAAGAGACAAGAATGGTAATGTCATCCTTCTAGATCCTAAAACTCATGAAGAAATCACAACTGTTCAGAAAGAAATCAAAGCAAAAACTATTTTGCTTCAGTCCCTTCCTGATGATCACATGGGTGATTTTTATCACTTGGATGATGCTAGGGAGATTTGGAATGGAGTAAAGGCAAGGTTTGGAGGGAATGAGGAATCAAAGAAAATGCGCAGATCCATGCTAAGAGATGAATTCACAGAATTCAAGATCTCTGAAACTGAAGGTATTCATCAAGGGTATGACAAGTTCCAAAGATACTTAGCCAGTTGAATCAACTCAGGTCTAAACCTGACAATGGAGACATTAATGCCAGGTTTCTTAGAGCCCTACCTCACTCATGGAATCAGGTAGTCATCTCTCTAAAAGCAAAAGGTGGCATTGACTATCTTAATTTTGATGACTTATTTTATAAACTCAAAACCTTTGAGCCTCATGTGAGAGGATACTCAAGTGATTCCTTTTCTACTCCTGCTAACTCTGCTTTTGTGAGTTCCATGGGATCTATTCCAATGTCTTATGCTAGTAGCCCAAGCTATACTTTGACATCTCAACATACTTCTACTCCTGAACCAAAAGCCAAGACTGGCAGCATGGTAGAAGCTGTTCTTTACTCTTTTGTTGCTGATGTTGATCCACAACAGCAGCTTGCTTTTGATGACTTCAAACAGGTTGATAAACTTGACTTGGATGAAATGGATCTAAAATGGCAGATGGCTATGCTCACTCTCCGGGTTCATAAGATTGAAAAGAAAGCCGGTCGAAAATTCAACTACAACCCGAGAGAGCCAGCCAGGTTTGATAGAAGCAAGGTTAGATGCTATAACTGCCAGCAGCAAGGACATTTTGCTAGGGAATGCCCTAACAAAAATGACCAGGAAAAGAAAAGGTATTCAGCCTTCAAGGTTCAAGAACTCAAGGATGAAAAGAAAGCTTTGGTGTTTGTTTACTCTATGGTTAACTGGAATGATCATCAGACCGCTACCTTGGAAACAGTTGAAGCTTCTACTGATGTATTTGCTATGATTGCTGGGAATATATCTGATGTTGAGGAAGCCAAAGAATTTGCTCTTATGGGAATCTCGCCTCAGGTATAAAATTTCCCTCTTGGTTGTCATGATAAATACTCAGAACTATTGACTCAATACAATGAACTTAATGAGAAAAATGACAAATATCTTTTAGAAGTTCAAGCATATAAGAGTTCTTTAAAAACATTGGAACAATAAAAGAGGTGGCTTCAAGATACTCAACGTGAATATGAGGATAAAATTAGAATTCTAAGCATTGATTTAGAAAACACCACTAACATGCTTAAATATACTGAAAAACTAAACAATGACAGTATTAAGGATAAGCAAGACATGCAAGAAAACCTGGATGCTACACTTTTACGATTTGAAAAATGGCAAAAAGCACCCAAGAATCTTTCAAAGTTAATTGATAGTAGCATGTCTGGTAGAACTAAGAGAGGTTTAGGCTTTGATAAATATATTGATTCAGAAGATGTGTTTGATTTATCTTTTTCAAGTGTCTTTGATCCCGACAATGAGGAGGAGGGGAAACCTAGTTACAATAGGTTTCAACCAGCTGCAGCAATGCATGATGTTCCTCCACCTCTTACAGTAACTTTTATGCCCATATCTAGGCATACTGACTTGGATGGATCACAGATGCATGAGTATCCAAAAAGCTCTACTAATATTAATGACTTTGTCTCTTGTACTTTCAGTGACAAGGCCAGTGACTATGCATCCTGTGGTTCAAGTGAAGAGTCAAGACCTTCAAGTTCCAAGACAAATGACCCTGCTACTAGTAGTGCTAGGATGAGTGGTGAGAGAGTTGCTTCTACTTCAACTGTTTCTAGTTCTAGTTTATTGAGTCCTAGGAATGTTGGTTCTCCTAGAGTTGTTTGTAATAAATTTAGCAGTGTGAAATAATGTCATTTGAATAAAAGGTCAGTCTCACAGGTGGAACCTAGTTCAGTCTCACATGCTCTTGAGGATCAAAGTTGGGTGGTGGCTATGCAGGAGGAGATGCAGCAGTTCTTGTTTCAGAATGTTTGGATCCTAGTTGACTTGCCAGATGGAAAGACAGCAATTGGTACCAAATGGATTCTCAAAAACAAGAAAGATGCAAGGGGTATTGTGGTGAGAAATAAGGCTAGGCTGGTTGCACAAGGTCACACTCAACTTAAAGGAATAGACTATACTGAAGTCTTTGCTCCTGTTGCTAGGATTGAGGCCATTCGTCTGTTTTTGGCTTTTGCTTCTTATGTTGGCTTTACGGTTTTTGAGATGGATGTCAAGAGTGCATTTCTCTATGGCAAGATTGATGAGGAAGTTTATGTCACTCAACCTAAGGGCTTTGTGGATCCACTTCACCCCAAGAAAGTTTACAAGGTGGTCAAAGCTCTATATGGACTTCATCAGGCTCCTAGAGCTTGGTATGAGCGTCTGTCCACTTTCTTATTGAAACACGGCTATAGAAGAGGCACTATTGACAAAACACTATTTCTTAAAAGGAATACCAAGGACATCATCCTACTTCAAGTGTATGTGGATGATATTATCTTAGGTTCTACTAAGAAAGAATGGTGTGATGAGTTTGAACAGCTAATGAAAGGCGAATTTCAGATGAGTGCCATGGGAGAACTCACATTTTTCCTTGGTCTTCAAGTCAAGCAGCAGTCGGATGGTATCTTCATAAGTCAAGACAAGTATGTTCATGAGAGTCTTCAGAAGTTTGATGTGGAACCTCTTAGACCAGCAGCAACACCTTATGAAGTCACTAAAGTCAAACTCAAGAATGAGCCAGATCCTCCGGTAAATGTTCACATGTACAGGTAAATGATTGGCTCACTCATGTATTTGACTGCATCATGTCCGGACATCATGTTTGTAGTAAGAGCTTCTTCTAGACATCAGGTGGCTCCAAGCATATCTAACTTGAATGCAGTCAAGAAAATCTTCAAGTATATCAAGGCACAACCCAAGCTAGGCTTGTGGTATCCAAGGGAATCACCTTTTGTTCTTGAAGCCTATAGTGATAGTGACTATGCAGGTGCCAATAACGATAGGAAATCTACTACTGGTGGTTTTCAGATTTTGGGTCGAAGACTTATCACATGGCAATGTAAGAAACAAACAATAGTAGCTACCTCTTCAACAGAAGCTGAATACGTAGCTGCTGCTAGTTATTGTAGACAAGTCTTGTGGATACAAAATCAGATGCTGGATTATGGGTTCAACTTCATGAACACCAAAATTTTCATCGACAATCAAAGCACTATCTGCATTGTGAAGAATCCTGTCTTTCATCAACGAACCAAGCATATTGAGATTAGGCACCATTTTATAAGGGATGCCAATGAGAAGAAGCTGATACAGGTTCTTAAAGTGCATACGGATGATAATGTTGCTGATTTATTAAATAAAGCATTTCATGGTCCGAGATTCAACCACTTGGTGGTTCACATTGGTATGGTCAATCCTTGAGGACTAGGATTGAGGGGAGGCTAAGCCTAAGTGGAGGCTTATTGTACATATTTCATTGCACAGTCTAACATATGGTAGATTCTAACAACAGTTTTCCTGGGTATTTGCGGTGTGTGCAAGTTCTAGTGGAAGATTTTGGTTACCCCTAGTGGCAGTCTTCTGCTCCTAGTGGGTACAAACTCTTCTATTTCACTCATGGTTGGCTTCTAGTATCGATTTTGGGTCACTGTTCACTTCGTTGACTTTCATTGACCACTTGGTGCTCCTAGTGTTGACCTTTACACGTTTTGACTTTCAGTCAACGCGAGTTACTTCTGGTGTATATATTTTTGGTTTATCTTTGGTAACTTGGATTTTCAAATGATGGTTTAAGGGGCAAGTGGTTACTCTTGCATTAATGACTTAATTTTGAAAGGGCAACCCCCATAATTAAGGGTCAATAAACAGTCTTATGACCATTATTTATGGTCAAATCCCTTATTTGACTCAATCATCCCAACCATACACATACACATACGCTCCTACTCTTCACCCTCTTCAATCAATCATCTTCTAGTGCTTCCATCATCAACAATGGCCACACTCCAGTACAAACCCGATCATAACAAGGTGGCCTATCTTGGCAAAGGTCCTAAAAGAGAAGAGTTCACATATATCCTGGAATACATTGAAGCTTCCAATCTAAGGTGTGCTCTTACTGTTTGCCCCACTGTGTATGATCCTGTTATACGTCAGTTTTGGGCAACTGCCCACCTCGTTGATGTTTTGGGTCGCCCACTAGAGCTCCATGCTAGCATAGATGGTCGCTCATATATGGTGTCTGAGGCATCTATTAGATATGCCCTTCATCTCCAGGATGAAGGTGGCATTGTATCTATTCCCAATTCAGAGGTATTGGATGGTATGTCTGCTCTAGGCTATAATCATAGGGGAAGTTTAACTTCCAGGAAAAATAGATTTGCCCCTCAATAGAAGCTACTGGTTCATTTCTTGATTCATTGTTTGAGTCCAAATTCTGGGAGTTAGGATGCGTTTCCCATCCCCCTTGCTACTGGATTGATTTGTATTGCTCAGGGTCGTATTTTTAACTTTTCTCGTTACTTGTTTGATGGTATGATTTGTAACCTTAGTGATACAGGCTCTAGGAAGAAGTTCTTGATGTACCCTAGGTTTTTGCAGCAGATTCTTATGTGCCTACCTAGGAATAGGGAGTAATATGAGACACCAAAGCTTAGTTCCAAGGTGTATGCAAATATGGCACTTGGTTATAAGGGTCCTTTGAGGCCTCTTACTGATGCTATGCTGGGCCTTGCCCAAGGGGATCCTAATGTGATTCCTCCGACTGATGAAGCCGAGGAGGAACTTCCATTGGAGAATGATCCTATGGAGGAGGATCACCCTGCTACTGGTGTGCCTCATGTGGAGGTTGAGGAGCCTACTAGAGAGGTGGTGGTGCAAATGCCATCCACCTCAAAGGCTGCCCCCTCTTCTCGCCCACATGAGTTCCCATTTGCTGATACTCCCCTCCTAGCCCAGCTCCGTACTTTGCTGAGAAGCCATCTAGCTCTCATGCTCATATGGATGACCCATCTGTTGCTTCTGGTCCCAATGATGCATCCCCCAAGCCAAGTCCTCTTGGGGGGAAGCTGAGGAACCTGTTTGTGGGTTTGCTTTTTAGTAATCCGGTGGTCTAGTAGGATGGTAGATGGTGTTGGAAGCCATGGATGAGTTGAGAGAGAAGGTTGTGTGTGAAAATAAGAAAAGTATATTAAAAGTGAAAATGAAACACACGCAACACCCCTCCTTGGAAGCCTTGGAGGGTATATATAGTCACACACCACACTTAACTATACATTGTTTCCTAGTCTAGTCTAGGCGTGTGTGACTATGATTGTAACACCTGGTAATTTTCCCTACTTTGTAAAATGACTATTTCACCCTTTGACTTTTTATTTAGTCAACTATGTGATTTAATTGTGTTGGAACCGGGAGGTTATCCCGCATTGTATGAAAAACTGTTTGATGACGAGTAATGACTTGACACTGTGCTCAATCATTATTCTGAACATTTTCTGTGAACCTGACCAAAGTGCTGAGACGGTCAATGAATTGACGATAATCTATGAGATTATTCGTTATATGTGAATTATGTGCTTAACTGTTTAGTTTTTAACAGCGTGATCGTATTTTCTTTAGCAGCGTATTTAAATATTTCTGTATATGTTTATATGCCTGTATTTTAGTATTTTTGCTATTTATAGTAATAAATCGTATTTACTGTGAATATTTAATTAACGTATCGCGTTTTCGTATTTTACGTCGTTTTTACGTTTAACCGTCGTTAACATGCATAAAATACTTTACCAATTATAAAATGTCAGTTTTCGTCGAAAAGTCGTAAATTTAATATATTTCGTCAAATTATTAAGTTTTACGTAATTTTAAGCTTAACTATATACTTTTTGATATTTACCTAAAACTAACTAACCTTTTTACCTTAAACCTTTTAACTAGTTACCATAGTAAAAAATTTGAATAATTTACCCCATGTGGGACCCCTCATAACCGGCCAAAACAACCACACACATGCATAATGCACCAAGTTTCTACTCCTTGCCATTTTAAGCTTAAGCTTACACACCGTACAAGTTTTAACTTATTAACCCATTTCACCTCAAATAATTCACATTATTCACTCATTTCACTTCACTCAAAAAAAACACACACTCTCTTTCTCTCTCAAAACACACGGCACAAAACACACTCCATTTTCCACCATTGTTGATTTTTTTAAAGCTCCATTTTAAGAAGAATTAACACAAAATAAATACATCCTAGAGTTTGTACAAGTATAAAGAAGAATGGTTTTTCTTGGTTTGTTGATTTGAGTAGTTTTTGGGTTGAAGTTATAGAAGTAGAGTTCTTGTTGATTATTAGTGGGTTAGAGCGTAGATCGGGTTGTTGTGATTACGTAGAGTCGTTACTCAAGGTTACTTCTTAAACCTTTTTCATCTTTTCATTTTTCATGCATAATCTTTGTAGATCTATGCATGCATGTTACTCATCAACTATTTTCTTGAAATAAAATGATAAAAACTATTTTTGGTCATGAAATATTTTAGATCTATGAAAATTATGTGTGGATCTATTAGATCCATGCATAAAAATGGTTTAATTGAAAGACTTGTAAAAATATAAAGATGTATATTTTTAGATTTGTGAACTTGAAGTAAAATCTTTGATTTTGTTGGTGTTTATGAATAACTGGAGGGAACTAGTAGTGTTACTACTAGTGGTTACGCTTGAAAATAGTCGAAAACGAGTTTTTACGAAAAACATACAATCTGTCCGATTTTTATAAGAGGCGTAGAGGGTCGTAAAAATTGTTTTGATGCTAGTTTACTACGATATTATGAAAATATAAGTTAATACCTTCGTTTCGATATATTATGGGCTAAAAACGGAGCTAAAATGAGTAAGATATGGTCGTATAAATTTCGTTGTCGGAAAACTTAATTTTTGTGAAAAACTCTATAATGTGTTTGCTGTCTAGATTTTTAAAGTGGTCGAAACGACATTTTCGAGTCAAATAAAGTTGTTTTAAGTGTCGAAATGGTTACTAAAAGTTGTGTATAAATGTTGGACTCGTTTTGTAAAAGGGTATTAGCGCGAAATGTGAATACTTGGTGTACCGTTAAAAGTTTGAACGTTGGAAGTGGAAATTGATACTATTGCGGAAAATGACTTGTTGAAATATTGGCGATTGAGAAAGTGTTGAAAATAGGGGTTTTAGGACGAGATTTGAGTACTTACTAAAAATGGCAAATTTTTATGTGACGCCGAAAGGCTGCCGAATTTTCATTAGAAATCGTGTTGGAAAATTTATTAAGATAAATTTTGGTAAATTAAAATTTATGCCGAAAGGCTGCCGAATTTTCGTCGAGTCAAAAATAAATATTTTTGCCTAAGTATATATATACTATAATGTTTATAACGATATAACATTTACAAGTCACGATTTTAACAACAAAATATGTACATGATTGATGAGTAACGTACGTGACGAACTATTGTGACTTATTTGCTAGCGCCTAAACTATAGTATTATATTTAGGTTGTTGCTAGAGTTGCTCGCTACTATTTGATCATACTTGTGCGGTTTGAATCGTTGCTTAAGGTGAGTTTATAGATCCCTATTAAACTGCTTTCTATGTTTAATGTTTTGGGATGTGATAAATGCTTTGATGCTTGCTTCTGGACGCAAGTAAAACTTGATTTATGTGAATGCTTTGTGAACAATATTTATGAGATAGCTTAATTTGCTTTAGCCATAGTCCCCACTATCGTGAATCGTTAGTTACTCGGCTGGAGTAAGCTCTTATGTTACGGATAGATCTATTGAGGGTTGACAACCTCCACTCGGGCATTCTGACGCCGGAGGAGTGTGTTATGAACGGAGTTATCTTGGCTAGGTACTCCATTGGGGCAAAATTTATGTATGCAATCTATTGTATGCACTGGATCACTAGTTTCGATGTCACGAGCTTAGCTATCATAAATATTGTTAACACCCAATTTATCCTACACTTGGCACTATATCTCCTATAGTTGCACGTGTACATGAAATGAAATCTGAAATTGAATTACTATGAATTTTTACTTGAAACCTATATTCTCACCAACTTTATGTTGACCCAATTTAGCATTTATCTCAGGTAATTGATGATGATTTGTATCTGCTGTGTGAAGTACTTGGAGTCCGCATGCATTTATTGGCTATCTTCGGACATTTATTTACTTATGCTTTTGAACTATTATCTCGTTGATGTTTAAAACTTTTACATTCCGCTGCACTATCTTTTGAAACTGAGACCTTTTGTACTGTGATGCTTTTAATTTAAATTCAACGAGGTATTTTATAAAACGTCTCATTTAGAGTCGTTCTCTTGTACCTTGAACTATGATACAATGACGTAACAGCCCCCGAGATTCACCGCTTCCGCATATCATATTTTGGGGTGTTACAGAATTGGTAATCAGAGCGTTGGTTATAGAGAACTAGGTTTGCATCTTAGGCCTAGACTATAACCGATGTGGCTACTTGTTACTATGTATACATATGTGTACTACGTAATGTATTACGTAGGATAACACTATAAGTAATATGTAATATATATTATGTAATACGTAATATGTATTATATACATATGCATCTCGCTGATTTGCATACTTTAATTTCTATACATGATTATTTCATGCATACCCTACAACTGCTTTAATACGCATTTTGGTTGTTGCATGTTATGTCGTCATCTACTGTTACTTACCAGCCTGACTCTGCTGACGAAGAGTGGGAAGACGAGATTGAGATGATACCAGATCATGTTGAGCCGGAGAATGACCCAGAGGAGGCTGATCCTGAGGAGGAAGGTGCGGAGTATGACCCTGACGAGGATCCGGAGGAGGATGATGAGGGTGAGCCTGATGTGTTGTCTGATACTTCCGATGTTGTTGATGGGATGCCACCTGTTGTGCATCGTACTTTGATCAAGTGGGTTAGTGGTAGTGAGGACGATGAGGATGATGAGGATGACGTGGATGGTATTGAGGTAGATCACGAGGGTGATGAGGGTATGGATGGACATGAGGTAGGTCATGAGGATGATATGGATGGTGTTGAGGTAGATCATGAGGGTGATGATGATATGGATGGATATGAGGTAGATCGTGAGGATGATGAGGACATGGATGATGAGATTGAGAGTGATACTGACGTTAGGATGGTTGTGGCTAGTAGTGATAGCGAGGGTGCTGAGGCTGATGATGATAGTAGGGTTGATGCTTTGACTGTTGTACCTGAGAGAGTTGAGCCTAGTAGGAGGAGTGAGATTAGGAAGACGTCCAACTTGAGGAAGAAGCCTACTGTTCCATGTCAGCGGTTTAGAGATGAGAGGGAAGCCTTATGGGGTACGCCACCAGCTGAGGTTTATACTGATTCCGATGATACTGTACCACCTGCTAATGGAGTTGGACCATCCGGTGTTAGATTTCGAGCTTTGTCCGATTCTGATTCGTCATGCCCACGGAAGAAGAATCGTATGTCTGATTCACAAACTACACTTGAGGCATCGCCTACTCATGGGAGTCAAGTTGCTACTACTGTTTCTACACCACCTACTCATCATGTTGGAGAGCCCTCTAGACCTAGGTCATGTGTTGTTATGATAGGATCTGCTAGGGATTCAGATGCTGATCGTTTTCGTCTACTTGAGGATGCGGTTTTTGGATTGTTAGAGGATAACGAGGATACCCGCGACTTGTTGGATACCAAACTTGAGGAGGTTGCAAGGTTGAGGCGTGAGTTGGAGTCAGTTTTTGGAGGAGATCGAGCTGCAGATGGAGACCCGAGGAGTGACTCACCGAGAGTGCTGAGTGTGATCGTCATCGTCGCACTTAGAGATTCATCGTTATTGTGCTAAATTCTAGAGTAGATTGGCATCTTTATCTTTTGGGTATTGTATCCACTAAACTAGAGTAGTACTCGGTTAGTTGGAGTAGACTAGATGTAACAATACTCTTATTTTATGACTATGTATTCGATATTTTGATTATGAATGGGAATTTAACTTTATGACCTTGACCAGTGACTATCCTTTTTATGTTGTTGTACTGTTAAATTCTGCATTCTATTTTAGCATAAGAAATATATAACATGTATATTCGTGCTTGAACCTTATTTGCATTGTTGTCTTAACGCAGAGAAACAATGGTGAACACACGTAACGGAATGACTAACGCACAATTGGAAGCACTGATTACGTAACGAGTGACTGCTGCACTGGCAAACGTTCAAGCTAACAACAACGTAAACGAAGCACCACCGAACAATGTTGACAATCGACCGCCTAATCCGTATACTTAAAAGGACTTTAGGAGCTGTGACCCTTTGAATTTTAATGGTACTGAAGGAGCTGTCGGATTAGCTCGTTGGGTTGAAAAGATGGAAGCTGTGTTCCGTGTCAGTGGATGTGTTGTTGAAAACCAAGTGACTTATTCTACTTGTACTTTAGCTGCTGGAGCATTGACATGGTGGAACACCCATGTGCAGACGGCTGGAGCCGAGGAGGCGTATGGAATGAGTTGGGAGGAACTTAAGAAGTTGTTGACTAAGGAATACTGTCCTCGTAATGAGATTCAGAAAATGGAAATTGAACTGTAGAACCTGACTGTGAAGAACAATGACATTGTTACGTACACTAGGAGGTTCCAAGAATTGTGTTTGCTATGTCCTGGAATGGTTCCAGATGAAGAAAAGAAGGTTGAGCGCTACATTTGGGGTTTACCTGGTAGAGTTCAAGGGAATGTGACATCGTCTGGACCGACAAAAGTTAGTGATGCTATAAGGATGGCTCACAGTCTGATGGACCAAGTTGTTCGAGCAAATGCTGGGAATGCCGCGAACAACAAGAGAAAATGGGGGAATAACCAAAGGAACAACCATGGGAACTATTCAAATGAGAGGCAAGACACCGTGAAAGCGTACACTGCTGGTACTGAGGAAAAGGGAGTATACAATGGGATGTTACCTTTGTGCAATCGATGCAAGCGTCGCCATAATGGACAATGCAATATACAATGTCACAACTGCAAGAAAACTGGACACATTGCTAGAGATTGTAAGTCACCACCCAACACGAAAGCCAACGTCACTTGCTTTAAATGTCAGCAAAAGGGACACTACAGCAATGAGTGCCCAAAGAAAAAGAATAAGGACCAAGGAAAGATTGCTAAAGCTGGGGAAGCTCGTGGAAGGGTCTACGTGATAGGAGGAAGAGAAGCGCAACAAAACCCGGACGTCATGACGGGTACGTTTCTTCTCAATGGTCGTTATGCTTCTTTTTTATTTGATACTAGAGCCGATAGGAGTTTTGTGTCGACTATTTTTAGTGTCTTACTTGATGTGACCCCTTCGCCCTTAGACACGTACACTATTGATTTAGCAAATGGGAAGTTGATAGAAGCCGACACTATACTTCGTGGATGCACTTTAAATCTTTTAGGTCATCCGTTCGTAATAGACCTTATGCCTGTTGAGTTAGGGAGTTTTGACGTGATTGTCGGAATGGACTGGTTGTTGAAATATCATGCTACGATTGTATGCGACGAGAAGATCGTTCGCTTACCATTTGGTGATGAAGTTTTGGAGGTACAAGGGGATACAAGTAACGGAAAAGGGAAGTCACGACTGAACATTATCTCGCGTGTCAAGGCTCAGAAGTTGTTATCGGAAGGTTGCCACGTATTTTTAGCATGTGTTACTGAAAAGCAGACGGAAGAAAAACGGTTGGAATATGTACCTATCGTACGGGATTTTCCGGAAGTCTTTCCTGAAGATTTTCCTGGATTACCGCCGGCTAGACAAGTTGAATTTCAGATCGATTTAATACCGGGAGCTGCACCTGTTGCTCGAGCGCCTTACCTTTTAGCACCGTCGGAATTGCAAGAACTAACAACGCAACTACAAGAGTTGACTGATAAAGGATTCATAAGACCGAGTTCTTCACCCTGGGGAGCTCCAGTCTTATTTGTAAAGAAGAAGGATGGAAGTTTTCGGATGTGTATCGACTATCGAGAGTTGAACAAACTTACCATCAAGAACCATTACTCGTTACCTAGGATCGATGATTTGTTTGATCAGTTGCAAGGATCGAGCGTTTACTCGAAGATTGACCTTAGGTCTGGTTATCACCAATTGAGAGTCCGTGAGGAAGATGTTGCAAAGACTGCTTTTAGGACTAGGTATGGACACTATGAGTTCCAAGTGATGCCGTTCGGTTTGACAAACGCACATGCTGTGTTTATGGACCTCATGAACCGGGTGTGTAAACCGTATTTGGACAAGTTTGTCATTGTGTTCATCGATGACATACTTATTTACTCAAGGAATGAGAAGGAACATGAGGAACATCTTAAGATAATACTAGAATTGCTTAAGAAGGAGGAATTATACGCTAAGTTCTCGAAGTGTGTTTTTTGGTTGCCAAGAGTACAATTTCTAGGTCACGTTATTGATAGCAAGGGGATTCATGTTGATCCTGTCAAGATTGAGTCAATTAGGGAGTGGACTGCTCCTACGACACCGACTGAAATTCGCCAATTCTTAGGACTCGCCGGATATTACCGAAGATTCATCGAGGGATTCTCGAAGATCACGAAACCATTGACGAAGTTGACTCAAAAGAAGGTGAAATACGAATGGGGAGATAAGTAGGAATTAGCATTCCAGAAGTTGAAACAAATGTTGTGTAGTGCGCCTATTCTATCGTTACCAGAGGGATCAGAAGACTTTGTGGTCTACTGTGATGCATCAGCAAAAGGATTGGGAGTTGTGTTGATGCAGAGGAAGAAAGTTATCTCCTACGCGTCACGACAATTGAAAACGCATGAGAAAATTACACTACGCACGACTTGGAGCTAGGAGCGGTGGTATTTGCCTTGAAACTGTGGAGACACTACTTGTATGGAACTAAGTGTGTCGTCTATACCGATCACAAGAGTTTACAACATATTCTTGATCAGAAGGAACTGAACATGAGACAACGTCGATGGATCGAGTTGCTCAGCGATTATGACTGTGAACTCCGCTACCACCCTGGGAAGGCCAATGTAGTGGCGGATGCGCTAAGTAGAAAGGAACAATTGATGACACGTAGAGTTAGATCATTAGCTATGGTTATCAATCCGAACTTACCTGTGAAAATTCGTGAAGCACAAACCGAAGCCCTTAAGCCTGAATATGTTGAAGCTGAGAAACTAGGAGGAATGGTCACTAAGAAATTGGAGACTAGCACTAATGGAACGTTATGTCTGAATGGTAGAAGTTGGTTACCACGGTTTGGAGGACTAAGGGACGTGATTATGCACGAGTCGCATAAATCTAAGTATTCGATTCACCTAGGATCTGACAAAATGTATCAGGATATGAAGAAGCTATATTGGTGGCCAAATATGAAAGCTGAAATCGCTACTTACGTAGGGAAGTGTTTGACTTGTGCTAGAGTGAAAACGGAACACCAAAAACCATCTGGATTGTTGGTTCAACCTATAATTCCTATGTGGAAGTGGGAAAACATAACCATGGATTTCATAACTAAGCTACCTAAAACGACCAACGGATACGACACATTTTGGGTAATTGTGGATCGACTTACGAAATCTGCACACTTTTTGGCTATGAAGGAAGACGATTCGATGGATAAGCTTACGAGACTTTATCTGAAGGAAGTAGTCGCAAAACATGGGATACCGATCTCGATAATTTTCGATAGAGACGGTAGATTTACTTCAGAGTTCTGGAAATCACTTTAGAATGTGTTGGGTACGCAATTGGACATGAGTACTGCTTATCACCCGCAGACTGACGGACAAAGTGAGAGAACTATTCAAACGCTGGAGGACATGTTGCGTGCTTGTGTGCTTGACTTTGGAAAGCAATGGGACAGACATTTGCCTCTAGTGGAATTCTCTTACAACAATAGTTATCATACCAGTATTAAGGCTGCACCGTTTGAAGCGTTGTATGGTCGTAAATGTCGCTCGCCTGTGTGTTGGAGTGAGGTTGGGGATAGTCAACTCACTGGCCCTGAACTCATCCGTGAAACGACTGAGAATAATGTTCAAATCAAGAGCCGAATTCAAGCAGCCCGTGATCGTCAAAAGAGCTACGTCGACGTTCGACGTAAGCCTCTCGAATTTCAAGCGGGAGACAAAGTGATGCTAAAAGTATCGCCTTGGAAAGGTGTGGTACGTTTTGGCAAGCGAGGAAAGTTGAACCCCCGTTATATTGGACCTTTCAAAATTCTGGCAAAGGTTGGAACCGTAGCCTATCATCTCGAATTACCGCAAGCGTTGAGCCGTGTGTACAGCACTATTCATGTGTCGAACTTGAAGAAGTGCCTTTCTGATGAGACACTCGTTATACCGTTGGAGAAACTCCGAATCGACGACAAGATGCAATTTGTCGAAGAACCTGTTGAAATTATGGACCGTGAAGTCAAATGATTGAAACAGAGTCGTATTCCGATCATCAAGGTGAGGTGGAATTCTAAACGTGGACCTGAATTCACTTGGGATCGTGAGGATCAATTTCGCAAGAAATATCCGCAACTCTTTGACAACTCTAGAAACCGTGACACTCCTAAGCTTTGAGGACAAAGCTTCTCTATCACGGGATTGATAGGTGTGTAAACACCCATCCTTTTTACCACTTAATTACAATAATAACCGAGCCAAAACGTGTATTTTATGTCATTTATGTCAGAATTATGCGTGGTTTGTGTTTTTGTTGTGATTTAGGATGAAAAGGTGAAAAGTGGAGAAAACACGGGCATTCACGGGCTTTTATCGAAGAAAAAGACGAAAGACGAAGTCAAGAAATCAAGAGTGCAAAAAGAACGAAAGTCCAAGACCAAATTCTAAAGATTTATCGAAGAAAAAGTCAAAAGACGGAAGTTTACTAAAAGCCGAAGAACTCGAGTCTAATTTATTGAAGAATTACAAGACGAGTTTAAAAAAATCCCGAGACAAAGTCATTAAAGTCCAAGATTTAAGAAGATTAAAGGCTTAAGGACTTAATGGTGCAATTAAGGAAAGAAGAAAGAAGGGAGGAAGCTTCCTAAGCACCTCCCTAATCTCCCCTATAAATAGATTAGACTAGATTCATTTTTCTCTTGTTGGCTACTAGTGACAATTAGTTCTTCCATTTTACTTTCCTTGTCATTTAATTGCATGTCATTTACCTTAATTGTCTTGCACCTTAAATACCTTTAATTTCAAGTAAGTTTTCTTTTAATTCTTGTCAATCTTTACTTTTTCTTGTTAATCTCCTATCTACCTTTCTTTAATCTTTAATCTTTATGTTTATTGTTCATGTTCATGTTCTTATTTTATTGATTTGATTAAAGTGGTTTTTGATTGTTTTGATTATTATTGTTAGTTTTATTGTTTTGGTTTGACTGTTTATGATTAATAGATGTTTATTGATTAGTTTGATTTAATCTTGTGGTTGATTTTGTTTAGTTTTGTTTAGATTCGTATATATTTTGTTTCTCCTTGTTCTTCGCTGCTTGTTACTGTTTCCAGGAACATTCTGAATCAAGACTTAGTTCCGAATCAAGGTTTGTCCTTGTGAAACATGCGGCGGTCCATACTCATACACTGATTGTCCTTCTACTCAAGGAAATCCGGAAAACATGTATGCAGCTTATGGTAATTATCCACCGGAAAATTACCAAGCTCGACCTCAAGGGGATCGAAATTTGCTGAGTTACCGATCAAACAACTACCTTTCACCCGGTTTTTCTCCTCAAAACCAAAACCTCAACAACAACTACAATAGAAGCAACCAAATCCCACCTAGAGCTTCTAATCCTTATCACCCACCCGCTCAACAAACCCCACCCATTAACCAATATGTTAAGATAATGAGGACCCAAGGAGAGCAAATCAAGAATCTACAGAGCCAAATTATAAATTTGAAAGGGGATATCACCAAGCAAGGGAATGACATAAGATCCGAGCTTCGAGATAATATTCAATCCTCCTTCAGCAATCAAACGAATGATTTGAAAAATATGCTTGCTAGTTTCTTGCCCACAACTCAACCTTCTACTTCGAGTTCTCTACCTTCAAACACTGTCACCAATCCGCGAGCGAATGTAAGTGCTATTACTACCCAAAGTGGAGTTACTATAGTAGGACCACCTATCCCACCCCCATCATCTACACCACCTCCACCACCATTTATCCCTACTACTTCCACACCTAGTATTAGTACACCATTACCGTCTCCGCCTCGTCATGACGATGTTCCTAAGAAGAACCCTTCAACATCTCAACCTTTACCCGCTACACCTGCACCTTCACCACCCAAACCCAATATTCCTTATCCTTCACGGCTAGGCAAGGCCAACATGCTAACCAAGGATGACTCTCAAGTGTCGAATTATTTGAAGATGATCTCTCAATTGAATTTCAACATTAGCCTTGTTGAAGCACTTGTCCACATGCCGAAATTTGTCAAAGCATTCAAGGAATTGCTTAACAAGAAGGAGAAGCTGATTGAGCTCGCCAACACACGCTTAAATGAAAACTGTTCTGCAGTTATTCTTAAAGAACTTCCAGAAAAACTTGGAGATCTCGGTAGTTTTGTGTTGCCTTGCATTTTTAACAAAACCGAAGAATTTACTGCCCTAGATGATCTCGGGGCCAGTATAAATTTGATGCCATTAAGTGTTTGTAAAACACTATCATTTCCCGACCTTAGTCCAACAAAGATGACTCTTGAGCTTGCAAATCGCACTCTCGCTTACCCCGTTGGTATTGCCGAAGATGTGTTCATTAAAGTTGGCACCTTTACTTTTCCGGTCGACTTTGTGGTTGTTGATTATGAAATTGACCCTCGTATTCCTTTAATACTTGGTCGGCCATTCTTGAGAACCGGGCGAGCTTTAGTTGATGTTGCCGAAGGTGAATTAATCTTAAGAGTCGGGGATGATGCACAAGTTTTTAAAATGGGTAAGCTTACAAGCAAATCCTATGGACGAGAATCTGCGAATATGATTAATGTGCTCGATGATTTTGTCATCTACAACAATCCTCTATTCGAGTCTTGCATTGATAATCCACTTTTTCAAGATGATGAGGATGATTCTCTCTCCAATTTGGAACCTTCACCCATATATGATTCTCCACCGATCTTTATCGAAGAAAAAGTCAAAAGACGGAAGTTTACTAAAAGCCGAAGAACTCGAGTCTAATTTATTGAAGAATTACAAGACGAGTTTAAAAAAATCCCGAGACAAAGTCATTAATGTCTAAGATTTAAGAAGATTAAAGGCTTAAGGACTTAATGGTGCAATTAAGGAAAGAAGAAAGAAGGGAGGAAGCTTCCTAAGCACCTCCCTAATCTCCCCTATAAATAGATTAGACTAGATTCATTTTTCTCTTGTTGGCTAATAGTGACAATTAGTTCTTCCATTTTACTTTCCTTGTCATTTAATTGCATGTCATTTACCTTAATTGTCTTGCACCTTAAATACCTTTAATTTCAAGTAAGTTTTCTTTTAATTCTTGTCAATCTTTACTTTTTCTTGTTAATCTCCTATCTACCTTTCTTTAATCTTTAATCTTTATGTTTATTGTTCATGTTCATGTTCTTATTTTATTGATTTGATTAAAGTGGGTTTTGATTATTTTGATTATTATTGTTAGTTTTATTGTTTTGGTTTGATTGTTTATGATTAATAGATGTTTATTGATTAGTTTGATTTAATCTTGTGGTTGATTTTGTTTAGTTTTGTTTAGATTCGTATATATTTTGTTTCTCCTTGTTCTTCGCTGCTTGTTACTGTTTCCAGGAACATTCCGAACCAAGAATTAGTTCCGAATCAAGGTTTGTTTTTTGGTTATTCCGGGTCAAGCTAAAAGTTCTGAATCAAGGCTTTTGTTTAGGAAGTTCCGAATCAGTAAAGTTCCGGATCAAGACAACTTCTTCCGGATCAATACCTTCATTCGGAACATTCAAAGTTCCGAATCAAGGCTTGTTCATTCGGAATAAGTTCCGAACCAGGAAGAAGTTCCGAACAAAGAAGAAGTTCTGAACTAAGGAGTTTAATTCAGAATAATTAATTATTCCGGATCAACACCTTCATTCGGAACATTCAAAGTTCCAAATCAAGCTTGTTCATTCGCAAGTATTCCGGATCAGTGAAGATGTGTTTCATTCGGAACATTCAAAGTTCCGAACCAAGAGAATATTCCGAATCAATTGAAGTACCGAATCAGTAAAACTTCCGAACGAAGGATTTATTCCAGATAAGTGACATATTCCGAATAGAGAATTTGTTCCGGATCAAGGATTTTGGTAAATATTCCTAGTGAAGGAGAATCATTCCGAACGAAGGTGACATTCGGGATGAGTGATTATTCCGAACGAAGGTTTATTCCGGATGAGCTGTTTTCAGGTTCTTTTTAGTTTCAGTTTTTAACTTACTGTTTTTAATTCTCAAGCTTTACTTTTCCCGCCTTTTTACTTATTTGCACTTTAATTTTACTTGCCTTAGATTTATTTTAGCCTTGCCTTAGTTTAAGTTTTAGTTGCGTTTTAAGTTTGCCTTAGATAGATTTAAGTTTGCGTTAGTTACTTTTAGTGCCTTTTAATTTTCGTCACGCTTTTAAATACTTGCCATTTATTTTAAATTAGACTTAGATTTAATTTAACATCATTTACTTTTAAGTCTTGCATTTTTAATTACTACAACGAAACAAATACTTTGTTTCACCAAAGAACGACTGAGTCGCATAGTTAATTCAGTTTATCAATTCTAAGAGACTGGAACAACGATAATTTTCTTACTAGCCAAAAGGCCACTTGTATCAGGGATGATGTAACACCTGGTAATTTTCCCTACTTTGTAAAATGACTATTTCACCCTTTGACTTTTTATTTAGTCAACTATGTGATTTAACTGTGTTGGAAACGGGAGGTTATCCCTCGTTGTCTGAAAAACTGTTTGATGACGAGTAATGACTTGACACTGTGCTCAGTCTTTATTCTGAACATTTTCTGTGAACCTGACCAAAGTGCTGAGACGGTCAATGAATTGACGATAATCCATGAGATTATTCGTTATTTGTGAATTATGTGCTTAACTGTTTAGTTTTTAACAGCGTGATCGTATTTTCTTGAGCAGCGTATTTAAATATTTATGTATATGTTTATATGCCTGTATTTTAGTATTTTTGCTATTTATAGTAATAAATCGTATTTACTGTGAATATTTAATTAACGAATAGCGTTTTCGTATTTTACGTCGTTTTTACGTTTAACCGTCGTTAACATGCATAAAATACTTTACCAATTATAAAATGTCCGTTTTCGTCGAAAAATCGTAAATTTAATATATTTCGTCAAATTTTTAAGTTTTATGTAATTTTAAGCTTAACTATATACTTTTTGATATTTACCTAAAACTAACTAACCTTTTTACCTTAAACCTTTTAACTAGTTACCATAGTAAAAATTTTGAATAATTTACCCCATGTGGGACCCCTCATAACCGGCCAAAACAACCACACACATGCATAATGCACCAAGTTTCTACTCCTTGCCATTTTAAGCTTAAGCTTACACACCTTACAAGTTTTAACTTATTAACCCATTTGACCTCAAATAATTCACATTATTCACTCATTTCACTTCACTCAAAAAAACACACACTCTCTTTCTCTCTCAAAACACACGGCACAAAACACACTCCATTTTCCACCATTGTTGATTTTCTTAAAGCTCCATTTTAAGAAGAATTAACACAAAATAAATACACCCTAGAGTTTGTACAAGTATAAAGAAGAATGGTTTTTTGTTGGTTTGTTGATTTGAGTAGTTTTTGGGTTGAAGTTATAGAAGTAGAGTTCTTGTTGATTATTAGTGGGTTAGAGCGTAGATCGGGTTGTTGTGATTACGTAGAGTCGTTACTCAATGTTACTTCTTAAACCTTTTTCATCTTTTCATTTTTCATGCATAATCTTTGTAAATCTATGCATGCATGTTACTCATCAACTATTTTCTTGAAATAAAATGATAAAAACTATTTTTGGTCATGAAATATTTTAGATCTATGAAAATTATGTGTGGATCTATTAGATGCATGCATAAAAATAGTTTAATTGAAAGACTTGTAAAAATATAAAGATGTATATTTTTAAATTTGTGAACTTGAAGTAAAATCTTTGATTTTGTTGGTGTTTATGAATAATTGGAGGGAACTAGTAGTGTTACTACTAGTGGTTACGCTTGAAAATGGTCGAAAACGAGTTTTTACGAAAAACATACAATCTGTCCGATTTTTGTAAGAGGCGTAGAGGGTCGTAAAAATTGTTTTGACACTAGTTTACTACAATATTATGAAAATATAAGTTAATACCTTCGTTTCGATATATTATGGACTAAAAACGGAGCTAAAATGAGTAAGATATGGTCGTATAAATTTCGTTGTCGGAAAACTTAATTTTTGTGAAAAACACTATAATGTGTTTGCTGTCTAGATTTTTAAAGTGGTCGAAACGACGTTTTCGAGTCAAACAGAGTTGTTTTAAGTGTCGAAATGGTTACTAAAAGTTGTGTATAAATGTTGGACTCGTTTTGTAAAAGGGTATTAGCGCGAAATGTGAATACTTGGTGTACCGTTAAAAGTTTGAACGTTGGAAGTGGAAATTGATACTATTGTGGAAAATGACTTGTTGAAATATTGAAGATTGAGAAAGTGTTGAAAATAGGGGTCTTAGGACGAGATTTGAGTACTTACTAAAAATGGAAAATTTTTATGTGACGCCGAAAGGCTGCCGAATTTTCATTAGAAATCGTGTTGGAAAATTTATTAAGATAAATTTTGGTAAATTAAAATTTACGCCGAAAGGCTGCCGAATTTTCGTCGAGTCAAAAATAAATATTTTTGCCTAAGTATATATTATGTTTATAACGATATAACATTTACAAGTCACGATTTTAACAACAAAATATATACATGATTGATGAGTAACGTACGTGACGAACTATTGTGACTTATTTTCTAGCGCCTAAACTATAGTATTATATTTAGGTTGTTGCTAGAGTTGGTCGCTACTATTTGATCATACTTGTGCGGTTTGAATCGTTGCTTGAGGTGAGTTTATAGACCCCTATCAAACTGCTTTCTATGTTTAATGTTTTGGGATGTGATAAATGCTTTGATGCTTGCTTCTGGACGCAAGTAAAACTTGATTTATGTGAACGCTTTGTGAACACTATTTATGAGATAGCTTCAGTTGCTTTAGCCATAGTCCCCACTATCGTGAATCGTTAGTTACTCTGCTGGAGTAAGCTCTTATGTTACGGATAGATCTATTGAGGGTTGACAACCTCCACTCGGGCATTCTGACGCCGGACGAGTGTGTACCATTTGTATGAACGGAGTTATCTTGGCTAGGTACTCCATTGGGGCAAAATTTATGTATGCAATCTATTGTATGCACTGGATCACTAGTTTCGATGTCACAAGCTTAGCTATCATAAATATTGTGAACACCCAAGTTATCCTACACTTGGCACTATATCTCCTATAGTTGCACGTGTACATGAAATGAAATCTGAAATTGAATTACTATGAATTTTTACTCGAAACCTATATTCTCACCAACTTTATGTTGACCCAATTTAGCATTTATCTCAGGTAATTGATGATGATTTGTATCTGTTGTGTGAAGTACTTGGAGTCCGCATGCATTTCTTGGCTATCTTCGGACATTTATTTACTTATGCTTTTGAACTATTATTTCGTTGATGTTTAAAACTTTTACATTCCGCTGCACTATCTTTTGAAACTGAGACCTTTTGTACTGTGATGCTTTTAATTTAAATTCAACGAGGTTTTTTTATAAAACGTCTCATTTAGAGTCGTTCTCTTGTACTTTGAACTATGATACAATGACGTAACAGCCCCCGAGCTTCACCGCTTCCGCATATCATATTTTGGGGTGTTACAATGATAACTAATGGGAATTCTTAAATGTCGTCACATAAAGTGAATTTCCAACAATCTTCCCCCATGGGACGACGTGTAGAATTCCTTACAGTATTTTTCCTAACAAGTACATAACGATTAGGAGCAAAAGCTTTCATGAAGCGTCCAATGCTGATGATGTCTTCTGAGGCCTTTGACTTCAAGTCTTCACTTCAAAACGACTCATCTTTAAAGTAACTTGTAGTAGAAATACTGTAACAGCACGAGCTAAGTAATCCATATACTTCTGGTTAAAGAGAAGCTTCTGAATTAACTTCCCCCTAATTCATGCCACATAAACTTGATGTAGAAGCTTTTAAATAGCTTCCCCCTAAACCGACAATCCTCGTAAGCAACTTCAAAGCTTTCAATAAAGCTTAGAATGATTAAGCGCACAGCGGAATTTAAATAGCAAACCCCATCATATAACATGATAATGTTGCTATGAGGGATTGAAAGTAAGGGGCACACCAAGTAGATCAACAACGTCTCTTCTCACGCTTGAATAATTCTTCTGAATTTTTCTTCCCCCTGAGAGTTCAAGTTATGCATACTAGAAAGAATCAAGAAATTTCTTCTCCCACATAGTTGAAGAAAATAAATCAATCCCAAGTATGAATCTCAAATACTGAAGTAGACACTTTATCCCATTCATGAAGTTGACATCGTAACACCAGAGTCAATTAAGTCCCAGAAATGCACATATCTTCTTCCGGAGATGCACCAGAGTCAATTAAGTCTCGGGAATGCATATCTCTCCATATAGGATAATGATGATGAATAATTGCAACATCAAAACAATTAAACGTCGAATCAATAGTGTACCATTTAGAGATTGATAATGCCACGAGTTAAAACACTGATTTTCTCTGCGGTTATGACAATTGTCTTCCCGGAATGTCTTCAAATCAAAAGAAGGTATGAAGTTCATCACGTGTACTCGTTGTGCGTTTAATGTGTCTTCTTCTTCCTCCTTGATGGTTTCGAAACTCAGAACCAGCAATAAATCGTACGCACATGTACCTGAAATCTCGTGAGAATAATAAATAAGATGAATTATATATTTGTGAGAATCAGCTGCTGATCAAAATTCTCTACTCATAAACTCTCCATGGCCATCTTTACCAACCCACTTGTAGGCAATTTGAAGTGACCACTAATGGAATGAACCAGATACATCAAACATGAAACTGAGTATAAATCCTTCGATCTTGTGAATTAAGCTTGCACAATTGTTGAATGAGGAACGGTGGAGAAATCTCTAAGTACCCAATACATCACTGAAGAAGTATATACGCACGTGACACTGAGTACAACAATGTAACCCCTTTAAGTGATAGTTATCCAAGTCATCAACCAACCACCCCGAACCCGGAAACCAGATAAACAAGTCTTCATTCTAAGATTAAGCATGAGCAAGTTATCTTTGAAAGATAAAATAAGTACACGCCTTCGAAAAATCCGTCTTCAACTTCGAATAATTAATACCCGATCAAACGAATCCGTAGTCACTAAAAAATATACCCATTTTTTTCGGTCTCGTCAATTAATTTTGTCACTTAGTCTCTCGTCACTTGATCACTTTGTCACGTCATTTTATCACTTTATCATATTATCAATGCAAACCGCAAATACAATCATTAGCCTCATTCTATAAAATTTAGCTTAAATAACATATTAAAGCTAAAATTTGCATATGTGTTGATAAGTCAAACGGCAGCCAAAACTTTGTCCATTGGCACCCCATTTATAACAATTTCTGATGACGTATAGTCCCCAAACCGGGTCATGAGCCCGGCCCACGGGTACTACCCGTATCCGGCCCATCGTAAATGGGTGGATAAATATCACTCAGGCTTATGGGCTTGAGTGAACAGTGCTCGCACATGTGTGCGGCCCACGGCCCAAAGCGGCCGACATAAGATCAGACAGAATAATATTCTGTCTAAGCATATCTTAATCCTAATATGAAGAGATATTCATTGCCAGAATTAGAAGATAGCAATCATTCTAATTCTGGTGCTTATCTTTTCCTTGGGGCCGAAGGGTCAGTGAAAGCCCACTGGGGTTTCACTGCCTATAAAAGGAACCCCCAAGGGTTCCACAAAGGTATCACAATTCTCTCTAAACTCACATATAACCCTAAATCGATTACTTACTCTCACGCCGGAGTCTAATCGTGGGAAACCTTCCCACGGTAAGCTTAACGCGTGTTGTTTAGTGTGCAGGATCCCAACCAGACGATTCACTTGGTGCAGGAGCCGGTACCCAGCCAACCCGAATTAAACCTAATTCGGGTCTAGCAAGGATCAACCAACTTTTGCATCAACAAGTTGGCGCCATCCGTGGGACCTTAACACTAAGCTAGAACAAAACCTCATCTCGATCGTTTCAATGACGAAGGGGCATCCGCCAGTTAACCCCAGGAACGTGAATCCTGGGAATCGGAAGCCCTCAGGGGAAGGGATTCTTATTCCCAACCAATCACCTAGCCGCCTCGCAGGCGGACCAGGTAACCGTAGCAGTCTTCAGTCCGCAGGGGTGACGAGCACGGTCTCGGTGACACCCCCGCCCACTTCAACCCTAGACAACCCTGATCCGGGAAGTGCGCCAGCCCCTCCTAACAAGGAGCCACGTAGACCCTTAATGGAGGAAGAAGTGGAAGCTCAACCACTCAGCGAGGACGAGCTCACTCGAGTTCTCACTCAAAATTTTGAAAGGATCTTCCCAGGGATCGCATCAAGATTGAGCCTGGGAAGGAACCTCCAAGCCCGACTCAACTTTGGCGATAGTGGACCATCCACTCCTTCCCGAAATCGGAGAAAAAGGAGGACCCAGCCTCGGGAGCAGGGAACCTTTGAGGAAGACCCTCAACCCCGGAATGTGTTTGAACGCATAGGGGATCGCATCATGCAAGAATTAACGCAACCTCAAGATGGGGAAAGGTCGGATGGCTCACCCGAGCGGCCAGACCGAGAGCTGACCAGAACCACACGCCGCCCAAGTGTGTGGGATAGAATGAACACAGGAAGGAAGGCTCCTGGCTCGTCTCAAAAAAGTGGTCCCTACTCGAAAGGCGGGGCACCACCACCGTCCCCAGATCCGTCTGGGGAGGACTCAGATGACCATCCGCCCAAACGCCGCCGGCCAAGGCGCACGCCACCACCACCAAGCAATGATGAGTATTATGGTGGCCCCCACTATAGGGATACGGAAGCAGAGGACCTCTCGCGTCCGTGGTGTGAACCATGGGATGACCCTAGGCTCACACGGCCATGGGCTGATCCTAGGGAAGATCCGTTTACCCTTCGCATACGGAACTACTCTGAGGACACCAAACGTCGCATGCCGGCATGTATCAAAACGTATGATGGGTCCGGTGATCCTGTCGATCACCTCAAAATATTTGATACTCAGGCTAAAATTGAGCGATGGCCCATGCCCATATGGTGCCAAATGTTCAATTCGACCTTAATTGGTAACGCTCGTGACTGGTTCGAGGCACTCCCCCCACGGAGCATTGATAGTTTCACGGAACTACGCACTGCGTTCGAAAACAATTATACTCAGAGGAAGAAGTATAATAGGGATCCGGTTTCATTGGCAACCGTTAAGCAACGGCCGGGGGAGTCCACAGAAGCCTTCACTGAACGCTTCAATGATGAGTGCACACGCACGAGAACCATGCCAGAGCTCCTGAAAATCTCGGACTACATGCACGCCATAACAGACAGAGAGCTGATCAGGCGTCTCAACGACAAGCGTCCAGAAAGATATGATGACCTCATGGAGAGAGTGAGGAATTTCATAGAGGGAGAGACAGCGGTGGCCGCAGCCTACCCATCCCGAGGGAATGGGTACCGCTCAAATGACCAGTCCAGGAGACAGTCGGGTGGTCAAGGCAACCAGAACAATAACAAGGCCTCGGACTATAAGAGCCAGAGCAAAGGCGGACGGTCAGACGACAAGTTCACCCCCCTAAAGATGTCCTACCGGGAGATCTTGTTGACTGAAGGGGCGAATTTTCCAAGGCCTCCCCCAATGACCACACCCCCGGAACGTCGGCAGGGAAGTCGCTTCTGCGAATTCCATAATGACAAAGGACACGGCACGGAGGAGTGTATCCAGCTAAAGAAGCATATTGAGTCGCTAATCAAATCAGGCAAGCTTAAGCACCTGGTTAAGGATTGGAAAGACGGAAAGGACAACAACAAGAAGTATGATAAGAAGGACCCCCAAAAGGACAAGCCTTCTACCATATACATGATCCAATCCAGACAGCGCCGCACGAGACAGAAAATTGGCCAAAAATTTTCCCGCGGCAAGGAAATCTCATTCCCTCTCATCACAGCAAGTGACGTGGTTGATGCGCCTCTCACTATTGAGATAAGCATTGGAACGCACAATGTCCGCCGCATGTATGTGGATGGAGGATCGTCAGCAGAGGTATTATATGAACACTGCTTTGTGCAGTTATGCCCAGAAATAAGAAGCCAATTAGTACCGGCCACGTCGCCGCTTACTGGCTTTAGTGGAGATACTATCTGGCCAATAGGGCAGTTGCGTCTGCTTGTCACCATTGGGAATGAGGAACATTCCACTACAACGTGGATGAACTTCATGGTGATACGTTCACATTCCCCTTATAATGGAATCATAGGCCGACCAGGCATTTTGGCTATCCGAGCAGTACCCTCTACGGCACACGGAATGATTAAGTTCCCAGTTGATGGGGGAATCGTTACTATTTATAATACAGTCGTGCCGACGTCCGAGTGTCACACCGTGACAACACCGGCACCACCTGTACCACCCAAGGATGGGGCACCACCACCCAATTGGAAGGTGGCCATCCACCCTGACTACCCGGAACAGGAGGTATCCATAGGAGGGGCACTCTCAGATAGCGGCAAAAGGGCCATGTGTGCACTTTTAAGTGCAAATCTGGACATATTCGCATGGGAGCCAAAACATATGACGGGTGTGCCACGTACGATAGCAGAGCATAAGCTCCAGATCCGCCAAGGGTACCAACCCATCAAGCAAAAGAAGCGCGGCCAGGCGCCCGAAAGAAGCCAAGTTATATTGGAGGAAGTGCGGAAACTGGTGGATGCAGGCATTATGCGCGAGGTATACTACCACGAGTGGTTATCCAATCCAGTCATGGTCAAGAAACATGATGGAAGTTGGCGCATGTGCGTGGATTTCACGGACCTGAACAAGGCCTGCCCACAAGACTGTTACCCGCTTCCAGAAATTGACTGGAAAGTAGAATCTTTGTGTGGATATCCTTTCAAATGCTTCTTGGATGCATATAAAGGGTATCACCAAATCCAGATGGCGGAGGAGGATGAAGAAAAAACTGCGTTCCACACAAGCCAGGGCGTATATTGCTATACGAAAATGCCGTTTGGATTAAAGAACGCCGGCGCTACGTATCAGCGGTTGGTGGATAAAGCTTTCGAATCACAAATAGGACGCAACTTGGAGGTATATGTTGATGACTTGGTGATAAAAAGCCACACGGAGGAGGCACTCCTCCGGGATGTCCAGGAGACATTCGACACGCTGAGAAGGATTAATATGAAGTTAAATCCAAAGAAATGTACGTTTGGTGCAACAGAAGGAATGTTCTTGGGATATTTGATTGACCCAAACGGCATCAAACCTTGTCCAGAGAAGACGGACGCAGTGATACGGCTACCGTCCCCACAGACACGGAAGGAGGTACAATCCCTGAATGGGAAGTTAGCCGGACTAAATAGATTTCTATCCAAATCCGCAGAGAAGTCACTGCCCTTATTTAAGACACTGAAGAAGTGTATTAGAAAGGGAGACTTTCGTTGGACGAAGGAAGCTGAGGAAGCCTTTGGCCAACTCAAGCAGCATCTCGCATCTCTCCCCATGTTGGTAGCTCCCCGCCCAAAGGAGGAGCTTGTTATGTATCTCTCGGCTACCCATGGCGCAATAAGCGCGGTACTAATGGCGGACAGAGACACAATACAGACCCCGGTCTACTTTATAAGTAGAACATTACAAGGAGCGGAGCTGAACTATTCCCCCATGGAAAAATTGGTACTAGCACTAGTATTTGCTACAAAGAGGCTGCGCCGGTACTTTCAGGCGCACCCGATTGTCGTGATTACGGATCAGCCAATCAAGCAGGTTATATCTAGACCAGACGTAGCAGGGAGACTAGAGAAGTGGAGCATCCTACTGGGGGGGCATAATATATCGTACAGACCAAGGACGGCTGTTAAAGGCCAGATCTTGGCAGATTTCCTGATCGAGAAGCCGGATGAGGGAGAACCAATCATTAAGCAAGAGGAGGCCCTATCGGAACCTTGGGTGCTATTCACGGACGGGTCCTCATGCACAGACGGATCCGGGGCAGGCCTCATCCTTACAAATCCAGAAGGTATGGAATTCACGTACGCCCTCCGTTTTGAGTTCACGGCCACCAACAACGAAGCGGAATATGAAGCATTAATTGCGGGTTTAAAAATCGCCGCTAGAATGGGAGTTCGCAACCTTGAGGCCTACGTGGACTCACGGCTTGTCGCGAACCATATTCTAGGTGGGTATGTGGCTAAGGAGGACAACATGGTCAGGTATCTGGAAAAAGTCAAGACGTTAATCGCAACTTTCAGTAAGTTTTCCATCAAGCAGGTACCAAGGGGCGAGAACAAGAAAGCGGACGCCCTCAGTAAAATCGCGTCCACAAGCTTCGCTCACTTGTCTAAACAGGTTTTGGTGGAGATACTCAAAGAAAAGTCTATTACGGAAGGGGAAGTGACTGCGATAGTTGAAGAAGAGGGACCTACGTGGATGACCCCAATCATCAACTATCTGGCTAGCGGAACACTCCCAGACGAGGAAAAAGCAGCAAGGCGCGTTAGAAGGAAGTCACAATATTTCGAACTCCGGGAAGGCATCCTTTATAAGCGCTCTTTCTTGCAGCCGTGGCTGCGGTGTGTTGGACCACGCCAGGCGGCCTATGTGATTAGTGACATCCACGAAGGATTGTGCGGCATGCATGCAGGTCCACGATCCGTGGTAGCTCGAGCCTTACGAACAGGATACTATTGGCCCACTATGCACAGAGACGCGCGCGACATGATTCGCAGATGCAATGATTGCCAAGTGCATAGGCCAGTACCGCGGCACCCACAGCAGGAGCTTACACCTATCACGTCCCCATGGCCATTCTACAAGTGGGGAATTGACATCGCAGGACCATTTCCTGTAGCTGCGGGAGGGGTTAAATTCTTGATTGTTGCAATGGATTACTTTACACGATGGATAGAAGCCAAGGCAGTAAAATCTATCACGGGTAAGCAGGTCAAGAAGTTTGTGTGGGAACACATTGTATGCCGTTTCGGTCTACCTGGAGAAATTATATCAGACAACGGCAAACAGTTCACGGATAACCCATTCAAAGACTGGTGTGCATCATTGAACATCAAGCGGCGCTTCGCGTCTGTCAAGCATCCACAAACGAACGGCCTTGTCGAACGAGCAAATAGGAGCTTGGGGAATGGGATTAAGGCGCGGCTGGATGAACGACAGGGCAAATGGGTCGAGGAATTGTCGCATGTGCTATGGGCACATAGAACCATGATAAAAACAGCCAACGGAGATACTCCGTTTGCATTGGCTTACGGCACTGAAGCCGTTATACCAGCAGAAATAGGGATGCCTACCATCCGCACGGCGGAGGTTAATGCCGTCACAAATGATGAACAGCTGCGAATCAACCTAGATCTGTTGGAGGAAAAAAGGGAATTAGCAGCCATCAATGAAGCTAAGTCCAAGGCTAAGATGAAGGCTTATTACGATGCCAAGGTCAAAGGTGTTTCTTTTCGACCGGGAGACTATGTCTATCGTGCTAACGAAGCAAGTCGCGTGGAAAATACAGGAAAACTGGGCCCTAAATGGGAAGGACCGTATGAAGTCACTGAAGCCTTGGGACGAGGCGCGTACAAGCTACGCGATATGGATGGCCGCGACCTAGAGCGCACATGGAACATCGCCAATCTAAAAAGGTGCTATCTTTGAAAGCTACGGCTCCCGCATGGATACTTTGCTATAGGTGGTCTTAATAAAGAACCATGCGGGTTATTTGTCTTATTTGTTTTTCTTATGTTTGTTTAAGTTTCCTTTATGGACTTTTTTAGGACTTGTCATCATTGTTCAAACAAAAAATGTAAATGTTCTAATAAAATGCCGTGGTGCCTAGCTAGCTCCACGGCCTGTTTCGTGCAAATTATTGTCTTCTTTGTTAGATTCTTTGTTAGCCGTATGAATTTTAATTGTGTTATAATATGCCATGCTTCTTTCGTATGCATTCCCTCAAAATACCGTACATGTACCAAACGCCTCCAGGTGGGGTAAGAGGATTAAGTGAACCTACTAATTCAACTTGCCGCGTAAGAGGGATGCAACCCCAGCCGCACGGATCACGTATCCTTACTAGACACCTTACTCACAAGACGTTGGGGTAAGTTTCATATGCTACAGCCATACGGTGATCCGCATAATAAAGACGCACGTCGCATGTCTAGTAAATTGGACTTGTATGTAAGACGTGATATGTCACGCAGCATTGGATTGCAATGAGATACACAAGTTTAAAAATTAAACAAACAAAATAGCCGTGGTTGACACGGACTTCTAAAATAAAAAAACAAGTTATTACATGCATGTCTTAGCCGTGTACATACACGGACGAATATAAATACAAATGTCTACAAACATACAAGTTACATGGGGGGGAGGAATTCTTCTAGATCCTTCTTTCCTTCCTCAATCAAAGCACGGAGAGCCTCCCCGCGAGCATCTTTCCCATTCTGAACTTTGACGGCAAGAGTGTCTAAAGCTTCATTAAGCGGCTTCTCACCTGACACAGCCTTGGATATACAGTCATAGGTAGCCAGCGTCAAAGGGGTTGGGTTAGCACTCAGCCGAGACATTATTATTTCGTTGGGAGCGTCTTTCAAGGCTTCAAGCTCGTCCAGAAGTGGGTGTTGAAGGTTGGCCAAGGCGTCCATGGACGCAGTCATTTTCCCCGCTGCGGAGAGGTTGTGATACGGATGCCGGGTGATATCCTCACCTTTGGTGATCATTTCCGCAGCTTGGATCATGCCTTCATGCCTACCACGGTCGATCCCGTCAGATACAACCCCAGCAAAGGCTTGCAATAGGTGTGGAGCGTTAAGAGCCCCGCTTACGGCAAGCCGCATCCCTTGCCCGATAATCCACCTACGGCCAGCTGTTGCACTCAGTAGGGGGGGGCATACTCTCTCCACACAGCTGGCGACCACCCGGCTCAACTCTTCATCAGCAGCGACAACGTGATTTTCAAAGTTGCTTTGAGCTTGCTTCAATTCCTCCTTCAGTGCGTCGCGCTCCTGAGCAATGCTGAAGGATTGCACGGTCACCGCCTTGGTAGCCGCCTCAGCCGCAGACACCTGCGTATAAGATTGGGAGTTAGTGTACGAATATATTTTTGGGCTACATACACACAAGGAGTAGAAATATATGAGCAACATGTTTGGAAGATTACCTTCTCATTTGATGCGACTACAAGGGCCTCCAATTCAGCGATGCGCTTCTCTCTTGTCTCGGCATGGAGTGCCTGCTCCTTTACCGTCGCCTCAGCAGTCAACAACGCCGCTTGCAAAGACGCAATGGTCTTCTCGCTCTTCACAACCAAAGCCTCCCGACGGGCGATCCTTTTGTCGGCACGGCTCACATTGGTGAGGGCCTTGATCAGTCTGCGTCTCAGCGCGGCACCCACCGTGACCTGATGTGCAGATGACACATCAAACTGCTCGATTAAAGCCTCATGGTCCAGCTCATCCAAATCCTGTGCGAGGACGGGCGGAGTGATGTGTTCAATGAACTCCGAGCACTCTGATTCGGCTTCTAGTCGTGTCAAGCTTGATAGGTTCCAGGCTAGACGCAAGCTCTCCTCAGGCCCTTCGTGGCACGGTTCCTTGGCATGGGTGGGGGAAGGAGGATTGTTAGTAACCGCGGGGGATGGATTTCTCCCCACCTCTTCTCCTTGAGTTGCGACCGCCGGATTTACCCTGTGATTAAAAAACAAGAACTTTTTTTAGTCTACATATATCATGCGAGGATACAAATCATCATCGGGATGGGTACTTACGAGGTGCCAGTAGTAGGATCTGGGCCGGTAGGGGCTACGGCGTTCACTGGAGCGACACGAAGAACGGGCCCTTCCATGGTCGGGGTAGGGTCGGCCTGACCAGGCATGGTGTTGCCATCCCCCTGATATTGAGGATGGTCTGGTCGCAACTTCTTGGGAGGAGCATTCGCAACCCCGGCATCCTCCCCAATCTTTTTTGCCACACGCCTGGTTGTCTTCCTCTTTTTTGAAGTACGTGTGGAGGATCCGGAAGCTTGCGTATTGTCTTCATTCAGGTCGCGCTCCTCCTCCTGGTTAATGGTGCCTCCCTCCAGCAATGGGTCGTCACCATCTTCGTTGTGAAAATCCAATGGGGATTTTTCGATAACAGGTTCCTCCTCGTCTGACCTGGGTTCGGTTGTCTCCTCCAATGGAATAGTACGGTCGGCCAATGCTTCCAGCAAAGGGAGCTCATTCGGCTTCAACGGCCGGAATCCTTCCCTCACCTTCATGGGGTCGCCTTGGCGAATCAATCCGTGAAGGTTCATCTCTGCAAATGATTGGAGAAGTATGTGGGTTAGTAACATTTTAAATATACGCGACATATTGGATATACAAGGTATATATAACCTACCCTCGCCTTGCTCCGTTAAGAAGCACGGATACAAGTCATCCCTCCCAAAGTAACGACGACTTATTCCTACCAAGCACAGAAAGTTCTCCGGCAACCCTCTATGAAATTCCGTGCGGTGGGTATCTAATATTTTCAGGTCCCGGCTACTATAGTCTTTAGGCTTGGGCGGATAATCTCTTGGGGCTTTGGTTTTAAGTACAAAGGGGGTGGGGAATACCTTCTCATCTACAAAGAAGTAATGGTCGTACCAATTCTTCAGGGAGTCAAGGGGTTTCCTATATGTCATCGGGGAATTGCCGGGACGTTTCTTGAACGACAACCACCCGTTCACCAACTGTGGAAAATAGAAAGCCCTAAACAGGTTAACGGTGGGGGTTACCCTACAAGTGTGGCATGTAATCTCAAACTGGTTGATCTTACACGCCCCTATGCAGTGGAGCTGGGTGATATGAAAGTCATAGTACATGAGAAGATCTACTAAGAACTTCGATAGCGGAATACGGTAGTTGGCTGAGTCAAATAGGCGGGTGTATATGCCTATTTTCCCCGCCGGTGCGTCTGTAATAGCTTCACCATCACCCGGAAAGGTGGGGTGTACGCTTTCAGGCACATAGTACTTCGACAGGAAGTCGAGGTATTTTTCTCCCGACATCACATTCAGGACGTCCGTGATGAGGGGGTTATCCTTAACCATAATTTATGAAAAGGTTTTTAAGGGCGTGGTGATCTAACCTGCGGTGATGGATGTCCATGGAAATGAAGGCAAAAGTTGTGAAGGAAAAGCTTGAAGATTAACAATGGCGGGGGGATGAATGAATTGTGTGTGTAACATACACGCATGCTCACCCTTATATAGGGTGGCTTCGGTTTCCGAGGTGCCATGGATTCTTGACACGTGTCAGTCACATTTCCTATCCAATGGATAGGATTTCTGACATTTCTGTAACGTCAGTAGGGGACCCACGGGTCATTTCTTAAACAGTTTCGTGTGGCTCGAGGCTGGTCAGTAATCATGCACTTTTTGCAGATATACGACTGGATTGTTGCATATCATTAATGCGACTGGATTCTTGTCGGGTTATGCGGCTCTTACGTAAGACCATATTAAATGTTGCATTTAATTTGTCTCGGCCATCGCGCGCGGCTGCGGTAGTATTCACTAAGGGATATTTATACGACCGGTTGCCACGTGCGGCCGGAACTAAATTTCCATTATCATTTCTTAGGCCTTTCTTGGTAAGACCGGAGGGCAGCTTGATAGTCTAGAGGTTACGCCTACGGCTGTAACAACTAGACTGGGGGGACATGATGACGTATAGTCCCCAAACCGGGTCATGAGCCCGGCCCACGGGTACTACCCGTATCCGGCCCATCGTAAATGGGTGGATAAATATCACTCAGGCTTATGGGCTTGAGTGAACAGTGCTCGCACATGTGTGCGGCCCACGGCCCAAAGCGGCCGACATAAGATCAGACAGAATAATATTCTGTCTAAGCATATCTTAATCCTAATAGGAAGAGATATTCATTGCCAGAATTAGAAGATAGCAATCATTCTAATTCTGGTGCTTATCTTTTCCTTGGGGCCGAAGGGTCAGTGAAAGCCCACTGGGGTTTCACTGCCTATAAAAGGAACCCCCAAGGGTTCCACAAAGGTATCACAATTCTCTCTAAACTCACATATAACCCTAAATCGATTACTTACTCTCACGCCGGAGTCTAATCGTGGGAAACCTTCCCACGGTAAGCTTAACGCGTGTTGTTTAGTGTGCAGGATCCCAACCAGACGATTCACTTGGTGCAGGAGCCGGTACCCAGCCAACCCGAATTAAACCTAATTCGGGTCTAGCAAGGATCAACCAACTTTTGCATCAACAATTTCGGCCAACAACATGAAATATAACAGCCAATGAAGCTAATAGTACTAAACACTCGGCCCATTAAGGTTATAATCAATAGACCCGAAATTAAGTAACACCAGTCAACTTTCTAGCTATAGACGCGACCCATGATTTAGTCCAATACCTGGTCCATCACTTGAGATATTAAATCTCTAACCCTAATCACACTCTCCATTTAACACATAACCTTAATCACTCACCTAGTTTTATCCGCCCCCCAAACTCCTCTCTCTTCCTTCATCAAATCTCGTCTAAACCACAGCCACTAAAACTCATTATCTCCATATCATCAATCTTAGCCAACAACACTCATCTCAAAACATCAACTTCTTTGATCTCATCTCAAAACCGAGTGTAAAACCCATCTCAAAATCATATTTGCAGATGCAAATCGCCCAATTAACGACCACAACACACAAAACAATAATCTCATTTGAACCCATCTTTATTGTGAATCACAAGACCACGTGACAAAGACAAACGACATCAAGATCTGTAAACAGGATCTCGGGTAGGTTTGTAGGTTGCATCATATACGTTTGATGTTTAATTAGTGATTGCATGTTGGTTGTATTTAATTAAAACGAATCTAAGGTCGAATCTAACATATTTGTTCTTAAATTTCGTATATTAAGCGATGGTAAGTACCATACAGATTTGTGACTGGTTTACTTCACGTTTTTCTATTGCTTTCTTGTTCACTGAATCGAAACAAAGACATGAATCAAACACTCTTGTTCTGATTCGTTCATTGTGATATCGAATATAAACGAAGGTATATACCTTTACACAAGATCTATGATGATGGTTATTATTATAATTAAGTGGTAAAAGGATAAGTGTTTTCCCCGGCAGCGGCGCCATTTAATACAAGGTTTTACCAAGTATAAAAGTTATCATCCGATCTTTTCGAATTGATTACTAGTTAATTGTACGACTCAGTCGTTCTTGGTGGAATATAAAGGGAAAAGGTTATCTATTTTAAACTACAAGTAAAATGAAAATGTAGATATAAATGAAAATGTAAATGTCGTTAAGTAAAAGTGGAAGCTAGAAATTTTAAACTAAAAATTAATACTTAAAAGTAAATGACGAAAAATTAAAAACTTCTATCTGAATGTTTCTATCTGAATGTTTCTATCTGAATGTTTCTATCTGAATGTTTCTATCTGAATGTTTCTATCTGAATGTTTCTATCTGAATATGGCTAACAAAAATTGGGCAGCATTTCGTCACAATAAGCCTTATACCCGATCGCAAAGTACGATGCCAGGGGCGACCGCAACCTACGATCGGAATAAGTGATCGGAAAAACTATCACAATAAGCTGTCACAATGTAGAAACCCTAATATTGTGATGGAAAAATCACAATATTCGGATGGATGAGCATAAGCTAGTAAACCAATAAGCACTTCTAAAAAGAACAACTAACAAAAACTTAACCAACTCAATAAGCACAAATTTGAAAACTTTTGAAATACTAAATACGCAAATTTAAAAAGACTAAACTTTTTAAGAAAACTAAAAAGTAAATAAGTTAAACACAAAATAAGCCAATAAGCATGAAAAGCTCAAAGCTTAAGTTGTATAAAGACTTAAAGATAGATAAAAAGATAAACTTTTTAATCAATCAAACATCAAGATTAAACAAATTCAAAGATTATTTCGAATCAAACATAATTAAAAAGATCAAGAAATGTAGAATGAGAATGATTGTAAAAAGCTTGAAATAAGATGAAGATTAAAGATTCAAATACAATATTAAAGTGACAAGCTTAAAACTTTAAAGAAAAACTAGAGAGAGAAAGTGAAAAACTAGAGAGAAAATAAAACTACACTATTCCTAATCTAAACTAACTAACCCACCACCTCCTAATGACACATTAGGAGGGTATTTATAGGAGGAGTGAAATGTTGGTGCTTTCTTCCTTCTTTCTTCTTGTCTCGACTCGATTTAAATTCTTTGTCTTTCTCGACGTCGTCTCGGGATTTGTCGATATAATTTGAACTCGTCTTATAATTTTCTTCTTTAATTAGACTTGGTTCTTCGACTTCATTAAACTTCTGTCTTTAGACTTTTTCTTCGATAAATCTTCAGAATAGGCCTTGGACTTCCGTTCTTTTTGCACTTGATCTTTTGACTTCGTCTTTTTTCTTTTTCTTCGATAAAAGCCTGTGAAAGCTCGTGTTTTCTTCCCTTTTCACATTTTGATCCTAAATCACAACAAAAACACAAACCACGCATAATTCTGACATTTACGACATAAATACAGGTTTTGGCTTGGTTATTATTATAATTAAGTGGTAAAAGGATAAGTGTTTTCACACTTATTAAATCCCCTACACTTGACCATTGCAATGTCCTCATGCAATGCATTAATTACAAAGCAAGTTTTACATTTTTCATTATAATCAATCCACATTGGCCTTTATTAAAGAGACAAAATATTTAAAAGAAGAAAACAAGTAAAAAGATCAAAAACTTACCTTAGGGTTTTGGAATGTCATGAATGATTATCACCCTCAAGTTTCACGTTCCCCAAACCAAGCTTAAAAACGAGATCATTGTTATTATAAGTTAGCAAACTAACACGAACTCATGTGGCCCAATTATTCACTTAGACTCCCTTATTCCTAGGTGTATCTCTTATATTTTATTATTGTCTTGAATGATCACGAGGATGCATTGTTGACTTATTTCGATAGTTATTTAGGCTGAAAATAAAGTAGGACGATTTAATCAATAGTTAGCTAAAGGACAAAATCTTTTAAAACTGCTTCTCGGGGGACCTCATAAAGTTCGTATATTGGCATAACTCGCTTCACGATTTGAGACCTTTCTCGGACCGATATTTGGCAGTGACTTCATACTTTGAATCTTGAGAGACGTTCATGAAATAATGGTCTTCTCTTCATAATAGGAATTTCTTCACTTGAAGTTTTGAGAGATTCTTCATACTAGGACCACGGTTTATTTTTCTCAAATCTTTATTTTGGACTTTGATATACAACGATCCGTCTCCTTTTAGGACTTGGATCTATTCATCCTCATACCTTGTTAGGGCCTTTTTGGATAGACTTCTCCATGATGTTTTGGGGAGTATTTGCTTATCGTCGTGTGTCTCGATCCTTCATATTGATTGTTGGAAATACGTTTTTACGTATTTAGAAAGGATCGGTCACTCCAATGATATTGGGCTCGTGATCCAATATAGTCCATATAGCCCACATGTAGGGTGGGCTATATATATACCCCCTCCTAGCATATTAGGAGGGGTTGATCATTCACTTTTCACACACTTAATCTAATCTTTCATTTTTCTCTCCAACCTCTCTCTAGTTTCTCTCTCTACATCTTCATCTATCTCTCTCTCTAATAATCATCTCCATAGTTAGATAATCCAAGGATTACGATAAACTAACAATTGGTATCAAGAGCCATGGGATTATTGTATTGTCTATGTGTTTGTGTTCTTGATCTTTGTAGCCTTTTGATCCATTTAAACACACGTCCAAAATTTTTTTTGTGTTTTTTATGGTTTTTTTCTTGATACAAATCTTCTACATAGTTGTGGTAGGGATTTCGTATAGTTACTTTGGCTAAAAACACAAAATTTTTGGGTGTTTTGATCATTTTTTGGCTTAAAATCACGAATTGGTTGAGTTTTGTCCGAGAAAAGTGGGAATTATTCCGATCAGGTCATCGGAAATGGGTTTCTAGGACATTCCGATCAGTGTAATCGGAATAGGGTTTAGGTATTCCGATTTGGTACATTCCGATAAGGTACATTCCGATTTGGCACATTCCGAAAAGGAACATTCCGATTTGGCACATTCCGAAAAGGGACATTCCGATTTGGTTTATTCCGATTAGGGACATTCCGATCAAGGTTATTCCGATAGGGTTTATTCCGACGGCTTTCCGACTGATATTCCGATCACTATTCTGATCAACATTCCGATAACCAAAAATTATTCCTTAAAAAATTTCGTGTGTGTAATTTTGTCTTGGAATTTTTTGTTTATCGAGAACAATTATTAGGGGATTTTAACATTATTTCTCGACTTTTACTCACAACAACAAACAAAATTACTTTCTTTTATTGATCGATCGACAAGTAATCCTTACCTACAAATGTCATCGATTTTCAATGGAATCGTTGAATTCGACATCTCAAGCGGGAGACTTGCATTTCATGCAAAACACAGCTAGAGAAAGTGGTATAACGTCTTTTCGACTACTCCAGTCTCATCTAGTGACCATTTCTTGGTTTCAAGGAGGAAACGAATTTCTGACACTCTTCGGTCAAGATCGTTATATATTCATCGATTCAGTATTCTTCAACTTGAACCAACTAGCTGAGGAACTTCACAAAGAAGACTTTAATCACTCTGTGTCAGCATCTGCATATCAAGCTCTAGTGACACAACTTACGCACTTCTTCAAATTCAACATTCTTAAGTCTGACAACTCAGGGATATGTCAATCATTTCTTCAGTACACACAAACGGAGGTTAAAGAGTTTCGTGGTACATTGTTGAAATTAATGACATCGGTCTCGTCTTCAATTTATGAAAGATCCCGACTTCAGAAAACGTATGATAATGGAGTGCAAGAATATACGATGCAGATGCAAGAGGAGAATGATCATACGATTGACAACTTGGAGCCTAAAGATTGCAAGAGCAAGGATTCGGGAGGAAAGCATGATACAAGCAGCATGTCAGGGATTGATGACACCATACCCGTATCTGACGAAGAGTCTACAAATACGGTACAAAGGAATGTGGTATATGATGTCTATGCCGATGAACTACCGCATGTTGCGCATTCCGAACCTAATTATGACAAACATGGGATGGAAAAGGGTGATAGTTTTACCACTTCAGATTCATCCGATGTGAGTCAAAATAGGGGAGAAATTGTTCAGAATGCTATAGTTCATCATGATAAATGCTTTATGACTGCTTCTCTAACTGATTCTGATTCCAAGATTAAAGAGCTTGAAACTATTTTAGCTCAGCAATCTAAAGCTCTTGAGGATGCCAAAATTGAATTTTCGAAGAAAACGGATAAATTTGAAAAGTATTTTGAAAAACTTGAAAATTCAAACGTTGTTCTTGAAAGAAAATTAAATCAAAAAATTCAAGATTCTAAAGCTGAGAAAGATAATTTTGTGAGACAAATTAAGTCGCTTGAATCTAAGTTGGCATCCCAAGATGAATTGCTCAAAGAGAATGAGACTTTAAAGGCTCAAGTACAAGAAAAGGTCTTTGCTATAGCTGCGTTGAAAAACGAATTGAGAAAAACTAAAGGATCTAGTGTGGATACTAAGCTTGAAAACCCGTCAATCTTGGGGAAACCGCCTCAAATTCAGTCTGTTAGACAACCGACTGCATTTAGATCTGAGCGACCAAAATCCTTGAGACCGCGGTTTGCCTCCCAAGTTGATATGATTCATCTTTCTAGACCAGTCACTCCACTATCTAGGCCTATTGTGACTAAAACAGCTTCTGCAAGACCTAATCACATGATTGCCTCTAGTCTCCCTAGACATAGTCCAAAGAACATGTCTCAAACTCGTTCAAATGACGTTCGCCATACTTTTGGTCTAAGGGAAGCTAAGCTAAAGACACAAGTAAGAGATAGAAATTTCAAACCTAGTCAGATGCCTTCTAGTTTACCCAACACTACTAACCGTAGCATGTCACTTCCTAGGAGCATCAATCATCATCTAGGAATTCTAGATCTTACTCGGACATTAAATATGCTACTTGTAAAACATGTAGGAAATGTGTCTTTAAAGCCAATCGTGATTCTTGTGTCAAGAAATTGCTTAATGAGGTGAACTCCCGTGCTAGACTTAAATCCCAGTGGGTAGCTAAAATAAAACCCATGGGTAAAATGTGGCGCCCCACTGGTAGAACTTTCACTCTTGTTGGAAACAAGTGCCCTGTAACTAGGATAGTCTATGATTCTACTAAGACTACTAGGGAGGAAATTGAAAAGGAGGATACATCACTTAAGCCTGAACTTAAGGTTTTCTATAAAAGGAAACGTTTGCCAGCTAAGACAAGTGAATCCTCTTCTCAGGTCACCTCTAGCACAAGAAAAGAAAATTGTGAACCCCCACTTGCTTCTAAGATAGATATCGCTAACCCATAACAAAGCATGAAAACTCCTAATGAGAATGCAGGTACCAAAGAGGATGTTCCAAAAGAACGAAGCGGTTCAATCATTATATACCATTCAATTAAGGACACTCTTAGAGTTTGGTTGCTGAAGAAGCAGATATCGGAGAAACACGTGTCTCAGGGGATTCATGGTTAAGCTTAAGAAAGGACTTATAGTCACATCACAGACTATAACTCGATCTTCAAAGAAAGGAAAGTTTATCGTCGATGATAAACTTATCCCAAAAACGAGAAATTAAATTTTCTCGGACACGAGCTTACTTTAAAACTATTCAATGGTTTTAAGCTCGTGTAAAAATGGTTCATTGTTAAATGTCAGACAATGACCCGTTCTTCAAATAAAGGAAAGTTTATCGCCGATGATAAACTTATCCTTGCAACGAGAAATTAATTTTTCTCGGGCATGAGCTAATATTAAAAACATTCGAAGTTTTTAAGCTCATGCACAATGATTTACAATTAAATATCAGAATGTAACTCGAACTTCATTTTTAGGAAAGCTTATCTTTAAAGATAGCTTATTCTCATAATGGGAAATTAAATTTTCTCGGTCATGAGCTTGTATTAAAACATTCCAAGTTTTAAGCTCAGAAAGGAAAGTGTATCTTTTAAATAAGAGAACTTTACCTCATAACGAGAGATTCATCCTTCTCGGTCATGAGCTTTACGGTAAAACATTCAAAGTTTTTTCAAGCTCATGAAAACGACTTCTAAGTCAATGTCAACTTAGGACTCGTTCTTTAGTTAAAAGGAAATTTTATCATCGATGATAAACTTATCCTTAACAACGGGAAGTTTACAACTTCTCGGACTTGAGCTCGTTTTGCAAGATATTCAACATCTTAAGCTCAAGTAATTGGTTTTCAAAACGTTGAACACAATTTTTCGAGAATTTCTCAAAAAGGTTTTTCTAAATCTTTCAAAATTATGTGTTCAAAAATGTTTTGATAAAAAGAGCGTGTCTTCTGGAATCGATAATATTTACGATACTAGAAATGTCATTCAATAATGACACGGGGTTGTAAATAAAGTTCGAGCAGAAGTTCAAATGTTTTAAAACATGCTCAAAATGGTTTGCTATTATTTCAGATAGTAACCCGATTTTCTTATTCAAGTCAAGCATTTCACCGGAAAGCTTTGACTCAACAACGGGAATTAATTTTTCTCGGGCATGGTTTACTTTATAACCATGTAAGGGATTGTGTTTACTTTATAACACAATCTAACACGGATATATGTACGTGTCAGTGCATTTATTTGTTAAAACAAGAGAAATCTTGTTTTTATGAAGTTATCATCTCCACCAACCGTAGCAATTTACATTTGATATCTACATACTCGACGATGCGACTACTCAAACGGTGACTACAGCTCTTTCAATAGAACACGGGTCAACAACTGAGAGGGAGCAATTGTCCAGCATTCAGAATCTTCGACGCCGAAAGTGCCAAGTTCACATGTTGGTGTCAAGACAACGATATCAATCGTACACATGGAGTCAAGAGATAACTTCAGACGTGATGAGGCGACCAACATTCGTGAACAAGAACCATGTGAATCTTTCATATGATGTTCTCCATCATTCAGGTCCAACCTCATAAATCGCTAATCTTGTGAATAAATTATCATATATGATCTTTGCACGTGATAAATACCTTACAGTTGTGTTTAAAAGGTATTTTATTTACGTTTCAAGTACACCCTCATTAATTTGAGGGGAAGCTTGTGTAATTCATGAAGATAATCGGATTTGCATTTTTCTTCCCAAAACCTTTGTTAAAACTTCATTAAATCAATTGATATTAAAAACATCGATTGGGTTAATAATTTTAATATGGGGGAGAAAATGTGATTTAATATGGGATATTATCACAAATGGTTTCACTTAATGTGCTGGCTCATCCCGACATATGCGAAATGTTTTCGAATATCGTGGCATATGTTAAGGGGGAGCAAAATGGATTTGCATATCAAAATGGATTTTCATGGTGACATATACTTACCCAAAACCCATTTATTTCACGACGATGAAGATTGTGGTGACATAAGGATGGTAGGATAGGAAAGTTGGAGAAAGATTGTGAATGTAGTTGAATGCCGACCAAGTACTTAAGTTAGCACTGGAACAATCACAACAAGGTGCTAGTTATGACGTATTGGTAAGCATTGAAGGGGTTGAAGAATGAAAAAGAATTGAGATAAAGGGTGTAAAGAAAGAAGCCCTCCTTACAACTTTAGGCAGAAACCGGGTCAACACATATGCTATTGAGATCATTTTAATGATGCTCAATATTGAAGATAGACATCATGGACCCAGTGATGCAATGCACAACCCATTCCATCTAACTCAGATATCTCTCAAAAGGTATTTGTTTTAATCACACGGAGACAACACGTTATCTATTGATTTATTCACTTCGAATAAATTGGTATTGAAATGGTGGCACTCCTCTCCAGCCTCCGATCACTAAAATCCAAAATGCACGATCGAGTCTAGAGCCATTTTGTAACACCCCCAAATTTATACAACTCAATACAGCGGAAGACTCGTTGGTGTTACGGGATAGCACATTACTCACATCAGAGACAACGCATAAAAATCGCGTCGTTTAATAATAAAAGCATTTCCATTCATAAATATCAAATTTACATAGGTCCCAAGTCATTGCATTTCATACAGGTTTTACAAAGTATTTGAATGGAAAATATTATTTAGGTGCGGGCCATGAATTCTTGTTGTCTTCCCGAGAATTACCTTCAAGTACCTGAGATAAAACATGTTAAAAGAAAAGGTCAGCGATAACGCCGAGTGAATTCATAGAGTTTAATAAAATCCATCAATATAATATCGGTATAAAATTATTACCGAAAATCATTTTGTACAAATCATTGTAATAGGCCATAAAATAGCCATAATCATTTTATACAAATCAAAAATCATAATATAGGCTTTCGCCTTTAAAATCATTATACGAACCATTGTCGTTAAAAACATCATACAATACGTTTTATAACGTTGTAGTAATCGTTATATGAATATGGTTATGAAAAACCGAAACACGAACATAATATCAATAGTAAGACCCTGTATTGTGAGTCAGGCAATTTATCGCAATTCAATGCATAAAGCAGTATTTTGTTAATTGGATTATTATAAGCCGCATGACATTGTTACCTTACTACAATAAACAACGGGTAGCTAACCCGACAATCATTTGCCCATCTAAATTAGCGTGTCGTCACAATAAACACGCTTGTGTAAATCTTCTCATACATAAATTCGCTTACCAATCAATGTGGCACGACGGGGATCAACCGTCAAGGCGCGAACTGGGGTGATCGTCCCCAAATAGTACTATTATATGCATAAGCGTCTATCAAATCCCGGTAGTTCACAATTCATGCTAATGAGACTTTTAGTGACATAACCTAACTTTAATAATCCATTTTATTTCATCTATCGGGTCGTATATTCATTCATCGGGTCATACAATCATTCGGGTCCAAATCAATAAACAAAAAATCGGGACAAATGGTGTCCTATTTTAGCAAAACTAACATGTTATCTCCCTCGCGGGTTTATAAAATATTTCATAAAAACATTTAAAAGAGTGCGAGGCTATGAACTCACGTTGATATGGGAAGGCGGGTTATCGGCAATTCGGACGTACGGTACGTGCTTCAATCACGAAAACCTAGACAAATAATACTCGTCTTAGAATCTTGTCCAATGACTTTATAAAAATAACAATTATGTATACATATGATGATTTTATATATATGATGATCAAGTGGGTTTACATATTCTCTTTTACTCATTTTAGTGTTTATGTATTGGTAACTTCTTACTAGTTTACTAGTTTTATCTATTTACATGTTTTAGGCCCAATAGGCCCATTACAAGCCCAATATATTATATTAGCCCAATTATACTTTTATTATCAGTATCACACTTTACATGTTGGGCCCAAATGGGTTAAGCCCAATAAATAAGTTTATGAGTGTTTTAGCCCATTTTGTTGTATTATTAGTCCTATAACGTTAACTTAGCCCGTTAATGTCCGTATGTTATATAGTTCGGGTTTTATCGGTTTTTACTTGTTATATGTGTTTATATATCAGTATGTGAGTTTATAAAAGTTTACAATAGACGGGTCCAACCGTCTAAGTTTTATTTAACAAAAACGTTAATTTTACGGTAATAGCCGAAAAAGTCGTAAAAATCATGTTTATAGTTTTATAACTTATAAAACTTTATCAAACTACCATTTTTATAAAATGTCCACTTATTTATCCTTATACATATTTATATAAATTTATTATATAAGTTAGTGGGTTTTAATTCACATTTTATACTATTTTTAGTTGAGTGCTTATATAATACTATTATACTTTAATTTCCAAAATCTGATTTTTACTTTCATGTTCACCAAAACAGCCATATCTAGAGTTCTATATGAAGATAGAAGCTCAAATTTTTATGACATAAACTACATGATATGTTCTCCATTTAACTCTCCTATAGATACTGTTGAATCAGCCTCTAAGTATTTTCTAAAAATCGTCTAAAACAGTGAACTCAGATTTGTACTTTAAACTTGTTTTAATCATATCTCACTCATCCTAATGATTCCATTGCATGGCCAAATCTCACATATGTACAAGACCCATAGCTTACTGTAAATGGATTCTACTTCATCATTTTATCAGTCTAACATATGGTTAGTTACTGTTTTTATACAGCCTACCATTTAAACAAGATTTACCCATTTTTACATGTAGTTTGTCCATCTTTTTACCCATGTTTATCCAATCTATCAACACAAAATCCCCACATAACATTTTTAATCATCATTCATCATCATATACATATACATAAGTAAAAGAAATACAAGATTACATAATCAAAATAACAAGAGGATGGGGAGAACATTCTTTATACTGATGTAGGTTGTGATCAAAACATGGATTTTGATGGAGAAACTTGTGATAAACCAAGACCATCTTCAAGACCACCATTCTTCAAGAACTCCTTGTGGAAAATCAGCCCTAAGACTCCATAGAAACTCCTCCTTGAAGGTTAAAACTTGCACCAATCTTCATCTCTTTGAATGGAGATTAACATATGTTAATTATAACATATGTTTCTGGTTAAAATTGATCAAGTGATGGTGTTGGATGGTGAAGTGGACGACACAAAGGGAGAACAAGAGAGAAAATGTGTGTGGTTTTGCATGTAAAAATGAACAAATGGTTTAGCTTTTAGTTGTTTTGAGGTAAATTTAGCTTAAATGTTAGGCTAGTTACATGTGTTGAAGCTTATTAGTTAAGCTTGGACACCTCATGGGGTGAGGTGGCTTAAGGTTGGACGCCACACTTAGTGGGGTGGGCAAGTGTAAAACTTGTCCCATCCCACTAATTTACGGGTATTTCTCGATTCTAGTTTCCTCGATTTGCGTGCCCTTGGGTCGTTTTACGAAAAACGTTTTTATAAATTATGAATCAACGACACAAAACGAATCAAATAAAAATTGTCTCATCAAACATGGAGTTCGAAAACGTAAATACGTAATCCTAAGGTTTCCGGTTTAGTCGTAAAGGACGTTAAAATAAAATCGTAAGTCCTAATCTCTTCTCGTAAATTTGTGAGTTTATGAACCAACACAAATTTAAAATCTCAAAATAATATTCACGGACAAATTTATTTTCTGAAATGTCGGACTGTCACCAAAACGGTGTATGTAAACGTAAGCACGTAACGTTGAATCCTCCGGTTTAGACGTAGTCGATGCTACTTCAAGACGTAAATCCAAATTTCTTCCCAAAAATAAGTGAGTTCATATTATAACATTAAAATAATGTTTTTAAATAATATCTGAGAATAAAATATCAACCATAAATTGACGGATTGTCACAACATTGACCCCTAAACAGGATCTTTGTCCTCAAAGATCATCTTACCTTACTACTCGCTTCTTATAGAGTTAAAGCCATGTGGGTATTTCCTCCACATTCGGTCTTTTCTCACAAGTGTAATTCATTACAATACGCGAGTTTTATCAAACATAACTACGGGAATAAGATCAGGTTTAATGTTGACTTACTTTCTCTATCCATGATGTTCACAGGTTTTTGATGAATGCAACTTTTCGCCGATCTAAAATTTATCAAGAAGAATTCAGATTTTTACTTGATAGGCATTTTATCAAGCTCGATATACGAAACATAATTCACGCAGCTCTTGAAGTCCTAGGGTAGATCCAGCTTATATGCCTTTCAAACCAACTTTTACATCATCTCAATGGTCCATACAACGGGGACTTATATCCCATGATCTTTTAGATCATCAATTCAATTTTCCATGGTTAATATTTTTGGCATAACTTCGCTACCCATTTGGCACTTCAAGATCTACATTTCATATTCACATAACCTCCTGCCCACTACCGACAGTCAATAATCAAATCCTAATTTCAACAATCATTTCAAGTATCGCGGGTTGGGTATTTTGTAAGGTTAGGTTCGCCATCATAGGAAACCTTAAACCTAAAAAGACATGTCCAACTCACAATGGGTGTTTGTCGGGTGTCTTCATCTCAACTCCTGCTTACAGATGCTCTAATATATAGATCCTAACAAGATTCGATCTTGATCCTAATACGATGATTATCAATGATAATCTCTCCAAAGGAAAGCGATTATACGGTTTATTACCAAAGGTCAATCATTCAAACATAAAACAACACTTATAGTATTTTGTATCGTTACTTTACCTCGTCCCTTCGATTGGGGTGGTACAGTACTCTCATCAAGATTTGTTCTCAATGACTTCTGAGCAAATCTCTAGAAATTCGATGCGAAGCGAGGATCTTGATAGAGATGATCGATACGGGCACACCATGTTTACACAACTCCTTTAAGTACAAAAGAGTCATTTTCTTCATCAAGAATCTATCATGAACATGAATGATATTAGCAGATTTGGTCAGTCTGTCGACTATGACCCAAATCGAATCAAATTCAGATGATGACCTTTGCGATAGCTAGACGTTTACTAATGTATGAGGCAATGTCTGCCTTCATAATTTGCCATTAGTACAACTTCTTCATACAAAGATACTTTTAGTCAGAAATGACATAAATAGAATACTTATACTTACAAGATTCCAACATAACTATATCTCACAATCCTCCATATTTAGACAATCACAAGTGGCCTTTTATACATTTAACGCTATCGGCTTCTTAATTCTAATGGTTCACATTAGACGCGAACTCCTTTTATTATCTATATTATCCTTTTTACAAACGTCGTTTATTTTTATATTGTTCGGCAATTTATTTTGCACCTTCATTATTAAGGAACATGTCCTAATTGATTCTTTATCCTTTCTATATTATGTGTCAATATCTACATTCACCTTTCCTGATGATATAATTATCATGACCAAAATTCACTCATAATTTCTTTCTTCATATTTTCTAAGTTTTAGTTTCATCTCAACTATTATTTTTATCTGTTTTACTCAATCCGACGTCTAAAGCGTTGATAATTATTACAACTAATTAAATATTAAATATTCAATTTTTTATGAAACGTAAACGTATAGATTTTAAATTTCTTAGTCCATCCAATTATATGAAAATGTTCAAAAAAAATTAAATTTAATTAACACGATTTTTGTTGATTTATCGAAAATAATTAATAGGATTCATAAATGTTCGAAAAACCTTCGTTTATTCTTTGGTAGAAATTTTCTTAGTTGAAGAGCAAAAATTGTCGTTTCAAATTTTAAGTCATGGTTTAAATGGTTTTCTCAATCCCTCTTAGGTTGTTTTGAGGTATACACAAACATTTACCCCTAAACTGGAGTTTAGTTAAATGATTTGTGCTTAAGGGAATAATCCCTTAAAAATCCTTTGTTAAAACATTTGTCAAAACACATTTGCACTTTCTTTTTAGTGTAACTCAAAGTCTTAAATAGCTCTAATTTTTGAAGAGTCAATATAGATTCTATTATCTTTTAATCACACGGTCAAATAATGTAAAAGATTAAGTCTTTCATCACATGTTAAATATTCAAGGTACAAGTTTTCACTACTCGACCGACTCAGGGCATTATACAAATAATTATTAACTCATTCTTATTCTTATAAATAAACAAATGGTTCTTAATGATCACAAGCATGAATTTATCAAATTACAGCCTACACACGTGACATGTGTATTAGTCAATCCAAACGACATCACGTGAAACTCATAATGTCCATTACAAGTACCGGATGTAGTGATTGGAATAGATAATCTTTTTCGCGGACGCAAAGTTGATGATAACCATGCCATGAAACAAATCTTTAAAACATACGCTAGAACCTTGTAAATGATCGAACAAATCTTCCATTTCGAGTCTTGGATATCGTTTTCGATTGTCGATTTACTCAGTTCATAGTAATCTATAAATATAAGGAATGATAACACCATAGCTCTCCATAATGACGAGCTTGGTAGAATAAAATCTTTCTCCGACAACTCTCTCAATTGTACGGTAATTCCTTTAATTCAGATGGTGCTAACGTACAGTGCACATGCCACAGGTACAGCACCGAGAATATAATCAATACCAATTTCAATCTGCCTTAATGGCAAAAGTCTAAGTAATTCATCAATAAATACCTCCTAATGTTTCAGATACGGAAACATCTTTTAATACATTCATATTTGGTTCTTCTAGATTACAATATATATAACTAGTTCACAACCATTCATGGTATAATTTCAAGTCTAAATGCAGGGTATGGTCATCCATCAAGAATTATTTAGATCACTTTTGATAATCAACATCTTATCTTTTAGGGGAATTCTATTCGGGTTCCCATCAATTAAGGCAATGTCGTCATGTCATAATCAATCAATCCATTCTACTGGCACTATCAACTTTTCAGTTTTATTGCCGTCGATAAGATGTGAACTTCTCAAAAGACTAATAATAACTCATAACCCTTCACAAATTCAGGGATATATGGAGACACACCTACTATTAAAAGAGTAAGGTCGACGCATAATCTATGAGAGAATTTCAAATCAGATACAGACGAAAACATTTAACGAATATGAATATATCCCATGTTTTCATGATTTGAGTACGCATTCGAAAGCTCCTCGGATCGTTACCCAGGTCATTCAAATGAAATCAAATCATAAGAAATGATAAGAATGTCAATACATCCAGTCGGGTATCAACACTCGGTAATCATATACTTTTCCTAAGAATCTCACTACGGGAGAATTGGACAAGAAATAATTGTCAATTGTCAAATAAGACAATTTCCACAGATGAGTAAATTCGACTCAGAAGAATAAATAGTACGGGCACATATGTAGGTGTCCCTATTTTTCACTTCTTGCAGATCTCATAAAATTTAATCTTTCACAATCTTCAAAGAAAATGTAGTGTTTATTAATCAGTTTTATGGTGACTACTAATCAGCTTTGCATGGTCCATTCCAAATTGTATGTAGGCGCGCAACTATATACAATTTCAAGATTAACGATGCAATACTCAGTTCGTCAAAATTTTACCATCATGTTTATAATAAAAACATTTTCATGCTTAATTCTTAAATAAGAATCAAAAATAAATTTACAAAGATTTTCTTTGTTATGAAAACAATTAAGTTTCCAAAGCGTTTCATAGACAACTTTACTTCGATAATGATTATTTATAAATCTCACTTTAAATAATCCATATAGTGATGAAAATCCAATTATTCTCAAGGAATACTATTTTATCTTATAAAAACAATCAGTGATCTACAAAAGAGTGATGAAAAGTTGTTCACCAAGAATTAACTACAATATGATAGGAAATGAGCTTTAGCCAATTAATCATGAGGTTCATGACTTTGATGGCACTCAAAAAGAATAATCCACGACGTAACTCAAATAGAGATGAGTACTTGCTCAATGGTTGCATCACTAATGCGAACACTAGGATGAAGCAATAAAGATAGATAACATTAATACATGTAGAATTTAGCAATCAAAGGTAGTCTTTTCATTAATCACAAACAAGTCAAAATTGTACCGTAACACATTACGTGTCACTATGTCATACAATTCTCAGAACTCCTCCTACCAACTGATGTCTCAGTTAAGTTAGGGATTATTTTTAAAAGATACCACAATGAATACTAACCTACAAGAGTCATTAGGTGTCCCACCTGCCCCGGAAGATCCATCGGTCCCAATTCAGAAGAAGATCACTTCAATTTATTTCTTGGACACTAGGCATCCTCGTAAGTGGACAATGGCCTAGGAACAACCCTTAACACAAACTAACAATCATTTAAAACCTTATAATTCAATCACAGGACTTAACGACTTCCTCTTATCAATCTCATATTCCATACAGGTTAAATTTTACTTTATTCAAGTTTCAATCAACTTATACTCAATGGGATATCCTACCTCATTCTTCAATACTTTCAACCTTATTCATAAACCTTAATAGGGCAATAAAAGCTCGACATGAACAACACTTAGTTTCCAATCCCATAGCTCTTACAACAATAGTTATCAAATGAGTCACTAGTATGAAATGACTCACACATTTAATTAGATTTCTCGGAAAGGTACTTGTGGCATGAGGATTTTGGGTAATGGTTCCAATGACAGCCTCAAGTGCAACATTCACCCTTTCGATTTCAATTTAAGAATTGGATGACAACGAATCAGATGACATCTTTCTAGGTGGTAACGTTTTGTCAAACTCCACTCTATAAGGAAAGATCGTCATGACATCGATATCAGTTTTAATCTCGCCAATTCTTTCTCAATATCACAATCAACTAATATATACATTTCTACAAATATCAACCATTTTGTTGGGATCATAAATATCCACAACTTGGTTTACATCTAGGATAGCTAGAATTCCTACGAGAATAGCTTCGATTGATTTACTAGGGGATTTAGGGTTCCTTGTGACAATCTACGTCGTATAAATACCTCGTATAAATATCAAAATAATCATCAAACAATCATGTAATAAAATTACATCATATATATATAATCCAAGTTATATATATATTAAAATAACACTTCTCAGTCTGGCCTTGTCGGTAACTCGGGAATTCTTCAGCGCTGTTATAGTTAAAAGATTTCTAGACATTTTGTGAAAAATGTTTATAGTTAAAGATTTTGAAATGTTTTATTCAAAACCTTGATTTTTAAAAATCTTTCGTTCTCTATAACGAGAGCTCTGGTACCAAACTGTAACACCCCCAAATTTATACAACTCAATACAGCGAAAGACTCGTTGGTGTTACGGGATAGCACATTACTCACATCATAGACAACGCATAAAAATCGCGTCGTTTAATAATAAAAGCATTTCCATTCATAAATATCAAATTTACATAGGTCCCAAGTCATTGCATTTCATACAGGTTTTACAAAGTATTTGAATGGAAAATATTATTTAGGTGCGGGCCATGAATTCTTGTTGTCTTCCCGAGAATTACCTTCAAGTACCTGAGATAAAACATGTTAAAAGAAAAGGTCAGCGATAACGCCGAGTGAATTCATAGAGTTTAATAAAATCCATCAATATAATATCGGTATAAAATTATTACCGAAAATCATTTTGTACAAATCATTGTAATAGGCCATAAAATAGCCATAATCATTTTATACAAATCAAAAATCATAATATAGGCTTTCGCCTTTAAAATCATTATACGAACCATTGTCGTTAAAAAAATCATACAATACATTTTATAATGTTGTAGTAATCGTTATATGAATATGGTTATGAAAAACTGAAACACGAACATAATATCAATAGTAAGACCCTGTATTGCTAGTCAGGCAATTTATCGCAATTCAATGCATAAAGCAGTATTTTGTTAATTGGATTATTATAAGCCGCATGACATTGTTACCTTACTACAATAAACAACGGGTAGCTAACCCGACAATCATTTGCCCATCTAAATTAGCGTGTCGTCACAATAATCACGCTTGTGTAAATCTTCTCATACATAAATTCGCTTACCAATCAATGTGGCACGACGGGGATCAACCGTCAAGGCGCGAACTGGGGTGATCGTCCCCAAATAGTAATATTATATGCATAAGCGTCTACCAAATCCCGGTAGTTCACAATTCATGCTAATGGGACTTTTAGTGACATAACCTAACTTTAATAATCCATTTTATTTCATCTATCGGGTCGTATATTCATGTTGATCCCAGACTTGGATCGATTAGCTTTGTGTATACGAGATTAGATCAAGTAATACACGTAGAGAAACCTTTGTTGTATGCTTTGTGAATCTAAGTATTATGCGGAATTTAATACTTAAACAAGAACACAAGATGTAAACAAAACTTTCACTTTGATTATGAATGTCGAACTTGCTTACAATGAAAGATGTTTACGAATGAAAACTTATATAACACTTGATTCTAAACATTAACCTAAAGGCCTTCTTTTATAGACTAAGAAGCCTTGTACAATAAGCTACGTATCAACTATTCTAGGTAAAGATAAACATAGAAAATACATTGTCGTTTCTATCCTTACTAGAAGTATTCTAGAACATAATAAACGTGTAGCTTATATCTTCCATCAGTGCTTGTCTTCAATGTGTCAACGCTTGACTTTAACTTGTCAACGCTTGAGCTGTCAGCGCTCACTTTGTTCTTGTCAACGCTTGAGTTGTTCTTGTCAGCGTTCAAGTGATCTGGCCTTAATTTATTCCCAACAATCCTCCCCTAAACTTGATATCCACTCTTATGATCAAGTTTCTGAATAATCATTAAGAACTTGGAGGAGTCTGACAAACCTTATCATATTGGTAATAAATAAATCTGATCAAATTCTTTGCCACGTCACTTGTATAATCTATCTCCAACTGGGTGTCCTTCATCTTTTCCAAAACAGCCTTGGATATGAAATACTGAGCATCTACAAGTAGATACTCAGCAAACTTTGTAGAACTCAAATGGTATACACCAGCAGCTGAATATAACCTCCATTGAAGACCACTGAGGTCATCTTCAAGATCCTTCCATATTTCAGGATCTTCCTCATTTGTCCCACACATTCTTTTGAATGTGGTCCAAAGTTTTATTCCATTAGCTGAAGTTGGTGCTTCAGCCTCATACTTGGTCTCCAGTAACCTCCAAAGGTTCACCAAGTCTTCTCTATCACAACTTGCAAATAAAGATATGAGAGTGGTAAAAGTGTGTACCTCCTTGCCATATCTTCCAATCTTCCAGAATCCACATTCATCCTCATCATAACTCACAATTGGATTCCTGGAATCTAATGGTAACACCTGCACCATATCTGAAGCTTCTAATGGGGAGAGCTTGAGGCTCTTTCTAATAACTGCTTCACTTGGATATAGTTGATTCATATCTTTTGGAAACTCAAGTGTAAATCCCTTCTTCACTGGCCTGGGAACTATCATAGCTTTCTTGATTTCCATCTCTTCTGCAAGTTGCTCCTTTCTTTCATCTGAAAGAAGTCTGAAAGTGTTTTCTTCCTGCACTTTCACCCAAATAGGATAAGCCCTATGTTCCAACTCATCAAATGTCAAAGCCTTCAGCTTCTGATGTGTCCATCCAACTCCATGACATCTGAGCAACATAAAGTAGAGCTTCCTTCTATCCCTTTTCAACTCAGAGATAATATTGCTTGCCTTGTGCTTCAAAATCACCTTACAATCCTTCTGAACTCTAAGAAGAATCTCCAAACCCCATATTTGATCTGAAACGGTCAAGTCTGGATTATCCATACAGCTTTCTTCCCAAGAATTGTACATCTGAACCACCTCTGGCATATCAAAATCAATCTGCAATTTTAAATCTCTCAACTTTTCCCTAGCAAGCTCATCACCATACTCAAGTCTTTCTGGTTCAATAATCATCACACTTGAGTCTGAGCTAGCTCCATCACTTTCCTCTTCAGAAGTCACAACAAATGGTGACTTTTCCTTTTCACCTTGTTCCATCATTTGCTCAGCCAATCTTCTATCAAATTCAACTTGGGCTGCATTCTTTGGAACAATTTCTTCTACCAATTTCCCCTTACCCTTATTTGATGGTGCAATGGTTGGTAAGGTAGATGGTAATACCTGAGTAGGAACATCCTTGATGATAGATGATGACTGGAATACATCACCTCCATATGCAGATCTGTCAACGCCCAAATTTCCTCTATCAGCGCCCAAAATACTTCTATCAGCGTCCAAATTTGTCTTGTCAACGCTCAAATATTTTCCCTCAGCGCCTTATGTAACCTCTCTCAACATAGCTGTAAATGATAAATTTAGATTGGTTGGAGAGATTAAGGACGTATCAAAACCTGTTTGTTCCTTCAAAGTAGTAAGAGCTTCAGCAACATCCAATGATTGACCATCTTGACTGCTCTTATCACTCAGATTTCTTTGATCTTCCTCCCCTTTGGAAGACTCCTCCATACCTCTCCTAGCATGATCACTCTTCAAAACAACAATCCTCTCCCTCAATTGCTTGAGTTTAAGGCCTTGTGAGCTGACAATTTGTACTAAGTCTGCATTTTGCTTTTGCAAGCTAATGCAGATAGCCGTCAATTCCAAAAGAGTCATTGGTTCCAGTCTGCCCTCTTCTAAAATGGGGATTTGACCTCCCAAGTCAGATTCATTGGGCATGGATGAGGACTTAATGATGGTGGGACTGCCTTGGCCAGCATCTAAGCCAGAACCAATAGTCCCAGCCTCATCCAGGTCACCAGCCACACTTGTGGTGGTGGTTCTCTCTGCTTCATGGCTAGGACCACCAGAGGAGAACTCTCCAGTAGTCCTTTGGCGTTTAATCAACCTATATTCAGGTGGTGTGGAAGATGGTGTGGAAGAATGGGTAGATGTGGGTTGGTTAAGGGGTGTTTGGGATTATGATGGTTGGGTGTCAGCGTTGGAAATAGGCACATCAACGCCAACATTAGATGTGTCAGCGTCAAAGGGTTCTTGGTCAATTTGCATTTGTTCAGGTGAGGGTAAAGGTCCAGGAATAGGTTCAAGTTGTGGGTGAGGGTCAATTTGAGGTTGGGGGTCTGGTTGGGGTTGTGCTGCTGCAATAACAGCAAGCATGGCTGGGGTTAAAGGTAAGTCTCTATGAGGTGGTGAATTCATCTTGGTAAAAATAGCTTTCTTTTGTTCAGGGATTTTATAAAAATCATTGTGATCCCTTGAACAATATCTTTGATCATCAAAAATCATTTGCAGAAAACGGGGATAAGCCAAAGTCATTTTTGTCCCCTTGTTTTTACACATCCCTTCAAAAATCATTTTAGAATAGTTATATTTTTGCCCTGTTGCAATGCACACAATAGAAGTTGCAATGGATCTATTGATCTCATTGTGTGCAGTACATTTGGGACTCAAACATTGAAGGAGAATGTGAATGAGGTACTTCCAGGCTGGGGGAAATTCCTGCTTATGGTACTTATTAAGAGTACCTTCATCAGGAATTGGATATCCTAAAGCCCTAAGCCCTTGTTCTATTTCAGTTATGGGAAGAATGGTTATACCATCAGCATCATCAAGATGCAAGGCCTGGCGTACCAAGGCCTCAGTAACCACCCAAGATCTCCCATGAACAATAGAAGTTAATGTGGTCACTCCATTAATTGTTGAGGAACTGACAGTGTTCCAAAACTGTTTAATGTGTGTGACTGGAATGAGTGGTGCATGAGAAAGAGCATACCTTAATGGGGATGCGTTCAAATACGCCACCATTTGTGTGTATTGAGGAAACAAATCATTATCAGAAACAAGATAAGCAATCATGTTGTGTTGAGACTTGAACCCCAAATCCAATTCTGCTGAGTTAAATCTTGGTGCCATTGATGAAAGCTGTTAATTTGAAGTGTAGAAGATGAAGGTTGATAAGAGAAAAGTGTTAGACAAGAATTATAGATACCCTGTTTAAAAATAGGAGCCAAATTTATAGGAGATAAACAATGCATGTGATTGGCCCAAAAATAGGCAAAGATTTTCAAAAACTAATCATGAAAATATTGAAAAAGTTATAAGTTATCTCATGCATTTAATGAAAGTAACAACTCCTAAAATTACGGCTTGAAAATATGTCAAAAAGTAACAACTGGGTAGGTCCCATTGAGTGTCAACGGTCAAATATGACCCATCAACGCCCAACGGCTATAATCTTGTCAACGTTCGCCTAAAGCCATGTCAGCGTCCAATTTGGTCACAACAACGCTTGGAAAAATCTTGTCAGCGTCCAAAAATAAAACTGTTTTAAAAAGTGAAAAATGACCTTAACAAGTAATTTATCCTAGAGAAAATAACCAAAAGCTGATAATTATTATAGGGTGGCAAGCACTGTCCAGTTATGCACACTTGCATAAGCAAGATAGACATAACAGTCCTCTAGTGTCCCTTGCTAACCAAAATTCTTAACAACCAAGTTACCTTATAAAATCCTTGTTACTCCCAGGTAAATCCCATACCAAAATCATTCCCAAGTCTCCCAACAGACCACAACCAATTCTAGGCCAAAAATGTCTTGGCAGCATGCAAAGTTGATATACTATGCATGCTACAGTTCCTCATGGTTTAGTAAAACTAACCCATACTCACCTGTGGACACAATCTAGAATTGTGATAAGAGTATCATATGGATACCCAAAAATCCTAAAGGTTCCTAAAACCTCCCCTTAAACTATGATACAAAGAGTTTGCTAAAAACATGCATGAACATAAAAAATTTATGTCAAGATAGGAATGAAACATTCCAACCATCATCCATAAATAAAAACGTGTCCAAATGCTTCTCCTTTGATCCATAAGCAACTCTGTATCCAATGGTATACTTCTAACACCATCTGCACATTTAGATTGAAAACCACAAAACTAACATTGTTGCTGACAACGCCCCGATAACACATAACAGCGTTGAAGGAAGCTTTGTCAGCGTTAGACAATTATATTGCTGACAACGTTGCAAAAACACTTATCAGTGTTTAAACAACCTTTGTCAGTGTTAGAAAAAGATAGTGGAAAATCTAAATTATCAATAAGACCAATAATAATAATGCATCATCCTGTAAATACTTTTACAAAAAGAATCCAAAACACATATTAAGTGAGATTAACCATTCCAATACTTGTTACCAAGTATTGAAATCTTCCAGTATCAAAAGGTTTAGTTAATAAATCTGACACATTTTCTTAAGTGTCAACCCTATCTGGTTGTATTAAACCTTTCTCAAAGCAATCTCTTATAAAATGGTGTCTAATTTCTATGTGTTTAGTTTTAGAATGATGTACAGGATTCTTAATGATGCATAAAGTACTATTATTGTCAACAAATATCTTAGTATGCATGAAATTATACCCATAATCCAACAGCTGGTTCTGAATCCACAACACTTGACCACAACATGCTGCTGCAGCCACATACTCTACTTCAGTTGTAGAGTTAGCCACCACTGTTTGTTTCTTGCATTGCCAAGATATTAATCTGCTCCCAAGAAATTGACATCCACCAGTTGTGGATTTCCTATCAAACTTGTCACCTCCATAATCACTATCTGAATATGCAATCAGCTCCAATGGTGAAACCTTTGGGTACCACAAACCAAGATTGGGGAAACAACTTAGGTACCTAAAGATCCTCTTCACAGCATAAAGGTGACATTCTTTGGGAGTCACTTGATGGCGTGCACATGCACACACAGCAAACATGATATCAGGTCTGGAAGCAGTAAGATACATCAAGGATCCAATCATGGATCTATAATGCCTGACATCAACATCTTTCCCATCTCCAATCTTTCCCCAAGGGTGTTCTCTATCCATAGGAGTAGAAGCCCTCTTTTCATGTGGAGAAAAGCCAAACTTCTTCAAGATTTCAGCAACATATTTGTCCTGGGAGATGAAGATACCATCTTCTTTCTGCTGAACTTGTAAACCAAGAAAGAAGTTCATCTCCCCCATAGCACTCATCTTGAATTTTTCTGTCATAAGCTTGGAGAAATCCTCACTCATCTTTGGATCAGTAGACCCAAAAATGATATCATCAACATAGACCTGCACAAGCAACACATCTTTGCCTTTCTTCTTTGTAAATAGTGTCTGATCTATGGTGCCCCTCTTGAATCCATTGTCCACCAAATATGTAGACAAAGTACCATACCATGCTCTAGGGGCTTGATGAAGGCCATACATAGCCTTTTTGACTCTATACACTTTATCTGGATGCTCTTGATCCTCAAAACCAGGAGGTTGCATGACATAAACTCACTCAACAATGGTGCCATACAAGAATGCACTCTTCACATCCATTTGATAGACTGTGAAGCCCATGCAAGACGCATAGGCTAGAAAAATCCTAATAGCTTCAATCCTTGCAACTGGTGCAAAGACTTCCTCATAGTCTATCCCCTCCTCTTGTGTATAACCTTGAGCCACTAACCTTGCCTTGTTTCTGACCACAATACCTCTTTCATCTCTTTTGTTCCTGAGAACCCATCTTGTCCCTATAGGTCGGACATATTTAGGACAATCAACCAGCTCCCAAACATCCTGAATTGCAAATTGGTGAAGCTCATCCTGCATTGCTTCCACCCAACTTGGTTCTTTGAGAGCATCAAATATCTTCTTGGGTTCTTCTTGTGACAGAAAACATGCAAACAAACATGCTTGCACAAGAGGGGTATCAACCTTCTTGTGGATATTGGCAATAAATCCACCAAGTCCTTGATGGGATCTTCTTGTCTGAACTGGAGTCATAATATCACCAATGATCTAAGATGGGGGGTGATTCTTCATTGTGGAAGTGAGAACTCCTCCTTCAAAAAGTCTGGTGTCCTCAACTTCACGCTCCATGTTGCCAATATCTTCTTCATCAGATTCTCTTTGAGCAACAGGAATCTATTCATGAACATTGGAAGGACCACCTTGTTCAAAACTGGAAGAGAAAAGATGCCCATAAGTGTTGTCAACGTTTGAATCTTGGTTGTCAGCGTCAGGGCTGACAGCGCCTGAAATGTTGTTGTCAACGTCTGAATTGGTCTTGTCAGTGCTAGATTTGCCTTTGTCAGCGCCTGAAGAACCATGCATGTTTGTATTTGGTGGTATTTGGAGACCACCATTATCTTGTCCAGCAGCAGCAGTAGCAGCAAAAGCATCAGTCCAAATGGGAATTGTGACATATTCAAATGTAGGAGATGCCTTTTCTGCTTGTGATCCAACCCTTTCATCAACCTGTGTACCTGAAACATGAACAACTTGTTCCTCCACAACATTTGAGGTTACCTTCACAATGTCTGGATTAGTGACAGGCATATAATTTAAAGTTCTAGATAAGGGTTCCAAATCAAACAACCAATTAGGACCACTCTCAGAATCACTAGGTTTATTCTCTAAGAACCTAACATGTACTCTTTCAACAATACGTTTATCCTCCTTAAGATAAACCCTATAACCCTTGCTCTGGACTGAATACCCCATGAAGTAACCTTCATCACCTTTTGCACTAAATTTCCCTAAGGCATCACTAGTGTCTAAGACTACTACATGACATCCAAAAGGTCTGAGAAAACCAATATTAGGTTTTCTTCCCCAAAGTAACTCATAAGGTGTTTTGTTCTGAATTTTGTTAACCAATGCTCTATTTTGCACATAGCATGCTGTATTAACAGCCTCAGCCCAAAAGGCTATGGGAAAGTGAGCATCAGCCAACATTGTTCTGGCTGCTTCAATTAGGGTTCTATTTTTCCTTTCAGCAACCCCATTTTGTTGTGGGGTTCTAGCAATACTGAATTGCCTAGTAATTCCCTTCCTGGCACAAAAATCATCTAGCTTCTTGTTCCTAAATTCTCCACCATTATCACTCCTAAGCATCTTAACCTCATTGCCAGACCTTTTCTCAATTTGAGTGATAAATTCAATAAGAACATCAGCTGTGTCACTCTTCATAGCTAGAAAGAATGTCCAAGTAAACCTAGAAAAGTCATCAGTGACAACAAAACAATATGACTTGCCATTCAAACTTTCTATATTTGTTGGACCAAAGAGGTCCATGTGTAGCATATGAAGAGGTCTGGAACTAGTATGCACCTGCTTGGACTTGAATGAGACCTTGTGCTGCTTGCCTTTAAGACATGCAACACAAGAGTGGTCATTGTGGAAGGCCTTCTCAGGCAAACCATCAACTAAACCAAGCCTCACAAGCCTATTTATATTTTTAAAATTTATGTGCCCTAGTCTCCTGTGCCACAAATTACTTTCATCTACTGAGGCCTTAGCATAAAAACAAGACATATTTGTATTCACTTTAATCCCATTTAAATTCACATTATATATGTCCTTATGCCTAGGTGTTCTATACTCAATATACTTCTCATCAGGGATCTTAAAATCCTTGCTTGACACCAAACACTCAGTATCAGTGAAAAGAACCTTATTTTTGTTATCACACACTTGTGATACACTAAACAGATTATAATCCAGTTCTTTTACCAGGAAGACGTTCTCAAAACATAGATTATTGGTGAGAAGGGTTCCTTTGCCTGTGATGGTGCCATAGCCCCCTCTAAAGTATACCTTATCACCATCTTGAATAGGAGTGAAGTTCGTCAGATAGTCTTCCTTCCCTGTCATGTGCCTTGAGCATCCACTATCCCAATATCCATAATCATTGATCTGATTTTGAATGCCCTGCACATAAAGAAAACAAATTAGTTTTCTTTGGGAACCCAAGTCTCAGAAGACTTGGATTCAACTGGTTGTTCAATAAGAACAGACTTAGTTCTCACAACAACCCCATTCTCATCCCTTTTAGGATGAAATACCCAGTTAACCCCAATTGGTTTTGTAATGACTTTTGAAATATAATTAAATCTGTTACAAGTCATTGAAATTCCATTATTATTAGGGTTTTGATCTTTCTTGGGTCTCCATGTTAAGCTTGAAGAAGCTTTAGACCCCTTACCTTGTGGCTGCAAATATTTAGGTCTGGTCACGTTTCTGTCAGCGTCGGATTTTGTCCTGTCAACGCTGAAATTACCCTTGTCAGCGTTGAACCTAGGGTTTGCTACAGGAACCCATTGCCTATTTGACCAGGTGTTTGTCTTTTGAAAAGGTCTTTGTCCATGAGTGTTAGACCTTCTAGAGAAGAATGGGGTTGGTCTAATCACTTGTGGACTTTGCTGCACACAAGGTTTGGGTCTGACAACGTTTGACTTCCTAACAATGTTGACTTTCTTCCTATCAGCGCTGAAATTGTTCCTATCAGCGCTGGCTTTGGGAGCGTTGACACACTTGTATGCCAAATGTGAAAAGCTACCACAAGTATAACAGGCTTTCTTAGACACATTCTTAGGTCTAGAAGAGAAGAAACCTGTTCCATGATTGTTAACTTGACTCTTGGGTGACCTAGTATTCCTATACATCTCTGCATATTTAATGGTAGGTCTTCTAACAGTGTTTGAGCCTAGGTCAACAGCTTTACCAGTAACTGGGTGAGTAACCTTAATGGGTGGTGATTCATTGGGACTTTCACATAGCAAACCTCCCTTAACAAATAAAGTAGGGTTAGCTTTCTTCCACTCATTTAGGTCAGTCAGTTTTTGTTGATACTCTTCTACTAGAGTGACAACTCTTGGTGGAGGAGAGAATTCCTCTTCTTGGCATTCTGGTATATCAGTCCAAGATAAATCCTTTCTAAGGACACCATAGAAGTCACCAGCTGGTGGTGGAACCAGAGAGTAATCATTCATCCCAATCCCAGACATATCCTTGGGATCCCTTTGTTTAGCTACACAGTCTCCTAGGGCTTGGGTGGCTCTATCAAATCTTTGAATCTTGAGGTCAACATTATCTTTATTTTTAATGGCCTCATCTAACTTAGCCTGTAGGTCTCTATTGACCTTTGACATGATATTTCTAATATCCATACTACCCTCTAGCTCATGTTTTAAGATATTTATCTTATCTTTTAAATCAAATTCCATTTTCTTGTATTCAGAAACAGTTTTCTCAGTTTCAGTAAGAGCTAGTTGGTAATTGGATAATTTACACCTTTCAGTGCTCATATCCTCTTTTAGTTTTAACACCTCTTTGTTAAGTCTGTCAGTGTTTAACCTACAACCTTTGCTACAAAAAGCATCATCATATACCTCATTATCAGATGAAGAGGAGGAGTGTGCCATGAGAGCATATTCAACATGCTCTTCTTCTTCAATATCAGCAATCAAAGCTTTGTCCTCTTCATCATCCTTAGCCAGATAGCTCCAATCCCATCCAGTACCATCAATTCCTTGAACTGCAACCATGGCATTGGAGTCTTGAGCTTTAACAACCTGACTTGAGGGTTTACCAGCATCAGATCTTCTAGGAGATCTGCATTCCCTCATGAAGTGCCCCATGCGATGACAGTTGTATCACTCAACTTTGGATTTATCAAATCCAGCAGTGTCTTTAGCATTGAAGGTCATCGTCTTCTTGAACCTTCTATTCCACCTATTTGCTCTTATACTAGCAAGAGCCATGTTCCACTTGATGTCCATCTCTTCCAAGTGTTCATCACTTATCTGCTCAAGGTCCTCATATGTAATCACTGAACCATTGGGCAAAGAAGCAATGTAAGCACACATAGTATCCAAATCCAAACCAGCAGGTTTAACTCTTGGGCAGTCATTCATGAATGTGTCAGCGTCTGAAAAAGAGACGTTGACAGGACTTGTTCCAGCGCTGACAAACGATGATCCAGTAACTGGATGCATAAAAGAGTCCTTCTGATTGAATTGACCTTCACTATGAGAGAAGAAGGCCATGTTGCTGGTGCTAGCTTTGCTTCCATGTGCTGAAAGAGTTTCATCTTCCAACAGTCTTAGTTTGTTGTAGATGTCATCAAACGAAGAGCTCTTGTAAGTATTATTGGCAAGAATAGATCTTGCCTCAATCTTCCATGCCTCACCAAGACTTTTCAGAAAAGTAGCATTGGTGTCAACATCACCAACTTGTGTCCCCATGAAGGACAACTTGCTTGTGATGTCAAGCATTCTGCTTCTCACACTACTTAGTTTCTCATTGGGCTGAGCTTTGAAGACAGCATAATCATGCAGAAGTTGCTTTTTCTTTTCTTCCTTAGTGTCTGCATTACCACCATATGCAACTTCAATTGCTTCCCAAAGATCCTTAGCAGATTCATAGCCTCTATATTTGTGCTGATTTTCTTGTCCCAAAGAGACTTTCAGAATATTTAGGGCTTTCATGTCAACCCTTTTCTTTGCAATATCTTCAGCACTTACAGCTCTACCATCTCCAGGTTTTTCTTTCTTATCTTCATCAGGACATCCTTCAACAGCTGATCTTGCCGTAATGGCATCCTGAATCTTTTGAGCCTTATTGAATGAGTTTCCATATTCAATAATCTCCCAGAGTGTGTAATCAAAGATCCCCAGATATTGTTCAAAGTTGAACCTCCATAAGTCAAAGTTGGTTGCATCAAGCATGGGAATCTTGATGTTTGGTAATGGTGAGGAGGAGGAGGTTATTGCTTCAGACATGATGTTTTTAGGGTTTTGAGGAAATTAGGGTTTTGGTGTTCGTATATCGTTCTGGTGTTCTTCAAAGATCAAAAGTTCCTCAACAAGCTCTGATACCACTTGTTGATCCCAAACTTAGATCGATTAGCTTTGTGTATACGAGATTAGATCAAGTAATACACGTAGAGAAACCTTTGTTGTATGCTTTGTGAATCTAAGTATTATGCGAAATTTAATACTTAAACAAGAACACAAGATGTAAACAAAACTTTCACTTTGATTATGAATGTCGAACTTGCTTACAATGAAAGATGTTTACGAATGAAAACTTATATAAAACTTGATTCTAAACATTAACCTAAAGGCCTTCTTTTATAGACTAAGAAGCCTTGTACAATAAGCTACGTATCAACTATTCTAGGTAAAGATAAACATAGAAAATACATTGTCGTTTCTATCCTTACTAGAAGTATTCTAGAACATAATAAACGTGTAGCTTATATCTTCCATTAGTGCTTGTCTTCAATGTGTCAACGCTTGACTTTAACTTGTCAACGCTTGAGCTGTCAGCGCTCACTTTGTTCTTGTCAACGCTTGAGTTGTTCTTGTCAGCGTTCAAGTGATCTGGCCTTAATTTATTCCCAACAATTCATTCATCGGGTCATACAATCATTCGGGTCCAACTCAATAAACAAACAATCGGGACAATGGTGTCCTATTTTAGCAAAACTAACATGTTATCTCCCTCGCGGGTTTATAAAATATTTCATAAAAACATTTAAAAGAGTGCGAGGCTATGAACTCACGTTGATATGGGAAGGCGGGTTATCGGCAATTCGGACGTACGGTACGTGCTTCAATCACGGAAACCTAGACAAATAATACTCGTCTTAGACTCTTGTCCAATGACTTTATAAAAATAACAATTATGTATACATATGATGATTTTATATATATGATGATCAAGTGGGTTTACATATTCTCTTTTAGTCATTTTAGTGTTTATGTATTGGTAACTTCTTACTAGTTTACTAGTTTTATCTATTTACATGTTTTAGGCCCAATAGGCCCATTACAAGCCCAATATATTATATTAGCCCAATTATACTTTTATTATCAGTATCACACTTTACATGTTGGGCCCAAATGGGTTAAGCCCAATAAATAACTTTATAAGTGTTTTAGCCCATTTTGTTGTATTATTAGTCCAATAACGTTAACTTAGCCCGTTAATGTCCGTATGTTATATAGTTCGGGTTTTATCGGTTTTTACTTGTTATATGTGTTTATATATCAGTATGTTAGTTTATAAAAGTTCACATTAGACGGGTCCAACCGTCTAAGTTTTATTTAACAAAAACGTTAATTTTACGGTAATAGCCGAAAAAGTCGTAAAAATCATGTTTATAGTTTTATAACTTATAAAACTTTATCAAACTACCATTTTTATAAAATGTCTACTTTTATCCTTATACATATTTATATAAATCTATTATATAATTTAGTGGGTTTTAATTCATATTTTATACTATTTTTAGTTGAGTGCTTATATAATACTATTATACTTTAATTTCCAAAATCTGATTTTTACTTTCATGTTCACCAAAACAGCCATATCTAGAGTTTTATATGAAGATAGAAGCTCAAATTTTTATGACATAAACTAGATGATATGTTCTCCATTTAACTCTCCTACAGCTACTATTGAATCAGCATCTAAGTATTTTCTAAAAATCGTCCAAAACAGTGAACTCGGATTTGTACTTTAAACTTGTTTTGATCATATCTCACTCATCCTAATGATTCCATTGCATGAACAACTCTCACATGTGTACAAGACCCATAGCTTACTGTAAATGGATTCTACTTCATCATTTTATCAGTCTAACATGTGGTTAGTTACTATTTTTATACAGCCTACCATTTAAACAAGATTTACCCATTTTTACATGTAGTTTGTCCATCTTTTTACCCATGTTTATCCAATCTATCAACACCAAATCCCCACATAACATTTTTAATCATCATTCATCATCATATACATATACATAAGTAAAAGAAATACAAGATTACATAATCAAAATAACAAGAGGATGGGGAGAACATTCTTTATACTGATGTAGGTTGTGATCAAAACATGGATTTTGATGGAGAAACTTGTGATAAACCAAGACCATCTTCAAGACCACCATTCTTCAAGAACTCCTTGTAGAAAATCAGCCCTAAGACTCCATATAAACTCCTCCTTGAAGGTTAAAACTTGCACCAATCTTCATCTCTTTGAATGGAGATTAACATATGTTAATTATAACATATGTCTGTGGTTAAAATTGATCAAGTGATGGTGTTGGATGGTGAAGTGGATGGCACAAAGGGAGAACAAGAGAGAAAATGTGTGTGGTTTTGCATGTAAAAATAAACAAATGGTTTAGCTTTTAGTTGTTTTGAGGTAAATTTAGCTTAAATGTTAGGCTAGTTACATGTGTTGAAGCTTATTAGTTAAGCTTGGACACCTCATGGGGTGAGGTGGCTTAAGGTTGGACGCCACACTTAGTGGGGTGGGCAAGTGTAAAACTTGTCCCATCCCACTAATTTACGGGTATTCCTCGATTCTAGTTTCCTTGATTTGCGTGCCCTTGGGTCGTTTTACGAAAAACGTTTTTATAAATTATGAATCAATGGCACAAAACGAATCAAATAAAAATTGTCTCATCAAAAACGGAGTTCGAAAACGTAAATACGTAATCCTAAGGTTTCCGATTTAGTCGTAAAGGACGTTAAAATAAAATCGTAAGTCCTAATCTCTTCTCGTAAATTTGTGAGTTTATGAACCAACACAAATTTAAAATATCAAAATAATATTCACGGACAAATTTATTTTCTGAAATGTCAGACTGTCACCAAAACGGTGTATGTAAACGTAAGCACGTAACGTTGAATCCTCCGGTTTAGACGTAGTCGATGCTACTTCAAGACGTAAATCCAAATTTCTTCCCAAAAATAAGTGAGTTCATATTATAACATTAAAATAATGTTTTTAAATAATATCTGAGAATAAAATATCAATCATAAATTGACGGATTGTCAGACATTTGAGATCATCAAATATCTCATTAGGACACATTTTCAAATTTCATTGCTTTTTCACACACTGTGAAAAGTAAGAAAGATTTTAAGAGTCCTACGCAAAATCTTTATGATCTTGCCTGAACATCCGAGTAATAAGAAAGTATTTACAATGAAGATGGAAATCCTTCTTGAGCGAATATCCAAAAGCTCATGGTAGGTGACTTGTGCGATTCTTTATGAATCAAACTTGTGATAACTGGAAAGCAACAGTGGTTTAATTCTTAGCTGAACTTAAACACGTTCCAGGCATCTACGCAATATCTTAGTGATCTTGCCAGAACACTCAGAGTGATACCTTAGTGTTCACAGTGATGAGTGGAAATCCTTCTAGTGTTAACCTCAAACAGCACTTGGTAGGTAACTTGCAAGATTCTATACGAATCAAGCTCGTGACAACTAGAAAGAAACGATGGTGTGGTTCTTAATTGAATTTCACTTGTTCCAGGAACATGAATTGACGGCTTCAAATCATGCGGATATTATTATCCAAATGATTCACTCTTTATGTTCGCAGTCAACTTTGGACGGTCGAGTAAAGAGAACGGGTTTACCCGCGAAATCTTGTCAAGGAGGTTCTTAATTGAAACTACCTGCCACAAGTACGATATTTAATATCGTCCAACGGTCTTCACCGACCGGCGGTAAAATTCTACCGAATTAGAATGAAATGTTCAAGGACATTTCATCTGTGTATATGTTTTGTTGCTAACTGTCTTATGCAGCATAACAAGAAGGTGGCATTGCGGTGTTCAATCCAGAAGAAGTCGTCAACACATGCTTATGCTTTCTGCACTTAACACTTCAACAAATTCAAGAAAGTCTAAAAGTCAAGTCTTCCGCTGTATCAAACTCTGAAGCTTTCAAGAATTTCTAAAAGTATAAGTATGTGGATCATGAAGTCATGAAGAGGCAAATATCACAAGGGATGAATGTACAAGGTCAAGGCAAGGATACATGCTCAATACTAAAGTCAAAGATCACATCAATCATATTCATAAAAACAAGATCGAAGACTCAAGCATAGTATGCTAGGTTTAAGATTTTGTAAAATGGTGTGACCTCCCTTTGGGGGAGATTGTTGGAAATACGTTTTTCCAAGGAAAGTCTCGGTCACATCATTGTTAGCATAGATCACGAGCTATAGACTATTTAGGACATTGTAACTTGGAGTGACCTCCCTTAGGGGGAGATTGTTGGAAATACGTTTTTACGTATTTAGAAAGGATCGGTCACTCCAATGATATTGGGCTCGTGATCCAATATAGTCCATATAGCCCACATGTAGGGTGGGCTATATGTACCCCCTCCTAGCATGTTAGGAGGGGTTGATCATTTACTTTTCACACACTTAATCTAATCTTTCATTTTTCTCTCCAACCTCTCTCTAGTTTCTCTCTCTACATCTTCATCTATCTCTCTCTCTAATAATCATCTCTATAGTTAGATAATCCAAGGATTACGATAAACTAACATTGATTTTCGATAAATGATTCTTCACATCACTTTTGGATCTTTAGCAACAAAATGTAGCCCTCATGCCTTGTTAGGGCCTTTTCGGACTCGCCAATCTTCGCATCCCGCTTCAATAAGTTATGCCTTGGCTATGAACTCTAATTAATATCGAGCAACTTTTAAACGATCTTGTGCTAGAAGCTAAGTAACTTTTCAAATTGTACAACCTTATTTATTGCAGATATATTTATTAACAAGTGATGGGAGAAAAAGCTTATAATCAACTCACATAAATTCACGAAAGAATACCAAACTTATAATTGACTCTATCATCTCTCGTTCTCCAAAATTTAAAATCTCAAGGAATGAGACTCGTGGATGCTTAGCCAATTAAATCAAAGTTTTGGGTTTTCAAGTCATCTATAGGATCTTGCAACTTCTTAGACTTTTTCAAGTTTAGAATTCGCATTTTAAAGTTCCCTTGATAAACGACTTTCTAGGATCAATTATAGGAACTTGCGAAAAGTTCTTGTTCTTAACCCGTAAGGGTTAAGACTTTCGCGTTTTAAAGTTCCCTATATAAAAGCCTAGCAAAACTTGACTTAAACACGTTAAGGATACTAGCCAGAGTAAACTTAGATAAGTAAACTCGGGTTGATTCAAAAGATTCACAACGTTGAAAAATTAAAACCACTTTAATAAACTTTATTTTTAGCAAAGAAAATAAATAACGATAACAAAGGAAAAACTACTAGGCCAAAATAGATCAAAAAATTTGAAAAATGTCGAAAAATCAATTTTCCGGTTAAAATGAGGACAAATTCATGGAAAAGCCCACTTAACCTCGATAGAAGTCCCCCCTACACTTAATATAAACATCGTCCTCAATGTTTAAGCATGTGGAAGTTACCTCCCCTACACTTAGGACATTGTGCACTTTGTTTAAATCTTGCTAAGGAAGAGACAACTAAAGTGATTCCTATTTTAATATTGAAGAATATAAAATAGTGAATCAAAAGAGTTTAGGATAAAACCGGGAAGACGGGAACACGGAATCACGGGTCGTCAAAGGTCATCAAGAATAGATCTTTGAAAGCTCGAATCCCTGCACATGATAAGAAAGAAAACAACAAACACATACAAGGGTCTCCCCCTACACTTAGGATGAAAACAGATAAAAAGGATAGATTAGCGGGTTGCCTCCCGAGAAGCGCTTGTTTTTGTTAACCGAGTCACGAGCCTGACTCGACCCCGAATTAAATGGTCCATGGGGAAGCCTCAAATATAATACTAGGATCAAAGACCTTGTCCTTGTTTCCAGAGGACTGTTGGGAATAAATTATAGCCAGTCTACTTGAGCGCTGACAAGAGTCAAACAAGCGTTGACAGGAGTAAAACAAGCGCTGACAGATCAAGCGTTGACAAGACAAAGTCAAGCGTTGATACATTGAAGACAAGCACTGATGGAAGGATATACTCTACGCGTTTATTGTATTCTAGATTAATTCTAGTAAAGATAGAAACAACAATGTATTCTCTATATTTATCTTTACCTAAAATAGTTGATACGTAGATTATTGTACAAGGCTTCTTATGTCTATAAAAGAAGACCTATAGGTTATTGTTTAATATAAGTTTTCATACGTAAACTAATTTCATTGTAAGCAAGTTTGATATCATTAATCAAAGTGAAAGTTTGTTTATATCTTGTGTGTTCTTGTTTAAGTGTTAATTCCTGATAGGTGTGAAAACACCCATCCTTTTACCACTTATTTCTTGCTAAAACGAGACCAAAACACGTATTTAATATCATTTGTTTGGAATTATGCGTGGTTTTTGTGTTTATTGTGTTTTCAGAGTTAACCGGATGAATATTGAAGAAAACATGGGATTGCACGGGTTTTATCGAAGAAAAAGACTCAAGACGGAGTCTATTGTCCAAGAGATGAAAAAGATTTGAAGTCATTGTGCCTATTTGAAGATTTATCGAAGAAAAAAGCCAAAGATGGAAGATTCTTATATGTCAAGGAACTCGAGTCTATTAAACAAAAGATTATAAGACGAGTTGGAATTATTCACCGACACTTCTCAAAATCCAAAGTCGGAAACGTTTATTTAAAGAAACGTAACGACTAAAGAAGAAAGAAGAAAAGAAGCCCAAAAACAAAGCCCATTCACAAAGCCCACAAGAGACGCCTATAAATAGGACTTCACTTCACCATTTTGGGAACTAGTTTTTTTTAGTTAGTTTTTCATTTTTCATTTTCTAGTTTTAGAGAGAGAAAGTTCCAAACTTTCTCTCACTAAATTTTTCTTTGTTCTCATCTTTTAAATTTAAGTTTTCTTTAATTTTTGTATTTTCGATACTTTAATCTAATTCAAGTTAAGCTTTTAATTACTTTAATCTCCTTCTACACTTCTTTGTTTACCTTAATGTTTGATCTGATTATTTGATTTTATACGGTTTGGATGATTGAAAGAGTTTGTGATTGAAGCTTAATCTTCCTTGTTCCTTTTTAAAGCTCTTACGTGTATAGGCTATAAGCTCTTAATGCTTATTAGCTTATTTCAAGTTTAGCTTTTTACTTTTCGGATTTCATCAAGGTTTTGGTCATTCAAAAGTTTCGTTTATAAAATTTATGATTTTATGTTTTCGAAAGTTGTCAAATTTAAGCTTTTTGAATTGTTTTAGGTTCGGGTAGAATAGCTTATTGCATCAGCTTATTGAGTTTTATACTTCCCACCATTTTCGGATAAATCTTGTGTTCATCGCAATATTTTGATTCTCCACATTCCGACGGGTACTGGATTTGATCGCAATAACCCTTAAGGGTTCTACTTTGCGATCGGGTGACATCTTCCCTTATTTCGATCTGGATTGCGATCGCTTATTGCGATCGTATATTCCGACGGGACTAAGGTCTTTGGTAAGACGAGACTCTGCCCATTTTTCGCTACCAACATTCCGATAGACATTATTCCGACCAACAACATTCCGATTGAGTTTGTATTCCGATCTGGGTTTTGTGACCACATTGCATTCCGACAGACTTGACCCTGGATATTCTGATGGATTGTTTTGACACTTATTCCGATGGCACATTCTGATCTAGGATTCCGATGGACTAGTTTTAATCACATTCCGATAGATAAGAGTTTTTATATTCCGATAGCCTAAGTTTTTAAGTTTTAAAGTTTTAGCAGAGTTTTTAAGTGTTAGTTTAATTAAGTTTTCAAAGTATTTTTCTAATCTTTTCTTTACATTTTCAAGCTTTTATTTTTAACTCGTCAATTTAGCTTAATCTTTCAAAGCTTATAATTTACTCAACGCCACTTACATTTATTTACTATTGGTTTAAAATAGATAAACAAACCAACACCTTTTTATTAACCAAGAACAAATCATTCCACTTTAAACCGTGATCAATTCGAGAGGATTCCGAGAACTAATATGAACCATAATAAACGCAAGTATCAAATGGCGCCGCTGCCGGCTCTTCTCGTTAAGATTACCAGTTTTTTGTGAGAACTTGGATTTTGGGATCCGTTCACCGTGAACGTTACTTTTTCATAAAAAATTTCAAAAACCCTAAAAGATATAAAATTTTCAAAAATACAAAAAAAAACCATAAAAACCAAAAATATTTCTTGCTTGCGTTGTTAGTTCTTTTGCAGGTGCATGCGTACACGATCAACGTCTTATCAAGAGCCTGAGCCTCTCGAAGACTTAGACATGGCCGGTGTACAAAACAACAACAATAACCCACCTCTCAACAACAATAATAACAACAACAATAACAATCCACCTTTCAACAATAATAACAACAACAACAACATTGAGCCTCTACCATGTTGATCCCAAACTTAGATCGATTAGCTTTGTGTATACGAGATTAGATCAAGTACTACACGTAGAGAAACCTTTGCTTATGAATAAAGTAACAAAGTGTTATGCGGAATTAACACTTGATCTAAAACACAATGATGTTAAACAAACTTTCACTTGTATTAGAATAATCGTGTTGATTACAATGAAAGGTTTAACTTGCGAATACTATGAAAACTGATATATGACTTTAACCTAAAAGACCTTCTTTTATAGAACAAGAAGTCTTGTACAATAAGCTATGAATCAACTATTCTAGGTAAAGATAATAATAGAAAATACAATGTCGTGCTTATCTTTACCATACATAAATAAAGAAACAAATAAACAAAAGATATTCTATCAGTGTCAATCTTCAAGGCTGTCAGCGTTGACTTCTATCAGCGTCCAAAGTCAATCTATCAGCGTTGACTTTCTTCTTATCAGCGTTTGGTGATCTGACCCATATTTTATTCCCAACAATCCTCCCCTAAACTTGATATCCATACCAATGATCAAGTTTCTGAATAAAAACTAAAGGCTTAGGAGGAGTCTTTCAATAACTTCTTATGTTGGTGATAAACATATCTGATCAAGTCCTTGGCCACATCACTCGTATAATCAATCTCCAAGGGTGTCTCTAGCATCTTCTCCAATACTTCTTTGGACAAGAAATAGTCAGCATCCACAAGCAAATATTCTGAAAACTTTGTAGAGCTCATATGAAATACACCACAAGTAGAATATAGCCTCCAATGAAGATTACTGAGATCATCTTCAAGATCCTTCCAAATGGCAGGATCTGCTTCTTTTGGACCACACAAAGTCATAAATGTGTTCCAAAGTCTTATTCCATTAGCTGAAGTAGGTGCTTCAGCTGTATACTTGGCCTCTATTAATCTCCATAGATGCACCAAGTCTTCCCTGTCTATGCTTGCAAATATAGAAATAACTGAAGTGAAAGTATGTACCTCCTTTCCAAATCGTCCAACCTTCCAAAATCCACACTCATCTTCATCAAAACTGATAATTGGATTTCTGTCATCTAGAGGTATCACATTTACCAAATCTGAAGCTTCCAAGGGAGAAAGCTTGAGATGCTTCCTTATAACACCTTCAGTTGGAAAATACACATCCATGTCTTTAGGAAATTGAAAAGGATCTCCTTTCTTCACTGGTCTTTGAGCAATCCTTATTTCCTTTTGAATTTGCATCTCCTCTGCAAGCTCTTGTTTTCTTTCTTCTGAAAGAAACTGGTAGACATTCTGTTCTTGCACCTTCCTCCAAATAGGATGTGCCCTATACTCTAACTCCTCAAAAGACAAGGCCAGCAACTTCTTTGATGTCCAATTAGGCTGATGACATCTAAGCAACTTATAGTACAACTGCCTTCTATCTCTTTTGAGCCAGGTCTTGACCTCTTGTGCATTAAATCTCATAATCACCTTTATGTCTTCTTGTACCCTAAGAAGAACTTCCAACCCCCAAATTTGATCTGATAAACTCATACCTGGGTTGTCCATCACCTGGTCTTCCCAAGCATGGTACATTCTGGTGATTTCTGGTAGGTCCCAATCAACCTGATTCTTCAACTCACTCAACCTTTCCTTTGCTAGCTCATCTCCATATTCAAGCCTTTCTGGATCTTCAATAATTTGAATGCTTGAATCTGAGCTATCACCTTCTTTATCATCACCACTTTCCTCCTCACTCTCAGAAACAACAAATGGTGATCTTCTACTTCTCCTCAAATCTCTTTCCACAAGTTGTGCAGCCAACTGTTCATCAAATGCTATTTGTGCTGCATCTTTCTTTGGAACATCTTCTTCAATCAAAATACCTTTACCTTTGTCTTTTGGATCAATAATTGGTAAAGTAGAAGAAGAAACCTGTGTGGACACATCTCTGATAATTGTTGATGGCTGGAATACATCAACACTACCTGCAACTTTGTCAGCGTCCAAGTTGCTCCTATCAGTGCCACGATTACCTTTATCAGCGTTGGATGTGTCAGCGTCCAAACCTGTATCAGCGCCCAATGTTTCTTTGAAAGATCCTTCCAAGTTCTTTGGTGTCATCTTGGATATATCAACAACTGGATGCTTCTTCAAGTTGGTGAGAGCTTCAGCAATCTGCAAAGATTCACTAAATTGTGAACTCTTTTCTGAACTCTTTTCACTAGCTGTGTGAATCAACTCATCCTCCTCATCCTCTTTTTCCTCCCCTTTGGAAGATTCCTCCATTAGACTCCTGCTACTTGGATTCTCCAAAACAGTTACTCTCTCCCTCAAAGCTTGGAGTTCTCTTCCCTGGTTGTTGACAGTTTGTACAAGACTGACATTTTGCTTTTGCAAGCTAATGACAGCCGCCGTCAATTCAATTATTGTCATAGGTTCCAATCTGCCCTCAGCTAGAATGGGGATTTGACCTCCCAAAATAGGATCATGGGGCATGGATGAGGTCTTAATGATGTTGGGACTGTCTTGACCAGCATCTAAGCCTGTGTCAATAGCCCCAGCCTCACCCATTTCACCAGCCACACTTGTGGAGGTGGTTCTCTCTGCTACAAGGCTAGGATCACTAGAGGAGAACACTCCAGTAACCCTTTGGCGTTTAGTCAACCTAGATTGTAATGGGGTAGAAGATGAAGTAGATTGTGTGGGTGTGGGTTGATTAAGGGGTGTTTGGGATTGTTCAGGAAGTGTATCAGTGTTGGGATTGGCTGTGTCAGCGCCCACATTTTGAGTGTCAGCGCTGGGTTGGTCAATGTCCATGTGTTCTGGTGAAGGTGATGGTTCATGAATAGGGCCTGGTTGTGGGTCTGGTTGTGGTTGAGCAGCCTGAATTACTTCAAGCATGGGTTGGGTAAGAGGTATGGGATCGTTTGTGGAGCTCATTTTAGCAAAAATGGTTTTCTGTTGTTTAGGGATCTCATAAAAAGTGTCATGATCCCTAGAACAATATTCTTGTAAATCAAAGACCATTTGCAAAAATCTAGGGTAAGCCAAAGTCATTTTACTTCCCTTGTTTTTACACATCCCTTCAAAAATCATTTTTGAAAAATTATACTTAAGCCCACGTGTTATACAAACCAAAGCACTTGCAATTGACCTGTTTATCTCATTAAAAGAAGTACATTTTGGACTTAAGCATTGTAAAAGGACATGTATCAAATATTTCCAGTCAGAGGGAAATTCCTGCTTATGATATTTATTTAAAGTGACATCAGCAGGAATAGGATAACCCAATTCCCTAAGACCCTGTTCTATTGTTGCTATGGCAAGAGTAGTCACACCATCAGCGTCATCAAAACGCAAAGCTTGGCGAACCAAAGCTTCAGTGACCACCCATGTTCTTCCATGAACAGTAGATGTTAATGTGGTCACTCCATTAGTTGTTGTGGAACTAACATTGTTCCAAAACTGTCTAATGTGTGCGACAGGGACTAATGGTGTATGAGAAAGTGCATACCTCAATGAAGATGCATTTAAAAATGCCACCATCTGTGAATACTGAGGAAATAAAGCATCATCAGCAGTCAAGTAAGCGATCATATTGTGTTGGCTCTTGAACTCCAATGTTAAATTCTTTGAGTTGAATTTGGGTGCCATGATTGAAAGCTGTTTAAGTTATATGATATGGAAAAAATCTAGGAGAAAAAGTGTTAGACAAGAAAATATGAATACCCAGAATAAAAAGATTAGCCAAATTTATAGGAGAGATGCATGATTTTGATTGGTCAAAAATGAGGCGGTTATATTCAAAGAGCAATCATGAAAATCTTGAATCAAATATAACTTATCTCATGCATTAATTAAAAGTAACTTCTCCCCAAAATTACGGCCAAAGATTAGTCAAAAAATAACAACTGGGTAGGGCCCACTAGGTGTCAACGGTCAAAAATAGCCCATCAGTGCCCAACGGCTATATTTCCTTGTCAGCGTTTGCCTAAAGCCTTGTCAGCGGTAAGATTGAACGTAACAGCGTTTGGAGAAAAACTTGTCAGCGTCTAAAAAGTAAAAATAAAAATATTTAAAAAGAAAAAGACCTTAACAAAGTAATTTATCCTAAGGGAAATATCTTACAAGTTGATAATAATTACTGGGCGGCAAGCACTGTCCATTTATACACACTTGCATAAGCAAGATAGACACAAATGTCCTCTAGAGTCCCTTGCTAACCAAAATACTTACCAACAAAGTTATTTCATAAAATTCTTTGTAACTCCCAGGTAAACCCATATCCAAAGTATTCCCAAGTCTCCCATCAGACCATAACCAATTCTAAGTCAAAAATGTCTTGGCAGCATGCAAAGTTGATATACTATGCATGCTACAGTGCCTCATGGTTTAGTAAAACTAACCCATACTCACCTGTGGACACAATCTAGAATTGTGATGAGAGTATTCTAAGAATACCCAAGAGTCCTAAAGGTTCCTTAAACCTCCCCTCAAACTATGATACATGAGTTCTCAACAATATATATGAACATTAAAAATTTATGTCAAGATAGGAATATAAATATTCCAACCATCATCCATAAACAAAACATGTCCAAATAGCTCTTTCAAAGATCCATAAGCAACTCTGTATCCAATGGCATAAAGCTACCATTACCTGCACATTTAGATGAAAACCACAAAACTAACATTTGTTGCTGACAGCGTCCCGACAACACTTAACAGCGTTGAAGGAACTCTTGTCAGCGTTAGACCATAATATCTCTAACAACGGCAAAATAACACTTGACAGTGTTACATATACCTTTGTCAGTGTTAGAAAAATAATGTGGAAAATCTAAATCATCACAAAGACCAATAACAATGCATTATCCTGTACATACTTTTACAAAAAATATTCCAAAACACATATTAAGTGAGATTAACCATTCCAATATTTGTTACCAAATATTGAAATCTTCCAGCATCAAAAGGTTTAGTTAATAAATCAGCTACATTATCTTCAGTATCTACCCTATCTGGTTGTATTAAACCTTTCTCAAAGCAATCTCTTATAAAATGATGTCTAATTTCTATGTGTTTGGTTTTAGAATGATGTACAGGATTTTTAATAATGCATAAAGTACTGTTATTGTCTACAAAAATCTTGGTATGCATAAAATTATACCCATAATCCAACAGCTGGTTCTGAATCCATAAGACTTGTCCACAACAAGCAGCTGCTGCCACATATTCTGCTTCAGTTGTAGAGTTTGCCACCACTGTTTGTTTCTTGCATTGCCAAGATATTAATCTGCTCCCAAGAAATTGGCATCCACCAGTTGTGGATTTCCTATCAAACTTATCACCTCCATAATCACTGTCTGAATAAGCAATAAGATCCAAGGGAGAATCTTTTGGGTACCACAATCCAAGATCTGGATAGCATCTTAGGTACCTAAAAATCCTCTTCACAGCAAAAAGGTGACATTCTTTGGGAGTCACTTGATGGCGTGCACATGCACACACAGCAAACATGATGTCAGGTCTTGAGGCTGTAAGATACATCAATGAACCAATCATTGATCTATAGTGCCTAACATCCACATCCTTTCCAGCTCCAAGTTTTCCCCAGGGGTGTTGTCTGTCCATAGGAGTAGAAGCCTCCTTCTCATGTGGAGAAAAACCATATTTCTTCAAGATTTCAGCTACATACTTGTCCTGAGAGATGAAGATACCATCTTCTTTCTGCTGAACTTGTAAACCTAGAAAGAAGTTCATCTCACCCATTGCACTCATCTTGAATTTATCTGTCATGAGCTTGGAAAATTCCTCACTCATTTTTGGATCAGTAGAGCCAAAAATGATGTCATCAACATAGACCTGCACAAGTAACACATGTTTTCCTTTCTTCTTGGTAAACAGTGTCTGGTCTATGGTGCCCCTCTTGAAACCATTTTCCACCAAGTAGGTGGACAATGTACCATACCATGCTCTTGGGGCTTGATGAAGGCCATACATTGCCTTCTTTACTCTATAAACCTTGTCTGGATTCTCAGGATCTTCAAAACCAGGAGGCTGCATTACATAAACCTCCTCAACAATTGTGCCATAGAGGAAAGCACTCTTCACATCCATTTGATAAACAGTAAAATTCATGCAAGAGGCATAAGCTAAGAAAATTCTGATAGCTTCAATTCTTGCAACTGGAGCAAAGACTTCTTCATAATCAATTCCTTCCTCTTGTGTATAACCCTGAGCTACCAAACGTGCCTTGTTTCTGACCACAATGCCTCTTTCATCTTTCTTGTTCCTTAGAACCCATCTTGTCCCAATTGGTCTCACATATCTAGGACAATCAACCAGCTCCCAAACATCCTGTATAGCAAATTGGTGAAGCTCATCCTGCATTGCTTCCACCCAACTTGGTTCCTTGAGAGCATCAAAAATTTTCTTGGGTTCTTCCTGTGACAGAAAACAGGCAAACAAACATGCTTGTACAAGAGGGGTATCAACCTTCTTGTGTATATTGGCAATAAATCCACCAAGACCTTGATGGGATCTTCTTGTCTGAACTGGAGCCATAACATCACCAATGATTTGAGATGTGGGATGATCTTTAGCTGTGGAAGTGAGAACTCCTCCTTCAAAAAGTCTGGTGTCCTCAATTTCACGCTCCATGTTGCCAATATCTTCTTCAGATTCTTCTTGATCAACAGAGATCTCTTCATGAACATTGGAAGGTCCACCTTGTTCAAAATGAGAAGAGAAAAGTTGTGTAAAAGTGTCTCCAAAGTCTGAACCTTGCTTGTCAGCGTTCGGGCTAACAACGTTTGAACTGTTGTTGTCAGCGTTGGAGCCATCAGCGTCTGAAGTGGTCGTGTCAGCGCTGGATTTCCCTTTGTCAGCGCTTGAAGAATCATGCATGTTTGTAGTTGGTGGTATCTGAACACCACCATTATCTTTCCTTGCAGCAGTAGCAGCAGCATAATACTCATCTGTCCATATAGGAAGTGTAACAAATTCTTGTGTGGGAGATGATATAACTGCTGGTGGTCCATCCTCCTTAGCAACCTGTATACCTGAAACATTACCAATTCTCTTTTCCAAAACACTTGAAGTTACCTTCACAATGTCTGGATCAGTAACAGGCATATAATTTAAAGCTCTAGACAAAGGTTCTAAGTCAAACAACCAATTTGGACCACTCTCAGGATCACTAGGTTTACCCTCTAAAAACCTAACATGTACCTTTTCAAGTATACGTTTTTCCTTTTTAATGTAAACCCTATATCCTTTACTCTGCACTGAATAACCCATGAAGTAGCCTTCATCACCTTTTGAATCAAATTTACCTAGGGCCTCACTAGTTTCTAACACAACTACATGACAACCAAAAGGCTTCAGAAAACCAATATTTGGCTTCCTTCCCCAAAGTAATTCATAAGGTGTCTTATTATGTATCTTGTTGACCAATGCCCTATTTTGAACATAACAAGCTGTGTTAACAGCTTCAGCCCAAAAAGCTATAGGAAAGTGGGCATCAGCCAACATGGTTCTGGCTGCTTCAATAAGGGTCCTATTCTTCCTTTCAGCAACTCCATTTTGCTGAGGAGTTCTAGCTATGCTGAACTGCCTAGTAATCCCTTTCTTGGCACAAAAATCATCTAATAACTGATTTCTAAACTCACCCCCATTGTCACTTCTAATAATTTTGACCTCATTACCATTCTTCTTTTCAATTTGGGTAATGAAATTGATCAGACTTAGGGCAGTTTCACTTTTCTTAGCTAAAAAGAAAGTCCATGTGAACCTGGAGTAATCATCAGTAATGACAAAACAATATGATTTACCCTTCAAACTCTCTATATTAGTAGGACCAAAGAGGTCCATATGCAATAAGTGAAGGGGTTTAGAGCTAGAGTTCACCTGTTTAGACCTGAATGAGACCTTGTGCTGCTTGCCCTTAAGGCATGCAACACAAGAGTGGTCATTGTGGAAAGCCTTTTCAGGCAAACCATCAACTAAACCAAGCCTCACAAGTCTATTAATATTCTTAAAGTTTATGTGCCCTAGTCTCCTGTGCCAAAGATTACTTTCATCTACTGAGGCCTTAGCATACAGACATGACATTTTATTATTTACCTTAATTCCATTAAGATTCACATTATATATGTCTTTATGCCTTGGTGTTCTAAAATCTATGTATTTCTCATCAGGTAGCTTATAATCTTTGCTTAACACCAAGCACTCAGTATCTGTGAAAAGAACCTTATTTTTGTTATCACACACTTGTGATACACTAAACAAATTATAATCCAGGTCTTTCACCAAGAAGACATTATCAAACCTAAGATTGTTGGTGACAAGAGTTCCTTTTCCAGTGATGGTGCCGTAGCCCCCTCCAAAGTATACTTTATCACCATCTAGAATAGGAGAGAAATTGGTCAGATAGTCTTCCTTTCCAGTCATGTGCCTTGAGCATCCACTATCCCAGTATCCATAGTCATTGATCTTCTTCTGAATGCCCTGCACATAAAGAAAACACATTAGTTTTCTTTGGGAACCCAAGCCTTAGAAGACTTGGATTCATTTGGTTGTTCAACAAGAACAGACTTGGTTCTCATAACAACCCCATTTTCATCCCTGTTTGAATGAAATTCCCAGTTAACCCCAATTGGTGTTGACAATGCCTTTGAAATATAATGGAACCTGTTGCATGTCATAGAAATACCAGTATTATTAGGGTTCTGGTCTTGTTTTGGTCTCCATGTTAAGCTAGTAGAAGCTTTAGACCTATTTCCCTGTGGCTGCAAATACCTAGGTTTAGCAGTGTTTCTATCAGTGCTGAAAGTTCCCTTGTCAGCGCCCCGATTGCTCTTATCAGCGTTGAACCTAGGGTTTGCTACAGGAACCCATTGCCTATTTGACCAAGTATTTGACTTTTGAAAAGGTCTTAGGCCTTGTGTGTTAGACCCTCTAGAAAAGAATGGGGCTGGTCTAACAACTTGTGAACTTTTGTTCACAAAGGTATTGGGTCTGACAGTGTTTGACCTATGTTGACTTTTGTCAGCGCTGAAATGGTTCCTGTCAGCGTTGACATTGGAAGCATTGACACATTTGTGGGCCAAATGTGAGAAGCTACCACATGTATAACAAGCTTTTCTAGACATAGTCTTAGGTCTAGAAGCAAAGAAGCCTGTTCCATGATTACTTACTTGGCTTTTTGGTGACCTAGAATTTCTATACATCTCTGCATATTTAACACTAGGTTTTCTAACATTTTGTGGGCCAAGATCAACAGGTTTGCCAGTGGTAGGGTGTGTGATCTTAATAGGTTTAGGATCAAGGCTCGTGATTGGTGTGGGCTCATTTGGACTTTCACACAATAACCCTCCCTTAACAAACAAGGTGTGGTTAGCTTTCTTCCACTCTTCTAGGTCAGTCAGCTTTTGCTGATATTCCTCAACTGGGGAAGTCACTCTAGGTGGAGGAATAAACTCCTCCTCTTGGAATTCTGGCAAGCCAGTCCAAGATAAGTCCTTTGATTGGACACCATAGAAATCCCCAGCTGGTGGTGGAACAACATTATAGTTATTTATCCCAATCCCACTCATATCCTTAGAGTCTCTTTGTTTACTAACACACTCTCCTAGGGATTGTGTGGCCTTATCAAATCTCTGGATTTTAAGACTCACATTATCTTTGTTTTTGTTAGCCTCCTCTAACTGAGCTATCAAATCAAGATTAACCCTATTTACTATATCTTGAACATCCTTACTCTGATGTAACTCATGTTTTAAGATATTTATTTGATCCTTTAAATCAAACTCCATTTTCTTATACTCAGTTACTGTCTTTTCTGTTTGGGTAAGAGCAATTTGATAGTTAGATAATTTGCACCTTAGAGTACTTGCTTCATCTAATAACTTAACTATCTCTTGTTTTGATTTTTCAGTATTTAAACGACAACCCTTAGAACAGAAAGCATCATCATATACCTCATTATCTGATGAAGAGGAGGAGTGTGCCATGAGAGCATATTCAGCATGCTCTTCTTTAACTTCAGCAACCAAAGCTCTGTCCTCTTCCTCATTCTTAGCCATCCAGCTCCAATCCCATTCCCCAACGCCATCAATTTGTTGAACAGCAACCATGGCCTTGGGATCTGGGTTCTTAATCATTTGGCTAGAAGGCTTCCCAGCATCAGATCTCCTTGGAGATCTACATTCCCTCATAAAGTGCCCCATCCTATGACAGTTGTAGCACTCCACCTTGGACTTGTCAAATCCAGCAACATCCTTAGCATTAAAGGTCATCTTCTTCTTGAACCTTTTATTGAACCTGTTTGCTCTTAAACTTACAAGAGCCATAGTCCACTTTATATCCATTTCTTCCAATTGTTCATCACTTATCTGCTCAAGATCTTCATAAGTGATCCTTGAATCACTAGGCAAAGAAGCAATGAAGGCACACACAGTATCAAGATCAAAACCAGCAGGTTTAATTCTATCAGCGCCATGATTGTGTGTGTCAGCGCTTGAGTACAAAGCGTTGACAGGATATGATCCAGCGCTGACAGATTGACATCCAGCACTGACACTTTGAGATCCAGAGGCTGAATGTCCATAAAAGTTCATGGAATCAAATTGGCCTTCACTTTGTGAAAAGAAGGCCATGTTGCTGCTGGAAGATTTGTTATCACTCTCCAATTGCCATTCATTCTCCAACAGCCTTAACTTGTTGAAGATGTCATCAAACCTGGAAGTCTTGTGGGTGTTATTGACAAGAATAGATCTTGTCTCAATCTTCCATACATCACCAAGGCTTTTGAGAAAAGTAGCATTCAATTCAGGGTCATCAATCTGTTTTCCCATGAAGGAAAGTTGACTTGTGATGTCAAGAAGTCTACTTCTCACACTGCTGAGATTCTCATTAGGTTGAGCTTTAAAGACAGCATACTCATGCAAGAGTTGCTTCTTCTTTTCTTCTTTTGTGTCAGCATTGCCACCATGTGCTACTTCAAGAGCTTCCCAAAGCTCTTTTGCAGAATCAAAACGTTTGTACTTATGCTGATTCTCATGACCTAGGGCATGTTTCAAGATGTTCAAAATTTTCATGTCCACCCTCTTCTTGGCTATGTCTTCAACAGCTACCGCTCTCCCATCATCAGGCTTTTCCACTTTATCAGCTTCTGGACAATTAGGAATAGCTGACCTTGCCTCAATAGCAGCAGTAATCTTTGCTGCTTTATCGAATGTGTTCCCATATTCGATAATTTCCCAAAGAGTGTAGTCATGAATAGCTATGTATTGCTCAAAATTGGACTTCCAAAGTTCAAAGTTCCTGGCATCAAACATGGGAATTTTGATACTAGGATTTGAGAAGTTGTTTTGCAGCAAAGCAGGAGGTTGATTTGTTCCAGACATGGTGTTTTTAGGGTTTTTAGGGTTTGGTGTTTTAGGGTTCTGCGTTACTTAAAGATCAAAAGTTTCTCAACAAGCTCTGATACCACTTGTTGATCCCAAACTTAGATCGATTAGCTTTGTGTATACGAGATTAGATCAAGTACTACACGTAGAGAAACCTTTGCTTATGAATAAAGTAACAAAGTGTTATGCGGAATTAACACTTGATCTAAAACACAATGATGTTAAACAAACTTTCACTTGTATTAGAATAATCGTGTTGATTACAATGAAAGGTTTAACTTGCGAATACTATGAAAACTGATATATGACTTTAACCTAAAAGACCTTCTTTTATAGAACAAGAAGTCTTGTACAATAAGCTATGAATCAACTATTCTAGGTAAAGATAATAATAGAAAATACAATGTCGTGCTTATCTTTACCATACATAAATAAAGAAACAAATAAACAAAAGATATTCTATCAGTGTCAATCTTCAAGGCTGTCAGCGTTGACTTCTATCAGCGTCCAAAGTCAATCTATCAGCGTTGACTTTCTTCTTATCAGCGTTTGGTGATCTGACCCATATTTTATTCCCAACATACCAGACAATCGCCCGATGATTGAACTTCTGCAAGCCCATGTAGATGGCAACAATGATCTAATTGTCATAACCGCGATTGCTGCCAACAATTTTGAGCTCATACCCGGTTTTATCCAGATGGTCTCTGCTCAACCATTCTTGGGACGTACCATTGATGATCCACATGACCACATCAAGAGATTCCTACAACTCACAAATACGGTCAAATTCAATGGTGTTCCACAAGAGGTAATCCGTTTACAACTTTTTCCCTTTTCTTTAGAGGGACAAGCCCGACATTGGCTTGCTAAGGAACCGCCACAAAGTATTCTTACGTGGACGGATTTGGAGACCAAGTTTATAAACTACTTTTTCCCACCCTCTCATACTACCGCTTTGCGGAATGAAATTATCAATTTTGAACAAAAGTACGATGAATCTTTTAGTGAATCTTGGGACCGTTTCAAATATCTTTTGAGAAAATGCCCACAACATGGTTTTACCAAAGTGCACCAAATTAACACTTTTTATAATGGTTTAAGCATGAATGACCAAGATTCACTAAACAGTGCCTCGGGGGGTAATATTTTGGTTAAGACTTCCAATGCTGCTTGGGATATCATTGAGAATAAGTCTCGTGTGCAAACCAAGAGTGTGCGGACCAATGCCGCTAGTGCTAGTACTAGTGACAGCGACAAGCGACTTGACAAAATCACTACGCTTCTTGAATCGCTTGTTACCCACACCGCTAACAACACCAACAGCATCAACGCTAAAAACGCTCACGACGCTCAAGTCAATGCTGTTAGCCAACCATGTGAAATATGCGGGGGTCCTCACTCTTACACCACTTGTACTGCCACCCAAGACTACCCTTCTGAGAATGTGAATGCAATATACGGTACCTATCCTCCGGCCGCTTATCAAGCTCGTCCTCAAGGTGACCGCAACTTGCTTAGCTACCGCTCAAACAACTATCTCTCACCGCCCGGCTTTCCTCCTAACAACCCAAACCAACAACAAAACCTCAATCGCCCTCCTCAACAACAACAACAACAACCTCGTACACCATACATACCACCTCATAAACAACCATATCAACCTCAAAGAAACAACCAAGTTTACCAACAACCTGCTTATCAACCACCCACCTATAATGCTCCTCCCAACCAACCCACCGCATTACACCAAGATATTGGAACCTACATAAGGACTAATGATGTGATCGTGGACAATCTCCAGCGGGAAGTGCTCAACTTGAAAGCAGACATGGTGAAACAAGGAAACGATCTGAGAGCTGATATGAGAAACACTTTGGCTAGTCAAACGAATGACTTAAGGAACATGATGGCTGGTTTCTTCCAAGGTAATCAATCCTCTTCTTCGGGTACTCTTCCGAGTAACACCGTTGTGAATCCAAGAGGGGAGATGAAAGCAATCACCACTCGTAGTGGCAAAGTTACCAAGGAACCCGAGCTTCCTATACCTCCACCGGTGATTGTGACTAAGGAAAACGAGTCACCTGCTCCTATTCCTCATCCTTCTACTTCCCCAATTTCTCCACCTCTTATTTCTACCCCTCCTCCACCCAAGGATGTGAGTGATCCTATTCTCCCAAAGCCTTCCTCTTCTTCCGATATACCTTATTCCTCAAGGTTGAGGAAAGAGAAGCTCAAAAGCAAGGACGATATTCAGGTTTCGAACTTTCTTAAAATGTTTAAACAATTGAATTTCAACATCTCCTTCGCTGAGGCTCTCGCTCACATGCCTAAGTACGCGAAAATGTTCAAAGATCTTCTTAGCGACAAGGAGAAGCTTCTTGATATTGCTAACACCCAACTTAATGAGAATTGCTCTGCAGTGCTCTAAAGGAAATTGCCAACCAAGCTTGGTGATCCGGGTCGTTTCTTAATCCCTTGTAACTTCCCGGGAGTAGAGAATTGCATGGCCCTAGCCGATCTAGGTGCCAGTATCAATCTAATGCCTCTAAGCGTTTGGAAGCAATTATCTCTCCCTGAGCTAGTCCCCACCAAAATGACTTTGGAATTAGCTAACCGTACGGTTGCTTATCTAGTGGGGATAGCTGAAGATGTCTTTGTAGGAGTCGACAAATTCACTTTTCCTGCCGATTTCGTCGTCGTTGACTACGACATGGACCCTCGTGTACCATTGATTGTTGGTCGTCCATTCTTGAGGACCGGTCGCACTCTCATCGATGTTGAAGCTGGTGAGCTTATCATGAGAGTGGGTGACGATAAAATCATCTTCAACATGGGAAAGCTTTCTAAACAGCCTTACTCTAACGAGAATGTTAATTGTATTGACGTTCTTGATGAGGCTTGTGAAGAACACTTCAAAGATGCTTGTAAAAGTATTCCTACTTCTCTTCCCAATGTTGATACCGTTTCCTCTATTGATTCATCACTATCTCTATTTGGAGAAAGTGATTTCCTTTGGAAAGATTTGGAAGACACCATGGGAGATGCGAACTTAGCTAATGACGATTCTACCACCGATTGGGATGAAGATCTTCGCCTCATTGAGAACCTTCTTAAAGAAGACAATCTTTCTCCACCATCTCCCACGGTTATTGTTATCGATGCTCCGACTTTGAAAACGCCTCCCATCGAAAATCCTCCGGATTTAGAACTTAAGGAGTTGCCGCCCCATCTCGAGTACGTGTTCCTTGAATAAGAGAAGAAGTCGCCCGTCATCATCGCTAAGGACTTAAAAGAAGAAGAGAAATCTCGCCTCATCGCCGTGCTTAAAGATCATAAGAAGGCAATTGTTTGGAAAATTTCTGATATCTGCGGAATTGATCCGAACTTTTGTACTCACAAGATTCTCATGGAAGATGACTTTAAACCCGCAATCCAGAGCCAAAGAAGGGTTAATCCTCGCATTCATGACGTCATCAAACAAGAGGTTATCAAACTTCTTAATGTCGGCTTGATTTACCCTATCTTGGATTCGCCTTGGGTAAGTCCCATCCATTGTGTGCCCAAGAAGGGCGGAATAACCGTTGTTCCCAATGAACACAACGAGTTGATTCCCACTCATCTCGTTACAGGGTGGAGAGTTTGTATTGATTATCGCAAGCTCAATGACGCCACGAGAAAAGATCACTTTCCTCATCCTTTCATGGATCAAATGCTCGAGCGTCTTGCGGGTAAGGACTATTACTGCTTTTTAGACGGTTTCTCTGGGTATTTTCAAATTCCCATCGATCCCAAGGACCAAGAAAAGACCACATTCACTTGTCCCTACGGAACATTTGCTTACAAATGCATGCCTTTTGGTTTATGCAGTGCTCTTGGGACGTTCTAACGGTGTATGATGGCTATATTCCATGACATAGTGGAAGACACTATGGAAGTATTCATGGATGATTTCTCGGTCTATGGCGATTCTTTCTCTGCTTGCCTTGCCAATTTAGAACGTATGCTTAAGCGGTGTGAAGACACTCGCCTTGTTCTTAATTGGGAAAAATGCCATTTCATGGTAAAAGAGGGCATCGTGCTAGGACACAAGATCTCCAAAGCCGGTCTCGAAGTAGACCGTGTTAAAGTCGATGTTATTTCTAAGTTGCCTCCACCTTCAACCGTGAAGGGTGTGAGAAGTTTCCTCGGTCATGCGGGCTTCTACCATCGATTCATCAAAGATTTTTCTAAAATCGCTCGCCCGATGACCCACCTCTTGGAAAAAGATACTCCTTTTATCTTTTCCAATGAGTGTATTGAAGCCTTTAACCTTCTTAAGGATAAGCTAACTAAGGCACCCGTCTTGGTTACCCCTAATTGGGAGCTTCCCTTTGAGTTGATGTGCGATGCTAGCGACTATGCTATTGGAGCGGTTTTGGGCCAAAGAGTGAACAAACACTTCCAACCGATCCATTACGCTAGCAAGACAATGACGGGGGCCCAATTGCATTACACGACAACCGAAAAAGAGCTTTTAGCTGTTGTCTATGCCTTTGAAAAGTCCCGCCCCTATCTTGTCCTCTCTACCACAATCGTGTATACCGATCATTCCGCGTTGAAGTACTTGTTAACTAAACAAGATTCCAAACCAAGACTTCTTCACTGGGTTTTGCTACTCCAAGAATTTAAAATCGAAATTCGCGATAAAAAAGGAGCTGAAAACCAAGCCGCGGATCATCTCAGTAGACTTGACGATCCTTACCAAGGGGAACATCCGAACAAAGAGATCAATGACTCTTTTCCCCTGGACACCTTAATGTCTATCAACTCGACTTCTGACGAAACCCCGTGGTTTGCGGACATTGCAAACTACTTGGCGGGTGGAATTCTCGTTGACGGGTTTACATCCCAACAAAAGAAGAAGTTCTTCAAAGACATTAAGACTTACTTTTGGGATGACCCGTATCTATTCAAACAATGTGCTGATTTGATTATTCGCCAATGTGTTGATGGACCGGCAGCTTTAGAAATCCTTGACGCTTGCCACAAAGGACCCACCGGTGGTCACTTTGGTCCCAACTACACCGCCAGAAAAGTGTTTGACTCGGGATTTTATTGTCCCACCATTTACCGTGATGCTCACGAGATGGTTAAACGATGTGATGCTTGCCAAAAACAAGGCAAGATCACACATAAAGACGAGATGCCTCAGAATTTCATTCAAGAATGTGAAATCTTTGATGTTTGGGGTATCGACTTTATGGGGCCATTCCCTTCCTCTAAAGGAAACAAATACATCCTTGTAGCCGTTGACTACGTCTCCAAATGGGTTGAAGCCAAAGCTTTACCTACTAATGACGCAAGGGTGGTTTGTAACTTTTTAAAATCGTTGTTCGCTAGATTCGGTGTGCCTCGTGCCATTATTTGTGATCGCGGGACTCATTTTTGCAATGACCAATTCGCAAGAGTCATGGCTAAGTATGGTGTAAATCATCGTCTTTCCACCGCATACCACCCATAAACTAATGGCCAGGCTGAAATATCCAACCGAGGATTAAAGCAAATTCTTGAAAGAACCGTGGGAGAGCATCGTGCCTTATGGGCTGATAAACTTGATGATGCTTTGTGGGCTTTCCGTACCGCATACAAGACTCCGATTGGTTGTACACCATATCATCTCGTGTACGGGAAAGCGTGCCACCTCCCCATTGAGTTGGAGCACAAGGCTTACTGGGCCTTGAAGTGGGCTAATTTTGATATCAACAAAGTCGGTGACCTACGCAAGATCCAACTCAATGATCTGAATGAACTCCGGAATGAGGCTTATGAAAATTCTTTGATCTATAAGGAAAGGACTAAGCTCATTCACGACTCTAAGATTAAAAACCGAGAGTTCTAAGTTGGAGACAAAGTTTTACTCTTTAACTCTCGGTTGAAAATCTTTTCGGGTAAGCTGAAATCTCGTTGGTCCGGCCCATTCACCATTGCCCAAATTTTTCCATATGGTACTCTCGAGCTCGCTCAACCTAATGGACCTAATTTTAAGGTGAATGGCCAACGAGTGAAGTTGTACTTTGGTGAGGACATCTCTCATGAGATGATTCCATCCCTCACCACGTTCCCCATGAACTAATTTTGGGTCGAGTCAGGCTCGTGACTCGGTTATAAAAAACAAGCGCTCCTCGGGAGGCAGTCCGAGTATCTATCCTTTTCCGTTTTAACCTCCTAAGTGTAGGGGACCTATATAGGTGTTTGTCTTTGTGTGGTGATGTGATTACAGGGATGAATGCACTTTTGGAACCTTTGAAGAACCGTGCTCCCGTGATTATCCGAAATCCGGTTCTATCTCTCAACTATCATGATTCAATTTTCTTCATACTCACATTTGAAATTGATCACGTTAGTCGTCTCTTCCTTAGCTTGATTTAAACCAACGTGCACAATGTCATAAGTGTAGGGGAGACTTTTCCCACATGCTTCAACATTGAGGAAATTGTTTATCTTAAGTGTAGGGGGACTTCTATCAAAGTTTTAAGTGGACTTTTCCATGAAAATGCCTTCATTTAACCAGAAAATCAACTTTTTCAACATTTTTCAAATATTTAATTAACTTTGGCCATTTAGTCGTAATTTTTAAATTTTTATCGTTGCTTTCATATGTACATATCCAGCAATAAAGTCAAAAATATTAATAAAGTGGTGTAGCTAATTTAGAAGTCTTTGACATATTAGGCCCGTTGCGATTATTTTGACTCAACCCGAATAGACTTATCCAAGCTTATTCTAGCTAGTATCCTTAACCATGTAGACCTTAATTGGTTTATTAGGATAAGCATCCACGAGTCTCATTACTTGAGATTTTAAATTGTGGAGAACGAGAAATGATAAAGTCAATTATAAGTCGGTATTCTTGCACAAGCTCACTTGGTGTAATTATTTGCCTATTCTCCCATCACTTGCTAATAATTTATCTGCAATGAGTAAGGTCGTACGATTTGAAAAGTTACTTAGCTTCTAGCCTAAGATCGTTTAAAAGTTGCTCGGTAATGATAAGAGTTCATAGCCAAGGCATAACTTATGAAGCGGGGCGCGAAGATTGGCGAGTCCGAAAAGGCCCTAACAAGGCATGAGGATTCAATCTTATTGCTAAAGATCCAATGTGATGTGAAAAGCATTATTCCCAAAATCAATATGAAGGATCAAGACTCACGACAAAAAGCAATCAACTCCCATAAAGATCATGGAGAAGTCTATCCGAAAAGACCCTAACAAGGTATGAGGATAAATAGATCCAAGTCCGAAAAGGAGGCGGATCATTGTATCTCAAAATCCCAATTAGAGATTGAAGAAATAATCATGAAGTCGTGGTCAACAAAGTTGGAGTACCCCTCAAAAGTCTCCAAGTGAAGAAACTCTATTAACGATGAGAAGACCATTATCTCAAGAACGTCTCTCAAGATATGAAGTATGAAGTACATGCTAAATATCGGCCCGAGAAAAGTCTCAAATCGGGAACTGAGTTATGCCAAGATATGAACTTTTTGATATCCCGAGAAGCAGTTTTAAGAGATTTTATCCTTTAGCTAACTATTGATCAAATCGTCCTACTTTGCTTTCAGCCTAAATAAACTATCGAAATAAGTCCAAAAATGCATCTTCATGATCATTCTAAGACAAAAATAAAATATAAGAGATACACCTAGGAATAAGGGAGTGTAAGCATATAATTAAGCCATGTGTGTAAGTGTTTGATTTACTAACTTATAATAACAATGATCTCGTTTTTAAGCTTAGTTTGGGGAACGTGAAACTTGAGGGTGATAAATCTTCGCAGCACCAAAGCCCTAATGTAAGTCCTTGATCTCTTTGCAAGTTATTTCCATATAGCCATTTTCAAGTGAAAATGGTTTTCTATCCTTTTGTTTCCTTTAAAGTTTTAGTTTCTCTTAGTACTTTAATTTTTGTTTAGTAGAATGTTAATAAGGCCAAGGTTGATTGATTATGAGAAAAGTGTAAATTTGCTTTGCCACTAAGCATTGCATGAGGGCATGGCAATGGTTAAGTGTAGGGGATTTGATAGGTGTGAAAACACCCATCCTTTTACCACTTATTTCTTGCTAAAACGAGACCAAAACACGTATTTAATATCATTTGTTTGGAATTATGCGTGGTTTTTGTGTTTATTGTGTTTTCAGAGTTAACCGGATGAATATTGAAGAAAACATGGGATTGCACGGGTTTTATCGAAGAAAAAGACTCAAGACGAAGTCTATTGTCCAAGAGATGAAAAAGATTTGAAGTCATTGTGCCTATTTGAAGATTTATCGAAGAAAAAGGCCAAAGATGGAAGATTCTTATATGTCAAGGAACTCGAGTCTATTGAACAAAAGATTATAAGACGAGTTGGAATTATTCACCGACACTTCTCAAAATCCAAAGTCGGAAACGTTTATTTAAAGAAACGTAAAGACTAAAGAAGAAAGAAGAAAAGAAGCCCAAAAACAAAGCCCATTCACAAAGCCCACAAGAGACGCCTATAAATAGGACTTCACTTCACCATTTTGGGGACTAGTTTTTTTTAGTTAGTTTTTCATTTTTCATTTTCTAGTTTTAGAGAGAGAAAGTTCCAAACTTTCTCTCACTAAATTTTTCTTTGTTCTCATCTTTTAAATTTAAGTTTTCTTTAATTTTTGTATTTTGGATACTTTAATCTAATTCAAGTTAAGCTTTTAAGTACTTTAATCTCCTTCTACACTTCTTTGTTTACCTTAATGTTTGATCCGATTATTTGATTTTATACGGTTTGGATGATTGAAAGAGTTTGTGATTGAAGCTTAATCTTCCTTGTTCCTTTTTAAAGCTCTTACGTGTATAGGCTATAAGCTCTTAATGCTTATTAGCTTATTTCAAGGATAGCTTTTTACTTTTCGGATTTCATCAAGGTTTTGGTCATTCAAAAGTTTCGTTTATAAAATTTATGATTTTACGTTTTCGAAAGTTGTCAAATTTAAGCTTTTTGAATTGTTTTAGGTTCGGGTAGAATAGCTTATTGCATCAGCTTATTGAGTTTTAAACTTGCCACCATTTTCGGATAAATCTTGTGTTCATCGCAATATTTGATTCTCCACATTCCGACGGGTACTGGATTTGATCGCAATAACCCTTAAGGGTTCTACTTTGCGATCGGGTGACATCTTCCCTTATTCCGATCTGGATTGCGATCGCTTATTGCGATCGTATATTCCGACGGGACTAAGGTCTTTGGTAAGACGAAACTCTGCCCATTTTTCGCTAGCAACATTCCGATAGACATTATTCCGACCAACAACATTCCGATTGAGTTTGTATTCCGATCTGGGTTTTGTGACCACATTGCATTCCGACAGACTTGACCCTGGATATTCCGATGGATTGTTTTGACACTTATTCCGATGACACATTCCGATCTAGGATTCCGATGGACTAGTTTTAATCACATTCCGATAGATAAGAGTTTTTATATTCCGATAGCCTAAGTTTTAAAGTTTTAAAGTTTTAGCAGAGTTTTTAAGTGTTAGTTTAATTAAGTTTTCAAAGTATTTTTCTAATCTTTTCTTTACATTTTCAAGCTTTTATTTTTAACTCGTCAATTTAGTTTAATCTTTCAAAGCTTATAATTTACTCAACGCCACTTACATTTATTTACTATTGGTTTAAAATAGATAAACAAACCAACACCTTTTTATTAACCAAGAACAAATCATTCCACTTTAAACCGTGATCAATTCGAGAGGATTCCGAGAACTAATCTGAACCATAATAAACGCATATATCAATTCCGCATAACACTTAGATTGTTATATACATATACAAAGGTTTCTCTAAGTGTATTACTTGATCTAATCTCGTATACATAAAGCTAAATCGATCTAAGTTTGGGATCAACAAGTGGTATCAGAGCTTGTTGAGGAACTTTTGATCTTAAAGAACACATAAACCCTAAAAACACCAAAAACCCTAATTTTCTCAAAACCCTAAACAACATCATGTCAAATCCAGAAATAACCTCTTCCTCCCAACCTTTGCCAAACATCAAGATTCCCATGCTTGATGCAACCAACTTTGAATTGTGGAAATTCAACTTTGAACAATATCTGGGGATCTATGACTACACTCTTTGGGAGATCATTGAATATGGAAACACATTCAATAGAGCTGAAAAAGTTGCTGCTGCTATTGCTACAAGAACTGCTGTTGCTGGATGTCCAGAAGCAGATAAGAAAGAAAAACCTGGTGATGGTAGAGCTGTGTCTGCTGAAGACATAGCAAAGAGAAGGGTTGATATGAAAACCCTAAATATTCTGAAAGTCTCTTTGGGACAAGAGAACTAGCATAAATACAGAGGTTATGATTCTGCTAACGACCTTTAGGCAGCTCTTGAAGTTGCATATAGTGGAAATGAAGATACTAGGGAAGAAAAGAAGAAACAACTCATGCATGATTATGTTGTTTTCAAAGCTCAACCCAATGAGAAACTTAGCAGTGTGAGAAGCAGATTGCTTGACATTACAAGCAAATTGTCCTTCATGGGGACACAACTTGGTGATGTTGACATTAATGCCACTTTTCTTAAAAGTCTTGGTGAAGCGTGGAAGATTGAGGCAAGATCTATACTTGCCAACAACACTCACAAAAGTTCCACTTTTGATGACATCTACAACAAACTAAGGCTGTTGGAGAATGAAACCCTTCTGGAGCATGGAAGTATGTCGACTAATAGTAACATGGCTTTCTTCTCACATAGTGAAGGCCAATTTGATCAGAAGGACTCTTACATGCATCCAGTTACTGGATCATCATGTGTCAACGCTGAAACATGTCCTGTCAACGCCTCCTATTCAGACGTTGACACATACAAATGTGACTCACCAAGAGTTAAACCTGCTGGTTTGGATCTGGATACTGTATGTGCTTATATTGCTTCTTTGCCCAATGGTTTAGTGATTACATATGAGGACCTTGAGCAGATAAGTGATGAGCACTTGGAAGAAATGGATATCAAGTGGAATATGGATCTTGCTAGTATAAGAGCAAACAGGTGGAATAGAAGGTTTAAGAAGAAGATGACCTTCAATGCAAAGGACACAGCTGGATTTGATAAATCCAAGGTTGAATGCTACAACTGTCATCGTATGGGGCACTTCATGAGGGAATGCAGATCTCCTAGAAGATCTGATGCTGGTAAACCCTCAAGCCAAATTGTTAAGGCTCAGGATCCTAAGGCCATGGTTGTAGTTCAAGGAATTGATGGTATGGGATGGGATTGGCGTTATTTGGCTAAAGATGTAGAAGAGGATAAAGCTTTGGTTGCTGAAATTGAAGAAGAAGAGCATGTTCAATATGCTCTCATGGCACACTCCTCCTCTTCATCAGATAATGAGGTATACGATGATGATTTTTGTAGTAAGGGTTGTAGGTTAAATACTGAGAAACTTAACAAAGAGGTGTTAAGGTTATTAGATGATGTGAGTACTGAGAGATGCAAACTGTCTAACTATCAATTAGCTCTCACTCAAACTGAGAAAACAGTTTCTGAATACAAGAAAATGGAATTTGATTTAAAAGATAAAATAAATATCTTAAAACATGAATTAGATGCTAGTAATGATGTTAGGAACATCATGGAAAGGGTTAATAGTGATTTACAGGCTAAGTTAGATGAGGCCATTAAGAATAAAGATAATGTTGGCCTTAAAATTCAGAGATTTGATAGGGCCACACAAACCCTAGGAGAATGTGTGAATAAACAAAGGGATCCTAAGGACACGACTGGGATTGGGATGAAAGACTACTTAGTGGTTCCACCACCAGCTGGTGACTTCTATGGTGTCCAACAAAAGGACCTATCTTGGACTGGTTTGCCAGAACACCAAGAGGAGGAATTCATTCCTCCACCAAGAGTTGTCACCCCAGTTGAAGAGTATCAACAAAAGTTGACTGACTTGAATGAATGGAAGAAAGCTAACCCTACCTTGTTTGTTAAGGGTGGCTTGCTATGTGAAAGTCCTAATGAGTCAACTCCCATTAAGGTTATAAACCCAATCACTGGTAAAGCTGTTGACCTTGGCTCAAACACTATTAGAAAACCTAGCATTAAGTATGCAGAGATGTATAGGAATACTAGGTCACCTAAGAGCCAAGTTAGCAATGATGGAACAGGTTTCTTCTCTTCTAGACCTAGGGTTGTGTCTAGAAAAGCCAGTTACACTTGTGGTAGCTTTTCACATTTAGCATATAAGTGTGTTAACGCTTCCAAAGTCAAACGTTGTCAGACCCAAACCTTGTGTGCAGCAAAGTCCACAAGTTGTTAGACCTGCCCCATTCTTCACTAGAGGGACTAACACTCATGGACAAAGACCATTTCAAAAGACAAATACTTGGTCTAATAGGCAATGGGTTTCTGTAGCAAACCTTAGGTTCAACGCTGACAAGGGAAATTTCAGCGTTGACAAGACCAATTCCAACGCTGACAGAAACGTGACCAGACCCAAATATTTGCAACCACAGGGTAAGGGGTCTAAAGCTTCTTCAAGCTTGACATGGAGACCAAAGAAAGATCAAAACCCTAATGATAATAGGATTTCAATGACCTGCAACAGATTTAATTACATTTCAAAGGTCATTACAAAACCTATTGGGGTTAACTGGGTATTTCATCCAAAGAGAGATGAACATGGGGTTGTTATGAGAACTAATTCTGTTCTTGTTGAACAACCAGATGAATCCAAGTCTTCCAAGGCTTGGGTTCCCAAAGAAAACTAACTTGTTTTCTTTATGTGCAGGGCATTCAAAGACAGGTCAATGATTTTGGATATTGGGATAGTGGATGCTCAAGGCACATGACAGGGAAGGAAGATTATTTGACCAACTTCACTCCCATTAAGGATGGTGATAAGGTTTACTTTGGAGGCGGATATGGTACTATCATAGGCAAAGGAACACTTCTCACCAAGAACTTGCGTTTTGAGAACGTATTTCTGGTAAAGGATCTTGATTACAATCTTTTTAGTGTATCACAAGTTTATGATAACAAAAATAAAGTTCTGTTTACTGATACTGAATGTTTGGTGTTAAGCAAGGATTATAAGATCCCTGATGAGAAATATATTGACTATAGAACACCTAGGCATAAAGGCATATACAATGTAAATCTGAATGGGATTAGAATGAATAACAATATGTCTTGTTTTTATGCTAAAGCTTTAGTAGATGAGAGTAATTTGTGGCACAGGAGACTAGGGCACATAAACTTTAAAAATATAAACAGGCTTGTGAGACTTGGTTTGGTTGATGGTTTGCCTGAAAAGGCTTTCCACAATGACCACTCTTGTGTTGCATGTCTTAAAGGCAAGCAGCACAAGGTCTCATTCAAGTCTAAACAGGTGCATTCTAGTACTAGACCTCTTCACTTGCTTCATATGGACCTATTTGGTCCAACCAATATAGAAAGTTTGAATGGTAAATCATACTGCTTTGTCATCACAGATGACTTTTTTAGGTTTACTTGGACCTTCTTTCTAGCTATGAAGAGTGACACATCTGACACTTTAATTGATTTTATCACTCAGATTGAGAAGAAAACTGGTAATGAAGTTAAAATGCTTAGGAGTGATAATGGTGGTGAATTTAGGAATAAAGTGTTAGATGATTTTTGTGCCAGGAAAGGAATTACTAGGCAATTTAGTGTTGCCAGAACCCCACAGCAAAATGGGGTTGCTGAGAGGAAAAATAGAACCCAAATTGAAGCAGCCAGAACCATGTTGGTTGATGCTCATTTTCCTATAGCCTTTTGGGCTGAGGCTGTTAATACAGCTTGCTATGTTCAAAATAGAGCATTCGTCAACAAAATACAGAACAAAACACCTTATGAGTTACTTTGGGGAAGAAAACCTAATACTGGTTTTCTTAGACCTTTTGGTTGTCATGTAGTAGTTTTAGATAATAGTGATGCCTTAGGTAAATTTAGCGCAAAAGGTGATGAAGGCTACTTCATGGGGTATTCAGTGCAGAGCAAGGGATATAGGGTTTATCTTAAAAAGGAAAAACGTATTTTTGAAAGAGTACATGTCAGGTTTTTAGAGAGTAAACCTAGTGATCCTGAAAGTGGTCCAAATTGGTTGTTTGATTTGGAACCTTTATCTAGGACTTTAAATTATATGTCTGTCACTAATCCAGACACTGTGAAGGTAACTTCAAATGTTGTGGAAGAACAAGTTGTTAATGTTTCAGGTTCATGAAAAGGTTGGATCACAAGCAGAAAAGTCATCTCTTATACAAGAATATGTTACAATCCCCATATGGACAGATGCTTTTGCTGCTGCTGCTACTGCTGGAAGAGAAAATGGTGGTCCCCAAGTACCACCAGATAACAACATGCATGGTCCTTCAGGCGCTGACAAAGGCAAATCTGGCGCTGACAAGACCAATTCAGACGTTGATGGCTTAGACGTTGACAACAACAGTTCAAGCGTTGTTAGCCCCAACGCTGACAACCAAGGTTCAGGCGTTGACAACACTTCTGCACATCTTTTCTCTTCCACTTTTGAACAAGGTGAACCTTCCAATTTCTATGAAGAGGTTCATCCTCATGTTGATGAAAGAGAGTCTGAAGAAGAAGATATTGGCAACTTGGAGAATGAGATTGAAGACACCAGACTTTTTGAAGGAGGAGTTCTCACTTCTACTATGAAGAATCACCCCACTTCTCAAATCATTGGTGATATTATGACTCCTGTTAGGACTAGAAGGTCTCATCAAGGTCTTGGTGGATTTATTGCCAATATTCACAAGAAGGTTGATACCCCTCTTGTGCAAGCATGTTTGTTTGCCTGTTTTCTGTCACAACAGGAACCCAAGAAAATATTTGATGCTCTCAAAGAACCAAGTTGGGTGGAAGCAATGCAGGATGAGCTTCACCAATTTGCAATTCAGGATGTTTGGGAGCTGGTTGATTGTCCCAGATATGTCAGACCTATAGGGACAAGATGGGTTCTAAGAAACAAGAGAGATGAAAGAGGTATTGTCGTCAGAAACAAGGCAAGATTAGTGGCTCAGGGATATACATAAGAGGAGGGGATAGACTATGAGGAGGTCTTTGCACCAGTTGCAAGGATTGAAGCTATTAGGATCTTTTTAGCCTATGCATCCTGCATGGGCTTCACTGTCTATCAAATGGATGTCAAGAGTGCCTTCCTCTATGGAACAATTGTTGAGGAGGTATATGTGATGCAGCCTCCTGGTTTTGAGGATCCAGAGAATCCAGACAAGGTGTATAGAGTCAAGAAGGCTATGTATGGACTTCATCAAGCCCCTAGAGCATGGTATGGTACTTTGTCTACTTATTTAGTGGACAATGGATTCAAGAGGGGCACCATAGATCAGACACCATTTACAAAGAAGAAAGGTAAGGATGTGTTGCTTGTTCAGGTCTATGTTGATGACATCATTTTTGGGTCTACTGATCTAAATATGAGTGAGGATTTCTCCAAGCTTATGACAGACAAATTCAAGATGAGTGCTATGGGGGAGATGAACTTCTTTCTTGGTTTACAAGTTCAGCAGAAAGAAGATGGTATCTTCATCTCCCAGGATAAGTATGTGGCAGAGATCTTGAAGAAATTTGGCTTTTCTCCACATGAAAAGAGGGCTACTACTCCTATGGATAGAGAACACCCTTGGGGAAATATTGGAGATGGGAAAGATGTTGATGTCAGGCACTATAGATCCATGATTAGATCATTGATGTATCTTACAGCCTCCAGACCTGACATCATGTTTGTTGTGTGTGCTTGTGCACGCCATCAAGTGACTCCTAAGGAATGTCACCTTTATGCTGTGAAGAGGATCTTTAGGTACCTAAGATGCTATCCTAGTCTTGGTTTGTGGTACCCAAAGGATTCACCATTGGAGCTGATTGCATATTCAGACAGTGACTATGGAGGTGATAAGTTTGATAGAAAATCCACAACTGGTGGATGTCAGTTTCTTGGGAGCAGGTTGATATCTTGGCAATGCAAGAAACAAACAGTGGTGGCTAATTCTACAACTGAAGCTGAGTATATGGCTGTAGCTGCTTGTTGTGGACAAGTTTTGTGGATTCAGAACCAGTTGTTAGACTATGGGTATAATTTCATGCATACCAAGATATTTGTTGACAATAACAGCACTTTATGCATTATTAAGAATCCTGTACATCATTCTAAAACTAAACACATAGAAATTAGACATCATTTTATAAGAGATTGTTTTGAAAAAGGTTTAATACAGCCAGATAGGGTTGACACAGAAGAGAATGTGTCAGATTTACTAACTAAACCTTTTGATGCTGGGAGGTTTCAATACTTAGTAACAAGTATTGGAATGATCAATCTCACATAATATGTGTTTTGAAGTCTTTTTGTAAAAGTATGTACAGGATGATGCATTGTTATTGGTCTTTTTGAGGATTTAGATTTTCCACTATATTTTTCTAACACTGGCGAAGTTTGCTTAAACGCTGATAAGTGTTTTTGTAACGTTGTTAGCAATATATTTGTCTAACGCTGACAAAGCTTCCCTCAACGCTAACAAGTGTTATCGGGGCGTTGTCAGCAACAATGTTAGTTTTGTGGTTTTTCAATCTACATGTGCAGGTGGTGTTAGCAGTATACCAGTGGATACAGAGTTGCTTATGGATCATTGGAGAAGCATTTGGACATGTTTTTATTTATGGATGATGGTTGGAATCTTTAATTCCTATCTTGACATAAATTTTTATGTTCATGCATATTTTTAGCAACATATGTATCATAGTTTAAGGGGAGGTTTTAGGAACCTTTAGGATGTTTGGGTATCCATATGATACTCTTATCACAATTCTAGATTGTGTCCACAGGTGAGTATGAGTTAGTTTTACTAAATCATGAGGCACTGTAGCATGCAAAGTTGATATACTATGCATGCTGCCAAGACATTTTTGGCCTAGAATTGGTTGTGGTCTGTTGGGAGACTTGGGAATGATTTTGTCATGGGTTTTACCTGGGAGTAACAAGGAATTTTATAAGGTAACTTAGTTGTTAAGAGTTTTGGTTAGCAATGGACACTAGAGGACTGTTATGTCTATCTTGCATAAGCAAGTGTGCATAACTGGACAGTGCTTGCCGCCCTATAATACTTATCAACTTTTTGGTTATCTTCTCTAGGATAAATTACTTTGTTAAGGTCATTTTTCATTTTTAAACATTTTTATTTTTGGACGCTGACAAGTATTATTCCAAGCGTTGTTGTGACCAATTTAGACGCTGACATGGCTATGGCAAACGTTGACAAGAATATAGCCGTTGGGCATTGATAGGTTATTTTTGACCGTTGACACTCAATGGGACCTACCCAGTTGTTACTTTTTGACATATTTTTAGGCCGTAATTTTGGGAGCAGATAACTTTCATTTAATGCATGAGATAAACTTATTCTTTTTCAATATTTTCATGATTACATTTTGAAAATCCTTGCCTATTTTTGGGCCAATCACATGCATTTTGTTCTCCTATATCTTTGGCTCCTATTTTTAAACAGGGTACCAATTATTCTTGTCTAACACAATTTTCTCTTATCAACTTCATCTTTATCAATCATTCAAACAGCTTTCAACAATGGCACCAAAATTCAAACCAAGTGATTTGGAATTAGGATTCAGAAGTCAACACAACATGATCGCTTATCTTGAAGCTGATGATACTCTGTTTCCCCAATACACACAAATGGTGGCGTATTTGAACGCATCTCCTTTTAGGTATGCTCTTTCTCATGCACCACTCATTCCTGTCACACATATTAAACAGTTTTGGAACAATGTAAGTTCCTCAACAGTTAATAGAGTGACTACATTATCTTCTATTGTTCATGGGCGCACATGGGTGGTTACTGAAGCTTTGGTACGCCAAGCTTTGCATCTTGATGATGTTGATGATATAACCACCCTTCCCATTAGTGAAATAGAACAAGGACTAAGGGCTTTGGGTTATCCTTTTCCTGCTCAAGGAACTTTAAATAAATATCATAAATAGGAGTTTCCCCCAACCTGGAAGTACCTAATACATGTCCTCTTACAGTGTTTGAGTCCCAAGTGCACTGTACACAATGAGATCAATAGATCTATTGCAAGTGCTATTGTGTGCATTGCTACTGGGCAAAAGTTTAATTATTCCAAAATGATTTTTGAGCGCATGTGTAAAAATAAAGGGAACAAAATGACTTTAGCTTATCCTAGATTTTTACAAATGGTTTTTGATGTCCAAGGTTACTACACAAGGGATCATGATGATTTTTACGAGATCCCTGTGCAAAAGAAAGCAATTTTTATGAAGATGAATTCACCCCCACATCATGACCTACCCCTAACCCCTGCTATGATTGCTGTCATTGAAGCAGCACAACCCCAACCAGACCCCCAACCCCAAATTAACCCAATACCTGAACCTTTACCTTCACCACAACATATGCAAATTGACCAAGAACCCTTCGACGCTGACACGTTAAATGTTGGCGTTGATGTGCCTATTTCAAACGTTAACACAAATCTTTCACAGACCCAAACACCCCTTAACGAACCCACATCCACTCAATCCACATCTTCTTCTCCCCCAACACAATATAGGTTACAAAAACGCCAAAGGACTACTAGAGTGTTCTCCTCTAGTGGTCCTAGCCATGTAGCAGAGAGAACCACCACCACAAGTGTGGTTGGTGTTATGGATGAGGCTGGGACTATTGGTTCTGGCTTAGAAGCTGGCCAAGATAGTCCTACCATCATTAAGACCTCATCCATGCCCAATGAATCTAACTTGGGAGGTCAAATACCCATTTTAGAAGAGGGCAGATTGCAACCAATGACCCTAATGGAATTGACGGCTGTCTGCATGAGCTTGCAAAAGCATAATGCAGACTTGGTACAAGTTGTCAGCACACAAGGCCTTGAACTCAAGCAATTGACGGAGAGGATTGTTATTTTGGAAACTGCTAACACAAGGAGAGGGATGGAGGAATCTTCCAAAGGGGAGGATGAACAAATAAATGTGAGTGGTAAGGGCAGCCATGATGGTCAATCTTTGGATGTTGCTGAGGCCCTAACAAGTTTGAAGAAACAGACAGGTTTTGATATGCCTCTAATCTCTCCTACAAACTTAAATTTGTCATTTACAGCCATGTTGGAGGAAATTGCAAAAGGCGCTGAGGCGGGAAATTTGAGCGTTGATTGTTGGGTCTACCAGATGTAGATCTTGCAGCCTGTCAGGACCGGTGAATGACTTCTGTAATCACAAGTCAAATCACAAAGAGACTCTATACACAATATGAATGTAAAATATAAATGTAATCAAGAAGAACAGAATAACTATAAAGACTTGATCCTCTCTAAGGATTTCTAATATTAATAATCACTAGAACTACGTTTGGTGATGGTGTATCTAACCCTTCTGCCTAAGGTTCCTTTTATACTACAAGGAAACCCTAATACATCATTAAAGAAAACGTGTAAAACTGATATGCATATCCTTTCCTAACATATCTCATGCATATCCTAACAGAATATTAAGTAAATAATAAAGTTTGACTTCGACTAGGACCAGGAGCAGGACTTTCTCCTACTACTACTAGGACCAGGAGGAACTACATACCTCCTAGTCTACCTATTACATATAACTATTACAATGGTCCTAATAATCCTCCCCTAAACTTGAATTTGACCTGTTGAGTTCAAGTTTCCTGGAAAACGTGCAAATAAAGTCTGAGGATTGTATCAGCAAAACAAATAGCAGCATCATCAAGATAAGAATCAGAGTAACCGCCGCAACATGAAACACTAGAAGCGTCTCCAAAGCTTGTAACAAATCAGCATCGTGTTGAATCTTTTCAGCAACATGAGCAGATTTGATGAGCCTTTACCAAGTAGCTGCTCGCTCTTGGGCTAGCTAGTCATTCTGGTGGAATAAGCATCACCCTGGGAGACTAGAACCCAGCCCAACTCTTAGAACGTGAATCAATGGTGAGTGGGAGTACCCTGATGATTTTAGACAAACCATCACATCCGTTAACGGATTTGATGCGTCTTTACCAGAAGCCGTATCCCTCTGGACTCGCCAACTCTTAGCAATGAATCATCGGTGAGTTGAACACCCAATAGCTTTAAGCAAGCTATTACAGCTATCAACGGATTTGATAAGATCTTTACCAAGAGCCGTACCCCCTTGGATTAGCCACTTTTCAGTCCAAAACTATGGCAAGTGAAAACCATCCAGTTTTGGGTAACCTGGCAACCATCAACGGATTTGAGAATCGCACCAGGAGCCGTACCCTCAAGGTGAATCAACTTTTTCTTGTCGATTAGACATGGTAAGTTGAGAACCATTTGTTTTGTGGACCACGTCCAACACCAAGTGAAGCCAAGTACCAGGACAAGCTCAAATCAGTAACCAGAACCCACAATGTGAAGCAGCCAAGGGATATTATTCACAAGTATTAAAGCTAAACTGTGTTAAAAGTATAAGCAGATATTATATAGAAAGTATATTTTTTTTTTTATGAATTTTTATATTATTTGTGTTTTTTTTAACTATATATAATGAAGTTCACCAATCACTGTACATATTGGTGAAAAGAATGAACATAAGAACAAATGAACAAAAATACAAAGCATAAACACTTACAACCCAATCACCTTACATACCAGAAGCAGCCTTCTTATCTGCTATCAACCGCGCCTGAATACGTTCTACCAATGTCGTGGCCATAGAGGACTCATTTCCAGAGGGAGCAGTAGAAATTTGCAAGTGACTCGCCAACATCGCCTCCATCGAAGAAATAGTCAAAGGATACTCCACATCCGTCAGCATAAACACCATATGACCAGATTCTAATTCCAACATATGAACACCACATCCAGCATATAGCTTCCAGCGCAGAATCTCCCATTGCATTTGATCCTTCCATATGCCCGAAACAGGAGCATTAGGAGGAGCATCCAACATCAGCTTGAGATCAGCCCAGATACTCAGACCAGGCCATGAAGACACAGCCATTGGGTCAAACGGCATACTAGAATCAACAAGTCCATACAATGCCATAAGATCCATACGGTCAGCCCAAGACAACACACCCTGCAAACCCGTTGCCAATCGCACAGACCCATCACTCAAAGTAATCCGATGGGATACGCCACCAGGAAGTGTTGTAGAACGCTCAACCATATAACCAGTAATGTTCCCATTGCCCAAGGGTAAGTCAGAATCGCTGTCAGAAGCTGCATCAATTAAATTCTCGGGATCACGCTTCTCAAAAGGAACTGTCTTACCACGGCGAATACGACGAGCTTGTTTCTGGCGAAGGGAACGTCTAGGTGTGGGATCAGTAGGTGTTGATTCAACCTTTACCCTAACCTCAGCAGCAGCAGGGGAAGCAGTAGAAGTAGACTCATGAATGTGTCCACCCAATGGACCACTAGGAGCTGCATCAGAAGTAGGATTAGGTTAAGTTCCAGGAACTGGTGGTGATGGAGATGGCAAATCAGGTGTAGTAGCAGCAGTTGTGGTGGTGGTAGCAAAGGTGGTTGGTGGAACCGGTGTGGTGGTGGTAGTAGCAGGTGTGGTGGTAGAAGCATGAGTGGTAGTGGTAGCATCAAAGGTGGTGGTAGCAGGACCAGCAGTAGAACCCATAGGAGCAACCAAAGGTGAAGTAGAAGGACCAACGGAAGTAGCAACAAAACCAGAAGGACTAGCAGCAGAACCAGGAGTGGGTGCAGACGAAGGACCAGTAGAATCAGCAGGCGTAGAAGAAGTCACACCACGAGGATGGTAAATAAACCTTTCCGGAATAGGTTGATTCTGACGCTTAACCATCTTTTCATAAAGGGCCTTTAGCTCATCAAAAGTCAAAGCCCGCACCCGGGCCCACGTCCAAGGAGCATTAAAATGAGCAGCAGACTGATATTTCACATAACGTTGCATCTGCTGACGCTCCTCAGCCCGAGATAAAGGTCTGTTCTTTCTCTGTTTCTTAAGTTCTGCAGCAAGAGCCAACTGATGCTTACGCATCAATACCATAGCCCGCGGAATACAATTGTGTTCATCAACATCATCACCCAAAAGATCTTTAAACTGAGCATAATCCCGAGTGAGAACAGTCAAAACTTGCATCCATTCACTATCACTCCAATGCATGGCATCATGCTGAATCTGTTCACGCCTGCGCTTTCGAAGCTCTTCCTCAGCAGCCCTATCAGCTTCATCAATCTCAGCCTGAACCCGACGAGCAGCCTCCTCACCTAGCCTTTCCTCTTCAATCTGGCGACGGGTACGCTTGCGAGATGCGGATGGAGCATCAGTCATAGGGACCTTGCCCTTCGAATCATGAGAGGGACCAGCATGAGAACCATCAGCAGGATCAGAAGCACCACCCATAGAAGGGGGAATAGCACCAGGAGAAGGAACACTGGAGGACGTTGGAGGAACCGGCAAATCATCATAAACTTTATCAGCAAAGGCAGCCTTTGCCAACAACGTCAAGCCATCCTCAACATTCTCCGTACCCTCCGCATCAGAATCTGAATGGACCACATGCTTCTTGCGACGCCGTTGCTGAGTTTCCAACGCCTTGATGCGATCAGCCAGAGGAAGAACAAACTCCCTTGTAAGCTTCCGATGTTGGTTTAAATCAGCTTCCAAACAAATCATCCGCTCATGGTACCTGCGCATAAGATCAAGCAAAGAAATCAGTGTAGTAGGCTCCTCCGCCTGCCCACCAAGAGAACTTGGATCAGGGAAAGCATCACTGGAGCCCGAAGCAACATGTGGGTCAACCTGTGGAGTACTAGCATCAAACGGTTTATCAGTCGAGTGTGGGGCAGGACTAGGAGGTGGAGTCTTGACAAATGGAGACCTGTGTGGGACTGAAGAAGGACCAGCCTTGGAAGGGGATGGTTTTTCAACCACCACCTCTTCAACCAGCTCCTCCTCAACCACAGGAGTGGCACCAACAGTAGGAGCCTCCTCCTCCATGGGGTCATCATCAAGCACAACAAACTCAGGAGCCTCCTCCTCCTCACCCAAAGGACCCTGAGCCAATCCCAACATGGCCTCATTCAAGGGCCTCCATTCCCCAGTAAACCCATTGACCATATTGTAATACACTTTAGCTGTAAGTTTAGACGGCACATGCTCAGTCCTATCACGAGGAATGCAAACAAGGATTTCTGAAGAAACCTAGGGTACATAAGAAACTTCTTTCTCAAACCAGTAGTAGACAAATTACTAACCATCCCCTCAAATAGATAATGAGAAAAGTTAAACACTCTACCCTGGGCTAAGCAAATAAGACCAGTAGCCAAAGGAGTAGGGAAAGCATCCCAACTCCTAGACTTGGGACTCATACAATGGATTAAAAAGTGGACCAGAAGCTTCCATTAGGGGGAAAACCTATTTTTCTAGAAGTTAAACTTCCCCCCATGTTCATATCCTAAAGCAGCCATCCCCTCCAATACTTCAACATTGGGGATGGATTCAACACCACCCTCATCCTGAAGATGAAGAGAAGAGCGAATAGAAGCCTCAGTTACCACATATGCACGTCCATCTATGGTAGCATGGAGTGCACGTGGACGACCAGCCACATTCACAAGTTGAGCAGACGCCCAAAATTGACGAATCACACTATCATATATGGTGGGACAGACAGTAAATGCAAACCTTAGGTTAGAAGCTTCAATGAAATCCAAGATGTCAGCAAAATGTTCACGATGTGGACCATCACCCAGATAAGCAACTCGGTTGTGAGCAGGTTGGTAAGCAAGAGAAGCCATGGATCTTGATTAATTGATGGAAGAAGGATTGTGATTAGGGTGAAGAGAGTAGAAGCGGTTTTGTGTGTGTGTTAATTGTAATGAGTGAGTCAAGGGTGTATGTTGACCATAAATATAGAAAGTGGTAACTGTTCATTGACCCCTATTAATGGGGGGTTGCCCTTTCAAATTAAACCACAATTGCATAGTAACCACTTGCCCTTTTTAACATAATTACCAACTCCCAATTAACCATGCATAATTTAAAACTGTAAATACCAGGATTGGGAGCATTGACCAAAAGTCAAAGCACACAATGGTCAGACTAGGAGCAAAACGTGATTAACAAAGGACAAAAGGAATGAACAGTATGCCAGACCAGTACCAGGAGCCAAACACCACTTGACATGGAAGGATTTTAAACCACCAGAAGCCAACCAAGTATAACTAGAAGCTGACCAAGGAGGACCAGAAGTCAGTCATGTAAGGCCATATCCACCAAAAGAGAGCAAAATCCTCCATAAGAAGCACCACACACCATTAGAACCAAGAAAATGTGTTGAGAAAATCTATCAATACGTTAGTCTGTCCTAATATGTACACAAAGCCTCCCCTTAGGCTTTGACTCCCCTCAATCCTAGACCTCAAGGATTGACCATCCCAATATGAACCACCAAGTGGTTAAACCGAGGACCATCAAAAGCTTTAGTCAGCAAATCAGCAACATTGTCATCCGTATGAACTTTAAGAACCTGTATCAGCTTCTTCTCATTGGCATCCCGTATAAAATGATGCCGAATCTCAATATGCTTCGTCCGCTGATGAAAAACAGGATTCTTCACAATGCAAATAGTGCTTTGATTGTCAATGAAAATTTTGGTATTCATAAAATTGAAACCATAGTCCAGCATCTAATTTTTAATCCACTAAACTTGTCCACAACAACTAGCAGCCGCAACGTATTCAGCTTCTGTTGAAGAAGTAGCTACTATAGTCTGTTTCTTGCATTGCCATGAGATAAGTCGACGACCCAAAAACTGACAACCACCAGTAGTAGACTTCCTGTCATTATTAGCACCAGCATAGTCACTATCACTATAGGCTTCTAGAACAAAAGGTGATTCTCTAGGATACCATAGACCCAATTTAGGTTGAGCCTTGATATATTTGAAAATCTTCTTCACTGCATTTAAGTTCGAAACCGTGAGAGTCACCTGGTGTCTAGAACAAGCACTTACTGCAAACATTATGTCCGGACGTGATGCAGTCAAATACATGAGGGAGCCAATCATAGACTTGTACATGTGAACATTTACCGGGGGGTCTGGCTCATTCTTAAGTTTGATTTTAGCAACTTCATAAGGAGTTGATGCTGGTCTAAGAGGATCCATGTCAAACTTCTGAAGAATCTCATGGACATATCTATCTTGACTGATGAAAATCCCATCCGATTGTTGCTTGACCTGAAGACCAAGGAAGAACGACAGTTCTCCCATCGCACTCATCTGAAATTCGCCTTTCATCAAGTGTTCAAACTCATCACACCACTCCTTCCTGGTAGAACCAAAGATAATGTCGTCCACATAAACCTGAACAAGGATAATGTCCTTGGAATTCCGCCGTAGAAATAGTGTCTTGTCAATAGTACCTCTTCTATAGCCATTCTTTAACAAGAAAGTTGAAAGACGCTCATACCAAGCTCTAGGAGCCTGATGTAACCCATAAAGAGCCTTGACCACCTTGTAGACTTTCTTGGGATGAAGTGGATCAACAAAGCCCTTAGGTTGAGTGACATACACCTCCTCATCAATTTTGCCATAGAGAAATGCACTCTTGACATCCATCTGAAACACCGTAAAGCCAACATAAGAAGCAAAGGCCAAAAACAGACGAATGGCCTCTATCCTTGCAACCGGCGCAAAAACCTCAGTATAGTCAATGCCCTCAATTTGAGTGTGTCCTTGTGCGACAAGCCTAGCTTTATTCCTTACGACAATTCCCCGTGCATCCTTCTTGTTCTTGAGAATCCATTTGGTATTGATAGCTATCTTTCCATCTGGTAAGTCAACCAGAACCCAAACATTCTGAAACAAGAATTGCTGCATTTCCTCCTGCATAGCCTCCACCCAACTTTGATCCTCAAGAGCATGAGAAACAGACCTAGGTTCCACCTGTGAAAGAAAACAAGCAAACAAACAGTGTTGAAAGTCCGTATGATTATTACGCTTTTGATCCTCAATATAGCCCACAAGAGCATGAGGATCAGACGAGGCCTTCTGCTGCATTCCGCGTGTTTTGACAGTAGAACCAGGATCTCCAATTATTTGAGTGGTAGGATGATCTTTATGTGTTTGCAAGACTGGATTGGAAGAGACCTCCACTTCTGGTTCCAAGTTATTGAGATCACCAACAAAGTCAGCATCATATGAAGCATTTTGGAAAATCCCATCTACTGGTTGTTTATGAATATCATCCAGCTTGGTAGAAGACTTCTTTTCATGGTTCCCCAAATCAGAAGGACTGGAGAAACGAGTATTGGAAGCAGACTCACTAGCCGGAGTACCAATAGGTGATAAGCTAGCACTAGGAGCAGAAGCTGGAGTACCAGGAGCAACTTTGTCAGTAGGCTCAACCAAGGGAAACTCAAAACTACCTTGAGCAGCTGCTTTAGTAGCTTCTTGTTGTTGTTTGAGAAGAGTGTCAAGAGCTGCTTGGGAATCCTGTACATCCAATGGAGTTGCATCACTAGGAGGAGTAGGAGAAATTGTGGTGGAATAGGATGGAACCACAAAAATGTCATCCTCATCATCTGAATCAGAAAGACTAGAAGGAACACCAGTACTAGAAGTTGCAAACACTTGTGGTCCTGCATCATGGTTAGTTTTGAAACGAAAATATCCTAACGAATCACTAAGATAATCAAGATCAAAATACCATTCTGGACCTTTGCCTTGGATGTTTGACTTCTCCTCAAAATACCTGAGATTTATAGTTTCAATGATCCGTTTGGCTTGAAGATTGTAGACACGATACGCCCGAGAATGAGCTGAATATCCCATAATGTATCCTTCATCTGCCTTGCCATCAAACTTCCCCAAATAGTCACTAGTATTCAGAATGGTGACTGGACACCCAAAAGGCTTCAAATGAGCAATATTTGGAACTTTGCCCGTGAGCAGCTCATAAGGAGTCTTCTTGTGAGGATTGGTAATAGAAACCCTATTCAAAACATAACTTGCAGTATTAACAGCTTCTGTCCAGAACATGGTTGGAAGCCTGGAATCGGCAAGCATAGTTCTTGCTGCTTCTATTAGTGTCCTGTTCTTTCTTTCTGCCACACCATTCTGTTGAGGAGTCCTAGCAGCACTATAATCTCTTTTGATGCCCTTAGCATTGGAAAGTGTGATGAGGTCTTTATTTTTAAACTCGGTTCCATTGTCGCAACGAATACCTTTAACTCTCTTAGACAACTGGTTCTTGATCAAGGTAAGAAAATCTCTAAGAATTGAGTAGGTCTCACTCTTGGCAGCCATGAAGAACACCCATGTAAACCTGCTATATCCATCAGTTACCACCAGACAGAATTGTTTGTGGTCAATGCTCCTAATGGAAGTAGGACCAAATAAATCCATGTGTAGTAGCTGCAATGGTTCAGTAATAAGACTAAGAGCAGTAATGGCCTTGAAGGATGCTTTGTGCTGTTTGCCTTTGCTGCAAGCAATACACTTTATATCATTTCTAAATGACTTGGGAGGTAAACCAGAGACCAGATTCAGATTTGCAAGTTTGTGAATGGTCTTGAAGTTCACATGCCCCATCCTTCTGTGCCATTGAGTGGCTTCATCTTCTGAGGCTTTAGCAACCAGACATGCTAGTTGACCTGTAGGGTGGACTTCATTCAGCTTGATGCTATAAAGATTGTGTCTTCTAGGGATTCTGAGCAGAACCTATGAGTCATCCGGAAGCTGAAAGTCTTTGGAGAGCACAAGTGCATCAGTATCCGTGAAGAGAACAAACTGCTTCTTGTCACAAATCTGAGAGACCGAAATCAAGTTGAAGTGTTGAAGTGCTTCCACATAGTAGACCTGCTCAAAGTTTAGATTAGGAGTCTTTATCGTCCCTTTGCCTGTGATTCTGCCTTCACCCCCACCAAAATAGACCTTACCTCCATGAAAAGGTACAAAGTTAGAGAGAAGACTTTTATTTCCAGTCATGCTCCTGGAGCAACCACTATCAACAATGCCTAAACTAGGATCCTGGTATGGAGTAACCTACAACAACAAGTTAATAAAAATGTAAAAGTTAGTTTCTTAAGGGGACCCAAACCTTTTCAGGTTTGAGCCTGCCTTGTGGATCTTTAGAATAGTGCCAAGAAGATTGATGAGATCCACCGTTGTTCCTTGGTTGCCTATGCATCATTTGGGTATTATTATTTGACCAAGGACAACCTGCTGAGGGCTTAACAGCAGTTCCCAAATTTCCAAAACCCAAATACGTGTGGTCCAAATTATGTGAATAGATTGGATGAAAATTTTGAAAATAATTGTTGGTTGTTTGGAATCCACTATTTCTCCAATAATCAAAAGCTAAAGGAGAGGATACTCTAGAAGTATTAAACGTTAGAGCACTAGGATTAAGTCTTCTAGAAGCATATGAAGCAGCTCCTGGTGGACCAGGAGCAGGAAAAGCATAATTAACAGATGCATGTGTGTCATAATAATCACAATCTTTAATTAAATGAAAGGCACTGCCACAAACAAAACATGTTTTGAAAGACCTTTTATTAGAATGAGATTGTTTCATACTGCCTACTTTATTACACACATTTCTAGGAAAAACATTCTTCCTAGGACTCAATAAACTAGGACCAGACACACTTGACTTGACAGCAACTTTTTCTTCACACTTCCTAGCACCAGTAGCAGCATGTTCATTCAACTTGGAAATTGTAGGTCTTGACTCTTCACTTGAACCACTAGATGCAGAGTCACCGGCTTTGTCACTGAAAGTACATGAGACAAATTCATTAGTATTAGTAGAACTTGTTGGGGACTCAAGCATCTGTGATCCATCCGAGTCATTATGCCATGTGGTGGGCATAAAAGTTCCAGTAAGAGGAGGAGGGACAGCATGCATTTCTGCTGCTGGTTTAAACCTATTGTAACTAGGTTTGCCCTCATCCTCTTTGTCGGCATCAAAGACACTTGAGAAAGATAAATCAAATACATCTTCTGAATCAATATATTTTTCAAATCCTAAGCCTCTTTTAGTTCTGCCAGACATGCTACTATCAATTAATTTTGAAAGATTTTTAGGTGCCTTTTGCCATTTGTCAAATCTTAGCATTGTAGCATCTAATTTAGCTTGCATCTCCTCTTTTTCTTTGATACTAGCATCTCTTTCAGTTTCTGTATATTTAAGCATATTTGTAGTGTTTTCTAAATCAATGCTTAGTATCCTGATTTTATCCTCATACGCACGTTGTGTATCTTGTAACCACCTCTTTTGTTGTTCCAATGTGTTTAATGAAGCCTTATAGGCTTGAACCTCTAAAAAATACTTATCATTTTGATCATTTACTTCATTAAATTGGGACAACAATTCTGAGTATTTATCATGACAACCAAGAGGACAATGTTGTACCTGAGGTGAGATGCCCATAAGAGCAAACTCGTCTGCTTCTTCTGCATCAGAGAGATTCCCAGCAATCATTGCAAACACGTCAGTCGAGGACTCAGCTGACTCCAGAGTAGAAGCCTGATGATCATTCCAGTTGACCATAGAGTCAACAGATACCAATGCCTTCCTGTCATCATTTATCTCCTGAACCTTGAAAGCGGAGTACCTGCTCTTATCCTGATCATTCTTGCTAGGGCACTCCCTTGCAAAGTGACCCTGTTGCTGGCAGTTATAGCATCGTACCTTGCTTCTATCGAATCTTGCTGGCTCCCGAGGGTTGTAATTAAATTTCCTTCCTGCTTTCTTCTCAAACTTGTGTACCCTAAGAGTAAGCATGGCCATCTGCCATTTAAGATCCATCTCATCCAGGTCAAGTTTATCGACCTGTTTGAAGTCATCAAAAGCAAGTTGTTGTTTAGCATTAACATCAGCCACAAAAGAATGAAGAACAGCTTCTACCATACTACCAGACTTGGCAGCAGGATCAGGAGCAGAAGTATGCTGAACAGTATGCTGAGAGGAGACAGTATTGCTTGGGGTACTTGCATATGACATGGGACTAGATGCCATATAACTCACAAAGGCTGAATTAGCAGGAGTGGGAAAAGAGTCACTTGAAAATCCTCTTACATGGGGTTCGAAAGTTCTGAGCCTATGAAACAGATCATCAAAAGTGAGATAGTCAAGCCCACATTTGGCTTTGAGAGAGATCACCACCTGATTCCATGAGTAGGGTAAGGCTTTAAGAAACCTTGCATTAATGTCACCATCATCAGGCTTTGACCGAAGTTGATTCAACTGGCTCAATATCTTCTGGAACCTATCATACCCTTGATTTAGACCTTCAGTTTCTGAGATTTTGAATTCTGTGAATTCATCTCTCAGCATGGACCTTCGCATTTTCTTTGACTCCTCATTCCCACCGAACCTTGCTTTTATGCCATTCCAGATCTCTCTGGCATCATCCAAATGGTAGAAGTCACCCATGTGATCTTCAGGAAGAGATTGAAGCAAAATCGTTTTTGCTTTTACCTCCTTCTGAATAGCTATGATTTCCTCATGAGATTTAGGGTCAAGAAGAGTAATATTACCATTCTTGTCTCGTCCAGTAAGCTTCCTGCTGTTCCCATTCAGAATGATCTTCCAAAGATCTTGATCAGTGTTGTGATCCACCATTCCATCTTCATTGCCCAGTTATCATATTCACCCTTTTTCAGAAGAGGGAATTTACCATTCGTGTTAGAGACCGTAGCCAGGATCTGCTGAGGTTGCACAATTTTAGGAGTGCTGTCTTCTCCTGTTTGAGTAGAAGTTGAGGCAGACATGATAAACAAAATGTCAGAAATAAGAAAACTTGATTCTTCTTGTATAGAGACCCTTCCAGGCTCTGATACCACTTGTTGGGTCTACCAGATGTAGATCTTGCAGCCTGTCAGGACCGGTGAATGACTTCTGTAATCACAAGTCAAATCACAAAGAGACTCTATACACAATATGAATGTAAAATATAAATGTAATCAAGAAGAACATAATAACTATAAAGACTTGATCCTCTCTAAGGATTTCTAATATTAATAATCACTAGAACTACGTTTGGTGAAGGTGTATCTAACCCTTCTGCCTAAGGTTCCTTTTATACTACAAGGAAACCCTAATACATCATTAAAGAAAACATGTAAAACTGATATGCATATCCTTTCCTAACATATCTCATGCATATCCTAACAGAATATTAAGTAAATAATAAAGTTTGACTTCGACTAGGACCAGGAGCAGGACTTGCTCCTACTACTACTAGGACCAGGAGGAACTACATACCTCCTAGTCTACCTATTACATATAACTATTACAATGGTCCTAACATTGACAAGGAGAATTTGAACGCTGACATGAGTATCTTGGGCGCTGACAAAGCAGAATTGGACGTTGACAGATCTGCAAATGAGGTTGATGTATTCCAGTCATCATCCATCATCAAAGAGGTTTCTTCACAGGTATTACCATCTACCTTGCCAATAATTGATCCATTAGATAAGGGTAAGGGTATTATGGTAGAAGAGGTTGTTCCAAAGAATGCAGCCCAAATTGAGTTTGATAGAAAGTTGGCTGCACAAATTGTGGAACAAGAAAGAAAGGAGGTGGGAGAGTCACCTTTTGTTGTCACTTCAGAAGAGCAAGAAGGAAGTGATGAAGCCAGTTCAGACTCAAGTGTTATGATCATAGAGCAGCCAGAAAGACTTGAGTATGGAGATGAGTTGGCCAAGGAGAAATTGAATGAGTTGAAATTACAGGTTGATTTTGATATGCCAGAGGTTGTTCAGATGTACCATGCCTGGGAAGATAGATGTATAGAGAATCCACATTTTACCATTTCAGATCAGATATGGGGTTTGGAGATTCTTCTCAGAGTACAAAAGGATTGCAAGGTCATTCTAAAACACAAAGCAAGCAATGTTCTCTCCAATTTGAAAAGGGATAGAAAGGAGTTGTAATTCATGCTGCTCAGATGTCATGGAACAGGGTGGACTTATAAGAAATTGACTGGGTTGACATTTGAAGAGTTGGAATGTAGAGCTTATCCCATTTGGGTTAGAGTGCAGGAAGAGAACACTCTAAGACTTCTTTCTGATGAAAGCAAAGAAGAACTTGCAAAGGAAATGGAGCTCAATAAGGCAATGTTTGTTCCTAGACCAATGAAAAAGGGAGTTTCTCTTGAGTTTCCCAAAGATATGGATCCATTACATCCAAGTGAAGCTGTCATAAGAAAGATCCTCAAACTCTCACCATTAGAAGCTTCAAATATGGTACAAGTGTTACCACTTGATTCCAGAAACCCAATTGTAAGCTATGAGGAAGATGAATGTGGGTTTTGGAAGATTGGCAGGTATGGAAAAGAGGTTCACACTTTTACCACCCTTATATCTTTGTTTGCAAGTTTTGACAGAGAAGACTTGGTAGACCTATGGAGGTTATTAGAAGCCAAGTATGTGACTAAAGCACCAACTTCAGTCAATGGAATAAAACTGTGGTCAACATTCAAGAGAATGTGTGGACCAATTGATGAAGATCCTGCTATTTGGAAGGATCTTGAAGATGATCTCAGTGGTCTTCAATGGAGGTTATATTCAGCTGCTGGTGTTTATTATTTGAGTTCTACAAAGTTTGCTGAGTATCTACTTGTGGATGGTCAGTACTTCATGTCCAAGGAAGTCTTGGAGAAGATGAAGAACACTCAGCTAGAAATTGATTATTCAAGTGATGTGGCAAAAGACTTGATCAGATTTATTTATTACCAATATGAGAAGGTTTGTAAGATTCCTCCTAGTCCTTAATGTTTATTCAGAAACTTGATCACTAGAGTAGATATCAAGTTTAGGGGAGGATTGTTGGGAATAAATTATAGCCAGTCTACTTGAGCGCTGACAAGAGTCAAACAAGCGTTGACAGGAGTAAAACAAGCGCTGACAGATCAAGCGTTGACAAGACAAAGTCAAGCGTTGATACATTGAAGACAAGCACTGATGGAAGGATATACTCTACGTGTTTATTGTATCCTAGATTACTTCTAGTAAAGATAGGAACAACAATGTATTCTCTATATTTATCTTTACCTAGAATAGTTGATACGTAGATTATTGTACAAGGCTTCTTATATCTATAAAAGAAGACCTTTAGGTTATTGTTTAATATAAGTTTTCATACGTAAACTACTTTCATTGTAAGCAAGTTTGATATCATTAATCAAAGTGAAAGTTTGTTTATATCTTGTGTGTTCTTGTTTAAGTGTTAATTCCGCATAACACTTAGATTGTTATATACATATACAAAGGTTTCTCTAAGTGTATTACTTGATCTAATCTCGTATACATAAAGCTAAATCGATCTAAGTTTGGGATCAACAAGGACATTAATAAAGGAGAGGCCGGAGGATAAGTCTTAAAGGGTAGAAAAGTCCTCTCAACATACGAAAAGTATGTGAGATCATGATCCACGGGAGGTGGGTGGGTAAAGGAAGCACATTGTCATCCCCCAAAGACAATGGATGATCACTGAGCGGCAAAGCCGTAAAGGTGTCAATCATGGAATGGTCAATGTCACCCCCCGGGTCAATGCACTCATCCTCGGTAATGGTTTCTAAAGGTTGGGATAAAAGGTGCTCAGGAGGGGGACTTGGGACAATATCTTCATGCAACAAATTATCAAAAAGAATATCCCCCTCCGTGTCATCATCATCAATACCCGGAGGTATTAAGAGAATGTCGATTTCCTCCATAGCTGTATCATTATTCTCAACTGAAATAATAGACGGAGGTAAAGACTCAGAAATAGGAGCAGAATTCAATGCTTCAATTTTAGCAATAAGAAGATGAACTTTCAGTAATTTGTCGCAAAGAATAACATCTTCCACCTCATCTACAAGACCTAGTTCAGTGGTGAACTTCTCGTAAGTCGGAGAGAATAAATCAACATCGCCCTCATCGCCCGGAGGAGATTGAGAAATTTCAAAGGTGAAATTCTCATAGCATGGAGAAAAATCATCATCATTAAGAGCGACCTCGTCCGTAGGCTTCACAAAAGTCGGCACATCACAAACCTCATCAAAGAATTTATCAAGATCAAAATCACTAATCTCACTTGATGTATCACTATCCTTAGACGCATTAGGGATATCAAGAGTAGGAGTAGTAATCTAGAAGATGGGTTGAGATTATAGATATCATCCTCGTCATCATCATTAATAGTATGGACGCACAAGAGGAGGAGTATAATCACTAAGATTAGATATTTTCTCTTGTTGCTGTCATTTTTCCTCATCCCTTGCTTCGCGTATGCTAGCTAATTCTTGTTGAACGTATTGAAGTGTATTTAAAAAAATGGCTCGTTCTTCTTCACTCATTCCAACAGAAGGTTGATGATCGAGGGAGTAACGTGGGGGCTCGAAATTATAAAAACCGGAATCATAGTACGGATTTGGTTCAAAATAATTCATCGGTTGACAATAAGATGTATCGTGAGGCCTCCCACAATTGTTGCAACACGGGTATTGAGAGAAACCCGGTGCATTTTGTTGATATGGATCGTCATATGTGGGAGGGTGAATTAGTGTCATTAGAAAAGAAGAATGAATTGAAATATGAATTGATCAAATTTCACGATAGACAACGGCCAAATTCGTAATTAGGGATATCCATTCCACACCGTTCGCATGAACACCATTAACAGGATTGACTACTAGAAGATGGTCTTCCACACCCTACACAGTCAACAGACGAATCCATTAAACATAATAGATAAGAAAGAAGAATATTTTTGGTGCAAAACTTTTGAAAAAGAAATGATTTTTATGATTTTTTTAATTGTTTTTGGGATTTTTGAAATTTTTTATTTTTTTGGATTTTTGAAAATTTTTGACACGAAAAATAACGTTCACGAGTGAACGGATCCCAAAATCCAACGCGTCTCTCACAAAAAACCGTTAATCTTCACGAAAAGAGCATCGCATTATGTCTGAGACTGGGATCCGATCTAAACGTTGACTTCACTTGGAGTTTGGCAACGTTTTAAACAAAACTGGGCAAGACCTTTGTTTATCTAGTCAATCTCAGCATATCCCACTAGTCAATTTACATTTTCATCGCAAAACTTAAAAACCCTAATTTTTGATTAAAGGTTGATTACTGGTTTGTTTGTGATGCAAAGTAAAGAGATATGTGATAAGAATTAGAGCATGATACAATACCTAGATGGATGAACAGGGTGCAGGCAATCAAAACTCAAATTTTGAAGGTCAACAATGGCGGGGAGTGTTTTTGTGTTTGTGTTTGCGATGGAAAAGAAACAAGGAACGGGGAGGGGGGTAAAGAGTTTGACTTGGTCAAACTTTGTGCCAAAGTTACACATGAAACCCCCAATTTGCAATATTTGCAAAAGTGGTCCCCCAGTTAGTAGAATTTGTTAAAGTCATTAGGATTAACCAAATAAACTTAACGAAGTACTAACCCACTCACAAACACGAACACATACACTTAATGCCAAATTTCAAATAACCTATACTTGAATGTATAATACGCACAAGGCACACTGAGCACTTAATGATGACGATAAACGGTTTATATTTTCTGAAAACCCTTTTTGAAGACCAATTTTAATTCCAAGAAGATTTAATATTTGCTCCCCCTTAACCACGGACCCGTTTTTTATTTAAAGAGTTGTAGTCAATGATGTTAAAGAAGCAAATATCCATGAAGACATTTTCCGGTTAAGTGATTGGTTGGAACGATTCTGGTGGCAATAAGATTTCTCTTATTCTGACAAAATAAGTGCACTGATACGTACACTAATTTGTGTTAGACCAAGTTATAAAGTAAGTTAGTCCCTTACAAGGTTTTAAAGTAAACCTTGCCCGAGAAAATTAATTCCCGTTGTGAGCCAACGTTTTCATAAGAAATACGTGACTTTATTGCGAAAAGCGGGTTGTAGTCTGAAATAACTACAAGCCATAATGGGCATGTTTTAAAAAATGTACAACTTTTATACGGACTCTATTTATGGCGCCGTGTCAATTTTAATAGACATTTCTAAAGCCGTAAATATTACCGTACTAAAAGACATGCCCGTTTTAAAATGAAAAATATTTTTGGATTTTCTTGATTTTATAATTTTTATGGATTTTCTATGTTTTATATTTTTATGGTTTTTCTATGTTTTATATTTTTTATGGTTTTTCTATGTTTTATATTTTTGCATTTTTCTTTTGGTGGTTTTAAATATATACTATAATATACAAGATCACGATCAAAGGATACTCTAGAATAGTTTACCATCACTATTCTTCAGACTCTTCTGCCAACTCCATAAGTGTCGCTGGTGAGAATGATTTCATGCCTAGCTTTTCAATCAAAAACTCGATGCGTCCTCGATCTAACGCCTTTGTGAATATATCTGCCAGCTGATACTCAGTGTTGACGAAGTACAGTTCGATCACTCCATTTTCCACTTGCTCTTTGATGAAGTGGTATCGTATGTCAATGTGCTTCGCCCGGGAATGTTGAACATAGTTGCAGCACAGAGCAATTGCACTTTTGTTATCACAGTACATCGGGATTTTGTTGAATCCAAGACCGTAGTCAGTTAATTGTGATCTCATCCAAAGAACTTGAGCACAACAACCGGACATAGCAATGTATTCAGCCTCTGTACTTGATATCGCGGCACTTTTTTGCCTTTTAGATGCCCAACTAATAAGTCTATCTCCAAGAAGTTGCACACTGCCAGAAGTGATACGTCTAGTATCTTGACACCCAGCATAATTCGCATCTGCATATGAGATTAGTGCAATAGAGGAATCCTTCGGATACCATAGACCACGATTAAGTGTTCCTTTAAGATACTGAAAGATCCTTTTCACAACATGTAAGTGCTTTTCGGTAGGTCGAGCCTGATACCGGGCACACATGCATATAGCAAATTGCAAATCAGGCCTGCTAGCAGTCAGATAGAGAAGGGTGCCGATCATTCCACGGTAAAGTTTAGGATCGACAGCTATCCCTTCCTTATCTTCATCTAACTTGGATCTCTCCATCATTGGAGTATCCACGGGGTCACAGTTTTCAAAATGATACTTCTTTAATGATTCAAGAGCAAATTTGGATTGATTAATGAAGATGCCTCTGGGATTCTGAGAAATTTGTAACCCTAAGAAAAATAAAAATTTTCCCATCATCGACATCTTAAAACGTGTGGACATAATTTTCTCAAAATGGTCAGACAGTCTTTGATTTGTAGCAGCAAATATTATATCATCAACATAAATTTGTACCAGTATCATGTCGTTGTCCTCCTTGAGAATAAATAATGTTGGGTCCACTTTGCCTTTGGAGAAGCCTTTCGAGATGAGATACGACGAAAGGAGATCGTACCACGCGCGTGGAGCTTGTTTCAACCCGTAAAGAGCCTTCTTGAGCTTGTACACGTGATTAGGATACTCCGAGTTAACGAATCCATTCGGCTGGCTTACGTAGACATCTTCCCTTAATTCACCATTGAGAAATGTCGTCATAACATCCATTTGGTAGACGATCATGTTCATATGAGCAGCATAAGCAAGGAATAGTCTGATTGCCTCCAATCGTGCCACAGGAGCAAAGGATTCTTCAAAGTCAACACCCAAAGCTTGTTTGTAACCTCTAGCAACCAATCTAGCTTTGTTCTTCAGCACACCACCTAACTCATCGAGTTTAACCTTATATACCCACAACCATGTAAGGATTTCAACGTTGCTGAGTAAAGGAACTAATTCCCACACTTCAAGACGTTGAAATTCATTAAGTTCCTCTTACATGGCTTCAATCCAAGATGATTTAGTCATGGCTTGTTGCCAATTTTTAGGTTCAGTATCGGAAAGAAATGCATCAAAGTAGCAATATAATGCATGTTCTTAGAGTTGGTGGCGTGTTAAGACTGGTCGATTGATGTCACCAATAATATTACGAATTGGGTGATCCTTTGTCCATTTTGTATTGTGATTTTCAAACCGTAGTGGTCGGGAGTGAACGATTGCAGGAGCTTCCTCTGAGGTAGATGCACCGTTAGGGTCTTCAGGTATTTGTGAACCAAAGAAAGGAAGCTCTTGTAAGTGAGAAAATTCCAAATCGTGATCATAGGGATCCTCTTCAACATCATTAGGAACGAGTGGGGGTGATGATTCAGGTGTAGTTTGTGAATTGGTGGGGGATGGGACATCTGGTTCAAGAGTAACAGTAGATGTCTCGGACTGATTTCCATTATCTTGAGCAAAAACTTCGAGAAATGGAGCTACTGCTGCAGGTGCTGGAGAATCATTACTAGGTGAATCAAAGAATTCATCAAACATAGGTTGAAATAACTCATCCCACTCGGACCTTGTTGGTGGTATAAATGATGGAGAAGTAGGATTGTTGGGAGTTAATCTGGAACTGATTGTACCGGTTCCCATCTCATGTAATGCGGGTTCAGAGCTGTGTTGCTCAGAAGCCATCGTTGTCAGCTCATCAAAATCGGCATCCAAAGTTTCTACTATCTTGCCAAGACGTCGGTTATAAATTCGGTAAGCTTTCTTTGCAGGTGAGTAACCAATGAAAATTCCAATATCAGCCTTCGGTTGAAGTTTGCCCAAATTCTCACTATTTGTATTTGGATAACACAGTGCACCAAACACGTGAAGAAATGAAATATCGGGTTTGTGTCCATGAAGTAGCTCATATGGAGTTTTACCATGACGTTTACGAATGATGGAGCGGTTTTGGGTATAACATGCGGTTGCCACTGCTTCAGACCATAAGAATAAAGGAGCATTCACATAAATCAACATAGTTCTAGCAGCTTCCATAAGTGTACGGTTACGTCTTTCCACGACACCGTTTTGTTGTAGAGTGCGGGCAACAGAAGTTTCATGTGAAATACCTACCTTTTCATAATAGTCTCGTAGAGTTTGATTAACGAACTCAGTTCCATTAATGCGAATGCGGTGAACAGTAGCATGAAGACGTACTTGGATCATCTTTAAGAAAGTAATAATATACTGTGGTGCTTGATCCTTAGATGCTAAAAAATTTACCCATGTAAACCTTGAGAAATCATCCACCATGACGAGGATGTATTTTCTACCACTCACACTAGCCGTACGCATTGGCCCGCAAAGATCCATGTGCAAAAGATACAGTGGTTCTTGGTTGGTGTCTTCAGCTTTAGGTTTGTATGATTTCTTGGTGCTTTTCCCCAAAGAACACGCGAAACATAGATGATCCTTGTCGAACTTAAGTTTTGGAAGACCACGAACATGTTCGTTTTTAGCCAAATGGTTTATAGCATCAAAGTTAAGATGAGATAACCGGCGATGCCATAACCATGACTTAGTCTTGGATGCTTTGGAGAGAAGGCATACAGGAGAGGCGACCATCATGTTTTGAATGGACAGTGTGTAAAGATTATCCCCTCAAGAACCCTTTAACAAATCATTTCCTGCAAGATCGCGAATAAAGCAAGTATGTTGTCGAAAAGCCACCTCAAGGTTTGAATCACAAAATTGTCCCACTGAAAATAGATTGTGACCAAGTCCCTCCACATAATAAACCCTTGAAATCGTAACATTCCCAATTTGGTATTCACCATAACCCATGATCTTCGCAATATGGTCGTTGTCGAATTTAACCGTTCCTAGAAACTTGCTAACGAAATTTCTGAGCATCGAGCGATCTCCGGTCATATGCTTTGAGCATCCAGAGTCCAAGTACCATAGGATGATTTGGACCACCTGAAAATATCACCAGACAAGGACGATGTATCGGAATCTAGTAGTTCCTCTGTGTTAGCAGGTACAGATATAATTATCTTAGATTTGCTAACCGAAGAATTCTTAGGCTTCCAAACTTGCTTCCTAAATGGCGGATTAGATTCTAGTTGTCTAAGATCCTGAGGTACTTCTTCGCTGGTAGGCACAATAGTGGGGGCAGACCTAGTTAAAGGGCGCTTTTTCCATTTCTTAGTGTTAGTGTTCCTAGTTAAAGGATGCTGAGACCTAACTTCTGTGGATGCGTTCCTAGTTAAAGGGCACGTAGTTCCATTAGCAGTGAAGGTCCTACCAGTGGGTTTCCATTGCCAACCAACTTGGGTGAATTTCTTCCCAGTTGGAATTCATTCAAGATTGTTCCTAATTGCATACATTTCATTCACGTGATCAACAAGGCATAAATCATGACGCTGAGAAAACATGCATTCATTACAATTCCAACATCGCAAATTCGAATTCACATTTTTCTTAGGCTTCTGCACAGAAGCAGATCCTTTTGTCTTAGATACATGATTCTTTTTATTTGAAACTGAAATAACATTCCTAGGGTGAACTTCTACTTTCTTCTTGGTAGTCCTACTAGTGGAAGGCTTGATCCTATCTTTCTTGTCTTGAGATCCTTTAGCCTTAGTAGACATAATTACTCTTGTAGAAGCCATGGGAACATTAGTGACAGATTTTGATGTAGTCTTGATGGGTGTGTTTAAAATAGGCTTAGATCCTGGATTCTTATTGAATGGAGTAATGGCAATGGTGGGGGTTTTCTGTTTCGGGGGTACAGATATCGGTTGCCCAATGTACTCTAAGTTTGCTAAACAATCTTGAACGCGATCCACATATATAAAAGCTCATATAGAAGATGACTTGTGGGATCTAGTTCACGCATGTCATCAACGATCTCTCTAGCAAGATCAGCATGTTCTAAGGAACTTTTCATGTATGTGGCAAACTTAGTTGGACTATTCTTAAATTTTGGATCCCGATATAGCACACGTGGGATGGGTTTCGGAGCACTAGAGGTCGAGGCAGAGATGGTGGCTGGATTATCAACAACTTCTTGTCCTTTGAGTTGAAGTGTCTCCTTTAATTCAGCCAAAACCATGTTTTTGTCTATGAGTTGAATATTTAAGTCAGAGATTTCCTCGCACTTACGGTTCAATTGGTCAACGAGTGACTTTTGCTCTGTTGCATTAAAAGCGAAGCGTTCTTCTAACGAACCATAAATATCTGAGAAACCCTGCTTTACTTTATCAAGCCCCCCTATCATAGAAGTAATTATATCTTCTGGGGCATGATTCTTAATCTCTGCAGCCTCTAGTTCCAGTTTCTCTGCTACTGATTCTTTCGTAAGTCTCATAATTTCTTCCTCTAATGCCTGAACTACCTAAATCATCTTGTCACTTGTCTCAACGGAGTTCTCACAATCATTTGTTTTTGAAAGAGTTTCATTTTTAGATTGATTTTCAATTTCAAGAGATATACAATGTTGTTGAAGCTCATTAAAACATTTTGAAAGTGTGTTATAAGAATCTTGAAGCTCTAACAATTCAGCGTTTTATTCACAGGCTCAACAATATTCACAGATATATCATGCACATCATCACATTTATTCACAGTAGATGAAATCTCATGAGCATATTTAAGAGTAACAACTTGCATCACTTCGAGAGACACTATATGTTCTAAGAATCGGTCATATTTGGATAAAATCTTTTTTTTTTCAATTAAATGTTGTTCATAAGCATCATCCATTTCATAGAAAACTTTTTGAACTTCACCTATTTCAAAACTTAGATTTCCCTCAAGATAATAGACTCCATTTTTAATATTGTTTACAAACGGAACGATCTCTTTCTCAAACACCGTTTTCATGTGTTCGAAAGCCCATTCTCCAGCGGTTTGAGCCGTTGAAGTCGTACATTCCAGGATGACCTCGTCAAACTCGGTAAGGTATCGCTCAATCTCCTCCAAACTGATCTTTACCATAATTACCGGTGGAAGATTCTTAGGAATTTCCTTCGGTTCGTCCGAGTTAACGAGTGTAGGAAGTATACTATGTCATTCTCTAGTAGGCATGTAAGTGAATGTCTGGATAGATTTCTTTTGCATATTAAATCGAGTTCTAAGATCTATTTTTGCATTTGTTGCGTTCATTTGTGCATAATCATACTCAGGATATGTAGGAAGTAGTTTTAACCGATTCTCTTCATATGGTGACATGCTCTCAGATTCATTTAAAAACACAATCGGATCTAATACCAATCCTAACTTGGTTGCATCATAAAGTCGTGGGTTGTGGTGAAATTCTTGCTTTGCATACCCCGGGTTAGGTGGTAGGTCTATTAGACGCGATAGATTGAACTCTTGAAAAGAAGAATGAAACAAGTGTACTAAATGTGAAGCAGAGTATTGTTTTAAAAGCAAAATTTCAGTCTTTTTAACTCTCTCGGACGCCTTAATTTCCGTTTCAACTCTTTTAGACTCGAGAATTTCGAAATCCGTTTGTAGTTTTTGAAAATTATTAACGACTGACTCTTTTTCTTTAAGTTCTTTCGAAAGATTTTCTCTTAAACTCTCAATTTCTAGCAGATTATCCATTTGGACTTGCCTAAACCTATCAAATTCAGGATTAGTTAAGGTAGTGGACACTGGAGTTAATTCCAAGGTTTTAACCTTTTCCTTATGCAAAGCAAGCTCGGCAGATAAAGTCTGATTAACACTGAGGGTTTCAAGGACCGCATTATTCATTTGGCTAAGCAAAGATGCCGAGACCATAACCAAATCAGGTTGAGCAGACGAATTGGTAGTCGTGATAGCTCCCGGTTGTGGTTCACTCAAAGTCTGGGGACTTGCATTGATATTGATATCTTTGTTTGTCTCCTCGATTGAGGTACTAACCACCGGAGGTTGTTCCGGATACTCAGACACTTGCTCAACTTGATAAGGTACAATACTAGTATTTGTAGCAGTATTTGGTACCTCAGAAATTGTGTCAGCTCCATAAAGTGAAAGATTTGCCATGAGAGCTGCTGTGGCAGTATTAAGATCATCACAGTCAGAGTCGTATGCATCCAAATCATCACATTGATATGCGGCATTGTTTGTGATGGCTGCTGTGAGACCGTCAGTGTCCGCGACTCCCGGATCTGTGAGAAATGCCAACTCTTCTTCATCGAGCTCACGTCCTTGGGCTTGAGCATTCACCAAGTAGATCTTCTCCTAAAACCATGTGCTATCCCTTTTCCTCTTGGGCTGCTTACACTCTCGGGCCATGTGCCCTTCCCCTTTGCAGTTGTAGCATATAATCATCTTCGTTTTGCCAGTGCTATTACCTCTTGTAGCAGCAGTGTTAGATGAACGTGCACCAGCAGTAGATGAATTGGATCTCCCCTGAAGTGGTTGCACCATGACTCTGCCATCTTGAATTGTAGCTTGTTGTCGAGAGTTAGAAGAGTTCCTTAACTGATTGTTAGTTGTTGCTGGTCCTCTGTAACCTCGTTTGTTCAATGTTTGAGTGAGATAAGCCGACATTTGAGCAAGTATATCAGTAGGACTATCCCCTTGTCTAAAATCAGGGACAGGGATCTCATCATCACAATAGAATGCTGGTGCTTATTAAGCTACAAGCTGATTTGATGGAACACTAACTTCTTGTGAGTAATGGGGTTGAGGAGCCTCAAGTTGTTGATAGGTACTAGTAGAGTTTGTTGGAGGTTGATAAGGTGAATACTGATGTGAAGCATAGGGTAACGGATGTGAATATCCTTGTGATGATGTTGCTGGTTGCTTATATTGTTGGTGATAAGATGTAGGCGGTTGTGGCAAGATCGAGTACTGTGGGAAGCTTGGTGTTTGATACAATGGTTGATAGGAAGATTGGTGTCCCAAAGCAAGTGGAGAGTTGTGATATGACAATGTAGGATGGTTTGCCATTAATGCCAATGGTTCTTGATAAGATCCCTGAGAGATTCGTTTTTGGATCACATGCTTCTCGTGTTGTTGTAAGAAAGCATAGAGTTGATCTAAGTTTGACTTGTGCAAATCACGAATCATCTTAACATCGGTGACATATTGACTCCATTCTTAGGGTAACGTGTTCAAGAACTTTGTGTTTAGTTGAAACTGTTCAATCCTTAGATTATACACGTTTATGTCATTCATCAAAGTAGTGAAACGCCAGTAGTAATCGTGAAGAGTCTCCCCTGGAATGTATGTAAACCTATCAAACAATTCATACAATTGACACTCTCGTTCTTGCTTAGTTAGAGAGATCCCTTGTAACAAAGCAGCTAATCGATCCCAAAGATTCTTTGCCACTGTGTGTTCACTTACCATTCTATAGATATCGGGTGGAAGGGCTTGAAGTATTGTCTGGACGGCCCTTTCATGTGCATCGGCAATGATTTTGTTAGCAACGGTCAACTCATGATACAACCTTTCCCTCGTCACATTGTTGACGGTAATTTCGCCCCAATCTAATGGACCTTTTTCAATTGATTGAAGCATAAGTCGACCATTGGGTTTTCCCATGATGTACGTTTTCATGCGACCTTGCCATGCTTCAAATAAATCTTTGATGAGCAAAGGTGGACGAGTGTCGGTACCCGAGATGATTGAGATATCGGTAAGTGAAGTCATTGTTGGCATATATGAATTTGAATTCATTTTATGATCCCTTGAGTAAAGATTATCAAAAATGATCGAACAATAAAATAAGGTTATGTGTTTTTGTACTCTTTTTGTTGTGTTTATTTTTGAAATTTACCAAATTACCAAATTAATGCAAGATAGAAAAATCCTCTAAGTTATGCAACTTTTATCCAAAAACAAATTATATCGGAATGTGTCAAGTGTCGGAATGTTGCTTTTGTCGGAATGTCAGTTCTATCGGAATGATTGCAAGTATCGGAATGTTGCTTCTGTCGGAATACCCTTTCTATCAGAATGATTGCAAGTATTGGAATGTTGGTTCTATCGGAATGTTGGTTCTATCGGAATGTTGTCCTGTCGGAATATCAATCTGTCGGAATGTCCTTTATCTGAATATTGGATCTGTCGGAATGTTGATCTATCGGAATGTTGACCTGTCGGAATATACTGATCTCAATATGGCTAAAAGTATTTGGACAGAGTAACGACTCAATATCCCATAAAACCGTCGGAATCCGCGATCGCAATGTACGATTGGAATAACTCGTCGAAATAAGGTATCGGAATTCGGGTGATCACAAAGTAAAACCCTTGGGTTATAGCGATCGAGCCTCACTCACTTTGTACTTTCCAATGGTATCACTTGCTAGAATTTCGGAAAGATGACAAACAAGAAAGTTCTTAACTTTTGATCCAAAAGGTTTGTGTTTTAACCAAAACCAAGATACCCAAATCACTACGACACGAATAAAGAAGGTATACGACTTAATATCACTAACAAACACGAAAAAAAATTTGATGCTTTGGCAATAAACAATCAAAAAACACACGTTATGCTTAAGAAAGCATAAACAATACAAAGACCAACCTATATTTCATCCCATGCTCTTGATACCATTCAAGAGGGTTAATGTATTTCTAGAGAGAGAAACTTAGAGAGAGAAATGAAAGAAACTATGTATATTGAAATGAGAAATGAAACAACCAACACCTCTTTCCATGGTGGAAAGAGGTTTATATACCCAAGTCCTTAATGGACTTGGGCCTCCGGCCCATGAATATGCTCATGGGTCGGACTTAACATAAATGTAACTTAAACACTACTACGAGCCTATAACTATATTGTTGGAGTGACCGAGACTTTCTTTATACGTAAAAACGTATTTCCAACACTGTTACTCTAACTTCTTTGCTAGCTCTTATGCACAGGTATTATGCGAAGGTTGTTTCTTTGGAAGATGACCTCAATCAGCACCTCAAGCTCACACGGGGCTTCGTGCTTCCATTGGCGAACAGGGTTAAAGCATTGGAGTCACAGCTGAAGCGCCAAAAGAAGAAAGTTGTGCTTTCTGATTCTGATGAAGATGATGAAGAGGATGGCCTGACTATTTTGGCCAGGGTTGCCTTTGCTGATAAGCCGGATGATTTACATGCTCCTCCTAGTCCTTCATGCATTCCTAATGCTGCTGCTAATCCCAAGCCAATGGATGATTCTGCTGGTCCTTCTCATGATCCCAAGGACAAAGCCCCTTATGACTGATGCACCCTTTCCTCCCAGGAAGCGTACTCACAGACAATTAGAGGAAGAAAGATTGGGGAAGAGGCTGCTCAGCGATTGCAAGAGGAGCTTGACCAACAAGCCAGGGCTGAGGATGCAGCTCTTCAACAGTAAAGACGTAAGCATTTGAGGCATGACGCCATGCATTGGAATGACAATGACTGGATGAGGGTGCTTACCATACTTACTTCTGACTACTCGCAGTTCAAAGATTTGTTGGGTGCTAATGTGAATCAAGGCAATTGTGTTCAACGAGCAATCGCATTGATGCATAAACAACAGTTGTCTCTTGCTGCCCAGCTTTGTGAAAAGCGCCGTAACAGACCTTTGACGTGTACCGAGGAGAGAAAGTTGATGCAGCAATATGTTAAGAATCAATCGGCTACTTACTTTCACACTGGATGGACATGGGAAAGGGTGAGGAGGCTGTCCTTTGATGAGCTTAAAGATCTTTACACAATGATGATCAAGCGTCAAAATACACCGGTCCCTGAACACTATATTTATCGCCCGCCTCCTCGTGTTGTCCTCACTTCTAAGCATGTTGCTGCTCCCACCTCTTCGTCGAATGTTCACAAGGATACTTCTGGGGTTCCATCTTTTAGTGCTCCTTCTACTGCTGTTCCTACCACCACCACTTCAACTGTTCATCCCACTCACTCTCATGTTGATACTACCACCACCAATGAAGCTACTACCACTCCTGCTACTAATCCCACTCCTGTTACTCCTGCTGTGAAGCCAACATCAACACCGGTGACTAAACCACTTCCTACCTCATCAGCTCGTGCAGCTAAATCTGATCTTATAGTTGGTAAGGACTTTGTGTCTACTACTGCTGATGCTACTGATGCTGGAAAGGTCAAGGATGAATCTTCTTCTGGTGTCCCTTCACCTCGCCGCTCTATTAGAAAGAAGAAGGCTCGTCATGGTAAGTTTGTCCCGTTTGAGAAGAGAGATCCTGCTAATCTCATTGATGCTGCTTCAGATAGTGAGACAGAGTTGCACATGGGCAAGGGTGTGATTGTAGCTTGGGAAATTCGGCCATCCCCCATTTCTCGTGGTACCTTTACTCATAAGATTACGACTAGTGATGGCTACACTCGCTATGTCTCTAGACTGCAAAACATTTTGATCTGGGTGGAGCGTCGTGATCTTATGTTGTTGTATGGTTTGGTTGATGCTGAAATTCCTACGTCTCCGAGTGAGCTTCCCAACTGGCATGGGTTGACTATTTGGGGTGATTTGAAGCTGATGTTAGATTCCCCTCCTGATTCTCCCCATGCTGGTGCATGGAAGGATCAACCTCGATGGGTGACAAGGAGGTGGAAGTTGTATGCTGGTTGTGGTGTTCATGTGTTAGAACTTGAGACTGGTGTCGTTGTGTTTATGCTTATAGATATGGAGTATCCGTTGACCATTTCTACCATGGAAGCTATGCTAGAATGTCATCTGCAGGTATCTAATGCTCCTTTTGGTAATGAGTCTGCCATGGCCACTACCTTGGTTGAAGGTATTTACGCCCGGCTGCATACAGACAAGGTTGCAGCTTCCGGTAAGTGATTGGTATGGTTCTTCTATTCTTGTGTTATACTAACATTCTTTTCACCAATGTGTACAGTGATTGGTGACTCGCATTTTATTTAGTTCGTTAAAAAAATACTTTTTATATGATATCTACTTATACTTTAGACATCTGATGGAATTTCAAACTTGTACATAATATAATATTTGCTTATACTTTTCCATCATGACATTGGTGTTCACTTGACATTTTCACACTTGGGCTGTTTTGAGAGGTACTTCTAGTGTTGGACCTAGTCCACACAACAAATGGTGCTCAACTCACCATGTTTAATAGACAAGAAAGAGTTGATTCACCATGAGGGTACGGCTATGGTGTGATTATCCAATCCATCAATGGTTGCCAGGTTACCAAAAACTGGATGGTTTTCACTTGCCTTGGTCCTAGATTGAAAAGTGGCTAGTCCAAGGGGTACGGCTCTTGGTAAAGATCTATATCAAATCCGTTGATAGCTGTAATAGCTTGATCACTGATGCTTCATTGCTAAGAGTTGGCTAGTCCAGAAGGGTACGGCTTCTGGTAAAGACTCATATCAAATCCGTTGACGGCTGTGATGATTTGCCCAAAATCATTAGGGTACCCTCACTCACCATTGATTCACGTTCTAAGAGTTGGGTTGGGTTTTGGTCTCCCAGGGTGATGCTTATTCCACCACAAGGACTAGCTAGCCCAAGAGCGAGCAGCTACTTGTTAAAGGCTCATCAAATCTGCTCATGTTGTTGTAAAGATTCAACAAGGTGCAGATCTGTTTCAAGCTTTCAAGAAGCTTTTAGGTGTAAAATCGTTGCAGCAGTCTTTGCGTTGTTCATGTTGTTGGTTAGGATGCTGTTGTTTGTGATGTTGTTCCAATCCTCAAGCTTTTTTGCAAGATCTACCAGGAAACTTGAACTCAACAGGTCAAATTCAAGTTTAGGGGAGGATTGTTAGGACCTCTGTAATAGACATTTGTAATAGTTATGCTAGGAGGTATGTAGTTCCGCCTGGTCCTGTTGGGTCAAAAAGTTGATGTGGCAGAAACTCAAAATCGAAGAAAATATCAAGTAATATGTTCAAGCGTTGACAATAGCAATCTGGGCGTTGACAAGAGCAATTCAGGCGTTGACGGAAAGTCAACAAAAGTCAAACGCAGTCAAAAAGTCAAACGCTGATGGATATTGAAGATTTGATGGAGAATTCTATTTAGGGAATATATTGAGTATATTATTTATGATATACACAATATATAGTTTATCTAAATAGAAGATTTAGATGTTTATTTGATATTATCTCTTGTAGATTCTGTTCCTTCCACTATAAAAGGAACAAGAGTCTTAGGTTTTATTCATATCATTCATTCACAATGTAAACCTAAAGTGTGTGTCGCACTAGACGTGGGATTCAATGTATACACGTCTAGTGGTTGTTTATTATTAATATAATGAGCAACCCAATTGTTTTAATTCATGTGTTCTTTGTGCCTAAACACCTTGTTATGATCATTGTTCTTTTCCGCTATGTTATCATATGAACGATGATCAACCTAGATATAATGGTTCTTAACCATTGAGTCTAACGATCATAGGACTCCACAATTGGTATCAGAGCCTAAGGCTCTTGATATCTAGGTCCGACGAGGTGTTCGTGTATGGTGAAGAAAAGAAAAATTCGTATGAGTTTTTCTGGACGTTTTTGTGTGCGCAGCAGTATTCAGAAGGTCATACCTTTTGATTGAACCGTTGGATCGTCACGAAATTTTATATGTGTGTTCTACATACATAGATCTAAACATCCACCGGAGGGATTGTCGATTTTTATCCCCAGGCAAAAATTATTAAGCGTCAAAGTTGGCTGATGGTAGATTTTCAGTTTTCTGCTTTTACATAAAATCATGACCTAGGGTTTCTCAAACCCTAGATCTACCTAGAAAGCAGAATGTTATGATGTTCGTGGCTGTTAAAACGTGTGAAGATACTTGATCTAAGGTTATTTACAAACCCTAATTAGGGTTTCAATGCTCAAAGTTCCAAACCCTAGATCGCTGTGTTTTGGCTATGTTTTAATGTTGCAGACATGAAGGTTAATGCAGAAAAGGTAATTATTGATCGATTTGGATAAAGAGGCTGCGTGAGTTATGGAAGGGATTTATTCAAACGAGACAAGCCATTCTATTGGTTGAATACTTTGTATTCACACGATTAAAGTTTAAACACAAGATATTTGTGTTACTGAGTTTGACATGAATCCTATACATGCTGGTATACAATTACTCACGTGGGGCTAAAGTTCATCATTCGTTTCTCATTGGTCTTCAAACTTGCATTCACACGGTTACATGAATTGTTTATGTTTCACACGAATAAATTGGTCATGCGTATAATGAAAGAAATTGAGTGTTCACACGGTTGCTCGATTCTGATTGGAGGAAAAGATTCGTGTTCACACGGGACAATGTTTCTGATTGGTTAAGCAACTTGTGTTCACATGATCAAAGAAACAAAGAGTGACGTTACATTTATTCTGTGTTCACACGATTCTACGATTGTGATTGGATGATACGATTGAGAAAAAGTCAACATGCGAAGAACGTGGCTCCTATTTTAAGACGTGAATCTTTTAAATGCTTAGAAAATATTTATTCTTATCTTTGTAATATAAACGTTGACAAGAAAGAATGCAACGCTGACGGAGTATGGTTTGACGCTGAAAAGAATGAACGCTGACAGGATTTAAGGTTGGCGCTGACGTTTGTAATTGAGGCGCTGACAGAAAGAATTTTGACGCTGACAGAATAAGTCAACGCTGATGGAGTTGACAGTGTCGTCCGATATATGAAATTCAACGCTGATAGGTATTGTCTGGTATTGGACAATACATCTGTCAAAGATATTGGACAGAAGAGATATTGGACAACACAAGGTTTGCTGCTGTTTGAGAAAATAGGTACGTTTTGAGCACACAAAAAGGAGGTATTTACACACGAAGGTACATGGGATCTCCGTTTCTATACAGAATATCAAATTGATATTTATGGCTCGGATATTTTTTATAAAGTCGTATATGATTAAGGGGAAGAGTTCTTATGGTAAGTTTGATGTTGAAGTTAGTTTTCACAAATTTGTTTTTCTTATTTAGGTGAGCAATACACCTTGTCTCTGTACTAAATATATTATTACAGCGTACGACTGGCTCATAGTCGTGAAGGTTACCAGTTCCCATGTAACAAAAACTGTGGTGAGCAATACACCTTGTCATTGGACTAAATATATTGTTATAGCATACGATTGGCTCATAGTCGTGAAGTTTACCAGTACCCATGTAATAAAAACTGATGGGTGAGCAATACACCTTTATCATTGGATCTAAATATATTGTTATAGCTAACAACTGGCTTATAGTTGTGCGGTTTTTGTTGGTTTCAGTTCCCGTTCGTACCAATAAACTGAGCCTCCTTTTGCAGTGAAAGAGTTGCATTTTTCTCTAGTCGTTTCGACAACTAGGGGAAGAGTTTATCAACTAGTGAGCAATTGGGTGAAAGAAATACAAAGTTTGGGTTATTCTGCTTCTACATCAAAATTATTGTACTTATTTTTCTTCAAGATCATTACATAGAGCCTACTTTTGGAGAATCTTCAAAGATTGCATACATTGTTTACTTCCTTGTTGATGTGACAAAAAGGGGAAGAAAATACGTGCTACACTTGAGGGGAAGCAATCTGAAGATCATGTACAACTTACAAGAGATACATATAGAGTTTTGCCACTATCAACTAGGGGAAGATTGTTGGGTCAAAAAGTTGATGTGGCAGAAACTCAAAATCGAAGAAAATATCAAGTAATATGTTCAAGCGTTGACAAGAGCAATCTGGGCGTTGACAAGAGCAATTCAGGCGTTGACGGAAAGTCAACAAAAGTCAAACGCAGTCAAAAAGTCAAACGCTGATGGATATTGAAGATTTGATGGAGAATTCTATTTAGGGAATATATTGAGTATATTATTTATGATATACACAATATATAGTTTATCTAAATAGAAGATTTAGATGTTTATTTGATATTATCTCTTGTAGATTCTGTTCCTTCCACTATAAAAGGAACAAGAGTCTTAGGTTTTATTCATATCATTCATTCACAATGTAAACCTAAAGTGTGTGTCGCACTAGACGTGGGATTCAATGTATACACGTCTAGTGGTTGTTTATTATTAATATAATGAGCAACCCAATTGTTTTAATTCATGTGTTCTTTGTGCCTAAATACCTTGTTATGATCATTGTTCTTTTCCGCTATGTTATCATATGAACGATGATCAACCTAGATATAATGGTTCTTAACTATTGAGTCTAACGATCATAGGACTCCACAGGTCCTAGTAGTAGTAGGAGCAACACGTGCTCCTGGTCTAGTAGAAAGTCAAACATTGTTATTCAGAGTAGTTTGTTAGGATATGTATGAGATATGTTAGGAAAGGATATGCATATCAGAAGTTACACGTTTTGGTTTAATGATGTATTAGGGTTTCCTTGTAGTATAAAATGAACCATTGGCAGAAGGGTTATACACACCTTCATCAAACATTATTTAGTTCATATTAATAGTAGAAATCCTTAGTAAGGATCAAGTTATTATAGTTATTATGTTTCTTCTTGTTCATAGTATTTGTATTCCGCACTTATATTGTGTGTTTCATCTAGAGTCTCTCTGTGAATAGACTTGTGATTACAGAAGTCGTTCACCATCCTTAACAGGTTGCAAGATCCATATCTAGTGGACCCAACATACATCGTTTTTAGAGTCGTCGATGTGGTGACGAGGGCATGCTCGTCGTGCTTAGGTGGCACCCTCCCGGGCCTTCGCCGGTTTACTCCACCCCCCACACCCCCCCCTCCCCCACCCCACCCCCCACCCCCCCCCCCCCCACACACACACCAATTTTACTGAGGGTTCGCCAAGTTTCGACGAGGCAACGACGAGAGAGAGAGAGAGAAAGGTTTGGTTGGTTGTGTTTGTATTTGTTTTTTTGTTTTTTTTGTATATGCGTGTAAACAAAGAAGAAGACGGGGTTCTTGTGGTGTATTTGTACTTTTACTTTTTTATATATATATTTTGTTTATAATTTTTACCCTTATGGTTTTTTATTTATCATTTTTTGGTTTAAATTTGCTAATTTTCGTAACTTTTAAAGCATTTTTAGTTTTGGATTTTATTTTTATTTATGTATATGTATTTTAAATTTGTGTGAAAGATGAAAAAGTAAAAAATAAAATAAGTGGGTATGGCCAAAGTGAACAGGAGAGAAAATATCGCGAGTGAATAGTATTTTTGTGATTTGTTTTTGTGCGACGTGACGCTGATGTGGCGGAAGTGGGGCTAAAATGGAAAGAGATTTCCTCTCCACCATACACCTTACTCTTAAAGACATTATCAAGAAGAAACCCAACGGAATAAAAACAAAATGATGGGAACCATTATGTCATCCCATAATATATTTATAACAAAAACAATCAAAAAGAAAATAATAGTGGGCCTACACAAGATTAAGAAAAAGTGCAACTTTAAAAATATTGGGTAAATGGAATTATTTTATTTTAAGGCAACTCCATATTACCCCAATTGAAACGTGAATATTTATATTTCCTCAAACATGCATCAATATCATTATACATGTATTATTCACTTGTAAATTGGGTATATGTGACATTTGAATTTTATAATGGTAAATATGTGTGAAAATGATATCAAAACCAACTAGAATCTATTTAATCACTCAACAAACCTCTCTTAGTGATATTAATTTTATTATAATAATATACACAAGCATATGAGTGCCCACCACGGATTCTCACCAAACATATTACAATTAGAAACAAGATAGCCCCCACCAGGTGCATTCTATCAGACTAAACAAATACTCACACTACAATATTCTAACAACCCAAAAACCAAGATCAAGATTATCTAAAGAATAAAACTAGATAAACCCCAAAAGATGCTCTAAACGATTGAGTTATGTGTGTGTGTGTGTGAAGAATATTGAACGAACAAGCCAGCCTCCAATTATCTACAACCAAGTTACACTTTAACCCCAACATAATTTAAACATACAAAAGCAACACAAAACTTAATTAAGTAAATAATATTTACAAACCAGACTTCCTACTTACCAAGCTTTCCATAAAAGGATAAAACTTTTAACACCCTCCTTCAAGCTTGTAAGCCAAACATATTAACCATACCAATTTTCTTTACGAACAAAGCATGTTGAAAAGATCCCAAAGCTTTAGTTAGAATATCAGCAATCTGGTTTTTAAAATCTACTTTCTCGTTCTAATAATCATAGAGGCTACTTTTTTCTAAAAAGATGAACATCAATATCAAAGTGTTTAGTCTTCTCATGCATTACTGGATTAGCAGCTATTTGCATAGCAGACTTACTATCACAACACAAAGTAACAGGAAGTAACTAAGTTATATCGAACTCACTCTAAAACTTAACAATCCACATCACCTCACAAGTAGCAGCTACCATTACCCTATATACAGATTCGGTTGAAAATTTAGATAAGGTAACTTGCTTCTTATTCTTCCAAGTCGCCAAATTTTCTTTTACATACACACAATAACTAGAAACAGATCTTTTAGTCATAGGACACTTTGCCCAATCAGAATCATAATAATCAACAACTTTATAACCCAACGTACTCTTATTAAAACTAATACCACTTCCTGGTGCAAGTTTCACATACTTAAGCACTCTCAAACCCAAATCAAAATGTGATTGCATGGAGCATGCGTGTGTTGACTCAAACAATGCATAACATAAGATATATCAGGTCTAGTTAAAGTTAAATAAATCAGTTTACCAACTAAATTTTGGTAATTACTGATATTAACCAAATAGTTGTCATTAAAAGACTCTTGATGAGCCAACACAACATTCTTAGGCAAAGGAGAAACAACATGTCTACAATTCAACAACTCATATTCATTTATCAATTCTAAGCAATACTTCCATTGACTAAGACACAAACCATTATCAGTCTTGAGAACTTCAATATCTAAGATATATTTAAGTTCACCAAGATCTTTGATCTTAAATATATAATTCAAAAACTTTTTGAACTTCTCAATCTCAACATCAAAATTACCAGTTAAAACAAGATCATCAACATAAACAAGAAAAAACAACTTAACCTTGCCTTCAGTTTTGATATATAAAGAATGATCAATTTTAGCTTAAACAAAACCAGCATCAAGCAAAGTCTCAGAAAGTTCACTGTTACATTGTTTATGGGCTTGTTTAAGACCACGCAAAGACTCCATAAGTCTACAAACTCTATTATCCCAATGTTTAGAGTAACTTGGAGGAGGAACCCTCCAAACTTCTTCACTTGAATCACCATAAAGAAAAGCATTATTAACATCCATTTGAAACAATTTCCAACCATTTTGCACAAAAAGATCAATCAAGCATCTAACTGTACTCATTTTAACAAGTCTCCTCATAGTCAATACCCTCCATTTGTTTACACCTTTTAGCAAAAAGCCAAGCCTTATATCTTTCAATTTCACTAGTTGAAAGATATTTGATCCTATAGACCCATTTACATCTAATAGGTTTTCTACCAATTTGAAGGTCAACTAACTTCCAGGTACCATTTTTATACTAAGCTTACATCTCAATATTTATAGCATTAACCTAATTTTGATCACTAGAAGCATCTCCATAACATGTAGGTTCAAAAGTTTTATTTAAATTAGAAGTGAAGAAATTATTCAAATCAAGCATAGAATGGTAGCAATACTTATATAAACCATATCTTAGAGAAGTATTTAACGCACAGTCATTCAACTTAGCAGGAAACTTAGTCACTCTATCAGACTTCCTCTGACCATCTCCTCTATTTCAGTATCAAAAAAAATTCAATAACCTGAGTGTTTAAGTCAAAATTTCCTTTTGCTATATTTCTATCTCCTATGGGAGTTGCATTCTACTTACCAATACCACTAGGTAAACTAATGACTACGTCATATCTAGGCTATTGAGGAGACCCAGTAGACACTTGTTGACTATCACTGTCAGAAGTCACATCCTTAGAGTAATGAAGACTACCCTCTCTACTCAAAGAACTCCCACCTTCCCCATCATCATTGGGACTAGAAGAAGTTTTGCGTGTTTTTTCAGACCCAACAAAATGAAAAAAGTTTAAAGTGGGAACTTCATTTTTCAGACTCAAACACAACCTTATTGTCATTGTTCATTTTATAAGGAAAAACATTTTCATAGAATTTGACATCTCTAGAGTAAATAAAACTTCTGTTTTTAAGACCAAACAACTTATAAGCCTTTTTACCACTAGCATAGCCAATTAAAACTAATTTCTCAGACTTACTGGAAAAATTATCACTTCTTTCTAAAACAGTAGCATAACACAAGCACCTAAAACTTCTCAAGTGATAAAGGGTAGGTTCCCTCCCATATACTAAACAAAAAGGAGACTTTCCATTAACATAGAGGAAGGAAGCCACACATTTAGACCAAAACATAAGAGCAATCCCCCATGTAACATAAGACTTCTAGCAAAAATAAGTAGATGTATATGTTTTCTTTTAACAATATCATTATACTGTGGAGTATATCCACAAGTAGTTTGATGAATAATACCTATTGAATCAAAAAAAAATCAGCCATGTTTTTATGTAAGATTATAACACACGACTTATAGAACAAGAAATAAAGATGATGAAGAACAAGATTAAAACAAAGAAGGGAATATTAGATTGATGAAGAAGAAAGAGAGATACAAAGAGTGTGTAATCCTAGTGAGAGAAACTAAGGAGAGTTTCTCTCTCTAACACACTAGAAAAATGGAAAAAAAAACATACACAAATGAGGTGCTAGGGGCCTTTTATACTATAAGTGTAATGTTTAGAAGGCCTTCCTCATTTGTGTGTTCGGGACTAATTCCCGTTACATACATAACATAAACTAAGAACTCTCGACACTGTTGAATAGCATTTTCCATAAGCTTCGCAATGGTATATCATATGACCATCACTTTAAATACTTCTAACAATCTCTCTCTAAGGGGTGGTCATATAATATGTGACTTCACTTCTTTGACCATCACTTTATATACTTCTAACAATCTCCCCCTAAGTGGTGGTCATGTAATATGTGAGTTCACTTCTTTGTTGTTGCGGACTTTGAAGCTCGTTGTCTTGAGAGTTCTTTCATCGTTCCTTTCATGACTTATGATTTTGGATCTTTGATCTTTGCCTTGACATGATCTTTAAACTTTGCCAACTTGTGTTCTTGTGTCTTTCCCCACATACTCATATTTTTCATTGTCTTGAAAGCTTGTTAACAATCTTCTTTGATCATCAGAGTAGCGGAAGTCTTTGTCTTTAGATGTTCTTATGCTTTCTTCAATTACTTGAGTATGTGGCCTTGAATTACGAATCTTGAGATTACGCCACCGTTTGCATTCCTCTGGTTTCCTGTTATACAATACAAGTAGTGTACCTGTGATTAGGTAAGTTTAAAGAACTTCCTTGATAGGGTTTCCGGTTGTAGTAGCCGTTCTCATTACTTGAACATCTCGAAAGATAGTTCATAGTAAAGAGTGAATCATGCAGTTCCATTCTGCTGATTAAGTCGTCAATTCATTTCCTGTAACAAGTTTGAATCAATTAAGAACAAAACCATTGTTACTTTCCAGTTGACACAGGTTTGATTCGTATAGAATCTCACAAGTTACCTACCGCAGTGTTGTTTGATGATGACACTGGAAGGATTTCCATACGTCACAGTAAATACTAAGAAGTATTACTCTGAATGTTCTGGAAAGATCATAAATATATTACGTCGAGTCCTAGAACGAGTTCGAATCAAGAAAGAATCAAACCACTGTTGCTTTCCAGTTAGCATATGTTTAATTCAAGTGTATCTTACATATGACCTACCGCAGTGCTGTTTGATGTTAACACTGGAAGGATTTCCATTCATCACTGTGAATACTAAATAGTATCACTCTGAATGTTCTGTCAATACCACAAGGATAGAGCGTAGGGCTCTTTAAATTATCGCTCGTGTTCTAATGATGAACAACAATTGATATATGGAATAAGTGTCCTAAATGAGATTTTTGATGAATCTCGTTCGCTCTAGACTCTATAAGTGAACGTTTATTTGGTGATCGGAGGCTGGAGCATACTGCCACCTTTTCAATATCTAATATCTCGGAGTGAGAAATTTGATAGAAATGAGTTGAACTTCGTGACAATAAAACAAACTTATTTTGAGAGAATCTTGAGTAGGCTGGGAAGGGTTGTGCATTGCATCATTGGGACCATGATGCTTTGTCTTCAGTACCAGAAATCATCAACGTGATTCTAATAATAGATGTATTGACCCGGTTTTTGCCTAAGTTGTATGGAGGGCTATTTTTTCACCCTTTATCCTTACATTTCTTTTTCATTCTTCAACCCCTTCAATGCTTACCAAGACGTCATAACTAGCACTTTGTTGTGATTGTTCTAGTGCTAGCTTAAGTCATTAGTCGACATTTTTCCCGTACACACAACTACTCCATCTTTCCTAAGGACTTCTAAATTCTAATGGATTGTCCCTAGGAAGATCCCTCCGGTTCTTGTTGGATCATAGGATGAATACCTAACCACCTTTTGACACCAATATCATCGTGAATAATTGTGTTGAAGGTTATAGATATCGTAACCAGAAAAACATTTGAAAAAGCTATCAAGATGTTGATGAAATCAATGTTTACATCTTGATAGTTTTCTATATCACCAAAAACGCTCCCCCTTTATATGTGCATCATAAAAGGAAGGGTTTTTGCAAATATTAGGGAAAGAAAACACTTATATCAAAGATCTTATCCATAAATGAAACATTTTGATCACATTTTAATCACTATTCTCTCCCTCAAAATTGCATGTGATTGAATTTTTTGTGAAACTAGTGATGAAACATGAAGAGAATAATGTTGCATGAAAGTTTGGAACAAATGTTCATGAAATCTTTATACTCTCCTCGAATAGAAATTCTAATTAAAATGGGGAAGTATATGAGCACACAGTTTTGAAATAATTTGAAAAATATGCTCAAAAACCCGAGAAAACTTAATTTCCCGTTGTTGAGGAATAATGTACATAAATGAACATTTTCCTTTTTGTTCATGAGCTTAAAACTTTGAATGTTTTAACAGAAGCCCATGACCGAGAAAAAATTAATTTCCCGTTGTGGAGGATAAGTCATAGACTTTCCTTTCTTTGGGGGGGGGGTTATAGTCTGACATGTGACTATAAGCCATTATGAGAGAAAATAGAAAAGACATGTTTTGAAAACATTTGAACTCCCATTCGAACTTTATGTACATACTCGTGTCGTTATTGAGCGACATTTCAAAGTACGTCCATATTATCAATGCTGAGAGACATGTCGAAGAAGAATATTTTTGGTATTTTTGAAAGATTTTCTCATTTTTTATTTTGTTTTTATAGGTTTTATATTTTTGTATTTGGATTTTTTCAAGTTTTTCGAAAATAATCCAAAATAGACCTTTGTAAAGCAGAAGAATGTGATATCAAATGTACTGAATTGGAACCCTTAGATGAAGAAGGGATTCAGAATCTGCTGAAGTACCTGCAATGACAGAAGAAGATTTTGCACAAATTCTAGTGTTAGGAGTAAGAAATTCATTATCTACATTCAGAACACTCGCATTAGTGCTGGAGCGGGTTTCATCACTCATCTCGATGGGAATCCACTTAAGACCAACTTCCTTGAAGATCCTACCCGTTGGTTTCCACTGAAGACTAGATCTAGGAGTAGTGTTCTCTTGCACAGCGGAAGACTTCTTTGGAGAGAAACTAGGTCCTGCATTGATCCTCCTTGAAGATTTCTTGTCATTGCTTTTCTTTGTGACAAGTGTGAATATCCGTTTTGTCTTATGGGATTTTGCATTCTTTCTCTGTTCGAAGGCACGAGAGTTTACCTCATAGAGGTATTGCAGAATGCAATGAGCATGGTTTCCATGGTGAATGCCCTTTTTGCACGTGGGGCATACAGGGAATTTGGGATTCTCGAAAGTCCTTGTGTACCTAGGTTTTGCTGACCGTTCAGGCACCGTGTTCGATACACGACTACTCATTAGTGGTTGCCAATCCCTAGGTTGTTGGTAAGGGATCCTAGGTTTTGGTTGACTACCATTAGGAGTGTGTTGAACTCTAGCAGTTGTTTGTTTACTAGGTGGTGAATACACAGGGTTTTCTTTTTGAATGTTCCCTTTTGGCTTACCATCCCCTAGGTTGTTGGTTTGAACAACGTCATTTGAACCTTTGGATTCCTTTATGGGCGTAAGAGTCACACGCTTGGGAGTACTCTTAGGAGTAGTGCAAGGAGCATTCACATGGTTGTGTTTAGCAAAGGTGGGTTTTCTAAATGGAGGAACATAGGGTGATATGACTCGTTTTGGAACAATTTGTGGCACATCGGTATTAGGAGGTAACCTAGATAAATTAGAAGGTGGTTTTCCTAATATAGATGGCTTTGCCACTTTGTGCGCATTGGGTTGTCTAACAGCAGATTTTACAACCTTAGGTTCCATAGTTTTTCCACCCATCTTTCCAACAAGTTTCTTCAACTCAGCTATTGCGATGTCTTTGTCTTGCAACTGTACTTTCAAATCAGTAATTTCCATACTCTTTTCATTCAGTTCGTGAAATGATTCAGAGAGTTTTACTTGTAGATTACTATCATTCGGAAATTTTCCAACTTTGTTTTTGCAGAGCAAGTTTAAGAGAATGACAATGTTTCTGAAGAAAATCATATCGGTGTTGAAGAATCGTGAACTCTTTTTTATTAACGTTAGTTAAAGGCTCAATTTCACAACATTCACCCCCTAATTGAGCTTGCAGCCGTTCAATTGTTTGTTACATGTCATTGTAAGCTTTATCATACGAAATTTTGTCATCCTTACATTCATCACACTTTTTAACATATTTATTCCCAAAATTGGTGAATTCGTTATCTTTTGTAATGAAATAAGACCCCATTTTCTCTTTCGTACGATCAAGCTTATTTGGGAGGGTTACATTATCCGCCACAGAGATGTTTATCGCAACGGGGTTACTATCACCACTGTCACTTTCTTTCGAGAGACGTTCAAGATCGCTTTCCAAAACATTAATTCTATCAAGAGATTCATCAGCCTCCGTCGCCAAAGATTTAAAGTCTTCAACAAATTTGACTAGTTCTTTTAGAAAATCGTTTTCAAGATTGCTTATCCTAGCATCAACTTGATTAATAATCGGATTGATTTCGGTATGAAGCACTTTTTGTAACTTGACATGAACGGGTGATGTAAAATTTACTCCAGTAATTTTAGAATTAACCACACGTTTAAGAATGACAAAATTATCTTTGAGCTCGTTTAGAAACCTTCGTGCCACACTCGGTTTAGGAGGATCATCCGACAATTCCTCACTCGGTACTAAAATCATTTCAGTACTCGTGTTAGACCGAACAAAAGTTGTTGGAGGATTAATTTTAGGATAATAAATGGGTGTGACTTATTTATTAAGCTTTTGCATTCTTAAACGAGTCTCCACAGCAAGTTCAGTAGTTTCCTCTGAATCAGACACACTGGGAGGATCATGCTTATCAAGTAACACATTACCATTATATAAACTTTGTTGGGTGGTCTGAGCATGCTTAAGATATTCGGGATTGGGAGGAAGAGGACAACATAAAGCCAATTTGTAACGGGTGTAATTAATCTCATTCAGTTTTGGTGCGAGCATGTTTATTGTCTGCATAGATTGGCCAAATTTTACCAAAAGGTTGTCTAATTCCCTGATCCTATCCTGAGCGTTGCAAAAATCCTCAAGAATCCCATCTTCTCGAATTTTGAAATCATGTTTCAGCTTTTTTCGTTATTCTTTTAGATCTGCAATAATAGATTTTTCAGTTGAAATCTGTTTATTAAGAGAGATGATTTCATCATTCAATTCGCTTATCTTTTTAGCACTACTTAAATGTAAGGAAATTAATTTCTTAGTTGTGCATTTTTCTTGATAAACCGATGTAGCATGAGCTTGTTCAAGTTCCTTGATTTTAGCATGATGAATCTCAAAACTTTTCTCCCGTTCCTTATATCCCGCAAGCTTAGTGGTCAATTTGGCATTAGTTTCTCTAAACATATTATTAACCACATTCTCATGAGCAACATCCTTGTCAAGCTTATCAAATAATGTATAATACGCATGCGTCTCATTAGGAAGGGTTGTAGGTTGGCCTACTTGATCTCCACTAAGATCCACACTGGGCGCATTAGAATTAATATTGCTATTATTCGTTGGAACCTCGTGTGTCTCAGTGTAGGGCTCAAGTGACTCAATATACTCTTCCTCCTGATTGGACATATTATATAACTCATTATCATGGAAACGTGGGTGTACCTCAAAGGAACCGTCTGAATCATACACATGAGCTCTGTCAGCCTAAATTGCCGATGTTGATGCTTGTTGCGCATTAGCCATCAAGATGGAGTCGGTAGTCACCTCTTCTTCCTCATCATATTCTGTTGCAGATGCCATGAGATCAAACTCTTCAGCTAGAAGTGGAATTTCTGCTTCTTCCTTGTGTGCTATAAGAAGCTGAGACTAGAGATATGCAGCATCCCTCTTCTTTCTGGTAGTGCTATCACGATGCTCAATACCCGCAGCATCACTGTCTTGTTGATACGTCATTGTAGAAGTCGTGTGAAAGCTAGGATCTCAATTCGTAGAAAGCGTGTTTCGGATTCTGAAAAAAATCAAACTTTGCCGAAATCTTCCAGTCCGACAAAAAATACCTCAGTCCGATATAAAATAAACCAAAAAATTTTCGAATTGCCAAATTTTGAAATCGAGTTAGAAATAGCCACAAACTAGTAGGGAAAAATTTGAAAATTGAAAGATTTTGACAAAAATAAAACCCAAAAAAAATCGAATTTTGGCCTAAAAATTTGAATTTTAGGTCGAAAAAAATTTTGTTTCGCCAAAATTTGAAATCGAAGCTTAAATGGTCTAAAAAATTAAATTTTTCTTGGGTTTTCCCGCCAAAAAAACTCTTTTTTTTTTTAAACGATGCAACGAACCTAGTCTAGATAGTGGCTAAGTCTAAAAATACATGATTTCGCAATGTTGTAAATGATATGAAATAACAAAAATTGAAGTCTTCCCAATGTTAGAAAACCGTCGCAATGACTCAACTTTATCTGTCGCAATGTCTCAAACCTTATCTGTCGCAATATCTCAAACACGTATTCTGACGCAATACCCAAACAAAACTCTGTCGCAATACCCAAACAAATTCTTGTCGCAATACCCAAACAGAATTTTGTCGCAATACCCAAACAAATTCCTGTCGTAATACCGAAAAAGAATTATGTTGCAATATCTCAAGCTTTACTTGTCGCAATGTCTCAAACCTTATCCGGCGCAATGTATATCGCAATAAGAGACCCTATCGCAATACTGATCGCAATACTCGTCGAAATCCAGAAACCCTAGGCCTTTGCGATGGAATACAAGCTTATGTGCCGCAATATAGGCACTATTCCGAAACTTGAGATAAAAAAATGAGATTTTTCCTTGAACTCCGTGATTTTAACCAATCCAAAGCACCCAAATCTCTACCACAGCTATGTAGAAGATATGTGGATCACTTGGAACAACAAAAACACACAAAAAAATTTGAAATCTTGGGATTTTTTATCAAAAACTCACGAAAAACAAGATGAAAAAAACAACACCAAAGAGCTATCCATGAATCCCTTGGCGAATGATACCACTTGTAAGACTATAACACACGACTTATAGAACAAGAAATAAAGTTAATGAAGAACAAGATTAAAACAAAGAAGAGAATATTAGATTGATGAAGAAGAAAGAGAGATACAAAGAGTGTGTAATCCTAGTGAGAGAAAGTAAGGAGAGTTTGTCTCTCTAACACACTAGAAAAATGGAAAAAGCACACACACGAATGAGGTGCTAGGGGCCTTTTATACTACAAGTGTAATATATAGAAGGCCTTCCTCATTTGTGTGTTCAGGACTAATTCCCGTTACATACATAACATAAACTAAGAACTCTCGACACTGTTGAATAGCATTTTCCACGAGCTTCGCAACGGTATATTATATGACCATCACTTTAAATACTTCTAACAATCTCCCCCTAAGGGGTGGTCATATAATATGTGACTTCACTTCTTTGACCATCACTTTAAATACTTCTAACATTTTATTAACAAACTTAGTACCATTATTAGACCTCGCAACTTTAATCTTTTTATTAAACTAAGTTAAAGCCAAATTATAAAAGCTAATGAACATTTGAAAAACCTCATCCTTAGTTTTTAGCATATACACCCACACAGATCTACTGAAATCATCAACAATAGTAAAAAAAAATACCTAAAACCACCTCTGTTAACCACTTTATAGGGTCCCGAAACATCTAAATGAACCAACTCCCGAAAACAAGTATATTTATGACCTCTTTAAGGGAAAGATTCTCTTATTTGTTTGGCCTTATGACAAATGTCACTAGGTAACTCATGATTTACATGTTTAAGTCCAATACCCCTTTTAACAAATTTAACACTTGATTAGCAGGATGACCTAACCTATTATGTCAAACATCTTTAAAAATATTACAAGTAAAAAACTCACTATTGCTAACCAAAGGTGTGTTAACATCTTTATCAAACAGTCATAGACCATCAAATTCACTACCAGTCCCCAAGATTGTGTTCCCTTTATAAAATTTTGAATGTAACATTTAGATTCATCAAAACAAACCCTCATTTTATTGTCCTTAATCAGCTTGTTCATAGATAAAATACTAACACAATACTCACGTACAACCAACACATCAAACAAAACCACACCATTATTAAGTTTCAAGTTTTCAACATGAGTAATTTTAGCCAAATGCCACTGGGATAACCAACGGTAAGTTTAAGATCAGAAACATCAACTAAATTAAACATATTATCATTTTTGTTAGTCATGTGTTGATTTCCCCAAAATCAATAATCCACCTAAAACGATAACCAACCCCATCATAGCATAATAAAACTTATAGAAATGTTGATTAAAAAACATATTGTAGTTACAAAATGAACTACTGACAATACCTGCCATATTGACTTGAACATGTGAGAAGAAGAATTATCATTCAACTTGAGCATCTTCTCATTGCTTAAAGACAAAGAACTGGAAGAATTATCATGATTACCATTACCCTGACTACCCTTTTTAGCATCAACATAATTACTTCTAGCATTGATAAAGCTACTAGCAGGTTTCAAGTTAGGATTTCTTTTAAAACCTTGAGGATAACCAATGATTTCAAAACACCTTTCAATAGTATGTCCTTTTAAACCACAGTGTTTACACAACAAAGAATCATAGTTCCCCTTACTAGCACTGTTATTTCCATTAGACCAATTAACCCAAACTTTTTCTTATTATCCATTGTCTTAGTCACAAAAGCATAAACATGGAGTTTATCAATTTTAACTGAACTAGATGGAATACCCCTATGAGACTCTTCTCTAGAAAAAATAACAAATGCATCTTTGACTTCTCGAATGATTTCCCTAATCAAAAGACTGCTCCTTATAGGTTGAAAAACATCATCAAGACCCATAAGAAATTTCATTAATTTCAAAAATTTAGCATGATCAGCCAACTCAATCCTAGCTTCACAAGTACAATCATGCAACCTAGTCAAAATATCAAAGTCTCTCCAATAAGAATTCAGTTTATGATAATACTCATAAACATACAAACCACCTTGCTTAAAATAATTAATCTTTTGAAGCAAGTTAAACATAATAGACCCATAAATTCCATGATAAGTATCTTTTAATTATTTTCATACAACAACGGCATTATCAGAAAAAAAAACATGTCCAAGATATACTGAAATGCCCCTTTCCCGAACTTGATAAAAAGAAATAAGACTTTTGCCCTTTTAGGCAGAAAATACTTTACCGAAACAAGCATCCTGTTACTCTTTAACCAACTGACAAAAATTCACAAACAATCATACCTTGAAAGTATTTTAACTGAAAATAGACTTAAATACCTTTCCAATGATATATGGTACAACCTCTAACTCCTTACGTTTCATTATATACAAAATATACAAAACGACTAAAATCTGGAAAAACTCTTTTGTGCACTAAAACACCCCTCTTGTGCACTAATTTTTGCAAAAACCATCTAGTGCGCTAAAGAACACCTCAAGTGCACTATTTTCAGGGAAAACCCCTCTAGTGCATTAAAGTACCCTCATGTGCACTAATTTTTCCTGCATACTTCAAGTACACTAAAATACCCTCCAAAGCACTATGTTTATGTAAAACACCTCTTGTGAACTTTTGAACCAATTTTATGAAAAATGACCTCTATAACTCAAGAAGACATGAGACTTTCTAGAAATCGTTACCATAACATACTTCATAAATTTCATAAATATTTGCGGCCAAAATGACCCATATACACATACTTCACGGGGTTTGCCAAACACCTGTTTTGACTTATTTTTTATAAAAAAAAAAAAAGACTTACATGACCATCATTTCCAATAAATACTTGGACTTATACACTTAAACAAGACATTAATAATTCATTTAACAACAATTAGGAGTTTAACCTTAATTCGAGCTCGGTATCTATACTAAGCTAAAATATATAAACCAAACGCTTCTAATCCATTTATCCAATTCTTAAGTCCTTTACCAAGGCCTTACTTTCTTCACATAGCACCTACAAAACGTTAAATAACTAAACCGTAAGTACGAGGCTTAGTAAGTAAACGAAAATAACATGTTACCACACTAAATATCACATTTACCAATTCTTAACATATTTACCAATTCTTAAGCCCTTTTAGTATGTAGGCATAGGATATGATATGCCATTCGGGTGGGGTAACTTTAGGGGTGGTTATCTTAGTGGTGGTATGGGGGGCCGGGGTGGTTCTACCATCACCGCGACCAGGTCTACGTTGAAACTTGGCAACATTACACCTGATTCGGTTAATGCCAATACAAATTGTGTTGAGTCTGATTTGAAAAGCAGCCCGGTCAGTCACACCTTTAAATCTTGCAAACCCAAATCTCTTCCCTTGTTTGTTATGTTTTCCAGCAATAAAAACGAATTCAACCATACCATATTTAGCAAAAACATCTTTCATAACCAAGTGATCTCAGTTTGACGGAAAGTTTGTGAAGTAGACAGTAGTAGGTGATTGTGTTAAGATGCTGGTTATGTCTACCCATGACCCATGTCCAGCCATGGTTGTTCTCCTTCTCTACTTGTATCTCTTCTGATCCTAGAGAGGAAAAGTCAGACATTTTTATTTACTACTTTATTAGTAGGCTGTTCTGAAGTTCTCATTCGTTATGACGATTATTGTGTAAATCGGCTAGGTTGCCGTATAGAATTTAAAGGTCGATCATTCTCATACAAATAGACATCCTTTCGAAAATATTTGATAACGATTTTGTAATGAAATTTTCCGTTATAAGTTACCATCGAAATAATGGAATTTAATACAGTAGGTTAAAATGTACCTTGCTTTCTTTTATGCCGATACAAGTAAACCAAACTTTGGGCCATTATGTCAAAAGAACTATCAGAATCTCTTTGATCATATACATTGATCGCTGAGCTTACTAAAGTTTCCTTCATATTTTATATCAACTGACAGCAACACAATGTACATGTGTTTCCTTGAACATATAGGTAGAGAGCAAAGCCTATGTAATGAACCACAACAATTTAGTTCCAACTTATATATAATTAATCATTCATGCTAAAGACATACAATACTCAGAAACAAAAAAAACATAGTAGGCTAAGGCTTTATATTAGAATGCTTGAGTTTATTTGCAAATCCAGACTGACTGCGAACTCTTTGTCCTTAACTGTAACCACAAAGGAAAGTAACGATCAAAATAAGAACTTTTGAATAAATGCTCATTTTCCGTCAAAATACTAAGTGGCTGATCATTACCTTGTTGCTGTGTCCATACTTTTTCTTCCTGCAGTTTGTAGCCCTTGGATGCAGACGAGCATAACACCTAACAAAAAGCAAATTGCGAATAATTCAATTATAAATGAGATATGTGATACAAACGGAGATACGAAAGAAGCAAATGTCATCCAAACATGATCGTAAACATTAAAAGACAAAGAAGAGAACAACTCACTTGCGGCAAATTTTTTTGTCTTGATTGTACTTCTGAGCCAATGCCGACATTTCAGGGCTAAATCGCCACCAGCCTCCCCTCAGCCATAAGACCAAATGAAGAGTCGACTCTGAAAAAACAATGAAATAGCAACACAACAGAATAAGAAAATTACATCCTGATTCCAACCAATATACCATTACATCTATGCATCTTTGCTGCAAATATGTATGTCATGCAATTGTAAGTACAACAATTTCAGTAAGGATAAAAACATAATATACTTTACAATAAAAACTGAACAGGTTACAATTAGCAAAAAATCCTAAATATGCGAATTAAAACCACAACATAAAACCTCTTTCTTATACAACAATTGAAATTGTAAAAACTTAAAACCTCTTAACTAAGGGTAAAAACTATACAATATCATTGTACTTATCAAATTGTACCGACTTTAAACACTTACAATTTAATCGCTAGACATTACCAATGAACTTTCAAATTGATGGTAGACTTTACCAATATGACCATGAAATGACTTTATTACCCTTGTCTTCTTTAACATTTTATATGAAAACCCATCATGCTGCTCCGATTGCAATCTTTCGTCTTTGTAACCCAATTTAACTTAATCCCTGCTTTTCTCCGATGGGTGTAGAAGCTTGGATATATTAGCTTAAAGTTAACTCTCATTCTGGGTATTTTCACCCGCTAATATTTTTAATATGTAAAAGTCTGAATGTTATTCATACTCACATGATTGAACGAATCCACTAAATCACCAGAAGACCACAATATTTGTGCTAATTTTACTAATTCTTTCCTCGTGGCCACTAATCTAGCTAGTAATTAAGTATTCAATCTTCTTGCAAGGGATATATCTAAGTTCGATGCTGAACCGTACCCCTTGAAATCATTGACCATCTTCCACTACTGCTTGCTGGATTGTTATGATTTTAATACGTTCATGGTCTCATGGATGTCCATATAGAATGCACATACATTCAATATTATCATATACTTACATGTAGAACCTGGGTACTATTGACTACGTATATGTATAATAAGTGAATGATCATATGGGTTTAGTGAACTCGTGTCCAACTTTAAAGTAACCTAGCAAATTTCATGTACTCGTAAACAAGTAACCGCTCGTCTCCAACTTTACAGTAACCTAGCAATGGGACGAGGTTTCGATGCTTAAATGTCTCGACTGTTTCCATCTCAGCCAGGAATTCCCGATCTCCTTGACCACTGACATGTATCAATTTCTTTATAGCGACAACAATGTTATCCTTCAACTGAGCTCCGTAAACGTCGCCAAACCCATCAGACCCGATCATAGTGCTGTTATCGAACCCATTTGTTGCTTCGAGTAGGTAGGCAAAAGTGAGCTTTCTCAACGGTTTATCAAAAGCTGCTAAGCTTATGCTTAATGCCTCGCGAGTATTTGTCAGCTTCCTAGCATTGCTATCAATAGCACCATTTCCAGAATATGAGTTCCAGGCACCATCAGTGTATCCTTTTGAGGCTGCTGTCGCCTTCTCTCGTCTTCGTTTCCTCATCTCCACCAAGATTATAATAACACCAAGGATACAAAACAATGAAAACAACAACCCCATCGCTACACTTCCAGCAAGTGACGCTTATCGTTTGTTGGATTTTTTATGATTGTTTGATTTCGTATCATTGTCTGCACAAGGAGGAAACGGTTACCCGCATGACCCAAAATTATTCAAAAATCGATCAGCGGGAAATGTATCAAACGGGGCTCACACAGGTATCGTTCTAGATAATTTATTATACGATAAATCAACATCCCCAAGACCAAGAGTAGCTGACGTTAAGTACAACGCGAGGAGAATGTGTGGAAGACATGGTTTGGATAATGGATAGTTCTTCTAAACAATTAGTGGCAATATATGTAATTATGTAAAAGAAGACAAGGGCAATAAAGTCATTTCATGGTCATATTGGTAAAGTCTACCATCAATTCGAAAGTTAATTGATAATGTCTAGCGATTAAATTGTAAGTGTTTAAAGTCGGTACATTTTGATAAGTGCGATGGTATTGTATAGCTTTTACCCTTAACTAACTACGTTTTAAGTTACAAGTAATTTACTAAATATAACATATATAATAATAGTTAAGAATCAGTTATATAAATAGATAAAAAGAAGTATACCTTTCTGGATGATGTAATCGGCAAGAGTTCGGCCATCTTCAAGTTGTTTTCCTGCAAATATCAACCTCTGTTGGTCCGGAGGAATACCTTCTTTGTCCTGAATCTTGGCCTTAACGTTATCGATGGTGTCGGATGACTCAACCTCAAGGGTTATAGTCTTCCCTGTCAAGGTTTTCACAAATATCTGCATCGTCTTTCGATCACTTTCTCAATGGCACGTTAAAAGTTAACTTCATGGGATATATGCAAGCGAGAGGTTTTATAGGATCATCAATACTTGGGCATTACGTATTAACGACTGGATAGTTATTATTGTCACCGATATTTTAGCTTATGTAGTATGTATGTCAATTATGTCCTTTGTTTGAGATGGTATTTTAGACTACGTAACAAGCACATCTTAATTTTATGTGGACACGTAAAAGGTTTTTATGATGTCCTTGTAGTTGTAAAATTACTCAGATCATATCCTAATATTATTCGAAGCATTTAAAGAGCAAGAAAATGAACATTTCTTTTATATGATGTTAGAAACATCCAAAAAGAAAATAATTAGTGGGCATGCATCCACAAGATTAAGAAAAGGAGCGATCTTAAGTATACGTTTTTTTTAGATAAAAGATAGTGGTTTATGGAGGGCTCTTCTTAGAGACTTATAGTGGTGACTTACTTCTTTACCTATTCATCTTGGTGCGTAGGGTCTTTTACTCGGCAAAAGAGGCCTCTTTTAATGCTTTTGTGGCCTCGAGCAGGGACGGAGCTAGAAGTTCTCGCGGGTGCCCGTGACCCTTATAGATTTTTTCTATGTAATGTTAATTTGTGAAGAAAATATTAATTTTTTTAAAATGTATTTTAAATGCACCCAGTCAATCTGAACGTGTCTCTACCCTTCGTTTTAATTCACTTTTTACATATGTTATATTACGGTTCAAAAAAATTTGTGCACCCGGTTATATTTCATCCTGGCTTCGTCCCTGGCCTCGAGGGCCTAATCTTGGGTGCTAGAATATCACATCTTACGTGACAGTAGCATATGTGGTATGCATAATGATTATGCTTCTACTTTAGCTTGTCTACATGATACGATTCCAAGATTTGATTTTAGTTGTTTCACTAATAACGATACCGCCCCCTCTAAAACCTAACAAACATTGGAGACTACCCTTTTTAGTGAAATGGTCAAGGATATGGAGGTCCACTTTGACATGATTTTGAGACAGAAAGCGGGTTTTGAGTGTTTACGCACATCACATGCTCCCATTATTTCCGGCTCGGTCAACATACGTAACTAGTGGAATACCATTCTATTCTTGAGTATCGCCTCATGATCTCATTATTTCTTGCTGATACAATAAGCCCTGTTTGTCGTTAGGCATGTTTAGATTCTTTTGGGGAACATGTCGTTCATTGTAAAGAGCTCTCGACCTTCAAGTATCGACATGATATAGTTAGAAATATTCTTTTTACATATGTAGGCGTGTTGGTATCTCTGCCAAGAAAGAAGCATCCATGAACTACTTGACTGACCCGTTAGATGGAAGATCCACACTCAGACCGGCGGATATTTTGGTTTTTGGATGGGTTGGAGGGAAACATGCGTGTGTGGATGTGACTGGGGTTTCTCCTCTTATGGGGTTGAGTAGCCGGTGTTTCTCCTGCTTTGAAAGATGCCTCATACAAAGTGACAAAACACGAAAAAGCATGCATAGAAAATTAGCATGTGTTTATTCTTTTTACATTTGATAGCTTCGGTTTCCTTGCACTTGAAGCGGTGAAGCTTCTGAAGAGAATTCAACGCGTTATGAATAGCAACGTTATGACATCTGAATCCACAAATATGATTTTTCATATAATTACCTTCGCAATTCAAAAAAGATTTACGACGCAGCTTGTTGTTCGCTTACTTTCTACGACTATGTAATTAAATATATTATTCCAATAATATTGATCCCAATATACAACAGAAAGAATTATCTTATTTAATTTCCAAACCTAGGAAATTAAAGGAATCTTTTATAGTATTATCAATACTTGGGCTTTAAATAATTTCATCTCCAATTTTTTGGATAAATATAAAATTATCCTTTTAATTTGTTATAATTTGGCCTGTTATTAATTGTATGCTTTTTTGACGTGCCTTTAGATCATTATCCATCTTAACAATTTTACGTTTTTTTGTAACTTGACTATGCTTATAATTTTATTTGAATAAGTCAAGGTTTTTATGATGTCCTTGTGCTTGTTGTATGATTACTCAAAATGTCTTCGAAAGGCGTAAATTGACTATGCTTATAATTGTATTTGAATAAATTAGAGGTTTTTATGATGTCCTTGTTGTATGATTACTCAAAATGTCTTCGAAAGGCGTAAATTGATGGGAACACCTGACCTTATGCATCTTTTGATGCCAACTGGACACTTCCCCAGCCCCAAGCAATGAGCTTTCGTCGTAGCGATCTAATTAGCCAAGAGTTGGGATTGAACTCTGATCAAATTCTCCAAAGACCTTCTTTGACCTCCAAAGACCTTACTCAAAATGTATCACATCGCATGTTTTCTCTTTTTATCAGTAAGTGTACAAAAAGGTTGAGTATGTGCCAAGTACATTTGTGTATGGTCAGATACAGCGAGGCGTGTGAGAATATATCCTCTTGTCATTCTTAGCGTGTATAAGAAAACCTTAACAAATCAAACGATTTTTGACGAGACTTTGATGGCCATCAAATTGACATTTAGGCATTTAGCCAAATTGATCTTTTAAGCAAAGATACATCAGATGGTATTACATCATTTTGCAACTTCAAAGAAGCATAAAGTGGCACAAATATTCCACTAGATCCGTTCTAGTTCATAAATGATGCAAACAGACAATGTAGAATATGCGCAGAACAAATCAAACTCTATAGATTGTAAGTGCTTCATCAACTACATTGAGAAAGCTAGCAAGAACTATCATATATGTTCAATAAATCTAGTCATATTATACTGCCGCATTATGATACTTGATGTTAGATATTTGCGAGAGCCCTGCAAGCTTTAACATACGTTTAGAGGTATCACTTTGTAAACTTATAGCTCATTGTCTCATATGTCTTCCATTTATTCACATTTGAAAATGCTTATGATATAATTTTTTTCTCAGAATTCATGCGTTGTCTTTGAAAATTTAGTTTGTAGGTGCACTAATTTGTTTGAAGATAGTGGAGTGATATTGATTTTCTTGTTATTAGCTTATTGTTTCTTCTTACTTGGTTCCAGTATTCTCACCTTGCGGAGGGTCAAACACGGTATCACGACATAAAATGACTAGATGCACTTGGTACACAACACTACGCACACAATTTTAGGGATAGAGTGCATTTAAGAAAAATCGAGATATTTTTAACAAAATTAACATTACCACACAAATATTCATTGTTGTCTCTGAGACCCATACATACAAAATAGAAAATTAGAACAAAAATATAAGTAACTTCTTGAGTTTATTTATTTATATGCCAATTGATATTTATCCTGGCTTCGTCACTGTCATTAGTAGACATATCGCCGACTCTTTGGCCGTAGCTGTAACCACAAAGGAAAGTAACGATCAAAATAAGAACTTTTAAATAAATGCTCATTTGCATTCATTGAACTGAGTGACTAATTGTTACCTGGTTGCTGTGGCCACACTTTTTCTTCCTGCAGTTGGTAGCCCTCGGGTGTAGACGAGCATAACACCTAACAAAAAGCATTTTGTTACATACAAGGAGATGATTAACGAAAATAATACACACAAAAAATGACCTAAAAAGATGCAAAGTACATATAGAATCCAAACAAGTTCAACAGCACAACATATACATGAAGCAATACACAATGAAGAACAAGGCTAATCTGATCATTGACATTATTTAGAGAAAGCTGGTCTAATCTACTTTAAAATTATGCTCCAAAACAATTTGCGAATAATTTAATTATAGATGAGATATGTGATACAAACACATATATATGAAAGAAGCACATGCCGTCATCCAAACATAATTAAAAAGACAAAGAAGAGAACAACTCACTTGCGGCAAATTTTTTTGTCTTGATTGTGTTTCTGAGCCAAAGCCAAGAGAGGAGGCCAGAAGCTAATCCTCAACGACGCTCCTCCCCTCAGCCGTAAGACCAAATGAAGAGTCGACTCTGAACAAACAACACAAAGTCAGAAACCGAGCAGCCACACAACAAAATAAGGAAAATACAATCCTAATCCAACTGAATATATATACCTATCATATTAAATCTATGTGTGTTTGCGCATATATACATGTCAATTGTCAAGCAATTGTAGTAAAACGTTCAGTAAGGATAAAAACATATAGTAATATAGTAGTATATACTTTAAAATAAAAACTTAATTGGTTGTACGTTTGATTTTATTTTAGCACAAATTAACAATCAACCACAGTTAGCAAAAAATCATAAATTAATTAATACAAATTCAATAAAAACAGCAACATCACAATTTTATATCCAACATGATGTTGAGAAAAAATTATACCTCGTTTTTAAATTACTAATTAACTACGTTATAAGTTACAATTTACTGCATAACATATACTACTATAATAGTAATTGTTAATAATCAGTTATATAAGTGAATAAAAAGAAGTAAACCTTTCTGGATGTTGTAATCGGCAAGAGTACGGCCATCTTCAAGTTGTTTTCCTGCAAAGATCAACCTCTGCTGATCCGGAGGAATACCTTCTTTATCCTGAATCTTGGCCTTTACGTTGTCGATGGTGTCGGATGACTCAACCTCAAGGGTTATGGTCTTCCCTGTCAAGGTTTTCACAAATATCTGCATTTTCGATCACTTTCTCAATGGCATGTTAAAAGTTAACTTCATGGGATATATGCAAGCGAGAGGTTTTATAGGATCATCAATACTTGGGCATTACGTATTAACGACTGGATAGTTATTATTGTCACCGATATTTTAGCTTATGTAGTATGTAATGTCAATTATGTCCTTGGTTTAAGATGGTATGTTACGTAACAAGCACGTCTTAATTTTATGTGGACACGTAAAAGGTTTTTATGATGTCCTTGTAGTTGTAAAATTACTCGGATCATATCCTAATATTATTCGAAGCATATAAAGAGCAAGAAACTGAACATATCTTTTTATATAATACTACGACAAAATATGATGTTAGAAGCAGCCAAAAAGAAAATAATTAGTGGCAGTGATGGACCAGAAAATTGGAGTGTGGGGAGAAAAAAAAGTTTGACAATAACAAGGTAAAAAAAAGTTAGAATCCGAATAAAAAACCGAATATTTTAGCTTAAAAATGAAAATTTTTAAGTTTTAGGGTGTTAAAAGTTGGATTTCAATGTGTGAGTGGGGGGCGAATTGCGTTTTGAATGGGGGGCATTTAAAAAAAAATGTCAAAATCGAAGAAAAAATACACTGTAATCTCGTATTTTTTGTCAAGTCATGGGGGGGCGCCGCCACCCCGTACATTCTACATAAGTCCGCCCCTGAATAGTGGGTATGCACAAGATTAAGTAAAAGTGCGATCTTAAATACTGTATAAACCAGTTGGCCATCAACTATCACAAACGCAGTAATTGATTAAGTCAAACGAAAGAGTGGAGGTTCGAATCCAAGCTTCGATTTGGTCAACCAATATTACCTAAGTAATTTATCAGAATATGTCTTCCTTGTTAGATAGGAGAATCGATATCAAAAAGTACACAGAATTAAGATGGTTCCGCCAAATATATTTTATTTTTTTTAAAATATATATTTTTTTTTTAATGTTTGGAACTTGCCGTTGGTGGATCATGTGCCCATCATGCTCACTTGTTCCCATTCTTTCACTAGCCACGTGAGACACCCTTTTTGCTAATTGTCTTATTCGTTCTTATTCTTAATTACTTTGTTACCTACTAATTATAATATTCAGTCATTCAGTGTAATGATCCGAGCTGTTCGGCAAAAGCTCAGGGTCAAATAAGTACAAAACTCGAACGAGTCGAGTTTATACGCGCTCGAACTTGAAGTACGAGGCTCGAAATGCACTCGAGCTTTATATATATAGACGACGAGCAAAGCTCAAGCTGATCAACATTTTGCAGCCTCACACTCGGCTCCGTCCCTAGTGAAATCTTAGATAAGTCATAAGTAATTAGTTTCAAACGATTTATGTTAGTCACTTGTGGTTTTCTTTGTTCAAGTTACCCGAGTTTGGGAATCTTTTAACTCATATATACACGACCTAGTCGAGGTGCCTCCCATGACCATTTTCGACCTTCTTCTTGACCTCTTGTGAGAAAACTATGTAAGAAAGTTGTGTGACTTGCCATTGCACCTACCCCTTGTGAGGAGATTGTGTGTCTTGCCACTAGACCATTAATGGGTGTTTCTCGTCTAAACATGCTTAATCCTTGAGTTCTAATGTTAATGTGAGTGCAAAAGTAGAGTTTATTAGTAACTTAGTATAGTTAGTTAAGTAGTTAGATGTTACGCTTGCATACTGCCCGATTGGATGTAATTGTAAGCTCGAATCACTAACTAATAACTCGTCGTTCAAAAAAAAGTTAAGATGTTACATATAGACCACTGTTTTTCAAAAGAGGTATCATGGCATAAAACAAGTAACTTCAAAACAGATAATCATTTCTTTGCAAATACAATATTTTAGATCATGACATAAAGCAATATATAATTAACAAGTTGGTTGCTAGGATACAATGATGGAAAAAACATTCTTGATCCCACCTGCACATGATGTATTTTCTATTGGCATTATATAAATATGTCACCCACCTTCCCCATCTGTATGTAACACCTTAAATAATACAATCTGGTAACAATATTAGTTGGCACACACATGTACAATTGACTACTAGAAATAGTAACACTTGCCAAATTTAACATCTCCTTAAACAGCATAGTATAAGTTTCAGATTTCGGAACAACACACTTTTCGTCCAGAATACTTCTATCGATCTTAGTATATGCCGCAAGAACAAAAATTTAGTTCTACTAGACATACGACAGTTCAGAAAGACGATTACGGTGATACAACACATTCTTCTTAGGAAATTCATATTCACTTTTCATAACAATGCTGCATCACATATGGGGATATATATATGTTCTATTTGACCCTACTGCTATACTCTTACACATTGCAAAAATACTTATCACAGTGAAATAATTTCAGTACCCGCGTTTTATTACCAGATAATCCATCAGTCGCCACGAGTATAACCACGAGGACGGGAGCGAGAGCGAGTCTTACTAGCACGATGTTCATAAACTGGATTCGCATAATGATCTAATGGCTTGATGACCATTGATTCAGCTTGTTCTTGAACCGCTCCAAAGACAATTTCGTTGGTTTTCTCATTGCTTTGTTCATAGTATGTTTGAGGCATTGATGAATAGTACCTGTTGTGATGCTGTTGCTGCTGGTGGTGTTGTTGCTGTTGTTGCGGTGGTGGTTGTGATTGTTGTTGCTGTGGTTGTTGTTGTTGCTGCGGTTGTTGATAGTCATTGTCCCACCCACTGTAAAGATGGCGGCTTTGACGAAACTGTTGCATTTTTTCAGCATTGTTTGTCATGAAAGGATATGTCTTCTTTGGGGTCGGGGTCGGGGTTCGCGTCTCAACTGAAGGAGGTGGTTCATCTGAGTCGGGAATCACGTAACTATCTTGGACGGGCCATGGGTTTGACGAGTATTTGTGGTCTTGGTGAAATGGTTGTTGGTTTTGGTAGTTATAGGTCAGTTGTTGCTTTTTCAAGCTTGGAAAGATATTTCTTAAGATTTCGGAGAATGATGCGGTGGCGTCCGACATGAGCTTCCCAAGAGATGCAAGGAAACCCTCTTCTAGTTTCTCCGGCTCATTCTCTGATGGAATCAGTGGCGGCCTCATTGATTTCTGGTATGGTGGGGTCGGAGCCATGCTTGATTTCATAGTTGTCTGAGTTTCGTCCTGCAAAAAATGAATTGTTATATAGCTATGATATGATAGAACACAAGATCAGCAAAGAAATTAAAAAAACTTTGATGTCCAAAAGAAGGCTATGTTTTACATCAGTCAAAATATGAATTTCTACTCTTAGTTCTGATAGAGGTATGCTTTGACTTTCAAAGGTCAAACTACCCACTTTCAACTCAAAAAATTTAGAAATTTTATTGAGCTTCATGAGAATCGTTTGCTACCTATACCACACTTTTTACTGTGCTACTAACCAGAAAGAAGTTGGTGAGAAATACTATGTTCGACCACAAAAAGTACAGAACTTCTAATAAAGTAAAGAACCTAGGACTTACCGTTCCATTGGAGATCATGCTACCAACTCTGCGTTGCAGCAATGCAAGCATGTAACCAAAGAAGCCTGCTGCAAACAAAACTGCAATCCCTGCACAAAACATTCACAATATTCAATATGACAGTGATTGAGATACTTTGGGATACCACTAGTCAAACAGAAGTATTAGTATACCAAAAGGAAAACCGCTTCCATACTGATAAGCACAATCATCGAAGGGAAGTTGGATCTCACGGATTGCTTGGTTTCCTCTGTCTATAACAAGAAGAGAACAACTACTACCAATGTAGAGCACATCAAAGTCGTTAGAAAATTTTGCATCTTCGCTTGGTCCATCCACGTGTCCCCCACGGCCCACCTTCCCACCTCCTGCAATAGTCGTCACCCCTATATAACCAAAGATACGATAATAATTAGTATTAGCATAAACACACCTCGATAGTTTTTAATAGTGACTAAGTTAATGTATATGACCAAATTACCTGTATCACTTATCTTCCTAATTGCCATGTTGTCAGTATCGGCAACGTATATGTTTCCTTTATCATCAACCGTAAGACCTTTCGGATGATTCATTTTAGCTTCTCTAAGCCTACCATCTACATGACCAAAATACCCGTCTGCCGATCCAGCAACCAACTTCGGTCTACTATCTGAAAATTTATTTTCAGATCACTTCATTACAACTAAAGATCTCAAAAGTACAATGTAGATCACACAAACCATAAATAAACCAGTGACGAACTCCACATAAAAATCAGGTTATTAACAATATTGCCACTAGTGTGTCATGAAACTGTTTTAAACAAAATGAGTTGTTCTCACATGATCCTGACTCGTTTTTCGTTCTTCTTTTACTGGTCACAAACAAATGCATTGCATTGCATCTAAAACATTACAAACAACTGAAAAGAGCCAAGGGTCAAACGAGTAAACTTACAGAGTGACAAAGAGGAAGAGATCTTGTAAAGATTACTATTAGCCGAATCAAGAAGAAGAAGCTCTCCATTTGGCAAAAGCTCGAGAGCATGAGGCTCAATCCCAAGCTTACTTCCATCAAATACAGTCTCCACATTATACCCGCTTTCAAATTTCATCATTGGCCTCCCGCTTATTGCTAAAAACAACATATCCCAACATATTAAAACACTTCAAAAACACCAATAACATAATCAAATCGCAAACTATAATAACAAACCTATTTATAAAAAACATAACCCACAAAATACCCATAAACGAAAAACTAAAGTTTTAAACAGAAACCCACAATTTTTAACCACATTTTAACATTATAAAAACGCAAGATTCTATAAACCTAAAAAAACAAATACCCATAAATTAAAATCACATTTTACATAATAAAAATGCAAAATGTATACTACCCATTTATTTACATAAAAAACCCACAAATTAAAACAACCTTAAACATCATAATATTGCAAGATTTAATAACCCTATTTATCATAATAATAATTAAAAATAATAATAAAACCTATCAATATAAACAATACCCACAAATGGTAACTACATTAAACATCATAAAAATGCAAACCAAAATAAACCCATTAATAAAAAACAAAACCCAGAAATACCCAGAAATTAAAATCACATTTATCATACTACTAAAAATGAAAAGAAAAAAAAAAAAAAAAAAAAGGATCTAGTAGTATTATTACATGTTTTAATAGGAGCTTTAAGTGACCAGACCCACTTCACCAAACCAGAAGCAATATTTGAGAAAACCTCATTAACAATCCCTGCAAAAAAAAACATATTCTTATAAACAGATCTTATATAAAATAAAATAAAAAAGATTTATAAAAATGTGAGTTAGTACTTGAAGGTGAGCTAGTTAAAGCAGCTGAAGATGATAATGGCACACTCAGTAAGAGCAAAATAGTGACTGAAAAAACACATAAAACTATTTTCCCCATTTATTTTTTATTTTAGTGAGAGTGAATCAAAGGTGCATTACATAAAGATTGAATGAAACCCTAGTGAGTGAGTGAGTAAGAATATGGTGTGAAATGGGTTTTTATTTATTTATGAAAAGGTGTGCTTTTTGTTATGGTTTTTTTTTAAGAGAAATAAGTAAAAAGATTGATTTATGAGAAATGAGTGTGGAAAATGAAAGGGAATTTAATTTTATAAAAGTGGAAGATTTTAGGAGGATGGAAAAGACAAGTGAGGGGCCATAGCAAGTGGAGGAGGACAGTGTGTATGTAGTTGGATTTCAGAATATTTATTTGGACTTCAATTTTTTAGAGACTATCCATTGATTTGCATAGTTTTGGGACTTGTTTGGCATGAGTTTTTATAAGTTTTATTAGCAGGTGTGCGCGTTAGAACAGCGAGTATTTTGTAATATAATTTTAGAAAAGCTTAATTTTAATTTTACGTTTAATGATAATTTTTAATTTTTGGTAACTTTATGTAACTGGCTAGTCAAATTTATGGTGACTCAGTTTTCAATTGAACCCGTTAGTACGGTTAGGTTTTTTAAATTACATACACTATTATTTTAGATAGACAACATATATATTTTTTTGTAGATACATGTTTTTAGTTGTTGTACAATGTATATATATACGTATACTTTTAAGTAATGAGGTGTTTTAATTATATATTATTAAGTAATATTAATTATTTTTATTTTTAATTATGTATTAATTATTATGTATTATAGTAATTAGTTTTTAATATGAGTATTAAATTATGTTTGTATTAATAAGGTGATAAATTTTGTTATTTTAGTTTCTTATGTTTGTGTTGGTTGTACACAATGCATTAATAGATGTAACTTAAAATTTCAAGTATTCTTTTAATACCCTTTAAAAATGCTTTACAAGAGAGTTAGATTAGAACATGAATAATGCATTACGTTTTTAATGACTTAATGCATTGAATACTTTTAATGTAAATTATATAAATAGTAACAGTAATAATATTTAATGACGTTTTTCCTAAAAAAAACAAACAACATTATGTGATTCAGATGAAGACGTTTATACTTTAGATTAAAATTCAGAATATTGTAATAAACAAACAACACCTAGTTAGTTTCTTGCATTGATGAATTTGGTTGGTGTAAGAACATTTTATTGACTTTCTTATTAATAGTAAATTGATTATTTGCACCCAATGTTCTACTTTATTCGACTCAATTAATTGCGAAAATATTTTTACTTTCCAAGCCGCAAATGTTTTTTTAATATGTTTCAATACATTACATTTTTTATTTGCCTCGTCTATCGTGGTTGTTACAAGAAGAATGTCAAAATTTAACTTGTTTTAGTTCATGTGATAGATAAGTCCAAAGTACGTGTATGAATTGGATAAAAAAAATCAAAAATCATGGTTACAAATGAAAAAAAGGTATACATTCGTTAATATTTATGTTCCTTGATTTTTATGTTTTTCGTAAGAAATGTTTTGTTGAGCAAGAGTAGAGATCTATTGAAAAAAAGACTTAAAATGTGATGGATGATAGATGATTATAATTTAAAACACATCAATATTCATTTAAATACACCTTTTTTTAGTTTTGAAAATGATTTTAAAATAAAATTTATGCAAACTAATATCATGCATGCATTCGACATGCAGAGAATGCAAGATGCAAATCATCCCTTAATTTGAACATATAATATATGTGTAAGGATCCAAAGAGTAAATTGCATAAGTTTTCTCTAAACTTTAGCCAAATTGCATATTTTGTCTCAAACATTACGAAAGTTTGAGATCATCTTTGTGGAAAACCTTTGGTGCAAGTATCGCCATAAGATACGCACATCAAAGGTTTCCCCTCAAGGACAATACTTTCATCAAAGGTTTCTTCACATGGACGATCCTTGTACTTTGATAACACTTGTGACGAAACATGTAATTTAACCAAAATTTAAGGAAGATTAATACAAATTACTCTTATAAAATGTAAACCATGAAATACATTATAAGACATATAAATGAACAAGGATATATCAAACGAGTTGTAACACTTGCATTTTACGATGTAGTGGACTAACTTTGCAACGGACCTATTACATAGAAGACCAACCAAAGGGCTTGTGACGCAATGATATCTCATGGTGTGTGTGAAAATCCTAAATCAAATGATTATGGTTTTCACCCATGCTTAAAAGATTTGAGAGATTTTGTGGTATAAAAATTATGAGATAATTAAAATTATTGTTCTAAAAAAACATAAAGTATCAATTACATAAAATATGTGTTGGGATCATTTTTAATACTAAAGTTTGAAAAAATTTAACAGTTGTTACTTAAGGAATGTTAAGATCGTGCATTATGTTGTTCATCCACTATGGAATTATTGTGCATCCATTTTTCTCCATGTTTAAAGATTGTTATATTGCTAACGGGTTCGGCATTTTGTATAGTTTATATAATTCACGCCTATACATACGTATCATGTACATATTATATGGTTACAATCGATTTTTATCTTTCTCATTTTATATTTTCTTTTCATATCATAACTTTATTGAACAAAAAGTAATTTTTATATATATAGATGTTGAAATACTCGGTTTCAGCCTTGGCTTAAGTTCAAGGACTAATTGTAATATTGTTTAAAGTTGTTTTATAGCTGAACTAAGGTTTAGCTAGATGTGGATAGTTGATAGAAGTAGAGGGACTATTGTTGCTTCTTTTAGAAGATAGAGGGTTGTTTTGGTCAAGTTGGAAGCTGTTGGTTATAAAAAGATCTCTCTCTCTCTCTCTCTCTCTCTCTCTCTCTCTCTCAACATAAAATATTCATCTCTCTATTCGTTGATTGTTTCTTTTTCTAGATTACAATATCAGTATCTAGTGATTAAGATCGCATTGATCTTTAAGTTGTATTGTGGTATTGTAATTAGAATTATTGATAAGTAATCATTAAGATTACACACGAATAAGAGTGATAATCGTTTGAGGTTTTGGTTCTTTTTTCTAGTGATTACTGATCTTTGAATTAAGATTCAAATAGTCGTTCATGTTTTTTATAAATCTTTACATTGTATTAGAGACATGTTAATCACCTTGTTCTCTTACCGTTTTCAAATATTAAAACCATGGTTTCATAAAATTTGGGGTTTTCTAAAATTCGTTATTGTTTTTAAAATTAATATGTGTTAATCAATATATCTGCTTTTTAGATAGCCAGAACAAAAGGTTTTTTGCTATTCGCCTAATTTGGAGTTTGGGTATTTTGGGGGGTTATTGCTCTCTGAAGGTTTTAGTGTCGATTAAGTTGGTTTAATTGATTGTTGTGGAGGATTATGGTGGTTCGTGGAGGTTTGCCTTAATTTTTGGGGAAAATAGGGTTTGGCACGTATGACAATTGGTGTCATGATAATATTTTTTTGCTAACACTTTTAGATATCAACCCACCGTCATTTTCATTGTTATTTGCAAATACAAATAAACGCCCTCAATTTACTTACTCATATTCTAGTGTTAACGTCCCATACCAGCAACAAAGTCACCATCACCGATTTTTCTTAATAGCAATCTTGGTATGATTTTTTTTATTTCGACTTTTGATTTGAATACATGTTTATGTTTGGATTTAAAGTTGGTAATATACCTTGAGTAGCATCTTAACAATTGTTAGTTACTATATTATTGCCAAATTAACTATATTTCGACTTTTGACGAAAACAACGATGTCAAATTTCATATTAATATAATGTTTTAAATTTCTTAAAATTATGGTTTAACTTTAGTATAGGAGTATGGTGATTTTGTTTTCACCATCAACGTAGATATGGCATAGATGTGTTCCATCCATCTATGACTAAATAAAAAGTTATGTAATACTTTGCCTTGGGTTATAACACAAATATAATAAATCAAGGTGTATTTTAATATATTACTATGGTCAATATAGGAGCAAGTGATTAATTTTTATTATTATTGTCAGAACTCATTTTCTTATATATATACTTCATAAAACTTGAAAAGAAAACATTAATATACAATGTATAAACTATATTTTTTATGAATAAAAATTTTCGTCATTTTTTTGCTGTCGTTTATATTAATACACGCGCGATTTGTTCTAGGTCACCGTTAGAAGCTCGAGACTCCAAGACTTATCTTTATTTCGTCATTTTACTCTTGACATCATCATTTCTATTGATATCATCATTGTTATCACTTTTTGTAACACCCCATTTTGATAATGGAATGTCACGCGTAATTATGGCGTGTCATCAAAGCATACAAGGATAAATGTCTAAAACATTACATGACCATAGGGATAACCGGAATCAAACATCGGTTCCCAACATAAGCCCAAAACATAATAAAGCAAAAGAAATGAATGAAAGACTAAACAAGCATAAGTATATGAGGGCAAGAAGGAAAAGAAGTCTCTAGCAGCTTCCATCCTATGCACGTCCTCCAAATGCTCGAGTCTTCCCTAGGGTACCTGCCGTTTTGGGACATGGAAAGGAAAGTAACGGCTGAGCAAAACGCTCAGTGCACGGATATAGACATAGCATGAATGACTAAGCATAATAAAGACTTAATAGCAGCGGAAATATATAAGTCCTGGAAAACCTGGAACATGTTCATAAAATTGGTTTTATAGTTTGAAAAGCCTTATGTTTATCTTATGAAAACTGTTTAACATATTTTACCATTAGCCAATATAGGTCATGAAAATCCACCGTGCATGAATACTTGGAGGGGTGACCTCATCATGCAAATTAGAGGGGCTGCCTCTAATTTAATATACTGGTTCTGGGTAGGAGGGATCAGCTCCTTGTGAAGGATGCAAGGCACACACCACATTCACCATGAAATCCTGACTGAAACATGTAACTAGGATGCACCCATACGCCCCACATGATAAATATAATATAAATGGCCAAAAGCTGAAGGGACGCCACGAGCAATCACTCCGCCGTGGTGAAGTCATAACATCAGTGCCTCTAATGTTATGGTTATGGTACCTCCATAACTAGGTGAAACTGGTCATGCATGTATATGGCTTTAGGTATTCTAATTAAACATAAGCAATTCAAAAACATATAAAACAAATACTGGGAAAATAGTTGGCTGCATACGGGGAATCCTAATAAGGAAAGAATGTCCATACTGAAAGGACGAGAATCCGTACCTTAAGTCCAGTGAATGAACGGAAGAAAGACTCCTACTTCTTGATCACTAACGCTACATGAATACACACGTGTATAAGTATCGAATCACTGATTACGTACTGGGTTTTATGTCTCATCTTAGCTTACTTTGTATGTTTTAGGTCATGGTTTACTGTTTAAAGCCCTATCTGTGTTTACCTTGTACTCTGATTAATCTAATAAAGTATTACTGGTAATTCATGTTGTTAGAAATACGTTTTTACGTATATTAGAAGTATCGGTCACTCCACAATATTATTAATGTTGTAATAGCTCGTAGTTTATAGTTACTTATTTAGTTAAGTAAGAACCGGTCCATGGGCTTGTCATGGGCCGGCCCAAGTCCACATAAGGCTTGGAAGTATAAATACCCCTTTCCTCCTTGGAAAGGGGTTGGTTGTTGAACATTTCTTGTTTCCATTTGAATAAAATAACACATAGTTTTCTCTCACTTTCTCTCTCTAGTTTCTCTCTCTAGAAAACATCAACCCCTTCATAGATTCATAGGTTATCAAGATTCTACATTTGGTATCAGAGCTATGGGGTGATTTAAGGTAATGATTTGCGTGGTTTTTTAGTTTTTGATTGTATTAGTGTTCTTTAAGAAGATTAATCTTGATTCTTGGTGTTTTTGGTGTTTTTGTGATTGGGATTAGTAGATAAGTATTAGTTTTTACTTATTATTGTAGAAATCACAAAACTTTTTGGGTTATTTGGTAAAAATCTGGGTTTAAATCTTCTTTTTGATCGACTGTTCATACTCGAACAAAGTTTCTGATTACCCAGCAAAGTTCCGAACCAAGACCAAAAAGTTTCGAACCAAAAAGTTCCGGACCAAAAAGTTCCGGATCAACCAAAGTTCCGGATCAAAAGTTCCGAACGAAAAGTTCCGGATCAACAAAAGTTCCGGATCAAGAAGTTCCGAACCAAAAGTTCCGGATCAAGGAAAGTTCCGGATCAAGGAAAAAGTTTCGGATCAAGGGAAAGTTCCGGATCAAGGAAAGTTCCGGATCAAGGGAAAAGTTTCGGATCAAGGGAAAGTTCCGGATCAAGACTTCCGAACCAAAAGTTCCGAATCAAGGTATTTCCAAGCCAAAATCTTCCGAATCAAACTTCCGAATCAACAAAAAGTTCCGAATCAAGGGTTATTTTACTTGTTTTTTCGACGATTTTTAAGAGGATTTAATCTTGGTTTCTTACAACAAAAACTCAACACAATTCACAAGCTTTACTTCACTGCTCGATCAACCGATAATCTTTGTCTCTTTGAAGTTAACAAAATGAATCCGAATTCAGTAATGCCTCAGATGACATCCCTTACGGATATTTCCGTCATTACGGGAACGGATAATCGCCCTCCAATGCTCATCAAAGAAGTTTTTGAAGCATGGAAAGGCCGGATGATGTCTTACCTTAAGGGAAAACCGGTTTATGGGAGGCTTATGGTTAAGTCAATTTTAAATGGTCCACTTGACTATGGTACCATCGTGGTTAACAATGTGACTCGACCAAGAGAATTTGAAGAACTTACACCAGCTCAACAACTTGTTGCCGATGCAGACGAAAAGGCTCTTCAAACCATTCTCCAAGCTCTTCCCCATGACATCTATCAGATGGTAAGTCAGTATACGGTGGCAAAGGATTTATGGGAACGTCTAAAGGTGTTGCTACAAGGTACGTCTCTCACCAAACAGGAAAGGGAATGTCAGTTGTATGATCTGTTTGATAGATTCACGTACAACCCAGGGGAAACGCTTCACGATTATTACTTCAGATTCACCACTCTCATGAATGATCTGAATGTATACAATCTCGTGATTGCTCCATTCCAGGTTAACACCAAATTCTTGAATACTTTACCTCAAGTTGAATGGGGTGAGTATATTACCGATGTTAAGTTAACCAGGGATTTGCATAAGTGCAATTTGGATCAACTCTATGCTTTCCTTCAACAGCATGAGAAACATGTGATCATGCACCGTTTGCCTCGAGGTATGTACCCTGATTCATTAGCTTTGATGGCGAATCAACCAAGCTTGTCTCACAACAACACTCCTTATATCTTGGGACATCAAGCCTATCACCCATCACCTTACATGACACCAACCTTCCCCCAATACTCGATTCTACCGCAACCACCCACCTCACATCAGCAACAATATCGGTTCAATGCACCTTCACCACACTATGCTTCACAACATCACCCAGCAAGTATTGCACCTTATGCTCAATCTTCATATTCTTCTTATCAAGAGAATGCAGCATATCCAACAAGCTACCCTGATCAAATGAGTATTCCTTCTATTGATTATGCAGCTCAACAAGATCAAGCAATGTATTGTGATGATGAGGAAGTCCCCATTCCTGTATTCAAACAAGGAGCTGACCCAGTTGAAGTGTTAACCACTATGTCTGCTTATCTCACAAGGACTTTAAGCAAACGAGGATTTAGGGGATCAGCTCCTACCAACAATCAGTTGAGGAATTCATCCAATTCTCGCCAACAAGCTACTATTGAGAATGGCAGGGTAATGGTTCAACCTATTCAACCTTATCAGGGGAGACCTACTACATCAACCACCAATGCTCGCACGGTCAATCCTGCTCCAATGGTCAACAATCCTCCACGGGCTAATTCCGCAGGCAAGTTGAGAATGATTACATGCTACAACTGCAAGGAAGAAGGACACATGTCCAGGGATTGCAAGAAACTCGAGAGGAGAAGGGATGGTCAATGGTTTGCAGAGAAGATCTATCTGGTGAATGCTCAGGCACAAGGAAGGGAACTTGATGAAGAGGAGCTTGCATTTCTTGCTGATCCAGGGATTGCTGAACAAGACACTGTCACCACACAGAATGCAGCATACCAAGCGGATGATCTCGATGCGTATGACCCAGACTGTGATGAATTTCAATCTGCAAAGGCTGCTCTCATGGCAACTATCTCCAGCTTAGGGCCAGAAAAGAGATCTGAGGTACTTATTAGTACCACTGATAATACCACTGATGCTAGTATTCAACCACATCAAGTTGTGCAAGAGAGTGCTGATTCGAATGAGTCTTCGGTGGTGAGTCTTTCAAATGAGGAGACAATAAATGATAGTAATATCAATGTGAGTCCCCAGACTTTGAGTGAATCATAACCGGGAGCCATTTCGCATACGCCTACTCCTGCTCAACAAGATTTGGTCATGGTTCCTGCTACATTACTTAGCCAAATGAATGCTGCACTTTTAGAAACCCTAGCTAAGAATAGGAATTTGTCTGATGAGCTTGCCTTAAGCAACGAGAAAGTTCAAACTTTGGAATTAGTGCCTTCGTCTAGTGTTCTAACAAATCCCGAATATGATCACTTTCGAAACAAACAAATGGGTCACTTGCAAGAAATTGAAAACTTAAGAGCAAATCTTTCTAATGAACTTAAAGAAAAGGAGTTAGTAGTCACTAATTTTCAAAAACTTCAAACGGATTTTGAATTACTCGAGTCTAAGAAGAATGAAATGGAGATTAATGCTGCTAATAAGATTAGAAGTCTAGATTATTTGCTTTTAAGACAATACGCTGCTTCTCAACTAGTGCACTTATTTGATGCTTCGTTTAGAGAATTTAACTTATCACGTCAAAAAGGCCTTCCCCCTAACCCACGGTATGCAAAACAAGCTTTGATCCATAGTCCTAGACTTTATAATGCAACCCAACTAGGATTGGTCTTAGACCTGATTGTTATTTTCGATGATCGCACAAGTAAGGATCTAGTTGATGAGGATCGGTCATACAATTCTGCAAAATATCCCGAGTGTGATTATTTTAAAATGAATCAGGAGCTTGCTAAAACAGATTTTAGAATTCGCTTCCATATGGACAAAGATCTCATTACATCACCAACCTACATGTTGAATGAAGAAAACCCTAGTACATTTCCTACACTTGTCAACATGGAAGGTCCTAAGGAAATTCCAAAGGATCTTCCACCTGTTAGCACTGTATGGTTAAACTTGCAAGAGATTAATCAATACTTTACTAATTTTGACAAGGTCATTTTGGAATGTACGACTTCAAATGGCCTAAACACCGGAGAATGGGCTTTCGAACACATGAACGAGGTGTTTAAAAATGAGATCAATCCATTTGTCGAAAGTCTAAAAGGAAGTTTTGCATCTCTTAAAGAAAATCTTGAATTTGAAATTGGTGAAGTTCAAAAAGTGTTTTATGAAATGGACACCGCTTACGAACTACAACTAATTGAAAAGGAAAAGATTTTATCTGAATATGACCGATTCTTGTCAGAAGTAATTTCGTGTGATGTGCTTACTACTGTAAATGTTAATTATTCGAATGAGCTTACATCCGCTATGATTAACTGTGATGCTGTGCATATATGTGATGATGTTTGTGATCTCTCTGTAAATGTTGCTGATTCTGTAAATGAGGTAGATAATCATTCTTGTCACGAATCTAACGCTAAGTTTTTAAAGCTACAAGATTCTTACAATTTACTTTCAAAACGCTTTAATCAACTAGAACAACATTGTATATCTTTAGAATTAAAACAACAAACTCAAAATGAGGATCTTTTGATATCAAATAGTTGTGAAAACGGTGTTGAGACGAGTGACAAGATGATTGCAATTGTTAAGGCATTAGAGGAAGAGATTATGAGATTGAAGAGAGATGTGTCATCAAATGAAACATTAAAATTGGAACTAGAGGCCGCAGAGTCAAAAAACCAGGACTTAGAAATTAGACTTTCGTCTATTCTAGGGGAGATGGATCGTGCAAGACAGGGAATGTCCCAACTTTATGGTTCACTAGAAGAACGCTTCGCTTTTAATGCGGCACAGCAACAATCTTATGTTGAACAATTGAACCAAAAATGTGAGGAAATCTTTGACTTAAACATCATGCTCATTGACAAAAATATGGTTTTGGCCGAGTTAAAGGAGACACTTCTTCTCACCCGACAAGAAGTTGTTGATAACTCAGCTACCGGCTCTGCACCGTCCACTAGTGCTCCAACAACCAAGTCAGTAGTGCTTTATAAGAACCCGCTTCATAAGAGAAACCCGGTTACCTACGATGATTATATGAGGAATGCCATTAAGCATGTAGATCTTGTTAGGGATATTTTAGACGATCTTTATGCCTTAGATCCCTCAAGTAGCTACTATTATTCGGCTCATGAATATATTAAGCGAGTTCAATATTGCTTAGCATATTTGCAATACATAGGTAAACCAGGCTCTGCACTACTTACTAATAGGCCCATTGCTGTAACTCCATTCAATAAGACTCCAGGAGCAAAACCGTCATTGGCACAATCAAGTAAGGCACCTTTAAAATCTGTTGCTAATGTTCCCACTTTGCCTTCTACAGGATTAAAAGAGACTACTAAGGCTAAAGGATCGCCACTCAAGAAAGATAAGATCAAGCCCTCCACTAGTAGTGCCAAAAAGAAGAAAGTAGAAGCTCACCATAGGAATGTTAGTTCAGTTTTAAATAAAAAGAATCATGTTAAGACTAAAAGCTCTGCGCCTGTGCAGAAGCCTAAACCATTTGTGAATTCTGATTTAAAATGTTGGAATTGTAATGAATGTATGTTTTCCCAACGTCATGATTTGTGTCTTATTGATCATGTGAATGAAATGAATGCCATTAGGAATGGTCTTGAATGGAAGCCAACGGGTAGAACTCGTGCCCAGGTTGGCTGGCAATGGCGTCCCACTGGTAGGACCTTTAAATTAGATGGAACAATGTGCCCTTTAACTAGGAATGCATCCATTGAGGTTAGGTCTGAGCGTCCTTTAGTTAGGAACACTCGCACTCAGTATGGAAACAGCGCCCTTTAATTAGGTCAGCCCCCACTATAGTGCCTATCAGTGAAGAAATACCACAGGATTTAAGCCAACTAGAATCTACACCACCAACTAGGAAGAAGAAGGCTAGGAAATCTAAGAAACCTAAAGTTAGCAAATCTAAGATTATTAAATATGTACCTGCTAATAACAAGGAACATTCAGATTCCGATACCTCTACATTGTCTTCGTGTGGTGATATTTTTAGGTGGTCCAAATCATCCTCTGGTATTTGGACTCCGGTTGTTCAAAGCATATGACCGGAGATCGCTCGATGCTCCGAAATTTCGTCAGCAAGTTTCTTGGTACGGTTAAATTCGGGAATGATCATATAGCAAAGATAATGGGGTATGGTGAATATCAGATTGGAAACGTTACGATCTCAAGGGTATACTATGTAGAAGGTCTTGGTCATAATTTATTTTCAGTAGGACAGTTTTGTGATTCCAACCTAGAGGTTGCTTTTCGACAACATACTTGTTTCATCCGCAACTTGGAAGGAAAAGACTTGTTGAAGGGTTCTCGTGGTGCAAATCTTTATACGTTGTCCCTACAAGACATGATGGCCGCTTCTCCAGTATGTCTTCTCTCTAAAGCATCTAAGACCAAGTCTTGGTTATGGCATCGCAGATTATCTCATCTCAACTTTGATGCTATTAATCATCTGGCTAAAAACGAATTAGTTCGTGGTCTTCCAAAGCTTAAATTTCACAAGGACCATTTATGTTCCGCGTGTTCAAGGGGGAAAAGTACCAAGAAATCATACAAGCCCAAAGCTGAAGACACCAATCAAGAAAAACTTCATCTTTTGCATATGGATCTTTGTGGGCCTATGAGAACTGAAAGTGTGAGCGGTAAGAAATTCATTCTGGTCATTGTGGATGATTTCTCCAGGTTTACATGGGTTAGATTTTTACGTACAAAGGATGAAGCACCGAAGGCTATCATCACTTTTCTGAAATTCATTCAGGTACGTTTGAACACTACTGTCCGCCGTATTCGTACAGACAATGGAACAGAGTTCGTCAACCAGACTCTTTGTGATTACTATGAAGGAGTTGGTATTTCACATGAAACATCCGCTGCACGTACTCCACAACAAAACGGTGTCGTTGAAAGACGGAATCGTACGCTTATGGAAGCTGCTAGGACTATGCTTATTTATGCGAACGCTCCATTGTTCTTGTGGGCAGAAGCGATATCTACTGCATGTTTCACCCAAAACCATTCTATCATTCGGAAACGCCATGGAAAACACCTTATGAGCTTCTACATGATCGTAAACCCGATGTTTCATTCTTTCATGTGTTTGGTGCTCTTTGTTATCCAAACATTAATAGTGAGAACTTGGGCAAGCTTCAACCGAAAGCCGATATAGGTATTTTCATTGGTTACTCACCCTCAAAGAAAGCCTACCGAATTTACAACCGTCGTCTTGGCAAGATTGTAGAAACTATGGACGCAGATTTCGACGAGCTGACAGCGATGGCTTCTGAGCAACGCAGCTCTGAACCCGCGCTTCATGAGATGGGAACCGGTGCTATTAGTTCCGGATTAGTTCCCAATAATCCTACTTCTACGTCATTTTTACCACCAACAAGGCCCGAGTGGGATAAACTGTTTCAACCGTTGTTTGACGAATTATTTGATCCCCCAAATGATGAAGTTCCAGCACCTGTAGTGATAGCTCCAATCCCTGAAGTTGTTGCTCCTGCTAATGAAGCTTTATCTAATGCATCTTCAATTAACATTGAACCGGATGCACCTTTACCAAGTGATTCTCAAACTACACCTGAATCATCACCCCTACTTGTGCCTAATGATGTGGAAGAGGATTCTATCGATCACGATTTGGAATATGCTCACTTGCAAGAGCTTCCTTTCTTTGGTGTAGCGATACCTGAAAACCCTTCAGCCGCGTCTACCTCAGAAGAAGCTCCTTCTATTGTTCACTCCAGACCACCCAGGATTGAAAACCATAGCACTAAATGGACAAAAGATCACCCAATCAGGAATGTCATTGGAGATCTAGATCGACCAATCTCTACACGCCATCAATTACAAGAGAGTGCACTCTATTGCTACTTTGATGCATTTCTCTCTGAAGTTGAACCTACAAATTGGCAGCAGGCTATGACTCAATCATCTTGGATTGAAGCCATGCAGGAGGAACTAAATGAATTCCAAAGACTTGAAGTATGGGAATTAGTTCCTCTCTCTGACAAGGTTAACATCCTTACTTTGTTATGGGTTTATAAGGTTAAACTTGATGAGATGGGTGCAGTATTGAAGAATAAGGCTAGATTGGTCGCTAGAGGATATAAACAAGCCTTGGGTATAGACTTTGAAGAATCCTTTGCTCCTGTTGCAAGATTGGAGGCTATTAGACTATTCCTTGCGTATGTTGCTCATATGAACATGATCGTCTATCAAATGGATGTGAAGACGGCATTTTTGAACGGTGAACTAAGGGAAGAGGTCTATGTTAGTCAGCCGGATGGGTTCGTTAGTACGGAGTTTCCTAATCATGTGTACAAGCTTAAGAAGGCTCTCTATGGGTTGAAACAAGCTCCACGCGCGTGGTACGATCTCCTCTCAACATATCTCATTTCGGAAGGCTTCTCCAAAGGCAAGGTGGACCCCACTCTATTCACTCTCAAGGAGGGCAACAACATGATTCTGGTACAAATTTATGTTGATGATATAATATTTGCTGCCACTAACATAGAATTGTCAAATCGCTTTGAGAAGATAATGTCCACACGCTTTCAGATGTCGATGATGGGAAAAATTTCATTTTTCTTAGGATTACAGATTTCTCAGAATCCCAGAGGCATCTTTATTAATCAATCCAAATATGCTCTAGAATCTTTAAAGAAATATAACTTTGAAAATTGTGACCCCGTGGACACTCCAATGGTGGAGAAATCCAAGTTAGATGAAGATAGGAATGGGACTATTGTCGATCCAAAACTTTACCGTGGGATGATCGGCACCCTTCTATATCTGACTGCTAGCAGGCCTGATTTGTAATTTGCTGTATGCATGTGTGCCCGGTATCAGGCTCGGCCTACCGAAAAGCACCTACATGTTGTGAAAAGGATCTTTCGGTATCTAAAAGGAACACTTCATCGTGGTCTGTGGTATCCGAAAGATTCCTCGATTGCTTTAATATCATACGCAGATGCCGATCATGCTGGATGTCAAGACACGAGGCGTAGCACTTCTGGATCTGTGCAACTCCTTGGAGATAGATTGATCAGTTGGTCTTCAAAAAGGCAGAAAAGCGCTGCAATTTCTAGCACGGAGGCTAAATACATCGCCATGTCCGGTTGTTGTGCTCAAGTCCTTTGGATGAGATCACAATTAACTGACTACGGTTTGGGATTCAACAAAATCCCGATGTATTGTGACAACAAGAGCGCCATTGCCCTTTGCTGCAACTATGTTCAACACTCCCGGGCCAAGCACATAGACATTCGCTACCATTTCATTAAAGAGCAGGTGGAGAACGGAGTGATCGAGCTGTATTTTGTCACTACTGAGTACCAGCTGGCAGACATGTTCACCAAAGCCTTAGATCGAGGACGAATCGAGTTTTTGATCGACAAGCTTGGCATGAAATCATTCACTCCAGCGACTCTCAAAGAGTTGGCAGAAGAATCAGCTGAATAGTGGTGGTAAACTATTCAGAGTATCCTTTGTTCGTGATCATGTATATTATAGTACATATATAAACCACAAAAAGAAAATACAAAAATATAAAACCAACAAAAACCATAAAAAATATAAAACCTAGAAAAACCATAAAAACTATAAAATCAAGAAAAACCAAAAATATTTTTCGTTTTTAAATCGGGCATGTCTTTTAGTACGGTAATATTTACGGCTTTAGAAATGTCGATCAATATTGACACGGCGCCATAAATAGAGTCCGTATAAAAGTTGTACATTTTTAAAACATGCCCATTATGGCTTGTAGTTATTTCAGACTGCAACCCAGTTTTCATATTAAAGTCACGTATTTCCTTGGAAAACGTTGGCTCACAACGGGAATTAATTTTCTCGGGCATGATTTACAAGCCAAATCATGCAAAGGGATCAAGTTTACTTTACAACTTGGTCTAACACGAATTAGTGTACGTCTCAGTGCATTAATTTGTCTAAATAAGAGAAATCTTATTGCCACCTCGAATCAAACTTTTTCAAGATACTAAATTGGAAATGCTTTCATCAATATTTGACTCTTTAAACGATGACTACAGCTCTTTAAATAGAAAACGGGTCATCGTTTAAGGGAAAAAAAAATTTAAATAATCTTCGTCATTAAATTGATTTTCAAAAGTGATTGTGGAAATTTAATGGCTAAATGGTAAATGAGTGGTATTGCTTTAGAAAACGACTTGTGCTCGTTCAAGGTGATAGGACTTGCTTTAGATTTTGAAGATTTGCAAATAGGTTGTGATTGCTAAGTTGTGTGCAAGTTAATAGTGGCTAAGTTTAACAATGGTTAGGAAAAATGAAAAGTAATAAACCAAAAAGGAAAAGGAGTGAAAATGTAGGGTTAAAAGTGACAAGTTGAGAAAGTTGCAAAAATTTTTGACCTAGTCAACCAAAACCCCCCCCTTGCGTTTTACTTTCTTCTTCACTGTTACATTTTCAGTTTGCCGCCATTAAAACACACATACAAGCTCTAAAACCTCTCGTTTATTCATCCAATCCGGTTCATTCGATTTAAAAGGTAATAAACATCTATATTTAACTTATAAATTCGTCCAATTCATCATCTATATCCCTTTAATTGATTCGGATAATAAACCTTATCAGATTTAGGGTTTATTCCTTAATTTAGGGATAATTAATTAGGGTTTTTTGATGGGTTTTATGCGGAATTGCATTAGATGATGTTGTGTTGCTTTAGATTACCTTAGAACTCACAAACGCGATTAGAATAATCTTTCATAAGTGTGTTTGTAAAGTTCCGGATGAACTTGGATAAAAACTTCCGAATGAAGGAATTTTCTGAAAAAACTTCCGAATGAAGGAATGTTCCGAACGAACTTCCGAATGAAGGAAGTTCCGAATGAAGGACTTCCGAATGAAGGAAGTTCCGAATGAAGGACTTCTGAATGAAGGAAGTTCCGAATGAAGGACTTCCGAATGAAGGAAGTTCCGAATGAAGGACTTCCGAATGAAGAAGTTCCGAATGAAGGACTTCCGAATGAAGAAGTTCCGAATGAAGAACTTCCGAATGAAGAAGTTCCGAATGAAGAACTTCCGAATGAAGAAGTTCCGAATAAAGAACTTCCGAATGAAGAAGTTCCGAATGAAGGAAGTTCCGAATGAAGAAGTTCCGAATGAAGAACTTCCGAATGAAGAAGTTCCGAATGAAGGAGTTCCGAATGAAGAAGTTCCGAATGAAGAAGTTCCGAATGAAGAAGTTCTGAATGAAGAAGTTCCGAATGAAGAAGTTCCGAATGAAGAAGTTCCGAATGAAGAAGTTCCGAATGAAGGACTTCCGAATGAAGGACTTCCGAATGAAGGACTTCCGAATGAAAGACTTCCGAATGAAGAACTTCTGAATGAAGGACTTCCGAATGAAGAACTTCCGAATGAAGAACTTCCGAATGAAGGACTTCCGAATGAAGAGTTCCGAATGAAGGAAAGTTTCGGATGAAGAGTTGTTTGATTGATAGTATTTGCCTGCTATAAGTACTTGTTGAATTATGTTATGAAATGTGTTATGCTTAGAAGTAATAATGATACATATCTATATATTTTTGTGCATCAACCTTTCATGTCTTATCTTAAGCAGATACAATGACTAATCCAACAGTACAAGCTATCCAAGACTCTAGAGCAGCAGCTATTGCCGAAGCACGAACCCTCAAGTTCATACCAAACAATTACCGGCTGAAGCAAGTCTCAAAATCCACTCACCATGGCTTCAAAGTCGCCATAGCAATTCTTGATCAATCTCATTTCAAGAATGCTTTAAGAAGTACTGCCTCGGTGCCTTATGATTATATGTATGAGTTCTGGGCCACCAAGGAAATCACTTCAAACAAGATCACCTTCACTCTCGACAACAAGCAACAGACACTTAAGGTTTCAGACTTCCGTAAGATATTTGGCATTAGGGATTCACCCAAAGGTATGGTATTTTCGAGGGATCCTACTAAAGACGAACTCATGGAGTTATTCGATGCTATTGGATGTCCTGACATACGAGTTGCGTCTGAGTTTACCACTGCTAAAGTAGGACAACCTTAGAGAGCATTGTTGGGTATTCTCAGTAGATGTCTTACACCGAAAACAAGTGGGCATGATGCTTTGCGCAGTCCAATAATGAACATCTTCTATGGGATGTACAAAGGCGCAAATGCAGATTATGCGTTATTGTTATGGGAAGAATTCACCTTTCAACTCTTCCAAAACAAGAAGCTGAAGACTAATTTCTTTGCTTACCCTCGGTTTATCAAGCTTATCATCAACTATTGTATGAAGAATGATGTTACTATTGATAGGCGTGCAGCAAGTCGTCATCACACAGAAGAAGCTGATCATACTGTGGATCTAAGGCATAAAGGACCTTCTGGTGGTGTGATTCCTGGTCCTATTCCCGACTATCTTCTGACGGATAAAATCAAAGGTTCTGCTGATTACAAGCTACTGCTGCTAGAAATCAAGAAGCTAAAAGCAAACCTTCAGACTGGAGAAGACTCGTCTACTACAGTCAAGAGTAAAGGTAAACGCAAGCAACCAGCTGCTTTACCTGAACCCGAAACCAAGAAGAAGAAGACTGAGGTTAAGAAGGGAAAGGGTAAGGCTGATGAGTTAGTTCTACGTGACGAAGAAGATGTTGTTGATCCTACTCTTGACAAGACGGAGAGAAAAATGATGAAGATAGCTATTAAAAGGAGTAGGAAAGATACGAGCGGTAGTGGTTCAGGTGCAAGGATAAATATTGAAGAAGAGTATGAGGAGCCAGAGGATATTGATGAGTTTGGGTCACCTGAACGGTATTCTACTTCGAAAGAGCCATCAATCCCTGTTTCAGCAAGTGTTGAAAAGGAGTCCGGTGCTCCTACAATCATGGTGTCTACTCAATCGTTAGTAACTCAACCTTTAGCAACTCAACCTCCACCAATACAACCCTTACCAACCAAACCGGCTTCAACACCATTCCTTCCACCACCAATAACTCCCATCCTTAGTACCGTAGTAACAACCGAGCCTCTTCAATCAACCCAGAGCAGCTCTGCAACATCTACAATGGCTGCATTGGTGATGGCCGAAATGTTGGATAAACATACGGATAATCACAAAAGAGAAATGGATGAACTTCGCCAAGAGCTACATAGACGAGCTCAAAGTGAAGAAGCATCTAGGAAAGCCCAAGAAGAGATGCTTGCTAAGTTCGCTGCAGATATGGAATTGACGCGAAAAGCTCATGCAGAAGAACTAGCTCAGGTTAAGCAGACTGAGGCTGATAAGCATGCTGCACGTATCACTAGACTTCAAGCGATGAGGGATAAATACAAGGAGCAAAAAGAAGCACTTGAAGCTTCTGTTGAAGAGAGAGTGAAAGAATCCGTTGAATCCATTATGCCTAAACTGCGTGATGAGTTGAAGACACTCGCAGCTGATAACTTGATGATCAAGTCATCCAATCCTTCAGAATCCGCCTACAAGATTGCTTATGACTTGACAGATTTTGAATTGAAGAAGATCCTCAAAGCTCGTATGAGGGAACTTGGATCGTTTGATAAATCTAGGATTCAACGGGCTCTTTACAAATCCCTGAATGACGCTATCATGGAGGATGATAGGTTATTTAAAACGTTTGGAAGTGTGGTACCATACCACATTCTACCTGAGGAAGAAAGGGAAGAAAGTGAAGAAGAAGAGGGTACTGGTGAAGATGAAGGTGGAGAAGACGAAGAAGAAGAAAAGGATGATGAAGATGACGATGATGGTGATGATGATGAGGATGAGGATGATGATGATGATGATGATGGCGATGATGGTGGTGATGGTAATGAGGAGAGTGCTAGGGGAGCAACGAGGATAACGATGAGGATGATGATGGGGGTAAACAGCCTAAAGAGGGAGATAAGGTTACCAGCTCAAAGAAACCTGCTAAGTCTGGAACCAAGTCCAAGAAAGATGCAGCGCAGAAGGACAAATCAACATCAACGGAATCAAGACGATCTAAGTGGCGCCACGATGTGAATGCTACTACAGCGTCATCGATTCCCGGTACTTCTATTGCTGTATCTATACCTGTTACCACTAACCCTGTTAGTCCTGTTGTTGTTGCTCCTGTGATTGCAGAATCAGTAACTGAACCTGAAGCTGCACAACACTCACCCGTTCATGACACCGCCGAGATGCCTGAATCAGAACCAGCAGATGTTCGCATTTCTACTCCTCTACAACAAGCACAACAATCTACTGTTCCTGAATCAAGCACACAGGACTGGGCAGACACGTTGGAGATTGACGAGACTGCACCGCCACAAGCTTGGATCACGGCAGCGGCTCAATATGATCCAATCACGGACGCTGACAGAGATGTTCTATATCTCCGTATCCGTAGTCCGATTGACTTGTGTGCATTTCTTGCTCATGAGTACAAGACTTCGGTTACTCCGTCTTTGGTGAAGAAAGCACTAAAGGATAAAAGACTTCGCGCCAAAACCAGGTTAACCCAAATGGAGTTCGAGTATTATGCTGATGAGATCCTGAAAGCTCTGAATACCGTTCAACGGCCAGGTCTTTATGATTCAGAAAGAGCTCCACCTCCACTTGATCCTTCTCAAGATAATCAGATTGCTCTTGACTTCTTCGTCACCAATGATCTTGTGTATCTTCTGAAGGGGTCATCAAAGTACGCAACTTCTCTTACCTTGCTGAAAGCTGCCAACTAGGGGACAATACCCTTTATCGAGGAAAAGGTAAACCGACTCTGGGTCCCAAAGGTAAATCGTAATTATGATATGTATGCTGTCATAGGTGCATCTCATTGGGACGAACGAGTCCGAAGGGCGTACAGGGGTTGCTGCTTAGTCAATTCTGGAAGCAATGCTAGATCCGATATCCGCATCTCCAGTATTTTAGGGCTGAAAACTGAAGCCAAGAATGGCTATTATCATGTGACGGAGATTCGTTTGAAAAGGGAGGATGACAGAGATTACAAAATCCAGCAGGGAGATTTTTCTATCATTCGCCTTGAGGATATCAAAGATATGTTGCTTCTGATGACCCGTGATCAACTCACACATATTCCTCGTGAAGACCTCATTGCCTTGAATACAGCACTTCGTATGTTCACACGAAGCGTTGTTATCAAGAAACGAGTTGAAGATCTTCAGTTGGGAGTCGAAAGCTACCAAAGGAAGCTTAACCTCACTCGTCCAGTGAACCAAGTTCTACCTCAACATGTCACAAGATGTCCCTATACCTGCATTTCTGTTCCGAATTGTGGGATTTTCTACCTGAACAGCCGGGGGATTATGAAGTTAATGAGGGTTGGAGAACTTTACAAGTACAGTGATGGGACTCTCCTCTACGTCAGAGGAAAATTGGAGCATCTTAATTCGGGTGGGTCTTTACCAGAGATGACCGAGGATTGGCATCAAGGTTATCGGCAAATGGCGAAGTATGTGATCAAGAAGATAGATCAAAAGCTCCGTGAACGTAGATTGATGAGGAGCTTGGAAAGATTCGTTGGTGGTAGACCATATTTAGTGCACCACAAGCTACTGCAACGATCCATCTAATGGGTCGTACATTTCAGGTCCACTTTATATTGGTTTTCAATTGTGAATATGTATATTTGTGAATATTGTGCTTTAATGGCTTGATGTAGTGTTAAGGTATGATAATTTTTTTAAGAATTTCTCACGAGATTCTAAATCTTTTAAAATATATCATACTAAAGCACTACAACTATCCCTTATTAAATTAAGGGGGAGCATTAACTTGTTCTATGGCCAATCATCGATTTCATTTTTTACCCAAAGACCGGTTAATCCATTCAATATCCCAAATATTAATGGTTAACATTTTGGATAAGGGGAGAAAATGGGATTAAGGAGACTTAAGTGATACTTGGCTAAAAGATGAAAAAGACTTAACGATTATCCAACTTAATATGTGTAAAGCACGTGTTAAGGGGGAGCGTTTTTGATGAACAAAACACCTAAGGTACAAAACTTTTGATTTCAATATCACAAGTACCTTAAGTGATTTTCAATGATTTCTCATGGTGGCAATTCCTTCCCAAAACACGCTTAATTCACGACGAATGTGGTGACAAAAGGGTGGTAGGAATAGGTTTAGTCCAATGATTCATCAGAGCCGATGGAATCTTCCCAAGGACAATTCCCTAGATAGAATTAGAAGTCCTAGGAAAGATGGAGAAAGAATGTGAACGTAGCTGAATGCTGACCAAGTACTTAAGCTAGCACTAGAACAATCACAACAAGGTGCTAGTTATGACGTATTGGTAAGCATTGAAGGGGTTGAAGAATGAAAAAGAAATGTAAAGATAAAGGGTGTAAAGAAAGAAGCCCTCCTTACAACTTTAGGCAGAAACCGGGTCAATACATATGCTATTGAGATCATTTTTGTTAATGATTCTCGATATTGAAGAAAGACGTCATGGACCCAGTGATGCAATGCACAACCCTTCCCAGCTAACTCAAATATCTCTCAATAGGTATTTGTTTTAATCACACGGAGATCAACACGTTATCTATTGGTTTATTCACTCCGAATAGACTGGTATTGAAAAGGTGGCACTCCTCTCTAGCCATCGCTCACTAAATCAAAAGGCACAATCGAGTCTAGAGCCAAGAGATTATCAAAAGTCTCATTAGGACACTTTTCATTTATTCCTTGCTTTCTCACACACTGTGAAAAGTAAGAGATTTTTATGAGTCCTACGCAATATTCCTGTAATATTGCCAGAACATCCGAGTAATACGCAAGTATTACAATGAAGATGGAAATCCTGCTTGAGCCAACCTCAAACAAGCTCATGGTAGGTTATACGTGCGGTTCTTTTAGAACCAATCTTGTGAAAAACTGGAAAGAAATAGTGGTTTAATTCTTAATTGAACTTAAACTCGTTCCAAGCCTATTCGCATTATCATATGATCTTGCCAGAACACTCAGAGTGACTCTTTATTGATCATAGTGACGAGTGGAAATCCTTCTAGTGTTAACATCAAACAGCACTTGGTAGGTGACGTGCAAGATTCTTTATGAATTGAGCTCGTGACAACTGGAAAGCAACGATGGTGAAAATCTTAATTGAAATTCACTTGTTCCAGGTTTCATGAATTGACGGCTTCAAATCACAAGGATAATTTATCCAAGTGATTCACTCTTTATGTTCGCAGTCAGCTTTGGACGGTCGAATAAAGAGAACGGGTTTACCCGCGAAATCCTGTCAGGAAGTTACTTAATTGAAACTATCCGTCACGGGTACGATATCTAATATCGTCCAACGGTCTTCACCGACCGGAGGTAAAATGCTACCGAATTAGAATAAAATGTTCAAAGCCATTTTATTCGTGTCGTTGCTGTGTACCTGTCAAAGACGGTGGCGTTGCTGTGTACCTGTTGAAGACGGTGGCGTTGCTGTGTACCAGTTAAAGACGGTGGTGTTGCGGTGTACCTGTAGAAGTCGTTCCCACATGCTTATGTTTTTCTGCATCAAAGTTTAGCAAAAATTCAAGAAAGTACAAGATAAAGTCTTCCGCTGTACCAAACTCTGAAACTTTCGAGAATTCAACAAAAAGACATAAGTGTGTGGAACATGGAGTCATGAGGAGGCAAAATTCACAAGAAGGCAAAGATCGCACGTGAAAGGCCAAAAGAACAATGCTCTCAAGCCAAAGCCTAAAAGATCAAACTAACATATTCACAACAAAAGAAAGAAAAGAAGAAAAGACTACGAGCTAAAGAACGAAGACTTAGTATAGTATGCTAGGTTTAGATCTTTGTAACGTGGAGTGACCTCCCTTAGGGGGAGATTGTTAGAAATACGTTTTTACGTATATTAGAAGTATCGGTCACTCCACAATATTATTAATGTTGTAATAGCTCGTAGTTTATAGTTACTTATTTAGTTAAGTAAGAACCGGTCCATGGGCTTGTCATGGGCCGGCCCAAGTCCACATAAGGCTTGGAGTATAAATACCCCTTTCCTCCTTGGAAAGGGGTTGGTTGTTGAACATTTCTTGTTTCCATTTGAATAAAATAACACATAGTTTTCTCTCACTTTCTCTCTCTAGTTTCTCTCTCTAGAAAACATCAACCCCTTCATAGATTCATAGGTTATCAAGATTCTACACATGTATTATTATACTTACTGTGTAATAATAAGTAACTTTCCAAAAATAGCAGGTTTCCAAAAATAGAAAGTTTCCAAAAATAGAAAGTTACCGAAAATAGAAAGTTTTCAAAAAAATAGAAAGTTTCCAAAAATAGAAAGTTTCCAAAAATAGAAAGTTTCCTAAAATAGAAAGTTTCCAAAAATAGAATTCACTGCTTAAAATAGATTAGTTTCTAAAAATAGATCAGCTGCCTTAATTAAATAAGTTTCCATATATAGAAGGTTTCCATGATTAGATTAGCTGCCTGAAATAGATAGATTTCCATATATAGAAGGTTTCCATGATTAGATTAGCTGCCTGAAATAGATAGATTTCCATATATAGAAGGTTTCCATTAATAGATTGGTTGCCTTATTTAATTAAGTTTCTATAAATAGAAGTTTCCATAATTAGAATTAAGCTGGTTGCATAAGCTAAAATATAAGTCTAAGTGTTTATAAGCTTATTTCTTAAGTCATATGATATAGTGTATAGTTTAATTTTTATTTCATGCATTTTAATTAAACTATAGGTTAAGCATTTTAATTAAAGTATAACATGTTTTAATTAAAATGGAATAAACTACTTAGGTTAAAATGTATATTAATATGTATTAATAATATAACCTAAGTCATGTCTAAATTAATTAATTATAAGCATGTTTTAAATAATTAATTAATTATAACTTATAACATAAAAATACTTAGGTTAATTTAATATCATGCTAAATTAATAATTAAAAATAACCTAAGTCATGGTTTAATTAATATCTCATGTTATTAATTAATTTATATCCTAAGTTCATAATTCATAATATTAAGATGTAGCATAAATCATGATTTAACCAACGAACCATGAATCGGGCATGAACTCGATACCGTACCCGAGCCAACTCGGGGTACTTGTGTCCCCTTGCTGCCGTGGGTCCCACATGCACCAACCAAGACCAAAATGGTCTTGGTGGTGGCGGCTAACAGCAAACCGAACCCCCCCTCGGGTTGGTTATACTAGGCGGCCAAAAACAAACACCCTCATATAACAACCTTTGATTTTAATTAACCCCAAAACATGTTAGATCTATGTTTAATTATCATGTTTTAATAAGAATAACAATAACATGTTCATGAAAATAATCAAAGATTTAAAAAGAATTAAAAAGAAAGGTTTAGAATGATATACCAATACGTAGCTTGGAAGAGGATGAACAAACACGGTTTATAGCAATGGTTTTCAAGATCAAAATCAACCAATCAACCACCTATGGTGGTCTTAGGGTGGCGGCACAAAGAGGACAAAAAGGGAGGAGAGAAAACCTTTTTAGGTTAAATGTTTATTTTGCTTGAAATGTAAAATGAAATGAAAAGTTACCATAACCCCCCCTTTTCTTGTAAAAGTCCATGGGCTTAGCCCACCTTGTTATGTGTGCCGTGGGTGTGGGGCCCCACATGGGGTTCCCGTACATTTTCTTGTGTCCCGATGTTTCGTGTTCGTTCGTGGTTAAACGTGTTCGTGTTTAAAGTGTTTCTGTTTATTTTATCATGTAGTTTATCGTATTATTTACACTCGTAATTAAGTACTTACGTAATTATTTTAGTTCGTGTTTTAAAAATGGTGATCATAATTTAATTATGTTCACGTGAAATATCTATTAACTGTTTATCATGAGTTTGTACGTAATCGATACTTATCATGTCATACACGTATGCACTTGCTTGATTATTAGCACATGAATGTGATCAATACTAAATAGGGTAAGTTTAAATCTAGGACGTACGATCTTAAGGGCACTATTCACGGTAAAAGCATGCGGGTTTTACAATTCTTCCCCCCTAAAAAGAATAATTCGCCCCCGAATTATAGATAACGTAACTGAAAGAGAAACATACCCGAATCAAACCGAGAGGGTATGTAAGATTAATGAACGTACATATGACATGGTAGAAAGAGAAACATACCCGAATAATTCGTCCATAATGCTGTTGGAGCATTGATGAGACTAATCCAAAATCATAAATCTAGCATGACCGAGTCGTACACGGATAGCAGTCATGGACATGTCCTGCTCTTTCACCCGTCACTATTGGCAACTTGTTCATGAGTTCGATCTTGGAAAAGTGATTAACACTATACGGTTGATTGGACATGTCGTCAATACGTGGAGGAGAATAACGGTCATGAATGGTGATTTGTTTAAGTCGACGGTAGCCGACACATAATCTCATGGTACCATCCTTCTCCTTGTAGGTTCTCCTGGAATGTATAGGAAGACTTTGGAATAATCAACTGGCTATGCGTAAAAGAGTTAAGTGGTCGTGTCTTACTGACAGCTAGAAAATTTTAGCGACCATGGCTAACAATGCACATGCTTGTAAGCATAGATAATTTGCACAGATTTTCCGATGGAAAATCAAGCTGAAAGTATTCAGGAGCCTGAACATTACTGTACATAATTATGAATCGTAGCATGGTGTGCTGTTCATAGTCCATAATTAGGATAAAATTCAACTTGTGTCTGTCCGAGGAAATGCGTTTGCAGCTTGGATCTCATCATTAAGCTGAAGGAAAACCTTCGTATACGTGGGAATACGAAAGGCGTCCTTCATGGTCATGAATATATGAAGTCTGGTGAAAGAAATGAAAGTGACATCGGCAACGTGACAGTTCTCACTGATGCGCCGATAATGGTATTGAAATTCTTGTGGCCTGATTAATACATGGCACAACAAAATGGATATACCCTTGGAGGCTACCCTGAATTTCTTAGAAATGTTCCATAGTTGGACGTGAGTCATGTGTCTTGACTCGTGTCTTGGAACTATAAGCATGACATATGTCTTGACTGGTATCTTGACATGTGTCCTCAGAAAGTATACGTGAGACACGTGTCTTGACTGATGTCTTGACATGCGTCTCGAGACGTAAGATAATAGAACTACAATATTAGGTTATTATGCCAGACTTGGCGGATCGGTTGGACTACTGATCCTTTGTATGTCTGATCACGTCCGCGGCTGGAGCCTCGGTTGTGATTTCTAGGATAGTTGCTGTCATAGTAGTGGTTTCTATCGTCCTGTCTGTCAGTTCCATGATGGTCATTCTCATGACCGTGATTCATGTAACTATTCAGCTGAGTGGCCGGCGGGTACCGGTTTGCACTCATATGGCTGAAATGACAGCCGAATGACGTGTGACATGTAACTAAGAATTAGGGATAATGATTGATAAAATCGTCTGATGGTGAAGTATCTTCTCATCCAATAGCTTTACTCTGATGCCTTTGTCTTCGTCTCGTAGGATCTCTAGGTTGTGAACAACATCCGCATCTCGTAGCGTCTCCGAACGTCAGCAGCATCAACCTTTAGTAACATCTCCAAGTTATGAGCGGCATCAGCAATCTAGTAGAATATCAGCAATTGAAAATATGCCTGAGATGATTCAGAATCGACTAGCGAATATTCGCGAAGTATTACAAATGAAATACACATGGATTTAGGTACATGTAATATACATGGAATACGGTACGTAGAGTACACGTGGAATACACATGAAATGATCGGTATGGGGTCGATCATTTATCATGATTTAAGGAAAGTATAACGGTTAAACAGTTAGGAAAACCACCATGATAACCTGGCAGTATTAGCATATACATCATTCTGGTTGCATAGAGAAACGCTAAAGTGTGGTTACACAAAATTCAAAGATGATTTGCCTGACAGCATGATCAATGAAAACCAACCATGACAATCATGAAAGCAGAATTCAATGAAATCCAACAATGTCTTGCGTGAAAGCATAAATAACAAAAGAGGCGTAAGACGTAATCAACATGAAAATGGAATTATCATGAAGGAACATAAAACGATCTATCATAAAGGAGTGTATAACATATTCAGCATGAAAGCGAAGTTAACCATGACAGTATGAAAACGTACTTGACATAAAAAACATAGTAACTTATGAGGGGACATGAAAAAAAATTTTTATGCCAATAAATCATGAGAAAAATTTTATGCATGAAAACAGTGCATGAATGCGTAATGTAGTTTATAAAAACCTTTTATATGTGCGAGGGGACGCCTATGGGTCACTCCCAAAACAAAAGACACGGCGAGGGGACGCCTATGGGTCGGTCCCAAAGTTAAAAGTTTCGATAAAAGCACATGCGACTAAATAGGGCCAGTCCTGTACCAACCATTACTTAGTCATAATCCCTGCAACAATGATACATGAAACATGAATAAATGAAACTTATCTGTCAAAACTTATCAGAAAAAATTTTATGTGACTAATTATGAACTACTGGGGTTCAGTCCACATAGCCACAGTTCACGAGGAACCCTATGCATGAAACAATGACACATAACTAAATATGAATGACGGTTGTCCATCCATATTAGTAAAACAATATCGATGAAAACGTCAAGGTTAAAACCTCAAGGTGCTGAAAACATCATGGTTAAAACAACAATGTGCTGAAAACATCAATACGTGGAATAACAAACGTTGGCTTAGGAAGCTCCTGGTGACTACCCACTAGTCACAGGTCGAGTTTTAGAGCCTACAGGTCGAAGCCTTGGCTCTGATACCATAATTGTAACACCCCATTTTGATAATTGAATGTCACGCGTAATTATGGCGTGTCATCAAAGCATACAAGGATAAATGTCTAAAACATTACATGACCATAGGGATAACCAGAATCAAACATCGGTTCCCAACATAAGCCCAAAACATAATAAAGCAAAAGAAATGAATGAAAGACTAAACAAGCATAAGTATATGAGGGCAAGAAGGAAAAGAAGTCTCTAGCAGCTTCCATCCTATGCACGTCCTCCAAATGCTCGAGTCTTCCCTAGGGTACCTGCCGTTTTGGGACATGGAAAGGAAAGTAACGGCTGAGCAAAACGCTCAGTGCACGGATATAGACATAACATGAATGACTAAGCATAATAAAGACTTAATAGCAGCGGAAATGTATAAGTCCTGGAAAACCTGGAACATGTTCATAAAACTGGTTTTATAGTTTGAAAAGCCTTATGTTTATCTTATGAAAACTGTTTAACATATTTTACCATTAGCCAATATAGGTCATGAAAATCCACCGTGCATGAATACTTGGAGGGGTGACCTCATCATGCAAATTAGAGGGGCTGCCTCTAATTTAATATACTGGTTCTGGGTAGGAGGGATCAGCTCCTTGTGAAGGATGCAAGGCACACACCACATTCACCATGAAATCCTGACTGAAACATGTAACTAGGATGCACCCATACGCCCCACATGATAAATATAATATAAATGGCCAAAAGCTGAAGGGACGCCATGAGCAATCACTCCGCCGTAGTGAAGTCATAACATCAGTGCCTCTAATGTTATGGTTATGGTACCTCCATAACTAGGTGAAACTGGTCATGCATGTATATGGCTTTAGGTATTCTAATTAAACATAAGCAATTCAAAAACATATAAAACAAATACTGGGAAAATAGTTGGCTGCATACGGGGAATCCTAATAAGGAAAGAATGTCCATACTGAAAGGACGAGAATCCGTACCTCAAGTCCAGTGAATGAACGGAAGAAAGACTCCTACTTCTGGATCACTAACGCTACATGAATACACACGTGTATAAGTATCGAATCACTGATTACGTACTGTGTTTTATGTCTCATCTTAGCTTACTTTGTATGTTTTAGGTCATGGTTTACTGTTTAAAGCCCTATCTGTGTTTACCTTGTACTCTGATTAATCTGATAAAGTATTACTGGTAATTCATGTATTATTATACTTACTGTGTAATAATAAGTAACTTTCCAAAAATAGCAGGTTTCCAAAAATAGAAAGTTTCCAAAAATAGAAAGTTTCCAAAAATAGAAAGTTACCAAAAATAGAAAGTTACCAAAAATAGAAAGTTTTCAAAAAAATAGAAAGTTTCCAAAAATAGAAAGTTTCCTAAAATAGAAAGTTTCCAAAAATAGAATTCACTGCTTAAAATAGATTAGTTTCTAAAAATAGATCAACTGCCTTAATTAAATAAGTTTCCATATATAGAAGGTTTCCATGATTAGATTAGCTGCCTGAAATAGATAGATTTCCATATATAGAAGGTTTCCATGATTAGATTAGCTGCCTGAAATAGATAGATTTCCATATATAGAAGGTTTCCATTAATAGATTGGTTGCCTTATTTAATTAAGTTTCTATAAATAGAAGTTTCCATAATTAGAATTAAGCTGGTTGCATAAGCTAAAATATAAGTCTAAGTGTTTATAAGCTTATTTCTTAAGTCATATGATATAGTGTATAGTTTAATTTTTATTTCATGCATTTTAACTAAACTATAGGTTAAACATTTTAATTAAAGTATAACATGTTTTAATTAAAATGGAATAAACTACTTAGGTTAAAATGTATATTAATATGTATTAATAATATAACCTAAGTCATGTCTAAATTAATTAATTATAAGCATGTTTTAAATAATTAATTAATTATAACTTATAACATAAAAATACTTAGGTTAAATTAATATCATGCTAAATTAATAATTAAAAATAACCTAAGTCATGGTTAAAATTAATATCTCATGTTATTAATTAATTTATATCCTAAGTTCATAATTCATAATATTAACATGTAGCATAAATCATGATTTAACCAACGAACCATGAATCGGGCATGAACTCGACACCGTACCCCAAGCCAACTCGGGGTACTTGTGTCCCCTTGCTGCCGTGGGTCCCACATGCACCAACCAAGACCAAAATGGTCTTGGTGGTGGCGGCTAACAGCAAACCGAACCCCCCCTCGGGTTGGTTATACTAGGCGGCCAAAAACAAACACCCTCATATAACAACCTTTGATTTTAATTAACCCCAAAACATGTTAGATCTATGTTTAATTATCATGTTTTAATAAGAATAACAATAAAGTGTTCATGAAAATATCAAAGATTTAAAAAGAATTAAAAAGAAAGGTTTAGAATGATATACCAATACGTAGCTTGGAAGAGGATGAACAAACACGGTTTATAGCAATGGTTTTCAAGATCAAAATCAACCAATCAACCACCTATGGTGGTCTTAGGGTGGCGGCACAAAGAGGACAAAAAGGGAGGAGAGAAAACCTTTTTAGGTTAAATGTTTATTTTGCTTGAAATGTAAAATGAAATGAAAAGTTACCATAACCCCCCCTTTTCTTGTAAAAGTCCATGGGCTTAGCCCACCTTGTTATGTGTGCCGTGGGTATGGGGCCCCACATGGGGTTCCCGTACATTTTCTCGTGTCCCGATGTTTCGTGTTCGTTCGTGGTTAAACGTGTTCGTGTTTAAAGTGTTTCTGTTTATTTTATCATGTAGTTTATCGTATTATTTACACTCGTAATTAAGTACTTACGTAATTATTTTAGTTCGTGTTTTAAAAATGGTGATCATGATTTAATTATGTTCACGTGAAATATCTATTAACTGTTTATCATGAGTTTGTACGTAAGCGATACTTATCATGTCATACACGTATGCACTTGCTTGATTATTAGCACATGAATGTGATCAATACTAAATAAGGTAAGTTTAAATCTAGGACGTACGATCTTAAGGGCACTATTCATGGTAAAAGCATGCGGGTTTTACACTTTTCTTCAAGGTGAGTTTATAGCATCGTTTTTATTTATTTACTTGTTTTATAAAACTCGCGAGGGGGATAACATGCGAATTTTTAAAATAGAACACAAGGGACCCAATTTTATGCTCAGATGAATGTTATTTACATAAGTTTTTTACAGCCTCTAAGACCCAGTTATCATGAATTGTTAGTTACTCGGTGCGAGTGAACGCTAATACGATTGATAGATCTATAGGGGTGACGCCCAGACCAATGCGATTAGCTATCGCAATGTGTATTGGAGCACATGTGTATTGGAGCACATCAGATGCATTTGTATAAGAGAAATATACTCACTGAGCTAGGTGTGTTTGTGGGCTGAAATATATATATGTTAACGTTCAATATCATGAGGCTTATGAAATAACACAATAATTATGTCTGATCAACATAATTGTTAACGATGAAGGTTTATCCAGACACTTGTGTTCGATTTACATATTTAAACTCTATGGATTCACTCAATAATTTTTGTTGATTTTATAGCATGTTTTATCTCAGGTCCATAAAGAAGGTGCTCGGAGAAGGCGGTTTCTTGAAGCTTGCCGCTTTTATAAAATATATCCAATCAAAATAACTTTTATCTTTTGATGTGTACTGTAAATATATTAAAATTATCTGGGACCATGTATGGATTATTATTTTTTAAATGCATGTTTTTATCAAAAACGACTCGTTTTGAGCCGTTTTCTATAATTGTGTGATTGTATCATGTAAGTAACACTCAAGGACCCTTCCGCTAATGTGACCCGATTTGAGAGTGTTATAAGTTTTCAAATCGACAAGGACGATACTAAATCCCAAACCGGGTATGTATTTGTGCTTAATGGTGGAGTTGTTGACTAGAAGAGTAGTAAGCAAAGCATTATTGATATGTCCTCTACTAAATCTGAATATGTTACTGTTGTTGATGCTGCAATGGAGGTTGTTTGGATAAGGAAGTTTATTAGTACTCTTGTTGGAGTCATGCCTACTAATAATGAGCCTATAGAGACTGTTGGTCCCTAGTAATTCGATATTACTTATTATCTTAAGTAATAACTATTACTTTGACTCAAGTGTGTTCTTTTAACATAAGATAAGAACTATGAAAGATTAAAACAAAAATACCAATATACTTTTCAACGTATAGACTTTTATTAGAATCAAATAAAGAATCTATAACCCACTTTGTTTGCGGAATAACAAAGTGGTTGAATGACAATGGGGTTTGATCTCCTCTACTTAAACGTTTAACCAAAGTTAAACTCTAAGCTCCAATCTAAACATTCATATGCATCTTTGGCTATATGGTTTAGTTGGTATCGAGAGAGAAAGGTTTTCCAGAGTTTAAGCTCTTGTATTGGTTACCTTTCTCTCCTAATGTACACTCCTTTATATAGGCAGTGTAAATTAGGGTTTGTATTTTGCATGTACCAATGCATCAGTTTATCCAGTAGGTGGTTGATGCCCATGCTGGATAAACAGTACAAAGTACTTAATAAACTATTCTAGGAAAGATAAAGGTTGTACTTATATCTAAATATACAAGCAACCTACTTTGACTTAAAGTTATCTTTTCCCGCCTAATGCAAACCATCAGAATACTGAAGAGTCTTCAGTATCCTAGAGGAGATCGACATCATTCAGTTTGGTATTGTCAAGCCAAACTGAACTGAAAGCCCTTCTTCAGTCCTTGTTCTTCAGCAACTAGACCGCCTAGTAATTGAAGTGAAGACTCCTTTGTCTTCTAAGTTCACTGGAAGGGGAGTGCTGAACTTTCTTCAGCTTTAAAGTCTTCAATAGGAACTTTATTCCTCTGGTCATCCATCAGCAGACTGGCCTTACTACTGAGCATGAAACACTTAGGGGGATTTTATATTCAAATCCTAGAGTTGCTTCAGGGTCAGTAAATACTGACCCAACAATCTCCCCCTATTTGGATATACAAATAGCCTAAGTCTAATGTCAGTAGTAAGTGAGCATAGCAACTTCTTCTTACTTGCACTGAGCCATTAATAACTTATAAACATCAGATAATCATTTATTTAATAACATTACAAATTACAACAAAATGTTACAAATGATTATTCACTTCTCCTTAGGCCTAAGTTCTTCAATGATGGGGGTCTGTACTGATGGATATGAGTTTCTGATGTCCAGTATCGATAGTAAGCACATGCTGAAGGTTCTTGCAGCTTCAGTCAGTCTCGAACCACCATGGTGAGCAAAGAAGATTTTCTGAATGTTTCCAAGAAGTTCATTGTTCAGATCATCAATATCACTGATGCCCACAAAGTCTTGTCGTTCACGATGGTTGAACATAATCATTCCCAATTCTGGTTCTTCTAACACATGTCCAGGGAGATGATTTTCAAACTGAACAAGATCTTTGTATTTCTTGGTGGTGACAAAGATATCACCCACACCATGTTGAACCAGATTGGCTCTCTTGTTCAGTTCTAGAATTGGATCTTGATCCTCCAGTGAGATTTGGTTGCTGATGTTCAGATGCTGCCCAAGCCTTTCATGATTCCTCACAAAGTGTTCAATTATTGTGCGAACTTCTACCCATCTCCTGGATGTTTTTTTTCAATGATTCTGCTCATCTCTAGCCATTCAGTATAGGAGAGCTCCTTCCCTTGGAAGTCATCTATGATCTCATCAGCCTCATCAGCTCTATAGGACTTTAGATTGATATCTCCCTTGTAAGTCATCATGTCAACATTTGTGATTTCTGAGAGACATCTTATGTTCAACCTTGCTATACAGAATTTTTAGTATAACATCTTTTTCTTGAAGAGGCCTTCAACTTCAGATTTTCCAATTCTTTCATATAAGCTCATCTTTAGATCTCTGAGCTGTTTTTCATTTTGAAGTTTGTGGATTCTATCAAGTTCTTCTTGAGTGACCAACCCTGACTTGATAATTCTTTCATCTAATGTGGTTTCACCTTTGATTTTGGGTTTTATGGGAGGTGACACATCTTCAGATGATTCAGTGCTGGTGGTAAGGCCATCAATATGGCCATCAATATGAGTGCCCTTTGCTGAAGACTCCCCCTTAGTCTTATCTGGACTGCCTTCACTGAATGGAGATACATACACAAAAGGTTGTTTTTGGGCCTTCTTTTGTGCATGTTTCTTGAAGAGCTATTGAATAGTTACTTTCTCCCCCTCACCAGAAGATTGCCCTGTAACTTCTGATGAACCCCCAGCAGGCAACCATGCACATATAGAGTCTAAGGTGGATGGGACCTTGGTCAATATTGCCGGAACATTAGCAAGAGCATTTATTTTTTGCTGAACTTCATCAGATAAGGTCATCTTTTGTTGTTCCTACAGACCCACCCTATCCTTGATCTGTGAGACTGAATCGCATAACTCATTAAGCTGATTAGGAATCGGCTTGTATTCATTAGGGAGCTCAAACGATGTAGCATTAACGGAGTCCATGAGGGTGGTGATTTCTTTCTTGATAGAAGTGGTAGTGGTCACATCTTTCACCAATGGCTTCAGTGCAGTGAGAATTGCATCTTTGGGCTGTTCAGCAGTGGGAGGAACTGGCCTTGCTTTAAGAGTAACGAGTTCAGCATCAGCAAGAGCCTTTTCCTCCTTCAGCTTAGTCACCGGTGATTGTAGAACTAACACCTGATTTGTTAGTTCGTTTACCTTGACGGTTCTAGGGGAAGGAGGCTTGGGAGTTTGATCAACAATGTCATCTTCAGATTCACTATCATCCAAGTTTACCGGATCTCTTTCACTTAGACCCAACTCCTTCTCCAAGTCATCAGCAGACATGCTGAATATAAATGTAGGCAAGTGTCCCCCCTTGGCGCCAGTGGAGAGAGGCACTTCCTTCATTGTCTACTGATCGCCACCTTCAGCGTGCTGGTCAGTTTCAAGTCCTTCACCACCAGGGTTGGTTTTACCTGATGGATCCTGAGAAAGAGTCCCTGATGAGTTAAGATCAATGATAATGTTTATGGTTCCTTCAGTAGCACCCTATTGTGGGGGAACTACATCATTAGAAACAGATAGGCCAGGGTCAGCATCAGCTGTTGGATTTGTTGACACATCATTCCCTGATGCAGACTCAGAGTGACAAATGATAGAGATTGGTAATGAAATTTGAGATGCATTCAGATTTAAATTGCTTACCGATGTTGACTACACTCTATCGAGCTGAGGGTACGCTCTATCTTCACCCTTCTCTCCTAAAGAAGTTGAGAGATGGGTTGCCTTCAAGGCCTCTTGATGCATACCACCTTCAGTAGAGACTGATGGTGGCGGCTGGCTTGGGTTCTGGTCCTTGGCCGAGGACTTATGTTTCTTCAAAGCTTGGCCTTTGGGATCATCAGAGAGCTTCTTTGATGAAAAGTCTGTGGGGTGCCTCCTTTTCTTAGACGCACGTTTACACTTAAGAGTATTCACAGATGTGCTCTTTTGACGTGGTCCAGAAGAAGCTCCAGACTTTGTGCCTGTTAGATCCCCTTCTCCAGTTGGAGGAGTGTCTTTTGGAGCTTTAAACACTACTAGAGAATTTTTTGAGCAAATGTCCAGCATGGGCTGTGTGAAAGGAGGTTTAGTTGTGCTGACTGGAATGTTCCAGCGATTGGTACCAAAGATTGAGAAAACAAGTTTAACTCCTTCATTTTTAAGGTATTCTTCACCAAATTGGTCAACAAAAATGAGGGATAAAAATCTGGTGTAGACCACATTCTTCTCCCTAGTTTTCTTCTCCATTTTCCCATGGACATCTTCAAAGATTAGTTTTCCAAAATCAGCTTTTATGCCCTTTGCCAGACAATACAAAATAAGGGCATCCTTTTGGTTGATTTGATCCAGCCCACCAGTTTTCCCACCCATACACTCAATTAAGATGGACATCAAAAGTTTCCACTTAGGTGGTAAACAACTTCTCTTTAACCCCCATTTATCACCAATCTCTTCAGAGTATCCAATTTCTCTAAAAAATGTTTTTACAACAGAGAGATCATTAGGAACAGCCTCATATTTGCTAGAATCCTCCGAATAGTTTAACCCTAAGACCCTTCTAAACATCTTTAAATTTATTTTCCCATGAATACCCAAGGTAGAAGACACAAACTCAATAAATTTCTTGTTTGTTGACCCTTGTGTTGTGAACTAAAACTCTTTTAACACATTTTCAAACATAACCCCTGGATCCTTGAACAAGGCATCACGAATCACACATTTGGATAAAAAGTTTAGTAATTGTTTTCCTGGTTCAGATGTTAGGGTTTCTGGTTTGATCAAGGCGATGTTGTTAGGTTTAAAGAATATGTCCTGGATGGGATAGTTTACATGGATGGAAGGGTTGAAGGTGATCTTAGTCTCTTGTTGTTGTGAAGAAGATTCAGCAGCCATTGATGTTTGTTGTGTGTTTTTTTTGAAAAAGAAAGAGAGTTTTGTGTGTGTTTTTTTTTAAGTTTTTGCAAATGATATGAATCATCATTCTTCAAAAGATATATGTAAACACCCTTTTAAACTGAGTTGTCCAATTTTGTAAAACATTTGAAAAGAGAATGAAACTATCTCATTAATGTTCTGAAAATGGTGATAATTTTCTGTTGCTTTGAACAGTGAAATGCCTCATTGTGTCAGAAAGTTGTTGACTGTGATATAGACTCTTGATATTTCTTAAATAAACAATTGACACCTTTTGAAAAAATGTTTTGTATTTATTCTCAAGAAATTTAATGCCATTTACTCCATTGAGTCACATGATTGATTTGTTTTAAAAGCTATTGCTCAGATATGCTGAAGCTGATGGTTATACTTGTGAGCTTCAGTGCGTCAGATGAGGCGACAAAACCCCATATACATGTTCACATAAGTGAACAAGACATATGACATTGCACGCTCCTCTACTCAGGCCTAGCTACTCATTTGTATTAAAATTTTGTTCAACATTGCTGAAGGAATCTTTTGATGACTGGTGATTTATTTGTTCAGCTTCAGTGAATTAGATAAGGCGACAAAACATCATATACACAATCACATAAAGTGAAATAGACACATGACATTGCACACTCCTTTACTCAGACAATGCTACTTAACATTAATCAAATTCTTTTAAATGCTGAACCTTTAGGCTTCTTCAGTGAATGCTGAAGGTTCAGGTTTTGTATCATCAATGTTCAACATACCAAGCTCCATTATTAATCTTTTGAAAGTTGGTTCATCCAATGGTTTGGTGAAAATATCAGCCAATTGGTATTGAGTGGGAAGTGATATCTGATATCAATGTGTTTTATTCTTGAGTGGAGGACTGGATTATTAGATATTGTAATAGCACTAGTGTTATCACAAAAGATTGGTACCTTTTCATATTCAATGTCATAGTCAGCCAGTTGGTTTTTCATCCAAAGAACATTGGCACAACATCCAACAGCTGCCACATATTCAGCTTCTGCTGAAGACATGGCAACTGTTTGTTGCTTTTTAGCCAACACACAAGTTTGCCACCTAGAAAATGGCAGGCACCAGAAGTGCTTTTTCTGTCCAAATTGCAATCAGCATAGTCAGAATCTGAGTACCCCTTTGGATCAAAACCTGAGGATTTAGGGTACCAAAGACCTAGACTTGGTGTACCTTTTAGGTATCTGAAGATTCTCTTAACAGTAGTAAGGTGTGATTCCTTTGGATCTGCTTGGTATCTTGCACAAAGGCATGTAGAGAATTGAATGTCAGGTCTGCTTGCAGTTAAGTACATGAGTGACCCAATCATACCTCTATACTGAGTCTCATTGACTGATTGTCCAGTGAGATCAGGTCCTAAGTTGTTAGGGGGTACCATTGGAGTCTTCACTGAAGCACAATTGATATCATACTTCTTCAGCAGATCCTTGACCTATTTTTCTTGATTGATGGAGATGCCTTGGTCAGATTGTTTAATCTGAAGACCAAGGAAGTATGTGAGTTCTCCTATCATACTCATCTCAAACTTGCTGGTCATAAGCTTGGAAAATTGTTTGCAAAGTTTCAAGCTTGTAGAACCAAAGATTATGTCATCCACATAAATTTATACCAGAATGGTGTCAGTTTTAGATTTATAGATGAACAAAGTGCTATCTATTTTTCCTCTGACAAATTTATGTTCAATGAGAAAAGTTGAGAGAGTTTCATACCATGCTTTTGGAGCTTGCTTCAGTCCATACAAATCTTTGTAGAACTTGTAGACATGATTTGGGTATTTACTATTCTCAAAGCCAGGAGGCTGGGTAACATTGGTAGGTGTGTAAACACCCATCCTTTTTCCACTTAATTCTGGCTAAAACGAGACCAAAACGCGTATTTAATATCATTTGTTTGGGATTATGCGTGGTTTTTGTGTTTATTGTGTTTTCAGAGCCAACCGGATGAATATTGAAGAAAACATGGGATTGCACGGGTTTTATCGAAGAAAAAGACTAAAGACGAAGTCTATTGTCCAAGAAATGCAAAAGATTTGAAGTCAATGGGCCTATTTGAAGATTTATCGAAGAAAAGGACCAAAGATGGAAGATTTACATATGTCGAAGAAACTCAAGTCTATTAAACGAAGAAATTAAAGGACGAGTTGAATTTAATCGACGACAAATCCCGAATCAGAATCGAAAACGTCAACTTTTCTGAAAAGACGAGAAGACAAGAATTAATGGAGAAAGCCCACTCACTAACCAAATGGAGGACCTATATAAAGGCCACCCCTTCACACTTTTTGACAAGTTTTTTTCCTGTTTTTCTCTCTTTTCTTCCGTAGAAAGCCAACACCATTAAGGTGTTGGTGATTTTTCATTCTTGTTAAATCTTTAATTTTGTAAGTGTTTAATCTTTCCTTCTGTTTACTTTACATTAATCTATCAATTTAAACCTTCCATTTAATCTTGTTCATCTTGTTCTTTGATTCAAAGTTAAAGTTCTTATTTAGTTGATTTTGATCTTCAAAAGTTATTGGGTTTTGTGTTTTTATTGATGGGATTTGATGTTTATGGTTAGTAGATGATTAGGCATTAGTTTTGTTTAAGTTTTGGTTAAACACTTGATGGATTTTGGCTTGAAATCGTGTTCCCCTGTTTTTCTGTCTCCTACTGTTCTTGAGTTTTCCCAGGTTCCGAATGAGCACAAAATTTCCGAATGAAGCATCTTAGTGAAAAGTTCCGAATCAATTTGTATTAAAAAGTTCCGAATCAATTTGTTCCGAATGAATGGTTTTAAAAGTTCCGAATGAATGGTTTTTCAAAAGTTCCGAATCAGTTTCATTTTTAAAGTTCCGAATGAAAATCTTTAAAAGTTCCGAATCAATTTTGTTTAAAAGTTCCGAATAAACTTCCGAATAAACTTTCGAACCAATCCAAAATCTCCCGAATCAAGGAATTCATCCGGAAGAGTTCCGGATCAAAAAGTTCCGAACGAAAGTTCCGGATCAAGGAAAACTTCCGAATCAGAGAGTTCCGAATCAAGCTTGTTCACTCAGAAGACTTCCGAATCAAGGAGTTCATCCGGAAGAGTTCCGGATCAAGAAGTTCCGAATCAAGGGTTCATTCGGAAGAGTTCCGAACCAAACTTCCGGATCAAGACTTCCGGATCAAGGGTAAAGTAGAAACTTCCGAATCATTTTTCTTTTGAGTATTTCGAATCAAAGTTAAGTGATATTTACTGTTTCTTTTTTAATACTTAAATTTTAATTCAAGTTTTATTAATTGCTATTAAATTAATTGCTTTTAGCTTATTCTTATCACTTTATGCTTTTAATCCTTTTAGTAGAATAGAAAATCCAAACCCCCTATTTGTCACCAAGAACAATCTTTCCACTTTGAGTTGTAATCAATTCGAGGAGATACCGAGATTTAATCTGAACCCATACAAAATTATTCTATCAAATGGCGCCGCTGCCGGCTCTTCTCGTTAAGATTAACAGTTTTTGTGAGAACTTGGATTTTGGGATCCGTTCCCCGTGAACGTACTTTTTCATAAAAAATTTCAAAAACACAAAAAAATATAAAATTTTCAAAAATCCTAAAAATTAAAAAAAACATAAAAACCAAAAATATTTTTGCTTTGTTTTTGCCTTGTTAGTTCTTTTGCAGGTGCATGCGTACACGATCAACGTCTTATCAAGAGCCCGAGCCTCTCGAAGACTTAGACATGGCCGGTGTACAAAACAACAATAATAACGCACCTCAAAACAATAATAATAACAATAACAATCCACCTCTCAACAATGAGCCTCTACCAGACAATCGCCCGATGATTGAACTTCTGCAAGCACATGTAGACGACAACAATGATCCAATTGTCATACCCGTGATTGCAGCCAACAACTTTGAGCTCAAATCCGGCTTTATCCAGATGGTCTCTGCTCAACCATTCTTGGGGCGTACCATTGATGATCCACATGACCACATCAAGAGATTCTTGCAACTCACGAATACGGTCAAATTCAATGGTGTTCCACAAGAGGTAATCCGTTTACAACTTTTTCCCTTTTCTTTAGAGGGACAAGCCCGGTATTGGCTTGCTAAGGAACCGCCACAAAGTATTCTGACGTGGGCGGATTTGGAGACCAAGTTTATCAACTACTTTTTCCCACCCTCTCGTACTACCGCTTTGCGGAATGAAATTATCAATTTTGAACAAAAGTACGATGAGTCTTTTAGTGAATCTTGGGATCGTTTCAAAGATCTTTTAAGAAAATGCCCACAACATGGTTTTACCAAAGTGCACCAAATTAACACTTTTTATAATGGTTTAAGCATGAATGACCAAGATTCACTAAATAGTGCCTCGGGGGGTAATATTTTGGTTAAGACTTCCAATGCCGCTTGGGATATCATTGAGAATAAGTCTCGTGTGCAAACCAAGAGTGTGCGGACCAATGCCGCTAGTGCTAGTACTAGTGACAGCGACAAGCGACTTGACAAAATTACTACGCTTCTTGAATCGCTTGTTACCCACACCGCTAACAACACCAACAACATCAATGCTAAAAACGCTCAAGTCAATGCTGTAAGCCAACCATGTGAAATATGCGGGGGTCCTCACTCTTACACCACTTGTACCACCACCCAAGACTACCCTTCTGAGAATGTGAATGCAACATACGGTACCTATCCTCCGGCCGCTTATCAAGCTCGTCCTCAAGGTGACCGCAACTTGCTTAGCTACCGCTCTAATAACTTTCTTTCCCCGCCCGGTTTTCCTCCTAACAACCCAAACCAACAACAAAACCTCAATCGCCCTCCTCAACAACAACAACAACCTCGTGCACCATACATACCACCTCACAAACAACCATATCCACCTCAAAGAAACAACCAAGTGTACCAACAACCTGCTTATCAACCGCCCGCTTACCATGCTCCCCCTCCCAACCAACCCAACGCATTACACCAAGATGTTGAAACCTACATGCGGACCAATGATGTGATTGTGGAAAATCTCCAGCGGGAAGTGCTCAACTTGAAAGTAGACATGGTGAAACAAGGAAACAATCTTCGAGCTGACATGAGAAACACTTTGGCAAGTCAAACGAATGACTTAAAGAACATGATGGCTGGTTTGTTCCAAGGTAATCAATCCTTTTCTTCGGGTACTCTTCCGTGTAACACCGTTGCGAATCCAAGAGGGGAGATGAAAGCAATCACCACTCGCAGTGGCAAAGGTACCAAGGAACCCGAGCTTCCTATACCTCCACCGGTGATTGTGACTAAGGAGAACGAGTCACCTGCTCCTATTCCTCATCCTTCTACTTCCCCAATTTCTCCACCTCTTACTTCTACCCCTCCTCCACCCAAGGATGTGAGTGATCCTTCGATCCCAAAGACTTCCTCTTCTTCCGATATACCTTATCCATCAAGGTTGAGGAAAGAGAAGCTCAAAAGCAAGGATGATATTCAAGTTTCGAACTTTCTAAAAATGTTTAAACAATTGAATTTTAACATCTCCTTCGCTGAGGCTCTCGCTCACATGCCCAAATACGCGAAAATGTTCAAAGATCTTCTTAGCGACAAGGAGAAGCTTCTTGATATTGCTAACACCCAACTTAATGAGAATTGCTCTGCAGTGCTCTTAAGGAAATTGCCAACTAAGCTTGGTGATCCGGGTCGTTTCTTAATCCCTTGCAACTTCCCGGGAGTAGAGAATTGCATGGCCCTAGCCGATCTAGGTGCCAGTATTAACTTAATGCCTTTAAGTGTGTGGAAGCAATTATCTCTCCCTGAGCTAGTCCCCTCCAAAATGACTCTGGAATTAGCTAACCGTACGGTTGCTTATCCAGTGGGGATAGCCGAAGACGTCTTTATAGGAGTCGACAAATTCACTTTTCCTGCCGATTTCATTGTCGTTGACTACGACATAGACCCTCGTGTGCCATTGATCGTTGGTCGTCCATTCTTGAGGACCGGTCGCACTCTCATCGATGTTGAAGCCGGTGAGCTTATCATGAGAGTGGGTGACGATAAAATCGTTTTCAACATGGGAAAGCTTTCTAAACAGCCTTATTCATACGAGAGTGTTAATTGTATTGACGTTCTTGATGAGGCTTGTGAAGAACACTTCAAAGATGCTTGTAAAAGTATTCCTATCTCTCTTCCCAATGTTGAGACCGTTTCCTCTATTGACTCATCACTATCTCTATTTGGAGAAAGTGATTTCCTTTGGAAAGATTTGCAAGCCACTATGGGAGATGTGAACTTAGCTAATGACGATTCACCCACCGATTGGGATGAAGATCTTCGCCTCATTGAGAACCTTCTTAAAGAAGACAATATTTCCCCACCATCTCCCACGTTTATTGCTATCGATGCTCCGACTTTGAATACGCCTCCCGTCGAAAATCCTCCGGATTTAGAACTTAAGGAGTTGCCGCCCCTTCTCGAGTATGTGTTCCTTGAAGAAGAGAAGAAGTCGCCCGTCATCATCGCGAAGGACTTGAAAGAAGACGAAAAATCTCGCCTCATCGCCGTGCTTAAAGATCATAAGAAGGCAATTGCTTGGAAAATTTCCGACATCCGCGGAATTGATCCGAACTTTTGTACTCACAAGATTCTCATGGAAGATGACTTTAAACCCGCAATCCAGAGCCAAAGAAAGTTTAATCCTCGTATTCATGACGTCATCAAACAAGAGGTTATCAAACTTCTAGATGCCGTCTTGATTTACCCTATTTCGGATTCACCGTGGGTAAGTCCCGTCCATTGTGTGCCTAAGAAGGGCGGAATAACCGTTGTTTCCAATGAACACAACGAGTTGATTCCCACTCGTCTCGTTACTGGGTGGAGAGTTTGTATTGATTATCGCAAGCTCAATGATGCCACGAGAAAAGATCACTTTCCTCTTCCCTTCATGGATCAAATGCTCGAGCGTCTAGCTGGTAATGACTATTACTGCTTCTTAGACGGTTTCTCCGGGTATTTTCAAATTCCCATCGATCCCAAGGACCAAGAAAAGACCACATTCACTTGTCCCTACAGAACATTTGCTTACAAACGCATGCCTTTTGGTTTATGCAATGCTCCTGGGACGTTCCAAAGGTGTATGATGGCTATCTTCCATGACATGGTTGAAGAAACTACGGAAGTATTCATGGATGATTTCTCGGTTTATGGCGATTTTTTCTCTGCTTGCCTTGCCAATTTAGAACGTATGCTTAAGGGGTGTGAAGACACTCGCCTTGTTCTTAATTGGGAAAAATGTCATTTCATGGTAAAAGAGGGCATCGTGCTAGGACACAAAATTTCCAAAGCCGGTCTTGAAGTGGACCGTGCTAAAGTCGATGTTATTTCTAAGTTGCCTCCACCTTCAACCGTGAAGGGTGTGAGAAGTTTCCTCGGTCATGCGGGCTTCTACCGTCGCTTTATCAAAGATTTTTCTAAAATCGCTCGCCCGATGACCCACCTCTTGGAAAAAGATACTCCTTTTATCATTTCTAACGAGTGTCTTGAAGCCTTCAACTTGCTTAAGGATAAGCTTACTAAGGCACCGGTCTTGGTTACCCCTAATTAGGAGCTGCCTTTCGAGTTGATGTGCGATGCTAGCGACTTTGCTATTGGAGCGGTTTTGGGCCAAAGAGTGAACAAACACTTCCAACCGATCCATTACGCTAGCAAGACAATGACGGGGGCCCAATTGCATTACACGACAACCAAAAAAGAGCTTTTAGCTGTTGTCTATGCCTTTGAAAAATTTCGCCCCTATCTTGTCCTTTCTACCACAATCATGTATACCGATCATTCCGCGTTGAAGTACTTGTTAACTAAACAAGATTCTAAACCAAGACTTCTTCGCTGGGTTTTGCTACTCCAAGAATTTAAAATCGAAATTCGCGATAAAAAAGGAGCTGAAAACCTAGCCGCGGATCATCTCAGTAGACTTGAGGATCCTTACCAAGGGGATCATCCGAACAAAGAAATCAATGATTCTTTTCCCCTGGAGACCTTAATGTCTATCAACTCGACTTCTGATGAAACCCCGTGGTTTGCGGACATTGCAAACTACTTGGCGGGTGGAATTCTCGTCGACGGGTTAACATCCCAACAAAATAAGTTCTTCAAAGACATTAAGGCTTACTTTTGGGATGACCCGTATCTATTCAAACAATGTGCCGATTTGATTATTCGCCGATGTGTTGATGGACCGACAGCTTTAGAAATCCTTGACGCTTGCCACAAAGGACCCACCGGTGGTCACTTTGGTCCCAACTACACCGCTAAAAGTGTTTGACTCGGGATTTTATTAGCCCACCATCTATCATGACGCTCACGAGATGGTTAAACGTTGTGATGCTTGCCAAAAACAAGGCAAGATCACACATAAAGACGAGATGCCTCAGAATTTCATTCAAGAATGTGAAATCTTTGATGTTTGGGGTATCGACTTTATGGGGCCATTCCCTTCATCTAAAGGAAACAAATACATCCTTGTAGCCGTTGACTACGTTTCAAAGTGGGTTGAAGCCAAAGCTTTACCTACTAATGACGCAAGGGTGGTTTGTAACTTTTTGTAACATCTCGAGTTTTCGCGATTATTAAGTTGAATGCAATACACGAAGTTGGTGAGCGTTTTATGTTTGCCGTACGTTTATTTTGGTATACTTACTAGATTACGTGAAGTCTCGCACAATTGCCTTTGTTTTGGGATCGTGTGTCAAACGGTTATAATGTCGTGTTTGTTCAGTTCGCGTCTAAACTTAAAACCCGAGTCGAATTGTATAAACTGTCACAGCATGTACACATATTGAGTATAAACTTTCATTTATGTTTAATACCAAACTTGCCTTACAAGTGTCCCAAATTTCAGTCACATGTCTAACTACAAATAAACCATATAGTTTATTTTCCCACTAACCACTACAAGACAGCACACATGCCTAGTTTACCCCATTTGGGTATATCACAAGTTACCATTTTCAGTTTGAAGGTAACCCTAGACTAACAATACATGTTTATATACAAACCCAAAGTTTATCCAATGTCCAAATACAAGTTTATCACTGTCCAAATTACAAACACAAAAATCTGTACAAGTCTTTCAAAATACAACTCCTAGGAAGGTGAAGATTAGTGTCCAGCCGACCCACACGTCGCGTCCAACCTGCAAAACCGAAAGAGTCTTCCATCCCGTCCGAACCTGCAAACCGAAACATAGCATCCCATTGTGAGTCTTTTCGTCTTTTCGTCTTTCCTTTATGAAGTCCTAGTTGTGCTCGTTTTGTACAAACCTGCGAATAAACAAACCAATGCGTTAGTCATTGTAACGGCCTTATTTTTAACTAAAAACTGAAATTTGTTAAACTTTATTACTAGTACTCGAAACATGGCTACAACTTTACTTTTCTGTTAACCAAACCAAGACCACAACCAAGACCACAATCAAGAACCAAACCGAGACCCAAGTCAAACCAAACCGAGACCCAATTAAAGGCCAAACCGAGAACCAAACCAAGCCAACCAAGTTTCTTACTTTCTGCCAAAACTATCAACAATCAATACCAACCAATCTAAATGTCTAAACCATTTGTTATTTTACAGAAACACTCTAAAAACCCTTAATCTTGCCGCGGGTATAAAACCCCCATTGCAAATCGAAACCCTAGAATTTTAAAAACCTTTTTAAACATTTAATTGACATTTTCAACATTACAAAAACACCACATAAACATGAGTAACAGCCGAACATAAAAACCCCCAATTTTATAAAAACCCTAGATTGACTTTTTATTAATTAAAACATTAATTAAACCTAATCTAAACCCAAACCCCATAGTTAATTTAATTGAAAACGAGTTATGCAAAAACCCCCAATTGACCGAAACCCTAATTTTTATAAACTGATTTTATATTGAAAATTAGTTTGATTTTATACAAGAAAACACCAATTAATTACATATAAACCCGAGATTGATGAAAACCCCCAAATATTTCAAAACCCTAAATTCGTTTATTTCAATCCGAGAACCATATGATTCTCAACAAGTTTATACAAATCAATCAAACTCACTGATCTTTATTAAATCGAAAATCAATTAACTTTTAAAAGAAATGAAGGAGGAACAAACTTATCTTTGATTGATGGCTGGAGATTGACGAGACCACAAGGATGAACACATCAGAAAACCAAATCGGTTTGATGTGGGGATGAAACCCCACATCTCACGCGACCTAAAACACCTCAGACCACCCATACATGATTGTTATATCCCAACTGATAAGATATTAGCCATTGAAGGTGATGAACCGATCTAGATTTAAGAGAGAGAAGGGATTGGGGCGGTGGAGATATTATCGAGGGAAGAGAGAGAGTATAACTCTCTGTTATGGAGAGATGTGTGTGTAAACACGCGTATATTTACTCCTTGTCCTTGTTTATTCCGCCCATGGGCCGGGCCGGGTCTAATGACCCTTGGGCCGGTTATTGAGAGAAGTTATTGGACCCATTTTGGGCCAGGTATATTTATTTAGTTTGGTTAAAGCCCATAAAACGAATTTTGTAAATTTAGGATATAATTCGACCCGTAAAACCCGACCGTGTAATAACCGACTTTTATTTGTCGTACTTTTTCGTAAACGTATGGTTTCGTCAAGCACAACTAGGGTGTCGTGTCTTCTATTAATATAATTATTCATATCGTAACTCGATCCTCATAATTAAATAGGTCGCGGCTAGCGTAACCGTACTCTCGAGCTATTTTATCTTCGTTCTCTTTGCTGAATTAACGAGGTGAGTTTATAGCCCCATACTTTACTATTTTCACTGCTTTTTGGGGTGAGACATTGCTTGATTTTAACGTGTGAACACAAGTGCATTTACTGATTTATATATTAGTCTAAGTCCCACTAAAAACCCAGTTGCTTTGGCCCGTGAATCGTGAACCGTTAATTACTTTGTGTAAGCGCGAATGTAATGGATAGATCTATCGGGATTGACGTCCCTGTCTGTCTTGTCCAACAAGGGGACAAGCGGGCACAATTTCATTTGAGTCTGAGATAGGATGTCGTGGGTTTAGGCATCTAGTTTGGGCTACATTTATATGATTATACTGCCGGTGTTGTTAACGCTTCGGTGTCACGAGCTTAGACTGTAATAAATACTTTTGGGATGACTTTGTATCTGTTATATTGTCATCACATTTGGGAAAATCTTGTGGTTCATTAAACAATTCAAACTAACTAAACCTATGAACTCACCAACTTTATGTTGACACTTTAGCAATGTTTTTCTCAGGTATTAAGAAGGAAGATGCTAAATGAGGTCTCATGCATTGCCGTCATTTCTTTGAAACAACGATCATTTGTACCCTTTGAGAAAACTATGTTTTGTAACTGTATTCAGTTTATGCTTCCGCACTTTGTTAAAACAATTTATTTTATTAATTACAGGTGATCTATTTTCCGAACGTCTCATTTAGAGGTCGTTCTTTGTGACTATGTGCGTATGATAATCATGACGTCACCACTCCCTTGTCGCCATTATACTCTGATATTTTGGGAGTGTGACAGATTGGTATCAGAGCCATAGTTATAGAGAACTAGGTTGCATTTAGTAACTCTAGACTATAACTGCTCTATGTTTAATCGATTATCATACGGATTGTAAGTATTAAGTATATGTAGATACATAAGTAATAAATGGGATACATGTGCTTTAACAATTACGAGGTATATTTACATGGGTTACATGTGCAACAACGAAATCTGAATTATGTTATATGGGATACATGTGGATTCAACAATGATTGCTATGTTATGTTGATGTCCTTTTTACGGACTAATTTTATAAGATATTTACACACATTTATTTTGTTTATGATTACAGCGATGTCTTCATCTGATGATTCCACGTCTACAGGAGCGTACTACAACCGTAGTTCACAGTCGACCATCAGTTCATCAGTAGGACTACCTAGAGGATCGCCGTCAGGATATCCGTGGTACCGGATGGTTTCAGATGACGATACAGAGAGAGAGACTGAGGAGGTTCGTCATTCACCGATCCGTATTCCTGATGCATCAGCTGACGATGTGCTTAGCCTAGAAGGCGGAGGAGAGGATGACTTAGACACTGACGTGGTGCAGTCACCAGGTCAGACATCAGTGACTGGAGATGAGACGGTAGAGGAGACAGAGGATGATGAGATGGAGTTTACAGATGGGGAAGGAGAGCCTATGGAGGTCACAGACACTGAGGACCCTCCTACTGCATATGCTGCTACTCCTGAGGTTTCCCTAACACACATCTCCTCATCTTCATCTGAAGACGAAGGAGAAAGGACTGCTATTCCTGCTCCAGCACCTGGTACTCTACCTTTCTACTATGTGAGACGACGTCTTCGGGGGAGAGCTGCTCGACCACCACTTTCACCTTACCGACCTCTCATACCTTTCACTGCCACTGACAGGCATGCAGCCCGCACACCTGCCAGTCCTGTCCCAGAGACACCACTACTACTACCACCACCAGAGACTGTACCTGCAGTGTACCAGGAGATGCTTACTGATGCTGGTATCTCTACAGGGCCGAGAGCTACGACTCCTCTTCGTAGGAGAGCTACATCGACGATGGTGATGCTTGGGGTGGCAGATGGATGTGTGACGACGCGATTGAACAGGTTGGAGGATGCTGTAGAAGCTTTAGGTGAAGAGTATAATGAAGTGCAGGATAAGTTGGAGGCACTGGCGAAGAAGAGTCCAGTTAGGGATGAGACAGTGTTGACAGTATGTGTGACCCGTCTACGAGGACAGCTTCTTACTGTTCTTGATCAGATGGAATCCATGCCGAACGCTCGTCTTGAGGAGATTGGGAGCCTGATGACCCGTTGGGGAGTAGAGCCATTGGTGGAGACAGGCGGACTAGAGGCACCAGTGGAGGACCCTGTTGCAGACTTGGATAAGAGGTTTAGAGCCGCTTGTCATGATACCGATGTTAGACTGAGAGATTCCCAGGCTCGTGAGCTCGTGGTTGAGAGGAGGTTAGCAGAGTTGGAGAGAAAGCTTCATCAGCGCCGTGAGGGCACTAGTTAGATTTATCTTGTACCATCGACCTATCCCTGTATGACCACTAAGCTTTGAAGTTTATCTTAGCTAGTTGGTATTTTATTTTCTTTTATTATGTTATGACAAACTATGATGTACTATCCAACGATTCTATGAATGATATTATGGGTTGCAAAAATTGTGAGATCATTATATATTGTGTATTATATCCTGGAGCATTTCATAATTGTATTGTGCGTGCCATGCATGTTATGTCTGGCAAAAACTCATTATCCTATTACCTTGTTAGATTATGGCGCCAGTTAGAAGATCCGAAACGCAGAATCCACCAGCCGCTACCGGTGGAATTGACACCGTCATGCTAAGCCAAATGATAGCCGAACGAGTGGCCGAGGCACTCGCGACCGCTGAAGCAAATCGTACAGCTAACACACAGGAGGAGACCAACCAAGGAGCTACTAATGCTATTGCACGGACTTGTACCTACAAGGAATTTCGTGCAGTTACGCAAGTAAGTTTCCGCGGTACTGAAGGAGCAGTAGGATTAACCAGATGGTTTGAGAAGCTAGAATCCCAATTTGGGATTAGCAATGTCGCTGAAGCCGACAAGGTGAAGTTTGCGTCAAGCACGTTAGTGGATGGTGCTTTGACTTGGTGGAACGTCTATGCTCGTGCAGTGACCATTGACGTTGCCCAAGCGACGCCCTGGAGTGAATTTAAAGCTATGTTTGTGAGGAAATACTGCCCACGAAATGAAGTCAAGCAGATGGAAGTTGAGCTGTGGAACCTGAAGGTCAAGGGTACTGCTCTTACTGCTTACAATCAGCGCTTTCAAGAGCTGATCTTGTTATGTCCTGAAATGGTGCCCAACGACGACCGATTGTTGGAGCGATACATTGAAGGACTACCTTTGAGCATCAAAGGGAATGTGACTTCATCCAAGCCAACTGATTTGCACGAGGCAATCGACATGGCTCAGAGTCTGATGTACCAAGTGGTACAGGAGTTGGGAGAAAATACTGGGGATAAAAGAAAGTGGTCTGGCAACCACTACAACAACAATACCAACAATACTAACAACAGCAACAACCCAAACAACTACAACCAGAACAAGCGACAAGAAGTAGCAAGAGTGTTTACTGCTGGACAAGGAAATACTGGAAACTACGCTGGAAGACTTCCTTTCTGCGGAAAATGTGGCCGACACCACGAAGGAGCATGTCCCCCTACGTGCTACAATTGTGGGAAGGCGGGACATAAGGCAAAGGAATGTCGAGCACCACCTCGTTCTACTAATCAAAGAGGACCTGGAACGCAAGGTGGCCAAGGAGCAAATGTCACTTGCTTTGGATGTGGAGAGAAAGGTCACTACAAGAACAAGTGTCCAAGCAGTGGGAATCAAGGTCGTAGTAACCAGATTCGAGGGAATCAAAATCACAACCAAGGGAACCAGAAGCAGAATCAAGGGAACCGAGGAGGGAATAACCGAGCCACAACTAGTACTCCTGGAGGATTCACGGCACCTAGCAAAGTGTATCATCTCTGTGCTGAAGCTGCTGTGCAAGACAACAATGTTGTGACTGGTACGTTTCTAGTCAATAACAACTATGCTTCAGTACTATTTGATTCTGGTGCGGATAGGAGTTTTGTGTCGTCTATATTTAGTGAACGCCTAAATGTTACCCCTACTGCGTTAGACGTTAAGTATAATGTAGAATTAGCCGATGGGAAGTCAGTAACCACCGACGTTATTCTGAAAGGATGTAGTGTAAGGCTACAAGGTCGTTCGTTTAGTATCGACCTACTCCCTATAGAATTGGGAAGTTTTGACGTCATCATTGGAATGGATTGGATGCCGAAGCATCACGCGGAGATTGTATGTCATGAGAAGTGTGTCCGTGTTCCTTATGGAAACGACGTACTCATCATACAAGGCGAAAGAAGTGGAGTGAAGAATGGATCAAGATTGGAAGTCATCTCATGTATCAGGACCCAAAGATACATTGAGAAGGGATGTCCTGTATTCTTGGTTCAAGTAACACAAAAGGAAGGAGAAGAAGACCACGAGAAGAAGGTGGAAGATGTACCGATCGTTAGAGACTTTCCGGACGTATTCCCAGAGGATTTACCCGGACTACCACCAGCACGGCAAGTGGAGTTTCACATCGAGCTTACACCAGGAGCCGCGCCTGTTGCTAGAGCCCCATACCGTCTAGCACCGGCCGAGATGACAGAGTTAGCTGAACAGATAAAGGAACTTTCTGACAAAGGTTTCATTAGACCAAGTTCCTCACCTTGGGGAGCGCCAGTCTTATTTGTCAAAAAGAAAGATGGATCCTTTAGAATGTGTATCGATTACCGAGAATTGAATAAGCTGACGATAAAGAACCGTTACCCATTGCCGAGGATTGATGATCTTTTCGACCAATTGCAAGGATCTAGCATATACTCGAAGATCGATTTAAGGTCAGGATATCATCAACTAAGGGTTAGAGAGGAAGACGTTCATAAAACGGCTTTTAGAACCCGGTACGGACACTACGAGTTCCAAGTTATGCCTTTTGGTTTGACAAACGCACCTGCGGTATTCATGGATCTCATGAACCGAGTTTGCAAACCATACTTGGACAAGTTTGTGATTGTATTTATCGATGACATTCTCATCTATTCTCGTAATGAAGAAGAGCACAAGGAACATTTGAAGACCATATTAGAGCTGCTAAGGAAGGAGAAGTTATATGCAAAGTTTTCCAAATGTGAGTTTTGGATAAACACAGTGCAATTCCTTGGGCATGTGATCGACAGCAGTGGTATTCACGTTGATCCTGCTAAGATCGAGGCCGTAAAGGATTGGGCGACTCCAACAACACCCACGGAGATCCGCCAATTTTTAGGTCTTGCTGGTTACTATAGGAGATTCATTGAAGGTTTCTCCAAGATAGCTAAACCAATGACGGAATTGACTCAAAAGGATAAGAAGTTTGAGTGGAAGGAGGATCAAGATTTGGCATTCCAGACATTGAAGCAGATGTTGTGTGAAGCACCTATACTAGCCCTACCTGAGGGTAATGAAGACTTTGTGGTGTATTGTGATGCATCCATAAAAGGGTTAGGTGCAGTACTGATGCAAAGGACTAAGGTCATAGCTTACGCATCAAGACAACTAAAAGTGCACGAGAAGAACTACACAACTCATGACCTAGAGTTGGGAGCAGTGGTGTTTGCCTTGAAGATTTGGAGACACTACCTTTATGGTACTAAGTGTGTTGTATTCACTGATCATAAGAGTCTACAACATATTTTGAATCAAAAGGAACTCAACATGAGACAACGACGTTGGCTAGAGTTGCTCAGTGATTACGATTGCGAGATCCGTTATCACCCGGGCAAGGCAAATGTCGTGGCCGACGCTTTGAGTCGAAAGGAGAGAGTTCTTAGGGTGAAGGCTTTAATGATGACCATTGACTTAGACCTTCCATCCTTAATTCTCAAGGCTCAGAAAGAAGCAGTCGAGGAAGAAATTCTCAAGACTGAAGATGTTGGAGGAATGATAAAGAAGTTGGAAGCATGTTCGGATGGAACATTATGCCTTGATAATAGGAGTTGGTTACCATGCCATGGTGACCTACGATCCTTGATTATGCATGAGTCGCATAAGTCAAAGTACTCCATACATCCGGGATCTGACAAAATGTATCATGATCTGAAGATGTTGTATTGGTGGCCGAACATGAAGGCGGATATTGCTACATACGTTAGCAAGTGTTTGACTTGTGCCAAAGTCAAAGCCGAACATATGAAACCATCAGGATTATTGGTCCAACCCGAACTGCCAGAATGGAAGTGGGAAAGGATCACTATGGATTTCATCACCAAGCTACCAAAGACCGCAGCCGGATTCGACACGATTTGGGTAATCGTCGACCGACTCACCAAATCGGCTCATTTCCTACCCATCAAGGAGACTGATGGAATGGATAAGTTAGCAAGGACGTATTTGGAGGAAGTAGTCACGAAGCACGGTGTGCCTGTGTCTATAATCTCCGACCGAGACAGCCGATTTACTTCGCAGTTTTGGAAGTCACTGCAGAAGGCATTGGGAACGCAGTTGGATATGAGCACTGCGTACCATCCCCAAACTGACGGTCAAAGTGAACGGACCATTCAAACCTTAGAAGATATGCTGAGAGCATGTGTGATTGACTTTGGAAATAGATGGGATAGACACCTACCTCTGGTGGAATTCTCATACAACAATAGTTATCACACTAGCATTAAGGCAGCGCCGTTCGAAGCACTGTATGGTAGGAAGTGTCGTTCACCCGTGTGTTGGGCAGAAGTCGGTGAAGCACAACTCACTGGACCCGAGATCATACACGAGACTACTGAGAAGATCTTTAAGATTAAGAGCCGTATGCAAGCAGCAAGGGATCGACAGAAGAGTTATGCCGATATGAGACGCAAACCCCTTGAGTTTGAAGTTGGTGATAAAGTCATGTTGAAGGTCTCACCTTGGAAGGGTGTGATTCGCTTTGGAAAGCGTGGAAAGTTAAACCCTCGTTACATTGGACCCTTCGAGATTATAGAGAGAATTGGTCCCGTAGCCTATCGTTTGGAATTACCCCAAGAACTTAGCCGAGTGCATAATGTGTTCCACATTTGCAATCTGAAGAAATGCTTAGCCGACGAGACGCTCGTTATCCCTTTAGAAGAGATTCAACTCGACGACAAACTCAACTTCGTAGAAGAACCAGTGGAAGTTATGGATCGTCAAGTCAAACAACTCAAGCAAAGCCGTATACCTATTGTGAAGATCCGATGGAATGCGCGTAGAGGTCCAGAATACACGTGGGAACATGAAGATCAATTCAAGAACAAGTATCCTCATCTTTTCGCTAACCATCCTACTACAACAACGTCTTGATTTCGTGACGAAATCTCTAAAACATGGGAATACTGTGACATTCGTCAAATTTCCATCTTAATTTATTCATGTAGTACGAGTATTTTAACTGTTTACCGACGAGTTGTCGACAGGAATGTGTTAATTATTTTGCTTTACGGACAAAGCCCTTTTTAGGGAGAGCATATGTAACATCTCGAGTTTTTGCGATTATTAAGTTGAATGCAATACACGAAGTTGGTGAGCGTTTTATGTTTGCCGTACGTTTATTTTGGTATACTTACTAGATTACGTGAAGTCTCGCACAATTGCCTTTGTTTTGGGATCGTGTGTCAAACGGTTATAATGTCGTGTTTGTTCAGTTCGCGTCTAAACTTAAAACCCGAGTCGAATTGTATAAACTGTCACAGCATGTACACATATTGAGTATAAACTTTCATTTATGTTTATTACCAAACTTGCCTTACAAGTGTCCCAAATTTCAGTCACATGTCTAACTACAAATAAACCATATAGTTTATTTTCCCACTAACCACTACAAGACAGCACACATGCCTAGTTTACCCCATTTGGGTATATCACAAGTTACCATTTTCAGTTTGAAGGTAACCCTAGACTAACAATACATGTTTATATACAAACCCAAAGTTTATCCAATGTCCAAATACAAGTTTATCACTGTCCAAATTACAAACACAAAAATCTGTACAAGTCTTTCAAAATACAACTCCTGGGAAGGTGAAGATTAGTGTCCAGCCGACCCACACGTCGCGTCCAACCTGCAAAACCGAAAGAGTCTTCCATCCCGTCCGAACCTGCAAACCGAAACATAGCATCCCATTGTGAGTCTTTTCGTCTTTTCGTCTTTCCTTTATGAAGTCCTAGTTGTGCTCGTTTTGTACAAACCTGCGAATAAACAAACCAATGCGTTAGTCATTGTAACGGCCTTATTTTTAACTAAAAACTGAAATTTGTTAAACTTTATTACTAGTACTCGAAACATGGCTACAACTTTACTTTTCTGTTAACCAAACCAAGACCACAACCAAGACCACAATCAAGAACCAAACCGAGACCCAAGTCAAACCAAACCGAGACCCAATTAAAGGCCAAACCGAGAACCAAACCAAGCCAACCAAGTTTCTTACTTTCTGCCAAAACTATCAACAATCAATACCAACCAATCTAAATGTCTAAACCATTTGTTATTTTACAGAAACACTCTAAAAACCCTTAATCTTGCCGCGGGTATAAAACCCCCATTGCAAATCGAAACCCTAGAATTTTAAAAACCTTTTTAAACATTTAATTGACATTTTCAACATTACAAAAACACCACATAAACATGAGTAACAGCCGAACATAAAAACCCCCAATTTTATAAAAACCCTAGATTGACTTTTTATTAATTAAAACATTAATTAAACCTAATCTAAACCCAAACCCCATAGTTAATTTAATTGAAAACGAGTTATGCAAAAACCCCCAATTGACCGAAACCCTAATTTTTATAAACTGATTTTATATTGAAAATTAGTTTGATTTTATACAAGAAAACACCAATTAATTACATATAAACCCGAGATTGATGAAAACCCCCAAATATTTCAAAACCCTAAATTCGTTTATTTCAATCCGAGAACCATATGATTCTCAACAAGTTTATACAAATCAATCAAACCCACTGATCTTTATTAAATCGAAAATCAATTAACTTTTAAAAGAAATGAAGGAGGAACAAACTTATCTTTGATTGATGGCTGGAGATTGACGAGACCACAAGGATGAACACATCAGAAAACCAAATCGGTTTGATGTGGGGATGAAACCCCACATCTCACGTGACCTAAAACACCTCAGACCACCCATACATGATTGTTATATCCCAACTGATAAGATATTAGCCATTGAAGGTGATGAACCGATCTAGATTTAAGAGAGAGAAGGGATTGGGGCGGTGGAGATATTATCGAGGGAAGAGAGAGAGTATAACTCTCTGTTATGGAGAGATGTGTGTGTAAACACGCGTATATTTACTCCTTGTCCTTGTTTATTCCGCCCATGGGCCGGGCCGGGTCTAATGACCCTTGGGCCGGTTATTGAGAGAAGTTATTGGACCCATTTTGGGCCAGGTATATTTATTTAGTTTGGTTAAAGCCCATAAAACGAATTTTGTAAATTTAGGATATAATTCGACCCGTAAAACCCGACCGTGTAATAACCGACTTTTATTTGTCGTACTTTTTCGTAAACGTATGGTTTCGTCAAGCACAACTAGGGTGTCGTGTCTTCTATTAATATAATTATTCATATCGTAACTCGATCCTCATAATTAAATAGGTCGCGGCTAGCGTAACCGTACTCTCGAGCTATTTTATCTTCGTTCTCTTTGCTGAATTAACGAGGTGAGTTTATAGCCCCATACTTTACTATTTTCACTGCTTTTTGGGGTGAGACATTGCTTGATTTTAACGTGTGAACACAAGTGCATTTACTGATTTATATATTAGTCTAAGTCCCACTAAAAACCCAGTTGCTTTGGCCCGTGAATCGTGAACCGTTAATTACTTTGTGTAAGCGCGAATGTAATGGATAGATCTATCGGGATTGACGTCCCTGTCTGTCTTGTCCAACAAGGGGACAAGCGGGCACAGTTTCATTTGAGTCTGAGATAGGATGTCGTGGGTTTAGGCATCTAGTTTGGGCTACATTTATATGATTATACTGCCGGTGTTGTTAACGCTTCGGTGTCACGAGCTTAGACTGTAATAAATACTTTTGGGATGACTTTGTATCTGTTATATTGTCATCACATTTGGGAAAATCTTGTGGTTCATTAAACATTTCAAACTAACTAAACCTATGAACTCACCAACTTTATGTTGACACTTTAGCAATGTTTTTCTCAGGTATTAAGAAGGAAGATGCTAAATGAGGTCTCATGCATTGCCGTCATTTCTTTGAAACAACGATCATTTGTACCCTTTGAGAAAACTATGTTTTGTAACTGTATTCAGTTTATGCTTCCGCACTTTGTTAAAACAATTTATTTTATTAATTACAGGTGATCTATTTTCCGAACGTCTCATTTAGAGGTCGTTCTTTGTGACTATGTGCGTATGATAATCATGACGTCACCACTCCCTTGTCGCCATTATACTCTGATATTTTGGGAGTGTGACACTTTTTGAAATTGCTATTCGCTAGATTCGGTGTGCCTTGTGCCATTATTAGTGATCGCGGGACTCATTTTTGCAATGACCAATTCGCAAGAGTCATGGCTAAGTATGGTGTAAATCATCGTCTTTCCACCGCTTACCACCCACAAACTAATGGCCAGGCTGAAATATCCAACCGAGGATTAAAGCGAATTCTTGAAAGAACCGTGGGAGAGCATCGTGCCTCATGGGCCGATAAACTTGATGATGCTCTGTGGGCTTTCCGTACCGCATACAAGACTCCGATTGGTTGTACACCATATCGTCTCGTGTACGGGAAAGCAGTTGGAGCACAAGGCTTACTGGGCCTTGAAGTGGGCTAATTTCGATATCAACAAAGCCGGTGACCTACGCAAGATCCAACTCAATGAGTTGAATGAACTCCGGAATGAGGCTTATGAAAATTCTTTGATCTATAAGGAAAAGACTAAGCTCATTCATGACTCCAAGATTAAGAACCGAGAGTTCCAAGTTGGAGACAAAGTTTTACTCTTAACTCTCGGTTGAAAATCTTTTCGGGCAAGCTGAAATCTCGTTGGTCCGGCCCATTCACCATTGCCCAAATTTTTCCATATGGTACTCTCGAGCTCGCTCAACCTAATGGACCGAATTTTAAGGTGAATGGCTAACGAGTGAAGTTGTAGTTTGGTGAGGACATCTCTCATGAGATGATTCCATCCCTCACCACGTTTCCCATGAACTAATTTTGGGTCGAGTCAGGCTCGTGACTCGGTTATCAAAAACAAGCGCTCCTCGGGAGGCAGCCCGAGTATCTATCCTTTTCCGTTTAACCTCCTAAGTGTAGGGGGACCTCTATAGGTTCTTTGTGTTTGTGTGGTGATGTGATTACAGGGATGAATTCACTTTTGTAACCTTTGAAGAACCGTGCTCCCGTGTAATCCGAAATCCGGTTCTATCTCTCAACTATCGTGATTCAATTTTCTTCATACTCACATTTGAAATTGATCACTTTAGTCGTCTCTTCCTTAACTTGATTTAACCAACGTGCCCAATGTCATAAGTGTAGGGGAGACTTTTCCCACATGCTTAAACATTGAGGACAATGTTTATCTTAAGTGTAGGGGGGACTTCTATCGAAGTTTTAAGTGGACTTTTCCATGAAAATGCCTTCATTTAACCGGAAAATCATCTTTTTCAACATTTTTCAAAATTTTTATTAACTTTGGCCATATAGTCGTAATTTTTAAATTTTTATCGTTGCTTTCATATGTATATATCCCACAATAAAGTCAAAAATATTAATAAAGTGGTGTAGCTAGTTTTGAAGTCTTTGACATATTAGGCCCGTTGCGATTATTTTGACTCAACCCTAATAGACTTATCCAAATTTATTCTAGCTAGTATCCTTAACCATGTAGACCTTAATTGGTTTATTAGGCTAAGCATCCACGAGTCTCATTACTTGAGATTTTAAATTGTGGAGGACGAGAAATGATAGAGTCAATTATAAGTCGGTATTCTTGCACAAGCTCACTTGGTGTAATTATTTGCCTATTCTCCCATCACTTGCTAATAATTTATCTGCAATAAGTAAGGTCGTACGATTTGAAAAGTTACTTAGCTTCTAGCCCAAGATCGTTTAAAAGTTGCTCGGTAATGATAAGAGTTCATAGCCAAGGCATAACTTATGAAGCGGGGCGCGAAGATTGGCGAGTCCGAAAAGGCCCTAACAAGGCATGAGGATTCAATCTTATTGCTAAAGATCCAAGGTGATGTGAAAAGCATTATTCCCAAAATCGATATGAAGGATCAAGACTCACGACGAAAAGCAATCAACTCCCGTAAAGATCATGGAGAAGTCTATCCGAAAAGACCCTAACAAGGTATGAGGATAAATAGATCCAAGTCCGAAAAGGAGGCGGATCGTTGTATCTCAAAATCCCAACTAGAGATTGAAGAAATAATCATGAAGTCGTGGTCAACAAAGTTGGAGTACCCCTCAAAAGTCTCCGAGTGAAGAAACTCTATTAACGATGAGAAGACCATTATCTCAAGCACGTCCTTCAAGATATGAAGTATGAAGTACATGCCAAATATCAGCCCGAGAAAGGTCTCAAATCGTGAACCGAGTTATGCCAAGATATGAACTTTTTGATATCCCGAGAAGCAGTTTTAAGAGATTTTGTCCTTTAGCTAACTATTGATCAAATCGTCCTACTTTGCTTTCATCCTAAATAAACTATCGAAATAAGTCCAAAAATGCATCTTCATGATCATTCTAAGACAAAAATAAAATATAAGAGATACACCTAGGAATAAGGGAGTTTAAGCATATAATTAAGCCATGTGTGTAAGTGTTTGATTTACTAACTTATAATAACAATGATCTCGTTTTTAAGCTTAGTTTGGGGAACGTGAAACTTGAGGATGATAAATATTCGCAGCACCGAAGCCCTAATGTAAGTCCTTGATCTCTTTGCAAGTTATTTCCATATAGCTATTTTCAAGTGAAAATGGTTTTCTATCCTTTTGTTTCCGTTAAAGTTTTAATTTCTTTTAGTACTTTAATTTTTGTTTAGTAGTATTTTAATAAGGCCAAAGTTGATCGATTATGAGAAGAGTGTAGAATTGCTTTATCACTAAGCATTGCATGAGGGCATGGCAATGGTTAAGTGTAGGGGATTTGATAGGTGTGTAAACACCCATCCTTTTTCCACTTAATTCTGGCTAAAACGAGACCAAAACGCGTATTTAATATCATTTGTTTGGAATTATGCGTGGTTTTTGTGTTTATTGTGTTTTCAGAGCCAACCGGATGAATATTGAAGAAAACATGGGATTGCACGGGTTTTATCGAAGAAAAAGACTAAAGACGAAGTCTATTGTCCAAGAAATGCAAAAGATTTGAAGTCAATGGGCCTATTTGAAGATTTATCGAAGAAAAGGACCAAAGATGGAAGATTTACATATGTCGAAGAAACTCAAGTCTATTAAACGAAGAAATAAAAGACGAGTTGAATTTAATCGACGACAAATCCCGAATAAGAATCGAAAACGTCAACTTTTCTGAAAAGACGAGAAGACAAGAATTAATGGAGAAATCCCACTTACCAACCAAATGGAGGACCTATATAAAGGCCACCCCTTCACACTTTTTGACAAGTTTTTTTTCCAGTTTTTCTCTCTTTTCTTCCGTAGAAAGCCAACACCATTAAGGTGTTGGTGATTTTTCATTCTTGTTAAATCTTTAAATTTTGTAAGTGTTTAATCTTTCCTTTTGTTTACTTTACATTAATCTATCAATTTAAACCTTCCATTTAATCTTGTTCATCTTGTTCTTTGATTCAAAGTTAAAGTTCTTATTTAGTTGATTTTGATCTTCAAAAGTTATTGGGTTTTGTGTTTTTATTGATGGGATTTGATGTTTATGGTTAGTATATGATTAGGCATTAGTTTTGTTTAAGTTTTGGTTAAAGACTTGGTGGATTTTGGCTTGAAATCGTGTTCCCCTGTTTTTCTGTCTCCTACTGTTCTTGAGTTTTCCCAGATTCCGAATGAGCACAAAACTTCCGAATGAAGCATCTTAGTGAAAAGTTCTGAATCAATTTGTATTAAAAAGTTTCGAATCAATTTGTTCCGAATGAATGGTTTTAAAAGTTCCGAATGAATGGTTTTTCAAAAGTTCCAAATCAGTTTCATTTTTAAAGTTCCGAATGAAAATCTTTAAAAGTTCTGAATCAATTTTGTTTAAAAGTTCCGAATAAACTTCCGATTAAACTTCCGAACCAATCCAAAATCTTCCGAATCAAGGAATTCATCCGGAAGAGTTCCGGATCAAAAAGTTCCGAACGAAAGTTTCGGATCAAGGAAAACTTCCGAATCAGAGAGTTCCGAATCAAGCTTGTTCACTCAGAAGACTTCCGAATCAAGGAGTTCATCCGGAAGAGTTCTGGGTCAAGAAGTTCTGAATCAAGGGTTCATTCGGAAGAGTTCCGAACCAAACTTCCGGATCAAGACTTCCGGATCAAGGGTAAAGTAGAAACTTCCGAATCAATTTTCTTTTGAGTATTTCGAATCAGAGTTAAGTGATATTTACTGTTTCTTTTTTAATACTTAAATTTTAATTCAAGTTTTATTAATTGCTATTAAATTAATTACTTTTAGCTTTTTCTTATCACTTTATGCTTTTAATCCTTTTAGTAGAATAGAAAATCCAAATCCCCTATTTGTCACCAAGAACAATCTTTCCACTTTGAGCTGTAATCAATTCGAGGAGATACCGAGATTTAATCTGAACCCATACAAAATCATTCTATCAAATGGCGCCGCTGCCGGCTCTTCTCGTTAAGATTAACAGTTTTTTGTGAGAACTTGGATTTTGGGATCCGTTCCCCGTGAACGTTACTTTTTCAGAAAAATTTTGAAAAACACAAAAAAATATAAAATTTTCAAAAATCCTAAAAATTAAAAAAAACATAAAAACCAAAAATATTTTTGCTTTGTTTTTGCCTTGTTAGTTCTTTTGTAGGTGCATGCGTACACGATCAACGTCTTATCAAGAGCCCGAGCCTCTCGAAGACTTAGACATGGCCGGTGTACAAAACAACAACAATAACCCACCTCAAAACAATAATAATAACAATAACAATCCACCTCTCAACAATGAGCCTCTACCAGACAATCGCCCGATGATTGAACTTCTGCAAGCACATGTAGACGGCAACAATGATCCAATTGTCATACCCGCGATTGCAGCCAACAACTTTGAGCTCAAATCCGGCTTTATCCAGATGGTCTCTGCTCAACCATTCTTGGGGCGTACCATTGATGATCCACATGACCACATCAAGAGATTCTTGCAACTCACGAATACGGTCAAATTCAATGGTGTTCCACAAGAGGTAATCCGTTTACAACTTTTTCCCTTTTCTTTAGAGGGACAAGCCCGGCATTGGCTTGCTAAGGAACCGCCACAAAGTATTCTGACGTGGACGGATTTGGAGACCAAGTTTATCAACTACTTTTTCCCACCCTCTCGTACTACCGCTTTGCGGAATGAAATTATCAATTTTGAACAAAAGTACGATGAGTCTTTTAGTGAATCTTGGGATCGTTTCAAAGATCTTTTAAGAAAATGCCCACAACATGGTTTTACAAAAGTGCACCAAATTAACACTTTTTATAATGGTTTAAGCATGAATGACCAAGATTCACTAAATAGTGCCTCGGGGGGTAATATTTTGGTTAAGACTTCCAATGCCGCTTGGGATATTATTGAGAATAAGTCTCGTGTGCAAACCAAGAGTGTGTGGACCAATGCCGCTAGTGCTAGTACTAGTGACAGCGACAAGCGACTTGACAAAATTACTACGCTTCTTAAATCGCTTGTTACCCACACCGCTAACAACACCAACAACATCAATGCTAAAAACGCTCAAGTCAATGCTGTAAGCCAACCATGTGAAATATGCGGGGGTCCTCACTCTTTACACCACTTGTACCACCACCCAAGACTACCCTTCTGAGAATGTGAGTGCAGCATACAGTACCTATCCTCCGGCCGCTTATCAAGCTCGTCCTCAAGGTGACCGCAACTTGCTTAGCTACCGCTCTAATAACTTTCTTTCCCCGCCCGGTTTTCCTCCTAACAACCCAAACCAACAACAAAACCTCAATCGCCCTCCTCAACAACAACAACAACCTCGTGCACCATACATACCACCTCACAAACAACCATATCCACCTCAAAGAAACAACCAAGTGTACCAACAACCTGCTTATCAACCACCCGCTTACCATGCTCCCCCTCCCAACCAACCCAACACATTACACCAAGATGTTGAAACCTACATGCGGACCAATGATGTGATTGTGGAAAATCTCTAGCGGGAAGTGCTCAACTTGAAAGCAGACATGGTGAAACAAGGAAACGATCTTCGAGCTGACATGAGAAACACTTTGGCAAGTCAAACGAATGACTTAAAGAACATGATGGCTGGTTATTTTCCAAGGTAATCAATCCTCTTCTTCGGGTACTCTTCCGAGTAACACCATTGCGAATCCAAGAGGGGAGATGAAAGCAATCACCACTCGCAGTGGCAAAGGTACCAAGGAACCCAAGCTTCCTATACCTCCACCGGTGATTGTGACTAAGGAGAACGAGTCACCTGCTCCTATTCCTCATCCTTCTACTTCCCCAATTTCTCCACCTCTTACTTCTACCCCTCCTCCACCCAAGGATGTGAGTGATCCTTCGATCCCAAAGACTTCCTCTTCTTCCGATATACCTTATCCATCAAGGTTGAGGAAAGAGAAGCTCAAAAGCAAGGATGATATTCAAGTTTCGAACTTTCTAAAAATGTTTAAACAATTGAATTTTAACATCTCCTTCGCTGAGGCTCTCGCTCACATGCCCAAATACGCGAAAATGTTCAAAGATCTTCTTAGCGACAAGGAGAAGCTTCTTGATATTGCTAACACCCAACTTAATGAGAATTTCTCTGCAGTGCTCTTAAGGAAATTGCCAACTAAGCTTGGTGATCCGGGTCGTTTCTTAATCCCTTGCAACTTCCTGGGAGTAGAGAATTGCATGGCCCTAGCCGATCTAGGTGCCAGTATTAACTTAATGCCTTTAAGTGTGTGGAAGCAATTATCTCTCCCTGAGCTAGTCCCCACCAAAATGACTCTGGAATTAGATAACCGTACGGTTGCTTATCCAGTGGGGATAGCCGAAGACGTCTTTGTAGGAGTCGACAAATTCACTTTTCCTGCCGATTTCGTTGTCGTTGACTACGACATGGACCCTCGTGTGCCATTGATCGTTGGTCGTCCATTCTTGAGGACCGGTCGCACTCTCATCGATGTTGAAGCCGGTGAGCTTATCATGAGAGTGGGTGACGATAAAATTGTTTTCAACATGGGAAAGCTTTTTAAACAGCCTTATTCATACGAGAGTGTTAATTGTATTGACGTTCTTGATGAGGCTTGTGAAGAACACTTCAAAGATGCTTGTAAAAGTATTCCTATCTCTCTTCCCAATGTTGAGACCGTTTCCTCTATTGACTCATCACTATCTCTATTTGGAGAAAGTGATTTCCTTTGGAAAGATTTGGAAGCCACAATAGGAGATGTGAACTTAGCTAATGACGATTCACCCACCGATTGGGATGAAGATCTTCGCCTCATTGAGAACCTTCTTAAAGAAGACAATCTTTCCCCACCATCTCCCACGGTCATTGCTACCGATGCTCCGACTTTGAATACACCTCCCGTCGAAAATCTTCCGGATTTAGAACTTAAGGAGTTGCCGCCCCATCTCGAGTATGTGTTCCTTGAAGAAGAGAAGAAGTCGCCCGTCATCATCGCGAAGGACTTGAAAGAAGACGAAAAATCTCGCCTCATCGCCGTGCTTAAAGATCAGAAGAAGGCAATTGCTTGGAAAATTTCCGACATCCGCGGAATTGATCCGAACTTTTGTACTCACAAGATTCTCATGGAAGATGACTTTAAACCCGCAATCCAGAGCCAAAGAAGGGTTAATCCTCGTATTCATGACGTCATCAAACAAGAGGTTATCAAACTTCTAGATGCCGGCTTGATTTACCCTATTTCGGATTCACCGTGGGTAAGTCCCGTCCATTGTGTGCCCAAGAAGGGCGGAATAACCGTTGTTTCCAATGAACACAACGAGTTGATTCCCACTCGTCTCATTACTGGGTGGAGAGTTTCTATTGATTATCGCAAGCTCAATGATGCCACGAGAAAAGATCACTTTCCTCTTCCCTTCATGGATCAAATGCTCGAGCGTCTAGCTGGTAATGACTATTACTGCTTCTTAGACGGTTTCTCTGGGTATTTTCAAATTCCCATCGATCCCAAGGACCAAGAAAAGACCACATTCACTTGTCCCTACGGAACATTTGCTTACAAACGCATGCCTTTTGGTTTATGCAATGCTCCTGGGACGTTCCAAAGGTGTATGATGGCTATCTTCCATGACATGGTTGAAGAAACTATGGAAGTATTCATGGATGATTTCTCGGTTTATGGCGATTCTTTCTCTGCTTGCCTTGCCAATTTAGAACGTATGCTTAAGCGGTGTGAAGACACTCGCCTTGTTCTTAATTGGGAAAAATGCCATTTCATGGTAAAAGAGGGCATCGTGCTAGGACAAAAAAATTCCAAAGCCGGTCTTGAAGTGGACCGTGCTAAAGTCGATGTTATTTCTAAGTTGCCTCCACCTTCAACCGTGAAGGGTATGAGAAGTTTCCTCGGTCATGCGGGCTTCTACCGTCGCTTTATCAAAGATTTTTCTAAAATCGCTCGCCCGATGACCCACCTCTTGGAAAAAGATACTCCTTTTATCTTTTCTAACGAGTGTCTTGAAGCCTTCAACTTGCTTAAGGATAAGCTTACTAAGGCACCGGTCTTGGTTACCCCTAATTGGGAGCTGCCTTTCGAGTTGATGTGCGATGCTAGCGACTTTGCTATTGGAGCGGTTTTGGGCCAAAGAGTGAACAAACACTTCCAACCGATCCATTACGCTAGCAAGACAATGACGGGGGCCCAATTGCATTACACGACAACCGAAAAAGAGCTTTTAGCTGTTTTCTATGCCTTTGAAAAATTTCGCCCCTATCTTGTCCTTTCTACCACAATCGTTTATACCGATCATTCCGCGTTGAAGTACTTGTTAACTAAACAAGATTCTAAACCAAGACTTCTTCGCTGGGTTTTGCTACTCCAAGAATTTAAAATCGAAATTCGCGATAAAAAAGGAGCTGAAAACCTAGCCGCGGATCATCTCAGTAGACTTGAGGATCCTTACCAAGGGGATCATCCGAACAAAGAAATCAATGATTCTTTTCCCCTGGAGACCTTAATGTCTATCAACTCGACTTCTGATGAAACCCCGTGGTTTGCGGACATTGCATACTACTTGGCGGGTGGAATTCTCGTCGACGGGTTAACATCCCAACAAAAGAAGTTCTTCAAAGACATTAAGACTTACTTTTGGGATGACCCGTATCTATTCAAACAATGTGCCGATTTGATTATTCGCCGATGTGTTGATGGACCGGCAACTTTAGAAATCCTTGACGCTTGCCACAAAGGACCCACCGGTGGTCACTTTGGTCCCAACTACACCGCTAAAAAAGTGTTTGACTCGGGATTTTATTAGCCCACCATCTATCATGACGCTCACGAGATGGTTAAACGTTGTGATGCTTGCCAAAAACAAGGCAAGATCACACATAAAGACGAGATGCCTCAGAATTTCATTCAAGAATGTGAAATCTTTGATGTTTGGGGTATCGACTTTATGGGGCCATTCCCTTCATCTAAAGGAAACAAATACATCCTTGTAGCCGTTGACTACGTTTCAAAGTGGGTTGAAGCCAAAGATTTACCTACTAATGACGCAAGGGTGGTTTGTAACTTTTTGAAATCGCTATTCGCTAGATTCGGTGTGCCTCGTGCCATTATTAGTGATCGCGGGACTCATTTTTGCAATGACCAGTTCGCAAGAGTCATGGCTAAGTATGGTGTAAATCATCGTCTTTCCACCGCTTACCACCCACAAACTAATGGCCAGGCTGAAATATCCAACTGAGGATTAAAGCAAATTCTTGAAAGAACCGTGGGAGAGCATCGTGCCTCATGGGCCGATAAACTTGATGATGCTCTGTGGGCTTTTCGTACCGCATACAAGACTCCGATTGGTTGTACACCATATCGTCTCGTGTACAAGAAAGCGTGCCACCTCCCCATTGAGTTGGAGCACAATGAATCTGGGTGATGATTGCCCATACCACAATGAATGCATGGTGGGAAAGGCATATTTCGCCTGGAATGAGATGCTTCAGATTTGTGAGCATCAGCACTTGTTTTGGCCAGCATATACTGAGTGTGTTCACAAGTGTGATGGTCAGTCCTTTCACATTTAGTACAATAAATCACTCTTAAGCAAGTTTGAGTGAGATGGTTGTTTTGACCACATAACTCACAAGCTCTTTTGAATTGTGTCTTGTACTTTAAATGAGGAGAATCTGAAGGTTCATCTCTGAATAGTGTTGGTGTTTGCTGATGTCTGAGTTGTATTTTAAGATCATTGATCTCTTGCATGACAAGAGACATTCTCTTATCTTCCTCAGATTTAGCATTTTTCAGTTTATTTGATGAAACTGAAGAGGTAGTTCCCATATGTGAACCTTCAGCAAGAGCTGAAGAGTTCTTTGACGTGTCAATTTTGACATGTTTGGAAGAACTACCTTTGTGTGTGGTGTGTGACTTGATTATAGACTGGATAGTTTTGGGTCCAGTAGAGGGTTCAACACCAGCCAGCTTCTCCAAAGGAGGAAGTGGGGTACTTACTTCATTCTCTATATCATCATCAGAGTCATCCTCAGTAACTGAGGATTCAACGGGTGCTGAAGTGTCAACACATGCTTGTAACTCAAGAAGAAGGATTCGTCCAGTGTCATGATTGGGTAAATTCTCTTCACTTGACCTTTCAATTTCAGGGATCGAGCTACCATCCTCATTTTAGGCTTTGACAAAGACAATATATTTGGTGCTGGAGGATCCTTCAGCACCAAGCATTTTATTCTTTTGAGCAGGTATTTGTTCACTTATGCATTGATTTACCCTATCAGAGTTTCTAAGCCAAGATTTAACAATGTCATTTGCTTCTTTTATTTCCATTCTAAGAGAGTTATTTTCTTCCAAAATTTCTTTGTTCAATTGTTGAAAAGTAAAAATATCAAGTTTAGCTTCTTTTAGCTCTATTTGCTTACTTTCAAAATCTTCAAGTTGTAAAACAAGTTTGTGAAATTTTTCAAGCAAATTGTTTCTTTGCTCTTCAACAAATTTTAGATCAATGCACAAGTAATCAAAGACAAATTTAATGTCATCTTTATCTTCTAATTCAAGAAGATTTTGTACCTTTTTGATTGTGACATTGACCCATTCTCCATTTCTGGCACTTTCTCTGGTGACAACATTTGAGCTTGCCCCTTCATCATCAGCAAGTGCCATTAACACTTTTACATTTACCAACTCATCATCATCTGAAGAAACATCTTCTTCATCCCATTCATATGCTTCAGCAACAAGTCCTTTGTTCTTGTCTTGCTTGGGGTTCTTGGATGAGGAGCTTTCAGTACTCATTAAGGCCAATCTTGCCTTGATTTCCCTGTATTTGGCCTCAAAGTCTTTTGTAGGCCTGAGTTCAACCCTGCTTTGTTGAAATGGAGTAGAAGCAATTTGTTTTGGTTGAAATGATGATTGACCAGTTGGTCTTGATTGAGCTGGTGAGGAATATGAAGGGAGAGATGTTTTTGAATAACAATCCCTAGCATAGTGACCAGTCTTCCCACATTTGTAGCATTCAATATCAACTGAACCTTTTGTGGAGCTGGAGAACTTGACTCCTTTCTTAAAGAACCTTCTAGACTTGGCCAGAAGTGCTCTTGCATGAAATTCCTCTTTGAGGTCATTCAGATATTCCTCACTAGATCTAGTATCTTCCTCATTATCTTGGTAGTCTTGAATGACAGCTTCACTGAAGAAGGCTATGGACAAGGGTGTAGCAATGGTTAATGCTTTACTCTTGCTTGAGCCTTCATAAATCCTATCAACTTGGTTTTCTTCATTTTTTAGTTTCCCAAAAAGAGAGGCTAGATCATAATCTTTAATGTGATTAGCATTTCTCAAGTTTTGACAGAAATTGAGCCACTTCTTTGGCAACGCATTAACAAAAACTGTGTTGATTTCAAGTTTTGAAAGCTTAAAACCATCATTCACACGTTCATTCATCAGTGCTTTGTATCTGGTGAATGTCTGTGTGAGGGTTTCCCCTTCTTTGTGCTTGAAGGTGTTGTATTGAAGCTTTAAATCCATGATTCTGGTTTCTTTTACATCAGAGGGTCCCTCATGGTAAAGAATAAGGTACTCCCATGTTGATTTGGCTGTTTTGCAATTTACAACAGAATTCATTTGGTCATCTGGGAGTACAGACATGATGAGACTTTTGAGACGCTGATCAAGGTTAGTAGCTTTTCTCTCATCAGCAGTCCATTGTACTTCAGGTTTTTTATTGTCCCCAACCATGGGAACAAAAGGACCATTTTCAATGATTCCAAGGAATTGAGGTTCAATTCCAACCATGTGGACAAGAAACCTCTTCTTCCAATTTGTAAAGTTGGCTACCTCTAGTACAGGAGCAACATTGAGTTGGCCACCCCTATATTCTAGGGTTTGTGGTATAACTTGAGCCATTTTGGATCTTGATTTGAAAACTTTTAAATGAGCAGTTTAATAAAATAAGAGTTTAACTAATCAAACTGCTCTAATACCACTTGTTGGTCCCTAGTAATTCGATATTACTTATTATCTTAAGTAATAACTATTACTTTGACTCAAGTGTGTTGTTTTAACATAAGATAAGAACTATGAAAGATTAAAACAACAATACCAATATACTTTTCAACGTATAGACTTTTATTAGAATCAAATAAAGAATCTATAACCCACTTTGTTTGCGGAATAACAAAGTGGTGGAATGACAATGGGGTTTGATCTCCTCTACTTAAATGTTTAACCAAAGTTAAACTCTAAGCTCCAATCTAAACGTTCATATGCATCTTTGGCTATATGGTTTAGTTGGTATCAAGAGAGAAAGGTTTTCTAGAGTTTAAGCTCTTGTATTGTTACCTTTCTCTCCCAATGTACACTCCTTTATATAGACAGTGTAAATTAGGGTTTGCATTTTGCATGTACCAATGCATCAGTTTATCCAGTGGGTGGTTGATGCCCATGCTGGATACACAGTACAAAGTACTTAATAAACTATTCTAGGAAAGATAAAGGTTGTACTTATATCCAAGTATACAAGCAACCTACTTTGACTTAAAGTTATCTTTTCCCGCCTAATGCAAACCATCAGAATACAGAAGAGTCTTCAGTATCCTAGAGGAGATCGACATCATTCAGTTTGGTATTGTCAAGCCAAACTGAACTGAAAGCCCTTCTTCAGTCCTTGTTCTTCAGCAACTAGACCGCCTAGTATTTGAAGTGAAGACTCCTTTGTCTTCTAAGTTCACTGGAAGGGGAGTGCTGAACTTTCTTCAGCTTTAAAGTCTTCAGTAGGAACTTTTTTCCTCTGGTCATCCATCAGCAGACTGGCCTTACTGCTGAGCATGAAACACTTAGGTGGATTTTATATTCAAATCCTAGAGTTGCTTCAGGGTCAGTAAATACTGACCCAACAGAGACGTTGTGCGATAATTCATCGATAATTTTTATCGCCGATGATGCTGGAATCATACGGGGTGCTAGGCATTATCAAAGTAGGTTTCACTATATTCGAGAGGTTATCAAATATGGTGAAATCATCATCAACAAAGTTCACACAGATGAGAACGTTGTAGATCCTTTCACAAAACCAATGCATTTGAGTAAGCATTTGAGCATTATGAGTCTATTGGTCTTGTTTGTTATGCTAGTCTCGTGTAAATTTGTGATAATTTATTGTACGTGTTAGTATTTGGACAAGGGATGTTTAAGCAATTGTTATCAATAAATGAATTAATTTTGCCAGAAATATTGTTTTCGTTTCTTAATAACTATATCATGTATTTTCATGTTTAATTCTTGAATATACTATATGCACTTGGTGTATTATATATATTCTAAATTTCCATTGTCGATCATTAATACGAGAGTGTTAATGAACGAAGACAAATATAAGGGTTGGTTGTACTTCGGAAATACATAAAGATGATTCTTCCAGATTCATAGATTATTCAGTGTGGTTGAATAATTGGACTACCCCAAATCTGTAGTATTCTTTATGGATCGGCGTCATCAAGAATCTACACATATGGTAAGTATTGTTATCCTTATACTTGAGATTTAAGTAGATCTTTGCTTGGATGGATTACATTTCTTGATTTTAAGTAAACGTTGGTTCAGTCAAATGATAGTTATAAAACTTATTTCAGAAGTGTTTGTTACATGTGTAAAAGGTACTTGTAGTAAAATGAGATTTTGTTCCTCCATGAATGGAGTATGATACAAACTTGTCCCCTCGTGAGATTGATCGGATGTTTGCATGGTCGTGCTCAAATGGTAGTTAAGAAGTTTCTTATTACATCTGGTAGTCTAGATTAATCGTTGAAATGAGAAATAGAATTTTTAATCTACTGAAATGACATATGATCCATATTCATGATTAACCCTATCAATAACAAAAGGGATGCAATATTATTATTTAAATTATCATAAAGGCTGAGCTAGTTTACAAGAAAACTGAACTCATGTACTTTTGGGAGCATTGATATTGTTGGTAGACTATTTTCCAATGTTAGTATTAAATTACATTATGACGGAGACTTCCGTACGTGGGAGCTATTGGGATGTGCGTAAGTCATAGTTAGTATTAAATTACATTATGACGGAGACTTCCGTACGTGGAAGCTATGGAGTACGTGGGCCTAAGGGGTCACACACTTAGACATCGAGATCATCTTTTATTGAAGTATACAATACACATATATATTGTGTATATTTAATTTAATAAAAGTTAATACTTAACGGTAATTAATTAATAAGTTAAAAGGCTTAACAATGATTATTTAATAATACTATAAACTTTAAGGTAATAATTGTAATTATATAAAAGTCAAAAAGTCAAACCAATAACACCATGGGGTGTTAATCGACCGACCATAGGGAAAGAAAGATTTTTGGTCTAGAAGGTTTATTACTTGGAGGTTAAGTTGTAATCTTTCCCATAAATAAACCTAAGGCTCAACTTTATAAACAAGAGATTTGATTCATTGTTTCATAGCATTAAACCAAAATTTTATCCCGTTCTTTTTGTTGGAGTTCGACGGCAACAAGGGAGCCAAAGGGTTTTCGGGGTTTGATTTTTATTAAATATTTGCTTAATCAAGATCTAGAAATCAAAGGTGATTGTTTGAGGTGTTGTGTGGACTATCTTGGAGAAGATCTAACTTGATCTTTGGGTTTATTGGTGATCGATTTTGGTGTATTGAAAATTAGGGTTTTGGTTGGTTGATTATTAGTTACTTGATCATCCATTCTTAGACTTAAGGTATGCATTCTTTATCTTTATGTTAATTACATTATGTGCATAGTTAATCGATCCTATCCGCTAAGTTTACTCTTGATGCATGTATATTAGATATACTAGGTTGTTAAATTCCAATAGGTTATTATTATTCTTGTGTGTTTTTTATATGTTTGTTGTTATTCTTGGTTTTTCACTATGTTTGTTCATGGGTATACCGATGATGAATATGAGTCTTAGTCTCAGGCTCAAAGTGTGAGCTTAGTTACTATACTGAATATTAACAATCCTTTTCATCTACACCCTAATGATTATGCTACCTTAATTTTGTCTCTGTTAAGCTAAAGGGTATTAAAATTTATCAAATCTGGTCATGTTCTATGATGTTAGCTCTTGAGGGTAAAAATAAAACTGGTTTTTGGGAAAACATTTCTCTATAAAGCCTAGATATGTCTGGGATAAATTAAAATAAACATATGAAAAGGTTGACGGATCCGTTACTTTTAATTCGTATCACAAAATTAATTCATTAAGTCAAAATGGTACTTCTATAGCTGATTACTATCATAAACCGAATGCTTTGTGGAAACAATTTTATGCTCTAATTCAGTTACCTAGATGTACTTGTTATGTTATTGAGGACTTTAAAAACCATAATCGACTTATGAAATTAATGTAGCTCTTAATGGGATTAGATGATTCTTATATGCAAATAAGAATTTTGTCTAGATATCTTTTACCTAATGTAAAGTTGCTTATGATATCATCTCTAATGAGGAATCTCTCAGAGTTGTCTCTACTGTTAGTACTGGTGCCTCATAAAGGTCTTAGTTATCGGTGTTTAACTCTTCTATCAATAATAGGAGCAATATCCATAGGTCTCAAGCCTCTGGTAGCTTTGCTAGACCTAATAATCTTACTGGACCTTCTAGCTATGGGAATCGAAGACCGAGTAATGGTCCTCAACTTGCTTATGAAAATTATGGGTTTAATGGTCATACTATTGATAAATGTTTCTAGCTAATTGGATATCTTGTTGATTTTGGTAATATAATAATAATAATAATAATAATAATAGATACCTTGTTGATTTTGGTAATATAATAATAGTAATAATAATAATAATAATAATTAATAATCAGGGTGTTCATAATTTTAACAAAAGGATTATCAATAATAACTCTAATGGCTCTAGCTACTATTCAACTTTTTATGATGATCAACTATCTAAAAGCTATGTTTGGTAATGAGTTGTGGTAAAGCTTTTTGGAGCAGTGAATGGTGATGAAGAGTATTTTGATTTTTAATGCTTGTTTGGCAAAAAGAACTGTGAGTGTTGTGATTTTTTAGTCGTTTGGTAAAGGAGCAGCGAGCGGTGCTACTTTTTTAGGAATGTTAGTTTTTCACTACTTCCTTTAAGGAGCGGTGACAAATGAGCGGTGAACAAATGAGCGGTGAGCGCTGATAGCTATTGCTCGCTGCTCCTGCTCATATCTAATACTCACTGCTCCTGCTCACAGCAACTGCTCATTTTAACAAACACACCTAAAATCATTGGCTTAATAAAAGACAATTCTCTTTATTTTAAAGGAAAAGGTATGCATACCAATATGGCAGGTACTATTTTCAATAAAATCAAACTTTTTCACAAAATTTAATAAGTTCTTTAGCTCAAATAGTCAGTTATACCCTGCACTTAGTGCATCTGGTTTAATTATTGATTCAAGTGCTAACCAACATTTGACTTACACAAATAAAGATTTGGTTTATGTTACTGATATTTCTAAACCTGGAATAAAAGTTTCACATCCCAAGGGGACTAAAGCTGTTATTACAAGATATGGAAATATGATCTTAAACAAAAACTTAACTTTGTATGAAGTGCTTGTTGTACCTGAATAATATGCGAGCTTAATATATGTTCTTAAGGTTCCTAGAGACAATGAATTAATGTTTCTTTTAATGAGAATATGTGATTTGCTTTACTTGAGGATTTGAGGGATATGAAAGTTATGGAGATTGGTAATCAGATCGATGCTTTACACTACTTTAATGCCCAACAAGGTCTAAATTTAGGTTGTTAGCTAATAACTGGAGTTTACTCAGTTAAAAATATCGTTGAACCAGTCTCTTCGAATTGAAAAAGGGTAAACGTGCGACTCAGTCGTCTTTTGGTGAGAACAAAAATAATGGTCGTTGGTAGTAAAATAAATAGTGCAAGACTTTAAAGTAAATTGACGGTTAATTAAAGCTAAGACTAAATAAAACTTAAATGGTGCAATATTAAAACTTTAAAAAGTAAATTAATTAAATGACTTAAAATTAAAGCGTGAGGAAAAATTAAATTGAAAATGTATATAAAAATGTGAACTTTAAAATTTAACTAAGACAAAGCAATTAACATAAAACTTAAAAAAAATAGCAGGGAAATAAATGCTTGAAAATAAAAAGAAGGTAAACCTGAGTTGGACCCCGAAATACTGTCACTATCCGGAATGCCAAACCTACTATGCTTATCCGGAATCTGGGATGAGATCTCAGTTCAGAATAAATCTGTCACTTTTATCCGGAATATCAATCTTAAATCCTTTATCCGGAATGATCTCCTGCGGCTTATCCGGAATATGTTTAGACCCTTATCCGGAATAATCACTTGTGACTTCTCCGGAATAACTTGATATCCGGATTCCCTTGCCAAAGCTTATCCGGAATAACTGTCACCTTATCCGGAATATTCTTCAACTCTTTATCCGGAATCCAGTCAAGAAGCTTATCCGGAATAACCTGAAGTCTCTTATCCGGAATACTACCTAGAATCTCTTATCCGGAATAACTTCACGCCCTTATCCGGGATTCGCGTCAAGTAGCTTATCGGGAATCCCTTTCCTGAGCTTATCCGGAATAAACTGTCACCTTATCCGGAATAACTCTTCGAAGCTTTATCCGGAATCTTCACAAGGCCACTATCCGGAATAATTTCCGGATACTTATCCGGAATAATTTCCGGATACTTATCCGGAATAACCAAAAACTGTCACTATCCGGAATAATTTCCAGATACTTATCCGAAATAATGGGGTTTGAGCTCTATTCGGAATAATGGATTGGAGGCTATGTTCGGAATAAGAGGGTTTACCAAACCCGGATAAGAACTTAATTCAAATAAGCTAAAAACTACAATTAAGCTAAACACAAATAAGCACTTAACTAAAGCTTTTACCAAATCAAACTTAAGAAAAAGCTATTAAGCTAAAATTTAAAAACTTTTAAAAACACTAAATAATAAAAATATTAAAAATCAACTTTTTATAAAAATTAACTAAAAAGCACTTAATCAAATTTAAGAAAAACACAATAAGCTATAAAATCAATAAGCAAACACAATCAATGACACAAAAGCATAACAAGTAAACAAATAAACATGACAATAAGGTAATAAGCACAAAGATTAAGCAAAACAAGAAAGGTAGAATGAGAGATTAATAAAAACTTGATTAAAGAAAAGATTAAACAACAAAATTAAAAATACTTACTTGGAATTAAAGGAATTAAAGTGCAAGACAAGTATTTAAATTGACAATTAGTTAAAATGACATGAAATTAAGGTGGAAAGACTAATGTGTCAAATTAGCTAATAACTCCTAATGACACATTAGGAGTCTATTTATAGTGATTAGGAAAACTAAGCATGTGTTGGTCCATTCTTCTTTCTTTCTCGACTTCTCGTCTTCTAATTTCTTCGACTTTTTCGACTTCGTCTCGGGATTAATTAAACTCGTCTTGTAATTTCTTTATTAATTTAGACTTGAGTTCTTCGGCTTTTATTAAACTTCCGTCTTTAGATTTTTCTTCGATAAATCTTCAGAATTGGCCTTAGACTTCCGTTCTTTTAGCACTCTTGATCTTTCGACTTTGTCTTTTGTCTTTTTCTTCGATAAAAGCCCGTGAAAGCCCGTGTTTTCCTCCCATTTCACATTTTGATCCTAAATCACAACAAAAACACAAACCACGCATAATTCCTACATTTACGACATAAAATACAAGTTTTGGTTTGGTTATTATTGTAGTTAAGTGGTAAAAGGATGGGTGTTTACACACCTGTCAAATCCCCTACACTTAACCATTGCAATGTCCTCATGCAATGCATTAATTACAAAGCAAGATTACACTTTCCATCATAATCAATCCACATTGGCCTTTATTAAAGAGATAGAAAATAACAAAACAAGTAAAGAAATCAAAGACTTACCTTAGGGTTTTGGAATGTCATGAATGATTATCATCCTCAAGTTTCACGTTCCCCATACCAAGCTTAAAAACGAGATCATTGTTATTATAAGTTAGCAAACTAACACGAACTCATGTGGGCCAATTATTCACTTAGACTCCCTTATTCCAAGGTGTATCTCTTATATTTTAATTTTGTCTTGAATGATCACGAGGATGCATTGTTGACTTATTTCGATAATTATTTAGGCTGAAAATAAAGTAGGACGATTTAACCAATAGTTAGCTAAAGGACAAAATCTTTTAAAACTGCTTCTCGGGACCTCATAAAGTTCATATCTTGGCATAACTCGCTTCACGTTTTGAGACCTTTCTCGGACCGATATTTGGCAGCGACTTCATACTTCGAATCTTGAGAGACGTTCTTGAAATTATGGTCTTCTCTTCATAATAGGAATTTCTTCACTTGAAGTGTTTGAGAGATTCTTCATACTTGGACCACGACTTCTTCATTTTTCTCCAATCTTTATTTGTGATTTTGATATACAACGATCCGCATCCTTTTAGGACTTGGATCTATTTATCCTCATACCTTGTTAGGGCCTTTTTGGATAGACTTCTCCATGATCTTTTGGGGAGTTTTTGCTTTTCGTCGTGTGTCTCGATCCTTCATATTGATTTTCAATAAATGATTCTCCACATCACTTTTGGATCTTTAGCAACAAAATATAGCCCTCATGCCTTGTTAGGGCCTTTTTTGACTCGCCAATCTTCGCATCCCGCTTCAATAAGTTATGCCTTGGCTATGAACTCTAATCAATACCGAGCAACTTTTAAACGATCTTGGGCTAGAAGCTAAGTAACTTTTCAAATCGTACAACCTTATTTATTGCAGATAAATTTATTAGCAAGCGATGGGAGAAAAAGCTTTTAATCAACTCACATAATTTCATGAAAGAATACCAAACTTATAATTGACTCTATCATCTCTCGTTCTCCACAATTTAAAATCTCAAGGAATGAGACTCGTGGATGCTTAGCCTATTAAATCAAAGTTTTGGGTTTTCGAGTCGTCTATAGGATCTTGCAACTTCTTTGACATTTTCAAGTTTAGAAATCGCATTTTAAAGTTCCCTTGATAAACGACTTTCTAGGATTAATTATAGGAACTTGCGAAAAGTTCTTGTTCTTAACCCGTAAGAGTTAAGACTTTCGCGTTTTAAAGCTCCCTATATAAAAACCTAGCAAAACTTGACTTAAACACGTTAAGGATACTAGCTAGAGTAAACTTGGATAAGTAAACTCGGGTTGAGTCAAAAGATTCACAACGTTTAAAATTAAAACCACTTTATTGAAATTTATTCTAATAAAGAAAGAAAATAACTATAACAATGGTAAAACTACTAGGCCAAAATAGATCAAAATTTTTGAAAAATGTCGAAAAATTGATTTTCCGGTTAAAATGAGGACAAATACAAGGAAACGACCACTTAACTTCGATAGAAGTCCCCCTACACTTAATATAAATATTGTCCTCAATGTTTAAGCATGTGGAAGTAAACTTCCCTACACTTAGGACATTGTGCACTTTGTTTAAATCTTGTTAAGGGAGAAACAACTAAAGTGATTCCTATTTAAATATTGGAAAATATAAAATAAAGAATCAAAAGAGTTTAGGATAGAACTGGGAAGACGGGTACACGGGATCACGGTTCGTCAAAAGGCATCAAGAATGGATTTTTGAAGGCTCGAATCCCTGCACATGATAAGAAAGAAAACAACAAACACATACTAGGGTCTCCCCCTACACTTATTATAAAAATAAGAGAAAAAGGATAGATACTGCGGGTTGCCTCCCGAGAAGCGCTTGTTTTTGATAACCGAGTCGTGAGCCTGACTCGACCTTGATTAGCATAGGAAGAAGCTTGAAAAACATCCACCGTGATCAAATACATGGTTTTCTTCCATCAAATAGCACAAGCTTAAGGCGAACAAGGCAAGCCAAAGAAGAGTAGGCAGGGTTCCCTTAAGCAAAGATGGAGCACGGTGGGAGCAAGGGTGAAGAGGTGCAAGCATATCTCCAAAAGTTCCAAAAGGTTTTCCTTTTATTTCATCAGATGGATACTGAGATGGCTTAAAAAGTGCAATACCAGGGTCGAACACCTTTTCCTTTAGGGGAAAATAACACTTAGGCTCAGCAGACCTTGAAGAAGATCCGATCATAAATCACGCAATCTCATCCTCAGAAGGTGGATATAGAGGTGTCAAGACATAAGTGTTGCGGATATCGGTGTCGGCCAGCTTTTTCTCCTTTGAAGCGGGTTTCTTCATATCCAAAGTAGGAAAAAGACCATAATCATCAAAGTCTAAAGGAGGAGCATCACTCTCATTTGGGAAGTATGTGCTGAGAAAAGTAGCAAAAGTCTTCCTCAAATGAGTAGTCATCCAAAGTAGGATCAAGTGTTGTTGGCGGAGGATCTTCATCATGTGAAGAATCACTCGAGAGAGTATCAGCCTCATCAAAATCATCATCTCCATTGGAACTAGAATCGTCATCATAAGCATCAAAGATCGGTGGAGAATCATAAATTGGTGGAGGATCGGAATTGGATAAAGAATCGTCCACATCATCTTGGACCAGTGGATTATCATAGCAAGAATAGAATAGAGGATTGTTGTAGAAGACAAAATCATCAAGCACATTAATCATATTCGCTGATTCTCTTCCATTAGATTTTGGTTGTGATCTTCCCCATTTTAAACACTTGTGCATCATTCCCGACCCTTAAGATTAACTCACCTTCGGCAACATCGACTAGAGCTTTTCCGGTTCTTAAGAATGGCCGACCAAGTATTAAAGGAATACGAGGGTACATTTCGTAATCAACAACAACAAAGTCGACCGGAAAAGTGAAGGTGCCAACTTTAATGAACACATCTTTGACAATACCAACGGGGAAAGCGAGAGTGCGATTTGCAAGCTCAAGACTCATCTTCGTTGGTGTAAGGTCGGGTAATGATAGCTTTTTCCAAACACTTAAAGGCATCAGATTTATACTTGCCCCGAGATCGGCTAAGGCAGTAAATTCTTCGGTTTGGTGAAAAGTACATGGTAGCACAAAACGACCGGGATCTCCAAGTTTCTCTGGAAGTTCTTTAAGAAGGACGGCAGAACAATTTTCATTCAATCGAGTATTAATAAACTCGGCCATCTTCTCCTTTTTGCTAAGCAGTTCCTTAAACATCTTAACAAATTTAGGCATTTGTGCAAGAGCTTCAACAAGGCTAAAAGTGATGGTCATTTTCGAAACTTTCTTCAAATAGTTTGACACTTGAATGTCATCCTTGGTTTGCAGTTTGGCCTTGTCTAAGCGAGATGGATAAGGAATATTGGGTTTATAGGTGGGAGGTGTAGGTGTAGCAAGTAACGGTTGAGATGTTGAGGGTTTAAGGGTGGAAGGTGGGGTTGGTGAAGGGTTCTTCTTAGGTACCTCTTCATGACGAGGCAAAGACGGTAATGGTGAACTAATACTAGGCGTGGGAGTAGGAGGGATAAATGGTGGTGAAGTAGGTGTAGATGGAGTAACTGAGGGAGGGATAGATGGTCCTACTACGGTTGCTCCACTACGTGTAGTAATAGCACTCACATTCGCTCTTGGGTTGGTGACGGTGTTTGAAGGTAGAGAGCCCGAAGTAGAGGGTTGAGTGGTTGGTAAGAAACTAGCCAGCATATTCTTCAAATCATTTGTTTGAGTGCTAAAAGAGGTTTGAATATCATGTCGAAGCTCGGATCTAATGTCATTACCTTGCTTAGTGATATCCCCTTTCAAATTGATAATTTGGCTTTGCAGATTCTTAATTTTCTCTCCTTGGGTTCTCATTAAGGATTCAACATCTTGATTAATGGGTGGGGCTTCTTGAGCGGGTGGGTGATAAGGATTAGAAGCTCTAGGTGGGATTTGGTTGCTTCTATTGTAGTTGTTGTTGGGGTTGTGGTTTTGAGGAGACAAACCGGGTGAAAGATAGTTGTTAGAACGGTAACTTAGCAAATTCCGATCACCTTGAGGTCGGGCTTAGTAATTTTCCGGTGAATAGTTACCATACGCCGCATACACGTTTTTCATATTGCCTTGAGTAGAAGGACAATCAGTGTATGAATAAGGACCACCGCAAGTCTCACAAGAAATTGCTACCGCTTTAACTTGTTGTTGTTGGTTTGTAGCGATGAGCAAGATATTTTTGTTCATTTCGGCCATCATGCGGGTGAATTCGGTCATGTCGGGGTTTGCTGAAGTAGAAGAAACATTGACTCTCGGGTTGTTCCTTGAAGATACGGAGGAATCCCAGTTTTTATGATGAGTAGTCATGTTCTCAATAAGCTCTCTACACTCCTCGGGTCTTCTTTTCATAAATGTGTCATCGGCGGCTGCATTAATAGTATCACGATCATGAAAAGTTAAACCATTGTAGAAAGTATCAATCAACGTAACGGGGAGCATGTTGTGGTTTGGACATCGATCGATCAAAACATTATATCTTTCCCAAGCATCGAAGAGAGATTCATCGGGTTCTTGCATGAAACCGCTGATTTGATTTCGAAGGCTCGTGACCATGGATGGTGGAAAGTAGCGCGACAAAAATCGTTGAGTCATGTCGTCCCAAGTATGAATGGAATTCTTCGGGAGACGATCAAACCATTTTTCGGCGTGGTGGGATAAAGTATGTGGAAAGAGTTGAAGGCGAAGGACATCCATAGTAACACCGGGCAACTTCATGCTTTGAGTAATAGTAATGAATTTGTCGAGGTGCTTGTTGGCATCATCATCAGGAAATCCGCGAAATGGATTAGTTTGCACTTGTTGAATCATGTGATGCTTCAACGAAAACTCTGGAGCCGTGATTTGCATCGGCGCAATCGGTCCTCCTCGTCCATACATTGTTGGTTGACAAAGCTCCTCCATTGTTCTAAGGTCGGGTGGGGGAACATTGTTGTTATTATTGCTGAGGTGCGGTGGGTTATTGGTGTTGTTCACACCTACCATAGCTAAATCTTTACGAGTCTCGGGCTCTGGATAGATTGAAGATCTAGTACGCATACACCTGCAAAAGCAAAAGAAAAAGATACCAAAGCGATAGACAATATATATACACTATAAAAATAAAAATAAAATCTTTTTGGATTTTTGAAATTTTTTTATTTTTATGGATTTTTGGAAATTTTTAAGCAAGAAAATAACGTTCACGAGTGAACGGATCCCAAAATTCAACGCGTCTCTCACAGAAAACCGTTAATCTTTACGAAAAGAGCCGGCAGCGGCGCCATTTAATAACTGGAGTTTACTCAGTTAAAAATATCGTTGAACCAGTCTCTCCGAATTGAAAAAGGGTAAACGTACGACTCAGTCGTCTTTTGGTGAGAACAAAAATAATGGTCGTTGTAGTAAAATAAATAGTGCAAGACTTTAAAGTAAATTGACGGTTAATTAAAGCTAAGACTAATTAAAACTTAAATGGTGCAATATTAAAACTTTTAAAAGTAAATTAATTAAATGACTTAAAATTAAAGCGTGACAAAAAATTAAATTGAAAATGTAATTAAAAATGTGAACTTTAAAATTTAACTAAGACAAAGCAATTAACAAAAAAATAAAAAAAATAAGAGGGAAATAAATGCTTGAAATAACAAGAAGGTAAACCTGAGTTGGACCCCGAAATACTGTCACTATCCGGAATGCCAAACCAATATGCTTATCCGAAATCTGGGATGAGATCTCAGTTCGGAATAAATCTGTCACTTTTATCCGGAATATCAATCTTAAATCCTTTATCCGGAATGATCTCCTGCGGTTTATCCGGAATATGTTTAGACCCTTATCCGGAATAATCACTTGTGAGTTATCCGGAATAACTTGATATCCGGATTCCCTTGCCAAAGCATATCCGGAATAACTGTCACCTTATCCGGAATATTCTTCAACTCTTTATCCGGAATCCAGTCAAGAAGCTTATCCGGAATAACCTGAAGTCTCTTATCCGGAATACTGCCTAGAATCTCTTATCCGGAATAACTTCACACCCTTATCCGGGATTCGCGTCAAGTAGCTTATCCGGAATCCCTTTCCTGAGCTTATCCGGAATAAACTGTCACCTTATCCAGAATAACTCTTCGAAGCTTTATCCGGAATCTTCACAAGCCCACTATCCGGAATAATTTCCGGATACTTATCCGGAATAACCAAAAACTGTCACTATCCGGAATAATTTCCGGATACTTATCCGGAATAATGGGGTTTGAGCTCTATTCGGAATAATGGATTGGAGGCTATGTTCGGAATAAGAGGGTTTACCAAACCCGGATAAGAACTTAATTCAAATAAGCTAAAAACTACAATTAAGCTAAACACAAATAAGCACTTAACTAAAGCTTTTACCAAATCAAACTTAAGAAAAAGCTATTAAAATAAAATTTAAAAACTTTTAAAAACACTAAATAATAAAAATATTAAAAATCAACTTTTTATAAAAATTAACTAAAAAGCACTTAATCAAATTTAAGAAAAACACAATAAGCTATAAAATCAACAAGCAAACACAATCAATGACACAAAAGCATAACAAGTAAACAAATAAGCATGACAATAAGGTAATAAGCACAAAGATTAAGCAAAACAAGAAAGGTAGAATGAGAGATAAATAAAAACTTGATTAAAGAAAAGATTAAACAACAAAATTAAAAACACTTACTTGGAATTAAAAGAATTAAAGTGCAAGACAAGTATTTAAATTGACAATTAATTAAAATGACATGAAATTAAGGTGGAAAGACTAATGTGTCAAATTAGCTAACAACTCCTAATGACACATTAGGAGTCTATTTATAGTGATTAGGAAAACTAAGCATGTGTTGGTCCATTCTTCTTTCTTTCTCGACTTCTCGTCTTCTAATTTCTTCGACTTTTTTGACTGCGTCTCGGGATTAATTAAACTCGTCTTGTAATTTCTTCATTGTAGGATATGTAAATCTTGCTTATGTTTTAGAGAGAGAAAGTGAAAGAAAAACACTTTTTCACTATGTGTAAAAATGAGGAACACACACCCTCTCCATCAAAGGAGAGGGTTTATATACCCAAGCCTTGTGATGGGCTTGGGCTTACAATGTTGGGCCGGCCTAAACATGTTGTAGGCTAGGCTTGACTTTGTTTGTTTAATAAAGATATCTAGACTACGAGCTACTACTTAATATATTGTCGGAGTGACCGAATCTTCTTAAATACGTAAAAATGTATTTCCAACAATCTCCCCCTAAGAGAGGTCACTCCAAACAAGGGCGTTACCCGAGTTACAATAATGAAATAAACCTAGCATACTATGCTTGTCTTGAGCTTGTAGTCTTCGTCTTTCTTTTCTTTTTCTTTTCTGGTGAACATGCTGATGTGATCTTTGATATCAATCTTTAGCATTAATCTCTTGCCTTGATCTTGTGCATCCATCACTTGTGATCTTCGCCTCTTCGTGACCTCACGTACCACATACTTATACCTTAGTAATTCTTGAAAGCTTCAGAGTTCGATACAGCGGAAGACTTAACTTTTAGGCTTTCTTGAATTAGATGAGTTATTTAAGTGCATAAAGTATAAGCATGCGGGGACGACTTCTTGGATCCCGCAATGCCACCGTCTTCAAATGTCGCAACATAAGTAGACACGAACGAAATGGATTTGAACATTTCATTCTAAATCGGTAGCATTTTACCTCCGGTCGGTGAAGAGCGTTGGACGATATTAGATATCGTACCCGTGACGGATAGTTTCAATTAAGTAACTTCCTGACAGGATTTCGCGGGTAAACCCGTTCTCTTTATTCGACCGTCCAAAGCTGACTGCGAACCTAAAGAGTGAATCATTTGGATAATAATATCCGCATGATTTGAAGCCGTCAATTCATGTTCCTGGAACAAGTGAAATTCAATTAAGAACCGCACCATCTTTGCTTTCCAGTTGTCACGAGCTTGATTCGTATAGAATCTTGAAAGTTACCTACTTAGTGCTGTTTGAGGTTAACACTAGAAGGATTTCCACTCATCATTGTGAACACTAAGGTATCACTCTGAGTGTTATGGCAAGATCACTGAGATTTTGCGTAGAGGCCTGGAACGTGTTTAAGTTCAGCTAAGAATTAAACCACTATTGCTTTCCATTTATCACAAGCTTGATTCAAAAAGAATCGCACAAGTCACCTACCATGAGCTTTTTGATATTCGCTCAAGAAGGATTTCCATCTTCATTGTAAATACTTTCGTATTACTCGGATGTTCAGGCAAGATCATGAAGATTTTGCGTAGGACTCTTAAAATCTTTCTTACTTTTCACAGTGTGTGAAGAAGCAAGGAAATATGAAAGTGTGTCCTAATGAGATATTTGATGATCTCAAATGGCTCTAGACTCGATCGTGCATTTTGGATTTTAGTGATCGGAGGCTGGAGAGGAGTGCCACCATTTCAATACCAATTTATTCGGAGTGAATAAATCAATAGATAACGTGTTGTCTCTGTGTGATTAAACCAAATATCTTTTATGAGATATCTGAGTTAGCTGGGATGGGTTGTGCATTGCATCACTGGGTCCATGATGTCTGTCTTCAATATCGAGAATCATTAAAATGATCTCAATAGAATATGTGTTGACCCGGTTTCTGCCTAAAGTTGTAAGGAGGGCTTCTTTCTTTACACCCTTTATCTTTACAATTCTTTTTCATTCTTCAACCCCTTCAATGCTTACCAATACGTCATAACTAGCACCTTGTTGTGATTGTTCCAGTGCTAACTTAAGTACTTGGTCGGCATTCAGCTACGTTCACAATCTTTCTCCAACTTTCCTAAGGACTACTATTTCTAGCTATGGAATGTCCTTGGGAAGATTTCTCCGGTTCTGGAAGAATCATAGGACTTAACCTATCCTACCATCCTTATGTCACCACAATCTTCATCGTCGTGAAATAAATAGGTTTTGGGTAAGTATAAATCACCATGAAATCCATTTTTGATATGCAAATCCATTTTGCTCCCCCTTAACATATGCCACGATATTCGAAAACATTTCGCATATGTCAGGATGAGCCAGCACATTAAGTCAAACCATTTGTGATAATATCACATATTAAATCACATTTTCTCCCCCATATTAAAAATATTAATCCAATCGATGTTTTTAATATCAATTGATTTAATGAAGTTTTAACAAAGGTTTTGGGAAGAAAAATGCAAGTCCGTTTTATCTTCATGGTACCAAATGTATGAGATATGATACCGATTTGTAACATGATCACATATTCACCATATTAGAAAAGAATTGACAAGGTTGGACTTGATAGATGAGAACATCATATGATAAGATCAAATGGTTCTTGTCAGCATATGTTGGTCGCCTCGTCACGTCTGAAGTCATCTCTTGACACCACATGTACGATTGGTATTGTAGTCTTGACACCAACTTGTGAACTTGGCACGTTCGGCATCGAAGATTCTGAATGCTTGACAATTGCTCCCCCTCAATTGTTGACCCGTGTTCTATTGAAAGAGCTGTAGTCGTCGGTTGAGTAGTCGCATCGTCGAGTATGTAGATACCAATTGTAGATTGCGATGGTTGTAGAGATGATAGCTTCATAAAAACAAGACTTCTCTTGTTTTAACAAATAAATACACTGAAACGTACATAGATTTGTGTTAGACCAAGTTATAAAGTAAACTTGATCCCTTACAAGGTTTTAAAGTAAACCTTTCCCGAGAAAATTAGTTCCCGTTGTGAGCCAAAGCTTTCATAAGAAATACTTGACTTTAATATGAAAACCGGGTTGCAGTCAGAAATAACTACAAGCCATAAGGGCATGTTTTATGAAATATTTACAACTTTTGTACGAACTCTATTTATGGCGCCGTGTCGATATTAATCAACATTTCTAAGGCCGTAAATATTATCGTACCAAAAGACATCCCGTTAAAAAATAAAGTAAAAATAGTTTTGGATTTTTCTAGATTTTTTAATTTTTATGGTTTTTATATGGTTTTATATTTTTGTATTTTGCTTTTGTGGATAAAAATATAAACAATATATACAGATGATCACCAAGGATACGGAGAATAGTTTACCATCACTATTCTTTCGCTTCATCTGCTAGTTCCTTAAGAGTCTCAGGCGAGAAGGTTCTCATTCCAAGCTTGTCGGCCAAAAATTCAATTCGAGCGCGATCTAAAGCCTTCGTGAAAATATCCGCCAATTGATACTCAGATCGGACAAAGAAAAGCTCGATTACTCCATTTTCCACTTGCTCCTTGATGAAGTGGTAGCGAATGTCAATATGCTTCGACCGGGAGAATTGAACGTTGTTGCAGCATAAGGCAATTGCACTCTTGTTGTCACAGTACATCGGAATTTTGTTGAAACCTAGACCATAGTCAGTTAATTGCGATCTCATCCAAAGAATTTGGGCACAGCAACCGGACATAGCTATGTATTCTGCTTCCGTACTTGAAATTGTAACGCTTTTCTGCCTTTTTGATACCCAACTGATTAATCGATCTCCTAGTAGTTGCAATGTTCCACTCGTGCTACGCCTTGTATCTTGACAACCCGCGTGATCCGCATCTGCATATGCCATTAGTGCAATAGAAGAGTCCTTCGAATACCAAAGTCCCCGATTAATGGTTCCTTTAAGATATCGAAAGATCCTTTTAACACTAGCTAAATGTAACTCAGTAGGCCTAGTTTGATACCTAGCACACATACATATAGCAAACTGAAGATCAGGTCGACTGGCTGTGATATACAGAAGGGTACCGATCATTCCACGAATCCGTGGATTGGAGTAAACTGTAGAAGGAGCTTCCTCTGAGGTGGACGACCCGGCTTGATTAGGGTCGGGAATAGGTACACCAATGAATGGAAGTTCACGCATTTGAACGAATTCCAAATCGTGATCATCATCATCCTCTTCATCATCAATAGGCATGACATGGGTAGTTGAAGCAGGTGTTTGTTGAGAATTACTTATTGATGGTATATCTAGACCAATTGTAGGTGCAGACGTATCTGATTGTGCAACGGTTGCTGGAGCGACAACTTCGGTTACCGGAGCTATTACCTCAGGTTCTGGAGCAACAATAGTTGGAGGAGTAAAGAATTCATCAAAGAACGGTTGAAACAACGTATCCCATTCAGTCCTAGAAGGTGGTGTAAATGATGATGAAGTAGGGTTGTTTGGGAAAAGACCAGAACTAATGTTACTGGGTCCCATTTCATGAAGTGCGGGTTCAGAGCTGCTTTGCTCAGAAGCCATTGCTGTCAGCTCATCAAAATCAACATTCATAGTTTCAAGGATCTTGCGAGAATTACGGTTGTAGATTCGGTATGCCTTCTTTGCGGGTGCGTAACCAATGAAAATACCAATATCAGCCTTTGGTTGAAGTTTTCCCAAATTGTCACCATCATTATTTGGATAGCAAAGAGAACCAAATACATGAAGATATGATAAATCTGGTACTTTTCCATGGAGAAGCTCATAAGGTGTTTTACCATGGCGTTTACGAATTAGTGACCTGTTTTGGGTGTACACTACTGTAGATACTACTTCTGCCCATAAAAACAATGGAGCCTTTGCGTAAATTAACATCGTTCGAGCAGCTTCCATAAGTGTGCGATTTCGCCTTTCAACGACACCATTTTGTTGTGGAGTGCGTGCAACTGATGTTTCATGAGATATGCCAACTTCTTCATAATAATCACGCAAGATTTGATTCATAAATTCGGTTCCATTATCTGTACGAATGCGTCGGACAATAGTGTTGAGACGCACTTGAATCATCTTGAGAAATCCGATGATGAATTTAGGTGCCTCGTTTTTTGCTTTAAGAAATTTCACCCATGTAAACCGAGAGTAATCATCGACAATGACGAGGATGTACTTTTTGCCACTAAGACTTTCAACACGCATTGGCCCACAAAGATCCATATGCAACAGATAAAGTTTCTCTTGGTTGGTGTCTTCAGTCTTGGGTTTGTAAGACTTCTTAGTGCTTTTCCCCATTGTACACGCGGAACATAAATGATCCTTGTGAAATGATAGTTTAGGAAGACCACGAACAAGTTCGTTTTTCGCCAAGTGATTAATAGCGTCAAAGTTAAGATAAGATAACTGTCGATGCCATAGCCATGACTTAGTCTTTGATGCTTTGGAGAGAAGACATACGGGAGAAGCGGCCATCATGTCTTGTAGAGACAAAGTATACATATTATTCCCTCGAGTACCTTTCAATAAATCAACCCCTTCCAAATTACGAATGAAGCAGGTATGCTCTCGAAAAGCAACTTCTAGTTTTGCATCACAAAATTGTCCCACAGAAAATAAGTTGTGACCAAGGCCTTCCACGTAATACACTCTTGAAATTATAACATTCCCAATATGATATTCACCGTAACCCATTATCTTTGCAATATGATCATTTCCAAATCGAACCGTACCAAGAAACTTACTGACGAAATTTCTGAGCTGAGAGCGATCTCCGGTCATATGCTTGGAGCAACCAGAGTCCAAATACCAGAGAACAATTTGGACCACCTGTTTTCAGTAACAACAGTAGACAATGCATTGGAAACTATTGGTTCCGGAGTGTTAGCAGATATAGATATAAAATTATCAAAACTACTAACATTTTTGAGACCCTTAGATTTCCTGTGTTTTCTAATGTGAGTCTTAGCACTAACAGGTTTTACTGTCCCAACTTTCTTAGGTTTTGGATTTTTCGCGGGCACTACAGTGGGAGTAGACCTATTTAAAGGGCACTTGGTTCCTACGATAGTGTCGGTGTTCCTAGTTAAAGGACACGCTTGTGTTTTGGTAGCCTTGGTACTCCTAGTTAAAGGGCACGCTTTCTTCGCTTTAGTGGGAGTGATCCTAGTTAAAGGGCACGTATTTCCTACTATAGTGAAAGTTCTACCAGTGGGGCGCCACATCCAACCAACTTGGGTTAACACTTTCCCAGTCGGTTTCCATTCTAATCCATTTTTCCGGGCATATATCTCATTCACATGGTCAATAAGGCAAGAATCATGACGACTAGAAAACATACATTCATTGCAATTCCAACATTTCAAATTAGAATTCACACTAGGCTTAGAACGCTGCACAACTGCAGAGCCTTTAGATTTAGCTACATGATTCTTTTTATTCAAAACAGAAATAATATTCCTAGGATGGGCTTCTACTTTCTTCTTCACATGACTACTAGATGGGGGCAAGATCCTATCATTCTTCTTGTTTCTCTTAAGCTTAGATCTTTGAGCCTTAGTAGTGGTGCTTACTCCTGTAGAAGGCAACATGGGAATATTAGAAGCTGGTTTTGATTCCGCCTTATCTTTAGTGACCAAAGTTTGAGATGGTTTAGTACTAGGGCCCTTGTTAAGTGGTGTGACGGCTATAAGGTTCCTTTTGATTGCAGTAGAGGACGATGCTGAGACAGTGGCTGCGTTATCCACAACATTCTTACCTTTTAGAGTACGAAGTGTTTCCTTTAACTCAGCCAAGACCAGATTCTTATCTCAAATTTGTTCCCTCAAATCAGATATTTCCACCGACTTTCGATTCAATTGTTCAATCAATGATTGATTCTGTGCAGTGGTATCAACACATGCGGGCTTTACTGAATCGAAAAGTCGTGTGTTTTTCTGCTTTAAGTTATCAACTTTGGACAAAATCTTGGAAACTCGATTATCTAGATCTAGTTTAAAATTCTCAGCAGCATCAAGTACGTTCACACAGTTAAGCTCCTTAGATTTCTCTATTTTTATCGACAGAGATGTAGCAACTTTGTCACTTGGCCGACGCTGTTTTGATTGTAAATTCAATTGAAAATTCTTTTCAAAGTTTGCATCATCGATATTAACACCTTCGAATGACGTTTCAAAGATTTCTTGAATAAATTTTTGCTTGCATTCAAGCGAAATACAATGTGTTTGAATCTCATCAAAACGTTTTGAAAGCGAAGAATATGAGTCTTGAAGCTTTAAAAATTCAGCGTCAGATTCGTGACAATTACTATCTACCACATTATCCACCGATTCAACATTATTCACAATAGAATCATTATCAACACTTTTATTCACACAGACATAAACTATATCATGAGACATCACTTGCTTTAGAAGCTGATCATTTTGGTGTGAAACCCGTTCTATTTCAAGTAAACTGTTTTCAAAAGCATCTTCCATTTCATTGAAAATACGTCTAACTTCTTCTATTTACAAAAACAAATCTTGATCAAGATTACTAAGACAAGCCTTAACATTGTCTACAAACGGAACAATTTCATTTCGGAACGCAGCTCTAGTGTGCTCAAAGTTCCATTCACCTTCCGTTATGGCCGAAGCCACGTTCCAAAATGACCTTTTCAAAATCGGCTAAGTGTTGGTGAACCGCATTTAAGTTAACGGACGCCTTGCTTACCGGTGGAATTAACTTTGTTAAATCCGTTTTGACAAGTGTAGGAGACGTACTAGGAAGGTTTTCATTTGACAAACTTTGGGGCACAAGAACTGTCAATTCTGCTAATTCCTTTTGTAAGCGAATGCGTGTCTTTTTCAAAAATTGATCTTTGTTATGTTGATCATAATCAATTGTATGGAATTTTGAAAGCATTTTAGAATGAGTTTCATCCGCAAGTGATTGTGTCTCCTCAGTACTACGAACAAAAGTTGCTTATTTCGATTTGCCAATTATGGTCATATCATAAAGACCGGGAATATATTCCTGAGCTTGTTTTGCATTACCGGGATTAGGTGGTAAATCTTGAAGACGTTTAAGTTCGAGTTCTTTAAATGATTTAGTTAAAAGATGAACCTTTTCTGTGGAAGCGTATTGTTTTAAAAGCTGTTGTTCCTTGAATTTAAGAAGTTTGGTAGCATTAATTTCTGATTCAACCTTTTTAGACTCGAGAGTTTCGAAATCCATTTTAAGTTTCTGAAAATCATTGACAACCGACTCCTTTTCTTTTAATTCATTAGAAAGATTAGCTTTTAATGATTCTATTTCTTTCAAGTGTTCAATCTTTTCAAAACGAAATTGGTCAAATTCAGAACATGTTATTTTCTCTTCTTGAGGGACCATTTCAAAAGCTTTGACCTTTTCTTTATGCAATGCAAGCTCAGCAGTTAGGGTGGAATTCGTATCTACAGATTGTCTGAGAGCCATATGCATTTGATCAATAATATGTTTAGGCACCATGACCAAATCATGTTGAGCATAAGATTCCATACCCGTCGTAGCATTTGGTTGAGGTTCACTCAAATGTGTAGGATTGGGTACCACATCATTTGAGTTACTAGTTCCCGAACGCTGTTCGAGGTTGTCATTTTCATGCCCAACTTGATGTTGGTTATCATCAATATTATTAGATGTGGTTGGTACCTCACTGACGGAATTAGAACCATAGTGAGAGAGATTAGCAACGAGAGCAGCTTGGGCAGAGTGAATGTCATCACAATCCGAATCATATGCGTCAAGATCATCTGCTTGATAAGCTGCATTAGAAGTAGAAACGACTGCAATGCCTTCAGTATCTGCTGCCCCTGGGTCTGCAAGAAATGCTAACTCCTCTGTATCCAAAATCTTTCCCTTAGACTGAGCATCAACCAAATACATATTCTCACGAAACCATGCATCATCCCTCCTCCGTTTCGGCTGAGTGCATTCCCTAGCCATATGACCTTGTCCTCGGCAATTGTAGCAAGTCACAACCTTCTTAGGACCAACAGGACTCCCATTTCCACTAGCTTGAGAATTCACAGCTTGATTGTTCCCAGTCCTTGTAGGAGGTCCATATAAATTTTGCCTTCCCTGAATTGGGTGCACCGTCACTTGACCATCTTGAACAGTGGCTTGTTGTCGAGGATTTGATGAGGTACGGAGCTGATTGTTTTATGGTGGAAATCCTCTAGTTGCAACAATTTTTGACAAGTAGGCTGTGAGATGGTTTAGAACATCAGCTGGCGTATCATTTGGAGTAAAGACTGGTGCTTGGATTGGTGGAAGTTCATTAGAGTAGAAAGCTTGTGCTGGTTGTGCTTCTATTGGAAAATATCCTTGCTGAGGAGTATAGCCCATTGGAGAAGTGTTGGCTTGTGATGGTGATGTCTGATATGATGGTTGCTGCGGAAAAGATTGTTGAGGAACACCTTGTTGAAATGCTTGCTGTGGCATCATTGGTGGTTGATAAGATGGTTGCTGATAGGTGTGTGGTGGTGGTTGCTGCAAGTATGATGGTTGTTTATAAGTATAAGCCATGTTTTGTTGAGAAGCATACATTGCAAGTGGATCATGAACTTGAGGTGTAGACAACCGAGCCTCGATCACATGGCATTCGTGTTGTTGAAGAAAAGCTTGAAGTTGATCCACATTGGTTTTATGCAAGTCCTTAGCCAATTTAACATCCGTCACGTATTTTTTCCATTCTGAAGGAAGAGTGTTCAAATACTTGGTGTTCAATTGAAAGGTAGGAATTGTCATGCCATAGATATTGAGCTCATTCAACAATAGGGTAAATCTCAGATAGTAATCATTGAGATTCTCCCCTGGCACATAGGCAAACTTATCAAAAGTATCATAAAGCTTACACTCTCGTTCTTGTTTAGTTAACGAGGTGCCTTGCATGAGAACACAAATTCTATACAATAACTCTTTGGCAACTTTATGTTTGCTGGCGAGTTTGTAGACATCTGGAGGAAGGGCTTGGAGAATGATGTTTGTAGCATACTTATCACATTTGTCTTGAATCTTCATATCTCCAGTCAATTCACCCGTTGTGCGAGGACGAGTAGTTGTACCTTCCGTCACTGTACCATAATCTAATGGTCAATTGAGCACCGATGCCCAAATGAGATGTCCATTCTCCTTGTTCAACATATAAAGTTCCATTCGGGAAGCCCATTCCTCATACATAGTCTTCACCAACATTGGTGGACGATTATCCGTACCCGAGAGGATGGACTTATCCGTAAGAGATGTGTACTCCATTTCAATACGTTAAGATTTACAAACGTTGATCGATCAATGAAAGAAAGTAAATGTGTTTGTTGTTGTGAGTTGAAGTCGAGAAACAATGTTAAAATCCCCTAAAATATGTCCTCGATAAACCAAAAATTCCAAGTCAAAATTACACACGATTTCGAAATTTTAAGGAATAATTTTTGTAATCGGAATGTTGATCGGAATATCAGTCGGAATAAGCCCTATCGGAATAACCTTGATCGGAATCTACCAAATCGGAATAAACCCTAATCGGAATGTCAAAGATCGGAAAGTCCTAAATCGGAATGAACCAAATCGGATTGTCCCTTTTCGGAATGTGCCAAATCGGAATGTCCCTTTTCGGAATGCCAAATCGGAATACCAAGTCGGAATACCTAATCGGAATACCTAATCGGAATACCTAATCGGAATACCTAATCGGAATACCGAATCGGAATATCTGATCGGAATGTACCCAAAATCGGAATCCCTAAACCCTATTCCGATTACACTGATCGGAATGTCCTATAAACCCTTTTCCGATGACCTGATCGGAATAATTCCCACTTTTCTCGGAGAAAACTCAACCAATTCGTGATTTTAAGCCAAAAAATGATCAAAACACCAAAAAATTTTGTGTTTTTAGCCAAAGTAACTATACCAAATACCTACCACAACTATGTAGAAGATTTGTATCAAGAAAAAATCATCAAAAACACAAAAAAAAATTGGTTCATGTGTAATAAGGATCAAAATAGGCGTATGAATCAAGAACACAAACACATGGACAATACAATCATCCCATGGCTCTTGATACCATTTGTAGGATATGTAAATCTTGCTTATGTTTTAGAGAGAGAAAGTGAAAGAAAAAACACTTTTTCACTATGTAAAAATGAGGAACACACACCCTCTCCATCAAAGGAGAGGGTTTATATACCCAAGCCTTGTGATGGGCTTGGGCTTACAATGTTGGGCCGACCTAAACATGTTGTAGGCTAGGCTTGACTTTGTTTGTTTAATAAAGATATCTAGACTACGAGCTACTACTTAATATATTGTCGGAGTGACCGAATCTTCCTAAATACGTAAAAATGTATTTCCAACAAAGCATGTGTTGGTCCATTCTTCTTTCTTTCTCGACTTCTCGTCTTCTAATTTCTTCGACTTTTTCGAATTCGTCTCGGGATTAATTAAACTCGTCTTGTAATTTCTTCATTAATTTAGACTTGAGTTCTTCGGCTTTTATTAAACTTCCGTCTTTAGATTTTTCTTCGATAAATCTTCAGAATTGGCCTTGGACTTCCGTTCTTTTAGCACTCTTGATCTTTCGACTTCGTCTTTTGTCTTTTTCTTCGATAAAAGCCCGTGAAAGCCCGTGTTTTCCTCCCTTTTCACATTTTGATCCTAAATCACAACAAAAACACAAACAACGCATAATTCCGACATTTACGACATAAAATACACGTTTTGGCTTGGTTATTATTGTAGTTAAGTGGTAAAAGGATGGGTGTTTACACACCTATCATTAGCCCTATATTTTATATAGTCGGACAAGAATGTAATAGGTCATCTTAGTTGATAAAGATCTTGTATTGTAATAGGTTAGTCGGGAAAACCGGGCTTGGACTTTAAGCTAATATTGTCTAAGTTAGGGGCTATATACCCAAGTCAAGCCAAGCCCATGAGCCCACCAAGCTCATGGGTATATAAACCCTCTTCCATGTGTGGAAGAGGTTGTTAGTTCATTTTACTTTCTCTCTCTAGTAAACATTAACCTTCCACCATTCTCTATACTTTCTCTCTCTAACTTTCTTTTCTTTCTCTCTAGATCTACTCTAAATCTTGTGTTATGGATTGAAGTGGGATTAATATTTGGTATCAAGAGCCTATAGTGGATAGGTTATTGAAGATTCGTGGTATGTTCTTTATTGGATTCGTGAGTTTTGATTGATTTATACCCAAGTTTCAAAAAAATTCATGTTTTTGTTGTTCCAAGTGATCCATATATCTTCTACATAATTGTGGTAGAGATTTGGGTGCTTTGGATTGGTTATAATCACGGATTTCTAGGCAAAAATCTCATTTTTTTGTATTTTAAGATTCGGAACAGTACCAACATTGCGACAGATTTGGCTTGATTTCCATCGCAATGGCTAGGGTTTCTGTATTGCCACTATTATTGCGACCAATATTGCGATAGGGTTTATCTTTGTGATACACATTGCGACATAATCTTATTTGTGGTATTGCGACAAAATCCTGTTTGTGGTATTGCGATAGAATCATTAGTGTGGTATTGCGACTATTTATTGTCTGTTGTATTGCGACAGAATCACTGGCTGGTATTGCGACAGACTCTTTGTGTGCATTGCGACAGATTTATAAGTTTCCATTACGACAAACTCTTTTGTGTACATTGCGTGTAACACCCTATTTTGGAAAATGGAATGTCACGCGTGATTATGGCGTGTCATCAAAGCATACAAGGTAAATGTCTTAAAAACATTAAATGACCATGAATGGAAATACCGGAAACAAACATCGGTAGTCCAAGTATAAGCTCATCACACACAAACATTAGTACTGCAAAGGAAAAGGACTAAACAATGTCCAAATGAATAAGTAGCAAAATGTATGATGAAATGCATAAAGTAGAGAAGGCTAGATAGCTTCCAATCCATATGCACGTACGCTTAATATCTACGAGCGCCCTTGAGTACCTGCCGTTTGGGAACATGAAAGAAAAACGGCTGAGCATAATGCTCAGTGCACGGATATACAAGTATAGCATGGAATAACGTAAGCATAAAAGACTAATAGCAGCGGAAATGTATAAGTCCTAAGTAACCTGGAACATGTTCATAAAACTGGTTTTATAGTATGAAAAGACTTATGTTTTTATGAAAAATCTGTATTAATTAGACAATAGCCCATATTGGTCATGAGGTTCCACCGTGCATGACTACTTGGAGGGGAGACCTCGTCATGCAATAGAAGGGTTGCCTCTAATTAAATAGTCTGGGTAGGAGGGATCAACTCCTAGTGAAGGATGCAAGGCACGCATCACATTAACTCTGGTATTACTGGTAAACATGTAATTAGGATGCACCCATACTCCCCACATGATAATATAATATAATTGCCAAAATAGTAAAGGGACGCCACGAGCAATCACTCCGCCGTGGGGCAGTCATAACAGTGGTGCCTCCAGTGTTATGGTTATAGTACCTCCATAACTAGGTGACACTGGTCATGCATGTATATGGATTAGGCTCTTAAACTAACATAAGCAATCAAACATATAAAACAATACTGGAAAACGGTTGGCAGCAAACGGGGAATCCTAATAAGGAAAGAATGTCCAAATTGAAGGACGAGAAATCCGTACCTTATGTCCAGTGAACGAAGAAGACGAAAGAATGAAAGTTCTACTCCGATCTCACTAATGCTACACAAATAGGGGACATGAATAAGTATTCTGTTTACGGAATACGTAACTGTTTATATCATGTCTTAACTTGTTTTATATGTTCTTGTCTTGTTCTACTGATTTTAATGTTATACTGTGTTTATCATGTATTTAAGTATTCTGATTAAGTATTACTTGTATTTCTTTTATTATTATACTTGTTCTGTAATATTAAGTAACTTTCAAAAATAGCAGGTTTCCTAAAATAGAAAGTTTTCAAAAATAGAAAGCTTCCAAAAATAGAAAGTTTTCAAAAATAGAAAGTTTTCAAAAATAGATTAACTTCTAAAAATAGATCAGTTTCTAAAAAGAGAAAGTTTCCAAAAATAGTAAGTTTCCTGAAATAAAAAGTTACCATATTTAGAATTAAGCTGGATTAATAAGCTAATAATATAAGCTTAAGTTTTACTGATTAAATAACATAAGTCATGTTATTATTGGTATAGTTTATTAATAGTATCATGTTAATCAAATAATTATAGGTTATATGATTTAATTAAATATAAGCATGATTTCATTAAATTAAGGTGTATAAAATACTTAGTTTAAACATGTATTAATATTATATTAATTATAACCTAAGTCATGTTTATTAATTAATTATATTCCATGTTTAAATAATTAATTAATACTATAGTCTAAATTAAATAAATAAAATACTTAGGCTAAAACATGTATTATTTCATAAATAATATTAACCTAAGTCCATGATTAATTAAATTAATTATTACTCGTGTTTAATTAATTTAATTTCTTGTTAAATAATATAACTTGTAAAAATTAATACTTGTAAAAGTTAGTCATGAACCGGACCCGTGATTTTAATTAAGACATAATGTGAACCGGACCGAATTCCCCATGAACCGGACCAAAACAAACGCCCCTTAACAGTGGCTAACCAGCTCAGCCGGTTGCCACTGCCCTTGCGAATTCACCAACGGCTGCAGCCGATGGTTCCCACTAGTTAGCCTCGGCTAGCCGCTGACCCAAAAAGTTTCCCACCGGCTGTGAGCAGGTGGTTCCACCTGCCGAGCCTGCGTTTCCCCCTGCTAGACCAAAACCGCCACCGGCTTAAGCCGGTGGTGTTGGTTGTTGTTGTCGAGACCCCAAACAAACTAAACGGTACCCGACTCACGTCGGGGTCCTTTAGTTTTTGTTGCCGAGACCACACAGCCCCCCCCCCCCCACACACACCGAGACCATGGGTCTCGGTTGGTGGTGATTCGAGGATCACCGAGAGCTTCGGCTCTCGGTTCCTTACGTCGGCCGAACCAAACCTACCCCAAAACATCCTTTTTTATTTACCCCATGATTAATTGACATGTTTTTATATACTTGTTTTATTTAATCCTTGTTCATATGTTCATAATTAAATAAAAGAATCAAAGAAAAAGGATAACGGATTACCGAATGCGTGAAAAAAATGGAAGACAATAACACGGACACAATCACTTGAATTAATCAACCAAAATCAATCAAACACCACCCCTTGGTGTTGTTGTTGCCGGCGGCCAAAGAGAACAAAAGGGCTAGGGTTTTGTGATTTTTAGAAAAACTCTGTTAAATGAAAAACATGTTTCCCTTTTGTTTATTTTAATAAAACCAAAAGTGGGCTTGGCACTCTTGTCTTTGGTATCCACGGCATATGGGGCCCACACGGGGAAACCCGAAGTTTTTCCCGTGTCTAATATTTTACGTGTTCGTATGTTCGTGTTTCCGTGTTATATTATAATTAAATATTCGTGTTATAGATAAATACTTGTTCGTAACGATATTTATCGTGTTATAATACGTAAGTACGTAATTACCTGTTCGTGATTTTTAGGTTCATTATTTCATGTTCGTGATTATAATTATTACTGTTTATAATTATCGTGTACTATCACGTACTTAATACTTATCGTGTAATAACACGTACATAACTTCTGTAATTAATAATCATGACACGTGTTCGTGCTATAAAAGGAAAGTTTTAATATGTACGTACGTTTACTAAGTGTACTGTTCATGGTAAAAACTTGCAGGTTTTACAACTCTTCCCCCTAAAAGGAATAATTCGTCCCCGAATTATAGATAAAATAAACTGAAAGAGGAACATACCCGAATTCAAAAATTCAAGTGAGGGTAAGAAGCCCGGATAGACTCCTCTGTTTCCCAAGTGGCTTCCCGCTCGGTATGATCCCTCCAAAGGATTTTGACGAAAGGAATCGTCTTCTTCCTCATGACTCGTTCTTGCCTGTCAAGAACTCGCTCGTGTTCCTCTATGAATGTAAGATCTTCACGAATCTGTTCCAGTGGACACTGAACCATGTGAAGGGGATGATAATTATACCCTCTAAGTAAGGACACATGGAAAACGTCATGAACGTGAGAGAGCTGCGGAGGTAACGCTAAGCGATAAGATACTTCACCGGCTCGCTCGATGATATCATACGGTCTGATTATTCGAGAACTGAGTTTCCCTTTGATTGTAAAACGTCTAACACCACGTGCCAGTGATACCTTAAGAAAGACATGATCTCCGACGTTGAAATGTAAGTCCCTACGATGCTTATCGGCATAACTCTTCTGACGTGCGCGAGCTTCTTGTAATTTCTGCTTAGCTACAACGACCTTCTCGTTGGTCAACTCAATCATCTTCGGTCCTTCTAGTGTTCGCTCACCAACCTGATCCCAGCAGATCGGGGCGCGACACTTTTTGCCATACAACATCTCGAACGGTGCACACTTAATGATGGCGTGCCAATTGTTGTTGTATGCAAACTCTACCAAGCAGATATAATCATCCCAGTATCCTGTCCACTCCAATGCACATGCTCGAAGCATGTCTTCTAATGTCTGGATAGTTCGCTCCGAATGTCCGTCTGTTTGAGGATGAAAAGCCGTGCTAAGTTTAAGTTTTGTACCCCAAGCTTTCTGCAGACTTCTCCAAAATCGCGAAGTGAACCGGGGATATCTGTTCGAGACAATACTGGATGGAACACCATGAAGTCTCATGATCTCCTTCTTGTAAGTATCGGCGAGTTTACTTACCGGATCTTTCTTGCGGATCGGTAAAAAATGAGCTGACTTGGTAAGTCGATCAACGATAACCCATATCACATCATGCTTCATCTTTGTCAGCGGAAGACCAGTAACAAAATCCATGGTGATTTTGTCCCACTTCCACTCTGGAATGTCTAACGGTTGTAGTAGACCACTAGACCGCTGATGCTCGATCTTAACCTGCTGGCAGATAAGACATTTGTAGACATAAGTAGCAAATTCCTGTTTTATACCACTCCACCAAAAGTACTGCTTGATGTCGTGGTACATCTTGGTTAAACCAGGATGAATGGAGAATGGGGAGTTATAAGCTTCAGCTAATAACGCTTCCCTAAGAGTAAGATCATCAGGAACACAAAGTCTGGTGCCCTGCCATAAGATACCGTCCTCATCCAACCGAAACTCCGTATGCTGATCCAAGTTTTGAACGATTGCCCAAATTTCACCATCATCCTTCTGAGCTTCCTTGATCCTAGAGAGTAACTTAGGTTCCACTCTAAGATTAGCCCAGTAACCGTGTTGTCCACGTACCATGATCTCAATATCTAGTCGCTCCAAGTCTATTATAATCTCTTCCTCAATCTTAATGCCGTTGATCATACCGGACTTCCTACTAAGTGCATCTGCTACTACATTCGCTTTGCTGGGATGATACTACAGATTAATGTCAAAATCATTCAACAGCTCTAACCATCTCCTCTGTCTCATATTCAGTTCACGCTGAGTGATGTATTTCAGGCTCTTGTGATCCGTGAACATATCACATGATTCTCCATACAAGTAGTGCCTCCATATATTCAATGCAAACACGACTGCTGCAAGTTCTAAGTCATGCGTAGGGTAGTTCTCCTCATAAGGCATAAGCTGTCGTGATACGTAAACAATCACTTTCCCATGTTGTATGAGAACACAACCGAGTCCCTTCCCTGAAGCATCACTGTAGATTTGAATCCACATGTACCAGATGGGAGAGTAAGAATCGGTGCAGATACCAGCCTCTGCTTTAGGTCTTCAAAGCTCTTCTCTATTTCTTCAGTCCAGACGAATTTCTCCCCTTTCCGCATCAGTTTGGTCAATGGCAGTGCTAAACGGGAAAAGTTCTCTACGAACCTACGGTAGTAACTGATAGTTGAGTTTTTACGTCTTTTAGGAAAAAGAGCGTAATTAGGGTAAGTACGACGATTTAGGAAAACCGTGCACAAATGACCCTAGAATGAGTTCGTTCTCAAAGAGGCTTGGTGTGTGTGTAATGAAATGATTAACTTTGTGATTATATTGTTATGAGAAAGAAAATAGAAAGGGGATAAGAAGAGAAAGACGGTTACGACGACGAATTACACTAAGACAAAAGGTCGTACACGTAAAACCGTAAAAAGCACCAAAATTAAAAATTTATTCTAAAAATTCCTAAAAATCACTAAAAATATTCTAAGGGTTTACAAAAAATCCAAACTTGCTAAAACCTTTTAATTAATTAAATATTAACTTTTTAATGCTAATTAAAGCCCTAAAAATCAATATTGACTAATAAAAAGTCCCAATCAAGATCTTAAAGTTTGTAAACCTTTAAAATAACCTAATTAAGCTAAAAAGTATTTTTCAAAATTTTAAAACCACTAAAAACTATTTTAAAAGAATTAAAAACTATTAAAATCTATAAAAACTCAAAATAATTCTAGAAGATAATTAAAAGACCCTAAAAATATTTGGAAAGTTGAAAAATTCATAATTACGTGTTTAGAACCTAAAAAAGTAAAAACTTAGAAAATCAGACTTTTAATTTTTAATAATAAAATAATATTAAAATATTAATAAAAATCCAAAAATCCTAAAAAATTCTAAAAAGTTGCAAACTAGCTTAATTTAACCTAAATAATACAGAAATGAACTTGAAATCACCTAAATACCCTTATTGGGCCTAGAAAATGGGCTAAACCCAAAACAGATCCCTTAATGGGCCAAATTGAGCCCAAAATGAAAAAGTGACCCAAATAAGCCCAAAAAGCACTACTTGACTCAAAATTTGATTTTAAACAACTTTTTCCAAAGGCCCAAAAGCTGAAAATGTGAAATTAGCAAGCTTATACCAAACAATTTATTCTTAATGGGTTTTTGGCCCATTAAGCTATAAGCTAATGCCATAAGCTCAAAATAGACACACAAGCTTCTTTTAAGCTAAATAAGACTTCTGTAAAAAGAAATTTGAAATAAGCCAAAGGAATAAGCCTGAAAATGCAATAAGCAATCTATAGAAAATGACAAAATAGTCGTTTTTGAGTTCTAGGCCACCCCAAGAGCTGATTCAAGTTTCTAAAGCTTTTAAATGACTTAAAAAAGCTAAATCAACAAAGAGTTTTCAAATAAGCTGACTCAATAAGATGGAAAAAGCAAATAAGCACTTATAAAAAAGTCAAATAAGTTGGTTTTCTAGCAAAAAGTCAAAGTCAAAGTCTGATAAGCTCCAGTCTAATCAAATGGGTCAAATAATGAAGATCTATCACAAAAAAATAAGTTGTTGTAGGTCTGGAAAAGCAATTATAGCTTATTGATAAGCTGAGTACAAATTAACACTAGCAGGGGCTAGTTTTGGGTGTTGAGCAGTGGGAACTTTTCCCACTGCTTGACTTGTAGACTTTTTTGTCTTTAGTGAACTTTTTGGAGATTCAAGTTTCAACAAGGCGCCCAAATGATCATTGGATCATAAGGAGTCAATACAAACAAAGAAATCAACAATCCAACAAGCCAATTTGTACAGTTAATTCAATTAAGCACCAGATCTAGCCCAGACTTGAACAAATAAGCAGAACAGGTTCAATAAGCACTTAGAGCAATATTCAGCCAACCAAACTTAACCAAATGCATACACAAGCTATATTAAACTTAAATAAGCAAGTCTAAACAAGTTTCATGCAATGATTCAAAGTTTTAAGCAAGATTCAAGCAATTAAAGTTACTGATGAACACAAGTGTTGGAAATACGTTTTACGTATTAAGAAGGATATATCACTCCAACAATAGTCCATATAATAGCTCGTAGTTTAGTTACGTGTCTTAATTAACAAACAAACCAAAGCCTAGCCTACAACATGTGTAGGCCGGCCCAAATGTAAGCCCAAGCCCATGACAAGGGCTTGGGTATATAAACCCTCTCCTTTGATGGAGAGGGTGGTGTGGTTAATCATTTTACAAATAGTTCTCTTTAAGTTTCTCTCTCTAAAAGTGTGTAATCCACCATCTTTCTATCTCTTTCTCTCTCTAAAACATAAGCATAGATTTACATATCCTACAAATGGTATCAAGAGCCATGGGATGATTGTATTGTTCATGTGTTTGTGTTCTTGATTCTTACGCTATTTTTGATCCATTTTCACACGTCCAAATTTTTTTTTGTGTTTTTGATGGTTTTTTCTTGATACAAATCTTCTACATAGTTGTGGTAGGGATTTGGTATAGTTACTTTGGCTAAAAACACAAAATTTTTGGGTGTTTTGATCATTTTTTGGCTTAAAATATCACGAATTGGTTGAGTTTTGTCCGAGAAAAGTGGGAATTATTCCGATCAGGTCATCGGAAAAGGGTTTATAGGACATTCCGATCAGTGTAATCGGAATAGGGTTTAAGGATTCCGATTTTGGGTACATTCCGATCAGGTATTCCGATTAGGTATTCCGATTAGGCATTCCGATTAGGTACATTCCGATTGGTATTCAGATTTGGTATTCCGATTAGGTATTCCGATTAGGCATTCCGATTAGGTACATTCCGATTGGTATTCAGATTTGGTATTCCGATCAAGGTATTCCGATTTGGGAGATTCCGACTGATATTCCGATCACTATTCCGATCAACATTCCGATAACAAAAATTATTCCTTAAAAAATTTCGAACGTGTGTAATTTTGACTTGGAATTTTTGGTTTATTGAGAACATATTTTAGGGGATTTTAACATTGTTTCTCGACTTCAACTCACAACAACAAACACATTTACTTTCTTTCATTGATCGATCAACGTTTGTAAATCTTAACTTATTGAAATGGAGTACACATCTCTTACGGATAAGTCCATCCTCTCGGGTACGGATAATCGTCCACCAATGTTGGTGAAGACTATGTATGAGGAATGGGCTTCCCGAATGGAACTTTATATGTTGAACAAGGAGAATGGACATCTCATTTGGGCATCGGTGCTCAATGGACCATTAGATTATGGTACAGTGACGGAAGGTACAACTACTCGTCCTCGCACAACGGGTGAATTGACTGGAGATATGAAGATTCAAGACAAATGTGATAAGTATGCTAGAAACATCATTCTCCAAGCCCTTCCTCCAGATGTCTACAAACTCGCCAGCAAACATAAAGTTGCCAAAGAGTTATTGTATAGAATTCGTGTTCTCATGCAAGGCACCTCGTTAACTAAACAAGAACGAGAGTGTAAGCTTTATGATACTTTTGATAAGTTTGCCTATGTGCCAGGGGAGAATCTCAATGATTACTATCTGAGATTTACCCTATTGTTGAATGAGCTCAATATCTATGGCATGACAATTCCTACCTTTCAATTGAACACCAAGTATTTGAACACTCTTCCTTCAGAATGGAAAAAATACGTGACGGATGTTAAATTGGCTAAGGACTTGCATAAAACCAATGTGGATCAACTTCAAGCTTTTCTTCAACAACACGAATGCCATGTGATCGAGGCTCGGTTGTCTACACCTCAAGTTCATGATCCACTTGCAATGTATGCTTCTCAACAAAACATGGCTTATACTTATCAACAACCATCATACTTGCAGCAACCACCACCACACACCTATCAGCAACCATCTTATCAACCACCAATGATGCCACAGCAAGCATTTCAACAAGGTGTTCCTCAACAATCTTTTCCGCAGCAACCATCATATCAGACATCACCATCACAAGCCAACACTTCTCCAATGGGCTATACTCCTCAGCAAGGATATTTTCCAATAGAAGCACAACCAGCACAAGCTTTCTACTCTAATGAACTTCCACCAATCCAAGCACCGGTCTTTACTCCAAATGATACGCCAGCTGATGTTCTAAACCATCTCACAGCCTACTTGTCAAAACTTGTTGCAACTAGAGGATTTCCACCAACAAACAATCAGCTCCGCACCTCATCAAATCCTCGACAACAAGCCACTGTTCAAGATGGTCAAGTGACGGTGCAACCAATTCAGGGAAGGCAAAATTCATATGGACCTCCTACAAGGACTGGGAACAATCAAGTTGTGAATTCTCAAGCTAGTGGAAATGGGAGTCCTATTGGTCCTAAAAAGGTTGTGACGTGCTACAATTTCCGAGGACAAGGTCATATGGCTAAGGAATGCACTCAGCCGAAAAGGAGGAGGGATGATGCATGGTTTCGTGAGAAGATGTATTTGGTTGATGCTCAGTCTAAGGGGAAGATCTTGGATTCAGAGGAGTTAGCATTTCTTGCAGACCCAGGGGCAGCAGATACTGAAGGCATTGCAGTCGTTTCTACTTCTAATGCAGCTTATCAAGCAGATGATCTTGATGCTTATGATTCAGATTGTGATGGCATTCACTCTGCCCAAGCTGCTCTCGTTGCTAATCTTTCTCACTACGGTTCTGATGTCATCAGTGAGGTACCAACCACATCTAATAATATTGATGATAACCAACATCAAGTTGGGCATGAAAATTACAACCTCGAACAGCATTTGGGAACTAGTAATTCAAATGATGTGGTACCCAATCCAACACATTTGAGTGAACCTCAACCAAATGCTACGACGGGTATGAAATCTTATGCTCAACATGATTTGGTCATGGTGCCTAAACATATTATTGATCAAATGCATATGGCCCTCAGACAATCCGTAGATACCAATTCCACCCTAACGGTTGAGCTTGCGTTGCATAAAGAAAAGGTCAAAGCTTTTGAAATGGTCCCTCAAGCAGAGAAAATAACATGTTCTGAATTTGACCAATTTCGTTTTGAAAAGATTGAACACTTGAAAGAAATAGAATCATTAAAAGCTAATCTTTCTAATGAATTAAAAGAAAAGGAGTCGATTGTCAATGATTTTCAGAAACTTAAAATGGATTTCGAAACTCTCGAGTCTAAAAAGGTTGAATCAGAAATTAATGCCACCAAACTTCTTAAATTCAAAGAACAACAACTTTTAAAACAATACGCTTCCACAGAAAAGGTTCATCTTTTAACTAAATCATTTAAAGAACTCGAACTTAAACGTCTTCAAGATTTACCACCTAATCCCGGTTATGCAAAACAAGCTCAGGAATATATTCCCGGTCTTTATGATATGACCATAATTGGAAAATCAAAAGAAGCACCTTTTGTTCGTAGTACTGAGGAGACTCAATCACTTGGGGATGAAACTCATTCTAAAATGCTTTCAAAATTCCATACAATTGATTATGATCAACATAACAAAGATCAATTTTCGAAAAAGACACGCATTCGCTTACAAAAGGAATTAGCTGAATTGACAGTTCTTGTGCCCCAAAGTTTGTCAAATGAAAACCCTCCTAGTACGTTTCCTACACTTGTCAAAACGGATTTAACGAAGTTAATTCCACCGGTAAGTAAGGCGTCCGTTAACTTAAATGCGGTTCACCAACACTTAGCCAATTTTGACAAGGTCATTTTGGAACGTACGACGGCCACGGCCATAACGGAAGGTGAATGGAACTTTGAGCACACTAGAGCTGCGTTTCGAGATGAAATTGTTCCGTTTGTAGACAATGTTAAAGCTTGTCTTAGTAATCTTGATCAAGATTTGTTTTCAGAAATAGAAGAAGTTAGACGTGTTTTCAATAAAATGGAAGATGCTTATTAAAACAGTTTACTTGAAATAGAACGGGTTTCACGCCAAAATGATCTGCTTCTGAAGCAAGTGATGTCTCATGATATAGTTTCTGTCTGTGTGAATAAAAGTGTTGACGATGATTCTATTGTGCATAATGTTGAATCTGTGGATACTGTGGTAGATAGTACTTGTCACGAATCTGACGCTGAATTTTTAAAGCTTCAAGATTCATATTCATCACTTTCAAAACGTTTTGATGATATTCAAACACATTGTATTTCGCTTAAATGCAAGAAACAATTTATTCAAGAAATCTTTGAAACGTCATTCGAAGGTGTTAATATCGATGATGCAAATTTTGAAAAGAATTTTCGATTGAATTTACAATCAAAACAACGTCAGCCAAGTGACAAAGTTGCTACATTTTTGTCGATAGAAATAGAGAAACCTAAGGAGCTTAACTGTGTGAACGTACTTGAGGCCGCTGAGAATTTTAAACTTGATCTAGATAATCGAGTTTCCAAGATTTTGTCCAAAGTTGATAACTTAAAACAGAAAAATACACGACTTTTCGACTCAGTAAAGCCCGCATGTGTTGATACCACTGCACAAAATCAATCATTGATTGAACAATTGAATCGAAAGTCGGTGGAAATATCTGATTTGAGGGAACAAATTTGTGATAAGAATCTGGTCTTGGTTGAGTTAAAGGAAACACTTCGTAATCTAAAAGGTAAGAATGTTGTGGATAACGCAGCCACTATCTCAGCATCGTCCTCTAGTGCAAACAAAAGAACCCTTATAGCCGTCACACCACTTAACAAGGGCCCTAGGACTAAACCATCTCAAACTTTGGTCACTAAAGATAAGGCGGAATTAAAACCAGCTTCTAATATTCCCATGTTACCTTCTACAGGAGTAAGCACCACTACTAAGGCTCAAAGATCTAAGCTTAAAAGAAACAAGAAGAATGATAGGATCTTACCCCCATCTAGTAGTCAAGTGAAGAAGAAAGTAGAAGCCCATCCTAGGAATGTTATTTCTATTTTGAATAAAAAGAATCATGTAGCTAAACCTAAAGGCTCTGCGGTTGTGCAGCGTTCTAAGCCTAGTGTGAATTCTAATTTGAAATGTTGGAATTGCAATGAATGTATGTTTTCTAGTCGTCATGATTCTTGCCTTATTGACCATGTGAATGAGATGTATGCCCAGAAAAATGGATTAGAATGGAAACCGACTGGGAAAGTGTTAACCCAAGTTGGCTGGATGTGGCGCCCCACTGGTAGAACTTTCACTATAGTAGGAAATACGTGCCCTTTGACTAGGATCACTCCCACTAAAGCGAAGAAAGCGTGCCCTTTAACTAGGAGTACCAAGGCTACCAAAACACAAGCGTGTCCTTTAACTAGGAACACCAACACTACTGTAGGAACAAAGTGCCCTTTAACTAGGTCTACTCCCACTGTAGTGCCCGCGGATAATCCAAAACCTAAGAAAGTTGGAACTGTAAAACCTGTTAGTGCTAAAACTCACATTAGAAAACGCAGGAAATCTAAGGGTCACAAAAATGTTAGCAATTCTGATAATATTTTATATGTATCTGCTAACACTCTGGAACCAATAGTTTCTAATGCATTGTCTACTGTTGTTGTTGAAAACAGGTGGTCCAAATTGTTCTCTGGTATTTGGACTCTGGTTGCTCCAAGCATATGACCGGAGATCGCTCTCAGCTCAGAAATTTCGTCAGCAAGTTTCTTGGTACGGTTAGATTTGGAAATGATCATATTGGGAATGTTATTATTTCAAGAGTGTATTACGTGGAAGGTCTTGGTCACAACTTATTTTCTGTGGGATAATTTTGTGATGCAAACCTAGAAGTTGCTTTTCGAGAGCATACCTGCTTCATTCGTAATTTGGAAGGGGTTGATTTATTAAAAGGTACTCGAGGGAATAACTTGTATACTTTGTCTCTACAAGACATGATGGCCGCTTCTCCCGTATCTCTTCTCTCCAAAGCTTCGAAGACTAAGTCTTGGTTATGGCATCGACGGTTATCTCAACTTAACTTTGACGCTATTAATCACTTGGCGAAAAATGAACTTGTTCGTGGTCTTCCTAAACTTTCATTTCACAAGGATCATTTGTGTTCCGCGTGTACAATGGGGAAAAGCACTAAGAAATCTTACAAACCCAAGACGGAAGACACCAACCAAGAGAAACTTTATCTTTTGCATATGGATCTTTGTGGGCCAATGCGTGTCGAAAGTCTTAGTGGCAAAAAGTACATCCTCGTCATTGTCGATGATTATTCTCGGTTTACATGGGTGAAATTTCTTAAATCAAAGAATGAGGCACCTAATATCATCATCAGATTTCTCAAGATGATTCAAGTGCGTCTCAACACTACTGTCCGACGCATTCGTACAGATAATGGAACCGAATTTGTGAATCAAATTTTGCGTGATTATTATGAAGAAGTTGGCATTTCTCATGAAACATCCGTTGCACGCACTCCACAACAAAACGGTGTCGTTGAAAGGCGAAATCGCACACTTATGGAAGCTGCTCGAACGATGTTAATTTACGCAAAGGCTCCATTGTTTTTATGGGCAGAAGCAGTATCTACAGCAGTGTACACCCAAAACCGGTCACTAATTCGTAAACGCCATGGTAAAACACCTTATGAGCTTCTTCATGGAAAAGTACCAGATTTATCATATCTTCATGTATTTGGTTCTCTTTGCTATCCAAATAATGATGGTGACAATTTGGGAAAACTTCAACAAAAGGCTGATATTGGTATTTTCATTGGTTACGCCCCCGCAAAGAAGGCATACCGAATCTACAACCGTAACTCTCGCAAGATCCTCGAAACTATGAATGTTGATTTTGATGAGCTGACAGCAATGGCTTCTGAGCAAAGCAGCTCTGAACCCGCACTTCATGAAATGGGACCCAGTAATATTAGTTCTGGTCTTGTCCCAAACAACCCTACTTCATCATTTATACCACCTACTAGGACTGAATGGGATACGTTGTTTCAACCGTTCTTTGATGAATTCTTTACTCCTCCAACTATTGTTGCTCCAGAACCTGAGGTAATATCTCCGGTAACCGAAGTTGTCGCTCCAGCAACCGAAGCACAATCAGATACATCTGCACCTACAATTGGTCAAGATATACCATCCACAAGTAATTCTCAACCAACATATGTAACAACTACCCACGTCATGCCTATTGATGATGAAGAGGATGATGATGATCATGATTTGGAATTCGCTCAAATGCGTGAACTTCCATTCTTTGGTGTACCAAATCCCGACCCTAATCAAGCCGGGTCGTCCACCTCAGAGGAAGCTCCTTCTACAGTTTACTCCAATCCATGGATTCGTGAACATGACAGCAAGTGGACAAAGGATCATCCTATAGATTCTATTATTGGTGACCCTAATCGTCCGGTATCCACACGAAGTCAGTTACAAGAAAGTGCAATGTTTTGTCACTTTGATGCTTTTCTCACTAAAGTTGAACCTAAGACATGGCAACAAGCTTTTACTCAATCATGTTGGATAGAAGCTATGCAAGAAGAACTTAATGAATTTATACGTCTTGAAGTATGGGAACTTGTCCCATGCCCGGATCAAGTGCAATTACTCACTTTGAAATGGGTTTACAAGGTGAAACTCGATGAGTTAGGGGGAATATTGAAGAACAAAGCTCGTCTAGTAGCTCGTGGATACAAGCAATTATTGGGCATCGACTTTATGGAATCCTTTGCACCTGTTGCCCGTTTGGAAGCTATTCGACTATTCCTCGCTTATGCAGCCCATATGAATATGATCGTCTATCAGATGGATGTGAAGACGGCATTTCTTAATGGTGAACTCAAGGAAGAGGTCTATGTTCAACAACCAGATGGTTTTGTGAATCCTAATTATCCTAATCATGTGTACAAGCTTAAGAAGGCTCTCTATGGGTTGAAGCAAGCTCCACGCGCATGGTATGATCTTTTGTCACAATTCCTCATTACACAAGGCTTCGCAAAAGGCAAGGTGGATCCTACGTTGTTCATTCAGAAACGAGGTAAAGATATGATTATGGTACAAATATATGTTGATGATATTATATTTGCAGCCACGACCCAAACCTTATCCGACGAGTTTGGGACACTTATGTCTTCCAAGTTTAAGATGTCAATGATGGGCAAGGTATCATTCTTCTTAGGTCTTCAGATATCTCAGATTCCTAGAGGCATCTTTATCAATCAATCCAAGTATGCCCTTGAATCGCTTAAGAAGTATAAGATGGAATCTTGCGACCCCGTGGATACTCCAATGGTGGAACGAACTAAGCTTGATGCAGATCCACATGGAGTTGCCGTTGATCCGACACTTTATCGTGGAATGATCGGTACTCTTCTGTATATCACAGCCAGTCGACCTGATCTTCAGTTTGCTATATGTATTTGTGCCAGGTATCAAACTAGGCCTACTGAGTTACACTTAGCTACTGTTAAAAGGATCTTTCGATATCTTAAAGGAACCATTAATCGGGGACTTTGGTATTCGAAGTACTCTTCTATTGCACTAATGGCATATGCAGATGCGGATCACGCGGGTTGTCAAGATACAAGGCGTAACACGAGTGGAACTTTGCAACTACTAGGAGATCGACTAATCAGTTGGGCATCAAAAAGGCAGAAAAGCGCTGCAATTTCAAGTACGGAAGCAGAATACATAGCTATGTCCGGTTGCTGTGCTCAAATTCTTTGGATGAGATCGCAATTAACCGACTATGGTCTAGGTTTCAACAAGATTCCGATGTACTGCGACAACAAAAGTGCAATTGCCTTATGCTGCAACAATGTTCAATTCTCCCGGTCGAAGCATATTGACATTCGCTACCACTTCATCAAGGAGCAAGTGGAAAATGGAGTAATAGAGCATTACTTTGTCTGATCTGAGTATCAATTGGCGGATATTTTCACGAAGGCTTTAGATCGCGCTCGAATTGAATTTTTGGCCGACAAGCTAGGAATGAGAACCTTCTCGCCTGAGACTCTAAAAGAACTAGCAGATGAAGCGAAAGAATAGTCTTGGTAAAACTATTCTCCGTATCCTTGGTGATCATTTGTATATATTGTTTATATTTTTATCCACAAAAGCAAAATACAAAAATATAAAACCATATAAAAACCATAAAAATTGAAAAATCTAGAAAACTCCAAAAATATTTCTACTTTATTTTTCAAAGGCATGTCTTTTGGTACGATAATATTTACGGCCTTAGAAATGTTGATTAATATTGACACGGCGCCATAAATAGAGTTCGTACAAAAGTTGTAAATATTTCATAAAACATGCCAAAATGGCTTGTAGTTATTTCAGACTGCAGCCCGGTTTTCATATTAAAGTCAAGTATTTCTTATGAAAGCTTTGGCTAACAACGGGAATTAATTTTCTCGGGCAAGGTTTAGTTTTAAACCTTGTAAGGGATCAAGTTTACTTTATAACTTGGTCTAACACAAATCAATGTACGTTTCAGTGCATTTATTTGTTAAAACAAGAGAAGTCTTGTTTTTATGAAGCTATCATCTCTACAACCATAGCAATCTACAATTGGTATCTACATACTCGACGATGCGACTACTAAACCGACGACTACAGCTCTTTCAATAGAACACGGGTCAACAATTGAGGGGGAGCAATTGTCAAGCATTCAGAATCTTCAATGCCGAACGTGCCAAGCTCACTAACTGGTGTCAAGACAACAATACCAATCGTACACGTGGTGTCAAGAGATGACTTCAGACATGACGAGGTGACCAACATACGCTGACAAGAACCATTTGATTTTATCATATGATGTTCTCATCTATCAGGTCCAACCTTGTCAATTCTTTTTTAATATGGTGAATATGTGATCATGCTACAAATCGATATCATATCTCATACATTTGGTATCATGAAATAAAACGGACTTGCATTTTTCTTCCCAAAACCTTTGTTAAAACTTCATTAAATCAATTGATATTAAAAACATCGATTGGGTTAATATTTTTAATATGGGGGAGAAAATGTGATTTTATATGGGATATTATCACAAGTGGTTTGACTTAATATGCTGGCTCATCCCGACATGTGCGAAATGTTTTCGAATATCGTGGCATATGTTAAGGGGGAGCAAAACGGATTTTCATATCAAAATGGATTTTCATGGTGACATATACTTACCCAAAACCCATTTATTTCACGACGATGAAGATTGTGGTGACATAAGGACGGTAGGATAGGTTAAGTACTATGATTCTTCCAGAACCGGAGGAATCTTCCCAAGGACATTCCATAGCTAGAAATAGTAGTCCTTTGGAGAGATGGAGAAAGATTGTGAACGTAGCTGAATGCCGACCAAGTACTTAAGTTAGCACTGTAACAATCACAACAAAGTGCTAGTTATGACGTATTGGTAAGCATTGAAGGGGTTGAAGAATGAAAAAGAATTGTAATGATAAAGGGTGTAAAGAAAGAAGCCCTCCTTACAACCTTAGGCAGAAACCGGGTCAACACATATGCTATTGAGATCATTTTAATGATGCTCGATATTGAAGACATACATCATGGACCCAGTGATGCAATGCACAACCCATCCCAGCTAACTCAGATATCTCTCAAAAGGTATTTGTTTTAATCACACGGAGACAACGCATTATCTATTGATTTATTCACTCCGAATAAATTAGTATTGAAAAGGTGGCACTCCTCTCCAGCCTCCGATCACTGAAAGGATAACTAAAAAGGATTGTAGTTTTTTATTAGAAGTTTTACAGAACAAGATTAATAGTTGGAACAATAGGGTGTTGTCCTTTGTGGGTAGGTTACAGTTGATCACCTATGTTCTTTCGTCTATGCAAGTATATTGGGGTTCTCTTTTTATCATTCTGTTAGCTGTTTGTGATGACATTGACAATCTTCTAAGCAATTTCCTTTTGGGTAACAAAAGTAAGGTTGGTGCTCTTGTTAGTGTCAAGTGGATTGATGTTTGTGTTCCGAAGAGTCAGGGGGCTTGGGATTAAAGTCTATGCATAATTGGAATAATGCTCTTATGACTAAACACTTATGGCATATTCTCTGTGATAAAGACTCTATTTGGGTTAAGTAGGCAAAAATTCATAAGCTTAAAGGTCAAAATATTTGGAGTATTGAATCTAAGCGTAGCATGTCTTGGAGTTGGAGACATATCCTTACTCTTAGGGATATGATTAGAGAGTTTGTTTTTGTGAAGATTGGTAATGGGAGATATTGTAATGTTTGGTTAGATAGATGGCATGATAGAGGACCTCTTAGTAAACTCATTACCCATAGGATGATTGATTTGGCGAGATTCTCTGTTAATGATAAGGTTATCAGCCTTATTGATAACGGAGTTTGGCTTTGGCCTGTTAATTGGATGGGTCATTATGGGGAGGTGCTAAATTTCCCTGTGCCTATGCTTATTGATGAGAAGAAGGATTTAACTGTCTGGTGGGATAAGGGTAGAATTGAAAGAAAATTTAGTCCGACTGAAGTGTGGAAAGCCTTGAAGCCAGAAAATCCATATGTGATCTGGTATAAACATGTTTGGTATACTCAATGTATACCTAGACATGATTTTATCACTTGGCTTGCTATAAAGGAAAGACTAAAAATTGGGGATAGGTTAAGGAAATGGTTCAATGCTAGGGATGTGTACTGTTTTTGTGTGGTGATCCACATGAATCTCACAGCCACTTGTTTTTCTCCTCTAATTTCTCTAAAAGACTATGGGAAAGGCTTAAGCCTATGGCTCTCTTGGATAATGTAAGTCATATATGGCCTAGTGCTATTTTAGGGATTGTGAGTTTTCCTGCTAGAAATAATATTGTAAGTGTGGTCCAAAGGTTGTTATTTGGTGCTTGCATCTATTACCTCTGGCAAGAAAGAAATAATAGGCGTATGGGATTAACACCTAGAGATATTGTTGGTTTGGTCAAGATTATTGTGGATACTATTAGGTTGAAGTTACTTAGTCTGACCATTAGACCTTCCTCTAATGTTATTAGAATTGCTGATATATGGAATGTTAAACTCTGTAAGGACAATACTTCTAGTAATAGAGTAGGCTTTGATCCTTGCGTTACTAATTCCTCCTAATTAGTGTTGTTTTTGTTGTGGTCTGGTGGGTATGCTGGTCCTTTGGTGGGACTGGTTTATGGGATTGTAATAGGTCTTGGGTCCATGTTTGTTGTATTTATGACCTTAGCAGGAATAGGAATGGATGAGTTTGCTGGTTTTGCAGGGCATATGGAGCTGCTTTGCTATGGATGGCTGGATGTTTATATCATATTATTATGCATTGCTGGATGTGCAGGTATTGGTATATGTATCTATCTCTTATTTGCTGAGAGTTGGGGGGAGGACTGTTTTGGATTGGATTCGGCAAGGTTTGATGTGCTATTAGTGGATGCATGAGTTTTTTTATGGATTGTGTGCCATTCTTTCATAGAGCGTGCTGAAAGATGTGCCGTCTATGTTTGGAGTGGTGCACTTTTCCTTGTTCTAACTCTATATATAATATTTTAGTTTCCAAACCTTGTTTTTGTGATGCTTGTCCTCCCTTGTTATATAATAACCTTGTATCTGTTTAATGTCGTGCAGATAGATTCTTAGGTTATTGCATCATGGAAACGATTCTAGCTTAGTTGTACTCTTTCCCCCTTTTATGGTTTCCCACTGGGTTTTACATAATTGGGGGTTTTGAGGAGGCAATAAGCTGGATGTGCTACTATGGCACCTTTCCTTTATTTTTGCATGTTTCTGATGGCGTTGTGAGTAGGTTTCTTTGCCTACTGATCTAGTATTAGCTTGGGGATGGGAGTTACCATGGGGGATGGATTGGTTGTCTTGGTTGCTTCCCTTTGTGGTTGAATCAAGGCAGTCATGTATTCTGAAGTGGGTTCTTATCACAGCTTAAGTACTGATCTGTTTCTGAAGTGCCATGGAGATGCAGAGCTTGGTCTTTATCATATGGGATCAAGTTTTTAGAGTTATGGGTATGCAGGCTGTTATTTTTTCTTTTAATGGCTTGTATTTTGGTAGTTTTCTTGATATGAGAATGGGATTTGTCCATTTCCATATTCAAGTTTCTGTTTATGTTTTTTAGTACATTTGAGTATGGTATTGTTGTTATGCCAATGTTGGTTGCTATCGCTTGTTAAATGGGGGTGTGTCCCATTTAATTTTTTTGTTAAGCTATAGTTTTGTACTCTTGGCCTTTAGGGATCTTTTCTTAATAAATTTACCATTAAGAAAAAAAAAGATAAATATTTGGATAGTACTAAATGAATTGAAATGATCACCGCTGAGTGACGAAAATATACCTCTTCTCGGGTCTCTCTACCTCACCGAATTCATCTCTCTCCTGAAGCATCTCCAGCTTACGTGCTGCATCGGCTACTTGTGCCACCGTGTTGAAGGTAGCGCATACCAAGTTATTGGCGACCGATGTACGAAGAGCCCAACGAAAGTAGTATGCTTGCTCTTCGGAAGTACCTACTGTTGCGCCAAGAAAACCAGCCAAACGAAGAAAGCGCTGCATGAACTCGTTGTTGTCCCCAGCTCTCTGCCTGATCCCGTGGTACTCCCTCTTCAGCTTGTCCTGCTCAGCCTTAGGGAAGAACTGTCCCATCACTAACTCCCTGAACTGAGCCCAAGTCAAGCCAGCCACCCGATTGTCACCTCCCTCAAACTGCTTCACTGACTTCCACCATCCAAGCATGTCGCCTTCAAACTTGTAACAGGCCAACATTGCCTTGAAGACAGGGTCGCAGCCTATTGCATCAAATATCTTCTCGATATGAGCTAGCCAGCTCTCAGCCTCATTGGGGCTGTCAGTCCTCTCGAAGGATCGAGGACGTTGCTTGTTGAATCGCTCCAGCCATGTGATCAGTGTTGCTGGAGGAGGAGGAGGATTAGGATGATGGTGTTGGTGCTGATTGTTGGCAGCTTGCACCTCGACCCTGATTTTGTTCCTCATCTGAGGAAGCATGGCCTGCATCGCAGCTTGAACTGCTGCATTGAGTTGTTCCTGCTCGCGTGTGAGAACTATCTGACAGTATAAAACAACATGCATGATTAAACTGATTAAAACATAATATATATTCATGAAAAAAAATTTATGCCAATAAATCATGAGAAAAATTTTATGCATAAAAACAATGTATGAATGCATGATGCAGTTTATAAAAACTTTTATATGCGCGAGGGTAAACGCCTATGATCAGTTCACCCAAAACAAAAGACATAGCGAGGGGACACCTATGGGTCGGTCCCAAACTTAAAAGTTTTGATAAAAGCACATGCGACTAAATAGGGCCAGTCTTGTACAAACCATTACTTAGTCATAAACCTGCGACAATGACGTATGATATAAATGCAGGAAAACAAACTGTCAGTTCTAGGAAGACCATAGTGACTACCCTCTAACCATAGGTCATGTTTTTGAGAGCCTACAGGTCGAATCCATGGCTCTGATACCATAATTGTAACACCCTATTTTGGAAAATGGAATGTCACGCGTGATTATGGCGTGTCATCAAAGCATACAAGGTAAATGTCTTAAAAACATTAATTGACCATAAATGGAAATACCGGAAACAAACATCGATTGTCCAAGTATAAGCTCATCACACACAAACATAAGTACTGCCAAGCAAAAGGACTAAACAATGTCCAAAGAAATAACTAGCAAAATGTATGATGAAATGCATAAAATAAAACGGCTGTTTGGGGAGAAAATGTGATTTAATATGGGATATTATCACAAATGGTTTGACTTAATGTGTTGGCTCATCCCGACATGTGCGAAATGTTTTCGAATATCGTGGCATATGTTAAGGGGGAGCAAAACGGATTTGCATATCAAAATGGATTTTCATGGTGACATATACTTACCCAAAACCCATTTATTTCACGACGATGAAGATTGTGGTGACATAAGGATGGTAGGATAGGTTAAGTCCTATGATTCTTCCAGAACCGGAGGAATCTTCCCAAGGACATTCCATAACTAGAAATAGTAGTCCTTAGGAAAGTTGGAGAAAGATTGTGAACGTAGCTGAATGTCGACCAAGTACTTAAGTTAGCACTGGAACAATCACAACAAGGTGCTAGTTATGACGTATTGGTAAGCATTGAAGGGGTTGAAGAATGAAAAAGAATTGTAAAGATAAAGGGTGTAAAGAAAGAAGCCCTCCTTACAACTTTAGGCAGAAACCGGGTCAATACATATGCTATTGAGATCATTGTTAATGATTCTTGATATTGAAGACAGACATCATGGACCCAGTGATGCAATGCACAACCCATCCCAGCTAACTCAGATATCTCTCAAAAGGTATTTGTTTTAATCACACGGAGACAACATGTTATCTATTGATTTATTCACTCCGAATAAATTGGTATTGAAAAGGTGGCACTCCTCTCCAGCCTCCGATCACTAAAATTCAAAATGCACGATCGAGTCTAGAGCCATTTGAGATCATCAAATATCTCATTAGGACACACTTTCATATTTCCTTGCTTCTTCACACACTGTGAAAAGTAAGAAATATTTTAAGAGTCCTACGCAAAATCTTCATGATCTTGCCTGAACATCCGAGTAATACGAAAGTATTTACAATGAAGATGGAAATCCTTCTTGAGCGAATGTCAAAAAGCTCATGGTAGGTGACTTGTGCGATTCTTTATGAATCAAACTTATGACAACTAGAAAGCAACATTGGTTTAATTCTTAAATGAATTTAAACACGTTCCAGGCCTCTATGCAATATCTCAGTGATCTTGCCAGAACACTCAGAGTGATACCTTAGTGTTCACGGTGATGAGTGGAAATCCTTCTAGTGTTAACCTCAAACAGCACTTGGTAGGTAACTTGCAAGATTCTATACGAATCAAGCTCGTGACAACTGGAAAGCAACGATGGTGCGGTTCTTAATTGAATTTCACTTGTTCCAGGAACATGAATTGACGGCTTCAAATCATGCGGATATTATTATCCAAATGATTCACTCTTTATGTTCGCAGTCAGCTTTGGACGGTCGAATAAAGAGAACGGGTTTACCCGCGAAATCCTGTCAGGAAGTTACTTAATTGAAACTATCCGTCACGGGTACGATATCTAATATCGTCCAACGGTCTTCACCGACCGGAGGTAAAATGCTACCGAATTAGAATGAAATGTTCAAAGCCATTTCGTTCGTGTCTACTTATGTTGCGGCATTTGAAGACGGTGGCGTTGCGGGATCCAAGAAGAAGTCGTCCCCGCATGCTTATACTTTGTGCACTTAATACCTCATCAAATTCAAGAAAGCCTAAAAGTTAAGTCTTCCGCTGTATCAAACTCTGAAGCTTTCAAGAATTACGAAGGTATAAGTATGTGGGACATGGCGTCACGAAGAGGCGAAGATCACAAGTGATGGATGCACGAGATCAAGGCAAGAGATTAATGCTCAAGATTGATATCAAAGATCACATCAACATGTTCACCAGAAAAGTAAAAGAAAAAGAAAGATGAAGACTACGAGCTCAAGACAAGCATAGTATGCTAGGTTTATCTTATTATTGTAACTTGGGTAATGCCCTTGTTTGGAGTGACCTCCCTCAGGGGGAGATTGTTGGAAATACGTTTTACGTATTAAGAAGGATCGGTCACTCCAACAATAGTCCATGTAATAGCTCGTAGTTTAGTTACTTGTCTTAATTAACAAACAAACCAAAGCCTAGCCTACAACATGTGTAGGCCGGCCCAAATGTAAGCCCAAGCCCATGACAAGGGCTTGGGTATATAAACCCTCTCCTTTGATGGAGAGGGTGGTGTGGTTAATCATTTTACACATAGTTCTCTTTAAGTTTCTCTCTCTAAAAGTGTGTAATCCACCATCTTTCTATCTCTTTCTCTCTCTAAAATATAAGCATAGATTTACATATCCTACAACAAGAACATGCAATTTTCACTTTTGCTGATGCAATTGACCAACAAGCCAAATTCAACCACTCAAATCTATCAAATATGTTATATTAATGATGTTTTAACAGCTTTTAACCCTAAGCATGCATAAACTCTAGGTTTCCCAAAATCTTAGGTCAAAATCAGTCAAACTCAACAAGATATAGTAGATTGTGTGATTCAAGGTTTCAAACTCAAAAACTTGCAGCAATCAGCTCTCAACCAGGCATATAGCAGATAACAACCACAAATACACACTTCTAACAACACAATAACAAGATTTGAACTCAAACAGGTAGTCCCAAACACCCTTTTTCAATCCAAAATTTAAACAAGTATAAGTGTGATTCAGTTTACCAAATGATTAATCTAGCATACCAACAACATTAACATGCAAGATTAAGCAGATTCAAGCCAAGAAAACAACAAGAACACAAGTAGAGCACAAATCCACCAAAAATCCAAATTTTATCAGATTTTCAAGGTTTTAAGACAAACCTCATGGATGTACATCCACACCCACGAATGTTAGAGCTTATGTGCTAGCTAGAACAAGCACAAGCTTCCAACAGCAACCCTGCTAAGATTCAACAGAGTTAAGAACAAAATAGTAAAATCAGAAAGTGAAAAAGCCTTTATTGATGCAACCTTGTTACCCCACACTTGATTATCCCCAATTTATAAGCCTCACCACACCTTGATAACACAATATCAGGATGCTATGATCAGCCCTATAGCCCAAGAATTCCAAGGTTTGAACAAGAACTTAGCAAAATATCAAGCTTGAAGGAAAAATGCAAACTTTTGCACCCTCCTTAAAAACAGGTTTTGAGATTCAGAAATATCAAACTAAGAACAATAATAAGCAGTTATAAATGATGGCACTTGAGCTTTCTTCAACATTTCAAACACATTTCATTAATTCTGAAAAGGATTTACAGAAAAGTGAACAACTAAAAATTCAAGAGCAAACTAAAATGTAGAAAGCTAAGTCCTTTATATAGGCATACAATGGACTAGTGAATGCATAAAAACGTAACCCTAAGCTTGATGAAGTCCCCAAATTGCCCTTTGCAGATTTTGAATTCTTGTGAATCATGTGACTCCTTCTTGTTGTTTAGTGGTAGTTGGCAAGTGAAAAGAGGATCCAAGGGCTTGTATGAAGCTTAGAAAGTAAGCCACAATATGGGACGTTGGATGACTGGCTTATCTTTGTCTTCTTCCCAAAAGTGTGTACAGGGGAGGTCCCATGTAGCATGTGGGTTGTTGGGGTGACCAATGTTAAGGTTAGGATGTGATTAGGACATCATTAATCAATAATCTGGAAGAGGTGGTGGTTTAATTTTTGCTAAAACAAAAATCCCCAATTATGTTCTTGAGTTGATGAACATAGGTTTTGATCTGTTTAATGGGTGATTAAGATTTAAATAAGTGTTTAAGGCGCCAAGGATTAAGAAATTAATAAACCTGGTGAGTGGGTTGTGACATGGATGAATGGTGCAATGTGATTGGTGGAGAGTGTGAGTGGGACAGGTGTCATGTTGGGAATAAATTAAGGCCAGATCACTTGAACGCTGACAAGAACAACTCAAGCGTTGACAAGAGCAAAGTGAGCGCTGACAGCTTAAGCGTTGACAAGTTAAAGTCAAGCGTTGACAGATTGAAGACAAGCACTGATGGAAGATGTGAGCTACAAGTTTATTATATTCTAGAATACTTCTAGTAAGGATAGAAACGACAATGTATTTTCTATGTTTATCTTTACCTAGAATAGTTTATACGTAGCTTATTGTACAAGGCTTCTTAGTCTATAAAAGAAGGCTTTTAGGTTAATGTTTAATATCAAGTTTTCATTAAGTTTTTCATTCGTAAACATCTTTCATTGTAAGCAAGTTCGACATCGATAATCAAAGTGAAAGTATTGTTTACATCTTGTGTTCTTGTTTAAGTATTAAATTCCGCATAATACTTAGATTCACAAAGCATACAACAAAGGTTTCTCTACGTGTTATACTTGATCTAATCTCGTATACACAAAGCTAATCGATCTAAGTTTGGGATCAACAAGTGGTATCAGAGCTTGTTGAGGAACTTTTGATCTTTGAAGAACACCAGAACGATATACAAACACCAAAACCCTAATTTTCTCAAAACCCTAAAAACATCATGTCTGAAGCAAACATCATGTCCTCCTCTTCATCCCTACCAAACATCAAGATTCCCATGCTTGATGCAACCAACTTTGACTTATGGAGATTCAACTTTGAACAATATCTAGGGATCTTTGACTACACACTCTGGGACATTATTGAATATGGAAACTCATTCAATAAAGCTCAAAAGATTCTGAATGCCATTGCGACAAGAACAGCTGTTGAAGGATGTCCTGATGAAGATAAGAAAGAAAAACCTGGAGATGGTAGAGCTGTAAGTGCTGAAGATATTGCAAAGAAAAGGGCTGACATGAAAGCCCTAAATATTCTGAAAGTGTCTCTGGGACAAGAAAATCAGCACAAATATAGAAGCTATGAATCTGCTAAGGATCTTTGGGAAGCAATTGAAGTTGCATATGGTGGTAATGCAGAAACCAAGGAAGAAAAGAAAAAGCAACTTCTGCATGATTATGCTGTCTTCAAAGCTCAGCCCAATGAGAAACTGAGCAGTGTGAGAAGCAGATTGCTTGACATCACAAGCAAATTATCCTTCATGGGGACACAAGTTGGTGATATTAACATCAATGCTACTTTTCTGAAAAGTCTTGGTGAGACATGGAAAATTGAGGCAAGATCTATTCTTGCCAATAATACTCACAAGAGCTCTTCGTTAGATGACATCTACAACAAACTAAGATTGTTGGAAGATGAGACTCTTTCAAGCAAAACTAGCACCAGCAACATGGCCTTCTTTTCTCATAGTGAAGGTCAATTCAATCAGCATGACTCTTTTATGCATCCAGTTACTGGATCACCATTTGTCAGCGCTGGAACAAGTCTTGTCAACGTCTCCTTTTCAGACGCTGACACATTCATGAATGACTCACCAAGAGTTAAACCTGCTGGCTTGGATTTGGATACTGTTTGTGCTTACATTGCTTCTTTGCCTAATGGTTCAGTGATTACATATGAGGACCTTGAGCAGATAAGTGATGAACACTTGGAAGAGATGGACATCAAGTGGAACATGGCTCTTGCTAGTATAAGAGCAAATAGGTGGAATAGGAGGTTCAAAAAGAAGATGACCTTCAATGCTAAAGACACTGCTGGATTTGATAAATCTAAAGTTGAGTGCTACAACTGTCATCGCATGGGGCACTTCATGAGGGAATGCAGATCTCCTAGAAGATCTGATGCTGGTAAACCCTCAAGTCAGGTTGTTAAAGCTCAAGAATCCAAAGCCATGGTTGCAGTTCAAGGAATTGATGGTACTGGATGGGATTGGAGCTATCTGGCCAAGGATGCTGAAGAGGACAAAGCTTTGATTGCTGACATTGAAGAAGAAGAGCATGTTGAATATGCTCTCATGGCACACTCCTCCTCTTCATCTGATAATGAGGTATATGATGATGCTTTTTGTAGCAAAGGTTGTAGGTTAAACACTGACAGACTTAACAAAGAAGTGTTAAAACTAAAAGAGGATATGAGCACTGAAAGGTGTAAATTATCCAATTACCAACTAGCTCTTACTAAAACTGAGAAAACCGTTTCTGAATATAAGAAAATGGAATTTGATTTAAAAGATAAGATAAATATCTTAAAACATGAGCTAGAGGGTAGTATGGATGTTAGAAATATCATGTCAAAAGTCAATAAAGACCTACAGGCTAAGTTAGATGAGGCCATTAAGAATAAAGATAATGTTGACCTCAAGATTCAAAGATTTGATAGAGCCACCCAAGCCCTAGGAGACTGTGTAGCTAAACAAAGAGATCCTAAGGATATGACTGGGCTTGGGATGAATGAGAATGATTACTCTCTGGTTCCACCACCAGCTGGTGACTTCTATGGTGTCATTAGAAAGGATTTATCTTGGACTGGTATTCCAGAATGCCAAGAAGAGGAATTTATTCCTCCACCAAGAGTTGTCACCCCAGTAGAAGAGTATCAACAAAAATTGACTGACCTAAATGAGTGGAAGAAAGCTAACCCTACTTTATTTGTTAAAGGAGGTTTGCTGTGTGAAAGTCCAAATGAGCCCACACCAATCACGAGCCATGAATCCCCACCCATTAAGGTTACTCACCCAGTAACTGGTAAAGCTGTTGACCTAGGCTCCAACACTGTTAGAAGACCTACCATTAAATATGCAGAGATGTATAGAAATAATAGGTCACCCAAGAGCTAAGTTAACAATCATGGAACAGGTTTCTTTGCTTCTAGACCTAAGAATGTGTCTAAGAAATCCTGTTATACTTGTGGTAGCTTTTCACATTTGGCATACAAATGTGTCAACGCTCCCAAAGTCAGCGCTGATAGGAACAATTTCAGCGCTGATAGGAAGAAAGTCAACGTTGTTAGGAAGTCAAACGTTGTCAGACCCAGACCTGATGTGCAGCAAAGTCCACAAGTGATTAGACCAGCCCCATTCTTTACTAGAAGGTCTAACACTCATGGACAAAGACCTTTTCAAAAGACAAATACCTGGTCAAATAGGCAATGGGTTCCTGTAGCAAACCCTAGGTTCAACGCTGATAAGGGTAAATTCAGCGTTGACAGGACAAAATCCAACGCTGACAGAAACGTGACCAGACCTAAGTATTTGCAGCCACAAGGTAAGGGGTCTAAAGCTTCTTCAAGCTTAACATGGAGACCCAAGAAAGATCAAAACCCTAATAATAATGGAATTTCAATGACTTGCAACAGGTTTAACTATATTTCAAAAGTCATTACAAAACCAATAGGGGTTAACTGGGTATTTCATCCTAAAAGGGATGAGAATGGGGTTGTTGTGAGAACTAAGTCTGTTCTTATTGAACAACCAGATGAATCCAAGTCTTCTGAGACTTGGATTCCCAAAGAAAACTAATTTGTTTTCTTTATGTGCAGGGCATTCAAAAGCAGATCAATGACTATGGATATTGGGATAGTGGATGCTCAAGGCACATGACAGGAAAGGAAGACTATCTGACAAACTTCTCTCCTATTAAAGATGGTGATAAGGTATACTTTGGAGGGGGATATGGAACCATCACAGGAAAAGGAACCCTTATCACCAATAATCTACGTTTTGAGAATGTCTTCCTGGTAAAAGAACTGGACTATAATCTGTTTAGTGTATCACAAGTGTGTGATAACAAAAATAAGGTTCTTTTCACTGATACTGAGTGTTTGGTGTTAAGCAAGGATTTTAAGATCCCTGATGAGAAGTATATTGAGTATAGAACACCTAGGCATAAGGACTTATACAATGTCAATTTAAATGGGATTAAAGTAAATAAAAATATGTCTTGTTTCTATGCTAAGGCCTCAGTAGATGAAAGTAATTTGTGGCACAGGAGACTAGGGCACATAAACTTTAAAAATATAAATAGACTTGTGAGGCTTGGTTTAGTTGATGGTTTGCCTGAGAAGGCCTTCTACAATGACCACTCTTGTGTTGCATGTCTTAAAGGCAAGCAGCACAAGGTCTCATTCAATTCCAAGCAGGTGCATACTAGTTCCAGACCTCTTCATATGCTTCACATGGACCTCTTTGGTCCAACTAATATAGAAAGTTTGAATGGCAAGTCATATTGTTTTGTTGTCACTGATGACTTTTCTAGGTTTACTTGGACATTCTTTCTAGCCATGAAGAGTGACACAGCTGATGTTCTTATTGAATTTATCACTCAAATTGAGAAAAGGTCTGGAAATGAGGTTAAGATGCTTAGGAGTGATAATGGTGTAGAATTTAGGAACAAGAAGCTAGATGATTTTTGTGCCAGGAAGGGAATTACTAGGCAGTTTAGCATTGCTAGAACCCCACAACAAAATGGGGTTGCTGAAAGGAAGAATAGAACCCTAATTGAAGCAGCCAGAACAATGTTGGCTGATGCTCACTTTCCCATAGCCTTTTGGGCTGAGGCTGTTAATACAGCATGTTATGTGCAAAATAGAGCATTGGTTAACAAAATTCAGAACAAGACACCTTATGAGTTACTTTTGGGAAGGAAGCCTAATATTGGTTTTCTCAGACCTTTTGGATGTCATGTAGTAGTCTTAGACACTAGTGATGCCTTAGGGAAATTTAGTGCAAAAGGTGACGAAGGTTACTTCATGGGGTATTCAGTGCAGAGCAAGGGTTATAGGGTTTATCTTAAGGAGGACAAACGTATTGTTGAAAGAGTACATGTTAGGTTCTTAGAGAATAAACCTAGTGATCCTGAAAGTGGTCCTAATTGGTTGTTTGATTTGGAACCCTTATCTAGAACTTTAAATTATATGCCTGTCACTAATCCAGACATTATGAAGGTAACTTCAAATGTTGTGGAAGAACAAGTTGTTCATGTTTCAGGTACACAGGTTGATGAAAGGGTTGGATCACAAGCAGAAAAGGCATCTCCTACATTTGAATATGTCACAATTCCTATTTGGACTGATGCTTTTGCTGCTGCTGCTGCTGCTGGACAAGAAAATGGTGGTTTCCAAATACCACCAGATACAAACATGCATGGTTCTTCAGGCGCTGACAAAGGAAAATCAAGCGCTGACAAGAGCAATTCAGACGTTGATGGCTCAGACGTTGACAACAACAGTTCAAGCGTTGTTAGCCCAAGCGCTGACAAGCAAGGTTCAGACGTTGACAACACCTTTGCACATCTTTTCTCTTCAAATTTTGAACAAGGTGGACCTTCCAATGTCCATGAAGAGATCCCTGTTGATCAAAGAGAGTATGATGAAGAAGATATTGGCAACATGGAGCGTGAAGTTGAGGACACCAGACTTGTTGAAGGAGGAGTTCTCACTTCCACAATGAAGAATCACCCCCCATCTCAGATCATTGGTGATGTTATGACTCCAGTTCAGACAAGAAGATCCCATCAAAGTCTTGGTGGATTTATTGCCAATATTCACAAGAAGGTTGATACCCCTCTTGTACAAGCATGTTTGTTTGCATGTTTTCTGTCACAAGAAGAACCCAAGAAGATATTTGATGCTCTCAAAGAACCAAGTTGGATGGAAGCAATGCAGGATGAGCTTCACCAATTTGCTATTCAGGATGTTTGGGAGCTGGTTGATTGTCCTAGATATGTCAGACCAATTGGGACAAGATGGGTTCTCAGGAACAAAAGAGATGAAAGAGGTATTGTGGTCAAAAACAAGGCAAGGTTAGTGGCTCAAGGTTATACACAAGAGGAGGGGATAGACTATGAAGAAGTCTTTGCACCAGTTGCAAGGATTGAAGCTATTAGGATTTTTCTAGCCTATGCATCTTGTATGGGCTTTACAGTCTATCAAATGGATGTAAAGAGTGCATTCTTGTATGGCACCATTGTTGAAGAAGTTTATGTCATGCAACCTCCTGGTTTTGAGGATCCTGAGAATCCAGACAAAGTGTATAGAGTCAAAAAGGCTATGTATGGCCTTCATCAAGCCCCTAGAGCATGGTATGGAACTCTGTCTACCTATTTGGTGGACAATGGATTCAAGAGGGGCACCATAGATCAGATACTATTTACAAAGAAGAAAGGCAAAGATGTGTTACTTGTGCAGGTCTATGTTGATGATATCATTTTTGGGTCTACTGATCCAAAGATGAGTGAGGATTTCTCCAAGCTCATGACAAACAAATTCAAGATGAGTGCTATGGGGGAGATGAACTTCTTTCTTGGTTTACAAGTTCAGCAGAAAGAAGAGGGTATCTTCATCTCCCAAGACAAATATGTTGCTGAAATCTTGAAGAAGTTTGGCTTTTCTCCACATGAAAAGAGGGCTTCTACTCCTATGGATAGAGAACACCCTTGGGGAAAGATTGGAGATGGGAAAGATGTTGATGTCAGGCATTATAGATCCATGATTGGATCCTTGATGTATCTTACTGCTTCCAGACCTGATATCATGTTTGCTGTGTGTGCATGTGCACGCCATCAAGTGACTCCCAAAGAATGTCACCTTTATGCTGTGAAGAGAATCTTTAGGTATCTAAGATGTTATCCAGATCTTGGTTTGTGGTACCCAAAAGATTCACCATTGGAGCTGATTGCATATTCAGATAGTGATTATGGTGGTGACAAGTTTGATAGGAAATCCATAACTGGTGGATGTCAATTTCTTGGGAGCAGATTAATATCTTGGCAATGCAAGAAACAAACAGTGGTGGCTAACTGTACAACTGAAGCAGAATATGTGGCTGCAGCAGCATGTTGTGGTCAAGTCTTGTGGATTCAGAACCAGCTGTTGGATTATGGGTATAACTTCATGCATACTAAGATATTTGTTGATAATAATAGTACTTTATGCATCATTAAGAATCCTGTGCATCATTCTAAAACTAAACACATAGAAATTAGACACCATTTTATAAGAGATTGCTTTGAGAAAGGTTTAATACAACCAGATAGGGTTGACACTGAGGAAAATGTGTCAGATTTATTAACTAAACCTTTTGATACTGGAAGATTTCAATACTTGGTAACAAGTATTGGAATGGTTAATCTCACTTAATATGTGTTTTGGATTCTTTTTGTAAAAGTTTGTACAGGATGATGCATTACTATTATTAGTTTTATTGGTAATTTAGATTTTCCACTATCTTTTTCTAACACTGACAAAGGTTGTTTGAACACTGATAAGTGTTTTTGCAACGTTGTCAGCAAATATAATTGTCTAACGCTGACAAATCTTCCTTCAACGTTGTTAAGTGTTATCGGGGCGTTGTCAGCAACAATGTTAGTTTTGTGGTTTTCAATCTAAATGTGCAGATGGTGTTAGCAGTATACCATTGGATACAGAGTTGCTTATGGATCAAAGGAGAAGCATTTGGACATGTTTTTGTTTATGGATGATGGTTGGAATGTTTCATTCCTATCTTGACATAAATTTTTTTATGTTCATGCATATTTTTGGCAAACTCTTTGTATCTTTGTTTAAGGGGAGGTTTTAGGAACCTTTAGGATTTTTGGGTATCCATATGATACTCTTATCACAATTCTAGATTGTGTCCACAGGTGAGTATGGGTTAGTTTTACTAAACCATGAGGCACTGTAGCATGCATAGTATATCAACTTTGCATGCTGCCAAGACATTTTTGGCCTAGAATTGGTTGTGGTCTGTTGGGAGACTTGGGAATCATTTTGATATGGGTTTTACCTGGAAGTAACAAGGATTTTATAAGGTAACTTGGTTGTTAAGAATTTTGGTTAGCAAGGGACACTAGAGGACTGTTATGTCTATCTTGCTTATGCAAGTGTGCATAACTGGACAGTGCTTGCCGCCCTATGATAATTATCAGCTTTTGGTTATCTTCTCTAGGATAAATTACTTGTTAAGGTCATTTTTCACTTTTTAAAACAATTTTATTTTTGGACGCTGACAAGATTTTCCAAGCGTTGTTGTGACCAAATTGGACGCTGACATGGCTTTAGGCGAACGTTGACAAGATTATAGCCGTTGGGCGTTGATGGGTTATATTTGACCGTTGACAATCAATGGGACCTACCCAGTTGTTACTTTTTGACATATTTTCAAGCCGTAATTTTAGGAGTTGTTACTTTCATTAAATGCATGAGATAACTTATAACTTTTTCAATATTTTCATGATTAGTTTTTGAAAATCTTTGCCTATTTTTGGGCCAATCACATGCATTGTTTATCTCCTATAAATTTGGCTCCTATTTTTAAACAGGGTATCTATAATTCTTGTCTAACACTTTTCTCTTATCAACCTTCATCTTCTATACTTCAAATTAACAGCTTTCATCAATGGCACCAAGATTTAACTCAGCAGAATTGGATTTGGGGTTCAAGTCTCAACACAACATGATTGCTTATCTTGTTGCTGATAATACTTTGTTCCCTCAATACACACAAATGGTGGCGTATTTGAACGCATCCCCATTAAGGTATGCTCTTTCTCATGCACCACTCATTCCAGTCACACACATTAAACAGTTTTGGAACACTGTAAGTTCCTCAACAGTTAATGGAGTGACCACATTAACTTCTATTGTTCATGGGAGATCTTGGGTGGTTACTGAGGCCTTGGTACGCCAGGCCTTGCATCTTAATGATGCTGATGGTATAACCATTCTTCCCATAACTGAAATAGAACAAGGGCTTAGGGCTTTGGGATACCCTATTCCTGATGAAGGTACTCTTAACAAGTACCATAAGCAGGAATTTCCTCCAGCCTGGAAGTACCTCATTCACATTCTCCTTCAATGTTTGAGTCCCAAATGTACTGCACACAATGAGATCAATAGATCCATTGCAACTGCTATTGTGTGTATTGCAACAGGGCAAAAATATAACTGGTCTAAAATGATTTTTGAAGGAATGTGTAAAAACAAGGGGACAAAAATGACTTTAGCTTATCCCCGTTTTCTGCAAATGATTTTTAATGATCAAAGATATTGTTCAAGGGATCACAATGATTTTTATAAAATCCCTGAACAAAAGAAAGCTATTTTTACCAAGATGAATTCACCACCTCATAGGGATTTACCTTTAACCCCAGCCATGCTTGCTGTTATTGCAGCAGCACAACCCCAACCAGATCCCCAACCTCATATTGACCCTCACCCACAACTTGAACCTATCCCTGAACCTTTACCCTCACCTGACCAAATGCAAATAGACCAAAATCCCTTTGACGCTGACACATCTAATATGGGTGTTGATGTGCCTATTTCCAACGCTGACACCCAACCATCACAATCCCAAACACCCCTTAACCAACCCATATCTACACCTTCTTCCACACCATCTTCCACACCACCTGAATATAGGTTGTTTAAACGCCAAAGGACTGCTGGGGTGTTCTCCTCTGGTGGTCCTAGCCATGAAGCAGAGAGAACCACCACCACAAGTGTGGCTGGTGACCTGGATGAGGCTGGGACTATTGGTTCTGGCTTAGCAGTTGGCCAAGGCAGTCCCACCATAATTAAGTCCTCATCCATGCCCAATGAACCTGACTTGGGAGGTCAAATCCCCATTTCAGAAGAGGGCAGACTGGAACCAATGACTCTTTTGGAATTGACGGCTGTCTGCATTAGCTTGCAAAAGCAGAATGCAGACTTGGTACAAATTGTCAGTCACCAAGGCCTTGAACTCAAGGAATTGAGGGAGAGGATTGTTGTTTTGGAGAGTGCTCATGCAAAGGGAGGTATAGAGGAGTCTTCCAAAGGGGAGGAAGATTAAAGAAATCTGAGTGATAAGAGCAGTCAAGATGGTCAATCATTGGATGTTGCTGAAGCTCTTACTACTTTGAAGGAACAAACAGGTTTTGATACGTCCTTGATCTCTCCAACCAATTTAAATTTATCATTTACAGATATGTTGAGAGAGGTTACACAAGGCGCTGAGGGAAAATATTTGAGCGTTGACAAGACAAGTTTGGACGCTGATAGAAGTATTTTGGGCGCTGATAGAGGAAATTTGGGCGTTGACAGATCTGCATATGGAGGTGATGTATTCCAGTCATCATCTATCATTAAGGATGTTTCTACTCAGGTATTATCATCTACCCTACCAACAATTGCACCAACAGATAAGGGTAAGGGTAAGTTGGTAGAAGAAATTGTTCCAAAGAATGCAGCTCAGGTTGAATTTGATAGAAGATTGGCTGAGCAAATGATGGAACAAGGTGAAAAGGAAAAGTCACCATTTGTTGTGACTTCTGAAGAAGAAAGTGATGGAGCTAGCTCAGATTCAAGTGTGATGATTGTTGAACCAGAAAGACTTGAGTATGGTGATGAGCTTGCTAAGGAAAAGCTGAGAGATTTAAAGTTGCAGATTGATTTTGATATGCCAGAGGTGGTTCAGATGTACAATTCTTGGGAAGAAAGCTGTATGGATAATCCAGACTTGACCATTTCAGATCAGATATGGGGTTTGGAAATTCTTCTTAGAGTTCAGAAGGATTGTAAGGTGATTTTAAAGCACAAGGCAAGCAACATTCTTTCAGAGTTGAAAAGGGATAGAAGGAAGCTCTACTTTATGTTGCTCAAATGTCATGGAGTTGGATGGACACATCAGAAGCTGAAGGCTTTGACATTTGATGAGTTGGAACATAGGGCTTATCCTATTTGGGTGAAAGTGCAGGAAGAAAACACTTTCAGACTTCTTTCAGATGAAAGAAAGGAGCAACTTGCAGAAGAGATGGAAATCAAGAAAGCTATGATAGTTCCCAGACCAGTGAAGAAGGGATTTACACTTGAGTTTCCAAAAGATATGAATCAACTATATCCAAGTGAAGCAGTCATTAGAAAGAGCCTTAAGCTCTCCCCATTAGAAGCTTTAGATATGGTGCATGTGTTACCACTAGATTCCAGGAATCCAATTGTGAGTTATGATGAAGATGAATGTGGATTCTGGAAGATTGGAAGATATGGCAAGGAGGTACACACTTTTACCACTCTCATATCTTTATTTGCAAGTTGTGATAGAGAAGACTTGGTGGACCTTTGGAGGTTGCTAGAGACCAAGTATGAGGCTGAAGCACCAACTTCAGCAAATGGAATAAAACTTTGGACCACATTCAAAAGAATGTGTGGGACAAAAGAAGAAGATCCTGAAATATGGAAGGATCTTGAAGATGACCTCAGTGGTCTTCAATGGAGGTTATATTCAGCTGCTGGTGTATACCATTTGAGTTCTACAAAGTTTGCTGAGTATTTACTTGTAGATGCTCAGTATTTCATATCCAAGGCTGTTTTGGAAAAGATGAAGGACATCCAGTTGGAGATAGACTATACAAGGGACGTGGCAAAGAATTTGATCAGATTTATTTATTACCAATATGATAAGGTTTGTCAGACTCCTCCAAGTTCTTAATGTTTATTCAGAAACTTGATCATAAGAGTGGATATCAAGTTTAGGGGAGGATTGTTGGGAATAAATTAAGGCCAGATCACTTGAACGCTGACAAGAACAACTCAAGCGTTGACAAGAGCAAAGTGAGCGCTGACAGCTTAAGCGTTGACAAGTTAAAGTCAAGCGTTGACAGATTGAAGACAAGCACTGATGGAAGATGTGAGCTACAAGTTTATTATATTCTAGAATACTTCTAGTAAGGATAGAAACGACAATGTATTTTCTATGTTTATCTTTACCTAGAATAGTTGATACGTAGCTTATTGTACAAGGCTTCTTAGTCTATAAAAGAAGGCTTTTAGGTTAATGTTTAATATCAAGTTTTCATTAAGTTTTTCATTCGTAAACATCTTTCATTGTAAGCAAGTTCGACATCGATAATCAAAGTGAAAGTATTGTTTACATCTTGTGTTCTTGTTTAAGTATTAAATTCCGCATAATACTTAGATTCACAAAGCATACAACAAAGGTTTCTCTACGTGTTATACTTGATCTAATCTCGTATACACAAAGCTAATCGATCTAAGTTTGGGATCAACATGTCACCCACTCATTAGTCTATGTATCTTTCTTGTCTAGCCAGCTTTAACCCCTTTCTTTTCAATCTTGTTTCACTTTGTAAATAATAGCACAAATCCGGATTTCCTTTGTTATCAAACTTTCCATTTTCACACTTTTGCCCCAAAAAGTTTTGTATAGTAAATTCAACGGTATTTCTTCCCATGTTGTGATTCTTGAGGGACTGATTTGGAATTTTCTTGATGGATTATGGTCTTAACTTGTATGATTGGCATTTTGGAGGACTGAAATTGCCAAGTCTTCATTTATGAGGGACCATTCTTGCCAAATGTTGAAAGTTAAGGGTCCTTTTGGTAATTTTGATATTTTCAAAGGACCAACTTGTAATTTCTTGTTCTTTGAAGGACTTCATGATATATTTGACTTTGAGAAGGACTAATATTGACATTTTAGCTTTGTTGAGGGGCTAAAATTGCCAATTCTTCATAGTGGAGGGCCCTTTTTGCAAATTTGACAAACTTTAGGAACCAATCTTGTAATTATGAAGATACAAGGGTATAAAGTGTCAATTCTTCCATATTGGAGGACCCTTCTTCATAATTCTTCAAGTCTTTAAGGGTTTTCTTAGGAAAATTCTTCATTAGGGCTTGGTTCATTGTGCGGCTTCGTTTCCCGTGTTCGTTTTTGTATGATTCTTGTGATCTTTTGTCATTTTCTCAATATCTGTACCTAAAATACACAAGCAACAAACACAAGCATATATATGGGTATTTTGATGATATTAAATGCATTTTAAGCCCTTTTTGGAAGATGAGACTATGTATAAAAGCAGTCTCATCACTCCCCATACTAAACCATTGCCGTGCCCTCACGCAATGCTAGAATAAGGTATCGTAGCACCTCCAATATTCATTTTTATTCACTTTATTGAACGATAAACTAGCTACACTACTACTATTGCTACTACTACTTGCGTTTTAGACATAATGTATGATTTTCATCGCAAAATGGGACGTTTAGGTTCATAGAATAAGAACACGTGAATGCTTCGTTAGAAATAATTTCATCGTCCTTAATTTTCACCCCAATTCCATGCCAAGCGTGCAACGAGATCATTGTCATTATAAGTTAGTAATGCTAACACTACTCATATGCCCTAATCACGTACTTATCCTCCCAATTTCCTAAGTTGTATCTCTTATATTTTATTTTATCTTGAATGTTTCACGAGGATACATTGTTTGACTTATGCGATAATAGAGATTTAGGTCTAAAAATAGAGTCCTAACGGTGTAACCAAGACCATCACATCAATAACCCCTCCTAATAGAAAACGATGTCAAAAAATTAAGTCAACAAGAAGAATCGATAAACACGGTTTTATAACGGTTTTGAACATGAGACTTATTACCAAGACTTTCATACGCCCCCTAACGGAAGGGCCTTACTATCTTTGGTTTACCTCCATCTTTTATTCAACTTCGCCATGAAGCTTTTATTATGACTTCGGTCTTGCCTTTCCTTTTATTATCCACCTCATCGGTAGTTTTATTAGCCAAAGACGTATATCCTCACGCTAAGGCGAATTTTGGATCTTTAAAGCTTCAAAGATTAAGGCTTGATTCACTTTTAATTTTGCATAGATTTTTCGGCCTTGGGGGGCTTCAAATTGTTTGCTTGATTTGGGTAAGCACTTGAAATCTTATAATTGGGTGAAGCTTTTGATTATTCGGGTGCCAATAGTTCAAAACCGTGACGTTGGCGATACCTTAATGTCTTCCCAATTTAATTACACGGAAGCTACTAGAAAAGACTAGAAACCCAACAATCCTAACTAAACCGCTAAGTCAATATTTATTAAGCAAAAAATATTTACATGCGAAGGGAGAATAAGCAAACAACGAGAACACATGAGTTTTTGAAAGAATACGAGTACTCTACGTTTAGCATAGTAACTTTTAATTAACCCTATCATTTCTCGTCCTCATTTAAGAGACTTAGCCTAATGTGAAGTTAAGAAATCAAAGCTAAGTGCTCAACACGCACGGTCGAGTCAAAAATTACTCTTATTCTCGCCATTGGAAAACCTACATTCGTGTCTTCAAACACTTATAAAACATGAGAAATTTTTTAAAATATGGCCATTTTTAGCCTTATTTTGCAACAAAACGATAAACAAAAAGATAAACTTTGGAAAGCGCGAAGGTTTGGCAAGGCAAGTATCTATTCACCCCCCCCCCCCCATACTAAAGTTAAACATTGTCCTCAATGTTTCGAGTCTAGGGGTGCAAACACCCCCATACTAGAGACGTAGTCGAATGCCTAATCTAGCATGGAAAGGGTGTAATCGTTAAATTTAAAGCCGTTTATGAAGTGTGATAAAAACCTAAGGTTAGAACATCAAAAGGATATATCATGGATATTGAGAAAGTCTTCCAAGCAAACGATCGAGTGCTCCCATAAAACGAACACGAGAGGCTCCAATCGTGAAGATCATGATCATCTAAAGTCCACAATTCACAAACAACCACGGAACAAAGGTTGAAAGGGCACAAATCCCCTCATGTTACTACATTAGAAAGCGATAATATTTACACAGGATAAACATGGGGCTCCCCCACGAGGCACCTCATTTTTTATTACCGAGTCATGAGCTCGACTCGATCCCCTCAGTACTAATTATCATTGGGTAAGGTGACTTGGTCGAGGTAGTTCAAGGATGGAACTTCCCCGCCAAAGTAGTGCTTCAACCTATGTCCATTCACCTTGAAATTAGGGCCATCATTTTGAGCTAGCTCGATGGTCCCATAAGGAAAAAATTGGGTCACGGTGAATGGACCGGACCAACGGGATTTCAACTTACCGGAAAAGATTTTCAAACGAGAATTAAAAATCAAAACTTGATCCCCAATGTTAAAAACCCGGTTTTTAATTTTAGAATCATGCAAATTTTTAGTCTTTTCTTTATAAATCAATGAATTTTCATAAGCAATGTCCCTCAATTCATCCAATTCATTTAATTGCATTTTCCGGTGTTTTCTCGCGGTCTCCATGTCATCATTACAATACTTTAGGGCCTAATAAGCTATGTGTTCCAATTCAATTGGCAAATGACAATTTTTTCCATACACAATTTTTTCCATACGAAGTGAACGAATTACCAAACACGGAAAAGTCATCCATGAAGACTTTCATCGTCTTCTCAATCATATCATGAAAAATAGTCATCATGCACCTTTGAAAGGTTCCCGGTGCATTGCAAAGTCCGAATGGCATTCTACGATAGGCAAACGTTCCATATGGACACGTAAACGTATTTTTTTCTTGATCACGAGGATCGATGGGATTTGGAAGTAACCGGAAAAACCATCTAAAAGGTAATAGAAATCGTTCCCCGCAAGACGCTCCAAAATTTGGTCCATGAAGGGCAAGGGAAAATGGTCTTTTCGAGTGGCTTCATTCAACTTACGATAGTCAATGCACACTCTTCATCCGGTCACGAGTCTAGTGGGAATTAACTCGTTGGCATCGTTTGGCACAACGGTCATTCCTCCCTTCTTAGGGACACAATGAATAGGACTCACCCAAGGGCTATCGGAAATAGGGTAAATCATTCCCGCGTCAAGGAGTTTAAGGACTTCCTTTTTAATGACGTCGTGAATTTTGGGGTTCACCCTTCTTTGACATTGGATTGTGGGCTTGTAATCCTCCTTCATTAAGATTTTGTGGGTACAAAATTTGGGATCGATTCCCTTAGTGTCGGATAACTTCCACGCAATTGCCCCTTTGTGATCCTTTAGAACATCGACAAGTACGGTTTTTTCATCATTCGAAAGTTCCTTCGCAATAATAACCGGAAACTTGTCGCCCTCCTCCAAATAGACATATTCAAGATGAGGAGGTAAATCTTTCAACTCGAGGATAGGTGGTTCCTCAATTGAAGATTTGGGCTCGATACTCATAACCTCCTCGGGTGGAGGAAATGAGAAATCGTTAAGAAAATCCTTGATAATCGAGAAGTCCTCATCGTTTTCGAGGTCTTCGTTACAAGTACGTGGAACATCGAATTCTTCCAACGTAAAACCACCACCTTCAAATTGAGTGAAGGTTGGTGTCGAGTTATCAAGGATGGGATCTAACATAGTGGGATTGCCACTATTTTCATCATCACCAAAACCTAGAACTTCTTGTGAAAATTCCTCACAAACCACGTCAATCATATCAACGAGGTTTATGGTTGCAACGGAATAAACATGAGAAATTTGAGAGTTTTGAGTTGCGTTTATAACAAGTTCCTCGTCGTTGAAACGTAAGGTGATCTTTCTAGCATGAATATCGATCAAAGCCATAGACGTATCTAAAAACGAACGACCTAAAATGAGAGGAACTTGAGGATCCGTGGGAATATCGACAACGATAAAGTCTACGGGATAGTAGAACTTTCCCACTTTCACAAAAACGTCTTCCGCCAATCCACATGTGGGAATCGTGGAATGGTCGGCCAACTCGATAGACATTAGTGAAGGAGTAAGATTAGGAAGATTGAGCGACTTGAAGATTGCAAGTGGCATCAAGTTAATGCTAGCACCAAGATCGGCCAAGACAAAGCATTCCTCCATATCTTGGATTGCACAAGGGATCAAAAATTTACCGGGATCACCGACTTTTTAAGGTATGCGATTAAGATAAACCGATGAACAACTAGACAATTGGTGCAATTTCTCCTTGTTGTTCATCATACTCTTAAAGTTAGCGGCAAATCGAGGCATCATGACCAAAGCATCAGCGAAACTCACATTAAAGTGCAAATCACGAAACATTTTTATAAAAAGATCAAATTGGTAATTGTCGCGCTCTTGAGTTTCTCCTTTCTAAGTCTCGATGGATAGGGCAAAGGTGGTGTGGGTTGAGGCATAGGCATAGCCTTTGGAATCTCGGGTTCCAATGTTGGTAATGGGTCAACCGTAGGTGTGGCATGAGCGGTACTTCGTGGGATTGGGACATGCTCCTTTTGGACCACCACCTCGGGTTCTTCCTCAATTGCTTCTTCCGTAGGAGCAATTGGTTGAGGAGTCGGTTCCTTTAGTGTCTTACCACTACGTGTGGTAATCACTTTCATCTCACCCTTAGGGTTTGATACGGTGTTGCTAGGAAGACTACTGGAAGACGGTTTACACATAATTGCCTCAAACATAGATGAGATTTTATCTTCAAACATGGATTGCCTCTTCTCGGCTTTAATCATCTCTTGTTTTATCTCATGTTGCCCTTGTTCCATTTTTTGTTGGTTTTGTTGTAACCTAGTTACATTTCCTTCCATCTTGTTGGTATGGATTTTAAGCTCATTAGCTAACTCATTTTTCAACTCTTTCTTCAAGTCGGTCTTAAACTCGGATCTTAGGCTAATGATTTCTCTTTGAATATTGTCAAACCTAGCATCATTCCCATTAGCGTATTCAACAAATTCATTTAGAAGATCTTTCAACGTTTGCAAACCTTTGTTGTTGTTTTGAAAATCATTTTGATTTTTGTTTGAAACTTGATTATTAGCCCCTTGATTACCATAGTTTCCCTTGTTGTAATTGTTTTTTAAACCAACTTGATTGTTGCGATAGTTGTTGTTAGCATTTTGATTTGAACCAAAACCCGGTGGAGTCAATTGATTAGAGCGGGTAACTTGACCGTTTTAGTTGTAAGTTCCCGTGGCCAGGTAGGCACTCGAAGTGTTACCACCGTTGGTAATGCACTCAGAGAAATCATGACCTCCACCAAAATACATGCATGAAACCTCAACCGCTTTAGCCGTAGCGGGAGCACTTGGTTCTCCAACTTTGAATTCAATCAAAAGACCTTTAAGCTTATCAAAGATTTGTTTTCCAAGTTCGCCTCAATTTGGCAAGCATCTATGGTAGTAGACAAAGAAGGTGAAGCCGAAGACGAAGCCTTACGAACACTAGACGTGCTACGAGGACTATACACCTTAGATCTATTCTCAATTATCACCAAAGCTTCCTCAACCGTTATACACAAAAAATTACCACCCGCGGCGGCATTTAGATAATCCCTTTCATGATAATTAAGTCCATTGTAAAACGTGTCAATTTGATGCAAGTCAGAAAAACCGTGATGAGGACATTCATGTAACATTTCCTTAAACCTAAACTCTTGTGAAAATTTTGAAATCTCGTTTTTCAAGTGCGTAGTCTTAGAGGGTGGAAAAAATTGGTTCACAAACTTAGACACGAGATCCTTCCACGTCAATATAGAATTGGGTGGCTCTTTCTCTAACCAAATTTTAGTGGGCCCCGCTAGAGAATACGGAAAAAGCATCATCTTAATCGAGTCATTCGAGACATCCTTAAACTTGCAAGTGGCGGTAAGACGATTGAATTGGCGGATATGGTTGTGTGGATTGTCCTTCTCATCACCACGGAATTTGTTGTTTTGGATCATCGACAACAAATCCGTTTTCACCTCAAAATTCTCCGCAAGGATAGCGGGAATCACAATAGCCTCTCCATAACCCTCGATGGGTGCTTGAAGTAACTCCATCATAGTTCGATTTGCCATGGTTGGTGCTTCTCTTACAATGGGTTCGTCAATAGGAGACTCCTCACTAGAAAGATTAGGAGTGGGAGTTTTTTTCTTTCGTTTACGTGCACGTCTTGCTTGATTACGAGTTAGCATAAATGTCACGTACAACGAGGGGATGAGCAAAGAAGATTCTTTTTGGTGTTTTGTATTTTTCAATTTTTTTTGTGATTTTTGATTGTATTAACCTTTTTGGATTTTGGTGAATGTATTAAGTAGACAAAAATCTACAAATCTCTTCCTTAATCAAATCTCTTGATTAAAGAAGCCTCAAGGAATGAAAACGATCACGTGAAGTGAACGCCTTCGATGACTTTAGAACGTTGGTGGAACACCAAAACGTTCAAGAGGGTTTAATCAATGAAACCAAGAAAGTATATATGATACTTAATAATACTTTGGGCGGCAAAACCCTCGATTAGCTCTCAAAATCAAATACTCACAAGCAAGCGGGGAAACGAGGTGGCGCGAAGCACTTAAGGGCCTTTTTCCTTAGGATATATTTTATAATATCCGCCTTATACCCACCTTATAGTTTGTATTTTTCAAAATTGAGCTTCACGAAAGTATTTATCAATTTTTGCCTTTTTCTTTGGTTTGAGATTCGAATACAATGATTGGGTAAATGACCTCCCAAGTCAAGGTTGTGATTTATCACGTATTTGGAGTACTTGTGAATTTATTGTTCTACGTATACAATATAGTAATAGTATTCACACAAAAATCAAAAACCGATAATACGTATTAGTATAGTGCTACTAATACAAATACTATTATGGTTAGTATATAAAAACAACAATTCCAAATCAAAACACAACACGTCTCCCCGGCAGCGGCGCCAAAATGATAGTTGAGTTTTTACGTCTTTTAGGAAAAAGAGCGTAATTAGGGTAAGTACAACGATTTAGGAAAACCGTGCACAAATGACCCTAGAATGAGTTCGTTCTCAAGGAGGCTTGGTGTGTGTGTAATGAAATAATTAACTTTGTGATTATAATGTTATGAGAAAGAAAATAGAAAGGGGATAAGAAGAGAAAGACGGTTACGATGACGGATTACACTAAGACAAAAGGTCGTACACGTAAAACCGTAAAAAGCACAAAAATTAAAAATTTACCCTAAAAATCACTAACAATATTCTAAGGGTTTACAAAAAATCCAAACTTGCTAAAACCTTTTAATTAATTAAATATTAACTTTTTAATGCTAATTAAAGCCCTAAAAATCAATATTAACTAGTAAAAAGTCCCAATCAAGATCTTAAAGTTTGTAAACCTTTAAAATAACCTAATTAAGCTAAAAAGTATTTTTCAAAATTTTAAAACCACTAAAAACTATTTTAAAACAATTAAAAACTATTAAAATCTATAAAAACTCAAAATAATTCTAGAAAATAATGAAAAGACCCTAAAAATATTTGGAAATTTGTAAAATTCCTAATTAAGTGTTTAGAACCTAGAAAAAGAGTAAAAACTTAGAAAATCAGACTTTTAATTTTTAATAATAAAATAATATTAAAATATTAATAAAAATCCAAAAATCCTAAAAAGTTCTAAAAAGTTGCAAACTAGCTTAATTTAACCTAAGTAATACAGAAATGAACTTGAAATCACCTAAATACCCTTATTGGGCCTAGAAAATGGGCTAAACCCAAAACAGATCCCTTAATGGGCCAAATTGAGCCCAAAATGAAAAAGTGACCCAAATAAGCCCAAAAAGCACTACTTGACTCAAAATTTGATTTTAAACAACTTTTTCCAAAGGCCCAAAAGCTGAAAATGTGAAATAAGCAAGCTTATACCAAACAGCTTATTCTTAATGGGCTTTTTGGCCTATTAAGCTATAAGCTAATGTCATAAGCTCAAATTAGACACACAAGCTTCTTTTGAGCTAAATAAGACTTCTGCAAAAAGAAATTTAAAATAATCCAAAGGAATAAGCCTGAAACTGGAATAAGCAATCTACAGAAAACGACAAAATAGTCGTTTTTGAGTTCTAGGCCACCCCAAGAGCTGATTCAAGTTTCTAAAGCTTTTAAATGACTTAAATAAGTTAAATCAACAAAAAGTTTTCAAATAAGCTGACTCAATAAGCTGTAAAAAGCAAATAAGAACTTATAAAAAAAGTCAAATAAGTTGGTTTTCTAGCAAAAAGTCAAAGTCAAAGTCTGATAAGCTCCAGTCTAATCAAATGGGTCAAATAATGAAGATCTATCACAAAAAATAAGTTGTTGCAGGTCTGGATAAGCAATTATAGCTTATTGATAAGCTGAGTACAAATTAACACTAGCAGGGCTAGTTTTGGGTGTTGAGCAGTGGGAACTTTTCCCATTGCTTGACTTGTAGACTTTTTTGTCTTTAGTGAACTTTTTGGAGATTCAAGTTTCAACAAGGCACCCAAATGATCATTGGATCATAAGGAGTCAATACAAACAAAGAAATCAACAATCCAACAAGCCAATTTGTACAGTTAATTCAATTAAGCACCAGATCTACCCCAGACTTGAACAAATAAGCAGAACAGGTTCAATAAGCACTTAGAGCAATATTCAGCCAACCAAACTTAACCAAATGCATACACAAGCTATATTAAACTTAAATAAGCAAGTCTAAACAAGTTTCATGCAATGATTCACAGTTTTAAGCAAGATTCAAGCAATTAAAGTTACTGATGAACACAAGAACATGTAGTTTTCACTTTTGCTGATGCAATTGACCAACAAGCCAAATTCAACCACTCAAATCTATCAAATATGTTATATTAATGATGTTTTAACAGCTTTTAACCCTAAGCATGCGTAAACTCTAGGTTTTCCCAAAATCTTAGGTCAAAATCAGTCAAACTCAACAAGATATAGCAGATTGTGTGATTCAAGGTTTCAAACTCAAAAACTTGCAACAATCAACTCTCAACCAGGCATATAGTAGATAACAACCACAAATACACACTTCTAACAACATAATAACAAGATTTGAACTCAAAAGGTAGTCCCAAACACCCTTTTAACTTTTCAATCCAAAATTTAAACAAGTATAAGTGTGATTCAGTTTACCAAATGATTAATCTAGCATACTAACAACATTAACATGCAAGATTAAGCAGATTCAAGCCAAGAAAATAACAAGAACACAAGTAGAGCACAAATCCACCAAAAATCTAAAATTTATCAGATTTTCAAGGTTTTAAGACAAACCTCATGGATGTATATCCACACCCACGAATGTTAGAGCTTATGTGCTAGCTAGAACAAGCACAAGCTTCTAACAACAACCCTGCTAAGATTCAACAGAGTTAAGAAGAAAATAGTAAAATCAGAAAGTGAAAAAGCCTTGATTGATGCAACCTTGTTACCCCATACTTGATTATACCCAAGTTATAAGCCTCACCACACCTTGATAACACAATATCAGGATGCTATAATCAGCCCTATAGCCCAGGAATTCCAAGGTTTGAACAAGAACTTAGCAAAATATCAAGCTTGAAGGAAAAATGCAAACTTTTGCACCCTCCTTAAAAACAGGTTTTGAGATTCAGAAATATCAAACTAAGAACAATAATAAGCAGTTATAAATGATGGCACTTGAGCTTTCTTCAACATTTCAAACACATTTCATTAATTCTAAAAAGGATTTACAGAAAAGTGAACAACTGAAAATTCAAGAGCAAACTAAAATGTAGAAAGCTAAGGCCTTTATATAGGCATACAAGGGACTAGTGAATGCATAAAAACGTAACCCTAAGCTTGATGAAGTCCCCAAATTGCCCTTTGAAGATTTTAAATTCTTGTGAATCATGTGACTCCTTCTTGTTGTTTAGTGGTAGCTAGCAAGTGAAAAGAGGATCCAAGGGCTTGTATGAAGCTTAGAAAGTAAGCCACAATATGGGACGTTGGATGACTGGCTTATCTTTGTCTTCTTCCCAAAAGTGTGTGCAGGGGAGGTCCCATGTAGCATGTGGGTTGTTGGGGTGACCAATGTTAAGGTTGGGATGTGATTAGGACATCATTAATCACTAATCTGGAAGAGGTGGTGGTTTAATTTTTGCTAAAACAAAAATCCCCAATTATGTTCTTGAGCTGATGAACATAGGTTTTGATCTGTTTAATGGGTGATTAAGATTTAAATAAGTGTTTAAGGCGCCAAGGATTAAGAAATTAATAAACCTGGTGAATGGGGTGTGACATGGATGAATGGTGCAATGTGATTGGTGGAGAGTGTGAGTGGGACAAGTGTCACCCACTCATTAGTCTATGTATCTTTCTTGTCTAGCCAACTTTAACCCCTTTCTTTTCAATCTTGTTTCACTTTGTAAATAATAGCAAATCCGGATTTCCTTTGTTATCAAACTTTCCATTTTCACACTTTTGCCCCAAAAAGTTTTGTAAAGTAAATTCAGGGGTATTTCTTGCTATGTTGTGATTCTTGAGGGACTGATTTGGCATTTTCTTGATGTATTATGGTCTTAACTTGTATGATTGGCATTTTGGAGGACTGAAATTGCCAAGTCTTAATTTATGAGGGACCATTCTTGCCAAATGTTGAAAGTCAAGGGTCCTTTTGGTAATTTTGATATTTTCAAAGGACCAACTTGTAATTTGTTGTTCTTTGAAGGACTTCATGATATATTTGACTTTGAGAAGGACTAATATTGACATTTTAGCTTTGTTGAGGGGCTAAATATGCCAATTCTTCATAGTGGAGGGCCCTTTTTGCAATTTTGACAAACTTTAGGAACCAATCTTGTAATTATGAAGATACAAGGGTATAAAGTGTCAATTCTTCCATATTGGAGGACCCTTCTTCATAATTCTTCAAGTCTTCAAGGGTTTTCTTGGGAAAATTCTTCATTAGGGCTTGGTTCATTGTGCGGCTTCGTTTCCCGTGTTCGTTTTTGTATGATTCTTGTGATCTTTTGTCATTTTCTCAATATTCGTACCTAAAATACACAAGCAACAAACACAAGCATATATATGGGTATTTTGGTGATATTAAATGCATTTTAAGCCTTTTTTGGAAGATGAGACTATGTATAAAAGCAGTCTCATCAGTAACCAGCTAAGCGTAAAAAACTGTGAACTTCAGTCGCTGATGTCGGTCTTGGCCACTTGGTAATAGCCTCAACCTTTGCTGGATCCATGGTTATTCCTTCTGCTGACACAATGTGGCCTAGGAACACCACCTTGTCTAGCCAGAACTCACACTTGGAGAATTTAGCATACAACTTCTTCTGGCGAAGTATATGTAGTACAATACGAAGATGGTCTTCTTGTTCCTCCTTTGACTTAGAGAAAATCAGAATGTTGTCAATGAAGATAATGACGAACTTGTACAGGAACTCATGGAAGATACGGTTCATCAAATCCATGAAAACAGTTAGAGCATTGGTAAGGCCAAATGGCATGACTACAAATTCGTAGTGTCCATAACGTGTACGGAAAGCAGTCTTTCTGATGTCCTGCTCTTTAACCCATAACTAATGATAGCCCGACCTTAGATCTATCTTGGATAAATGCTTGGCCCCTTGGAGTTGGTCAAACAAGTCGTCAATGTGTGGCAACAGATATCTATTTCTGATGGTGATCTTGTTAAGCTCACGATAATCTATGTAGAGACACATATTGTCGTCCTTCTTCTTTACGAATAGAACCGGTACGCCCCATGGAGAAGCACTGGGTCGAATGAAACCGCGTTCCAATAGTTCGTGCAGTTGTTCCTTTTACTCCTTTAGCTCTATAGGAGCCATGCGATAAGGAGCCATAGAAATTGGCTCAGCTCTTGGGATGAGCTCGATATTAAACTCCACTTCACGAGCAGGTGGTATGCCCGAGAGTTCTTCTAGAATCACTTCTGGGAATTCTGACACGATTGGCTGATTCTGGATAGATGGAGATTCAGCCTCCAGATCAAGAACAGTAGCAAGATAGCCCTCGCAACCATGTGATAGTAGTGCACGTGCTTGTAAGGTTGAAATTGTTTATACAGACCTTCCGGGTACGAACTCGTATTGAATGTACTCTGGTGCATTTACATCACCGAAGATAACCCGATACGAATGACCGTCAATGGTGGCGTGATGTTTGGATAGACAGCCAATGCCTAATATCATGTCAAAATCGCACATATCCAATGGAAGTGCGTCAACTGGACTCTTGTCGTCAAACTCTAGGGGAAGGCTCTTATACCCATGGGTTATGCGTACAAAGTCTCTTAATGGCGTGGAAATGTTTAATACATTCTCTAATGGCATAGGGGATATCCTAACATTCTTGGCATAAGCAGTAGAAATGACCAAGTGAGTAGCACCCGTGTCAAATAAAAAACATGTAGCTTGACCATACATATACAAGATTCCAGTGATGGTACCTGTAGACTTCTTGGCCTGATCACGAGAGGTCGTGTACACCCGCCCAGTGGTAGGAGGTGGCTTGGAGTCGGCATGTCCAGATGTGCCCTCTATCTCACCCTTGCGGCAGTCCTTCATGCGATGACCAGTAAGGCCACACTTGAAGCAAGCGTCGGTGTCGCGGTGACATGTCCCTGGGTGCCTACGGTTGCAGGTAGTGCAGAGAGGGTGAGTATACCCTCCAACAGGTGCCCTTACTGGCTGGGAGCCTGTTCAGAAAAGTACACATGAGACATGGTTTGTGGGTACAAATAGGACAATGCAGAAAATCATAAGACATAATACCAGTGATAGCTGTACGGTTAGGCTGTGAACCTCTGCAGTCCTGCTCCCTTCCGTTACCGTGATTCCTGGTAAAAGATGCTGAAGTGTCAGAATTATGAATCATAAACATGTAACGAAAGAAAAGAGTAAGTTTTAGGGACCTGCTGCTGTTGGAGTTGCCAGCGTTGTTATGGTAATTATCATTACAGCCACGCCTATCCGTAGCAGAACGGTCTTGGGTCTGACCGTTACCCTTGGGCTGAGTAGGTTGTTGCTGAGTAGCCGGTTGAGACCGGTCCCCAGTCTTCTGCCTAAAAGATGCAGTTTATAAAGAAAGATAAATTTTAGGTGATTCTAATCATAAGAATGGTGGTATTACTTTTTGCTCTGTAGTTAGTGATGGGGTTAATGGTAGTAGACCTAGTGTGTTAGGTCCAATGCCTGTTCCAGTATGTGATAATCCTATTTTGAATAAGATAAATATTGATGAGGGTCCTAGGATATTGTAAATGGGTGATAAACTTGTGGATGGTGGTAATAGGGCTAGTGCTACGTTTTCTTTCAACAATGCTGAAAAGTGGCCTAGTCTACCTAGTAATGGGAATAGTGGTAAGAATGGGGAAGGTAGTACTGTGAGTGGTGATGTTGTTATGGAAGAGACGGTTAACAATGTGGTTTCTAGTGCATTTGTTAAAGCTGTTCAGGGTATGATGAATAATGATAATAATAAGCTTAAGGCGTACCCTGTTGAGAGTAATGACAAAGGTGAGATGAGTGTTGATTTGGACCCTATGATTGAGAATGGAAGTAAGAGATGGGTGTTAACTCTGGTTGGGTATTTTGTTGGGGTAAAAATGACTTATATAGAAATCATGGGTCATTTAAGAAGAATGTGGAGGGGACGTGGCTTTGCTGAAGTGATAACGAATGAGAGTAGGTTATACTTTTTTAAGTTTAGATCAGAAGAGGGAATACAGTACATCTTGGAGAATGGGCCTTGGTTGGTGGATGGTTTACCTTTGTTTGTGCAAAAATGGGAACCGGGTTTGTGCATGGTAAAACCAGAACCGACAAAAGTACCACTATGGGTTAAAATTTGGAATGTCCCACTTGAAGCTTGGAACTGTGAAGGTATTGGAAGATTAGCGAGTAGAATTGGTAATCCTGTTCTTATGGATAGAATTACAACTTCTATGTGTGATAATGCTCATGGTAGAGCTAGTTTCGCGAGGGTTTTGGTTGAAGTGGAAGCTAATAGGGGATTGCCGGATACTATTCATGCTACTTATAAGAGTTTGGGTAAATCGATGGATTTGAGGGTGGAATATCCGTGGAGACCTCCTATATGCTCTTTCTGCAATGTGTTTGGTCATAGCCATGCTAATTGTTCTAAAAGTAGTGTGAGTGAGGTTGTGAAGAATGTGAAGACTGTTGATAAGGGTAAGGGTGTGGCTGTTGAGGGTAGTCATTTGGAAGATGATGGGGAGTGGAGGACTGTGGGTAATAGAAGGAATTATAACAATGAGGGTAACACTTCTTATGGTCCTAGAAATGAGGGCAATATGTCTATTGGACCCAAAAACAGGGTGTTTGATAATGCTACTAGGGGTGGTTATTATGGTAGAGGAAGAGGTGGTATGGGTAGGGGAGGAAGAGGTGTTGGTGATCAGACATTTTATAGGGAGGGAAATGATCAGCAAAATATGGTTAAAAAGAATTATGTGGCTACTAATGGTAACAAGGAAAATATAGATCCAAAAGGTAATGAGACAAGTGTTATGGAGGTGGATTCAGGTAGTAATGTTGTTGCGAAGGAGAATTTGGTTGCTAAGGGTAATAATGAAAAGAGTGATACTGTTGATAAGAATGTTAAGAAAAATGATGTGATGAAGGCTAGTACTAGTAATAAATTTGATACATTAAGTAATGAGGAAGGTGTGGAGAGGGTGTTAGATTGGGAAGTTATGAGAAGTAAAATAGATATGGCATGTGAAAAGGGTGTTCATATTACTGCCAGTGAGAAGGGTCACTGGGATGATGAACTTAAAAGCTATTTTGTTAGAAAGACTCATGAGGTTACTAAAAGGGCTACTATCAAAGAACTTAGGTCCAATATTGCTTTGCTTGGTAAACAGATTAATCATAGTAATAAAATGATTGCTATGGAGTCAAAGAGTATTGCGGATCAAAGGTTTAGGACAATTATGGTGGAGAAGAGATTATCTGAGAATGAAGCGTATCAGGATGTTTATGAGGAGGTGTATAATGATGAACTTGATAAAATAAGTGTCCTTGAGTTAAGAAGACAATGTGCTGAAGTTGAATTATTTATAAAAACCAAGAAAGCATTCACCATGAATGAGCTTTAATAATTGGTCTGATGACAAATTAGATTTTTATAAGGCTTCTAATTGTAAGAGTGTATTTAATTTGGCTGTACAAGCTATTAAGAATAGTAACCAAGATATTGTGCAGGAGGATGTTGTTGAAGATCTGAGTGCTAGTGCTCAGTTTGCTGCTAGTGATGTTCCTTCAAATGTTATGGATTCGGATATTAGTTTGTTACAGGATATGTCTGCTTCCCCTCACCCGTTTAAATGTGTACAAACATAGCAACGTGGAATGTCAAAGGGATCTGCAATGCCCTGAGACAGTCAGAGGTTAAGAGTTTTATTAGTGATAATAAGGTTGTTTTTATGGGTATCATAGAATCTCAGTTGAGGAAGAAATTTGTGGATAGGGTTTGTAATGATGTTTTTCAGGGTTGGCCATGGGTTTCTAATACTGTGGATAGTTGTAAGGGGTGTCGGATAGTTGTTGGGTGGGATACCAATGCTATTTTGGCCACTCTGTTGTCCCAAAGCAGCCAAGCTATGCACTTCTTAGTTACTTTTATTAAGGATAATGTTAAAATGTATGTCTCTGTTATCTATGGTGAGAACTATCTTACACCTAGAGTTAAATTGTCTAAGAATTAGGTGGATCATAGTAGTATTGTTGGTGATAAGCCGTGGGTGATGATGGGTGACTTTAATGTCATTCTGAAAACTAATGAGAATTCTAGTGGGGCGTATATTAGGTTCAATGAAAGGAGGGATTTTGTTGAATGTGTTGAACAGTTAGGCATGAAGGATATTAAGATGTGTGGGATGTTTTATACTTGGGTTCAAAGGATGAGGAATCCGGAGTATGGCATATTTAAGAAGCTTGACAGAGCTATGGGTAATAAGTTCTTTTTTGATCTTTACCCAGCTAGTTTTGCTAAGTTTATGCCGTATATGTCTTCGGATCATTGTCCTGTTATATTAACCATTCCTGATGTTAGTATGTTTAAAGCCAAGTCCTTTAGATTTATGAATTTTTTAGATGATAAAAAGAGTTTTATTGAAGTTGTGAAGGAGAATTAGGATATTGAGATTAAGGGCTTTGCTATGTTCAAACTTGCAAAGAGGCTTAGGAATTTAAAGAAGTTTTTAAGAAGGCTTAACAAAGAGAATGTAAATGTCTTTGATAATGTGAAAGCTTGTAAAACTAAATTAGAAGGTGTTCAAATTGCTCTTGACAAAGATCCTCTTAATACCATGCTTCGTGACCAAGAGAGTGTGTGTATGAAGGATTACAGAGATGCCATGTCAGATGAAGAGAAGGTCCTCAAACAGAAGACTAAAATTGAATGGTTGAAGGAAGGAGACTCTAATACCGCTTATTTTCATAATACCATTAAGGGTAGAGTGAGTCGAAACAGAATCCAGATGTTATATAATGGGTATGGTGAGATTTGCTATGCTGATAAAGTGCCTGATATGTTTGTCAAGCACTTTAGTTCATTCCTTGGAACTTGTGATGATATCATTCCCATTGATGATCCTTCTAGCCTGTTTATGAAGAAGCTTAGTGTGGAGAAGTCTGTGAACCTCATCAAGCCAATTTATGATGCAGAGATCAAGGAGGCGCTTTTTAGTATCGATGACAACAAAGCTTCGGGACTCGATGGCTATACATCCAAGTTCTTTAACGCTGCGTGGTCTGTGGTGGGTGGTGATGTGAGGGCAGCTGTTCGTGAGTTCTTCATCAGTGGCAAGATGTTGGGTCAGTTAAACGCTTCACTTATCTCACTTATTCCTAAAATTGCTTCCCCTGCTAAGGTAACTGATTTTAGACCTATTTCTTGTTGTAATGTGGTTTATAAGACTATTAGTAAGGTCATTACAAATAGGATTAAGTTGGTTTTAAATGATTTGGTTGATGTTAACCAGAGTGCTTTTATTCCGGGTAGACTCATCAGTGATAATATTCTTTTAGCCCAAGAATTTATGAAGGGTATAATTGGGATATGGGTGTCAGAATTTGTGCGTTTAAGATTGACATACAAAAGGCTTATGATACTATTAGCTGGGAGTTTTTGGAGTTCTGTCTTAGGTGTTTTAGATTTCATCAGGTTATGATTCAGTGGATTATGAATTGTCTAAGGACTGCCACTTTCTCGGTTTCTGTTAATGGGGAGACACATGGGTTTTTTAAGGCTAAGAGGGGTCGGCAGGTTGACCCTATATCACCATATCTTTTTACACCTATTATGGAAGTCTTAAACCTTATGGTGAAAAGACAAATTAAGAGGGATAGAAAGTTTAAGTACCATTCTGGTTGTCAAAACATGAAGATTAGTAGCTTATTCTTTGCTGATGACTTATTAATGTTGTGCCATGCTGATTTGGACTCTGCGTCTATACTTAGGAGGGGTCTTGATGAGTTTTCTGTGTCGTCAGGGCTTTACCCTAGTATGACTTTGAGTAATGTCTTCTTTTGTAACACCCCTGATATGGTGAAGGATGAAATTAAGTTAGTTATGCCTTTTGATGAGGGTATTTTGTCGATTAGATATCTTGGGGTACCTCTTGTCTCTAAAAGGATAACTAAAAAGGATTGTAGTTTTTTATTAGAAGTTTTACAGAACAAGATTAATAGTTGGAACAATAGGGTGTTGTCCTTTGTGGGTAGGTTACAGTTGATCACCTATGTTCTTTCGTCTATGCAAGTATATTGGGGTTCTCTTTTTATCATTCTGTTAGCTGTTTGTGATGACATTGACAATCTTCTAAGCAATTTCCTTTTGGGTAACAAAAGTAAGGTTGGTGCTCTTGTTAGTGTCAAGTGGATTGATGTTTGTGTTCCGAAGAGTCAGGGGGCTTGGGATTAAAGTCTATGCATAATTGGAATAATGCTCTTATGACTAAACACTTATGGCATATTCTCTGTGATAAAGACTCTATTTGGGTTAAGTAGGCAAAAATTCATAAGCTTAAAGGTCAAAATATTTGGAGTATTGAATCTAAGCGTAGCATGTCTTGGAGTTGGAGACATATCCTTACTCTTAGGGATATGATTAGAGAGTTTGTTTTTGTGAAGATTGGTAATGGGAGATATTGTAATGTTTGGTTAGATAGATGGCATGATAGAGGACCTCTTAGTAAACTCATTACCCATAGGATGATTGATTTGGCGAGATTCTCTGTTAATGATAAGGTTATCAGCCTTATTGATAACGGAGTTTGGCTTTGGCCTGTTAATTGGATGGGTCATTATGGGGAGGTGCTAAATTTCCCTGTGCCTATGCTTATTGATGAGAAGAAGGATTTAACTGTCTGGTGGGATAAGGGTAGAATTGAAAGAAAATTTAGTCCGACTGAAGTGTGGAAAGCCTTGAAGCCAGAAAATCCATATGTGATCTGGTATAAACATGTTTGGTATACTCAATGTATACCTAGACATGATTTTATCACTTGGCTTGCTATAAAGGAAAGACTAAAAATTGGGGATAGGTTAAGGAAATGGTTCAATGCTAGGGATGTGTACTGTTTTTGTGTGGTGATCCACATGAATCTCACAGCCACTTGTTTTTCTCCTCTAATTTCTCTAAAAGACTATGGGAAAGGCTTAAGCCTATGGCTCTCTTGGATAATGTAAGTCATATATGGCCTAGTGCTATTTTAGGGATTGTGAGTTTTCCTGCTAGAAATAATATTGTAAGTGTGGTCCAAAGGTTGTTATTTGGTGCTTGCATCTATTACCTCTGGCAAGAAAGAAATAATAGGCGTATGGGATTAACACCTAGAGATATTGTTGGTTTGGTCAAGATTATTGTGGATACTATTAGGTTGAAGTTACTTAGTCTGACCATTAGACCTTCCTCTAATGTTATTAGAATTGCTGATATATGGAATGTTAAACTCTGTAAGGACAATACTTCTAGTAATAGAGTAGGCTTTGATCCTTGCGTTACTAATTCCTCCTAATTAGTGTTGTTTTTGTTGTGGTCTGGTGGGTATGCTGGTCCTTTGGTGGGACTGGTTTATGGGATTGTAATAGGTCTTGGGTCCATGTTTGTTGTATCTATGACCTTAGCAGGAATAGGAATGGATGAGTTTGCTGGTTTTGCAGGGCATATGGAGCTGCTTTGCTATGGATGGCTGGATGTTTATATCATATTATTATGCATTGCTGGATGTGCAGGTATTGGTATATGTATCTATCTCTTATTTGCTGAGAGTTGGGGGGAGGACTGTTTTGGATTGGATTCGGCAAGGTTTGATGTGCTATTAGTGGATGCATGAGTTTTTTTATGGATTGTGTGCCATTCTTTCATAGAGCGTGCTGAAAGATGTGCTGTCTATGTTTGGAGTGGTGCACTTTTCCTTGTTCTAACTCTATATATAATATTTTAGTTTCCAAACCTTGTTTTTGTGATGCTTGTCCTCCCTTGTTATATAATAACCTTGTATCTGTTTAATGTCGTGCAGATAGATTCTTAGGTTATTGCATCATGGAAACGATTCTAGCTTAGTTGTACTCTTTCCCCCTTTTATGGTTTCCCACTGGGTTTTACATAATTGGGGGTTTTGAGGAGGCAATAAGCTGGATGTGCTACTATGGCACCTTTCCTTTATTTTTGCATGTTTCTGATGGCGTTGTGAGTAGGTTTCTTTGCCTACTGATCTAGTATTAGCTTGGGGATGGGAGTTACCATGGGGGATGGATTGGTTGTCTTGGTTGCTTCCCTTTGTGGTTGAATCAAGGCAGTCATGTATTCTGAAGTGGGTTCTTATCACAGCTTAAGTACTGATCTGTTTCTGAAGTGCCATGGAGATGCAGAGCTTGGTCTTTATCATATGGGATCAAGTTTTTAGAGTTATGGGTATGCAGGCTGTTATTTTTTCTTTTAATGGCTTGTATTTTGGTAGTTTTCTTGATATGAGAATGGGATTTGTCCATTTCCATATTCAAGTTTCTGTTTATGTTTTTTAGTACATTTGAGTATGGTATTGTTGTTATGCCAATGTTGGTTGCTATCGCTTGTTAAATGGGGGTGTGTCCCATTTAATTTTTTTGTTAAGCTATAGTTTTGTACTCTTGGCCTTTAGGGATCTTTTCTTAATAAATTTACCATTAAGAAAAAAAAAGATAAATATTTGGATAGTACTAAATGAATTGAAATGATCACCGCTGAGTGACGAAAATATACCTCTTCTCGGGTCTCTCTACCTCACCGAATTCATCTCTCTCCTGAAGCATCTCCAGCTTACGTGCTGCATCGGCTACTTGTGCCACCGTGTTGAAGGTAGCGCATACCAAGTTATTGGCGACCGATGTACGAAGAGCCCAACGAAAGTAGTATGCTTGCTCTTCGGAAGTACCTACTGTTGCGCCAAGAAAACCAGCCAAACGAAGAAAGCGCTGCATGAACTCGTTGTTGTCCCCAGCTCTCTGCCTGATCCCGTGGTACTCCCTCTTCAGCTTGTCCTGCTCAGCCTTAGGGAAGAACTGTCCCATCACTAACTCCCTGAACTGAGCCCAAGTCAAGCCAGCCACCCGATTGTCACCTCCCTCAAACTGCTTCACTGACTTCCACCATCCAAGCATGTCGCCTTCAAACTTGTAACAGGCCAACATTGCCTTGAAGACAGGGTCGCAGCCTATTGCATCAAATATCTTCTCGATATGAGCTAGCCAGCTCTCAGCCTCATTGGGGCTGTCAGTCCTCTCGAAGGATCGAGGACGTTGCTTGTTGAATCGCTCCAGCCATGTGATCAGTGTTGCTGGAGGAGGAGGAGGATTAGGATGATGGTGTTAGTGCTGATTGTTGGCAGCTTGCACCTCGACCCTGATTTTGTTCCTCATCTGAGGAAGCATGGCCTGCATCGCAGCTTGAACTGCTGCATTGAGTTGTTCCTGCTCGCGTGTGAGAACTATCTGACAGTATAAAACAACATGCATGATTAAACTGATTAAAACATAATATATATTCATGAAAAAAAATTTATGCCAATAAATCATGAGAAAAATTTTATGCATAAAAACAATGTATGAATGCATGATGCAGTTTATAAAAACTTTTATATGCGCGAGGGTAAACGCCTATGATCAGTTCACCCAAAACAAAAGACATAGCGAGGGGACACCTATGGGTCGGTCCCAAACTTAAAAGTTTTGATAAAAGCACATGCGACTAAATAGGGCCAGTCTTGTACAAACCATTACTTAGTCATAAACCTGCGACAATGACGTATGATATAAATGCAGGAAAACAAACTGTCAGTTCTAGGAAGACCATAGTGACTACCCTCTAACCATAGGTCATGTTTTTGAGAGCCTACAGGTCGAATCCATGGCTCTGATACCATAATTGTAACACCCTATTTTGGAAAATGGAATGTCACGCGTGATTATGGCGTGTCATCAAAGCATACAAGGTAAATGTCTTAAAAACATTAATTGACCATAAATGGAAATACCGAAAACAAACATCGATTGTCCAAGTATAAGCTCATCACACACAAACATAAGTACTGCCAAGCAAAAGGACTAAACAATGTCCAAAGAAATAACTAGCAAAATGTATGATGAAATGCATAAAATAAAACGGCTGTTTGGGGAGAAAATGTGATTTAATATGGGATATTATCAAAAATGGTTTGACTTAATGTGTTGGCTCATCCCGACATGTGCGAAATGTTTTCGAATATCGTGGCATATGTTAAGGGGGAGCAAAACGGATTTGCATATCAAAATGGATTTTCATGGTGACATATACTTACCCAAAACCCATTTATTTCACGACGATGAAGATTGTGGTGACATAAGGATGGTAGGATAGGTTAAGTCCTATGATTCTTCCAGAACCGGAGGAATCTTCCCAAGGACATTCCATAACTAGAAATAGTAGTCCTTAGGAAAGTTGGAGAAAGATTGTGAACGTAGCTGAATGTCGACCAAGTACTTAAGTTAGCACTGGAACAATCACAACAAGGTGCTAGTTATGACGTATTGGTAAGCATTGAAGGGGTTGAAGAATGAAAAAGAATTGTAAAGATAAAGGGTGTAAAGAAAGAAGCCCTCCTTACAACTTTAGGCAGAAACCGGGTCAATACATATGCTATTGAGATCATTGTTAATGATTCTTGATATTGAAGACAGACATCATGGACCCAGTGATGCAATGCACAACCCATCCCAGCTAACTCAGATATCTCTCAAAAGGTATTTGTTTTAATCACACGGAGACAACATGTTATCTATTGATTTATTCACTCCGAATAAATTGGTATTGAAAAGGTGGCACTCCTCTCCAGCCTCCGATCACTAAAATTCAAAATGCACGATCGAGTCTAGAGCCATTTGAGATCATCAAATATCTCATTAGGACACACTTTCATATTCCCTTGCTTCTTCACACACTGTGAAAAGTAAGAAAGATTTTAAGAGTCCTACGCAAAATCTTCATGATCTTGCCTGAACATCCGAGTAATACGAAAGTATTTACAATGAAGATGGAAATCCTTCTTGAGCGAATATCAAAAAGCTCATGGTAGGTGACTTGTGCGATTCTATATGAATCAAACTTGTGATAACTGGAAAGCAACAGCTGTTTAATTCTTAACTGAACTTAAACACGTTCCAGGCCTCTACGCAATATCTCATTGATCTTGCCAGAACACTCAGAGTGATACCTTTGTGTTCACGGTGATGAGTGGAAATCCTTCTAGTGTTAACCTCAAACAGCACTTGGTAGGTAACTTGCAAGATTCTACGAATCAAGCTCGTGACAACTGGAAAGCAACGATGGTGCGGTTCTTAATTGAATTTCACTTGTTCCAGGAACATGAATTGACGGCTTCAAATCATGCGGATATTATTATCCAAATGATTCACTCTTTATGTTCGCAGTCAGCTTTGGACGGTCGAATAAAGAGAACGGGTTTACCCGCGAAATCCTGTCAGGAAGTTACTTAATTGAAACTATCCGTCACGGGTACGATATCTAATATCGTCCAACGGTCTTCACCGACCGGAGGTAAAATGCTACCGAATTAGAATGAAATGTTCAAAGCCATTTCGTTCGTGTCTACTTATGTTGCGGCATTTGAAGACGGTGGCGTTGCGAGATCCAAGAAGAAGTGGTCCCCGCATGCTTATACTTTATGCACTTAATATCTCATCTAATTCAAGAAAGCCTAAAAGTTAAGTCTTCCGCTGTATCGAACTCTGAAGCTTTCAAGAATTACGAAGGTATAAGTATGTGGGACATGGTGTCACGAAGAGGCGAAGATCACAAATGATGGATGCACGAGATCAAGGCAAGAGATTAATGCCCAAAGATTGATATCAAAGATCACATCAGCATGTTCACCAGAAAAGAAAAAGAAAAAGAAAGACGAAGACTACGAGCTCAAGACAAGCATAGTATGCTAGGTTTATTTTATTATTGTAACTTGGGTAACGCCCTTGTTTGGAGTGACCTCCCTTAGGGGGAGATTGTTGGAAATACGTTTTACGTATTAAGAAGGATCGGTCACTCCAACGATAGTCCATGTAATAGCTCGTAGTTTAGTTAACTTTCTTTATTTATTAAACAAGAACAAGCCTAGCCTACAACATGTGTAGGCCGGCCCAAAATGTAAGCCCAAGCCCATGACAAGGGCTTGGGTATATAAACCCTCTCCTTTGATGGAGAGGGGTGTGGTTTCTCATATTTTCACATAGTAAACATTTCTTTCTCTCTCTAGCTTTGTGTGAAATCCACCATCTCTCTATCTCTTTCTCTCTCTAGAAACATAAGCAAGATTTACAATCCTACAAATGGTATCAAGAGCCATGGGATGATTGTATTGTTCATGTGTTTGTGTTCTTGATTCATACGCCATTTTTGATCCATTTTCACACGTCCAAAATTTTTTTTTTGTGTTTTTGATGGTTTTTTCTTGATACAAATCTTCTACATAGTTGTGGTAGGGATTTGGTATAGTTACTTTGGCTAAAAACACAAATTTTTGGTGTTTTGATCATTTTTTGGCTTAAAATCACGAATTGGTTGAGTTTTGTCCGAGAAAAGTGGGAAATATTCCGATCTGGTCATCGGAAAGGGGTTTATAGTACATTCCGATCAGTGTAATCGGAATAGGGTTTAGGTATTCCGATTGGTATTCAGATTGGGTATATTCCGATTGGTATTCAGATTGGGTATTCCGATCACGGCATTCTGATTGGTTGGTATTCAGATTGGGTATATTCCGATTGGTATTCAGATTGGGTATTCCGATCACGGCATTCCGATTGGTTGGTATTCAGATTAGGTACATTCCGATTGGTATTCAGATTGGGTATTCCGATCACGCATTCCGATTGGTATTAAGATTAGGTACATTCCGATTGGTATTCAGGTTGGGTATTCCGATCACTCATTCCGATTGGTATTCAGATTAGGTACATTCCGATCAAGGTATTCCGATTTGGGAGATTCCGACTGATATTCCGATCACTATTCCGATCAACATTCCTATAACAAAATTATTCCTTAAAAAATTTCGAACAATCGTGTGTAATTTTGACTTGGAATTTTTGGTTTATTGAGAACATATTTTAGGGGATTTTAACATTGTTTCTCGACTTCAACTCACAACAACAAACACATTTACTTTCTTTCATTGATCGATCAAAGTTTGTAAATCTTAACTTATTGAAATGGAGTACACATCTCTTACGGATAAGTCCATCCTCTCGGGTACGGATAATCGTCCACCAATGTTGGTGAAGACTATGTATGAGGAATGGGCTTCCCGAATGGAACTTTATATGTTGAACAAGGAGAATGGACATCTAATTTGGGCATCGGTGCTCAATGGACCATTAGATTATGGTACCGTGACGGAAGGTACGACTACTCGTCCTCGCACAACGGGTGAGTTGACTGGAGATATGAAGATTCAAGATAAATGTGATAAGTATGCAACAAACATCATTCTCCAAGCCCTTCCTCCAGATGTCTACAAACTCGTCAGCAAACATAAAGTTGCCAAAGAGTTATAGGATAGAATTTGGGTTCTCATGCAAGGCACCTCGTTAACTAAACAAGAACGAGAGTGTAAGCTTTATGATACTTTTGATAAGTTTGCCTATGTGCCAGGGGAGACTCTTAATGATTACTATCTGAGATTTACCCTATTGTTGAATGAGCTAAATATCTATGGCATGGCGATTCCTACCTTTCAATTGAACACCAAGTATTTGAACACTCTTCCTCCAGAATGGAAAAAATACGTGACGGATGTTAAATTGGCTAAGGACTTGCATAACACCAATGTGGATCAACTTCAAGCTTTTCTTCAACAACATGAATGCCATGTGATCGAGGCTCGGTTGTCTACACCTCAAGTTCATGATCCACTTGCAATGTATGCTTCTCAACAAAACATGGCTTATACTTATCAACAACCATCATACTTGCAGCAGCCACCACCACACATCTATCAGCAACCATCCTATCAACCACCAATGATGCCACAGCAAGAATATCAACAAAGTGTTCATCAACAATCTTTTCCACAGCAACCACAATATCAGACATCACCATCACAAGCCAACACTTCTCCAATGGGCTATACTCCTCAGCAAGGATATTTTCCAGTTGAAGCACAACCAGCACAGGATTTTTACTCTAATGAACTTCCACCAATCCAAGCACCGGTCTTTACTCCAAATGATACGCCAGCTGATGTTCTAAACCATCTCACTGCTTACTTGTCAAAACTTGTTGCTACTAGAGGATTTCCACCAACAAACAATCAGCTCCGCACTTCTTCAAATCCTCGACAACAAGCCACTGTTCAAGATGGTCAAGTGACGGTGCAACCTATTCAGGGAAGGCAAAATTCATATGGACCTCCTACAAGGACTGGGAACAATCAAGCTGTGAATTCTCAAGCTAATGGAAATGGAAGTCCTAGTGGTCCTAAAAAGGTTGTGACTTGCTACAATTGCCGAGGACAAGGTCATATGGCTAGGGAATGCACTCAGCCGAAAAGGAGGAGGGATGATGCATGGTTTCGTGAGAAGATGTATTTGGTTGATGCTCAGTCTAAGGGGAAGATCTTAGATTCAGAGGAGTTAGCATTTCTTGCAGACCCAGGGGCAGCAGATACTGAAGGCATTGCAGTCGTTTCTACTTCTAATGCAGCTTATCAAGCAGATGACCTTGACGCATATGATTCTGATTGTGATGACATTCACTCTGCCCAAGCTGCTCTCGTTGCTAATCTCTCTCACTACGGTTCTGATGTCATCAGTGAGGTACCAACCACATCTAATAATATTGATGATAACCAACATCAAGTTGGGCATGAAAATGACAACCTCGAACAGCATTCGGGAATAAGTAATTCAAATGATGTGGTACCCAATCCAACACATTTGAGTGAACCTCAACCAAATGCTACGACGGGTATGGAATCTTTTGCTCAACATGATTTGGTCATGGTGCCTAAACATATTATTGATCAAATGCATATGGCCCTCAGACAATCCGTAGATACGAATTCCACCCTAACTGCTGAGCTTGCGTTGCATAAAGAAAAGGTCAAAGCTTTTGAAATGGTCCCTCAAGCAGAGAAAATAACATGTTCTGAATTTGACCAATTTCGTTTTGAAAAGATTGAACACTTGAAAGAAATAGAATCATTAAAAGCTAATCTTTCCAATGAATTAAAAGCAAAAGAGTCGGTTGTCAATGATTTTTAGAAACTTAAAATGGATTTCGAAACTCTCGAGTCTAAAAAGGTTGAATCAGAAATTAATGCTACCAAACTTCTTAAATTCAAGGAACAACAGCTTTTAAAACAATACGCTTCCACAGAAAAGGTTCATCTTTTAACTAAATCATTTCAAGAATTCGAACTTAAGCGTCTTCAAGATTTACCACCTAATCCCGGTTATGCAAAACAAGCTCAGGAATATATTCCCGGTCTTTATGATATGACCATAATTGGCAAATCGAAAGAAGCACCTTTTGTTCGTAGTACTGAGGAGACACAATCACTTGGGGATGAAACTCATTCTAAAATGCTTTCAAAATTCCATACAATTGATTATGATCAACATAACAAAGATCAATTTTCGAAAAAGACACGCATTCGCTTACAAAAGGAATTAGCAGAATTAACAGTTCTTGTGCCCCAAAGTTTGTCAAATGAAAACCTTCCTAGTACGTCTCCTACACTCGTCAAAAAGGATTTAACGAAGTTAATTCCACCGGTAAGTAAGGCGTCCGTTAACTTAAATACGGTTCACCAACACTTAGTCGATTTTGACAAGGTCATTTTGGAACGTACGACGGCCACGGCCATAACGGAAGGTGAATGGAACTTTGAGCACACTAGAGCTGCGTTTCGAGATGAAATTGTTCCGTTTGTAAAGAATGTTAAAGCTTGTCTTCGTAATATTGATCAAGATTTGTTTTTGGAAATAGAAGAAGTTAGACGTGTTTTCAATGAAATGGAAGATGCTTATGAAAACAGTTTACTTGAAATAGAACGGGTTTCACGCCATAATGATCTGCTTCTGAATCAAGTGATGTTTCATGATATAGTTTCTGTCTGTGTGAATACAAGTGTTGATAATGATTCTATTGTGCATAATATTGAATCTGTGGATAATGTGGTAGATAGTACTTGTCACGAATCTGACGCTGAATTTTTAAAGCTTCAAGATTCATATTCTTCGCTTTCAAAATGTTTTGATGAGATTCAAACACATTGTATTTCGCTTGAATGCAAGCAACAATTTATTCAAGAAATCTTTGAAACGTCATTCGAAGGTGTTAATATCGATGATGCAAACTTTGAAAAGAATTTTCGATTGAATTTACAATCAAAACAGCGTCAGCCAAGTGACAAGGTTGCTAAGTCTTTGCCGATAGCCATAGAGAAATCTAAGGAGAATAACTGTGTGAACGTACTTGAGGCCGCTGAGAATTTTAAACTTGATCTAGATAATCGAGTTTCCAAGATTTTGTCCAAAGTTGATAACTTAAAACAGAAAAATACACGACTCTTCGATTCAGTAAAGCCCGCATGTGTTGATACCACTGCACAGAATCAATCATTGATTGAACAACTGAACCGAAAGTCGGTGGAAATATCTGATTTGAGGGAACAAATTTGTGATAAGAATCTGGTCTTGGTTGAGTTAAAGGAAACACTTCGAACTCTAAAAGGTAAGAATGTTGTGGATAACGCAGCCACTATCTCAGTATCGTCCTCTAGTGCAATCAAAAGGAACCTTATAGCCGTCACACCACCTAACAAGGGCCCTAGGACTAAACAATCTCAAACTTTGGTCACTAAAGATAAGGCAGAATCAAAACCAGCTTCTAATTGTTGATCCCAAACTTAGATCGATTAAGCTTTGTGTATACGAGATTAGATCAAGTAATACACGTAGAGAAACTTTTGATGTATTCAACAATCTAAGTATTATGCGGAAACTAATACTCAGAATGAAGAACAACCAGAATATATGAATACCAAACTTTCACTTTGATTAATAATAACAATGAAAGATTACAATGAAAGTGTTATGAGATATGTGGAAAAGATGTATGTGAGATATATATTATGTCTAACCTTAAGGCCTCCTTTTATAGGTTTAAGGAGCCTTGTACAAAAAGCTAAGATCAACTATTTTAGGAAGAGACATAAGATAACCATACTCAAATAACTTATTGACTAAATCTTTTAAACATTTAAGAATATATTCTGAATTCTTATCTTCATATTTTGTCCACCAGCTTGAAGAATTCATCATTGGCTGATTTAGTCCTTGTCTTTGTCTTTAAGATTCTTCTTGTCAACGCCTTGATAATTCGTATCAGCGTCTCATCTGTCAGCGTCTCGTTTACTCTTGTTAGCGTCTAATTTCCTTTTGTCAGCGTTCAAGTGACTTAGCTAATTTTATTCCCAACAATCCTCCCCTAAACTTGATATCTACTCTAGTAATCAAGTTTCTGAATAAAATGAAACATACATAGAGGATTCTTACAAATATACTTATCCCTGAATTTGAGTAATAATAAATCTCGAAAAGTCAATCACTCAAATCACTTGTATAGTCAGCCTTCACTTGGTCTTAATTATCTTCAACACCTGTAGAGTCTTTGGAGCTTTCTTTGTTACTTTTGTCACTCAAATTTGATTGCTCCTCCCCTTTTTAAGACTCCTCTCCGAGATCAATATACAAGGACAGAACCAGGAACATCCTCCTTGCATCAGCTTCCAAAATAACAATCCTTGACAATTTGTACCATTTATGTATTATGCTTTTACAAGCTAATACATATTTTCGTCAATTCCATTAATGTCAAAGGTTTCATACTGTCCTCATCCACATTCGGGAAATGAATCCTCAATGTTGATTCATAGGACATGGGGATGGAGTTACTGATGATAAGACTGACTTGACCTGCATTAAAGCTAGTGCCAATAGTCATAGCCATCTCCATAACACTATACACCCTTGTGAAAGTGATCTCTGCTGCTACTAGATGTCAATCACTAGGAAAAACATCTCAATGATCATTAGGCTTCCAGATATCCAAAAATTTGAAAACTGTAAGGGTGATGAAACGTTTTGGGACTATAAAGAAGTTTATAAATCACACCAGCTAAGATGTCATAGCATAAAATGTACTTGAGAATGCATAAAACCTTAGTTAAAACACAAACAAAGGTAATAATCCTAAGGAAATTAACTAGTCTCTAATAAGCAAGAATGACAAACACTGTTCATGCATACACTCATGCAAAAGCATGATAGACACACATGAACTCTAGAGTCCTTTGTTCACAAATGCCCCAAAGAGAAAGTTAACTCATATAAAACCTTTGTAACTCCCCAAGTAAGCCCAAAAATATATCTACCCCAAGTCACCCATACGACCACACCCAATTCTAGGTCAAAAGTCTTGGTAGCATGCATGCAAAATAAATTACGTGCATGCTACAGTGCCTCGAGGTTTAGAAATTCCAACAATTTCATAATGAAAGAGCCTTCACTATCTCTAACCCCCACTCACCAGTGGACACAATCTAGAATCGTGCAAGAGTGCTCTAAGAGTACCCAAAAACCTAAAGGTTTACCTCCCCTTAACAGAAGCATACAAATCATTATGTGTGAAGAAGCAAAATTTTATCTCAAGATAGGAATGTAAACACTCCAACCATCATAAATAAAAGTTTGCAATTCTGTATCCATCCAAATGTAGCTCCATTTTCCTGCATAGTTAGACAAAAACCACAAAAACACACCAACAGAGGCTACCCTTTCCCATAACAATGGGTAGAGATAACATGTTAATGGATAAAAATAATATTAGTGGAAAGACCAACAATGCATGTTCCTTGAGCATCCACTATCCCAATATCCTTGATCATTAACCTGTTGTTGGATAGGCTGCTCAAAAAGAAAACAAATTAGTTTTCTTTGGAGATCCAAGCCTTATCAGACTTGGATCTGTCTAGTTGTTCAACTAGAGTGGTCTTATTCTTTACCCCAAATCCCTGTTCATCCCTTTGGGACCTAATCACCCAATTTTTTCCAATGAGTCTAGTAATGACCTTCTCAAGATATTTAAGTCTATCGCAACTCATTGAGATACCATTAAAATTGGAGTTTTGTTCTTGTTTAGGTTTCCATGTTAACTGGGATGATGCTTCAGACCCTTGACCCTTATTAACCAAGTATCTTTGTTTATATGGTCTAAAATAAGGTCTCATACCAAACTTGGAGCTGTCAGCGCTGCATTTGTGCCTGTCAGCGTTGAACTTGTTCCTGTCAGCGCTGAATTTTTTCTTGTCAGCGCAGAATTTGTTCTTGTCAGCGCTGAATTTTTTCTTGTCAGCGCTGAATTTGTTCCTATCAGCGCCCAAAATAGGGTTTCCTATAGGAACATACTGTCTGTTTGACCAAGTGTTGGTCTTTTGAAAGGGCCTTTGTCCATGGGTATTAGCTGCCTTAGAGAAGAAAGGAGCTGGTCTAGTAGCCTGTGGTCTAGTGTGGACAAAAGGTCTATGGTTAACATTGGATGACCTATTGTCAGCGAATGAATTGTATCCACTGACACAATTATAGGCCAAATGAGAAAAGCTTCCACATGAATAACAAGCCTTTTTGGATACAAACTTAGGCCTAGACTGATAAAACCTTGTCCCATTAACACTTTCTTGGCTTTTGAGTGACCTAGGTTTCCTATACATTTCAGCATATTTAACACTAGGTTGTTTCTTAATTGGGGAGCCAAGGTCAACAGTTTTGCCAGTGGTTGGGTGTGTTATCTTGATGGGGGTAGACTCTTGTGTGGTGATAGGGGTAGGGTCATTTGGACTTTCACACAATAAACCTCCCTTAACAAACAAAGTAGGGTTGGCTTTCTTCCACTCATCTAGGTCAGTCAGTTTTTGTTTATACTCTTCAACTGGGGAAGTCACTCTAGGTGGAGGAATGAATTCCTTCTCTTGGAGTTCTGGCAAGCCAGTCCAAGATAAGTCCTTTGATTGGACACCATAGAAATCCCCAGCTGGTGGTGGAACACCAGTATAATTATTCATCCCAATCCCACTCATATCCTTAGAGTCTCTTTGTTTACTAACACACTCTCCTAGGGTTTGTGTGGCCTTATCAAATCTCTGGATTTTAAGACTCACATTATCTTTATTTTTGTTAGCCTCATCTAACTTAGCTATCAAATCAAGATTAACCCTGTTTGTGATATCTTGAATATCTTTACTTTGATGTAACTCATGTTTTAAGATATTTATTTTATCCTTTAAATCAAACTCCATTTTCTTATACTCAGCTACTGTCCTTTCTGTTTGGGTGAGAGCAATTTGATAATTAGATACTTTGCATCTTTCAGAACTTGCCTCATCTAATAATTTTACTATCTCCTTATTTAGTTTTTCAGTATTTAAACGACAAGAAGAGTTATCACATACCTCATTATCAGAACATGAAGAAGAATTGGAACTTGAAGTAGACGTGGCCGTAACTGAAAACATCATCAGATTCTTCTTCACCTTCTTCCTTAGCTTGGTTCACCTCACGATATTGGATCTCGTTCTTCAAATCAAAGTTCCTCAACAAGCTCTGATACCACTTGTTGATCCCAAACTTAGATCGATTAAGCTTTGTGTATACGAGATTAGATCAAGTAATACACGTAGAGAAACTTTTGATGTATTCAACAATCTAAGTATTATGCGGAAACTAATACTCAGAACGAAGAACAACCAGAATATATGAATACCAAACTTTCACTTTGATTAATAATAACAATGAAAGATTACAATGAAAGTGTTATGAGATATGTGGAAAAGATGTATGTGAGATATATATTATGTCTAACCTTAAGGCCTCCTTTTATAGGTTTAAGGAGCCTTGTACAAAAAGCTAAGATCAACTATTTTAGGAAGAGACATAAGATAACCATACTCAAATAACTTATTGACTAAATCTTTTAAACATTTAAGAATATATTCTGAATTCTTATCTTCATATTTTGTCCACCAGCTTGAAGAATTCATCATTGGCTGATTTAGTCCTTGTCTTTGTCTTTAAGATTCTTCTTGTCAACGCCTTGATAATTCGTATCAGCGTCTCATCTGTCAGCGTCTCGTTTACTCTTGTCAGCGTCCAATTTCCTTTTGTCAGCGTTCAAGTGACTTAGCTAATTTTATTCCCAACACTAATATTCCCGTGTTGCCTTCTATAGGAGTAAGCACCACTACTAAGGCTCAAAGATCTAAGCTTAAGAGAAACAAGAAGAATGATAGTATCTTGCCCCCATCTAGTAGTCAAGTGAAGAATAAAGTAGAAGCCCATCCTAGGAATGTTATTTCTGTTTTGAATAAAAAGAATCATGTAGCTAAACCTAAAGGCTCTGTGGTTGTGCAGCGTTATAAGCCTACTGTGAATTCTAATTTGAAATGTTGGAATTGCAATGAATGTATGTTTTCTAGTCGTCATGATTCTTGCCTTATTGACCATGTGAATGAGATGTATGCCCGGAAAAATGGATTAGAATGGAAACCGACTGGGAAAGTGTTAACTCAAGTTGGTTGGATGTGGCGCCCCACTGGTAGAACTTTCACTATAGTAGGAAATACGTGCCCTTTGACTAGGATCACTCCCACTAAAGCAAAGAAAGCGTGCCCTTTAACTAGGAGTACCAAGGCTACCAAAACACAAGCGTGTCCTTTAACTAGGAACACCAACACTACTGTAGGAACAAAGTGCCCTTTAAATAGGTCTACTCCCACTGTAGTGCCCGCTAATACTCCAAAACCTCAGAAAATTGGAACAGTAAAACCTGTAAATGCTAAAACTCACATTAGAAAATGCAGGAAATTTAAGGATAACAAAAATGCTATCATTTCTGATAATAACATATCTGTATCTGCTAACACTCCGGAACCAATAGTTTCCAATGCATTGTCTACTGTTGTTGTTGAAAACAGGTGGTCCAAATTGTTCTCTGGTATTTGGACTCTGGTTGCTCCAAGCATATGACCGGAGATCGCTCTCAGCTCAGAAATTTCGTCAGCAAGTTTCTTGGTACCGTTCGATTTGGGAATGATCATATTGCAAAGATAATGGGTTACGGTGAATATCATATTGGGAATGTTATAATTTCAAGAGTGTATTACGTGGAAGGTCTCGGTCACAATTTATTTTCTGTGGGACAGTTTTGTGATGCAAACCTAGAAGTTGCTTTTCGAGAGCATACCTGCTTCATTCGTAATTTGGAAGGGGTTGATTTATTGAAAGGTACTCGAGGGAATAATTTGTATACTTTGTCTCTACAAGACATGATGGCCGCTTCTCCCGTATGTCTTCTCTCCAAAGCATCAAAGACTAAGTCATGGTTATGGCATCGACGGTTATCTCATCTTAACTTTGACGCTATTAATCATTTGGCGAAAAACGAACTTGTTCGTGGTCTTCCTAAACTATCATTTCACAAGGATCATTTGTGTTCCGCGTGTACAATGGGGAAAAGCACTAAGAAATCTTACAAACCCAAGACGGAAGACACCAACCAAGAGAAACTTTATCTGTTGCATATGGATCTTTGTGGGCCAATGCGTGTTGAAAGTCTTAGTGGCAAAAAGTACATCCTCGTCATTGTCGATGATTACTCTCGGTTTACATGGGTGAAATTTCTTAAAGCAAAAAATGAGGCACCTAAATTCATCATCGGATTTCTCAAGATGATTCAAGTGTGTCTCAAGACTACTGTCCGACGCATTCGTACAGATAATGGAACCGAATTTGTGAATCAAATCTTGCGTGATTATTATGAAGAAGTTGGCATCTCTCATGAAACATCCGTTGCACGCACTCCACAACAAAACGGTGTCGTTGAAAGGCGAAATCGCACACTTATGGAAGCTGCTCGAACGATGTTAATTTACGCAAAGGCTCCATTGTTTTTATGGGCAGAAGCAGTATCTACAGCAGTGTACACCCAAAACCGGTCACTAATTCGTAAACGCCATGGTAAAACACCTTATGAGCTTCTCCATGGAAAAGTACCAGATTTATCATATCTTCATGTATTTGGTTCTCTTTGCTATCCAAATAATGATGGTGACAATTTGGGAAAACTTCAACCAAAGGCTGATATTGGTATTTTCATTGGTTACGCCCCCGCAAAGAAGGCATACCGAATCTACAACCGTAACTCTCGCAAGATCCTCGAAACTATGAATGTTGATTTTGATGAGCTGACAGCAATGGCTTCTGAGCAAAGCAGCTCTGAACCCGCACTTCATGAAATGGGACACAGTAATATTAGTTCTGGTCTTGTCCCAAACAACCCTACTTCATCATTTATACCACCTACTAGGACTGAATGGGATACGTTGTTTCAACCGTTCTTTGATGAATTCTTTACTCCTCCAACTATTGTTGCTCCAGAACCTGAGGTAATAGCTCCGGTAACCGAAGTTGTCGCTCCAGCAACCGAAGCAAAATCAGATACATTTGTACCTACAATTGGTCAAGATATACCATCCACAAGTAATTCTCAACCAACACATGTAACAACTACCCACGTCATGCCTATTGATGATGAAGAGGATGATGATGATCACGATTTGGAATTCGCTCAAATGCGTGAACTTCCATTCTTTGGTGTACCAATTCCCGACCCTAATCAAGCCGGGTCGTCCACCTCAGAGGAAGCTCCTACTACAGTTTACTCCAATCCACGGATTCGTGAACATGACAGCAAGTGGACAAAGGATCATCCTATAGATTCTATTATTGGTGACCCTAATCGTCCCGTATCCACACGAAGTCAGTTACAAGAAAGTGCACTGTTTTGTCACTTTGATGCTTTTCTCACTGAAGTTGAGCCTAAGACATGGCAACAAGCTTTTACTCAATCCTGTTGGATAGAAGCTATGCAAGAAGAACTTAACGAATTCATACGTCTTGATGTTTGGGAACTTGTCCCATGCCCAGATCAAGTGCAGTTACTCACTTTGAAATGGGTTTACAAGGTGAAACTCGATGAGTTAGGCGGAATATTGAAGAACAAAGCTCGTCTAGTAGCTCGTGGATACAAGCAATTATTGGGCATCGACTTTATGGAATCCTTTGCACCTGTTGCCCGTTTGGAAGCTATTAGACTATTCCTCGCTTATGCAGCCCATATGAATATGGTCGTCTATCAGATGGATGTGAAGACGGCATTTCTTAATGGTGAACTCAAGGAAGAGGTCTATGTTCAACAACCAGATGGTTTTGTGAATCCTAATTATCCTAATCATGTGTACAAGCTTAAGAAGGCTCTCTATGGGTTGAAGCAAGCTCCACGCGCATGGTATGATCTATTGTCACAATTCCTCATTACTCAAGGCTTCGCAAAAGGCAAGGTGGATCCCACGCTGTTCATTCAGAAACGAGGTAAAGATATGATTATGGTACAAATATATGTTGATGATATTATATTTGCAGCCTCGACCCAAACCTTATCGGATGGGATTGGGACACTCATGTCTTCCAAGTTTAAGATGTCAATGATGGGCAAGGTATCATTCTTCTTAGGTCTTCAGATATCTCAGAGTCCCAGAGGCATCTTTATTAATCAATCCAAATATGCCCTTGAATCGCTTAAGAAATATAAGATGGAATCTTGCGACCCCGTGGACACTCCAATGGTGGAGAAATCTAAGATTGATGCAGATCCACATGGAGTTGCCGTTGATCCGACACTTTATCGTGGAATGATCGGTACTCTTCTGTATATCACAGCCAGTCGACCTGATCTTCAGTTTGCTATATGTATGTGTGCCAGGTATCAAACTAGGCCTACTGAGTTACACTTAGCTACTGTTAAAAGGATCTTTCGATATCTTAAAGGAACCATTAATCGGGGACTTTGGTATTCGAAGGACTCTTCTATTGCACTAATGGCATATGCAGATGCGGATCACGCGGGTTGTCAAGATACCAGGCGTAGCACGAGTGGAACTTTGCAACTACTAGGAGATCGACTAATCAGTTGGGCATCGAAAAGGCAGAAAAGCGCTGCAATCTCAAGTACGGAAGCAGAATACATAGCTATGTCCGGTTGCTGTGCTCAAATTCTTTGGATGAGATCGCAATTAACCGACTATGGTCTAGGTTTCAACAAGATTCCGATGTACTGCGACAACAAAAGTGCAATTGCCTTATGCTGCAACAATGTTCAATTCTCCCGGTCGAAGCATATTGACATTCGCTACCATTTCATCAAGGAGCAAGTGGAAAATGGAGTAATAGAGCTTTAATTTGTCCGATCTGAGTATCAATTGGCGGATATTTTCACGAAGGCTTTAGATCGCGCTCGAATTGAATTTTTGGCCGACAATCTAGGAATGAGAACCTTCTCGCTTGAGACTCTAAAGGAACTAGCAGATGAAGCGAAAGAATAGTCTTGGTAAAACTATTCTCCGTATCCTTGGTGATCATCTGTATATATTGTTTATATTTTTATCCACAAAAGCAAAATACAAAAATATAAAACCATATAAAAACCATAAAAATTGAAAAATTCATAAAAATCCAAAAATATTTTTACTTTATTTTTCAAAGGCATGTCTTTTGGTACGATAATATTTACGGCCTTAGAAATGTTGATTAATATTGACACGGCGCCATAAATAGAGTTCGTACAAAAGTTGTAAATATTTCATAAAACATGCCCTTATGGCTTGTAGTTATTTCAAACTGCAACCCGTTTTTCATATTAAAGTCAAGTATTTCTTATGAAAGCTTTGGCTCACAACGGGAATTAATTTTCTCGGGCAAGGTTTACTTTAAAACCTTGTAAGGGATCAAGTTTACTTTTAACTTGGTCTAACACAAATATATGTACGTTTCAGTGCATTTATTTGTTAAAACAAGAGAAGTCTTGTTTTTATGAAGCTATCATCTCTACAACCATTGCTATCTACAATTGGTATCTACATACTCGACGATGCGACTACTCAAATGACGACTACAGCTCTTTCGATAGAACACGGGTCAACAATTGAGGGGGAGCAATTGTCAAGCATTCAGAATCTTCGATGCCGAACGTGCCAAGTTCACAAGTTGGTGTCAAGACAACAATACCAATCGTACATGTGGTGTCAAGAGATGACTTCAGACGTGACGAGGCGACCAACATATGCTGACAAGAACCATTTGATCTTATCATATGATGTTCTCATCAATCAGGTCCAACCTTGTCAATTCTTTTCTAATATGGTGAATATGTGATCATGTTACAAATTGGTATCATATCTCATATATTTGGAATCATGAAGATAAAACGGACTTGCATTTTTCTTCCCAACACCTTTGTTAAAACTTCATTAAATCAATTGATATTAAAAACATCGATTGGGTTAATATTTTTAATTTGGGGGAGAAAATGTGATTTAATATGGGATATTATCACAAATGGTTTAACTTAATGTGCTGGCTCATCCCGACATGTGTGAAATGTTTTCGAATATCGTGGCATATGTTAAGGGGGAGCAAAACGGATTTGCATATCAAAATGGATTTTCATGGTGACATATACTTACCCAAAACCCATTTATTTCACGACGATGAAGATTGTGGTGACATAAGGATGGTAGGATACGTTAAGTCCTATGATTCTTCCAGAACCGGAGGAATCTTCCCAAGGACATTCCATAACTAGAAATAGTAGTCCTTAGGAAAGTTGGAGAAAGATTGTGAACGTAGCTGAATGTCGACCAAGTACTTAAGTTAGCATTGGAACAATCACAACAAGGTGCTAGTTATGACGTATTGGTAAGCATTGAAGGGGTTGAAGAAGGAAAAATAATTGTAAAGATAAAGGGTGTAAAGAAAGAAGCCCTCCTTACAACTTTAGGCAGAAACCGGGTCAATACATATGCTATTGAGATCATTGTTAATGATTCTTGATATTGAAGACAGACATCATGGACCCAGTGATGCAATGCACAACCCATCCCAGCTAACTCAGATATCTCTCAAAAGGTATTTGTTTTAATCACACGGAGACAACATGTTATCTATTGATTTATTCACTCCGAATAAATTGGTATTGAAAAGGTGGCACTCCTCTCCAGCCTCCGATCACTAAAATTCAAAATGCACGATCGAGTCTAGAGCCATTTGAGATCATCAAATATCTCATTAGGACACACTTTCATATTCCCTTGCTTCTTCACACACTGTGAAAAGTAAGAAAGATTTTAAGAGTCCTACGCAAAATCTTCATGATCTTGCCTGAACATCCGAGTAATACGAAAGTATTTACAATGAAGATGGAAATCCTTCTTGAGCGAATATCAAAAAGCTCATGGTAGGTGACTTGTGCGATTCTTTATGAATCAAACTTGTGATAACTGGAAAGCAACAGTTGTTTAATTCTTAACTGAACTTAAACACGTTTCAGGCCTCTACGCAATATCTCAGTGATCTTGCCAGAACACTCAGAGTGATACCTTTGTGTTCACGGTGATGAGTGGAAATCCTTCTAGTGTTAACCTCAAACAGCACTTGGTAGGTAACTTGCAAGATTCTACGAATCAAGCTCGTGACAACTGGAAAGCAACGATGGTGCGGTTCTTAATTGAATTTCACTTGTTCCAGGAACATGAATTGACGGCTTCAAATCATGCGGATATTATTATCCAAATGATTCACTCTTTATGTTCGCAGTCAGCTTTGGACGGTCGAATAAAGAGAACGGGTTTACCCGCGAAATCCTGTCAGGAAGTTACTTAATTGAAACTATCCGTCACGGGTACGATATCTAATATCGTCCAACGGTCTTCACCGACCGGAGGTAAAATGCTACCGAATTAGAATGAAATGTTCCAAGCCATTTCGTTCGTTTCTACTTATGTTGCGGCATTTGAAGACGGTGGCGTTGCGAGATCCAAGAAGAAATCGTCCCCGCATGCTTATACTTTATGCACTTAATATCTCATCTAATTCAAGAAAGCCTAAAAGTTAAGTCTTCCGCTGTATCGAACTCTGAAGCTTTCAAGAATTACGAAGGTATAAGTATGTGGGACATGGTGTCACGAAGAGGCGAAGATCACAAATGATGGATGCACGAGATCAAGGCAAGAGATTAATGCCCAAAGATTGATATCAAAGATCACATCAGCATGTTCACCAGAAAAGAAAAAGAAAAAGAAAGACGAAGACTACGAGCTCAAGACAAGCATAGTATGCTAGGTTTATTTTATTATTGTAACTTGGGTAACGCCCTTGTTTGGAGTGACCTCCCTTAGGGGGAGATTGTTGGAAATACGTTTTACGTATTAAGAAGGATCGGTCACTCCAACGATAGTCCATGTAATAGCTCGTAGTTTAGTTAACTTTCTTTATTTATTAAACAAGAACAAGCCTAGCCTACAACATGTGTAGGCCGGCCTAAAATGTAAGCCCAAGCCCATGACAAGGGCTTGGGTATATAAACCCTCTCCTTTGATGGAGAGGGGTGTGGTTTCTCATATTTTCACATAGTAAACATTTCTTTCTCTCTCTAGCTTTGTGTGAAATCCACCATCTCTCTATCTCTTTCTCTCTCTAGAAACATAAGCAAGATTTACAATCCTACAAAGTATAGCATGGAATAACGTAAGCATAAAATACTAATAGAAGCGGAAATGTATAACTCCTAAGTAACCTGGAACATGTTCATAAAACTGGTTTTATAGTTTGAAAAGACTTATGTTCTTATGAAAAATATGTATTAATTAACCAATAGCCCATATAGGTCATGAGGATCCACCGTGCATGAATACTTAGAGGAGAGACCTCGTCATGCAATTAGAGAGGTTGCCTCTAATTAAATAGTTTGGGTAGGAGGGATCAACTCCTAGTGAAGGATGCAAGGCACACATCGCATTCACTCTGGTATTACTGGTAAACATGTAACTAGAATGCACCCATATGCCCCACATGATAATATAATATAATGGCGAAAACTGTAAAGGGACGCCACGAGCAATCACTCCGCCGTGGAGAAGTTATAACACTAGTGCCTCCAGTGTTATGGTTATGGTACCTCCATAACTAGGTGACACTAGTCATGCGTGTATATGGCTTAGGCTCTTAAACTAACATAAGCAATCAAACATATAAAACAATACTAGGAAAACAGTTGGCTGCAAACGGGGAATCCTAATAAGGAAAGAATGTCCAAACTGAAGGACGGAAAATCCGTACCTTATGTCCAGTTAACGAAGAAGACGAAAGAATGAAAATCCTACTCCGATCTCACTAATGCTACATAAATAGGGGACATGTATAAGTATTCTGTTTACGGAAGACGTAACTGTTTATATCATGTCTTAACTTGTTTTATATGTCCTTGTCTTGTTCTACTGACTTTAATGTTATACTGTGTTTATCGTGTATTTAAGTATTCTGATTAAGTATTACTTGTATTTTTTGTATTATTATACTTGTTGTGTAATAATAAGTAATTTTCTAAAAATAGCAGGTTTCCTAAGATAGAAAGTTTCCAAAAATAGAAAGCTTCCAAAAATAGAAAGTTTCAAAAATAGATTAACTTCTAAATATAGATCAGTCTTTTAAAATAAAAAATTTCCAAAAATAGTAAGTTTCCTGAAAGAGAAAGTTTCCATATTTAGAGTTAAGCTAGATTAATAAGCTAATAATATAAGCTTAAGTTTTACTGATTAAATAACATAAGTCATGTGATTATTGGTATAGTTTATTAATAATATCATGTTAATTAAATAACTATAGGTTATATGATTTAATTAAATATAAGCATGATTTAATTAAATTAAGGTGTATAAAAGACTTAGCTTAAACATGTATTAATATTATATTAATTATAACCTAAGTCATGTTTATTAATTAATTATATTCCATGTTTAAATAATTAATTAATACTATAGTCTAAATTAAATAAATAAAATATTTAGGCTAAAACATGTATTATTTCATAAATAATATTAACCTAAGTCCATGACTAATTAAATTAATTATTAGTCATGTTTAATTAATTTGATTTCTTGTTAAATAATATAACTTATAAAAATTAATACTTGAAAAAGTTAGTCATGAACCGGACCCGTAATTTTAATTTAGACATAATGTGAACCGGACCAAATTCCCCATGAACCGGACCAAAACAAACACCCCCTTAACAGTGGCTAACCGGCCCAGGCGGTTGCCACTGCCCTTGCGAATTAACCACCGGCTGCAGCCGGTGGTTCCCACTGGTTAGCCTCAGCTAGCCGCTGACCCAACAAGTTTCCCACCGGCTGTGAGCCGGTGGTTCCCCCTGCCGAGCCTGCGTTTCCCCCTGCTAGACCAAAACCGCCACCGGCTTAAGCTGGTGGTGTTGGTTGCTGCTGCCGAGACCCCAAACAAACCAAACGGTACCCCGATTCACGTCGGGGTCCCTTGTTTCTTGCTGCCGAGAACACACCCCCCCCCCCCCACCGAGACCATGAGTCTCGGTTGGTGGTGATTCGAGGACCATCAAGAGCTTCGGCTCTCGGTTCCTTGTGTCGGCCGAACCAAACCAACCCCAAAACATCCTTTTTTATTTACCCCATGATTAATTGACATGTTTTTATATACTTGTTTTATTTAATCCTTGTTCATGTGTTCATAATTAAATAAAAGAATCAAAGAAAAGGGATAACGGATTACCGAATGCGTGAACAAATGGAAGATAATAACACGGACACAATCACTTGAATTTATCAACCAAAATCAATCAAACACCACCCCTTGGTGTTGTTGTTGCCAGCGGCCAAAGAGAACAAAAGGGCTAGGGTTTTGTGATTTTTAGAAAAACTCTGTTAAATGAAAAACATGTTTCCCTTTTGTTTATTTTAATAAAACCAAAAGTGGGCTTGGCCTCTTGTCTTTGCTGTCCGCGGCATATGGGGCCCACACGAGGAAACCCAAAGTTTTTCCCGTGTCTAATATTTTACGTGTTCGTATGTTCGTGTTTCCGTGTTATATTATAATTAAATATTCATGTTATAGATAAATACTTGTTCGTAACGATATCTATCGTATTATAATATGTAACTACGTAATTACCTGTTCGTGATTTTTACGTTCATGATTTCATGTTCGTGATAATTGTTATTGTTAATATATCGGTACTATCACGTACTTAATACTTATCGTGTAATAACACGTACATAACTTCTGTAATTAATAATCGTGACACGTGTTCGTGCTATAAAAGGAAAGTTTTAATATGTACGTACGTTTACTAAGTGTACTGTTCATGGTAAAAGCATGCGGGTTTTACATTGTGATAGAGTCATAAGTGTGCATTGCGATAGAAGCTTTTGAGACATTGCGACGATTTGAGATTTGGCATTGCGACAGCTTGAATCTTTGGGTAGTGCGACAAACACAACTTAGAGGATTTTTTAATATTCCAAAAACACACTTAATTTTTTTTGAATTCGTGTGTTTTTTGGTATTGGAGAACTTTTTGGTTTTTCGAGAACATTTTTTAAGGGATTTCATCAATCTTTTCCAAATTGTCAACCACAATCACATCACAACACATCTACTAAGATCCTAATCCATTCACAAGTATTTACCATGTCTAACAACAACATCAACATTACGACTACTAATCAAATTCGCTTGGAACAAGGTGGCAACGGTAATCCACCTGTGCTGACAGCCGGTTGCTACGTTCAGTGGAGATCTCGTTTCCTGAGATTTCTAGACGGAAAAGAGAACCGAACCGCTCTTCGTCATTGCCTTGAGAATCCACCTCCAGTTTTTGAATTCAGACCTATTACCATACAAGCAGAGGATGGTACTTCATCAACTACACGAGCTATGGAGAATTTCGACACGTGTCCTGTTGAGAAAAAGAAACTCCTCCAAGCAGAAGTTGATATTGTTAACTACATTGATATTTTGATTTTGTAATGGGTTCAGATTAAAGTCTCGATATCCTCTCGAATTGATCTAGGTCTTAAGTGGAATGATTGTTCTTGGTTACTAAAGAAAAGGGGTTTGGTTTTCTAATCTAATAAAAAGTGGAAAATGAAAATTTAAATCAAAGACGATTAATTTAATGATGATTACTAAAAACTTGAATTTAAACTTGAATTTGAATTAGAATTAAGATTAAAATAAAATTAAAATTAAATCAAGGAAACAGTAAAGAAATGGTAAGGAAACAGTAAAACTTAAAAATACCCAAAAGATAACTGATTCGGAAGTTACTGTTCATTCTTCATTCAGAACTTGAGCTTGGTTCGGAACTTTTGGATTCATCCGGAACTTGTTGATTCGGAAGTTACTATTCATTCATCCGGAACATTCTCATCCGGAACTTTCTCATTCGGAACTTTCTGGTTGATTCGGAACTTATGATTGACTCGGAACTTTCCGAATGAAGGGTTGGTTCGGAAGTTTTTGCTTGATTCGGAACTTACTTGTTCGGAAGTCACTGATTCGAAACTTAATGCTTGGTTCGGAAGTTTCCGAATGAAGGCTTCATTCGGAACTTTTTGTTTGATTCGGAAGTTCTGTAACCCAGATACAGTAGCAGATATGCGAAGAACACGGAACACGAATTTTAACCAAAATCAAACCAAATACTTAAAAAGGATTTACCAAATTAAACACAAATCATTTAGACACCATAAGCAACGAATCCCACTAATAAAAACACAAATCCAAACAACTTTTGAAGATCAAATCAAGAAAATAAAAACTTAAAAACTTGAAGATAAAGATGATGATGAACAAGATGAAACGGAAAGATTAAACAAGAACTTGTATTTAATGATTAATGTTTTAACAAGATTAAACAAAGATGAAATCAACAAAATTAGAAGAACAAAGATTAAAATCACCAATCACCCTAGTGGTGATGGTGATGAAACGAAACAAGAGAGGAGAAAAAAGGGGAGGAGAGAAACTCCAGACTAACTTCTAAATGTGTGTGAGGGGTGCCTATTTATAGGTGTTTCCTTTGGTTGGTGAGTGGGCTTTCTCCCGTTCTTCGTGTCTTTTCGTCTTTTCAGAAAAGTTTCCGTTTTCGATTCTGATTCGGGATTTGTCGTCGATTAAATTCAACTCGTCTTTTAATTTCTTCATTTAATAGACTTGAGTTTCTTCGACTTATATAAATCTTCCATCTTTGGTCCTTTTCTTCGATAAATCTTCGAATAGGCCCAGCGACTTCAAATCTCTTGCATCTCTTGGACAATAGACTTTATCTTGAGTCTTTTTCTTCAGTAAAACCCGTGCAATCCCATGTTTTCTTCAATATTCATCCGGTTGGCTCTGAAAACACACTAAACACAAAAACCACGCATAATTCCAAACAATTGATATTAAATACGCGTTTTGGTCTCGTTTTAGCCCGAATTAAGTGGTAAAAGGATGGGTGTTTACACACCTATGAAATCCCCTACACTTAACCATTGCCATGCCCTCATGCAATGCTTAGTGATAAAGCAAGCTTACACTTTTCTCATAATTAATCAACCTTGGCCTTATTTAAAATACTACTAAACAAAAATTAAAGTACTAAAGGGAATTAAGACTTTGAAGGAAACAAAAGGATAGAAAACCATTTTCACTTGAAAATAGCTATATGGAAATAACTTGCAAAGAAATCGATGACTTACATTAGGGCTTTGGTGCTGCGAAGATTTATCACCCTCAAGTTTCACGTTCCCCAAACTAAGCTTAAAAACGAGATCATTGTTATTATAAGTTAGCAATTCAAACACTTACACACATGGCTTAATTAAATGCTTAAACCCCCTTATTCCTAGGTGTATCTCTTATATTTTATTTTTGTCTTAGAATGATCATGAAGATGCATTTTTGGACTTATTTCGATAGTTTATTAGGGCTGAAAGCAAAGTAGGACGATTTGATCAATAGTTAGCTAAAGGACAAAATCTCTTAAAACTGCTTCTCGGGATATCAAAAAGTTCATATCTTGGCATAACTTGGTTCACGATTTGAGACCTTTCTCGGGCCGATATTTGGCATGTACTTCATACTTCATATCTTCGAGAGACGTTCTTGAGATAATGGTCTTCTCATCATAATAGAGTTTCTTCGCTTGGAGACTTTTGAGGGATACTCCAACTTTGTTGACCACGACTTCATGATTATTTCTTCAATCTCTAATTGGGATTTTGAGATACAACGATCCGCCTCCTTTTCGGACTTGGATCTATTTATCCTCATACCTTGTTAGGGTCTTTTCGGATAGACTTCTCCATGATCTTTATGGGAGTTGATTGCTTTTCGTCGTGAGTCTTGATCCTTCATATTGACTTTAGGAATAATGCTTTTCACATCACTTTGGATCTTCAGCAATAAAATTGAATCCTCATGCCTTGTTAGGGCCTTTTCGGACTCGCCAATCTTCGCGCCCCGCTTCATAAGTTATGCCTTGGCTATGAACTCTTATCATTACCGAGCAACTTTTAAACGATCTTGGGCTAGAAGCTAAGTAACTTTTCAAATCGTACGACCTTACTTATTGCAGATAAATTATTAGCAAGTGATGGGAGAATAGGCAAATAATTACACCAAGTGAGCTTGCGCAAGAATACCGACTTATAATTGACTCTATCATTTCTCGTCCTCCACAATTTAAAATCTCAAGTAATGAGACTCGTGGATACTTAGCCTAATAAACCAATTAAGGTCTACATGGTTAAGGATACTAGCTAGAATAAACCTGGATAAGTCTATTCGGGTTGAGTCAAAATAAACGCAACGGGCCTAATATGTCAAAGACTTCTAAACTAGCTACACCACTTTATTAATATTTTTTTGACTTTATTGCGGGATATATACATATGAAAGCAACGATAAAAATTTAAAAATTACAACTAAATGGCCAAAGTTAATAAAAAATTTGAAAAATTTTGAAAAATATGATTTTCCGGTTAAATGAAGGCATTTTCATGGAAAAGTCCACTTAAAACTTCGATAGAAGTCCCCCCTACACTTAAGATAAACATTGTCCTCAATGTTTAAGCATGTGGGAGAAGTCTCCCCTACACTTATGACATTGTGCACGTTGGTTAACTCAAGTTAAGGAAGAGACGACTAAAGTGATCAATTTCAAATGTGAGTATGAAGAAAATTGAATCACGATAGTTGAGAGATAGAACCGGATTTCGGATAAACTCGGGAGCACGGTGCTTCAAAGATTCCAAGAGTGCACTTATCCCTGTAATCACACCATACAAAGACAAAGACATATAGAAGTCCCCCTACACTTAGGGGATTAAAATATAAAAGGATAGATACTCGGGCTGCCTCCCGAGGAGCGCTTGTTTTTGATAACCGAGTCACGAGCCTGACTCGACCCAAGATTAGTTCATGGGGAACGTGGTGAGGGATGGAATCACCTCCTGAGAGGTGTCCTCACCAAAGTACAACTTCACTCGTTGGCCATTCACCTTAAAATTTGGTCCATCAGGTTGAGCGAGCTCGAGAGTACCATATGGAAAAATTTGGGCAATGGTGAATGGGCCGGACCAACGAGATTTAAGCTTTCCCGAGAAGATTTTCAACCGAGAGTTAAAAAGTAAGACTTTGTCTCCAACATGGAACTCTCGGTTTTTAATCTTAGAATCGTGAATGAGCTTAGTTCTTTCCTTATAGATCAAAGAATTTTCATAAGCCTCATTACGGAGTTCATTCAGCTCATTGAGTTGGATCTTGCGTAGGTCACCGGCTTTGTTTATATCAAAATTAGCCCACTTCAAGGCCCAGTAGGCCTTGTGCTCCAACTCAATGGGGAGGTGGCACGTTTTCCCGTACACAAGACGATAAGGCGTACAGCCGATTGGGGTCTTGTAAGCAGTACGGAAAGCCCACAAAGCATCATCAAGTTTATCGGCCCATGCGGCACGATGCTCTCCCACAGTCCTTTCAAGAATTCGCTTCAGCCCTCGGTTGGATATTTCAGTCTGGCCATTAGTTTGTGGGTGGTAGGCTGTGGAAAGATGATGATTGACACCGTACTTAGCCATGACTCGAGCAAATTGGTCATTGCAGAAATGAGTCCCACGATCACTAATAATGGCGCGAGGCACACCGAATCTAGCGAAAAGAGCTTTCAAAAAGTTACAAACCACCCTTGCGTCATTAGTAGGCAAAGCTTTGGCTTCAACCCACTTTGAAACGTAGTCAACGGCTACAAGGATGTATTTGTTTCCTTTAGACGAAGGGAATGGCCCCATAAAGTCGATACCCCAAACATCAAAAATTTCACACTCTTGAATGAAATTCTGAGGCATCTCGTCTTTATGTGTGATTTTGCCTTGCTTTTGGCAAACATCACATCGTTTGACCATATCGTGAGCGTCACGGTATATGGAGGGCCAATAAAATCCCGAATCAAACACTTTCTTAGCGGGGTAGTTGGGACCAAAGTGACCACCGGTGGGTCCTTTGTGGCAAGCATCAAGGATTTCAGACGCTGCCGGTCCATCAACACATCGGCGAATAATCAGGTCAGCACATTGTTTGAATAGGTAAGGGTCGTCCCAAAAGTAAGTCTTGATGTCGGTGAAGAACTTCTTCTTTTGCTGGGACGTCAACCCTTCCTTGAGAATTCCACTCGCCAAGTAGTTTGCAAAGTCCGCAAACCACGGGGTTTCATTCGGCTTCGAGTTTATAGACATTAAGGTCTCCAAGGGAAAAGAATCATTGATTTCTTTGGTCGGATGATCCCCTTGGTAAGGATCCTCAAGTCTGCTAAGATGGTCCGCGGCTAAGTTTTCTGCTCCTTTTTTATCGCGGATTTCGATTTTAAATTCCTGGAGCAGCAAAACCCAGCGAAGAAGTCTTGGTTTGGAATCTTGCTTTGTCAACAAGTACTTCAGCGCGGAATGATCGGTATACACGATGGTGGTGGAAAGGACAAGATAGGGGCGAAATTTTTCAAAAGCATAGACAACAGCTAAAAGCTCTTTTTCGGTTGTCGTATAATGCAATTGTGCTCCCGTCATTGTCTTGCTAGCGTAATGGATCGGTTGGAAGTGTTTGTTCACTCTTTGTCCAAGAACCGCTCCAATAGCAAAATCGCTAGCATCGCACATCAACTCAAAAGGAAGCTCCCAATTAGGGGTAACCAAGACGGGTGCCTTAGTTAGCTTATCGTTAAGCGAGTTGAAGGCTTCAAGGCACTCTTTGGAGAAGATAAAAGGGGTATCTTTTTCCAAGAGGTGGGTCATCGGGCGAGCGATTTGAGAAAAATCTTTGATAAATCGACGGTAGAAGCCCGCATGACCCAAGAAACTTCTCACACCCTTCACAGTTGAAGGTGGAGGCAACTTTGCGATAACATCGACTTTAGCACGGTCTACTTCAAGACCGGCTTTCGAGATCTTATGTCCAAGCACGACGCCTTCTTTTACCATAAAATGGCATTTTTCCCAATTTAGAACAAGGCGAGTGTCTTCGCACCGCTGTAGCATACGTTCTAAATTGGCAAGGCAAGCAGAGAAGGAATCCCCGAAGACCGAGAAATCATCCATGAAGACTTCCATGGTTTGTTCGACCATGTCATGGAAGATAGCTAACATGCACCTTTGGAAAGTCCCGGGCGCATTACATAAGCCAAAAGGCATTCTTTTGTAAGCGAAAGTGCCATAGGGACAAGTGAATGTAGTCTTCTCTTGATCTTGGGGATCGATGGGTATTTGAAAATAACCCGAAAAACCATCGAGAAAGCAGTAATATTCATTACCGGCTAATCGTTCAAGCATTTGGTCCATGAAAGGTAGAGGGAAATGATCCTTTCTCGTGGAATCATTGAGTTTGCGGTAGTCTATATAAACTCTCCACCCAGTAACGAGACGAGTGGGAATCAACTCGTTGTGTTCATTAGGAACAACGGTTATTCCGCCCTTCTTGGGCACACAATGGATTGGACTAACCCACGGTGAATCCGAAATAGGGTAAATCATACCCGCATCAAGAAGTTTGATAACCTCTGTTTTGATGACTTCATGTATTTTTGGATTCACCCTTCGTTGGCTTTGAATAGTGGGCTTGAAGTCGTCCTCCATGAGAATTTTGTGTGTGCAGAAGTGAGGATCAATTCCACGAATATCCGAAATCTTCCAAGCGATAGCCTTCTTATGATCCTTCAATACAGCGACAAGTCGGGCTTTCTCTTCATCCTTCAAATCCTTAGCAATGATGACTGGCGACTTCTTCTCTTCTTCGAGGAATACATACTCAAGATGGGGCGGCAACTCCTTAAGTTCTAAATCCGGAGGATTTTCGACGGGAGGCGTATTCGAAGTCGGAGTATCGATAGCAATGATAGTGGGAGATGGAGGAGAAGGATTGTCTTCTTTGAGGAGGTTTGCAATGAAACTGAGATCGTCATCCCAAGTGGCAGTAGAATCGTCATTGTCTTGCTTCACATCTTCCAAGGTGGCTTCCAAATCTTTCCAAAGGAAATCACTTTCTCCAAATAGAGATAGTGATGAGTCGATAGAGGAAACGGTCTCAACATTGGGAAGAGAGGTAGGAATGTTTTTACAAGCATCCTTGAAGTGTTCTTCACAAGCCTCATCAAGAACGTCAATACAATTAACATTCTCGTAAGAAGAAGGCTGTTTAGATAACTTTTCCATGTTGAAGACTACTTTATCGTCACCCACTCTCATGATAAGCTCACCGGCTTCAACATCAATGAGAGTGCGACCGGTCCTCAAGAATGGACGACCAACAATGAGTGGCACACGGGGGTCCATCTCGTAGTCGACGACAACAAAATCGGCAGGGAAGGTGAATTTGTCGACTCCTACAATGACGTCTTCGGCTATCCCCACTGGATAAGCAACCGTACGGTTAGCTAATTCCAAAGTCATTTTGGTGGGGACTAGCTCTGGGAGAGATAATTGCTTCCAAACACTTAGAGGCATGAGATTAATACTGGCACCTAGATCGGCTAGGGCCATGCAATTCTCTACTCCCGGGAAATTGCAAGGGATAAGAAAACGACCCGGATCACCAAGCTTGATTGGCAATTTCCTTAAGAGCACTACAGAGCAGTTCTCATTAAGTTGGGTGTTGGCGAGATCGAGGAGCTTTTCCTTGTCGCTCAGAAGATCTTTAAACATTTTGGCATACTTGGGCATGTGAGCGAGAGCCTCAGCGAAGGAGATATTGAAATTCAGTTTCTTGAACATTTTTAGGAAGTTCGAAACTTGAATATCATCCTTGCTCTTTTGCTTCTCTTTCCTCAACCTTGAAGGATAAGGTATATTGGAAGAAGAGGAAGGCTTTAGGGGAATAGGATCACTCACAACCACGGGTGGAGGAGGGGTAGAAAGAAGAGGTGGAGAAATTGGGGAAGGAGAAGGAGGAGGAATAGGAGCAGGCGACTCGTTCTCCTTAGTCACAACCAACGGTGGAGGTATAGGAAGCTCGGGTTCCGTAGTACCTTTGCCACTTCGAGTAGTGATTGCTTTCATCTCCCCTCTTGGGTTCGCAACGGTGTTACTCGGAAGAGTACCCGAAGAAGAGGGTTGACTACTTTGGAAGAAACTAGCCATCATGTTCCTCAGATCATTAGTTTGGCTATCCAACGTATTTCTCATGTCAGCTCTCAAATCATTTCCTTGCTTGACCAAATCTGCCTTCAAATTGCGCACTTCCTCTTGGAGATTTCCCACTATCACATCATTGGTTCTCATGTAGGTTGCAACCTCTTGGTGTAATGCAGTGGTGGCTTGGTTGGGAGGAGCATTGTATGCAGGTGGTTGGTAAGCAGGTTGTTGGTAGACTTGATTGTTACGTAGAGGTGGTTGTTGTTGCTTGTGAGGTGGGATGTATGGTTGTCGAGGTTGTTGTTGTTGTTGAGGAGAGCGGTTAAGGTTTTGTTGTTGGTTTGGGTTGGTAGGAGGGAAACCAGGTGGTGAAAGATAGTTGTTGCTGCGGTAGCTAAGCAAGTTACGGTCACCTTGAGGTCTAGCTTGATAAGCAGGTTGTTGGTAGGTGCCATATGCCGCATTCACATTCTCAGCAGGGTAATCTTGGGTGGCGGTACAATTTGTGTAAGAGTGGGGACCACCGCATATCTCACAAGGTTGGCTGACAGCGTTCACTTGTGCATTTTTGGCGTTGTTGCTGTTGTTGTTGCTGACGGTGTGGGTGACAAGCGATTCAAGAAGCGTGGTGATTTTGTCTAATCGCTTGTCGCTGTCATTAGTGCTAGCACTAGCAACATTGGTCCTAACACTCTTGGTTTGCACACGAGATTTGTTCTCAATGATGTCCCAAGCAGCATTGGAAGTCTTAGCCAATAAATTACCCCCCGAGGCACTATTCAGTGAATCTTGGTCACTCATGCTTAAACCATTGTAAAAAGTATTGATTTGATGTACTTTGGTAAAACCATGTTGTGGGCATTTTCTTAAAAGATCTTTAAAGTGATCCCAAGATTCACTGAATGACTCATCGTACTTTTGTTCAAATTTATAATCTCATTCCGCAAAGCGGTAGTACGAGAGGGTGGAAAAAAGTAGTTGATAAACTTTGCTTCCAAATCCGTCCACGAGAGAATACTCTGTGGCGGTTCCTTAGCAAGCCAATGCCGGGCTTGTCCCTCTAAAGAAAAGGGAAAAAGTTGTAACCTTATCACTTCTTGTGGAACTCCATTGAACTTGACCGTGTTGGTGAGTTGTAGAAATCTCTTGATATGGTCGTGTGGGTCATCAATGGTTCGTCCCAAGAATGGTTGAGCTGAGACCATCTGGATAAAGCCTGATTTAAGCTCGAAATTGTTGGCGGCAATTGGTGGGATAACAATTGGATCCGTGTTGCCATCGACATGAGCTTGCAGCAATTCAATCATGGGCCGGTTATCCGGAAGGTGCTCATTGTTGTTGTTATTATTCATGTTGTTGAAAGGCGGGTTGTTGTTGTTATTATTGTTGTTCGGAGGTGGTATGTTATTGTTGTTTTGTACACCAGCCATGTCTAAGTTATCGAGAGGCTCGGGCTCTTGATAAGACGTGGATCGAGTGCGCATACACCTGCAAAAGAACGAACAAATAAAAACAAAGCAAAAATATTTTTGGTTTTTATTGTTTTTTAATTTTTAGGATTTTTGAAAATTTTATATTTTTTAGTTGTTTTTGAAAATTTTTGAAAAAGTAACGTTCACGGGGAACGGATCCCAAAATCCAAGTTCTCACAAAAAACTTTTGATCTTAACGAGAAGAGCCGGCAGCGGCGCCATTTGATATTTTGATTTTGTAATGGGTTCAGATTAAAGTCTCGATATCCTCTCGAATTGATCTAGGTCTTAAGTGGAATGATTGTTCTTGGTTACTAAAGAAAAGGGGTTTGGTTTTCTAATCTAATAAAAAGTGGAAAATGAAAATTTAAATCAAAGACAATTAATTTAATGATGATTACTAAAAACTTGAATTTAAACTTGAATTTGAATTAGAATTAAGATTAAAATAAAATTAAAATTAAATCAAGGAAACAGTAAAGAAATGGTAAGGAAACAGTAAAACTTAAAAATACCCAAAAGATAACTGATTCGGAAGTTACTGTTCATTCTTCATTCGGAACTTGAGCTTGGTTCAGAACTTTTGGATTCATCCGGAACTTGTTGATTCGGAAGTTACTATTCATTCATCCGGAACATTCTCATCCGGAACTTTCTCATTCGGAACTTTCTGGTTGATTCGGAACTTATGATTGACTCGGAACTTTCCGAATGAAGGGTTGGTTCGGAAGTTTTTGCTTGATTCGGAACTTACTTGTTCGGAAGTCACTGATTCGAAACTTAATGCTTGGTTCGGAAGTTTCCGAATGAAGGCTTCATTCGGAACTTTTTGTTTGATTCGGAAGTTCTGTAACCCAGATACAGTAGCAGATATGCGAAGAACACGGAACACGAATTTTAACCAAAATCAAACCAAATACTTAAAAAGGATTTACCAAATTAAACACAAATCATTTAGACACCATAAGCAACGAATCCCACTAATAAAAACACAAATCCAAACAACTTTTGAAGATCAAATCAAGAAAATAAAAACTTAAAAACTTGAAGATAAAGATGATGATGAACAAGATGAAATGGAAAGATTAAACAAGAACTTGTATTTAATGATTAATGTTTTAACAAGATTAAACAAAGATGAAATCAACAAAATTGGAAGAACAAAGATTAAAATCACCAATCACCCTAGTGGTGATGGTGATGAAACGAAACAAGAGAGGAGAAAAAAGGGGAGGAGAGAAACTCCAGACTAACTTCTAAATGTGTGTGAGGGGTGCCTATTTATAGGTGTTTCCTTTGGTTGGTGAGTGGGCTTTCTCCCGTTCTTCGTGTCTTTTCGTCTTTTCAGAAAAGTTTCCGTTTTCGATTCTGATTCGGGATTTGTCGTCGATTAAATTCAACTCGTCTTTTAATTTCTTCATTTAATAGACTTGAGTTTCTTCGACTTATATAAATCTTCCATCTTTGGTCCTTTTCTTCGATAAATCTTCGAATAGGCCCAGCGACTTCAAATCTCTTGCATCTCTTGGACAATAGACTTTATCTTGAGTCTTTTTCTTCAGTAAAACCCGTGCAATCCCATGTTTTCTTCAATATTCATCCGGTTGGCTCTGAAAACACACTAAACACAAAAACCACGCATAATTCCAAACAATTGATATTAAATACGCGTTTTGGTCTCGTTTTAGCCCGAATTAAGTGGTAAAAGGATGGGTGTTTACACACCTATCAAATCCCATACACTTAACCATTGTCATGCCCTCATGCAATGCTTAGTGATAAAGCAAGCTTACACTTTTCTCATAATTAATCAACCTTGGCCTTATTTAAAATACTACTAAACAAAAATTAAAGTACTAAAGGGAATTAAGACTTTGAAGGAAACAAAAGGATAGAAAACCATTTCCACTTGAAAATAGCTATATGGAAATAACTTGCAAAGAAATCGATGACTTACATTAGGGCTTTGGTGCTGCGAAGATTTATCACCCTCAAGTTTCACGTTCCCCAAACTAAGCTTAAAAACGAGATCATTGTTATTATAAGTTAGCAATTCAAACACTTACACACATGGCTTAATTAAATGCTTAAACCCCCTTATTCCTAGGTGTATCTCTTATATTTTATTTTTGTCTTAGAATGATCATGAAGATGCATTTTTGGACTTATTTCGATAGTTTATTAGGGCTGAAAGCAAAGTAGGACGATTTGATCAATAGTTAGCTAAAGGACAAAATCTCTTAAAACTGCTTCTCGGGATATCAAAAAGTTCATATCTTGGCATAACTTGGTTCACGATTTGAGACCTTTCTCGGGCCGATATTTGGCATGTACTTCATACTTCATATCTTCGAGAGACGTTCTTGAGATAATGGTCTTCTCATCATAATAGAGTTTCTTCGCTTGGAGACTTTTGAGGGATACTCCAACTTTGTTGACCACGACTTCATGATTATTTCTTCAATCTCTAATTGGGATTTTGAGATACAACGATCCGCCTCCTTTTCGGACTTGGATCTATTTATCCTCATACCTTGTTAGGGTCTTTTCGGATAGACTTCTCCATGATCTTTATGGGAGTTGATTGCTTTTCGTCGTGAGTCTTGATCCTTCATATTGACTTTAGGAATAATGCTTTTCACATCACTTTGGATCTTCAGCAATAAAATTGAATCCTCATGCCTTGTTAGGGCCTTTTCGGACTCGCCAATCTTCGCGCCCCGCTTCATAAGTTATGCCTTGGCTATGAACTCTTATCATTACCGAGCAACTTTTAAACGATCTTGGGCTAGAAGCTAAGTAACTTTTCAAATCGTACGACCTTACTTATTGCAGATAAATTATTAGCAAGTGATGGGAGAATAGGCAAATAATTACACCAAGTGAGCTTGCGCAAGAATACCGACTTATAATTGACTCTATCATTTCTCGTCCTCCACAATTTAAAATCTCAAGTAATGAGACTCGTGGATACTTAGCCTAATAAACCAATTAAGGTCTACATGGTTATGGATACTAGCTAGAATAAACTTGGATAAGTCTATTCGGGTTGAGTCAAAATAAACGCAACGGGCCTAATATGTCAAAGACTTCTAAACTAGCTACACCACTTTATTAATATTTTTTTGACTTTATTGCGGGATATATACATATGAAAGCAACGATAAAAATTTAAAAATTACAACTAAATGGCCAAAGTTAATAAAAAATTTGAAAATTTTTGAAAAATATGATTTTCCGGTTAAATGAAGGCATTTTCATGGAAAAGTCCACTTAAAACTTCGATAGAAGTCCCCCCTACACTTAAGATAAACATTGTCCTCAATGTTTAAGCATGTGGGAGAAGTCTCCCCTACACTTATGACATTGTGCACGTTGGTTAACTCAAGTTAAGGAAGAGACGACTAAAGTGATCAATTTCAAATGTGAGTATGAAGAAAATTGAATCACGATAGTTGAGAGATAGAACCGGATTTCGGATAAACTCGGGAGCACGGTGCTTCAAAGATTCCAAGAGTGCACTTATCCCTGTAATCACACCATACAAAGACAAAGACATATAGAAGTCCCCCTACACTTAGGGGATTAAAATATAAAAGGATAGATACTCGGGCTGCCTCCCGAGGAGCGCTTGTTTTTGATAACCGAGTCACGAGCCTGACTCGACCCAAGATTAGTTCATGGGGAACGTGGTGAGGGATGGAATCACCTCCTGAGAGGTGTCCTCACCAAAGTACAACTTCACTCGTTGGCCATTCACCTTAAAATTTGGTCCATCAGGTTGAGCGAGCTCGAGAGTACCATATGGAAAAATTTGGGCAATGGTGAATGGGCCGGACCAACGAGATTTAAGCTTTCCCGAGAAGATTTTCAACCGAGAGTTAAAAAGTAAGACTTTGTCTCCAACATGGAACTCTCGGTTTTTAATCTTAGAATCGTGAATGAGCTTACTTCTTTCCTTATAGATCAAAGAATTTTCATAAGCCTCATTATGGAGTTCATTCAGCTCATTGAGTTGGATCTTGCGTAGGTCACCGGCTTTGTTTATATCAAAATTAGCCCACTTCAAGGCCCAGTAGGCCTTGTGCTCCAACTCAATGGGGAGGTGGCACGCTTTCCCGTACACAAGACGATAAGGCGTACAGCCGATTGGGGTCTTGTAAGCAGTACGGAAAGCCCACAAAGCATCATCAAGTTTATCGGCCCATGCGGCACGATGCTCTCCCACAGTCCTTTCAAGAATTCGCTTCAGCCCTCGGTTGGATATTTCAGCCTGGCCATTAGTTTGTGGGTGGTAGGCTGTGGAAAGATGATGATTGACACCGTACTTAGCCATGACTCGAGCAAATTGGTCATTGCAGAAATGAGTCCCACGATCACTAATAATGGCGCGAGGCACACCGAATCTAGCGAAAAGAGCTTTCAAAAAGTTACAAACCACCCTTGCGTCATTAGTAGGCAAAGCTTTGGCTTCAACCCACTTTGAAACGTAGTCAACGGCTACAAGGATGTATTTGTTTCCTTTAGACGAAGGGAATGGCCCCATAAAGTCGATACCCCAAACATCAAAAATTTCACACTCTTGAATGAAATTCTGAGGCATCTCGTCTTTATGTGTGATTTTGCCTTGCTTTTGGCAAACATCACATCGTTTGACCATATCGTGAGCGTCACGGTATATGGAGGGCCAATAAAATCCCGAATCAAACACTTTCTTAGCGGTGTAGTTGGGACCAAAGTGACCACCGGTGGGTCCTTTGTGGCAAGCATCAAGGATTTCAGACGCTGCCGGTCCATCAACACATCGGCGAATAATCAGGTCAGCACATTGTTTGAATAGGTAAGGGTCGTCCCAAAAGTAAGTCTTGATGTCGGTGAAGAACTTCTTCTTTTGCTGGGACGTCAACCCTTCCTTGAGAATTCCACCCGCCAAGTAGTTTGCAAAGTCCGCAAACCACGGGGTTTCATTCGGCTTCGAGTTTATAGACATTAAGGTCTCCAAGGGAAAAGAATCATTGATTTCTTTGGTCGGATGATCCCCTTGGTAAGGATCCTCAAGTCTGCTAAGATGGTCTGCGGCTAAGTTTTCTGCTCCTTTTTTATCGCGGATTTCGATTTTAAATTCCTGGAGCAGCAAAACCCAGCGAAGAAGTCTTGGTTTGGAATCTTGCTTTGTCAACAAGTACTTCAGCGCGGAATGATCGGTATACACGATGGTGGTGGAAAGGACAAGATAGGGGCGAAATTTTTCAAAAGCATAGACAACAGCTAAAAGCTCTTTTTCGGTTGTCGTATAATGCAATTGTGCTCCCGTCATTGTCTTGCTAGCGTAATGGATCGGTTGGAAGTGTTTGTTCACTCTTTGTCCAAGAACCGCTCCAATAGCAAAATCGCTAGCATCGCACATCAACTCAAAAGGAAGCTCCCAATTAGGGGTAACCAAGACGGGTGCCTTAGTTAGCTTATCCTTAAGCGAGTTGAAGGCTTCAAGGCACTCTTTGGAGAAGATAAAAGGGGTATCTTTTTCCAAGAGGTGGGTCATCGGGCGAGCGATTTGAGAAAAATCTTTGATAAATCGACGGTAGAAGCCCGCATGACCCAAGAAACTTCTCACACCCTTCACAGTTGAAGGTGGAGGCAACTTTGCGATAACATCGACTTTAGCACGGTCTACTTCAAGACCGGCTTTCGAGATCTTATGTCCAAGCACGACGCCTTCTTTTACCATAAAATGGCATTTTTCCCAATTAAGAACAAGGCGAGTGTCTTCGCACCGCTGTAGCATACGTTCTAAATTGGCAAGGCAAGCAGAGAAGGAATCCCCGAAGACCGAGAAATCATCCATGAAGACTTCCATGGTTTGTTCGACCATGTCATGGAAGATAGCTAACATGCACCTTTGGAAAGTCCCGGGCGCATTACATAAGCCAAAAGGCATTTTTTGTAAGCGAAAGTGCCATAGGGACAAGTGAATGTAGTCTTCTCTTGATCTTGGGGATCGATGGGTATTTGAAAATAACCCGAAAAACCATCGAGAAAGCAGTAATATTCATTACCGGCTAATCGTTCAAGCATTTGGTCCATGAAAGGTAGAGGGAAATGATCCTTTCTCGTGGCATCATTGAGTTTGCGGTAGTCTATACAAACTCTCCACCCAGTAACGAGACGAGTGGGAATCAACTCGTTGTGTTCATTGGGAACAACGGTTATTCCGCCCTTCTTGGGCACACAATGGATTGGACTAACCCACGGTGAATCCGAAATAGGGTAAATCATACCCGCATCAAGAAGTTTGATAACCTCTGTTTTGATGACTTCATGTATTTTTGGATTCACCCTTCGTTGGCTTTGAATAGTGGGCTTGAAGTCGTCCTCCATGAGAATTTTGTGTGTGCAGAAGTGAGGATCAATTCCACGAATATCCGAAATCTTCCAAGCGATAGCCTTCTTATGATCCTTCAATACAGCGACAAGTCGGGCTTTCTCTTCATCCTTCAAATCCTTAGCAATGATGACTGGCGACTTCTTCTCTTCTTCGAGGAATACATACTCAAGATGGGGCGGCAACTCCTTAAGTTCTAAATCCGGAGGATTTTCGACGGGAGGCGTATTCGAAGTCGGAGTATCGATAGCAATGATAGTGGGAGATGGAGGAGAAGGATTGTCTTCTTTGAGGAGGTTTGCAATGAAACTGAGATCGTCATCCCAAGTGGCAGTAGAATCGTCATTGTCTTGCTTCACATCTTCCAAGGTGGCTTCCAAATCTTTCCAAAGGAAATCACTTTCTCCAAATAGAGATAGTGATGAGTCGATAGAGGAAACGGTCTCAACATTGGGAAGAGAGGTAGGAATGTTTTTACAAGCATCCTTGAAGTGTTCTTCACAAGCCTCATCAAGAACGTCAATACAATTAACATTCTCGTAAGAAGAAGGTTGTTTAGATAACTTTCCCATGTTGAAGACTACTTTATCGTCACCCACTCTCATGATAAGCTCACCGGCTTCAACATCAATGAGAGTGCGACCGGTCCTCAAGAATGGACGACCAACAATGAGTGGCACACGGGGGTCCATCTCGTAGTCGACGACAACAAAATCGGCAGGGAAGGTGAATTTGTCGACTCCTACAATGACGTCTTCGGCTATCCCCACTGGATAAGCAACCGTACGGTTAGCTAATTCCAAAGTCATTTTGGTGGGGACTAGCTCTGGGAGAGATAATTGCTTCCAAACACTTAGAGGCATGAGATTAATACTGGCACCTAGATCGGCTAGGGCCATGCAATTCTCTACTCCCGGGAAATTGCAAGGGATAAGAAAACGACCCGGATCACCAAGCTTGATTGGCAATTTCCTTAAGAGCACTGCAGAGCAGTTCTCATTAAGTTGGGTGTTGGCGAGATCGAGGAGCTTTTCCTTGTCGCTCAGAAGATCTTTAAACATTTTGGCATACTTGGGCATGTGAGCGAGAGCCTCAGCGAAGGAGATATTGAAATTCAGTTTCTTGAACATTTTTAGGAAGTTCGAAACTTGAATATCATCCTTGCTCTTTTGCTTCTCTTTCCTCAACCTTGAAGGATAAGGTATATTGGAAGAAGAGGAAGGCTTTAGGGGAATAGGATCACTCACAACTACGGGTGGAGGAGGGGTAGAAAGAAGAGGTGGAGAAATTGGGGAAGGAGAAGGAGGAGGAATAGGAGCAGGCGACTCGTTCTCCTTAGTTACAACCAACGGTGGAGGTATAGGAAGCTCGGGTTCCGTAGTACCTTTGCCACTTCGAGTAGTGATTGCTTTCATCTCCCCTCTTGGGTTCGCAACGGTGTTACTCGGAAGAGTACCCGAAGAAGAGGGTTGACTACTTTGGAAGAAACTAGCCATCATGTTCCTCAGATCATTAGTTTGGCTATCCAACGTATTTCTCATGTCAGCTCTCAAATCATTTCCTTGCTTGACCAAATCTGCCTTCAAATTGCGCACTTCCTCTTGGAGATTTCCCACTATCACATCATTGGTTCTTATGTAGGTTGCAACCTCTTGGTGTAATGCAGTGGTGGCTTGGTTGGGAGGAGCATTGTATGCAGGTGGTTGGTAAGCAGGTTGTTGGTAGACTTGATTGTTACGTGGAGGTGGTTGTTGTTGCTTGTGAGGTGGGATGTATGGTTGTCGAGGTTGTTGTTGTTGTTGAGGAGAGCGGTTAAGGTTTTGTTGTTGGTTTGGGTTGGTAGGAGGGAAACCAGGTGGTGAAAGATAGTTGTTGCTGCGGTAGCTAAGCAAGTTACGGTCACCTTGAGGTCTAGCTTGATAAGCAGGTTGTTGGTAGGTGCCATATGCCGCATTCACATTCTCAGCAAGGTAATCTTGGGTGGCGGTACAAGTTGTGTAAGAGTGGGGACCACCGCATATCTCACAAGGTTGGCTGACAGCGTTCACTTGTGCATTTTTGGCGTTGTTGTTGTTGTTGTTGCTGACGGTGTGGGTGACAAGCGATTCAAGAAGCGTGGTGATTTTGTCTAATCGCTTGTCGCTGTCATTAGTGCTAGCACTAGCAACATTGGTCCTAACACTCTTGGTTTGCACACGAGATTTGTTCTCAATGATGTCCCAAGCAGCATTGGAAGTCTTAGCCAATAAATTACCCCCCGAGGCACTATTCAGTGAATCTTGGTCACTCATGCTTAAACCATTGTAAAAAGTATTGATTTGATGTACTTTGGTAAAACCATGTTGTGGGCATTTTCTTAAAAGATCTTTAAAGCGATCCCAAGATTTACTGAATGACTCATCGTACTTTTGTTCAAAGTTTATAATCTCATTCCGCAAAGCGGTAGTACGAGAGGGTGGAAAAAAGTAGTTGATAAACTTTGTTTCCAAATCCGTCCACGAGAGAATACTCTGTGGCGGTTCCTTAGCAAGCCATTGCCGGGCTTGTCCCTCTAAAGAAAAGGGAAAAAGTTGTAACCTTATCACTTCTTGTGGAACTCCATTGAACTTGACCGTGTTGGTGAGTTGTAGAAATCTCTTGATATGGTCGTGTGGGTCATCAATGGTTCGTCCCAAGAATGGTTGAGCTGAGACCATCTGGATAAAGCCTGATTTAAGCTCGAAATTGTTGGCGGCAATTGGTGGGATAACAATTGGATCCGTGTTGCCATCGACATGAGCTTGCAGCAATTCAATCATGGGGCGGTTATCCGGAAGGTGCTCATTGTTGTTGTTATTATTCATGTTGTTGAAAGGCGGGTTGTTGTTGTTATTATTGTTGTTCGGAGGTGGTATGTTATTGTTGTTTTGTACACCAGCCATGTCTAAGTTATCGAGAGGCTCGGGCTCTTGATAAGACGTGGATCGAGTGCGCATACACCTGCAAAAGAACGAACAAAGAAAAACAAAGCAAAAATATTTTTGGTTTTTATTGTTTTTTAATTTTTAGGATTTTTGAAAATTTTATATTTTTTAGTTGTTTTTGAAAATTTTTGAAAAAGTAACGTTCACGGGGAACGGATCCCAAAATCCAAGTTCTCACAAAAAACTTTTGATCTTAACGAGAAGAGCCGGCAGCGGCGCCATTTGATATTTTGATTTTGTAATGGGTTCAGATTAAAGTCTCGATATCCTCTTGAATTGATCTAGGTCTTAAGTGGAATGATTGTTCTTGGTTACTAAAGAAAAGGGGTTTGGTTTTCTAATCTAATAAAAAGTGGAAAATGAAAATTTAAATCAAAGACAATTAATTTAATGATGATTACTAAAAACTTGAATTTAAACTTGAATTTGAATTAGAATTAAGATTAAAATAAAATTAAAATTAAATCAAGGAAACAGTAAAGAAATGGTAAGGAAACAGTAAAACTTAAAAATACCCAAAAGATAACTGATTCGGAAGTTACTGTTCATTCTTCATTCGAAACTTGAGCTTGGTTCGGAACTTTTGGATTCATCCGGAACTTGTTGATTCGGAAGTTACTATTCATTCATCCGGAACATTCTCATCCGGAACTTTCTCATTCGGAACTTTCTGGTTGATTCGGAACTTATGATTGACTCGGAACTTTCCGAATGAAGGGTTGGTTCGGAAGTTTTTGCTTGATTCGGAACTTACTTGTTCGGAAGTCACTGATTCGAAACTTAATGCTTGGTTCGGAAGTTTCCGAATGAAGGCTTCATTCGGAACTTTTTGTTTGATTCGGAAGTTCTGTAACCCGGATACAGTAGCAGATATGCGAAGAACACGGAACACGAATTTTAACCAAAATCAAACCAAATACTTAAAAAGGATTTACCAAATTAAACACAAATCATTTAGACACCATAAGCAACGAATCCCACTAATAAAAACACAAATCCAAACAACTTTTGAAGATCAAATCAAGAAAATAAAAACTTAAAAACTTGAAGATAAAGATGATGATGAACAAGATGAAATGGAAAGATTAAACAAGAACTTGTATTTAATGATTAATGTTTTAACAAGATTAAACAAAGATGAAATCAACAAAATTGGAAGAACAAAGATTAAAATCACCAATCACCCTAGTGGTGATGGTGATGAAACGAAACAAGAGAGGAGAAAAAAGGGGAGGAGAGAAACTCCAGACTAACTTCTAAATGTGTGTGAGGGGTGCCTATTTATAGGTGTTTCCTTTGGTTGGTGAGTGGGCTTTCTCCCGTTCTTCGTGTCTTTTCGTCTTTTCAGAAAAGTTTCCGTTTTCGATTCTGATTCGGGATTTGTCGTCGATTAAATTCAACTCGTCTTTTAATTTCTTCATTTAATAGACTTGAGTTTCTTCGACTTATATAAATCTTCCATCTTTGGTCCTTTTCTTCGATAAATCTTCGAATAGGCCCAGCGACTTCAAATCTCTTGCATCTCTTGGACAATAGACTTTATCTTGAGTCTTTTTCTTCAGTAAAACCCGTGCAATCCCATGTTTTCTTCAATATTCATCCGGTTGGCTCTGAAAACACACTAAACACAAAAACCACGCATAATTCCAAACAATTGATATTAAATACGCGTTTTGGTCTCGTTTTAGCCCGAATTAAGTGGTAAAAGGATGGGTGTTTACACACCTATCATACATACTCACTGGGATTGATAACGATATCTATTCCACGGTTGATGCATGTCCTAATGTTATGGAAATGTGGAATGAAATTCATAGATTGAAGCAAGGTGAGTCGATAAATGTTCAAGATATCGAGACTAATTTACTTTGGGATTTTGGAAAATTCACATTCGAAGATGGTGAATCCATTGACTCATATACTCGAGATTATACAAAATGATGAATGAGCTTGTCATAAATCAGTGCACGTCATCATGCCAATGCTTAGTTTTTACTTCAACTCAAACCAGAATGGCAAAGGTTTGTGACCTTGGTTAAACAAAGGGAGGATATCAAGACTATCTCCTATCACAAACTTTATGATATCTTGAAACAACATCAGAATGAAGTGAATGAACTAAGGGCTAAAAAGGCAGAACGGTCTGCTAACTCTATTGCTTTTGTGGATGCTACTTCAACAAAACCCGTTCACCATCAACAAACACCTACTCATTCCTCAAAGTCATCAAGCTCATCCACCAAACCTCTAGCTACTGCTAGAAACAAAGCTAAGGCAATTGTCCCCACTCCACCTCCAAAGTATGACACCGAGTTAGATGGAGACAGTGATGATGAAAAAACTTTAAGGGACAAGAAGATTGAAGAACTCATGTCTTTACTCACCACAATTTATAAGAAGATCTACAAACCTACCCACAACAACCTCAGATCATCATCTAATGCTAGATATAAGGAAGTTGATCATGCACCTAGGTATGATCGTGATGCTGGGTATGATAATCAGAGGATGCCGAATCAAGTTGGGGCTAGAGATATTGTAGGCACTCCGGTTGTGCAGAAAACTCGTATTCAATGCTTCAATTGCAAGGTATTTAGGCACATGGCTAGGGAATGTAAGAATCCAAAACGAGTTAAGGATTCGGGATATCACAAGGAAAAGATGTTGTTGTGTAAGAAAGAATAAGAAGGGATTCCACTCACAGCAGATGAAATTGATTGGCGAGATGACACTGATGATGAAGCCGATGATTAAGAGCTGGATGCACATTATGTGTACATGGCAAAAATTCAAGAAGTGATTCCAGAGACTGCTGATACTTCTGGACCTATCTTTGATACTGAGCCAATTAAAAAGGTACCATCATATGATAACTATAATGTGTTTGCTAATGAACGACGGCATCCTGAGCAACCCGAAAGCATCAATGACACATATGTAATGGACACGGAGGATAGCAATATCTCTACGGATTCACAGCATATGTGTAATGATGAAGGTAATGCTGCTTAGAATTCTGAATCGGATGAGGATCGTGATTTGCTTGCATCTATTATTGATTCTTTAAAACATGAAATTGAGGAAAACAAAGAGGCTAATAAACGTTTGAAGCAAGCAAACACATCCTTAGCCGAGTAGATAGACAGGCTCAAAGAGTGTGATTATGTAAAAGAAGTTGATCGACGAGTTGTAATAGCTAATGGTTTGGTATATGAACGTAAGGTGCTCAACGAACAATATTGTTCTGGTAACACATGAAATTCGTATGTCAAAACAATAGATATCGGAACTTGAAGAACAACTGCTGTTGCATAAACTCCAAATTTTCGAGTTAGAATTGGTTAACAAAGAACAAACTGAGCTTTATAAAACTCATGAAGAAAAGGATATTGAAAAAATTCTTGCTTTGGAAAAGAGAGTCGACACGTTAAACAACATTGTTTAAAAAACGGGTCAGTCTATTCAAACTATGAATATGCTCAATAGAAATATGAAAACGAGTTTTGTTAAGCCTGAGTATCTCAAGAATGTTCAAAGTATCAAGCCTGCTCTTTATGATACCGGTCGTTATGTTGATAATCTTGCTCTTATGCTTTCCGCTGACTGCGACGAAATCATTCGTCATCGTGAAGAAAGTCGATCGAACTTAAGTGATTTGATAAACCTGTCTGATTCTAATAATCATATTAAGTTTGTTCCTCAAAAAGAACTTTCAAAAGAAAAAAGATGTTTACAAATGTTCCACCACCGAGTCCTGAAACGGAAAAGAAAGTTTCTTTAAAAAGGGGTTTCAGAAAACAATCAATTTTTTTAGAAAAACATATTTTGGATGAAAAACGTAAATGCGATGAAAAAAGTAAAAGTGTTCAGCAATTTGAGTTTATAAAACAAGGGGTTTTAAATTTATACAAAAGTGTCGTCGATTATGAAAAAGTTTCTTGAGAACCGTTTGGAATATTAAACCTAACCCACAAGTAGAATTCGTCATTCAACAATGTATTGTTCCAACCATCGGTGATCTTTCAAATAATGTGGAAATGTTTTATAACGCTCTCACTGAGGAAACGTTAACTGATTTAAGATATGTTAAATCTCTTGAATATGAAGTTGATTTTCTTCAAACTAAATTAAAGACACAAGAACACCAACTTTCTAACAAAATTGATCGACTTTCGAAGGAATACTTTAATGCTGACCATATGAATGCTATACTTGGTGTGTATACCAATCTTGATCAATATTGTCATGTAGCATGTCTAGTGTCAAAAACGGACGAGAAATGTCACAATCTTGAAGTTGAGCTTTCGAAAAAAATTCAGTCATAAAACAAACTTTCGAAAAGTTTTTCCCAACTTGAGAAACACTCCATTTCTCTTGAACTTGCTTTACAAAAAGGTGATAAATCTCATAATCATAAAAAGTGTCAAGAACTGGCAGCTTCTTCGGTTCGTCAATTGAATGAAAAAGGTTTCGAAATAAATGATTTGAAAGCTCAGCTACAAGAAAGGGACATAGCCATTATTTAGTTACAAAAACTCACTGAGAAAATGAAAGGAAAGTCTGTTTTGGGTAAATCATCCGCCGTTCGTCAACCGAACGTGGTTAAATGTCCTAAATCATCTGTTTTGGGAAAATCCCCACAGACTTTGCCTAAGATAGGAAATGATAAGAGCACAAATGTGATAGCACCAGGAATGTATAAGATGAACACTAGGCCCACTCAAACCGGAACATCGTGGTTATCTCAGTATATTAGGAAAACTAATCAACATGTATCTTCTTCTACAGGAGTAATTCCCACTACTAGCGTTAGCGGACCACAACTTAAGAGCACTAGAATACAAGATAAGGTCATGCCTAACAATAGTCAAGGAAAGAAGTTGGAAGTAGAAGACCACTGTAGAAATTTTAAGTTTTCTAAGAATAAAACGTTTGTAACTACATGTAATGACGGTTTGAATGCTAAGACCTCGAATGTTGAATTTGCTTGTGTTGAATGTGGAAAATGTGTTCGTGCCTTCAATCATGATGCTTGTGCTTTTAATCATAATGGCGTGAATGCTAGAACTAGAAAGGCTATTCTTGTGCCCACTAGTACTAGAAAACCCACAAGAACTTTGAACCAATCCACTGATCAACCACTTAAGAAACTAAGTGCGTTAGAATCCACTACTCTGCATAAACAAAACAGGTTAAAGAAGCTTTATGATAACATGATTAGGACATGTACACGGGGGTATTCAAGATTTATACCACCCGGATACAAATGGGTACCTAAGTTAACCACTTTAGTGATTGGGTCTATGAATCTCAGATATTGTCATATTTTATGTATCCAACACATTCCGAAAATGGTTTAAAACTGTCATATGTAATATACTATATCGGAAAAGGCATCTCATCTCCGTACCTCAACATATTTTGTGGTGTCATTTTTTCTTATAAATTGTCAAATTTGATCAATCAGGACCCACATATATTGTTGAGGGGGAGCTACCCGACTAAATGTTCCATGATTCATGCGTGCTCACATGTTTCTCTCCCAATCGGTTTTCAGAAATTGTCATATTTTAATCAATTGGTATCTCTATTATTTATGTTTTTATATTAGAGATAGGGGGAAATGTGATTAAAATGTAATATACCGCAACATTTGATCTTAAAGACTCAAGTGCAACTCCTTCCTTCACATGCTAAACTATTTCGAATATCGATGCATGTGTGTAAGGGAGCTTTTCGTAAATGTAAAACTTTTAAAGTGTTAAAAGTTTTGATTTTTTATCAAGCACTTTGAATGATTGTCAATGGTTTTATGGTTACGATCTATACCCAAAACAACCTACTATCCACGACGGAACGATGGAGTCAAAAGGTGGTTTAGGATAGGAAACAAAGTCCTATGATCCAACCAGAACCGGAGGGATCTACCCAAGGACATTCCATAGCTAGAAATAGTTGTACTCAAGAAAGATGGAGTGGAATGAAGCTGAATGCGGACCAATTACTTAAGTTAGCACTGGAACAATCACAACAAGGTGCTAGTGATGAAGTATTGGTAAGCATTGAAGGAGTTGAATATTCTATGCAACTTAGGCAGAAACCGGGTTAACACATCTTTTGAAGACAAGTGTCATGGACCCAGTGATGCGATGCACAACCCTTCCTCAGCCATTCGAGTTTCTCTCAAAAGAAACTTGTCTCATTGTCACAGATATCAATACGTATCTATTGGCTTTCTCACTCCGAGTTAGTTAATATTGAAAAAGGTGGCGATCTGCTCCAGCCTCCGATTACCAAAATGCCCTTATCGATTCTAGAGCCAAAAGAGATCAATCTAGCATCTCATTAGGACACAATCGAGTCCTACGCATTATCCTTGTGATATTTCCAGTACATCTAAGTGATACGATTCACGATGAAGATGGAAATCCTGCTTGAGCCAACATCAAATAAGCTCATGGTAGGTAACTTGTGCGATTCTACACGAATCAAACTTGTGAGATCTGGAATGCAACTATGTGTGGATTCTTAATTGATTTAAACTTGATTCCAGGTATCTTCGCAAAATCCATGTGATCTTGCTAGAACATTCAGAGTGACACTCTTTAGTGCTCACAATGACGAATGGAAATCCTTCCACTGTCAACATCAAACAGCACTGCGGTAGGTGACTCGCAAGATTCTCTATAAATCAAGCTTGTGACAAACTAGAAAGCAACAATGGTGCGATTCTTATAGAATCAAACTTGTTTCAGGAATTCTTAATTAACGACTCTAATCAGACGGATAATTTATCCTTATGATTCACTCTTTACGTTCGCAGTCTGCTTTGAGACGGTCGAGTAAAGAGAACTAGCTATTACCACCGAGAAACCCTGTCAAGGAGGTTCTTAATCAAATCTACCCGATCAAAGGTACGGTATCTAATACCGTCTAACGGTCTTCATCGACTGGAGGTAAATAGGGTGAAATGTTCAAAGCCATTTCGTCCGTGTCTATATATGTTGCTGCATATCAAGAAGGTGGCGTAGCTGTGTACTAACCGAAGTCATCTTCACATGTTCATACTACAAGTTAAAGACTTCCGCTACTCTGATAATCAATGGATTCCTCAAGGTTTAACTTCAACTATATTTATGTGGGAGATTGTTAGCCTTTCGAAATCAACAAAGTATGAACACGTCGAATCAGAAGTGACAAGAGCACAAGATGGCGATAATCAAGATACTTAAGAATCTAATAGGTCATCTTAGTCACAAGGAGCACAAGATGAAGATCTCAAGCACTCGAAGTCAAATGACAGAAGGCTCAAGATAAAGATCACAAAGGCATGAAGGAACAAAGCCGTTACAAACAAGATCAAGAATAAGATACAAGACCAAAGAAGTAAGATCACCTCCACAAGAATGTATTCACACAATTATCTTATGCATTTTAAAGATGACTGATACATTGGGGGAGATTGTTAGCCCTATATTTTATATAGTCGAACAAGAATGTAATAGGTCATCTTAGTCGTTAAATATCTTGTATTGTAATAGGTTAGTCGGGAAAACCGGGTTTGGACTTTAAGCTAATATTGTCTAAGTTAGGGGCTATATGCCCAAGTTAAGCCAAGCCCGGCCCAAAAAAACAAGCCATGAGCCCACCAAGCTTATGGGTATATAAACCCTCTTCCGTGAAAAAGGATGTTGGTTCATTTTACTTTCTCTCTAGTAAACATTAACCTTCCATCATTCTCTATACTTTCTCTCTCTAACTTTCTTCTCTTTCTCTCTAGATCTACTCTAAATCTTGTGTTATGGATTGAAGTGGGATTAACATATGTTTTGAGAAACCTGTCTGTAATTTATCTAAACAAATTTGACAAAGCAGACATGGTCATCCCTAAGATCAAGTCTTAAAAAGTGATTTATCTTTTGACGACTGTGATTTATATCACTGTGATGTTTGTCAAAAGACTAAACATACAAGATAACAACTCCGTCTTAATGAGTATAAGATTTTTGTGCTTGTTGAATTGGTGCATCTTTTTATTTGTTTATTGTTTCCCTCTTCGAATTGTAATCTTGGTTTCTAGTGATTAAGATCATTTCGATCTTTATCGTGGTATTATAATATAACTATTGATAAGTAATCAATAAGATTACACTTGAATAACAGTGATAATCGTTTAAGATTTTGATTCTTTTTTCTAGTGATTATTGCTCTTTGAATTTAAATTCAAAAATTTGTTTTTGGTTTTTATAAATCTTTACAATAAATGATAAACAATACTACGTTTTAACCGGTTAAAATATGAACACCCAATAAATACAAATAAATTTCAATAAAAGTCAAGATCAAGATAGGCTCAATATGTATAAACAAAATAATAAATAATTGAAAGTGATATATAATGTTGTGGCTGTTTGTTTTGGTTGTTGGCAGCAACCAGCAAATCATAAGTAATAGTTAATGCCAAAATGCCATTGGTACATCTACATTGTCATTTTTTTTAATTTCTTTTTTCAGATCATACTCCTGATCCTTGATCCCCGGGTCTCAAATCGTCAGTGCAATCATGTTAAAGAAAAACATTCATAGTTATAACAGATTAATATAGAGTTTAAAGTCTATATGACATGATATCTTAGATTATTTAATCATAAATCCAATATTTGTGTTCGTTTGTATTAAGATAAAAACCAACTGAGCTAGTTCAGTTGGCCACCAAAGTTAATCTTGGAGAGGTATTTTTAAAGATGTCTCGTTTGAGTTTCACCAAAGACCGCTGAATAAATAAAAGCTGGAGTGGAGTTTATCTCCTAAAAAAGAAGGTTCGAGCCTTGCATATTGCCTTATCGAAAGTTCTAGATTTAAAGTTTGCTAAAGAAAAGCTTAATAGCTTATAAGTATCTAGGGTTATACGGAGGAGTATATGTTAAGTTTATTAGGAAACGAGTGTTTGACTCAGATTTACACGCTAAAATGGGGGTATTTTTGTAATCAGGAACGGAATTAGGGTGGGTTTCGGAGTCTCGGAACACCTATAAATTTTTGTTGCATAGTTTTAAATACGTTAAAATTATTTGATTTTTGTTAGATTTCTTCTAAATGCACTTGATCTATAAAAATATGTTTGTAGTATTTTTTTAATTTATTGTAAGTGCACGTGTTCGTTTTGTGTTTTGTTTATCATTTCCGATTACTTCGTCGGTTGTCGGGCATTTCCAAGATGTGTAAGTAACGATGTTTGAACGTACAACTTTTTGGAAAAACATTAAAATGCAAAACTACTTGTTAATTATAGCTTATGAATGTCACGGTATAGAAACAGAAACGATACAGATGGTGATATGATGCACTAATAAAAAGACTAAAACTCTTTGCATTAGATTGGGTCAAATGGGTGATGATACATCACCTTCTAGGGCTGCAAAAGATTGAGCATGGAAGATAGTGGTCCATTGTATTAAAGTACGTACAATTAAATAAAGTTAAAGCTTCATTTGGGTATAAGTTTTTTGTATCTTTATGAATTCAAAGGTTTTACTTTTGTTCATCAAACACTTTTTTTACTAGTCACCACGTTCTCAGCCAAAATGTACATCACAGACATTACACGGAGACACGTTAGAAAAACTTGAGAAAATAAGCATGTGCAAAGGGGATCGGCGTTCCGCGTTTCCACCTCCATGGTGTTGACGAGCAATGGTAACGCTGACGCACAACCAATGACGGAACTTAAAAGGAACCGAGGGGGTTGTAACACCCAAAATTTTCGATACTATATATATTTTATAACATTTCACATACTTTTGATTTTAGTCAGTTTTATACAAAAGTAAAACTGTACTGAATGTTGTGCCCCATAATTAAATAATTTTCAAGTTTGTCCCTTCACAAAAAATGCTCAAGTTCCGTTCCTAAACACAACACCAACTCAGGGACATAGCCAGATCTAACAGTGCCTGGGTGCACAATTTCTATAAGTATGGGAAAAAGAAAAAGACTTAAAAAAACGATTATTAGTTAAAATGATGAGTTAAGTGAAAACTTAGTTCTTTCCCAAAAAGGTACACAACGATGTGCAATGTTTTTGACGAAAATTAGCACTACCACATAGGAAGCAAAATTATATCGGAATTACGTGACACAAAGAGCCTTTTGTAAAATACTAAAAGTGTTTATTAATTGAAGTATATGTATTTATACTAAATACATAACTTTAACAATAAACAACGTAACTTTAATGGACCCAAACACACGGGTTGGGCCCTAACCTAGCTGTCTAATACTCCCCGCAGTTTGAACGACAAATTGGAATGAAAACTGAAAGCAACTTCTTTTCCTCGTCTTTTTTTTTTGTTGTTGTAAAAGCATAATTATTTTTTCAAACCCCGTGGATTAATCGGCCAATGAGTCGGAAATCACGGTTACCAAAAAAAAAAAAAAAAGCATAATTATTTTGGCGGCATAGTTGTTGTTGCTTGCGGCATGCTCTTTTGCGTGGCATGCTTTGCCTTTTAGAAGGAAACAACAATTTGATCAACTTTTTGTTGTCAACGACAATGATCTTCGACAACGAACACAATAGACGATGAAGAAAAAAAAATAACTTAACATAATTTTTTTTTGAACGGCTAGAATTTAAGGTTATGAATTGAAAGCAAGAAACAAAATTCAATAACAAAATAAAGCAAGAAATAACGAACATCCCTCAGGGTCATCGGTATGTAAACCAATTACCGGAGGATAACAAATTTTGTTGACGAATGTAATCTGCTCTTGATACCATATAAAATAATGAAAGTGTTTATTAATTGAGTGCCCGAATACAAAATTTTCATTTCCAGTTTAAAAGGAACCTGAACCCTAACAATGGCGGCCACGTCTAGATCCTCATCATCATCAATTGATCTACTACCCTTCGTCTCTTCATACATCTAAAGGACCTGTAGTCCTTATACTCTCAAGGAACGAGCTCCTTTATTTGTTCGTAAATCGAAGCCATAGAGATTAATTATGATTTTAGGGTTCTTAGGTCCGCTGTTTTTACTCATGATCCTTGCTTGTTCGTCCATCATTCTTTGAATAATGTTCCGTTACTGATTGAATTCTTGTTCCTATTTTCCATACACTGTTAGGAGTGTGATTCGAATTAGGCTTGTGTGATCTCGATCGCCCCCTATTCTCGGTGTGATCGCCTTCACTGTGTGGATTAATAGTCTCAATTGATGTTCATTCTTTAATTGAATCTTATTTGAATCGACATGGAGTTAAGCTTTTGATCTGCGTTTTTTAGGGTTTTTTTTGATATATTAAAAAAAATAAAAAAAATTAGGGTTTCTTTGCTCTGCTCATTGCTATGGTTTCGTCTCGATCCAAGGAGGACGATGTGTCTAGCATCTCCATTTCATTATTCGTTACCAATTTTCCTGATCACTTCACTGCTAAAGACTTGTTTCATTCCTGTAAGCTATATGGGAACGTTGTGGATTCTTTCATCCCACTCAAGAAATCAAATGCAGGCAAAAGATTTGGTTTTGTTCGATTTATCAAAGTACCAAACGTGGAGAGACTTGTCAACAATCTCTGTACTATTTGCGTGGGACGCTTCAAATTTGAGGCCAATGTTGCTAGATTTCAAAGAGCAGATGCTGCTAAGGTACCTATGCGTAATCCTCCCTATGTTGCTAGGAACATTTCCAAATCTAATAATGGGGTCCCAAAGGTGTTTGGTAAATCTTATGCCCATGCTCTCAATGGCTCTACTCCAATAGGTAACTCGAATAGCGATTCTTTACCTGCTATTGTTCTTGACGACGAGTATTTGTCTAAAAAATCTGTGGACTTCTCCCTTCTTGGGAGAGTTAAAGAATTTGCTTCGTTATCTAATCTTAAGAATGCTCTATCTAATGAAGGCTTCGATACATTCAGAATCCAATACATGGGGGAATTTTGGGTTCTCTTGGAATTCGATTCAATAAAATCCAAGGAGTTATTTCGTAACAACACTGGTGTTAATTCATGGTTCTCTCATATCAAGGACTGCTCTTTGGATTTCCATACAGACCAGCGAATTGTTTGGATAGAAGTTGAGGGTATTCCCTTTAAACTATGGTCGGAAAAAACCTTCCATCGAATTGCATCTAAATGGGGTTCACTTCTCGATGTGGACGATCCTGAGGATACAGGTTATCACTCGAAACGCTTATGCATTACTACTAAATGTGGTCTTAATATTTTTGAAAATTTCAAGATCATACATCGTGGAAAAGTATATTGGATTAGAGCCAAGGAGGTTCCAGGTTGGGTCCCAGATTTTAATGATGAACTGGAAGAAGAAGATTCTGAGGTACACTCTAATAACGATGAATCTAAACTTAATGATCTGGATAGTACAGGGGACATAGATGACGTCATGAAGGTGCCTGAGACCATCTTTGACACGGAAGATCAAGACAAAGACTCTCCTCCACCTGCGGATGTACCAGCAGAAAACTCAATAGGCCATAAGGAGCGTACTCCAGCTGCAGATGTACCAGCAGATAATTCATCTGGCAACAATGGGAATCACTCGGAAGACCCATTTGGACTCTATCCTATGCTTAATAATGAATTAGGAGTTAAATCAGCATCTACTCCTCCCCATCCCCCTGGGTACACACCACCTGCAGATGTTCCAGTGGAGGTCTCTGATGCAAATAATGTCGAGCAAGAAGTTGTACACATACCTGTCAATGCAGAGAACAAAGAAGATCCTTTAAGTGAGTCCAGAAAGTCTGTTGATGAATCTTCAAATAACTCTTGCTCTGGACACTTTAAAAAGTCGGTCGCACCCCGCTCGGGTGGATCAATTTTGAATTTAATGGAAGAGCTTATAAATGTTGGGCAAACTATGGGATATAACATGGAGGGATGCGTGAATAATATGACATGCATAATCGAATCAAAAGGAGAGGCAGAGGTTCATCGATGAATTTTATTTCCTTAAACACTCAAGGCCTTGCCCAAAAGGCTAAAAAAAATTGGGTTAAGGAGTTATGTCTTAAACATAAGGTGAATTTTTTGGCTTTACAAGAAACTAAAATGGAATCGATAGATCTCTATACTGTTAGAATGTGTTGGGGTAATTACGGGTTTGAATTCGTTCACAGTGATTCGGTAGGTAATTCTGGCGGCATCCTATGTGTTTGGGATCCTAATTCTTTCCGGAAAACAAGTCATACTGTCTCGGACTACTTTGTTATTACACGTGGTATATGGCTCAAAACTGGAAATAATCTGTTGATTATTACGGTTTATGCTCCCCAAGACATGAAGGAGAAATCTATATTGTGGGATTATCTTAATCATGTTATTCAATCTTGGGAAGGTGATGTTGTGATCATGGGTGACTTCAACGAGGTGAGATTTAAATCTGATAGGTTTGGTTCGATTTTCAATAGTCAAGGTGCAAACGCTTTTAACTCGTTCATTGCCAACGCGGGGTTGGAAGAGGTCCCTCTTGGTGGTAGTTCCTTTACATGGTGTCACAAGTCTGCAACAAAGATGAGCAAACTTGACAGGTTTCTCATTTCGGTTAACTTGCTTAATTCTTCTCCTAACATTACAGCTATTACTTTGGATCGTTTCCTTTCAGATCATAGGCCCATTCTCTTACGTGAATCTAATTTTGACTATGGGCCAATCCCATTTCGGTTTTTTAATCATTGGACTGAAGTGGAAGGTTTCCATAAGCTGGTGCAAGATATGTGGAGCATCGCCCCTGGTAACAACAACGCTATTACTAGCTTGATGTCTAAGCTGAAATTTATCAAAACCAAGATCAGGGAATGGAATATTCTCAACACGAGAGATACTAAGTCTGGTAAAAAACAGTTTAAAGCTACATTAGATAAGCTAGACATGATCATTGACTCTGGTGGAGGAACAACTGAGATGGTGGTAAAGAGAACAGAACTCATGAACTGCATTCATGAAATTAACAGACTTCATAGCTTGGAACTAGCCCATAAAGCTAAGATCAAGTGGTGTATTGAAGGAGACGAAAATTCTAGCTTCTTCCATGGATTGTTGAACAAAAGGTGCAGCCAACAAAGCATTCGTGGAATTCAGATAAATGGTAATTGGATTGAAGACCCCTCTAAAGTCAAAAGCGAATTTTACAACCACTTCAGCAACAGATTTGCCAAGCCATCCGGTCAACGTGCTACTATCAGTATGGAGTTTCCGAACACTCTCTCACTTGACCAACAATCAGAATTGGAACGTGATGTGACTATAGAGGAGATAAAACAGGCAGTTTGGAGTTGTGGTATCGACAAATCTCCCGGTCCGGATGGATTTTCTTTTGGGTTCTATCGCAAATACTGGGGAATCATTGGAAAAGATGTCTTCGAGGCTGTTAAGTCCTTCTTTCACAGCGGGATTATTCCCAAAGGATGCAATTCTTCTTTCATTGCGCTGATTCCTAAGATCCCGGGTGCTAATGTGGTCAAAGATTTTCGTCCAATCAGTTTAATTGGAAGTGTTTATAAGATCATCACCAAAATTCTTGCCAACCGGCTTACTTATGTGATAGGTGATATTGTCAACGAAGTGCAATCTGCCTTTGTGGCGGATAGACAGATCCTAGATGGTCCTTTTATACTCAATGAGGTGCATCAATGGTGTCAAACTAAGAAGAAAAGCTCCTTGATCTTCAAAGTTGATTTTGAGAAGGCGTTTGATTCAATTCGTTGGGATTTTCTGGATGATGTCTTAATAAAATTCGGTTTCGGTCATAAATGGTGCAGTTGGATTCATAACTGTCTTCATTCATCAAGGGGCTCCATCTTGATAAATGGAAGTCCGACAGAGGAGTTCAATTTCCATAGAGGTTTAAAACAAGGGGATCCGTTATCCCCTTTTTTGTTCATCCTTGCAATGGAAACTCTACATCTTTCATTTCAACGAGTGGTGGATGCGGGCTTATTCAAAGGAGTTCAATTAACTTCATCTTTAAATCTTTCACACATGTTTTATGCAGATGATGTGGTTTTCATAGGTCAATGGTGTGAGAGCAACATCAAAATTCTTACAAGGGTTCTTGACTGCTTTCACTGCGTCTCGGGTCTGAAGATTAACATGTGCAAAAGTAAAATCATGGGAGTTCGTGTGGCTGATGATAAAGTTAGACGTGCAGCCGACACATTGGGATGCCTTATTCTTAAGTTCCCATTCTCGTATCTTGGTACAAAAGTGGGTGGTGTAATGTCCCGATCAAAATCATGGGACGATGTCATCGAAAAGGTGCGTACTCGTTTATCTAGATGGAAAATGAAATCCTTATCTATAGGGGGCGGCTTACTCTTCTTAAATCAGTGCTTGGTTCCTTGCCAATATTTCATATGTCCATCTTTAAAGCCCCTATTACTGTTCTCCGATCTCTTGAGTCCATTCGAAGCAATTTTTTCAATGGCCATGATCAAGCTACGAGAAAGGCCACATGGATTAAGTGGGATAATGTTCTAGCATCCAAAGAAAGTGGTGGCCTTGGGGTATCTAGTCTTTATGCTCTTAATCGAGGCCTTATGCTCAAATGGGTCTGGAAATTCTACACTCAACGTGACTCTTTATGGACTAGAGTCATAAAAGCTATTCATGGAGATAATGGTCACATCGGTTCCAATCTTAAGGCGTGTACAAAATCTGCATGGTTATCAATTGTAAGTGAATTGAATTCTCTAAAGCAGCAAGGTATTAACTTCCTGGATTTAATGAAGTTGAAATTGGGAGATGGCACTTGTATATCTTTCTAGGATGATACTTGGAATGGAGGTATGGCCTTTAGACATTTATATCCTCTTGAAGTGGACAAGAATTTGACGGTTCATTCAAAGCTGACTGCTCACAATCTTGCTGATTCCTTCCGTCGTATGCCAAGGAGTGGTGTGGAGGAAGCTCAATTCGTGGATCTGTATAATAAGGTACACTCTGTCAATCTAACTCCAATGAAGGACAGGTGGACATGGTCTCTGAGTAGTAAAGGTACTTTCTCTGTTGCTTCTATCAGGAAGGTTATAGACGACAAAAGGTTCATGGCTGCGGATTCTAAGACCAAATGGATTAGGTCAGTTCCTATTAAAATTAACGTTCATGCTTGGAGGGTGAAGCTGGATGGTCTTCCTACTAGATTCAACATATCTAGACGTGGTATTCCGATCAATTCCCTTTCGTGTCCCATCTGCAACAATGGCGTGGAAACAAGAGACCACCTTTTCTTCAAGTGCAGTTTGGCTTCCCAACTTTTCTGCAAAATTCTTTTATGGTGGAACGTTCCTCATACAGATATCAATACATATACTGAATGGAATTCCTGGATAGTTTCTGTAGGTCTCAATCCCAAGCACAAGCTTATATTTGAAGGAGTTTTTTACATATTGTGGTGGCAGCTATGGTGTTTTAGGAATAAGAGCCTTTTTGATTCAAAAATTCCTTCGAAGGCTCTTCTTTATGACGAGGTCACATCTAGATCTTTTTATTGGTGTAAGTTTCGTTGTAATGTTTCTTTTTCATTTATCGATTGGCTTAAAAACCCACATCTTGTAACTTTGTAATCTAGCTCCTTGCTAGTTTTCTCAATAAATGGTTGTTCAAAAAAAAATTGAGTGCCCGAATTACAGAACATAATATATGTATTTATACTAAATACATAGCTTTAACAATAAGCAACCTAACCTTAATGGACACAAACCCCACAGGTTAAGGCAGCCCTAGCTGTCTAACACCCTTTAGTTCTATCCATGTGCGCAAACTCTATGATGAGTTCGCGCCAAATGCTTATGAGAAAACCTTGTTGCGAGGAATATATTCATGAACGCAAAGATAATACAGTAATCTGCTAGAAGTGGGTTTTTGGGAATGTGCATAATGAAAAGGATACATGAGATGAGTGTACCTTTTTGGGAAAGAACGATGCCAAAAATTATGAGGTCAAGATTCAAATCATGCATATGGGTCTAAAAGTAATGCAAAACCATGAATCTAATCATTGTTTATTAAGGGTATCATTTGAGATTTGTGTTATGTGTGTTCTAAGTTTAATTTTTGCCGTAGGAGTTACATTAACTAGCCAAAATGTTTTAAATTTTGGTGAAGATTATATCTATTCAAGCATTTCTTAGATTTTGTTGATTTCTAAGGATTTCCTACTTACCTTATTTCCTTTTTCCATTCTTCAAGGAATTGTATCTTATGCAATAACAACTTATTTTAAAAAAAATTGTTAACGGAAGGAGGGCGAAAGCCCCCAATCTTTTATTATATAATACTCCCTCCGTCTTATATTAATAGTTCATGTTACTATTTTTGAACGTCCAAAATTAATAGTTCAGTCAAAAAATATATAAGAAATGTAAATTAAGTTTACCATATCACCCTCACTTAAGGGTATTATTACAAACAATAAAAAAATTGTAAATTAATTGATTAATGATAAAGTTGTCATTATGTAAAAAGTAAGAGAGAAAAAACTGAAAAATTGATATTTTTATTAAACTGCGTGTTTTTTGTCGGTGGACTATTAATATATAGGAAGGAGGAGGTATCATTTTTTGCAGCCAAGGTAATTTCATCGGAAAAGTTGTCATCCCATACAAACTACAAAGTTATTGAGAGATCTAAAAGCTATCCTAGCGGCGAATTACATTCACGTTTAACCCAAGAGAATCAGACAGATTTTGAACATAGAAAAAAAAAACGAAATAATTTCGGACATGAAATTTAAGAAAAAGAAAATTTGCAAAATTCACAATGGTGCTTTTCTAAGCTTGGCACTAGTGATCATGTTAGAATCTATTGGCAAGTGTTTAAAAGTCAGATTTCTAGCACTTTACTAAAATTGTCCTTAATAAAGATTTTTGCTATTTAGTACAGTATAAAAAAAGATATAAGAGAATAGAAAATGCTTTGGATGCTCTTGTGCAATAAGAGAATCTTATCAAGAAATTGTGGGGACTTTGTAATGCTTTCCTATCTTCAAATATAAGCTATGTTGTGCTTATGGGTAACGGCTTGTACTATTATTATACATTGGGCCTTAAATTATTGGCCAGAGTTTTGCACTTTTGCTGGCAAATTCAGTTTCTGAGTCCACAAAGCACACCTAGCCAGCTTTCTCAAGCCTGTTTTTGTGGCTTATTCTTTCAGGAATACCATGATAGAGAGATTATGATCCCAGAATTCAAAATATAAATGACCTGAAAACTCGATACAACGCAAAAGTGTAGAATCTGCTATTCATCGAAGGTATAAAAACTGATATAGATGTGGCTCGAGTTGTTACAAGGCCATGCATCTCGACACACCAATTTCAACCAATATGCAAACACCATTTCAGGTTAAAAGATTAAAAAGAGGCGGAACACCCTACAAACTCAGACATAACTTGTTATCAAAACGAGGAGAGTACGTGTTTTCTGCACACAATGTATATGTTCAGAATGAAATTCATACCATCCCTAACAAGCAACAACATTGACTATGCAACATTCTAACAACCATAGAATGACAGGCGGACTTCTCATGCCAAGCAACAGTGTTGTCAATCATGAAAAAACAAACTTTATGTTTTCAGTTAGATATATATGTAACCACTTCAAAGTTTTTTGCACCTACCAAGAATCAAACTTGAAACCCCACACCATTTAGTTCGGATATATATGTAATACCACTATGCCATCAACAAATGGTTTCGTTTTCATATGCTCGGGTTGGGTTGTGCTTAGCGTAAAGTGCTCATCTACCCCCGCTCTATAATCTTTCAATATTAACCCAAAAAGTGATCCACCACACGCATTGATGCTACCACGCAGGACCACGGCGGTGGGTAGCTGACACGCGTAGTGAGACCTCCCGTACACGCGGTCTTGTTGATAAGCAAATCTTATAAAGAAATTGTTAGGCTTTTAATGCTTTTGGCTTAACTGCTTATGGCTTCATACTTTGGGTCTTGTTTTCATGGTGAATTAGTTCAGTTTGAGAGCCCATTGTGGCTTATAATTCTTTGTATAATCCTATGATTATTCCCATTAACTAAAAACACAGCTTGACAACTAGATACAACCCAAAAGTACAGAAACTGGTCTCGGTCAAATGTATAAAAACAGTTGCATATAAAGGTGAACTTCTATAGAACCTTAAAAACAATCAAATTACTTAATTCAAAAAATTCTCACATGTTTCTTCTTGCATTCATCCTTAAAACACATTTTTTTCCTCTCAAAACATATTCACTCTCTCGCCGTTAAATCACTGACCACCATAGGCTTTGCCACTGTCATTAATGGCGCAGCATATGTATTAAAACTTACATATCACCCAAGAATATACGACAAACCAAAATTTGAATATCACGCCGGAAAAAAATAGAAGGATTGCCCAACCCCCTTTATCAAGAAAACAACTCAGCTAGACAACCGGTACAAAACCAAGACCAGGTAACACTCACGCCATGAAGAAACAACCACCGACCAAGGATCTGAAGACCAAATATCACATGAACCTACATCTCTGTTCGATCCGGGAGAAATCGACGTGTCATATAGTCCACCTATATTTAGCATCTCAGATCGAACCACCACATGGTAACGAATTAGACTATGCGCATCAAGAGAAAATGCCTCTTTTTAAAATCAACAGCTTCCAGTTTTTGAAAACAGTGTTTAAGAACTCTTTATCAATTGAACTTGACAAAAGAGGACATAGTAGAGTTTCCAAATCAATTCTTCTTTCATAAAACACCATCTAACACTGAGACGGCAATCTTGAAACTACTTCCAAATAAATACGCAAATTTTTTTATGAATCCGTCCATTCCACCATTTTCCAATATATTCAATACCAGTACTACCAAGAATACAACCATCAATGCAGTCTGAAAATATTTTCACCAAAATAAACCGTATCACAGACGTTTAAAGTTAACAAATGTCTACCTACTTTCGTATGAGTGTCGTTTATTAGCCAATATGTTTAAAGTGTGTTAAAAGTCTTATAGATTATACAAAGTGAGCGCCTTTCTATTAGAGGATATAACGGCCCAACCCCGCGAAAGGTATGTATTATGGATATGCATTTATGGTGCAACATACAACATACTAGAAACCCTAATGGACCCAACCCACATTCGGGCTTGAGCCGTTATATCCTCTAATACTTTCGAAAGTGTTAACGAGACATATAACACATGCTGAAAACGAAAAAACTTTTAAATTAGTATGTCAGCAATGGCAGGACAGTCCACGTTAGACTATAAGGATTGAATATATGCTCACAAGATGGCCAAAATTAGAATATAGAAAAACTTACGGAAGTGAGCTTTCATGGAAGCAAAAGAGTCGCTATACATTAAAAATATGTGCCTCGTGTTACTCAAGGCCCATGCATCTGTAAATAGAACTCAATTGTCCCTAGAGATTCACCCCATTACAATAAATGGTAGACACTTGACATACAACGCCCCAACCCACCCTCTAACAAACGCCAAGTTCCACCGGTATGCACACCAGATCAGGTTAAAGATTCATGATCCTAAATCCTAAAAGTTCTTTTTCAAACAGAAAACTGTACATGTTGCTGGTCTATCTCAAAAAATGGTATCAAAAGTAACCTGGAATCTTGCAGTGTTACCGGTTTTCGGATCTGAAGCGTTAGCAAGCCCTCCCAACAATTTTATCACATCTGCCGTATCGTCTAAGTAATATTTAGCTTTGCTAGGCTTCCGACCAACCGTACAAGCAAATATATCTGGAGTTGAAGTGACTGATGCACTTAAAACTGTGTTCCTGATGCTTTCAAACATATCCTCGTCTGATCGGTCATCCCCAATGCATGCCACAAAATCTGGAGCTTCCCCTTTTTCGACCATGGTCGATAGGATTTTTTGTGCTGCTAGTCCTTTCGTCACACCCTGAGAAAGTAAAAATCCAAACTAAGCATATGATTTCTTCATTTCTTGCATGATTTATATGATACAGAGATAGAAGGTGAATATACCTGAGGTTTGACTTCAACTATTTGTTGACCACGTTTTACAAGAGCTGGTTCATTGGCAAGCACGTTCTCTAAATGCACCAACAACTCCTTGGCTTGACAGGCACCAAAGTCAGGATCAGCATCTTGGTGGTGCCAGACCAGACCACTCTCTTTGACCTCGATGTATGAACCATCGGTTGCCTCTGTATATAGTCTCATAACTGGTTCTGCAATCTCCTTCCACTCGAGATCTGTAGCCGGGAGACTAGATTCCCATTCAGATTTACTACTCCACCTGCAATCAAAACTGAATAAGCCATTTTTTGCATAGATAATATGATTTCAAATAAATATGTGAACTTAAATACCTTGTGAAATAGCCATGTTCAGCGGCTAGACCAAGCTGCTCACACGGAGCAAGCCACTCACTTAAAGAGCTTCTTCCTCGTCCACTGACGATGAAAACCGTGTTCTTAGGATCATTGCACAATGTACTCAATATATTAATAAGTTCCTCGCTAGGAGTCTTTACAATAGACGACTGTGGCACAAGTGTGCCGTCATAATCCAGAAATATTGCCCTTCTGGTCGACCTTTTATATGCAGATACAATGTAGTTTGGAGATAGTTTTCTGAAACTGGGAGAAAGCGAAACAACTCTAAAACCGAGACCAAAACCGATACCCCAACACCGCTTATTGTAATGGTCTTTAGATGCTCTTTCCAGATCTTGCATAAAGCTACGAGCCCAGTAAGCCACATCATGAGAGCTTACATATCGGTAGTGTTTCTCGTGTCTCAACTGCTTTTCGGACTCTTTCATTGTTAAAGCAGAACTCATAGCTCCAGCTACTGATTCAATATCCCACGGATTGACTCGTATGGCACCACTTAAAGACGGCGAACAACCTACAAACTCGGACACAACCAACATGCTTGTTCTAGGGGTTTCAGTTTGCTTCTTGTCAAAGTAGGGCGAGTTCTGTCTGCAAACAATGTATTTGTATGGAACCAAGTTCATCCCGTCCCTAACAGCATTGACTATGCAACAATCAGCCATAGAATAATAGGCGGACTTTTCATAACGTGCAACGGGTCGGTCAATCAGGACTACAGGCTGATGATCAGGTGAACCAAATGCCTCGTTGATCCGATTTACAAGTAAATATGTCTCCCTTTTTGCTTCTTGCACGTCTTTTCCTGTACTCCTAGCAGGGTTCACAATTTGGATCAGAACGAGGTTACCTTGCAGCTCGGGGTGATTCTGCAGTAGATATTCAAAAGCTAGTAACTTCAGACTGATGCCTTTGAAAATATCCATGTCATCAACCCCTACAATGAGCTTTTTCCCCTTATAACGTTGAGCTATTTCTTTAACTTTATTCGCTGTGATAGGAAGATTTAACACATTTTCAAGGCGGCCCATCTGGATGCCTACAGGTAGAATTTTGATATACACCGTTCGACCAAAGTAATCGAGCCCAATATGCCCTCGTTTGGATTCATAATCCAGTCCCATCATTCTACTACAGCATGACAGAAAGTGCCTTGCATAATCAAACGTATGAAAGCCAATAAGGTCACAATTAAGAAGACCTTTCAGAATTTCATCTCTTACGGGAAGGGTTCGGTATATCTCTGATGAAGGGAATGGGCTATGAAGAAAAAAACCAAGCTTGACTCGGTTGTAGCGTTTTCTTAAAAAAGTGGGTAAGATCATAAGATGATAATCATGAACCCATATATAATCAACATCTGGGTCAGCAACTTCCATAACTTTGTCTGCGAAAATTTTATTCGCAGATACATAGGCTTGCCAAAGAAGGCGGTCAAAGCGATCTGCATGGTCTGGGCAAATGGGAAGCATGTAATGGAAAAGTGGCCATAATTGTTGTTTACAGAAGCCATCATAAAACTTTTTATGAAGGTCGTGAGGAAGAAACGTGGGAACACAATTGAATTCATCTAGAAGTTTCTGAGCAACTTCTTCTTGCTCGGTAGCATCTACTTCAACCTTGAGCGAACCTACATAAACAAACTCAGTTTCAGGAGAAAATCCATCTTTTAGTTGCCAATAGAGCGAGTCTTCGTCAAAACTGAAGGTCAACTTCAGGGTATCTGGATCACGCTGAATATGCAAAGGTAACATATTTGTTACAATTATTTTTCTCTCCCGACAACCAGATGACATACTATCTGAATCCCCATCATAACCAGTAATAACTCCAGGTAGCGTCATCACTCGTGGAAGAGCCCTTGGGGTTTGAGGGATATCCAGTAGCTTATCAGAAACCATATCCAAAATGTTTGAAGAAGATTTTGATGCCATTATGTGTGTAGCAGTGGTTCTTCACTTTATCATACAGCATATACAAAAAGCGTGTGGTTCAGTGATCCTGCACAGCATATACCAAAAGCGTGTGAGAAAATATGAACCCATGATATGGTTGACTAACATAAGATAAGTTATTCAATTATCCAGACCACGATGTAAAGTCTAAACACACATCAATATAAATAAGCTCAGGAATATTATAATCAAATTTGTACAACAAGTCAACATGCACAATATATGCTCAAAACAGTACCGTAAGTCTTGTGGAAAAACTTATGAGACACTTTCAAGTCTGATGAATATCAATAGCTTGTTTTAGAATCATTTATAAATAGCCTACAATCCTGCTACGGTTCATAATCACTTGATTCTTCAACACTTATGTGGGTACAATTACAAGATTAACCAATTGCAATGGGTAGCACTAGTCACTAAGCGTGTATTTGAGTTGCACGTGACCCTACAAAAGACTAAAGACCATAATCAGATGTTAGCAGCTTCATGCAAGGACAGTCAGGAAGATGTACAACTGACTATGAACATGTTCATCATGTCCGCAAATGAAATCAACCGGTAAAACAGAAGGATACTGCTGACCAAAAAAGGCAGAATGAATCAAGTGTGGAGAGAACAGATGGCTGCAAATTGCAGTCCGGAGTAATCTTTAGCTTATGTTTCATTTATTGCTCATGACTCAGGAAGTTGCGTAGAATGTATAAAGAGATTGCGGGCAAACAAAGTTGTCAAGTTGAATAATGGTTTCTTAACACGGGTACGTCAAACCTATAGAATTGAGCATTACGAACACTTACTGGTAACAAAAAGGCCGCCAAATAAGTATGAAATGTATAGAAATGACGAATAATCACTATAGAAGAACAGCATATGTGGACTTGTTCCCCAATTTTAAAAGTAATGCGGAAAAGGGGCAATTGGGAAAACTTATTTAACTTAACGGACTAATAACCACAACGTAATCACTGAATATCAAGAAACAAAGGGACGGACCGATGTAAAGAAACATTATAATGAGAAAGTCAAAGAGCATACAAGAAGTCGTAAAACTCTCATGTAACATTCATCCTTATGGCGATGATCAGGGGCGGATGCATTCATTAGGTATGTGGTGGCAGTGCCCCCCATGGCTAGTGACGAGATTTTAGTGTAATTTTTTTTAAAAAAGATTTTGATCTTTTTTGGAAAGTGCCCCCACCCAAAACTCAGATTGCCCTCCACTGCATACTAAAACCCAAAATTCAACTCTCTTTAACCTAATAAGTTCTCCCATCATAGTTACAAGTGTTTAGCCCATTTTTTTAAATGTCTAATAAAAAACATCTAAAAAATGGAATCTAATAGCCTTAATAGTTCTATTAACATGAACAAACAAATACTCAAAACATAAAATTTGAAGAAACAATATTTCAAATTAAGACAGTTTTTTTTTTTTAAGAATAATAAGACTTATTTCTTCATTTCATTTCAAAAGTAAATTTATATATATTTTTAAAAAAACAAATATTAATAAAAGAAAGAAACAAAATAAAACCCGATCTAGTTAGAAAATGAAGAACCTGAAAAAAAGAATGAAAATAAAAGAAACTTACTAGTGCGTGTTAGATGGACGGAACTGTCTAATGTTTTTTTTAGAGAGAGAGAGAGAGAGAAATGGAAAGAAAGATGGATACAACCAGACAGATATGTTGTGAAAATACTTACTAGTAATGTTATAAAAACGTTTTATTTATTTATTTAAAGGATTTAAAGAAAGAGAGAGAGAAACAGGATAAAGTTGCCACCACCATCATATCATCCCATCCCCTCTCTCAACCATGGTTAACTTCTTTTAGTTTTTTCCTTAACCATGGTTACTCACTGCTTAATTAACTCAACTTTTCATTTCCTATTTACTATTCTATTCTGAGGTTATATTCTCGAGTTTATATTTTGCAGTGAAAAAAAAATATTTGAGATAAAAAAAAAAAAATTTGTGTTTCTGAAATTAGTTAAGAGAGCAGTGGAAAGTAAAGAATTGTAAATTACACCAAATTTACTCTCTAAAACTTCTTTTTAAATTTATATGAAATGGAATGAAATTAGTTTTTAAGTGTTTTTTTCTTACTTACTTCTTTTTTCTTTACAACTCAGTAACATAAAATAAAAAATAATCTTATATTTTTCTCATCTTTATTCTCTCTTTTTTCCCTCTCTATCTCTCTTCTTTCTTTTTTATACTCGAAAACATAGCATAACGCGTGAGTTCCTATCCTCGAGTATATATATCGTGCGTAGGTTCAACTCACTATAGTGAAATGTTCAGCTAGGTGACTTGTATATTACCGTTTTATATAAAACATTTCTCTCTTTTCTTTTGATATAAATACCACATTATCCCATTTATTATCTACAAATACTTCTTAACTTTTAATATTTTTCACACATAATTTCTAAAATAAAAAAGGCGTGTTCCTTTTCACACACCGTTGACGGGATTAAAGATATGATTCAGAAACAAATCAATGAACAACAACGTCGTCAGTTTGCGCGTACGACGTTAGCCTTTGATTTCGATGCCGCGTACGAAGCTAAAACGAAACTGCGCACAACATGTGAGAAATGTCATGATAAATCTCTAGAGAAACGTGCTTTAATCGACACGTTTCTAAGTAATGAATCTGATAACGAGTTCAACATGCGAAGAGCCTTGTTTAGAAAGTCGTCAAAATTGGAGGCTCGAATTGAAAAAAATACTCAATGGTTGAATAACTTGACTCCCCAAAAAAATGAAGGAATTCCGTCCCAAACTCATATCGGTTCTTCATCACAACAACACCGACGCTGAAATGTTTCTCCCGGTCCACCCTATCCAAACAACTCAAATGACTTACCTAATGACATTCAATTTCGTCAACTTTAGGTATTGAGAGAAACATTGGAGGAACAAGATAGGGCACAAATGGAGTGGGATGAGCAAGTTACGGCCGAAGAAGCTTACCAAGAGCAATTCCGGTGAGAGTGTTCTAGGCAGTTATCGGATTCAGATCCGGGAACTGACTAATCGTATTACGTATTTGTTTTTTATCTATCTAGTAGTTTATTTCATTTCGTATTGTATTTGAATTTTAATATTTTTATGGTTTATGTATTAAATAAATGTTTTAATTTTCGAATAATAAGTGTTTACGTTTACGAATTAAAATAATTAAGAAAAAAATTTTGTATGACGTGGCGATAGTCTTTCACTGCCACTAAGGTTGTAAAGTTGGTTGAGTGAGTGGAAAGAGAAAACTGATATGACGTTTAGGTGGCGGTAGATTTTTAGTTCACCATTCCACTTAGCCTTAAAGTATCATCCATAATAAAAAAAATCATACTCAGACTTTTTATTATTTTACCGTCTTTTTAAGTTGTTTTCACTGTTACCTTATAAACTTTTTTAAAAAGCTTTTTACAAAAACGTTTAACAAGTTTTTTTGTAATAACTTTAAACATTAATCGTACATGGATATATTAGTGGCATTAAATGCAAAAAGTCATTCATAATTTTTTTCATTTTTTTTCTCTTAAAAAACTAATTATGTGTACTTATTTTTCATTAAAAATAAAAAATTTATTTTTCATCTATTTTTAATATATTTATTCGTCGACCATTCACTCGGTCGAAACATTCGGCTAACTGAGTCTCGAAATTAATCGACCAAGTTTGATTAGTAATCAATCCAACCAGCCTTATGCATGCTAAAATAATGTATTTTTTCTCTCACTCAAAACATACTTTATAGATGTTACACACCAGCTTGATATGTCATGGTTACCTAGTTAGAAAACCTCAACTCATACTTCACTCATTTAAATAATTAGATTAGTTATGTTAATCTTAATTTGTTTACATATAACATGAACTTGATCAACTTTAACTCGTATATATACATGAGTTTGTGGGTTTAAATAGGTTACATGAAGTTGAATATGTTAAATCGGTTTTGAATTAACTCATTTAACTCGTTTTATATACAAAAGTTGACACATTACATGAGTTAAACACGTTAAATGAGTTTGATGGATCGACATATTTAACACACTTAACACGTAAAATAAAATATATGTAACTATTTTAATTATATACAAGGCACTTTCGCATATTAAAAACATTAGTTGTCTATCGGGTGAAAAAAGTAACAATCTTTGGGTAATAGGGCTTCGACTAACGCGTGTATCACAATCTTTGACGTATTAGTGTTTAAACACACAACCCCATTTGTTATTAGAGTGGAGGCGTGTTTAAGCAGTTAAGTTGACTGTTTTATTACACTATATACTTATGTAGATGGTGGAGTGAAAATATGATGGGTTCAATGGTCTACACGACCAAACAATAGCATAAAAGAAAAAAAAAACAGTGGTAAAAAATGTAAACTTTTATATCGCACGATTTATCACAATCATCGAATAATTTGGCGACTCTTAAAGTAGGTTTAAAGATCATTATTTCGGATAGAATTTTGTTATAACTTCTATTTTTATTTTTACGTATCTTTTTATCAAAAAATACAACATATATTTTTTACTAGTTATCTTTCTTTATTTGAACCGTTAGTTTTTTCACGTGGTGAAATCCTAAAAATAAAAAGACGAGTACAATAATTTGAGAATCAATATCAATTCTCAACTTGAATAGTTTTATACAAACTTAATCGTTGTCTCTTAAAATCTATTTTACACTTTCTTACAAGAAAAAGTGTATACATCAAATATTTATGGCAACTATTTTTAGAAATTTGATGTGTTGAAGAACAAATAATTGGTCATTGTCATTAATATTTGATAAGTAGCGTTTTCTAATTAGAGTGTGTTTGTTGTAATGTTACATCCAGCTTCTTAATTACTTCATAGAAATAAGTTAGTAGTAGATAAAACCTGAAATACCACAATACACCATGTAAATTTCAGCTAAATTAACGTCAAATGAGGTTAAATTTTCAGAAGGCAATTTTAACTAAATGTTTGTTTTGTTAGGCGAAATGCTTTTTTTCAAACAAATCTGAAAAGATAATAATAATTACTTTTTACTTATTATCTCTACTACTTATAAAGGTTGTATCCATTTTTTTAAAAATCTCTTCATTTCTAATAATAGAAGTTTTTCTCAACATTACCTAAATTATATTCTCTAACATATCCCATAAAAGAAACCCCTAACTGTGGAATTTGTCAACGCAGGAGAAAAAATTAATGTCATGTTGAAACTGTCATAAGAAAAAGTCAGCTGTATCCATATGTATTCTCCCATACGCTTCTTTTTCAAATTTCAAAACCATGCCAGTTGTATCAATCAAATTAACTGCTCCTAAAGTTTATATAACCACACATCAGAAAACCCTTTTGTCTCTCATATCTCATATCACACTCTCTCGGCTCTATTTTTTCACGTGCTTCGCTGCCACTTATTGCCTCGATGCCACCATTAAAGGTGTGTGACGATGGCGATGGGTGCGTGGGGATGGTGAGCAGAATCAGTGTTGTCGGTGGTGTGTGACAAGTGATATTTGTCATTCGATGATCTTTATCAAGACACTGGTTTTGATATTTTCCATGATGCTGCTAATGTTGGATTGAACCAATTGGTTTGTTTTTATTTTTTTAATTTTTATATGATTTTTTTTAATTTATTTACTTTTTTTTTAAAAAAGGAAAATAGATTTTAGGTTTGCATTTTATGGTTCTAATGTTTGTTGTTTCTATTTTTCATGTGAAGGTGTTTTAGTGAAGATTTGTGGTTCTTGGATGGATGGATTTGTACCCACCAAGTGTTTGATGAAAGTCCCAATTTCAAGAGTTGATGAAGAAAGCTTACCGATTCATAAAACCCACCACAAGGTAAGTTTAGTTTCAGTTTTGATTGTAACTGAATTAGGGTCTTGGTTGAAAATTAGGGAAATATAAAATTTGGAGGTGTGAGTTTGGGTTTGGATTTGGATTTATTTGTTAGGATTCATTTGTTTTGATGAAAACAATACGAGTATTAAACCTCAAGCGGATTAGTAGGAGTTGCTCACTGTTGGTTTTTAAAACTGGACAAAGATCAACCACATATGGACCAAGTAGAGTTGAAGGACCATTGTTGCTACCCATTTGGTTATTGCAGTTATAATAGTAAGTTGGGATATGATGCATTAACTTTTTAGGGCGATTCAGTTTATGCAAGTTATTTTGTGTATTATGAATATATTGTATGTGAACAATAGAAAGTTAGAAAAAACAAATCTTTTAAAGGTACCCTAAATGTTATGAGCAGGGACTGTGGTGGTTTCAAGAGTACACAATCTCAAAATATACATTGATATTCTGAAATTGAGTTGACAAAAGAAGTCAAACCTATTTTTATTTGTTGTATAACTTATCCGGGGTACAACTGCAGGATGCTGTTGAATCACAAAAAAAATTCGATGGAGGTGTCTTACTATCCCTTTGAAAGCTGGAAACATCGAATAATGGAGTAGTTCAAGAACAACCATCGACCCGAAGGTCTGACACCATCACATATAATCTTCTTGAAACATGGTAGCGTATTGACTTTCTCTTTTTCTAATCTACCTTTTTATTTTTTAGCTTTACCAGATCAATGAATGTAAAGGAATTTGAGAAACGATTGCATCGTTGAAACAACTTTTAGATGCACGCGATTGAAGAAACTCACAGATAGAAAAAGAGTTTGCAAAGAGGGAAGATACAAAGGAAGATTTGCTTCAGCAGGCTCGGGTCGTTTCTCATTTGCATTCTACATGAGAGTTGTAAAAGTAGATGTGGTAATTCCAATCCTTTCAATCAATAAATGTTTGTTTTAAATCTGTCGTTTCTATTATGGGTTGAACAGCTAAGAACAAAATTGACTATCTACAAGGTCCACCTTACTTTCGTACATAATAATTTTCAATTTGATCTAACCTATTTGTATACCTACCTGCGCGACTTGCCTGTGTTGCTACCTATCATATTCAAAGAATTAAAGAGATACTTTCCTGTATAAAAATAGACATATGAGATAGAAGAACTCATACGGAAAGTGACAGAACTATCTAAATCAAGAGAGAAATTATAAACACAAAATAGAAAGCTAACAAATGATAGCTCATATGCCAAAGGATTATCATCTGCTGCTGTAGTCGAGCTTAAAGCTCTATCGAAGAAGTAGCTAAACTAATGAACCAATCTACCGGGTTAGATACAACTTTTTTGGCTTAAAACACAACTGGGAAAATGGGTTAAAATTTAGAAGGGTTAAATGGGTCAAAGCTACTAAACATGTATTCAGATTTTTACACAATCTTAAATCATGGTTATTTACAAAAAGACGAAATAAATCAATAGTTTTGTAAATTGTCATCAGGCTCTAAATGGTAAATGTCAGCTAGCCCTGCCCTTTTGACGAGGTTGACGAGCCATATATGTAATGTCAGGGTATCCGTGAGGCATCCGAACTTCCTCCAGCAGCTAGAGCTTCACTAATGCCAAGTGTGCAGGCTGTAAACACCCTGCTCGCCTCTTACAAGTTGCACAGCCAGCAGTTGTGCCTTCATCTGGACCGAATGCTAACCTGTTGAATCTTTTTCCTTAGGTAATCTTTTCAAGTCTCAAAAGCATGTTCTATCTCAATAATGGTTATTACTATAAATTTCTTACATATGGTCTATAGTATAGGGTCTTCCTGACATGGGAGCTAATGCTCCTGCTGGTGCTGCAGGCAACCTTGATTTTCTCCGTAACAGTCCACAGGTATTCACACATAAACACATGTATATAGCAATCTGACATGCTCCATTTACTTAAATAAGTAATGATCTATTTGTTTAATTCAGTTCCAAGCACTCTGACCCATGGTGCAGGCGAATCCGTAAATCTTGCAAGTATATATGTCAAATTATTTTTGTGCATTCATCTCATACGCACGAGTTTATTTGCAAGATGGTCTCTTATTTAACATTGTGATGATGGCAGCCTATGCTTCAAGAGCTCGGAAAGCAAAATCCTCAATTGGTGAGACTTATCTAGGAGCATCAAGCTGATATTCTTCGTACGATCAATGAACCTGTTGAAGGCGGAGAGTAAGTTATCTGTCAGTGTCTTCTCTTTTTACATTCTTCAATCCGTCTTTTGTTTTAAATTCTAATTTAAGAGGGGCCAAAATTTCAGGAATGTACTTGGAGATCTTGGTGCAACAATGCCATGGGCTATGACTGTTACACCTGAGAAACGTGAAGCCATTGAACACGTGAGTTACAAAATATTATCGTATATTGAATAAAAATATTAGAATGGAAAGTTTTTGAATGTTAAAACGATCAAGAATATTGTTTCGAAGTACCTAAGTAATTGGTTGTGGTCCTTTTTTGGGTAAAAGGGACGATACCGGGTAAATGTATTAAACTACCAAAACTTTACATGGCAAACTTCAAATGGACAACCCATTGAAGTGTAAGTTTACTGTCATTCCCAAAACATGCTTAGGAACAATAATAGAAATAAAGATGCTATACAATAACATTTATAAATATGGAAATGTTAAAAGTTAACAATGGAGTAATATCAGGATGTGTTGAATCTTATTAAATGGTAATGCAAAAAAGTTGTACACTTCACACACATAGTATCAATTGAAAGTTGAAAACCTAATTTTAGATATGAAATACTTGGAAACAATTTGTTAGACAGTGTAATAAGTTTATGTATTGCGAGAAAGAATACGGCTATAGAAACTACTATAAAAGGTTGATTTTGACTCAATTATAACTAATCTTGATCTGGTTCATAAGTCTTTATCATTTGTTGCAGAGGTTATAAGATACAAGGAAAATGTATAAATTGCTTCCACCAATTGACAATCTATTAATTCTTATCTTTTTCAGTCTCATTCAAATTTCACTCGAATATGATCACACGTGAGTTTAGGGTGCTTGAGGATACACCTACCAGTCATATTCAGAAGTTGTGGAATTGGAAAGGAACCCTGGAACTGATAACAGGCTTGTTAATATGTTTGTTCTGTCTCATGCATTTGGTGCTGGTGCAAATTAAACCCAATTTGGAATAAATATAACGATGATGTGATGATAGCAATGATGATGATGGTAGTGATGGTCGTAGCATGTCTTTGGTGAACTGATTTTGTCGTCAGTGTAGGGTATTACTAGGAAGATCTGGTAATAGAAGACATATTAGAGAAGTAGACGGGAGTCAATCGTAAATACGTACATAATTTGGGATGTAAAGAAGGGAATCTGTATGCGCATTTTCCTCTCGTGGTGTTATTCATTACCGTTGGCTCCACTTCAAATTGGAAAGAAAGTTGTATTTTTTTTAATCTTCTTTTATTAAAAATTGATTCCTGATCAAAATTGTTGTAATTTATGTATGTAATATGTAACTTGTAATTTGTAACTTGTAATTTACTGATTCCCTGCCCAGAACTTGTTTATGCTTACCAAAAGTTATTGAATTTGAACATTCTTTAGATTTGAAGATTTGAAATGTAAAGATTTATCTCCTCATTGAATCATGTGTGTTTCACATTTGTATTAAAGATTAAAGATGTTTCATTATGATATATTATCAATATTAGGAAATGTGTATCAGACACTATGGTGATGGAATTGGAGTGGCCTAAAATGATTTTACAATAAGGGTAAACATTTGGACAAAGGTCTTCTAAATAACATAACATCAAATTATACTATTGAGCAATCACTAAATTTTTCTATGAAACAATCGACATGGGAACGAATTTATACAAATAAACGGATTCTATCTATCTTAAATTGAGGTATATAGCATGTTACGATATTTTACAATTACAATTTGATCTTTCCATGATATATCGTATCGTTAATTTTTTTTCCCCAGACAATTCCGCTGCTATGCGCGGGTAGTCGCCTAGTTTTATACTTAAAGTTTAACCTGGTGAGAAAAGATTAGGCTGTCAATATTATACAACATTATCTTTTGGGCACTCTTACGATTAGACAAATAATTAATCAAAGAGATAATGAAAAGTAGGTAATATACAATTTGTAAACAAGCAAAAGACAAAGACTAGTCATTCTATATTTCTTTGACTACTCCCAAATCCAATGAGATTAGACCACACCCACTCAACATTTCTTGGTTATCTTGTCATTTTTTTAAAGATTTTTTATTCATAATTCTAAGTCATTAAGTCTATCCTTAGTTCAAATCAAACTAGTGAAATTGTTAAAAACACGTCGCAAAAGATAAGACACATTGGATCTCTTCAATCAAGTGTCATATCTTGAGATATTCCTTTTATAATCCGTGTAGAATTTGAACAACTTTTGAATAAGTTATGTTCTTACAACCACAAGTCCATAAGTTTTTGTTTCACACGTTTGATTTACAAGTTGCAACGATATTAACAACATTCAAGTTAGTTTACTTTTGATATTTGGCCAAGAGAAAAGTGTTTGTGTTTCTTTTGTTAAATTTTTATATAGTAATGTGTTTGTGTTTTTTCGTAAATGTTCGAAAACTAGTATGGACGACTGACTATTTAACCAAAGTAGTCGTTGGCTTTAAATTAAGTAATTAATTATCTAGATATTTTGATCCATCTATGAAACTAGCCAAAAATATATTTGTTGCAAGTTAGTTTGCCAAATACCAACACGTTTATTACTCGGTTTTTAAAAAAATATCAACAAGTTTATCTTTTTGATGTTTGTATCCATCCACATCAACGACTCATCGCTCGATCTTTGACAGCTAAACTGTCAAACTGATACAAAAAGATGTATGTTTGATGTGAAATTTGCAACAAGTAGAAGGAAACTAGCAAGTAATTTCTCTTAAATCTTAATAGTCCTTTCTTTTCATTGCACGAGTATGTTGCTTTTCATGAAATCAACTCCCAAAATCAACAAAAGGTTCAAAAATACCTTGTGATCATAGTTAATAAAACAAATTATAAAAGTAAAAGGTGTAGTGGAGAAGAAATTCTTCTTTAGTTTGATTTTATTGATGACATATTTTTTTTACAAAAATATTTTTCCACTTATGATATTTATTTTTTTCAATTTTCACACAAATAAAGCTCATTTCATTAAAATAAAAATTACACACACATAAATAAAATATAGTATGAAAATAAAAATACAATCTGAAACTAAAAACGTTTATAAAAATTACGAAAAATAATAAATTTAAACCCAAAAATAATAAACAACAAATTACAAAGTAAAATTATAAATATAATTTAAAGAAAAAAAAACTGTTACTAATCTTCTTTTTTGTTACATACAAATACACACATTTAAATAAAACATACACTATACGGTTATTAAACAAATCAAGAAAAAAACATACCCACATCGGCTAGTACTCTTTCTCTCTACTAGTCGTTGCCCCGTCGATTAGTGACGAAGCCTCGAACGAATAGGAGACGGTGTGGTGGAGTAAGCTGATGAAGCCGACCGAGAGTGTCATTTAGGCTCGACGACCAACCCCTCATCATTACACTATTTCCTCTAAAAAATACTTAACGTTAAAAGTACTAAAAGCACTCACAATGTAAAAATACTTGGTTTTGCTATACAAAAAGGGCTAGCGGCACAGCTTGTTGTCCGTTTGCCTTCTCCTAATATGTAAATTATAATTATTAATAAAAATTAATAAAAAAACCAAAATATATATATATATATATATAGGGTGGGTTATTTTCAGAACCAAATAAATGTACATAATTGCGAGAACCACCTTTTTACTCTTAAAATATACATGTTTATTTATCGGCTTAGTTTATTAGGTAGAAATACATGAATTTTTATTGTCGTAAGTCACTAAGAACATGTATCCTGTGACCATGCACATGTATTTGTTTTGTATGTATTATAACTATCTTCTCGTTGGATAATATGAAAACACATGTGCACTCTTCATATCACTCATAATACTCGGATCTACAACCAATAAAACAATTATTAAATGTTAATTTAAACTTAATAATAAAAATACATATGCATTGTTAAGAGTATAAAGGTGGTTCTCGCAGTTCTGTACATTTATTTGGTTCTGAAAATAACTTTTACATTATATATATATATATATATATATATATATATATATATATATTATTTTGAAAAAAAGATTAACCTTTTCAAAATGCTATATGTGCGATAAAAAAAACTAAATTATTGTTGATTTTAACATTATAAATACTTTAATTATACAACACAAAAGTAAATGGTTCGAACCAAACATGAAATAATTCAGTCTTTTTATTATAGTCACGAAAATTTACTTACAACGACTACAAGCTATTCAAAATAATACTCGTTTTGTAATTAATCAATTAAGTATAAAAAGAAATCCATAAAACAATGTATCAATCTGGAATAGTCTAGCCAAATAAAAGTAGTAAATACAACTATAAAATCCAAATAAAACGGATAAAAAAAGTTTATGCTTAGTTTATACTTTATTCAAGAAAAGCAAGTTATATAACGCTAGGCACAACGCATGGGGGTCGCGACCTAGTTTTTTCGGCCGGCGACCTAGTGCGACCTATTTGCCACAACCCGGCGACCTAGTAAATTTTTTTTTTTTTTAAATCAATATTTTTTCTTTATAAATACCACATTTTTACACACAGTTATTTCACACACAACTCAACACACAACTCTGTTTTTTCACACACACATTCAGAAATCAAAAATGGCATGCTCATTCCCACATACCGAAACCAAGATTAAGACTATAGTTAACAGACAAATACTTCAACAACAACGCCGTTACGAGCAGCTTACGAAGTTAGGTGATGATTTCGATGCTGCGTCCGAAGAGAATAGGGAATTGAGCTCGGCATGTAAGAAATGCCATGATCTCTCCCCACAGGAGCGTCAGTTTATCGACACGTATCTTAGTAAGCAAGCTGAATTGGATTTCAGCCTCCGGAGATCTTTGTGTAGAAAGGCGACAAAATTTGAGGCTAGAATTGAAGAAAATACTAAATGGTTGAATAACTTTGGTTCTTCGTCCCGATATCAAACAACTCATATCGGTCCTTCGTCGCAACAACACCGAATAAGAAATGAGTCGCCCGATCTACCCTTTCCAATTCCAAACCTCACAGATGGCAGAATGACTGACAATGAGATGTATCAAGAATACCTAGATCAAAAAGTGTTGAGACAAACTCAGGAAGAAGAAGAAAGGGAAAGAAGGGAGCTGGATGCGCAAATTATGGCCGAAGAAGATGAAGAAGAAACATTGCGTTGGGAGTTTCCTTGTGGTCTGTTATCGGATTCGGATCCGGGAACTGACTAATCGTATTATGTAATTTTGTTTTTAGTATCGTATTACATTTCCTATTGTATTTCAGTATTTTCAAGTTTTATTAGTATTGAATAAATTTTTAACTTTCGAATACAAGATTTTTATATTTCTTTTTACAGTATATAGTATTAATTATATAATAAAATATTTTTTTTTTTAAACAGAAACAAACCATGTTTTTTTTTTTTACACAAACACAAACACACAAATGAAACAATGTTTTTTTTTTACACAAACACAAACACACAAATGAAACAAGGTCGTGACTAAGATCGGTTTGGCCTCGATCGACGCCGGCGACCGAATCGCCGCAACGCGACGATTCGGTCGCGACCTACTAGGACCGAAAAAAAGACGGTGCGTTGTGCCCAGCCTAAGTTATCAACTCAAATTCAATTTGAAACCAGTTTATTTAATAAACAATCTAATGGCAAAATGGGTTTTGATGTGTACCGAGGAGTAAATAAACAACAAATTTCTCTCCTATTTCCTCATCACAATTGATTTTTAAAACCTCCCCCTGAAACGCCACCTAGAATAAGGTGGGTTCCACTGTTAAAACAAATCAAAACATGACACGTCATTACAAAGATGAACCCTAGTCAATTCGTTTAGGATAACTTTGACAGTTGTACCACTTCCTCCTCAAATACATCGAATATATTATTATTTGACATTACATTATTTTAACTTTTTAAATAATAATATCATTTTTTCCTTAAAAAAAATAATACTCCATCATTTTTGAAACTTTTTTTTTTTTTGAGCAAAATTTTTTTTTGAAACTTTATACGTTAATTTTTGTAGTGTGTTTGCCGACCACAACCGGTTGTGTTATCATTTGTTAAAATTACATTTATAAAATGTGTTGCTACTATCAAACATGAAATGGTTGAAGTTTGTTCGTGTATAAGTTTTTTTAGCGGCGAGTTATTAATTAGTGATTCGAGTTTACAGTAACATTGAAATGAGCAGTATGTAAGTTTCGACCTTTTTTTAGGGATAAACACCATTCATGTTTCTATTTAATTCGGACACCTGAAGGTATTTAGTGAGACTCGAAGTCAAAACATCTCCAAGAATACCTTCCCCAAGATCACCTTCGTTGTATAGGTCTAACTAGGACAAATTCGAACAACAGACTAACTCTCGAAACACCTGATCAAACCAGGATAGTAAGCCTATGAACAACTCCTTGATATTTCAAAACAACTGTCTCTCGAATTCCCTACAAGCATTAGACAAAGGCCTATTGGGCCTAGCGGTTTTTTAGGAGACTTGAACAATATAAATACCCCTAAAAGTCCACAGGTCGAGACAAAGTATTTTCTAGTTTATTATATTTCTTTATTAATACATTATTCATTCTGCCTTTCGGCACATATCACATATTTACTCTCACAACGGAGCTTGATCTGGGTTCAACACCCGGACGAGGCTAACGCGTTTACTTTGGTTTTAGGATATCCGAAGGACAAGCCCAACCGAAGTCCGAATGATTCTTCTATCCGGACCATAGCAAAAAAATTACCTAAACATATTTGGCGCCATCATTGGGACCTAGCATTCTATCTACCACTTGCTAAGAATGACAGGTCCTGCTATCTCAATAACTGAAACACCACCTCCCTAAACCACTAGAGAACCGATTGAAGGGTATATCTCGGCCCTGAAGTCACTAGTCAAAGACCACAAAAATGCCCTTGAGCCCATCCGGTTGAACTTTAAAAAAGGGAGCAATCACTTGGCGAAGGACCTTCGAAAAAAAGGAATAGGTAACCAGAGGGACGAAGCTCCTCAACAAGCCATGATAATAATATGGTCCAAACCATTCCGAAACGAGAGAAAAGGAAATCAAGCAGTGAAATGGAGGAATGGATGAAGGTTCCCATTATGTTCCCTCAAATTGGATAGGACGAGATGTTAGAAGATCCGATTATTGTCGAAGCTGAGTTAGGAGGATTTTTTTATTAGAAGAGTGTATGTAGACGAAGGTGCTTCGGTAAAAATCATGTTCGAACACTGCTTTGAAAAATTGTCCTCAGAGGTTAACGCTAAGCTAAGAGAGACGCAAACAATTCTCGTGGGATTTCCTGGGGAACTCGTTAAACCAATCGGAAAGATCGAGCTCGAAGTGAGCTTCGGGTTAGATGGCTTGGTCCGAAGAACACATTTGAAGTTCCTTGTCATATGGGCTCCATTGACATATAATGTAATCTTAGGAAGAACAGGAATTCAGATTCTAAGAGCAATCCCTTCAACCATTTCACGCCATAATGAAGTTCGTTACTTCGAGAGGTATTGCAACCCTAATATCTCGTTTGGTTATCGTGTATGAGTGCAGAAAATTGTCAAAAAGGCAAACCCAATCTCCTTCGGAAAAAGAGCACGAATAGAAAGCCCTTTGTCTCAACATAACGGAAAGTTTCATGCTTAACCCTACTTTTTCGGAACAGCTAACGACCATCGGTGGAGGTTTAACAAAGGCATGTCAATCAGCATTGAGGCAGATCCAGAAAGATAACATGGACGTGTTTGCGTGGGATCCATCCGATATGACAGGAGTACTGATACACATCATCTAACATAACTTGAATGTTAATGAAAGTCTAAACCTGATGTGTCATAAACGGATGATGTTGGGAACAAAGAAAAGCCAAGCCGTGACCAAAGAAGTCAAAGATTCAGAAAAGTCAGAATAGTAAGGTCGGTCAAGTATGCGACATACATCTACAACCCGGTTTTGGTAAAGAAGAGTGACAGACCATTGAGAATGTGTGTATATTTCAAGAACTTAAACTCGGCATGTCCAAAAGATTATTACTTAGTTCCGAACATAAATGAAAAGATAGAATCCGTGGTGGGATCTCGATACAAATGCTTTTTAGATGCTTACGAGGGATATCATCAAATGCAGATAGCTCCGGAAGATGAAGAGAAAACAACTTTCTACACGGATCAAGGCACTTACTGTTATACAAAAATGCCATTCGGATTAAAAAGTGCCGGTGCAACATACCAGAGATTGGTCGATTCGGCATTTCAAACTCAGATTAGAAGGAATTTCGAGGCGTATGTAGACGACATGGTGATCAAAATTAACATTGAGAAAGCTTTATTGGCCAATATAGAAGAAAATTTTGATAATCTCCGAAGGATAAACATGAAGTTGAACCTAGCAAAATGTTTATTCGGAGTAGAGGAAGGGAAGTTCTTGGGTTACATGATCACATCGGAAGGCATACGAACAAATCCGAAAAAGACTAGGCCATCACAGACATCAATCTCCCAAAAGTTGGAAATATATATACAATCACTTAGTGAGAAGTTGGCGGCTTTGAACCGATTCCTCACTTGGTCGGCCTAAAAGGCTTTGCCATTCTTTAACACATTGAAGAACATTAACAAGAAAACATGGATGATTATAAGTGGACAGAAGAGACTAAAGCATCCTTTCAAGAAAGGAAGAAACTCATCATCAATTTGCCAACGTTGCCACCACCTTGGCCGAAAGAACCACTATGTGTATACTTAGATGCGTCTTCGGAATCAATAAGCGTGGTCTTATTAACTGAAAGGAGAGGAAGGCAATGCTTGATACATTACGTCAGCCGGACACTCAATGAAGCCGAGAGGAACTAATCCCCCACGGAGAAGTTAGCACTAGCATTGCTTAATGCATCACGGTGTCTTCAAATGTATATCGAAGGGCATCCGACAAACGTAATAACCGATTAACCGATCAACCAATCAAGCAAGTGTTAATCAAAACAGAGCAAGTGTTAATCAAAGCAAGTGTTAATCTTTTTTTTAGATAACCTCAGACAAAAAAAAAAAGATGCATCCTGAAAGGTGGCAAAATATACGATAGAATTGGAAGCGTACAAAAAAGAGTATCAACCACGAAATGCTATAAAGGGCAGGTTTTGGCTGATTTCTTGATGGAAGCACCCGTCCTGTAGACGCTCGAACGATTTTTTCATAACCATGTATGAATAAAGATAACACCAGAGAAGGACGGAAAAGAGACATAGGTCATATTCACAGACGGAACATCAACTAAAGTGTTATCTTATCCACTTCAATCAATAAATATAACACTAGGGGACATGTTGGTGTATAAGTCCGATTAAGACAAATTCGATCAGCATTTAACTTTGATCCGAAACACCCAATCAAATCTGGATAGCAAGGCCAAAGCCTAGGAACAACTCCCCGATATTTCAAGAATATTGTCTCCCGAACTCCCTACAAGCATTAGACAAAGGCACATTGTACCTAGCGGCCTTTTAGGATACTTGAGGAGTATGAAATATGAATACCCTTTAAGGTCCAAAGGTCAAGGTAACATATATCCCGTTACTGGAATTCGTAATGACCGTAACGAGTTCTGAGCTTCCCTTTAATCCCGAAGCGTCTAACACCACGTGCCGGCAAAATCTTAAGGAAGACGTGATCTCCTACGTTAAAATGTATATTCCATATTAATACATTATTCATTCTTTCTTTCGGCACATATCAAATACTTATATCATTTTGTAAAAAGTTTGTGGGTATTGCATCCTCTAATTTTAAAGCGTTTCTAATATTGATTATTTACATTGCAAATAGATTTTCTCGTCTCTTGAAGTGAAGAAAGAAAATAAATGTACAAGATAAGATGAGATCCCATACATAGTTGAAACAATGACCCGACAAGACATCGGGCGGTTAGGATTGTGCTTCGTCCCTATCCTACTTGTGCCCACACAACATTAATCTGGTCACATGTTTCATTTTAGAATCTTCTTATGACTTTGCTTTCAAAACAAGAATATTCGCATCCAACACATAAAAGAAAATGAAAAATCAACATAAATTTGCTCGTGTAAAAAGGGCATATATTCATACAGGAAATTAGTTTCATCTATTTATCGATTCATTTTTCATATCATATATGAAAGTGGCACTCAAGGCATGCTAAGTGCCAAACTTATACTTATACTCATTTGTTATTGCAATTAAATTTTACACGGGATGAACCATGGAACATATAGCTTGTTTGTTCTTATCTTCATTTCTCTCTGGTAGATGATAGACATATATCCTGTCCGACCCTTGTCATGGTGCATCCCATTTTCAAGTCATGTGGAACCAGCAAAAAAAAATGTATAACTTTAGATTTGATAAAGTTTTTTTATTTTGATAAATATGAGTATTTTTTAATATTTTTTTAAAAAGATGGGTACCTTTTGCTAATTCTTATTATTGATGGGTTAAACAGGCATACATGTAAGAAGTTTATGGGCTTATCGAACGCACATATAAAATACTAATTAAACTACTCGGCGAATATTTTATATTTCGCATTTATCTGGACACATTGTTCATAATCACTATAGATTGCCTAGAAAAGGATTAAGAAAGAAGTCTGATATGAATCGGCCCATCCAAATAGAATATTGTGTGTTTTAAAATATTTACCTCACAACTCACGAGTTTTTTAACATACATTATATTAATTAATTATATTTATTTCAATTAATTTTCTATTTAAAAAAAAAATCAAAGATTTTACAAATGTTAAATTCTCAAGTGACAAAAATTACACCAATACAAAAAGAAATAAATCATTTTTCTATCGAGGGGTACATGTGTATACTTTCGGCGAACTTTTTTTTCTCAGAAAATTATATGTGATTCGTATTACGAATAAAAAGATGATTTATTTCTCGTCATGATAATATGTTTCGTTTTGCGTAACGATTAGCGGTTTGTGAGAAATTTAATTTTTAAAAAATAATTTTTCTTGTTAAATGAAAAAACCGAATGTATATGATTAATTGATCGAGTTTATGCTAAAAAAAGTTTACATTGAAATTTTTCCAAAACTTCTTTGTCCAATTCTAGAGTTAATGTGTCGCATGAATGGCACATCTTAATCAGGCCTGGTTTTGGGCCGGGACAGATTGGGCTGCTGCACAAGACCTCATAGTTTAGATCCGCACTATATTTGTTATAGGAGTCCGGTTATTGAACAACTCTCTTTTTTGGTGGAATCCAAGGGCTCAATCTGGACCATCCATCGGGAGGGACCAGATCAAATGATAAAAAACACGGAGGGACTAAAGTTGTTAAAATTTTAAACTTATGTCAAGGGCTAAAAATAAAAATATGATAAACGCTTAACCAGCCGCTCATAATTAAGGCCAGATCAAGATACGTTTCTCTCTCTAGAAACCAAAAGCTCTCAATTTCTCTATCTAAAACAAAACAAACCCTCAAAACATCTATAATCAACAAAAAAAATCGATCAAATCCTTCAGAAACACTAAAAAAAACATAGAAATCGATAAATCGAAGCACCCCAGATCTTAAAAAATGCTTGAGAGATAGCGGAGGGTGGTGGTTATTTTCAACCGATGGATATTCCAGATCAGAAGCCACCCATTTAGTACACATCATTATCCCAATCAAATTTGCTCATTTCCACATGAATAATCACTGATTTCACGAAGCCCTAACAATCGATGAATATCCTCACATAAAAACACAGAAATGGATCTATCGACGATAACATAAGCTGATATCGATAAAGTGGAAGTTGAACCTTTAGAAACTATAAAAGATGGTATGGTTGTTCTTTTATTGAGACTTTATTTAACTATTTGCTGTGATTTTGTGCTAATTCTTTATTTATTTGTATTTTTTGATGATATTTAGTAGCTTTTGATGATATTAATATAGTAGTTTAGAAAATATTTTGGCGGTGTCATGATTCTGGTTGTGAGATGGTGACATTGTGATTGAGACAGTGGTTTGAGGTCCTATTGAAGATTTGGTAGTGGTCTTGTAGTTGTATTGGAAGTGGGCAGTTAATTGTCAAAAAACAGGTAGTTTAACACAAAATCTTTTATAGCCGGTGATTTTTCTTCTGTTGTGTTTAAAGTGTGACAGTTTTGTATAGTTTCCTTATGAATGGATCGATGTAGATTGTCTTTTACGGGTGAGTTGTTTAAATGAAAAAAATGTTACTGTATTGACAAGGGAATGTCGAATGTGCCAGGAAATTTAGTTAGCTTAGCCAAAGTGTTAACGCATAAAGGTTTTTAAAACCCTTAAAAACATGTTTAATATAGGTATATTAAAACATATATAATGCATTTTTAATCCCGAGAAAGTCTGATATACAAGTAGGTTAGTAATGCAAGTATCCGTTTCTCGTATGATCTGGCATTAATTTTTTGTTTCTATACTTATGAATACACTTGTCTATGATTCATATTTTGGGTCTTAAATTTGTTGTGGACTTTTCTTCAGTTGTCGTAATGAATATACCTTTTTCTATTTCTAATGATCAAAGCTTCCATGATTATAGGTTGCTAGATATATAGTTCAGAGGATCTTGTTAAATGATGTGAGGTTGGACTATATAGTTCAAAAAATAAGCACCTTTAGGTCGTCATGTCTGCTCCCACTAATATTTTGTATGATTTGGGGGCCTGGACTAGAAATCCATTGTTTGTAAACTACGTTTTATGAAAATCATAGATTTTTAGTTAAATTTTTATAGCCTAGTGTATAAAACCAGGGACTCGTTGACATATAAAAATGAATCGGTCTCTCGTAAGCATCAGGGAAATATAGATGGGCGTCGTTATTAGTGAACCTCCTGATTTTATTATGACGTATAAGATTCCGTATACGAAGCAACAATATAAACTATGGAATAATTTAGATTGTTATCATATAAAAAGAACAAGTTGGAATAATTTCAACGGAAAACTCATATGCAGTACTAGTGCGCAGGAAGTGGCAACTCGTGACTTCTAAAATTCGTTTTTGGTCTAGCATTTTTAGTCAAGGATGGGCTAGTCCACTGATCCGAAAATCATTGAAAGATGTATGTGTGCAGTTCAAGATTGTTGTGATCGTCTTGGATTGTAAGTCATTCATGGCCATTTATCCTTTTTACTAGTCACAAACTATATGTGAAAATGGTTTCTTTATGTGCAGGGGAATGAAGATCATAAAGGAAGGAGATGAGTATTTCCTTATCCACCAAGAAGAAATCCAAAGACATCTGGGTCCATGAACTCTGCAACTCAGAACAACAATGCTAAAGTTTTGTGCTTTTTGAGATTGTTAACATGTACTCATTGTTGCTTATCACTTGTGATATTATACTGTAAGAAGGAATAACATGGTTAAGCCTCTTTAGATGATTTTTGTTTTGCTCAATACCATGCTAAACTAATGTAACAATTGTTTGATTTTGAGTTTATAAAGTTTATATATTCATAGTTTGCTAGTTTTATTATTCATTTTCGAATATGTAAGTCACACTTATTTATCACTTATCTTGTATAGCATATGAAAGTATTTGAATTTTTTGTCTTAGTAATTTTAGCGTCATGTCTCATATGATAAAGTATTTAAAAAGTATATTTGTTTAAGAAATATCACAAGTGATACAAGACATTAAGTATGTTTTAGAAATATTATAAATGTACTAAATATTTCATATAAATTGATGCAAAACCTATTCAATTTTGAGAATTTTGCAACTTGTAGTATAACATTATATCAAAGATGAAAGATATTTAAATGATGAGTTGAGTTATTTTGCAACTTTCTTTTTACTTGCAAAAAAATCAACGGAGTGACTAAAATTGTAAATTTTCCGAACTGAGTTTTATCAACGGTGATATTCCACTAGTAAAAAAATAATGAAATATCACCAGTGATAAAATTATTTTATCAACGGTGATATTTCATTATTTTTTTTTACTAGTAAAATATATTTAAATGATGAGTTGAGTTATTTTGCAACTTTCTTTTTACTTGCAAAAAAATCAACGGAGTGACTAAAATTGTAAATTTTCCGAACTGAGTTTTATCAACGGTGATATTCCACTAGTAAAAAAATAATGAGATATCACCAGTGATAAAATTATTTTATCAGCGGTGATATTTCATTTTTTTTTACTAGTGAAATATATTTAAATGATGAGTTGAGTTATTTTGCAACTTTCTTTTTACTTGCAAAAAAATCAACGGAGTGACTAAAATTATAAATTTTCCGAACTGAGTTTTATCAACGGTGATATTACACTAGTAAAAAAATAATGAAATATCACAAGTGATAAAATGAATATCACCAGTGATAAAATTATTTTATCAACGGTGATATTTCATTGTTTTTTACTAGTGAAATATCACCATTTGTATATACGTTATATTTCATTTGTATTATCACTAGTGATATTGCTTAACACTAGCTATAATGGGTTGATATATTTTTGTCCATGATGTATCCCTAGTGATAAACGATAAAATATTGAGATTTTAGCCATTAGCTTACGTATAACCTTAAGTGGAAAATCAATTGTGATAAAAGAGTTAAAATACCAACTTTTTGATATGAAAACCAAAATTACAAGTCTAATATCACTTGTGATATTTCATATTTATAACTAATGTCTAATACGACGTGTGGTATTTGAGAAACAAACAAGTATGTTTATTAACCTTTAATATCACCTGTCATATTTCGTCGTTTGCATTAAGTTTTTTTTTTTATATATTATCACTTATGTGTTTTTATCAATATGTTTACGAAATATCACAAGTGATTTTTACTTTTGGTCATTTTATTGATTTATCACACGAGATATTACTCTTCAGTAACTAAAATGTATCATTTAAAGACAAAAGTTCAAATGCAATCTTGTTTTTTTCTCACAAGCATGCGGAACAAACATCCACCATCCATTTTGGTTTGATCTAAAGGTGCAGACTAACCTATGATTAAAAAAACACGGAGGGACCAATTTTGCAAAAAGTTCAAGGTTTCAAAAATCGGGCGGAGGGACTAATGTTGTAAATTTTCCGAACTGATTTTTATCAATGGTGATATTTCACTAGTAAAAAAAAAATGAAATATCACCATTGATAAAATAATTTTATCACTGGTGATATTCATTTTATCACTGGTGATATTTCATTATTTTTTTACTAGTGTAATATCACCGTTGATAAAACTCAGTACAATTTTAGTCATCCCGTTAATTTTTTTGCAAGTAAAAAGAAAGTTGCAAAATAACTCAACTCATCATTTAGATATCTTTCATCTTTGATATTATGTTATACTACAAGTTGCAAAATTCTCAAAATTGAATAGGTTTTGCAAAGTCTGATCATATTGTGTCAAAAGACTCATAAAACCCTACAATAGATAATAAAACGATCAAGAGAATGAACTTCTTTAACTACATATTTGGTGATTAAATAAAAACCACCCACCAAGCCGGAGCTCACATCCACCAACTTGAAAGAATTTTTTGAATATTTTACGGGTTTCCATTATGTCTTTAAAAGACAAGAATTTTTCAACCTTCCAAGTTAAAGAACTCATGATCTTCCTCCTTTATCAATCTGACTACCAATATTGCCAAATGCACTTTCATGATCAGTAAGCTCCTGCATTATTGAAGTCTCCTTCAATATCAAAACTTCTGCAGAAAATACAACTACATAATGAACAAGGAACCGGGAGTCTTGGTCAAATAGACTTGTGAGGGTCACAAATTCACACCAGCCCCAGTCCTTTGCAGATTTAGAGTAACCATTCTGCGATTCTTTTGTAACAGACTTGTCATCAATCGTTTGATTCACAACCGACAAGCGATGGCTCACAAAACGGCTCCAATCACTTGTAGTATTACGTGAATCTGTGACTTCAAGGAAAACCGAAAGATAACATGGTGGTTGGGACTGCCCCGATACAATGAGGCAAGCACAAGTATGAAAATCGTACACATCACTATTTTCTTGACGTTAAAACTAATTAACTATGAAGAATATTTGATATACTAAATAACTACTAGATATAAAAATAAGGGAAACTAGGTAGTTATATTATTCTCAGATCCGATAAATCAGTTCTGTTGTAACTCATATGAACTCGGTTGTTCAAAACTAAATATTTAACCCCTAGATAGAGTACTCAAATACTTGAAAGTAATTATTTCCACTTGAATAGCATTGTTATATAATTACTTTCAATGCATACATTTAAACAGAAATACATTTTTTGTTCTGACGCGTATAATAATCAGTTCATAAGAATATTTGATCCTTATACTAATACTAGTACACAAGTTCTTCAAGTATTAAGTTTTAAATTCTTACAATCTAACAAACTGAGAACAAAATGAACATTTAGTTGATAAAAATGAGAACACATTTCAATTCTACTTTTCTACAACTTTTTACATTATTAGTGCAGTATCAATGACATATAAGGAACGAAACTGTTAATGCAGAAGAGGGCAGTAACATTGCATACCTCGGGGGTAAACAATAAGACGACAATCAAGGTTTCCAATTTGAAACCTCTTGCTTTTAATACAAACGCCTGTAATATTCCTCTTTTTAAGAAGACTAACCTCGTGAAATTCTCACTCCTCCATGTAAATTTCCCATATATCCATCTGACTTACAAGCACCATTCCCAGTTCTACCGCCAATCAATCTCCCATTCTTTGATACTGCACTAAAATGTAAAATTAGCACATATCAGTAACAAACAAGATAACCAACACTCTAGCACCATATAAACATAAGCATACATCAGTCCAAATAATTACTGAACATCACATCATTACATTTCTTCAAACCAAATGAGTAATCAAATAATCCACAATACCTTCGATGTACGAAAGTATGCAAAAATGTCACAGGCCCAAAAACATATGGACGTATAGATATCTATGTTACAAGTATACAATATATGGGAATACCAAGGTTTATCAAATCTAACACACTCTAGTAACAAGATAATCGATAAACACTTGTATATGTTTCTTCCGTAGAAGTAATTATGTATTTTATAATACATTTCTCCAATGAAAGATATAACGAAACTCTATAGATAGATCATCGATGTTAATAATACGCCTATATCTACCATGAACCTAGTTTTCTTTAATGTCATAAAAATAAAAGTAGGTTGTGTGACCTAACCTCTCTTCGCGATATATACGCATGTACATAAGACATTAAAAGTAAACTAAAAAAACTATCACTGGGTTTCATATGTATAAATTTACGATTTTTCAGCTCTCTTATTGTATCGAAACAATATTACAACTCACTTTTTCTCAATGAACTGACGATATGCCTTTCCATATATAATCGCCCATATTGAGTAACACCCTTTAGAACTACGATTTACATACGAACCAATTTGACAATATACACAGTATATTTCTTTAGAAAATCAACTAATCACCAAATCAAATTGGTTCAACCATTTCATCAAACAGTTGATATGCATTATAAAATTAAATTTGCAATGATAGTAATAAGAGTATTAAGGGAATACATATTACAAGCAATCTTCAAACTTAACACCAATTACAGATATGTGAATGATGAAAATAAAAAAGTTAACCTTATGCAGTGCCAATTTTAACGTAATAACCTCCTCCAAATTATTGCAGCAGTGGTTTGAACGGTGTAATGGTGGTTCTGTAACCGGTGTAATGGTGGTTTGAACGGCGCTCGCTGAACGGCGGCGGTTTGAACGCCGGTGATCAGGCAGTGTATAGGTGGTTGTGTTGATGGTCTCGTGGTAGTTGTGTAGAGAGGTTCATGAATGTGTGTGTCTTGACTTTCAAAAAAGGATTACAGTATATATTTAGACAAAAACATAGGTTGAGGGATTTAAATTTTAGATTAATCTGGATCGTTAGATCAAAGGCAAATAAAAGGTGGGGATTAGTCCCTTAGAATGCAGTAAAAAACAAGGATGTAAAATAATTTTTGTCTTTGTTATAGAGCTTAAAAGCTAAATGTATAATATAATTAGAAGTCGATATGTTTTCAAAACTGAGCTCAATGCCTCAATAGTTCCATTTGATTGATCATCGACTCATTGTAAAGTCAGTAATTTGTTTGTGTTCAGAATCATAAATATAAATATTTATTGTAATTTTGTAAAAAGAATGAGCATATCTCTATGGGCCAGTATAAGCTTTTTAAAAGTTAAACGAGCACATGTTTTTTCTAACTCGGAGAAGGCGACATTTAGGGTGTGTTTGTTTTTAGAAAAAACCTCACGGTCAAATATACCTGGTGTTTGTTTTTTCACTCAGATTCAGAGACGATAACATATTATATTGTCTGATCAGTCAGAGTCGAGGAGCAGATCTTACCACGTCTTAAGCCTTCAAATTCTTTAACCTTTACTATTGTTTATGGATTTTTAATATTATTTGTGGGTGTGGTTTCTATGAAAAAAAAAGTTGCAGTTTTTTTGCGAAAGAGAAGACGAAAAAATGAGAGAAGAAGATGCAAAAAGTAACTATACTACTTTATAAAATATTTGGAACATTCCTAAAATAGTAAAACTGAAAATTCAGACTTTTTTAAATACTAAATAAAGCAATTTGTTGATAATTTCATCAACATTATATATTATAACCTTTTTCAAACAACCTTTTGCAACAAACTTTTGTAACAACCTTTTAAAATAACACTTTTTCTTTTAAATTGACAATCTTTTAATTTATTTATTATTTATATATATATATATATTTTTTGGTAACCGTGATTTCCGACTCATTGGTAGACTAATCCACGGGGTTTGAGCCCACCGCCACACAGACTCAAACCAGGTAAAGCCCTCCCTTTTCAGGAGGTTGGCGTGGCCACTTCAAGGTTGTTTGCACCTAGTGGGCTTTGAACTTGAGATCTCACACACTTTGGAGTGATAGCCACAAATCTTTTTGCCACTAGGCCACCCTTGAGTGGTTATTATTTTTATAATCTAATTTCACTATATTTTTTTAAAATTTTGTGCTTTTTAATTCGATATCAATTCTGATATATTTTTTTTATTAATTTTTAGTCTTTTTCAATTTTGGTGGGTTTTTTAATTCGATTTTTTATAACGTAAGAGATTAATATTTGTTAGTTTCAAAATTCGTTATTAAGTACTCGTCGTCGCACTGCGTGAGTACCATTCTAGTAAAATAAAATGTATGACACGGTATCCATAACCCTACCAAATTTTCCAGATTTGACTCTTCCGATTTTCGTTTCATTTTTTTTTCAGGGTTAGGGTTTCCTTCTTTCGGATCTAATTTGGATACCGTGAAGAATGAGGAGGAAAAAAGAGAAGAAGAAGAAGAGAGTTAAAAGAAGACAGGTAATGGAAGTTGGCAAGAATGATGGGGCGATAATTAAAAGAAGATTATGTTACGCTGAAGAGAAGAGGCAACAGATAAAGGAGGAGGACGAGGAGCAGAAGATAGTGAAAAGAAGATACTATGGAGATATGGAATCAAGTTATAATAAGGTTATGGAGGTAGTGGAAGTTGACAAGAATGGGGTGGTTCTGAAGATGGTAGTGAATAGTTATGTTGAAGCCAAGAAGGAGCAGGAGAAGAAGAAAAAGGAGGAGGGACGTGATCGTCAACTTTTGGAGCCTCGTTGGTCTGATGTAAACTTGGCTATGTTTATGTGGGCTGCTGTTTTTGAGAGAAAAGGCTTAGTGATGCACGACTATGTTGTCAGAAACCACTATCCTAACAAGACCAGGGATGAAATCATTATGGAGAAAGGTTTATAAAGCAGAAGCCGAAGCCGAAGCAGAAGATGCAGCAGCTGAAGCAACCGCAATCACTGCTTTTTAGAAGAATCCAAACAATGTCTTGTCCATCGTCCTTAACTAGTACTACTACTATTATCCTTTGAGTTATAGGGTATACACACCCTTGTGTGGACCACTTACAAATTAAAAGCTGTAAACACACTGACAAACTATACATACACTACCGACAATTTTAGTAAAACAAAAAAGTTGTTTTTAGTTTATCTTTCACACACATTTTACACACACTTTTTCTATTTGTTATTGGATTTATGGGTTGGAACACCCTCAACAAAGGATATCAACACCCGCTTAATAATTATCTCGTCCTTTTTCTTCTTAAACCACTTGAAATTCTGTCTGTTTAATATGGACTCAGTGAAAAAGTTAAAACGTCAATTTCAAATACATAATAATGTAAATTATTTTTCATTGAAGTTTTCTCTCTCACACACTTTTCTGTTATCCTATGGTACATTTCTAATTTTCTATAAATCTTGAAACAAATTTATAAATCTAAAAAATGAATGATCAACCACATAGATCTAAAATGTCTGCCTTTTTCCGGTGACTATGATTTTATCCATTTTAAGTGCTAGTGGTGATTCTCGGCGGTGTTTTTCGACGATATACCAGCAGATATTCCAAATATGAGACAGCACAACGGTGGTTTGGAGGATGGAGGCGGGTGGTGGCAAGAAAGAAGCCGATATAGATCTAGAATAAGATATGAGAGAGCGCCACTGGTTTAATATAGATCTAGAGTAAGAAACTGATTTGAATTCTGAAAGTGGTGATCTGAACACTTGTTGCCAACTGAAATATTGAACTGCTGGTGATGAAGATGGTGTGATAATGGTGTGACAGTGGTGATGATGGTGTTGGTTTGTGTTGAAGATGAAAAAGATGCAAATAACAAGAGTTATAGGGTATACACACCCTTGTGTGGACCACTTACAAATTAAAAGCTGTAAACACACTGACAAACTATACATACACTACCGACAATTTTAGTAAAACAAAAAAGTTGTTTTTAGTTTCTCTTCCACACACATTTTACACACACTTTTTCTCTTTGTTATTTGCATCTTTTTCATCTTCAACATAAACCAACACCATCATCACCACCGTCACACCATTATCACACCATCTTCATCACTAGCAGTTCAAGATTTCAGTTGGCAACAAGTGTTCAGATCACCACTTTCAGAATTCAAATCAGTTTCTTACTCTAGATCTATATTAAACCAGTGGCGCTCTCTCATATCTTATTCTAGATCATTATCGGCTTCTTTCTTGCCACCACCCGCCTCCATCCTCCAAACCACCGTTGCGCTGTCTCATATTTGGAATATCTGCTGGTATATCGTCGAAAAATACCGCCGAGAATCACCACTAAAACTTAAAATGGATAAAATCATAGTCACCAGAAAAAGGTAGACATTTTAGATCTATGTGGTTGATCATTCATTTTTTAGATTTATAAATTTGTTTCAAGATTTATATAAAATTAGAAATGTACCATAGGATAACAGAAAAGTGTGTGAGAGAGAAAACTTCAATGAAAAATAATTTACATTATTATGTATTTGAAATTGACGTTTTAACTTTTTCACTGAGTCATATTAAACAGACAGAATTTCAAGTGGTTTAAGAAGAAAAAGGACGAGATAATTATTGAGCGGGTGTTGATATCCTATGTTGAGGGTGTTCCAACCCACAAACCCTATCCTTTTCGCCTATTATCGCTGAATTAATTATCGTATGGCTCAATCAATGACTGAATGAATTAGATTATTATTACTAAAAAAAAAGAAGACACGTGAATGTGTGAGAGGTAATATTTTACTACTAACATGTACTAGTATATTTTTAAATTATTACTTATAAAAATAACCTTACTAATTTTAATATCATATTGTTTAAGTTTCAAACCATTGCGTGTTGTTTTAAGTTTTAACAACTTTTGCTACATATTTATAACTTTTACCAACGGCAAAAGTAATTTATTTAACAAAATAAATGTTTATAAATTATTTTATCATTTGATTTATACAAAATAAATTAGGTACATATATGATATTTAACTCATATGTCAATTATTTTTTATTATAAAAAACAAACAACATTATTATAAAAAATGTGTCAAAGTGTTTTTATTTTAGGTTGAATTTATGATGATATATTTGGACAAAGTGTTATTTAGCTCGAAATCAAGAATTGGGATAATCGTAACATGTTTATTAACACGTCACACGAGTAAACTGATTGTAGTGTTTTTTAATTTTAAGATTTTTTTACTTCCAAATATTTATTTTCGAAGAACCATTCAAGCTACTTCAGTTCGCTGTATTGTTATGTTTTAATATATACTTAAAAAATGAACAAATAAAACCATTCAGACAATTGTAAAAAACAAACAACATATTTTCATTCAGATTCATACTTTGTAACCGCCTCTTACCAGTAAGAGGCGGTAGTCAGATTCAGACCCAAAATATCTTAATGAAACAAACACCACCTTATTTTAAATTTTTTTATAGATATGATAGTAGTAATTATTCCGTTTAATTTAAATAAGGTGTCAGGTTCGATGAACAATATTTTTTTTCGTGTTAAGTTTTTACTAAAGTGAATTGATGTCAGATACGATATCCAACTTATCAATTAAGGATAAACAACTTATATAAGCTAGAATAAGCTGATTCGAAGCGTAAATCGTTAAAATAGGGTTTTGTGATCTTATTGATGAAGTGAAAGTATTACAAGAATAGAGAGACATTGCACAATTCGACAATCTGACAAATGAGAAATAATCGTCTATTTATAGTTGATTTACAAAAAATAAGAAAATGCGAGAAAAGTGGCTTAAAAGTTTGTTGGAGAAAGTTTGGGGAAGTCAAGTGTTGGTCACGTGACCGTTCTGAATCTGGCTTGTAACAATACTGCCTCCTTCCCAAGATCCTTGACCTCAAGGATCGAACACAAACTTAGAAAAAGGCTTAGTTAAGTCAGCAAAATATTCTCAAGTTGCATCCTCTTCATTTACATAGACAATAGACTTAGGAAAGCCATGCCATTTGTAAATGTTATCCAAGAACAACTAAGCCACTTGAGAAGCAGTATAAGGATGCGATAATGGTAAGAAATGAGCTTGTTTGACAACCTGTCCACCACCACTAAGACTGATGTTTTGCCTTGGGACATGGGTAGTGAATCAATGAAATCCATGGAAATCTAGGGTTGTAGCAACCTAGGGTATGCTGGAAGATCATATTTATTCCTATAAAAGTAATCACACATTCTAACCCATTGTTTGATCATTTTCTGAACCCCTTCTAATAGAAAAAAGTAGACAATATTTTTGTAGTGGCATAGACCCCTGAATGAACACCAACACCTGACCCATGAAAATGAGAAATAATCTTATTCCTCAAAGTATCATCTTTGCCAACCGCCCTCTACTTAATGACATCATCCATGAGTTTATTAGAGAGACCAAAAAATATTGCATGAAACAAAGCACCTTGTTTGTCCACTCTTAAAAGTGCATCAACCACCATATTTTATTTTCCTTGTTTGTATTATACCTTATAGCTAAAACCAAGCAATTTAGGTAACCACTTAGATTAAAAATGAGTAGTAATCCTATGATCAAGTGTATATTTGAGGCTAACTAATTTGTCTTTATCTTAAAATGTCTATCCAAAAGGTATCTTCTCCATTGCTACAAGGCTAACACCACCAACCACAATTCTTTCTCATAAGCATATAGAGATTGATGTTTGGTTGCAAGTGTCTTGCTCAAAAAAGCTATTGGATGAATTTTTTCTACAACACAACACTAATGTCATACCCTAAAACACTTGTCTCTAATTCTCTATAACAAATTCTTCATGAAAATTAGGAAGTGCCAAAACAAGAGTACTGATCATAGCTTGTTTCAAGGTTCAAAGGCTGTTTAAGCTTCAACACTCTAGTAAAAAGCATTATTCTTAAGTAAAGTAGTTAATGGTTGACTTATCATAGCATATGATTGAATAAACCTTCTCTAATAGTCAGTTAAGCCCATAAATCCTTTTAACTACTTAATATTAGTAGGAGTAGGCCGGTCTTTCATATCTTGGATCTTAGTTGAATCCGTAGCAACCCCAACACCACTGATTACACGCCTAAGATAGTCTACTATACTTGTCCCAAACATGCATTTACTTTCCTTAGCAAAGAGAGTGTTGTCCCTCATAACATGTAGGACCAGTTTGAGTTGATCTACATGTTTTGAGATGGAAGAACTATACACCAAGATGTCATTAAATAAAACCAAGATAAATTTCCACAGGAATGGCTTAAACACTGAACTCATGAGAGCTTGAAATGTAGATAGGGCATTAGTTAACCCAAAGGGAATCACCACAAATTCATAATGACCTTCATGAGACTTGAAAGGTGTGTTATACACATCCTTTTTTTTGCATCCTGATCTGATGATAGTTTGACCATAAATCTAACTTTGAAAACATACAAGCATCCTATAACTCATCAATGAGCCATTCTATATCAGGAATTAGAAACTTATCTTTCGGAGTGAACTTGTTAAGTAGACTATAGTCAATACACATCCTCCATAAACCATCTTTCTTCTTGACCATCAGAATAGTAGAAGAAAAAGGATTGTGGCTAGGTCTGATCACCCCTAAATCAAGTAACTCCTTGACCATAGATTCAATCACATCTTTTTGGACTGAAGGGTATCTATAAGGTCTGACATTCACATTTACCTCACCAGTTTCTAGAGGTATTTTATAATCAAATATTCTGTAGGGAGGCAGTTGTTTGGGTTCCTCAAATACATGAACAAACTCAACAAGCAAAGCCAATAAACTCCTATCAAGACCTAGTGTAGAGTCAGTGTCACATTGCATTGGATGCAAACCAGGAGATGACCCAATACAACATATGGAAGTCCCTCTTGGAAACTAGAAAACTTATAAAGTGACTTGAAACTCATCCATGTCGGCTCAAACTAATTTGTACCTTTATAATCACTTTCTAATCCTTAAGCATAAATTCCATTCTCAAAGTGATGAAGTTCCGTTGGATATCTCGCAAAAGGGATAACCAATAACCATTGGATACCCAAAATTAACTCACAACCCCCAAAGGTAATAACATCACGTCAATAGTAAAGGACGTGCCTTGTATTTTCCATTGAAATTTTTTGACCATATATTGGCTAAGAAGCTAATTTTACACCCTGTCCTTTTAGCCTTATGGATATCCAAGAAATTAAGAGTACTTCCGGAATCCATCAAAATGTGTAGCATCTGCTTAAGAGCTTGTCCTGATAACTAGGTTTTTGTATGGGTTCGGAATTAATCTCGGAATCTTCTCGAATTGATCACAACTCAAAGTGGAATGATTGTTCTTAGTGACAAATAGGGGGTTTGGTTTTCTATTCTGCTAAAAAGGTGAATGCGTGAAGTAACTAAAAGGTAAACTAGAAGCAGTTAATCAATAAAAAATAAAAAATAAAACAGTAACTTGAAAATAATCTTAAAATTGCTCTATTCGGAATAATGATCATGCTGAATAAATGCTATCCGGAATAAAGAGGCTATGCGGAATATTTGGCTATGCGGAATAAAAATGGTTACTCGGAATAAAGCTTGCTATTCGGAATAAAGAGACTATGCGGAATAATTACACTATTCGGAATAAAAGTCCTACTCGGAATGTTGGCTATCCGGAATAATAAATATTCCGGATGGAGAAACCCTATGCGGAATAAAAATCCTATCTGGAATAACAGTCCTACTCGGAATAAACGCTACTCGGAATAATAAGGCTATTCGGAATAATAGCCTATGAGGAATAAAAAAGCTATTCGGAATAATTTTGTTATGAGGAATAAAAGTCCTACTCGGAATATATGGCTTGTTCGAAATATCTAGGTACGAAGAACAGAAACTGCAAGAAACAGGGGAAAACGGATTTAATCAAAAATCAACCAAGTTTTTAACCCAATCTTAAACAAAACTAATCATAAATCATCTACTAACCATAAACATTAAATCCCAATCATAAAAACACAAATCCCACTAACTTTTGAAGATCAAAATCAACTAAATAAGAACTTTAGAACTTTGAATAAAAAGATGAAGATGAACAAGATGAATGAAAAGATTATATTGATGATTGAGGTTTAGACAATCAAAAGAAAGGATTAAAACTACAAGATTTGTGAACAAACAAGAATCAAAATCACCAAACACCATAATGGTGTTGGTGATGCCTACGAACAGAAAGGAGAGAAAAAAGGGAAAAACAAAAACTAAAAAACTGGCTAAATTGGGTGAGGGGATCTCCTTATATAGGTCTTCCATTTGGTTGGTGAGTGGGTGATTGTAGAGTTTTTACTACCCTTTAGGAAAAGAGCAATAAAATAGGGCAAGTGAGCACGACGATTTAGGAAAACCGTGTGTGAATGACCCTAAGTGAGTTCGTTCTCGAGGAGGCTAGTGTGTTGTGTAATGAATTGATTTATGTTTGTGATTTTATTGTTATGAGAAAAGAAAATAGAAATAAGAGAGAAAAGACGGTTACGAAGACGGATCGAGCTAAGACGAAAACGCGTTCACGTAAAACCGTAAATAGTGCAAAAATTAAAATTTTAACCTAAAAATTCCTAAAAATTACTAAAAATCCACAATAATATTCTAAGAGTTTACAAATAATCCAAACTTGCTAAAACCTTTTAATTAATTAGATAATGACTTTTTAATGCCAATTAAAGCCCTAAAAATCACAATTAATTATTAAAAAGCCCTAAACAAGATCTTAAAGTTTGTAAACCTCAAAAATGACCTAATTAAGCTAAAAAGTATTTTTTAAAATTTTAAAACCAAATAAAACTATTTTTAAACACTTAAAAACTATTAAAATCAATTAAAACTTAAATTAATTCTAGAAAATAATTGAAAAGTCCTCAAAAGATTTGGAAAGTTACAAAACTCCTAATTTAGTGTTTACAATCTAGGAAAAATGAAAAAAGATAAAAAATCAAACTTTCAATTTTTAATAATAAAATAATAATAAAATAATCAAAAAAATTCAAAGTTTATAAAAAAATTCTAAAAATTACCAAAAATCTAGAATATTATAACTAAGACAAAAATGCAATTAAAAGTTTCTAAATCCTATTTAATAATTTTATATTAAATTTTAAAATTGATTAAAAACCCTAAAATCCAATAAAATCAAAAATTAGACTTTTTGAAAACTTTTTTTGCTGTAAACCTCAAGAATATAAATAAAAACCTAAAAACTATTTTTTCAGATTTTTAAAATGCTTTTTCCTATTTTTAAATTACTTTCTAAAATATAAACTTAAAATAATCCTAGCAAATTAAATAATTACGGGAAAAATTATATTTTTAAACCAAAAAGTCCTAAAACCTAGTAAAAACCAAAGAAAAATGCTAAATGGGAAAAAATCCTAAGAAATAAGCTGAAAACACCTTATAAACAAGCTGAAAAGTTTAATAAGCTAAAAACAGATACTCCTTAAATAACTAATGTTGCAAAGAGATACCAATCAAAGACCCTAGGGCAGATGGTTAGAGTGTTTGTGTGTGGGAGGAGTGGCGCATGTTCGAGTCCTGGCCACGTCCTTTTTACTTTTTTTTTTCTTTTTAAACTTTTTAAACCCAAACCTTATACTTCTTAAGCTTCAAAAACTCAAATCCAAACCAATTTAAACAAGATTAAAACAAATTAGAACCAAAGTCGTGCTCAGTTTACTTTTTATGAACTCAAAGAGAAGTTTGTTTCTTCACTTGTGCAAAGTAGGACAAGAGGACTTGATCTTTGTTACTGTGATGTTTTGATTGGACAAGAAGGCACCCTTATACTCTGTTGAGTATAAGGAGTCAAAGGAAACTCAAAAATACACAAGTCACAAGCAAAAATCAAACTCAATTAGCACCAAAATGTTTCTGATATAACTAGCACAAGTCTGTGGGTATTATGCTGATTCAATATGCAAGTTGGTGAGATTCAAATGCTTAAATTGTGCAAACCAGGCACCCAAATCACTTAAAACTGAAACACAATCCTAAACAGACCTAATGACCTACACACAACAAGATTTCATGGCAAAATTAGCACTATAACAAGCAGAAAAATGAATGACAGATTTATATGCTTCTTTTTGAACTTTTTATCATGCCACTTTGGTTAAAACTCCAACAAACTGAAACTCAAATACACATATCATATATTAGCCACCTAATAAGTGTGTCTAGATGATTTTTAAACCAAAAGCTCTCAATATTCCTAGCTTAAAACTCAAATCCAAACACCCCTTTAAATTCTGAATATGCAAATTTTTCAAAGCAACTCTAAGCAAATCCTATCCAAACTGACTTAGCAAAACCTAAACATGCATACCATACCTAAATAAACATTATCAGACAAGAAACTAACACTTAAACAACAAATCACAAATTTCATGCAAAATCAAGCATATCACATAAATGGCAGTTTTCAGAAAACTGAAAATGAAACAAGGGGGTTACCTTGTTGGGCCTACATCCAGGCCCAACAGTGACTGTATGTCACCTCCAAATAGACTCGGGTCTATGCTGAACCTTAAACAACAAATCACAAGCAAACCTGCTAAGAAAAAAATGAACAAGCAACAAAAATCCAACTTTCTGATTTTTTCTTTCAAACTTTTAAATCTTTTCAAAAACTTCTCAAATAATCTATAAACCTTGAACTTGGGACATATTTTGAAACAAGAACAAGATCAGAAAATCAAATGTCCAAGTCCACTTTCACTTTCTTGGACCAATGATTTCTGAAATTTAAAACCTTTTTCAAAATCTCAAAAACACAAAGTGTTTAAACAATTTTTATGGAACTCAGATTAATACTCAACAAACATTTACCAACTTTTAAAACTCATAAAAGGAATTATATTTTCTCAAAAAAACCAACTTTATAAATGATTAAAAAGGAATTACAAATTTGGAGTAAAATCTGGAACAAAAGATAGAGGTCACATGCGACCTCTATTTATACAAATGAAAGGAAGATTCTAGTATGCATAAACCCTAACAAGTGGACTGCCTAAAATGCCCCTGAGTCTTCATCTTGAAATTTAGTCAAAAATCGCCCATGTGATTTTCTGAAAAGCTCTTGTGATGTCCAGCTGTAAGGAAGTGATCTTGAACGTCTATTTGTGCTTGGGGTCAAAGGATTCATTGTGGGTCGTTGGTTTGGTCGGGTTTAGGGTTTTGAGGGAAATGGACGGGGCAGGGGAGGGTCCCACAAGACACATGGGTGTTTCTTGTGGTGATTTGAGGTGTGGGTTTAGGTGAGGTTGTGATTAATTAGGGATTTGGAAAGATTCAGCTAGAAACCCTTTGGTTTAGTGGGTTAATTAATTTAGGGTTTATGGGGTTAAAAGGATTAGCAGGTGTGGGTTTAATCCAAAAAGGGTAATTGTTTTATTTAAAAAAGTGTTAGGAGGGAAAGGGGGGTTTGACTGGTGGGTTTTGACCAGTTTAATAAACTGGTTGGGTTTGGGTGGGTATTGGGTTTGGTTAATGGGTAGGGTCGGGTTAAGCTGTGGTTTCAAGTTCTGGTTGGTAGGTAGGGTTTAGCTGTCTGGCAGTATTGGCCCCCAAGGTTTTCCCTATCTTTCATTTGCATTTAAACAACAACACTCTTCTTTTCCTTTGTAATATACTTTGGCAGCTTGACATTTTTGGCACAATATTTTCACAAACTTGTAAACAAGGGCTTCTTTTGTAATTTCTTCTATTTCCAAGGGCTAGACTTGTACAATCTTCATTCCTCAAGGACCATTCTTGCATAACTTGATTTCTTCAAGGTCTTAACTTGCTAAGTCTTCAAAAATGAGGGACTAAAGTTGCCAATCTTCAAAACTTCAGGGTCCAATTTGGAAATTCCAGATTTGGGTCCGGTTCATTGTGCGGCTTCATTTCCCATGTTCGTTTTTGAATGATTCCTGTGATCTTTTGTCATTTCCTCAATATCCGTACCTAAAATACACAAGCAACAAACACGAGCATATATTTGGCAGTTTTAATGATATTTTATGCATTTTAAGCCCGATTTGGACGATGAGACTATGTATAAAAGCAGTCTCATCACTCCCCTATACTAAACCATTTCCGTGCCCTCACGCAATGCTAGAATAAAGTATCGTAGCATCTCCAAAATTCATTTTTATTCACTTTATTGAACGATAAACTAGCTACACTACTACTATTACTACTACTTGCGTTTTAGACATAATGTATGATTTTCATCGCAAAATGGGACGTTTAGGTTCATAGAATAAGAACACGTGAATTCTTCGTTAGAAATAATTTCATCGTCCTCGATTTTCACCTTAATTCCATGCCAAGCGTGCAACGAGATCATTTTCATTATTAGTTAGTAATGCTAACACTACTCATATGCCCTAATCACGTACTTATCCTCCCATTATTCCTAGGTTGTATCTCTTATATTTTATTTTGTCTTGAATGTTTCACGAGGATACATTATTGACTTATGCGATAATAGAGATTTAGGTCTAAAAATAGAGTCCTAACGGTGTAACTAAGACCATCAAATCAATAACCCCTCCTAATAGACAACGATGTCAAAAAATTAAGTTGACAAGAAGAATCGATAAACACGGTTTTATAACGGTTTTGAACATGAGACTTATTACCAAGACTTTTATACGCCCCCTAACGGAAGGGCCTTATTATCTTTGGTTTACCTCCATCTTTTATTCAACTTCGCCATGAAGCTTTTATTATGACTTCGGTCTTGCCTTGCCTTTTATTATCCGCCTCATCGGTGGTTTTATTAGCCAAAGACGTATATCCTCACGCTAAAGCGAATTTTGGATCTTTAAAGCTTCGAAGATTAAGGCTTGATTCACTTTCAATTTTGCATAGATTTTAGGCCTTGTGGGGCTTCAAATTGTTTGCTAGATTTAGGTGAGCACTTGAAATCTTATTATTAGGTGAAGCTTTCGATTATTGGGGTGCCAATACTTCAAAACCGTGACGGTGACGATACCTTAATGTCTTCCCAATTTAATTACACGGAAGCTACTAGAAAAGACTAGAAACCCAACAATCCTAACTAAACCGCTAAGTCAATATTTATTAAGCAAAAAATATTTACATGCGAAGGGAGAATAAGCAAACAACGAGAACACATGAGTTTTTGAAAGAATACGAGTACTCTACGTTTAGCATAGTAACTTATAATTAACTCTATCATTTCTCGTCCTCATTTAAGAGACTTAGCCTAATGTGTAGTTAAGGAATCAAAGCTAAGTGCTCAACACGCACGGTCGAGTAAAAAATTACTCTTATTCTCGCCATCGGAAAATCTACATTCGTGTCTTCAAACACTTATGAAACATGAGAAAAATTTTAAAATTTGGCCATTTTTAGCCTTATTTTGCAACAAAACGATAACAAAAAGATAAACTTTGGAAAGCGTGAAGGTTTGGCAAGGCAAGTATCTATTCACCCCCCATACTAAAGTTAAACATTGTCCTCAATGTTTCGAGTCTAGGGGTGCAAACACCCCCATACTAGAGACGTATTCGAATGCCTAATCTAGCATGGAAAGGGTGTAACCATTAAATTAATAGCCGTTTATGAAGTGTGCTAAAAACCTAAGGTTAGAACAATCAAGGATATATCATTTGGATATTGAGAAATGTCTCCAAAGCAAACGATCGAGTGCTCCCATAAAACGAACACGAGAGGCTCCAATCGTGAAGATCATGATCTAAAAACCACAATGCACAAACAACCACGGAACAAAGGTTGGAAGGGCACAAATCCCCTCACATTAAACTAATTAGAAAGCAATAATATGTACATGGATAAGCATGGGTCTCCCCCACGAGGCACCTTGTTTTTGATAACCGAGTCAAAAGCTCGTCTCGAATCCCCATAAATGTGATCATTTAGGGATATCATGGTATGGTCAATTTTTGGTGGGGCTTACATGATAAACAAGGCCCAAAAACAACCGGTATTAAGTACTAAGTCCTTTGATGGTGCAAAATACCGGGGTCGAAGATGGCGTTCTCATTTTCATTGGAAAAACAAATCAACGCCACTTCATCAATAGTCAACAAAAACTCAAAGAGTTTCAAGAAAATAGGTGAGAAGAAATAGAAGGGTGGGACAATGGGTAAGTCATGAAAACATTGAGCTACTCGAGGTAGACTCGCACCAATCAAATGAAAAGATTTTCCATTTATTGCATCGGTGGAAGACCGAGATTTCCCTTTATAAGCAATTCCAGGATCAAATATCTCGTCCTCGGTGGAGAAAGGGGAGGGAACATATGGAGATTCCCCCGCACTAAGTCCACACAAAGCATCGTCAAAAGGCGAAGACGAGCTTGTAGTACTCAAAACACGTGGTGATGACGGAGTTAGAGTTGTAGAAAAATCTTTTAAATTCAATTTAAAATCTTTTCCTTTTTCATCTTTTAAACTCTCCTTGTGAAAACCCGATTTAATTATGTCAAAAATATTTGGTGTATCTAAAGAAATGTTAGTCACACTAAAAATTCTCACATTTTGAAATCTTTTTTGTAAAGGTGGTGGTAAGTTTTCAAAACGTGTGTCGACAAAAAAAACTCCCCCATCGGGATCAACATATTCATCATCCGAAGAATCACTCGAGATTGGAATCGTAGGCTTAACACTCTTAACCTCCACTGGCGGAGGGGACGAAATTTCATTTTTCTCAACAACTCCTAAAACTCTATTTGAAATCTTTTTGCAAATGTTTTTGATGGGATTGACATTGTACAAAGACGTGATAGAATACACATGAGAAAGAGTGGAGTTTTGGGTTGCATTAATGACGAGTTCTTCCTCATTGAAACGAAGAGTGATTTTCCTTGCATGCACATCGATAAGTGCTCTCGAAGTATCCAAAAAAGATCGACCTAAAATTAACGGAACTTTAGGATCGATGGGAATGTCAACAACAATAAAGTCTAAGGGATAGTAGAACTTTCCAACTTTCACAAAGACGTCCTCGGCAACTCCACAAGCTAGAATCGTAGAATGATCGGCCATTTCGATTGACATTCTTAAAGGAGTGAGATTGGGAAGATTGAGCGATTTAAAAATCTCAAGAAGCATCAAATTAATACTAGCACCAAGATCGGCCAAGGCGTAGCATTCTTCCATGTCTTGTATAGCACATGGGATTAAAAACTTTCCAGGATCACCGACTTTTTGAGGTATGCGGCTTAGAAAAACCGAAGAACAACTAGACGATTTTTGCAATTTCTCTTTGTTATTCAACATACTTTTGAAGTTCGCGGCAAATCGAGGCATCATGACTAAGGCGTCGGCAAAACTTATATTAAAATGCAAGTCACGAAACATTTTCATAAAAAGTTCAAATTGATAATTATTTCGTTCTTGTGCCTTTTCCTTGTCTCGTCTTGAAGGGTAGGGTAAGGGTGGTGTGGGTTGGGGCATAGTAGGCATTGGCCTTGGAATCTCGGGTTCCATGATTGGTATTGGTTCAACCGTAGGTGTGGTTTGAGCGGTACTTCGTGGGCTTGTAATGTGCTCCTTTTCAACCAACACCTCGGGTTCTTTCTCTTTTTCCTTCTCCATAGAAGTACTTGGACGAGAAATGGGTTCTTTGAAAGTTTTACCACTACGAGTAGTAATAACCTTCAGTTCCCCTTTCGGGTTCACGATGGTATCACTAGGAAGACCACTCGAAGAAGAGGGCTTACACATGATAGCTTCAAACATTTTTCCCATTCGGTCTTCAAACTTAGATTGCCTAGCATCCGCTTTTAACAATTCTTGCTTAATCTCATGTTGCCCTTGCTCCATTTTTTGTTGATTTTGTTGGAGTCTTTGAACATTTCCTTCCATTTTATTAGCATGAGTTTTAAGTTCATTAGCAAGTTCGTTTTTTAGCTCGTTTTTCAACTCGGATCTTAAGCTAACCATTTCACGTTGCATATTATCAAACTTAGCATCATTAGCCTTAGTATAATTCAAAAACTCTCCTTGAAGATTTTTGGTGTGATCATTTTGAAAACCTTGTGTAGAAGTTTGAAAATCACGGTTTTGGTTTTGGTTTGAAATTTGCCCATTTACACTTTAATAATTACCCTTGTTGTTGTTCCTTTGATTTCCTTGATAATTACCTTGGTTGTTGTTGCGATAATTATTAGCATTTTGATTTGGTGGAGCTTGATTTTGGCGGGAACCTTGACCGATTTGGTTATAAGTTCCCGTGGCTACATAAGCACTCGAAGTGTTACCATCCGCGGTAATGCACTCGGAAAGATCATGAGCTCCACCACACGACAAACAACTCTTAGAAACCGCTTTGACCGAAGCGGAATTTGAAGCTTCTTGAGCTTTCCAATTGGACATAAGGCTAGCAAATCTATCAAAAAATCGATTTTCTTCATTTGCTTCATCATGTAAAGCATTGATACTACGAGACGATGATGAGCCCAATTTGGCAACACTCGGTGTGTTACGAGGGCTATAAACCTTAGACCTATTCTCAATTATGACCAAAGCTTCCTCGACCGTTTTACACAAAAAATTACCACCCGCGGCGGCATTTTAATAATCTCTTTCATGATCATTAAGTCCATTGTAAAACGTGTCAATTTGGTGCAAGTCGGAAAAACCGTGATGAGGACATTCATGTAACATCTCCTTAAACCTATTCCAAGCCGTTGAAAAACTTTCATTTGATTCTTGTGAAAATTTAGAAATCTCATTTTTCAAATGCGTAGTCTTAGAGGGCGGAAAAAATTGGTTCACAAATTTCGAAACAAGATCCTTCCACGTCAATATAGAATTGGGTGGCTCGTTCTCTAACCAAATTTTTGCGGGCCTCGCTAAGGAATACGGAAAAAGCATCATCTTAATCGAGTCATTCGAGACATCCTTAAATTTGCACGTGGCGGTAAGACGATTAAATTGGCGGATATGGTTGTGGGGATTGTCCTTCTCATCACCACGGAATTTGTTTTGGATCATCGACAACAAACCCGTTTTCACCTCAAAATTCTCCGCAAGGATAGCGGGAATCACAATAGCTTCTCCATAACCCTCGGTGGGTGCTTGAAGTAACTCCATCATAGTTCGATTCGCCATGGTTGGTGCTTCTCGTACAATGGGTTCGTCAATAGGAGACTCCTCACTAAAATGAGTTGGAGTGGGAGTTTTGTTCTTTCGTCTACGTGCAGGTTTTGCTTGATTTCGAGTTAGCATAAACGTCACGTACAACGAGGAGACGAGCAAAGAAGATTCTTTTTGGTGTTTTTAATTTTTCAATTTTTTGTAGTTTTTGATGGTATTAACTTTTTTGGAAATTGGTGAATGTATTAAGTAGACAAAAATCTACAAATCTCCTCCTTAATCAAATCTCTTGATTAAAGAAGCCTCAAGGAATGAAAACGATCACGTGAAGTGAACGCCTTCGATGACTTTAGAACGATGGTGGAACACCAAATCGTTCAAGAGGGTTTAATCAATAGAAACCAAGAAAATATATATGATATGTAATAATACTTTGGGAGGCAAAACCCTCGATTCACTCTCAAAATCAAATACGCACAAGCAAGCGGAGGAAACGAGGCGGCGCGAAGCACTTAAGAGCCTTTTTCCTTTAGGTCGTGAAATACAACCGCCTTATACCCACCTTATAGTTTGTATTTTTCAAAATCGAGCTTCACGAAAGTATTTATCTATTTTTGCCTTTTTCTTTGGTTTGAGATTCGAATACAATGATTGGGTAATGACCTCCCAAGTCAAGGTTGTGATTGCTCATGTATCTGGAGTACTTGTGAATTTATTTTTCTACGTATACAATATATTAGTAGTATTCACACAAAAACCGAAAAACGATAATACGTATTAGTAGAGTGCTACTAATACAAATACTAATTATGGCTACTATAAAAACAACAATGGTTCAATCAAAACACAACACGCCTCCCCGGCAGCGGCGCAAAAATGATTGTAGAGTTTTTACTACCCTTTAGGAAAAGAGCAATAAAATAGGGCAAGTGAGCACGACGATTTAGGAAAACCGTGTGTGAATGACCCTAAGTGAGTTCGTTCTCGAGGAGGCTAGTGTGTTGTGTAATGAATTGATTTATGTTTGTGATTTTATTTTTATGAGAAAAGAAAATAGAAATAAGAGAGAAAAGACGGTTACGAAGACGGATCGAGCTAAGACGAAAACGCGTTCACGTAAAACCGTAAATAGTGCAAAAATTAAAATTTTAACCTAAAAATTCCTAAAAATTACTAAAAATCCACAATAATATTCTAAGAGTTTACAAAAAATCCAAACTTGCTAAAACCTTTTAATTAATTAGATAATGACTTTTTAATGCCAATTAAAGCCCTAAAAATCACAATTAATTATTAAAAAGCCCTAAACAAGATCTTAAAGTTTGTAAACCTCAAAAATGACCTAATTAAGCTAAAAAGTATTTTTTATAATTTTAAAACCAAATAAAACTATTTTTAAACACTTAAAAACTATTAAAATCAATTAAAACTTAAATTAATTCTAGAAAATAATTGAAAAGTCCTAAAAAGATTTGGAAAGTTACAAAATTCCTAATTTAGTGTTTACAATCTAGGAAAAATGAAAAAAGTTAAAAAATCAAATTTCAATTTTTAATAATAAAATAATAATAAAATAATAATAAAATAATCAAAACAATTCAAATTTATAAAAAAATTCTAAAAAATTACCAAAAATCTAGAATATTATAACTAAGACAAAAATGCAATTAAAAGTTTCTAAATCCTATTTAATAATTTTATATTAAATTTTAAAATTGATTAAAAACCCTAAAATCCTATAAAATCAAAAATTAGACTTTTTGAAAACTTTTTTTGATGTAAACCTCAAGAATATAAATAAAAACCTAAAAATTATTTTTTCAGATTTTTAAAATGCTTTTTTCTATTTTTAAATTACTTTCTGAAATATAAACTTAAAATAATCCTAGTAAATTAAATAATTACGGGAAAAATAATATTTTTAAACCAAAAAGTCCTAAAACCTAGTAAAAACCAAAGAAAAATGCTAAATGGGAAAAAATTCTAAGGAATAAGCTGAAAACAGCTTATAAACAAGCTGAAAAGTTTAATAAGCTAAAAACAGATACTCCTTAAATAACTAATGTTGCAAAGAGATACCAATCAAAGACCCTAGGGCAGATGGTTAGAGCGTTTGTGTGTGGGAGGAGTGGCGCAGGTTCGAGTCCTGGCCACGTCCTTTTTACTTTTTTTTTTTCTTTTTAAACTTTTTAAACCCAAACCTTATACTTCTTAAGCTTCAAAAACTCAAATCCAAACCAATTTAAACAAGATTAAAACAAATTAGAACCAAAGTCGTGCTCAGTTTACTTTTTATGAAGTCAAAGAGAAGTTTGTTTCTTCACTTGTGCAAAGTAGGACAAGAGGACTTGATCCTTGTTATTGTGATGTTTTGATTGGACAAGAAGGCACCCTTATACTCTGTTGAGTATAAGGAGTCAAAGGAAACTCAAAAATACACAAGTCACAAGCAAAAATCAAACTCAATTAGCACCAAAATGTTTCTGATATAACTAACACAAGTCTGTGGGTATTATGCTGATTCAATATGCAAGTTGGTGAGATTCAAATGCTTAAATTGTGCAAACCAGGCACCCAAATCACTTAAAACTGAAACACAATCCTAAACAGACCTAATGACCTACACACAACAAGATTTCATGGCAAAATTAGCACTAAAACAAGCAGAAAAATGAATGACAGATTTATATGCTTCTTTTTGAACTTTTTATCATGCCACTTTGGTTAAAACTCCAACAAACTGAAACTCAAATACACATATCATATATTAGCCACCTAATAAGTGTGTCTAGATGATTTTTAAACCAAAAGCTCTCAATATTCCTAGCTTAAAACTCAAATCTAAACACCCCTTTAAATTCTGAATATGCAAATTTTTCAAAGCAACTCTATGCAAATCCTATCCAAACTGACTTAGCAAAACCTAAACATGCATACCATACCTAAATAAACATTATCAGACAAGAAACTAACACTTAAACAACAAATCACAAATTTCATGCAAAATCAAGCATATCACATAAATGGCAGTTTTCAGAAAACTGAAAATGAAACAAGGGGGTTACCTTGTTGGGCCTACATCCAGGCCCAACAGTGACTGTATGTCACCTCCAAATAGACTCGGGTCTATGCTGAACCTTAAACAACAAATCACAAGCAAACCTGCTAAGAAAAAAATGAACAAGCAACAAAAATCCAACTTTCTGATTTTTTCTTTCAAACTTTTAAATCTTTTCAAAAACTTCTCAAATAATCTATAAACCTTGAACTTGGGACATATTTTGAAACAAGAACAAGATCAGAAAATCAAATGTCCAAGTCCACTTTCACTTTCTTGGACCAATGATTTCTGAAATTTAAAACCTTTTTCAAAATCTCAAAAACACAAAGTGTTTAAACAATTTTTATGGAACTCAGATTAATACTCAACAAACATTTACCAACTTTAGAACTCATAAAAGGAATTATATTTTCTCAAAAAAACCAACTTTATAAATGATTAAAAAGGAATTACAAATTTGGAGTAAAATCTGGAACAAAAGATAGAGGTCACATGCGACCTCTATTTATACAAATGAAAGGAAGATTCTAGTATGCATAAACCCTAACAAGTGGACTGCCTAAAATGCCCCTGAGTCTTCATCTTGAAATTTAGTCAAAAATCGCCCATGTGATTTTCTGAAAAGCTCTTGTGATGTCCAACTGTAAGGAAGTGATCTTGAACGTCTATTTGTGCTTGGGGTCAAAGGATTCATTGTGGGTCGTTGGTTTGGTCGGGTTTAGGGTTTTGAGGGAAAGGGACGGGGCAGGGGAGGGTCCCACAAGACACATGGGTGTGTCTTGTGGTGATTTGAGGTGTGGGTTTAGGTGAGGTTGTGATTAATTAGGGATCTGGAAAGATTCAGCTAGAAACCCTTTGGTTTAGTGGGTTAATTAATTTAGGGTTTATGGGGTTAAAAGGATTAGCAGGTATGGGTTTAATCTAAAAAGGGTAATTGTTTTATTTAAAAAAGTGTTAGGAGGGAAAGGGGGGTTTGACTGGTGGGTTTTGACCAGTTTAATAAACTGGTTGGGTTTGGGTGGGTATTGGGTTTGGTTAATGGGTAGGGTCGGGTTAAGCTGAGGTGTCAAGTTCTGGTTGGTGGGTAGGGTTTAGTTGTCTGGCAGTATTGGCCCCCAAGGTTTCCCCTTTCTTTCATTTGCATTTAAACAGCAACACTCTTCTTTTCCTTTGTAATATACTTTGGCAGCTTGACATTTTTGGCACAATATTTTCACAAACTTGTAAACAAGGGCTTCTTTTGTAATTTCTTCTATTTCCAAGGGCTAGACTTGTACAATCTTCATTCCTCAAGGACCATTCTTGCATAACTTGATTTCTTCAAGGTCTTAACTTGCCAAGTCTTCAAAAATGAGGGACTAAAGTTGCCAATCTTCAAAACTTCAGGGTCCAATTTGGAAATTCCAAATTTGGGTCCGATTCATTGTGCGGCTTCGTTTCCCGTGTTCTTTTTGAATGATTCTTGTGATCTTTTGTCATTTCCTCAATATCCGTAGCTAAAATACACAAGCAACAAACACGAGCATATATTTGGCAGTTTTAATGATATTTTATGCATTTTAAGCTCGATTTGGACGATGAGACTATGTATAAAAGCAGTCTCATCTGTGGGTTTTCTCCCTTTCTTCTTGTCTTCTCGTCTTTTTAGAAAAGTTGACGTTTTCGATTCTGATTCGGGATTTGTCGACGATTAAATTCAACTCGTCTTTTAATCTCTTCGTTTAATAGACTTGAGTTTCTTCGACATATGTAAATCTTCCATCTTTGGTCATTTTCTTCGATAAATCTTCAAATAGGCCCATTGACTTCTAATCTTTTGCATCTCTTGGACATAGACTTCGTCTCGAGTCTTTTTCCTCGATAAAACCCGTGCAATCCCATGTTTTCTTTAATATTCATCCGGTTGACTCTGAAAACATAATAAACACAAAAACCACACTTAATTCCAAACAAATGATATTAAACACGCATTTTGGTCTTGTTTTAGTAAGAAATAAGTGGTAAAAGGATGGGTGTTTTCACACCTATCAAATCCCCTACACTTAACCATTGCCATGCCCTCATGCAATGCTTAGTGATAAAGCAATTTTACACTCTTCTCATAATCAATAACCTTGGCCTTATTAAAATACTATTAAACAAAAATTAAAGTACTAAGAGAAATTAAAACTTTAAAGCAAACAAAAAGATAGAAAACCATTTTCACTTGAAAATAGCTATATGAAAATAACTTGCAAAGAGATCAAGGACTAACATTAGGGCTTTGGTGCTGCGAAGATTTATCACCCTCAAGTTTCACGTTCCCCAAACTAAGCTTAAAAACGAGATCATTGTCATTATAAGTTAGCAAATCAAACACTTACACACATGGCTTAATTATATGCTTAAACTCCCTTATTCCTAGGTGTATCTCTTATATTTTATTTTTGTCTTAGAATGATCATGAAGATGCATTTTTGGACTTATTTCGATAGTTTATTTAGGCTTAAAGCAAAGTAGGACGATTTGATCAATAGTTAGCTAAAGGACAAAATCTCTTAAAACTGCTTCTCGGGATATCAAAAAGTTCATATCTTGGCATAACTCGGTTCACGATTTGAGACCTTTCTCGGGCTGATATTTGGCATGTACTTCACACTTCATATCTTGAGAGACGTTCTTGAGATAATGGTCTTCTCTTCGTAATAGAGTTTCTTCACTTGGAGACTTTTGAGGGGTACTCTAACTTTGTTGACCACGACTTCATGATTATTTCTTCAATCTCTAATTGGGATTTTGAGATACAACGATCCGCCTCCTTTTCGGACTTGGATCTATTTATCCTCATACCTTGTTAGGGTCTTTTCGGATAGACTTCTCCATGATCTTTATGGGAGTTGATTGCTTTTCGTCGTGAGTCTTGATCCTTCATATTGATTTTGGGAATAATGCCTTTCTCATCACTTTGGATCTTTAGCTATAAGATTGAATCCTCATGCCTTGTTAGGGCCTTTTCGGACTCGCCAATCTTCGCGCCCCGCTTCATAAGTTATGCCTTGGCTATGAACTCTTATCATTACCGAGCAAATTTTAAACGATCTTGGGCTAGAAGCTAAGTAACTTTTCAAATCGTACGACCTTACTTATTGCAAATAAATTATTAGCAAGTGATGGGAGAATAGGCAGATAATTACACAAAGTGAGCTTGCGCAAGAATACCGACTTATAATTGACTCTATCATTTCTCGTTCTCCACAATTTAAAATCTCAAGTAATGAGACTCGTGGATACTTAGCCTAATAAACCAATTAAGGTCTACATGGTTGAGGATACTAGCTAGAATAAACTTGGATAAGTCTATTCGGGTTGAGTCAAAATAATCGCAACGGGCCTAATATGTCAAAGATTTCAAAACTAGCTACACCACTTTATTAATATTTTTGACTTATTTGCGGGATATATACATATGAAAGCAACGATAAAAATTTAAAAATTACGACTAAATGGCCAAAGTTAATAAAAAATTTGAAAAATGTTGAAAAGATGATTTTCCGGTTAAATGAAGGCATTTTCATGGAAAAGTCCACTTAAAACTTCGATAGAAGTCCCCCCTACACTTAAGATAAACATTGTCCTCAGTGTTTAAGCATGTGGGAAAAGTCTCCCCTACACTTATGACATTGTGCACGTTGGTTAACTCAAGTTAAGGAAGAGACGACTAACGTGATCAATTTCAAATGTGAGTAAGAAGAAAATTGAATCACGATAGTTAAGAGATAGAACCGGATTTCGGATAACACGAGAGCACGATTCTTCAAAGATTCCAAGAGTGCATTCATCCCTGTAATCACATCACCACACAAACACAAAGAAACTATAGAGGTCCCCCTACACTTTGAAGGTTAAAACGGAAAGGGATAGATACTCGGGCTGCCTCCTGAGGAGCGCTTGTTTTTGATGACCGAGTCACGAGCCTGACTCGACCCAAAATTAGTTCATGGGGAACATGGTGAGGGATGGAATCATCTCATGAGAGATGTCCTCACCAAAGTACAACTTCACTCGTTGGCCATTCACCTTAAAATTAGGTCCATTAGGTTGAGCGAGCTCGAGAGTACAATATGGAAAAATTTGGGCAATGGTGAATGGGCCAGACCAACGAGATTTCAGCTTGCCCGAAAAGATTTTCAACCGAGAGTTAAAGAGCAAAACTTTGTCTCCAACTTGGAACTCTCGGTTTTTAATCTTATAGTCGTGAATGAGCTTAGTCTTTTCCTTATAGATCAAAGAATTTTCATAAGCCTCATTACGGAGTTCATTGAGCTCATTGAGTTGGATCTTGCGAAGGTCACCGGCTTTGTTGATATCAAAATTAGCCCACTTCAAGGCCCAGTAAGCCTTGTGCTCCAACTCAATGGGGAGGTGGCATGCTTTCCCGTACACGAGACGATATGGTGTACAACCAATCGGAGTCTTGTATGCGGTACGAAAAGCCCACATAACATCATCAAGTTTATCAGCCCATGAGGCACGATGCTCTCCCACGGTTCTTTCAAGAATTCGCTTTAATCCTCGGTTAGAGATTTCAGCCTGGCCATTAGTTTGTGGGTGGTATGCGGTTGAAAGACGACGATTGACACCATACTTAGCCATGACTCTTGCGAATTGGTCATTGCAAAAATGAGTCCCGCGATCACTAATAATGGCATGAGGCACACCGAATCTAGCGAATAGCGACTTCAAAAAGTTACAAACCACCCTTGTGTCATTAGTGGGTAAAGCTTTGGCTTCAACCCATTTGGAGACGTAGTCAACGGCTACAAGGATGTATTTGTTTCCTTTAGAGGAAGGGAATGGCCCCATAAAGTCGATACCCCAAACATCAAAGATTTCACATTCTTGAATGAAATTATGAGGCATCTCATCTTTATGTGTGATATTGCCTTGTTTTTGGCAAGCATCACATCGTTTAACCATCGCGTGAGCATCACGGTAAATGGTGGGCCAATAAAATCCCGAGTCAAACACTTTTTTGGCGGTGTAGTTGGGACCAAAGTGACCACCGGTGGGTCCTTTGTGGCAAGCGTCAAGGATTTCTAAAGCTGCCGGTCCATCAACACATCGGCAAATAATCAAATCAGCACATTGTTTGAATAGGTACGGGTCATCCCAAAAGTAAGTCATAATGTCTTTGAAGAACTTTTTCTTTTGTTGGGATGTTAGCCCGTCAACGAGAATTCCACCCGCCAAGTAGTTTGCAATGTCGGCAAACCACGGGGTTTCATCAGAAGTCGAGTTGATAGACATTAAGGTCTCCAGGGGAAAAGAATCATTGATTTCTTTGTTCGGATGTTCCCCTTGGTAAGGATCCTCAAGTCTACTGAGATGATCCGCGGCTAGGTTTTCAGCTCCCTTCTTATCACGAATTTCGATTTTAAATTCTTGAAGTAGCAAAACCCAGCGAAGAAGCCTTGGCTTAGAATCTTGTTTAGTCAACAAGTACTTCAACACGGAATGATCGGTATAAACGATTGTGGTGGAAAGGACAAGATAGGGGCAGAACTTTTCAAAGGCATAGACAACAGCTAATAGCTCTTTTTCGGTTGTCGTGTAATGCAATTGAGCCCCCGTCATTGTCTTGCTAGCGTAATGGATTGGTTGGAAGTGTTTGTTCACTCGTTGGCCCAAAACCGCTCCAATAGCAAAGTCGCTAGCATCGCACATCAACTCGAAAGGCAGCTCCCAATTAGGGGTAACCAAGACGGGTTCCTTAGTAAGCTTATCCTTAAGCAAGTTGAAGGCTTTAATACACTCTTTGGAAAAGATAAAAGGAGTATCTTTTTCCAAGAGGTGGGTCATCGGGCGAGCGATTTTAGAAAAATCTTTGGTGAATCGACGGTAGAAGCCCGCATGACCGAGGAAACTTCTCACACCCTTCACGGTTGAAGGTGGAGGCAACTTAGAAATAACATCGACTTTAGCACGGTCCACTTCAAGACCGGCTTTGGAGATCTTGTGTCCTAGCACGATGCCCTCTTTTACCATGAAATGGCATTTTTCCCAATTAAGAACAAGGCGAGTGTCTTCACACCGCTTCAGTATACGTTCTAAATTGGCAAGGCAAGCAGAGAAAGAATCGCCAAAAACCGAGAAATCATCCATGAATACTTCCATAGTGTCTTCAACCATGTCATGGAAGATGGCCATCATACACCTTTGGAACGTCCCAGGAGCATTGCATAAACCAAAAGGCATGCGTTTGTAAGCAAATGTTCCATAGGGACAAGTGAATGTGGTCTTTTCTTGGTCTTTGGGATCGATGGGAATTTGAAAATACCTGGAGAAACCGTCTAAGAAGCAGTAATAGTCATTACCCGCAAGACGCTCGAGCATTTGATCCATGAAAGGAAGAGGAAAGTGATCTTTTCTCGTGGTATCATTGAGCTTGCGATAGTCAATACAAACTCTCCACCCAGTAACGAGACGAGTGGGAATCAACTCGTTGTGTTCATTGGGAACAACGGTTATTCCGCCCTTCTTGGGGACACAATGGACGGGACTTACCCATGGCGAATCCGAGATAGGGTAAATCAAGCCGACATCAAGAAGTTTGATAACCTCTTGTTTGATGACGTCATGAATGCGAGGATTAACCCTTCTTTGGCTCTGGATTGCGGGTTTAAAGTCATCTTCCATGAGAATATTGTGAGTACAAAAGTTCGGATCAATTCCGCGGATATCGGAAATTTTCCAAGCAATTGCCTTCTTATGATCTTTAAGCACGGCGATGAGGCGAGATTTTTCGTCTTCTTTCAAGTCCTTCGCAATGATGACGGGTGACTTCTTCTTATCTTCAAGGAACACGTACTCGAGATGGGGCGGCAACTCCTTAAGTTCTAAATCCGGAGGATTTTCGATGGGAGGCATATTCAAAGTCGGTGCATCGATAGCAATATCCTTGGGAGATGGTGGAGAAATATTGTCTTCTTTAAGTAGGTTCTCAATGAGGCGAAGATCTTCATCCCAATCGGTTGGAGAATCGTCATGTTCTAAGTTCACATCTCCCATGGTGGCTTCCAAATCTTTCCAAAGGAAATCACTTTCTCCAAATAGAGATAGTGATGAATCAATAGAGGAAACGGTCTGAACATTGGGAGGAGAGGTAGGAATACTTTTACAAGCATCTTTGAAGTGTTCTTCACAAGCCTCATCAAGAACGTCAATACAATTAACACTCTCGTATGAATAAGGCTGTTTAGAAAGCTTTCCCATGTTGAAAACGATTTTATCGTCACCCACTCTCATGATAAGCTCACCCGCTTCAACATCGATGAGAGTGCGATCGGTCCTCAAGAATGGACGACCAACGATCAATGGAACACGAGGGTCCATGTCGTAGTCAACGACAATGAAATCGGCAAGAAAAGTGAATTTGTCGACTCCTACAAAGACGTCTTCGGCTATCCCCACTGGATAAGCAACCATACGGTTAGCTAATTCCAAAGTCATTTTGGTGGGGACTAGCTCAGGGAGAGATAATTGCTTCCAAACGCTTAGAGGCATTAAATTAATACTAGCACCTAGATCGGCTAGGGCCATGCAATTCTCTACTCCCGGGAAGTTGCAAGGGATTAAGAAACGACCTGGATCACCAAGCTTGGTTGGCAATTTCCTTAAGAGCACTGCAGAGCAATTCTCATTAAGTTGGGTGTTAGCAATATCAAGAAGCTTCTCCTTGTCGCTAAGAAGATCTTTGAACATCTTCGCATACTTGGGCATGTGAGCGAGAGCCTCAGCGAAGGAGATGTTAAAATTCAATTGTTTAAACATTTTGAGAAAGCTTGAAACTTGAATATCATCCTTGCTTTTGAGTTTCTCTTTCCTCAACCTTGAGGGATAAGGTATATCGGAAGAAGAGGAAGGCTTTGGGATCGAAGGATCACTCACATCCTTGGGTGGAGGAGGGGTAGAAGTAAGAGGTAGAGAAATTGGGGAAGTAGAAGGAGAAGGAATAGGAGCAGGTGACTCGTTTTCCTTAGTCACAATCACCGGTGGAGGTATAGGAAGCTCGGGTTCCTTGGTACCTTTGCCACTGCGAGTGGTGATTGCTTTCATCTCCCCTCTTGGATTCGCAATGGTGTTACTCGGAAGAGTACCCGAAGAAGAGGGTTGATTACCTTGGAAGAAACCGGCCATCATGTTCCTTAAGTCATTCGTTTGACTAGCCAAACTGTTTCTCATATCAGCTCACAGATCGTTCCCTTGTTTCACCATGTCTGCTTTCAAGTTGAGCACCTCCCGCTGGAGATTTTCCACAATCACATCATTGGTCCTCATGTAGGTTTCCACATCTTGGTGTAATGCGGTGGGTTGGTTCGGAGGAGGAGCATGGTAGGCGGGTGGTTGATAAGCAGGTTGTTGGTAAACTTGGTTGTTTCTTTGAGGTGAATATGGTTGTTTGTGAGGTGGTAGGTATGGTGCACGAGGTTGTTGTTGTTGTTGTGGAGGGCGATTGAGGTTTTGTTGTTGGTTTGAGTTGTTAGGAGGAAAGCCGGGCGGTGAGAGATAGTTGTTTGAGCGGTAGCTAAGCAAGTTGCGGTCACCTTGATGACGTGCTTGATAAGCGGCCGGAGGATAGGTACCGTATGCTGCATTCACATTCTCAGAAGGGTAGTCTTGGGTAATGGTACAAGTGGTGTAAGAGTGAGGACCCCCGCATATTTCACATGGTTGGCTAACAGCATTGACTTGAGCGTTTTTAGCATTGATACTGTTGTGTTGCTAGCGGTTTGGGTAGCAAGCGATTCAAGAAGCGCAGTGATTTTGTCAAGTCGCTTGTCGTTGTCACTAGTACTAGCACTAGCGGCATTGGTCCGCACACTCTTGGTTTGCACACGAGACTTATTCTCAATGATATCCCAAGCGGCATTAGAAGTCTTAACAAAAATATTACCCCCCCGAGGCACTATTTAGTGAATCTTGGTCATTCATGCTTAAACCATTATAAAAAGTATTAATTTGGTGCACTTTGGTAAAACCATGTTGTGGGCACTTTCTTAAAAGATCTTTAAAACGGTCCCAAGATTCACTAAAAGACTCATCGTACTTTTGTTCAAAATTGATAATTTCATTCCGCAAAGCGGTAGTACGAGAGGGTGGGAAAAAGTAGTTTATAAACTTGGTCTCCAAATCCGTCCACGTCAGAATACTTTGTGGCGGTTCCTTTGCAAGCCAATGCCGGGCTTGTCCCTCTAGGGAGAAAGGAAAAAGTTGCAAACGGATTACCTCTTGTGAAACACCATTAAATTTGACCGTATTCGTGAGTTGCATGAATCTCTTGATGTGGTCATGTGGATCATCAATGGTACGCCCCAAGAATGGTTGAGCAGAGACCATCTGAATAAAACCAGATTTGAGCTCAAAGTTGTTGGCTGCAATCGCGGGTATGACAATTGGATCATTGTTGCCGTCTACATGTGCTTGCAGAAGTTCAATCATCGGGCGATTGTCCGGTAGAGGCTCATTGTTGTTGTTATTATTGTTGTTGAGAGGTGGATTGTTATTGTTTTGAGGTGGGTTATTGTTGTTGTTTTGTACACCGGCCATGTCTAAGTCTTCGAGAGGCTCGGGCTCTTGATAAGACGTTGATCGTGTACGCATGCACCTACAAAAGAACTAACAAGGCAAACAAGAAATATTTTTGGTTTTTATGGTTTTTTAATTTTTTTTTTGTATTTTTGAAAATTTTATATTTTTTAAGATTTTTGAAAATTTTTAAAGCTGAAAATGTAACGTTCACGGCGAACGGATCCCAAAATCCAAGTTCTCACAAAAACTGTTAATCTTAACGAGAAGAGCCGGCAGCGACGCCATTTGATAACTAGGTTTTTGTATGGGTTCAGAATTAATGTCGGAATCTTCTCGAATTGATCACAGCTCAAAGTGGAATGATTGTTCTTGGTGACAAATAGGGGGTTTGGTTTTCTATTCTACTAAAAAGGTGAATGCGTGAAGTAACTAAAAGGTAAACTAGAAGCAGTTAATCAATAAAAAATAAAAAATAAAATAGTAACTTGAAAATAACCTTAAAATTGCTCTATTCGGAATAATGATCATGCTGAATAAATGCTATCCGGAATAAAGAGGCTATGCGGAATATTTGGCTATGCGGAATAAAAATGGTTACTCGGAATAAAGCTTGCTATTCGGAATAAAGAGGCTATGCGGAATAATTACACTATTCGGAATAAAAGTCCTACTCGGAATGTTGGCTATCCGGAATAATAAATATTCCGGATGGATAAACCCTATGCGGAATAAAAATCCTATCTGGAATAACAGTCCTACTCGGAATAAACGCTACTCGGAATAATAAGGCTATTCGGAATAATAGACTATGAGTAATAAAAAAGCTATTCGGAATAATTTTGTTATGAGGAATAAAAGCCCATATATCAAAGATTTCACAAGACCTTTTATGTGTTATGTGTTGTAAAGCTTAAGAGCTTGCCCCTTTACCCTCATAGTGTTATGTGTTGGAATACTATAAATAGAATAAAGAGAAACATGTGGTGTAGTGTGTTAAATATCCTTAGGCACAAGATACTTTGTCATAGTATTTGCTCTTTCTTCCAAACACTCCTCAAACACATCATCACCTTATGCACTCCAATGTGAAAAATTGACCTTCACATTTGTGACCAGACATTCTTATCACAGTAGAAACATTCATTCCTAGACCTCTTATCATAATATTCCTTCTGACTTAGCACCTTTGTAGGTCTATTCCCAAACACTAGTCTAGACACAGTAACAGTAGTAGGTACAGGTAAAGCCAAAGTATTGGTCTTAAGAGGATAAGTAATATTCCTTCAAACAAAAGTACTACTACTATTAGGCCGAGCGAGGTGGGGTAAAACCCACCGACGACTTGCTATAAGTCGCGCGAGTATGCCATCCCCCCATTAAACCACTCACGCGCGACTTCCCCTTTTTCTCCAAAAAACTTGAGCAAACTCACCATTCGCGACTTTTATTCATTAGACCCCACATGCAAACAATCCGTTACCTTTAAACAAAAAAAAAAACTTTTTTTAATACCCTCTTTTTACTTATAAAATACCTACTAAAACTCATACTTTTCAAACACACAATCACATTTCATATACATTCTCCCTAAAACACTAAAATGGATAATATCGACGAATACGAGTGGCAAAGTCGAAGTTGTAATGAAAAGCAAGTTGAGTTTTATTAGAAAAGCGTTGGCGTTTATTAAGAGAAGACGTAATGCTAATCGAACACCAAGAAACGTCATAAAGCGGGACCGAATAGGTGCTCATGATCGGTTAGTTACGTCTTTTTTTGGCGAACTCAAGATACGATGTGAATGAGTTCAAGAGGGTTTTTTGAATGGGTCGTCCCCTTTTCAAGTGGATAGTTAATGAAGTGACTATCAATTCTACATACTTTCGTAATATTGTTGATTGTAGCAGAAAAGAAGGTATTTCGCCATTGTTAAAGTGCACCTCGGCAATTCTTCAATTGGCATACGACATTGTTCCTGGTTTTCTAGATGACTATCTACAAATGAGCCCAAGAACTTCTCGAGAATCACTTGATCATTTCTGTAGTGCTGTTATGGATCTTTTAGGGCCTGAGTATATGAGAAACCCACGTATACTGATGTTCAGAAACTTTATATGCATCATGAAGCAAAGCACAGGTTTCCAGGGATGCTAGGAAGTCTTGATTGTACGGATTGGGAGTGGTTTGGTTGTCCAGTTGCCTATAAATTGCAAATCACAATCTTCGAGCAGATTTGGTCGAGCACTTGTTTGCCAATTCTTAAATTATTATGTTTTATATTTACTCGTGTATCGTTTTCATTTACCCGCGTGTACCGTGTTTGAATAAAATGTATGAATAAAAGTTTTTATTTTATGAATAAAAAGTATTTAATAAAAAAGTAGGAGTGATGTGTAGTGAGTTGTAGTGAGAGTCACTACCTCCAAAAGTAAGTGTGAGTGAGTTGTATTGAGTTTGTTAAAAAGCTAAAGGTGAGTGGGTTTCTTACCACTCCCCTAGTCTTAGCTTTAGGAGTATGATGTATAGGAGAATACCTGTGCTTCATTAAAAGTGAATTGTCTCTTGCAAATTAGACAAGCTAAAAGCATTTGCTAATGTTTAAAACAATTATTATTAAATTTCTAATCTTGAATCTTAATCATGATCCAAAACCAATCATTAGCAGAAGCACAAATGATTTGATCTCAATCAACTAAGCAATGAATCAACAGAGTACCCCAGCTAATATGTTGTACTCCTATTATCTAATTGATAATAGTTCTATTACAACATATCAAGATGATCTTAATGCATCGATACAAACGAGAGAGAACAAATAAGCTGTGTGAAAAAATAATGGAGGTGATAGCCTTGACTATTGGAGTCAGCCTTCTATTTATAGCACCAGCTCAGCAACTTTCGCACTTTGGCAACAATAGTCACTGAGCTTATCAATTCCTTTCACTCACAGCTTACCAACTTCAACCTGTTATAACAAGATATAACAAAGTACACAATAAGTCCTTTAACAATAGAAATATGCCAAAATGAGATTATTTGGAACACCCTCCCTTAATCTTATTCTAGAACATATCAATTAATCCCAGCCTGTGACATAACATGTTATGTTGCTTAATGTCCAATCCTTTAGTCGAGATATCTGCAATTTGATTTACAGTATCTATTTATTCAATCTTTATAACCTCAGCTAAAAATTTTTCTCTTACAAAATGCAAGTCAATTTCCAAATGTTTAGTTCTCTCATGAAAAACAGGGTTGGCTGCAATTTTGATTGCAGAGTTGTTATCACAAAACACTTGAACTGGCAAAATATTTTTACAATTTAAATTAGCCAGTATTTTAAAAACCCAAATAACTTCAAACGTAACATAAGCTAAATCTCTATACTCAGCTTCTGTAGAACTTTTTGAAATAGTGTTTTGTTTCTTACTTTTCCAAGAAACCAAAGACCCATTCATAAACACACAATAGCCTGTGACAGATCTTCTTGTCACAGTACACCTAGACCAATCTGCATCAGTATAAGCTTTGATGCAGAATGCTTCAATACATCCAAACCCTTACCATGAGAGCCTTTAAGATACCTGATTACCTTAAGTGCAGTTTTCAAATGACTTTTAAGAGGACTATGCATAATTTGACTAAGACAAGAAACAATATAAGCAATATCAGGCCTAGTTGTGGTCAAATAAATGAGTTTTCCAATTAGTTTCTAACAATTTGTGATATTATCAAGCAAAGGATCATCAATAGTAGGCTCAGTAGCCAGACTAATGTTAGGGTGCATACGAATATACAAAGGCTTCCCAGCTAACAGCCCAAACTCATCAGTCAACTCTAAACAATATTTACTTTGATTTAAAGATATTCCCCTTTTAGTTTCCAAAACTTCTATTTAAAGGAAATATTTCAATTTTCCAAGATCTTTAATCATAAATTGACTTTTAAGAAATTCCTTAACTTTGTCAATTTCAGAAACACAACTACCAGTAATTATAATATAATCTACATAAATAAGAAGAGCAATAAAACAATTCTCATCTTTCTTAGTAAATAAACTATAATCACTTTTACTTTGAACAAAACCATTATCAATAAGAGCAGAAGTAAGCTTAGCATTATACTGCCTAGGGGCTTGTTTCAACCTATACAGTGATTTGTAAAGTTTACAAACTCTAGTATCATCTTTTGAAAAATAACCAACAGGCAAAGCCATATAAACATCCTCATCTAAATCTCCATATAGAAAAGCATTATTAACATCTAATTGAAATAAAGACCAACCAGATTGAACAGCAATATTAACAAGACATCTAACAGTAACAATCTTAACCATAGTAGAAAAGGTTTCATCAAAATCTATTCCCTTTCTTTGATTACAACCTTTCACAACAAGTCCAATTTTATATCTTTCAATTTTACCATTAGCCTTATATTTAATTTTCCAAACCCATTTATTAGGAATAGCCTTTCTACCTATAGGTAAATCAGTCAAAGTCTAAGTATTATTCCTATATAAAGCTTCCATCTCAACATTCATAGCATCAACCCAATGGTGATGCTTAGAAGCCTAAAAAAGTGTAACAGATTCAGAAGACTTATTCAAAGAAGAAGTAAAGCAAAGGTTATGAGAAGAAAGATTAGAATAATTCACAAATTTTTCTATACCATACTTAACCTTAGACTCAACAACATAGTCATTAAAATTCCTAGGAAAAACAGAAGGCCTAGAAGATATCCTAATACTAGAAACATCAGATGTACTAGGAATAACCTCCTCTTGAAATATAGGGACAATATCATCCTCAGATACAGTATTTACATTTTCTTCAAAGGTTGCAGTCCTCTCTAAGTCACTGGCAACAACCCCTGAATCAAAGAGATGCCATCCCTCATCTTCATGAGTTGAGTCAGAGATGCTACCAGAGTGACTAGATGAACTACCTTCCTTATTTAGGCAGGGGTTCCTTCTCTAATCATCATTGGATAGGTCAGGCATGCTATCCATAGTAACATCAAAAAACTTTAACAAATCAGAATCATGAACAGAAAGCTCATCAATATTTTGTGTTATGCAAAGCAATGCCTAAAAACATTATTAGTATTAACTAATATTTCTTATTTTTGATCACGACTAATTACAAAGACATTTATTGTCAAACACAATCATAAAATGAATTATCTAACAAACACTATCATCAAGATAATAATCATTACACTAACATATCTTAATCATGCTTAGTGATCATAAATGTGATTAGCCTTAAAACTAACTTTTGTCAAATTTAACAAAAGATTTTTAATAAAATTTATTTTTAAGAAAATGTTTAATTAAAATGAAAATGTAAATTTGAATATGGCATATTCCAAATGCCATAAGAATATCCTGTGAAGGTAAACAGCATTAGATGTTTCAAATTCACTAAAAGACAAAAGGGAACGGACTCTATGCCGGCGGTACCTTAGCACCTACGACGGTTCCTTATTGATAAGGAACCGTGGGATCCAATATGGAACCGCGGGAAGATATAGCCGTTTGATGTTTGTCTTACATATAGTGGATCAAATCTGCATTCTCATTAACCTTTTTTGGACATCTCTTTCGGCCTCTTTCTCCTATCTAATCCTAGTCATTTATAAATGATCACCTAATGTGTTAAGTATGTTTAATCATGATTATCCTCTTGATCTCCTTCTTTACCTTGTCCAAAGAGAAGATCACTCACACACTTGTGATGTGATTAAAGATGTAGCATTGATGAAGATCACTTTCTCCTAAAGATCTAGTCATGTTCATCATTTGTTTATTTGTGTCTTGTGTAGATCTAATGTATTTGTGAATACTTGAACTAGTTGTGTTCATCCAAGCTATATGTGAATACTTGGATTAGAGTTGTGTAAATCCATTGCACACGTGTGTGCTTGGATTTGTGTTGTGTAGATCCAAGCTACATGTGTGTACTTAGATATGTTTAGTTGAGTTGTAATTAGTTGTGTTAGTTCTCACTAGACTATAAAGTGATGTGGTTGTATCTTGTGAGTTCTCACTAAACTATAAAGTGATATGTAGTTGTGTTGTGTGAAATTTTCACTTAGTTTCAAAGTGAAGAGTCGTGAAGATTGGTTCTAGCTTTGGATTAGAACTCGACATCTAGCCTTGTGTCGGAAAATGGTGAAGTAGGCAATGTTGTGAAGATTATTTCTAGCTTTGGATTAGAACTCGACATCTAGCCTTGTGTCGTAAAATGGTGAAGTGGGCGACGTTGTGTAGATTGGTCCTAGCTAAGATTAGGTCTCAATATTTAGCTTAGTGTCGGAAAATAATGTAAGCGACGTTGTAAGGTTTTCTCTGCCAAGAAGGGAACTTGCGGATATAGTGGAAATCTCGAGTAAGGTGTACTCGAGGAGTGGAGTAGGAACGAGGATAGAGCCTCGTTGCCGAACCACTATAAATCTTGGTGTCTTCCTACTAGGTTGTTTTTTTCCTTACTCATTACTTACATTTTCATTATCATTATACTTACTACACATTGTTAATGCATTAGAATTGAACCTAATCATTATGCAACTAGCTTTCAAGTAAAAGATAGTTTTGTGCACTCACCTAATTGAAAGGAATTTTAATTAGGAGATAAACCGATGAGAAACTATTCAAACCCCCCCTTCTAGTTTCTACAATTGGTATCAGAGCGATGGTGACACAAGATCTTTGAAGTATATTGTACTTTAAGACTTTGATCGATCCATTGTCTCCTCAAATTAGAAGGTTAAGTTGTACTAAAGTTTTTCTTTGGTGAAAACTATTTTTTTGTTGAAAATAAGCCTTTTAAATTGTTAATATTGCATATCACTTAAATTAGTAGTACTAATGCATTTTATATTTACTCTTGAAATGTATCTACTAGTTTGCATCTTGTTATGTGTAGGTACTCATGAAGATAAAGCATTCTATTGATTGTGGATTAAGTTACTAACACTTGTAGAAGACTTATCTTATTTGATTTCCAACATCATTGAATGATGATATCAAGATGGGTAGGAGTGATACTAGTCTTTGAAGACTTAGTAGTCACTATTAGTCATAGTTGGGCTTTGCATCGGTTCCTTGAAAGCTCGGAATGCAATTTGTGGCCAAGGTACGCTTTTGTTCTTCCACACGTCCTATTGATCATTCTTTTGATCATTAATTGACTATATGCTTGTTCTTGACATCCTTGCCTTGACATTTACTTGCGGTTTGTGATTCTTTCCTTTTTCCCTCTCAAACCTTCATTGCTTGGATACTTGACTCACTATGGAGATGTAGGGTGTGTTAGTAGAAGCTTAAAGTATCAAGCATGATTTACATGGTTTGCACCCTTACGGTTAATAGGCCCTATATCATGTGTAACTTGTGCAATTAAGCTCATCTCTAGGATGATTAGTGAATCCCTTGAGATACCAAACTACTTCATTAAGTTGTAGGTGGATTTTACACATTTGGAATTGAAATATTCCAAGGATATTATTATTGTTAATTCTAGCAATAACTCCGATCATGTGGGAGAGAAAGTGAATCTATACTTTTCTCACGTTTTGAAATAGAATAATACTACTCTTGAAAATGATTTTATTCTATGCATCAAAATTGCTTGGTATAATTCATTACCAAAGCCGTCTAGACTTTCTCCGAAAAGGCACGTCATAAACCACTATATATGGCACAAGCTCTTCTCCTCCTCAATTTGAAGAATATCATTTGTATCTTGATCAACGTTCTTGGTCTTGATTCACTTCCCTTGACTCCTCTCCCTTTGCTTCTTTGCTACGAGTAGTCGTTTGTTCGTTTCGGTCTTTTCCTATCTCGATTCAACTCGTAATCCTTCAATAAGGCATTATTACCTAGTGTTGTGGTGGTCCAATGATATCCTAAAAGGTTTAAGATATATTTTTAAGTATTTTAAAAATTTTGGTTTTCAAAAATTCATTGTTTTTCTTTGATAAAAACCTGCCTCTGTAGGCGGTTCTTTATCGATAAGGAACCACGGGCAGAAACTTTTTCAGAGCACCAGTTTTTGTAAAATACCCTTTTTCAAACAAAACCTTCTCTCTCCTTCACACACACAGCCGACGGTTTTTTTCCACCATTGTTGAAGCTTCAAAAACCTTCAATCACTCAAATTTATTGATTCAAGTTCGTGGGTTTCACTCGTCCATCATCCAAGATCAATTAATCGTAAGTTGTTTCTTTTAATTTCATCTAATTTATTCTAGGGTTCATACATTCATAATTGGGGCTTTTTAAAATTGACATTGAATTAGAACCTTACTAGGAATAAGAGTTGACATAGTATCGTTACTATGATTCCTTAGGTTCATATTCATTGAGATTTCACTAAAACCCATTTGTAGAACAAATCTGAATTTTGACTAAATAGTTTGGTTGATTGATGGAATTGATATGAACCCATGGACAAGTTGATAATGGCATTGTTAAATACTTACCTAAAAACCTTGTTTTGAAAAACCAATGCTCTAGTTCATTATTGATTTTACATAATTCATATGTTTTGATCAATGATGAAATGGGTACATTGTGAACATGAGAATGACAATGATTAATCCTTTGTTTGTTAAGCTATTGATGAAACACATTCTCATCTTTTGAAATTTTTATTTTTCATATGAGTGATTGGAGAAATATTTTTGTTTATATGTTATTTTTAGGTACTATCATGACTTCAGGATATCAAAATGACCATCTACTTACTAGAAGATACATGCCTAATCCTTCTTTGACAAATCAAACTCGCTCTTTTCAAAACACTTATCATAATCTTGAATCTCGTTGTTTCCATGAATGACGTATTGTTTCTTCTAATATTCCTGGACTTGACTTCATTCGATTCATGTTCAATACCATTGGCTTTGATTGTTTGCTTGACATAGATGAGCCAATCTTTCCTTCTTTCCTCATGTAATTCTTTAACTCGTTCAAGCTAATGCGCATCAACAATGGTCTATCTATAAGATTTTCCATCAAGGGGAAGACCTTTGTGTACACTCTTGAGGAATTTGGTGAGATTCTCGGAGTTCCATACGAAGGTCAATGTAGGTTCACCGATGCTTGGGGTTTAAACCACTTAGAATAAGCCCCTATTGATGTGCATTATGTGACCGAGATTCCTTCGGCTCCGGCCATCTCTCGTGCCCTTGCTATACCGCGTGAACATCCTATTCTTGGTAATTTTGAAGGAGAATTTCGTGCTCTCACTCCTTGGGAATTACTAACTAGCGATCTTAGTGATTTTATGGTCCCTTGGGCCGAAATCATTAGGGAAAATGCAATGTGTTTGGTTGGTGATCGCAACCATGTGCCTGCTTGTCTTGCACATATGTTGTATTGTGTTGCTACCACTACTCCATACAACCTTGCATTTTTCATAGCTAGAAGAAAAGATTTGTTCTCAATGGATCTCCTTCTACTCTTCCTTATGCCATGATTCTCTCACGGCTTCTTAGGAGAGTTCTTCTTGACCATCCTCCTCTAAATCCTTTATCTTTTCACTCCGTGGTTCTAGTCGTGCTTCCTATTTTTGAACACCTCTGGTCGCGGTTCCATATCAAACCCGTGGTTCCTTAGCAATAAGGAACCGCAGACCTACATAAGGAACCGCCTAGTACTGTTTCAACAGAATCTTTACTTTACACTGTTTTCTTTAATCTGTGTAAAACTTTGATAAAATTTTTGCAAAAACCTGCACTTTCCTAAACTAGGCTACCTAATTTCATTGTTCACAGAAAATGATATTAACCTATTACTAGTTTGGATCATCCCCTTCTCTTCTTAAACCCTCTCTTGTTGATTGTGTTCTTCATCCCTTCAACTCTTCTCTAAACCTCAACATTCATCCATGGTATCTACTAGAACATCCAACTCCTCCAAAACCTCCTCACCCAAAAGAAGCCTTAAGGTGAATCTCAAGTCCTCTAAACTTGGTTCTCCATCTTCTCTCAAACCTAAAAGTGAAGCCTCACCTATTATCATCTCATCATCACTTTCGCCACCACTTGCTTCATGGAAAACAAATTCAACTCATGGTACTAACCATTCACATGGTTCTACCTCCTCTTCATTCTAGTCAAGAATGAATGATTTTTCCTCTCCACTCATTTCTAGTCCTCCCTTAAATGTGAATGCTCAACCACAACCTCATCAAAGGATTCCCTTTGTGTTTGAGCCTCTTCCTTTCACTCCACCAAATTCACCCATCTCACCATTTTCACCCTTGGATACCATGCCTTCTCCTCATCCTCCTACCTCCAACACTCCTCTCTTGGGTGTTCCCATTTCCCGTTTCTTGGGTGATCCACACTTGTTTGATTTTTTCATGCATAATGGAACAAATTGTCCTTGTTGCTTGAACAACTTTCATCTCATTGATATCCTTAGGTTGGAGATGATTGGGGCTCACATCAAGTTGCAAAGCTTCTATGAATTCAAGACCTAGTTTTTAGCTATCTTTGTAGTAGTTAATTGTCTTTTTATTTCTTGTATTTCCTTTCCTTTCCCTCATGATTTTCTCATGTGGATGATTTATGGATTTAGTTTTATGTGTTTCTATCTATGTGATCACATTAATTAACTTCAATTTACTTAAAATTGAACCTAAATCTATTACAACCTCTAAAAACTTAACTTAAAATTGGACCAAAATGTTATCTAAATATTTTGTCACCCTTTGTCAAGACATTCTTTGTGAATGTGTTGCTTTTATGCAACCGTAGCATACTCTAGTGCTAAAAGAGGTAAAAATCCAAGATTTGCAAATTTTTTTGAAAAAGTCTTATTTTTCTCCAAAACTTTTGAAAATCAAGATTTGCTGTCCACTGGACGCGGCTCTTTAGCCCCCAGGCGGATCCATATCGATATGCAACCGCGGGCTATTTTAAGGAACCACGCTTGGTAAAGCCGTTCTTGGCTTATTTTTGGTCTTTCTTCTTTGACCACTGTCTTGGTTAAGATTATTTGTTTACCCAATTTGGCTAAACATTTCCTAAAACCTTTCTTTTTCATTTCAAATCTTTGCCTTGTCTATTTTCTTTAAATTCTTCTCTTTTGGGAGTTCTCTTCTTCATCCCTCATAATGCCTAATTCTTCCTTTCATAACCTTGACATTTCTTTGTCACAAACTTCTCAACCTAAAGCTTCTTCTTTTAAGCTTTCAAAGAAACCGAAAATTTCGATTAAACCCATTTGGATCAAAAAGAGCAAGAATCCTCATGATTCTTCTTCTCCAAAATCCTCCAAGAATTCCTCTTTCTCTCCGATTCAATATTGGAATGAGACTTACTCTATAAATCCAATTACCAGAGAAAAAGAAATTCTTCCACCACCACCAAAACCTTTCAACTCTCCTCAACTCAATGACCTATATTCTTTCCCTAACCTTACTAGGCATTGTTAAAACATCTCTTATCCATTATCTCCCTCTCCACCAACCTCTAATTTTGATGGACCTCCCCCATCTAACAACTTTGTTTTGCATCATGGTTCCTCGTGTGCTTGTTTTCATTTTCAACAAATTGAACTTGCTCATATCTATGACAAGCTAAATTTCCTTGAATTCCTCCTCACTCGACCTCCTCTCAAAGTTTTTGTTCCCGTGAACAAAACTTCGAATGATGCTTCGTCGTCTTTCTTTTCCAACTAAGGTACATTTTGTACTTTAGTTGTTTGAGTCAATAAAACTTAAGCAATCTTGGAAGATTATCACTATTAGAGTAGTTTATGATTTGTGATCTATTTTCCATATTTTTTGCTTTAAATATTCATATTGTGTGTATGAATATTTCTCTTGTATTTTATTTCATATTTATGTAATATGAATGTTATGCGTGTTATCTTTCCCTTTAATTCTATTTCACACATTGGTTAAAGAGTTGATCATGGTTAAAACCTAAAAGTAATTATGGGTGATTCCATAAATTCTAAATTTTAACCCATTGACATTTTAAATCATCTTTGATTGGTTTGGATTTTTCTTTTCTTCCTTTATTCCACCAATTAAACTATGATTTCGTCAATACACACTCTTTCGACATACGTAGCAAATGCTTGCTTCTAATTTGAGATTTCTTTTCCGTCTCCCTCTCAAGTTATTTAGTAAGTAGTGCACATACATACATTGGTGTTTCTTTTCATTCTTCTAACCTTTGTGTAGCATGTCACCTTAGCCCATTTACTTGGTGCCCCAAGAAAGGGGGAGTAAGCACCAAGGGGGAGCTACTAGCAAAAGTCTAGTTCTTTTCTTCTTCAAAGACTTGTGCTAACCTTTTTGCTTCGACAAAGGGGGATAAATAATAGTGATAAACTCGTTAATAATTTGAATAAACTTGTATTTTACGTAAATAAGTTTATAGTTTGTTGTAATAAAAAAGGAGATATTGTTAATGCAAAGCAATGCCTAAAAACATTGTTAGTATTAATTAATCTTTCTTAGTTTTGATCACGACAAATCACAAAGACATTTATTGTCAAACACAATCATAAAACGAATTATCTAACAAACACTATCATCAAGATAATAATCATTAAACTAACATATCTTAATCATACTTAGTGATCATAAAAGTGATTAGCCTTAAAACTTACTTTTGTCAAATGTAACAAAAGATTTTTAATAAACTTTATTTTTAAGAAAATGTTTTATTAACATGAAAATATAAATTTGAATATGGCATATTCCAAATGCAATAATGTTAATCCCACTTCAATTCATAACACACAATAAATATGATATTTAAAGAGAGAAAGAGAAGAAGTTAGAGAGAGAAAGTAGAGAGATTATGGAAGGTTAAACATTGCTTAGAGAGAGAAAGTGAATATAACCAACACCCTCTTTCACACATGGAAGAGGGTATTTATATACCACGCCTCATGGGCTTTGGTGGACTTGTTCATGGGCCGGACTTGTCTTTGCTTGGGCTTACGCCCCTAACTTATACAATATTAGCTTAAAGTCTAAGCCCGGTTAACCCGACTAACCTATTACAATACAAGACCAATAACGACTAAGATGACCTATTACATTCTTGTTCGACTATATAAAATATAGGGCTAACAATCTCCCCCAATGTATCGGTCATCTTTAAATGCATAAGATGATTGAGTGAATACATTCTTGTGAAGGTGATCTTACTTCTTTGGTCTTGTATCTTGGTCTTGATCTTGTTTGTAACGGCTTTGTTCCTTCGTGCTTTTGTGATCTTTATCTTGAGCCTTTGTCATTTGACTTTGAGTGCTTGAGATCTCTATCTTGTGTTCCTTGTGACTAAGATGACCTATTACATTCTTACATTCTTAGGTATCTTGATTTTCGCCATCTTGTGCTCTTGTGACTTCTGAATCGACATCGGTTAGTACACAACTACGCCACCTTTTTGATATGCAGCAACATATATAGACACAGATAAAATGGCTTTGAGAATTTCATCCTAGCTCGGTAGCGTTTTACCTCTGATCGGTGAAGACCGTTAGACGGTATCAGATACCATACCTGTGATCGGGTAGATTCGATTAAGAACCTCCTTGACATGGTTTCCCGGTAGTAGTAGCCAGTTCTCTTTAATCGACCGTCTCAAAGCAGACTGCGAACGTAAAGAATGAATTATAAGGATAAATTATCCGTCTGATTAGAGTCGTCAATTCAGAATTCCTGGAACAGGTTTGATTCTATAAGATTCGCACCATTGTTTCTTTCCAGTTTATCACAAGACCGATTCATAATGAATCTTGCGAGTTACCTACCGTAGTGTTGTTTAAGGTTGACACTGAAAGGATTTCCATTCGTCACATTGAACACTAAAGAGTGTCATTCTGAATGTTCTGGCAAGATCACACGGATTTTGCGAAGAAACCTGGAATCAAGTTTGAACCAGTTAAGAATCCAAACTTAGTTACATTCCAGTTCTCACAAGTTTGATTCATGTAGAATCGCACAAGTTACCTACCATGAGCTTGTTTGATGCTGGCTCAAGCAGGATTTCCATCTTCATTGTGAATCGTATCACTCAGATGTTCTGGCAGAACCACAAGGATAATGAGTAGGACTCGATTGTGCTTAATGAGATGATAGATTGATATCTTTTGTCTCTAGACTCGATAAGTGCATTTTGGTAATCGGAGGCTGGAGCAGACTGCCACCTTTTCAATATTAACTAACTCAGAGTGAGAAAGTCAATAGATACGTGTTGATCTCTGTGACAATGAAACAAGTTTCTTTTGAGAGAAACTCGAATGGTTGGGGAAGGGTTGTGCATTGCATCACTGGGTCCATGACACTTGTCTTCAAAAGATTTGTTAACCCGGTTTCTGCCTAAGTTGCATAGAATATTCAACTCCTTCAATGCTTACCAATACTTCATCACTAGCACCTTGTTGTGATTGTTCCAGTGCTAACTTAAGTAATTGGTCCGCATTCAGCTTCATTCAACTCCATCTTTCCTAAGGACAACTATTTCTAGCTATGGAATGTCCTTGGGTAGATCCCTCTGGTTCTGGTTGGATCATAGGACTTAGTTTCCTATCCTAAACCACCTTTTGACTCCAACGTTCCGTCGTGCATAGTAGGTTGTTTTGGGTATAGATCGTATCCATAAAACCATTGAAAACCATTCAAAGTGCTTGATAAAAATCAAAACTTTTTAACACTTTGAAAGGTTTACATTTCCAAAAAGCTCCCCCTACACACATGCATCAATATTCGAAATAGTTTAGCATGTGAAGAAAAGAGTTACACTTGAGTCTTTAAGATCACATGTTGCGATATATTACATTTTAATCACATTTTCAGCCCCTATCTCTAATATAAAAACATAATATTAGAGATACCAATTGATTAAAATATGACAATGTCTGTACCACCCCATTTTGATAATAGAATGTCACCCGTAATTATGGCGTGTCATTAAAGCATACAAGGATAAATGTCTGAAACATTACATGACCATAGGGATAACCGGAATCAAACATCGATTCCCATACATAAGCCCAAAACATAAATAAAGTAAATGAACAAAAAGGAAGACTAAACAAGCATAAATATGAAGGCAAAAGGAGAAGGAATCTAAGGTAGCTCCCATCCTATGCGTGTCCTCCAAATGCTCCAGTCAGTCCTAGAGTACCTGCCGTTTTGGGACATGGAAAGGAAAGTAACAGCTGAGCAAAACGCTCAGTGCACGGATATAGACATAGTATGAATGACTAAAACATAATAAAGACTTAATAGCAGCGGAAATGTATAAGTCCTGGAAAACCTGGAACATGTTCATAAAACTGGTTTTATAGTTTGAAAAGCCTTATGTTTATCTTATGAAAACTGTTTAACATATTTTACCACTAGCCAATATAGGTCATGAAAATCCATCGTGCATGAATACTTGGAGGGGTGACCTCATCATGCAAATTAGAGGGGCTGCCTCTAATTTAATATACTGATTTGGGTAGGAGGGATCAACTCCTTGTGAAGGATGCAAGGCACACACCACATTCACCATGAAATCCTGACTGAAACATGTAACTAGGATGCACCCATACGCCCCACATGATAAATATAATATAAATGGCCAAAAGCTTAAGGGACGCCACGAGCAATCACTCCGCCGTGGTGAAGTCATAACATCAGTGCCTCTAATGTTATGGTTATGGTACCTCCATAACTAGGTGAAACTGGTCATGCATGTATATGGCTTTAGGTATTCTAATTAAACATAAGCAATTCAAAAACATATAAAACAAATACTGGGAAAACAGTTGGCTGCATACGGGGAATCCTAATAAGGAAAGAATGTCCATACTGAAAGGACGGGAATCCGTACCTTATGTCCAGTGAACGAAGAAGACGAACAGAGAGGAATCCTACTTCCGTATCACTAATGCTACATGAATACATACGTGAATAAGTATCTGACTACTAAATACGTAACTGGTTTTATATCATGTCTTAGCTTATTTTATATGTTCACATCATGTTTCACTGTTTAAAGCCTTAAACTGTGTTTATCTTATATTCCGTCTATTCTGATTAAGTATTTCTTGTATTTCATGTATTATTATACTTACTGTGTAATAATAAGTAACTTTCCAAAAATAGCAGGTCTCCTAAAATAGAAAGTTTCCAAAAAATAGAAAGTTACCAAAAATAGAAAGTTTCCAAAAATAGGAAGTTCCAAAAATAGAAAGTTTCCAAAAATAGAATTACTGCTTAAAATAGATAAGTTTCTAAAAATAGAAAGTTTCCATAAATAGATTAGCTGTCTTAATTAAATAAGTTTCTAAAAATAGAAAGTTTCCATAATTAGATATAAGCTGGTTAAATAAGCTAAGTATATAAGCTTAAGTGTTTCTGATTATTATTCTAAGTCGTACTGATATAATGTATAGTTTATTAATTATTCCATGTATTTTAAATAAACTATAGGTTAAAGCATTTAATTAAATATAATGTGATTTAATTAAATAAAGATATAAATACTTAGGTTAAAACATGTATTATTAATTATATCAATATAACCTAAGTCATGAGAATTAATTAATTATAGGTCATGGTTTTAATAATTAATTAATTACTTAGTCTAATTTAAATAAATAAATACTTAGGTTAAAATCATGTATTATTAATTAATAATAATAACCCTAAGTCCATGTTTTAATTAAATTAATTATCTAGCATGTTAAATTAATTTAATTAACTTGTAATTAAATAATCATGTAATTCTAAGTCGTTTTAATTAATTTAATTTACCTTTAAAATTAATAAACATGTAAAGATAATTAACTTGTAAAAATAATAACACGTACTCTTGCATTATTTTATTAAAATGCGTCGTAAATCAAACCCGTGAAAACCCATGAAATCGTGTTGTGTTTTTACAAATAAGCCGAACCAAACAGCCCCTTAAATGTTTAATAAACTGTTTTCCAAACACCCCCTTGACTGATTTTAAACCCACAACCAAACACCCCCTTACTGCCAGTTTTCCCACTGGCAGTTAAATGTTTCCCCTGCTGCCCTGCGTTCCCCCTGACAGGCTGACCTCACCACTGGCCGCAGCCAGTGGTTCCCCCCGCTAGGATGTTGTTGCCGCCGTTAGTACAAAACCCAGCCAGCACCCAATAGGGTTGTGGCTGGTGGTCAGAAACCATCACCGAGACCATGAAGGGTCTCGGTTTGCGTGCCAAACGACCACAACAACACCCAAAATGCATCCCACCTTATTATAACTCTTTTAACATGTTTAAAAATATTAAGATACGCATTTTTGATCAATTAACCAAAGAGGAAAAGTGATTAAAACGAGTTCTAGGGTTTACCTTGTTTCGTTTAGGGTTTGGGGATGACAAAACATGAATCACATCTTGATTACTTGCATCCAAAACGCGTCTGCCCTTGATTCTTGATGTTTACCCGTCGGCAGAAAGGGAGGCAAAGAAGAAAACATACGGCTGTATTTAGTTTTAGGGTTTTAGAATGTTTTGTGTTTTGTCCAAAAATAAAAATACCCCCCGTCTGTTTTGGTTATACACGCCTCAAACAATACACTTGGGCTTTGAGCCCAAGTCCTTCCTTTTTCTTCTTTGTCTAAAACAGCCCGAAAACATTTTACTTTGATTAAATCACATCTCGTTAAAATAGTACGCGTAAGTGAGTATTAAATGTCGCGACTTTCATAGTTTATTTATATACGTGACAAAAGTAAATATTACGTACGTAATTACTTGTCGTGTAATTTAATATACGTAGTAATAATAATAATCGTTTAAATGTCCGCGATTACGTGTTATATAGTTTATGTAATTTAATTCGTTTTCGATCGTGACTCAATATATTTATTCGTGTTCGTAATAAATATATATATATACGTAATTAATATTAGCTCGTGCTTAATTACGTCCATGATTTCATGATCGCATGTTCGTGATTAATTATTGTCAAATATTTATTGCGTGTTCGTGTGTAGTAAATACTTATCGTGTTCTAACACGTACGTAATACGTAAAATCCTAACACGTAATCGTAATCATGCTATAATAGGAAAGTTTTAATCTAGTACGTACGATCTAAAGGGTACTATTAATGGTAAAATCATGCGGGTTTTACAACTCTCCCCCCTAAAAAGAATAATTCGTCCCCGAATTATAGATAACGTAACTGAAAGAGAAACATACCCGAATCAAACCGAGAGGGTATGTAAGATTAATGAACATACATGTGACATGGTAGGAGGAACGTGGAACGTGACATGTCTTGAAAGGACATGGAACGTGACGTGACTGCAAGGACATATCTAGTTGATAAGAGAAAAACGGATAAAACTCCGGATGAACCTGTCCGTTTCCAAGTGGCCTCCCTCTTGGAACGGTTCCTTTAGAAGATCTTGACACTAATGATAAATCTTGGTCCTCCTGACCTTGACTTGGAATACGAAGAAATTCTTGGTTATCAACGGAAAGTAGATCACCTAAATTCGATCGAGGAAAATAAGAGTTAACGTGCAAGGGTAACTGAAATGTTACGATGCAAGGCAATCTGACTTAACTGATAATTAGTAACGTTGCGCGAGACATAAAGAAACATAGTACGTGAAAAATTTTGAACGTGATACGTGAAAATTTTTGAACGTGCTACGTGGAGATATGGCGAGTGTAGTATGAGTAAACATATTGTGATCCATTATACGTGTTACATATCTTGATCATGATATGAGTAACGTGGAATGAACATGACATGTGAGACATGTCGTGAACATAGAATATAATGGCGGTAACGCCAAACGCTACAAGGCGAGACGTGGAATATGACGTGAAACGTCTATCCGATGATGGAGAGTTATACTAAACTTGGGTCTGGTCTCTCAAGTTCTTGCAAAACTTCCTAGAACGAAATGAACGTAAAATCGTAAGCCCAAATACGATCATGAACGTGAATAGTGTCATGAATGCGAGCGCGAAAGCAAGTCGTGGAATCAGAATGAAGACGTGAAGTAATTTAGGAGTACAATTGCAAATATTTGTCTGACCCGATAGCTGAGGGATTACCAAGTGGTCGGATGAGCCTTGGCTGGAACATGTCCGATCAACCTGTTGGTTCTGCAATCCTTGCGGATGTAAGGATTCTGCAGACTTGATCAAACTGTTTGCCATAACCCAGATAGCATCATGCTTCTTTTGAGTTTGCGTTAATCTGGTAACCAAACCCCATGGAGATCTTGTCCCTTTTTGATTCACAATTTTAGATGATGAAAACATCCCAGTTTGTTGGTGTCCTATCTTAACCTGTTGGTATTTCAGGCACCTAGAAATGTACGTAACTGTATCTTGCTTCGTAGAACTTGATATATAGGAATTTTGCGAAACTCTAAGTCTCTGAATCTAGACCTCTCCTAGCGTAGGATTTTCTAGAACACCTAATGTAGTGTAGGGTTCTCTCCTTTACGCCTAAGCTGAGTCATGGTAATATTAACCGTAGAAAGCCATGTGATTCAGCGTGTCACTGTAATCAAACAGAATTGATATTGGAAAATTTTCCCAGGGTAAAATTTCGCTTGTCATAGAATTTGCAACATAGTGCAGATATGGTCTTCCTGTTCTTCTCTAAACTTAGAGGGAATCAGGTTATCCTCAATGAAAACACCGATGAATTTGCTATGAGTTCATGGAAACTCATTCTTATAATGCCGTTGGAGCATTGATGAGACTAATTCAAAATCATAAATCTAGCATGACCGAGTCGTGTACGAATCACAGTCATAGACATGTCCTGCTCTTTCACCCGTCACTTTTGGCAGCATGATCATGAATCCGATCTTGTCAATACATGGAGGAGAGTAACGGTCGTAAATGGTGATTTGTTTAAAATCGACGGTAGTCGACACATAACCTTATGTTACCGTCCTTCTCCTTGAATGTTCTTCTGGAGTGTAAGGAACAATTTTGGAATAATCCGTTGGTTATGCATAAAAGGACTTTATTAGTCGTGTGTTACTGACAGCTAGAAAATCTTAGCAAACATGGATAACAAAGCACGTGCTTGGAAAGCATAGATAATTTGTACAGATTTCCTGATGGAAAATCAAGCTGAAAGTATTCAGGAGCCTGAACATTACTGTACATAATTATGAAACGTAGCATGGTGTGCTGTTCATAGTCCATATTAGGCTAAAATTCAACTCATGTCTGTCTGAGGAATTGCGTTAGCAGATTGGATCTCATCATTAAGCTGAAGGAAAACCTTCGTATACGTGGGAATACGAAAGGCGTCCTTCATGGTCATGAATCATATGAAATATGGTGCAAGCAATAATAGTGACATCAGCAACGCGACAGTTCTCACTGATGCGCCGCTAATGGTATTGAAATTCTTGTGGCTTGATTAATACATGGCACAACAAAATGGATATACCCTTGGAGGGTACCCTGAATTTCTTAGAAATGTTCCATAGTTGGACGCGAGTCATGTGTCTTGACTCGTGTCTTGGAACTATAAGCATGACATATGTCTTGACTGGTGTCTTGGCATGTGTCTTCAGAAATTATACGTGAGACATGTGTCTTGACTGATGTCTTGACATGTGTCTCGAGACGTAAAACAATAGAACTACAATATTAGGTTATTATGCCAGAATTGGCGGATCGGTTGGACTACTGATCATTTATATTCTGATCACGTCCGCGGCCAGAGCCTCGGTTGCGATTTCTAGGATAGTTGCTGTCATAGTAGTGGTTACTATCGTCCTGTCTGTCAGTTCCATGATGGTCATTCTCATGACCGTGATTCATGTACTATTCAGCTGAGTGGCCGGCTGGTACCGGTTTGCACTCATATGGCTGAAATGACAGCCGAATGACGTGTGACATGTAACTAAGAATTTGGGACAATGATTGATGGAAGTCGTCTAATGGTGAAGCATCTTCTCGTCCAATTGCTTTTCTCTGACGCCTTTGTCTTCGTCTTGTAGGATCTCCAGGTTGTGAACAGCATTAGCATCTCGTAGCGTCCTCAAACATCAGCAGCATCGACCTTTAGTAACATCTGCAAGCTATGAGTGGCATCAACAATTTGTAGAGTATCAGCAAGTGGAAGTACGCACATGGGATAAGGTTCATGGAGTAAACATGGTATGTACATGAAATGATCGGTATGGGGTCGATCATTTGTCATGATTTAAGGAAAGTATATCGGTTAAACGGTTAGGAAAACCATCATGATAACCTGGCAATGCCAGTATATATACCTCTTTCTGGTTGCATAGAGAAACGTTAAAGTGTGGTTACACAAAATTCAAGATGATTTGCCTGAAAGCATGATCAGTGAAAACCAACCATGACTATCATGAAAGCAGAATTTACATGAATTCCAACAGTGTCTTGCATGGAAGCAAAGATGACAAAAGAGACGTAAGACATAATCACGTGAAGACCAAGTCATTATAAAGAACATGGAACAACTCAATGTGAAGGAGTGTATAACATAATCAGCATGAAACTGAAGTTAACCATGACAGTATGACAGCATACTTGACATAAAAACATAATAACTTATGAAGGGACATGAACAAAAATTTATGCCAATAAATCATGAGAAAAATTTTATGCATGAAAAACAGTGCATGAATGCGTAATGTAGTTTATAAAAACCTTTATATGTGCGAGGGGACGCCTATGGGTCGGTCCCAAAACAAAAGACATGGCGAGGGGACGCCTATGGGTCGGTCCCAAAGTTAAAAGTTTCGATAAAAAGCACATGCGACTAAATAGGGCCAGTCCTGTACCAACCATTACTTAGTCATAATCCCTGCAACAATGATACATGAAACATAAATAAATGAAACTCATCTGTCAAAACTTATCAGAAAAAATTTTATGCGACTAATTATGAACTATTGGGGTTCACTCCACATAGTCATAGTTCACGATGAACGTCATGCATGAAACAATGACACATAACCAAATATGAATGGCGGTTGTCCATCCATATTAGTACAACAATATCGATGAAAACATCAAGGTTAAAACCTCAAGGTGCTGAGAACATCATGGTTAAAACAACAATGCGCTGAAAACATCAATACGTAGAATAACAAGCGTTAGCTTAGGAAGCTTCTGGTGACTACCCACTAGTCACAGGTCGAGTTTTAGAGCCTACATGTCGAAGCCTTGGCTCTGATACCATAATTGTAACACCCCATTTGGATAATGGAATGTCACGCGTAATTATGGCGTGTCATCAAAGCATACAAGGATAAATGTCTGAAACATTACATGACCATAGGGATAACCGGAATCAAACATCGGTTCCCATACATAAGCCCAAAACATAAATAAAGTAAATGAACAAAAAGGAAGACTAAACAAACATAAATATGAAGGCAAAAGGAGAAGGAATCTAAGGTAGCTCCCATCCTATGCATGTCCTCCAAATGCTCCAGTCAGTCCTAGAGTACCTGCCGTTTTGGGACATGGAAAGGAAAGTAACGGCTGAGCAAAACGCTCAGTGCACGGATATAGACATAGTATGAATGACTAAAACATAATAAAGACTTAATAGCAGCAGTAATGTATAAGTCTTGGAAAACCTGGAACATGTTCATAAAACTGGTTTTATAGTTTGAAAAGCCTTATGTTTATCTTATGAAAACTGTTTAACATATTTTACCACTAGCCAATATAGGTCATGAAAATCTACCGTGCATGAATACTTGGAGGGGTGACCTCATCATGCAAATTAGAGGGGCTGCCTCTAATTTAATATACTGATTTGGGTAGGAGGGATCAGCTCCTTGTGAAGGATGCAAGGCACACACCACATTCACCATGAAATCCTGACTGAAACATGTAACTAGGATGCACCCATACGCCCCACATGATAAATATAATATAAATGGCCAAAAGCTGAAGGGACGCCACGAGCAATCACTCCGCCGTGGTGAAGTCATAACATCAGTGCCTCTAATGTTATGGTTATGGTACCTCTATAACTAGGTGAAACTGGTCATGCATGTATATGGCTTTAGGTATTCTAATTAAACATAAGCAATTCAAAAACATATAAAACAAATACTGGGAAAACAGTTGGCTACATACGGGGAATCCTAATAAGGAAAGAATGTCCATACTGAAAGGACGGGAATCCGTACCTTATGTCTAGTGAACGAAGAAGACGAACAGAGAGGAATCCTACTTCCGTATCACTAATGCTACATGAATACATACGTGAATAAGTATCTGACTACTAAATACGTAACTGGTTTTATATCATGTCTTAGCTTATTTTATATGTTCACATCATGTTTCACTGTTTAAAGCCTTAAACTGTGTTTATCTTATATTCCGTCTATTATGATTAAGTATTTCTTGTATTTCATGTATTATTATACTTACTGTGTAATAATAAGTAACTTTCCAAAAATAGCAGGTTTCCTAAAATAGAAAGTTTCTTAAAAAATAGAAAGTTACCAAAAATAGAAAGTTTCCAAAAATAGAAAGTTCCAAAAATAGAAAGTTTCCAAAAATAGAATTACTGCTTAAAATAGATAATTTTCTAAAAATAGAAAGTTTCCATAAATAGATTAGCTGTCTTAATTAAATAAGTTTCTAAAAACAGAAAGTTTCCATAATTAGATATAAGCTGGTTAAATAAGCTAAGTATATAAGCTTAAGTGTTTCTGATTATTATTCTAAGTCGTACTGGTATAATGTATAGTTTATTAATTATTCCATGTATTTTAAATAAACTATAGGTTAAAGCATTTAATTAAATATAATGTGATTTAATTAAATAAAGATATAAATACTTAGGTTAAAATATGTATTATTAATTATATCAATATAACCTAAGTCATGAGAATTAATTAATTACAGGTCATGGTTTTAATAATTAATTAATTACTTAGTCTAATTTAAATAAATAAATACTTAGGTTAAAATCATGTATTATTAATTAATAATAATAACCCTAAGTCCATGTTTTAATTAAATTAATTATCTAGCATGTTAAATTAATTTAATTAACTTGTAATTAAATAATCATGTAATTATAAGTCGTTTAAATTAATTCAATTTACCTTTAAAATTAATAAACATGTAAAGATAATTAACTTGTAAAAATAATAACACGTACTCTTGCATTATTTTATTAAAATGCGTCGTAAATCAAACCCGTGAAAACCCATGAAATCGTGTTGTGTTTTTACAAATAAGCCGAACCAAACAGCCCCTTAAATGTTTAATATGTTGGGAATAAATTATAGCCAGTCTACTTGAGCGCTGACAAGAGTAAAACAAGCGTTGACAGGAGTAAAACAAACGCTGACAGATCAAGCGTTGACAAGAAGAAGTCAAGTGTTGACACATTGAAGACAAGCACTGATGGAAGGATATGATCTACACGTTTATTATATTCTAGATTACTTCTAGTAAAGATAGGAACAACAATGTATTTTCTATCTTGATCTTTACCTAGAATAGTTGATACGTAGATTATTGTACAAGGCTTCTTATGTCTATAAAAGAAGACCTTTAGGTTAATGTTCAATATAAGTTTTCATACGTTAAACACTTTCATTGTAAGCAAGTTTGATATTATTAATCAAAGTGAAAGTTTGTTTACATCTTGTGTGTTCTTGTTTAAGTGTTAATTCCGCATAACACTTAGATTGTCATATACATATACAAAGGTTTCTCTAAGTGTATTACTTGATCTAATCTCGTATACATAAAGCTAAATCGATCTAAGTTTGGGATCAACATAATAAACTGTTATCCAAACACCCCCTTGACTGATTTTAAACCCACAACCAAACACCCCCTTACTGCCAGTTTTCCCACTGACAGTTAAATGTTTCCCTTGCTTCCCTGCGTTCCCCCTGACAGGCTGACCTCACCACTGGCCGCAGCCAGTGGTTTCCCACGCTAGGCTGCTGTTGCCGCCGTTAGTACAAAACCCAGCCAGCACCCAATAGGGTTGCGGCTGGTGGTCAGAAACCATCACCGAGACCATGAAGGGTCTCGGTTTGCGTGCCAAACGACCACAACAACACCCAAAACGCATCCCACCTTATTATAACTCTTCTAACATGTTTAGAAATCTTAAGATACGCATTTTTGATCAATTAACCAAAGAGGAAAAGTGATTAAAACGAGTTCTAGGGTTTACCTTGTTTCGTTTAGGGTTTGGGGATGACAAAACATGAATCACATCTTGATTACTTGCATCCAAAACGTGTCTGCCCTTGATTCTTGATGTTTACCCGTCGGCAGATGAGGAGGCAAAGAAGAAAACTTACGGCTGTATTTAGTTTTAGGGTTTTAGAATGTTTTGTGTTTTGTCCAAAAATAAAAATACCCCCCCCCCCCCGTCTGTTTTGGTTATACACGCCTCAAACAATAAACTTGGGCTTTGAGCCCAAGTCCTTCCTTTTTCTTCTTTGTCTAAAACAACCCGAAAACATTTTACTTTGATTAAATCGCATCTCGTTAAAATATTTCATCCAAAGAGGGATGAACAAGGGGTTGTTATGAGAACTAAGTCTGTTCTTGTTGAACAACCAGATGAATCCAAGTCTGCTAAGGCTTGGGTTCCCAAAGAAAACTAACTTGTTTTCTTTATGTGCAGGGCATTCAAAAACATGTCAATGATTATGGATATTGGGACAGTGGATGCTCAAGGCACATGTCAGGGAAGGAAGATTATCTCACTAACTTCACTCCCATTAAGGATGGTGATAAGGTTTACTTTGGAGGCGGATATGGTACTATCACAGGCAAAGGAACACTTCTCACCAAGAACTTGCGTTTTGAAAACGTATTTTTGGTAAAGGAACTTGATTACAATCTTTTTAGTGTATCACAAGTTTGTGATAACAAAAATAAAGTTTTGTTTACTGATACTGAATGCTTGGTGTTAAGCAAGGATTATAAGATCCCTGGTGAGAAATAAATTGATTATAGAACACCTAGACATAAAGACATATATAATGTGAATCTGAATGGGATTAGAATGAATAACAATATGTCCTATTTTTATGCTAAAGCTTCAGTAGATGAAAGTAATCTATGGCACATGAGACTAGGGCACATAAACTTTAAGAATATAAACAGGCTTGTGAGACTTGGCTTGGTTGATGGCTTGCCTGAAAAGGCTTTCCACAATGACCACTCTTGTGTTGCATGTCTTAAAGGCAAGCAGCACAAGGTCTCATTCAAGTCTAAACAGGTGCACTCTAGTACTAGACCTCTTCACTTGCTTCATATGGACCTATTTGGTCCAACCAATATAGAAAGTTTGAATGGTAAATCATACTGCTTTGTCATCACAGATGGCTTTTCTAGGTTTACTTGGACTTTTTTTTAGCTATGAAGAGTGATACAGCAGACACTTTAATTAACTTTATCACTCAGATTCAGAAGAAGACTGGAAATGAATTTAAAATGCTTAGGAGTTATAATGGTGGTGAATTTAGGAATAAAGTGTTACATGATTTTTGTGCCAGGAAAGGGATTACTAGGCAGTTTAGTGTTGCCAGAACCCCACAGCAAAATGGGGTTGCAGAAAGGAAGAATAGAACCCTAATTGAAGCAGCCAGAACCATGTTGGCTGATGCTCATTTCCCTATTGCCTTTTGGGCTGAGGCTGTTAATACAGCTTGCTATGTTCAAAATAGAGCATTGGTCAACAAGATACAGAACAAAACACCTTATGAGTTACTTTGGGGAAGAAAACCTAATATTGGTTTTCTTAGACCTTTTGGTTGTCATGTAGTTGTTCTTGATACTAGTGATGCCTTAGGTAAATTTAGTGCAAAAGGTGATGAAGGCTATTTCATGGGGTGTTCAGTGCAGAGCAAGGGTTATAGGGTTTATCTTAAAAAGGAAAAACGTATACTTGAAAGAGTACATGTTAGGTTTTTAGAAAATAAACCTAGTGATCCTGAAAGTGGTCCAAATTGGTTGTTTAACTTGGAACCTTTATCTAGGACTTTAAATTATATGCCTGTCATTAATCCAGACATTGTTAAGGTAACTTCAAATGTTGTGGAAGAACAAGTTGTTGATGTTTCAGGTACACAGGTTAATGAAAAGGTTGGATCACAAGCAGAAAAGTCATCTCCTATACTAGAGTATGTCACAATTCCCATATGGACAGATGCTATTGCTGCTGCTGCTGCTGGAAAGGATAATGGTGGTATCCAAGTACCACCAGATAACAACATGCATGGTCCTTCAGGCGCTGACACAGGCAAATCTAACGCTGACAGGACAAATTCAGACGTTGATGGCTCAAACGTTGACAACAACATTTCAAGCGTTGTTAGCCCAAACGCTGACAACCAAGGTTCAGGCGTTGACAACACTTTTGCGCATCTTTTCTCTTCTACTTTTGAACAGGGTGAACCTTCCAATTTATATGAAGAGGTTCATCCTCATGTTGATGAAATAGAGTCTGAAGAAGAAGATATTGGCAAATGGAGAATGAGATTTAAGACACCAAACTTTTTGAAGGAGGATTTCTCACTTCTACTATGAAGAATCACCCTACTTCTCAAATTATTGGTGATATTATGACTCCTATTCAGACTAGAAGATCTCATCAAGGTCTTGGTGGATTTATTGCCAATATTCACAAGAAGGTTGATACCCCTCTTGTGCAAGCATGTTTGTTTGCCTGTTTTCTGTAACAACAGGAACCCAAGAAGATCTTTGATGCTCTCAAAGAACCAAGTTGGGTGGAAGCAATGCAGGATGAGCTTCACCAATTTGCAATTCAGGATGTTTGGGAGCTGGTTGATTGTCCTAGATATGTCAGACCTATAGGGACAAGATGGGTTCTAAGAAACAAGAGAGATGAAAGAGGTATTGTGGTCAGAAACAAGGCAAGATTAGTGGCTCAGGGATATACACAAGAGGTGGGGATAGACTATGAGGAGGTCTTTGCACCAGTTGCAAGGATTCAAGCTATAAGGATCTTTCTAGCCTATGCATCCTGCATGGGCTTCACTGTCTATCAAATGGATGTCAAGAGTGCCTTCCTCTATGAAACAATTGTTGAGGAGGTATATGTGATGCAGCCTCCTGGTTTTGAGGATCCATAGAATCCAAACAAGGTGTATAGAGTCAAGAAGGCTATGTATGGACTTCATCAAGCCCCAAGAGCATGGTATGGTACTTTGTCTACTTATTTGTTGGACAATGGATTCAAGAGGGGCACCATAGATCAGACATTATTTACAAAGAAGAATGGTAAGGATGTTTTGCTTGTTCAGGTCTATGTTGATGATATCATCTTTGGATCTACAAATCCAAAGATGAGTGAGGATTTCTCAAAGCTCATGACAGACAAATTCAAGATGAGTGCTATGGGGGAGATGAACTTCTTTCTAGGGTTACAAGTTCAGCAGAAAGAAGATGGTATCTTCATCTCCCAGGATAAGTATGTGGCAGAGATCTTGAAGAAGTTTGGCTTTTCTCCACATGAAAAGAGGGCTACTACTCCTATGGATAGAGAACACCCTTAGGGAAAGATTGGAGATGGAAAGGATGTGGATGTCAGGCACTATAGATCAATGATTGGTTCATTGATGTATCTTACAGCCTCCGGACCTGACATCATGTTTGCTGTGTGTGCTTGTGCACCCCATCAAGTGACTCCCAAAGAATGTCACCTTTATGCTGTCAAGAGAATCTTTAGGTATCTAAGATGTTATCCTAGTCTTGGCTTGTGGTACCCAAAAGATTCACCATTGGAGTTGATTGCATATTCAGACAGTGACTATGGAGGTGATAAGTTTGTTAGAAAATACACAACTGGTGGATGTCAGTTTCTTGGGAGCAGGTTGATATCTTGGCAATGCAAGAAACAAACAGTGGTGGCTAATTCTACAACTGAGGCAGAGTATGTGGCTGCAGCTGCTTGTTGTGGACAAGTTTTGTGGATTCAGAACCAGCTGTTGGATTATGGGTATAATTTCATGCATACCAAGATATTTGTTGACAATAACAGCACCTTATGCATTATTAAGAATCCTGTACATCATTCTAAAACTAAACACATAGAAATTAGACACCATTTTATAAGAGATTGTTTTGAAAAAGGTTTAATACAACCAGATAGGGTTGACACAGAAGAAAATGTGTCAGATTTACTAACTAAACCTTTTGATGCTGGAAGGTTTCAATACTTGGTAACAAGTATTGGAATGATTAATCTCACATAATATGTGTTTTGGAGTCTTTTTGTAAAAGTATGTACAGGATAATGCATTGTTATTGGTCTTATTGAGGATTTAGATTTTCCACTATATTTTTCTAACACTGACAAAGGTTACTTTAACGCTGATAAGTGTTATTGTGACGTTGTCAGCAATATATTTGTCTAACGCTGACAAATGTTTCTTTAACGCTGACAAGTGTTATCGGGGCGTTGTCAGCAACAATGTTAGTTTTGTAGTTTTCAATCTTAATGTGCAGGTGGTGTTAGCATTATACCATTGGATACAGAGTTGCTTATGGATCATTGGAGAAGCATTTGGACATGTTTTTGTTTATAGATGATGGTTGGATCTTTCAATTCCTATCTTGACATAAATTTTTTATGTTCATGCATATTTTTAGCAACTTTTGTATCACAGTTTAAGGGGAGGTTTTAGGAACCTTTATGACTTTTGGGTATCCTTATGATACTCTTATCACAATTCTAGATTGTGTCCACAGGTGAGTATGAGTTAGTTTTACTAAATCATGAGATACTGTAGCATGCAAAGTTGATATACTATGCATGCTGCCAAGAGATTTTTGGCCTAGAATTGGTTGTGGTCTGTTGGGAGACTTGGGAATGATTTTATCATGGGTTTTACCTGGGAGTAACAAGGTATTTTATAAGGTAACTTAGTTGTTAAGAGTTTTGGTTAGCATGGGACACTAGAGGACTGTTATATCTAGCTTGCATAAGCAAGTGTGCATAACTGGACAGTGCTTGCCGCCCTATAATAATTATCAACTTTTTGGTTATCTTCTCTAGGATAAATTACTTTGTTAAGGTCATTTTTCATTTTTAAACATTTTTATTTTTGGACGCTGACAAGTATTTTTCCAAGCGTTGTTGTGACCAATTTAGACGCTGACATGGCTTTGGCAAACATTGACAAGAATATAGCCGTTGGGCGCTGATAGGTTATTTTTGACCGTTGACACTCAATGGGACCTACCCAGTTGTTACTTTTTGACATATTTTTAGGCCGTAATTTTGGGAGCAGATAACTTTAATTTAATGCATGAGATAAACTTATTTCTTTTCAATATTTTCATGATTGCATTTTGAAAATACTTGCCTATTTTTGGGCCAATCACATGCATTTTCTTCTCCTATATATTTGGCTCCTATTTTAAACAGGGTACCTATTATTCTTGTCTAACACAATTTTCTCTTATAACTTCATCTTTATCAATCATTCAAACAGCTTTCAACAATGGCACCAAAATTTAAACCAACTAATTTGGAATTGGGGTTCAGAAGTCAACATAACATGGTAGCATATCTTGAAGCTGATGATGCTCTGTTTCCCCAATATACACAAATGGTGATGTATCTGAATGCATCCCCAATTAGGTATGCTCTTTCTCATGCTCCACTCATTCCTGTCACACATATTAAACAGTTTTGGAACAATGTTAGTTCCTCAACAATTAATAGAGTGACTACATTATCTTCTATTGTTCATGGGAGAACATGGGTGGTTACTGAAGCTTTGGTTCGCCAAGCTTTGCATCTTGATGATGCTGATGGTATAACCACCCTCCCTATTACTGAAATAGAACAAGGGCTAAGGGCTTTGGGTTATCCTTTTCCTAATGAAGGAACTATAAATAAATATCATAAACAGGAGTTTCCCCCAGCCTGGAAGTACCTAATACATGTCCTCTTACAATGTTTGAGTCCCAAGTGTACTGCACCCAATGAGATCAATAGATCTATTGCTAGTGCTATTGTGTGCATTACTACTGGGCAAAAATTTAATTATTCAAAAATGATTTTTGAGGGCATGTGTAAAAATAAAGGGAACAAAATGACTTTAGCTTATCCCAGATTTTTACAAATGGTTTTTGAGGTGCAAAATTACTGCACAAGGGATCATGATGATTTTTATGAGATCCCTATGCAAAAGAAAGCAATTTTTATGAAGATGAACTCACCCCCACATCGTGACCTACCCCTAACCCCAGCTATGGTTGCTGTCATTGAAGCAGCACAACCCCAACCAGACCCTCAACCCCAAATTAACCCAATACCTGAACCTTTACCTTTACCACAACATATGCAAATTGATCAAGAACCCTTCGACGCTGACACGTTAAATGTTGGCGTTGATGTGCCTATTTCAAACGTTGACACCAATCCTTCACAGACCCAAACACCCCTTAACCAACCTACATCCACCCAATCCACATCTTCTTCACCCCCAACACAATATAGGTTACAAAAACGCCAAAGGACTACTTGAGTGTTCTCCTCTAGTGGTCCTAGCCATGTAGCACAGAGAACCACCACCACAAGTGTGGTTGGTGTTATGGATGAGGCTAGGACTATTGGTTCTGGCTTAGAAGCTGGCCAAGACAGTCCTACTATAATTAAGACCTCATCCATGCCCAATGAATCTAACTTGGGAGGTCAAATACCTATTTTAAAAGAGGGCAGATTGGAACCAATGACCCTAATAGAATTGACGACTGTCTGCATAAGCTTGCAAAAGCAAAATGCAGACTTGGTACATATTGTCAGTACACAAGGCCTTGAACTCAAGCAATTGAGGGAGAGGATTGTTATCTTGGAGAATGCTAGAACAAGGAGAGGGATGGAGGAATCTTCCAAATGGGAGGATGAACAAATATATGTGAGTGATAAGGGCTCTCATGATGGTCAATCTTTGGATGTTGCTGAGGCCCTAACAAGTTTGAAGAAACAGACAAGTTTTGATACGTCTCTAGTCTCTCCTACAAACTTAAAATTTTCATTTACAACCATGTTGGAGGAAATCACAAGAGGCGCTGAGACATGTACTTTGGGCGTTGACAAGACAGATTTGAACACTGACATGAGTAACTTGGGCGCTGGCAAAGCAGAATTGGGCATTGACAGACCTGCAAATGAGGTTGATGTATTCTAGTCATCATCCATCATCAAAGAGGTTTCTTCACAGGTATTGCCATCTACCTTACCAACAGTTGATCCATTAGATAAGGGTAAAGGGTATTATGATAGAAGAAGTTGTTCCAAAGAATGCAGCACAAATTGAGTTTGATAGAAGGTTGGCTGCACAAATTATGGAACAAGAAAAAGAGAAGGTGGGTGAATCACCTTTTGTTGTCACTTCAGAAGAGCAAGAAGGAAGTGATGAAGCCAGTTCAGACTCAAATGTTATGATCATAGAACAGCCAGAAATACTTGAGTATGGTGATGAGTTGGCAAAAGAGAAGTTGAATGAGTTGAAATTGCAGGTTGATTTTGATATGCCAGAGGTTGTTCAGATGTACCATGATTGGGAAGATAGGTGTATGGAGAATCCACATTTGACCATTTCAGATCAGATATGGGGTTTGGAGATTCTTCTCAGAGTACAAAAGGATTGCAAGGTCATTCTGAAACACAAAGCAAGCAATGTTCTCTCAAATTTGAAAAGGGATAGAAGGGAGTTGTGAGCTTATTCAACTCACGGTAGTCAATACACAATCGCATACTACCATCCTTCTTCTTGACAAACAAAACCGGAGCGCCCAAGGTGACACGCTAGGACGAATGAAACCCCTTTCTAGAAGTTCCTGAAGTTGATCTTTCAGTTCCTTAAGCTCTACAGGAGCCATACGGTAAGGTGCTTTAGATACTGGTTCTGCACCTGGAATGAGATCGATACCAAATTCTACATCTCGCATGGGAGGTAAACCTGGGAGTTCCTCTGGAAAGACATCTGGAAAATCTGACACCACTGGCTGATCATGAATTGAAGGTGCCTCAGAAGTCGTGTCATGAACTGTAGCTAGAAAACCCTCACAACCATGGTATAGTAAGGTACGAGCCTGTAAAGCTGAAATGATCTTAAAATGTTTTCCTGGTAGGAAACCCTAGTGAATATACTCTGGTGTCTGGACATCACCAAAGATGACTCGGTGAGCATGACAATCTATGGTGGCACGATGAACCGACAACCAATCCATACCCAGAATAACATCGAATTCACACATATCTAAAGGAAGGGCACTGACTGGACGGATTTTATCATCAAACTCAAGAGGGAGATCCTTATACACCTGGGTAATGAGTACAGAGTCTCGCATGGGGGTAGATATACTAAGTACACTGTCTAGTGGCGTAGGGGTCATGTTTATCCTAACAGCATATGAAGTAGATATAACTGAGTGCGTGGCGCCTGTATCGAAAAGCACGCATGTAGACTGTCCGTGTATAAACAAAATGCTAGTAATGGTACCTGTGGTCTTATTTGCTTGCTCACGGGTAGTAGTGTAGACACAACCAGTGGTTCGTGGTATTGGTGGTGGTGGAGGTAAAATCTGAGGGATCTGGCCTGAGGTACCGGCAGCATCCCCGCTCTTGCACTCCCTCTTCAAATGGCCTGGCTGACCATACTTGTAACAATTACCCGTACCACGACGACACGGTCCCGTGTGTTTCTTCCCACATGTGATGCAAGTGGGATAAGTATACCCGGTGGAAGTAGCTCTGGTTTGCTGAGAACCTGATTTATGATGATAAACACGTGTCACGATTCTGATAACTTAACTGAAATGAGGCTGTTTGACTGAGATTTAAAATTACTAGAATTTATCGGTCGAGCAACCTGCTGACCTCTGTTGTTTTTGTCACGCCCCTGTCCAGCATCTCTGTTGGAATTTACAAAAATTTAAGATCTGTTCTACATGATAGTTTAGTATTTCCGGAGCTTAAAGAATCACTTGTAGTTGCCAGATGAGTTTGAGTTGCCGCAGTAGTTATCACCACCGCTCTTCTTATCTGATCGATTACGGTCATATGACTGACCGTGGTTCCTGTAGTTCTGATGTGGAGTAGCCGATTGGGATCGGTCTCCTCCTCTGTGTCTGTAAGATTATAATTGAATAAGTCATAACATATAAGTTGACAAGCAATAATGGGAGCTAAATTGTTTAAGTCTGTTCGGTGAGATGTACCTCTTCTCCGGACGCTCTACATTCTCGAGCTCATCCCTCTCGAAAAGCATCTCAATACCACGAGCTGCATTAGATACTTGTGACACATTAGTGAATGTGGCACTCACCAGCCTATCTGCAGTCCTAGAGTGAAGAGCCCAACGAAATTGCTTCGCTTGCTCCTCTGCGGTACCCGCAGCCTCCCATAAGAATCCAGCCATCCTGAGGTATCGGTGCATGAACTCTATACTGTTCTCGCCATGATTCTAACGAATGACGTGGAAGTCCCTCTTCAGTTTAGCTTGCTCCGCATGCGGAAAAACTGGTCATAGAACATCGTCTTGAAACGTGCCCAGGTCAATGTAAGCTCCCAAGCATCTCCCCCATTGGACAACTTCTGAGACCTCCACCAATGCAGAGCAGGACCCTCCAGCTTATAAACTGCAAGCGTAACCTTGAAAACATCACCATAACCCATAGCTTCAAAATTTTTCTCTACATGGTAGATCCAGTCTTCCGCGTCAGTTAGAGCTACAGTCTGCTCAAACAGTCGGGGTTTCTGCTTGTTAAACAAATCTAGCCAAGCGGGTAAAGTGGCAGGTGGTGGAACAGGAGGGTTGTTATTCTGCTAAGGTCCATTTTGATATTCAGCTCGGATCTCATCACGAATTTGGGGTAACATGGCCTGTATAGCAGCCTGAACAGCAGCAGTAATGGCAGCTGCGTTAGGATCATTCTCGGTTTCACGTCTGGGTGGCATCTGAAATAAAAGAGGATAAGTTGATAAAACTGCCAAAATCTAGGGTAATAAATATGAATATGCATAGTGTAATTCATGAAGGTATAACCAAAAAAATATGACATGAATACTGGTGAACGCCTAGGGTCAGTTCACAAAATGACAATTTACTGAAACATAAATCTAACATGAGTAAGGATGAACGCCTATGGTCAGTTCATCTATACAAAATTTAAACGGCAAGGGTGAACGCCTATGGTCAGTTCACCAAAACGAAAAGTTCGCTGAAAAGCACATGCGATTAAGTATGGCCAGTCATGTACCAACCGTTTACTTAATCAAAATTTTGAAAATCCGACTGGTAAAATACATGAGTAGCATAGAAGATAACGACGCCAAAAGATAGGAAGTTCCTGGTGACTACCCACTAGTCACAGGTCAAGTTTTAGAGCCTACAGGTCGAACCTTGTGCTCTGATACCATAATTGTAACACCCCACTTAGATAAATGGACTGTTACGTGTATTTATGGCGTGTCATTAAAGCATGCAAGGCAATGTATTAAACATTATCTGACCATACGGAAATACCGGAATCAAACATCGGTAGTCCAACATAAGCTCAAAATATAAAGATTAAGTACTGAAAGAAAAAGGACGAAACAGTGTCCAAACAACTAAAGTAAATTAACGTAATGTGTGCATAAAAATAAAGGAGTCTGGATAGCTCCCATCCAAATGCACGTACTCTCTTAGAAGTCCTAAGATCGTCCCTGTGTACCTGCCGTTTGGAAACATGAAAGGAAACTACGGCTGAGCATAACGCTCAGTGGACGGATATAGCATGATAAGAATGTACTGAAAGTAATGAAATAGAAGACAACAATGAATCTATAAGACTGATATGTAACATGTGGTAGAACTCCGCATAAAATCTGAGAAACCTGGTTCATATATACTGATACTGAAATATAACTATTAATTCTGAAAACATGCATTTACTGTATTTTATTTGCCAGAGCTTATATAGGTCACGTGCTGTAACAACCGTGCGTGAATAACTGGAGGGGTGACCTCGTCATGTTGTAGAGGGGTGACCTCTAGATACTGTGCTGGGTGGAGGGATCAGCTCCAATGTGAAGGATGTAGAGCACACACCACATTCACCCTGATAACTTGTAACACATATAAGCCTAGGATGCATCCATACGCCCTACTAAACATACATATAAAAATGGCCAACCTGAACATGAGTGGGACGATGTAGGATATCACTCTCCTGCATGTGAGTCACGACACCGGTGCCTCTAGTGCCGTGGTTACGGTACCTCCGTAACTAGTACATAAACTGGTCGTGCTTGTATATAATGCTCAGGCAATTTATTTAGTTATTAACATGATTACTGATAAACATAAACATATACTGAGGAAAACATTTGGCTGAAGATGGGGAATCCTAATCATGCATAGAAAGGAAGTCGTTACTGAAAGGACGGAAATCCGTACCTCGTGTCCAGTAACCGACCGAGATCAACTGACCGAAAGTCTACTCTGATTTCACGCGAGCTACATGAATAAGGGACGTGAATGAGTAAGCTGATATTCGCTTATTTAATTTCATGTTCTTATTGGTCTTTCATTTATTTATTTTATTTCTGAAATTCCGTACGTATATTAACTGATAAATCTGACCTTATAATAATTCATTTTAATGTATTATCTTTCTACTATTAGTTACGGTACAACGTATTTCCGACGCTATAGTAGTACTATATTACGTATCCCGTTAAAATAGAAAGTTTCTTAATTTAGAAAGTTCCCAAATAATTTAATTCATTTCATAAAATTATACCCTTTTAAATATTAAAAAACTATTTTAATTTAATACATTTAAAATATATTTTAAACATTTATAAAACAATTTAATTAAAAAGGTATAATATAAGAATATTTATTTTATCTATTATAATAATGTCCCGAGCCTACCGAGATATCCCATCTCGGTCGCACTAAACAAATCAACATATAATGATTAAATCTACCTATATAAATCTGTCTACAAGAATTAGTGACAGAATTCTGTGTCACTAAAAGTGTCACCAAAAGCTGAGAGTTTTAAAACTGTCATTAAAATGAATCTGCGACAGAATTTTATGTCGCCAATCTGTTGCTAATGTTATATTAAAGTTACTAGTTTTCTGTCCAAACTTTTCCCGCTGATTCACTATAAGTTCCCACTGTTTTTGTTCGGTTCCCCCTGTTTATGACTAAGACCCACCGAGACATATACCATGTCTCGGTTGGCACTGCTTCAAACAAACACCCCCCCTGATCTAAGTTGTTAGCCACTGTTTTTAGTCCCAAACACCCCCTTATAAACGTGACTCCCTTTGTTGAGGTAGTTTTTGGCTGCGGCTTGGCAAAACCCAAGCACCACGACCCTTGATTTGGTCACAGTCGGCCACAAACATCTCACCGAGACCTTAGGGTCTCGGTTTTCTCGTGAATCAAACAGAACCGCGACACCCCTGATTATTTTACTTCAAAATTCGTTTGTATGGAGATTATGACATGTTAATTTGTGATAAAGATGTAATGAAAAGAGGGAAAATGGTTACCGTTGTAGATTATTAAAGAAAGGATGAATGATACGAATTCTTGATGAAGACTTAAACCGAAACCCCCTTTTTTTTCTTGCTTAACCCGGCGGCCACCACACAAAGTACACAAACCCTAATTACTTTTTTTTTGTTTCTGATTTGATATGGAGGTCTGCCCTCCGTGTATATGTTTTTGTACCATAATGGGCTTAAGCCCAAAATCCCTCTTTTTTTTTTTAAAACAAACAGCCCCCCTTTACTTTCATTTTTTTAATACTTGTATATATAATTTCTCTTGTATATATAATTTCTCGCGTTTGTTTTCGTCAATAATTTCTACGTAAATAGTTTAAGTAAATAAACCGCGTATTTACATTTCCCGATTTAAATACGGGTTTCACAATTCTTTCCCTCTAAAAAGAATAATTCGTCCCCGAATTAAGGATACGGCCGTACTGGGTTTTACAATTCTTCCCCTCTAAAAAGAAGAATTCGTCCCCGAATTATAGGGTATTTAAGCTGACCGGGGTAAAAGTTGAAAATGTTGTTAAGCTGAGGATATAAAACTGAAAAGACATACCCGAATCAAAACTGAAAGTGAGGATAAGAAGTCCGTATAGACTCCTCTGTTTCCCAAGTGGCCTCCCGCTCGGTATGGTTCCTCCACAGGATTTTGACGAAAGGATGGTCTTCCTTCTCATAACTCGATCCTGGCGATCTAAAACTGCTTCGGGTTCCTCAATATAAGATAAATCCTCCCGAATCTGATCGAGTGGATAATTCACTTTGTGAAGCTCATGATAGTTGTACCCTCTGAGTAATGATACATGAAACACGTTGTGGACGTGTGAAAGCTGAGGTAACGCCAATCGATATGACACTTCACCGATACGTTCAAGGATTTCGAACGGTCCGATGTAACGAGGGCTGAGCTTGCCCTTGAGGCCAAAGGGTCTGACACCGCGTGTGGGTGATACTTTGAGGAACACACGATCCCCAGTCTGAAAGGATAGATCTCTGCGATGCTTGTCGGCGTAACTCTTCTGGCGAGTACGCGCTTCTTGTAGTTTTGCCCTAGCAATGGCGACCTTTTCATTGGTCAGTTCTATCAATTCTGGTCCTTCGATCAAACGTTCTCCAACCTGATCCCAACAAATAGGAGCACGGCATTTCCCGCCGTATAACATCTCGAATGGAGCACGCTTGATACTAGCATGCCAACTGTTGTTGTAGGCAAACTCGACCAAGCAAATATAGTCATCCCAATGTTCTGTCCATTCTAATGCACAGGCGCGTAGCATGTCCTCCAAGGTCTGGATGGTACGCTCTGACTGACCGTCCGTATGTGGATGGAAAGCTGTGCTGAGCTTGAGCCTAGTTCCCCAAGCTTTATGCAAACCTTTCCAGAAATGAGAAGTGAACCGTGGATCCCTATCTGATATAATTTCTAAGGGTGTACCATGTAATCGTACAATTTCCTTGGTGAATAGTTCTGATAATTTAATAACTGCGAAATCTTTGCGGATAGGAATGAAATGAGCCGACTTGGTCAAACGATCGACAACAACCCAGATTGCGTCATGTCTCTGCTAAGTCTGTGGTAGTTCGGTGACAAAATCCATAGAGATCTTGTCCCATTTCCACATTGGAATATCTAATGGCTGGAGAAGACCACTGGAACGCTGGTGCTCTATCTTAACCTGTTGACAGGTTAAGCATTTAGACACAAATGTTGCGACATCCTGTTTCATGCCGCTCCACCAGAAATGCTGCTTAAGATCGTGGTACATTTTAGTGGAACCTGGATGGATAGAGAACGGAGAGCTGTGAGCCTCAGTCATTAAGGCTTCTCTGAGAGCAGGGTCTTCTGAAACGCAGAGTTTGGTACCCTGCCATACAATACCATCGTCATCGATGCGAAATTCGGTCTGCTGGTCAATGTTCTGGACAATCGCCCAGATTTCACCATCATCCTTTTGTGCGTCTTTAATCCTAGAGAGTAAATCCGGTTCTACCCTCAGACTAGCCCAGTATCCCTACTGTCCTCGTACTAAGAGCTCAATATCATACCGCTCTAAGTCCCGAATAATTTCCTCCTGGACTTTGATGCCATTTATCATACCTGACTTCCTGCTAAGGGCATCTGCTACTACATTTGCTTTACCTGGGTGATACTGAATATTAGTGTCATAGTCTTTCAGTAGTTCTAACCATCGCCTCTGCCTCATGTTCAGCTCTCGCTGTGTAAATATGTACTTGAGACTTTTATGATCGGTGAAGATATCACACGACTCACCGTATAAATAATGCCTCCAGATTTTAAGGGCGTAAACGACTGCTGCGAGCTCTAGATCATGAGTAGGGTAATTTCTCTCATACGGCTTCAGTTGACGTGAAGCATAAGCAATGACTTTCCCATGCTGCATAAGAACACAGCCTAAGCCCTTTCCTGAAGCGTCACTGTAAATCTGATAACCACCTGTACCGGATGGAAGAGTAAGTATCGGTGCTGAGATCAATCGATGCTTGAGTTCCTCAAAACTCTTTTCTCTCTCCTCGGTCCATATAAACTTCTCACCTTTTCGCATAAGTTGGGTCAATGGTAACGCCAAACGTGAGAAGTTCTCCACAAACCTGCGGTAATAACCCGCCAACCCAAGAAAACTACGTATCTCTGTGACAGATGTCGGTCTTGGCCATTTGGTGATAGCCTCCACCTTTGCAGGATCCATAGTGATTCCTTCTGCAGAAACAATATGACCTAGAAACGCCATTATATTCAGCCAAAACTCGCACTTAGAAAATTTAGCATAAAGCTTCTCTCGTCGGAGAATCTGCAAAACTGTACGGAGATGATCCTCATGTTCCTCTTTAGATTTGGAGAAAATAAGGATGTCATCGATGAATACAATCACAAACTTGTCTAAGAATTCGTGGAAGACTCTATTCATCAAGTCCATAAATACTGCGGGCGCATTCGTTAGACCGAATGGCATAACAACAAACTCGTAATGACCGTACCTCGTGCGAAAAGCAGTTTTGGATATATCCTACTCTTTTACCCGCAGCTGATGGTAGCCTGATCGTAGATCGATTTTTGAGAAGTGCTTGACACCCTGAAGCTGGTCGAATAAATCGTCAATACGAGGAAGTGGATAACGGTTACGAATAGTGAGCTTATTCAACTCACGGTAGTCAATACACAATCGCATACTACCATCCTTCTTCTTGACAAACAAAACCGGAGCGCCCCAAGGTGACACGCTAGGACGAATGAAACCCCTTTCTAGAAGTTCCTGAAGTTGATCTTTCAGTTCCTTAAGCTCTACAGGAGCCATACGGTAAGGTGCTTTAGATACTGGTTCTGCACCTGGAATGAGATCGATACCAAATTCTACCTCTCGCATGGGAGGTAAACCTGGGAGTTCCTCTGGAAAGACATCTGTAAAATCTGACACCACTGGCTGATCATGAATTGAAGGTGCCTCAGAAGTCGTGTCATGAACTGTAGCTAGAAAACCCTCACAACCATGGTATAGTAAGGTACGAGCCTGTAAAGCTGAAATGATCTTAACATGTTTTCCTGGTAGGAAACCCTGGTGAATATACTCTGGTGTCTAGACATCACCAAAGATGACTCGGTGAGCATGACAATCTATGGTGGCACGATGAACCGACAACCAATCCATACCCAGAATAACATCGAATTCACACATATCTAAAGGAAGGGCACTGACTGGACGGATTTTATCATCAAACTCAAGAGGGAGATCCTTATACACCTGGGTAATGAGTACAGAGTCTCGCATGGGGGTATATATACTAAGTACACTGTCTAGTGGCGTAGGGGTCATGTTTATCCTAATAGCATATGAAGTAGATATAACTGAGTGCGTGGCGCCTGTATCGAAAAGCACGCATGTAGACTGTCCGTGTATAAACAAAATGCCAGTAATGGTACCTGTGGTCTTATTTGCTTGCTCACGGGTAGTAGTGTAGACACGACCAGTGGTTGGTGGTATTGGTGGTGGTGGAGGTAAAATCTGAGGGATCTGGCCTGAGGTACCGGCAGCATCCCCGCTCTTGCACTCCCTCTTCAAATGGCCTGGCTGACCACACTTGTAACAATTACCCGTACCACGACGACAAGGTCCCGTGTGTTTCTTCCCACATGTGATGCAAGTGGGATAAGTATACCCGGTGGAAGTAGCTCTGGTTTGCTGAGAACCTGATTTATGATAATAAACACGTGTCACGATTCTGATAACTTAACTGAAATGAGGCTGTTTGACTGAGATTTAAAATTACCAGAATTTGTCGGTCGAGCAACCTGTTGACCTCTGTTGTTTTGGTCACGCCCCTGTCCAGCATCTCTGTTGGAATTTACAAAAATTTAAGATCTGTTCTACATGATAGTTTAGTATTTCCGGAGCTTAAAGAATCACTTGTAGTTGCCAGATGAGTTTGAGTTGCCGCGGTAGTTATCACCACCGCTCTTCTTATCTGATCGATTACGGTCATATGACTGACCGTGGTTCCTGTAGTTCTGATGTGGAGTAGCCGATTGGGATCGGTCTCCTCCTCTGTGTCTGTAAGATTATAATTGAATAAGTCATAACATATAAGTTGACAAGCAATAATGGGAGCTAAATTGTTTAAGTCTGTTGGGTGAGATGCACCTCTTCTCCAGACGCTCTACATTCTCGAGCTCATCCCTCTCGAAAAGCATCTCAATATCACGAGCTGCATTAGCTACTTGTGACACATTAGTGAATGTGGCACTCACCAGCCTATCTGCAGTCCTAGAGTGAAGAGCCCAGCGAAATTGCTTCGCTTGCTCCTCTGCGGTACCCGCAGCCTCCCATAAGAATCCAGCCATCCTGAGGTATCGGTGCATGAACTCTATACTGTTCTCGCCATGATTCTAACGAATGACGTGGAAGTCCCTCTTCAGTTTAGCTTGCTCCGCATGTAGAAAAACTGGTCATAGAACATCGTCTTGAAACGTGCCCAGGTCAATGTAAGCTCCCAAGCATCTCCCCCATTGGACAGCTTCTGAGACCTCCACCAATGCAGAGCAGGACCCTCCATCTTGTAAACTGCAAGCGTAACCTTGAAAACATCACCACAACCCATAGCTCCAAAAAATTTCTCTACATGTTAGATCCAGTCTTCCGCGTCAGTTGGAGCTACAGTCTGCTCAAACAGTCGGGGTTTTTGCTTGTTAAACAAATCTAGCCAAGCGGGTAAAGTGGCAGGTGGTGGAACAGGAGGGTTGTTATTCTGCTAAGGTCCATTTTGATATTCAGCTCGAATCTCATCACGAATTTGGGGTAACATGGCCTGTATAGCAGCCTGAACAGCAGCAACAATGGCAGCTGCGTTAGGATCATTCTCGGTTTCACGTCTGGGTGGCATCTGAAATAAAAGAGGATAAGTTGATAAAACTGCCAAAATCTGGGGTAATAAATCTGAATATGCATAGTGTAATTCATGAAGGTATAACCAACAAAATATGACATGAATACTGGTGAACGCCTAGGGTCAGTTCACAAAATGACAATTTACTGAAACATAAATCTAACATGAGTAAGGATGAACGCCTATGGTCAGTTCATCTATACAAAATTTAAACGGCAAGGGTGAACGCCTATGGTCAGTTCACCAAAACGAAAAGTTCGCTGAAAAGCACATGCGATTAAGTATGGCCAGTCCTGTACCAATCGTTTACTTAATCAAAATTTTGAAAATCCGACTGGTAAAATACATGAGTAGCATAGAAGATAACGACGCCAAAAGACAGGAAGTTCCTGGTGACTACCCACTAGTCACAGGTCAAGTTTTAGAGCCTACAGGTCGAACCTTGTGCTCTGATACCATAATTGTAACACCCCACTTAGATAAATGGACTGTTACGTGTATTTATGGCGTGTCATCAAAGCATGCAAGGCAATGTATTAAACATTATCTAACCATACGGAAATACCGGAATCAAACATCGGTAGTCCAACATAAGCTCAAAATATAAAGATTAAGTACTGAAAGAAAAAGGACGAAACAGTGTCCAAACAACCAAAGTAAAGTAACGTAATGTGTGCATAAAAATAAAGGAGTCTGGATAGCTCCCATCCAAATGCACGTACTCTCTTAGAAGTCCTAAGATCGTCCCTGTGTACCTGCCGTTTGGAAACATGAAAGGAAACTACGGCTGAGCATAACGCTCAGTGGATGGATATAGCATGATAAGAATGTACTGAAAGTAATAAAATAGAAGACAACAATGAAGCTATAAGACTGATATGTAACATGTGGTAGAACTCTGCATAAAATCTGAGAAACCTGGTTCATATATACTGATACTGAAATATAACTATTAATTCTGAAAACATGCATTTACTGTATTTTATTTGCCAGAGCTTATATAGGTCACGTGCTGTAACAACCGTGCGTGAATAACTGGAGGGGTGACCTCGTCATGCTGTAGAGGGGTGACCTCTAGATACTGTGCTGGGTGGAGGGATCAGCTCCAATGTGAAGGATGTAGAGCACACACCACATTCACCCTGATAACTTGTAACACATATAAGCCTAGGATGCATCCATACGCCCTACTAAACATACATATAAAAATGGCCAACCTGAACATGAGTGGGACGATGCAGGATATCACTCTCCTGCATGTGAGTCACGACACCGGTGCCTCTAGTGCCGTGGTTACGGTACCTCCGTAACTAGTACATAAACTGGTCGTGCTTGTATATAATGCTCAGGCAATTTATTTAGTTATTAACATGATTACTGATAAACATAAACATATACTGAGGAAAACATTTGGCTGAAGACGGGGAATCCTAATCATGCATAGAAAGGAAGTCCTTACTGAAAGGACGGAAATCCGTACCTCGTGTCCAGTAACCGACCGAGATCAACTGACCGAAAGACTACTATGATTTCACGCGAGCTACATGAATAAGGGACGTGAATGAGTAAGCTGATATTCGCTTATTTAATTTCATGTTCTTATTGGTCTTTCATTTATTTATTTTATTTCTGAAATTCCGTACGTATATTAACTGATAAATCTGACCTTATAATAATTCATTTTAATGTATTATCTTTCTACTATTAGTTACGGTACAACGTATTTCTGACGCTATAGTAGTACTATATTACGTATCCCGTTAAAATAGAAAGTTTCTTAATTTAGAAAGTTCCCAAATAATTTAATTCATTTCATAAAATTATACCCTTTTAAATATTAAAAAATATTTTAATTTAATACATTTAAAATATATTTTAAACATTTATAAAACAATTTAATTAAAAAGGTATAATATAAGAATATTTATTTTATTTATTATAATAATGTCCCGAGCCTACCGAGATATCCCATCTCGGTCGCAATAAACAAATCAACATATAATGATTAAATCTACCTATATAAATCTGTCTACAAGAATTAGTGACAGAATTCTGAGTCACTAAAAGTGTCACCAAAAGCTGAGAGTTTTAAAACTGTCATTAAAATGAATCTGCGACAGAATTTTCTGTCGCCAATCTGTTGCTAATGTTATATTAAAGTTACTAGTTTTCTGTCCAAACTTTTCCCGCTGATTCACTATAAGTTCCCACTGTTTTTGTTCGGTTCCCCCCTGTTTATGACTAAGACCCACCGAGACATATACCATGTCTCGGTTGGCAATGCTTCAAACAAACACCCCTTGATCTAAGTTGTTAGCCACTGTTTTTAGTCCCAAACACCCCCTTATAAACGTGACTCCCTTTGTTGAGGTAGTTTTTGGCTGCGGCTTGGCAAAACCCAAGCACCACGACCCTTTATTTTGTCACAGTCGGCCACAAACATCTCACCGAGACCTTAGGGTCTCGGTTTTCTCGTGAATCAAACAGAACCGCGACACCCCTGATTATTTTACTTCAAAATTCGTTTGTATGGAGATTATGACATGTTAATTTGTGATAAAGATGTAATGAAAAGAGGGAAAATGGTTACCGTTGTAGATTATTAAAGAAAGGATGAATGATACGAATTCTTGATGAAGACTTAAACCGTAACCCCCTTTTTTTCTTGCTTAACCCGGCGGCCACCACACAAAGTACACAAACCCTAATTACTTTTTTTTTTGTTTCTGATTTGATATGGAGGTTTGCCCTCCGTGTATATGTTTTTGTACCATAATGGGCTTGAGCCCAAAATCCCTCTTTTTTTTAAAAAACAAACCGGCCCCCTTTACTTTCATTTTTTTTAATACTTGTATATATAATTTCTCTTGTATATATAATTTCTCGCGTTTGTTTTCGTCAATAATTTCTACGTAAATAGTTTAAGTAAATAAACCGCGTATTTACATTTCCCGATTTAAATACGGGTTTTACAAACATCCTTGATGATGGATGATGACTGGGATACATCACCCTCATGTGCAGGTCTGTCAACGCCCAATTTAGCTGTGTCAGCGCCCAAAATTCTTCTGTCAGCGTCCAAATTCTCCTTGTCAACGCCCAAATTTCTTGTCTCAGCGCCTTTTGCAATCTCCTCCATCATGGCTGTAAATGATAAATTCAAGTTGGTAGGAGAAACTAAGGACGTATCAAAACCTGTTTGTTTCTTCAATGTTGTAAGGGCCTCAGCAACATCCAAAGATTGACCATCATGGCTGCCCTTATCACTCAGATTTATTGGATCTTCCTCCCCTTTGGAAGATTCCTCCATACCTCTCCTTGCACTGGCAGTCTCCAAAACAACAATCCTCTCCCTCAATTGCTTGAGTTCAAGGCCTTGTGAGCTGACAACTTGTACTAAGTCTGCATTTTGCTTTTGCAAGCTCATGTAGACTGCCGTCAATTCCATAAGAGTCATTGGTTCCAGTCTGCCCTCTTCTAAAATGAGGATTTGACCTCCCAAGTCAGATTCATTGGGCATGGATGAGGACTTAATGATGGTGGGACTGCCTTGGCCAGCATCTAAGCCAGAACCAATAGTCCCAGCCTCATCCATGTCACCAGCCACACTTGTGGTGGTGGTTCTCTCTGCTACATAGCTAGGAACACCAGAGGAGAACACTCCAGTAGTCCTTTGGCGTTTCATCAACCTATATTCAGGGGGTGTAGAAGATGGTGTGGAAGAATGAGTGGATGTGGGTTGGTTAAGGGGTGTTTGGGTTTGTGAAGGTTGTGTGTCAACGTTGGAAATAGGCACATCAACGCCAACATGTAATGTGTCAGCGTTGAAGGGTTCTTGGTCAATTTGCATATGTTCAGGGGAAGGTATTGGTTCAGGTATTGGATCAATTTGAGGTTGGGGGTCTGGTTGGGGTTGAGCTGCTGCAATAACAGCAAGCATAGCTTGGGTTAGGGGTAGGTCACGATGGGGTGGTGAGTTCATCTTCATAAAAATAGCTTTCTTTTGCACAGGGATCTCATAAAAATCATTATGATCCCTTGTGTAGTATCCTTGAACATCAAAAACCATTTGCAAAAATCGGGGATAGGCTAAAGTCATTTTGTTCCCCTTATTTTTACACATGCCCTCAAAAATCATTTTAGAATAATTAAATTTTTGCCTAGTTGCAATACACACAATGGCACTTGTAATAGATCTATTGATCTCATTGTGTGCAGTGCATTTGGGACTCAAACATTGAAGGAGGACATGTATGAGGTACTTCCAGGCTGGGGGAAACTCCTGTTTATGATACTTGTTTAGAGTACCTTCATCAGGAAAAGGATATCCCAAAGCCCTTAGACATTGTTCTATTTCATTAATGGGAAGGGTGGCTATACCATCAGCATCATCAAGATGCAAGGCTTGGCGTACCAAAGCCTCAGTAACCACCCAAGGTCTCCCATGAACAATAGAAGTCAATATAGTCACTCTATTAACTGTTGAGGAACTAACAGTGTTCCAAAACTGTTTAATATGTGTGACTGGAATGAGTGGTGCATGAGAAAGAGCATACCTTAAGGGGGATGCGTTCAAATACGCCACCATTTGTGTGTATTGGGGAAACAGAGCATCATCAGCATCAAGATATGCAATCATGTTGTGTTGGCTTCTGAACCCCAATTCCAATTCTGATGGTTTAAACTTTGGTGCCATTGTTGAAAGTTGTTAAAATTTAGTGATGAAGATGAACTTGATAAGAGAAAATTGTGTTAGACAAGAAATATAGATACCCTGTTTAAAAATAGGAGCCAAATTTATAGGAGAAGAAAATGCATGTGATAGGCCCAAAAATAGGCAAGTATTTTCAAAATGTAATCATGAAAATATTGAAAAATTATAAGTTTATCTCATGCATTAAATGAAAAGTAACAACTCCTAAAATTACGGCCTAAAAATATGTCAAAAAGTAACAACTGGGTAGGACCCATTGAGTGTCAACGGTCAAAAATAACCTATCAATGCCCAACGGCTATAATCTTGTCAACGTTTGCCTATAGCCATGTCAGCGTCTAAATTGGTCACAACAACGCTTGGAAAATACTTGTCAGCGTCCAAAAATAAAAATGTTTAAAAATGAAAAATGACCTTAACAAAGTAACTTATCCTAGAGAAGATAACCAAAAAGCTGATAATTATTATAGGGCGGCAAGCACTGTCCAGTTATGCACACTTGCTTAAGCAAGATAGACATAACAGTCCTCTAGTGTCCCTTGCTAACCAAAACTCTTAACAACCAAGTTACCTTATAAAATTCCTTGTTACTCCTAAGTAAATCCCATAACAAAATTATTCCCAAGTCTCCCAACAGACCACAACCAATTCTAGGCCAAAAATGTCTTGGCAGCATGCATAGTATATCAACTTTGCATGCTACAGTGCCTCATGATTTAGAAAAACTAACTCATACTCACCTGTGGACACAATCTAGAATTGTGATAAGAGTATCATATGGATACCCAAACATCCTAAAGGTTCCTAAAACCTCCCCTTAAACTATGATACATAAGTTGCCAAAAATTTTGCATGAACATAAAAAATTTATGTCAAGATAGGAATTAAAAATTCCAACCATCATCCATAAATAAAAACTTGTCCAAATGCTTCTCCATTGATCCATAAGCAACTCTGTATCCAATGGTATACTGCTAACACCATCTGCACATTTAGATTTGAAAACCACAAAACTAACATTGTTGCTAACAACGCCCCGATAACACATGACAGCGTTCAGGGAAGCTTTGTCAGCGTTAGACAATTATATTGCTGACAACGTTACAAAAACACTTATCAGCGTTCAAGCAACCTTTGTCAGTGTTAGAAAAATATAGTGGAAAATCTAAATCATCAATAAGACCAATAACAATGCATCATCCTGTACATACTTTTACAAAAAGACTCCAAAACACATATTATGTGAGATTGATCATTCCAATACTTGTTACCAAGTATTGAAACCTCTCAGCGTCAAAAGGTTTAGTTAGTAAATCTGATACATTTTCCTCAGTGTCAACCCTATCTGGTTGTATTAAACCTTTCTCAAAACAATCTCTTATAAAATGGTGTCTAATTTCTATGTGTTTAGTTTTAGAATGATGTACAGGATTCTTAATGATGCATAAAGTACTGTTATTGTCAACAAATATCTTGGTATGCATGAAATTACACCCATAGTCCAACAGCTGGTTCTGAATCCACAAAACTTGTCCACAACAAGCAGTTGCAGCCACATACTCAACTTCAGTTGTAGAATTAGCCACCAATGTTTGTTTCTTGCATTGCCAAGATATCAACCTGCTCCCAAGAAACTGACATCCACCAGTTGTGGATTTCCTATCAAATTTATCACCTCCATAATCACTATCTGAATATGCAATCAGCTCCAATGGTGAATCCTTTGGGTACCACAAACCAAGACCAGGATAGCATCTTAGGTACCTAAAGATCCTCTTCACAGCATAAAGATGACATTCTTTGGGAGTCACTTGATGGCGTGCACAAGCACACACAGCAAACATGATGTCAGGTCTGGAGGCTGTAAGACACATCAAGGATCCAATCATGGATCTATAATGCCTGACATCAACATCTTTCCCATCTCCAATCTTTCCCCAAGGGTGTTCTCTATCCATAGGAGTAGTAGCCCTCTTTTCATGTGGAGAAAAGCCAAACTTCTTCAAGATCTCAGCCACATATTTATCCTGGGAGATGAAGATACCATCTTCTTTCTGCTGAACTTGTAAACCAAGAAAGAAGTTCATCTCCCCCATAACACTCATCTTGAATTTGTCTGTCATAAGCTTGGAGAAATCCTCACTCATCTTTGGATCAGTAGATCCAAAAATGATATCATCAACATAGACCTGGACAAGCAACACATCCTTGCCTTTCTTCTTTGTAAATAGTGTCTGATCTATGGTGCCCCTCTTGAATCCATTATCCACCAAATAGGTAGACAAAGTACCATACCATGCTCTAGGGGCTTGATGAAGGCCATACATAGCCTTTTTGACTCTATAAACTTTATCTGGATTCTCTGGATCCTCAAAACCTAGAGGCTGCATCACATATACCTCCTCAACAATAGTTCCATATAGGAAGGCACTCTTGACATCCATTTGATAGACAGTGAAGCCCATGCAGGATGCATAGGCTAGAAAGATCCTTATAGCTTCAATCCTTGCAACTGGTGCAAAGACTTCCTCATGGTCTATCCCCTCCTCTTGTGTATATCCCTGAGCCACTAACCTTGCCTTGTTTCTGACCACAATGCCTCTTTCATCTCTCTTGTTCCTTAGAACTCATCTTGTCCCTATAGGTCTGACATATCTGGGACAATCAACCAGCTCCTAAACATCCTGAATTGCAAATTGGTGAAGCTCATCCTGAATTGCAAATTGGTGAAGCTCATCCTGCATTGCTTCCACCCAGCTTGGTTCTTTGAGAGCATCAAATATTTTCTTGGGTTCCTGTTGTGACAGAAAACAGGCAAACAAACATGCTTGCACAAGAGGGGTATCAACCTTCTTGTGTATATTGGCAATAAACCCACCAAGACCTTGATGAGATCTTCTAGTCTGAACTGGAGTCATAATATCACCAATGATTTGAGAAGTGGGGTGATTCTTCATTGTGGAAGTGAGAACTTCTCCTTCAAAAAGTATGGTGTCCTCAACCTCATGCTCCATGTTGCCAATATCTTCTTCATCAGACTCTCTTTCATCAACATGAGGATGAACCTCTTCATATATATTAGAAGGTTCACCTTGTTCAAAAATGGAAGAGAAAAGATGTGCAGAAGTGTTGTCAACGCCTGAACCTTGTTTGTCAGCGCTTGGGCTAACAACGCTTGAACTATTGTTGTCAACGTCTGAACCATCAACGTCTGAATTGGTCTTGTCAGCGCTAGATTTGCCTTTGTCAACGCCTGAAAGACCATGCATGTTTGCATCTGGTGGTACTTGGAAACCACCATTATCTTTTCCAGCAGCAGCAAAAGCATCTGTCCAAATGGGAATTGTAACATATTCTTGGATAGGAGATGTCTTTTCTGCTTGTGATCCAACCTTTTCATGAACCTGAGTACCTGAAACATCAACAACTTGTTCCTCCATAACATTTTGAAGTTACCTTCACAATGTCTGGATTAGTGACAGGCATATAATTTAAAGTTCTAGATAAAGGTTCCAAGTCAAACAACCAATTAGGACCACGTTCAGGATCACTGGGTTTATTTTCTAAAAACCTAACATGTACTCTTTCAAGTATACGTTTTTCCTCTTTAAGATAAACCCTATATCCCTTGCTCTGCACTGAATACCCCATGAAGTAACCCTCATCACCTTTTGCACTAAATTTCCCTAAGGCATCACTAGTATCTAAAACTACTACATGACAACCAAAAGGTCTGAGAAAACCAATATTAGGTTTTCTTCCCCAAAGTAACTCATAAGGTGTTTTGTTCTGAATTTTGTTAACTATTGCTCTATTTTGAACATAACAAGCTGTATTAACAGCCTCAGCCCAAAAGGCTATAGGAAAATGAGCATCAGCCAACATTGTTCTGGCTGCTTCAATTAGGGTTCTATTTTTCCTTTCAGCAACCCCATTTTGCTGTGGGGTTCTAGCAATACTAAATTTCCTAGTAATTCCTTTCCTGGCACAGAAATCATCTAGCTTCTTATTCCTAAATTCACCACCATTATCACTCCTAAGAATTTTAACTTCATTGCCAGACCTCTTCTCAATATGAGTGATAAAATCAATTAGAATATCAGCTGTGTCACTCTTCATAGCTAAAAAGAATGTCCAAGTAAACCTAGAGAAGTCATCTGTGATGACAAAGCAATATGTCTTACCATTCAAACTTTCTATATTAGTTGGACCAAAGAGGTCCATGTGTAGCATATGAAGAGGTCTAGAACTAGTATGCACCTGTTTGGACTTGAATGAGACCTTGTGCTGCTTGCCTTTAAGACATGCAACACAAGAGTGGTCATTGTGGAAGGCCTTCTCAGGCAAACCATCAACCAAGCCAAGTCTTACAAGCCTATTTATATTCTTAAAATTTATGTGCCCTAGTCTCCTGTGCCACAAATTACTCTCATCTACTGAAGCTTTAGCATAAAAACAAGACATATTACTATTCATTCTAATCCCATTCAGATTTACATTATATATGTCTTTATGCCTAGGTGTTCTATACTCAATATATTTCTCATCAGGGATCTTATAATCCTTACTTAACACCAAACACTCAGTATCAGTAAACATAACTTTATTTTTGTTATCACAAACTTGTGATACACTAAAAAGATTGTAATCAAGTTCTTTTACCAAAAATACGTTTTCAAAACGCAAGTTCTTGGTGGGAAGGGTTCCTTTGCCTGTGATAGTACCATATCCGCCTCCAAAGTAAACCTTATCACCATCTTTAATGGGAGTGAAGTTCGTCAAATAGTCTTCCTTCCCTGTCATGTGCCTTGAGCATCCACTATCCCAATATCCAGAATCATTGACCTGTCTTTGAATGCCCTGCACATAAAGAAAACAAATTAGTTTTCTTTGGGAACCCAAGTCTTAAAAGACTTAGATTCATCTGGTTGTTCAATAAGAACAGACTTAGTTCTCACAACAACCCCATTTTCATCTTTCTTAGGATGAAATACCCAGTTAACCCCAATAGGTTTTGTAATGACCTTTGAAATGTAATTAAATCTATTGCATGTCATTGAAATCCCATTATCATTAGGGCTTTGATCTTTCTTGGGTCTCCATGTTAAGCTTGAAGAAGCTTTAGACCCCTTACCCTGTGGTTGCAAATATTTAGGTCTGGTCACGTTTCTGTCAGCGTTGGAATTGGTCTTGTCAACGCTGAGATTACCCTTGTCAGCGTTGAACCTAGGGTTTGCTACAGAAACCCATTGCCTATTTGACCAGGTGTTTGTCTTTTGAATTGGTCTTTGTCCATGAGTGTTAGACCCTCTAGTAAAGAATGGGACAGGTCTAATCACTTGTGGACTTTGCTGCACACAAGGTTTGGGTCTGACAACGTTTGACTTTCTAACAATGTTGACTTTGTTCCTGTCAGCGCTGGCTTTAGGAGCGTTGACACACTTGTACGCCAAGTGTGAAAAGCTACCATAAGTGTAACAAGCTTTTCTAGACACAACCTTAAGTCTAGAAGAGAAGAAGCCTGTTCCATTATTGCTAACTTGGCTCTTGGGTGACCTAGTATTCCTATACATCTCTGCATATTTAATGCTAGGTTTTCTATCAGTGTTTGAGCCTAGGTCAACAGCTTTACCAGTGACTGGGTTTGTAACCTTAATGGGAGTTGACTCATTGGGACTTTCACATAGTAAGCAACCCTTAACAAACAAAGTAAGGTTAGCTTTCTTCCATTCATTCACATCAGTCAACTTTTGTTGGTACTCTTCAACTGGAGTGACAACTCTTGGTGGAGGAATGAATTCCTCCTCTTGGAATTCTGGCAAACCAGTCCAAGATAGGTCCTTTTGTTGGACACCATAGAAGTCACCAGCAGGTGATGGAACCAAAGAGTAATCATTCATCCCAATCCCAGTCATGTCCTTAGGATCCCTTTGTTTACCCACACAGTCTCCTAGAGTTTGAGTGGCTCTATCAAATCTTTGAATTTTAAGGCCAACATTATCTTTATTCTTAATGGCCTCATCTAATTTAGCCTGTAACTCACCATTAACCCTTTCCATGATGTTTCTAATATCCATACTAGCATTTAACTTATGTTTTAAGATATTTATTTTATCTTTTAAGTCAAATTCCATTTTCTTGTATTCAGAAACGGTTTTCTCAGTTTGAGTGAGAGCAACTTGGTAATTAGACAGTTTGCACTTTTTAGTACTCACATCACTTAATAATCTTAACACCTCTTTGTTAAGTTTCTCAGTGTTTAACCTACAACCTTTACTACAAAAAGCATCATTGTATACCTCATTATCAGATGAAGAGGAGGAGTGTGCCATGAGAGCATATTCAACATGCTCTTCTTCTTCAACCTCAGCAACCAAAGCTTTATCCTCTTCAACATTCTTAGCCAGATAGCTCCAATCCCATCCCATACCATCAATTCCTTGAACTACAACCATGGCTTTGGAATCCTGAGCTCTAATAACCTGACTTGAGGGTTTACCAACATCAGATCTTCTAGGAGATCTGCATTCCCTCATGAAGTGCCCCATACGATGGCAATTGCAGCATTCAACTTTGGATTTATCAAATCCAGCTGTGTCTTTTGCATTGAAGGTCATCTTCTTCTTAAACCTTCTGTTCCACCTATTTGCTCTTATACTAGCAAGAGCCATGTTCCACTTAATGTCCATCTCTTCCAAGTGCTCATCACTTATCTGCTCAAGGTCCTCATATGTAATCACTGAACCATTGGGTAAAGAAGCAATATAAGCACTTACAGTATCCAAATCTAAACCAGCAGGTTTAACTCTTGGGGAGTCACTTTTGAATGTGTCAGCGTCTGAAAAGGAGACGTTGACAGGACTTGTTCCAGCGCTGACACAAGATGATCTAGTAACTGGATGCATGAAAGAGTCCTTCTGATTGAGTTGACCTTCACTATGAGAGAAAAAGGCCATGTTACTGTTGGTAGACTTGCTTCCATGCTCTAAAAGAGTTTCATCTTCCAACAACCTCAGTTTGTTGTAGATGTCATCAAACGTGGAACTCTTGTAAGTATTATTGGCAAGAATAGATCTTGCCTCAATCTTCCATGCCTCACCAAGACTTTTAAGAAAGGTAGCATTAATGTCAACATCACCAAGTTGTGTCCCCATGAAGGACAACTTGCTTGTAATGTCAAGCAATCTGTTTCTCACACTACTCAGTTTCTCATTGGGTTGAGCCTTGAAGACAGCATAATCATGCATGAGTTGCTTTTTCTTCTCTTCCTTAGTGTCTGCATTGCCACCATATGCAACTTCAAGAGCTTCCCAAAGATTTTTAGCAGATTCATAGCCTCTATATTTATGCTGGTTCTCTTGTCCCAAAGAGACTTTCAGAATATTTAGGGCTTTCATGTCGACCCTTTTCTTTGCTATGTCATCAGCAGACACAGCTCTACCATCTCTAGGTTTTTCTTTCTTATCTTCTTCAGAACATCCAGCAACAGCTGATCTTTGAGTAATAGCATCAGCAATCTTTTGGGCTTTATCGAATGTGTTTCCATATTCAATGATCTCCCAGAGTGTGTAGTCAAAGATTCCCAGATATTGCTCAAAGTTGAATTTCCACAAATCAAAGTTGGTTGCATCAAGCATGGGAATCCTGATGTTTGGTAAAGATGAGGAGGAGGAGGTTATTGCTTCAGACATGATGTTGTTAGGGTTTTTGAGAAAATTAGGGTTTTGGTGATTTTTAGGGTTCTTGTGTTCTTTAAGATCAAAAGTTCCTCAACAAGCTCTGATACCACTTGTTGATCCCAAACTTAGATCGATTTAGCTTTATGTATACGAGATTAGATCAAGTAATACACTTAGAGAAACCTTTGTATATGCTTATGATAATCTAAGTGTTATGCGGAATTAACACTTAAACAAGAACACACAATGATATAAACAAACTTTCACTTTGATTAATGATATCAAACTTGCTTACAATAAAAGTAGTTTACGAATGAAAACTTATATTAAACATAAACCTAAAGGTCTTCTTTTATAGACATAAGAAGCCTTGTACAATAATCTACGTATCAGCTATTCTAGGTAAAGATAAATATAGAAAATACATTGTTGTTCCTATCTTTACTAGAAGTAATCTAGAATACAATAAACGCGTAGAGTATATCTTCCCATCAGTGCTTGTCTTCAATGTGTCAACGCTTGACTTTATCTTGTCAACGCTTGAGCTGTCAGCGCTTGTTTTGTTTTTGTCAACGCTTGTTTTACTCTTGTCAGCGCTCAAGTGATCTGGCCTTAATTTATTCCCAACAGCTCTCACCATTAGAAGCTTCAAATATGGTACAAGTGTTACCACTTGATTCCAAAAACCCTATTATAAGCTATGAAGAAGATGAATGTGGGTTTTGGAAGATTGGCAGGTATGGAAAAGAGGTTCACACTTTTACCACCCGTATATCTTTGTTTGCAAGTTTTGATAGAGAAGACTTGGTAGACCTATGGAGGTTGTTAGAGGCCAAGTATGAGACTGAAGCTCCCACTTCAGTCAATGGAATAAAACTGTGGTCAACATTCAATAGAATGTGTGGACCAATTGATGAAGATCCTGCTATTTGGAAGGATCTTGAAGATGATCTCAGTGGTCTTCAATGGAGGTTATATTCAGCTGCTGGAGTATATTATTTGAGTTCTACAAAGTTTGCTGAATATCTACTTGTAGATGGTCAGTATTTCATGTCCAAGGAAGTCTTGGAGAAGATGAAGAATACTCAGCTGGAAATTGATTATTCAAGTGACGTGGCCAAAGATTTGATCAGATTTATTTATTACAAATATGAGAAGGTTTGTAAGATTCCTCCTAGTTCTTAATGTTTATTCAGAAACTTGATTACTAGAGTAGATATCAAGTTTAGGGGAGGATTGTTGGGAATAAATTATAGCCAGTCTACTTGAGCGCTGACAAGAGTAAAACAAGCGTTGACATGAGTAAAACAAACGCTGACAGATCAAGCGTTGACAAGAAGAAGTCAAGCGTTGACACATTGAAGACAAGCACTGATGGAAGGATATGATCTACACGTTTATTATATTCTAGATTACTTCTAGTAAAGATAGGAACAACAATGTATTTTCTATCTTGATCTTTACCTAGAATAGTTGATACGTAGATTACTGTACAAGGCTTCGTATGTCTATAAAAGAAGACCTTTAGGTTAATGTTCAATATAAGTTTTCATACGTTAAACACTTCCATTGTAAGCAAGTTTGATATTATTAATCAAAGTGAAAGTTTGTTTACATCTTGTGTGTTCTTGTTTAAGTGTTAATTCCGCATAACACTTAGATTGTCATATACATATACAAAGGTTTCTCTAAGTGTATTACTTGATCTAATCTCGTATACATAAAGCTAAATCGATCTAAGTTTGGGATCAACATAATAAACTGTTATCCAAACACCCCCTTGACTGATTTTAAACCCACAACCAAACACCCCCTTACTGCCAGTTTTCCCACTGGCAGTTAAATGTTTCCCTTGCTGCCCTGCGTTCCCCCTGACAGGCTGACCTCACCACTAGCTGCAGCCAGTGGTTCCCCCCGCTAGGCTGCTATTGCCGCCGTTAGTACAAAACCCAACCAACACCCAATAGGGTTGCGGCTGGTGGTCAGAAACCATCACCGAGACCATGAAGGGTCTCGGTTTGCGTGCCAAACGACCACAACAACACCCAAAACACATCCCACCTTATTATAACTCTTGTAACATGTTTAAAAATCTTAAGATACGCATTTTTGATCAATTAACCAAAGAGGAAAAGTGATTAAAACGAGTTCTAGGGTTTACCTTGTTTCGTTTAGGGTTTGGGGATGACAAAACATGAATTACATCTTGATTACTTGCATCCAAAACGTGTCTGCCCTTGATTCTTGATGTTTACCCGTCGGCAAAAAAAGAGGCAAAGAAGAAAACATACGGCTGTATTTAGTTTTAGGGTTTTAGAATGTTTTGTGTTTTGTCAAAAAATAAAAATACCCCCCCCCCCCCCCCCCCCCCCCCCCCGTCTGTTTTGGTTATACACGCCTCAAACAATACACTTGGGCTTTGAGCCCAAGTCCTTCCTTTTTCTTCTTTGTCTAAAACAGCCCGAAAACATTTTACTTTGATTAAATCGCATCTCGTTAAAATAGTACGCGTAAGTGAGTATTAAATGTCGCGACTTTCATAGTTTATTTATATACGTGACAAAAGTAAATATTACGTACGTAATTACTTGTCGTGTAATTTAATATACGTAGTAATAATAATAATCGTTTAAATGTCCGCGATTACGTGTTATATAGTTTACGTAATTTAATTCGTTTTCGGTCGTGACTCAATATATTTATTCGTGTTCGTAATAAATAAATATACGTAATTAATATTAGCTCGTGCTTAATTACGTCCATGATAACATGATCGCATGTTCGTGATTAGTTATTGTCAAATAATTATTGCGTGTTCGTGTGTAGTAAATACTTATCGTGTTCTAACACGTACGTAATACGTAAAATCCTAACACGTAATCGTAATCATGCTACAATAGGAAAGTTTTAATCTAGTACGTACGATCTAAAGGGTACTATTAATGGTAAAAGCATGCGGGTTTTACAATTTCTAAAACCGATTTGGGAGAGAAACATGTGTGCACGCATGAATCATGGAACTTTTGAAGTCGGGTAGCTCCCCCTCAACAATATATATGTGTCTTGAACAAATATTTGACAAAATTTTGGAAAAACGACACCACAAAATATGTTGAGGTACGGAGTTGAGATGCCTTATCCGATATAGTATATTACATATGACAATTTTAAACCATTTTCGGAATATGTTGGATACATAAAATGTGACAATATATGAGATGTACCCAACAAAATTAAAGGCTTTGATTTTAAAACGCTCCCCCTAAAAAATTGATCCAAGTAGCATATGACAATTTTGAGATATAAAAACCATTTTATGAGGAAGGGATTGTTGAACATACAATTTTGAAAGATTAATAAAACCTTTTGAGAAATTCTTGAAAAAATGTGTCCAACGGTTTTAAAATAATCATGATAGAAGACTTCTCTTCTATTGCTTATAGAAAGCGCACTGAAACGTGCACTTCCCTTTCGGGTCCGTTTTTCATGAGCTCAAAACTTTGATTGTTTTGTGACTAGTTCATGACCGAGAAAAATAAATTTCCCGTTGTGAAGGATAAGTTATCGTCCGTGATAAACTTTCCTTAAGTTGAAGTTCGAGTTCTAAGCTGCCATTTACTTAGAAATCGTTTTTCATGAACATAAAAACTTTGAATGTTTTTATGAGAAGCTCATGCCCGAGAAATATGAATTTCTCGTTGAGAAGGATAAGTTACCGTCCTTGATAAACTTTCCTTATTTGAGGTCCGATTCCTAAGCTGTGATGCGCTTAGAAGTCATATCCACGAGCTTAAAACTTTTTGAATAGTTTTATTGTAAGCTTGTGTCCGAGAAAATCGAATTTCTCATTTTGAGGATAAGTCATACTCGGGATAAACTTTCCTAAAATGGAAGAACGAGTTCCAGTCTATAATTTAACTTCAATTCATTACACGAGCTTAAAACTTTTGAATAGTTTTAAGAGAAGCTCGAGGCTGAGAAATATTAATTTCTCGTTTTGAGGGTAACTTATCGTTGAAGAGATAAAGTTCCCTTTCTTTGACGTTCGAGTTACAGTATGATATGTGACTGTAAGTCATTTTGAATCTTACTTGTGAAACCCCTAAGACACATATTTCTCTGATATCTGCTTCTTTGGCAACCAAACTCTGAGAGTGTCTTTTGTTGAACGGTATGAATATGGAAAACCTTTGTGTTCTTGTTGAACCTTTACTTTATTACCATCACTTTTATCAGTAGTTTGTATGTTTGCATGTGGGTTAGTGATATCTTTGTGAGAACCGTGTTGGGGTTCACCTTGAACCTTTTTCGTGCTAGAGGTAAATATCTTTCCAGTAGGAACCCACCTAAGACCAATTGTTTTAAAGGTTCTACCCGTTGGTGTCCACCTAAGACAGGGTCTAGGAGTCATAGATTTCTCATGCACAACGGAAGACTTAGTTGGAGAACCTATTTCCTGTAGGGTTCCGTCTTTGAGATACTCTAGCTTTGTGGTTCACCTTGTTCAGGACTTGCGTTATACAATCATCATGAATGGCATTAAACACGCATTTGTTACATTTCTTGCAAACAAAGTGCTTAGCATCTGAGAAGGCTCTAGAGTTCCTAGGGTTGGCTGAATTGTGAACATCATAGAAGAGTCTAGAAATTCCTAGATGTGTGAACAACGCTCCTAGGTTTTTGTTTTGTCCTATCTCTTGCTTGTGTATTTTTCTTAGCATCCTCTAAATAGCGTTTATGACCCGTGTCATTTAAACTATGACTAGGCATGTTCTTGGAACTATTTCTAGAGTTGCTTGAAGCATTCATGTGATCGGGTTTTGCAGACGCAGTTTGTCTTAAGGATGGTCTAGACTGTGGAGTGACTGGTTTTGGCAAATTGCTACGCATGTCAGCTTGGGAGGCAAACCTCGGGTTCGACATTTTAGGTCGTTCAGATTTAAACGCATTCGGTTGTCTAGCAACTGAGCGGTTTTTGATTGGTTGAAAAGGAGGTTTCCCCAAGACACACTATTTTGCAAACTTAGTATCCACACAATTTCCTTTAAACTTCCTTAATTCATTTTTCGCAGCTGTAAGTGCAAAAACCTTTTCCTGAATCTGAGCTTTTAATTGCCCATTTTGTAGAAGTAATTGAGCGACACTGTTCTAACTTAATGTTCATATTGTCAAATATGTCGTTATCAGCATTCGCGTCATTACTTTCTACAGTGTTGATAGGTTGCACAAATATTTCACTTAATGAAGCATGCGGAGGACTTGGATTTGAAGAAGCCAACTTCGATTCTAACAAATTTATTTGTTTCACAAAATGTTCTTTTTCCGCATTAAAGTCTTGAATCTTACGATCCAGTTTTTGATCAAGAACAACATTTTCTTTTTCAAGTTTTTGAATATAAGCTTCAAATTTGTCACTTTTGTTTGGGAAATCGAGTTTGGCATCTTCAAAATCTTTTGTCTTCTGAGCTAACAGAATTTCAAGCTCGTGAATCTTAGAATCAACATCTTGGACACTCTCTCCTCCATTAGTACTTGTATCTGATGAATCAGGTGTGGTATTGCTATCAACCTTTTCCACTAGATACGTGTCAAAAATGGGTTCAGATTGCTCAGTATGTTGATAAACATCATATACATCATTTAATTGTACATTAGCCATTGAATAATCATAAAAAATGGGTCTGATATCCGCATCATTGGTTGTGTGATCATTCCCTGAGTTGTTGCTGGTATGCTGCTTTTCGGATTTTGTCCCGCTGCTTTATGTATCAACCGAACAAGCATCCAATGCTTGACCCTTATCGACGTTGATGTCTGTCGTCGGCATCAGTCTTTGATTCACCCTTCGTTGAAATTGCTTTTGATGGCGTATTCTTTCAGCAATTGACTTCTTTAGATTACTCAAATGTTGAAGAAGTGTCTCTTTAAACGCTTGAGGATCTATGAGACTATATTTGGTAAAGTATGTACTCGCGAACTCTCGATCGTTGTTTGATAAGACACTTGAGTCAATGAATTGCTGGAACTGAATGTTGAGAGATAAAAGGATGTCCATTGATACAGTCTCGTGAAGATAATCTCTGTTAAGTTCGAGTTGAAGATGGTCCACATTAAATAGCATCGTTCTGATGAATGTCTCAACATCTTGACCAAATAGTGGAACGAATACCCGTTTGAATCCAATTTCAAGACGAGTGCCTTTTAGGTCTTCTCTTAAAAGAACCTGTAGGTGTGACTGAAGCAACTTTAAATGTTCCATGCATCGCTCTTTTGCTTTCGACATCTTGTATTTGATTGCATGAACATTTTTGGTCGTAGAATCCTTGTTTGTAGGTTTACTGATTGGAGTCTCAGTATATGTGTGAACCTTTGGATTCTGCATCATCTCTTTACTCACCGCATTCATAGACGTTGTTGTTGTGGAATCTATTGTGTTGAAAATGTCCATTGAGTGGATGTAGTAAGAGGATATGGTGTATGTGGATTATGGATCTTAGTGGATGTGTTGTGATGAGGTGTGGTTAAAATTTCGTAGTGTTCCGAGAATCTTCAGTCCGACAATAAATTCCTCAGTCCGACAAAACGGTAAGCCGAAAAATTTTGAATCGCCATATTTTGAAATTGAGTTAGAAATAGCCAAAAACTAGTAGGGAAAAAATTTGATTTTACTTGACCTAAAATTTTTAACTCTTTTTTTCTTTTATTATTATTTTTTTTGGTAAACTATGATCCGGGACAAGTCTAGAGGGTGGCTAAGTGATGCAGGAGTATTATTGAGATTATTATTTTATTTAGTTTCCTTATTTTATTTTCCTAGAATATTTTGTTAACTTTTTCTTCAAGTTTAGTTTTCCTATAAAATTAGGACTTGGGTTTATTGTATGGAATTATTATGAAGCTATGAATAAAAAAATAGAGACTTTTAGTCATTTGTTAATCAACTTAAATCCAGGTTAGGGTTTATTGTTTGATTTCATCCAAATAATCGGGTATTCGCTGAATCAACGATTGTTGGAGTTACCTAATTATCGATATTCTTTTTGAATCAACGATAGTTGGAAAGATTGTTTCTGGCATTCTTTGGAATCAACAGATTCAATTATCTATATTTGTTATTTTGTTATTTCAAACTACATCAGTTGGTAATAAGTGTGAAAACACTTATCCTTTTACTACTTAATTATAATAATAACCAAGCCAAAACGTGTATTTTATGTCGTAAATATCGGAATTATGCGTGATTTGTATTTTTGTTGTGATTTAGGATCAAAATGTGAAAAGGGAAGAAAGCATGGGCTTTCACGGGCTTTTATCGAAGAAAAAGACGAAGTCAAAAGATCAAGAGTGCAAAAAGAACGGAAGTCCAAGGCCTATTCTGAAGATTTGTCGATGAAAAGTCTAAAGACGGAAGTTTAATAAAGCCGAAGAACTCAAGTCTAATTAATGAAGAAATTACAAGACGAGTTTAATTAATCCCGAGACAAAGTCGAAAAAGTCAAAGAATTTAGAAGACGAAAAGACGAGAAAGAAAGAAAGAAGGAAGCTTCCAACACATGCTTACCTCCCTAATCTCTTATAAATAGAGACATTTTCACCTCATTTAGTTTTGTTAGCTATTTTGACAAACTAGTCTTCCACCATTTTCATTACTTGCACCTTTTAATTTCTTGTCATTTTACTTAATTCTTCTTTAATTTCTTGCCTTTAATTCCAAGTAAGTTCTTTAATTTTGTTGTTGAATCTTATTTTTAATCAAGCTTTTCATTATCATTCTTATTCTACTTTTCTTGTCTTTGATTTGTTTTTAATTCGGATTAAGCATTCAATTTGCTTAATCTTATTGTTTATTTGATAAAAAAAGTTTACCTTTTTATTCGTTTATAGGCTTTTATACGATTTAAGCTTTAAGCTTGACATACTTATTGGCTTATTTTGTATTTAGCTTATTAGTTTTAAAGTTTTCTTAAAAGTTTTATCTTTTTAAAGTCTATTTCATAAAGTTTTCGTATTTTGTGTCTTGAAAGTCTTTAAATTTTTGCTTATTTTGTCCGTCTTATTATAGTTTGATAAAGGTTAGATTTGTGCTTATTAAAGTTAGCTTATTTAGTTTTGCTTATTGCGAATTTCACTCTATCGGAAAGGAAACTATTGGATTCCGACAGCTTGCACTTATTCTGATCGTGACAATCGGAATAGGGGTTTGAGATTCCGACAGCCTATTGCGATCAGTATTCAGATAGTTTTTCCCCTTATTCCGATCGTGATTGCGATCGTATATTGCGACGGGTCTTACGGTTTTATTGCGACGAAGTGCTGCCAAATTTTTGGTAGTCATATTCCGATGCATTATTTTGATAGCTTGATTTGTTCTATATTTCGATAGCCTTAGTTTTTACTTATTCCGATAGATTTGTTTTTAAGTATTCCGATAGCTTTCATTTTAGTTATTCCGATACTTTAGTTTTGTGTACATTCCGACAGGCCCACATTCCGATTATCATTCCGATAGAGTGGTAAGTGTATTCCGACCGAATTCCGCTAGGTGGATTCCGATGGAGTTGGTTTTGTTTTAATATTTTGTCTTAGTTTAATTTTTAAGTTTGCTTTATTTTAAGTTTTCAAATTGTCATTTTTATTACACTGTATAATTTACTTCTCGTCGAGTTTTAATTTTACGTCATTTAATTTCTCGTCATTTACTTTTAAAGTTTTAAATATTGCACCATTTATGTTAAATTAGTTTTAGTTTTAATTACCCGTCATTTACTTTAACGTTTTGTAATTTAATTCTACTACAACGACCAATCTATTATTTGTTTCACCAAAAGACGACTGAGTCGCACGTTAACCAGTAATCAATTCGAAGAGATCGGACGATAAAATTTTATACTTGGAAAATCCTTGTATTAAATGGCGCCGCTGCCGGCTCTTTTCGTAAAGATTAACGGTTTTCTGTGAGAGACGCGTTGAATTTTGGGATCCGTTCACTCGTGAACGTTATTTTTTGTGTCAAAAAAAAAATTCAAAAAATCATAAAAATTAAAAAAAATTCAAAAATACAAAGACATAAAAAAACATATAAAAAGCATTTCTTTTTCAAAGTTTTGCACCAAAAATATTTTAATTTTACAAGTACATATATATTCTCTATTTTCTTTGGTATCTTTTTCTTTTTCTTTTGCAGGTGTATGCGTACTAGATCTTCAACTTATTCAGAGCCCGAGACTCGTGAAGATTTAGATATGGCTGGTGTGCACAACAAAAATAATCCACCCCACCCCAACATGAATAACAACAACAATGTTCCCCACCCGATCTTCGAACGATGGAGGAGCTGTGTCAACCTACGATGAATGGACGAGGAGGACTGATTGCGCCGATGCAAATCACGGCTCCAGAGTTTTCGTTGAAGCATCACATGATCCAACAAGTTCAAAATACTTGTCCATTTCGCGGATTGCCGGATGATGATGCCAACAAACACCTCGACAAATTCATTACCGTTACTCAAAGAATGAAGTTGCCCGATGTTACTATGGATTTTCTTCGCCTTCGCCTATTTCCACACACCTTATCCCACCATGCCGAAAAATGGTTTGATCGTCTTCCGAAGAATTCAATTCATACTTGGGATGAGACGACTCAATGCTTTTTGTCGCGCTACTTTCCACCATCCATGGTCACGAGCCTTCGAAATCAAATTAGTGGATTTACGCAAGAACCTGATGAATCACTTTTTGATGCTTGGGAATGATATAATGTTTTGATCGATCGATGTCCAAACCACAACATGCTCCCCGTTACCTTAATTGATACTTTCTACAATGGTTTAACTTTTCATGATCGTGATACGATTAATGCAGCCGCCGGTGGCACATTTATGAAAAGAAGACCCGAGGAGTGTAGAGAGCTTATCGAGAACATGACTACTCATCACAAAAATTAGGATTCATCCGCATCTTCAAGGAATAACCCGAGAGTCAATGTTTCTTCTACTTCTTCAAACCCTGATATCACCGAATTGACCCGCGTAATGGTCGAAATGAGTAAAAATATGCAACTCTTGGCTACAAATCAACAACAACAAGTTAAAGTTGTAGCACTTTCTTGTGAGATTTGCGGGGGTCCTCATTCATACACTGATTATCCTTCTACTCATGACAATCCGGAAAACTTGTATACGGCTTATGGTAACTATTCAACGGAAAGCTACCAAGCCCGACCTCAAGGTGATCGTAACTTGCTAAGTTACCGTTCTAACAACTTTCTTGCACCCGGTTTTTCTCCTCAAAACCACAACCCCAACAACTACAATAGAATCAACCCAAACCCACCTCAAGCTTCTAATCCTTATCACCCACCCGCTCAACAAGCACGACCCATTAATCAAGATGTTGAAGCTTTCATGAGGACCCAAGGAGAGAAAATCAAGAAACTACAAAGCCAAATTATCAACTTGAAAGGAGATATCACTAAGCAAGGTAATGATATTAGATCCGAGCTTCGACATGATATACAAACCTCTTTTAGCACTCAAACAAATGATTTGAAGAATATGATGGCTAGTTTCTTACCAACTACTCAACCCTCTACTTCGGGCTCTCTTCCTTCAAATACCGTCACCAACCCAAGAGCGAATGTGAGTGCTATTACTACACGCAGTGGAGCAACCTTAGTAGGACCATATACCCCTCCCCCAGTTACTCCATCTACACCTCCTCCACCACCATTTATCCCTCCTACTCCCACGCCTAGTATTAGTTCTCCATTACCGTCTCCACCTCTACCAGCAGAAGTTCCCAAGAAAAACCCTTCACTAACCCCACCCTCCACCTGTAAACCTTCAACATCTCAACCTTTACCACCTTCCACCTATAAACCCAACATCCCTTATCCTTCTCGCTTAGACAAGAGCAAATTTCTTACTAAAGAGGATGCTCAAATCACTTCTTTTCTTAAGATGATATCACAAATGACCTTCAACATTAGCCTCGTTGAAGCACTTGTCCAAATGCCGAAATTCGTCAAAGCATTCAAGGAAATGCTTAACAAGAAGGAAAAGATGGCTGAATTTGTCAACAAACGCTTAAATGAAAACTGTTCTGCAGTCATTCTTAAAGAACTTCCAGAAAAACTTGGAGATCCCGTTCGTTTTGTGTTGCCTTGCATTTTTAACAAAACCGAAGAATTTGCTGTCTTAGCTGATCTCGGGGCAAGTATAAATTTGATGCCTTTAAGTGTTTGGAAAACACTATCATTCCCCGATCTTACACCAACAAAGATGACTCTTAAACTATCAAATCGTACTCTCGCTTACCCCGTTGGTATTGCTGAAGATGTATTTATTAAAGTTGGCACCTTCACTTTTCCGATCGACTTTGTTGTTGTTGATTATGAAATGGACCCTCGTATTCCGTTAATACTTGGTCGGCCATTCTTGAGAACCGGAAAAGAATTAGTCGATGTTGCCGAAGGTGAGTTAATCTTAAGGGTCGGGAATGATGTACAAGTGTTTAAAATGGGGAAGATCACAACCAAACCCAATGGAAGAGAATCAGCGAATATGATTAATGTGCTTGATGATTTTGTCGTCTACAACAATCCTCTTTTCGATATCTGTTATGACAATCCACTTTTCCAATATAATGTGGATGATTCTCTCTCTAATTTAGATCCCCCACCAATATATGAATCTCTACCAACCTATAATGACTATGATGATGATTCTAGTTCTGATATGGATGATTCTGATGATTTTTCTTCTGAGTATAAAGACATGCCAACTTATGATGACTTTGATGATGTTGATACTCTTTCGAGTGATTCTTCACATGATGAAGATCCTCCACCAACAAATGTTGATCCTACTTTGGACGACTACTCATTTGAGGAAGATTTTGCTACTTTTCTCAACACTTACTTCCCAAATGAGAGTGATTCTCCTCCTTTGGACTTTGATGATTATGGTCTTTATCCTCCTTTGGATAGGAAGAAACCCGTTTCAAAGGAGAAGAAGCCGACCGACACCGATATCCGTAGTACCTATGTCTTGACACCTCTTCATCCACCTTCTAAGGATGAAATTGTGAGATTTATGAGCGGATCTTCTTCAAGGTCTACTGAGCCTGAGTGTTATTTTCCCCTAAAGGAAAAGGTGTTCGATCCCGGCATTGCAATTTTTAAGCCATCTCAGTATCCATCTGATGAAATAAAAGGAAAGATTTTTGGACCTTGTATAGATATGCTTGCACTTCATCCTACTTGCTACCACCGTGCTCCATCTTTGCTTAAGGGAACCTTGCCTACACTACTTTGGCTTGCATTGTTCGCCTTAAGCTTATGCTACTTGATGGACGAAAACCATGTATTTGATCCTGGTGGATGTGTTTCAAGCTTCTTCCTTTGATAATCAAGGTCGAGTCAGGCTCACGAATCGGTTAACAAAAACAAGCTCTTCTCGGGTGGCAACCCGTAGTATCTATCCTTTTTCTTTTGTTTTTATAATAAGTGTAGGGGGAGACCCTACCATGTGTTTGTTGTTTTCTTTCTTATCATGTGCATGGATTCGAGCTTTCAAAGATCCATTCTTGATGACTTTTGACGACCCGTGATTCCGTGTTCACGTCTTCTCGGTTTTATCCTAAACTCGTTTGATTCACTATTTTATATTCTTCAATATTAAAATAGGAATCACTTTAGTTGTCTCTTCCTTAGCAAGATTTAAACAACGTGCACAATGTTCTAAGTGTAGGGGAGTTTACTTCCACATGCTTAAACATTGAGGACAATGTTTATATTAACTGTAGGGGGACTTCTATCGAAGTTAAGTGGGCTCTTCCTTGTATTTGTCCTCATTTTAACCAGAAAATTTAATTTTTCGACATTTTTCAAAAATTTTGATCTATTTTGGCCTAGTAGTTTTACCTTTGTTATAGTTATTTTATTTCGTTACTAGAATAAATTTTAATAAAGTGGTTTTAATTTTCAAACGCTATGAATCTTTTGACTCAGCCCGAGTTTACTTATCTAAGTTTACTCTAGCTAGTATCCTTAACGTGTTTAAGTCAAGTTTTGCTAGGCTTTTATATAGGGAACTTTAAAACGCGAAAGTCTTAACCCTTACGGGTTAAGAACAAGAACTTTTCGCAAGTTCCTATAATTGATCCTAGAAAGACGTTTATCAAGGGAACTTTAAAATGCGAATTCTAAACTTGAAAGAGTCTAAGAATTTGCAAGATCTTATAGATGACTTGAAAACCCAAAACTTTAATTTAATAGGCTAAGCATCCACGAGTCTCATTCCTTGAGATTTTAAATTATGGAGAACGAGAGATGATAGAGTCAATTATAAGTTTGGTATTCTTTCATGAATTTATGTGAGTTGATTATAAGCTTCTTCTCCCATCGCTTGTTAATAAATATATTTGCAATAAAAAAGGTTTTACGATTTAAAAAGTTACTTAGCTTCTAGTACAAGATCGTTTAAAAGTTGCTCTATATTAATTAGAGTTCATAGCCAAGGCATAAATTATTGAAGCGGGATGCGAAGATTGGCGAGTCCGAAAAGGCCCTAACAAGGCATGAGGGCTACATTTTGTTGCTAAAGATCCAAAAGTGATGTGAAGAATCATTTATCAAAAATCAATATGAAGGATCGAGACACATGACGAAAAGCAAATACTCCCCTAAAGATCATGGAGAAGTCTATCCAAAAAGGCCCTAACAAGGTATGAGGATAAATAGATCCAAGTCCTAAAAGGAGGCGGATCGTTGTATATCAAAATCCCAAATAAAGATTGAAGAAAAATGAAGAAGTCGTGGTCCAAATATGAAGAATCTCTCAAAAAGTTCAAGTGAAGAAATTCCTATTATGAAGAGAAGACCATTATTTCATGAACGTCTCTCAAGATTTGAAGTATGAAGTCGCTGCCAAATATCGGTCCGAGAAAGGTATCAATTCGTGAAGCGACTTATGCCAAGATACGAACTTTATGAGGTCCCGAGAAGCAGTTTTAAAAGATTTTGTCCTTTAGCTAACTATTGATTAAATCGTCCCACTTTATTTTCAGCCTAAATAACTATCGAAATAAGTCAACAATGCATCCTCGTGATCATTCAAGACAACAATAAAATATAAGAGATACACCTAGGAATAAGGGAGTCTAAGTAAATAATTGGCCCATGATATGAGTGTAATTACTCATATCATTTGTATCTAAAAACCATCAATATATGCAATTAATGTATCAAAAGTGCCTTGTATACGTTTGTTTGTTGTTTTATGTGTGTAGGTACCAAGGTTCATGAAAACCTGCGAAATCGACACGAGAATGAAGAAAAGATCGAAGAAGCCAAATTTCAAGTCGTTTTTAGCGGATTTAATCTAAGATGAAGTTTATTGGGCTTGTGGGTCCCAATTTTGGGTATTAGGCTCAAAAGCCCAATAAGGAATCCAAGTTATTTACTTTGAGGATTAAAAGTCCAAGATTTGGCCCAATAACTATCGGATGAAAACACCAAAAGCCCAAAATCTATTTAAAAAACATGGGAAGTGAGTTTGGGTTGAAAAAGCCCATTAGGGTTAAATAAACATTTGGAAACAATTTAAATTCGTCAACTCATTTATCTTTTAATACCCACTCACGTGTTACGTTACCTTTCCACCACACACATCTCACAAAGTAATTTCGATACTCCCTATGTCATTCTCTCTTCATCCCCAAACAAAAAACCAGTAACTTCTTTTACCCAAATCACTATTCACAAAAAACCCTAGTCATTAAAACATCAAATAAATTGGGGGTTTTTTGTCACTCGTGTGATTCACACGAGTTGTGAATAAATTCCCCTTTGATTTCGGAAGAGAAGATCGAATGATGCTGGTTACGTGGCAGCATCTTATTGGATAGCACACCTCATTGCTCACTATCCACCAATAGCAATGAGACATCTCAGCCTCAAAGAAACACAAGAAACACAATGGATTGCCACGTTGGCAATCCGTGTGACTATGGATTCATCTACGCCATCAGATCATAACCAACATGAAAGAGATGGAATATGCTATTGAAGATTCGAATATGCTCCCCTCAACAGCCTCGGGGGTTGGCTATATAAACCCCCAAAATACTTGTAATCGATATCCCTTTTTTACTCCTAATGTTATAATGTTAGATTGTGTTTAGAATTTGTAATTTTTCTTTTAAAATGATGTAATGAAGTTTTGAATTAATAAAAGTTACTTTCAGTTCATTTATCTCTCTTTAATCTCTCGTTTTATTCTTATTGATACTATTAATTTGCATTTTCTGAATATTCCAATTGATATTATAATCGAAAAATCAGTCATATAAACTTAATTAGTAGTTTATGTGAATGATTTAGAGTGAATAAGGGAAATACATTTTTATCTCACTAGATAATCATAAAAAAAAAGAAGCTGTTTGGTTCGAGTTAGTGTTCGAGAATGGTGAAGTAATGGTTTATGATGATTGTTAAATGGTGATTCGTATTGTGGTTTGTTTAAGTTTTTAAGTCAGCTCGGCGCTGCACTTCGTCCCAAAGGTTTACTCCAATAGGTTTGCTTCCATTTAGTTTTATTTAGTCTAAATTTACTTTTAAGAAAAATCTGTTAAGTGTTCTATTGATTAATCTGTCTTACTTAAGGGTTTAGTATTATGGCTGTTGATTAGATTTTTGATTTTGTTAGCTTGTTTAGGCTTGTTGATGTTTCATTCCTGCTGAATGATTTGGTTATTGATTTTGGATATCATGATTCTAAGTTTAGTAGTGTGTTATATTGAGTAGGATTTGATGTGGTATTCTATCTTTTTACTTGGCTACTGATACATTTTAGAGCTGCTGTTACAAAATTCCTTTCTGATATACATTACTGATGATTAATCTGTTGAAATTAAAAGAGTATGTCAAAAATCTGGATAATTTCTGGTATAGAATGTTGAGTTTTCTAGTTGATATATGTACACTGAATTGATGAGTCTTAATCAGGATATTGCTGAATCCATATTTGAACTGAGTTTTTGATTGTTTTGGTTGAGTTACTTATTTGTCAGCTTTTCACTAGTCTTATGTTAATACTGGTGTGGATTTAGTGGTTAAACTAGCTGTTTCCTCATCTGTTTAATATTTCCTCTTGTAGAAGTTTTTCTTTATCTGATATTATGATTTATTGGCTTTACTGAGTTTGAATCTCTATATTATTAAATCTGTTTTAGTTACTTTTTGATTAGCTTTTGCTCTTTTTGGGTTAACTGATAATAGATGTATTGCTATGACTGTTTTTTTTAATTGTTGATTTAGTTGTCTATTTTTATCAGTTATCTACACGCATAGTGGGTGCTGATGTTAATATCTGTTATTAGTTTATCTGTCCAAAAATTATTATCACAAATAAATAAATCATCAACAAAAAAATTCACTCCTGTGGATTCGAACCCGAGACCTCTCGGATGCACAACCGGTGCGTTTACCACTGAGCTGAATGCTCTTTTGGTTTAAATTTCTGTCTATGTAATTAATATAGTTATTTTAAGTGGAGCTGTCAACTTTCTTTAAATTGTATTTTACCTAAAGTTTAATTTCTTTTAGTTTAAAGTTTAAAATACTTTTATATATTTTCAGTTTTAATAATAATAAAATAAAATAAAAATAAAAATGTTCTATTAATTTTAAAATTTTAAGTAGTTTTTAAATAATAAGATTTTAATTGTTTTAGATTTAATTTAAAAAAAAGTTTTAAATAGATTTGGTTTAAGTAAATTTTAATAAATTTAATTAGTTTAAAAAGTTTAATTAGATTTCTAAAAATAGTTTAAAAGTTGTTTTTATTAAATAGATTAATTTTTTTATAGATTATTAAATAGTTTAATTTTTAAATTGTTTTAATTTTAAGTAATTGTTTCTAGATTAAATAATTTTGGGGTTTACGATTCATGCACTTTAGGTTAAAATTAAATAGTTTAAAATTGGTAGATTTAATTTATAGTTTAAAAACCGAAAACCAATTCAAATCGATTGTCCAATTCAAAACAAAAACGTCTCAAATTCACTCGATCTTTGTGTACAACGAACTTGGTTCATCACGTGTTTAATTGAATTCGTCTTTGGTAATTTTAGTTTATTACTTATTCCTAAAGGTAATTTTCTAATTTACCCTATAACGGATCTAATTTTCACATATACTATCAACGACACATCAGCCCACATGAGTTTGTGATAGTTTGCTAACTTATAATAACAATGATCTCGTTTTTAAGCTTGGTATGGGGAACATGAAACTTGAGGATGATAATCATTCATGACATTCCAAAATCCTAAGGTAAGTTTTTGATATTTTTATTTGTTTTCTTCTTTTGAATATTTTGCAATTTTCTATCTCTTTAATAAAGGCCAAGATGGATGGATTATGATAGAAAATGTAAAACTTGCTTTGTAATTAATGCATTGCATGAGGACATTGCAATGGTCAAGTGTAGGAGATTTAATAAGTGTGAAAACACTTATCTTTTACCACTTAATTATAATAATAACCAAGCCAAAATGTGTATTTTATGTCGTAAATGTCGAAAGAGCATTGCTAAATCCTCCTACAAAATCATCCTACATATCCTCCTACACACCCAATTATAAAATATACATTTTCACTCATTATCTCTCCAGATCTAAACCGTCAGTTCCGCCACATGTCACGATCTTGTGTGTAGGAGGATTTATAGGAAGATTATGTAGGAGGAATTAGCATTTTTGATGTCGGAATTATGCGTGCTTTGTGTTTTTGTTGTGATTTAGGATCAAAATGTGAAAAGGTAAGAAAACATGGGCTTTCACGGACTTTTATCGAAGAAAAAGAGAAAAGACGAAGTCAAAATATCAAGAGTGCAAAATGAACGGAAGTCCAAGGCCTATTCTGAAAATTTGTCGAAGAAAAGTCTAAAGACGGAAGTTTAATAAAGCCGAAGAACTCAAGTCTAATTAATGAAGAAATTACAAGACGAGTTTAATTAATCCCGAGACAAAGTCGAAAAAGTCGAAGAATTTAGAAGACGAAAAGACGAGAAAGAAAGAAAGAAGGAAGCTTCCAACACATGCTTACCTCCCTAATCTCTTATAAATAGAGACATTTTCACCTCATTTAGTTTTGTTGGCTATTTTGACAAACTAGTCTTCCACCATTTTCATTACTTGCACCTTTTAATTTCTTGTCATTTTACTTAATTGTTCTTTAATTTCTTGCCTTTAATTCCAAGTAAGTTCTTTAATTTTGTTGTTGAATCTTATTTTTAATCAAGCTTTTCATTATCATTCTTATTCTACTTTTCTTGTCTTTGATTTGTTTTTAATTCGGATTAAGCATTCAATTTGCTTAATCTTATTATTTATTTGATAAAAAAGTTTACCTTTTTATTCTTTTCTAGGCTTTTATACGATTTAAGCTTTAAGATTGACATACTTACTGGCTTATTTTGTATTTAGCTTATTAGTTTTAAAGTTTTCTTAAAAGTTTTATCTTTTTAAAGTCTATTTCATAAAGTTTTCGTATTTTGTGTCTTGAAAGTCTTTAAATTTTTGCTTATTTTGTTCGTCTTATTATAGTTTGATAAAGTTTGGATTTGTGCTTATTAAAGTTAGCTTATTTAGTTTTGCTTATTGTGAATATCACTCTATCGGAAAGGAAACTATTGGATTCCGACAGCTTGCACTTATTCCGATCGTGACAATCGGAATAGGGGTTTGAGATTCCGACAACCTATTGCGATCAGTATTCAGATAGTTTTTCCCCTTATTCCGATCGTGATTGCGATCGCTCATTGCGATCGTATATTGCGACGGGTCTTAAGGTTTTATTGCGACGAAGTGCTGCCAAATTTTTGGTAGTCATATTCCGATGCATTATTCCGATAGCTTGATTTGTTCTATATTCCGATAGCCTTAGTTTTTACTTATCCCGATAGATTTGTTTTTAAATATTCCGATAGCTTTCATTTTAGTTATTCTGATACTTTAGTTTTGTGTACATTCCGACAGGCCCACATTCCGATTATCATTCCGATAGAGTGGTAAGTGTATTCCGATCGGATTCCGATAGGTGGATTCCGATGGAGTTGGTTTTGTTTTAATATTTTGTCTTAGTTTAATTTTTAAGTTTGCTTTATTTTAAGTTTTCAAATTGTCATTTTATTACATTGTATAATTTACTTCTCGTCGAGTTTTAATTTTACGTCATTTAATTTCTCATCATTTACTTTTAAAGTTTTAAATATTGCACCATTTACGTTAAATTAGTTTTACTTTTAATTACCCGTCATTTACTTTAACGTTTTGCAATTTAATTCTACTACAACGACCAATCTATTATTTGTTTCACCAAAAGACGACTGAGTCGCACGTTAACCAGTAATCAATTCGATTAGACACAATCAACGAATCTTTTTCATACGAGGAAAAACCATGTATTAGTTGGTATCAGATCCTGGTTCCTGATTAAGATATTAGAATATCCGTTTTTTGAGGTTGATGGTTCATCTTCTGATGAATGGGAAGATTATGGTGCGACTACTGATGATTATGATGGACCTCCCATATTTGATGAATATGAAGAATAATCGATGCTAGTTTATGATACAAATATTAAAGATGTCATTGAGGAAGAAGAAGGATTTATCGGGAAAGAAGGATTTGGTGGGGAAGAAGACAACATTCAAGACGTCGTAGTTGTGGCTAATAATATTAATTTTTCAATGATCCAAAATATCATGATCGATAAGTTGGGTTTTAAGACGATCAAGGTTCGTGGTCGAATCATTTTAAAGAAAGGAAACTCGATGCAAGAGATGCAAACTTGGATGCTACGAATACAAAGGACGAGTGAGGCAAACTCGAGGACGAGTTTTTCAAAGAAGGGAAGAATGATGCAGGAGTATTATTGAGATTATTATTTTATTTAGTTTCCTTATTTTATTTTCCTAGAATATTTTGTTAACTTTTTCTCCAAGTTTAGTTTTCCTATAAAATTAGGACTTGGGTTTATTGTATGGAATTATTATGAAGCTATGAATAAAAAATAGAGACTTTTAGTCTTTTGTTAATCAACATAAATCCAGGTTAGGGTTTATTGTTTGATTTCATCCAAATAATTGGATATTCGTTGAATCAACGATTGTTTTACCTGATTACCGGTATTCTTTTTGAATCAACGATAGTTGGAACGATTGTTTCTGGTATTCTTTGGAATCAACAGATTCAATTATCTATCTTTGTTATTTTGTTATTTAAAACTACATTACTAAGTCTAAAAACACTTCGAACAAAAAATTGGCTGACTTTGGAATATGATCATGTGCACTTCGGAATACCTGATCTTCGGAATCCCAATGACTTCGCAATAAAGAACTTCGGAATATTCAAAGAAACACACTTCGGAATAATTCCAAAAATGAACTTCGGAATATACTAAAACTTCACTTCGCAATACATTGATCTTCGCAATAATGTAGCTTCGGAATAAAGTTGTACTTCAGAATAAAATTGCACTTTGGAATGATGAACTTTTCGATCTTCGGAATAATTGACTAGTTAACTTCGGAATCAGAATGCTCTTGGAAAATTATCTTCTGAAACCTATGAACTTCGCAATATACCCAGTATTCCAAAGTACCTTTGCAATCTACCCAATATTCCAAAGTAACTTTGCAATATACCCAATATTCCAAAGTAACTTAGCAATCTACCTAATATTCCATAGTAACTTTGCAATCTACCCAATATTCCAAAGTAACTTTGCAATATACCCAATATTCCAAAGTAACTTAGAAATCTACCCAATATTCCAAAGTAACTTTGCAATATACCCAATATTCCAAAGTAACTTAGCAATCTACCCAATATTTCAAAGTAACTTTGCAATATACCAAATATTCCAAAGTGACTTCTCAAAATGACCAATAATTCCAAAGTGACTTCTCAAAATGACCAATAATTCCAAAGTGACTTCTCAAAATGACCAATAATTCTAAAGTGACTTCGCAAAACAGAAACCCTTTTAACAACTTCGCAATATGACTAAAAATTCCGAAGTTAACCTACTGTTTGTCCGATTTCCACCTTAATCGGATCTAACAATCCCAAAACGTGATTTTAAGCCAAAAATTGATCGAAATACCAAAAATTTTTGTGTTTTTAGCCAAAGTAATAATACCAAATCTCTACCACAACTATGTAGATGATTTGTAGCAAGAATAAACCATAAAAACACAAAAAAATATAGATCAAGGATTATGGATCAAATACCTCACCAAAATCAATAAGAACACAACCACGAATCTTCAATCACCTATCCACTATAGGCTCTTGATACCAAATGTTAATCCCACTTCAATCCATAACACACAATAAAGATGATATTTAGAGAGAGAAAGAGAAGAAGTTAGAGAGAGAAAGTAGAGAGATTATGGAAGGTTAAACATTGCTTAGAGAGAGAAAGTGAATGTAACCAACACCATCTTCCACACATGGAAGAGGGTATTTATATGCCACGCCTCATGGGCTTTGGTAGACTTGTTCATGGGTCGGGCTTGGCTTCGCTTGGGCTTACGCCCCTAACTTGTACAATATTAGCTAAAAGTCTAAGCCCGGTTAACCCGACTAATCTATTACAATAAGAGACCAATAACGACTAAGATGACCTATTACATTCTTGTTCGACTATATAAAATATAGGGCTAACACATAACAATATCCTTTGAAGGTTTAAACAGCCTCAGATATTTCAAATTCACTAAAAGACAAAAGGGAGCAAACTCTATGCCGGCGGTACCTTAGCACTTATGGCGGTTCTTTATCGATAAGGAACCGCGGGCTCTAATAAGGAACCGCGGGCAGATATAGCCGTTGGATGTATGTCTTATAAATAGTGGGTCAAATCTGCATTCTCATTAACCCTTTTTGGACATCTCTTTCAGCCTTCTTTCTCCTATCTAATCCTAGTCATTTGTAAATGATCACTTAATGTGTTAAGTATGTTTACTCATGATTATCCTCTTGATCTCCTTCTTTACCTTGTCCAAAGAGAAGATCACTCACACACTTGTGATGTGATTAAAGATGTAGCATTGATGAAGATCACCTTCTCCTAAAGATCTAGTCATGTTCATCATTTGTTCATTTATGTCTTGTGTAGATCCAATGTATTTTTGAATACTTGGACTAGTTGTGTTCATCCAAGCTATATGTGAATACTTGGATTAGAGTTGTGTAAATCCATTGCACATGTGTGTGCTTAGATTTGTGTTGTGTAGATCCAAGCTACATGTGTGTACTTGGATATGTTTAGTTGAGTTGTAATTAGTTGTGTTAGTTCTCACTAAACTATAAAGTGATTGGTTGTGTCTTGTGAGTTCTCACTAAACTATAAAGTGATATGTAGTTGTGTTGTGTGAAGTTCTCACTTAGCTTCAAAGTGAAGAATCGTGAAGATTGGTTCTAGCTTTGGATTAGAACTCGACATCTAGCCTTGTGTCGGAAAATGGTGAAGTAGGCAACGTTGTCAAGATTGGTTCTAGCTTTGGAATAGAACTCGACATCTAGCCTTGTGTCGTAAAATGGTGAAGTGGGTGACGTTGTGTAGATTGGTCCTAGCTAAGATTAGGTCTCGACATTTAGCTTAGTGTCGGAAAATAATGTAAGCGACGTTGTAAGGTTTTCTCCGCCAAGAAGGGAGCTTGTGGATATAGTGGAAATCTCGAGTAAGGTGTACTCGAGGAGTGGAGTAGGAACGAGGATAGAGCCTCGTTGCCGAACCACTATAAATCTTGGTGTCTTCCTACTAGGTTGTTTCTTTCCTTACTCATTACTTACATTCATTATCATTATACTTACTACACATTGTTAATGCATTAGAATTAAACCTAATCATTATGCAACTAGCTTTCAAGATAGTTTTGTGCACTCACCTAATTGAAAGGAATTTTAATTAGGAGATAAAACGATGAGAAACTATTAAACCCCCCTTCTAGTTTCTACATTTTGTTTTAAAGAAAAAATATCTTCAAAAATTTTTACATCTCTTGAAAAAATCATTTGTTTATGATCAAGACTAAACAATTTATAACCCTTTATGAAAGAAGAATAACCCACCAAGACAAATTTTTCAGATCTAAAACCAAATTTATCATGATTGTTGAAAACAGTAGCATAAGCAAGACAACCAAATTTTCTTAAATTGTTTGAGAGAAGGAGCCTTATTATAAACTAAATCATAATGTGATTTTCCATTAAGCACAAAGGTAGGCAATATGTTAATCAAATAAGTAGTAGTTAGAACACACTCAGTCCACATATTAAGAGGTAACCCTCCCTGAAACATAAGAGATATAGCAACATTAAGAAGGTGCATATGCTTCCTCTCAACAATCCCATTGGGTGTAACTACAAGAAGTCTGATGAATGATACCATTTTTCTCACAAAAATTAGTAAATACATTATTCATAAACTCTGTCCCATTATCACTGCTAAAAACTTTAACAGTTTTATCAAATTGATTTTTAACAAGATTATTAAAGACCAAAATGTTTTCAAACACTTCTGTCTTATTTTTCAAAAGATAAACCCAAACAGCCCTAGAAAAATAATCAACCACAGTGAGAAAATATCTAAAACCATCTCTACTAGTGACCTTATAAGGCCCCCACAAATCTAAATAACAAGTTCACTAATCTGTGTAGACACATGATCACTAAGAGGAAATGGTTTCCTAGTCTGTTTAGCCTTTTGACAAATATCACAAACATCAGACTTATCATTCTCAAATGACAACCTAGGTCTCAAAACATTTAGAACTTGGTTAGCAGGATGACCAAGTCTACAATGCCAAGTCTATCTAGATAGATAATAAACATTATTCATATAACTAGTTCTAATATTACTACCTTGAGAACTATCAAAGTAATACAACCCTCTTAGTTGTTTACCATTCCCCAAGATCTTTCCTACCCTCAAATCTTGATTTAAAATGTAACATTTAAGGTCATCAAATGCAACAATCAATTTATTGTCTCTAGCAACCTTATGCACATACATTAGACTAACACATACTCAGGAACCACCAACACATCAAACAATGTCAAGTAATCAGTTAATTGCATATTCCCAATTTTAGTTATCAAAGCATCTATACCATTAGGGTGAGTAACTTTAATATTTAAATGTGAAATATCCACTACATTAACTAATTTTTTTATCAGAAAAAGTAATGTGTTGATTAGCCCCAGAGTCTGTAATAATCCCATTAGTTTCAAACTTAGAGTGCATAAGAGTATTAGAACCGAAGAATTTATTAAAATTCTCATTAAACATCTTACTATTGTTCACAAATGTACCTGCCATATTAGAATGAACACCTTTCCTATTAACAACATTTTCTCTACTACTTATAATGTCTGTATAATTTTCTCTTCATTTCTAAAATAAGTAAGTTTTCTCAACATTTCCTAATTTACTCTACTCAATATTTTTATTATTAGAAAGCACAAAAAATATGTCAACTAAACTATCTTTAGAAATGATGTGATATTAAAACCTGCGTTTCATTCTTGAAACTAAATAAGGAATATAGTTTCTCATAAACAGCTAACCTTTTTAAAACAGAAGGTTATGGCCCACTAGACGGATATACTACAAATCTCACACTTTCACCTTTAGTTTCTTTCGACCCTCTCTAGACACACAGCAAAACAAATCCCATCAATAAAAATGGTTTCATTGCCGCCTCATAAATCCCGGCGAACCACCGACGATGACTTTTGATTTATATGTTCTCTTTGTGTTTATAATTAATTTTGGTATATCATCTTTGTGTTTAAATGTTTTTTTAATTTTTGACGTTTTTTTCAGATCTGCCTCTCGCCGGAATCTCTTTGCCTGAAATGTATTCTAAGCTTTATTGACTCAACGCATCGAGTGTTGATCTAATTTAGGTTCGTGTAATTGCAATTTAACATATTAATTTTTTTTTGGGGTTTTCGGTATGATCCAGTTACGACATTATTTTCTATAGAATTAATTAAATACGAGTTGATTAATTTGTTTCATGAATTGATTTTGTTTTTTGTAATTGTTTTTTGCAGGGCTAGCATCCACAACTTAAGTGTATATCCCTTTTTAAATACATGTTTGCATCTCCATCGGTTCCACAATCTATAAGGTAAATGATCTCTTTTATCTTTTTTTTAATTTGAATTTAGAGCGCGTGTAAAATCGTCTTTTTTGGTACAAAGGAAAGTGAATACGTTCTTCAACCAGGTTGTTTTTATGATATATTTGAATTTAGTTAATTACTGTGTTCTTTCATTGTGATTTATCTATTTTGATATGAATTTGTAATAAAGGAAAAAATGGAAACATAAAATGCTTGTGACATTCCTGTTACACAAATATGCAAATACAGAAAGATTGAATAAAAAGATGAAAAAAAGTGTTTTCTTAAATGAAAACGAGTTATATTAGGAGATCAAATAAACTAAAAGATTTAAACAAAAACTTTCATAGGAAGCATTCATATTTGTAAGCACTCTTAATGTGAGTATTAGAATGTCGGCAGGCTCACCACATTCTTAAAAGCAGACAAAGTCAACCAAAAAAATAGTAGCTTCCACCCCAAATTTCTTTAAATGGTTGATAAAATAATCTTTCGGTGTAATTTAAATTCCATTTACATTCATCATTCTAGAATCAAAATTATCCATCGAAAGAACCAGATGAGGTGTGTTCTACTACATTACATTTTCATTGAACGGTTTGTAGGTTTGAGATGCGTTCTTCAATTAAGTCTGGTGTACAATGTTATTTTAATTCTATTAATTGTATTGGCCTTAAATTGTTTATGCATATGTACATTAACTGCTCGATCAAATGTTTGATCATGTGGACATCAAATGTGTTCTTATCTTGCTACTAATGGATGGGATTTTATTTCGGTTTAAATATTGATATGTTTATTTCAGGGAATTTTGTGGTTCATGTTCATAACGAGTCTCGGTTATCATTTGGTCTACTGAGGTGGTTAACAAAATGAAACATCATAACTTCTTGAAGGTCACCATGCCTTTGCTCTATAACTTCTTATGTTCTCGGTATGAACCTCATTTTTTTATTGGTTTATCCATATCTTAGTTGTACACGTGGGATTAGATAATGGATTAATGTTATAATCATGAACATCACGAGCTGGGAGGGTGTATGCAACTAAGAATTATAGATTGAACTGGATCACTTTCAACCCGCCCGACCTATGCATATTGTAGTTCACTTTTTTATTATGTTTGAGATGAACACAACCAATATTGAAGGTCTTACTTGTTGCCTATTGTGATGTTTTTCATACCTGATGGAAACAAATACCACATATAATTAAAATTACTCTATTGTGAATATAGGAGGGTGTCCACAACTTTGTTGAATATCTCAGATAGTTGTGCTTCCATTCTCCTTTAAATCTTTAATATGAACAGCTATACATGCCCTCTTGCATGCTAAGTTACATACTATCAAAAGCTCGGATAAATATTGCTTTGCATCAATTTAACCTCATTCTCTTTGCAGGTTCATGTGGTAAAATAGTGGTGCTCACTAAAATTTACTTTTCCTACTTGTTGGTTTAGAAGTCTTGACGTCAGTTATCGTTATCAACGTCTCTCAAAAGTATTGCAGGTTATCGCTCATTGCTATTAATAGGTGCTTGATTTGAATCACTTTATTATCATCCTTTTTGTCTATTAAACTTAGTTTTGTTCTCATGCCTCACGTTTTCTGTTTACGTCTCTAATATGATACCAAGGTTGAATAATTGCACAACGTGGTGAATATTGCACAACGAGGAAGTCACTGTGGCCTCCATGACACCTCTGATAAGAGGCTGCGCATGTAGGTATGGCCATTTCCTCTTATGTAATTTCACTTCATATCGGTTATTGGGACGCTTCATGAGCTGATTCATATTGCAATTTCTCATATTTTAGATTTGGAAATTTGTTATTAATTCTGTTGATGTTCTTGGAATAGGCCTTACTCTTGACAACTTGGTTGAATCTTGTATGATCATGTAAGTTCATTTTGTGTTTATGATATACAAAAGTTGGTTGCGTTTAACTCCATGTTACATTAATTCATACATCTGTTATGTATTCTTTTGTGTTCAGATTTTTTTTGTTCTCAAATAAACTCCCTCCTACAATAATAACAGTACGTATTTGTAATCGTATTATAATAAACCAAACGGACTATTTTAGCAGTTTAAGGCGATACTGTCTGGTAGTTGTTGCAAGCGAACTTATTTTGAGATATATTGAGTCGTATAAGCATTTTAACAACTTTATGAGTATCCGCTGATGTATGTTTAACATTTCGTGTAAAAGGTAGAATTTAACTAATTTTTTAAAGTAACAACTTTATATTAAGGATGGTCTCACACCAATAGGACGAGAACACGATGGTAGGAGTTGTCACAGACCACCACCATATATGCAGCGTTGACACCTTAGCTATTTGTTTTCAGGACATAAACATACCCATTTTTTATAGGCATGTGTACATAAATATTTATTTTGCAATGCCATTAGTACTTTGGTTACTTCCCACATCAGTAGGTTTTTAGAACACATCAGTAGGTTTAAAGAATATTGCTTTATTGTTGAAAGGCAAGGTTTTGCGCCTACATTTTCTTGGTATGTAGCTAAAACAATCAAATTTGTGATATAATTTTGTGAAATTTCTATAACCTCTTTTTAAAACATCCCTTGAAGTGAGTTCTAATTATGATGCGTTGCAGGGTTGGCACTATTAATTCAGACGGACAAAGTAGAAAAAGGAGATGAGCTTACTTCAAAAAAGAAAAGGGACGGTTTGAGAATAGGTTCTGCCAAAAGGGATAATGAGACGGAAGACCATTCTGACACAAGCAATGAGAGCGGGGTTTTGGAACTACGACGAGTTTAGCAAATATTCTGTCACTGTCGGGTTCTCACAAGGGATCATTGCACGTTCAGGTTAGTATTATAATTGTGAAACGCTTTATTAGTACAAATGTTGAGAGAAGAGTCGGATTTTCTATCGGACTATCTGGACTTTAAAATCAACGCATTCTGAAACTGATACTGTGATATTGAATACTTAGACTAAGTTAATCAGCTAATTTTTGCATCGGCTTAGGCTGGTTTTAAGTTATGAAAGTTGGTTAATTGCTTTTAATGGTTTTAAATTATTTTGACCATACCATTTGTACGTGTCTAGACAATCTGTCGTAGTCCCCCATTCCACGGCTGATAGAAATCAACGAGTAACATAGAGTATTATGCGCAAGACCATAATGTGTATTTGTGACGACAAAATATAAGATCATCGCTCTGCGAACTTGGAGGTATCACTTCAACTACAAAATGTTATAATTGACTGTCATGAATCCTTTGATAAAGGCTTCACATTTTAAATGAGGAAAATGAAACATGTAACTATATACTTAAATTATTTCGTCGGATAATTTATCCAGGATCCCATGAGCGGAGCTATTAAGAGACCAGGAAGGTCCTGGCCCCCTAGACACAAGCCCATTAGTGTATTATTATTCATAATTATTGTGTTAAAAATAAAAAGATTTAGTTTGGCCGTCTCATAACTTAAAGCCTCATAAAAAAATGAGCTGCTTCCAGCTTAAAGCCCAATATTTTGTTTCTAAAATACTCAAAATGTGGTATGCCATAGAGTTTGTAAGCAAGTGCTAATGCAGATAAATTTCTTAGTATTCTCCCCCATGAAGCAAAGGTGTGAGCTCGTCTCTATGACTCTGCTGATGGACCACCGTGGGCCTCTTTTATGTTAACCCAAGTTTTGTCTTTAGGACCCAATTGCTTAGTCCGGCCAAGAAAAGCTCAGAAGGCTGCTGACGAGGCAAAATATTGATTTGGACATATTGACGGGGACCATCTCTCGCTGTTGAACGTATATCATGCACAAGCAAAATAGCAAGTACTCATGCTCTAATATGTATTGTTATTCTGTGCATAGATTTTTTTAGTAGGACCACCTCTTTATATGTGTTTGCATGCTGATGAAGATCAACAATTGTGTTACGAAAACTTTGTGAATCGTAGGGCGTTCAAATTTACAAATAATGTTAGGCAACAGCTTACTCGTATAATGGTGAGGTTCAATGTCAAGTTTGTCAGCACAGAATTCAACAGCCGTGACTATTATATCATATTCAGAAAATCTATGTTATCTGGGTACTTCATGCAGGTTATATGACCGTAAAAGACTGTCAAGTTCATTTTATATTCTTAACCTGCTATATATAACATATGCATTTTTTTATGTGTGGTAAAGCTTATATGGATTTTGGATTTGCAGGTGGTTCATTCGCACCCATAAAATTGTTTGGATCACAAGCCAGAATGGGTTATTTATAACGAATATGTGTTAACAAGCAGGAATTTTATATGCTCTATTACAGATGTTCGTTGGGAATGGTTAGTCATTTTAACGATTAACATTTTTTCTTATTTTTCGTGTATTTTTGTGGTTGTTGCGGGCACAGTCCGTCCATTCTCATAAAGAGAAGACCATGATTAATACGGGTTCAAAATGTGTGATTTACGATTAATGGAAAAAGTCCAAATGGGTCGATATATCTTTATAGTAGTTACTGAAGTTATATTATAGGAATGGATTATAATGATTTTAAAAGTTGCAAATGTTGTCGGTGACTGTCAATATGTTTGGCGTGTTGCCATTTTAGTAGAGTTTCTAAATTCTATGTGTTTAGGAAAAAAATATGAGGAGCCTGATCAACCCATATGTATATTAATTGTGACCCGTCACTTCCGTTCTGTCAATTACTAAATCTCTTTTTTTTGGTGTTTTTGTTTTCAGGATTGTTGATATCGCCCCACGCTATTATGATCTTGAAAACTTTCCTCCAATGTGAAGTGAAACGTGTTCCGAAGAAGCTATATAAGCAACGTGAAAATGACAAGCAGCAGCAGAAGATAGAAGAAACCGCTCTTGTACACGACTCACTTAAGTTTATATCTATAATTTCAATTGAAGAGTAACAAAAGAGAGTATGGCAGACACAACTGATTTGAGTGAAGTTACCATCGTAGTTTAGTAACAGTCATTTTCTTTCGTTGGAATTCAATGATGTAAGAGGTCATATTAAGGCTGCAGTTATTACATGAAACACCTACCATAATATCGGGTATCGTTAATTATGTATCGTTAGGCATTTCCGCTGCTATGCGCGGGTACTCACCTAGTCTTTAATAAGAGCCACAAGAGTAGACAACTGTTCTTAAGAAAAACCAGAAGGGTTATTTCCAACAGCATTATTAGAAACATTTTTCCCTTTAGAATTATTACCAGTTTTCTTTTTCCCAAAATCAGCAGGATACCCAATCAATTTTAAAACATCTGTCAATAGTGTGTCAATTAAACCCACAATTCTCACAAACCAATCCAGAACCCCCATTAGATCTATCAAAAGAATTATTAGGTCTGAAATTAGTATTGTTATTAGGTCTGAATATATTGTTATTAGAGTTCTGATTTCTCTGAAAATTATTCATGTTTGGAGTATTAGACACAAAAGCATAGGTTTGAGCCCTTTGAGAAGACCCAGACATGCTACCAGAAGCAACCCTGTGAGACTCCTCACTATAAATGGTTGCATAAGTACCCCTCACATCAGGTAAAACCTCCCTAGACAGAATAGAACTTCTAACAACCACATAAGAATCATCCAAACCCATTAAAAATTGCATTAATTTCATAAGTTGATTATGTTTCTTAAATTCAGCAGCAGCATGACAAATACATTTAGGCAATTCAATCAAAGCATCAAATTGTTTCCAAAGAGCATTTAACCCATGATAATAATCAGCAATAGTTGAACCATTCTGTTTAAAAGTATGAATTTTATTATGCAAATTAAAAGTGACAAAACCATCAACTTTATCATAGGTCTCTTTTAATTCTTCCCAAACATGTCTTGCTCTTTTAGAAAAAATTTACCCAATAAACAATTCCTCAGAAATAGAATTCAAAACCCAACCAAGAACAACAACATTGACTCTATCCCATTGTTTACCAAGAACTTCATCTGTATTAGACCTTTTACAAGAACCATCTATAAAACCCACTTTATTTTTACCCTCTAAATCAAGTAACATAGCACATGACCAAACATGATAGTTCTCAGTCCCTTTCAACTTAATAGACACAACAGTAAGAGCAGCAGAATCATTAGGATGCAAATGCAATGGATCACTAACATTCAATCTACTAATCTTTGTAACCACATCTGTACCCTCACTATCATAATCAGCATCACTATTATGCACATATTCCTCATCAAACAAGCCATAGACAGACATGATGAAGCAACAAAGAAACAACACAAAAAAAACCGAAAGAAAAAGAACTTTTGTCAACCAACTAAGTTCCCAGGATTCTAAACCAATCAAGTTGGCAGGTCAAGGGCAAGCTGACACAAGGATCGAGTATATAGAAACCAAAAAAAATAAGAAACAAGTAAAAAACCAACAAAAGAAGAACACAGAGCACACAATACAATCAAGACAGCAAAAAACTGAGATAATAAAGAGTAAAAGAGGTGTTACAATGCGCTCCAGCAAACAACCAGCGAAAGACTTTCCCTATTACCCTTTGATTCACTTAGTCAAAGGAATAATAAGAAACCCAGAACCTTATGAACTTCAATCGAACAAACTTTGATAAAAATCAAAGTAAATCACCCAATCTTTCAAGATCTAATAAAATCTTTCAAGATCTAATCTCCAATAGTCACCAGAAACCTCAAGAACCAAGAACCCCCAAATTTGAAACAAACCCTAATTTTCAGAAATTAGGGTTTCACAAATCTGATCACGATTAATCTCAATTAACCACAAAATATACTAATTAAACCATCAATTGATTGATTAAAAAGATTTTAAGAAAAAAAACCCCAAATTTTTCGAAACCTTAAAACCCAAAAACTTTCAGAGCAAGAAGATGACCTTGCTCTGATACCATAAAACAATTATTTTTAATTTTCTAATCTTGAATCTTAATCAAGATCCAAAACCAATCAATAGCAAAATCACAAATGAGTTGATCTCAATCAACTAAGCAATGAATCAACAGAGTACCCTAGCTAATCTGTTGTACTCCTATTATCTAATTGATAATAGTTCTATTACAACAGGTCAAGATGATCTTATTGAATCGATACAAACGAGAGAGAACAAATAAACTGTGTGAAAAAATAATGGAGGTGATAGCCTTGACTATTGGAGTCAACCTTCTATTTAAAGCACCAGCTCAGCAACTTTCGCACTTTGGTAACAAAAGTCCCTGAGTTTATCAATTCCTTTCACTCACAGCTTACCAACATTAACCTGTTATAACAAGATATAACAAAGTACACAATTAGTCCCTTAACAATTGAAATATGCCAGAATGAGATTATTTGGAACAATGTTCTTGGCCTAAACATCCTTACCGCAATCTCCATTTGAGGTGGTAAGCGAGATAAGTACATGTTAATCGACTAAGCCTCTGTGATGTTCACCTGAGTCAAGAGAGCCTCAAACTGCCTCAAACTCAGCTTGGTACTGCTTCATAGTAGTCTTGTACTTAAGCTTTGTTAACTCAGGCATAAGGTCCTCATTAGCATCACCAAACCTTCTATGTAATTATGTATGTCTGCTTCATTCCCATCCCAACCAACATTAACATGATTTTTTTATGAATTTCAAATGCCAAGCCAAAGCTGCATCATACGGATGAACTGAAACCAACTTAATCTTTTCCTCTTCCAACACATTATCATAGGAGAAAAATCTGTTTGACCCTATACAACCATCCTTGTTTCACAAGAGAATTTAGGAAGTCCACTTTATTCAGTCTGCTAAACTTGCCAACTAAAGTTTGTTAAAGTTGTGACAAGATGTTTCAAATTTTTTGTAACAACCTAGAATGCCACATGTACTATTGTAATTGCTCGTGTGCTACAAGGAATAATTCTTTACCCTTTAGTCGAATAATTGCCCTTGTAACTAATCGTACTTGGCCGAATCAGATCAAGTCAAACTGACCATCAGTGCGTGCTCAGAATTTAACCGCTTGTGTCGTGCACGTCATCGCGAGACGTATATGACACTCGGTAATGTTTTCGACCGAACGGTACATTTATAACGTTGATTGTCAATGTAACAACCTAATCGTATTAACACTTCACCGTGGCTTAACAAACTTTATCGAAATCGTAACAACCTCACCGGAACTGTAAAAACATTTTCCGCCGAACTAAAACAGTTCAATTTCTCGTAACAATGGCATGTTTATAATGAGCAGATTGACGGTGTAAACAAAGGACAGCCATATCAGCAAGTTAGAAAGTCAAAATGATAAAAGCACTACAATCTCTCTGGGCATCTGATAAGTTACAAACAACTCTTGATATGCATATGTTAATATTAGAAAGACTTCTACGTTAAACTTCTTGAAACAATTGAGAAATACACTAACAAGAGTATACTGAAATTCCATATCGCAATGATCTACTGAACTTGCAGGTCATGTAGATTATACAACTACTGCCTCCAAACTGTACCTGACAAGTTCATGAAGACTACTGAAATTGCAGACTACTCAACTTAATCCCCATATCAGTGAACTTGCAACGCATTTAGAATAAGACCACAAAAAACACATAACTTGCAGAAAGAACTTGCAGGTAATTAAACATGAAATTGCAGCAACTGTTGCCAACTTATTACATTATTTACGACAAACCCGTGTTCATTCTTAACTAGAACTGTTCACCTAATCGAAAACTCGCTAAAGCCAAGCCACGCTTATGAAGAAACAGGCAATAGAGTTCCTAACGTTCTATGCCTTTCGCAAAAAGATCAGCCATGAAACAAGATATATATGTATATAAGTATATTTAGTGATTCTGAAAATTGGAAGTAGTGAAAACCAAATACAAACTATACCTACTTGTTGTATCTGCCACTATCTTCTATCAAAACTTGTAAAGAAAACTGCTAACCGTGGCACACGACCACCACTAAGAGCAATGGATTGCCGGATATCCATTTGATATTTTATATATTGGCTACAAAAATAATAAAACAAAAAACATTTACAAAAGCAGTCATTATCTTCACACATGATACACCATTCCGACTTCAAGCGTTGACGCATGAGGTACAGTTAACGAGTCCGTTGAGGGCCTACTATTTCTTCTCAAAAACTCGTAACCAAGATTTATAACAAGTCTTTTAATCAAACCTGAACCTTGTTTTGCTTTAACATATGAATGTCCCAAAATGTAGGCTACCCCTGCCTCGCGGGCCTCCATCAAGTCCCGTAACTCGGCCCGTGAATTATTGTCGATCTTTGGGCTTTCCGGTACTACAAATCTCACCCTTTTCTTCACTTGGTTCACGGGTTGACTTTGTATTTCTTGAACCTCTGGGCTACCTTGCCCGTCCTGACCATCCATCATTTGAATTCCTTCCACATGTGTGGAAGGCGTTCCGACAACCGTCATTACCTCGTCAAGATTGCCTTGTTCCGGTGTAGATACATCCTTTTGCTTTCTGATAAATTCAGCTACACTACAAACCAAATCCTTTTCAAACTCCACATCGTCTTTGTGAACGTCACGATAACCGTACCTGACTATACAGCGATACACCCTGTACTCCCGTGGTCCTATATGGCCCACCAGAAACCGCTCTTCGTGTTTCACATGTGGGATCGGGACTGATTTCACGCAAAGAAAAATCAGCACTTGGTGAAAAGCCGGAAGGTTGGTCACGAAATGCGAAAAGATTGCAGGAATTCCTGAAACAAGCTCGGTATGAACGAGCCCAATTCCTCGAACTCGAACTATACCAAGTGTTGGGCCTAGGCCAAGTAGCCAATCAACTGATACTTTGTTTTGAACATCAAATTCATACTTTAAGCGGGTACCATAGTGCCACACATACATCACGAGCATGAAGATGAGTGAGAGTGCTATAGGGACCCATGCCCCCTCAAGAAACTTGATAAGTGAAGCCGAAAAATATAACGCTTCGATCGTCCCAAAGAACACCACAAAAGCGATTGCAACAAAGACACTTCGGTGCCAGCATAAGACGATAACGAGTGACATTAAGCAAGTTGTAACCAACATAACTGTGATAACAGCCAAACCTGATCAAGACACAAAAGAGATTAAAATACGATATTTGTTTGGACACCAAGATAATAGGGTATTTTGGTAAATTAATAAACTGTGTAAAGTTTAAATTGTAAGTATAACAACATACCTGAAGCATTACCCATACGCTTGGTATCTCTAAACCCGATAGTAACAGCTAGGCACAACAGCATCAAGATCCAGTTGATCTCTGGGATATAAATTTGCCCGTGATATTTCGACGAGGTATGGACTATTTTCACTCTGGGAAAGCATCCAAGAGACGAGCATTGTTTTATGATCGAAAACGTCCCTGTAATTATTGCCTGGCTTCCGACTACTGCAGCAGATATTGCTATCAACAGCACCGGGATCCTTAAACTCTCTGCACAAACAAAACTAACAATCACTAAATTGTAGTCGCGAAAAAGGATGATTTAGTATATAACCAAATACATTAGAAGTTGAAAAGAAAAATACCAGGTACGGAGATGTAGAATCCGATTTGATAGTCATTTTCAATAGCATGATGCTGAGACAGATAAGCAGCTTGCCCCATATATGCAAGAATCAATGACGGATAGACAAATGATGAAAATGCTATCTGAGAAATAAAATTAGACATAGATCAAAAACAAGAAAACATAGAAAAGAAGGGCAAGTAACTAGAGAGGGCAGTTGGACTCTTTTACTAATGAACGGGTCGATTTGGTGTCTAATTTTCAACGGGTTAAATGGGCGCCCTACAAGTAATATTGTGCATACACATACCTGGATAGACAGCTGAGAAAAGTGTCCAAGATCCGCAAACATAGCTTCCGAGCCTAAACTATCAACACACATTTCAGCAAAATAACAATACCCAAGATTAAAGAGTTTCACGTGTAATATTAGATAGTGTACTTGCCTGTGATGCATAATAAGATACCCCCCAAAGATTTCCAGCCTCCGGTTTGTGTTTTCTTCAGAAATCTATACATGTGAACAGGAGATAGTGCTTTGTAGATGTGAGGGTTCCAGTGAATAATATTGTATAAACCGATAGAGCTGATGCACAAGAGCCACAAGATAACCACCGGAGCAAACAAGTGCCCGACCCTGTGGGTCCCATAATGTTGTAGGGCAAATAATGCAATCAGTATCAGACATGCAACCGGGACTTCAACGTCTGCAACAATATACCACTTCTTTCCATCATAAAAGACACTTTTTAATGCTAATGTTATCGGGTGATCAATTGTGGGTCACACATATTAATGGGGGACATCAGAAAATTACAAGTCATTAACACGTCGGTCTTTTCAGGATTATGGAGAGATGACTATTGCTTCCATAACCTTAAATAACCTTTTGAAGTAGAATGACCTCATCTTAGTGGTAGATGATGTGTGATCCATTGCTTAAGGTATTAGGCGACAAATTCTTACAAGAAATTTACACGAATTAACTTTTAAATACGTATATGTAGAAATACCTACATATACTTGTATTTATTTAACTATCTAATTCAGATTTATCATTTATCAAGCAGCACGAAATCACCTCCAGAACACCCACTAATTTGGTTATACTTTAGATAGATGTCTCTCCAAGTAAGTTTTGCATAATCTTCGTTCACGTGGTTTACTCCTTCCGTCCTTCACGTACGACAGTGTGTAGTTTATATAAAAGAATATCATTTTCCTTTGTCATTTAAAGGCAAAAACTATCGTGCAAATTCAGTGGTCAAATTGTAAACTACATATTACTTTGCATTTTTTTAATATGTTCTTGGCCAACTGTCAATTGTTGTTGATAATTATAAGTGATCCCAATGTTTTGGAACTCGAAACGGGTAAAAGATCCAACCTAGGATTTCTGAGTAAAATCTTCCTACATAGAAGGAACGCAAAGAATGAGGCGGTTGACTATGATTGGACCACTTTACCTTGTTTCATTCACAAGTTCTATTTAAAAAAATTATCCAATTTTTCCGATCAAGATAGTTTATTTGATGGGAAACTTTAACTTGTTTCATTTGCAATATCTTAATACTACGGAGTAATGAATTTTTGGCTGTCAAAATGACAAATATTCTGCTTACACTAAAGGCCACAAACTAAAGACAAATAATTTGGTAAGGAACCAAGCACCCAAAGATTATTTAGAAGATTGACCCATCATCAATCAATTTCGTTAACATGACAGCAGTATAATCAGAATACTTAAATTAATCGTAAGGTCGAGGTATCTTACATTTGTGATGCTCTTTGGCCATTGCAAGCTCCACGCCAGAAACTGCTGAAAATACTGCAAATTCATCACAAAAGTTAATAAATCCGGCAAGTGACAAAAACAAGAAAACAATGCAGAAAACAAAAGAAAAACAAAATATCATGATTGTCCTTGAGTATAATACAAGCGCATATAATCAAATCACAACTCAACGTCGATTAAACAGTCACCGACTACAACCTAACAACGTCATTCAAAATCCATCTTTTTTATGAAACACGCCCCAAAAAGATGATCTGATAATTAGTCAGAAACTATATACACAAATCTTGACCAAAAAATTACTGAATAAAAAAAATAAACCTGAAAGTGCAGGAGTAAGAACACCATCGCCAATGACCATACAAGCCCCGACAAGAGCCAATACAAGCAAAAACCTCTGCAAAACTCTATGTTTCTCCAAAGTAGATTTAATCTTTGACCCGAAGTTAGTCAGGGCTAAATTAGGTACTTCCTTTCTATAACTTGACAATTCTTCATCAACCAATTGACAATTAGGCAACGAACTAACTCTCGCATGTCTACAAAGCAACGAATACAGTGCAAATGTGCCTCCTTCACCATTATCATCAGCTCTAAGCACAATAAACACATATTTCAACAACGGGACTAGAGTCAAAGTCCAGAAAATAAAAGAAAGTGCCCCAAATATCTCTTCGTTCGTCTCTGAATGTTGAATATCTTCTGCAAATGTGCTTTTAAATACATATAACGGCGACGTGCTTAAATCGCCATATACAACACCCAAACTTTGGTAAGCTAATGTCAAAACTGCCTTCCATGATTGTTTCTGTAAAACAACCCCAAAAAACACAAAATTTTACATTAGTACTCCCTAAATAGCTATACTTTAACAAATTATAAAACACACCCATCTAAAAAAACAAACATATTTCAAATGGGTATTCACTAAAAATCAATATTTTAAATGGGTACAAATTAAAAATCAAAATTTTAACAAAATACAAAATACCCATTTGATACATTATTATTATTATAAAATGGGTTTTATCAAAAAAAATATAAAAAAAATAATTTAGTTTTTAACAAATTAGTACATACCCAAAACACAATTTTTTTTTTAACTTTTAAAACAAATTAAAATATACCCATTTTAGAAAACACTTATATGTCAAATGGGTATTACTTAAAAATCAAAACTTTCAAAAAACACTCATTTTTCATTAAAATAAGTAGCTTATAACTCAATATTTAAACAAACTAAAACATACCCATTTGAGAAAACACTTACATGGCAAATGGGTGTTGCTTAAATCAAAACTTTTACAAATTACTACACTCATTTTTCATATAAGTATAGCTTTAAAAAAAAAAAAAAAAAAAAAAAAAAAAAAAAAAAAAAACTGACCTTTGCATTAATGGGATGAAACCCAGTTTCAAGATCCATAATAAGTTAAGAAGATGCTTCAAACCAGCTTTAAGTTAATAAGCCAATGTCCCATTGAGGGAAAGTAATCTAGCTAGTTGAAACTGTGATTTATAATAAATCTTGGTACAATTAATTAAATTAAATAAACAATAAGTACTTGCAACCCACCTTAGTAAAGTCTAAAAAGACATTTGAATTTAATATTTTTTAAAAGTTGGCTAAGCAACAAGTATTACTACCATTTTTTTTATAAAAAAAAAAAAGTTGTCTTATAAATATTAAAATGTTATGAGGAAAGTGGTGAAAAGGCAGTTGAACTAACATATGGCATATAACAACATACTACAAGGAATAATTTAACACGAAAAGTAGTAATAAAAGAAGTGCTTAATTTGTGCTTTTTTAATACTTGCGTGAGATGGTGAAAGATTTTGGTGACCAAAGAAAGATATACTGTGTATATGTGTGATGCGTGTGTGTGTTTTCTTACATTCTTTGAACTTTGAAGTTGATTTTTGTGTTTTCAGATTTTATAGAACAGTTTAGAAATTCTACGTTTATTGTCTAGCGATATAATCTGGTGGTCCGAAATATATACAGGTGTGATGGTTGCCGATATTAATTCTCAAATCTTTTGTTTTTACAATATTGCAAATGAAAAACGATCCAGATCTTACATATAATCTTTGCATGTTTAATATCTTATATGATCCCGATCTTGATCATAAGATGTTAGGATCTATTACGATCCGATCTTACCTTTTCTCGAAGTACAAATTAAAAAACTACAAATTTACACTATCTATTTTGTATAATCTAAAAATAACGTGTTAATTTTCTTATACATTTCATCATCATTACATTTTTTAAAAATATTAATAAATTATGTGTTTACGATGTATATTAATTTGTTGATTTGTAAAATATTTCAAAGACTAATAAGAAAATTACATTATAGTAGGATCATACGATCCCAATACTATTTGAAAGATTATAGAATGACAGAATGTTTTGTGTGTTTATTGCATATGATATCATCACTATTATAATACAAAGCAAGGATTGGTTTTAGCCCAACACCAATTAAGTTACAGCTCATTGTATATATCTTTAATGATATACATCAATACACATAAATATGTTAAATAAGAAAACACAAATCACATACAGCTAATACTACCCCGCAGTTTGAACGGGAGGCTTCCCGACAGACAAACTGGAACATATGATGAAAGCCTCTTCTTTGATCATTTTCTTTGTTTATTGAGACGGAAGAATAGTTGCGTTTGACGGCATAGTTGTTGCTGCTTGCGGCTTCCTCCTTTGAGTGGCGGTTTTTTTTTACGCCATGGCTTGCTTTGCCTTTAGGCAGGAGCCGCATTTTTTGACCAACTAATTTCGAAAAATGACAATGATTTTTGGCAGTAAAACAAGAATGATGATGATGAGACAATGATGTTGAGGTTTATTTGAAAAAAAAGGCTACTTATGAAAAATAATAAAGAAGAAGAAAATTAAGCGGGATCCCTCCGAACCATCGGTAAGAAACCGATGACCGTAGGATAACTCTTTTGTGGTGGGTTGTGTACCTAGAGCTCTAGTAACTCTCTGATACCATGAAAGATTATAGAATGACAGAATGTTTTGTGTGTGTTATTCCATATGATATCATTAGTATTTATAATACAAAGCGAGGATTGGTTTATCCCAATACCAATTAAGTTACAGCTCATTGTATATATCCTTAATGATATACATCAATACACACAAATCTGTTAAATAAGGAAACACAAATCACTGACAACTAATATATTGAATTGATTTATTCCCCATAATGCTTATCAGTCACATATTCGAATATATATACATGCATTAGTCGGCTTACATAGATGGGCTTGGGCCATAATAATAATAACGTTAATACTCCTCCGCAGTTGGAACGGGAGGCCTTCGAACGTTTAAACTGGAATGAAACTCGAGAAACAATGCACTTGGTAGACCTTTAGTAAAAATATCCGCATACTGAAAACGAGACGGAACATGTAGCACACAAACCTGGCCAGAAGCAACATAATATCCGACAAAGTGAATGTCAATCTCAATGTGTTTTGTACGCTGATGCTGAACTAGATTATTGGACAAATACACGGCACTAACATTGTCACAATAAACAAGAGTAGCAGTAGTAAGCAGGGCATGGAGCTCAAGCAACAAATTTCGAATCCAAGCTGACTCAGCAATAACATTTGCAACACCACGATATTCAGTCTCGGCACTAAACTGAGACACTGTGACCTGCCGCTTTGCAGACCAAGACAAAATATTATCATCAAGGAACACACAATATCCAAAAGTAGATCGACGAGTAACATGACAACCAGCCCAATCAGCATCAGCGTGTAGGCAATAAGTTGAGCAGTAGATGACGCATGGAGCTAAAGACTATGATCAATAGTGCCACGAACATAGCGTAAAATGCGCTTCAAAGCAGTAAAATGAGGCTCACGGGGGTCATGCATATAAAGACATACTTGCTACACAACATATGATATATTTAGGCGAGTAAAAGTCAGATATTGAAGAGCTCCTACAAGACTGCGATATAAAGTAGGGTCACTGAAAGGAGCACCATCAGAACCGTGCTTAGATTCAGTGTCCACAGGGGTCTGACATGGATTACAATGTGTCATGTGAGCCAGCTCAAGAATTTCCGCTTCAAATTTAGACTGAGACAAGAATAATCCAGAGCCTGATCGCTGAGCAGATATACCGAGAAAATAATTAATAGAGCCAAGATCAGTCATAGCAAACTCACTGTGAAGCAATGCGATAACACGTTGTAAGAGAGCTGGTGATGAAGCAGTGTGTAAAATATCATCCACATATAACAATAGATAAGCAATATCTGAACCTTGCTGATAGACAAATAAGGACGCATCAGTTTTGTTGCTGAAAACCAACGCGTGTGATAAAGCTAGCAAACCGTTGAAATCAAACGCGAGGGGCTTGTTTAATCCCATATAACGAACGCTGCAAATGACAAACATAATTAGGGTGATTGGAATCAACAAACCCTGGTGGCTGATGCATGTAAACTGTCTTAGATAACTTGTCATGAAGAAAAGCGTTCTTCACATCAAGCTAATGGATTGGCCAAGCACGTGATACCGCAAGACTCAAAATAGTACGAATCGTGGCTGGTTTAACAATCGGACTAAAAGTCTCATTACAATCAATTCCTTGGTGTTGACTACGTCCATTGGCGACCAACCTAGCTTTATATTTGCTTAAGGAACCATCTGCATTAAACTTATGCTTGAAAAGCCACATAGAGCAAACAACATTAACATTAGTTGGGCGAGGCACAAGAGCCCACGTTCCGTTAGAAATCAAACCATTATATTCATCTACAATAGCTTTATGCCAGTGAGGGTCACGAAGAGCGTGTACGTGAGAGCGAGGAAATGGTGAAGTGGTGGTAATATGAAATTTATACGTTCAAGAGGTTTGAATATTCCGGATTTTTCACGAGTGACCATAGGGTGGCGGTTGGAAATAGGTGTGGTGTTAGGAGAAGTGGCGGTGGAGGTATTGATGGAATAGTTAGACGCATATGTTGGTCCCTGTGAAGTTGACTGGGATGTCGAGTTCAGTGGTGTGTTTGGTGAATGTTGTTGGGCCACGGGTGTGCGAGGTGAATGGGATTGCGGTTGCGGTTGGGCTCTAATACCATATTGAATTAATTTATTCCCCATAATGCTTATCAATCACATATCCGAATGTATATACATGCATTAGTCGGTTTACATGGATGGGCTTCGGCCATAATAATAATAACGCTAATACTATTTACGATCTTGATCTTACAAGACGAAAACGGTCATAGGTAAGATCCCGATCTTAAAAATCTTAGTTTGTTTGACTTCATATACAACTATATGAGTGAAGTTAACTTGGTTTACTTATAAAACCATATTTTTAATGCTTATTTATAAGATGTCGAGTTTATTAGGAGTGAAAGATATATAACAGATAGGGTGTGTTTGTTGAAATGAGCAGTAGTTGTGAGCAGGAGCAGTGAGCAATAGATGTGAGCGGGAGCAACGAGTAGTAGTTGTCATAGCTCACCACTCATTTGTTCACCGCTCATTAAAGGAAGCATTGAAAAACTAACATTCCTAAAAAATAGCACCGCTTACCGCTCATTTGCCAAACGACTAAAAAAAATTTCAACGCTCACCGCTCCTTTTGCCAAACAAGCATTAAAATTCAAAATGCTCTTATTTACGGCTCACCGCTTTAAAAAATTTCACCACCGCTCTTTGCCAAACACAACCATAAATACATGACAATATAAAACGAATTCATCAACTTATGAAACTTTTATGATACATCAAGTTTTTACTGATAAAATACATTTAATGTATTATAATAAATGTATTATAATGACTAAATGTCCATTTGTTAAGAACTTTTCTAAAACTGTTAGCTTTTTGTGACAAAAATAATCTCTCGTAAAATAAGTAGCGTTGTTTAACGCAACAACTTTTTGAGTTGTTAGGTTTTATTTTAAATAAGTAGTTCTTAAATGAAAAGCTGATTCATAAAGGTTTCTAAATTGTCAAGAGTTGTTAAAACTCTAAATTACTGATATATCTTTCAGTCATATTATAATTTATTAAAATATATCATTTTAAATTATTTTACATCTTAATTTTACAATTAACAGCTAATATACCAAACACTTTTATTGAAAAATAATACAGCTTATATCTCATGTTAACAGCTTTGTAAGTAACAGTTTACAACTAATTTTATTAAAGCCTAAAAACTTTAAAGAAAACTAAAAGTTTATCAAATATGTGAAAAAATTGTTCAAAAACTTTGTGTTTCAATGCATAAAACCATTCGGAAAGCTTTTTAAAAGAATAAAAAACTTGTATTCATTAAGCAATTGTGAATGCTTTAAAGAAATACATAAGCCCAAAACAACCTATTGATAAAAAGTGTGAGTTCCATCTTTTCCATGTTTACATGTGTACGTAAAGCATTATGTCACGAGCCAAAATTTAAAGATCGGATTTTGTTTGGAAGACGTACATGAATACGAAGGTTTCTAGTTTATTCTTGTTGGTCTTTTCGGAGTACCCAACGGTAAGAATATAGTACGTGTCACGAGTACAGACTCGATGTGTCACTACACCGGTAGGGATTCGGGGCCGCTTCCCTGATGAGTATAAGGTAGGATAAAACCAATGAACCTCTATTATACGCGAGATAGATCGTTGGTCCTTATCGGTGTAAGGACGTCACGCGAAGTCTAAATGATGACTTCATGGCAAGTGGTATTAGAGCCAAGTCGGACCCGGTCAGACGAAAGCATAATCTTTTAAGATTGTTCTCCAAAAAAGTTCTTAAAAGTGTTTGGTTGTGCAAAGGTGATAGGAAAAAGTTCACGAGATATTGAAGAGTCAATATGATGTTACGTGGAGTTTGTAATATCGCATTTGATGGAATTGGAAGCCATAGAGAGAAATAGACTAATCCAAATGGTGGATGACAGTAGCTGCGCGCTAGATCTTAAATCGACAGAAAGGATAATGGACTAATGTGTAGTCGTTGCACGCTGGAACCAAAAGAGTCGAAAATCGAATGTCCCTTTAATCCATGAAGCCGTAATAAAGCCAAAATCATTTGAGGGAAGTAGTTCTTCGGTGCGACGACCGTCCACAAGGTCGTGCATAAATTGGTGGTGTGAGAATGCCACGAGCCAAATTCTGAAGGTCATGTTCTTCTTGGAAGTCGTACATGAATGCGAGGGTTCGTGGTTTATTCTTGTTGGCCTTGTTTGAGTACCCCAACTGTATGGGTGTAGTACGTGCCAGGAGTAGAGAATCGATATGGCACTACAATGGTAGGGAGTTGGGATCGTTCCCTGGTGAGTACAAGATCGGACGAAACTAGTGAACCTCTACTATACGCGTGATGGATAACTGATCCTTATCAATGTAAGGACGTTACACGAAGTCTAAAAAATGACTCCTTGACAATTAGGAAGCAAAAGCTTTTATGAATTTCATGGGTGTTACATCATCTAACACTCATCCTTTAAAATAGTTACTCCATCATAACAAACATGACAGTTCTCATTTGAAACCTACATTAACAAGTTTATTTTCCTTTTTCATCATTTTCATGGACACTAGATTCATTTTATTTAAATAAAATTACAATACATAAAGTAAAAAACAAAATTAAAAATGTATTTTTCAAAACACTATACATGACACTTTTAAAATAAAATTTTAAATTTAAACCTAAAAATAAAAATAAACTAATCTATAAAAACTTATAATATAAGGGTACTTATTCTTAAGACTACCCACAACGATCTCGAGCGACCCTCGATCATTCGTTTGCATTGTGGCGATTGATTCAAATAGGTCATCTCCAAGAAATTGTTCGCCCTCCCGATCTATTTGTGCAATCGATCCTGCTTCCTTTCTCTTTTATTTTTATTCTTTTATTTTTCTAAATTAAATTTATTCCGTTTCAATTATGTTTTAATTAGATAAATTTTATAATAAATTTCTAAATTTTAATATATCGAGCTTTGTTTAATTCTTCACAACATATATTAATTTGACATTTTTAGAGTTAGTTTTAGTTAATACATTTTATTCCTTTTACCTCTAATTAAGTCTTTTTTAATAATTTCTTTAACAATATTTAAGTATAAATATTATTGTAATATTTTTTATTTTATTTAAATAATTATTTGAATAAAAAATAAATTAAAATATTGAATTTGGTCGCCTTGTTGTGGAAACAAATCGCCTGTAAGTCGTCGGAGAAAAAAAGATGTTTTTGCATAAAAGAATTAAATCACACTAGATCGCAGTTCTGGGTAGCTTAAAAAAGACAGTCTTATTCCTACACCGTCTATAGCAACAAAATTAAGGCTGCGTTTAAAAAATGACGTAAATGTAAGAATATTTTTAGGGACGAATTTATTGTTTATATATGAACCGTAGTCGTTTTAACATTTTTTACATGTTTGTTAATGTTAAATTTTATTTTTTTTTAAAATTTTTTGCTTTCTCGTTTTTTCATTTTTGTTGATGATAAAATTTACTTAAGATTTTTTTTTACTTTCTCGTATTAATATTTTTTAGTTGTTTAATTACTTTTTTTTGAACAGCAATTTTATTAAAACGACTAGCAAGACGCTAGAAAATTACAAGGAAATTAATTAAGGAGTTTTAAACCAGTTCTCATGAGAAATAAAACTAGAACAACGATTAACACACCAAAGAAACGAAACCGAGACGATATCATCAAACAACGTGGAACGCTTCGGCGGCGAAGGATCGAAAATGCACCTGTTACGAAAGGACCATATAGACCACCATGAAGTAAAGAAAACTCCTTCCAACAGTCTTTTAGCCTTGTCCGGTAACCGAATGCTAGCAAACCAAGAATCTCAGCCAGCGAAAGAATCTATGTCTGCCCAAATTAAGTTCCACCAGTTACAGATTTTTCTACCAATACACTTAGAAATGTCACACCTGAAAAAAGTATGATTAACATCTTCTGGAAGAGTACCACACATCGGACATAGATCAGAGTCTGACGAGATCCCTCTATTAGCAAGATTGACTTTAGATGGAAGCCGGTCCAGACGAGCACGCCACACCATAACGTTAACCTTGATAGGGACAAATTTCACCCATCTAGTGACTATATTCAAACTAGGAAGAAAAATCTCATCAATGACCAATCTGATATCTTTCACGTGAAACCTACCATCACCATTAAGATCACAATACCAACGATCTTCTGATGAAGAAAAACTTACTATATTAAATATAGCGAGAAGCTCATCCCATTGTTGACTTTCAACTCCATCCCGAATCTGTCTTCTAAAGGAAGCAGTAAGATCACTTTTTTTAGAATCAATAGACACATCTTTGTTTCTCTCTAAGGCGAAGATGCGAGGAAACCGAATACAAAGAGGTTGATCAGTAACCCATTTATCAAGCCAAAATCTGGTCCTAAGACCGTTGCCAACCCGAATCTTACAATGCGACCTGAAATCAAAACCTTTAGAGGACAAATTATTCAACTCTCGCAAAATAGAATTCCAGCAAGAAGCATATTTTAGGTCATGCGAGTCGACAGAATTACCGTGAATGGCTTGAATACTTTGGTACCACAAAGACCCATCTTTAGAGATAAATCTCCAATACCATTTAAGAAGAAGGGCCCGGTTAAGGGCAAAATAGCTCGAGACACCAAGACCCCCTCTTTTTTTCCCAGCCAACACATTTTTCCAAGCAACCCAACTAATTTTCTTGTCTGCCACGTCAGCTCCTATGAAGAATTTGTTACGAATCTTCTCTAGCTCTTGGAGGACGCCTTTGGGGGCTTTATATATAGACATAAAATATAAAGGAACAGCTCCCAGAACAGCTTTGAGGAGCGTCAATCTTCCTCCGATGGAAAGAGTTTTAGCTTTCCACGAGGATAATCTAGATCGAACCTTCTGCATAACACTAGACCAAGCCGAATGACGGGACATATTGTCCCCCACAGTAACACCAAGATACTTAAAGGGCGTATTCATGACCGTACACCCTATACTTGCAGCTCCAAAATTAACAACATATGTAGGAACCCCAATCCCCATCACTTGACTCTTGATCAAGTTAATTCTTAACCCCGAAGCAAGATGGAAACAGTTGAGGATTCTGATTAAGTTGGCTAGATTATGGTCCGACCATTCGCCTATGAACATTGCGTCATCCGCATAAAAAAGATGAGAAAGAACCGGCGTATCTGATATTTGGAGACCTTTGAAGACACCATCTTTTACAGCTCTAGTAACCGATATGTGTAGGGTTTCCATGACCAGAATAAAAAGAAGGGGAGCCAATGGATCGCCTTGCTTTAGACCACACGCAATCGGGAATTCATCAGTGGGACTTCCATTAACCAAAACGGATGCCATGTTGGAACTAAAAATTCCCCTAATCCAAGAACACCATCTAGAACTGAAACCAAATGATTCGAGAGCATCCAGAAGAAAATCCCATCTTACTAAATCGTAAGCCTTGGCGAAATCAACTTTAAAAACTAAGGCTTGTTTCTTTTTTATTTTGCACCAGGAGAGAGCCTCACTTAATATAAAAGGGCCATCAAGAATATGTCTATTCTTCACAAAAGCAGTTTGGGTGTTAGACACAAGATCCGAGATAACCAAAGATAATCGATTTGCTAGAATCTTGGTAATCACTTTGTAAACACTCCCGATCAAACTGATCGGACAAAAATCGGAAACGAGTTTAGCGTCCATCACTTTAGGGATTAGAGCGATAAAGGTAGAATTACACCCTCTCGGGAATCCACCAATATCAAAGAAATACGAGACAGCCGCACATAAGTCATAACTAATGAGATCCCAAAAGTGCCTATAAAATTCGAAAGAAAATCCATCCGGACCAGGCGACTTATTTTCACCACAATCCCAAACTGCAGCTTTGATCTCATCAACTGATAAAGGCCTATCCAACTCTTCAATTTGCTCAGGAGATAAAGTATTGGGAAATTCCATATTCAATTTAAAACGGCAACCAGGAGGTTGTTTAAATTGAGTAGCAAAATGAGAAATGAAAGACTTTTTGACCAAACCTGGATCAGTTTGCCACACGCCATTGTCGAAAACACCTCTAATGGCCAACTGCGCCCGTCTTTTATTGATGATGCCATGAAAGAACTTCGAATTTTCGTCACCACCGATTGCCCATTTCACTTTTGCTTTTTGAGCCATATCGTTAAGCTCTGATTGTTTAACGTCAAACAATCTATGAGATAACTCTAAACGATTAAGGAGAAGCTCGTCATTTATAACCCCACTATCCAAAGATTTATCAATCTCTTCAAGCTGTTTATTGCAGGAGTATTTATCCGCTGACCTAGATATATTCTCCGCCTTAATCCAAACACGAATCGTCTTCTTCAGGTCTTGCAATTTTTTCTTGAATCTAATAATGCTATTAGGATCATTATGAGAAAAAGACTGCCACGTACTACGGACTAAGTCATCAAAACCCTCACGCTTGAACCAGGAGTGATATATATGAAACGGAATCGGTCCATAATCCGTTCTGATCTTTTTTAGAATAATGGGCCTGTGATCAGACAAATGACGATCTAGGCATATAGCAATAATAGCAGGGAAGATCGAAAAAATCCCATCAGACACCAAAAAACGATCTATTTTACTCATTTTTGAAGCCGAAGGATGCGACCAAGTGAATGAATAACCCTCCATCTTAACATCAACGAGACCCGAAGAGGTAATGAAATGGTTAAAATATCTAGCACACGAACGATTGAAAACCGAACCAAAGCGTTCTTCCTCAGATCTAACGACATTAAAATCACCCAGAACAATGGTTTCTCCATCCCATCTGTTAATTAGGGACGAGATATATTCCCAGAGCATACGTTTAGAAGTAAGGTCTTGTGGAGCATAGACAACGACAATTAATATTCTTGTGTTAGTGGGGACCCACGTCCCGTACGTGGCAATGAAATTATCAGACACCGTGACCCCCTCTTTCTTGAAAATAGATTGATCCCACACACATAAGATACCCCCTGAATTGCCTCTCGAATCACTATGTGCGTATTGAAAATTAGAATTACCCCACATAAATTTGATATCCATGATCGATGTACAATCGGATTTTGTCTCCTGTAAGGCAAGAAAATTAATCTGGTGCTTCAAGTTCATCTCCTTGATCCACTCTTTTTTGGTCTTGTGGTCGAGACCCTGAATATTTAGGGAGAGAATCTTCATTTAAAACCGGTTATATCTCCTAGTGAACCGATGATATGTTCCATGTCTTTCGAGCATCCCTCCATTACATAACCCATGGAGTTACCGAACTTGATGATATCTTCCAACACGTTCAAAATTGAGCCTCCTTTGTTGGACTTACAAGAAGGAACAATAGAAGAGAAATCACTCAAGGAATCACTGATATGAGAACCTTCTTCCTGATGTTGAGGAATCTGAGGGGATAGGTGTAAGGTCTGATTAGGAGGCGAATTATTTATCTCCTCAACTTTATCCAATTCCTCATTAAGAACATCTTGTTTTGACGTAGGAGGAGTATAACCAGGCGGATGAGGAAGAGACGGATCTGACGCATTATCAGATTTATTAGGCTCATTGTTAAGAAGGTCGTAGATGCCAAAAGGATCTTCAGACTTAGAATTCTTCTCAGGTGATACCTCCTTTTCATTATTTGGCCTAGGTATTTCCTCACCACAAACAGATTCAGGTACCCTTTCATCATCACTGTTTCCATCTAATACATCATCATTTAAAGAAACATCATCCTGGTTGTCATTCACGTTTTGATTGATAAACCCCTCTTCATCAATGTTATTCTCAGATTTCTTATATTCCATAAAACACGGGGACCAAGTAAATAACTCCTTAGCTCGAACTCTATAGCTTAACCCTTTAAATATGACTTTAAAGGATTCCAAGATGTTGTCAGCAAGATTGGTTTTTATGCATAAGCGTTTACGAGCATATGATGATCCTGTAGCTTCTTCAATAGCCATTACGTCTCCCCATTTATTTCCAATTCTGTTAAACGTGGCATTGGTCCATACATTCAAAGGAATGCCTTCAATGTCAACCCACACGATTCTATCCTTACTAACAAAATCAGGTGAGGCTGCCCGAATATCTTGGAACCAAGACTTAACTCCTTGATGTTGCAAAAATTGGCGTTGAGTCTCCACACTATTCAATACAATCATAACCCAAAACCCGCCAAGTAAGAAACTTCAAACTCCCCAAAACCCTCTCTGGCTAGAGCAATCTTGATGTTGGGAATTGATTGAAAGTCTTTCACATTCCCAATCACGTGTTTGGATAGGTCTCTCATGTTGCCACATTCGTCTTCAAGAACCAAAGCAGGGGTATCAGGCACAGAGGTATCATTTGGAAGATTAGTGTTTTTAACGACATATGCGAAGGACCTTGGTTTAGGAGGCAATGCAGTGGTATGCCTCTGCTCCTTACTGGTGGCCTGGGACCTGTTATTTATTGATGATCTCTCATATTTTGCTAGGTAAGCTTGTAATTTGTGGTGCCCAATCCATACAGTAGAGATATTGCTAACCAACCGATCATTGTTAAATACATTAATAAATTTCACAAATCCAAAACGTTTACCGGATTTAGATCTCTTATTAGGAATGAACGAATCCACGACGTGCCCGTATTGACTACAATGATGAAACAAGTCTTTTGCCAAACAAGTATCAGGAAAGTTAGTAACGAAAACATTCACGGAGATTCTTCCAACATCATCTTCTTTGGATCGAAATCTTCCTGCATATTGCGCCTTTTGGATCGAAGGGAGCTCGGTATGGACTTTATTAGAACGATGTTTCTTGTAATTTACTTCCTTCCAATCATTGCAATCACCCATTGCCAATAAAAGGACAGTAAATAAAACCGGATCTGGGAAAATAAAGCGCAGAAAAAATAGGACAAGTAAATGAAAACTCCTAAAAATCGAAATCGCTTCTTTTCGAAGGTTCGTCGAGCCGGATAAAAAGATGTAATCAATGAACACTCAATTATGAGATCGAAATCATGATTACATTTCGTTATACAACGAATGGATTTCGACAAAGAAATTAAGGAACGATTTGATTGAAGGAGGGGGATAAAATGATAAGGTTAATTTAGGCGTTTGAAAATATTTTTATAATATTAAAAATTATATAAAAAATGGAGATAGAAAAAAATAACACTTTAGCATATTTTTTACTTTTATAAAATGAAAAACACAAATAATTGTTTCTCCAATTAAACGCATTTTCTAAATTTTTAAGTGTTTTATGAAAAAAATGAAAATTTCTTTTCTTTTTCTATAAAACAGAAAATGAAGGAAAATATTTTTCAACTAAACGCATCTTAAGTATTTCAACCAAATTAATCATCTACCGAAAAAGGGACAAGGAAAAAATATGAAACTAAAAATAACGACAATATTGTTAGAAAACGAAAAGGAAAAAGGTTTCCTGTCATTTTATGGCTAACTGCCCAGTCGAGAAAACAATTGGCGAGCAAACGACGAGTCACCTTGGTATTGTGGCGAAGGAGTGACGAGCTTCACGTTGGATAATGTGAGGGTTTTCTCCATGATACCCCTTGCTTTTATATTGCAATATAACAATATGTTAAAACCATGATTGCTTATTTTGATAATATTTTTTATTTTTTTAAACGACAACTTAATCTCGATGAAAATTCGACTTCAAGTTATATTATTTATAATGGGCAGGTTTTGAGACATGAACCACTAGGGGAAACCCCTAGAATTAGGAAAACTTTTTAAAACTTACGATTTCGCACTAAGAAAGAAAATCTTGAAATTTTGTCTCTTTCAAGACACGAACTCAAAACCAAACTCCATCTCAAAGCTCCAGAAAAAGCTCAAGTGACCAACTGCTCTAAAGCAGTTGTTTATATTCTCATAATTGATTGACGCATTCAAAAATATATATTAAATAGTTATAATATTTTTTAATAAAAATTGTTTTCACTGATTATATATTGAGTGTTTTTATCAAATTTGTAAATGTGTAAATCAATTCTCATATGTCAATGGGTATTTTCTTACTCATCTTTTTTTTTTTATGTATTTGATAAAAAAATCCATTGGGTTAAAGTTATTATGACACAAACAACTAGTATCAGGTAATACCGTGGACACATTAGTAATGTTTGCATCAAACAGAATTAAATTTAATATCGCTTACATTTTAAAAATCATAATAGGTGTTTCACCAAATATTGGTCAAGAATGTTAGTGTTAAAAAACTAGAAATGGAGACAAGATTATCTGTTCCAGATTTGTCTTTTTGACTAATTGTTTTTACAATGGTTTATTGTATGTAACGTGCATGAAAATCTTTTGCTCATACAAAAGTTACGAATTATGTTTTGGTGAGTCAAATTGGTTTCGTGTTTACATATTTGTGTACGAGGTGTGTGATTTATTTTTATCCTAAGTGTTTTTTTTTTTGAATAATTTATCCTAAGTGTTGAGTCATGTTCTGTGACGATGGGACATAATATAGCACATTTGTGCAACTTATTCAAAAATATAACATAAGGATAATGATTTTATATTCTGAGAGGGCAAGTCATAACAATATACAACACTTTTAAGTGTGTAATCATTTTAAGGTTACATCAACATGACACGAACATTAACATCATTTGTTTGGGTTAATATAGAAAGAAGATACTAAACTTTTCAAGAAATTTGTTTTAAGGTAACCAACGTTTATTTTGTGTTTCTAAGTTACTAAACTTTACTAAACTATACATCACTATAATTTAGTGTTAATTTGAGTAACCTGAATGCATTTTTTTGATAAGTTAAGTAACATAAATGTCTTGTTTTTTCATGTTAAGTAACATAAATATCAGATTTTTGATAAGTGGGTAACTTAGTCAACCGGTCATATGAACATTAGTAACTTAGAAACACAAAATGAACGTTCGTTACCTTAGGACAAATTTCTTGAAAAGTATAGTAACTTCTTTGTATATTAACCCCATTTCTTTTATCACAACAATAAATAACATTATTTTTTTTCATAAAACCTCCTAGACAAAATAAACAATGCATTCATTAAAAAAATACAAATTAACATAATAACTAAAAAAGCACTCGAAAATAATTAAAAAAACACATATCTTTTTAAAAATATAATGTAAAAGCAAAATAGGGTTTTTTTATAAATATTAGGCTTAAGTTTATATGAGCGTAAGTCTAGAATAAAAGTAAGATAAGGTTTACATAGCCTAAATCTAAATTAGAAAAAGAAAAAGAAAAACAAAGAAAACGTCGTTACCATCTTCTACTCATTCCTCTCATCCTTTTCTCCTTCCCTAACTTGCAACCCTTTGACAAAGAAAAAGAAATGTGTTAGAAATATTTAAAGTGATGGTCAAAAAAGTCAAGTCACATATGACCGCCCCTTAGGGGGAGATTGTTAGAAGTATTTAATGTGATGGCCATATAATATATCGTTGCGAAGCTCGTGGAAAAAGGTACTTAATGGTGTCGAGAGTTCTATGTTTTTGTTATGTATGTAACGGGAATTAGTCCTGAACACACAAATGAGGAAGGCCTCCTAATCTTGTAAGCCTTAGTATAAAAGGCATAACCACCCTCATTTGTGTATGTCTCTCTCATAGTGTTTTTCATTCTTCTTGTTGTCAGAGAGAGAAACTCTCCTTAGTTTCTCTCACTAGGATTACACATTCATTGTATCTTTCTCTTTCTTCTTCATCTAATCTAATATTTCATTCTTAGTTTTAATCTTGTTCTTCATCATCTTTATTTCTTATTCTATTAGTCGTGTGATTACAACTAATAAGTGGTATCATTCGCCAAGGGATTCGTAGTTAGCTTTGGTTTTGATTTGGTGTTGATTTTGGATTTAGATCTCGTGGGTTTTTGGTTTAGGTTGTTCGAATAAATTGGAATTGGTGGTTTAGAGCTTCGTGGTGATTGTCTGTTGGCTATTCGTGGTTTGTTTTGGGGAGTCGACTTCATAACAATCGCTCTGTAAGTTTTCCAGTATCTAGTTTGTCTGATTGTGTTTACATCTTCGGAAAAGGGTTTTTCATTCCGAAAAATCCCAATTTATCCAAAAATAACCTTTCTATCCGAATAAATTTTTCCCGAAAACAACTTTTTATCCGAAAATAACCTTTTTATCCGAAATAACCCCTTTTATCCGAAATCAAATTTATCCAAAGATACCCAGTTTATCTGAAAACCAGATTTTTCGAAAAACTTCCTTTTATCCGAAAACATAACTTTTTCCGAAAATCTCACATTTATCCGAAAATATTTTTTCCGAAATTCCCATTTTTCGGAAAACAATTCTCTTTATCCGAAAAACTTCTAATTTTTCGAAAAGGGTCAATATTCCAAAAAGGGTCAATATTCCGAAAAAGTGCCAATTTTCCGAAAAAGGGTCAATATTCCGAAAAGGGTCAATATTCCGAAAAGGTGACAATTTTCCGAAAAAGGGTCATTCCGAAAAGGGCCAATATTCCGAAAAAGTGCCAATATTCCGAAAAAGGGTCCATATTCCGAAAAACTCAGTTTTTCCGAAAATTGAATATTTTTCCGAAAATTACTTATTTTTCCGAAAATTACTGATTTTTCCGAAAATACATGTTATTTCAAAAATAGCCAATTTATCCGGAAAACTCCAATTATTCCTAAGATCTCAAAATATTCTGAAAATATTTTCATAAAATGTGTTTTTGAAAATTCTTAACCGTGTGTTTTTGGCCTAGAATTTTTGGTTTATGGAGAGCATTTTTTTAGGGGATTTAATCAAATTTAGGGGATTTTAACTACAACACTCTGCTTTCTACGAATTGTGATCCTGTTTTTCACACGACTTCTACGATTACATATCAACAAGAGAGTGATGCTGCGGGTATTGAGAATCGTGATAACACTGCCAGAAAGAAGAGGGATACTGCCTATCTCCAGTCTCAGCTTCTTATAGCACAAAAGGAAGAAGTAGGAATTCCACTTCTAGCTGACGAGTTTGATCTCATGGCATCTGCAGCAGAATATGATGAGGAAGAAAAGGTGACTACATACTACATCTTGATGGCTAATTCGCAGCAATCATCAACATCGGTAACTCAGACTGACACAGCTCCTCTGTATGATTCAGACGGCTACTCTGAGGTACCCACGCGTTTATATGATAATGAGTTATATAATATGTCTAATCAAGAGGAAGAGTATACCGAGTCACTTGACCCCTACACTGAGACACACGGGGATCAACTGAATAATAGCAATATTATTTCGGGTTAATACACAAATAGGTTACTAAAGTTTGCTTAAATGTTCACCTAAGTTACTAAAGTATTTTTGGTAACAATTAGGTTACTCAAGTATACAGATTATTCATACAGGTTACTGAATGTTTAAAAAAGTTATCTCCAAGTTACTCATAAGGTGGGCAACCAGTATTACCGGTTTAATTGTCCACGAAAGTTTCATATGTTACAAGAAAGTTACTATAGTTCACGAGTTTAACAAACGGGTTACTGAACTTTAGAAAAAATTACACTTAATAAATAATTACACATATATTTTTATTCCGTCCATTTCTTGCGTATTCATTCGTTTTCGTGCGTTTGCATATGTTTTGTACGTTATCATCTGTTTGTATCTATTTATCCGCTTACGTACGTTTACAATCCTTATTTATTTATATATCTATGTCATTTGTATTTTTTTCGCCAATCAATCAAAAAACATTTTAGCAAACACAAAAATGCATCCCAAACCACAACTTATATTTTTTTTAAAAGAATATTTATCTAAAAAATTTAAAAGTAACAAAAAAAATTCAAAAATTTTAAGATTTAACTTTTTATTATTATTTATAAAATTAAGATTTTAAATATTGCAATGAGTCGAAAAAAGAAATTACTTTTTGTATATAGAAAATTACAAAGTACTAAAATAATTTACATTTTATTAGATTTGTTTTCTAATTAGAAAGTACCAAAAAATATTTTTAAGAAAAATTAAGGTTTAACTTCTTTTAAGATTTTTAATATTATAACGAGTCGAAAAAAGTACACCTTTTTAAGATTTCGAGAATTAAGATTTAACTTTTTTTTAAGATTTTAAATAAATAATATTTTTTTATGTATGAAAAATTTTCATTTTGTAAAAAAAAAATGAATAATAACGTGAAGAATTAAAAAAAAATCAAAATATAGTTAAAAATAATAATAGTTAAACGGTCTTGCAAGTAGATAATTGTGAAAAACAATCATTAAGCGAAATGATAGACGCATCAATATTTTATAACCACGGGAAGTAACATGTAAGAGAGTTACAACATAATAAGATTTATTTACATTCGTTAATCATAATGAGTCTTTACGTTTTTAGTATATAAAGTATTTATAATATTTACCCGCAACTTATTTTATAAAAAAAGAAAAAAGATTATGTCACATAGAAATAAAAAGTGAACTGATAATAGTTTAATAGTGTAAATAAAGACGAAATTATATTCAAAAGGCACGTGACTTGTCACGTTAGTACATAACCTGTAACAACAGGTTATAAATACTTAAGTAACGTGTATAACAGGTAAACGATACAATAGTAACCTAATTGTTACCAAAAATACTTTAGTAACTTAGGTGAACATTTAGGCAAACTTTAGTAACTTATTTGTGTATTAACCCTATTATTTCTAATGCGCCCAGTGTGGACCTTAGTGGAGATCAAGTAGCCCAACCTACAACCCTTCCTGACGAGACGCAAGTGTATTATAAATCATTATTTGATAAGCTTGCCAAGGATGTTGCTCATGCGAATGTGGTTAATAATAAGTTTAGAGAAACTAATGCCAAATTGACCACTTAGCTTGCGGGATATAAGGAACGGGAGAAAAGTTTTGAGATTTATCATGCTAAAATCAAGGAACTTGAACAAGCTCATGCTACATCGGTTTATCAATAAAAATGCACAACTAAGAAATTAAATGCCTTACACTTAAGTAGTGCTAAAAAGATAGGCGAATTGAATGATGAAATCACCTCTCTTAATAAACAGCTTTCAACTGAAAAAACCATTAAAAGAAGAACGAAAAAAGCTGAAACATGATTTCAAAATTCGTGAAGATGGGCTTCTTGAGGAATTTGCAAATCTCAGGATAGGATTAGGAAATTAGACAACCTTTTGGTAAAACATGGCCAAACTATGCAGACGATAAATATGCTCGCACCAAAAGTGAACGAGATAAATTATACTCGATACAAATTGGTTTTAGCTTGTCCTCTTCCTCCTAAACCCGAATATCTTAAGAAAGTTCAGACCTCAAATCAAACTCTCTATAATGGTAGTGTGCTCTTGTTTGATGAGAATGATCCTCCTAGTGTGCATGATTCTGAGGAAACTACTGATCTTGCAATAGAGACTCGTTTAAGAATGAAAAAGCTTCATAAAGAAGTGACACCCGTTTATTATCCGAAAGTTAATCCTCCCACTGTTTTTGTTCGGTCTAAAACGAGTACTGAAATGCTTTTGATACCAAGTGAGGAATTGACGGATAACCCCCCTAAACCAAGTGTTGCACGACGGTATCTAAACGAGCTTAAAGATAATTTTGTCATTCTCAAAAGTGTTGTTAAATCCAAAATTACTGGAGGAAACTTTACTTCACCCATTCACACTGAAGTTCAGAAAATTCTTCACAACGAGATTAATCCGCTTATTACTCAAGTTGATTCTAGGATAAGCAACCTTAAACACGCTTTTCTAAAAGAACTAGCCAAATTTGTTGAAGACTTTAAATCTTTGGCGAAGGAGGCTGATGAATCTCTTGATAGAATTAAAGGTTTGGAAAGCGATCTTGAACGTTTCTCTAAAGCAAGTGACAGTGGTGATTGTGATGAAAGTAACACCGTGACGGTAAACATCTCTGTGTCAGACAATGAAACCCTCCAAAATGAGATTGATCGTACGAAAGAGAAAATGGAGTCTTATGTCATCAAAAAGGACAACGAATTCACTGATCTTTGGAATAAATATGTCAAAAAATGTGATGAATGTAAGAATGACAAACTTTCGTATGATAAAGCTTACAATGAAATGCAACAAACAATCGAACAGCTGCAAGCTCAGTTAGGAGGTGAATGTCGCGACAGTGAGCCTTCGACAAATGTTAATCAAAAAGAGTTCACGATTCTTCAACACCGACATGATTTTCTTCAGAAACATTGTCATTCTCTTGAACTTGCTTTGCAAAACAAAGTTGGAAAAGTTCCAAATGATGGTAACTTGAAAGTAAAACTCTCTGAATCATTTCACGAATTAAATGAGAAGAGTTTAGAAATTACTGACTTGAAAGTGCAGTTGCAAGAAAAGGCCATCGCGATTGCTGAGTTGAAGAAACTTGTTGGAAAGATGGGTGGAAAAAATATGGAACCTAAGGTTGTAAAATCAATTGTTAGACAACCCAATGCGTACAAAGTACCAAAGCCATCTATCTTAGGAAAACCGCCTTCTAATGTTTCTAGGTTATCTCCTAATACCAATGTGCAAACAACTGTTCCAAAACCAACCATATCACCCTATGTTCCTCCATACAGAAAACCCAATGTTGTTAAACTCAACAATGTGAATGCACCTTGCACTACTCCTAAGAGTACTCCCAAGTGTGTGACTATGACGCTCACAAAGGAATCCAAAGGTTCAAATGACGTTGTTCAAACCAACAATCAAGGGAACGGTATGCAAAATGGGAACACTCAGAAAGTAAACCCTGTTCAATTCACCACCTAGTAAACAAACAACTGCTAGAGTTCAACACACTTCTAATGGTAGTCAACCAAAACCTAGGATCCCTTTCCAGCAACCTAGGAATTATCAACCACCAATGAGTAGTCGTGTATCGAACAAAGTGCCTGAACGGTCAGCAAAACCTAGGTACACACGGACTTTCGAGAATCCCAAACTCCCTGTATGTCCCACGTGCAAAAAGGGCATTCACTATGGAAACCATGCTCATTGCATTCTGCAATACCTCTATGAGGTAAACTCTCGTGCCTTCGCACAGAGAAAGAATGTAGAATCCCATCAGACACCAAGGAGATTCACACCCATCACAAATAAAAGCAATGACAAGAAATCTTCAAGGCGGATCAATGCAGGACTTAGTTTCTCTCCTAAGAAGTCTTCCGCTGTGCAAGAGAACACTACTCCTAGATCTGGTCTTCAGTGGAAACCAACGGGTAGGATCTTCAAGGAAGTTGGTCTTAAGTGGATTCCCATCGAGAAGAGTGATGACACCTGCTCCAGCACTAATGCGAGTGTTCTGAATGTAGAAAATGCATTTGTTACTCCTAACACTAGTATTTGTGCAAACTCTTCTTCCGTCATTGCAGGTACAACAACGGATTGTGAATCTACTTCTTCAAAGGGTTCCAATTATGTACATTCGATATCACCTTCTTCTACTGTACAAAGGTTTATTTTGGATTATATTCGAAAAACTTAAAAAAAATCAAAATACAAAAATATAAAACCTATAAAAACAAAATAAAAAATGAGAAAATCTTTCAAAAATACCAAAAATATTGTTCTCGACATGTCTTTCAGTGTCGATAATATGGACGTGCCTAGAAATGTCGCTCAATAACGACACGGGTGTGTACATAAAGCTCGAATGAAAGTTCAAATGTTTTCAAAACATGTGATTTCTTCTTTCTTCAGATGATTTGCAATTACTTCAGATTGTGACTCGTGCTTCAAAGAAAGGAAAGCTTATCACGGATGATAGCTTATCCTTAACAACGAGAAAATCAAATTCTCTCGGTCATGAGCTTTCAATAAAAACATTCCATGTTTTTAAGATCATGAACACGACTTACAGTTATATGTCAGACTGTAACTCGAACTTCAAATCACAGAGAGTGTATCTTTAAAGATAACTTATCCTAATAACGGGTAGAGCAATCTATCTCGGGTTGAGCTTGTCACAAAACATTAAAGTTTTGAGCTCAACATAATGGCTTATAGTCACATGTCAGACTATAACCCGATCCCCAAAGAAAGGAAAGTCTATGACTTATCCTCAACAACGGGAAATTAATTTTTCTCGGTCATGGGCATATACTAAAACATTCAAAGTTTTAAGCTCATGAACTCAAGGAAAATGTTCATTTATGTAAATGTTCATTTATGTACATGTTTCCTCAACAACGAGAAATTAAATTTTCTCGGATTTGAGCACAATTTTTCAAGATATTTTTCGAAAGATTTTATTCAGTTTCTTTCAAAATTGTGTGCTCATATACTCCCCTATTTTTATCAGTATCCTTTTTCGAAGGGGAGTATAAAAATCTCATAACATATAGTTCCAAATTTTCATGAAACATTATTCTCTCCACGTTACATCACTAGTATATCAAAAAGTTCACATACACATGCAATTTTTGAAGGGGAGAATAGTGATTATGATGTGATCAAAAGGTTTCAGTTTTGGATAAGATCTTTGATTCAAGTGCTTTCTCGTCCTTACATGTGCAAAATATTTATTTAAATGATTTCGCACTTTGAAGCACATTTGTAGGGGGAGTGTTTTTGGTGATTTAGAAAGTTTTTCTGGTTACGATATCTATACCTTCAACACAATTATCCACGACGATATTGGTGTCAAAAGGTGGTTAGGTATTTGTCCTATGATCCAACCAGAACCAGAGGGATCTTCCCAGGAACAATCCATTAGAACTTAGAAGTCCTTAGGAAAGATGGAGTAGTTGAGTGTACGGGAATAATGCCGACTAATGACTTAAGCTAGCACTGGAACAATCACAACAAAGTGCTAGTTATGACGTCTTGGTAAGCATTGAAGGGGGTGAAGAATGAAAAAGAAATGTAAGGATAAAGGGTGAAAAGAAAATAGCCCTCCATACAACGTAGGCAGGAACCGGGTAAATAAATCGACTATCAGAATCACGTTGATGATTTCTGGTATTGAAGACAAAGCATCATGGACCAAGTGATGCAAAGCACAACCCTTCCCAGCTGATGTGTCGTTGATAGTATATGTGATAATTAAGATACGTTATAGGATAAATTAGTAAATTACCTTTAGGAAAAAGTAATAGACTAAAATTACCAAAGACGAAATCAATTAAACACGTGATAAACCAAGTTCGTTGTACACGAAGATCTTATGAATTTAAGACGTTTTTGTATCGATTTGGACAATTGATTCGAATTGGTTTTCGGTTTTTAAACTAAAAATTAAATTCTACAAATTTAAAACTTATTTTAATCATAAAGTGCATGAATCGTAAACCCCGAATTTATAAAAGCTAAAAAAATCAATTACTTAAAAGTTTAAAACTATATAGAAATAAAACTATTTAAAAATCTATAAAAATTAATCTATTTAATTAAAATAACACTTACACTATTTTAAAATCTATTAAACTTTTAAAATTAATAAAAACATTTTTTTTAATTCAAATTTTATTTTATTTATATTTATTTTTATTAAATTCAGTTATTAATTATAAAACTTAATCAATAAAACTATGTAATAAACTATTCTTAACAAACTGCCAGAAACAATTAAACTATATTAATAAATTGGACAGTAGTTAAACACAAAAGACAACCAAGCTCAATTGGTTGAATCGTTGGACAGTGAAGGGCAGGTCTCGAGTTCGAGACCTGCAAGTGACATTTTTTGTGAATATTTTTTAAAATTATGAAATACTGATAAGGATATCAGCTTGGGCTTTAACAGATCAAATGAATCTGTTAAATCTAATTCACAGCAAGTTAAATCATGACAAATCAATTACACTACTAAAATAAAATCACAGATAAGACTAATCACCCAATTCATCAGTAAAACCAACAGTTAAATCACAAAATAAACACTCAGATAAATTAATGAGCTATATCAGACGTGTAAATAAGGCATCCAAATTAGTAAAAATAGACTAAACAAGCAGAAATAAAGTCCTAAACAATACCAATTAAACTAAATCAAAACGCTATACCAAACTGAAAACCAAATAACACAGTTTCAGCAAATCAACCAAATATGCAGGAAGAGCTTAGTAAACTAGCAGACATCATAACTTTCAATAACATAAACTCAAGCATGAGGTAGAAATATTACACATAACAGCAGACTAAACAAAAGTCTCAGTCTAAACAACATTGATTCAAGACAGGTCTATGGTAATTAATCAGCAAATACCAATCTAAACATTCAGTAATTCAAAGCCTCTAAAACACATTTATTTAGTTCATTGTTTTTTAGCAGACTAACAACGATGCAAACTAACATGTATCACAGCTTTATGAAATGGAAATCGAAATCAATTAACAGAAAACGAGTAACAAGCATACTAATAAATTACAGCAAACAATATAAGTTCCCTATCAGCAATCAATAATATCAAACTAATCAAACAGTACTCAAACTTAAGCTAATCAGTAAATCAAAGCAGATTACAACCATAAAACTAGAACAGATTCCTACCAAACGAATCCAAATATCTCAATGTCAATTAAACTAGCAGATTCTAGCAAATTAATTAAAACATATAAAATAGAACATAAATTTAAAAGGGTTTAAAACCTTTTGTAGATCCCGTTGAGTAGAAGGTTAGCGTTGTGCTACCTTAGAACCGAAATGAAAACACCATTTGACAGCTCCATTCGACCACCAAATCATCAATCGAACATCATAGTTTTTATTTAACTTTTAGTAGGAAAGTTTATTCCCAAATTTAGTCTTAAGAATATTAAATACAAGCTATTATTTAGCTCAACTAAACATTCTTTTATTATTATAATTAATCAGCAACAGAATAAATTGCAAATACTTAAGTTTTGGTAGAAAGGTAGATAACGAACTCAATCAAATCAAAATTAACTTTCAATGATTAACGAAGATGCGTACAAAACTGAAAAAGAAATACAATTATTCTAAAACTAATTTAAGCATAATAACATTAAAACTAAAAAATGGGATACCGATTACATGAAAATAGTGGGGTATTTATAGTTGAAGAGGAGGGTGAGGGTTTGTTGATGAAGAACAATTTGTGACCTTTGGATGAGCATCTCTGCTTTCTCTCACTTGTTTTTTTTCATCCTAAGGCTGAGATATGCCTCTCTTCACACGGATTGCCAGCTTGGCACGCATCTGTGCTTCTTGTGCTAGTTGGAGGCTGATTTGGCTCTCTTCTATTGGAGGAATGGGAGGAATGCGCTGTGCTGTCCAATAATATACTGCCACGTACCACTCATCTATCCATCTTTAAGTTCCGGCTAAAGGGGAGAATAATTAATGGCGCGTGTGTTATCACGCGCTTTAATTATTAAAAAGCCCCAAATAATTCGTGTGATTTAATTATTAGGGTTATGAGGGAATAGTGACTTTTTTGTGTTGCAGGTTTTATTTGGGATGGAGGGTGAGAGACGAAGGTGAGATACATAGGTTTCATCGAAATAAATTAAATGAATGTGTGTTGTACGTTTGACTAGGGGAAAGAGTAAGTTAAATAAAACTTTCTAAACGAATGTGGCAATTTGATGGGCTTTGACCCATCACAAAATTCATACGTTTCTTACCTTTGGAGAAGATTTAGGCTTGTAGCCCATTTTCATATAATCAGACCTTTGGATGAGTGTATTGGGCCTTTGATGGGTTAATGTTGAAACAAATGAATAACTTGATTTGTTAATGGGCTTTTGAGCCCATTATCCCAAATGTGGGACCCACTTGCCAGAAATCCTCCATGAATATCAAATCCGCTAAAATCGAGCTCATTTCTGGCATTGTTGATCTTTTTCTTCAAACTCATGTCGTTTTCGCCGGTTTTCGTGAACTTGGTACCTACACACATCAAACACCAAAACAAACATATACAAGACTTTTTTGAAACATATATTGCATTAATACATTGTTTTAGGCTACAATTGATATGAGTAAAATCACTCATATCAAACTCCCCCTTGCTAAGCAATTGCCGTGTCCTCACGCAATGATAAAATAAAACACTAACTACACTTTTATTCAACTTTATTTTCCAAAGACATAATGTATTGCTTTCATTATTTGAAAAATAACTTTTAGGATCATAAAACTCAAATAGATTCATCGTCCCCGACTTTTCACTTTTCCATGCCAAGTGCAAAAATAAGATCATTGTCAATCATAAGCCCCAAAATAAATCAACTCATACAAGTAATTTGTGTTAAACTCAATCTCCTATTATTCCTAATTATATCTATAGATTTTATTTGTCATTCACCCAAAGGCTCATTTGACATTATTTCATATTTATTAGTCCAAAATGAAGGCAAAAACGGTGTAAACTCAACACTCAAAACCTAACCTCGAATTCAAAAACCGTTGTCACTAAAGAAAGCCCACATCAAGGATAACTTAACACGATTTAGGGATAAATCCCCGGACCCGAAATTTGGCTAATATGGCTACTTAAAAGCAAAAATAAAACCTCCAAAGTCAATTATGACTTATTAATGGAGTTAGCAACAATTACATCATAACACCTTGTGGCTCTTTAAGATGCAATTGTGATCCTTATTTAAAATCCACACCGAAGGCTCCTTGGACAAAAATAAGGGAATTGACATCACCATCCCACCTTATGGCTCATGATGATGAAGCAATTTTTATTCAACACGTCCCCTTGTCATACACCCTAAGGCTCTAATGACAAGGTTAGTGCTACATGACTCCCACCCGAAGGCTCCTAGAGAACATGTTTTTATTTATTCTTCTTATTTAATATGATATTTATAGTAAGCCAAATTTCCGCAATCCCATGATCAAAAGTCCATGACGCTGACACCCTTAATGTGTTCTCACTTTAATTACAAGGGAAGAAAAAGAAGGAGTTACGAGTTAAGATATCAAGCCTAAACCGCTAAAAACTTCATTTATTAAGCAATTATTATTCAAGTGTGGAAAGTAAATACGAGGAGATTAAATCAAACACAAAAATACTTGCACAAAGAAGAATTAACCTTTGAAACTTATGATTGAACTCTATCATCTCTTGTTCTCCATATTGTAAAATTTCAAAAATGTGAAATCAATGGATACTTAGCCTATTAAATCAAAGTTTTGGGTTTTCAAGTCATCTATAGGATCTTGCATCTTCTTATACTTTTTCAAGTATTAGAATTTGCGTTTTAAAGTTCCCTTGATAAACGACTTTCTAGGATCAATTATAGGAACTTGCGAAAAGTTCTTGTTCTTAACCCGTATGAATTAAGACTTTCGCGTTTTAAAGCTCCCTATATAAAAGCCTAGCAAAACTTAATTTAAACACGTTAAGGAAAAGCTAAGGTAAAAACCGAGTCGAGTCAAAAACTATTTTTATTTTCACCAACGGAAAGCCTACATTTGTGTCAAAAGCACTTATTTTATTTATTAAAACTTAAAAATAACACTAAAAATTTAAAATTTTATTGAAAAATGAGAAAAATAATTACGTTTAGACACGACAAAAGCAATTGCAAGCGATTATATCGATTGACTCCCCCATGCTAAAACCAAACATTGTCCTCAATGTTTCTTAGCTCAGAGTAACACCCCCTTGCTAAAACACGAAGAGTTTAATGCAAAATCCTAACATGGAAAGAGCACGCAAATCTATAAGCCGTTTATTAATTATGCCTCAAGATAAAACGTTAGCCGATAAAAATCAAGGATAGATAGTGTGCCCCTTTTTGGCATTCAAAGAATGGAAGATCAAGTGGACCGGCAAAAACCGAACACGAGAGTCTTCAATGAATAGGGTCATACCTAAGATTCACAACACAACAAAACACGAGCACGAGCTTGAAAGATCAAGCCTTATTAATGTTAGAAAATAGAAGGAAGATAGAATGTATGGGACTCCCCCACAAGGCACCTCGTTTTTGTTCACCGAGTCATGAGCTCGACTCGATCCCCGCATTCATTGGTCCTTAGGGAAAGTTTGAAGATCCGGGACAACCTCCGTAGGTATGTCCCCTCCAAAGTAATGTTTCACACGATGACCATTCACCTTAAAGTTAGGCCCGTCTTTTTGAGCTAGCTCAACGGTGCCATAAGGAAAAACTTGTGCAATGGTTAATGGTCCGGACCAACGGGATTTAAGCTTGCCCGAGAAAATCTTAAGTCTAGAGTTGAATAAGAGGACTTGATCACCAACATTGAAAATGCGGTTATTGATCTTAGAGTCATGAATCCTCTTAGTCTTCTCTTTATAGATCAAAGAATATTCATAAGCGTGATCCCTTAATTCACTTAGTTCATTCAATTGAACCTTGCGATGATCACCCGCGGTCCTCAAATCAAAGTTACAATGCTTAAGAGCCCAATATGCCTTATGTTCGAGTTCAATTGGCAAGTGGCATGCTTTTCCGTAGACCAACCTAAATGGTGTACAACCAATTGGCGTCTTGTAAGCCGTACGGAAAGCCCACAATGCATCGTCCAATTTATCCGACCATGAAGTGCGATTTTCTCCAATAGAAGGCTCCAAAATCCTTTTAAGAGCTCGGTTTGAAACCTCCACTTGACCACTCGTTTGAGGGTGATACGCCGTAGAAAGTCGATGAGTGACACCATATTTCTTTAGTACTTTTTCAAATTGTTTACAAAAATGGGTCCCACGATCACTTATTATAGCCCTTGGAGTTCCAAACCTAGCAAAAAGTTGTTTCAAAAATTTCACCACAACTCGAGCATCATTCGTGGGCAAAGCCTTAGCTTCGACCCATTTAGACAAATAGTCCACGGCTACGAGAATATACTTATTTCCCTTCGAAGATGGAAATGGCCCCATAAAATCGATCCCCCACATGTCAAAGATTTCACAAACTTGGATAATGTTTTGAGGCATTTCATCCCTTTGTGAGTTCTTTCCTTGACGTTGACAAGCATCACAAGTCTTGATCAAGACTTGGGCATCACGATATATGGAAGGCCAAAAGAAGCCGGCATCAAAGACTTTCTTCGCGGTGGCGTTGGCACCATGATGCCCCCGGGTAGGTCCTTCATGACAAGATTTAAGGATATCTTGAGCTTATTTGCCAAAAACGCACCTACGAATCACTTGATCCGCGCACACACGAAACAAATAGGGGTCGTCCCAAAAGTAATAGGATATATCCTTGAAAAAGTTTTGTTTTTGTTGGGACGACATATCCTTGATCACAAACTTCCCCGCATGGTAATTTGTGATGTCCGTAAACCATGGGGTACTATCATCACCACGAAAAGCAATCATACCAAGCGTCTCGAGAGGAAATGTTTCATTGATTTCTTTGTTCTCTCGATCGCTTTGGTGAGGATTCTCAAGTCGAGATAAATGATCGACCGCGAGATTCTCGGCTCCTTTTTTGTCTAGAATTTTGACATTAACTTCTTGAAGGAGGAGAATCCACCGGAGCAATCTCGGCTTAGCATCTTGTTTATTAAGAAGATATTTGATAGTCGAGTGGTCCGTATACAATATGGTTTGAGACAAGACGAGATATGGTCTAAACTTTTCAAAAGTATACACAACGGCAAGAAACTCCTTTTCCGTTGTAGTATACTTTGTTTGAGCATCCGTCATAGTCTTACTTGCATAGTGTATAGGCAAAAAGTTTTTTGATTTACGTTGCCCCAAAACTGCACCTACCGCGTAATCACTAGCATCACACATAATTTCAAAAGGTAGGTCCCAATCCGGAGCAACTAAAATTGGAGATTCGGTTAACTTCCTTTTAAGCATCTCAAAGGCTTGAATACACTCATCCGAAAAGATGAAAGGAGTCTCTTTTTCCAAAAGATGGGTCATAGGCCGAGCTATCTTAGAGAAGTCTTGTATAAAACGTCTATAGAAGCCGGCATGGCCAAGAAAACTCCTAACTCCCTTAACGGTGGTGGGTGGAGGTAATTTGGCAATCACGTTGATTTTAGCCCGATCAACCTCAATACTGGCCTTAGAGATCTTATGTCCTAACACAATTCCCTCTTTGCACATGAAGTGACATTTTTCATAATTAAGCACAAGATTCGTTTCCTCACAACGTTGAAACATTCTTTCAAGGTTAGAGAGACATGAAGTGAAAGAATCCCCAAAAACCGAAAAGTCATCCATGAAAACTTCCATGGTTTTCTCGATCATATCATGGAAAATGGCCATCATACACCTTTGGAACGTCCCCGGAGCATTGCATAGTCCAAAAGGCATGCGACGATAAGCAAATTTTCCGTAAGGACAAGTGAATGTGGTATTTTCTTGATCACAAGGGTCAATGGGGATTTGGAAATAGCCGAAAAATCCATCCAAAAAGCAATAGAATTCATTTCCCGCTAGTCTCTCTAACATTTGATCCATAAAAGGTAATGGAAAATGATCCTTCCTAGTGGCATCATTAAGCTTCCTATAGTCAATACAAACACGCCAACCGGTCACAAGTCTAGTAGGAATCAATTCATTATCCTCATTAGTAACAACCGTCATTCCTCCTTTCTTTGGAACACAATGCACGGGGCTAACCCATGGACTATCCGAGATAGGGTAGATCATTCCGGCGTCTAGAAGTTTAGTGACTTCCTTTTTGATCACCTCATGAATCTTTGGATTGACCCTTCTTTGATTTTGGATAGCGGGTTTATAATCATCCTCCATTAGAATTTTATGAGTACAAAATTTTGGATCTATACCCTTAATGTCAGAGATTTTCCATGCAATGGCCCGTTTATGTTTCTTAAGCACTTTGATAAGTTCATCCTTTTCATTTTCCTTTAATCCCTTAGCAATAATCACCGGTAACTTATCCGTTCCCTCAAGAAAAGCATACTCCAAATGAGTGGGAAGTTCCTTAAGTTCTAGGTCGGGTGCTTCTTCAATGGATGTTTTCACTTTAGTCTCATTTGCACTCACAACTTTTAATTCCATAGGTGGTGATTCAAAAGGATCCATATTCAACAATTTTTCAATCAACGCAACATCTCCCCCGGGATCAAAATTCTCACTTTCAAACTCACTAGGGTCGAATGGTTTGCTAAGGTAATCATCAATTTCCTTATCGATTTTTGAAGGACCATTATTCTCAAGCTCTTCAAGAACGAAGTCCCCTCCCTCAAATGGAGTGAGTGGAGGTTTAGCCAAAGAGATAATAGGATTCAATGAAGTGGGTTTGCCACTTTTGGAAGTATCCAAAAAACCAAGCATATATTGCGAAACCTCTTCACTAGCAACATCAATCACATCGATTTGATTGATTGATTACTCGTCGTCCTTGGAAGAAGGCTTCGAGATACTACCAACATTAAGAGTGATACTTTCATCATCAAAACGTAAAGTCAATTTCCCCTCTTTCATGTCAACTAAAGAACTAGCCGTATTTAAAAATGGTCTTCCCAAAATAAGAGGCACACGAGAATTTTCCGGATAATCACAAATCACAAAATCCGCTGGGAAGATGAGCTTTCCTACTTTGACTAACACGTCTTCGGCTATACCTTTTGGAAAGGCGGTCGATCGATCCGCTAGATCGATAGTCATCTTAGTAGGTGTAAGCTCGGGAAGTGATAACCTTTTCCACACGGAAAGAGGCATCAAATTAATGCTAGCGCCAAGATCGGCTAATGCTAAGCATTCTTTCATATTAGGGAAATCACATGGTATCAAAAATTGACCGGGGTCTCCAAGCTTTTTGGGAAACTTTTTAGAGAGAACCGCGGGACAACTTTCATTTAAGGATGTAGATACTTCAACTAATTTCTCCTTATCGTCCGTCAACCTTTTGATTACTGAAGCAAACTTAGGCATGCTAAGCAATGCATCCGCGAAACTAAGATTAATATACATTTTCTTAAACACGTCAAGGAACGTAGACACTTGAGCATTGGTCTTTTCACGGAGCTTCTCTTTGTTAAGTCTCGAAGGGTAGGGTAGTGTGGGTTTAGTCTTCGGAAGCTCGGGTTCCGGAATAGGCAATTGGTCTACCTTTGGTGGAATAGGAATTTCCTTTTCTTTAACCACCTCGGGTTCTTGCTCCACTTCCCTCACCGGAGAGGTACTCACATGTGGAAGCAAAGGTCCGTCTAAAGCTTTCCCACTACGTGTGGTTATAGCTTTCATCTCACCCTTCGGGTTTGGAATGGTGTTACTAGGTAAGCAACCCGAAGAAGAGGAAGGTTTGGTCATAAAAGATTCAAACATCGAAAGCAATTTATTTTGACCTTGTTCCATACTTTGTTGCATTCAATTTTGACTTTTCTAAACATTTGCTCAAATCTTTGTTCAATTCTTTGTTGGTTAAGCTCAATCTTATTATTTTGCCCTTTAATCGTATTTTGAAACTCATTTTTCAAAGTTGACATTTGTCCTTGCATATTATTTTGAAAAGCCTTCAGATTTGCCTCATTCGTTTTAATGTAGCTTGACAAATCATTTTGGTTATTGTAAAAACCTTGATTGTTTTGATTAGTATTAAACCCATTTCCTTGATTATAATTTCCTTGGTTACCACGGTTAAAATTATTCCCATTATTTCCATTGTTGTACCTATTTTGAACCGGTGGAAAACCCGGTGGAGCAACATGATTTTGACGAGGAACTTGACCGTTGGAGCCATAAGTTCCCGTCGCGGCAAAAGCATTAGCTTGATCAAACCCCGTGGTTAAAGAAGCATAATTAGGATGTGCTCCACCACATGATACACAAAAACTCTCAACCATATTAATCGATCCATGAGGATTCTTCCTAAGCTCATTCAAAAGCGTGTCAATCTTAGAGTCCAATCTAGCAATCTCGGTATTAGACGAATTCACATTGGAAGCACTCGGTGTGTTTCGTGAATATTGCACTCTAGATTTATTCTCAATTATACCCCACGCGTCTCTCGGAGTTTTTCTTAAAAGATTACCATCCGCGGCGGCATTTAAAGAATCTTGTTCAATCATATTAAGCCCATTATAAAAAGTATTTATTTGATGTAATTCCGAGAAACCGTGGTGTGGACATTGTCTTAACATATCTTTAAACCTTTCCCAAGCAACCCCAAACGATTCATGCACTTTTTGTTCAAATCTAGTGATCTCGTTCTTAAAGTGTGTTGTCTTAGATGGTGGAAAGAAATAATTCATGAACTTAGATACTAAGTCATCCCATGTTAAAATCGAACCCGGTGGTTCTTTCTCATACCAAATCTTAGCATTACCCTCGAGCGAGTACGGAAAAAGCATGAGCTTAATCGTGTCATTCGGCACATCTCTAAACTTGAGAGTCGAGGTAATTCGACGAAAATTCCGAATGTGAGAATGCGGGCTATCGGTCTCATTGCCATGAAATTGGTCGGCACGAATGAGCGATAAAAGACCTGACTTAATCTCAAAATGATCCGCCAAAATAGTCGGCACAACGATTGCTTCCCCATACCCTTTGGTGGGTGCACGGAGCAATTCCTCCATTGTTCGGTTATCTTCCATCTCCAACAATAGGTGGAAGCTCGAGTTCCACTATTCGTTGTTGACGATCTTTATTTCTACGAGGAATATTTTCAAGCCTATTGAAATCAATCACAAGACGAGAAGAACGTAATTTCATACACTACAAAGACGAGAATTTAGAGGATTGAAGAAAAGAAATTAGACAAGAAGAAGATTATTTTTGGTATTTTTATTTGGTATTGCTCAATAAAAAATGATCGATAAAAAACAAGGAATAAGGATAACTACTATGGAAGTAAATTACCCTCGGTCGACTTTGAAACGATAGGTGAAAACCTAAACGTCTCGAGGTTCAATAAGTAAACTACAAAAATAAGATATAATACTACTTGAGTTGGACCACCAATAATAGGTCGTCCCTCTCAATATACGCACAAGCAAGCGGGGAAACGAGGTGGCACAAAGCACTTAAAAACCTTTTTTCTTAGACGGCCTTTTATAGCACGTCGCCTTATACCCACCTTATAGTTTGTATAAATCGAGTTCAAACTTCTTATTAGTATTTATCTATTTTGCCTTCTATTTTTGTTTTGGATTCGAATACATTTGCTAGGTGATGAAATCCCAACTAAGGTCTTATTTGAAAAGTATGTAAATTTATTGTTCTACGTAATACAATATATTAATCACAAAAAACGAGAAAAATGATACATACTATATAATAGAAAAATAACAAAACTTTCCGAGGACGGAAATTGTCTTCAAATCTCCACAAAGACGAATCGTACACAAGATCCCTGACAGCGGCGCCAAAATTTTTTATGTGTCGTTGATAGTATATGTGATAATTAAGATACGTTATAGGGTAAATTACTAAATTACCTTTAGGAAAAAGTAATAGACTAAAATTACCAAAGACGAAATCAATTAAACACGTGATGAACCAAGTTCGTTGTACACGAAGATCTTATGAATTTGAGACGTTTTTGTATCGATTTGGACAATTGATTCGAATTGGTTTTCGGTTTTTAAACTAAAAATTAAATTTTACAAATTTAAAACTTATTTTAATCCTAAAGTGCATGAATCGTAAACCCTGAATTTATAAAAGCTAAAAAAAATCAATTACTTAAATATTTAAAACTATATAGAAATAAAACTATTTGAAAATCTATAAAAATTAATCTATTTAATTAAAATAACACTTACACTATTTTAAAATCTATTGAAAACTATTTTACTACTACAAATTTAATTAAATCTAATTTTATTTAAAACTAATTAAACTTTTAAAATTAATAAAAACATTTTTTTAATTCAAATTTTATTTTATTTATATTTATTTTTATTAAATTCAGTTATTAATTATAAAACTTAATCAATAAAACTATGTAATAAACTATTCTTAACAAACTGCCAGAAACAATTAAACTATATTAATAAATTGGACAATAGTTAAACACAAAAGACAAACAAGCTCAATTGGTTGAATCGTTGGACAGTGAAGGGCAGGTCTCGAGTTCGAGACCTGCAAGTGACATTTTTTTGTGAATATTTTTTAAAATTATGAAATACTGATAAGGATATCAGCTTGGGCTTTAACAGATCAAATGAATCTGTTAAATATAATTCACAGCAAGTTAAATCATGACAAATCAATTACACTACTAAAATAAAATCACAGACAAGACTAATCACCCAATTCATCAGTAAAACCAACAGTTAAATCACAAAATAAACACTCAGCTAAATTAATGAGCTATATCAGACGTGTAAATAAGGCATCCAAATTAGTAAAAATAGACTAAACAAGCAGAAATAAAGTCCTAAACAATATCAATTAAACTAAATCAAAACGCTATACCAAACAGAAAACCAAATAACACAGTTTCAGCAAATCAACCAAATATGCAGGAAGAGCTTAGTAAACTAGCAGACATCATAACTTTCAATAACATAAACTCAAGCATGAGGTAGAAATATTACACATAACAGCAGACTAAACAAAAATCTCAGTCTAAACAACATTGATTCAAGACAGGTCTATGGTAATTAATCAGCAAATACCAATCTAAACATTCAGTAATTCAAAGCCTCTAAAACACATTTATTTAGTTCATTGTTTTTCAGCAGACTAACAACGATGCAAACTAACATGTATCACAACTTTATGAACTGGAAATCGAAATCAATTAACAGAAAACGAGTAACAAGCATACTAATAAATTACAGCAAACAATATAAGTTCCCTATCAGCAATCAATAATATCAAACTAATCAAACAGTACTCAAACTTAAGCTAATCAGTAAATCAAAGCAGATTACAACCATAAAACTAGAATAGATTCCTACCAAACGAATCCAAATATCTCAATGTCAATTAAACTAGCAGATTCTAGCAAATTAATTAAAACATATAAAATAGAACATAAATTTAAAAGGGTTTAAAACCTTTTGTAGATCCCGTTGAGCAGAAGGTTAGCGATGTGCTACCTTAGAACTGAAATGAAAACACCATTTGACAGCTCCATTCGACCACCAAATCATCAATCGAACATCATAGTTTTTATTTAAACTTTCAGTAGGAAAGTTTATTCCCAAATTTAGTCTTAAGAATATTAACTACAAGCTATTATTTAGCTCAATTAAACATTCTTTTATTATTATAATTAATCAGTAACAGAATAAATTGCAAATACTTAAGTTTTGGCTGAAAGGTAGATAACGAACTCAATCAAATCAAAATTAACTTTCATTGATTAACGAAGATGCGTACAAAACTGAAAAAGAAATACAATTATCCTAAAACTAATTTAAGCATAATAACATTAAAACTAAAAAATGGGATACCGATTACATGAAAATAGTGGGGTATTTATAGTTGAAGAGGAGGGTGAGGGTTTGTTGATGAAGAACAACTTGTGAGCTTTGGATGAGCATCTCTGCTTTCTCTCACTTGTTTTTTTTTTCATCCTAAGGCTGAGATATGCCTCTCTTCACACGGATTGCCAGCTTGGCACGCATCTGTGCTTCTTGTGCTAGTTGGAGGCTGATTTGGCTCTCTTCTGTTGAAGGAATAGGAGGAATGCGTTGTGCTGTCCAATAATATGTTGCCACGTACCACTCATCTATCCATCTTCAAGTTCCGGCTAAAGGGGAGAATAATTAAAGGCGCGTGTGTTATCACGCGCTTTAATTATTAAAAAGCCCCAAATAATTCGTGTGATTTAATTATTAGGGTTATGAGGGAATAGTGACTTTTTTGTGTTGCAGGTTTTATTTGGGATGGAGGGTGAGAGACGAAGGTGAGATACATAGGTTTCATCGAAATAAATTAAATGAATGTGTGTCGTACGTTTGACTAAGGGAAATAGTAAGTTAAATAAAACTTTCTAAACGAATGTGGCAATTTGATGGGCTTTGACCTATCACAAAATTCATACGTTTCTTATCTTTGGAGAAGATTTAGGCTTGTAGCCCATTTTCATATAATCAGACCTTTGGATGAGTGTATTGGGCCTTTGATGGGTTAATGTTGAAACAAATGAATAACTTGATTTGTTAATGGGCTTTTGAGCCCATTCTCCCAAATGAGGGACCCACTTGCCAAAAATCCTCCATGAATATCAAATCCGCTAAAATCGAGCTCATTTCTGGCATTGTTGATATTTTTCTTCAAACTCGTGTCGTTTTCGCCGGTTTTCGTGAACTTGGTACCTACACACATCAAACACCAAAACAAACATATACAAGACATTTTTGAAACATATATTGCATTAATACATTGTTTTAGGCTACAATTGATATGAGTAAAATCACTCATATCACCAGCCTACTCAAGCTTCTCTCAAAAGAAGTTTGTTTTATTGTCATGGAGTTCAACTCATGTCTATCAACTTTCTCACTCCGAGATAGTAGATATTGAAAAGGTGGCAGTCTGCTCCAGCCTCCGATCACCAAATAAACGCGCACTTATAGAGTCTAGAGCCATCGAGATTCATCAAAAATCTCATTAGGACACTTATTCCATATATCAATTGTTGTTCATCTTTAGAACACAAGCGATAATTCACACAGTCCTATGCTCTATCCTTGTGATATTGCTAGAACATTCAGAGTGATACTCTCTAGTATTCACAGTGATGAATGGAAATCCTTCCAGTGTTAAGATCAAACAGCACTGCGGTAGGTCATATGTAAGATTCACTTGAACTAAACATATGCTAACTGGAAAGCAATAGTGGTTTGATTCTGTTTTGATTTAAACTCGTTCCAGGTCTCTACGTAATATATTTATGTTCTTGCCAGAACATTCAGAGTAATACTTATTAGTATTTACAGTGGCGAATGGAAATCCTTCCAGTGTCATCATCAAACAGCACTGCGGTAGGTAACTTGTGAGATTCTATATGAATCAAACTTGTGTCAACTAGAAAGCAATAATGGTTTGATTCTTAATTGATTCAAACTTGTTCCAGGAAATTGAATTGACGACTTAATCAGCAGAATGGAACTGCTTGATTCACTCTTTACTATGAACTATCTTTCGAGATATTCAAGTATTGAGAACGGCTACCACAGCCGGAAACCCTGTCAAGGAAGTTCTTTGAACTTACCTAATCACAGGTACAATATTCTTACTATATAACGGGAAACCGGATGAATGCAAATGGTGGCGTAACCTCAAGAGTCGTAATTCAAGACCACATACTCAAGTAAATGAAGAAAGCTCAAGAACATCTAAAGACAAAGACTTCCGCTACTCTGATAATCAAGGGAGATTGTTAACAAAATTTCAAGACAACACAAAACATGAGTATGAGGGGAAAGACACAAGAACACAAGTTGGCAAAGTTTCAAGATCAAGACAAGGCAAATATCAAAGATCCAAGATCACAAGTCATGAAAGGAACGATGAAGGAACTCTCAAGACAACAAGCTTCAAAGTCTAAAGAAGTGAAGTCACATATTACATGACCACCACTTAGGGGGAGATTGTTAGAAGTATTTAAAGTGTTGGTCAAAGAAGTGAAGTCACATATTATATGACCACCCCTTAGGGGGAGATTGTTAGAAGTATTTAATGTGATGGTCATATAATATACCGTTGCGAAGCTCGTGGAAAAAGCTACTTAATGGTGTCGAGAGTTCTATGTTTTTGTTATGTATGTAACAAGAATTAGTTCTGAATACACAAATGAGGAAGGCCTCCTAATCTTGTAAGCCTTAGTATAAAAGTCATAACCACCCTCATTTGTGTGTGTGTGTCTCTCATAGTGTTTTCCATTATTCTTGTTGTTAGAGAGAGAAACTCTCCTTAGTTTCTCTCACTAGGATTACACATTCATTGTATCTTTCTCTTGCTTCTTCATCTAATCTAATATTCCATTATTAGTTTTAATCTTGTTCTTCATCATCTTTATTTCTTGTTCTATTAGTCGTGTGATTACATCTAATAAAATGCAACAACAAACGAAACAACCGAAGCACCTCTATGAAGATTCATCGAAACCGAGTGTTAAAAACAAACTTGCGGGGGTTTATAACAATTATTTTTACAAACCCCAACGTCGTTGGGCATCGCCGCTAAGTTGTGTGATAACACTTGCTTACGTCGGATTTAACGTTATCACAGCCCGCCCTCTGACAATTAAGCCATCAAGTGTCGGGTGTCATTAGCAAAAATAGTTTTATCTTAGGCTTCGTTTTGTTTTTCTAAAAAAACATTTTTTTGATTTCTTTTGTCTGCAAACCTTTGAAGCGCTCAGAGGTCATTTGTTTTTTTTTTGCAAACATAAGTGTTAAAAAGCACTTATCACCTCTTCAACCTTTAAGATAAATTTTCATTTCTATCATCTTCTTCTCACCTCTTAAATACTCGTCTCCATCATCGCCTTCAATATTCGTTTGCATTTTTAATATTTTTATACTTTTTATACCGAAGTGATTCATTTCGTATCATGTGCATGTTTGTATACATGTTATACGTTTTATGCTTTTTTGCTTCTTTTTTTATGTTTTTGTATGTTTTAGTGTGTTTTTCTACGTTTTCGTCCTGTTTTTTGAAGTGCTCATACATTTTCATTCATTTTTTTACGTGTTTGTACATTTTTATATGTTTTTTTATGTTATTATGCGTTTTCATCGCTACAAGAAACGAACACAAACTTATAAAGAAAGCATGAAAACATAAAAATCAGACAAAATGTACGAAAACGTAAAAATTGACAAAACGTACAAAAACATTAGTAAAAAAATAAAGAGAAAAAAAATATAAAAAAGTATTTTAATAGTATAAAAAGCAAACAATTTTTTATGTGTAGATTAAGAGTTTAGATGCATCTCTTTTTCTGCAGACATAATTTACAGATGAAAAGGTAAAACCTTTTAAAAAACAGATGAAACCTTAATATTTTTCTTCTAATAACATAGTATGTTAAGAACATTTGTAAAACAGCGATGCAACAAATAAGTATAAATGGTGTTATAAGTTCCCACAACCCAAAAAAGAATTGTAGTTGGTCTCTTTGACCCAAGCAACGAGAACACCACTTCCGTTATGTTGTTCACTATGGGTATATTTAACGAGAGTAACTAGTGTTGGAGATGAAATTAGTGCTGAAAATTATGAAAGAGATTATTATTTTTTTAATAGAGAAAGGAGATTATTATTAAAAGATACATGGATCAATTTTTAATTTAAGAGATTATGAAAAATTAATTTTACGTGTGAGATGACCAAAGGCTTGTAAGCTTTGTTCGCTAAATGATGGGAGCTAGACATTCTTTTTTGTGCTAACATATCACAATGGTTCATGTGGCTCAATCCCTTGCCTCTTCCATATAAAGCGTGAGTGTTTCTCGAAGGAGTAGAATGGACTTTTTTTTAACGGCAAATTTCATTAAAGCTAGCAAGTCGTTAAAAAAATTACAAAGAAATCAAATAGAGATTGTGTAACATCCTGCCTACTCAGACCACAATATTGTCCGCTTTGCCCGCAGGCTCACGGCTTTCCTTTGTGACCCTCGTGTGAGTACTTCCCACCAGGTCACCCAAGCTAGTACTACTCTGACATGAGCACACTTAACTGCCAGTTCCTAAGAACCCCACTTGCAATAGACCATAAAACGCGTTGTGTCATAGTAAGACGAATGTTATCTTATGAACCAAGATCTTTCTTGGCCACAGCCGATGTGGGATTCGCCTAGGGTGTCACAATCACCCCCTCTTCAGGGCTCATCGTCCTCGATGAGGTTTTCCCCACCATCCCGAACGGCTCCGGAGTGGCTCTGATACCACTTGTAACATCCCGCCTACTCATACCACAATATTGTCCGCTATGCCCGCAGACTCACGGCTTTGCTTTGTGGCCCTCGTGTGAGTACTTCCCGCCAGGTCACCCAAGCTAGTACTACTCTGACATGAGCACGCTCAACTGCCAGTTCCTAAGAACCCCACGTGCAGTAGACCACAAAACGCGTTGTGTCATGGTAAGACGAATGTTATCTTATGAACCAAGATCTCTCTTGGCCACAGCCGATGTGGGATTCGCCTAGGGTGTCGCAGATTCTTTAATAAAAATCCCAAGAAAAAGAACTAGGCGTGTGGTCTATATGGAGTTTCCGCAATCGGTTGCTATTTTCGAACTCTCCGCCAAAAAAGACGTTACTTTGAGATAGGATGGTTGCAAAATCCTTTAGCTAGTATATTTTTTTGTAGTTGTTTCTAGTTGTTTTCAATTTTAATAAAATTTTGTTGCTTAAAAATATAAAAAAAACAACACTCGACTAGGCTTGCCAACAATATGCATATGCCATCAACATGCATATACGAGCTTTTGAAATATAAATGTATGTATGTTATGTATCGGACGAGTATTCGTGCATAACAACGAGAATTTTTAGCGGTAGATGTAACACCCTATTTTGGTAAATGGAATGTCACGCGTGATTATGGCGTGTCATCAAAGCATACAAGAATAAATGTCTTTAAACATTACATGACAATAAAGGAAATACCGGAAACAAACATCGGTACCCCAAAGTATAAGCTCATCACACACAAACATAAGTATTGTAAAGGAAAATGACTAAACAATGTCCATAGAAACAAGTAGCAAAATGTATGATGAAATGCATAAAGTAATGAAGGCTAGAAAGCTTCCAATCCATATGCACGTACACTTAGAGTCTACGAGCGCTCTTGAGTACCTACCGTTTTGGGAACATGAAAGGAAAACGACTGAGCATAACGCTCAGTGCACGGATATGCAAGCATAGAATGAATAACATAAGTATATATAACATATAGTAGCGGAATTGATTAAGTCCTGGAAAACCTAGTATAACTTAGTAAAACTGGTTTTATAGTTTGAAAAGCCTTATGTTTATCTTATAAAAACTGTTTAACATGTTAACCATTAAGCCAATATAGGTCATGAAATATCAATGTGCATGAATACTTGGAGGGGTGACCTCGTCATGCAATTAGAAGGGTTGCCTCTAATTAATATAAGTTTGGGTAGGAGGGATCAACTCCTTGTGAAGGATGCAAGGCACACACGACATTCACCTAAATAATCTGTTAAAAAGATGTAACCTAGGATGCACCCATACACCCCACATGATAACATAATAATATGACTAAAAGCTGAAAGGGACGCTACGAGCTATCACTCCGCCGTGGTGAAGTCATAACACTGGTGCCTCCAGTGTTATGGTTATGGTACCTCCATACCTAGGTGAAACTGGTCATGCATGTATATGGCTTAGGCATTTAAATAAAACATAAGCAAATCAAACATATAAAACATACACTGGGAAAACAGTTGGTTGCATATGGGGAATCCTAATAAGGAAAGGATGTCCATACTGAAAGGACGGAGAATCCGTACCTTATGTCCAGTGAACGAAGAAGACGAACAGAAGAGAGTCCTACTTCGATCTCACTAATGCTACATAAATAGTATACGTGTATAAGTATTATGATTAGTGAGTACGTAACTAGTTTTATATCATGTCTTAGCTTGTTTTATATGTTCATGTCTTGTTTTATTGATTTTAACGTTATACTGTGTTTATCATGTATTCTGGATATTCTGATTAAGTATTACGTGTATTTCTTGTATTATTATACTTGTTGTGTAATAATAAGTAACTTTCTATAAATAGCAAGTTTCCTAAAATAGAAAGTTTCCAAAAATAGAAAGTTTCCAAAAATAGATTAACTTCTTAAAATAGATAAGTTTATAAAAATAGAAAGTTTCTAAAAATAGTAAGTTTCCTGAAATAGAAAGTTTCCATAATTAGAAATAAGCTGGATTATTAAGCTAATACGATAAGCTTAAGTTTTACTGATTAAATATACTATGTCATGTGATTAAAAGTATAGTCTATTAATTATTATGTGTTAATTAAATAAACTATATGTTATACGATTTAATTAAATATAATCATGATTTAATTAAATTAAAGTGTATATAATACTTAGGTTAAAACATGTATTAATATTTATATTAATATAACCAAAGTCGTGAAAATTAATTAATTATATGTCATGTTTTAATAATTAATTAATTACTATAGCTTAAATTACATAAATAAATACTTAGGTTAAAATCATGTATTATTAACTAATAATAATAAACCTAAGTCCATGTTTTAATTAAATTAATTATATGCCATGTTAAATTAATTTAATTAACTTGAAAAATAATTTACTTGTAGAACTATTAAACTTGTAAAAATAATAAACCGAACCCATGTATTATTTTTATTAAAACATGTCGCAAACCGGCCCGTGAACCGGCCGAACCAACCCAACCAAAAACAGTGGCAAACCGGCTTGAACCGGTTGCCCCTGCTTGCGGTTAAGCTGCCACCGGCTGTGTGCCGGTGGTCTTGCTTCTCGGTTAGTCGCTGACCACAAGAGGGTTCCCACCGGCTGTGTGCCGGTGGCCCCTGCTGTGGCGCGCTGCGTTCCCCCTGCTTGCCTAAAATAGCCACCGGCTGAAGCCGGTGGTGGGGCTGCTGCTGCCGAGACCAACCAAAACCACAAGAACACCCCTGACGCACGTCGGGGTGTCTTGTTCCCTGCTGTTGACCGAAACCCACCACCACCGAAACATGTGTCTCAGTTGGGGTGTGAACCAACGACGCCGAGAACCCTTGGCTCTCGGTTTATGTGGCGGCCGAACACCAAACTCGAAAACATCCCAATTCATTTTCCCCACCATGATTATTAACATGTTTTAATCTTGTTTTTAAAACCCCTATGATCACATGTTCATAAAAACATAAAAAGAATTAAAAAGAAAGGTTTTCGGATTACCCAAAACACGTGGAATAAATAGAGGATGAATACACGAACACGTTCTTGTGATTTGTTAAATCAAAATCAACCAATCACCCTTGTTTGGTGATTTAGCCGCCGGCCTAAAGGAGCAAGGAGGAGGATTAGGGTTTTTGTTTTTCTAAAAATCTTCTGTGAATGAATAATGTTTTACATTATTTGTTTATTTAGTAAAAACCAATGGGTTGGGCCCCTCCTTATCTTGTTGCAGCGGCTAGTAGGGCCCACCAAGAGAAACCCGTAGTTTTTCATTGTTCTAATAATTCACGTGTTCGTGTGCTCATATTTACGTTTCGTTATTATTAATTATTCGTGTTTTTATATATACTTTTACGTAGTCGTAATAATAATTACGTAAATACATAATTATACGTTCGTGATTCTTACGTTCATGATTTCATGTTCGTGATTTAATTATTATTGATAATAATTATCGTGCATTTATACCTCCTTAATACTTATTGTGTAATAACACGTACGTAGTTCTTTTAATTTCTGTTCGTGAAACGTATTCACGTTATAAAAGGAAAGTTTTAATCATGTACGTACGATTATAAGTGTCCTGTTCATGGTAAAAGCATGCGGATTTTACAGTAGACAACTAACAATACAGGACATCGTGGTAAATGATTCATGTCAACATTTTATTTTTAGTTAATAAGATCGTTGTTGAAACTATACCAACATATGAATGGTGAAAGGAGATATGGCATTACTTCAACTAATATCCTTTAATCGAAAAACAAAATGATACCGAAAATGCCCGGTTCACCCGCTTTTAATGCTTTCGATTGATCTTTTCCAATTTATTTTCGAACGGAATTCATTTTAACATAGACTTGTACTCTGCATAGCAACAAAATTTTACAGCGATACATTGAGTTTTTTTGTTATATTAGGAAGAAATTCGTGACCCGTTCGAGTTTTTCAACTTGGGTTAACAAAAAATTGACATTTTAATCAGGTTCTTAAAAAAGCCTTGTCACATCGGATTTGTTATCTGAGTCGGTTCACGGATCAACCTGTTCAAGAATTTTAGAACATTGCTTATAGTATTTAACTTGTTTCATCGTTTAAGTTAGAAACTAATAAATGTATGTTTTTAAAATTGTCACGCATAAGTTATCGTTTAAGTAGTAAAAATAGTTTAATAAATTAACTTTTTTTTAAAAGAAAATTTATGGGATGTTTAATTGTGGAAATTTTTTTATATTTTTCTGTTTTATATTTTCTAGAGAAGGAAAGAGTTTTCTTTCCTAGAGAATAGTTGAAAATTTTGAAAACTTGTTTAAATGAAATTGTAATTTTCATTTTCCAAATTTCATTTCATTTCTAGATAAGCGAATAATTGACGAAAATTTAAAAAACTGAGGAAAACGTAAAAAATTTACGAGAGCGTAAAAAAAATGACGAAAACGTAAATAACTGAGGAAACTTAAATTTACGTTTTGTCAGTAATTTTACGTTTTCGTCATTATTTTAACGTTTTCGTCAATAATTTTACGTTTTCGTCAATAATTTTACGTTTTCGTCAGTAATTTACGTTTTTGTCACTAATACTAAGTTTTCGTCTGTAAATTTACGTTTATGTCAGTAAATTTACGTTTTACTCAGTATTTTTAGGTTTTCGTCAGTAAACTTACGTTTTTATAAGTAATTTTACGTTTTCGTCACTAATTTTACGTTTTCGTCAATAATTTTACGTTTTCGTCAGTAAATTTACGTTTTGGTCTGTATTTTACGTTTTTGTCAGTATATTTACGTTTTCGTCAGCATTTTTACGTTTTCGTCAGTATTTTTACGTTTTCGTCAGAATTTTTACGTTTTTGTCAGTAAATTACGTTTTCCTCAGTAAATTTACGCTTTCAGTAAACTTATATTTTCATCAATAATTTTACGTTTCCGTCTTTATTTTAACATTTTCGTCAATAATTTTAAGTTTTCGCCAGTAAAATTACTGACGAAAACGTAAGTTTACTGTAAAAAACGTATGTTTACTGACGACAACGTATGTTTACTGACGAAAACGTAAAAATAATGACAAAAACCTAAGTTTACTGGCTAAAACGTACGTTTACTGACGAAAACGTAAGTTTACTGTCGAAAACGTAAGTTTACTGTCGAAAACGTAAGTTTACTGTCGAAAACGTAAGTTTACTGACGAAAACGTAAGTTTACTGGCGAAAACGTAATTTACTGACGAAAACATAAGTTTACAGACGAAAACGTAAGTTTACTGACGAAAACGTAAAATTACTGACGAAAACGTAAGTTCACTGGCAAAAACGTAAGTATACTGACAAAAACGTAAGTTTACTGACGAAAACGCAATTTACTGACGAAAAAGCAAGTTTACTGACGAAAACGTAAGTTTACAGACGAAAACGTAAGTTTACTAACGAAAACGTAAAATTACTAACAAAAACGTAAGTTTACTGACGAAAACGTAAGTTTACAGACGAAAACGTAAGTATACTGACGAAAACGTAAAATTACTGACGAAAACGTAACTATACTGACAAAAACGTAAGTTTACTGGCGAAAACGTAAGTTTACTGACGAAAACGTATATTTAGTGACGAAAAAATAAAATTACTGATGAAAACATAAGTTTACTGACGAAAATATAAAACTAATGACGAAAACGTAAAATTACTGACGAAAACTAAGTTTATCGGCGAAAACGTAAAAATACTATCAAAAACGTAAAAACTGAAAAAAAAAATGTAAATTTAGTAAAGAAAACGTAAAAATACTGAAGAAAAATGCTATAATGACGAAAACGCGAAAAAACTTAATTTTTTTCAAGAAAACGTAAAAAGGTGATAGAAACGTAAAATAGGGTTAGAAAAAGATATGAGAATATGTTTTATTATTATTTGGGAAAAGAAATAGAAAAGTGTAAAATTGTCTTTCCTAGTTTTTTATATAAAAGTGAAGAATAAAAATTTCTCATTTTTTAAAAATTATTGAAAAAAAGTGCAATTAAACAAGTTTTCTATTTTTCTATTTTTAAATAAAAAATTTTCTAAAAAAGAGATGGATTTTTCTCCAACAAAACACACCCTTAATTTTTAACATTTGATATTAAAAAAAATGTTTTGTAGATAATAGATAATGAACTCAAGATAAATGAACAAGTTCTCTAGCTTATTGTTTCTTACATGTTCAACTCTCGCGCTTTGAAAATTCTTCACAAGCTGAGCTCAAATGAAATATATAAGACCAAAGACAACGTCAAGTTCAACTCGAGGTTTATATATTTAAACAAGTTGACTGTTCGTATCCACCTCAAGACCAAATGAAAACATTTGTCATTGTTTAGAAGAAAAACGAAAAGGACGAATGGATTAGGTGAAACGTTGTTTACATTATACTAATAAATAAATAAACCTTATAGTCATATAGAGGTATTTTGGGATTGGTTTACATCATACTTGCATATTTGTAGGAATTCTAAATATTTCTAATAGAAAACGTCAGGGTAAATGAGACATCGAACAACAAATGGCAACAGAGATATCACAAAGCGAAACTATTAGTTTTATATTAAAGCCGTAAATAAATTAGAAACACAAACATTAAAATAGTTTAATACAATAATCTTTCTTTGTTAAAGTCTCGTTATCCAAGGTAGAAGGAATAAAAAGTTTATTCGTATTATATTGTCGGCCGGTTTATTTATCTACATATATTTGTGTACTCGTCCAGACACATAACACGAGCACATTAGAATAGGTAAATATTTATATGCTGTTATTGTTTGGGTTTTTGAAAGGTCCCTTGCTAGTTGTCAAAGAAAACAGATCAAGGTCCCCTACTCCCTGGTCTATTTTTTACTACCCTCCCATCGTAAATTAATTGTCTCGCAATAAAAACATATTATTTTTAAAAAAATCATTATTATTATATTATCTTTCTTACTTTTTTCACAAAATAACACTTTTATTTTTATGTAATTAATTAGAACTTTGTATATAATTTATAATTTTTAATAACATTATGTGTAATATTGTAAACTTGTTATATTACTTATATATATATTTGGTAGAGGACTATAATTTTGAGACAAATGAAACTTGTATAAAGAATTATAAATTTGGAACCAAGGGAGTAATTAACTAGAGTACTATTCTGGTTGCAGGTTCATCTATAAGGCTTTGGAGAGTGTGACACCATAAAAACTCACTTACACCTCAGTGTCATTTCAGTTTCTGACTCTTCTCACTAACTTATTAAAAACTCACCTTTCAGGCTGGGCGCAACGCCCCGGAATATTTTCGGTCGATCGTCGGTCGCGACCGAATCGTCGCGTTGCGGCGATTTGGTCGCCGGTGTAAATCGAGGCCAAATCGACCCTAGTCCCGACCTAGTTAAATTGTGAGTTGTTTAAGCCAAAAATTCAAACGGTCATATTTGTTTTTTTTAAAAAAAATCCAAACGGTCATATTTGTTTAAGCCTATAAATACCCTATTTTTATTACCAATTATCACAAAAATATAACACACAAATCTCCAAAAATGTCTTATGAATTGTTTTTTGCCGACTCTTCCGACGACGAAGAAGAAGTTACTAGTGAGTTAGAAGCTTTTACGCAAGCTTGCGAACAGGCTTATGAAGCATCACGCCCCAAAAAACGGTCGTATATATATAGAGATTATCAGGGTGCACATAATCGTCTAGTAGATGCGTATTTTACTGAAGGGCCGCAGTATGAAGCAGAGACATTTCGTGATCGATTCCGAATGGATCGCGATTTATTCTTAAAAATTGTTGACGATTTGAAAAATAACTATGCTTATTTTCGAAACTCAACGGATGCTTTGAATCGAGAATGTCTTTCGCCCTTGCTGAAGTGCACATCCGCTATTCGTCAACTGGCGTACGGAGCCGTGCCTGATTCTCTAGACGAATATTTGCAAATGGGTGCGACAACAGCACGAGAGTGTCTTCGACGGTTTTGTACCGGCATAATGCAATTATATGGTACAGAGTACTTGCGAAAGCCTACTTATACTGACATGGAGAAACTTTATGCTTTTCACGAGGAAAAACACGGGTTTCCTGGGATGCTAGGAAGTATCGATTGTACACATTGGCCGTGGGAGAATTGTCCCGTTGCTTATAAAGCTCAATTTAGTAGGCGTGATCAGGGGTCAACACCGTTCATTTTATTGGAGGCGGTTGCATCGCAAGACTTATGGATTTGGCATGCATTCTTTGGTGTAGCTGGGATGAATAACGACGTGAATGTTTTACGCCAGTCCCCTATTTTTAATGATCTTAAATCGTGGAAAGCACCTGAACTGGGATTCGTGGCTAACAACGTGCATTATCGTCGAGGATACTATCTTACTGATGGGATATATCCGCAATGGTCGGTTCTTATTAAGTCTATACAAGATCCGCCGACAAATGATCATAAACGAAGATTGTATAAAACGAAGCACGAAGCAGCAAGAAAAGATGTTGAGCGAGCCTTCGGTGTATTGAAAGCAAAATGGAAGATGATTGATATCCCGGCCCGAGGATTGTCAAAAAGTCGACTATCAGACATAATGTACACGTGTATCATATTACACAATATGGTTATTAAACATAGGGGGCGGCGATATCACCCAATTATCATCAAGTAGAAGAACATGCTGATAACGATCCGATAAATACGCATGAAGAAAGGCTTCAAATTACTCAGCAAATAGTCGATCCACATCTACATCTCAACCTAAAAGCCGATCTAGTGGAACACATTTGGAATAATCGCAATGGATAATGGCGATATCACCCATTTAATGTTTAATGTTTTTTAAATTCGAATAATTGTGTAATGTTTTTTTTTAAATAAATGTAATGTTTTTTATTAAAGTTATTGTGTTTAAAAAATTTTTTTTTTTTTTTCAACTAGGTCGCACTAGGTCGCCGGGTTGTGGCAAATAGGTCGCACTAGGTCGCCGGCCGAAAAAACTAGGTCGCGACCCCCATGCGTTGTGCCTAGCCTCAATGATACTAAGGAGAAAAAAACCCCACCTCTACCCCACATGTAAGTTTATGGACTTTAATTTTAATAGTCGTGTGTTAGGGCATCTACTATGATGAACCTCTTAATAGGTTTATAATAGTGTCACATCTTCAAATGTCATTAATGTATAAACCTTGATCATACTATACACCTATTACCACTATAGATAAACTTTCTAGTTGGTTTATAAACTTGTCAGATCATGCAATGCATTAAATTATAAACCTCTTCAAAATCCTAAACCTTTTCATTCCACATACACTTGAAATGGTTCCTCACTATGGTACACAAATTTATAAACCTCTTCATAATATTTTGGACCTCTCTTTAAACCACCATAGTAGATGCTCTTAGGATCGAACTCGAGATTACGGGATTGCACACAATATGTAAAAAGTTAATTTGTTAATAAATATATTTTATATTTTTAGTAATTAAAGCGAGCTTTATACATTTAACGATCGTTAAATTTTAATAGTTAAGAACTAAACGAATAACGTGGATTAAATTAGAAGAGAAAATAAGGATCCGGAACACCCTTCTAGGGGTGTATCCGATCGGCGGGAACAAGGGGAAGGAAAAAGGAAAGTTTTTCCTTAATCCTAATTATAGTACAATTATTAAACTTGGGTTTCAAGGTTTAGTACAGTATCTATACCCATGGAATTTCTCATAATTTGTCATCCCATTCTTCTCTCTTTCGCTTGTTCGATCGGCCGAATACCCACATAGGGTTTCAGTTTGATTTTTCCACTTCACGTTTATACTCGTTTTATACGAACTAGTTTTTTCGGTTAACTCGTTATTATACGTGTGTACAAGAACGTAATATAATCTTATTATAGATTATATCTTGGATCGATTAACAAAACGGTAAGGGGTTAATCATTGATCTTCATAAACCCTAAATTGAATATCTGTTCTTGTTCGTTGGAATTGCACTGCAAAAGGTATGTAACCCTAATCGATTAATTATGAATGTGTTATTATATGATCTTGTTTAAACTGCTTTCGCTATTACGTGCTTTGATCTTGAATTATGTGAAAGTCCCAAAACCTAGACTGAAACAACTAATTAAGATAATTAACACAAGTAAATACTTTTCAAACGTAAGACGTTATTATTGTATAACAAGTATTACAATGTGTTATGGATCACACAGTTTGATGACAATGTGTTGTGTAATCTTTGGACAAGTAAACTTGCACAAGTTACAAGTTTACAAGCTAACTTAAGAACACAGGCACAAATGATTGTTCTTCAAGTTCAAGAGAGTTTGTAAAACCCGCTTCAAAATACCTTAGAACATTAAATGCATTAAAACACGGACAAATTAAAAAATTTCGATTAATTAATATATGACACGTATCATGAACATTTAATGTAATTATTGATTATATTAATTAATTACGACAAATATTACGTATAATATTATTATTATTATTACACGATAAGTATTATTAAAACACAAACACACACGACATTTTTAGTTAAACACGAAAAAAATGAAAAGACCTTGAAAGGGGTGTTTGCCCAGCGGTCCAAGAGAAAAGAAAAGAGGGATTTAGCCCAGCCCATTAACTTATGTTAGCTAATAAACAAAACAACCTCCAGGGATTTCATAATACACTTTTCAGGTAAACAATTAAAACCCTAAAATCTCTTTTTCTTCTTCCTTTGGTTGCGACACCCACAAAACACAAGGGAGAGTGTTTTGCTTGTTGATCTTTGAATAAATACGAGTTTGTGTTCGTGATCTTATCCGTATTCTATATACGCAGTCGGTATATCTGAATCCTTAACCTTTTTATTTGTTTTCTTTTGTCATGAATCATTAAAACCAAGTATATAAAACATGTAATTAAAAATATTAAAACATGGGAATCGGGTAAGTTTGGTTTATTTCGGTTGGCACACAAACCGAGTCTCATAAATATCGGTGGTATTTAGGTCGCGGCCAGCCGCACCCTTAAAGGGGTCGGTGGCTGGTGATTCTTGGCAGCCGCAACACCAACACCCTCAACCGGGGCTGTTGGTTAAAACCAGTGGCAACCGAGAGCTTTCATGCTCTCGGTGGGAAGTTTGGTCACGACAAGGGGAACCCTGGCTTAAGCCGGGGGTGGTTTTGAGCCACCAGTGGCAACCGGTAGCAGTCGGTGGCTGCTGGCTGTCGGCGGCAGAAAACCACAGCTGAAAGGCTGTGGTGTTGTGTGGTGTACGAGACAAGCCGAGACCCTCGAGGTTTCGGTGTGTCATTGTTTGGGCTCGGGTAGGACCGAACACACTAAGGGGGTGTTTGGCTAATATTTTGCTAAATACTTTATTTTATTTTATTAATTAATTTTATTAATTAACACATGGTTTAATTTAATTAATTAATAACAAGACTTATATTATAATTTATTTAAATAATTATTATGATATAATACATGGTCATTTTATTTAAATAAACTTTAGATTATAGTAATTATGAATATAATTATTTCATGTTACATTTAATTAATTAAGAAATTTAGCTTAATTAATTTATTTCTTTTTAATCAAGTTTTAATTAAATCAATAACGTGCTTTAATTTAATTATACAATAATCACTTAAGATAAAGTTTAATTAATATAATCATGTAATATTATTAACTAATAATTACTTATAATATCATCTATTATACTATTAATTAATAATCATATGTTAAAACTAAAATATTATTATTATTAAACTTTACTATATTATTATATTAATAATCATGGCTTATAATATATGCTTATTAAACTATAGCTTATATCATATACTTATTTAATAAGCTTATTACTATTTATGTGAACATACTAAATAAGGAAATTTACTATTTACGGAAACTTGCTATTTTTGGAAAGTTAACTTATATGAAAACCTGCTATTTTTGGAAAGTTACTATATATAGAAACATGCTATTTTTTTAAAGTTACTCATTATGATATAACAAGTACCATAACACATACAACATGAAATACACTAATCAAGAACACATGAAACACTAAGAAATCACATTATAAAACATGAAATTATAAAACAAGACAAGAACAAGTAAAACAAGTTAAGAACACGTAAAGTAAACTAATAATCACTAAGTATACGTTAAACAGACAACTCATTCGTGTCCCTTTCATTATGTAGCTATTGTGAAATCGGAGTAGGTCTTCCGCTTTTGTTTTCATCCTCATTACTGGACATAAGGTACGAATATTTCGTCCTTCACTAAGGACACTCTCTTCCTATACTTAGGATTTTCCGTTTGCAGCCATCTGTTTTTCCTAGTAGTTTACATTAGACTTATCAGTAATTAATATAATTAGCATTTTAAATTGCCTGAGCTATATACATGCATGCCAGTTCCACCTAGTTATGGAGGTACCATAACCATAACACTTGAGGCACCGGTGTTATGACTCTTCCGCGATGAGTATGATTGCTCGCGGTGTCCCTATCAGTTATTTGGACTTTTTGTACTATTATCATATGGGACGAGTGGGTGCATCCTAGTACAAGTTTAGCAGATTACATGGTAACTGTCATGTGTGCTCTACATCCGTTACATGGAGCTGATCCCTCCACCCAGACTAATATAATTAGAGGCAACCCCTCTAATTGCATGATGATGTCACCCCTCTATGTATTCGTCATGTTGATACCTTCATGACCTATATGGGCTCTTGGGCATTTAAAATACAATTTTTATGAAATAAACATAAGTATTTTCAGAAATAAATCAGTTTATAAAACAACACCAGGTTTTCAAGGACTTACATTATTCCGCTGCACTTTCATTTTCATACTTTACTTATGTTTACTACTATTCATATCATTGTCATATATCCTTGCACTGAGTGTATTGCTCAACCATATTTTCTTTCCATGTCCCCATACGACAGGTACTTAAGGGCAAAGCTAAGCAAATTAAGTGTACGTGCATTTGGATGGAGGCTCCTTTGACTTCATTTCTTTTAATGCATATATATACTTCTGCTTTGCTGAACATTGTATAGTCCTTATTCTACATTCTTTACTTATGCATTGTGTGTGAGTTTATGTTTGGAACCGATGCTTGTTTCCGGTTTCCTTTATGGTCATTAATGTTTTAGACATTTACCTTGCATGCTTTGATGACACACCATAATTATTAAGTAACGGTCCACTTATCCAAGTGGGGTGTTACAAAGTTAATGTGTGAAATCTAACAAAGTGAACAACACTAACTCTATGCTACATTCCCTATTTATAGTGGTACGAGGTTGACTTTGATGGTTGGGTTGATAGCGACTAAACAAGACAGACAAGGTCAGACATCTGTCACAAGATGTTCTTCTATTCTTGGTAGTCTGCTATAACACTTTAGAGAAACAGAGCTGACACAATTTCCCTTTTCTTCATATTCGTACATTAGGCTGCTTTACTTTGAAGCAACTATTTGTCCCCCCCCAAATAGTTCCCACCTAAACACTTAGGTGTGTCCAAAGTGTACTGAGTGTTAACAGGGTATTGCGACCCCTGTTAACACTCAACCACTGAGAGCCTCTGATACATCTTGGTTGTTATCCATCACAGCCAATGAGTATGTCTTCAAGCAATCTTCGAATTCCTTGACAATGTCTCTGACATGGACTCCTCTGTGGTTGCTAACAGTGTAGGATTGTAAATCTTGCTTATGTTTTTAGAGAGAGAAAGAGATAGAGAGATGGTGGATTACACACACACTTAGAGAGAGAAACCAATGTTTTACTATGTGTAAATAATGAAACCACACACCCTCTCCATCAAAGGAGAGGGTTTAAATACCCAAGCCCTTGTCATGGGCTTGGGCTTACATTTGGGCCGGCCTACACATGTTGTAGGCTAGGCTTTGGTTTGTTTGTTTAATTAAGATAAGTAACTAAACTACGAGCTATTACATGGACTATTGTTGGAGTGACCGATCCTTCTTAACACGTAAAACGTATTTCCAACAATCTCCCCCTAAGGGAGGTCACTCCAAACAAGGGCGTTACCCGAGTTACAATAATGAAATGAACCTAGCATACTATGCTTGTCTTGAGCTCGTAGTCTTCGTCATTCTTTTCCTTTTCTTTTTCTGGTGAACATGCTGATGTGATCTTTGATATCAGTCTTGAGCATTAATCTCTTGCCTTGATCTCGTGCATCCATCACTTGTGATCTTCGCCTCTTCGTGACCTCACGTCCTACATACTTATACCTTAGTAATTCTTGAAAGCTTCAGAGTTTGATACAGCGGAAGACTTAACTTTTAGGCTTTCTTGAATTAAATGAGATATTTAGTGCTTAAAGTATAAGCATGCGGGGACGACTTCTTCTTGTATTCCGCAACGCCACCGTCTTCAAATGCCGCAACATAAGTAGACACGAACGAAATGGCTTTGAACATTTCATTCTAAATCGGTAGCATTTTACCTCCGGTCGGTGAGGACCGTTGGACGATATTAGATATCGTACCCGTGACGGATAGTTTCAATTAAGTAACTTCCTGACAGGATTTCGCGGGTAAACCCGTTCTCTTTATTCGACCGTCCAAAGCTGACTGCGAACATAAAGAGTGAATCATTTGCATAATAATATCCGCATGATTTGAAGCCGTCAATTCATGTTCCTGGAACAAGTGAAATTCAATTAAGAACCACACCATCGTTGCTTTCCAGTTGTCACGAGCTTGATTCGTATAGAATCTTGCAAGTTACCTACCAAGTGCTGTTTGAGGTTAACACTAGAAGGATTTCCACTCATCACTGTGAACACTAAGGTATCACTCTGAGTGTTCTGGCAAAATCACTAAGATATTGCGTAGAGGCCTGGAACTTGTTTAAATTCAGTTAAGAATTAAACAGCTGTTGCTTTCCAGTTATCACAAGTTTGATTCATAAAGAATCGCACAAGTCACCTACCATGAGCTTTTTGATATTCGCTCAAGAAGGATTTCCATCTTCATTGTAAATACTTTCGTATTACTCGGATGTTCAGGCAAGATCATGAAGATTTTGCGTAGGACTCTTAAAATCTTTCTTACTTTTCACAGTGTGTGAAGAAGCAAGGAAATATGAAAGTGTGTCCTAATGAGATATTTGATGATCTCAGATGGCTCTAGACTCGATCGTGCATTTTGGATTTTAGTGATCGGAGGCTGGAGAGGAGTGCCACCTTTTCAATACCAATTTATTCGGAGTGAATAAATCAATAGATAATGTGTTGTCTCTGTGTGATTAAAACAAATACCTTTTTAGAGATATCTGAGTTAGCTGGGATGGGTTGTGCATTGCATCACTGGGTCCATGATGTCTGTCTTCAATATCGAGAATCATTAAAATGATCTCAATAGCATATGTGTTGACCCGGTTTCTGCCTAAAGTTGTAAGGAGGGCTTCTTTCTTTACACCCTTTATCTTTACAATTCTTTTTCATTCTTCAACCCCTTCAATGCTTACCAATACGTCATAACTAGCACCTTGTTGTGATTGTTCCAGTGCTAACTTAAGTACTTGGTCGGCATTCAGCTACGTTCACAATCTTTCTCCAACTTTCTTAAGGACTACTATTTCTAGCTGTGGAATGTCCTTGTGAAGATTTCTCCGGTTCTGGAAGAATCATAGGACTTAACCTATCCTACCATCCTTATGTCACCACAATCTTCATCGTCGTGAAATAAATGGGTTTCGGGTAAGTATATGTCACCATGAAAATCCATCTTGATATGCAAATCCGTTTTGCTCCCCCTTAACATATGCCACGATATTCGAAAACATTTCGCACATGTCGGGATGAGCCAGCACATTAAGTCAAACCATTTGTGATAATATCCCATATTAAATCACATTTTCTCCCCCATATTAAAAATATTAACCCAATCGATGTTTTTAATATCAATTGATTTAATGAAGTTTTAACAAAGGTTTTGGGAAGAAAAATGCAAGTCTGTTTTATCTTCATGATATCAAACGTATGAGATATGATACTGATTTGTAACATGATCACATATTCACCATATTAGAAAAGAATTGACAAGGTTGGACCTGATAGATGAGAACGTCATATGATAAGATCAAATGGTTCTTGTCAGCATATGTCGATCGCCTCGTCACGTCTGAAGTCATCTCTTGACACCACACGTACGATTGGTATTGTTGTCTTGACACCAACTTGTGAACTTGGCACGTTCGGCATTGAAGATTCTGAATGCTTGACAGTTGCTCCCCCTCAATTGTTGACCCGTGTTCTATCGAAAGAGCTGTAGTCGTCAGTTGAGTAGTCGCATCGTCGAGTATGTAGATACCAATTGTAGATAGCAATGGTTGTAGAGATGATAGCTTCATAAAAACAAGACTTCTCTTGTTTTAACAAATAAATGCACTGAAACGTACATATATTTGTGTTAGACCAAGTTATAAAGTAGACTTGATCCCTTACAAGGTTTTAAAGTAAACCTTGCCCGAGAAAATTAATTCCCGTTGTTAGCCAAAGCTTTCATAAGAAATACCTGACTTTAATGTGAAAACCGGGTTGCAGTCAGAAATAACTACAAGCCATTTAGGCATGTTTTATGAAATATTTACAACTTTTGTACGAACTCTATTTATGGCGCCGTGTCGATATTAATCAACATTTCTAAGGCCGTAAATATTATCGTACCAAAAGACACGCCTTTGAAAAAAATAAAGTGAAAATATTTTTGGATTTTTCTAGATTTTTTTTTTCAATTTTTATGGTTTTTATATGGTTTTATATTTTTGTATTTTGCTTTTGTGGATTAAAATATAAACAATATATACAAATGATCACCAAGGATACGGAGAATAGTTTTACCACCACTATTCTTTCGCTTCATCTGCCAGTTCCTTTAGAGTCTCAGGCGAGAAAGTTCTCATTCCTAGCTTGTCGGCCAAAAATTCAATTCGAGCGCGATCTAAAGCCTTCGTGAAAATATCTGCCAATTGATACTCAGATCGGACAAAGTAAAGCTCTATTACTCCATTTTCCACTTGCTCCTTGATGAAATGGTAGCGAATGTCAATATGCTTCGACCGGGAGAATTGAACATTGTTGCAGCATAAGGCAATTGCACTCTTGTTGTCGCAATACATCGGAATTTTGTTGAAACCTAGACCATAGTCGGTTAATTGTGATCTTATCCAAAGAATTTGAGCACAACAACCGGACATAGCTATGTATTCTGCTTCCGTACTTGAAATTGCAGCGCTTTTCTGCCTTTTCGATGCCCAACTGATTAGTCGATCTCCTAATAGTTGCAAAGTTCCACTCGTGCTACGCCTTGTATCTTGACAACCCACATGATCCGCATCTTCATATGCCATTAGTGCAATAGAAGAGTCCTTCGAATACCAAAGTCCCCGATTAATGGTTCCTTTAAGATATCGAAAGATCCTTTTAACAGTAGCTAAGTGTAACTCAGTAGGCCTAGTTTGATACCTGGCACACATACATATAGCAAACTGAAGATCAGGTCGACTAGCTGTGATATACAGAAGAGTACCGATCATTCCACGATAAAGTGTCGGATCAACGGCAACTCCATGTGGATCTGCATCAAGCTTAGATTTCTCCACCATTGGAGTGTCCACGGGGTCGCAAGATTCCATCTTATATTTCTTAAACGATTCAAGGACATATTTGGATTGATTAATAAAGATGCCTCTAGGACTCTGAGATATCTGAAGACCTAAGAAGAACGATACCTTGCCCATCATTGACATCTTAAACTTGGAAGACATGAGTGTCCCAAACTCATCCGATAAGGTTTGGGTCGAGGCTACAAATATAATATCATCAACAGGTTCAACTTCAGTGAGAAAAGCATCAAAGTGACAAAACAATGCACTTTCTTGTAACTGACTTCGTGTGGATACCGGACGATTAGGGTCACCAATAATAGAATCTATAGGATGATCCTTTGTCCACTTGCTGTCATGTTCACGAATCCGTGGATTGGAGTAAACTGTAGAAGGAGCTTCTTCTGAGGTGGACGACCCGGCTTGATTAGAGGCGGTAATTGGTACACCAAAGAATGGAAGTTCACGCATTTGAGCGAATTCCAAATCGTGATCATCATCATCCTCTTCATCATCAATAGGCATGACGTGGGTAGTTGTTACATGTGTTGGTTGAGAATTACTTGTGGATGGTATATCTTGACCAATTGTAGGTGCAGATGTATCTGATTGTGCTTCGGTTGCTGGAGCGACAACTTCGGTTACCGGAGCTATTACCGCAGGTTCTGGAGCAACAATAGTTGGAGGAGTAAAGAATTCATCAAAGAACGGTTGAAACAACGTATCCCATTCCTTCCTAGTAGGTGGTGTAAATGATGACGAAGTAGGGTTTTTTGGGACAAGACCAGAACTAATATTACTGGGTCCCATTTCATGAAGAAAAATTTTTTTGGTTCGTGTAAAAAAGGATCAAAAATGGCGAGAATCAAGAACACAAACACAAGAACTAAACAATCATCCCATGGCTCTTGATATCATTTGTAGGATTGTAAATCTTGCTTATGTTTTTAGAGAGAGAAAGAGATAGAGAGATGGTGGATTACACACACACTTAGAGAGAGAAACCAATGTTTTACTATGTGTAAATAATGAAACCACACACCCTCTCCATCAAAGGAGAGGGTTTATATACCCAAGCCCTTGTCATGGGCTTGGGCTTACATTTGGGCCAGCCTACACATGTTGTAGGCTAGGCTTTGGTTTGTTTGTTTAATTAAGATAAGTAACTAAACTACGAGCTATTACATGGACTATTGTTGGAGTGACCGATCCTTCTTAATACGTAAAATGTATTTCCAACAAACAGAGACTAAGTTCTCTGTGAGTCTTGTAGTACTTGCCTGTCACCTTAGCACAAGCAAGTTGATAACACACAGCTTGATTATGTTAAATCTATGACTAAGGGAAATCTAACATACTTAGATTCCCAACAATCTCCCCCTATTTAAACATTAATACAGCTAGATCTAAATTAGTTATAGTAAGTGAGATAACAAATTCTTCTTACATATAACAGATCTAACAAACAACTTCATAATTCATCAAGACTTAAAAAAGATTACAAGTACAAAACGTAAGTACAACAAAATTATGCAAGTAAAGTACAACTGTGATTTCTTCAATAATCATCATTCTTTATTTTCTCTTTAGCTTCAGCAACACCAGTTCTTGTATCCAATTCAGCAGGCAAAGCTTTGGAAAAGACTTTGGAGTACTCAAAGTTGATTTTCAGCACCTTCTTGAAGACTAGAAGTTGAGCAGTGGAAGCTAGCCTCATCGTACTTTCCCTTTGAAAGACATATTGGCACCCCCTGTTCATAAAGGCCATTCCCTTTTGAGGCTCAGTGTATGTCTGTCCATCAACAGGTCCTACTATTCCATTGGGTAGAATAAGATCCCTGTGCATTCCATCAACTTGAATGTCGGCTGCCATAAAGCTTTCATTAATAAATTGGTGCAACCTCTTTCTTTTCTTTTCATCTTTTGGGGGTTCTTGTTCAAACAGTTTTAGAGGGGGATCAATTTTGAGTTTGGCTGCAATTTCTTTCACCCAGTTGATTTTAGCTTTCAGAGTCTTTAGAAGTAGGAAACTCGCCTGTCCAGACTTCTTCTCAACTAATTTCTCCAATTCAAACCATTTGAATAAACCAAGTTTTTTCAACTTAAAGTTATCAAATATATTCATGCTGGCCTGTTGGTTGTCTCTCCATATTACCATCTATGGAGTGTGAGTGGACTTTTGAATGATGTATTTGAACTTGGTGATTTTTCCTGGTGCAAATCTTGAGTTCATGCACGCATCATAGTCAGCTTTAACTTTCCTTAGAGCCTCTTTGCGTTTTGTCTCCATTTCCCTCAAGGTTTGTCTTTGCTCTTTTCTTTGTTGAGGAGTCTTTTTTCTTAACTTAGCCTCATTCAGCTCTTTGGCTCTCTTGATTTCATTCAGCCTTTTAAATACAATTGCTTGTTTTTTAATCTCCTCAGTTGTTAACATTTCTCACCAACAGTTTTAAAAGTGGAGAATTGAGAAATTTCGGTTGTTGATCTCCTGTCTCTAGCATCGCAGCTATTTTCTTTTGTTTGGCGTCTGAGTCTACCACAACTATTTCTCTTATTTCTTTGAGACAAAGGATGATTCATTTGATTTTCTAAGCTCTTCAGCATGTTTGGTGAATACCATCTGAGCTTGATTTTGTACTTGGGTAGGGAGCTAACAATAAACTTAAGTTTCTTAGTAGCTGGTTCATTATTGTTCACACTCTCCTTGGTGTTAACCAGAGTGATGGCCTTTGATGTATCAGCTTGTTCATTCGGCTGTTGCTCCCCCATAACTTCATCATCATCAGTTATGACAGTTGGTGTGATGACTTGGAGAGGTGTGGGAGTAGAAATGGTGTTATTAGGTGTGTTACCGGCTGTACTTGCATTGGCGTTGACAGGTTCAAGGTTCAGTTATTTGACTTTCTCCCCCTCACGTTTAGCCTGTTTTCTCAAACGTTTGGCTGAACGGGATGGAATATACCTAGCAACCTCTTCAACAGATACAACCATTCGTTTTTGTGCCTTTCTTGAGCCTCGAGCAATTCTGAGTAACCTGTTGCAATTTCTATTCATATAACAATCAACATGATTAGCCAAGTAGTTTACGTGATTGACCCGTCGTCGATACACAACCTCAAATTCTTTGTGGATGAATAATTCATGAGCTGATAACATATCAGGGACTTCAGTGGTAATGACATCTTAGATTCAAGTGGACAGGACCGAGTCCCTGAGCAAGTCCTTTACGAGTGCCTTCTTTAATATGATTTGTGAGAGCATCCTGAACTGCATGTGTGATAATATTTTGAAAATTGGAGGTAAAAGTCTTCATCTCAGAACCAATGCTATCTAATTTTCTTGACAAGCGCTCCATATATGTAGGGTGATGGTAAGGCTGTAAATTGTGAATATTTATGCTTTGGTGTTCATAACCATCTTCCCTTGGTAGAAGATCATAATTCAGTTGTTGGGGATGATCAAAGAGTAAAAATTCAGTTGTTGGATCATATGCAACTTCTTTAGCAGTCGTTGGAAGCACATGTGTGACATGGACATCAGGAGTGGAAGTTGTGGGTGCTTCTTTGGCTGGTGTTGTGGATGTGTCAGCAAGAGTGGACTCAGCTCAGACTTTGGGAGGGGAAAGAGGAATCTGTGCATCATTTTCTTCATCCTCTTCTTCCAAAAGATCATCTGTGAAGATCTCATCATTGGGCATTGATTCTGGTTCAAAGAAATCTTCTATGAGTGTCAGAACATCCTCTTCAGCATCAAGCATTGTTTCATCTTCTGTGGGCTGTTCCCGAGTGATGTTATCAGATCCATCTGTTGTAGCATGAGAGTCTACAGTGTATTATTCAATATCAGCCTGCAATTTATGTTAGTTAGTAACAGGGAAATAGATAAGGGGAATGGTCGCTAGTACACTGTCCCAGAGAGGCTGAGGATGATTATTTAGCCACTCCAAAGGATAAATCCTTGGGATTCTTTTAAGTGTGAAAGTAATGGGGTTAATGGTCGCCATTCACTGCCCCTAGGAAAGCTGAGTGTTATTCAGCCCCCCCCCCCCCTCAAAGGATAAATTATTTGGGACTCTTTTATCTGTGAGATGTATGTAGGTTAGGATCGCCTATTACGCTGCCCCTAGGAAAGCTGAGTGTGATGATTCAGCTCCCCCTGAAAAGATAAATCCTTTGGGATTCTTTTATTTGTGAATAAGATGTAGTTCAATATCTCCATTTTACTTGTCCTAGGAAAGCTGAGGATGATTATCCAACTCTCCCTAAAAGTATGAAACTTTTGGGATTCTTTTTCTGAGGGAACCTAGAGGCTGTGTGAGGGACAACTACTCTAGTTTGAGACATTAATGTACACAAGTTGTTGTTTGCCTGCATATTGTCTAGATGGTGTAGGGTCATCGGGGTGCTGTATAAACATAAATGAATCACTCCCTGGTGTATAGACAGGGTGTACAGAAGTCTTAAAAGGATTTCTAAGTGCTGACACAGACTCTTATGGGTCGAGGTTAACCCTAACTTCACCACTCTCACTTAAAGACATTTGAGAGTGGCTGCTTGTGTACCTCTAAAAATGATTAATTGATTACCTGTGAGATATAAACGAAGTTAGGTTGGTTTCCTGCTGTCTCTGCTGAATTAGAGACACTAGAATCTTGTTGAATTTCTGCTGAAATCTCTGTATCCTCAGAAGTCTTTGGAACAGAGGGTGTTGAGATGGTTTCCTTCTTCTTTTCGCTGACCTTTTTAACAGCTTAGGTTTTGTAGGAAGTGGATCTTGACTTCTTTTTTGGTTGTTGGTTAGTTGATGCTTTGGACAGCGTAGTGTGTTTCCCAGAGGTCAAAGACACACACTTACCAGACACACTAGCTGTATTCCCCTTCATAAAGGAATGGATCAAAGACTTGACAAATGGTTGTCTTGCAGCTACTTGCTTCATGTGGGCCGTCATAGGTATATCATTGGGCCCAATCGTCTTGTAGACAACCCCTGTGAGATGGTATGGCTTCATGGCTGTGAGTTTTGGATTATCGTAACGATCAACTAGAAGACTTTAGAAAATGAGTGATAGAAATCGAGCGTAGCAGATGTTCTTCTCCCTTGAGTGGTTAGTTCCCTTCAACTTCTCCACAAGGTTGGTGTAGAATATTGATAATCAATGAATCTATGAAGGGGTTTGTTAATTTCTAGAGAGAGAAAGTTAGAGAGAGAAAGTGAGAGAAACTATGTGAATTTTTATTAAATGGAAATTGAGAAATGATAACAACCAACCCCTTTCCTTAGTGGAAAGGGGTATTTATAGTTCCAAGTCATAAGTGGACTTGGGCCGGTCCATGACAAGCCCATGGACCGGTTCTTACTTAAGTTAATAAGCAAATAATAACTAAATACTAACTACGAGCTATTACAACATAAATCATATTGTGGAGTGACCGATACTTCTAATATACGTTAAAACGTATTTCTAACAATCTCCCCCTAAGGGAGGTCACTCCACGTTACAAAGTTCTAAACCTAGCATACTATACTAAGTCTTCGTTCTTTAGCTCGTAGTCTTTTCTTCTTTTCTTTCTTTTGTTGTGAATATGTTGATTTGATCTTTTTGGCTTTGACTTGAGAGCATTGTTCTTTGGCCTTTCACGTGCGATCTTTGCCTTTCTTGTGAACTTTGCCTCCTCGTGACTTCATGTTCCACACACTTATGTCTTTTTGTTGAATTCTTGAAAGCTTCAGAGTTTGGTACAGCGGAAGACTTCATCTTGTACTTTCTTGAATTTTTGTTGCAAAAGACATAAGCATGTGGGAACGACTTTTTCAGGTACACCGCAACACCACCGTCTTTACTGGTACTCAGCAACGCCACCGTCTTCAACAGGTACACAGCAACGCCACCGTCTTTAGCAGGTACACAGCAACGACACGAATAAAATGGCTTTGAACATTTTATTCTAATTCGGTAGCATTTTACCTCCGGTCGGTGAAGACCGTTGGACGATATTAGATATCGTACCCGTGACGGATAGTTTCAATTAAGTAACTTCCTGACAGGATTTCGCGGGTAAACCCGTTCTCTTTATTCGACCGTCCAAAGCTGACTGCGAACATAAAGAGTGAATCACTTGGATAAATTATCCTTGTGATTTAAAAGCCGTCAATTCATGAAACCTGGAACAAGTGAATTTCAGTTAAGATTTTCACCATCGTTGCTTTCCAGTTGTCACGAGCTCGATTCATAAAGAATCTTGCGCGTTACCTACCAAGTGCTGTTTGATGTTGACACTAGAAGGATTTCCACTCGTCACTGTGGTCAATTAAGAGTCACTCTGAGTGTTCTGGCAAGATCATATGATAATGCGAAGAGGCCTGGAACGAGTTTAAGTTCAATTAAGAATTAAACCACTGTTACCTTCCAGTTTTTCACAAGATTGGTTCTAAAAGAACCGCACGTGTAACCTACCATGAGCTTGTTTGATGTTGGCTCAAGCAGGATTTCCATCTTCATTGTAATACTTACGTATTACTCGGATGTTCTGGCAATATTACAAGAATATTGCGTAGGACTCTTGAAAATCTCTTACTTTTCACAGTGTGTGAGAAAGCAAGGAATAAATGGAAAGTGTCCTAATGAGACTTTTGATGATCTCTTGGCTCTAGACTCGATTGTGCGTTTTGATTTAGTGAGCGATGGCTGGAGAGGAGTGCCACCTTTTCAATACCAGTTTATTCGGAGTGAATAAACCAATAGATAACGTGTTTATCTCCGTGTGATTAAAACAAATACCTTTTGAGAGATATTTGAGTTAGCTGGGGAAGGGTTGTGCATTGCATCACTGGGTCCATGATGTCTTTCTTCAATACCGAGAATCATTAACAAAAATGACCTCAATAGCATATGTATTGACCCGGTTTCTGCCTAAAGTTGTAAGGAGGGCTTCTTTCTTTACACCCTTTATCTTTACATTTCTTTTTCATTCTTCAACCCCTTCAATGCTTACCAATACGTCATCACTAGCACCTTGTTGTGATTGTTCCAGTGCTAGCTTAAGTACTTGGTCGGCATTCAGCTACGTTCACATTCTTTCTCCATCTTTCCTAGGACTTCTAATTCTATCTAGGGAATTGTCCTTGGGAAGATTCCATCGGCTCTGATGAATCATTGGACTAAACCTATTCCTACCACCCTTTTGTCACCACATCCGTCGTGAATTAAGCGTGTTTTGGGAAGGAATTGCCACCATGAAAACATCATTGAAAATCACCTAAGGTACTTGTGATATTGAAATCAAAAGTTTTGTACCTTAGGTGTTTTGATCATCAAAAACGCTCCCCCTTAACACGTGCTTAACACATATTAAGTTGGATTATCATTAAGTCTTTTTCATCTTTTAGCCAAGTATCACTTACGTCTCCTTAATCCCATTTTCTCCCCTTATCCAAAATGTTAACCATTAATATTTGGGATATTGAATGGATTAACCGGTCTTTGGGTAAAAATGAAATCAATATTTGGCCATAGAACAAGTTATTGCTCCCCCTTAAGTTAATAAGGGATAGTTGTAGTGAAATCCTTGGTTGCCCAAAATTCAAACATATACTCATAAGGCACCGAGGCTGTATTCCTAAGGGCATTCTTGAAATGGGAGTTATCAAGAATGGCTATGGCGACCTTAAAACCATGGTGAGTGGATTTAGAAACTTGCTTCAGCCTATAGTTGTTGGGTATAAACTTAAGGGTTCGGGCTTTAGCAATATCGGCTTCTCTAGATTCTTGGATAGCTTGTACTGTTGGATTAGTCATTTTATCTGCTTAAGATAAGACATGAAAGGTTGATGCACAAAAACAGATAGATATATATCATTCTTACTTCTAAGCATAACACATTTCATAAGATAAAACAACAAGTACATAAATAGCATGCAAACAAGAATAATCAAAACAACTCATCCGGAACATTTCTTCATTCGGTACATTTCCATCCGGAACTTTTCCTCATTCGGAACTTCTCCTCATTCGGAACTTCTTCATCCGGAAGTTCTTCATTCGGAACTTCCTTCATCCGGAAGTTCTTCATTCGGAACTTCCTTCATCCGGAAGTTCTTCATTCGGAACTTCCTTCATCCGGAAGTTATTCATTCGGAACTTCCTTCATTCGGAACATTCCTTCATTCGGAACGTCCTTCATTCGGAAGTTCTTCATTCGGAACTTCCTTCATTCGGAAGTTCTTCATTCGGAACTTCCTTCATTCGGAAGTTCTTCATTCGGAACTTCCTCATTCGGAAGTCCTTCATTCGGAACTTCCTCATTCGGAAGTTTTTCAGAAGAAATCCTTCATTCGGAAGTTTGTATCCAGTGTTCATTCGGAACTTTTCAAACGAATCTCAGATGTTTAATCTAACGCGTTTGTGAGTTTCTAAGGCAAACTAAGGCATTTTAAACATCATATCTTACAAATCCGAGCAAAACCCACCACAAATCCTAATCAATTAAGCCTAAATTTAATCATACACCCTAAATGGATTAAACTGATTAATTTGAGCATGTTTAACAGAATAATATGATAAGAACTGTGGATAGGAAGTTAACATGATGATGAATATACCTTAATTTAGCAGATGAACAGTATCTAGATGAATTAAGCAGGAGATTTAGATCGTATGTGTGTGTTTATGCAACAATGGCGGCAAAAGCTCAAGTAAACAGTGATTAGAAAACTTTTGGGGGCGGGGGGGGTGTGATATTTGACTTAGGTCAAAAACAATTTTACCAAGTTTCAATAAAACACACTTTTAGTCCCTACATTTTCTTAACTTTTCCTTTTTGTTTCTAATTTTTCCAATTCACTTAAACCTTGTTTAAACGTACACACAACTTTTAGCATATCCTCAAAATCTAAAAGCCATGCCTATCACTTAGAACGAACACAAGTCGTTTTCTAAAGCAAAACCACTCAATTACCATGAAGCCCTTAATTTTCACAATCACTTTGGAAAATCCATTTTAATGACGAAGATGATTTTACTATTTTCTCCCCCTTAAACGATGACCCGTTTTCTATTTAAAGAGCTGTAGTCATTGTTTAAAGAGTCAAATAGTGATGAAAGCAAAATTTTGATTCGTGGTTTTAATAAGATTTCTCTTATTTTAACAAATTAATGCACTGAGACGTACACCAATTCGTGTCAGACCAAGTTTTAAAGTAAACTTGATCCCTTTGCATGATTTGGCTTGTAAATCACGCCCGAGAAAATTAATTCCCGTTCTGAGCCAACGTTTTCCAAGGAAATACGTGACTTTAATATGAAAACCGGGTTGCAGTCTGAAATAACTACAAGCCATTATGGGCATGTTTTAAAAATGTACAATTTTTATACGGACTCTATTTATGGCACCGTGTCAATATTAATCGACATTTCTAAGGCCGTAAATATTACCGTACTAAAAGACATGCCCGATTTAAAACGAAAAATATTTTTGGGTTTTTCTTGGTTTTATATTTTTTATGGTTTTTCTTGGTTTTATATTTTTTTTTTTTATGGTTTTTCTTGGTTTTATATTTTTGTATTTTCTTTTTGTGGTTTATATATTTACGATAATATACATGATCACAACCAAAGGATACTCTGAATAGTTTACCACGACTATTCAGCTGATTCTTCTGCCAACTCTTTGAGAGTCGCTGGAGTGAATGATTTCATGCCAAGCTTGTCGATCAAAAACTCGATTCGTCCTCGATCTAAGGCTTTGGTGAACATATCCGCCAGCTGGTACTCAGTAGTGACAAAATACAGCTCGATCACTCCGTTCTCCACCTGCTCCTTGATGAAATGGTAGCGAATGTCTATGTGCTTGGCCCGGGAGTGTTGAACATAGTTGCAGCAAAGGGCAATGGCGCTCTTGTTGTCACAATACATCGGGATTTTGTTAAATCCAAGACCGTAGTCAGTTAATTGTGATCTCATCCAAAGGACTTGAGCACAACAACCGGACATGGCGATGTATTCAGCCTCCGTGCTTGATATTGCAGCGCTTTTCTGCCTTTTTGAAGACCAACTGATCAATCTATCTCCAAGGAGTTGCACAGATCCAGAAGTGCTACGCCTCGTATCTTGACATCCAGCATGATCGGCATCTGCGTATGATATTAAAGCAATCGAGGAATCTTTCGGATACCATAGACCACGATGAAGTGTTCCTTTTAGATACCGAAAGATCCTTTTAACTACATGTAAGTGCTTTTCGGTAGGCCGAGCCTGATACCGGGCACACATGCATACAGCAAATTGCAAATCAGGCCTGCTAGCAGTCAGATAGAGAAGGGTGCCGATCATTCCACGATAAAGTTTCGGATCGACAATAATCCCATCCCTATCTTCATCTAACTTGGTTTTCTCAACCATTGGAGTGTCTACGGGGTCACAATTCTCAAAGTTATATTTCTTAAGTGATTCTAGAGCATATTTGGATTGATTTATAAAGATGCCTCTGGGATTCTGAGAAATCTGTAATCCTAAGAAAAATGATATTTTTCCCATCATCGACATCTGAAAGCGTGTGGACATTATCTTCTCAAATTGTTTAGACAGTTCTATGTTAGTGGCAGCAAAAATTATATCATCAACATAAATTTGTACCAGAAGCATGTCGTTGCCGTCTTTGAGAGTGAATAGAGTGGGGTCCACTTTGCCTTTGGAGAAGCCTTCCGACATGAGATATGTTGACAGGAGATCATACCACGCGCGTGGAGCTTGTTTCAACCCATAGAGAGCCTTCTTAAGCTTGTACACGTGATTAGGAGACTCCGTACTGACGAACCCATCCGGTTGACTAACATAAACCTCTTCCCTTAGTTCACCGTTCAAGAATGCCGTCTTCACATCCATTTGATAGACGATCATGTTCATATGAGCAGCAAACGCAAGGAATAGTCTAATCGCCTCCAATCTAGCCACAGGAGCAAAAGATTCCTCAAAGTCTATACCCAAGGCTTGTTTATATCCTCTAGCGACCAATCTTGCTTTATTCTTTAATACCGAACCCATCTCATCAAGTTTAACCTTATAAACCCATAACAAAGTAAGGATGTTAACCTTGTCAGGGCGAGGAACCAATTCCCATACTTCAAGTCGTTTGAATTCATTGAGTTCCTCCTGCATAGCTTCAATCCAAGATGATTGGGTCATAGCCTGCTGCCAATTTTTGGGTTCAACTTCAGAGAGAAATGCATCAAAGTAGCAATAAAGTGCACTCTCTTGTAGTTGATGGCGAGTAGAGACTGGTCGATCTAGATCTCCAATAACATTCCTAATTGGGTGATCTTTTGTCCATTTAGAGCTATGTTTTTCAATCCTAGGTGGTCTGGAGTGAACAATAGATGGAGCTTCTTCTGAGGTAGATGCGGCTGAAGGGTTTTCAGGTATCGCTACACCAAAGAAAGGAAGCTCTTGCAAGTGAGCATATTCCAGGTCGTGATCAGTAGAATCCTCTTCCACATCATTAGGCACAAGTAGGGGTGATGATTCAGGTGAAGTTTGAGAATCACTTGGTGAAGGTGCATCCGGTTCATTGTGAATTGTAGATGCATTAGATAAAGGTTCATTAACTTGAGCAACCACTTCAGGTATTGGAGCAATTACTGCAGGTGCTAGAACTTCATCAGTCGGGGGATCGAAGAATTCATCAAACAACGGTTGAAACAGTTTATCCCACTCGGGCCTAGATGGTGGTAAAAATGATGTAGAAGTAGGATTGTTGGGAACTAATCCGGAACTTATTGCACCGGGTCCCATCTCATGAAGCGCGGGTTCAGAGCTGTGTTGCTCAGAAGCCATCGCTGTCAGCTCGTCGAAATCAGCGTCCATAGTTTCTACAATCTTGCCAAGACGACGGTTATAGATTCGGTATGCTCTTTTGGACGGTGAGTAACCAATAAAAATACCTATGTCGGCTTTTGGTTGAAGCTTACCCAAGTTCTCACTATTGATGTTTGGATAACACAGAGCACCAAACACATGGAAAAATGAAACATCGGGTTTGCGGTCATGTAGAAGCTCATAAGGTGTTTTTCCATGGCGTTTCCGAATGATTGAACGGTTTTGGGTGAAACATGCAGTAGAAATAGCCTCTGCCCACAAGAACAATGGAGCGTTCGCATAAATAAGCATGGTCCTAGCAGCTTCCATAAGTGTGCGATTTCGTCTTTCAACGACACCGTTTTGTTGTGGAGTGCGTGCAGCGGATGTTTCATGTGATATACCAACTCCTTCATAATAATCACGAAGAGTCTGGTTGACGAACTCTGTACCATTGTCTGTACGAATACGGCGGACAGTGGTATTCAAACGTACCTGAATGAACTTCAGAAAAGTGATGATAGCTTTCAGAGCTTCATCCTTTGTACGTAGAAATCTAACCCATGTAAACCTTGAGAAATCATCCACAATGACGAGAATGAATTTCTTACCGCTCACACTTTCAGTTCTCATCGGTCCACAAAGATCCATATGCAAAAGATGAAGTTTTTCTTGATTAGTGTCTTCAGCTTTGGGTTTGTAAGATTTCTTGGTGCTTTTCCCTCTTGAGCACGCGGAACATAAATGATCCTTGTGAAATTTAAGCTTGGGAAGACCACGAACTAACTCGTTTTTAGCCAGATGATTAATAGCATCAAAATTAAGATGAGATAATCTGCGATGCCATAACCATGACTTGGTCTTAGAAGCTTTAGAGAGAAGACATACTGGAGAAGCGGCCATCATGTCTTGTAAGGACAAAGTGTAAAGATTTGCACCACGAGATCCCTTCAACAAATCTTTTCCTTCCAAGTTGCGGATGAAACAAGTATGTTGTCGAAAAGCAACCTCAAGGTTGGAATCACAAAACTGTCCTACTGAGAATAAGTTATGACCAAGACCTTCAACATAGTATACCCTAGAAATCGTCACGTTTCCAATCTGATATTCACCATACCCCATAATCTTTGCTATATGATCATTCCCAAATTTAACCGTACCAAGAAACTTGCTGACGAAATTTCGGAGCATCGAGCGATTTCCGGTCATATGTTTTGAACAACCGGAGTCCAAATACCACAGGATGATTTGGACCACCTGAAAATATCACCACACAAAGACAATGTAGAGGTATCGGAATCTGAGTGTTCCTTGTTATTAGCAGGTACAGATTTATTAATCTTAGATTTGCTAATTCTAGGTTTCTTAGATTTCCTAGCCTTCTTCTTCTTAATTGGTGGTGTAGATTCTAATTGGCTCAAATCCTGAGGTATTTCTACACTGATAGGCACTATAGTGGGGGCAGACCTAATTAAAGGGCGCTGTTTCCTTACTTGAGTGCGAGTGTTCCTAACTAAAGGACGCTCAGACCTATCCTCAATGGATGCATTCCTAGTTAAAGGGCACATTTTACCATCGAGAGTAAAGGTCCTACCAGTGGGACGCCATTGCCAGCCAACTTGGGCACGAGTTCTACCCGTTGGCTTCCATTCAAGACCATTCTTAATAGCATTCATTTCATTAACGTGATCAATCAGACACAAATCATGACGCTGTGAAAACATACATTCATTACAATTCCAGCAATTTAAATCAGAATTCACGAATGGTTTAGGCTGCTGCACAGGCGCAGAGCTTTTAGTCTTAACATGATTCGTTTTATTTAAAACTGAACTAGCATTCCTATTGTGGACTCCTACTTTCTTCTTTGTGGCACTACTAGTGGCGGGCTTGATCTTAGCTTTCTTGAGTGGCGATCCTTTAGCCTTAGTAGTCTCTTTTAATCCTGTAGAAGGCAAATTGGGAACATTAGCAGCAGATTTTAAAGGTGTCTTACTTGATTGTGCCAATGACGGTTTCGCTCCTGGAGTCTTATTAAATGGAGTGACAGCAATGGGCCTATTGTTAAGTAGTGCTGAACCTGGTGTACCTATGTATTGCAAATAGGCCAAGCAATATTGAACTCGCTTAACATATTCATTAGCCGAATAATAGTCGCTACTTGAGGGATCTAAGGCATAAAGATCGTCTAAAATATCCCTAAGAAGATCGACATGCTTAATGGCATTCCTCATATAATCATCGTATACAGCCGGGTTTCTCTTATGAAGCGGATTCTTATAAAGCACTACTTTCTTGGTTGTTGGAGCACTAGTGGACGGTGCAGAGTCGGTAGCTAAGTTATCAACTACTTCTTGTCGGGTGAGAAGAAGTGTCTCCTTTAACTCAGCCAAAACCATATTTTTGTCTATGAGCAGGATGTTCAAGTCAGAGATTTCTTCGCACTTTTGGTTCAGTTGTTCAATATAATATTGTTGCTGTGTCGCATTAAAAGCGAATCGATCTTCTAGTGAACCATAAAGAGCGGATAGTCCCTGCCTTGTCCGATCCATCTCCCCTAGAACAGTTGATAGTCTAAGTTCTAAGACTTGGTTTTTAGACTCTGCGGCCTCTAGTTCCATTCTTAATTTTTCCTTTGATGATATCTCTCTCTTCAATCTCATGATTTCTTCCTCTAATGTCTTAACAATTGCAATCATCTTGTCACTTGTCTCAACACCGTTTTCACAAACATTTGATATCAAAAGATTTTCATTTTGAGCTTGTTGTTTTAATTCTAAAGATATACAATGTTGTTCTAGTTGATTAAAGCGTTGAGAAAGTAAATTATAAGAATCTTGTAGCTTTAAAAACTCAGCGTTAGATTCGTGACAAGAATGACTATCTACCTCATTTACATTTTCAGCAACATTTACAGAAATATTACAAACATCATCACAAATATCCTCACAAATATTCACAGCATCACAATTCATCATAGCGGATGTAAGCTCATTCGAATATTTAACATTTACAATAGTAAGCACATCACACGAGATTACTTCGGACAAGAATCGGTCATATTCGGTTGAAATCTTTTCCTTTTCAATTAGTTGCAGTTCGTAAGCGGTGTCCATTTCATAAAACACTTTTTGAACTTCCCCAATTTCAAACTGAAGATTTTCCTTAAGAGATGCAAAACTTCCTTTTAGACTTTCGACAAACGGATTGATCTTAGTTTTAAACACCTCGTTCATGTGTTCGAAAGCCCATTCTCCGGCATTTAAGCCATTTGAAGTCGTACATTCCAAAATGACCTTGTCAAAGTTAGTAAAGTATCGGTTAATCTCTTTCAAGTTTAACCATACAGTACTAACAGGTGGAAGATTCTTTGGAATTTCCTTAGGACCTTCCATGTTGACAAGTGTAGGAAATGTACTAGGGCGTTCTTCCTCTAACATGTAGGTTGGTGCTGTAATGAGATCTTTATCCATATGGAAGCGAACTCTAAAATCAGTTTTAGCAAGCTCCTTATTCATTTTAAAATAATCACACTCGGGATATTTTTCTGAGTTGTATGACCGATCCTCATCAACTAGAACCTTACTTGTTCGATCATTGGGAAAAGCAATCGGGTCTAAAGCCAATCCTAATTGAGTTGCATTATAAAGTCTAGGACTATGTCTTAAAGCTTGTTTTGCATATCGTGGATTAGGGGGAAGGCCTTTTAGACGTGATAAGTTAAACTCTTTAAATGAGGCATCAAATAAGTGAACTAGTTGTGAAGCAGCGTATTGTCTTAACAGCAAGTAGTCTAGACTTCTAATCTTATTAGTGGCATTAATCTCCATTTCAGTCTTCTTAGATTCAAGTAATTCAAAATCAGTTTGAAGTTTTTGAAAATTAGTGACCACTAACTCCTTTTCTCTAAGTTCACTAGACAAATTTGCTCTTAAGTTTTCGATTTCTTGCAAGTGACTCATTTGTTTGTTTCTAAAATGATCATATTCGAGATTTGTGAGAACACTAGACGAAGGCACTAGTTCCAAGGTTTGTACTTTCTCATTGCTTAAAGCAAGCTCTTCAGACAAATTCTTATTCTTAGCTAAGGTTTCTAAGAGTGCAGCATTCATTTGGCTAAGTAGTGTAGCAGGAACCATGACCAAATCTTGTTGAGCAGGAGTAGGCATATGCGAACTGGTTCCCGGTTGTGATTCACTCAAAGTCTGGGGACTCACATTGATATTGCTATCATTGTTTGTCTCCTCGTTTGAAAGACTCACCACCGAAGATTCATTCGAATTAGCACTCTCTTGCCCAACTTGATGTGGTTGAATACTAGCATCAGTGGCATTATCAGTGTTATTAATAAGTACCTCAGATTTCTTATCTGGCCCTAAGCTGGAGAAAGTTGCCATGAAAGCAGCCTTTGCAGTCTGAAAGTCATCACAATCGGAATCATACGCATCAAGATCATCGGCTTGGTAAGCTGCATTTTGCGTAGTGACAACGTCTTGTTCAGCAATCCCTGGGTCAGCAAGAAATGCAAGCTCCTCTTCATCAAGTTCCCTTCCTTGCGCCTGAGCATTTACCAGATAGATCTTTTCTGCAAACCACTGTCCATCCCTTCTCCTCTTGGGTTTCTTACAATCCCTGGACATATGACCCTCTTCCTTGCAGTTGTAGCATGTAATCATTCTCAACTTGCCTGTATTAGCCCGTGGAGGGTTGTTGACCATTGGAGCAGGAGCAGGATTGGCGGTGCGAACATTGGTTGATGTGGAAGTTCTCCCCTGATATGGCTGAATTGGCTGAACCATTACTCTGCCATTCTCAATTGTAGCTTGTTGGCGAGAATTGGATGAATTCCTCAACTGATTGTTGGTAGGAGCTGATCCTCTGAATCCTCGTTTGCTTAAAGTTCTTGTGAGGTAAGCAGACATAGTAGTTAGCACTTCAACTGGGTCAGCTCCTTGTTGGAATACAGGAACTGGGACTTCCTCATCATCACAATATAGTGCTTGATCTGGATGAGCTGCATAATCAGTATGAGAAAGACTCATTTGATCAGGGTAGCTTGTTGGATATGCTGCATTCTCTTGATAAGAAGAATATGATGGCTGAGCATAATGTGCAACATTTGCTGGATGAGGTTGTGAAGCATACAGTGGTGAGGGTGCATTGAACCGAAATTGTTGCTGATGTGAGGTGGGTGGTTGTGGTAGAATCGAGTATTGGGGAAAGGCTGGTGTCATGTAGGGTGATTGATGATAAGCTTGATGTCCCAAGATATAGGGTGTGTTGTTGTGAGACAAGCTTGGTTGATTCGCCATCAATGCTAAAGAATCTGGGTGCATACCACGAGGAGAACGGTGCATAATCACATGCTTCTCATGTTGCTGAAGGAAAGCATAGATTTGATCTAAGTTGCACTTATGCAAATCCCGGGTTAACTTCACATCAGTAATGTACTCACCCCATTCAGCTTGAGGTAGAGTATTCAAGAATTTGGTGTTAACCTGGAATGGTGCGATCACAAGATTGTATACATTCAGATCATTCATAAGTGTAGTGAATCTGAAGTAATAATCGTGGAGCGTTTCCCCTGGGTTGTAGGTGAATCTATCAAACAAATCATACAGCTGACACTCCCTTTCTTGTTTGGTGAGAGACGTGCCTTGTAGCAACACCTTAAGACGTTCCCATAGATCCTTTGCCACCGTATACTGACTCACCATCCTATAGATGTCATGGGGAAGTGCTTGGAGAATTGTTTGAAGAGCTTTTTCATCTGCATCTGCAACGAGTTGTTGGGCTGGAGTGAGTTCTTCAAATTCTCGTGGTCTAGTCACGTTGTCAACCGTAATGGTACCATAGTCGAGTGGACCATTCAAAATCGATTTGACCATAAGCCTTCCGTATGTCGGTTTCCCCTTTAGATATTGCATCATTCGACCTTGCCATGCCTCAAACACCTCTTTAATGAGCATCGGTGGACGGCTATCAGTTCCCGTTATGATTGATATATCCGTAAGAGATGTCATCTGAGGCATTACTGAATTTGGATTCATTTTGTTTTTCTTCAAAGAAACAGAGATTATCGGTTGATCGAGCAGTGAAGTAAAGCTTGTGAATTGTGTTGTGTTTTTGTTGTATGAAACCAAGATTAAATCCTCTAAAAAATCGTCGAAAAAACAAGCAAAATCACCCTTGATTCGGAACTTTTTGTTGATTCGGAAGTTTGATTCGGAAGATTACCTTGATTCGGAACTTTGTGTTGATTCGGAAGATTACCTTGATTCGGAACTTTTGGGTTGATCCGGAACTTCTTGACTCGGAAGTTCTTGGTTCGGAACTTTGGCTTGATCCGGAACTTCTTGACTCGGAAGTTCTTGGTTCGGAACTTTGGATTGATCCGGAACTTCTTGACTCGGAAGTTCTTGGTTCGGAAGTTTCTGATCCGGAACTTCTTGGTTCGGAAGTTTCTTGATTCGGAACTCCTTGACTCGGAACTTCTTGGTTCGGAAGTTTCTTGATTCGGAACTCCTTGACTCGGAACTTCTTGATCCGGAAGTTTCTTGATTCGGAACTCCTTGACTCGGAACTTCTTGATCCGGAACTTCTTGATCTGGAACTTCTTGATCCGGAACTCCTTGATCCGGAACTTTTGCTGAATAAACAGTAAGTGTTCCGATGAACAAATAACCCAAAAAAATGAAGATTAAGCCCAGATTTTGACCAAATAACCCAAAAAGTTTTGTGCTTTCGACTAAAATAAGTAACAACTAATACTTATCCACTAATCCCAATCACAAAAACATCAAAAACACCAAGAATCAAGATGATTTTTCTAAAAGAACACTAATACAATCAAAAACTAAAAAAAAAACCACACAAATCACCACCTTAAATCACCCCATAGCTCTTGATACCAAATGTAGAATATTGATAATCAATGAATCTATGAAGGGGTTTGTTAATTTCTAGAGAGAGAAAGTTAGAGAGAGAAAGTGAGAGAAACTATGTGAATTTTTATTAAATGGAAATTGAGAAATGATAACAACCAACCCCTTTCCTTAGTGGAAAGGGGTATTTATAGTTCCAAGTCATAAGTGGACTTGGGCCGGTCCATGACAAGCCCATGGACCGGTTCTTACTTAAGTTAATAAGCAAATAATAACTAAATACTAACTACGAGCTATTACAACATAAATCATATTGTGGAGTGACCGATACTTCTAATATACGTTAAAACGTATTTCTAACAGTTGGAGAATAGAATACATCCTACATCTACCTTATCACCCCATATCAGCCCATATGCAATAGAGTGATGGTAGAACAACATCTGATCCTGTGAACCTTGCATTCCTCCCAATGACTTGACAATATGAGAAAATAGCACTCTCCACATATGAAAAAAAACTTGATCTTTAAAGGGGATTTGTTAACAACTTCAGATGGTATAAGAGCTGGGTGAGTGTCAGATGCATGGTAAAGAGTGGCAATGGCATCCTTAACAGCTTTCTTATCAACAGTCTTGAGACATTCTTCACTATGTCGAAGCCCAGCCAAAGATGAGAAATCGACAACAGAAAAGGCAAAGGGATGTTGATTGCATGAAAGGTGAAAGGATATGGTGTTATCATCAAGTACTTTTGTGGAGTACCAGAATTCCCTAAAGTATTCTTAATAAAGAGTGGGAGGAGATCTGGTAAATGCTTCTCCAACGTCACAGTTCTTCATAAAATTTACCAGATATAGGTATGAATCATTAGGAGCTTTAATCCATCCTATTGAGTTATTAGATTCCAAGATGCTTTCATTGGTCTCGAATGAAACGTTTGATGCCTTTGGTACGGAGAACTCCATTATGTGAGGATTAAGATGACGAAGATAATGAGAGGGTTTTAGGGAGAGGTTTAGAGAGAGAGAGACAATTGTGAATTAGAATGAAAGTGTGTTGGTGAAAATATCTTGAAAAGATATATATATATATATATATATATATATATATATATATATATATATATATATATATATATATATATATATATATATATATATATATATATATATATATTAAAATTTGAAAACAGTTATTTAACAGCATTAAATGCGTAGTAGGAAAAAGACTGATCAAATGTGGGTCCCTTGACCTTTCAAAACTGTTTGTCTCCTTGTTATCTGGAAAAAAATACTAATTAAATATTTAGAATGTTTTTAGCATTTACTTTGATTGTAACTACCTAGTTACATGTGAAAAACATTTAATATTTACCCAGACTTTATTAAATAACACATTAAATATCAGCTACAGGCTTAGAGATGTTAAGCATACCCAGCTTAGCAACTAGCCTGTTGAACAAAGGTTCAACCAAAGGCTTGGAAAAAAGATCAGCTAATTGCAGCTCAGTAGGAACAAAAAGCAGCTCAATATCCCTCTTCTGACACCATTTTGTTTCTTTGCACTCCAACCAATTAGTTTCCCTCCAAGAATTTGACAGCTTCTAGAAGTACTTTTTCTATCTATGCAGCATCCAAAATAGTCTGAATCTGAGTATGCCTTGAGATCAAAGCCTAATTCTTTTGGATACCACATACCTAAAGAAGGAGTTCCTTTGAGGTACCTGAAAATTTTCTTGACAGCTACTAGATGTGAGACCCCCAAAATCTGACATGGAACAACTAGGCAACGAGGGGGTAACACGTCATAGTACAAGAAACAATGAATTACAGTTGACACAAAGCTGACGTAATAAAAGCATATATATCACATCATAAATGATCAGAGTTTTAAACATAGGTCCCAGAGTTTTATATGCGGAAAGATATATTATTTCATCATGATTTATAACATAAAGTTGCCCAAAAGATATAATAAATTTCTGACAGTTTATACTAAAACCAGTCTTTTAAAAGCATCACAGAAATCTCCAACCTGCGATAATATCCTGCGGGCTCCCATCCAAGCAAAGCTAAGTAATAATATCTGAGATTAAACATGTAAAATCGTCAACACAAAGTTGAGTGAAATTCATAGGTTTAGCAATAAAGGTGTGGAACACAAGCATTCATTTGTAAAACAAGTAAATAGAGAAAATGGTTATGATCATTAACCATAGTCTGAAACCAATATTATTGCTGTTTAGTTCATGAACCGAAGCTTAACTCAAAGTAAGTTCCTCTAGGGAGTATTCAGCCTAAATACTCAAGTAAAACAAATGTAAGTGCGTCAAGGTAATCGGGACGGGGATTGTCAATCCCGATGGATCCACCCACAACATTCGCGCTTAGCGCAAAGCATACGGGACAATTAACGGTTCATGATCAAGAGAGGAAACTTAAGGCTATTAACTATAAGCAATAATATCAATGAAAACTGTTGGAAAGCATACAAGTCTGAATAGCATACAAGTTCTGGATAGTATACAGTTTTAAATGGATGTGTTCCACCATGTAAAATCTCACCCCGCATTTAGAAACATTGTTCAAGTAAAAAGGGGCTATGAACTCACCTTTAGTAAGTAATCACAAGGTAAAAGGGGCTGAGTAAAAAGAAGTCTTCACGGACCTATGCAATGGTGACGCGTAATAAGAATGCGTTCAATGAAGCAATAATGTTTTAGAAGTGGTGGGACATAGTATGACTAGGTAACTTGCATGCGATGGCGAGACCTAAGCTTAAGTTAAAATTTTGACCCAACACCTTGAACCTACTGTAATAACCTAATATCAATCTTGTATGATGGTCCAAGCATTTATGTGTGGGTTCCGAACACGTTTAAGACTCGGTTTGAAAAACCAAAACAAGGGACTGCATTCAGTTTTCTGAAAAAGGCTGTGAAGATTTGGTCATATCTAAAAATATATAATTGTACAGGAGGTGAATTTTCTTGACATGTATAGGTATTTCTCTTACCTTTAAAAGTTGGGAAAGAACAGCCCTAGAACTATTTTCAATCAACGGGAAATGCACTTTTAGTGACAGACTATCAAAACAGAAAGTTGTAAACGTCTTTCGTACCTTACGGTAGATTAAGCATAAATCCCAATCGGTAAAAGATTTTGACACGAAACCAAAAAGAGAAGTTTTATTATATTTGTAGCTACTGTAAAAAGTCATAAAATCAAAAATTAATCCTTTTTTACCCAAGTCAATTTACCTACGTTTTAAGCATAACATTCAGATTTGACCTAGTTTAGTAAAACGACCGTTTCGGACTCATCCGGACACTTCCCGTTTCCATCCAACTCAACACATACTAATCACATCAGTGGGTATCCATTTTTCAAATAAAAACAAGGTAATATATTTAAGAAAATTTTGCCATGGCCTGTTTGTTTCTGTGGTGATTTCCATACTACAAAAACAACTCCATTTAGCTACCTAACCTCAATCAAGCAACACTTAGGCTATACCAAATCGCCACGCAAGTGTCCTAAGTCCTAATATGCCCTAAGTATCTATAATCTCAGTGGGTTTCACCCAAGGAATTCAAAATTCATGAATAAAAAGAATCAAAGTACTAGTAACATCAAAACTAAAATTAAACATTCCTCCTCCTTGATCCTTAGAATCAAAGTACTAGGCTATACCAAATCGCCACGCAAGTGTCCTAAGTACTAGTAACAAGTAGGAATTAATCCAAACACGCAAATTAAACATTCCTCCTCCTTGATCCTTAGAAATTTCGTGGCCCTTAGCCACGTGTTAAGTCAATCACGGTACTCCGCAACCGAGTAGAAACAAAGTAGTGAGACGATCACCGATGATATGGATGCCCGGGGAAAACACGAAAACCGCAACCTATCACAATAAGGCGCGTGTTAAGACTCGAACTCAATATCGATATATATACCAAATATAACATGACTCAAATGTTTTCAAAGTATACACATTTCAAACCATTGACACGAATCAAATGAATTTATACTACCCATTTATTCCAACACTACACGTTAAAACACTTGAACACTTGAAAATGACCCGTCATACGACGCAAAGTCAACGCAAGTCAAACTATCATTTACCCTTATTTGGACCAGTAGCTAAGTCATTTATATAATGACTAAACACTTGAGTAAGTCATCATGTCTGATGGTGAACACTCAAACTCACGCAACACAAGCATTGAACTACGTGTCCAAAATAAAAATCAGCAAGTACACCCCGAATGTACGCACCGATCTACCCTATCTAGACTTGTCCGTTTTACATGAAAATTGGTTTCAAGGTCACTTATAACCTGTAAAAGACCTCACCAAAATTTGAGCTAAAGTTCACACTTTAAAATCCATCAGCTCGACGCTTTACTCGACTCCAATTTTAGGACAGATTTGTGCACTTGTTTTGTAACACCGTTTGGACCACTTTAAAAATACTATCTCGACAATCCGTCTTTTGAAACCACTACTAGACTCATCAAACTCAGTTTGTAAACTTTGAAAATCAGTAGTATCAACTATCTAACCAAGCCTAAAGTCCCCGAGAGTTGACCCAAAATCAGCCACAATTTCGGATTGTGCCGACTTGCGTCTCCCGGTACACGAAAACTAAAACTAGCATAACTTTTGACTCGTAATGAGTTAGAAGCTCTATCTTATACCGAAACGAGCGTCTCGGAAAACTCTACAATAATATCAAATAATATCAGCCTTTCACAGACCTTAAACCCACGAAACAATCTGTTTAAAGCTGCTGTCCCAAAATACCCTTTTAGAAAACATGTCAAATCAATTTTTCAACTAAAACCACTCATTCCCATACCTCTAGGATCACTATACTATCATACCCATCAACCAAACACTCCTAAAAACACTTGTATGAAAAATCTAACAAAAATCAAAGATTAAAAACAAAACTTTTTATGATAAAAACAACATATTCTTACCATAAACACCACATGTATGATGATTTAAACATCAATCCACCATGAAATCATAACTTTGTGCAAACTTGATGCATGTAATAAAAATTGGTATCAATGGAATAACCTTAAGATTTTAGGGATGGGACTTTAATTTGTTTTTATCTAATCATGGTGGATGATGGTGTTTTAGGGTGGGAAGGTGGTGGCAAAACAAGAAGGTGGGAGAGAGTTGTATGTTCTTGTTTTATTAAATGGTGTATGTGTGTGTGAAGTGGAAAAAAGGCTATTTATATGGTGGTTAAGTGGAGGGGCTAATATTGCCAATTTTGAAACTTGTGGACTTAAAAACAATTAATAGTTTTAAAGGGTAAAAAATGGTTATTGGTAAATATTAAAAATATTTACGGGGCTCGGGTTTCGTAAAAAATATTTTTCAAAAGTTACAATGCATCATAAAAAAATGATTATATGATTTCTCGACACGACTTAATACGTAATTAAAACTAAATCGTCGAAAATATTAATTATCGAAATAATCGATAAATAAACGTAAACTTTTGGGCATCCGTCGGTATCGCGGTCACTAGGAATTTTCGTTGTACATTGATTTTGAATAAACTCGTGGTAAAACGCACACGGGTGATTTTAAATCAAAAATTTTGATTTAAATAAATATGGAAAATAAAATAAATTTTTTATAATTCCATACAAAGTATTGTCAATGAACAAAATAATACTTAAAAGTATAATTTAAAAATCTCAGAATTTACATATAAAGTATTCAAGAAAACGTAATACATTGGAAAATTCAAGAAACACGAATAAAAAGAATAAAATAATGTTGGGAAAGTACGGGTTCTCACAGTCTTCCCCCCTAAAGGAACTCTGGTCCCCAGAGTTCTCCTGAAAACAGTAGAAGATGCAAACAAGAGGAGGTACAAAGTGTAGAACAAAATTCATTGCATCCCAGGTAAACTTCCGTACCATGACGAATCTTAACGGTTAGAATTCACTATGCTTCAGTTTCTTAACTCCTTATCGTATAACTTTTCAGTCTTGGATTAGGATAACGATCTTTCAATACGGAGATACATCGAGAGATAGAGTTGTTGGAAATACGTGCGATAAACTACAAAGAATGAACACAAGAATCGCTTAAACAGGCAAAGTGCGATAAAATGAACCAAGATTGTAAATCAACAAGGGGTCGCAAATCGTGCAACTGTAAAACGTGAAAATCTTAAAACGTAATAATCCAGTCACAAGCGAAATAGAAGGGAAAAGAAAATGAATAACATATGATCATTTAAAATACAAGTTGTCTCAATCAGTTGTATAGCATTTTGGGATTACTTTAAAAACTCAGTTTAAATATTTTCTTAATTAAAAGAAAATTTTACCAGATGTAGTGATTTAAAAATCAAACTCTATATAAAATGAATGAGTAAACAGTGGTCAAATCTTTTTCTTGATCAGGACTTCAAAGTAAAAGTAGAACAGTTCAAAATAGTTATCCTGATCGGCTTAAGAACTTTTGGATGACTGCATGAAATTATTGTTAAAACCTCAGGTTTATCGTTACCATTAGAAAAATCAGTTTTTTTTGCCAAGTTATTTTGAATCATTGTTAGAAATTATAAATTAATTTAAATAATTTCATTAGGTTGACAATAAAGTATGATATAATCAAATACTTTAAAAGATACAGCTTGATATCCTTTGAAACATTAGGTAAATTTACCAAAGAGGATATATAGATCCGATACTTAACTTGAAACAGTTATTTTGGTAATTTAAACATTTGATAAAATGTATAAAATGTTCTTAAAAATTAATAATAATTTTTTAGAAATTTAAGAAAGTGTTTAAGATATCAAATGATAAACACGTAGAAGTTTCTGGTTTTCAAAAGTGACAAGACAGCAACGAATGTGAATCATATAAAGGTCAACAATCTGTATGCGAGCAATATACAAAGGAATAAGACGGAAGTCGTATCAATTCTTAACAAACGTGGTAGAATAGTCACGTCAATAATAAAAATAATAAGAAACAAGGATTATAGCAAGATTAATTCACGAGTGCGGTTGGCGTCACCAATAACGGCTTATTAAATTTTCGGTGGTCGAAATACGATCGAAAGGGAAAAGCCACACAACGAATTTTCGAATCAAAGAAAATTCTTAAGAAGTCAATTGAGAGAAGTTCCAGTAAGATGAACAACATTAGCAATGAAAGGCGAAATCAACACATGATTCACACGAATGAAATTTCAAGACGATAAAGTCTAACACACATCATGACAATTACACGAAATCATCGGTCACTTCCAGTCATGAATCACTAATTCGCGTCCAAAGACGTTTTGAAGGTCTACCAAAATAGATAAAGAAGGTTGATCGATGTAGAAGTATAACAACGTTGAAACTTTCAAGTCTGGTATCAATGGTAAGAAATTAGACAAGTGGTAACGAAAATCATGAGGATGATGAGGTAACAGGTAAACAAGGATCGTTGAGTAAGGAAATCTGTGCTTGAGGCATGTTCTTTGTTCAAGAAAAGATAAGGGTTCATATGTGTATATCGTGAATTGTTGCTACTCGCATAAGGTGTAAAAGTTTTTAAAACTTTTATTTTATCAAACTTTCTAAGGAACATAGTTAAAAAAAATTGATTATTAGTTAAATATTTAAGGTGACTACTATTTGGCCTTGCATGGCTCCTTCTAAATTAGGCATAGGTGATCAGGCCATGCATAATTTAGGACTAGCAATGCGATGCTCAGCTTCGTCAAACCAGTATTACATATCATATGATTTAAAATATGTATATAATAGCATTTGTAAAGACAGAAATCAAAATAGTTTATGAAACTATTCGCCAATAAGTTACTAGCTAACTGTTTAGATCAACAATTTGTGTAGTTACAAGGGTTCTTTATAAGACCGTATTAGAACAATTTATGAAAATTCATGGTAAAATTAATATAAATTAATTTTATAAAATAACATTCAAGTATTTTGTAAAGTCCAAGTGGAACTTTTGTAAAATGTTTCACAAACAATACCAGTTTGAGCTTATATGGTAACTTATAAAATAGCGAATGGGTTACATGAGGGTAATAAAGGGTAGTTCAAGATAGTCAATGAAATGGTTACAAGGTGCTAAGGTTTCAAGAGGTTTAGCAGGAATCGTCGTGAGACACGTTTCAAGATGATAACGAACGATGAAAATAAGAACTTCAACCTCGGTCCAAATCAGTGGTACGATAGAAGCAAAGAAATACAATGTAGAATGACAAATAAGTCATATATTAAAGAAAGATAAAGGAATCCGTATGTGTGCACGTCGTGATTAATTTGACAATAATATACTTTTAAGAAAGTAGGGTATCAGTTAACAAATAGTACAATCACTCCAAAAAGTTTCTATATTAGGAAGTTACCGAATTTTCAAAAGTTCAAGATCTATGTATATGTATGACCGAACTCAAAGTTACTATTTTATACTTGTTCAAACGCAATCATTGTTTTTAGTTTGCAAAATATCATTAGTTAAAGTTTTACGAGCTCAAACGAACTCAAAACGCTTCAATCCATATTTTTAAATTTTGTCAGTTTTGACCTTTGGGTTTGACTAGACCAATTAACTCACTAAACGATATTCTAAGACTCAAAGTATAATGCATTTCGATGTAAAACAATGTTTTGAACAACTTTCTAGTTTTACCCAAGACTTGAAACGGAATAAAAAAGGACGAAAATGCACTTGCATTAAATCTGTTAAGAAAATGATATTTTAGCATTATTCAGAAAATAACTTCTTAGATTTTACAATCTCAAATGAGCGTAACTTGCTCGATTTTAAAGTTTATTGGTCAAATTTTATGTCCTAAACGGACGTCTCAACATGTAGAAATATATATATTTTTATGTCTAAAGTTATAAAAATATTTTCTCGACACTGTTAAACTTCCTGTAAAGTTTCTGTACAAAGTATATTTTTCGACACAGTTTGAAATTAAATCCAAATTTCATGATAACTCAAAATTAATGTACACACAGGACTTGTGGATTCCATAAAGACGAAAGAAGGTAAACTGTATAATTAGTCATGTAAAGAAAACACAGTATAGAAATGGTTCAAGAATGCCAACGATAATCGGAGACATAAAAAAAAACGACGCATATCATCCGTGTCTTCGGCTGCAAGATGCAATGCAGAAAGGTCTCTTGGTGGCATGATTTCCAAAATCACAAGATATATCGAGAAAGAAATGGGACAATAACAAGTGGCATTCCTGGAGCGAGGAGGTTCAATGAAAAGGGTGGATACAAGTAGGATCGTATTCCAAACATTCATCACATAATAAATGACGATTATGTGTTCAAGGTATAATGGATGTTCTAAGTTGAAATCGAAACGTAGAATGGTCAATGAAGTAAGATGTAATCCATGTACAAGTGTCGCGTAAAACGGTGGCGTAAAGGTAAATCAAGATTATGAAAACCCACAATATTATTCAGCACTGATTCAACGAATTATTCGAGATGTGAGACTCACACGATGTCCTTTAGTCTTTCTGGGAGACACATTGAGCTACACAATGGCCTATAGACTAGACATTCAATTACGAATGGTCGGAAAGAAAATCTGCGTATATAAATAGATATTTTAAAGAAATTAAACAATGAGTGCAACACGTACGGTAGTATAATGGAAATCAGAAGTTTCATCGGAAACAACACTTATTTGATCCTGAACAATGGTATCACGAGAGTATGCACAACATGTAGCAGCGAGTCGAGAAAAACATATGATTCAAAACGAACGAGTATATGAAGTCAGTCGTATCACGCATAAATGAAATAGCAATAGTACTCAGAAAAATGAGTATGAAAAGGCGGCAGCATACGCGCTCTGAATACAAGTATGTAATGTCATAACGATATAATATCATTGCAATAAGATCAATTCACAAGAACAAGAATTCAAGAAATACAGTATAGGCAGATGTAATCACAGTAACATTCAATGATAATTCATGAAGCACATAGGCTTTGAAAAGACATAGTAATTATCGTCGTTAAGGTAATGTAATATTTCAACATGTAATCAGGAGATAAAATACTACAACGATAATTAAAAGTAAATAATAAGGATTAGAGAGTTACCCGCGCAGATATCGAACAACAATGGCAGATTTTGTGTTTGACACTTAAAACATGAAACATTTGAACTTTCGGTTATAGACTAAGTTTTGAAAAACGACTCAGTTCCCTATAACCATCGCTCTGATACCAATCTGTGAGACCCCCAAAATCTGACATGGAACAACTAGGCAACGAGGGGGTAACACGTCATAGTACAAGAAACAATGAATTACAGTTGACACAAAGCTGACGTAATAAAAGCATATATATCACATCATAAATGATCAGAGTTTTAAACATAGGTCCCAGAGTTTTATATGCGGAAAGATATATTATTTCATCATGATTTATAACATAAAGTTGCCCAAAAGATATAATAAATTTCTGACAGTTTATACTAAAACCAGTCTTTTAAAAGCATCACAGAAATCTCCAAGCTGCGATAATATCCTGCGGGCTCCCATCCAAGCAAAGCTAAGTAATAATACCTGAGGTTAAACATGTAAAATCGTCAACACAAAGTTGAGTGAAATTCATAGGTTTAGCAATAAAGGTGTGGAACACAAGCATTCATTTGTAAAACAAGTAAATAGAGAAAATGGTTATGATCATTAACCATAGTCTGAAACCAATATTATTGCTGTTTAGTTCATGAACCGAAGCTTAACTCAAAGTAAGTTCCTCCAGGGAGTATTCAGCCTAAATACTCAAGTATAAACAAATGTAAGTGCGTCAAGGTAATCGGGACGGGGATTGTCAATCCCGATGGATCCACCCACAACATTCGCGCTTAGCGCAAAGCATACGGGACAACTAACGGTTCATGATCAAGAGAGGAAACTTAAGGCTATTAACTATAAGCAATAATATCAATGAAAACTGTTGGAAAGCATACAAGTCTGAATAGCATACAAGTTCTGGATAGTATACAGTTTTAAATGGATGTGTTCCACCATGTAAAATCTCACCCCGCATTTAGAAACATTGTTCAAGTAAAAAGGGGCTATGAACTCACCTTTAGTAAGTAATCACAAGGTAAAAGGGGCTGAGCAAAAAGAAGTCTTCACGGACCTATGCAATGGTGACGCGTAATAAGAATGCGTTCAATGAAGCAATAACGTTTTAGAAGTGGTGGGACATAGTATGACTAGGTAACTTGCGTGCGATGGCGAGACCTAAGCTTAAGTTAAAATTTTGACCCAACACCTTGAACCTAATGTAATAACCTAATATCAATCTTGTATGATGGTCCAAGCATTTATGTGTGGGTTCCGAACACGTTTAAGACTCAGATTGAAAAACCAAAACAAGGGACTGCATTCAGTTTTCTTAAAAAGGCTGTGAAGATTTGGTCATATCTAAAAATCTATAATTGTACAGGAGGTGAAATTTCTTGACATGTATAGGTATTTCTCTTAACTTTAAAAGTTGGGAAAGAACAGCCCTAGAAATATTTTCAATCAACGGGAAATGCACTTTTAGTGATAGACTATCAAAACAGAAAGTTGTAAACGTCTTTCGTACCTTACGGTAGATTAAGCATAAATCCCAATCGGTAAAAGATTTTGACACGAAACCAAAAAGAGAAGTTTTATTATATTTGTAGCTATTGTAAAAAGTCATAAAATCAAAAATTAATCCTTTTTACCCAAGTCAATTTACCTACGTTTTAAGCATAACATTCAGATTTGACCTAATTTAGTAAAACGACCGTTTCGGACTCATCCGGACACTTCCCGTTTCCATCCAACTCAACACATACTAATCACATCAGTGGGTATCCATTTTTCAAATAAAAACAAGGTAATATGTTTAAGAAAATTTTGCCATGACCTGTTTGTTTCTGTGGTGATTTCCATACTACAAAAACAACTCCACTTAGCTACCTAACCTCAATCAAGCAACACTTAGGCTATACCAAATCGCCACGCAAGTGTCCTAAGTCCTAATATTCCCTAAGTATCTATAATCTCAGTGGGTTTCACCCAAGGAATTCAAAATTCATGAATAAAAAGAATCAAAGTACTAGTAACATCAAAACTAAAATGCTAGGAGTGACTATACCTTCATAACAAGTAGGAATTAATCCAAACACGCAAATTAAACATTCATACTCCTTGATCCTTAGAAATTTCGTGGCCCTTAGCCACGTGTTAAGTCAATCACGGTACTCCGCAACCGAGTAGAAACAAAGTAGTGAGACGATCACCGACGATATGGATGCCCGGGGAAAACACGAAAACCGCAACCCATCACAATAAGGCGCGTGTTAAGACTCGTACTCAATATCGATATATATACCAAATATAACATGACTCAAATGTTTTCAAAGTATACACGTTTCAAACCATTGACACGAATCAAATGAATTCATACTACCCATTTATTCCAACACTACACGTTAAAACACTTGAACACTTGAAAATGACCCGTCATACGACGCAAAGTCAACGCAAGTCAAACTATCATTTACCCTTATTTGGACCAGTAGCTAAGTCATTTATATAATGACTAAACACTTGAGTAAGTCATCATGTCTGATGGTGAACACTCAAACTCACGCAACACAAGCATTGAACTACGTGTCCAAAATAAAAATCAGCAAGTACACCCCGAATGTACGCACCGATCTACCCTATCTAGACTTGTCCGTTTTACATGAAAATTGGTTTCAAGGTCACTTATAACCTGTAAAAGACCTCACCAAAATTTGAGCTAAAGTTCACACTTTAAAATCCATCAGCTCGACGCTTTACTCGACTCCAATTTTAGGACAGATTTGTGCACTTGTTTTGTAACACCGTTTGGACCACTTTAAAAATACTATCTCGACAATCCGTCTTTTGAAACCACTACTAGACTCATCAAACTCAGTTTGTAAACTTTGAAAATCAGTAGTATCAACTATCTAACCAAGCCTAAAGTCCCCGAGAGTCGACCCAAAATCAGCCACAATTTCGGATTGTGCCGACTTGCGTCTCCCGGTACACGAAAACTAAAACTAGCATAACTTTTGACTCGTAATGAGTTAGAAGCTCTATCTTATACCGAAACGAGCGTCTCGGAAAACTCTACAATAATATCAAATAATATCAGCCTTTCACAGACCTTAAACCCACGAAACAATCTGTTTAAATCTGCTGTCCCAAAATACCCTTTTAGAAAACATGTCAAATCAATTTTTCAACCAAAACCACTCATTCCCATACCTCTAGGATCACTATACTATCATACCCATCAACCAAACACTCCTAAAAACACTTGTATGAAAAATCTAACAAAAATCAAAGATTAAAAACAAGACTTTTTATGATAAAAACAACATATTCTTACCATAAACACCACATGTATGATGATTTAAACATCAATCCACCATGAAATCATAACTTTGTGCAAACTTGATGCATGTAATAAAAATTGGTATCAATGGAATCACCTTAAGATTTTAGGGATGGGACTTTAATTTGTTTTTATCTAATCATGGTGGATGATGGTGTTTTAGGGTGGGAAGGTGGTGGCAAAACAAGAAGGTGGGAGAGAGTTGTATGTTCTTGTTTTATTAAATGGTGTATGTGTGTGTGAAGTGGAAAAAAAGGCTATTTATATGGTGGTTAAGTGGAGGGGCTAATATTGCCAATTTTGAAACTTGTGGACTTAAAAACAATTAATAGTTTTAAAAGGTAAAAAATGGTTATTGGTAAATATTAAAAATATTTACGGGGCTCGGGTTTCGTAAAAAATATTTTTCAAAAGTTACAATGCATCATAAAAAAAATGATTATATGATTTCTCGACACGACTTAATACGTAATTAAAACTAAATCGTCGAAAATATTAATTATCGAAATAATCAATAAATAAACGTAAACTTTTGGGCATCCGTCGGTATCGCGATCACTAGGAATTTTCGTTGTACATTGATTTTGAATAAACTCGTGGTAAAACGCACACGGGTGATTTTAAATCAAAAACTTTGATTTAAATAAATATGGAAAAATAAAATAAAAATTTTATAATTCCATACAAAGTATTGTGAATGAACAAAATAATACTTAAAAGTATAATTTAAAAATCTCAGAATTTACATATAAAGTATTCAAGAAAACGTAATACATTGGAAAATTCAAGAAACACGAATAAAAAGAATAAAATAATGTTGGGAAAGTACGGGTTCTCACACTAGCTGGGATTGTTTTGGGTTAGCTTGGTACCTTGCACATAGACATGTCGAGAACTGGATATCAGGACGACTGGCTGTGAGATACATGAGTGACCCAATCATGCCTCTATACATGGTCTCATTAACAGAGAATCCTGACTCATCAGGACCTAAGTTATTGGGTGGAAGCATGGAGCATTTCACTGATGCACAATCAGGCAAGTCATATTTTTAAGTAAATCTATAACATACTTTTCTTGACAAATAGAAATTTCTTTAGGACATTGTTTAATTTGAAAACCCAAAAAGTGAGTTAATTCACCCATCATATTCATCTCATATTTCTTGGTCGTTAATTTATCAATACGTTTACTAAGATTAACATTTGTTGACCCAAAGATGATATCATCCACATAAATTTGTACAATGATAAAATCACTTTTATCCTTGAAGGTAAAAAGTGTTTTATCAGTAGAACCCCTAACAAATTTATTATCTATTAAAAAGTAGACAACATTTCATACCATGCCCTTGGTGCTTGTTTCAGCCCATACATGGCTTTGTGTAGTCTGTACACGTGATTAGGAAACTGGCTGTTCTCGAATCCTTCTGGTTGTATTACATATACTTCCTCAGCTAATTTTCCATTGAGGAATCCACTCTTAACATCCATTTGGTACACAGTGAAATTCATATATGCAGCGTACGCTAGGATTATTCTGATTGCCTCAAGTCTTGCAACAAGCACAAATGTTTCATCAAAATCTATCCCTTTTGTCTGTGTATACCCTTGTGCAACCAATCTTGCTTTGTTCCTTATGATGTTCCCAATTTCATCTATTTTATTCCTATAAATCCATATAGTGCCTGTGATATTCTTACCAGGTGGAGCTGGCACTAGAGTCCATACCTTGTTCATTTTAAATTGACTGATTTCTTCTCGCATTGCAGCTGCCTATCCTTCTTCAAGAAGAGCTTCTGCTACACGCTTTGGTTCAATTTGTGACAGAAACTCAGCAAACAAACATTCATTAGTTGAGGCTGATTCTGAGTCATGAACTATTTGTCTAGTTGTAACCCCAACATTTGGTTCACCAATGATGTTGGCAAGAAGAATGTGCTGATCTCTTGACCATTTTCTTTGAGGAGCTAGGGGTTCATTGACAGAGACATGTATGGAGGATGAGAGCACAGCTTGAAATTCATCCTGTTGGATAGGAGGACTCTCTTCAAATACAACCTCTGTGCCTGTATCATCATCAGCTTCTGCTACAGGTGATGAGTCATAAATGACAAGAGAATCTTCTTGATTGTGAGTAACAGATGAATCATCTTCAGCTGAGGTTGAACAAGGGCTGTTGGAAGGCTGATTTTCTTCTTCAATTCGAACTTGATTAGAATGAACAACAATGTTGTAAGTTGACAGCGGATCGAATGCAGGAACATATGGGATAAGTGTTTCTGTGTGTGGATGATGATGGAATAAAGGTCTTGGTTCAAAGAATTCATCTACTGGGAAAGACCTGTTTTCATTGAAATTAATTTCATCACCTTCTATTCCTGTTCTTTGTAATACGTCATCATCTTCATTGAAGGTAACGTGAAAGGTTTCTTCTAGTTCTTGTCTTCTTGTGTTAAATACTCTAAATGCTTTGACTGTTGGAGAGTATCCTAAGAAGTAACCATCATCAGATTTTTCGTCAAACTTCCCAAGGTGATCCCTGTAGTTATAACTGAACACAGGACACTCAAAGACATGAAAATAGCTGACATCAGGTGCTCTTTTTCTAAAAACTTCATAAGAAGTTTTTCCATGTCTCTTAGCAATGATTGATCTATTTTGAGTATAGCAGGCAGTGTGAACAGCTTCCCCCCAAAATTTCTTAGGTAAAGCTGCACCATTTAGTATAGTTATAGTTGCTTCAATCAATATATTGTTTCTTCTTCCAGCTACTCCATTTTGTTCTGCAGTACCAACTGAAGAAAAGTTTGTTGATATCCCTTATTCATCACAGAATGCTTCAAGCTAATGATTCTTGAATTCAGTCCCATTATCACTTCTTAGAGCTTTTACTCTAACTTCATTCATGTTTTCAATCTGTCTAATGAAAGATATGATGGAATCTGTTGCTTCACTTTTTCTTTTGAGGAAGAAGACCCATGTATACCTTAAAAATTCTTCAACTATGACCAAGGTATATTTGTTGTGATTAATGGTATGTGGTTTAACGGTTCCAAACAAGTCCATATGTAAGAGATGTAATCACTTGTTAATTGAGAATAATTGTCTGGTTTTAAAGGATGACCTGTGATGCTTTCCCTTTCACACAAGTTGAACATGTCTTATCTTTAGTGAAAGTCACAGGTGGTAGACCAGCAACCAAATTTTGTGTGGCTAATTTGTTGATGTTCTTGAAGTTGAGATGAGAGAGTCTTTTGTGCCACAACCAATTGACACTTTCAGAGACTTTGGCAAGAAAACAGTTTGAGTTGTCTTCTGAACACGAGGCCATATTGTTGACGTAAACATATCTTCTTCTTGGTGCAATTAACATCACATCATTGTTTTTGTTGAATATGGTTCCTTAGTCTTGGTAAAAAAAACCTTGTAGTCAGCATCACACAATTGGCTGATGCTAATGAGATTATGTTTAAGACCATTCACATATGCAACCCTTGTGAAAGTTATTCCATTACGGTTAACTGATCAATATCCCTCTGTGTCACCTGAAGAGTTATCCCCAAACACCACATTAGGACCTGACTCTTTTGGATATCTGTGCAGGTATCGTTGAACTCCTGTCATGTGTCTAGAACAACCACTATCTAGATACCAGACCGATTCTTTGAGATGTTTCTACGCAGATATTTAGAAACAAATTATTTCCTATGGTGAACCCGCTTTCTAGTAGGTTCCTTGAATTGCTGGTTAGAAATTCTTGTGTTTCTGTAGTACTTATTCTTGTGTGAAGGATAGTCTGCTGTGTCATGGGTGTACCTCCCACAGATGTCACCTCCAAGGAAGAAGTTACACTCATCAGAGTGATGATTTGTATACCCACAATATTTGCAGGGTGGGTAAGGTTTGTGAACACCTGGTGGTCTCCTACTTATTAGAGCAGCATGCAGTCTACCCCTAAAAAGAGCCTGAGGTTCTTTACAGCCATTTGTTCATCATGATCTATAGTCATGCGATGAGAGTTTTTACACACATTACAGTAATGTTTAATTAACTTTTTCAGCTGTGGGTTTACCTAGGATTGACTTAGATGTAAAGGAAGTAGAGCATTCAGCGGAAGGCTTAATATGTTCTTTTAAGAGTTCTACTTCTTTGATTAAAAGCAACAAGCGTTCTTTAGTTGAGGATTCAGCTGTGTTCACATTGTCTGTTGAGACAAGCTTATAAGCATTTTTCTTAACAGGTTGTTTAGCAGGCACAACAAAAGTTTTAACATGTAGAGTCTCAACCTTTGGTTTGGTTTTAGCTTTAGACCCTCTAGAAGAGCTGCTGGGTTCAACTCTAGAGTGTTTGGGCAGAGGTAGCAAAGGTAAAGTGCTTTCAATCACATCTTTGAAGACATGGACATTATGTAAGAGAGGGTCAGACGAATGTATGGTCTCTGTTGTAACACCCCACTTGGATAAGTGGACCGTTACATGTATTTATGGCGTGTCATCAAAGCATAAGGTAAATTTCCTAAAACATTAACTGACCATAGAGGGAATACCGGAATCAAACATCGGCAATCCAAACATAAGCCCAAAACATGAAAAATAAAATACTGAATGAAAGGACTAAACAATGACCAAATAAGCAGAATAATGTAAGAAGTGCATAAAGTAAGAAGTCTGGATAGCTTCCATCCAAATGCACATGCTCTTAGAATCCTAAAAGCGTCCTGGTGTACCTGCCGTTAGAACATGAAAGGAATTACGGCTGAGCATAACGCTCAGTGAACGGATATAAAGCATGATAAGGAACTACTGAAATGAAACAGATGGTAAAATACTGGAGTTGTAAGGCTGATAAGTAAAGTTGCAGCGGAAATCTGTGCATAATCTGTAAAGTCTGATTTATAAATAATAAAGCTGAACTGTTATCTGATAAATCTGAAAACATGCATTTACTGTATTTTAATTTGCCAGAGCTTATATAGGTCACGTGCTGTAACAACCGTGCATGAATAACTGGAGGGGTGACCTCGTCATGCTGTAGAGGGGTGACCTCTAAATAACTGTGCTGGGTGGAGGGATCAGCTCCAATGTGAAGGATGTAGAGCACACACCACATTCACCTGCTAAACTGTAAACTGTAGCCTAGGATGCATCCATACGCCCCACTAATAATACTGATAAAATGGCCAAGCTGAGCTGAGTGGGACGATGCAGGATATCACTCTCCTGCATGTGAGTCACGACACCGGTGCCTCTAGTGCCGTGGTTACGGTACCTCCGTAACTAGTACATAAACTAATCATGCTTGTATATAATGCTCAGGCAATTTATTTAATTCTTAACATGATTACTGATAAGTTTAAACATATACTGGGGAAAAACATTTGGCTGAAGATGGGAAATCCTAATCATGCATAGAAAGGAAGTCCTTACTGAAAGGACGGAAAATCCGTACCTCTAGTCCAGTAACTGACTGAATGGAAGACTGAACGAATACTACTCGGGCTTCACGCGTGCTACATGAATAAAGGACGCGAATAAGTTAACTGACATTCGTTTATTTTAATTTTACTGATCTTATTGGCTTCTTATTTTCATTTTATTTTGATTCTTAAATTTTGTACGTATACGAACTGATAAATCTGAACTTATAATAATTCATTTTAAGGTATTATCGTTCTACTATTAGTTACGGTACAACGTATTCCTGACGGTATAGTATCTGTATTGAGTATCCTGCTTAAAATATAAAGTTTCTTAAATTAGAAAGTTCCTAAGATAATTTAATTCATTTAATAAAATTATACCCATTTAGAATATTAATGAACTATTTAATTTAATACATTCAAAATATATTTTAACCATTTATTAAACAATTAGATTAAAAGGTATAATATAAAACTCTTCGTTTTATATGTTTAAACTATAACCCGAGCCTACCGAGATACCCTAATCTCGGTCGCACTAAACAATTTCATAACTATATTAAATCTGTCTATATGAACTTTACGACAGAAAAACTGTCACAAAAAGGTGTGACCAAAGGCTGAGTGTTTAACTGTCTATAAAGAAAACTGTCACAAAAACAGTCTGCGACGGAAAATACTGTCACCAAACCGTCGCTAATCTGAAAATAAAATCCTTTATTTTCTGTTTAGAAAACCAAATACCCTTATTCCCACTGTTTTTCTACGTTATCCCACTGTTTGGTCACGTTTTCCCCCCGTTTATGTACACCAAACGCACCCTTATGTTTTGTATATCCAATTTACAAACCCAAACGCCCCTGCTGTCAAATTCAGACCCAAACGCCCCTGCTGTCACGAACCAACACCACCACCGCGCCCCCTGTGGGTTGCGGCTGGTTGGAAAGTGAACCACCGAGACCCACTGGTCTCGGTTTGTGTGTCCAGTCGAACCAAAACAAACCCCTAATCTCGTTTCTCCATTATTTCGTGATGTGTATGGTTAATTAAACCAAGATTATTTATTCTAGATTGATTCATGACAAAACAAAAAGGGAAAGAGGATTTACTGCTTATACGTGATTGGAGATATACAAACAACATTCGACTTCTCTGATTAGCACAAATCGATCCCATTTTTTTTTCTTTTTTTTTTCTGTCGCCGGTTCTTCTCCACACACCAAACGAAACCCTAATTTTTTTTTGTTTTACTGTGTGTCCAAAAGATGGGGAAAATAACCTCCCGTATATTTTTTTTAGGTGGGCTGGGCTCCCAAGCCCAAGTTTCATATTCTTGCTAATTAAGCCGCAACCCACACCATAAGACACACTCTTTTAATTTTCGTGTTACGTTTAATAATCGCGTACGTATTCGTGTTTTTATTTTCTGACCTGCGTTTATATCTCTGTCTAATAATTAATACTTATATAGTTTAGCAATATTAAACCGCGTATTTAAATATTCTGATTTTTAAATACGGGTTTTACAATTCTTCCCCTCTAAAAACAATAATTCGTCCCCGAATTAAAGATACGACCATACCGGGTTTTACAATTCTTCCCCTCTAAAAGAAAAATTCGTTCTCGAATTATCGGTAATTTAAACCAACCGACGTAAAAGCTGGAAGTATACGTAAGCTGAAAGACGTATAAACTGAAAAGACACATATGTTGAAAAATCATGAAGGCTGAAAGGCATATAAGCTGAAGGATCATTCGTCCTTGATTTAGAACATATTGCCGCTGAAAGGGTATAAACATGACATGACTGAAGTGATCATGTAACGTGGCATGACTGAAAGAACTTAACTGGATTTATTAAGGAAAAGAATGAGAGGTCCGGATGGACTCCTCCGTTTCGAGTGGCTTCCCGCTCGAAACGATTCCTTCAAGGGTATAAACATAATGAACAAAATCTTGGTCCTGATGACCCTGTCCTGATGATGCTGAATAGCTTTCGGTTCTATACTTAAGATAGATTTTCTGAATCTGAATGAATAAGCTATAGCATGTAGGATACATGAAGTGGTACGTATAATTATCCTGAAAAGATAACATTTATATCTCTGAGCAAGCTGCTGAGAATATATATAGGGACGAACTACGTGAACAATTGTGAACATGCTAAGTGAGCAATTGTGAACGTGGTTCATAATTATATGAGGAGCGCTGGCATGGAATTAGAATATGATAAGTGAATCATACTGTGAACGTGATACTAGAACATATCATGAACGTATGCTGACTGAGGAATGAATGCCAAACGATACGGCCTGAGATGTGAAACGTCTGCCAGGTTATGGAATAGTTGTGCTAAACTTGAGTCTGGTCTCTCAAGCTTTCTGTAACCGTATTCGGTAATAAACTGAGAAACGTGTATCGTGAAATGGCACACGAACTTGAACGTGAACAATGTTATGAACGCTAACGTGAGCTTAATTCATGAGATAGCACAAGACATGAACTGTAACAGCATCATACTACGAATGAGACGTAATCATGGAAGTGAAATAAACATGAGCGTAAAGTGGACGTAAACATACACGTGATCGTGAACAGGAATTCTGTTTGATATGATGGTCGATGAAATGCCTTGAATTCGTACGATTTACTGCTGAATTTCAAAAATTTATGCAGATCTGCTACTGCGTGATCCTTTCGGATGAAAGAACGCGCAGGCTGATTACATGGTTGACGATAACTTAGATAGTCTCATACTTTCTCTGAGCCTGTGGTAGCTGATAACAATTTCATGGAATTTCGTCTCATTTCTGTTCAGAAATCTCTAAGGGTTGTAGTAACTCACTAACATGACGGCGTTCTATCTTGAACCTGCAGTAGGTCAGGCATCTAGATATGAACATAGTTGCATTAATGTGTGATGCGGATTCTATTAAAGTTTTTTCTGGGATTATCGAACATTCTGGTGGAAATCTGGTTGAATAGTCATAAAACATTTTTAGTGAGAATTATCGGCAATTTCTGCGGTAGTAGTCAATTGAGTTCTAGAAGATTGTACTTCGTTCACAGGCGTCAGTCGGGACCATCAGGTGATGGCCTTCACCTTCGCAGGACTGTCTAAAATTTCTTCCTGCTAAGGTAGAATGGCTCAGAAATGCCACTTTGTTCAATTGGATTTCATGTCTGGAAAGTTGTAAATAAAATTTTCTCCAATCGAAGATTCTGTACAACTATGAGAGGATGATTCTCGTGTTTTTCTCTAGAATTTAGCAGGTCAGAATGTGATCAATGAATATACTGACGATTTTGTCTGCGAAGTCGTATATATTAAAAAAAATTATTCATAAATTTCATACTTATAGCTGGAGCATTAGGGAGCTCAGAAGTATAATTCAAAAAATTTTAGAGTGACTATAATATGTTTCTCTCACCATTGATGGTGACATGATCGTGAATTGTTCTGGAAAATATATAAGAAGTCATAGCAGATCAGATAAACCTGCTATTCGTGGAATGAACATCGATTAAAAATGGTGATCTTGTCAAAACATCGGTGGTCGATACATGATCTCATGTTACCGGTCTTCTTCTTGATAGACAGAAATGACACACTTCCTGGTGGTATGCCAGGGCGAATAAAGCCTCATTCCGGTAATTCTTGCAGTAAATGATGCAACCCTTTTAACTTAGATGCAACTCTGGAATAAAGAGTTTTGGAAACAGGCACAATTCTTGAGACAAACTCGATGTTAAATTATGTCTCGTAGTTAGGAAGGAATTTCTGGAATGACATCTGGAAACTTTAGTATACTATGCTGATCATGGATTTGAGGAATTTTAGAAGTGAATTTATAACTGGTAGCTAAAAGTCTTCGTAGCTATGGACTGATAAGTCACGCGCTTGTAAGGGAGAAATAATTTATACTGATTTTTCTGACAGAAAGTATAATGAATATATTTGGGATTTAGTAAGACGGATCTTGTCGTTAACTGAAAGGAATCACCTTAATAAAAATGGGTGGTACTGTGGAGTCTTTTCTGGCTGAGAGACAGGTAACTACCTGATTCAAAAAGAAGCTGGCATAGGAACATGTGAAGTAAACATGGAGATTTTTCACTGAATGTGTTCGTCTATAACCTCACAAAGTGAATACTGTGTGTTTAACCTAAATCATACTCTAGTGGTGGTGGCTAAAATTTCAATGATCTGGTTCATGCGTGGCATAATAGAACGAGTATACCCTTTTGGAGGGTACCCTGAATTATTGAGGACCTGGTTTAGAAGACAATACTGATATTATGAATCTTGACTCGTGTCCTGAGAAGATATTCGTATGACGTGTACCCTGACCAGTGTCTTCCGAAATGATACTTGAGACATGCGTCTTGACTGTTGTCTGAACATGTATTTTAATGGGTGAGTCTGAATGAGACTAAGAATTTCTGGTAACTGCTAGGGTTGGCGGACCGGTTAGACTACTGACCTCTGCATTTCTGGTCACGTCCATTTCGGAGTTCCGATGGTTACTGACTGATTACTTATAAGCACGGTGGTTGTCACTACTGCTTTGTCTGTCAATTTATGACGATCATTATCATGACCCTGATTCATGTAACTATTCTGCTGAGTGGCCGGCTGAGTTCCGGTTTCCACTCTTTGAATATACGGTTAGCTGAGTGGAGTGTGACATCTAACTGAGAAGGTAAAAGTATGTAATGGAATGGTAGTGTCTGATGGTTGAAATTTTGTCTTGACATAAAGTTCAAATTTATAGTTTTCGTCCTTGCTCTACGGAGTCTTCATGATATGAACGGAAACAACATCTTGGGAAATCTCCAAAGTATCAGTAGCATCAGCGATTGTGAGGTCTTCAAAGTGTTCGCAGCATCAGCATCTCGTAAAATCTTCAACTCACGAGCAGCATCAGCACCTGGTAAAATATCGACAAGTGGAAACGCCCGAGATGATTGAGGATCGCTTAGCAATATCCATGGAGTAGGGTACCTGGTGTACACCTGGACTACTGTACATGAAGTACAAAATGAATATTGCACATGAAGCATATCGAGAGATTGTACGTGGAGTACACATGTATCACTGTACAAGGAGTATAACCGAGGCACTATACAGAGGGTTCATATAGACTACTGTTCATGGCACTGGTGGGAATTTTATTGGATGGTCGATACTGGTGTCGCTTGTCTGACGTGATCTAGGAAATAAATTGATTTAAACGATAGTAAACTGGTCTGAAATAAGTAACATGATAGCCTGTAATTCCTGCGTCAACTTACTGCTAGTTATATCAAGACTGAAAGTATGATATAATCGAAGTCCCAACAGTGGTCAGGATGAAGCATGATTAATGAAGGCCAATCATGATTTATCATGAAAATGGGTTTTACTGCAATTCTTGTGTATGAGAACATCATTACTTTGCTGAAAACATAATCCTCGTAAGGAGACATGAACTGAATCAAACCTGAAGACGACATCAACGTGAGGATATGAAAATTTGACTGTTACTAGAACATAAAAGAAACTCAACTGGGGTTTAACATCAACTCGTGTGGATGGCTATGGTTCAATCCACAGAATTCAAGGAACAAAACATACGACTAAGTATGGGCGATTTTGGTTCGATCCATGCTTGTCAAAAATTTCTGAGAACTGTCATGTATAGAATTTTATAATCTCGGACTAAATATGGATGGCTGTAGTTCAATCCATACTTGTCAAAATTTATGAAATGTCCTGATATGACAAAGGTGAACAACTGTGGATCGGTTCACAAAACATCATTTGACTGAAAGCATGAAATTTGACTTGAGAAATGGTGAACGTTTATGGCTGGTTCACCAAGTGATATTTTACTAAAAACATGAATCTGTCATGAGTAAGGGTAAACGCCTATGGTCGGTTTACCAATACAAAATCTGAACGGCAAGGGTGAACGCCTATGGTCAGCTCACCAAAACGAAAATTCGCTAAAAAGCACATGTGACTAAATATGGTAGTTATGTACCAACCTTTTACTTAGTCAAAATTTTAAGAAAACTGACTGATAAATGAAGAAAACTGACTGAATAATCCATGAGAAACATGAAAGATAACAACGCCAACATCTGATAAATGAAGAAAACTGACTGAATAATCCATGAGAAAACTACCCACTAGTCACATTTCAAGTTTTAGAGCCTACAGGTCGAACCTAAAGCTCTGATACCATAATTGTAACACCCCACTTGGATAAGTGGACCGTTACATGTATTTATGGCGTGTCATCAAAGCATAAGGTAAATTTCCTAAAACATTAACTGACCATAGAGGGAATACCGGAATCAAACATCGGCAATCCAAACATAAGCCCAAAACATGAAAAATAAAATACTGAATGAAAGGACTAAACAATGACCAAATAAGCAGAATAATGTAAGAAGTGCATAAAGTAAGAAGTCTGGATAGCTTCCATCCAAATGCACATGCTCTTAGAATCCTAAAAGCGTCCTGGTGTACCTGCCGTTAGAACATGAAAGGAATTACGGCTGAGCATAACGCTCAGTGAACGGATATAAAGCATGATAAGGAACTACTGAAATGAAACAGATGGTAAAATACTGGAGTTGTAAGGCTGATAAGTAAAGTTGCAGCGGAAATCTGTGCATAATCTGTAAAGTCTAATTTATAAATAATAAAGCTGAACTGTTATCTGATAAATCTGAAAACATGCATTTACTGTATTTTAATTTGCCAGAGCTTATATAGGTCACGTGCTGTAACAACCGTGCATGAATAACTGGAGGGGTGACCTCGTCATGCTGTAGAGGGGTGACCTCTAAATAACTGTGCTGGGTGGAGGGATCAGCTCCAATGTGAAGGATGTAGAGCACACACCACATTCACCTGCTAAACTGTAAACTGTAGCCTAGGATGCATCCATACGCCCCACTAATAATACTGATAAAATGGCCAAGCTGAGCTGAGTGGGACGATGCAGGATATCACTCTCCTGCATGTGAGTCACGACACCGGTGCCTCTAGTGCCGTGGTTACGGTACCTCCGTAACTAGTACATAAACTAATCATGCTTGTATATAATGCTCAGGCAATTTATTTAATTCTTAACATGATTACTGATAAGTTTAAACATATACTGGGGAAAAACATTTGGCTGAAGATGGGAAATCCTAATCATGCATAGAAAGGAAGTCCTTACTGAAAGGACGGAAAATCCGTACCTCTAGTCCAGTAACTGACTGAATGGAAGACTGAACGAATACTACTCGGGCTTCACGCGTGCTACATGAATAAAGGACGCGAATAAGTTAACTGACATTCGTTTATTTTAATTTTACTGATCTTATTGGCTTCTTATTTTCATTTTATTTTGATTCTTAAATTTTGTACGTATACGAACTGATAAATCTGAACTTATAATAATTCATTTTAAGGTATTATCGTTCTACTATTAGTTACGGTACAACGTATTCCTGACGGTATAGTATCTGTATTGAGTATCCTGCTTAAAATATAAAGTTTCTTAAATTAGAAAGTTCCTAAGATAATTTAATTCATTTAATAAAATTATACCCATTTAGAATATTAATGAACTATTTAATTTAATACATTCAAAATATATTTTAACCATTTATTAAACAATTAGATTAAAAGGTATAATATAAAACTCTTCGTTTTATATGTTTAAACTATAACCCGAGCCTACCGAGATACCCTAATCTCGGTCGCACTAAACAATTTCATAACTATATTAAATCTGTCTATATGAACTTTACGACAGAAAAACTGTCACAAAAAGGTGTGACCAAAGGCTGAGTGTTTAACTGTCTATAAAGAAAACTGTCACAAAAACAGTCTGCGACGGAAAATACTGTCACCAAACCGTCGCTAATCTGAAAATAAAATCCTTTATTTTCTGTTTAGAAAACCAAATACCCTTATTCCCACTGTTTTTCTACGTTATCCCACTGTTTGGTCACGTTTTCCCCCCGTTTATGTACACCAAACGCACCCTTATGTTTTGTATATCCAATTTACAAACCCAAACGCCCCTGCTGTCAAATTCAGACCCAAACGCCCCTGCTGTCACGAACCAACACCACCACCGCGCCCCCTGTGGGTTGCGGCTGGTTGGAAAGTGAACCACCGAGACCCACTGGTCTCGGTTTGTGTGTCCAGTCGAACCAAAACAAACCCCTAATCTCGTTTCTCCATTATTTCGTGATGTGTATGGTTAATTAAACCAAGATTATTTATTCTAGATTGATTCATGACAAAACAAAAAGGGAAAGAGGATTTACTGCTTATACGTGATTGGAGATATACAAACAACATTCGACTTCTCTGATTAGCACAAATCGATCCCATTTTTTTTTCTTTTTTTTTCTGCCGCCGGTTCTTCTCCACACACCAAACGAAACCCTAATTTTTTTTTTGTTTTACTGTGTGTCCAAAAGATGGGGAAAATAACCTCCCGTATATTTTTTTTAGGTGGGCTGGGCTCCCAAGCCCAAGTTTCATATTCTTGCTAATTAAGCCGCAACCCACACCATAAGACACACTCTTTTAATTTTCGTGTTACGTTTAATAATCGCGTACGTATTCGTGTTTTTATTTTCTGACCTGCGTTTATATCTCTGTCTAATAATTAATACTTATATAGTTTAGCAATATTAAATCGCGTATTTAAATATTCTGATTTTTAAATACGGGTTTTACATCTGTAGATTTAAAAACAATATCTTTGGGGTTTTTAAGAGCTTTGATTTTGTTCCTTTTAGCAGTTACAACCCTAGTTATGTCACCTGGAAGTACATCATTAAGTAATTCATTAATAGTGAACCTACTACACAACCATTTTTCTACAACTTTATGTACCTCAGCTACTTGATCAGATAAGGCACTGTTTTTTAAAGTTAATTTAGAAACTTCATTTTGCGGAGTTATTTTTTCAGAATTAACATCCTTTAAATTTTCATATTCAGCCCTTAACAGTTATCAATTCATGTTTAGCAGAGTGAAAATTTTCAAGCAAGTTCTTTCTTTATTCCTCAACAAAGTGTAAATCAACGATGGTATAATCAAGGACATGTTTACGTTCATCACTTTTAGACATAGAGATAAGCCTGTGTACCTTATTCATAATGATGTCGACCCATTGTCCTGATCTAGCATCTCCTTTTCCCACAGCTGGTTCATCATCTGCAATTGCCATAAATGCCTTGACCCTGGTAGTATCTTCTTCATCTGAGTTCAAAGTCTCATCATTCCAATCATATGCTTCAACTACCAACCCTTTCTCTGTCTTTTTATCACCCCCTTTCTTCTTGGACAAAGCTTCTAGTTTCAAATTCATATGTTGCAACTCAGCTTTTAGTGCCTTGTACTTGTTTTTGTAATCCTTTTTGTCATGGTCAGAGGAATTGGATTGATGAAATGAGTTGTTTTGTTGAGATTCGAACTTGTAAGGTTTGGATGATGAAGGATAAGATGGTGATGATGTATTTGTGGAAGGACAGTCTTTTTGAAAGTGTCCAGGTTTTCCACAAGTTTCTTTTGATTTTTTAGTTTGTCTACTAGCTGATCCAACTATCCCTGATCTTTTAAAGTATCTTCTCTGATTAGCTAGTAGAGCTCTTTCATGAAACTCAGCATTAAGATCTGTCATGAATTCTTGGCTGATGCGAGTGTCTTCTTCAACATCCGTGTCACTATCATGAGGATTTGAAGTTGATATCAAGGCTTTTGATATTTCTCCCTGAACTACAAATCTTTTAGACTCGTATTTATATAAGGTGTCAATCAACCCTTCTTCATAGTTATACTTTCTATATAGTTGGGCCAATGTATCATTTTTTTATTGAGTTGTTAGCTCTCTAGGTCTGATTCATGCTCAGCCATTTCTGGGAAGGCTGTTGACAAAAGTGGCGTTTACTTCAGCTTGTGAAATGGTGACCTCATTCATTGCAAGGTCATTGAGAATAATATTCAGCCTCGTGTACGTCTGTTGCACCTTTTCACCTTCAAGTGCCTTGAAAGCATTAAACTAAAGCCTAAGTGCCTGAATCTTGGTTTCTCTAGTCTCAGAGGGTCCTTCGTGACCATGGATCAAATCTGTCCACATTTGTTTGGCTGTTGGACATTGAATAACAGACTTCATGATGTGTTTTGGGAGACAGGATATTATGATGCTTTTGAGACGTTTGTCTTGGTTTGCCAATTTTCTATCAGTTGGTGTCCACTGTTTGAGGGGTTTTGGGAGTGGATTCTCTTCAGTTGATGTAAGCGCCATAGGAACATATGGTCCATTTTCTAGAATTTCTAGAGGAAATGGCTCAAGTCCATCGAGGTAGACAAGAAATTGACTTTTCCAACTGGCAAAGTCATCTTCATCAAATATGGGCACATTTGTGACATGGGATCCACCTCTTGAGTTGAGAAGTTGCGGAAGATCATCTTCATTAAGAGTGGGGGTTATTCTTGGTGATGATGGAGGTGGAGGTGTATTGTTTTGATTGTTCCCAGTAGGAGGCGGCGGTGGTGTGTTGCTCGTTTCAGGCATGGTGGATCTTGATTATAAAACTTAGAACGATGTTTATAAAGGTTTTAATATCAAACACCGCTCTGATACCAATTGAAAGTCCCTAAACCTACACTGAAACGACTAATTAAGATAATTAACACAAGTAAATAATTTTCAAACGTAAGACTTTATTATTGTATAACAAGTATTACAATGTGTTATGGATCACACAGTTTGATGACAATGTGTTGTGTACTCTTTGGACAAGTAAACTTGCACAAGTTATAAGTTTACAAGCTAACTTAAGAACATAGGTACAGTTGATTGTTCTACAAGTTCAAGAGAGTTAATGTGTGAAATCTAACAAAGTGAACAACATTAACTCTATGATACATTCCCTATTTATAGAGGTACGAGGTTGACTTTGATGGCTGGGTTGATAGTGACTAAACAAGACAGACAAGGTATGACATCTGTCACAAGATGCTATTCTATTCTTGGTAGTCTGCTATAACACTTTAGGAAAACAGAGCTGACACAGTTTCCCTTTTCTTCATACTCGTACATTAGGCTGCTTTACTTTGAAGCAACTATTTGTCCCGCCCAAATAGTTCCCGCCTAAACACTTAGGTGTGTCCAAAGTGTACTGAGTGTTAACAGGGTATTGCCAACCCTTTTAACCCTCAACCACTGAGAGTCCCTGATACATCTTGGTTGTTATCCATCACAGCCAATGAGTATGTCTTCAAGTAATCTTTGACTTCCTTGACAATGTCTCTGACATGGACTCCTTTATGGTTGCTCACAAAGACTAAGTTCTCTGTGAGTCTTGTAGTACTTGCCTGTCGCCTTGGCACAAGCAAGTTGATAACACACACTTGATTTACGTTTAAATCTATGACTAAGAGAAATCTAACATACTTAGATTCCCAGCATTATGTTTTTATAATTGTTATGAATTTCATAAACCATCACCACCTCCACCTCACCTTTCCACTATTACTTATTTAATTTATTCATAAAATAAAACTTTTATTTCATAAAATAAAACTTTTATTTCATAAAATAAAATACGATACACGGGTAATTATAAACTTAAAATGACGAATTAATATTGTTGTACACTCTAACAAACTTACACACTTGAGGCCAGATCAGGTTCCATTTCCCATTCACGCCGTCATTTATTTTACAGATATCCCTTGTTTTTCTCTCCATGTACCGCAAAACTTCGGTCCAAAAACTTGGGTATTCCTAGCGTTACCCTTCGCGTTATTTTCAGAAACAGATACACATCCTTTACACAACTCCACTTCTTAAAAGTGTGTCCATGCAATCTGATGAGCTACGTTCGGAGCCTGTGGAGCTTGTCGTTCTCTAGACACCCTCGACGTTGGTGGGGCTGGGGCTGAAACTTCAACCGTGTAGTCTGTATCATCTTGAGTCACCTGAAATGACTATACATTGTCAGATGGGAAGGAGGGTATGGGAGAGGTGGGTACGTTGGAATGGTGTTGTGATGACGAACCACCAACATAGTTATTAAAAGGGTGCGACTTTTGTAAATAAAAGTCTTGAAAGCCGGGTGTTTGTAAGTATTGGGTAAAATTATAAGGGGTTGGATAAGGTTGATTCGGGTATGAGTCCAGAATCGGTGCTTGCATCGGTGCCGACATCGATCAGGTTACGATAAGGTTGGTTTGGATATGGTTGGTTATGATATAGGTTTGCTTGTCGATATGGTGACGGATTGTTAAGATCAAATATTCTGATAGGTGTCGGTGGAGAGGCGATGATATTTCTTCGTTGGCGGCGTTTTCCGGATTGTGGGGTTTGGTGGTCGGACATTGTTGGTATGTGATGGAAGAAGATGATTTTTGGGGTTTGAGGAAGAAGTTGGTATGCGATGTTAAAAAATATGAAGTAAAATGCAGATTTTATAGAAAAAAAGAGGGATAAAAAATAAATTTTGGATTAATTAAAACATGTGGGGCTTGCAGTTTTGTGAGAACCGAATGGTGAGTTTCTCACCGTTTGTCAATTTTTTTGTCTTGAAACCTTAACCAACGCGTGGACTTTTTCTACCGTTCCCCACAGCCTAAGGTTAGGGACTGACAATTAATAAACCTGTTATAATTTTAATGTTAAATCATATTTTTTATAGTTTATAAAAACTCACCATACAATAAGAGCAAGTAATAAAAAACACACTTCACCTCACCTCAATTTTATATAAAAATATCTCACTAAATACTCCAACATAATCACAGCTTATTAAATAATATTAAAAAGAAAAAGTGAACCCAAATGCCGAGAGGTGAGAAACTCGCCGATAGTGGGTTATAAATCAAACCACGCGTGGAGTATAAATGAGTTTTATGGGTGAATGTTTGCCATGTAGGACTCACGAATGGGTTTATATACCCAGTCCCCCCAGCCTAAGAGCGGAAGGAGTGCTAGTTGATCACTCGGCTCGTAAGCATTTGACACCACACCAAGGATGGCGCAATGCTCCCCTTCTTGCGTCAAGCACCATCACGCCAATCCCACCGACCAAGCTGTTAAGATTTTACTTTTTTTTTGTTCTTTTATATATGTTTATATTTGTGTGTGTGTTTCTTTTTTAGTTTTTGAAAGATTTAATGAGTGTGTGTTTCTTTGTGGGTTTTTTTTTTTGTGTGTGTGTGTGTTTTCTTGTGTTGTAAATCGAAAGGAGGAGGAAAAGATAAGATAGTGACTTTTTATTATATTTAAACCTTATTTTTATAATTGTTTACGTAGTTAGTCCCTTTGAGTATTTTGCTTACATCGCTAGTATATTCGTTAGTATTTTTTGCATCGTTAATTTTAAATAAAAAATGTATATTTTATATATAAATGAAAATGTGTACTCTTTTATATAAAAAGTATATTATGATTTAAATTTTAAAAAACAATATTTTGGCACCACATTTTGGGTCCCAACAATTGTCATAGAAAATCTGGTGCCAAAAGAAATCTGGTGCTAAAGCCTCAAAATCTTACCTGGGGTCTTTGGCACCAACTTTAGGTCCCAACTGCTCCCAGTACTCTAAGGCTAGATGGAATGACAATCAAACTCCCCACCACCACCTTAGCGCCATCTCAACTTTCTTTCTCCACTCACCAACCTACCTTTCAACCTTACTGGTGGTGAGCACCAAGTCATACCCTATTTATTTCTTCTTATTTACTTTAATTCATAAACTAAAAACGTAAACGTAAACACTTTTATTCGAACATCCAACTTTTATTCAATAATTAAAAACATTACATAAATCCGAATATTTAAATTACAAATTAGCATTAACATACTAGTGTTCGACTAAATCAGATTGAAGGTTATGATGTGTTTGTGTCGATCAGATGTACTCCTTCCGTCCTGTATTGAGTGTTTGCTTGGATTTTTTTAGTCTTTCTCATCTAAGTTTTACCATAAGTAATTTTTATTTTTGTTACATAATACTTGATAAAAATTATATTTTTGAAAATACATTTAAAACCTAAATCTATTCATATAAGTTTCATCAACTATTATATAACACAAGTATAAATATTTATGGTCAAAGTTTGATACCAAAGACTTTGAATATTTCAAGTGGACACTTAATATGGGACGGCGGTAATACCTCGTAACTGCCCTTCTTTCCTCATCGTTTCGAACAATGTTCTCGGGCTGGTGTTCTTCATTCGAGAACCATATGGGAGAAATTACACGACGTTTGTATTCTCGAATCATATTATGTAGTACCTTCGTCCCATAATAAGTGGCCACTTTGACTTTTTTGGTCTTTCTTATTTAACTTTGACTATAAATATTTTTATTTGTGTTATATAATACTGGATGAAAAATATTGAGACTTAAATGTATTTTAATTAAATATATTTTTCATATGGTATTATATACACACAAATAAAAATATTTATGGTCAAAGTTAATTAAGAAGACCGAAAAAAGTTAAAGTGTACACTTATTGCGGGACAGATGGAGTAATATGATGCGTGCATACATCATATTTTGATTAGTTATTTTTTCATTGTTCGAGTAGGATAAGTGGCTATTATGGGCCATTTTTTTTCAGAAACCAAAAGCTCGTTCCACATCATTCTTTGCCGATTCTTCTTTTTTCTTATACACAATTCATCTAGAAACCCAGACCAACCTAATAAGCCAATTGACGAATTGCAAATGTGCATTTGCTAACGATGATATGCCCACTTCTCAAGTACAATCAATATTTTTAGTAAGGCAGGGATCATGAGCAGTTTCCTCATCAACTATCCAGTTAAAAACGGACATAGTCATTCTAAACATCTTATGAAATTTGTGGTCATCATAATATGAATGTTGGGTAAAAAGGCGGACCACAAATGCTCAAGAATGTCATAACGATCTCGGTACACCTGTGCTCTCAGCACTCGATTACTTTGTCGCCGACACACAAGAAACGACATGGCTTTCGTAAGAAAAGTCATCGTTTTCTTAAAGATTTATTTGGCGTTGTCTTCGGGGGAAATATTAACTCATACTCGTCTATCTTGGTAAGTATTTAGGTCTTTTTTGTAAAATGTGTTTGTAGATAAATGAGTATGAAATGTTGTATTTATAGAAAAAAGTGAATTTGTTTAAAATCTTTAAAATTGTAATAGATAGATTTGATTATGGAAAAGGTGTAACATTTTGTAACTCACCTAAAGTGAGTATCCCACCAAATTAGACCCAACTCGCGCGTAGGTTTATCTTTCGGGGTGAAAACTCACGCGAGTTTGACTCGTATTCCATCCCGCCTAAGAGGCAAGGTTATTAAGAAACGTTCAAAAAAGACATTTGGACTTTTATTTTTAGCGAACATATATTAGAGGATGAAAACCGTTAAAACGAAGTAACAAAAAATAACAACTCGCCTGTATTAGAACAGTGAGTTGGTACGATTATTAAACTAGTTATTCGATTTCACATCATTTACTCAGAATGTATTCTTTGATAATCTCAAATAATAATTAGTAATTCGATTTTACAGTACATACCAGAAAGTAGTCCTTGCCAGCTTTAAATCGACACATCTATGAGGCAGAACCCCGTATATTCATACCTTAAAGGAAACCTCCCAAAAAAAAAAACTCAAACCTAAAATTCCTCGCATGTAGTAACAACCTTCCTAAAAACACTCTTGATTACCAAATGAGCTTCCTCAATCGATTAACAACAATTTTTTAAACAAGACAATTAAAACAATCACAAATAACACAATATTACACATACCAACAGACATGAAAAGGTTTAACATAAACCCTTAGTTTAGCATACACTCAATCAAACAATCACAACCACCCATTTTTATCATATAACAAAAAAACTTATTTTTTAAAAATTAAATATCTTACAAACCGTTCATCGTTACGTAAAACAAAACATATCATCGCGACGAGAATTAAATCATCTATCTATCGAGGGGCACATGTATATACTTTCGACGAACTTTTTTTTCAATTTTTTTTCTTAAGTCACGTCTGAGAGAATTATATATGAAATGTTTTATTCTTTTATTTTCCACAGTTTCATACTAAAAAACATTTTTATTTAAAATTTAAAATTTAAACCATATACCATTACTCGTTTTGAGAAAGTCACCGCCACATCATACCCTTATTTTATGTTCTTCTTAATTATTTGTAAACTAAAAATTTAAATAAAAACGTAAATTTAAACAATTTTTATTTGAAATTTAAAACATTTATTCTATACGTAAAAGAGGATGTTTTTAATTAAATTAAAAGAAATAAAAATCTAAATTTGGTCGCTTTGTTGTGGTAGCAAGTCGTTGTAAATCATCGAAAAAAAAATAAGATGGAAGAAAAAATGTAAATCACATTAGTTGGCTCTTACATGAAGATGTTGCATGCAGCCTTACAATTGTCACCAAATTTGTATGAAATTCCTGAGAAAATATATGTACTGGGGTGCTACTCGTATTTGTTGATTCACGTGGCAGTAAGACAGTGATCGTGGGGACAGTATAGGAGAATACTGTGACAACTGTCTTCTAGATCCATACTGTACTGTTTTTGCTGAGCTGTCATTTAAACTCGTTGACTCATATTAGTGGATGCACCTGTTCGATGATGGATGAGTGGTATGCCATCAGCTCTTGTTTGTTTACACTAGTGTTGCCACAGTTTTATATGGGGAAAATAGTGTTAATATTTCGAGATGCGATTTAGTATGAATATTTTATTGCAAATTTACGAAATAATTAAGTCGGATGAGTTGTGCAAAGTGATTTAATGGTAATATACACAACCTCCTCACGAGGATTATTGTGATAAAAAAACTCACTTAATGCATGCTTAAAGTTATTAAAGAGGTAATAAAAAAATCTCCAAAATGCTTCACTTAAACCGCATACATATAGGGGCCGTTATATTTATCTGACACTAGGATGGCAACGGGTCGGGTTTAGGTCGGGTTTTACTAAACCTATATCCGCACCTGTTTATAATATTCAAATCCATATTCGTCCTAATACCCGACGGGTATCCGATTACTATTACCCGACAGGTTTTCGGGTTTTACCCGCGGATATCGGATATCCACAATTAAATTTCATTGGACATAATTATACATATAAAGTTAAAAAAAAACAATAAAAAACAATCAAAATACCTTAATATAATTTTTTAAGTTTTTAGAAGACGAAGAATACTAATTCAATATCATATCATGCGATTTAATGTATCGAATAAATCATTGTTTTATTTAAAGTTACAAAATCGAAATATACTTGATCACAAACATTTTAATGGCATACAAAATATAACTCATACAAGCATTTCATTTGTTTAATAATCTTCGTCTACTATTTCGCACAAATTTAAAAATTATGTAAAATAGCAATAAATGATATGCATTTCGGTAAACGGGTACGTATACAGGTAAACGGGACGGGTATTACTAAAACCCAAACCCGAACCCGTATCCACGAAAATAAAGTATCCCAACCCAAACTCGCATCCAAACCCGTCAACCCGAATCCGAACCCGACCCAATCGGTTCGGGTTTCGGTTTTCTCTATCGGTTTCGGTTGCTTTTGCCATCCCTATCTGACACGAAGTAAAGTGACAAAAAATTAATTAGTTTAGTTTAAGTTTAAATAAATTTAATCGGGTATATGTTCGACTCATTTGACTTGTTTATTAGATAAGTGAGGTACGATTTGGGAACAAATTGAGTGGGTCGGCCCATTAACTCATATAAATAAATTTCGTAGTTAAATTTATTTATATATTATTGTACAAATTAAATGAGTTAAATGAGTTAAACGGGTCGAGCCAAAATCTTGTTTAACCCATGTAATTTACCAACTTTTTCATATAAAACAAGAGAAATGAGTCATTTGAAACATGTTTAACCTATTCAACCCGTGTAGCTTATTCAATTCGTCGACCCAAGTATATACACGGGTTTAATGGGGTCAAGTTATAAACAAATAAAGTTTGAAACATATGACCAGATTATTTAAGTGAGTTAAATTCGATTTAGAATTTATAACCCTTCAATCTATCAACCTGAAATCGACCAAAAATACCTGCTAACATATAATGAATAATTCTTTTTTGGGAATCTAATGTTAAATTATATTCAAAGAAAAACATTTTTCTTAAAACATTTTTTGTTCTGAACATAAAATCAAAACAACCTGTATTTTTATATCAATCTTCTGGTTGTAAACCAAATATGAATGTCGTCTTTGTCTTTTTTGACATCATTTTCTCCATTGTGCTTAAGCAATTAACCTATTACACACCATAACGTCAATCTTTCTTACCAAGGTTGTGTTCGAGATCGATTTTTCTCCATGTCGTCTTCTATTCCTCTCTATCCATAAAGAGTGTATGGTAGCTTGAAATACATATCTTATAACGAAAAGTCTCTTGTCATTCATTACATATCGAGATATTTTGTTCAAGATGTTCGTCAATTCTAACATAAAATATGTACCCATCAGGTCCCCCCACCAACGCTTCTCATATTTTCTTTGAGTAAAGGCAATAGAAGAACAAGAGTTCTCGTGCCTCCCTCAATTTCGAACCAAAAGAACAACCAACATGAACATTCTTATTCCAACTTTCCATTTTCTCTCCCTTTGCAAGCCTATTCAAAAAAGCAAACTTTGCAGTAGCGAAAGAACACCAAATACCTTGATGACAATCTCAAGTGGGGCGAGAGCCGCGTAGGATTTTTCATGTTTTCTTCGATCGATACCGCTTGGAATAATTATCATCATTTTGACGCCACATAAACTCATTTTCTTGCCCATGAACTCGTTGTTCTTTTAATTTCAAGATTTCATGCTTTACTTGATTCAGTAAAGCATTTCGATGTCTTCGCCTCGTATTCCTCTCCATTACCTCTCCAAGAGTTATCTGGTATGATACTCCCATGCCAATAAAACCATGTTGCCCAAATAGGTCGAATAAACAACCTAAAGAACACCAAGAGTCATGCCAGAGGATACTGAATACCCACATTTTACCTCACCTTATAAAATATTTAGCCATATATCTAGACTTTATTATATTCTTCCAAATCAAAGATCCAACAACTATAGTGTCTTTTAGCGTCCAAAACGAATCATTACGGATTATGTAACACCCAACTTTGATAAGTGGACAGTTACACGTATTTATAGCGTGTCGTCAAAGCATGAAAGGTAATATGTACTAAAACATACATGACCCAGAGGGAAGACCGGAATCTAACATCGGTTCCCAAGCGTAAGCCCAAAACATAAATAAAGTAAATGAAATGAGAAGGACAAAACATGTGTCCAAACAAGCATAAGCATATGAAGGCAAAAAGAGAAGAAGTCTAAGGCAGCTTTCATCCTATGCACGTCCTCCACATGCTCAAGTCTGTCCTTGGGTACCTGCCGTTTTGGGACATGGAAAGGAAAGTAACGGCTGAGCAATACGCTCAGTGAACGGATATATAACATAATATGAATGACTGGAACATCATAAAGATTTAATAGTAGCGGAAATGTATAAGTCCTAGAAAACCTAGAACATGTTTATAAAACTGGTTTATAGTTTGAAAAGACTTATGTTTTTATATGAAAACTGTATTAATTAGCCAATAGCCCATATAGGTCATGAGGTTCCACCGTGCATGAATACTTGGAGGGGAGACCTCATCATGCAATTAGAAGGATTGCCTCTAATTAATTAATCTGGGTAGGAGGGATCAACTCCTTGTAAAGGATGCAAGGCACACATCGCATTCACCATGAAAATCCTATAAACCATGTAACTAGGATGCACCCATACGCCCCACATGATAATATAAATATATGGCCAAAACTGAAAAGGGACGCCACGAGCAATCACTCCGCCGTGGGAAGTCATAACACTGGTGCCTCAAGTGTTATGGTTATGAAACCTCCATAACGAGGTGACACTGGTCATGCATGTATATGGCTTACGCATTTAAACTAACATAAGTAATCGAACATATAAAACATATACTTGGAAAAATAGTTGGTTACAAACGGAGAATCCTAATAAGGAAAGAATGTCCATACTGAAGGACGGGAAATCCGTACCTTGTGTCCAGTGAACGAGGAAAGACGAAAGGATGAATAGTCCTACTCCGACCTCACTAATGCTACATAAATAAGGGACATGTATAAGTCGTCTGATTACTGAGTACGTTACTGGTTATAGCATGTTCTAAGCTTATTCTATATGTTCTTGTCTTGTTTTACTGTTTTAAATGATATACTGTATTAATCATGTATTTCATGTATTCTGATTAAGTATTATCTTGTATTCTTGTAATATTATTATACTTGTTGTGTAATAATAAGTAACTTTCTAAAAATAGCAGGTTTCCTAAAATAGAAAGTTTCCAAAATAAAAAGTTTCCAAAAATAGTAATTTCCCTGAAATAGAAAGTTTCCATATTTAGAAATAAGCTGGATTAATAAGCCAACAATATAAGCTAATGTTTACTGGTTAAAAATCATAAGTCATGTTATTAATAGCATAGTTTATTAATTAAATATCATGGAAATTTAATAAAATATAGGTTATATGATTTAATTAAATAAAGGCATGATTTAATTAAATTAAGACATATAAAATACTTAGGTTAATCATGTATTAATAATTTATTAATTATAATCTAAGTCATGATTTTTTAATTAATTATAAGTCCATGTTTTAATAATTAATTAATAACTATAGTCTAAATTAAATAACAAAATACTTAGGTTAAAACATGTATTATTTATAAAAACTAATATAACCTAAGTCATGATAAAATTAAATTAATTATTAGTCATGTTTAATTAATTTAATTTTTCCTGTAAAAATATACTTGTAAGATAATCCCGTGCCCGGACCCGTGTTTTACATATAATCCGAAACATATAAGCCGAATCATAACAGCCCGACACTGGCTAACCCGATCTAGCCGGTTGCCACTGCCGTGGCTTGGCTAGCCACTGCTGGACCGAACTCACCACCGGCTGTAGCCGCTGGTTCTCCCTGTTTGGGCTGCGATTCCCACTGAATGAACAAAACAGCCATTGGCTGATGTTGGAGGTGCTTATCATTGTCGCGCCGAGACCCAAATAAACCAAACACCACCCCGACACGAGTCGGGGTCTCCTGTTCCCTGCAGCCGAGCAACCAAACTACACCGAGACCTCTTGGTCTCGCCTGTTGGTGCGAATCAAAACCAAGCCGAGATCTTGGCTCTCGGTTGTGTGTGTCGGCCGAACAAACCCCCACCAAAAACCCCACTCATCATGTTTCTTGGATTAATTAACATGTTACTTATGTTTTTAATAGTCTAACACATAAACATAATTAAAAGAAAATAAAACTAAATGAGATAAAAGTTTTTGATGATACCGAACACTTGATTTGAAAAGAACTATCAACACGAACACGATCACCCAATATCAACAATCAAAAATCAACCGAACACCCCTCTTGGTGTCTTGAAGTCGGCGGAAAGGAGAGAGAGGACAAGGAGGCTAGGGTTTTATTTTCTGTAAAATTTTATGTTATGAAAAACTCTGTGTTTTCCTTATTTGTTTTTAGTAAAAATCAAAGTTGGGCTGGGCCCCCCTCCTTGCTCTTGTCTACGGCTACATAAGGCCCAAAGGGTCTTACCGGGCTTAGTTCGTGTTTAATAATTTACGTGTTCGTTCGTGTGATTAAATGTTCGTATTGGTTCGTGTTTTAATATTCATTATATATATATATATATATATTATACGTAATACTTGTTGATCGTGTAATAATATATAATACATAATTCACATGTTCATGATTTAATGTTCGTGATCATATGCTCGTGATTTTAATTATTATGCGTAATAATTATCGTGTAATATCACGTACTTAATAATTATCGTACACTAACACGTACGTAGTTTCTGAATTTAATATTCGTGACACATGTTCATGACATAAAAGGAAAGTTTTAGTTGGTTCGTATGTTTACGTATTGTACTGTTCATGGCATTTATATGCGGGGTTTACAATTCTTCCCCTCTAAAAAAAATAATTCGTCCTCGAATTATAGATAAGATAATCTGGGTAGGATATGGACGTAACATGACTGTAAGGAACATGGAACGTGACGTGACTAAAGGGAACATGGAATGTGAAGTGCTAAAAAGAACCTATCTGAATTATGGAAGGAAAGGATGAGAAAGTCCGGATGGACTCCTCCATTCTAAAGTGGCTTCCTGTTCGAAACGGTCCTCTAAAAGATCTTGGCGAAAATAATACTAGTATTGTCCTTATGACTCTGTCGTGACAATACAGAAAAATTTATGGTTTCCAACATAAGATAGAGTGGATGAAAGTTAACGTGCGAGGTTACTGACTCGTTACAATGCAAAAATAGTCCGGAATGACTGACGTTAGTAACGTCTTAGCAATGATGCGCGAGACATACTGAAACGTAATACGTGAACAATTGTGAACGTGATACATGAACAATTGTGAACGTGATACGTGGAGACATGGTGAGTGTAATATAATAACATATGGCGGAGGATGATACGTGCAACTTATCGTGAACGTGATATGAGGAACGTGGAATGAACATGACATGTGAAACATATCGTGAACACGAGATAACTGAGGAGGTAACGCCACTGATACGAGGTGATGGACAGTTTATTAGACTTGAGTCTGGTCTCCCAAGCTTCTGCAAAACTCCCAGAACGAACAATGAAACGTAAATCGTAAGCCAGGATACGATCATGACGTGAACAGTGTCATGAACGTGAGTGCGAAAGCAAGTCGTAAAATAGGACAAGGACATGAACGTGACAACGAATACGAACGTGCACCTCTGTCCGGTCTGATAGTTGAGGGAGTACCAAGTGATCGAATGATCCTTGACTGGAAAATGTCTGATAATCTGCTAACTGTGAAATCCTTGTGGATGAAAGGATTTTGCAGACTTAGTCAAACCGTTGATAGCATCCAGATAACATAATGCTTCCTTTGAGTCTGCGGTAGCCTGGTGTCAAAGTCCATGGAGAGCTTGTCCCTTCTCCGTTCAATTTCTAATGGTGGAATAGCTTCTAGTATGTTGGTGTTCGATCTTAGCCTGCTGGTGTGTCAGGTACTTAGATATGAACGTAACTGTGTCTGTTTTATAGAAACTGGCTACATAGGAGTTTGGAAAACTATGAGCCTCTGAAATTAGACTTTTACTAGCGTAGGATTCTATGGAACACCTAATACAGTGTAGGGTTCTCTCCTTTTTGCGTAAACTGAGTCATGGTAAGATTAGCCGGGAGAATCAATGTGATTCAGCGTGTCACTGAAACCAACCAGAATTTGTACTAGTAAAATTTTAGGTGAAATGTCTTCTGTCGTAGACTTTGCAACGTAGTGCGAATATGGTCTTCGTGCCCTTCTCTTGACTTAGAGAAGATCAGGTTGTCATCGATGAAAATACTAACGAATTTGTTTATGAGTTCATGGGAACTCGATTTATTAAGTCCATAAATGTTGCGGGACATTCGTGAGACCAAAATAAAATTATTAATTTAGCATAACCCAATCGTGTGCGAAAAGCAGTAATGGAAATGGCATGTCCTTTAACTCGCCACCATTGGCAGTATGATCACGAGTCGATCTTGGAGAGTGCTCAGCACCCTATAGTTGATCGTATACGTCTTCAATACGTGGAGGAGGATAACTATTTTGAAGGGTGATTTGTTTAAATCGACGGTAGTCGACACATAATCTCATGTTACCGTCCTTCTCCTTAATGAAAAGACCCGGTGCACTCCATGGTGATACACATGGCGAATGAGCTTCTTCACATATCCTGCAGCTGATCCCCCAACATGCTCGGGGTTAAGTTCCATTTTGAGGATAAAGTATACGCGGAGGTTTTCTGAAAATACATTTGAGAAAATTTGGAAATAATCGGGCGCTTATGAGTAAACATGTAAAACCTGCATTAAAATCCTATGAACATTACAGGTGAAAAGTAACTCATGAAAACACGATAAAAATAAAACTTTCCATTAATAATATTAATACACGTGTCACGATATTAAATAACGAACATTTATGAATATTATAAATGTGACACGATCACGACTATCAAATTCACGATAATTAAATCACGGACATACACGACTAAATTAATTAACTTAGGAAAACTACGGGTTTCCCCATGGGCTCCCTATGTGCCGCGGCTCAACAAGAGGAAAAGGGAAAGATGGGCTTGGCCTATGACCCAACTTAAAATAAATGTTAATAACAAAACACAAGAAACCTTAAACATATTAAAGGTTACAGAAAAAGTTCTCCTTTTTCCTCTTGTCGCCAGCCACCTCAAACCATAAGGACAAACCGGACGAATTTTGCTACCTAATTATTGTGTGTACGTGATCATGATCTTGATCCTTTTCTTCCACAAGTTCGGTATAATCAAACACCTTTTCTTTTCTTTTAATTCTTATGGAATTCATGTTTTATTTAATTAATCTTAAAAACAAGTTGTTAATGCAGTGATGCCTAAAAACGTTACTTGCATTTTTCGGTCTCACTTTGTTTTGATTACGACAATATGTAAAAACAAGCATTTACGAAAACAATGAAAAACGAATTCTTGAGTTGAAGTATTTTTCATTTCAACCATTATCACTTTAGGTATGAACAAACAAGTAATTATACTAATTAAATGATCAAGGATTTAATATTTTCTTAAAACTCACTTTTTATTAAGTGTGACAAAGTTTTATTATTAAACTTTCTTTTTAAGAAAATGTTTTATTAAATTAATTATTTGAAAATTTAAAATTTGAAAATGGCATATTCTATCTTGGTTTGGAATATCCTTTCAGGATATTTTAATCCCTAGATTCGATCCAACCCACTAAAAGACAAAAGGGAGCGGACTCTACGCTGGCGGTTCCTTAGCGCCTACGGCATTTCCTTATCGATAAGGAACCGCGGGCTGCAATAAAGAACCGCGGGCAGATATAGCCGTTGGAATTTTGCTTATAACTAGTGGACCATTCTCAGACTTTCAATCCACCTCTTTTGCACATAAACTTTCATATTCTTACATACTACTTAAATCACTCAAATCCTTGATCATCTGTTTGATTACTACTTGTTTAGAAGTGAATCTTTCTCAATGATCCATTGAAGATCCAAACTTATTTATTCATTTTTGTGTCATTGTTGTGAAGATCCAAGTAGTTGTGTCTATTTGGAAGTTGTGTATATATTAGGGTTAATACTTAGTCCTCAAAGTATATTGGTGTAGATTGGTCCTAGCTAAGATTAGGGCTCGACTTTTAGCTTAGAGTCGGAAATTGGTTAAGTGACGTTGTGGACGGTTTCTCCACCTTAAGGAGCTTGTTGATTAGTAAACTCTCGAGTAAGGAGTACTCAAGGAGTGGAGTAGGAACGAGGAGTGAGCTTCGTTGCCGAACCACTATAAATCCTTGGTGTTTGGTTTGATCTTTCCTTCCCTTATCTCTTTACATTCTTTATTCTTTATACTTATGATTATTAGTTTAGTTACATTTATTATTCTTTATACTTGTGATTATTAGTTAGTTGCACTATACCTTGTTCATATTGTGTATAAGAAGGTTTCACATAAATACTCAAGCTTAAGTTTTTGAAAAAGTATTTTTTAAAACCAAACTTTAACAAGTAAATTTAAGAAACTATTCAACCCCCCCCCCCTTCTAGTTTCTACAATTGGTATCAGAGCGTGGTTGCTTAAGACTTTTTAAATATATTGTATTTTAAAACTTGAATCGATCTATAGATTCCAACAAGTATCTAGAAGGGCAATCCATGCAAAGACTACCTCTTTTTGAAACCGATAGTTTTATTTATTGGAAAAATAGGTTTGAGACTTATGTGAAATCAAAAGATTTAGATCTTTGGCATGTTATTACCAATGGTGACTTTTTGCCATTTCAATATAATAAAGTTTCTAAAAGTAAGGAGATAGTTACTTTTGATAAAGCTAATGATGATACTAAAAGAAAACTTGCTAAAAATAATGAGGCTAAAATGGTGATTTATAATGCTTTACCAAAGAAAGAGTACTAAAGGATTTTTATGTGTGAAACCGCTAAAGACATTTAGAATACTCTTTTAATAACCCACCAAGGTAATAGCCAAGTCAAAGAAAGTAAAATCGATATTCTTGTTCAACAATATGAACAATTTGTCATCTTAGAAGATGAAACCATAGATAGCGCCTTTGCTAAATTTAACACTCTTATTACTAGTCTAAAAGCACTTGATGAACGTTTTTCTAGCAAGAACAATGTTAGGAAGTTTCTTAGGGCGTTGCATCCAAAATAGAGAGCTAAAGTCACGGCGATTGAAGAATCAAAGGATCTCACCAAATTATCACTCGATGAACTCATTGGTAACTTGAAGGTTCATGAGATGATAATTTTGAAGGACTCGGAAATGGTTAAAACTAATAGTGAAAGAAAGTCTCTTGAACTTAAAGCCAAGAAGGCACAAAGTGTTCATGAAATTTCCTCGGATAGTGATGATGAGGAATATGCCTTGGCGGTTAGAGACTTTAAGAAGTTCTTCAAAAGACGAGGTCAATACGTGAGGCAACCAAACAACGACAAGAAACCCTTCTCCAAAAACCGATTTGCCAAAGACGTTAAAGGTGATAGGAAATGCTTTAGATGTGGTGATACAAATCATTTCATTTGTGATTGTCCTAAGCCTTCATGCGACAAGAACCACATGGCGTTCGTTGGAGGTTCATGGAGCGATAGCGGTGAAGATGTTGATGACAACCCCAAAGATGAGAAGTGTCTCATGGCTCACACTTCTAAAGAGGTACTTTCCGAAACCGAGTATTATAGCAATAATTGTTCTTCTCAAGATGATAGTGAATTAGAAGGCCAATATAATAACTTGCATAAGCTAAGTCTAAATTTTATTGAAAAGAACAAAGTGCTAAAATCAACTAGAACTAAGCTTGAAAGCGAGATTAGTGAGCTAAAAGAAGAATTAGCTAAGCTTGAGAAAAATAAAGAAATAGACCTAGGATGCTTAAAATATGAAAACCTAGGCAAGAAAATGAAAACCTTAAGAGCACCTCCATTAGACTTGAAAAGTTCATGAGAGGTACTAATTCTCTTGATGATATGTTAAACAAACAAATTCATTCTAAGGAAAAACTTGGGTTAGGATATAACACTAATGAAGCATCAACTAGTGAACCAAAACAAGTTAGGTTTTCAGAAAAACAGTCCCCTGCACGCGGTGCTCCAATATATGGGGCGATTCCTTATCGCTATGGAACCGCCGATGGAGCTATGGAACCGCGGCTAGAAGATGATTTTTGTGAAAATCCTGAACTTTCTGAAAAGTCAATTTTAGGTGAAGGACAAAAACATATTCTTATTAACAAGGTCAAAGTACCTATAATTCAAAAGCCTACTCTAGATAAATTCTACAAGCCCTTTAGTAAACCTCTAATGGGAACTAGAAACTTATCTAGACAAACATCTACTCCTCCAAGAGTACGAAATGAATCTAAACATAGAAGTAGAACACCTACACCATGTCACACCCTCAATTTGGACCACGTGTACAATTACACGAGGATGTGACTATCATGACAACCAAGAGACATAGATACAAAAAAACTAAGAAAAGTCATTTTTCATTCATAAGACATAAAAATAGAATTGGTCCCAAGGAAAATTGTTTTACAACTCATGATAACATTGTTTGAGTTTCCAAATATCATACATCCAAAGTAAGTCTCAAAGTTAAATCATGATAATTTTTATTAATCTCCATAGCACAACCACGTCACTCCTCCGCCTTGACACCTGAGAAAGACATTGCTAAAACGTCAACACAAAGGTCGGTGAGTTTATAGGTTTAAGTTTAAGTAGTGTGATGAACCATAAGATTTTAGTTAGGCAACCGTCCAATAATCTTATAACAAATACAAGATTATTATCAAAATAGCATACGTTCATGATATCCTACGTCTAAGCTCATGAGACCGAAGCGTTAACCGTACAAACCAGTTTATATAAAAGTGTGCCCAAGCAAATACCACCCCAAAGTATTCGTAACAACCTCAAATGTATTTGTATCTAATTTGGTCACACAACCAACAATAGATAGGGAGGCCAATCCCAATAGATCTATCCATAACATTCGCGCTTACACAAAGTAATTAACGGTTCATGATAGTGGGCTAAAGCATCTAGGGGTATCGCTACTTAGACATCCGTTTAAAACAAGCAATATTCTCACCCCAAAGTGATAAAACAAGTAAAAGTGGGGCTATAAACTCACCTCGTTAGTTAAGCAAATGGATGAAAATGCAAAGACAGTTGAGAACACGTCCACGCTGCCCACGACCTAAATGAGGTATAAACATAACGTTATGACTATGTTATTCTATAATACATGCGCATGAAGTAATGTAGGTACAGTTCATTGGGTTTTTGTGCTTTGTGACTTAGACACGAACACGTATTATTGACGGTTTTCACGTTTATTAAAATACCGTTGCTTTCGTTATCGGACTTATTCAGCCCAAAAATGTACCCGACCCATATATATAAAACCAGTTTTTATTAACTTTGTGCTTAAGGCCCAACACTTCACTTGTTTTAATGACTCTTGGCCCCAAAACTTAGCTAGTCCAGCCCAACTTATTACCCAGCCCATCCTAGACTCGGCCCAGGCCGGCGTTACAAACAATGTTGAGACAGAGAGATTTATACTCTAATCTCTCTGTCTGTTAACTTTCACCATTTGATCGCCACAAAAACACACACACGCTCCTACCGTCTCACTTCTCTCTCTCTCTCTGGTGAAACTAAATCTGGGTTTTCATCATTAAAATCATAAATCCTTATATTATCTTTCATCTCTAAATTCGTATGTTGATGAATCTGCTTAATAACATCATATATTGACGTCTTGTTTTGATTTATGGTTCGGGTTTTCTGGGTTTCGTATCTTAGTCCGAATCTAATGAAATCCCATATGGATGATTTATCCATAAAAGATAAGTCTTGACCTTATTTTCTCTTTTTACAATGGTTTTGGGTTTTTATTGCTAAATTTGTATCGTATGACGTGTTTCTTTGTCTAAATCGTCTTATACGTGCTTCAATTAGATAGATCTAACTCGTATTGGATTAAATCAAAATTTAGGGTTTCGTAACAATTGGGGGTTTTACTGGATATTGCATATTTGTATGATTAAGTGATGTTTATTTTAAGAAAACGTGTTTAATTAGAATAATTGGTCGATTTATAAAATTAGGGTTTCGGGTTGATTTAGGGTTTGGCTCATTCTTGGTTTTTGGTCTAATTATCTTACTGATTCGGGTGTGGATTTGGTTAAATTAGGGTTTCTAATTCGATTCGCAGAAAATAGGGTTTGGACATTTGGGGCTTTTATCATTCGAATATAAATTTGATGTCCTATGTGTAGTTTTCGAACATAATGTATGATTTTGGATGAAGTTATTAATTTCCTGGGTGTTTACTATATGGCCGATTATAAATTTGTGTTGTATTGATCAATTGGTCGTCTAATAACATTAACTCCTTGATTCATTAGGTTTTTATCAATTTTTCACTAAAAATGTGTACATAGTGGGTCGGTTATTATTATCTAACCCATTTGTTATATGTTTCCCAGGTCTCGGCCGAATAAGTACTAATGACAATACATGGATGCAATAGAGGGAGTAGAAAGACTCACGGATGGTGGTTTTAGGTTTTTGGCTTAGATGGTTTCGGACACAAGGGAGGCTTTGATTCGGCTGGCTGTGGCTTGATGGTGTTGACTGATTCTTGCAGCCGATGGTTCTCGCCCAGATTTGTTGTAATTTGTGTTGTGTTTGTGATGTGGGTGTATGTAAAACATTGGGTATATATTTGTAATAGTTTGGCTTAGGGTTTTACCACTTCTGGAAATGGCATGCCTGTGATCTACCCATTTAGGGCAATCTCGGCATTTGGATTGGCTGTTAGTGAGGTTTAAGTAGTATTATTTGTGGTATTGACTTTTGTTGACCCAGTTGGGGTCTCAAGTTTGTGTCCAAGCTTGTGTTTGTTTCCAGATGGTATGTTAACTTGTAATGTCACACTTTGGCTTCGGCCCAAGTAAATAATAAAGTGGGACTTGTTTGATTTTTGTAGTGTTCAATCCGATTTGGTCCAATGACTCTTCCTAGTATTCTTAGACTCAAATAAGCTCTATAATCACGCGACACATAAAAATAGTAGGATTGTCGTTGTTTAGTTTTGACGATATAGTACTACTTGATTCTCGCTTATGTTTGGCGTTCTATCCCGCATGACACATCATGGTCACATAAAAAAACGTGGGAGTTTACACGTTGTAGCATGAATAACAATGGACCTTCGTGTTCTCAAAATAATGTAGTGTATTCGTACGGCACAAAACGCTAACAAATGAAACGTAGTGCAACGAGCACGTCCATTTAATAATCGAAAAATTTGAGTTGTTACACACCAAATAGAGATGATCATGCTAAACCACGACCTAGGAGTAAAACCCCAACACCTAGGAGGAATAATAATAATACTAGATCAAGATCAAAGACACCTAGGAGAAACTATGGACAACAAAATGGCCATATGAATTGGAATAAATTTCAACAACAATACTTTTCCCCATGGGGAATGTCTCCTTCATTCATGCATCCCAACCAAATGTAAGGGATGTTTGGAACTAACAATTTTGGACCCATGAGATATTGGGGACCAAATGTTTGATCTTGTGTGTTGTTACCTAGATATGCTTGGGAATCAATATAGAGCCCGACGAGTGGATTAAAGGTAGTGGTTGTTCTAAACACATAACGGGTAATCGAAGTTTGTTCTCACACTACAAAGCATATGATGGAGGTAACATTACATTTGCTAGTAATAGACGTGGTAATATCATTGGCAAAGGTACAGTCTCTCTTGACTCTATGACTATAGAAAACGTAGATCACGTAGATAACTTAGGTTTTAACCTTCTAAGTATAGGTCAAATTTGTGACAATAAGTGTAAGGTCATCTTTTTGGAATATGACAGTGATCTCGTAAAAGATGGAAAATTCATTGTAAAAGGTGTTAGAAAGCATGGGCTTTATGTCATGAAGGTTAATAGGAAGTCAAAGGACAACTTATGTCTAGCGACTTTAGATGATAGTTCTACTCTTTGGCATATGAGATTAGGTCACGATAATATGTGTTTAATTCAATCTTTAGTCTCTAAGGAGTTGGTAAGACACCTCCCCAAGATGAAGTTTGATAGTCACTTTTGTGATGCTTTCAAAATTGGGAAGCAAGTTCACTCAAGTCACAAAGCCAAGAATTTGGTTTCGACCTCTCGGTGTTTAGATCTCCTACATATGGATCTCTTTGGACCTTCCGCCATACGAAGTTATGGAGGTAACCTTTATACCCTAGCTATAGTTGACGACTACTCTAGATTCACTTGGACTAGATTTTTGGCGTCTAAGAATGAAGCTTTCGATCACTTCAAAACCTTTAGTCGAAGAATTCAAAATCAACTGGGATGTTCAATTGTCTCTATTAGGACGGATCATGGTAGGGAATTTGATAATGAAGTGAAATTTGGTGCCTTTTGTGAAGCTCATGGTATTACCCATAACTTCTCGGCTCCTCGCACTCCAAATCAAATGGGGTAGTTGAAAGGAAGAATAGGACCATCCAAGAGATGAGTAGGACAATGTTAAATGAGCAATCTTTGCCTAAAAATTTTTGGTGCAATGCCGTGGACACATCGACTTACATTCTCAACCGAATTCTTATTTGACCTTTTCTAGGAATGAGTGAATAACCCCCTATGAGATTCTTAAAGGTAAGAAGCCCTCATTGGAATACTTTAGGGTGTTTGAAAGCAAGGGCTTCATTTTCAACACCAAAGACTACCTTACTAAGTTTGACCCAAAGTCTTACGAAGGTATCTTTTTAGGTTATTCTCAAACTAGCAAAGCCTACATTGTCCTCAATAGGAACTCGGGTGTAACTGAAGAATCACTTAACGTGACATTTGATGAAACCCCACCTTCATCTAAGACACCACCTTTGGTAGATGATGACTTATATGAAATAAACATAGTTAATGCCAAAGATGTTAGAAACATAGGAGTTGAAGACTTTAAGGTTGAAAAGGGAGTAAACATTAAGGAGTCTAAGGATCATGCTCTTGATAATGTCATAGGCGAATTAAATCAAAGGACCCTAAGATCTCAAGTCCAAAATCAAAGTAACTTCTTTTGTTTCGTCTCCTTGATTGAACCAAAGAATGTTAAAGAATCTTTGATGGATGAGAGTTGGGTCATCGCTATGCAAGAAGAATTGAATCAATTCATTGCTAATGACGTTTGGGAACTTGTTCCTCCGCCTAGAAGTTCGACCATCATAGGAACCAAATGGGTATATAGGAATAAGTTAGATGAGAATGGTGTTGTGTCTCGTAACAAGGCTAGACTTGTAGCTAAAGGCTATAATCAGCAAGAAGGTATTGATTATGACGAGACATACACATCCGTAGCTAGATAAGAATCCATTAGAATCCTCTTAGCTTACGCTTGTGCTTTAGACTTTAAGCTTCAACAAATGGATGTAAAAAGTGCATTTCTTAACGCTTTGATTAATGAGGAGGTATATGTGGCTCAACCTCCCGGCTTCATTGATTTTGAGAAACCGGATCATGTTTACAAGCTTAAAAAGCTCTTTATGGTCTCAAACAAGCACCCAAAGCTTGGTATGATAGACTTAAAGCATTTCTTGTAAAACATGAGTATACCATGGGAATGGTAGACAATACACTCTTTACAAAGAAGAAAGGTTCTCACCTCATTGTCGTACAAATATATGTTGATGACATTATATTTGGTTCAACTTGTCAATCATTGTGTGACGACTTTGCCAAAATCATGCATGACGAGTTTGAAATGAGTATGATGGGAGAACTTAACTTCTTTTTAGGACTCCAAATTAAACAAATGGACGATGGTATTTTCTTTAATCAATCCAAGTATGTTAAAGAAATGCAAAAGAAATTTGGATTAGAAGACTCTAGACCAATGAAAACCCCTATGGCCTCGGATACTAAAATCACCGTAGATGATGATTGTGAGTCGGTAGACAACACCAAATATAGAGGTATGATTGGTAGTTTGTTGTACCTAACGACAAGTCGACCGGATATCATGTTTAGTGTTTGCCTTTGTGCTCGCTTCCAAGAGGCTCCCAAAACCTTTCACCTTGAAGTGGTTAAGCGTATCTTCCGATACATTAAGGGCACTATACATTTAGGATTAAGGTATCCTAAAGGGACCGGCGTAGAAACCATTGTCTACGCAGACTCGGATCATGAGGGAGACTATGTGGACTGGAAAAGCACTAGTGGAGTTTGTACCTTCATGGGTTGTTGTTTAACTTCTTGGTTCTCCAAGAAACAAACCGCTCTTGCTATATCCATCACGGAAGCTGAGTATGTGAGTGCCGGTAAAGCTTGTCAACAAGCTCTATGGATGAAGCAAGCGCTTGTTGATTACAGGATTTCTCTTGATGATGTTCCCATCATGTGCGACAACAAGGGTGCAATAGACCTTAGCAAGAATCCCGTGCAACATTCGCGAAACTAAGCACATAGAGCTTCGCCACCATTTTCTGAGGGATAATGTTCAAAAGGGGAACATTTCGATAGAGAAGGTACCCTCGGTAGAAAACTTAGCCGATATCTTCACTAAGCCACTTAAGAGGGAACCTTTTAATTACTTGTGTCTAGGTCTAGGCTTAATGGAGCATATTCCTTAATTATGCATTTTTATTATCTTTTATCTTTTGAGTATTTTCTTTCTTTTAGTTCTTAAGCTTAATAAACTCTTTTTGAAAACTTCTCTTCTTTTTCAAAATTCTCAAAGCTTTTGTGAAAATGGTCGAGAAATGTTTTTGCATTGTTAATTCAATCTAAAAACATTTTTCATAGCTTCTTGCTATTCATTATGAGCTTACATAATTCATATGTATGGGTCTCTCAAATATAGAAAGAACAAAAGAGAACTATGGAGGATCATTGTGTCATGACCTTGTGTCTATTTCTACTCACCTCCTACATTGATTTTATTAAAAATCTATGTATTTTGATCTAAACCTTGTTTGGTGAGCTCTTGTGTGTTTTCTTTGTCTATCTTTGCTTCTTAGCATATCCCCATGATTAGTTAGACTAGAAAAATAGGATTTGCTGAATTAGAAAATCCTCCCTCATCACCAAACTCAACCCACTGTGGGCGGTTCTTTATTTACACCGCGGTTCCCCAGTGATAAGGAACCGCCAGCTGAGTTAAAGAACCGCGCCCAGTACCTTATTTTTCGGGTATTTCTGAAACTCCAAATTTGTTCCAACACTTTTTGGAATCTTTGTTTCAACCCTTTGACCACCCCCAAATTGTCTTGGACTTTCTCTACATAACCTTAAGCATTTTGCATTCTTTCTCAAATCAAAATGTCTTATTCCCCAAATGAAAGCTTTAATTCTCTTTCATTCTCTCCAATTGCTTTCAACCCAAATTCACCCAAGAACACTAAAAAACCTATCTCTTCTCCTTCTAAGAATGGTGATTGTGGAACTTCTTATCTTCCACCACTAGCCTTTAGTGTTCTACCTCCTTCACATGATAATGTCATGCATCATGGAACATATTGTCAATGTTGTCAATATCAACATCTTGCTATGGCTCACATCTATAAGGAGTTGAATTACATCAAGAGTCTCTTAGTTAAACCTCCTCTTTACTATAACTATGAGATCTCTACCAAGCCACCACCACCTCCTTCCACCACTACCTTGTCTTTTATCTAAGTATTGGTTGCTTTTCTTCAAGACATCTAGTTCAAGCAAATCTTAGAGTTCTAGCTTAACTATGATTAGATTTATGCTTTTTATTTTGGCTTGTGGTTGTGTCTCATACATCTTTGTATGATTTATTTCCTTGTATCTTTTATCATGCTTTCTTTTAACATGATTTATCTTGGATCTTTTGTTTCTTATTTTTTGTATGATCTTTGCTATATCTTGTTGGGTGTCTCTTCTCTTCTACTAACCCTTATATGTAGCTTGTCACCTTATTTTGATTCCTTGGTGCCCCAAGCAAGGGGAGTAAGCACCAAGGAGGAGCATTTGCAAAGTCCGGTTCTTTTCTTCTTCAAAGACTTTTGCAACCTTTTTGCTTCGACAAAGGGGGAGAAATGATAAACTCGTCTTCGAAAATCTTGTTTTATTAGATGATTGAGTTTATGGATTGTCGGAATCAGAAAGGGGGGGATTGTTAATGCAATGATGCCTAAAAACGTTACTTGCATTTTTCGGTCTCACTTTGTTTTGATTACGACAATATGTAAAAACAAGCATTTACGAAAACAATGAAAAACGAATTCTTGAGTTCAAGTATTTTTCATTTCAACCTTATCACTTAAGGTATGAACAAACAAGTAATTATACTAAATAAGTGATTAAGGATTTAATATTTTCTTAAACTCACTTTTTATTAAGTGTGACAAAGTTTTATTATTAAACTTTCTTTTTAAGAAAATGTTTTATTAAATTAATTATTTGAAAATTTGAAATTTGAAAATGGCATATTCTATCTTGGTTTGTAATATCCTTTCAAGATATTTTAATCCCCAGATTCGATCCAACCCACTAAAAGACAAAAGGGAGCGGACTCTACGTCGGCGGTTCCTTAGCGCCTACGGCGGTTCCTTATCGATAAGGAACCGCGGGCTGCAATAAAGAACCGCGGGCAGATATAGCCGTTGGACATTTGTCTTGCAAATAGTGGATCATTCTCAGACTTTCAATCCACCTCTTTTGCACATAAACTTTCAGATTCTTACATACTTCTTAAATCACTCAAATCCTTGATCATTTGTTTGATTACTACTTGTTTAGAAGTGAATCTTTCTCCTCCCATCTTTTCCTCTCAAAGTGCAAAGAGAAGAATACTATCATTGTTGAAGTGTTGTGTCTACCTCAAAGATCCATTGAAGATCCAAACTTATTTATTCACTGTTGTGTCATTGTTGTGAAGATCCAAGTGGTTCTGTCTATTCGAAAGTTGTGTATTTATTAGGGTTAATACTTAGTCCTCAAAGTATATTGGTGTAGATTGATCCTTGCTAAGATTAGGGCTCGACTTTTAGCTTAGAGTCAGAAATTGGTTAAGTGACGTTGTGTACGGTTTCTCCACCTTAAGGAGCTTGTTGATTAGTGAACTCTCGAGTAAGGAGTACTCGAGGAGTGGAGTAGGAACGAGGAGTGAGCTTCGTTTCCGAACCACTATAAATCCTTGGTGTTTGGTTTGATCTTTCCTTCCCTTATCTCTTTACATTCTTTATTCTTTATACTTGTAATTATTAGTTTAGTTACATTCATTATTCTTTATACTTGTGATTATTAGTTAGTTGCACTATACCTTGTTCATATTGTGTATAAGAAGGTTTCACATAAATACTCAAGCTTAAGTTTTTGAAAAAGGATTTTTTAAAACCAAACTTTAACAAGTAAATTTAAGAAACTATTCAACCCCCGCCCCCCTTCTAGTTTCTACACAAGTAATTAAAACAAGTGGGATTAATTGAAACATGGAATTAAGGGGGTATTTGTGGGTGTTTTGTTCGGCTGAGCACCAAACCGACAACATGGGAGCTCTCGGTGGTCTTTGTTTTGCCCAACCGAGACCTCATGGTCTCGGTGTGGGGTTCGTGTGGATCGAACGCAGCAAGGGGGCCCCCAACCGCGAGTCAGGGTAGGGTTTTGTGTTGAACCGAGTGCCAACCGAGACCTATAGGGTCTCGGTAGGGCTTTTTGGCTAATAGTGGGAACCGAGCTACAAGCAGGGGGAAGCGGTCACAACCGGTGGGAACCGGCTGTGAACCGGTGTGAACCAGGACTACCATGGCTCGGCCGTGGGAACTGAGTACCACCAGTGGCAACCGGCTAGCCGGTCTTGCCACTGGTAGGGTTATTTGTTTCGGCTTATATGTTTCGGCTTACATGTGACCCCGGGTTCGGGTTCCGGCTAATGTTTTAAAACATGGGTTCGTGTCTCAAGAAAATATTAAAATCAGAAATATGTTTAATTAAATTATTTCTTAGGCTATTTAATTTAAATAAATTCATGACTTAGGTTAATATTAAAAATTAATATTTCATGTATAACCTAAAGTATTTTACTTAGCTTAATTTAATTAAAACATGTATTTTTAATTAAATTCTTATAACATATAGTTTAATTAATTAACCAGTTATTTAATTGTTAAGCTATAACCATGACTTGTATTATACTAATTTAACTTTACTTATTATTAATAGTCCATCTTATTTCTAATTATGAAAACTTACTATTTTTGGAAACTTTCTATTTTTAGAAACTTACTATTTTTGGAAACCTACTATTTTTAGAAAGTTACTTAGTATTACAATACAAGTATTATAATACACTATTACATGCATAACATACAACAGAACATCACTATAACTACAGATAACACAATAAAACACTAAAACATGACAGAATAAGTATAACAAGCTAATAACACACAGAACCAGTAAAACACATGTAACTCAGACAACTCATACACGTTCCTATTCTTATGTAGTATTATCCGTCAAGGCGGAGTAGGTTCTTCAGAGTTTCCGTTAGCTTCTACTGGACACAAGGTACGGATTTCCAGTACTTCAGTAAGGACAACTTCTTCCTTTATTAGGATTTTCTGGATGCAACCAACTGTTTTCCCAGTAGTTACAGATTAAATGCTTATGTTTTATTAGTTACCTTAGCCATATACATGCATGACCAGTTTCACCTAGTTATGAAGGTACCATAACCATAACACTAGAGGTACTAGTGTTATGACTTCACCACGGCGGAGTGATAGCTCGTGGCGTCCATTTAAATTATTTGGCTATCATTATATTATTATTATCATGTGGGGCGTATGGGTGCATCCTAGGTTCAGTTTCAGTCAGGATTTCATGGTGAATGTGGTATGTGCCTTGCATCCTTCACAAGGAGCAGATCCCTCCTACTCATTACCAGATTAATTAGAGGCGTCCCCTCTAATTGCATGACGAGGTCACCCCTCTATGTATTCATGCACGTTGTTGACCTCATGACCTGTATTGGCTAATTTCGTACAGTAAACTAAAACAGATTTTAATATGTAACATAAGCTATGTTTTCAGAACTAAAACCAGTTAATATGTTATACGCCTAGGTTTTTCCCAGGACTTAGTCATTTCCGCTGCAATTCATGCTTTATATGCTTTCATTCCTTTATGTCTTCATGCTATGCTATATATCCGTGCACTGAGCGTTATGCTCAGCCGTTTTCCATTTCTGTATTCCCAAACGGCAGGTACCCAAGGTCGCAAGTAGGATCTCCAGAGTATGTGCATTCGGATGGAAGCTATCCGGCCTCTTTTACCTTATGCATTTATTCCTACTTTTCATACTTTACTTCTTTTGGACATTGTTTAGTTCTTTCATTTATAGTACTTAATATTGCTTGTGTGTGAGTTACTAGACTACCGATGTTTGATTCTGGTATTTCTATTTATGGTCATGAATGTTTAGACATTTACCTTGCATGCTTTGATGACACGCCATAATTTACTGTAGCATTCCATCTTAACAAATGGGATGTTACAAAACGAACCTCAGAAGTTTGTCATAACTGATAGCTGGAAAATCTTCGCAGTCGTGGAATAACCAACACGTGCTTGTAAAGCATAGATAATGTGTACGAATTTTCCTGATGGAAAACCATGTTGGATGTATTCAGGGGCTGAACATCGCTTGTACATAATCTGATGTGAATGGTGACCAGTCGTAGCATGGTGTGCTGTTCGTAGTCTAAAATCATAATCATATTAACTCGCATCTGTCCGAGGTAAGTGCATTTGCAGATTGGATCTTATTACTATATTGAAGGAAAAACCTTCGTATACATGGGTGATACGAATGGCGTCATTAATGGTCATGGATATATGAAATATTGAAATCAAGAAATGAAAGTGTCATGAAGCAAACGTGACAGATCTCACTGAATGTGCTTGCTTGTCTCACGCAGAACGAATCCTGCGTGTCCAAACGCGATTAATACTCCGGTGATGGTACTGAAATTCTTGTGGCCTGATTAATAGATGGCACAACAATATGGATATACCCCCTTGGAGGGTACCCTAAATTTCTTAAGGCTGTTTCAGAAGATAGACGTGAGACATGTGTCTTGACTCGTGTCTTGACACAATATGCTTATAACGTGTGTCTTGACTGGTGTCTTGACATGTGTTTCGAGGTGTGAAATGAATCAATATTTTGAAACTATTGGGTCATCATGCCAGAACTGGCGGATCGGTTGGACTGCTGACCCTTTTGTATTTCTAATCACGTCCGTGACCGGTGTTCTGTAGTGATTGCTAGGGTAGTTGTTGTCACAGTAGTGGTTACTATCATCTTGTCTGTCAGTTCTATGACGGTAATTCTCATACTGTGATTCATGTAACTATTCAGCTGAGTGGCCGGCTGGTACTGGTTCTCACTCATATGACCGAAAAGACAATTGAATGATGTGTGACATGTAACTAAAATAGGGGCATGGGTTGTGATGGAAATCGTCTGGTGGTGAAGCATCTTCTCGTCCGATCTCTTTGATCTAACGCCCGTGTCTTCGTCTTGTAGGATATCCAGGTTGTGAACAACATCAGCATCTCGTAGCATCTCCAAATAATCAGCAGCATCAACATTTAGTAACATCTACAAGTTATGAGCGGCATCCGCATCTGGTAGAATATCGAAAAATGGAAGACGCCTGAGATGATCTGGAATCGACCAGCGAATACTCGTGGAGTATTATAAGTGAAATACACATGGGTTACAGTAGTGTAATACACATGGGATACGGTACATGGAGTACACGTGGAATATGGTACATGGAGTACACATGGAATGCACATGAAATGATCGGTATAGGGTCGATCCTTTGACATGATTTTAAAGGAAAATAATTTGTTCAATGGTTAGAAAACCGAATTGGAATGGGCATCATGATAGCCTAGCAATTCCAGCATAGACATCATTATGTTTGTATAGAGAAACACTAAAAGTGTGGTTAAACGGAATTCAACGATGATATACATGAAAGCATGATTAATGAAAACCAACCATGACTATCATGAAAGCAGGATTACATGAAATCCATCAATGTCTTGCATGAAAGCATAATCAACATGATGAAAGCATAATCAACATGATGAAAGCATAATCCACATAAGAAACGTAAGACATAATCAGCATGAAGACGAGATCAACATGAAGAAACATGGAACAACTTAACATGAAGGAGTATAAAACATAATCAGCATGAAAACGAAGTTAACCATGATAGTATGAAAACATACTTGACATCAAGAGACATAGTAACTAATGAGGGGACATGAAATTTTTTTATGGCTGTAATGAAATGAATCCAACATTCGCTGGTGTGGACGACCATGGTTCGGTTCACAAAATACAATTTGACATGATTTATTTGATTAGGACATAATACATAATCATGAAAAAAAATTATGCATATAAACACAAAAATTTTTTATGCATGAAAACAGTATATGGACGCATGATAATGAAAATGAAATGGGTTTGGGTGAACGCCTATGGGTCGGTTCACCTAAACAAAATGACATGACGAGGATGAACGCCTATGGGTCGATTCATCAAAACAAAATGATTCGATAAAAAGCACATGCGACTAAATATGGTCAGTCATGTACCAACCATTACTTAGTCAAAATTCCTACAACAATAATACATGAAATAATTAAGTGACAATCAACTGTCAAAACTTAACAAAAAATATGTGACCAAGTATGAACTACTGGGGTTCAGTCTACATTAGCCAAAGTTCACTAGGAACATCATGCATGAAAAAATGACACATAACTAAGTATGGATGACGGTTGTCCAATCCATATTAGTAAGAACAATAACGATGAAAACATCATGGCTAAAATAATAAGGTGCTGAAAACATTAATACGTAGAATAAAAGTGTTGGCTTAGGAGGCTCCTGATGACTAACCACTAGTCATAGGTAAAGTTTTAGAGCATACAGATCGAAACCTTGGGCTCTGATACCATAACTGTAACGCCCTACTTTGATAAGTAGACCGTTACGCGTATTTATGGCGTGTCATAAAACCATGCAAGGGAATATGTACTAAAACATACATGACCCAAATAGAAGACCGGAATCTAACATCGGTTCCCAAGCATAAGCCCAAACATAATTAAAGTAAATGAAATGATAAGGACAAAACATGTGTCCAAACAAGCATAAGTATATGAAGGCAAAAGGAGAAGAAGTCTAAGGCAGCTTCCATCCTATGCACGTCCTCCACATGCTCAAGTCTGTCCTTGGGTACCTGCTGTTTTGGGACATGGAAAGGAAAGTAACGGTTGAGCAATACGCTCAGTGAACGGATATATAACATAGTATGAATCACTGAAATATCATAGAGACTTAATAGCAGCGGAAATTTATAAGTTCTAGAAAATCGGGAACATGTTTAGAAAGCTGGTTTATAGTTTGAAAAGACTTATGTTTTTATATGAAAACTATATTAATTAGCCAATAGCCCATATAGGTCATGAGGTTCCACCGTGCATGAATACTTGGAGGGGAGACCTCATCATGCAATTAGAGGGGTTGCCTCTATTTAATTAATCTGGGTATGAGGGATCAACTCCTTGTGAAGGATGAAAGGCACACATCACGTTCACCATGAAAATCCTGTAAAACATGTAACTAAGATGCACCCATACGCCCTACATGATAATATAAATATATGGCCAAAACTGAAAAGGGACGCCACGAGCAATCACTCCACCGTGGGGAAGTCATAACACTGGTGCCTCCAGTGTTATGGTTATGGTACCTCCATAACTAGGTGACACTAGTCATGCATGTATATGGCTTAGGCATTTAAACTAACATAAGTAATCAAACATATAAAACATATACTTGGGAAAACAGTTGGCTGCAAACGGGGAATCCTAATAAGGAAAGATGTTCATACTGAAGGATGGGAAAATCTGTACCTTGTGTCCAGTGAACGAGGAAAGACGAATGGATGAATAGTCCAACTCCGACCTCACTAATGCTACATAAATAAGGGACATGTATAAGTTGTCTGATTACTGAGTACGTTACTAGTTATAGGATGTTCTTAGCTTGTTTTATATGTTCTTGTCTTGTTTTACTGTTTTAAATGATATATTGTATTAATCATGTATTTCATGTATTCTGATTAAGTATTATCTTGTATTCTTGTATTATTATACTTGTTGTGTAATAATAAGTACTTTATAAAAATAGCAGGTTTCCTAAAATAGAAAGTTTCTAAAAAGATAAAGTTTCCAAAAATAGTAAGTTTCTTAAAATGGAAAGTTTCTATATTTAGAAATAAGCTGGATTAATAAGCTAACAATATAAGCTAATGTTTACTGGTTAAAAATCATAATTCATGTAATTAATAGCATAGTTTATTAATTAAATGTCATGGAAATTTAATAAAATATAGGTTATATGATTTAATTACATAAAGGCATGATTTAGTAAAATTAAGACATATAAAATACTTAGATTAATCATGTTTTAATAATTTATTAATTATAACCTAAGTCATGATTTATTAATTAATTATAAGTCCATGTTTTAATAATTAATTAATAACTATAGTCTAAATTAAATAACAAAATACTTAGGTTAAAACATGTATTATTTATAAAAAATAATATAACCTAAGTCATGATTAAATTAAATTAATTATTAGTCATGTTTAATTAATTTAATTTTTCTTGTAAAAATATACTTGTAAAATAATCCCGTGTTTTACATATAAGCCGAAACATATAAGCCGTAACATATAATCCGAAACATAACAGCCCGACAGTGTCTAACCCGGTCTAGCCGGTTGCCACTATCGTGGCTTCACTAGCCACTGCTGGACCGAACTCACCATCGACTGTAGCTGGTGGTTCCCCCTGTTTGGGATGCGGTTCCAACTAAACGAATAAAACAGCCACCGGCTGATGCCGGTGGTGCTTGCCATTGCTGCGCCGAGACCCAAACAAACCAAACACCACCTCGACTCGAGTCGGGGTCCCCTGTTCCCTGCAACCGAGCAACCAAACCACACCGAGACTTCTTGGTCTTTGTTGTTGGTGCGAATCAAAACCAAGCCGAGAGCTTGGCTCTCGGTTGTATGTGTCGGCCGAACAAACCCCCACCAAAAACCCCACTTATCATGTTTCTTGGATTAATTAACATGTTAATTATGTTTTTAATATTCTAACACATGAACATAATTAAAAGAAAATAAAACTAAAAGATATGAAGCTTTTTGATGATACCGAACACTTGATTGAAAAGAACTATGAACACGAACACGAACACGATCACCCAAAATCAACAATAAAAAATCAACTGAACACCCCTCTTGGTGTCTTGAAGTCGGCGGCAAGTAGAGAGAGGACAAGGAGGCTAGAGTTTTATTTTCTCTAAAATTTTATGTTATGAAAAACTCTGTGTTTTCCTTATTCCTTTTTAGTAAAAATCAAAGTTAGGCTGGGCCCCCCTTCTTGCTCTTGTCCGCGGCTACGTAAGGCCCAAAGGGTCTTACCGGGCTTAGTTCGTGTTTAATAATTTACGTGTTCGTTCGTGTGATTAAATGTTCGTATTGGTTCGTGTTTTAATATTCATGATATATATATTAGACGTAATACTTGTTGATCGTGTAATAATATACAATACGTAGTTCACATGTTCATGATTTAATGTTCATGATCATATGCTCGTGATTTTAATTATTATGCTTAATGATTATCGTGTACTATCACGTACTTAATAATTATCGTGCACTAACACGTATGTAGTTTCTGAATTTAATATTCGTGACACATGTTCATGACATCAAAGGAAAGTTTTAGTTGGTTCGTATGTTTACGCAGTGTACTGTTTATGGCATTTATATGCGGGTTTTACAGATTAAATGCCTATTTATCCAATCAACCCATAGCTAATTGTTTGAAGAAATAATTTGAAAAAATTAGCTTAAGGATACAAACCTTATTTGCATCCTCTAATGATTTTAATCCTTGATGTGTGTTCGCAAGTCTTAAATTTATATTACTAGATGATTACCAAACAAGGGACTAAAAACACAACACAGGAAAGTATACCCTTTCTTGTATAATATAGTCTAAAGGTAAGTCCATGTCGATCCACGAGATTGTTGTTAACAAGTAAAAATAATTATCCTTAGATTGTCACAAGTTTTAAAGATTTAAGCTTCTAACAATGATTTAAAGGTGCGTTTGGTTAAGGCTAGAACATAGAAAAGATAGACAGCAAAGATGAATATAAGCACATAAACAATGTAAGACAACATGTCGATTACTAGTCGTACATGCAACATCTAGTCAATATAACAAGAAATTCTTCTACAGATCATGTCATACCAAAAGCATTAAGAATGGTTTATGCTTGATTTCAATAATTCAAGCACTAAATAAAATTATGCAAGAGTCGTTATGTATTTCATTCCACCAATCGTGACAAAGGCGAATACCAAGATTCATTTACTAGATGACATGGAATCCATTCAATCATATAAGTACTAGTTATAATCATGAATGAACCAAATACATAACAATGATCAAACATAATAGTATCGATTACAAGAACAAATCAACCACGCTTATAATCACGAACCAGGGAGAAAGTGCGCCGCACAAACCTAATTGTGCGTCGCACTTCGCCCCTGCGAAGCTATACAGTCTATTCATAGTTCTATACATGACTCAACCAATTACATAAGTTACTACTCCATGATCAAAACAATGATAAGCATCATATGCATAATAATTCTAGAAATAATCATAAAAAAGGGATAATAGATTATACCAAAGTATTTGATCCAAATGATGATTACAAGTTTTTCCAAACGAAAACTATTATTGATAACCAAAGAAAATGATTCCAAATCTATCGAACCTTTTAGGTGATGTTACTCAGCCCAAAATTCGTCCTAAACTACTGAGGAAGAGATGGGAGAAGTGGGAGAATGATTGGAGAGGTGTGTAAAAAATGAGAGGGAATGCTCTCTATTTATAGTTTTCACTCGGGGCAAATGTGCGTCGCACTTTTTCAAATGTGTGTCGCACATTTGGTGGTTCAGATGTGCGCCACACAACCAGGATGGTGCGCCGCACAATTTCGAATCTAGAACGTTCCAAGAGTTGCGGAAAAGTGTGCCGCACTTTTCAAATGTGCGCCGTACATTCTGTCATTTCCAGCTTGGACCAAATGGCAAAGTTGTAGATAATTCTTTCCTCTTTCCGTGGCCGCTTGAATTAACTAAAACGGAGTTCGTATTCTCAAGATATGGCCAAAACAGTGACAGGTGTCGGGAGAGCTTTAGCTTGACTTTATTTCTTCATTTAAGCTTCGTTCCTTCGTGTTTTCTTCCTTTTCCTCCACAACACGTCCTTAGAACCTATAACATCAAATATACTCTATTAAGTATCGATAGTTCACATAATTAACCTAAATATATACAGATAACGCACACGTAAACATGTATAATTAAAGCGTTAACAAATTCCCCCACACTTAAACTATTACTTGCCTTCAAGCAATGCTAAGAAAAAGAAAGTTAAAAATAAATCTACCTAATTTCCAAAAGAAAAGAAAATTTTAAGATTTTTTGAAATCAAAAATATTTTTAGGTTTTAATAAGAAATTTTGCTAAAAGTTTAAACACTCCCACACACATAAGGGTTTGCTTGTCCTCAAGCAAGAAATGGAAAAATAATAATTTTTTACATGTTTAAAATGACCCATGTTGCTAGCCACCAAATGTACCACAAACAATGAATTATTACATTTTTTTACAATCACATATCTAACAACATAAAGATATATCATGTCTTAGCACACTAGCTAATCGATATCTCAAACCTTCGTCTTCCTTCATCTTCATAAATATACGTATAGCTCATTAGCTATTTTTTTCACTTTTTTTTCGATTTTGACTTTTTCCATTTTTTTTCTTCCTCTTTTTCTATTTCTTTTTTTATTATCTTTTTTTTCATCACGCCATTCACAACTAACAATCCTCTCACACTTGATATAAGCATACACCACAAAAAATACGAAACATAAATCATGCATTCTTCATCTTCGTTGGAATGGCACAATACTAATAACCAACCGCGAACCGACTATTAGTAAAAATCAACCAATCATTCTGGGTAACTAGCAACCAACCATTTTTCTACGTTTTATTCTAGTATATTAACTTAAGTGTCAAAAAAAAAGAAAAATAATTTTGATATTTAGATTATCGAGGGCAAACAAAAGTTTTTATTCAATAAAGAGTCACATTTTCTAATTCATTTTCCAATTCATTTTCCTTCCACACTTAAGTATAGCAATATGCGTAATTTAGAAAATAACATAAAAGTAGGCCAAGTGGGGAAAATAAATATAAGAGAAGCGAGACTTCTCGGGGCTTATAAGTTCTTCGGTTGAATTCGAAAAATTTAGCGCAAAGAGGAACGTCATCACAAGCAAGTGAATTCAATAATTTACACCGATCCAAATATATATGTCACATCCCCAAATGATAAGATATCACCAATCCAATCCAAGCTCCACCTATTTATTAAATCTGCAAAAATGGACAAAACTACAAAAAAAACGTAAAATTCTAAAGCACACTTTCGTAGGCATGACGATTGCATTTAGCGTATGCAACAAGCCTTTAAACCCCTCGGTGTACCGAGCGGACGAGTTATAGTCTCGTGAGGGTTTCCAGTGAACACACCGACAAAGTTCGTAATATATATTTTTTGGTGCAATAACAAAGCACAGCGGGCAACGTACTAAAGAAATTGCATTTTTTCGTTTAATACTTTTCTATATATTTTTCTTAAATTTTTATTTATACATATTTTATTAATAACACAAATCACTACCAAATGAAAATAAAGGTGATATAAAGTCTTTTTTAGTTTTAGACAAACTGATAGGTGTGTAAACACCCATCCTTTTTACCACTTAACTACAATAATAACCGAGCCAAAACGTGTATTTTATGTCGTAAATGTCAGAATTATGCGTGGTTTGTGTTTTTGTTGTGATTTAGGATGAAAAAGGGAAAAGGGGAGAAAACACGGGCATTCACGGGCTTTTATCGAAGAAAAAGACAAAAGACGAAGTCAAGAAATCAAGAGTGCAAAAAGAACGGAAGTCCAAGACCAATTCTGAAGATTTATCAAAGAAAAAGTCAAAAGACTCAAGTTTACTAAAAGCCGAAGAACTCAAGTCTAATTTATTGAAGAATTACAAGACGAGTTTAAAGAAATCTCGAGACAAAGTCGTTAAAGTCAAAAGATTAAGAAGACAAGGACTTAATCATGCAATTAAGGAAAGAAGAAAGAGGGGAGGAAGCTTCCTAAACACCTCCCTAATCTCCCCTATAAATAGATCATTAGTGTTTTCATTTCATTTTGTTGGCTAGAGTGACACTAGTTCTTCCATCTTTAATTTTGTGCACATTTAATTTTCATGTCAAATTAAATACTTGTCTTGCACCTTAAATACCTTTAATTTCAAGTAAGTTTACTTTTAATTCTTGTCAATCTTTACTTTTATTGTCAATCTCCTATCTTCCTTTTTTGTTTGATCTTAAATTTTTATGCTTTATTGTTCATGTTCATGTTTTTGAGTTTTTATTAAATTGATTAAAGTGGATTTTGATTATTTTGATTATTATTGTTAGTTCGATTGTTTTGGATTGTTTGTTTATGATTATTAGATGTTTATTGATTAGTTTGATTTAATCTTGTGGTTGATTTTGATTAGTTTTGGTAGATTCGTAGCTCTTTGTTTGCCCCGTGTTCTTCGTTTTCTGTTTCCCAGGTTTATTCCGGATCAAGCCCAGATTATTCCGAGTGAAGGTGTTTGTTGAATATTCCGGATCAGCTGTTTGTTCCGAATCAAGCAAGTTCATTCGGAACATTCCTAAGCAAAGGCATTCATTCGGAATACTTGTATTCCGAATAAAAAGAACTCATTCGGAACATTCCGAGTGAAGAAGCTTATTCGGAACATTCCGAACCAGTGGAAGTTCCGAATCAAGGGGACATTCCGAGTGAAGAAGGGTTGTTCCAGTTATTCCGAATCAAAGGAGTTCATTCGGAACATTCCGAACGAAGGTAGGATTTATTCCGAGTGAAGATTTTATCATTCCGGATCAACACCTTCTTTCGGAAGATTCAAAGTTCCGAATCAAGGTGTGTTCATTCGGAACCTTTTCCGAATCAAGGAGTTTGAGTTCATTCGGAATTTATTCCGAGTCAAGACTTTATTGCGGGTCAGCAAAACATTCCGAACCAAGGCTTATATTTTGAGTGAAGGATTTATTCCGGATAAGTGACATATTCCGAATAAAGAATTTATTCCGGATCAAGGGTTTTGGCTAATATTTCGAGTGAAGAAGAATCATTCCGAACGAAGGTGACATTCCGGATGAGTGATTATTCTGAACGAAGGTTTATTCCGGATGAACTGTTTTCAGGTTCTTTTTAGTTTCTGTTTTTAATTTTTAATTTTCAAGCTTTACTTTTCCCGCCTTTTTCCTTAGTTTCACTTTAAGTTTACTTGCCTTAGATTTATTTTAAGCTTGCCTTATTTTAAGTTTTAGTTGCGTTTTAAGTTTGCCTTAGGATAGGTTTAAGTTTGCGTTATTTACTTTTAGTGCCTTTTAAATTCTCGTCTCGCTTTTAAATTCCTGTCATTTATTTTAAATTAGATTTAGATTTATTTTACCTGCTCTTTACTTTTAAGTTTTGCACTTTTTAATATACTACAACGACACAACTTTTGTTTCCACAAAAGAACGACTGAGTCGCATAGTTAATCCAATTTCAATTCGAAGACACTGTGACGATAACTTTTTACATACAAAATCTCTTGTATTAAATGGATCCGCTGCCGGCTCTTTTCGTAAAGATTAACGGTTTTCTGTGATGTTGGAAATACGTTTTTCCCAATAAAGTCTCGGTCACATCTTAGTTAGCATAGATCACGAGTTATAGACTATTTAGAACTTTGTTTCTTGGAGCGACCTCCCTTAGGGGGAGATTGTTGGAAATACGTTTTACGTATTTATGAAGGATCGGTCGCTCCAACGATAATTATGTAATGGGCTCGTGATCTATTTAATTATTGTATAGTCCATATAGCCCACATGTAGGGTGGGCTATATATAACCCCTCCTAGCATGTTAGGAGGGGGTTGTTGATTCCATTTTACACTTAATCATTTATTCATCTTTCATTTTCTCTCTCTAATTCTCTCCCTTCTCTCCTTTCTCTCTCTTAATCCCTCATCTAATTCCTTCATCTCTTCTTTATTAATCAATCAATCAACCACATAAATCCACCAAATCCATGATATAGAATAGGCCATTAATTTCGTAGACCTTCAATTGGTATCAAGAGCCATGGTTAGTTTGGTTTATTCTTGTTTTATTTCTTTTTGATTTTGGTGGGTTTTGATTTAATCATGCTTAAATCATAAAAAGTTTGTACTTTTTATAAAAAGTTTGTGTTTTTATATGTTAAATCATATCAAATCTTCAAATCTACTTACTTTTTAGATAAAAAAATCACAAATTTTTTTATAAAAATCAAATTTTTCTTATATAAAACCTTAAAAAGTTTGTGTTTATAAAAAAGTTGGTGTTTTTTATAAAAGTTTTTGTTTTTTCTCTTTTTAATTTGGTAGTTTTTTATAAAAAGTTTGTATCAATTTTATCAATTTTATAAATCTCTAAATTTTTATCAAGTTTATCAATTTCTAAATTTTTTTTAGTTTTATCAATTTTATTTTTTTATTTAAATATTTTTTTTTACTCAGTTACGTCCTATTATTGCTTTTTCGTTTATCCGTTTTCTTTTTTGGTCAAGTTTTCAGTTATCAGTTTTTTTTTTTAATCAGTTATCATTTTTCTTTTGGATTTTTCTAAATTTTTTGGTCAAACTACCTATTTGGTCAACTGTCCAAAGTTTCTGGTCCATTGTTTCTGTCCATCTCAGTCCCATCAAATCTGTCATACCCAAAAGTTCCGAATCAAATACAAGAGTTCCGGATGAACAAAAAATGTTCCGGGTGAACAAAACTTCCGAGTGAAGTAAAAGTTCCGGGTGAAGACAAGAAGTTCCGGATGAAGAAAAAACTTCCGAATCAATTTTTTTGAAAAAAAAGTTCCGAATCAAACCCAAACTTCCGAATGAACAAAAAACATCCGAATGAACAAACATCCGAATGAACAAAAAACATCCGAATGAACAAACATCCGAATGAACAAAAAACTTCCGATTCGGAACTCTTCCGAATGAATGAAAAGTTCCGAATGAAGCCCATTCAAACATAACGAAACATTTGTTTTTGTCTCGACTCCAATTTTAAAAATCACTCACACTGACCTCTCGAACTCACACAAAACCCATCAAAACACCAGACTCCCACAACACACCATCGTCAACAGCCTCGACAAGGACTTCAAAAACACCTCTCGACAACACAAAAACACTAAAACCTACAACGCCCACCCTCATCCCGACACCCTCTCGACACTCGAAAACTCTCTCCCTCGACACAAACAAACTCACCCTTGACCAGACCCTCACTCTCGTTTAGAAAACAAACTCATTTAGCAAACATCACCTCGCCCTCGAAACAACCCAACAAAACCGATTCTCAACTCTCGATTCATCAAACCAAACAAACAGACCCACCCTCGGAAATCCCTCGTCTCACCTTTCACCCAATTCACCCCTCTCTCCCCAACAACCCCCTCATATACCCTCGATTATTAACCATCCACTCCCACATCAGACAACCTCGCACCCTCCCTCGACTCACTGCCCCGACTCAAATCACAATCTCACATACCTCTCACAACTCACACACCCATCCTCTCGACCCACCCTCGTTCAAAAACTCTCACCACAAAAACACAGACTCGACAGAAAGACTCAACAGATGAAGAGAGGGACTCAACAAATCAAGATAAACACACCTACCCGAGACCCACATTAAGGATCTTGAAGACACACCTGTTGTTATTCATCCGGCCTCCAAGAAAAGCATATAATTTTTTATTTTTTTATTTTTTTGGTCTATTGATTCAATACAAAACAAGGGGATTTCTGGTTGAGACTTGTGAGTAAGAGATTATCTCTTTGAGTTTGTTTGTGTTTCTGGGTTTAATTGGGAGAGAGAGTGTCAACAGAGAAAGAAGAGGAGACGAATGAAGTTGTGAGAGAGAGAGAGAGTTTAGGTGGGTATTAAATTATGGGACGGAGTAAACAAGAAGAACAGATTTAGAGAAACAAGAAAATGGGGCGGTGATATATTTCTTTTTTTTTTGGGGCCACGTGTTTTGACTGGGCGGAGTAAACAAAGCAGTCAGATTTTTTGGGGTTGAGTTTTTTCTTATTATTTTTTTTTTTTTTTCAATACTGTGCCACGTCTCTTAATTAAGTTACTACGTCTCACGATTATCAAGTTTATTCTTTTATTTATTTATCTTATTTAAGTAACGTTTTTTTTTTTTTTTTTTTTTATATATCCGTTTTTTCTTTTTCGAAAACAAATCACATTTTTTTAAACGTTCTTCTTATCTTTAAACGTTATTTTAGAAAACAAATCATATCACATTTTATTTTCTTATCTTTAAACGTTTTTCTTTTATTTTTTATTTCTCTACTTTTATTTTTCATATCACATTTTTTTTTTAGTTAAATTAAATTTTTTTGTATTTTTGTCACTTTTATATATTAATTTTTGGCAAAACGTGTTGAGGCGGGTATTTTTAAAAGTGTTAACGTGGAAAAATATTTTGTGGCCGGATTTGACGACAAAGTGACGAGTCAAGGTGACGGGTTCTATTTTTAGCGACTACGGATTTTTGATCAGATTTTATTCATAATCTTTTGAGCCGATAACAATTTTTGAGCCGAGTCGTCTTGTTCAAACCCGACAACAACAACAGCCGCATCATTTTTCCTCGATTACCAATGGAATCGTTAAAATCGACACTTAAAGAGGGAGAATCGCATCAAGTGCAAGCCAACGCTAGGGAAAGTGGTATAACTTCATTTCGAATGCTTCAGTATCATCTAGTTAATCTTTCACGGATTCAAGGAGGGAGCGAATTTGTGACAATCTTTGGACAAGATCGTCATATATTCATCGACTCAATTTTCACCACTTTGACCCAACTCGCCGAGGAACTTAACAATAAAAGCTTTAATCACTCTGCATCGGCACTTGCTTATAAGGCTCTTGTGACACAACTCACGCCTTTCCTCCAGTTCAATATCATCAAGTCTGAAAGTTCAATGATTTGCCAATCATTTCTTCGAGATACACATACTGAACTTCGAGTCTTCCGTGATACAATTCTGAAACTAATGACATCAGTCTCGTCTTCGATTTATCAACAATCACAACTTCAGCAAACATATGATAATGGAGTGCAAGAATCAATGCCGCAGATGCAAGAGGAGAATGGTCATATGGTTGACAACTTGGAGCCTAACGATGGCAAGAGCACGGATTCAGAAGGACAACTTGATATCAGTGGCACGTCGGGGAATGTTCACGAGATTTCTCTTGATGACACCTTACCCATTTATGACGAAGAGCCTGCAAACATGGTACAATGTGATGTTGGTTATGATGTATATGCTGATAACATGCCGCATATTGAGCATTCTGAACCTAATTATGACAAACATGGGATGGAAAAGAGTGATAGAAATACCACTTCTGATTCATCCGATGTAAGTCATAATGGGGGAGAGATTGTTCAGAATGCTATAGTACATCATGAAAATTGTATTATAACTGCTTCATTGTCTGCTTCTGATTCCAAGATTAAAGAGCTCGAAACGATCGTAGCTCGGCAATCAAAAGATCTTGAGGATGCCAAACTTGAATTTTCTAAGAAAACGGTCAAATTTGAAACATACTTTGAAAAACTTGAAAAATCAAACGTTGTTCTTGAAAGAAAATTGGATCAAACTGTTTTAGATTCTAAAGCTGAAAAGGATAATCTTTTGAAACAAATTCAACTGCTTGAATCTAAGTTGGCATCCCAAGATAACTTGCTCAAAGAAAATGAAACGTTAAAAGCCCAAGTTCAGGAAAAGGTATTTGCTATAGCTGCGTTGAAAAACGAGTTAAGGAAAACTAGAGAACCTAGTGTGGACACTAAGCTTGAAAAACCATCAATCTTGGGGAAACCGCCTACAAATCAGTTCGTCAGACAACCGATTGTCAGACAACCTACTGCATTTAGATCCGAGCGACCACAATCCTCGAGACCGCGGTTTGCCTCCCAAGTTGATTTGGTTCATCTTATTAGACCAGTCACTCCAGCTACTAGGCCCAATGTGATCACTCCAGCTTTAGCAAGACCAAATCATATGATTGCCTCTAGTTTCCCTAAAAATACCAAGACCACGTCTAGAACTAGTTCAAATGACGTTTGCCATGAATCTGATCTTAGGGAAGCTAAGCAAAAGACACATGTAAGAGATAGGAATTCCAAACCTAGTCAGATGCCTTCTAGTTTACCCAACACTGCTAACCGTAGCATGTCCAATCCTAGGAGCATCAATCAATCGTCTAGGGATTCTAGATCTTACTCGGACATTAAATATGCTACTTGTAAAACATGTAGAAAATGTGTCTTTACGGCAAATCATGATGCTTGTATCAAAAAATTGCTTAATGAGGTGAACTCCCGTGCTAGACTTAAATCCCAGTGGGTCGCTAAAATCAAACCCTTTGGTAAAATGTGGCGCCCCACTGGTAGAACTTTCACTATTGTAGGAAACGAGTGCCCTTTAACTAGGATAGTCTCCGATTCTACTAAGTCTACTAGGGAGGAAACTGATAAAGATGATACTTCACTTACGCCTAAACTTAAGGTTTTCTATAAAAGGAAACGTTTGCCAGCCAAGACTAGTGAATCATCTACTCAGGTCGCCTCTGAAACAAGTAAAGCCAACTGTGAACCCCCATGTGCTTCTATAATTGATATTGCTAACCCACGTCAAAGCATGCAAATTCCTAACGAGATTGCAGGTACCAAAGTTGATGTTCCAAAAGAACGAAGCGGTCCAATCGTTGTGTACCGTTCAACTAAGGACACTCTTAGAGTTTGGTTGCTGAAGAAGCAGATATCAGAGAAACAAATGTCTCAGGGGATTCATGGTTAAGCTGCAAACAAGGACTTACAGTCACATAACAGACTGTAACTCGATCTCCAAAGACAGGAAAGTTCATCCCGATGATGACTTATCCTAAAAACGAGAAATTCATTTTTCTCGGGCATGAGCTTATATCAAAAACATTCCAAGTTTTTAAGCTCATGCATTATGGTTTATCATTAAATATCAGATGGTAACCCGTTCCTCAAATAAAGGAAAGTTTATCGCCGATGATAAACTTATCCTTACAACGAGAAATTAAATTTTCTCGGACACGAGCTTACATTAAAACCATTCAAAGGTTTTAAGCTCGTGTAAATGACTTACAGTTAAATGTCAGACTGTAACTCGAACTTCAAATAAAGGAAAGTTTATCATTAATGATAAACTTATCCTCATAACGAGAAATTCAATTTTCTCGGTCATGAGCTTGTCTTAAAACATTCGAAGTTTTAAGCTCAGAAAGGAAAGTGTATCTTTTAAATAAGAGAACTTTTCTTCATAACGAGAAATTAACCTTTCTCGGTCATGAGCTTTCCGTTAAAACAGTCAAAGTTTTCAAGTTCATGAAAAACGACTTCTAAGTAAATGTCAGCTTAGGACTCGTCCTTCAGATAAAAGGAAAGTTTATCGCCGATGGTAACTTATCCTTAACAACGGGAAGTTCACAACTTCTCGGACTTGAGCTCGCTTTTAAGATATTCAACATCTTAAGCTCAAGTAATTGTTTTTTCAAAACTTTGAACACAATTTTTCGAGAATTTCTCAAAAGGTTGTTCTAAATCTTTCAAAATTGTGTGTTCAAAAACGTTTTGATAAAACGAGCATGTCTTCTGGAATCGATAATATTTACGAACCTAGAAATGTCATTCAATAATGACACGGGGTTGTAAATAAAGTTCGAGCAGAAGTTCAAATGTTTTTAAAACATGCTCAAAATGGTTTGCTATTATTTCAGATAGCAACCCGCTTTTCATAATCAAGTCAAGCATTTCACCGGAAAGCTTTGACTCAACAACGGGAATTAATCTTCTCGAGGACGTGACGAGGTGACCAACATTCGTGAACAAGAACCATGTGAATCTCTCATATGATGTTCTCCATCATTCAGGTCCAACCTCGTTAATTGCTAATCTTGTGAATTCATTATCATATATGATCTTTGCACGTAATAAATACCTTACACTTGTGTTTAAAAGGTATTTATTTTACGTTTCAAGTACACCCTCATTAATTTGAGGGGGAGCTTGTTAAATTCATGAAGATAATTGGACTTGCATTTTTCTTCCCAAATTTTCTTAAAATGCTATTAAATCAATTGATATTAAAAACATCGATTGGGTTAATATTTTTAATATGGGGGAGAAAATGTGATTTAATATGGGATATGATCAATCATGAATGGTTTGACTTAACGTGTTAGCTCATCCCGACATGTGCGAAATGTTTTCGAATATCGTAGCATATGTTAAGGGGGAGCAAAATGGATTTGCACTTCAAAATGGATTTCATGGTGACATACACTTACCCAAAACATCTCTATTCACGACGGTGAAGATTGTGGTGACATAAGGATGGTAGGATAGGTTAAAGTCCAATGATTTCTCTAGAACCGGAGGAATCTTCCCAAGGACATTCCATAGCTAGAAATAGTAGTCCTTAGGAACGATGGAGAAAGATTGTGAACGTAGCTGAATGCCGACCAAGTACTTAAGTTAGCACTGGAACAATCACAACAAGGTGCTAGTGATGACGTATTGGTAAGCATTGAAGGGGTTGAAGAATGAAAAAGAAATGTAAAGATAAAGGGTGTAAAGAAAGAAGCCCTCCTTACAACTTTAGGCAGAAACCGGGTCAATACATATGCTATTGAGGTCATTTTTGCTAATGATTCTCGATATTGAAGAAAGACGTCATGGACCCAGTGATGCAATGCACAACCCTTCCCAGCTAACTCAAATATCTCTCAAAAGGTATTTGTTTTAATCACACGGAGATCAACACATTATCTATTGATTTATTCACTCCGAATAAATTGGTATTGAAAAGGTGGCACTCCTCTCCAGCCTCCGATCACTAAAAATCCAAAATGCACGATCGAGTCTAGAGCCATTTGAGATCATCATATATCTCATTAGGACACACTTTCATATTCCTTGCTTCTTCACACACTGTGAAAAGTAAGAAAGATCTTAAGAGTCCTACGCAAAATCTTCATGATCTTGCCTGAACATCCGAATAATACGAAAGTATTTACAATGAAGATGGAAATCCTTCTTGAGCGAACATCAAAAAGCTCATGGTAGGTGACTTGGCGATTCTTTATGAATCAAACTTGTGATAACTGGAAAGCAACAGTGGTTTAATTCTTAAATGAATTTAAACACGTTCCAGGCCTCTACGCAATATCTTAATGATCTTGCCAGAACATTCAGAGTAATACTATTAAGTATTTACTGTGACGAATGGAAATCCTTCTAGTGTTAACATCAAACAGCACTTGGTAGGTAACTTGCAAGATTCTTTATGAATCAAGCTAGTGACAACTGGAAAGCAACGATGGTGCGGTTCTTAATTGAACTTCACTTGTTCCAGGAACATGAATTGACGGCTTCAAATCATGCGGATAATATTATCCAAATGATCCACTCTTTACGTTCGCAGTCAGCTTTGGACGGTCGAGTAAAGAGAACGGGTTTACCCGCGAAATCTTGTCAAGGAGGTTCTTTATTGAAACTACCTGCCACAAGTACGATATTTAATATCGTCCAACGGTTTTCACCGACCGGAGGTAAATTGCTACCGAATTAGTATGAAATGTTCAAGGCCATTTCATCCGTGTATATTGTTTTGTTGCTAACTGTCTTATGCAGCGTAACAAGAAGGTGGCATTGCGGTGTACAAACCAGAAGAAGTCGTCACCACATGCTTATACTACATACAACTAGTACTTCAACAAATTCAAGAAAGCCTGAAGGTCAAGTCTTCCGCTGTATCAAACTCTGAAGCTTTCAAGAATTTAAAAGTATAAGTATGTGGAACATGAAGTCACAAAGAGGCAAATATCACAAGTGAAGAATGCACAAGGTCAAGGCAAGGAAACATGCTCAAGACTAAAGTCAAAGATCACATCAAGCACTTTCACAAGAACAAGATCGAAGACTCAAGCATAGATGCTAGGTTTAAGATTTTGTAAAAAGATGTGACCTCCCTTAGGGGGAGATTGTTGGAAATACGTTTTTCCCAATAAAGTCTCGGTCACATCTTAGTTAGCATAGATCACGAGTTATAGACTATTTAGAACTTTGTTTCTTGGAGCGACCTCCCTTAGGGGGAGATTGTTGGAAATACGTTTTACGTATTTATGAAGGATCGGTCGCTCCAACGATAATTATGTAATGGGCTCGTGATCTATTTAATTATTGTATAGTCCATATAGCCCACATGTAGGGTGGGCTATATATAACCCCTCCTAGCATGTTAGGAGGGGGTTGTTGATTCCATTTTACACTTAATCATTTATTCATCTTTCACTTTCTCTCTCTAATTCTCTCCCTTCTCTCCTTTCTCTCTCTTAATCCCTCATCTAATTCCTTCATCTCTTCTTTATTAATCAATCAATCAACCACATAAATCCACCAAATCGATGATATAGAATAGGCCATTAATTTCGTAGACCTTCATGTGAGATACGCGTTGCTTTTTGGGATCCGTTCACTCGTGAGCGTTATTTTCTTGCTTAAAAAAATTTCAAAAAACCATAAAAATTAAAAATTTTAAAAATCCATAAAAATTAAAAATTTCAAAAATCCAAAAAGATTTTATTTTTATCTTTATAGTGTATATATATTCTCTTTGTGTTTGGTATTGTTTTCTTTTGCTTTCGTAGGTGTATGCGTACTAGATCTTCTACTTATCAAGAGCCCGAAACTCGAGAAGATTTAGATATGGTAGGTGTGAACAACAACAATAATCCACCGCACCTCAACAATAACAACAACAATGTTCTTCCACAGCCCGATCTTCGGACAATGGAGGAGCTTTGTCAACCTACCATGTTTGGACGAGGAGGACCGATTGCGCCGATGCAAATCACGGCTCCAGAGTTTTCTTTGAAGCATCACATGATCCAGCAAGTGCAAACTAATCCTTTTCGAGGAATGCCTGATGATGATGCCAACAAACACCTCGACAAATTCATTACTATCACTCAGAGCATGAAGTTGCCCGGTGCCACAATGGATGTTCTTCGCCTACAACTCTTTCCACATACTTTATCACACCACGCCGAGAAATGGTTTGATCGTCTCCCGAAGAATTCCATTCATACTTGGGATGACATGACTCAACGCTTTTTGTCGCGCTACTTTCCACCATACATGGTCACGAGCCTTCGCAATCAAATCAGCGGTTTCATGCAAGAACCTGACGAATCTTTCTTTGATGCTTGGGAAAGATATAATGTCTTGATCGATCGTTGTCCAAACCACAACATGCTCCCTGTGACCTTAATTGATACTTTCTACAACGGTTTGACTTTTCGTGATCGTGATACGATTAATGCAGCCGCTGGTGGCACATTTATGAAAAGGAGACCCGAGGAGTGTAGAGAGCTTATTGAGAACATGACTAGTCATCATAAAAACTGGGATTCCTCTGCTTCTTCAAGGAACAACCCGAGAGTGAATGTTTCTTCTACTTCAGCAAACCCCGACATGACCGAATTCACCCGCATGATGGCAGAAATGAACAAAAATATCTTGCTTCTCGCTACAAACCAACAACAAATTAAAGCGGTAGCCAATCCTTGTGAGACATGCGATGGTCCTCACTCATACACCGATTGTCCTTCTACTCAAGGAAATCCGAAAAATGTGTATGCGGCTTATGGTAATTATTCACCGGAAAATTACCAAGCCCGACCTCAAGGGGATGGAAATTTGCTGAGTTACCGGTCCAACAACTATCTTTCACCCGGTTTTTCTCCTCAAAACCAAAACCTCAACAACAACTATAATAAAAGCAACCAAATCCCACCTAGAGCTTCTAATCCTTATCACCCACCCGCTCAACAAACCCCACCCATCAATCAAGATGTTGAAGCTTTGATGAGAACCCAAGGTGAGCAAATCAAGAACCTACAAAGCCAAATTATCAATTTGAAAGGGGATATCACCAATCAAGGGAATGACATTAGATCCGAGCTTCGAGATAATATACAATCCTCCTTCAGAAATCAAACGAATGATTTAAAGAATATGCTGGCTAGTTTCTTGCCCACCACTCAACCTTCTACTTCGAGTTCTCTACCTTCAAACACCGTCACCAATCCGCGAGCGAATGTGAGTGCTATTACTACCCGTAGTGGAGTTACTTTAGTAGTACCACCTATCCCACCCCCATCATCTACACCTCCTCCACTACCATTTATCCCTACTACTCCTACACCTAGTATTAGTACACCATTACCGTCTCCGCCTCGTCATGACGATGTACCCAAGAAGAAACCTTCAACATCTCAACCTTCACCTGCTACACCTCCACCACCCAACCCCAGCATTCCTTACCCTTCTCGACTCAACAAGGCCAAACTCCACACCAAGGATGACATTCAAGTGTCGAATTATTTGAAGATGATCTCTCAAATGAATTTCAATATTAGCCTTGTTGAAGCACTTGTCCACATGCCGAAATTTGTCTAAGCATTCAAGGAATTGCTAAACAAGAAGGAGAAGCTGATTGAGCTCGCCAACACACGCTTAAATGAAAACTGTTCTTGTAGTTATTCTTAAAGAACTTCCGGAAAAACTTGGAGATCCCGGTCGTTTTGTGTTGCCTTGCATTTTTAACAAAACCGAAGAATTTACTGCCCTAGCTGATCTCGAGGCCAGTATTAATCTGATGCCTTTAAGTTTTGGAAAGCACTATCATTACCCGACCTTACTCCAACAAAGATGACCCTAGAGCTTGCAAATCGCACTCTCGCTTACTGATAAGTGTGAAAACACTCATCAATTATGATCCAAATACCACTAAAAACACAGTCAAATACATTATTTTAACTTTAAAATATCAGAATTATGCGTTTATTTGTGTTTCATGTGTTTTCAGGTAAAGTAGATGCATTTTGGAGCAAAGACACGTTTTAAGGGATTTATTTGAAGAAAAGACGAAGAAAAGGTCAAAAGAGCTTTCAAGGACTTTATTTGCCAAGTTTTCAAAGATCGAGGGCTTAAATTGCAATTTCTGAAGACACGAAGGATGAAAAATAGATTTGCTAGAAAGTTTAAACACATTTGGGAAAGTAACAAAGATGATGGACCAAATGGCAATTTAAAAGAAATTTAATGAGGAGTTAATATCTACTTGGTCAATGACCAAGACCGGTCAACACAAACACACCCAACTCGCGTCTTCTTCATTCCTTCAAGAGAGAGAAAACTGGTTATTCATCTTTCCATCTCCAAACCTGCAAACCTATATCATGGACGATCCAAGGTGAATCAATTGAAGATCATAACTACAAAAATAATCCTTTCCTTCTCCTCTACAAGATGGTGCTATTCAATTAGATCAAGAGCAAAGAACGAAGAAACCCCCAATTATGGATTGAAGATGAAGAACGAGCTAACCTCGTATTAAACACGTGGCAATTACTCATTGGCTAGAACACGTCGAAGCTACATCAACACCTCCTCTCTCAACGGCTATATATAGAAGACGGAGCTCTCATTTGCATTCGGTTAGCTTAGGTGTAGATTACACTTAGTTAGTTAGAATAGATAGTTAGCTTTATGATTTTTAGTTAAGTTTTCAGATAAAAGTTTGTTTAGAATCTGTTAATTAGTTAATCAGTTTGTAACCGTTTTTCTTATTCACCATTAATGGAAGATCTTAGCTTTTCATTTTTTCTATCTTTTTAATCTTGATAATCGCAAGTTCATTCAAATTTCTGTCTTTCTTTGATGATCTTGTTCTCGAGATATTATTGTAGATAGATGAATTATGATAACTCTTAGCTTTCTGTTACTGTTCCCATTTTTTTAGTTACATTTTAGTCAGGAAGTTGCTTATGGTTTAAACATCTTTTCAGTTTTGGTGAATAGTGTTTTTCAGTGTTAGTTTCGGCTTTACATTCAGACTAAGTTTGTTAAGCTTGAAAATAGTGTGTTAGTTTCTGTTTCTCCTATGATAAATTGAGTTCAGTTTTTTTACAAGCTTTTCATAATCTGAATTTTCAAGCATCTTTTCTTCTCTACTGATATTGCTGATATGATAAGTTCTATATAGAGTTTAAGCATAGTTCTTTAATTCAGCATAGCTTTCAAATCAGTTGACGAAATTAGTTAAGAATTCAGTTGAGTAGAAGATCAATTTCTATAACATTTTCAGTCAATATGTTTGGTTTTGCTTATGCAAGAAGTGAATATTAGTGGCATTAAAGTAGCAGATCAGATAGTATTCGTTTAGGAGATTTGTGTAGATCGAATTCTCTTTTGCAGGTTTCAATTGTCAAGAAGTCAAGTTTTACATTCAGCAGATTCAGTTCCGTAAGCGGTGATTGGTTTCGGTGTATGATCAGTCTAGGGGTACATTAGCAGAAAGATTAGCAAAGCGAGCTCAGCGCTCCGCTTCACGTCAAAGGACTTGGCCTGGATGTAATTGGTTAAGCTCGTTTAGTTTCTACGTTCATTAGAGTAATCTGCTAATTCACATTCGTAGTGTAAAGATTGCTTATTAGTTCGATTTAAATGTTCAATAACTGCCTTTGCTACTCATATGTTTTAGATTCTTTTGAAATTCTGCATAGTTTACATGTTCGATTTACATGTTCGACTTATATGTTTTAGATTCTGCTTTGCTACTCATATGTTTTAGATTGTTTACTGAATTTGTATTATCTGTATGTGGAGGAATCATTTTGGTTCAAGAAATAGTAAAAGTCAATTTTAGTCCTTCATTTAGATACTTCTCATTTCAGTTACAGTCCTCAGTTAGAGAAATCTGTTAAATCAAGTTCATTTTTAGTACTCACCGTTATTTTCCTGTTGGATCAGTTTCAGTTCATTTCTTTTGGGCCAAATTGCTTATGGGCTGTTGCAAAGTTTTTTGGTTTGGATTCAAATAACGAGATTTTGAATTGGATATTAGTTAAAATTTCATCTGTGCATTTTATTTTTAGGATTGTAATTTTGGTTTTACAAATTATCTTTTAGATTTTATATTTTGTGTTTTCTATTTTGAATTTTGTATTTTTCATTAGGAGTATAAATTTGTATTTTTCTTTCATTCTATATTTTGTGCATTTAAATGTCGTACTTGCAATGTGTTTTGTAGATTAGTACATATACGTAACTAGATAGTATTTTTACATTTTTTACGTGCTATTTGCCAAGTAGAAATAGAATACCAAACAAGTCTTTTAACCAAAAACAATCAAGTCTTTTCTTAAAAACGTTATATCAATTCGAATCGAGCTGAGAAGACAAAACTACACTAAAAACGAAATATTAAATGGCGCCGCTGCCGGTTCTTTTCGTGAAGATTAACGATTTCGAGTGAGACGATTGGATTTTGGGATCCGTTCACTTTGTGAACGTTATTTTTACGTATTATAAATCAAAAACATAAAAAATCAAAAAGATAAAAATAAAAAAATAAAAATAAAAAACCACAAAGTCAATTCTTTTCCTAAAGAATTGAACCAAAAAAAATAAAAAATCCAAAAAGTAATGTTTTTCCTAAAAGATTACACCCAAAAATATATATTATATCGTTTTCATCGCTTTTTACGTAGATATAGTATTTTTCTTAAAAAACAAATAAATACAAAAATATTTTTTATATATTATTATATGTAAATACGTATACATATACGAACAACCAATAAACATATCTTCCATAAGTATTGCCGAGGCAATACACCGTGTTGAGGGGCGTTCCGGTCCTTGACACGCGTATCGATCCAATTTAATTAAGCAAGAATAGATAAATACTTCCAATTGGCAATAATTCGAAGAATACAAACTACAAAGTGAATAGATAGGCGACGTGCTATAAAATGCCGTCTAAGGGTTAATAGGTACTTAAGTGCTTCGCGCCACCTAACCCCCCGTTCACTAGTGCGTATTCTACGAAGGAAGGCTTTATTGGGGGTCTTGCACCCAAGTAGTAATTATATATATACTTTCTTGTGGATATTTTATATCGAACCTCGAGGGAGATAATCTCTTCTCCTTCAAAAGTCGACCGAGGGCTACTCCCTCATTCCTCGTGTTTACTTACACGTGTACTCGCACACGTGTAAACATACCACCTTTGGTGTATTACTTCCTTCCCCGAGGAAGCTTTTAAACGTCATTATACTTGTATATACATTCGGCCGCCTTGTTACACATGGATACTCGTTCCATGTTGGAGATTTTGCAACAACAATCCGCCAACGCTAATTATTCGCCTTGTTCGACTTGTGGTGGTCCACACGATACTTATTTATGTGATCAAAATAATGGTTATTATGGGGAGGGATATGCTTATAATGGAACCGAGAACCCTAATTTTCAACCTAACACTCAAATGGACTACACTTGTAATGACTATATGGGATATTCCGGTTTTTCATCACAACCTCCACCATCATTTCATGATCAAACCTTTAATGTGCCATACCAAAACCAAGGATTTTCCAATTATGAAGGTTTTCAGAATAATGATAATTTTCAAGGCTATAATCAAGAAACCTTTCATAATCAAGGATTTTCAAATAATGAAGGCTTTCAAAATGATGAAAATTTCCCATGCTATAATCAAGATACTTTTCAAAATCAAGGATTTTCACATTATGAGGGTTTTCAAAATGAAGGAAATTTTCAAGGTTACAATCATGATAACTTTCATAATCAAGACTCTTTTCAAACCTATAATTCACCTAATTATGGAAATCCACCTCCACCCTATTCTTCGACTTATTCATGTGAGTTATGTGGAAAAGAACCCCATTATGGTTATGATTGTCGACCAAGGGATCCGCCTTCTTATGCTCTTAGTGATCTCGATGAGCTTTCTTTTATACTCGAGCAACGAGGAAGAGACAATGGATATAGATTAAAGGCTTTTAAACGTATGAGAGAGATGAGCCTCGAGGAAATGAAAGAAGAAACTCGGTGGTTAAGGGAGGAAATTAAGTCTCTTGAGGATGATGTAAGGAACAAGCGGTTTAATAATAAGAAATTTGGTGATATGTATAGTGAATCGGTGAACGATTCCTCTCGGTTCCTGAAGGGAAATTTAGATGATTTACTCTTTAAGATTGATAAAGAAGAGGAAGAAGAACGATATTTTGCTAATCGTGCTCGTTTGCTTAGACAATGCTTATATGACGATGATTACTATCCTTCGAGTTGTATGACACTTAATGATGACACACCTTCATCACCTTTACCTCACGTGGCACCCACCGACTCTTTAACCATGGGGGACGAGCCTCTTAGCACTCATACAAATACCGATTTGGATGAATTAACCGTTTCTTGTGTTGAGAACCTTATCCCAATCCAAAGAGAGTTTGAGGGTATTTCCATTGAACCATGTGATGAGCCTTCTATTGATACTTCTCCTCATGATCATATTGAGATTTCATCCCATGTTGACTTTCATGCTACTACTAGTGATTTTGGTGATTTCGATCTTGATGAATTGTTCAAAGAAAGGGATAATGAGATTGAGGAAGAGTTTATGCAAGATATAGAGGATGATGATTGTGATTCTAGTGAGGCATCTTATGATATATTATCCGAGGACTTTTCATGTCAAGATGACCTTCCTAATTTGGATGATGATGTTGATCATATAGAAGAAGTGGAAGATGTTCATATTCGTGAGGTTTTATCAAACGTCTATAATCTTATCTCTTCGATTGAAGCTTTGAATGAAAACCATAATGATGAGTCCATAGAAGAAGAACCTTTCATTGATATTTCTTCACCGGTTTTTGAGGTTGCACCTATTGACTTTCATGATGATATCATCCCTTTGAGTGATTCTCTCAATACACCTTCTTTTGAGCCTTCTATTCCCACCCTTCCACCCTTGAAGTTGGTTATTGATGAAGATCCTATACTCTTAGAGATTGATCCTTTTTCACCTATGGCACCTTTAGAACCCAAAACCTTTGATATGGATTCTCATATGGATATTGATGACACCATAGAGGCTTATCTTGCTAATATTGATATTGAGGTTGATGATAGTGATTCTAATTGGGAAGAGGAGATTCGTCTTAGTGAGAGCTTGCTTTTTGGGAACATAGAGATTACACCTCATTCACAAGACACTATTCATTTTGATCCTCATTTTTCTATGCCTTCTATGGAAGATTACCCACCTTTTGATGATGATGAGCCTAACATGGACATAATTGTTATGAATGTTTTGATACCTACACCTTCATATTCTCATGATGCTTTGATCACTAAGGGGGAATCTTATATGATTGATACGAGTTCATCTTCTTATTTTCCCATGAAGGGAAAGGTTTTTGATCCTGGGATACATAAATTTGAGACACCTTGGTTTTCATCTACTTCACTTAAGAGTGTGCCTTCGATTGATATGGACTTCTTGTATGAGCTTACTTTGGTGATGTTACCTATTTTGGAGTTGTTCGAATGTCGAGATGGAAATTATGTATTTGATCCTGGAGTGCTTCATATATGAGAGCTTTCGTATGTTGGACAAACTTGAGACACGTTGGACCGTTCCATTTATCGAGGCAGATATTGTAGATCTTATAGTAAATGGCAACGTGCTAAGTTTGATTGTATCATGTGAGACGAGCTTCAAAGTGGATATTCTTTATTCTCCATGATGGTTTCCCCAAGGACAACTTAATTCGGGGCCGAGTCGAGCTAGCGACTTAGGGTTAAAAAAACTCAAGCATTGAATAACTAGGTTAGAAAACGTAGAGTAGATTTTCAATAGGTTAGGTTTAATTAAAAGGATGTTATAGTAGAGTTGAAGTGGAGGGGTGCCCTTCTTCGTCTTTTGGTGTTTGTTTCAAGGGTTGCTCTCTCACATTTCATGCTTGGAGCTTATGGAGGAGGCCCGTGTATCTGGTTCACTTCAATTAGTTTTTGCTATTGTGATATTAAACACTTGTGCTTAAAATGAATACCCTTTAGTTGTCTCTTCCTTAACTTGGGTTAAGCAAAGTAATCAATGTCATAAGTGTAGGGGAGTCCACTCCAATGCTCTTAAACATTGAGGACAATGTTTATCTTAAGTGTAGGGGAGACTTCTATCGAAGTGACCTTACCTAGACCATTGCCTTAACTTCATGATAAATGGAAAATTAATTTTTCAAACATTTTTCAAATTTTTGATCTACTTTGGCCAACAAAAATATGCATTCATGATTTTTGCATCATTCATTTTTCATATGCATATCACATTTGCATTGTATATATATTTCTTCTTTTGTTTTTCATCAAAAATATATAAAAAGAAAAAAATATAATAAAACATGGTTTTAACAAGTTTAGACTTCTTTGACATATTAGGCCCGCCATGGATATTTTGACTCAACCCGAGTTTGCTTATCCTAGCACTCTCTAGCTAGTATCCTTAACCATGTAGTCCTTCATTGGTCTATTAGGCTAAGCTTCCACCAATTTCATTCTTTGAAATTTTAAATTTGTGGAGAATGGGAAATGATAGAGTTGAAGCAAGTGTAAAAGGGCTAGATAGACTTCATGGCAATTACTTGTGGTTAAACCCTTCTCTTCTTGACCTCTATTTTCTTCGCTTGTATATAATTGTTAATAAATAATCAAGTACGGTTTTAATTGGTTTGTAATCTCTTATGCATTTTTGGCTAATCATTTATGGTTGATATGAGTACGTCTTAAGATTCTAAGTTAGCACGTTTTATGTGTACTAGACTTATGTCATGCTCCATATTTAGCGGGTGTTTTTCCTTTTCTTCTTTGCAAATTTCTTGGTGAGGAATAAAGAAAAATAAGAGCGGCTTATGAAAAAAAAATGAGTGGCTAGAAAAAAGAAAAAGAAAGAAAAAGAAAAAGAAAAAAAAATGCAAGACTCCCAAGAGGGGCAGTGTGGTGTTAATTATAGTGACTATTGAGTTCCAATATTACCTTGACGGGTTGCGGGGATTCAATAGATTGCTCCAATCCAATATTACCTTGACGGGTTGCGGGGTTGAAGATCCAAAATCTCAAAAAGATGCGGATGTAAATTATTGCGTGAGTTTATTTTCTTTTCCTTAGCGAGTGTGTAGCTACTTATGAAAGCATGACATGAGGATTTTACACATAAGGCGAATGACTTATTACTCTTAATACGGACTTATATTAATTGTGAGCGGTTTTTCAAGTAATGGATGAGAAGATTACTTAGGATTAAAACCGTGCTTCCTTATTTTTGGATTTTACACTTCTTATACTTCACACTTGAATAAATGACAAATTTGCCCACAAGCAATTTGCTCAAATAATAACCGGTTCCACATTTAATTGTCATGAATAAGTTGATGCACTTTTTACTTGTGAATGCAATGATCCCATTTTTAAGCTTGGTATGGGGAAAGTGAAACTTGAGGGTGATAAATGTCCATGGTATCCAAGCCCTAATCCAAGTCATTGAATTCTTTATGAGTTATTTCCATCAAAACCATTTCAATAAAAATCAAAAATATATAAATAGAATTGTTTTCTTTGCATTGCATTGTAAATATTCAAAACCATTCATCATATAGCATAGTATCGTTATTAAATCATAAAATGGCCAAGGTTGGTTAATTATGAGAAAAGTGTAACTTGGTGCTTTAAAATGCTGCATTGCATGAGGACATGGCAATGGTCAAGTGGAGGGGAGTTGATAAGTGTGAAAACACTCATCAATTATGATCCAAATACCACTAAAAACACAGTCAAATACATTATTTTAACTTTAAAATATCAGAATTATGCGTGTATTTGTGTTTCATGTGTTTTCAGGTAAAGTAGATGCATTTTGGAGCAAAGACACGTTTTAAGGGATTTATTTGAAGAAAAGACGAAGAAAAGGTCAAAAGAGCTTTCAAGGACTTTATTTGCCAAGTTTTCAAAGATCGAGGGCTTAAATTGCAATTTCTGAAGACACGAAGGATGAAAAATAGATTTGCTAGAAAGTTTAAACACATTTGGGAAAGTAACAAAGATGATGGACCAAATGGCAATTTAAAAGAAATTTAATGAGGAGTTAATATCTACTTGGTCAATGACCAAGACCGGTCAACACAAACACACCCAACTCGCGTCTTCTTCATTCCTTCAAGAGAGAGAAAACTGGTTATTCATCTTTCCATCTCCAAACCTGCAAACCTATATCATGGACGATCCAAGGTGAATCAATTGAAGATCATAACTACAAAAATAATCCTTTCCTTCTCCTCTACAAGATGGTGCTATTCAATTAGATCAAGAGCAAAGAACGAAGAAACCCCCAATTATGGATTGAAGATGAAGAACGAGCTAACCTCGTATTAAACACGTGGCAATTACTCATTGGCTAGAACACGTCGAAGCTACATCAACACCTCCTCTCTCAACGGCTATATATAGAAGACGGAGCTCTCATTTGCATTCGGTTAGCTTAGGTGTAGATTACACTTAGTTAGTTAGAATAGATAGTTAGCTTTATGATTTTTAGTTAAGTTTTCAGATAAAAGTTTGTTTAGAATCTGTTAATTAGTTAATCAGTTTGTAACCGTTTTTCTTATTCACCATTAATGGAAGATCTTAGCTTTTCATTTTTTCTATCTTTTTAATCTTGATAATCGCAAGTTCATTCAAATTTCTGTCTTTCTTTGATGATCTTGTTCTCGAGATATTATTGTAGATAGATGAATGATGATAACTCTTAGCTTTCTGTTACTGTTCCCATTTTTTTAGTTACATTTTAGTCAGGAAGTTGCTTATGGTTTAAACATCTTTTCAGTTTTGGTGAATAGTGTTTTTCAGTGTTAGTTTCGGCTTTACATTCAGACTAAGTTTGTTAAGCTTGAAAATAGTGTGTTAGTTTCTGTTTCTCCTATGATAAATTGAGTTCAGTTTTTTTTACAAGCTTTTCATAATCTGAATTTTCAAGCATCTTTTCTTCTCTACTGATATTGCCGATATGATAAGTTCTATATAGAGTTTAAGCATAGTTCTTGAATTCAGCATAGCTTTCAAATCAGTTGACGAAATTAGTTAAGAATTCAGTTGAGTAGAAGATCAATTTCTATAACATTTTCAGTCAATATGTTTGGTTTTGCTTATGCAAGAAGTGAATATTAGTGGCATTAAAGTAGCAGATCAGATAGTATTCGTTTAGGAGATTTGTGTAGAGCGAATTCTCTTTTGCAGGTTTCAATTGTCAAGAAGTCAAGTTTTACATTCAGCAGATTCAGTTCCGTAAGCGGTGATTGGTTTCGGTGTATGATCAGTCTAGGGGTACATTAGCAGAAAGATTAGCAAAGCGAGCTCAGCGCTCCGCTTCACGTCAAAGGACTTGGCCTGGATGTAATTGGTTAAGCTCGTTTAGTTTCTACGTTCATTAGAGTAATCTGCTAATTCACATTCGTAGTGTAAAGATTGCTTATTAGTTCGATTTAAATGTTCAATAACTGCCTTTGCTACTCATATGTTTTAGATTCTTTTGAAATTCTGCATAGTTTACATGTTCGATTTACATGTTCGACTTATATGTTTTAGATTCTGCTTTGCTACTCATATGTTTTAGATTGTTTACTGAATTTGTATTATCTGTATGTGGAGGAATCATTTTGGTTCAAGAAATAGTAAAAGTCAATTTTAGTCCTTCATTTAGATACTTCTCATTTCAGTTACAGTCCTCAGTTAGAGAAATCTGTTAAATCAAGTTCATTTTTAGTCCTCACCGTTATTTTCCTGTTGGATCAGTTTCAGTTCATTTCTTTTGGGCCAAATTGCTTATGGGCTGTTGCAAAGTTTTTTGGTTTGGATTCAAATAACGAGATTTTGAATTGGATATTAGTTAAAATTTCATCTGTGCATTTTATTTTTAGGATTGTAATTTTGGTTTTACAAATTATCTTTTAGATTTTATATTTTGTGTTTTCTATTTTGAATTTTGTATTTTTCATTAGGAGTATAAATTTGTATTTTTCTTTCATTCTATATTTTGTGCATTTAAATGTCGTACTTGCAATGTGTTTTGTAGATTAGTACATATACGTAACTAGATAGTATTTTTACATTTTTTACGTGCTATTTGCCAAGTAGAAATAGAATACCAAACAAGTCTTTTAACCAAAAACAATCAAGTCTTTTCTTAAAAACGTTATATCAATTCGAATCGAGCCGAGAAGACAAAACTACACTAAAAACGAAATATTACTTACCCCGTTGGTATTGCCGAAGATGTGTTCATTAAAGTTGGCACCTTCACTTTTCCGGTCGACTTTGTTGTTGTTGATTATGAAATGGACCCTCGTATTCCTTTAATACTTGGTCCGCCATTCTTGAGAACCGGACGAGCTTTAGTTGATGTTGCCGAAGGTGAATTAATCTTAAGAGTCGGGGATGATGCACAAGTTTTTGAAATGGGGAAGCTTACAAGCAAATCCTTTGGACGAGAATCAGCGAATATGATTAATGTGCTTGATGATTTTGTCGTCTACAACAATCCTCTATTCGAGTCTTGCAATGATAATTCACTTTTTCAAGATGATGTGAATGATTCTCTCTCCAATTTGGAACCGTCACCCATATATGATTCTCCACCGATCTTTGATGCTTATGATGATGATTCTAGCTCAAATTTGGATGATTATGATGATTTTACTTCCGAGTATCCCGACATGCCCACTTATGATGATTTTGATGAGGCCGATACTCTTTCGAGTGATTCTTCTCATGATGAAGATCCTCCGCCTACCATGCTTAATCCTACTTTGGATGATTCCTCATTTGAGGAAGACTTCTCTACTTTTCTGAATACATACTTCCCTCATGAGAGTGATGCTCCTCCTTTAGACTTTGATGATTATGGTCTTGATCCTACTTTGGATTTGAAGAAAATTCTTTCAAAGGAGACACAACCGGACGACACCAACATCCGCAGCACGTATGATTTGACACCTCTTTGTCCACCTTCTGAGGACGAGGTTCTGCATTTTTTTCGCGGATCATCTTCAAATTCTGCTGAGCCTGAGTGCTATTTTCCCCTAAAGGAAAAGGTTTTCGACCCCAGTATCGATATTCTTCAGCCATCTCAGTATCCGTCTGATGAAATAAAAGGAAAATTTTTTGGACCTTTTGAAGATATGCTTGCACCTCTTCACCCTTGCTCCCACCGTGCTCCATCTTTGCTTAAGGGAACTGATGTGTCGTGGATAGTATAGGTGATAATTAGATACGTTATATGGTAAATTAGAAAATTACCTTTAGGAAAAAGTAATAGTCCAATAATACCAATGACGAATTCAATTAAACACGTGAGTGAGTCGAGTTCGTTGTACACGAAGATCTTATGAATTTGAGACGTTTTGCTTTGATATGGACAATCGATTTGAATTGGTTCTCGGTTTTTAAACTACAATTAAATCTACAAATTTTAAACTATTTAAAATTAACCTAAATTGCATGAATCGTAAACCCCGGCTAATTAAAATACTTAATTACTTAAAAAACTTACTTACTAGAAAATTAACACTATTTAAAATTTAAACTGTTTTAATTATCTATAGAAATATAATCTATTTAATAATCTAAAACTTTTAATCTATTTAAAAAAAATCTATTTAAGCTTTTAAAACCAATTTACTTTATCACAAATTTCTTAAAAACAAATCTAATTTTAAAACTATTTTTATTTAATATTTAAAATCTAATTATAAAAATTAACTAATTAAACTTTTAAATAAAAACATTTTTTATCTATTTTATTTATTATTTTTTTTTATTTTTTTTATATCTGAAATATAATATCTACTATTTATTTAATCTAGGAATTATTTATTACAAACTTTAATCAAAAATTTATATAAGCAAATCGTGACTTAGAAAAGTAAATATAAACAAATACTACCACAATTTAACTCACTATATAAACAAATACTACCACTTGGCCATAAACTCGATAAATGATATAATCCTCTAAAGTCGAGTTCGGTTTTGGCTTCCTCAATCTTTTTCTTCAAACTCGTGCCGGTTATTGCCGGTTTTCGCGAACTTGGTACCTACACACATAAAAACAAGAAACAAGCATATCCAAGGCATATTTGATATAAATCATGCAATATCTCAATGTTTTAAGCTACAAATGATATGAGTAATTAAGCTCATATCAAATTCCCCCATGCTAAGCAATTGCCGTGTCCTCACGCAATGATAAAATAAAACTATATCTACACCATTATTCAACTTTTGACATTTTATTTTGTAAAATCACTTTAAGGATCATAAAAACACAAATAGATTCATCGTCCCCGACTTTTCACTTTTCCATGCCAAGTGCAAAAACAAGATCATTGTTATTATAAGTTGGTAGACTAACACGAACTCATGTGGGCTAATTAATCACTTAGACTCCCTTATTCCTAGGTGTATCTCTTATATTTTATTGTTGTCTTTAATGATCACGAGGATGCATTGTTGACTTATTTCGATAATTTATTAGGCCGAAAATAAAGTGAACGATTTAATCAATAGTTAGCTAAAGGATAAAATCTTTTAAAACTGCTTCTCGGGACTTCATAAAGTTCATATCTTGGCATAACTTGTTTCGCGATTTGAGACCTTTCTCGGATCGATATTTGGCAGTGACTTAATACTTCCAACCTTGAGAGACGTTCTCGAAATAATGGTCTTCTCTTCATAATATTTCTTCACTTGAAGTTTTGAGAGATTCATACTTGGACCACGACTTCTTCATTTTTCTCCAATCTTTACTTGGGATTTTGATATACAACGATCCGCCTCCTTTTTGGACTTGGCTTCATTTATCCTCATACCTTATTTTGGTCTTTTTGGATAGACTTCTCCATGACTTTTTGGGAGTATTTTGCTTTTCGTCGTGTGTCTCGATCCTTCATATTGATTTTTGATAAATGAAACTTCACATCACTTGAGATCTTTAGCAATAAAACATAGCCCTCATGTCTTGTTAGGACCTTTTTGGACTCGCCAATCTTCGCATCCCGCTTCAATAAGTTATGCCTTGGCTATGAACTCTAATCCTTACCGAGCAACTTTTAAACGATCTTGGGCTAGAAGCTAAGTAACTTTTCAAATCGTTCAACATTATTTATTGCAATTAAATTTATTAACAAGCGATGGGAGAATAGGCTCATAATTAACTCACATAAATTCCCGAAAGAATACCGAACTTATAATTGGCTCTATCATCTCTTGTTCTCCATCAATGGATACTTAGCCTATTAAATCAAAGTTTTGGGTTTTCAAGTCATCTATAGGATCTTGCATCTTCTTATACTTTTGCAAGTTTTAGAATTTGCGTTTTAAAGTTCCCTTGATAAACGAATTTCTAGGATCAATTATAGGAGCTTGCGAAAAGTTCTTGTTCTTAACTCGTATGAATTAAGACCTTCGCGTTTTAAAGCTCCCTATATAATAGCCTAGCAAAACTTAATTCAAATACGTTAAGGAAAAGCTAAGGTTAAAAACCGAGTCGAGTCAAAACTATTCTTATTGAAATCCTACATTCGTGTCAAAAACACTTATTTTATTTATTAAAACTTAAAAATAACACAAAAAAATTAAAATTTTATTGAAAAATGAGAAAAACAATACGTTTGGACACGACAAAAGCAATAACAAGCGATTATATCGATTGACTCTCCCATGCTAAAACCAAACATTGTCCTCAATGTTTCTTAGCTCAAGAGTGACACCCCCTTGCTAAGACACGAAGAGTCTAATGCAAACTCCTAGCATGGAAAGAGTACGCAAATCTATAAGCCGTTTATTAAGTATGCCTCAAGATAAAACGTTAGTCGATAAAAATCAAGGGATAAAAAGTGTGCCCCTTTGGCATTCAAAGAATGGAAGATCAAGTGGACCGGCAAAAACCGAACACGAGAGTCTTCAAATAATAGGGTCATACCTAAGATCACAACACAACAAATCACGAACACAAGCTTGAAAGATCAAGCCTTATTAGGTGTTAGAAAATAGAAAGAAGATAGAAAGACTCGTTTTTGTTAACCGAGTCATGAGCTCGACTCGATCCCCGCATTCATTGGTCCTTAGGGAAAATGGTGAAAACTGGCATATTGGAGTAAAATCCAACATAAAGCGCGATGCCGGGGTCAAAGATCTCATCCTCGTTGTCGGATGACAAACGAAAGGATAAAACTCCAACACAAATCTCTAATAAGAGATGGTAGTCACAAACAATCGTATGGATGTAGCATGCTCCACGAGATAAACTCGCACCAATATGATTAAAAAGTCTTTCAATTATTGCATCGGTGAAAGGCCGAGATTTCCCTAAATCAAAGATTCTGGGATCAAATACCTCGTCCTCAGTGGAGAAAGGAATAGACAACAAGGTGTCGTCCCCCCATGCTAATCCTAAGTCATATGAAGCACATAATAATGGTGGGATAAAAGTCTCAACCATGGTGGTTTCAACTTGAATGACTTTGTTGACCTTTTCACTCTTTTGAATGTGAATAAAGGGGTCATGGTACTCAAAACGAGTCGCATGAAAAACCCGCACATTAAGATCAAAGCGAGTGGGAAGGACAATTGGAGCAAAAGTGATTTCTCCCTCCGGGTCAACATTGTCCTCATCATAAATCGGGTGATCAAACCAAGAGTCTCCATCACCGTCATTAGACTCTTCCTCAAATTCCGAAGGAATGTCTATATAAAGAAACTCATCAACCTCCTTCATAAGAAGATCATCATCACAAAGGTTGTGAGATGTAGGAGGTATGATGCTCTCGAAATCCTCTTGAAACAACGGATTATTGTTCAATGAAACTTCAAATAGAGGATTTGAGTAAGTCACGAAAGTGTCGTCATCCTTGTCATCACAAGACATATCCGACAAAGTATCGAGTGTGTCACATTCCGATACAAGATCATCATTCTCATTAGAAGGCAATTCATCGGCGAATTCCTCGAGAATGGTAGGTAAAACACAAGAATCACGTTCGATCCCGAGATCGGAAACGTCTTCACTTCCCCGTGGAAGTGGATCAAGAATAGCAAAAAGTTCATCGATGAACTTATCACATGAATAGTCACTAACCTCACTCGGTGTGAAGCTAGGAATCAAAGGCTCTTCAATGGAAGATTGTGCCTTAGGAACATCAACATGATCCTTAAAAGAGAGTGAAAATGAGTCCATTTTCAAAGATTGTTCAATTAAAGCAATGTCACTCTCGGGATCAAAATTCTCATTAACAAACTCACTAGCATCGAATGGCTCACTCAAGTAATCATCAATTTGTTTTTCAATCTTAGCACTATCATCCTCGTGTGGAGTGAGTGTAGATGAGGAAAGGTTACAACATGTTTCAACAAAGCAAGCTTCTTCATTTGATTTTAACTTCCCTTTATCACAATTAGAAGTTTCCAAAATTGGAAAAACACCTTTATCAAAAAGAGCTTTTTTATCATTTTCAATTGTTTCAACAAGTTTAACACTTTCAACTTTCTTAGGAGCAAATCTTGGAATCTTTTCCGGTTTAAAAACAATGCTTTTATCTCCATAAAACAATTTAATTTCCTCTTTCCTCATATCAACTAAAACATTGGCCGTGCACAAAAATGGTCGTCCTAAAATAATTGGCACACGAGGATTGGTCTCATAATCGACTATAGCAAAATCGGCTAAGTACAAGAAGTTTCCCACTTTCATTATGACATTTTCCGCTATACCAACCGGTCGAGTGGTGGTTCCATTAGCAAGCTCAATGATCATACGAGTGGAACTAAGAGGTGCATAATCAATGGTCTTCCAAAGGGCTAGGGGCATGATGTTTATGCTAGCTCCTAGATCGGCTAGGCCTTTGCAAACCCCAAACTCATTGAAAACACAAGGTATCAAGAATTGACCCGGATCTTTATACTTCTCGGGGAAGAAATCAAAGAAAACCGAGGTACTAATCACATTCAAAGTAGCCTTAGTAACTTCTAGGAAAGTTTCCTTAGGTGGAGGCTTAAACTCAATCACTTCAACTTCATCTAAATTCTCACAATCATCATAAACGGTTATGGCCTTAAGCTCTCCCTTCGGGTTAGGAATGGTATTACTAGGTAAGCAACCCGAAGACGATGACGGTTTAGACATGAATCCCTCAAACATAGAAAGCAATTTATTTTGACCTTGTTCCAAACTTTGTTGCATACGATTATGACTTTGCTCTAATCTTTGCTCAAAACGGTTTTGGTTTTGTTCAAGTCTTTGTTGATTAAGCTTAATCTTATTATTTTACCCTTTAATCGTATTTTGAAAATCGAGTCTCAAAGTATTAATTGCCCTTGAATGTTATTTTGAAAAGCTTTCATATTTGCCTCATTCGATTTAATGTAGCTTGACAAATCATTTTGATTATTCCCTTGAAAACCTTGATTGTTTTGATTAGCATTAAACCCATTTCCTTGATTAAAATTCCCTTGATTACCACGGTTAAAATTATTCCCATTGTTTCCATTGTTGTACCTATTTTGAACCGGTGGAAAACCCGGTGGAGCAACATGATTTTGACGAGGAACTTGACCGTTGGAGCCATAAGTTCCCGTCGCGGCAAAAGCACTAGCTTGAGCAAACCCCGTGTTTAAACAAGCATAATTAGGATGTGCTCCACCACATGATACACAAACATTCTCAACCATATTAATCGATCCATGAGGATTCTTCCTAATCTCATTCAACAAAGTCGCAAATCCACTATCAATCTTAGAGTCCAATCTAGAAATCTCGGGATTAGATGAATTCACATTGGAAACAACCGGTGTGTTTCGTGAATATTGTGCTCTAGACTTATCCTCAATTATTCTCCACGCGTCTCTCGGAGTTTTTCTTAAAAGATTACCACCCGTGGCGGCATTTAAAGAATCTTGTTCAATCATATTAAGCCCATTATAAAAAGTATTTATTTGATACAATTCCGAGAAACCGTGGTGTGGACATTGTCTCAACAAATCCTTAAATCTTTCCCAAGCAACCCCAAACGATTCATGCACTTTTTGTTCAAATCTAGTGATCTCATTTTTAAAGTGTGTTGTCTTGGAAGGTGGAAAGAAATAATTCATAAACTTAGACACTAAATCATCCCAAGTTAAAATCGAACCCGGTGGTTCTTTTTCATACCAAAGCTTAGCATTACCCTCGAGCGAGTACGGAAAAAGCATGAGCTTAATCACATCATTCGACACATCTCTAAACTTGAGAGTCGAGGTAATTCGATTAAAATTCCGTATGTGAGAATGCGGGCTATCGGTCTCATTGCCACGAAATTGGTCGGCACGAATGAGCGATAAAAGACCCGTCTTAATCTCAAAATGATCCGCCAAAATAGCCGGCACAACGATTGCTTCCCCATACCCTTCGGTGGGTGCACGGAGCAATTCCTCCATTGTTCGGTTATCGGCCATCTCTACAACAATAGGTGGAAGCTCGGGTTCCACTATTCGTTGTTGACGATTTCTATTTCTACGAGGAATATTTTCAAGCCTATTAAAATCAATCACAAGACGAGAAGAACGTAATTGCATACACTACAAAGACGAGAATTTAGAGGATTGAAGAAAAGAAATTAGACAAGAAAGAAGATTATTTTTGGTATTTTATTTGGTATTGCTCAATCAATAATGATCGATAAAAAACAAGGAATAAGGATAACTACTATGGAAGTAAATTACCCTCGGTCGACTTTGAAACGATAGGTGAAAACCTAAACGTCTCGAGGTTCAATAAGTAAACAACAAAAAATAAGATTTATTACTACTTGAGTCGGCAAACCAATAATAGGTTCTCCCTCTCAATATACGCACAAGCAAGCGGGGAAACGAGGTGGTACAAAGCACTTAAAAACCTTTTTCCTTAGACGGCCTTTTATAGCACGTCGCCTTATACCCACCTTATAGTTTGTATAAATCGAGTTCAAACTTCTTATTAGTATTTATCTATTTTGCCTTTATTTTTTTTTGGGTTCGAATACAATAGCTAGGTGATGAAATCCCAACTAAGGCTTATTTGAAAAGTATTTAAAATTATTGTTCTACGTAATACAATATATTATTCACAAAAAACGAGAAAAACGATACATACTATATAATAGAAAAATAACAAAACTTTCTGAGGACGGAAAGGGTCTTCAAATCCACGATCAACAAATCTCCACAAAAGACGAATCGTACACAAGATCCCCGGCAGCGGCGCCAAAATTTTTGATGTGTCGTGGATAGTATAGGTGATAATTAGATACGTTATAGGGTAAATTAGAAAATTACCTTTAGGAAAAAGTAATAGTCCAATAATACCAATGACGAATTCAATTAAACACGTGAGTGAGTCAAGTTCGTTGTACACGAAGATCTTATGAATTTGAGACGTTTTGCTTTGATGTGGACAATCGATTTGAATTAGTTCTCGGTTTTTAAACTACAATTAAATCTACAAATTTTAAACTATTTAAAATTAACCTAAAGTGCATGAATCGTAAACCCCGCCTAATTAAAATACTTAATTACTTAAAAAACTTACTTACTAGAAAATTAACACTATTTAAAATTTAAACTATTTTAATTATCTATAGAAATATAATCTATTTAATAATCTAAAACTTTTAATCTATTTAAAAAAAAATCTATTTAAGCTTTTAAAACCAATTTACTTTATCACAAATTTCTTAAAAACAAATCTAACTTAAAAACTATTTTTATTTAATATTTAAAATCTAATTATAAAAATTAACTAATTAAACTTTTAAATAAAAACATTTTTTATCTATTTTATTTACTATTTTTTTTTTAATTTTTTTTTTATATCTAAAATATAATATCTACTATTTATTTAATCTAGGAATTATTTATTACAAAATTTAATCAAAAATTTATATAAGCAAATCGTGACTTAGAAAAGTAAATACAAACAAATACTGCCACAATTTAACTCACTATATTAAATGACAGAAGGGGAATTAAAATCAAAAGAGCCTTTGGCTCAGCTGGTAACTCGTTGGACAATCAAACAATGGGTCTCGAGTTCGAGTCCCATGAGCAACATAATTATTGGAATTAATTTCTTTTGACAGTTTGACAAAATCAGTCACAGGAGTGACTAGTTGTGAGCTTATTATGGTTAAGCTGTTAAGGATACAACTTTTTGAGCTTATCAGGTAAATTGAACCTGATAAGTGAATTACTAGAACAAAATAAAAGAACTAGCAAAAATTAAAACAAACAGATTATTAAAACAAAATATTCAGCAGTTCATTCATTCAAACAAACAGAAGAAAAATAACAATCTAAACATTCGAAATATACTCAGCAAGCTAGCAAATCCAACCTCACATTATCATAACATAAAGCAATACTCGACAGTAACAAATCATCGACAGTAACACAAGTAAACGAATAAACAATATCAATAACACGAGAACAATACCAATTATTCATAACAGCAAGAGCAATCAATAATACCAAATCAGTTATTCAGATTAATCTAGCAGTCCAAAAGCCTTCTAAAAGTATAAGCATAAAAACGTATTAAAATTCAACCGAATCATCAAAACATCAAATCTCATATTACAAACATCACAGAAACCAGTAAAAATCTAACAAGCAAAATCTCACATACTCAAAACTAAATCAGTAGACATCATGCAGTTTAAAGCTAATCAGATAAATCAACCTTCATATAAATCAACTCAGTTATTAGCTAAAATTCAACATGAAAGCAAAATTGAAACTCACCTTTTGATGAACCCATTGGGAAGAAGGTGTGCGCTGAGCAACCTTAAGATCCGTAAACAGAAACCATCATACCACCATTAACCATTATCCGAAACACCATTTGTACCACCAAACGAAGCATAATTATTTTTGTTTAATTTCCCCAGTAGGAAAAATTAAATAGATCCTTTTTTACTTTTAATGATAAAAATAAAGCTATCAATTAGCTTATTATTACCATAACAAATATTATACTTTTGAAGCAGTAATAAGATTAACTTGTAAAAAGCAGTAAAGAGAAAGTAAAACGATGCACCAATTGAAAGAACTGACTGATTTTATTAATAACTAAATTCAATACAAGATTTGTAAAAGAAATACAATATTAATCCTACCACTAATTTAACAGCATAATATTAAAGAAAAAGTAAAGGATGAAATTACACAAGAAATTGGGGGTTTTTATAGCCTCCCCAATGGCTTGTTGGTGCGAATATTCGGATCTTCAATGGATATTCCTTATTATTCTCAGCCTTTGATCTTGATTTCCTTATTCTCTCTCCTATTGGATGGCTGTGATGATACAAAATAGCACACGGATCGCCAACGTGGAATCCGTGTGCTAGTTGTGTTTCTTCTTTGGCTTTTGATTGGCTGGATTAGAGATGTGAGGTGTTGCATCCACTAAGATTAGGCCACGTAGCTCTCTTATTCCAATCCTTCTCTTCCTTAACCATGGGGGTTTTATTCCCCTTGGTTTGAATTACTTGAAATAATAAAAAGCCCTATGTAAAAAGAACTTTTTACCAACTAGGGTTTTTTGAACAGTGGGTTTATTCACTGGTTTTGGGAGAAAAAGTTTGGGGAAGAAGAAACACATAGTTTCTAACGAAAGGATTTTTAATGAGAGAAATAAATGAAAACGTGAGGTGGGGGCGGTTTTATTTAAGTGAGTGGATAATGACGTGTTTGTGGACAACGAATGGATGGGAGTGTGTGAATAAAAAGAATTGTAAGATTTACGTTTTATATCAAACGTATAAACATGTTAAACCCTAGGCCCATCATGATCTATTTCATTCTATTTCTTTTCAATCTTGGACAGTTGGGCCTTTAGCCCAATATCATTCATCCGAACAATAGTTCTCCATTTTTGGGCCAATGTCTTGGGCTTTTTCAACTTAACACAAACCAACTTGAAAATTAAATGGGCTTTTGAGCCCATTTACCCCATTGTGGGCCCCACTTGGCCATAAACTCGATAAATGATATAATCCTCTAAAGTCGAGTTCGGTTTTGGCTTCCTCGATCTTTTATTTCAAACTCGTGCCGGTTATTGCCGGTTTTCGCGAACTTGGTACCTACACACATGAAAACAAGAAACAAGCATATCCAAGGCATATTTGATATAAATCATGCAATATCTCAATGTTTTAAGCTACAAATGATATGAGTAATTAAGCTCATATCAGGAACCTTGCCTACTCTTCTTTGGCTTGCCTTGTTCGCCTTAAGCTTGTGCTATTTGATGGACGGAAACTATGTCTTTGATCCCGGTGGATATGTTTCATGCTTCTTCCTTTGATAATCAAGGTTGAGTCAGGCTCACGACTCGGTGAACAAAAATCAAGCGCTTCTTGGGAGGCAACCCATGTATCTATCCTTTAGCTATTTATATCCTAAGTGCAGGGGAGACCCGTTGGTGTTTGCTATTTCCTCTCTTCTCATATTCAGGGATTCGAGCGCTCAATAATCCACTCTTGATGATTTTTGACGACCCGCGATTCCGTGTTCCCATCTTCCCGGTTCTATCCTAAACTCTTTTCGATTCACTATTTTATATATTCCAATATTAAAACAGGAATCTCGTTAGTTGTCTTTTCCTTAGCAAGATTTAAACAACGTGCATAATGTCCTAAGTGTAGGGGAGTTTACTCCCACATGCTTGTACATTGAGGACAATGTTTATATTAAGTGTAGGGGGGACTTCTATCGAAGTTAAGTGGCCTTTTCCTTGTATGTGTCCTCATTTTAACCGGAAAATCAATTTTTCGACATTTTTCAAAATTTTTGATCTATTTTGGCCTATTAGTTTTTCCTTTTGTATAGTTATTTTCTTTCTTTACTAGAATAAATTTTAATAAAGTGGTTTTAATTTTCAAACGTTGTGAATCTTTTGACTCAACCCGAGTTTACTTATCTAAGTTTACTCTAGCTATTATCCTTAACGTGTTTAAGTCAAGTTTTGCTAGGCTTTTATATAGGGAGCTATAAAACGCGAAAGTCTTAACTCTCACGGGTTAAGAACAAGAACTTTTCGCAAGTTCCTATAATTGTTCCTAGAGAGTTGTTTATCAAGGGAACTTTAAAATACGATTTCTAAACTTGAAAAAGTCTAAGAATTTGCAAGATCCTATAGATGACTCGAAAACCCAAAACTTTGATTTAATAGGCTAAGCATCCACAAGTCTCATTCTTTGAGATTTTAAACTGTGGAAAACGAGAGATGATAGAGTCAATTATAAGTTTGGTATTCTTTCGTGAATTTATGTGAGTTAATTATAAGCCTATTCTCCCATCGCTTGCTAATAATTTTATCTGCAATAAATAAGGTTGTACGATTTGAAAAGTTACTTAGCTTCTAGCCCAAGATCGTTTAAAAGTTGCTCGGTATAGATTAGAGTTCATAGCCAAGGCATAACTTATTGAAGCGGGATGCGAAGATTGTCGAGTCCGAAAAGGCCCTAACAAGGCATGAGGGCTACATTTTGTTGCTAAAGATCCCAAGTGATGTGAAGAATCATTTATCAAAGATCAATATAAAGGATCGAGACACACGACGAAAAGCAAAAACTCCCCAAAAGTCATGGAGAAGTCTATCCGAAAAGGCCCTAACAAGGCATGAGGGCGAAATAGATCCAAGTCCAAAAAGGAGGCGGATCGTTGTATATGAAAATCCCAAATAAAGATTGGAGAAAAATGAAGAAGTCGTGGTCCTATTATGAAGAAAAGACCATTATTTCATGAACGTCTCTCAAGATTTGAAGTATGAAGTCGCTGCCAAATATCGGTCCGAGAAAGGTCTCAAATCGCGAAGCGAGTTATGCCAAGATATGAACTTTATGAGGTCCCGAGAAGCAGTTTTAAAAGATTTTGTCCTTTAGCTAACTATTGATTAAATCGTCCTACTTTATTTTCAGCCTAAATAACTATCGAAATAAGTCAACAATGCATCCTCGTGATCATTCAAGACAACAATAAAATATAAGAGATACACCTAGGAATAAGGGAGTCTAAGTAAATAATTGGCTCACATGAGTTCGTGTTAGTTTTCTAACTTATAATAACAATGATCTCGTTTTTAAGCTTGGTTTGGAGAAAGTGAAAAATTGAGGATGATGATCATTCATGACATTTCCAAAACCCTAAGGTATGTTTTTGATTTCTTTACTTGTTTTATTTTCTATCTCTTTAATAAAGGCCAAGATGGATTGATTATGATGGAAAATGTAATCGTGCTTTGTAACTAATGCATTGCATGAGGACATTGCAATGGTCAAGTGTAGGGGATTTGATAGGTGTGTAAACCCCCATCCTTTTTACCACTTAACTACAATAATAACCGAGCCAAAACGTGTATTTTATGTCGTAAATGTCGGAATTATGCGTGTTTTGTGTTTTTGTTGTGATTTAGGATGAAAATGGGAAAAGGGGAGAAAACACGGGCATTCGCGGGCTTTTATCGAAGAAAAAGACAAAAGACGAAGTCAAGAAATCAAGAGTGCAAAAAGAACGGAAGTCCAAGACCAATTCTGAAGATTTATCAAAGAAAAAGTCAAAAGACGGAAGTTTACTAAAAGCCGAAGAACTCAAGTCTAATTTATTGAAGAATTACAAGACGAGTTTAAAGAAATCCCGAGACAAAGTCGTTAAAGTCAAAAGATTAAGAAGACAAGGACTTAATCATGCAATTAAGGAAAGAAGAAAGAGGGGAGGAAGCTTCCTAAACACCTCCCTAATCTCCCCTATAAATAGATCATTAGTGTTTTCATTTTATTTTGTTGGCTAGAGTGACACTAGTTCTTCCATCTTTAATTTTGTGCACATTTAATTTTCATGTCAATTTAAATACTTGTCTTGCACCTTAAATACCTTTACTTTCAAGTAAGTTTCCTTTTAATTCTTGTCAATCTTTACTTTTATTGTCAATCTCCTATCTTCCTTTCTTGTTTGATCTTAAATTTTTATGCTTTATTGTTCATGTTCATGTTTTTGAGTTTTTATTAAATTGATTAAAGTGGGTTTTGATTATTTTGATTATTATTGTTAGTTTGATTGTTTTGGATTGTTTGTTTATGATTAGTAGATGTTTATTGATTAGTTTGATTTAATCTTGTGGTTGATTCTGATTAGTTTTGGTAGATTCGTAGCTCTTTGTTTGCCCCGTGTTCTTCGTTTTCTGTTTCCCAGGTTTATTCCGGATCAAGCCCAGATTATTCCGAGTGAAGGTGTTTGTTGAATATTCCGGATCAGCTGTTTGTTCCGAATCAAGCAAGTTCATTCGGAACATTCCTAAGCAAAGGCATTCATTCAGAATACTTGTATTCCGAATAAAAAGAACTCATTCGGAACATTCCGAGTGAAGAAGCTTATTCGGAACATTCCGAACCAGTGGAAGTTCCGAATCAAGGGAACATTCCGAGTGAAGAAGGGTTGTTCCAGTTATTCCGAATCAAAGGAGTTCATTCGGAACATTCCGAACGAAGGTAGGATTTATTCCGAGTGAAGCTTTTATCATTCCGGATCAACACCTTCATTCGGAAGATTCAAAGTTCCGAATCAAGGTGTGTTCATTCGGAACCTTTTCCGAATCAAGGAGTTTGAGTTCATTCGGAATTTATTCCGAGTCAAGACTTTATTCCGGGTCAGCAAAACATTCCGAACCAAGGCTTATATTCTGAGTGAAGGATTTATTCCGGATAAGTGACATATTCCGAATAAAGAATTTATTCCGGATCAAGGGTTTTGGCTAATATTCCGAGTGAAGAAGAATCATTCTGAACGAAGGTGACATTCCGGATGAGTGATTATTCCGAATGAAGGTTTATTTCGGATGAGCTGTTTTCAGGTTCTTTTTAGTTTCTGTTTTTAATTTTTAATTTTCAAGCTTTACTTTTCCCGCATTTTTCCTTAGTTGCAATTTAAGTTTACTTGCCTTAGATTTATTTTAAGCTTGCCTTAGTTTAAGTTTTAGTTGCGTTTTAAGTTTGCGTTAGGATAGGTTTAAGTTTTCGTTATTTACTTTTAGTGCCTTTTAAATTCTCGTCTCGCTTTTAAATTCCTGTCATTTATTTTAAATTAGATTTAGATTTATTTTACCTGCTCTTTACTTTAAAGTTTTGCACTTTTTAATATACTACAACGACACAACTTTTGTTTCCACCAAAGAACGACTGAGTCGCATAGTTAATCTATTTTTCAATTCGAAGAGACTGTAACGATAACTTTTTACATACAAAATCTCTTGTATTACAAACACTCATCAAACACACAATTATTATTTATTGTACAAAGATGTAGCATAGAAAACTATCAAACAAACACATTGCTTAAAAAAAAAGTGTGCCGCATAATATAATATGTACGGAGGTTTTACTACGATAGAAAACACTCTTTATTTTTAGTTTTCCAGATTTTATTAATTAAAATATATATTAACTAGTTACAAACAAACACATAAATGAAACCGAAGTAAAAAGCTAAATAAGAAAAACTATTTTTTTCTTTTTTTATAGTTTTATTATTATTTCTACTACTATTAGTACTATTTTATATTTAGCTAGATTCAAGTTACCTTTACAATACGGTTCAAGTAGGAATGGTCCACTTTCAAACGTTGAGGATACGGTATTTTCGGTATATACTCCAAAAATGGATATTCTTTTGGTTTGACCACATAAAAATCCTTTTTAGTTGTTTTGAATGGTTTACTTTTTTCGATTTTATTGTTAACGATGACAGGAGGTGGCGGATATTTTTGGGTTTTCGATGGGTCTTTGGACTTTTCACTCCTCGTGAATACGACATTCACGTGCTCAACTTGAGCAGATGGTGGAGGAGATGAGTTAGTCCTAATGGTTTGTTCAAAAGAGACATCAGTTTGAGACTTCAACAACTCACTAAATTTCATTTTCATGTTTTCGAATAGAGTTTGGAAGTTCTTTTCATTTTTCTTCATTTTAAAACTCATAATGTTAACGGTCTCCTTCACAAAATTATTTGCAACTCTTTGACTATCCAAAAATTTAGTGATTGTTCTTTCGAGATCGATTTCTGATTGAGGTCGAGATTGATGAGAATACTAATCATGAGAATTTCATTTTTCACAACCATCTAGGTGATTTAATTCACAATGTTCACACATCGGCGTGTCATCGTTCATTCGATTTTTAGAAGCGAGATTACATTCGAGATCGTTATATCTTTCACGCATCTCATGCAGTTCTTCTTTAAATATTTGGAAATGAGAGTCCATTTTAGCTTCAAGAGCTTCTAACTTCTCCATTAATCGAGAGTTATTAATGCTACTTTCATCGGCGAAAGAGGTAGATTTTCGATTATTTTTGTTTCGAGACTTTTTGGGCCAATAAAGTTCGAAAAGAACTTTGTCCTCGAGAAATTGAAAAGCTTGTTTTAGAGTTTTGTAGAGGAAGATTCCTCCAGCAGTTCCATCAAGGATTGCTTGAGTGGACTTGTCTAAACCATGATAAAATATTTGAATAATATCTCTTTTGTTTATACCATGCGCATGGAATTTTCGAAGCATATTCTTTAGTCGTAACCACGCTTCGGTTAGACTTCCACATGTGGTTTGAGAGAAATTTCTGATTTGAGTAAAAGACGTTCAAATTACGAAGGTGGAAATAATCTATATAAATGCTCTTCTCATTTGTTCCCACGATGTTATAGAATCTTCATTAAGTTTATCGAACCAGATTTTAGCATCATCGGCTAAGGATAGTGGAAACATCAAAAGTTTGATAACTTCACTTTGAGTTCCACCATATTTGAACATGTCGCAGATAGCGAGAAATTCACGAATGTGGTCATGCATATCGGCCCACAAATGAGAATCAATTTTGTTCTCTTGAACCATTTTTATGTGAGTAGTGTTAATAACAAAGTTGTCATCAACACCGGTTCGAACAATGGCGGAGTTAGGAGTCGGTGCTATGGTACTAGCACTATTCCACAAGGGTTGATCATCGGGATCGATAATAATTATATGTTCGGGTGGATTGGGTTGGGTTTCGACATCCTCTTCATTATATCTGTAATGACAAATTCATTGTTAGATGGATTTTGGGTTGAAAATTTGGGTGATTTGATTTGAAGGAATTCTTTTGGGACCGTTTGAAATTCATAACTCCACGTTATTTTATTTAACTTAAATGATAAATTTACAAGTTCTTTTCCCCAAGATCGAGGATTTAAACAAACGTTCAAAATTTTGCAAAAAGACATTTTATATATTTTTTATTATTATTTTATTTTATTTTATTTATTTATAATCATATATATATAATTATATATATATACATATATATATATATATATATATATATATATATATATATATATATATATATATATATATATATATATATATATATATATATATATATATATATATATATATATATATATATATATATATATATTGAGATTTATAAAAGGATAAGAAAGATAAATAAAAACGAAAGCATAACTAATATTTTTGGTGTTTTTTTTATGATAAACTATATATTTACAAATTCACAAGGCATATAATCAAATAAGTATAAATTTAAATGATCACAAAGCCAAAAGAGCAGCTGGGTGGGTTTTTGAAAAGCGTTGAACTTAATCAGTTAAGAAATACGTTTCGAAAATTTTCCAGAAAGTGCGGCGCACATTGCTACATGTGCGGCGTACTTACAAGTTCTCTAGAAAACCGGCGCACAATCGAAAAGTGCATCGTACTTAGAAATCCTACAGAAAGTGCGACGCACAAATGAAATGTGCGGCGTACTTTCTGCAGATTTTAGGACAGAAAGGTTTGAGATCGCCAGAAATCTCTACGGCGATAGTTTATTTTTTTAAAGGAAGTATCTCAGAAAGTTTCAACAAGTAACGAAAACAATCCCCGGCAGCGGCGCCAAAAACTTGATGTGTGTTCGCAAGTCTTAAATTTATATTACTAGATTATTATCAAACAAGGGACTAAAAACACAACACGGGCCAGTATACCCTTTCGTGTATAGTATAGTCTAAACGTATGTCCAGGTCGATCCACGGATTGTTGTTAACAAGTTAAAACAATTATCTTTAGATTGTTACAAGTTCTAAAGATTTAAGCTTCTAACAATGATTTAAAGGTGCGTTTGGTTAAGGCTAGAACATAGAAAAGATAGATAGGAAGGATGAATATAAGTACATAAACAATGTAAGACAACATGTCGATTACTAGTCGTACATGCAACATCTAATCAATTTAACAAGACATCCTTCTACATATCATGTCATACCAAAAGCATTAAGTATGGTTTATGCTTGATTTCAATAATTCAAGCACTAAATAAAATTATACAAGAGTCGTTATGTATTTCATTCCACCAATCGCGACAAAGGCTGATACCAAGATTCATTTACTAGACGACATGGAATCCATTCATTCATATAAGTACTAGTTATAATCATGAATAAACCAAATACATAACAATGACCAAACATAATAGTATTGAGTACAAGAACAAATCAACCACGCTTATAATCACGAACCAGGGAGAAAGTGCGTCGCAGAAACGTAATTCGATTAATTATAATTGTGTTATTATGATCTTGTTAAATCGCTTCCACTATATGTGCTTTGATCTCGTTTAGGGTTTTATATAATTGTTATGATGTTAATAAACCTTCAGTGCAATCGAGAGCCGTTTTAAGGTAATCTTTGGTGCTTAGAATGAAGCACTTGCTTCCAAACACCTTAAAATATTCTAGAGAGGGTTTTTTACCTTTAAGAAACTCATAGGGGATCTTTCCTAGAAAAGGTCAAATAAGAATTCGCTTGAGAACATAGGTCGATGTGTCCACGACATTGCACCAAAACTTTTGAGGCAAATATTGCTCGTTTAACACGGTCCTACTCATCTCTTGGAAAGTCCTATTCTTCCTTTAGACTACCCCCATTTGATTGTGGAGTTCGAGGAGCCAAAAAGTTATGGGTAATACCATGAGCTTCACAAAAGGCACCAAATTGCACTTCATTATCAAATTTCCTACCATGATCCGTCCTAATAGACACCATTTTACATCCTAGTTTATTTTGGATTTTCCGACTAAAGATTTTGAAATGATCGAAAGCTTCATTCTTATTAGCCAAAAATCTAGGCCAAGTGAATCTAGAATAGTCATCAACTATCACTAGGGTATAAAGGTTACCTCCATTATTCCGTATGGCGGAAGGTCCAAAGAGATCCATATGTAGATCTCTAGGCACCGAGGTCAAAACCAAATTCTTGGCTTTGTGACTAGAGTGAACTTGCTTCCCAATTTTGAAAGCATCACAAAAGTGACTATCAAACTTGATATTGGGGATATGTCTTACCAACTCCTTAGAGACTAAAGATTGGATTAAACGCATATTAGCGTTACCTAATAACCTATGCCAAAGAGTAAAACTTTCATCTAAAGTCGCTAGACATATGTTGTCTTTAGACTTCTACTAACCTTCATGACATAAAGCCCATGCTTTCTAACACCTTTTCGAATAATCTTTCTATCTTTTACGGTTTCAAAATCATGTTCGGAAAAGATGACTTTACACTTACTGTCACAGATTTGACATATACTTAGTAAATTAAAACCTAAGTAATCTACATGTTCAACATTTTCAATGGTCATGGAGTCAAGAGAAACCGTACATTTGCCAATGATGTTACCATGTAGTTTACTAGCGAAAGTGGCATTACCTTCCTTGTATGCTTCTTAAGTAGAGAATAAACTTCGATTTCCCGCCATGTGTTTAGAACAACCACTATCCTTAATCTACTCGTCGGGCTCTAAATCAATCCCCAAGCATATCTAGGTAACAACACACAAGATCAAACATTTGGTCCCTAATATTTCATGTGTTGTCAAAATTTGAAATCGAAGCAGAAACGGCCTAAAAAGTTTATAGGAAAATTAAATTTTACTTTGAATTTTCCTCCCAAATATCCTTTTTTCATTAATTAATCTGATGTTGAGTCCAAGTCCAAACCGCTGGTGAAAACCAAAATTGTTGTTGTTCATAGTATGAAGCGATGTTGATGATATACTCGGAACCGCCGTTATACTACTAAAATACTCAACCACTGAAAAGTCAAATCGATGTTTATTAATTTTTTTGGCATAAATTCATTTACCTAGAAAAACCGATATAGTAGCTCGCAGTCTTATTCAAACCGCTGAGGCTGGGTGAACCGTTGTTGAAAATAAACAGTAACCAAACCGATGTTCAAGTACAACCTCAATCGCAGTTGAAAAATAATTTTGGCATAAATTCATTTCCTAGAAAACCAATATAGTAACTCGCGGTGTTATTCAAACCGCTAAGGCTGGGTGAACCGCTGTTCAAAATGAACAATATCTGAACCGGTGTTCAAGTACAATCCCAACCAGAGTTGAAAAATCAATCTCAACCGTTGTACTACTGAAAGCTAGAATCACCATTCAAAAAATATCTCGATTTGACCCTAAAAACACTTAAAAACACAAATTTGAACGTTTTTTTTTCACGATCCACTTGTACAGCTATGATTTATAAGTCACTACAAAGCTTAAAAACCTTAACTTTATTGTAGAAACAACAAAATGACGATTTCCACAAATTGTATATGACCGCGGACGAGACTAAACCACAAACACTAAATCACGAATTCATCAACCATCTACCCGAGGTGAATGATACTCCATGTTGTCTTAAATAAACAATCGGAACACCCAAATCTAACAAACTTACGAATCCATAACCTCGGATCTAAGAAGAAAACGGAGACAAGTTAGAGAGAGAAATAATTACTAACAACCCATCCTTAACATGCTAGAGAGGGTATATATAGTGCATTAGTGCCACAACCAAGTTTGGTTCGTGGGCTTCATCTTGTGTCGGGCTTGGTTTATTTTGAGCTTAAGGCTCAAAATCTAGACAATATTAGTTTAAAGTTTAAACTCGTTAAACTCGATTAACCTATTACGAAATACAAAATAAGAATAAAATGACCAATTACATTTTCATTTTGACTTTATTAATTATAAGGCTAATGACAAGATTACATTTCTTTTTCTTCACATAGATAGTAGTTATAATCACTACTTTTAACGTATAAACTTTTGGTCTTAAATTTTTGCACGTTTCCATAGGTTAGCTTTGGAAGTCGTTGTGAATTTTCTTCTCCTGGAAGAAAGGATCATAGCTAGACTGCTAGAGTGATTAATTTTTCTAAACATTGAATGATCGATGTTGAAAGACCAAACTACCGATACCTCTTTTTCCACAATTGTTTTCCCATGTTAATAAGTTTAGAGTAAATATTAAATAAATAAAAAAAAAGCTAAGCAACAAACATATTATCATTAGATAAATATTATAGGGACATGAAGTTTTAATTTTTCTTTAATTTCCATTACAAAAAGTGAGAAAAAGACAGAAAAAAGATTTATGTTGGTGGGAAAAGTTGGAAAAAGAAATTCCATTTAGGTATGCAATGACTACACAAAAAATGCTTTATATGTGCACTCACAACTCACATTTGCTTTTCACCATATGTTGTGTTTAGATACCATTTTTCTTCAACTACTTATCAATCCTTACTAACTTTATTTTCTTCTTTTCATATTTAAACATTTTGGTCGGACCTTCAAAGTCATAATTACTTCCTAGTTGAACTTTTATAGTCAATTTCTATAAAATTTTAAAATATTATATAACTAGACTATAAACCCGCGGGTTTCGCGGATGGCAATTAAAATATTGTGTCGTAAGTAAAACAAGTGACTTTAAAGAATTAGACTAATATAAACGGAATTGTAATAGTGTACTTGTAAGCATTTTATATCATAAATTTTGTTTCATATTTTTATCAAAATGACCTCTATCAAATGTGTCATACACTTATACATGGTGGCATTCTGTAGTGCAGCGCATCCACGTTTGTGTATTACCAATAAAAGGTAGATAGATACACTGGTAAAAAAGTAAACAAAGCTCGTTACCCTTTCAGTTTAAGGCTTGATTATATATTGATATTGCATTCACTTATTTTTTGATTTTTGTAGTCAAGACTTTTAAAGTGAGCGGCCTAAAATCTGTAAAACAGTTTGCATACTTCAGAATATGCAAACTCATAGTTTCAGGAATGTACTTTCTTACTTTCAAAAAGTTCAATTGAATCATTTGAGTACGAGTTGTTTGTTCATACACAGCCGAAAAAATGGTAAGCTAGAAGAAGTCAACTTCAATGTTCATATTGAAAGAATAAAAGATCATATTATGTATCCTAATCCTATTTTGAATATGTGTTATCAACAAAAGTTACTAATGATTCTTTCATAAACCTGTTTGGAAATAACTTATATTTCTATTTATACTGTGATCAAATCTTGTATACTATGGAGTAGATTCAAACTCATGTATCTGTATTACACCTGGACAAGAAACTAAAAAGACATACCATCTATGTGAAAATTAGTTTATAAAATAACCCCAACTCACATATACACAACTCATTTCAAATGCTTAAAATATTTAGGAAATTTATGTTACTTATTTCTAACATCAATAATCATTTCACATTCTAACTTCACTTGAAGCATGAACTCATTTACCCATTTTAACTACAATGCAGCTGCAATTGCTGGTTTAAATGTCATTCACATGATCAATGAGCCTAATGCAAACTGCAATTGCAATTGGGCTGGGAAGTAAAGCTGATAATATCAAATACTTTTCAAAATGGTCGAGTGGGTTAAAAATGACATGGATTTATTAACAAAAAGTGTGCAGCACTACATGTCTATATAATGTGTTTTTCTGCTCGACTAACCCATGTCCATGTTACATGTTATTTGATAACACTTCACACAATACATCTAATACCTATACTCCCAAACACCCATTTATTTCGGCTTTGAAACGGTTAAACTTTTCAAATTCAACATCCAAACAACATACAAGTTCGGTAAAAATAACAGTATAAACAAATAAAAAAAATTCAAATTCAACTTAATTATCTTGTAGTGATAGTGTCAATAATGGCTAATAGGTTTAAAGAATAGTGGCCTTCTATACAATACAAGGATAATATAATTACTTATAAAAAGCTTTAACTTTATGGATAAAGAAGTCTTTTTGGTCAATCCAACTTGCCTGAAACGTGCAAAAAGTTACCCATGTTCCCTAACCCGCTCATTAATCCTGCTCTAAAATTACTAATAAATTTCCGCAGAATTTTATTTTATTTTGTAATAGAAGAGTTATACATTGGACCTAAATCGAATAAACTTTTGAAACTTTGAATTTGTGGGTGAATAGAATACAAAATCTAAAATCACAATTGTAGGCTTGTAGCAATAACACATATGCACAGAAATGGAGTGACACTAAAAGTGTAAAATAGGAAACAATATACGTGAACACATAAGCATAGATATATCTTGATACACATGGTACAATAGAGGTCGTAACCTTGCTCCATTGAAATGTTTCACCATCTTCAAGTTGCAGGGTAAGCACACCCACATGATAGAGCTGAACAGAAAGCCCCTCGAAATTTGCCTTTGATTGGAATCCGCTTAGAATTGACGCACTGACAGGCAACAACCATATGTCGGTGACTCACCTAAAAGAAAGGTCAACAAAAAATAACAACGCTAATCCTTTTTGTGGATGTAAGAGACCAATAACTACTTTTATGTGTATACAATAATCCAACAATGTGTAGCAAGAAAAAGCTGATCTCATAGTGTGTGTTCACAATTGTAGTTTCATGCTTAACTTAACACTTACCTTTTTAGAAAAGAAACATAGGCCCTTATCTAGATATTCTGCCTCAAAGGTCTTCCCAAGGTTATAAGGTTTGCATTATCGACCCTCACTTGATTCATAACCAGAAACAACAAATGCTGCAATGCTCACTATTCTTATCGAATCATTCCCCTGCACGAGTAAGAAGTTTGAGGTTAGTACTCAATAAAAATTTCACAAGAATGTAACATGAATCTCCTTTTAACACCAGAAGGAAATGTCAGATTGCTTAGAAGATAAATCTAAAGCTAAAGGTTACTGCTTAAACAAAGATTGGAATTTTCAAAGCTTATCTTAGTGTAATTGCTCGTAAAGAACCATACCAAATACCATGAATAAGCAGAGTTTGAGTACCTCAATTATTGGTCGTTCAATACCGAGGATATTGAAATGATCATAGTCAAATAATTTGTCATCTTCCAAAACCACCGCATACACAGTTTACCAGTTGCGAGGTCAATCCAATTTGGGACCCAAGGTGACGTCCTCTCCTCTATCTAGAATTGACAAAGAAGGCAGCTTCGGGTAACAGGTTCAAACGGGTTTGGGTCCGTTTGGATACATATCAAAACGGTCAAAATCTAAAATCAGAATAAACGGGCACGAGTCAAACATGCCTTCTGAAAAACACCAAATGACTAAAAATAATTTCATAAACAAATTTTTGTTTCATTATAATTAAATTTGAAAGACTTAGTTGTCTCGTGTCTAACATTAACATAGCAGAATCAACAACAACCTACTACTACTTTGTACCACTGCAGTCCACTATACCAGATAATAGATAAAACATTCAATCAATGTATTTGAATTCACATTCAGTGGCCACTCAGTTATAATACAATAGAATAGCACCGATCAGTGAAAGACGGGAATGAAGTACTCATGTTGTAAACACATACAAAGTAAATAATTCAGATTTTATTTCTACTTATAACATACATTTTATTCTTACCTCAACTTCTTCATTAACATTTTCCGCAATTGGATCATCAGCAACTTCATATACCTTGGTTGTATCTTCTGAACTCAGCGATTTATCATCAAAAAAACTGTAGAATGAATAGGTATTTTAGTATTTTGAATCAAATTAACAAAACCATAATATAAATATTGAAATTAAGGAAAACCCCTAAAATAAACCATCTTAACATAAACCAAAAAAAAAAAACAAATTAATATCACAAAATCATAATAATTTAAAATGAAGATTCAAATAAACAAAACCCTTAATACGAATCACCATGATAAACCCCACTGATAGAATCGTGTATAAAATATAGTAAGAATAAATCATTTACCTTGATCGAAGGAAGAACGCTGTTTCAATACTGGTAGTTAATTTTGGAGCCGATCTAAAAGGGTTTAATATAAAAAGTTATTATGGAAGCAGTTTCTATCACTTATCAGTTATCACGGAAGATAGGAAGTCAGTTATATGAATTTTGAAACTAAGCCCTTGAATGACGGAGATGAATTATGACGTCAGTTTATGACGTCAGAAACAGGGGTACATGTCATTCAAAAACTTTTTCTTTTATTAGATATAAAGATCATGTTTACAAATACATGAATTTTGAGATGCGTATAAATAAACTCGTGAAGTGTATGTTTTGTTTTGAACATACTCCACGAATTTATTTGACTAGTTTTGAAACTGTATAACAAAAGTTGTTAAACAGTGTCCATTGACTACATCCAATCAATCTCGAATTTTCTACAAGTTTCTTTTCATAGTTATGACGTCAATAAATGTATATAAATCAAAGTCACGTTTAAAGGGCTGCAATAAATTATTGTATGTGGTTCTCAAATTCTCGGTTTGTATGCTAAACAAAGTTTACAAAAAAGTTTTAAGTATAATTCTTATTAGAATAAATAAAAGTAACTATATTATTATTTTACGAAACTGATAACTTAGAGTGCGTTTAGGTAAAGTATATGTGCGTTTAGTTGAAGTATATTGGGAATGACGTTACGAGAATCAAAGTGATACATTATGTACGTTTTACAAAGAGCGATGGGAGTTTTTTTGGATGATGAGCCATGATAATGATTTTTCTGATTTTTGCATAACCATTTATTTAATTTGCATATTCAAATTAGCGTATTATGTCATCTATATTTTTGATATTCATGTCTTAATTTGCACACTCATATTATAAAAATATAAATGTAAGAAACAAACTTTTGAAGTGCCCAAATCAGTTATAGTTTGCAAATCACTTTACTTAACAAAAGGAGCGTTGAGCTTTTGTAAAAACAAGTGAATCAAACCTTTATAACACCAAGAACAATGGATATTAGTGAACCTAACCAACTTTCTCTTGTCTCACTTTATTAATCAATCAATTACACCATTCGTTTACAAAAAAAGAATAGAAATCACTCATAAACTCACAGAGATCAAAACGTATTGATTAAGAACAAAACACACTTTTTACACATAGTTGTAACTGAACGAATGAAAGATAAGAGAAAGTTAGATAGGTGAGGAGTATATATATCCCATCTTGCACAGCAGTCTTCCACTTTTCCATAGTTGCACCTTCAGTCCTTGCACTTCTAAACTTGATACTTCAGTGAATAAACAACATCTCCAACTTTAGATACTTGTCACCATAGGTCCTTCAGGTTTTGGACTTATAACTCTTAATACTCCCCCTTAAGTCCTTAACCTGCAAATCCATTAAACAAACCAAGCATACTACAAAATCTGTTATGGTTAGAAATCAACAACCCCTTTGTAAATATATCTGCAGTTTTATTTTCAGATTTAACTTTCAAATGTTTAATAAAACCTATAGATATTTTTTCTCTTAAAAAATAAAGGTCAATTTCAAAATGTTTACTTCTTTCATGAAGTACATGATTCAAAGAAATTTGGATTACCAAATTATTATCACAATTCATCTTAATAGGCAGCATCACATCCACTTTCAGATCACAAAGTATTCTATGAATCCACATAACCTCATAACATACATTGCACATAGCCCTGTATTTAGCCTCAGTAGAAGACCTAGAAACAACACTTTCTTTCTTACTCTTCCATGAAACCAAATTTCCACCAAGATATACACAATAACCCGTTAATGATCTTCTGGTAACTTTACATTTAGCACAATCTGAGTCTAGAAACACATTCAGTGTGTTACAGACTCCTTCTTAAAGGTAATACCTAAACCAGGTTCATTTTTCAGGTATCTTAAGATTCTGAAAACGAGTCTTAGATGAGACTTCATAGGACTATGCATGACTTGACTAAGACAATGCACAACATATGCAATGTCTTGTCTAGTCATAGTAAGGTAAATCAATTTACCAACAAGTTTTTGATATGGAGTAATTTCAGCAAGTTTTGCATCATCTCCAAACTTAACTTTAAGTTATTTATTATCTGGATTAACCTCAATAGGTGCACCACAAGGTTTATACCCTAACATTCCAAATTCAGATAACAACTTAGTGCAGTATTTTCTTTGGGTTAAACAAATTCCATCACTTGTATCAATAACCTCAATACCAAGAAAATACTTAAGTTTCTAAGATCTTTGATAAGAAACTTAGAACTCAAGAATTGTTTAAACTTATTCACCTCATCCAAGTTATTTCCAGTAATAACAATGTCATCAACATATACAAGCAGAACCAAGAAAATACCATTTTTGTTCTTTATAAACAATGAAAAATCATTTGGACTTTGAATGAAACCATTTTCAAGTAGAACAGAAACAAGTTTTTTATTCCATTTTCTTGGTGCTTGTTTTAAATCATATAAGGACTTAATCAATTTACAAAATTTATTATCACTGTTATCACCATAACCCTCAGGGATTTTCATATAAACTTCTTCATCAAGTTCACCATACAAAAAAACATTATTCACATCTAATTGAAACAATGGCTAATTATTACAAACAGCAAGACTAAGAACACATCTAATAGTGACAATATTCACAACAGGAGAAAATGTTTCCACATAGTCAATTCCTTCTCTCTGATTAAAACCTTTTGCTACAAGTCTAACTTTAAACCTTTCTACATCACCACTAGACTTATACTTAACTTTCCATATCCCATTTACATGGAATGGCTTTTCTTCCTTCCAGAAGATCAGTTATAATCCAAGTATTATTTATATGTAAGGCTTCTATTTCTTGATTCATAGCCTCTATCCATCTACTATCTTTGATAACTTCAGAATAAGTATATGGTTCATGAATTTTATTCAAATTAGTAGCAAACACAAAATTGTCAATGTTAAGATTAGCATAACTCACAACATTGCTAATGCTATATTTAACATCTTTATTAAGCACAAAATCTTTATATTTAGAAGGAAAATTACTTTTTTTACTAGTTCTCCTAACAATATTCTATGCTGCTGGTTCTGGTGACCAGTTAAACATATTACCAAAAGACTCTAAACCTTCATCCTCAGAGGAATAACTATCATCATTGATAGTGTATGGTATACCCTCATAACTCTTTTCTGTTTCATACTCACTACTAGTGTCTCTCCTACTAGACTTAGTGTCAATATTAGGTGATCTATCTACCTTAGAAGACATATCTATATCAGTTTTATAAACACCTTCTTTACCTTCACTAGGTTCTACAGTGTTGTCACTTGTATTAACACTATCTACAGGTACAAACTTAATCTTATTACCTGTACTATCTCCATTATCATCATAGGATTCACTAGGGCCTTGACTGTTTATGTTAAAAAAGTTTATATCGTTAACATCATTTTTACAAAAAAAAAAATCTTTACTAATCACATCATTTTTAAAAAAAAGACAGTCTCATAGAATTTAACATCCCTTGAAAAAATGAACTTTTTATTATCTAAACTGAACAATTTATATCTTTTTTTTTATCAAAAGCATATCCAACAAAAACACACTTCTCTGACCTTGACCCAAACTTATCACACTCATTTAACACAGTAGAAAAACATAAACAACCAAAAACATTTAAATGAAGAATACTATGTTTAGACCTATAAACCATTTCATAAGGATTTTTACCAGATAACATAGCAGTAGGTAACCTGTTAATCAAATAAGTAGCAGTTAGCACATATTCAGGCCACATGTTTAATGGTATGCCCCCTAAAACACGAGGGATCTAGAAGTATTAAGTAAATGCCTATGTTTTCTTTCAGCTAGTTGAGGTGTATAAGCACATGTAGTTTGATGAATAATACCATGAGTTTTAACAAAATCAGCAAACTTATGATTAACAACTTCTTTCCATTATCACTTCTGAAAATTTTAAACTCTTTTGTTAAACTGATTATCAATAAGTTTAAAAAAACTCTCAATGCAATCAAAAACTTTATTTTTACCTTTTAACAAAAAAACCCAAATAGATCTGGTATAATCATCAACCACAGTAAGAAAAAACCTAAATCGATGGTCACTTTATAAGGACCCCAAACATCAAGGTGAACAATATCACCAAGATTCTTGGTTTTATGATCACTTAAAGCAAAAGACTCTCTAGTCTGCTTAGCTTTATGACACACATCACAAGGTTCTGAATTATTGAGTTTAATATCATTATTATCTTTTCTAAGGACATCCCAAACTTGATCAGTAGGATGTCCTAGCCTATTGTGCCAAATAGAACTAGACATATGACAACACCTAACATTTTTATTTAACATATGCCTACCTTCATCAAGAAAGTATAACCCATCTTTTTCACTACCAGTCCCTGTCAGTACCTTTTGAGTTAAATCTTGAATAACACATTTAGATTCATCAAAAATTACATTAACTTTATTATCCTTACACAACTTTTGAATAGATAAGAGACTAACTTTATGAAGAATAGTGATAATCTTATGAATCAATAAGGTGGGTTGATGGTTCTAGAGAGAGAAAGTTAGTGAGAGAAAGTGAGAGAGAAATGTGTGTATTTTATTAAATGGAAAGTGAAACAACCAAAACAACCAACCCCCTTTCCATGGTGGAAAGGGGTATTTATATCCAAGCCACTAATGGACTTGGGCCGGCCCATGACAAGCCCATGGGTCGGTTTTACTTAACAAATTAAACAAATATTTAACTACGAGCTATACAACATTCAATAATATTGTGGAGTGACCGATACTTCTAATATACGTTAAAAACGTATTTCTAACAATCTCCCCCTAAGGGAGGTCACTCCACGTTACACAATTCTAAACCTAGCATACTATACTAAGTCTTTGTTTTTCAGCTCGTAGTCTTTTCTTCTTTTCTTTTTTGTTGTGAATATGTTGATTTGATCTTTTAGGCTTTGGCTTGAGAGCATTGTTCTTTTGACCAATCACGTGCGATCTTTGCCTTCTTGTGAATCTTGCCTCCTCGTGACTCCATGTTCCACACACTTATGTCTTTTGTTGAATTCTTGAAAGCTTCAGAGTTTGGTACAGCGGAAGACTTCATTTTGTACTTTCTTGAATTTTGATGATCTTTGATGCAGAAAAACATAAGCATGTGGGAACGACTTTAGTTGGTACACCGCAACGCCACCGTCTTCGCAGCAACATAATAAGATACGAATGAAATGGTTTAGAACATTTCATTCTAAATCGGTAGCATTTTACCTCTGGTCGGTGAAGACCGTTGGACGATATTAGATATAGTACCTGTGACGGATAGTTTCAATTAAGTAACTTCCTGACAGGATTTCGCGGGTAAACCCGTTCTCTTTATTCGACGATCACTAAGCTTGACTGCGAACATAAAGAGTGAATCACTTGGATAAATTATCCTTGTGATTGAAGCCGTCAATTCATGAAACCTGGAACAAGTGAATTTCAATTAAGATTTTCACCATCGTTGCTTTCCAGTTATCACGAGCTTGATTCATCAAGAATCTTGCACGTCACCTACCAAGTACTGTTTGATGTTAACACTAGAAGGATTTCCACTCGTCACTGTGAACACTAAAGAGTGTCACTCTGAGTGTTCTGGCAAGATCATACGATAATGCATAGAGGCCTGGAACGAGTTTAAGTTCAATTAAGAATTAAACTACTGTTTCTTTCCAGTTTTTCACAAGATTGGTTCTTAAAGAACCGCACGTGTCACCTACCATGAGCTTGTTTGATGTTGGCTCAAGCAGGATTTCCATCTTCATTGTAATACTTGCGTATCACTCAGATGTTCTGGCAATATTACAAGAATACTGCGTAGGACTCATAAAGATCTCTTACTTTTCACAGTGTGTGAGAAAGAAAGGAATAAATGGAAAGTGTCCTAATGAGACTTTTAATGATCTCGTGGCTCTAGACTCGATAGTGCATTTTGATTTAGTGAGCGATGGCTGGAGAGGAGTGCCACCTTTTCAATATCAGTCTATTCGGAGTGAATAAACCAATAGATAACGTGTTGATCTCCGTGTGATTAAAACAAATACCTTTTGAGAGATATTTGAGTTAGCTGGGAAGGGTTGTGCATTGCATCACTGGGTTCATGATGTCTTTCTTCAATATCGAGAATCATTAACAAATGATCTTAATAGCATATGTATTGACCCGGTTTCTGCCTAAAGTTGTAAGGAGGGCTTCTTTCTTTACACCCTTTATCTTTACATTTCTTTTTCATTCTTCAACCCCTTCAGTACTTACCAATACATAATCACTAGCACCTTGTTGTGATTGTTCCAGTGCTAGCATCAGTAATTAGTCGGTACTCTGCTACGTTCACAATATTTCTCCATCTTTCCTAGGACTTCTAATTCTATCTAGGGAATTGTCCTTGGGAAGATTCCATCGGCTCTGATGAATCATTGGACTAATACCTATTCCTACCACCCTTTTGTCACCACATCCGTCGTGAATTAAGCGTGTTTTGGGAAAGTATAGTCACCATGAAAAATCCTTGAAAATCACTTAAGGTACTTGTGATATTGAAATCAAGAGTTTTGTACCTTAACTGTTTTGTTCATCAAAAAACGCTCCCCCTTAACACGTGCTTTACACATATTAAGTTGGATTATCGTTAAGTCTTTTTCATCTTTTAGCCAAGTATCGTTAAGTCTCCTTAATCCCATTTTCTCCCCTTATCCAAAATGTTAACCATTAATATTTGGGATATTGAATGGATTAACCGGTCTTTGGGTAAAAATGAAATCAATGTTTGGCTATAGAACATATTAATGCTCCCCCTTAAATTAATAAGGGTTAATTATAGTGCTTTAGTATGACATATTTTGAAAGATTTAGAATCTCGTGAGAAACTCTTGAAAAATTATCATACCTTAACACTACATCAAGCCGTAAAAGCACAATATTCACAAAGTTTACATATTCACAAATAAAACCAATATAGAGTGGACATGAGATGTACGACCCATTAGATGGATCGTTCCAGTAACTTGTAGTGCACTCCATATGGTCTATCACTAACGAATCTTTCTAAGCTCCTCATCAATCTACGTTCCCGGAGCTTTTCATCAATCTTCTTGATCACATATGTCGCTATTTTCCGATAATCCGGATGCCAATCCTCAATCATTTCTGGTAATGTCTCACCAGAATTAAGATGCTCCAATTTTCCTCTGACGTATATGAGAGTCCCATCGCTGTATTTATGAAGCTCACCTACCCTCAAAAACTTCATGATCCCACGACTGGTCATGTAGAAAATCCGGTACATCGGAACGGTCGTGCCGGTATAGGGACATCTTTTGACATGTTGAGGTAGAACTTGATTCATTGGACGGGTCATGTTAAGCTTCCTTTGGTAGCTTTCAACTCCCAATTGAAGATCTTCAACTCGTTTCTTGATAACAATGCTTCGTGTGAACATACGAAGTGCTGTATTCAAGGCAATGATTTCTTCACGAGTAAGATGGGTAAGTTGATCACGGGTCATCATAAGCAACATGTCTTCGATATCTTCAAGGCGAATGATAGAAAAATCTCCATGCTGTATCTTTTATTCTCTGTCATCCTCCCTTTTTAGACGAATCTCCGTCACATGATGATAGCCATTCTTGGGTTCAATCTTCAGTCCCAAAATACTTGAGATGCGAATATCGGATTTGACAATATTACCTGAGTTGGCTAAGCAGCAACCTCTGTATGCCCTTCGGACTCGCTCGTCCCAATGTGATGCTCCTATAGCAGCATACATGTCATAATTACGGTTTACCTTTGGAACCCAGAGTCGATTGACCTTTTCCTCGATATAAGGTATTGTCCCCCAATTAGCAGCTTTCAACAAGGTCAGAGAGGTCGCATACTTGGATGATCCCTTGAGGAGATACTCAAGATCATAGGTGACAAAGAAGTCAAGAGCAATTTGATTATCTTGAGAGGGATCAAGTGGAGGTGGAGCTCTTTCTGACTCATGAAGGCCTGGCCTTTGAACGGTATTGAGAGCTTTCAAGACCTCGTCAGCATAATACTCGTACTCCATGCGGCTTAACCTGGTTTTGGCGTGAAGGCCCTTGTCCTTTAGCGCTCTCTTCACAAAAGACGGAGTGACCGAAGATTTGAACTCATGAGCCCAAAATGCACACAAGTCTATCGAACTACGGATACGGAGATATAGAACATCTCTATCAGCGTCTGTGATTGGATCATATTTAGCAGCTGTCGTGATCCAAGCTTGTGGCGGTGCAGTTTCATCAATCTCCAATGTATCCGCCCAGTCCCTTGTGCTTGACTCGGGAACAGTAGATTCTGGTTCTTTTTGCAGAGGAGTAGAAACATGAACACTTGTTGGTTCTGATTCAGGCATTTCGGCGGTATCATGAACAGGCGAGTGTTGTGCAGATTCAGGTTCAGTTACTGGTTCTGCAATCACAGGAGCAACAAAAGAACTAACAGGATTAGTGGTAACAGGTATAGAAACAGAAACAGATGTACCGGGAATCGATGATGCAGTAGCAGCATTCACATCATGGCGCCACTTGGTTCGTCCTGACTCCGTAGATGTGGACTTTTCCTGTCGGGCAGCATCTTTCTGAGACTTGGTACCAGACTTGGATGGTTTCTTTTTGCTGGCAACCTTGTCCCCCATTTCATCGTCATCGGACTGATCCAGCTGGTCATTTTTACCGCTATCCCTGTTTTCGTTGTCACCATCATCCTCATCATCATCCCCGTTGCTACCCTTATCACTCTCCGAATTTTGATCACCACCATCACCATCATCATCATCATCACCATCATCATCATCACCATCATCATCTTTTTCACCATCACTCTCCTCTTGCTCACTATCTTCCTTTTCCTCCTCATCCAAGATGTGGTAAGGTACCACACTTCCAAATGTCTTAAACAACCGATCATCCTCTAAGATAGCTTCATTGAGTGCTTTGTAGAGTGTCCGCTGAATTTTGGACTTGTCAAATGATCCAACTTCCTTCATGCGAGCTTTGAGGATCTTCTTTAGTTCAAAATCTGTTAAGTCATATGTAATTTTGTAGGCCGACTCGGAAGGGTTGGACGACTTAATCATCAAATTATCAGCCGCAAGTTTCCTCATCTCTTCACGCAGCTTTGGCATAAGAGACTCAACAGATTCATTCACTCTCTCTAAAATGGAAGCTTCAAGTAATTCTTTCTGCTCCTTATATTTATCCTTTATGGCTCGAAGTCTTATAAATCGTGCTTCATTCTTATCAGCTTCAGCCTGTTTGACCCGAGCAAGTTCTTCTGCATGAGATTTACGTGTTAACTCCATCTCTGCAGTGAACTTAGCTAGTATCTCTTCTTGGGCTTTCTTGGATGCCTCTTCACTTTGCACTCGTCGAAATAGCTCTTCTCGAAGTTGAGCCATCTCTTTTCTTTGACTGTCCATGTGTTTATCCAACATTTCTGACATTACGAATGCAGCCATTGAAGATGGTACAGGGCTACTCTGGGATGGTTGAAAAGGCTCGGTTGTGATTACAGTACTGATAATGAAAGTCGTTGGAGGTGGAGGGAATGGTAGTTGAGTAGTCAACGGTTGTGTTGGCAGAGGCTGGATTGGTGGAAGTTGAGTTACGAGAGGCTGTGTAGTCACAATGATTGTTGTAGCACCGGACTCCTTCTCAACACTTGCTGTATCAGCAATGGATGTCTCCTTCGATGCTGAGTAACGTTCGGGTGATCCAAACTCACTAATGTCATGTGGCTCCTCGTATTCTTCTTCAACAACTATCTGTGCACCCGAACCACTACCGCCTGTGTCTCTCCTACTCTTTTCAGTAGCCTTCTTCATTAACCTTTTCTCAGTCTTGCGAGTTAGCTCGGGAGTAGGATCGTCATCAACATTTTCTTCATCGTGAAGAACAAGCTTGTCAGCCGTGCTTTTACCCTTCTCAGCCACAGTCTTTGTCTTCTTGGTTTTGGGTTCAGGTAAGGCTGTTTGCTTGCGTTTACCTTTACTCTTAACCGTGGTCGACGAGTCTTCTCCTGCTTGAACGCTTGCTTGTTGATTCTTGATTTCTATTAGCATGTTCTTGTAATCAACAGAAGCGATAATCTTATCTGTCAGGAGATGACCGGGAATAGGACCAGGGATAACAACATTGGAGTGACCTTCTTGCCTTAGGTCCACCAGATCATCAGCATCCTGTGTGTGGTGACGGCTACCTGCACGCTTATCAATAGACGCATCGTTTTCCATAAAATAATGTATGATTAGCTTTATGAACCTAGGGTACTGGTAACCTTTAGCCTTAGTCTTCGTGTTTGTGAAGAGTTGAAAAATAAACTCGTCCCACAACAATGATGCATAATCAATATTAATACCTTTGAACATACCATAGAACATCTTGATGATTGGCGGACGCACATCATCATACCCAGTCGTTTTGGGTGTGAGACATCGGCTGAGAATACCAAAAATCGCTCTCCAAGGTTGACCCACTTTGGCTGTGGTAAAATCAGACACTATACGTAAGTCCGCACATCCAATATCAGAGAACATCGCCATGAGCTCGTTCTTGGTCGGGTTCGCTGAGAATGTTGTTCCTTTGGGTGACTCCCGAAAACCAAAGATCTTGCGGAAGTCTGACATGGTGAGAGTCTGTTGCTTGTTGTCCAGGAAGAATGTGATCTTGTTTGACGTCTTCTCTATGGTTGCCCAGAATTCGTACATGTAGTCGAAGGGCACCGAACCACTACCCCTTAGCGCATTCTTGAAGTGAGAATTGACAAGAATGGCTGAACCTACCTTGAATCCATTGTGAGTGGAGTGAGAGACTTCCTTCAACCGGTAGTTGTTTGGAATGAACTTGAGGGTTTTGGCTTCTTCAATGGCTGCTGCTCTAGTGTCTTGTATTTGTTGCACGGTTGGGTTAGTCATTGTTTCTGCTTAAGATAAAACATAAAAGTTGATACATACAGATATGAATATCATTATGAATTTATACCTAAGCATTATACATATGACATAATCCCTTAAGCATTGAAAAAAACACTCAAACATTTAACAAGTTATTAAGCAAAAACACCTTCATTCGGAATAAACATCTCATCCGGAATAAACACTTCATCCGGAATAAACCCTTCATCCGGAATAAACATCTCATCCGGAATAAACACTTCATCCGGAATAAACCCTTCATCCGGAATAAACATCTCATCCGGAATAAACATCTCATCCGGAATAAACATCGCATCCGGAATAAACACTTCATCCAGAATAAACCCTTCATCCGGAATAAAGCCTTCATCCGGAATAAACCCTTCATCCGGAATAAACCCTTCATCCGGAATAAACCCTTCATCCGGAATAAATGATTCATCTGGAATAATGGTTCATCCGGAATAATGGTTCATCCGGAATAATGGTTCATCCGGAATAATGGTTCATCCGGAATATTGGTTCATCCGGAATAATTGGTTCATCCGGAATAAATGATTCATCCGGAATAAATGATTCATCCGGAATAAATGGTTCATCCAGAATAAATGATTTATCCAGAATAAATGGTTCATCCGGAATAAATGATTCATCCGGAATAAATGATTCATCCGGGATGTTTTTGCAAAACGGTTCATCCGGAATAGGTCGTTCATCCGGAATAACTTTGAAAACATGCTCATTCGGAATAACTTAAAAACATGCTCATTCGGAATGATCTTAAACGCATTCTATCATGAATTATTCTAGCATTCGTGTGTTTTAAGGCATTCTAAGGCAACAAAACTCGTTCTAATCCTATTCCAAGACAAACCCAGCTAAATCCCCTAATCAATTTGACCTAATTAAAGCATAAGCCCTAATTTGATTAATTTAAGTAATACGAATTCTATTAATTGGATTTAACTAGTGAATTAGGCGAAATAGATGACGTTTGTACCTTGTTAAATGAATGAAACGAATTGGAGATGAAGAAAAACGTGAGTTGAGAGCTTGAGTGTGTTTTTTGTGTGCGTTAATGGCGGATGGAAGAAGAACAGAAAGAAGAAAAGAGAAAGAGGGAAAGAAAAGACGGGGGGGGGGGGGGGGGGGGGGGGGGTTGACTTGTTCAACTTTTTATAAATTTTACTCTTTGCTAGTTTTAATCCCCCAACTTTTCGTTTTTCTTTTCTTTTCCTTTTCTTTTCATTTCTAGTCACTAACCATCGTTAAACTCCCTAACCATCGTTAGATTTAACCACCTTAACCTATCTTAGTGATCACACAACTTAACTATTCACGATAAATCACGAACGAATACAAGACGAATACCAAAGAAATTCCAGTAATTAACCATTTATCCAATTAATTTTCCTCAACAACTTTTGAAAACCGTTTTGATGATGAAGACGATTTAATATTTTCTCCCCCTTAAACGATGACCCATTTTCTATTTAAAGAGTTGTACTCATTGTTTAAAGAGTCAAATATTGATGAAAACATTTTCCAATTAATGTCTTGAAAAGATTGATTCGTGGTGGCAATAAGATTTCTCTTATTTTGACAAATTAATGCACTGAGACGTACACTAACTCGTGTTAGACCAAGTTATAAAGTAAACTTGATCCCTTTGCATGATTTGGCTTGTAAATCATGCCCGAGAAAATTAATTCCCGTTGTGAGCCAACGTTTTCCAAGGAAATACGTGACTTTAATGCGAAAAGCGGGTTGCAGTCTGAAATAACTACAAGCCATAATGGGCGTGTTTTAAAAATGTACAACTTTTATACGGACTCTATTTATGGCGCCGTGTCAATATTGATCGACATTTCTAAGGCCGTAAATATTACCGTACTAAAAGACATGCCCGATTTAAAAAGATGAAAATATTTTTGGGTTTTCTTGGTTTTATATTTTTTATGGTTTTTCTTGGTTTTATATTTTTTATGGTTTTTCTTGGTTTTATATTTTTTATGGTTTTTGTAGGTTTTATATTTTTGTATTTTTCTTTTTGTGGTTTATATATATACGATAATATACATGATCACGAACAAAGGATACGCATGAATAGTTTACCACCACTATTCTGCTGATTCTTCTGCCAACTCTTTGAGAGTCGCTGGAGAGAAGGATTTCATGCCAAGCTTGTCGATCAAAAACTCGATTCGTACTCGATCTAAGGCTTTGGTGAACATATCTGCCAGCTGATACTCAGTGGTGACAAAATACAGCTCGATCACTCCGTTTTCCACTTGCTCTTTAATGAAGTGGTAGCGAATGTCGATGTGCTTTGCCCGGGAGTGTTGAACGTAGTTGCAGCAAAGGGCAATGGCGCTCTTGTTGTCACAATACATCGGGATTTTGTTGAATCCAAGACCGTAGTCAGTCAGTTGTGATCTCATCCAAAGGACTTGAGCACAACAACCGGACATGGCAATGTATTCAGCCTCCGTGCTAGAAATTGCAGCGCTTTTCTGCCTTTTTGAAGACCAACTAATCAATCTGTCTCTAAGGAGTTGCACAGACCCAGAAGTGCTACGCCTCGTGTCTTGACACCCATCATGATCGGCATCTGCATATGATATTAAATCAATAGAGGAATCTTTCGGATACCATAGACCACGATGAAGTGTTCCTTTGAGATACCGAAAGATCCTTTTAACAGCATGTAGGTGCTTTTCGGTAGGCCGAGCCTGATACCGGGCACACATGCATACGGCAAATTGCAGATCAGGCCTGCTAGCAGTCAGATAGAGAAGGGTGCCGATCATCCCACGGTAGATTTTCGGATCGACAATAGTCCCATTCCTATCTTCATCTAACTTGGATTTCTCCACCATTGGAGTATCAACGGGGTCACAATTTTCAAAGTTGTATTTCTTTAATGATTCTAGAGCATATTTGGATTGATTAATAAATATGCCTCTGGGATTCTGAGAAATTTGTAATCCTAAGAAAAATGAAATTTTTCCCATCATTGACATCTGAAAGCGTGTGGACATTATCTTCTCAAAGTGGTTTGACAATTCTATGTTAGAGGCAGCAAATATTATATCATCAACATAAATTTGTACCAGTATCATGTCGTTGTCTTCCTTGAGAGTGAATAGAGTGGGGTCCACCTTGCCTTTGGTGAAGCCTTCCGAAATGAGATATGTTGAAAGGAGATCATACCACGCGCGTGGAGCTTGTTTCAACCCATAGAGAGCCATCTTAAGCTTGTACACATGATTAGGAAACTCCATGCTAACGAACCCATCCGGCTGACTAACATAGACTTCTTCCCTTAGTTCACCATTCAAAAATGCCGTCTTCACATCCATTTGATAGACGATCATGTTCATATGAGCAGCATACGCAAGGAATAGTCTAATAGCCTCCAATCTTGCAATAGGAGCAAAAGATTCTTCAAAGCCGATACCCAAGGCTTGTTTGTATCCTCTAGCAACCAATCTAGCCTTATTCTTCTAGACTCCACCCATCTCATCGAGTTTAACCTTATAAACCCACAACAAAGTAAGGATGTTTACCTTGTCAGGGAGAGGAACTAATTCCCATACTTCAAGTATTTGGAATTCATTTAGTTCCTCTTGCATGGCTTCAATCCAAGATGATTGAGTCATAGCATGTTGCCAGTTTTTAGGTTCAACTTCGGAGAGAAATGCATCAAAATAGCAATAGAGTGCACTCTCTTGTAATTGATGGCGTGTAGAGACTGGTCGATCGAGACCTCCTATAATATTCCTAAATGGGTGATCTTTTGTCTATTTGGTGCTGTGATATTCAATCCGTGGTGGTCTGGAGTGAACGATTGTAGGAGCTTCTTCTGAGGTAGACGCGGCTGAAGGGTTTTCAGGTATCGGTATACCAAAGAATGGAAGCTCTTATAGGTGAGCATATTCCAAATCGTGATCAACAGAATCCTCTTCAACATCATTAGGCACAAGTAAGGGTGAAGATTCAGGTGTAGTTTAAGAATTACTTGGTGGAGGTGCATCCGGTTCAATGTTAATTGAAGATGCATTTGATGAAGCTTCATTAGCTTGAGCAACAACTTCAGGGATTGGAGCTATCACTACAGGTGCTGGAACTTCATCACTTGGGGGATCAAAGAATTCATCAAACAACGGTTGAAATAGTTTATCCCACTCGCGCCTTGTAGGTGGTATAAATGATGTGGAAGTAGGATTATTGGGAACTAATCCGGAACTAATAGCACCGGTTCCCATCTCATGAAGCGCGGGTTTAGAGCTGCGTTGCTCAGAAGCCATCACTGTCAGCTCATCAAAATCTGCGTCCATAGTTTCTACTATCTTACCAAGACGACGGTTGTAAATTCGGTATGCTTTCTTTGAGGGTGAGTAACCAATGAAAATACCTATATCGGCTTTCGGTTGAAGTTTGCCCAAATTCTCACTATTAATGTTTGGATAACAAAGAGCACCAAACACATGAAAGAAAGAAACATCGGGTTTACGGTCATGTAGAATCTCGTAGGGTGTTTTTCCATGGCGTTTCCGAATGATAGAGCGGTTTTGGGTGTAACATGCAGTAGATACAGCTTCTGCCCATAAGAATAATGGAGCGTTCGCATAAATCAGCATAGTCCTAGCAGCTTCCATAAGCGTACGATTCCGTCTTTCAACGACACCGTTTTGTTTTGGAGTACGTGCAGTGGATGTTTCATGTGAGATACCAACTTCTTCATAGTAATCACGAAGAGTCTGGTTGACGAACTCTGTTCCATTATCAGTACGAATACGGCGGACAATAGTATTTAAACGTACCTGAATGAATTTCAGAAAAGTGATGATAGCCTTCGGTGCTTCATCCTTTGTACGTAGAAATCTAACCCATGTAAACCTGGAGAAATCATCCACAATAACAAGGATGAATTTCTTACCACTCACACTTTCGGTTCGCATTGGCCCACAAAGATCCATATGCAAAAGATGAAGTTTTTCTTGATTGGTGTCTTCAGCTTTGGACTTGTATGATTTCTTGGTGCTTTTCCCCCTTGAACACGCGGAACATAGATGGTCCTTGTGAAATTTGAGCTTTGGAAGATCACGAACTAATTCGTTTTTAGCCAAATGATTAATAGCATCAAAGTTGAGATGAGATAATCTGCGATGCCATAACCATGACTTGGTCTTAGATGCTTTGGAGAGAAGACATACTGGAGAGGCGGCCATCATGTCTTGTAGGGACAAAGTATAAAGATTTGCACCACGAGACCCCTTCAACAAGTCTTTTCCTTCCAAGTTGCGGATGAAACAAGTGTGTTGTCGAAAAGAAACCTCTAGGTTGGAATCACAGAACTGTCCTACTGAAAATAAATTATGACCAAGACCTTCTACATAGTATAGCCTTGAAATCGTGACATTTCCAATCTGATATTCACCATACCCCATTATCTTTGCAATATGATCATTACCGAATTTTACCGTTCCAAGAAACTTGCTGACGAAATTTCGGAGCATCGAGCGATCTCCGGTCATATGCTTTGAGCAACCGGAGTCCAAATACCAGAGGATGATTTGGACCACCTGAAAATATCACCAAACAAGGACAATGTGTAGGTTTCGGAATCTGAATGTTCCTTGTTATTAGCAGGTACAGATTTAATGATCTTAGATTTGCTAACTTTAGGTTTCTTAGATTTCCTAGCCTTCTTCCTAGTTGGTGGTGTAGATTCAAGTTGGCTTAAATCCAGAGGTATTTCTTCACTGATAGGCACTATAGTGGGGGCTGACCTAATTAAAGGGCGCGATTTCCATACTTTAGTGCTAGTGTGCCTAATTAAAGAACGCTGAGACCTAACCTCAATGGATGCATTCCTAGTTAAAGGGCATATTTTTCCATCTAATGTAAAGGTCCTACCAGTGGGACGCCATTGCCATCCAACATGGGAACAAGTTCTCCCAGTTGGCTTCCATTCAAGATCATTCCTAATGGCATTCATTTCATTCACATGATCAATAAGACACAAATCATGACGTTGAGAAAACATGCATTCATTACAATTCCAATATTTTAAATTAGAATTCACAAATGGTTTAGGCTTCTGCACAGGCGCAGAGCTTTTAGTCTTAGCAACATGATTCTTTTTATTTAAATCTGAAATAACATTCCTAGGGTGAGCTTCTACTTTCTTATTGATGGTACTACTAGTGGAGGGCTTGATCTTATCTTTCTTGAGTGGCGATCCTTTAGCCTTAGTAGACTCTTTAATTCCTGTAGAAGGCAAAGTGGGAACATTAGCAACAGATTTTAAAGGTGCCTTATTTGTTGGTGCCAATGACGGTTTTGCTCCTGGGGTTTTATTGAATGGAGTTACAGCAATGGGTCGATTAGTGAGTAGTGCAGAACCCGGTTTTCCTATGTATTGCAAATATGCTAAGCAATATTGAACACGCTGAATATATGCATGAGCTGAATAATAGTGACTGCTTGAGGGATCTAACGCATACAAATCATCTAAAATATCCCTAACAAGGTCCACATGCTTAATTGCATTCATCATATAAACATCGTAAGTATCCGGATTTTGCTTATGGCGCGAGTTCTTATAGATCACTACTGAATTGGTTGATGGAGCACTAGAGGACTGTGCAGAGTTGGTAGCTAAGTTATTAACAACTTCTTGTCGGGTGAGAAGAAGTGTCTCCTTTAACTCGGCCAAGACCATGTTTTTGTCAATGAGCTGGATATTTAAGTCAGAGATTTCCTCACACTTTTGGTTCAATTGTTCAACATAAGATTATTGCTGTGTTGCATTAAAAGCTAAGCGTTCTTCTATTGAACCATAAAGAGTGGATAGTCCCTGTCTTGCCCGATCCATCTCCCCTAGAATAGAAGAAAGTCTAATTTCTAAGCACTGGTTTTTAGACTCTGCAGCCTCTAGTTCTAATTTTAGTGTTTCGTTCGATGACACATATCTCTTTAATCTCATAATCTCTTCCTCTAATGCCTTAACTATCTCAATCATCTTGTTACTTGTCTCAACACTGTTTTCACAACCATTTGTTACCAAAAGATCCTCATTTTGAGTTTGCTGTTTTAATTCTAAAGATATACAATGTTGTTCAAGTTGATTAAAGCGTTTTGTAAGTAAATTGTAAGAGTCTTGAAGTTTTAAAAATTCACCGTTAGACTCGTGACAAGAATGATTATCTACCTCATTTACAGTCTCAACAATATTTACAGAGAGATCATGCACATCATCATATATATTTACAGCATCACAGTTATTCATAGCGGATGTAAGCTCATTCGAATAATTAACATTCACAGTAGTAAGCACATCACACGAAATTACTTGGGACAAGAATCGGTCATACTCGGATAAAATCTTTTCCTTTTCAATTAATTGTAGTTCGTAAGCGGTGTCCATTTCATAAAACACTTTTTGAACTTCTTTAATTTCAAAATCGAGATTTTCGGAAAGAGATGCAAAACTTCCTTTTAGATTTTTGACAAAAGGGTTGATCTCATTCTTAAACACCTCGTTCATGTGTTCGAAAGCCCATTCTCCGGCGTTTAGACCATTTGAAGTCGTACATTCCCGGATGGCCTTGTCAAAACTAGCAAAGTATTGATTAATCTCTTGCAAGTTTATCCATACAGTGCTAATAGGTGGAAGATCCTTTGGAATTTCCTTAGGTCCTTCCATTTTGACAAGTGTAGGAAGTGTACTAGGGTTTTCTTCATTTAACATGTAGGTTGGTGTTGTGATGAGATCTTTATCCATATGGAAGCGAATTCTAAAGTCCGTTTTTGCAAGCTCCTGATTCATTTTAAAATAATCAAACTAGGGATGTTTTGCAAAGTTGTATGACCGACTCTCATCAAATAGAGCCTTATTCTCGCGATCCTCGAAAATAACAATCGGATCTAAGACCAATCCTGATTTGGTTGCATCATAAAGTCTTGGATTATGGATAAAAGCTTGTCTTGCATACCGTGGGTTAGGGGGAAGGTCTTTTTGACGCGATAAGTTAAACTCCCTAAACGATGCGTCAAATAAGTGCACTAGTTGAGAGGCAGCGTATTGTCTTAAAAGCAAATAATCTAAACTTCTAATCTTATTAGCCGCATTAATTTCCATTTCATTCTTTTTAGACTCGAGTAATTCAAAATCCGTTTAAAGTTTGTGAAAATTAGTGACCACTAACTCTTTTTCTTTAAGTTCGTTTGAAAGATCTGCTCTTAAGGTTTCAATTTCTTGCAAATGACCCATTTGTTTGTTTCGAAAATGATCATATTCGGGATTTGTTAGAACATTGGACGAAGGAACTAATTCCAAAGTTTGAACTTTTTCGTTGCACAAGGCAAGCTCAGCAGACAAATTCTTATTCGTAGCTAGGGTTTCTAAGAGTGCAGTATTCATTTGGCTAAGTAATTTTGCAGGAACCATGACCAAATCTTGTTGAGCAGGAGTATGCGTATGCGAAATGACTCCCGGTTGTGATTCACTCAAAGTCTGGGGACTTGCATTGATATTGCTATCATTGATTGTCTCCTCATTTGAAAGACTCACCACCGAAGACTCATTCGGATCAGCACCCTCTTTCCCAACTTGATGTGGTTGAATACTAGTATCAGTGGTATTAGTAAGTACCTATTTTATCTGACCCAAAGCTAGAGATAGTTGCCATAAGAGCTGGCTGAGCAGATTGAAGATCATCACAGTCTGAATCGTAAGCATCCAGATCATCTGCTTGGTATGCTGCATTTTGTGTCGTGAGAACTTCTTGTTCCGTAATCCCTGGATCAGCAAGAAATGCTATCTCCTCTTCATCAAGTTCATGTCCTTGTGCCTGAGCGTTCACCAAATAAATCTTCTCTGCAAACCATTGACCATCCCTTCTCCTCTTGGGTTTTGTGCAATCCCTAGACATGTGACCTTCTTCCTTACAATTGTAGCATGTTATCATTCTCAACTTACCTGTGGAATTAGCCCGTGGAGCAGTAACCATTGGAGGAGTGTTGACCATTGGAGCAGGATTGACCATGCGTGCATTGGTGGTTGATGTAGTGGATCTCCCCTGATAAGGTTGAATAGGTTGAACCATTACCCTGCCATTCTCAATGGTAGCTTGTTGTCGAGAATTGGATGAATTCTCAGCTGATTGTTAGTAGGAGCTGGTCCTCTAAATCCTCGTTTGCTCAATGTCCTTGTGAGATAAGCAAACATAGTGGCTAACACTTCAGCTAGGTCAGTTCCTTGTTTGAATTCAGGAATGGGAACCTCATCATTATCACAATACATTGCTTGGTCTTGTTGAGCGGCATAAGCACTAGAAGGAGTACTGATGTGGTCAGAATAACTTGGTGGATATGCTGCATTTTCTTGATATGGAGAGTATGAAGACTGAGCATAGGGTGCAATGCTTGCTGGTGAATATGGGTGAGGTTGTGAGGCATATTGTGATGCTTGTGGTTCTCTCTGAGACGAAGGTGCATTAAACCGATATTGTTGCTGATGTGAGGTGGGTGGTTGAGGTAGAATCGAATATTGGGGGAAGCTTGGAGTCATGTAAGATGATGGATGATAAGCTTGGTGTCCCATGATATAAGGAGTATTGTTATATGACAAGCTTGGTTGATTTGCCATCAAAGCTAAAGATTCAGGGTACATACCTCGAGGCGAACGGTGCATGATCACGTGTTTCTCATGCTGCTGGAGAAAAGCATAGAGTTGATCCAAATTGCACTTATGCAAATCCCTGGTTAACTTAACATCGGTAATATACTCACCCCATTCAGCTTGAGGTAAAGTATTCAAAAACTTGGTGTTAACCTGGAATGGAGCAATCACGAGATTGTATACATTCAAATCATTCATGAGAGTAGTGAATCTGAAGTAGTAGTCGTGAAGCGTTTCCCCTGGACTGTACGTGAACCTATCAAACAGATCATACAACTAACATTCCCGTTCCTGTTTAGTAAGAAACGTACCTTGTAGTAAGAACTTTAGATGTTCCCATAAATCCTTTGCAACCGTATATTGACTTACCATTCGATAGATATCATGTGGAAGAGCTTGGAGAATGGTTTGAAGAGCCTTTTCGTCTGCATCGGCAATAAGTTGTTGAGTTGGTGTAAGTTCTTCAAACTCCCGTGGTCGAGTCACATTGTTAACAACGATGGTACCATAATCAAGTGGACCATTTAGAATTGACTTGACCATAAGCCTCCCATATGTTGGTTTTCCCTTAATGTATGACATCATACGGCCTTGCCATGCTTCAAAGACTTCTTTAATGAGCATAGGAGGGCGATTATCCGTTCCCGTAATGACGGAAATATCCGTAAGTGATGTCATTTGAGGCATTAATGAACTCGGATTCATTTTGATCACTTTAAAGAATCAAAGATTATCGGTTGATCGAGCAGTGAAGTAAGGTTGTGAGTTGTTGTGTTGTTGAAGTAAAGCGTGTGTAAGAAGCCAAGATTAAATCCACTAAAAATCGTCGAAAAAACTCGTAAAATACCCCTTGATCCGGAATAATTAAGTTGATTCGGAATAAATACCTTAATGTGAAAAAGATCTTGATTCGGAATAAATACCTTGATCCGGAATACTTGGTTGATCCGGAATACTTGGTTGATCCGGAATAATGGTTGATCCGGAATAACCTGTTGATTCGGAATGCCTTGTTGATCCGGAATAAACCGTTGGTTAAGAATGTTCTGTTGATCCGGAATAAACCGTTGGTTCGGAATATTCTGTTGATCCGGAATAAACCGTTGGTTCGGAATGTTCTGTTGATCCGGAATAAGCCGTTGGTTCGGAATATTCTGTTGATCCGGAATAAACCGTTGGTTCGGAATATTCTGTTGATCCAGAATAACCCACTCGTTCGGAATGACTAGTTGATCCGGAATAACCCACTCGTTCGGAATAAGTTGCTTATCCGGAATAAACTGGCAAAATTACTTCGAGAACAAGTAAACAGCTTTTGAACGATTCTAAACCCGATTTTTGATCAAAAACCACAAAAAGTTTTGTGATTTCTTCCAAAATAAGCTAAACCCAACACTTATCTACTAATCCCAACAACAAAAACACCAAAAAATTACAAGATTCAAGGTTGATTTTCCTAAAAATCACTAATACATTCAAAAACTAAAAAAGCAACACAAATCCTTACCTTAAATCACCCCATGGCTCTGATACCAATTGAAGAATAGTGATAATCTTATGAATCAATAAGGTGGGTTGATGGTTCTACAGACAGAAAGTTAGTGAGAGAAACTGAGAGAGAAATGTGTGTATTTTATTAAATGGAAAGTGAAACAACCAAAACAACCAACCCCCTTTCCATGGTGGAAAGGGGTATTTATATCCAAGCCACTAATGGACTTGGGCCGGCCCATGACAAGCCCATGGGCCAGTTTTACTTAACAAATTAAACAAATATTTAACTACGAGCTATACAATATTCAATAATATTGTGGAGTGACCGATACTTCTAATATACGTTAAAAACGTATTTCTAACACTTTATACCCAGGAACAACCATCACATCTTTAATAATCAGATTATTAATTATAAAACATCCATTTTTTCACATATTCCAATGTTCCATTAGGATGAGCCACACTAATATTCAAGTATGACACATCAATCACATTAAACAAAAGCTTCTCAAAAAAAGTTATATGTTAGCTAGCCCCAGAATCTATAATCCACCCAACATAAGTACTGTAAGTACTTATGTTTGAATTATAGTTAAAGAATATACAAGCCAAAAAACTAACAACACAATTATTGACTTTAAGGGTACATGCAACACTTGTAGAACCCATAGTATTATCTCCTGAAATACTCACTAACTTTGTTAATCTTTGATATTGATCAGAAGTGAGAGTGTGAGAAGCACTCTTACTCTGATCAACTTTGTTATCATTAACACTCACATTCTGAACATTACTTTGAGTGGCATTATTATTATTCCTTTTAAAATTATCTGGATAACCAATAAGCTCAAAACATTTGTCTATAGTATGACCAGACATATCAGAATGTTTGCAAACAAGATTACCATTTCTATAGCTACCAGACCCAGTCTTGTTAGAATTCCAATTATTATTATTATTTCTGTTAACCCTTTTATTCCAATTATTAGAATTCCCGCCAGACTTAACAATAAAAGCAGATGGCCCAGATTTAGGATTCTTGGAAGAACCAAGACTATCCCTATGGGACTCATCTCTATACAGCGTAGCAAAGGCAGTTCTCACATCTGGTATGGGATCAGATGTAAGAATCCGACTTCTCACAACACTATAATAATCATCAAGACCCACGAGAAACTGCATAAGCCTAAGAAGCTGATCATGTTCCTTAAGTGCCTCAGAATCCTTACAAGTACAATTAGGTAAATCAACAAGAGCATCAAATTGTCTCCACAAAGAATTACTCTCATGATAATATTCAGACAATGACATACCAGATTGAGTTAAAGTATAGATTTTATGATGGAGATTATATATAACAAAACCATCCTGTTTATTATACGTTTCCTCAAGTTCATCCCAAACATCTTGGGCATTTTTGAAAAACAATTGTCCCTTATATAAATCTGGTGAAACACAACCAAGTAACCAAGAAAGAACAACATCATTACAACTATCCCATTAATCTCTAGAAGGACCATCATTAGTGTCCTGAACACAAGTACCAGTCACAAAACCCAACTTATTCCTTGTCTTTAAGGCTAATTTTATAGCAGCAGACCAAACTTTATAGTTCTTAGTCCCTTCAAGTTTGAAGGAAATTAACTAAGATCCTATAGCTTGAGGATGAAGATATAAAGGATCATACACATCAAAGTTAACAACACTAGTTTAAGATTTAGGAGATTTAGGTGACTCACTTTTAGGTGAATCAGTTGATTTATCCATAATGATAAAACCACACAAGAAAAAACGAAGAACACAATATCAAGCCGAAAAACAGTTCTTAGGCTTCCAAACCACTCAATATGTGGCAGGTCAAGAGCATAGACTTGAAATTGGTCTAAAAACAGGAAAAACAAGAAAGAAACCAAGAATCACACAAGAACCTCCTTGTATTTCCTCTACAATCAACTACACACAAGATCATCTGAACAACAAATCTACAAACTACCTAATCCCTTCGTCTCCCAAACCCCACTAAAAACCTAGGAAAAACAACCTAAAAAGAGAGAGTGAGAGGTGTTACGTAGCACGCACAACAAACCAAGTGTAGATCAAGAAGATATAAACCAATCAGAACAACAGAAACAAAACACCCGCGGGTTAAACAACCAAGAATAACAATCTATCCAAAACTTACCAAAACAGAAGAAACCCTAATTTCTGATTTTAGGGTTTCTTCAAGATCCTTATCATTAACAATGATTTAATGACAATAAACCAAGAAAATATACCATAAATTACTCAAGATCCAAAAAACCCCAAAATATCAAAACTCTATTTTTTTTTAAAACCCAATTAAATCTTTAATATACTGATTTAAAACAATAAACCAACAGAATCCTGTAAAGAACCAACTCAAGATTACGATCTATGATTATAGATCAAAACCCCCCAAAAGTATACCAAACCCTATGTTTTTCAAAATCGATTTAATTCGATGATACAGAGCAACCTGGCTCTGATACCATGTAAAAACAAGTGAATCAAAGCTCTATAACACCAGGAACAACAAATATCAATGAACCCAACCAACCTCCCATTGGCTCACTTTATTAATCAATCAATTACACTATTCGTTTACAAAACAAGAATGGAAATCACTCATAAACTCACAGAGATCAAAACGCATTGATCAAGAACAAAACACACTTTTTACACACAGCTGTAACTGAACGAATGAAAGATAAAAGAAAGTTAGGTAGGTGAGGAGTATATATACTCCCATCTTGCACAACAGTCCTCCACTTTTCCACAGTTTCACCTTCAGTCCTTGCACTTCTAAACTTGATACTTCAGTGAATAAACAACACCTCCAACTTTAGATACTTGTCACCATAGGTCCTTCAGGTTTTGGACTTATAACTCTTAATAGCTTTTTTATTTTTATTGATCGTTTGAAAAATAAATAGCGAGCGATGTTATTTTTTAGAAACACAATATTAACAATGTTTGTTGAGAAAGTTGTGGCAAATAAACAATGACGGCTATTGCTAATAACTACTGCTCAATGCTACTGATCTTTTTATTAAACATTAGAGATATAATAAGTTTCTAACCAATGACATCTACCAAATATAATAGGAGATTATATAAGTGTCTATCATTTTATCATATTGTATATTTTATCAATTTTTCTTCACGAAAAATATAATTTAAAATTGGCCCAACCAATATATAATCTTTCATTCTAAAGTTTTATTTATTATTATTATTATTTAAATAAAGTCACTAATCCTTAATACTGATTGATAAAAATTAAACAAGACACAACTAATGAAACTATCATGTCAAATCTCATTTTTTTATAAAAGCCATACCTTTAGTTATTCTATGTAATAAATCAAACTATGTCATTACTTAAATGAAAATAATTTAGGAGTTGTTTAGTTGTGGATAAAATTTCATATTTTTTTGTTTCTAAATTTTTAAAGAAAGGAATGATTTCCTTTTAGGTAGGGTAGTTGAAAATTTTGAAAACTTATGTAGAATAAAATTACATGTCTTTTTTAAAAATGAAAAATGTTGAAATGGAAAGGAGGGAAATAAAAACGATAAAATGAAGTGTTTTCTATCTTTTAATGTAAAAATGGAGAATAAAATTTATCTTTTTTCAAAAAGTGTTGGGAAAATGTACGACTAAACATGTTTTTTTTTTCATATGAAAATTTTCAAAAAAATGAATTAAAATTTTCCACAATTATTCACACCTTTAGCTTTTGGACCAAACAAACTTAAACTGAAGAATAATATTGTTTGCTTATCTCGCGAAAGATAAAAAGAGTTTTAAGAAAAAAAATGGATGAATGTGTTGTTTCTCTTTTATTTCTGGAAAAAAAAAAAAAAAGAGGTCGCAATTTTTTTATTTTATTTTTTTTGTTGTAAAGGGTTTATGCCAGTAAAGTAAGAATGTTGGTTAAAGATTTTGTTATCAGTAATTTTTAGTTTTTAACGTATTGCAAGTCAGCTACGATATACTAATAATCGTAGTTCTATTATCTTTGTGGCCCATTGGGGACTAAGGGGGTATACAACATCATGTCATTCAAACTTACGATATTATGTAGATTAATAATTAATAATGAATACCTCTTACAATAAAATGCATTATTCATTTATAAAATATTGGTCTTTGACTAGAACAATATTGCATATTAATTTGTGGCAGTGAATGAGACCATTTTGGGCAAGTAAGATGTCCACATTCTCGTCTTTAAGCCACCTCTCCTTTCATTTTCTTTCATTGACCCTACTATTTTATGGTTTCGCTAACAAAAATTTAGTGATAATTTAATAGAAGAGCAAAGAATAACTAATGAAAAAAGTAAAGTAAAGATTTGTGGCTTGTGTTTGAGCTTTTCGATTGTGTTTTCCCTAACAAAGAAAAGTACAAAGTCGAAAGGACATTTGATCATCCGTTTATCAACAAATGATTTGAAATACGACACGATATAATATCTCCGATCCCATCGTATACTTACACGAAGAAGTCTTGTGTGGCCTACCGGTCGACCCTAGCCTAACTCAGGTTCACTGAATGTATGTCGATACGATTGCTCATTATTTTGATATGTGTCCCCAAAATACAATATAACTCTTGTCACAAAAACATCAAGTCATATATTACATTTGTTATATCACTATTGACTATACTAATTATCTAATATCACAAGTGTTCATATGTCATCTTGTTATCCATCATCCATCCAAAGATATGTTCTTTTTTTTGCTTAGTCATGATATAAAAATTGGGTAAAGGATGCTTGTGGGGTCGAAATTTGGAATAATACAAACTTTGGTGTATGTATATGGACCATTAGAAAGTCATGAAATGAAACTAGGATGTAAATTGGAGATGATGATAACACATAAGCTTTTACCTAAGTTTTGATATGCTTTTTAGGTACCAAATTATTTATTGTGGTGCTTGGTGGCTTGGTGCATAAAGACACTAAAGTTGATGCTGCACGAGGTTTATAAAATAATACTCATGTTAAAGAATATTTTGCAATGCTTTGAAAACATGTTTGAAACCGATCCGATGGAGTTATTGGGTTTGGGTTAATTTTGAATCGATTCGAGTTAATCTGATTTTTAAAAAAAAATTATGTTTTAATATTTTTAATAATCAATAAAAATTATATATTAAAGTCATGAAAACTTTCATATATTAAACATATAAACTATTTACCAACCAATATAACATGTAAAAGTAAAATTTCGTCGCAAATACGTAAAATTTACATATTTTCTAAAAAAACCTGGAAAAATCGAAACCTGGTCAGGCTTTGAGAACCGAATTGACTCGAGTCACCTTAAACCCGACGGGTCCAGCCAGGTTTTGAAAATGTGAAACTCGGGTCAATATGACCTGTTTTTTGATCTGAACCGAATCAACCGGCCGACTAAACCGGATCGATCCAGGTATGAAAACATTAATATTTTGAGTAAAGGCGTTATAAATTTTATGAGTAAAGCATATCTTGTGAAATATTGGGGCAATAAATTGAGAAACTGTATTAAGTGTGCTCTATTCGAGATGTTGTATGGCGGAAAGTGTCGCGCTCCAATCTGCTGGGACCAGGTTGGTGAGCGAACACTTGAAGGACCAGAAATGATAGAGTTGACCAACGAGAAGGTCGTTGTAGCTAGGAAGAAATTGCAAGAAGCACGGTCACGTCAGAAGAGTTATGTCGACAAGCATCGTAGGGACTTACATTTTAACGTAGAAGATCACGTCTTCCTTAAGGTATCGTCGGCACGTGGCGTTAGACGTTTTGGAATCAAAGGGAAGCTCAATCCTCGATTCATCAGACCGTTTGATGTCATTGAGCGAGTCGATGAAGTATCTTATCGTTTAGCATTACCTCCGCAGCTTTCTCACGTTCACGATGTTTTCCATGTGTCCTTACTCAGAGGGTACAAGTATCATCCCCTTCACATGGTTCAGTATCAACTGGAACAGATTCGTGAAGATCTTACCTTCATAGAGGAACCCGAACGAGTTCTTGACACGCAAGAACGAGTCACGAGGAGGAAGACGATTCCATTCGTCAAAATCCTTTGGAGGGATCATATCGAGCGGGAAGCCACTTGGGAGACCGAGGAGTCTATCCGGACTTCTTACCCTCATTTCAAGTTTTGAATTCGGGTATGTTCCTCTTTTTCCAGTTTACGTTATCTATAATTCGGGGACGAATTATTCTTTTTAGGCGGAAGAGTCGTAAAACCCGCATGTTTTTACCATGAATAGTACCCTTATAATCGTACGTACATGATTTAAACTTTCCTTTTATAACATGTTTACGTTTCACTAATATTAATTACAAGAATTACGTACGTATAATAACATGATAAGTAGTAAGTATGTATTAATACACGATAATTATTACCAACAATAATTATAATCACAAACATGAAAACATGAACGTAAATAATCACGAGCATATTATTATGTAATTACGTAATTATTATTACGACTACGTACAAGTGTATATATAATAACACGAACATTTAATAATGTCACGTGAATACGAGCACGGGAACACGTAAAATATTAGAACACGAAAACTTCGGGTTTCCCCTTGGTGGGCCCTTGTAGCCGCGCCACACACAAGAGAAAGGGGGCCCACAAGCCCATTTTTGGTTTAATTAAAGAAAACTAAACATTACAGAGTTTTCATAAAAATTAAAAACCCTAATCTCTCCTTCTCTCTTCCTTGGCCGGCGGCTACCACAAGAACAAGAGGTGTTCATTTGATTTTGCTTAAAAAATGGTTAGTACGTGTTCGTGTCTTCATTCCTCGTTGATTCCACGTGATTTGGTAATCCGAAAACCTTTATTTTTATTTTCTTTTTATGTTTATGCATAGTTGATCATGGGAAAATAAAAACGAGATTAAAAAAATGTTAAGATTCATGGTGGGGTAAATTAATTGGGTTTGTTTTCGGGTTTGGTGTTCGGCCGCCACACAACCGAGAGTCCCACGACTCTCGGTGTAGCTTGGTTCGCACCACCACACGAGACTAATGTCTCGGTGGTGTTGGTCACGGTCGGCAGCAGGGAACAAGGCACCCCGACTCGCGTCGGGGGTGTCCTTGTGTTTGGTTTGAGTCGCGGCAGCCACAGCCCCAACCACCGGCTTCAGCCGGTGGCTATTTTTTGAAAGCAGGGGGAACCGCGGGCAAGCAGGGGGAACCACCGACACACAGTCGGTGGGAACCCGTGGGTCATCGGCTAGCCGAGCAAGGGCAAGACCACCGGCACACAGCCGGTGGCAGTGAACCGAAGGCAGGGGCAACCGGCATGGACCGGTTTGCCACTGTTTTCGGTGGGGTTTGGATTCAGGCCGGTTCATGGGTTCACGGGTCCTGTTCACGACATGTTTTTAATAAAAATAATACATGGGTTAGGTTTATTATTTTTACAAGCATTTTATTTTTATAAGTTAATTAAATTAATTTGACATGATATATAATTAATTTAATTAAAGCATGAATTAGATTATTATTATTATTAATAATACATGATTTTAACCTAAGTATTTAATTATGAAATTTAGACTAAAGTAATTAATTAGTTATTAAAACATGACATATAATTAATTAATTTCCATGACTTAGGTTATATTTATATAAATATTAATACATGTTTTAACCTAAGTATAATATGTCTTTAATTTAATTAAATCATGTTATATTTAATTAAATCATATAGCATATAGTTATTTAATTAACATGTTATAAAAAATAAACTATACTATTAATCACATGACTTAGTATATTAATCAGTAAAACTTAAGCTTATTTAATTTTAGCTTAATAATCCAGCTTATTTCTATATATGGAAACTTTCTATTTTTAGGAACTTATCTATTTTAAGCAGTTAATCTATTTATGAAAACTTTCTATTTTTAGAAACTTATCTATTTTAAGCAGTTAATCTATTTTTGGAAACTTTTTATTTTCGGAAACTTTCTCTTTTAGGAAACCTGCTATTTTTAGAAAGTTACTTATTATTTCACAACAAGTATAATAATACAAGAGATACAAGTAATACTTAATCAGAATATCCAGAATACATGATAAACACAGCATAACGTTAAAATCAGTAAAACATGACATGAACATATGAAACAAGCTAAGTCATAGAACCAGTTACGTACACAATAATCAGAATACTTATACACGTATATTATTTATGTAGCATTAGTGAGATCAAAGTAGGACTCTCTTCTGTTCGTCTTCTTTGTTATTATTTATGTAGCATTAGTGAGATCAAAGTAGGACTCTTTTCCTTTACAGTACTTATGTTTGTGTGTGATGAGCTTTTACTTTGGGGTACCGATGTTTGTTTACGGTATTTCCTTTATGGTCATGTAATGTTTAAGACATTTATCCTTGCATGCTTTGATGACACGCCATAATCACGCGTGACATTCCATTTATCAAAATGGGGTGTTACAATTATGGTATCAAAGCCAAGGCTTCGACCTGTAGGCTCTCAAAACACGACCTGTGATTAGTTGGTAGTCACTATGGTCTTCCTAGAATTGACAGTCGATTTTCATGCATTCACTGTTTTCATGCATTTATATATATGTCATTGTCGCAGGTTTATGACTAAGTAATGGTTGCTACAGGACTGGCCCTATTTAGTCGCATGTGTTTTATCGAAACTTTTAACTTTGAGACCGACCCATTGGCGTCCCCTCGCCATGTCTTTTGTTTTGAGTGAACTGACCATAGGCGTTCACTCTCGCGCATATAAAAGTTTTCATAAAACTGCATCATGCATTCATGTACTAATTTTCCTGCATAAAATTTATCTCATGATTTATTGGTATAATTTTTTTTTCATGTATATATTTTATGTTTCGATCAGTTTAATCATGTATTTTTATGTTATAATGTCAAATGGTTCTCACACGCGAGCAGGAACAACTCAATGCAGCAGTCCAAGCTGCGATGCAAGCTTTGCTTCATCAGCTGAGGAACGAAATCAGGGCTGAGGTGCAGGCAGCCAACAATCAGCAACAACACCCAATACCTCCTCCTCCTCCGGAAACATTGGTCATATTGCTGGAGAGATTCAACAAGCTACGCCCTCGATACTTCGAGAAAATGGATAGCCCCAGTGAAGCTGAAAGCTGGTTGGCTCACATTGAGAAGATCTTCGATGCAATGGGCTATGACCCCGTCTTCAAGTCGAGGTTGGCCTGTTACAGGTTCGAAGGTGATGTGTTAGCATGGTGGAAGGAACTGAAGCAGTCTGAGGGAGGTGATGATTGGGTGGCTGGTTTGACTTGGGCTCAGTTCAGGGAGTTAGTGATGGGACAGTTCTTTCCCAAGGCTGAGCAAGACAAGCTGAAGAGGGAGTACCATGGGATCAGGCAGAGAGTTGGGGAGAACAAAAACGAGTTCATGCAGCGCTTTCTTCGTATGGCTGGTTTTCTTGACGCAACAGCAGGTACTGCCAAAGAGCAAGCATACCACTTCCGGTGGGCTATTCGTACATCGGTCGCCAACAACTTGGTGTGTGCTACGTTCAACACGGTGGCACAAGTGGCCGATGCAGCACGTAAGTTGGAGATACTGCAAGAGAGAGAAGAATTCGGGGAAGCCGAGAGACCCGAGAAGAGGTAAACATTCATTGTTCAAGCGGTGACCAAACCGTATTCTTTCAGTATATGTCAATATTTATATCTCTTTTAAACTACATCTTCCAGGCAGAAGACTGAGGACCGGTCTCAGCCGGCTACTCATCACCAACCTACTCAGCCCAAGGGAAACGGTCTGACCCAAGACCCTTCTGCTACGGATAGGCGTGGCGGTAATGATAATTACCATAACAACGCTGGAAACTCCAACAACAGTAGGTCCTTACACTTACTCATTTTCTTATGTTACATGCAATAGTTCATAATTCTGACACATTAGCAATCTTCTACCAGGAATCATGGTAACGGGAGAGACCAGAACAAAAGAGGTTCACAGCCTAACCGTCCAGCTATCACTGGTATTACATCTTACGAATTTTCTGCATTGTCCTTTGTACCTATTACCATTTATCACGTATACTGTTCTTAACAGGCTCCCAGCCAACAAGGGCACCTGCTGGAGGGTATACTCATCCTCTTTGCACTACCTGCAACCGTAGGCACCTAGGGCCATGTCACCGCGACAGTGACGCATGCTACAAGTGTGGCCTTACTGGTCATCGCATGAAGGACTGCCGCAAGGACGAGATGGAGGGCACATCTGGACATGTTGATTCCAAGCCGCCTCCTACTAGTGGACGCGTTTACACGACTTCTCGCGATCAGGCCAACAAGTCTACAGGTACCATCACTGGAATCTTGTATATGTATGGTCAAGGTTCATGTGTTTTATTTGACACGGGTGCTACTCATTCGGTCATTGCTACTGCTTATACTAAGAATGTTAGGATATCCCCTATGCCCTTAGAGAATGTACTAAACATTTCCACACCTTTAAGAGACTCTGTACGCATTACCCATGTGTACAAGAGCCTTCCCCTAGAGTTTGACGACAAGATCCGTCCTGTTGACGCACTTCCGCTGGACATGAATGATTTTGACATGATATTGGGCATGAACTGGCTATCCAAACATCATGCCACCATAGGTTGTCATACATATCGGGTCATCTTCGGTGATGTTAATGCACCAGATTACATTCACAACGGGTTCGTACCCAGAAGGCCTGTACAAATCATATCAACCCTGCAAGCACGTGCGTTACTTTCACATGGTTGCGAGGGCTATCTGGCTATGGTTCATGACATGGATGCTGAATCTCCATCAATTCAGAATCAGCCGATAGTGTCAAAATTTCCAAACGTATTTCTAGAAGAACTTTCAGGCATACCACCTGCGCGTGAAGTAGAGTTTAATATCGAGCTCATCCCAGGAGCTGAGTCGATTTCCAAGGCTTTTTATCGCATGTCTCCCATAGAGTTGAAGGAGCTGAAGGAACCTTAGCAAGAACTTCTAGAACGAGGCTTCATTTGGCCGAGCGCATCTCCATGGGTCGCACCGGTCTTATTCGTGAAGAAGAAGGACGACAGTTGCGTCTTTACATAGATTATCGCGAGCTCAACAAGATCACCATCAGGAATAGGTATCCTCTACCACGCATTGACGATCTATTTGACCAACTCCAAGGGGCCAAACATTTCTCCAAAATTGATCTGAGGTCGGGCTATCATCAGCTACGGTTCAAAGAGCAGGACATCGCCAAGATTGCTTTCCGTACACGCTATGGCTACTACGAATTTGTAGTCATGCCATTTGGCCTTACCAATGCTCCAACTGTTTTCATGGATCTGATGAACAGAATCTTCCATGAATTTCTGGACAAGACATCCTGATATTCTCTAAGTACAAGGAGGAACACGAAGACCATCTTCGTACAGTGTTACAGATTCTTCGCCAGAAGCAGTTGTATGCTAAATTCTCCAAGTGTGAGTTCTGGTTAGATAAGGTAGCGTTCTTAGGTCACATTGTATCAGCAGAAGGAATCACCATGGATCCAACAAAGGTTGAGGCTATTACCAAGTGGCCAAGACCGACATCAGCGACTGAGGTTCGTAGTTTCCTAGGCTTAGCTGGTTACTACCGTAGGTTCGTAGAGAACTTTTCCCGTTTAGCAATACCATTGACTAAACTGATGAGGAAAGGGGAGTAATTCGGCTGGACTGAAGAAAGAGGGAAGAGATTTGAAGAGCTAAAGCAGAAGTTAGTATCTGCACCAATTCTTACTCTCCCATCTGGTACAGGTGGATTTCAAATCTACAGTGATGCTTTAGGGAAGGGACTTGGCTGTGTTCTCATGCAACATGGGAAAGTGATCACGTACGCTTCACGACAGCTTAAGCCTTATGAGGAAAATTACCCTACGCATGACTTGGAACTTGCAGTAGTCGTGTTTGCATTGAAGATATGAAGGCACTACTTGTATGGAGAATCACGTGACATCTTCACGGACCACAAGAGCTTGAAGTACATCTTCACTCAACGTGAGCTGAACATGAGACAGAGAAGATGGTTAGAGCTGTTGAAATATTATGACATTAATCTGCAGTATCATCCCGACAAGGCGAATATAGTGGCAGATGCACTTAGTAGAAAATTCGGAATGATAAACGGCATTAAAATTGAGGAGGAAATTATAAGAGACTTGGAGCGACTAGACATCGAGATCATGGTACATGGACAACACGGTTACTGGGCTAATCTTAGAGTAAAACCTGAGTTACTCTCTAGGATCAAGGAAGATCAGAAGGATGATGGTGAAATCTGGGCGATAATTCAGAATTCGGAGAAGCAGACAGAATTTCGAGTAGACACAGACGGTAGCTTATGGCAGGGCACGAGACTTTGTGTCCCTGATGATCAAGAACTCCGGGAAGCATTGTTAGCTGAGGCTCACAGCTCCTCATTTTCCATTCATCCTAGTTCGACCAAGATGTACCACGACATCAAGCAATACTTTTGGTGGAGTGGTATGAAACAGGATGTTGCGACTTACGTCTCCAATGTCTTACCTGCCAGCATGTTAAGATTGAGCATCAGCGATCTAGCGGTCTTCTACAACCGTTAGATATTCCAGAATGGAAGTGGGACAAGATCACCATGGATTTTGTTACCGGTCTTCCGCAGACAAAGAGAAGGCATTATACGATTTGGGTTATCGTTGATCGACTTACTAAGTCAGCTCATTTCTTACCGATGCGCAAGGAAGATTCGGTCAGTAAACTCGCCGATACTTACAAGAAGGAGATCACGAGACTTCCTGGTGATCCATCCAGCAACGTCTCAGACAGAGATCCTTGTTTCACTTCGCGATTTTGGAAGAGTCTGCAGAAAGCTTGGGGTACAAAACTTAAGCTTAGCACGACTTTTCATCCTCAAACAGACGGGAAATCGGAGCGAACGATTCAGACATTAGAAGACATGTTGAGGTCATGTGCGTTGGAATGGACGGGAGATTGGGACGATTACATCTGTCTAGTAGAGTTCGTATACAACAACAGTTGGCACACAAGTATTAAGTTTGCTCCATTCGAGATGTTGTATGGCAGAAAGTGTCGCGCCCCAATATGTTGGGACCAGGTTGGTGAGCGAACACTTGAAGGACCAGAAATGATAGAGTTGACCAACGAGAAGGTCGCTGTAGCTAAGCAGAAATTGCAAGAAGCACGGTCACGTCAGAAGAGTTATGCCGACAAGCATCGTAGGGACTTACATTTTAACGTAGGAGATCACGTCTTCCTTAAGGTATCACCGACACGTGGTGTTAGACGTTTTAGAATCAAAGGGAAGCCCAGTCCTCGATTCATCGGACCGTTTGATGTCATTGAGCGAGTCAGTGAAGTATCTTATCGTTTAGCGTTACCTCCACAGCTTTCTCACGTTCACGATGTTTTCCATGTGTCTTTACTCAGAGGGTATAAGTATCATCCCCTTCACATGGTTCAGTATCCACTGGAACAGATTCGTGAAGATCTTACCTTCATAGAGGAACCCGAACGAGTTCTTGACAGGCAAGAACGAGTCATGAGGAGGAAGACGATTGCATTCGTCAAAATCCTTTGGAGGGATCATACCGAGCGGGAAGCCACTTGGGAGACTGAGGAGTCTATCCGGACTTCTTACCCTCATTTCAAGTTTTGAATTCGGGTATGTTCCTCTTTTTCCAGTTTAGTTTATCTATAATTCAGGGACGAATTGTTCTTTTTAGGGGGGAAGAGTTGTAAAACCTTGCATGCTTTTACCATGAATAGTACCCTTATAATCGTACGTACATGATTTAAACTTTCCTTTTATAACATGTTTACGTTTCACGAATATTAATTACAAGAATTACGTACGTATTATAACACGATAAGTAGTAAGTATGTATTAATGCACGATAATTATTACCAACAATAATTATAATCACGAACATGAAAACATGAACGTAAATAATCACGAGCATATTATTATGTAATTACGTAATTATTATTACGGCTACGTACAAGTATATATATTAATGTCACGTAAATACAAGCACGGGAACACGTAATATATTAGAACACGAAAACTTCGGGTTTCCCCTTGGTGGGCCCTTGTAGCCGCGACACACACAAGAGAAAGGGGGCCCACAATCCCATTTTTGGTTTAATTAAAGAAAACTAAATATTACAGAGTTTTCATAAAAATTAAAAATCCTAATCTTTCCTTCTCTCTTCCTTGGCTGGCGGCTACCACAAGAAAAAGAGGTGTTCATTTGATTTTGCTTAACAAATCGTTAGTACGTGTTCGTGTGTTCATTCCTCGTTGATTCCACGTGATTTGGTAATTCGAAAACCTTTATTTTTATTTTCTTTTTATGTTTATGCATAGTTGATCATGGGAAAATAAAAACAAGATTAACAACATGTTAAGATTCATGGTGGGGTAAATTAATTAGGTTTGTTTTCGGGTTTGGTGTTCGGCCGCCACACAACCGAGAGTCCCACGACTCTCGGTGTAGCTTGGTTCGCACCACCATACGAGACTAATGTCTCGGTGGTGTTGGGTCACGGTCGGAAGCAGGGAACAAGGCACCCTGACTCGCGTCGGGGGTGTCCTTGTGTTTGGTTTGAGTCGCGGCAGCCACAGCCCCAACCACCGGCTTCATCCGGTGGCTATTTTTTGAAAGCAGGGGGAACCGCGGGCAAGCAGGGGGAACCACCGACACACAGTTGGTGGGAACCCGTGGGTCAGCGGCTAGCCGAGCAAGGGCAACACCACCGGCACACAGCCGGTGGCAGTGAACCGAAGGCAGGGGCAACCGGCATGGGCCGGTTTGCCACTGTTTTCGGTGGGGTTTGGATTCGGGCCGGTTTATGGGTTCACGGGTCCAGTTCACGACATGTTTTTAATAAAAATAATACATGGGTTCGGCTTATTATTTTTACAAGCATTTTATTTTTATAAGTTAATTAAATTAATTTGACACGATATATAATTACTTTAATTAAAACATGACTTAGGTTATTATTATTATTAATAATACATGATTTTAACCTAAGTATTTAATTATGAAATTTAGACTAAAGTAATTAATTAATTATTAAAACATGACATATAATTAATTAATTTCTATGACTTAGGTTATATTAATATAAATATTAATACATGTTTTAACCTAAGTATAATATGTACTTTAATTTAATTAGATCATGTTATATTTAATTAAATCATATAGCATATAGTTATTTAATTAACATGTTATAATTAATAAACTATACTATTAATCACATGACTTAGTATATTAATCAGTAAAACTTAAACTTATTTTATTTTAGCTTAATAATCCAGCTTATTTCTAAATATGGAAACTTTTTATTTTTAGGAACTTATCTATTTTAAACAGTTAATCTATTTAAGGAAACTTTCTATTTTTTAGAAACTTATCTATTTTAAGCAGTTAATCTATTTTTGGAAACTTTTTATTTTTGGAAACTCTCTATTTTAGGAAACCTGCTATTTTTAGAAAGTTACTTATTATTTCACAACAAGTATAATAATACAAGAGATACAAGTAATACTTAATCAGAATATCCTGAATACATGATAAACACAGCATGACGTTAAAATCAGCAAAACATGACATGAACATATGAAATAAGCTAAGTCATAGAACCAGTTACGTACACAATAATCAGAATACTTATACACATATATTATTTATGTAGCATTAGTGAAATCGAAGTAGGACTCTCTTCGTTCGTCTTCTTCGTTCACTGGACATAAGGTACGGATTCTCCGTCCTTTCAGTATGGACATTCTTTCCTTATTAGGATTCCTCGTATGCAGCCAACTGTTTTCCCAATATGTTTTTTTATATATTTTGATTTGATTATGTTTAGTTAATGCCTAAGCCATATACATGCATGACCAATTTCACCTAGTTATGGAGGTACCATAACCGTAACACTGGAGGGACCAGTGTTATGACTTCACCACGGTGGAGGGATAGCTCGTGGCGTCCCTTTAAGATTTTGGCCATATTATTATGTTATCTGGTGGGGCGTATGGGTGCATCCAAGATTACATGTTTTTAACAGATGATTCAGGTAAAAGTGGTGTGTGCCTTGCATCCTTCACAAGGAGCTGATCCCTCCTATCCAAACTTATATTAATTAGAGGCAACCCCTCTAATTACATGATGAGGTCACCCCTCCAAGTATTCATGCACGTTGATATTTCATGACCTATATTGGCTAATGCTTAACATGTTAAACAGTTTTCATAAGATAAACATAAGGCTTTTCAAACTATAAAACCAGTTTTACTAAGTTATACAAGGTTTTCCAGGACTTAATCAATTCCGCTTCTATATGTTGTATATGCTTATACTATTCATACTATGCTTGTACATCCGTGCACTGAGCGTTATGCTCAGCCGTTTTCCTTTCATGTTCCCACAACGGCAAGTACTCAAGGGCGCTCGTAGATTCTAAGCGTAGGTGCATATGGATTGGAAGCTTACTTGCCTTAATTACTTTATGCATTTCAACATACATTTTGTTTCTCATTTCCATGGACATTGTATAGTCCTTTTCCTTTACTGTACTTATGTTTGTGTGTGATGAGCTTTTACTTTGGGTTACCGATGTTTGTTTCCGGTATTTCCTTTATGGTCATGTAATGTTTAATACATTTATCCTTGTATGCTTTGATGACACGCCATTATCACGCGTGACATTCCATTTATCAAAATGGGGTGTTACACATAATGTTAGGGATTCCGGCCAAGCTAGACCTCCAATTGATACCAGTTTACATCTATCTAACAATAGAGGCGTACGTGTTGCCCAATTAGAGTATTCAAGAATTATTGACATGTTAATGAATTTGATGACATGTACCCGACCTGACTTAACATATGCTGTTAGCAGGCTGAGTAGGTATATTACTAATCCAAGTGAAGCATATTGGAAAGATATGTCTAGGGTACTTCATTATTTCAGATAGAGTCGTGATTATGGACTAAATTATGCTAGATATCCAACGGTTATTGAAGGATACAGTGATGCAAATTGGATATATTTCATAAAGGATTCTAGATCGACCAGTGGATATGTGTTTACACTGAGAGGGGCCACAATATCTTGGAAGTCTTCCAAACAAACAACAATAGCTAAATCCACGATGGAATCAGAATTTATCGCGTTAGATAAATGTGGAGAAGAGGCGGAATGGCTACGTCAATTCTAGAGGACATACCCAGGTGGCCTAAGCTGATAACGGCCATTAGTATACATTGTGATAGTCATTATGTAATTGGCAGAGCTCATAGCACAATGTAAAATGGAAAGTCTAGACATATCCGTCATCGACATAATTCGATAAGACAACTACTCTCAACCGGAGTTATCTCAATTGACTATGTGAAGTCAAAGGATAACATCGCGGATCCGCTTACGAAAGGCTTAAGCAGATAGTTAGTTAGTAAGTCGTCTAAAGGAATGGGACTAAAGCCCTTGAAGGAATGAGTTTCTATGAAGGAAAACCTAACCCAGTTGACTGAAGATCCCAAGGTCTGGGTTCAATAGGACAACCTAATCATAGAAATGTGAGGGAAGTCACGTCAATGTGGAGGAGTTACTAAATATAGTAACTTTCCTAGTTCATTCCTAGAACAACGTGACTTGTTGAGAGGTTAAACATATGGCTTAATGATTCAGGATGAAATCATACAGCAAAACGATTCAAGATAAAATCATAAAACATATGTTTTTAATGATTCAAGATAGAATCACCTATGCGAGAGAGAAGTAGGTCGCTTCGAAAGAAATTATGGGTGTGCAATTTCTAAGAGCTCTTGCAGAACCATGCTAGTGTTCATGACCATAACGAGAACGATTATGAGGACTTGACAAGGTCATGAAGAGTCTTGTGTGAGTGTGTATCTTTATCTACGTAAACAGAGTCTGAGTACAAAGACACCGCGTCTACTCAGATCTAGGAGACTAAGTGCATCTCATAAGGGAAGGTTCAAAGGGTCACACTTACCTATCCCATGCAAGACTTAACCACAGAATTTTTGTCGAAACGTTTCTGTGTTTTCGACCGATCTCCCTTCATGTTGTGGATTTTTGGAAAAAATGATTGCAAAATGGATTTTTTTCAATACTTTGGACATAATTTTATATGTGTATATGTTATATATATTCGTAGTACTTAGTAGCTTTACATTATCCACGAAGAGAGTTTCGCAACGAGCTAAAGTATGTCCAATATGGAGTTAATATGAATGAGATATCGTGTCTTAAAGTGAGGCACGTGAAACACAATATTTGGAAAATAGATTTCTAGGCCGAAAAATTAAGATTTCTAGGACAAAAACAGGTTCGAAGTTACTGAACTTGTGCATGAGCGCGCGACCTGCGGACACGAATGCAGCTCCATAATTCGACTGGGTGCGTGCAGATTTTGGTATTTTTATGCAGCGAATTCGGATTTTTTTTCCATAAAATTCTGTACATCTATTTAAGGAATATATTTAGACTTTCTTATTAAGTCATGACAGAATATTTTTGTGTATGTAAAATATATTGAGATCGTGTTTTATATAACAGATTTGCATGTCAGATCATTTTAGGAGCATATATTCTGTCTTATCGACCAAGGATAAGTTTGTCTAGTCCAGTCGTACATCAGCTTTTGATATTGTACCATGAAAAACAAACGATGAATCTGTTTTTAAAAAAACGTGTTAAACACGTGCCACGTACCTAAATATTTACTATTTTTTTTAGTTTTATTATTGTTATTTAATCTTACAGATAGAAAGTTAATGAATGAACACAATTAATCAATTTTAAAACACATATTGGTTAGAATTGGATTAAACAACAAATATGTGGTTAAACGTGTTTGCAAACAATCCAATATGACCCATTTCTATTTGTTGGTTTGCTTATTTGTTTTCTATTCAATTTGTTTGTTGTCCCTTTCATAGAGCTATTAAATGTTGTGAAGCCCACTGATTTTGTCATTTTCATTTTAGACAAAGTGACAACTATTACAATCGCTTTAAAAATTTGAGAAATGTCGAGACCTATTTATGTCTCGTAGGCTCCAAAAGATAAGCATGATTCGAAGACACTCGTGTGCCACTTTTTGGATTTTAGTTGAACTCGGTTCATATAATGCAAAGAAAAGTGTCATATCTTTTATTTGGTAGATAAGTGATTCGATCATGCATCAACTTAGCTTAGTACCATCGTTATTTGGTAGATAAGTGTATAATCCACATGAAATGCATTTCATTTACTAAATCAAGTGTTAAGTACCAATGATTGCCAACAAATTTGGCTAAGCATCTAGCTAAACATAAAGGATAATGCCGAAGATTTAATTAGTTGACAGCGAGTGACGTGAACAACGCATTGGAGGGACCGATACACGTCCCTCATACTTGACGTTTAATCAGAATAACAATAAGTCTTACGAATTGACATCTCGATTGTAAACGTCAATCTTTATCAGTCGAAAGCTCGTTAAGACATCATGATCCCCATGCTTGGTGGGTAATTTTTTTATATAGAACTCAAAGTATAACGTAAAATAAAACATCACTTTAGAACTTCAGGTGCAATGGCGAAGGAGGCTCGCCAATCTAAGGTGGCTTTTCCGTCGTCACCACCGCACCGCCCCCTAGTTGGCCAATATTTTCGCCAAATGCAGAAAATGAAAAGTGAAGTTTTGGCTTATGTTAACGAGAAGAATGTAAGTAATGCTCTCATAAGTCCTGAACAATCTTTTGCCTCAATGAAACTCTAGCTTTGAAGAAAGCACTTGATATTCTTTTACAAAACTTTTTTAATCCTCACATTTTTAGTAAAATTTAACAAACTTTGCATGTGTTCACATCATAATAAGTATCATATTGTTGGTAAATATACTATAAAGACGATGTGTACCTGTTTCAGTTCCAAGAGGGAATATTCCATGTCAAAGTCAATATCGTGGTGCTAATAACTTTAGCCTAACCTTTTTGACGAAACATTCGAGAAAAGAAGATAAAAATCAACAAAATACGATAGCACACATTTATTTCAGGCGTGGCTATATTTTGTATCACGCAATACATGCTTCATTAATACTGCAACATAAAGTCATCATTCGTCTATAATTCGTTAAATAGTTCATCCACATGACTTTTAATTATGCTAGATTTATAGCACAAAAAAGCATACATCTTGGTTAGCCATTTGTGCCCGACAAGGTTAAACTCAGTCATAAGATTATTCCATCTAATCTCAAATACCGCAGGCTTAATATACATATTCCACACAAGCTTGCCAAACTTTTCTTCGAAATCAGTATCATCATACACTTTGGACACAATCTGAAAAAAATAATTTTTTTTGAAGAATTTGTTAATTTATATCTAGATATAAAGTAACAAAGTTTTATAAATTGTAATATATATCCAGATATAAATAAAAGACATAATATCTAAATAGCCATATTAACTTTTCATAGAGCTTAGGCTTTGACATTATATAGTACTATAGTAGTTAGTTTATCTTTTATAAAACTTACTGATCAATAGAAGGAGACACCGAGACACATCACTACAAGAATTCAGGCAAATACCCACGAAAATTACCCACACTCATCATTTAGAGGGAATTTACCCACCTGATACCCACATGTTTCCCACCATTATTGACTTTCATAGTCGGTTTTATTTTCCCTCGAACTTCCCACGAACTTACCCACACAAATAGTCACGTAACTATATTTGGTGTGCAATATGTGGGTAAATAACTTGGCGCCAAAACACTCCCCACGGATTGCCCACGTCGTGAGCTACCGTGGCTATATTTGCGGGTAATTTAGTGGGTAACGTTATTTACCCACAAGATACATTTATCCATTGATTTGGTGGGTGAATTAACATGCGTGTTTTGTGGGTGAATATGCATACCCATGATTTTACCCATCTTATTTTTTGTGTGAGTATTTTTCTATGAGTAATTGCCCTTTTTGTAAAGACAATTAAAAGAATGACCCAAGAAGAAGAACTAAATCTTACATGAGATATCAACTTTTTTTAGAAAGTCAATATGAATGAAAGAGAACCAAAATAAAACACAAGAAACAAAGAAAAAGAATGCACCACCTTAAGAAGACAGTTAAGGGGGATGGATCCCAAAAGAAATAAAAATATACCCAAAACTAGGTATGGATCGAGAATCAAACCGAAAATGACAATCGAACAAGAACCAATCCAAACCGAACCGAATTTTAGAACCGCGGTTCGACTCTAGGTTCCTAAATATTTCAAATATTGATTCTCGGTTCGGTTCGGTATCGCGATTCTCGGTTCTGAAACCCATAAATTGCCCAAATCTCAATGTATTAGATTTAATACAATGTTTGGCTATTAAAGTCAAGAAACTTGGAAACTTTGTGCGATTCTTTTCTTTAATCAAGGTAAGAAACAAAAAGCTTGGGAAAGTAGCGTAAGTTAGGACACTTGTGGGATGGTGGTGCATAATACCTGGATAAATATGAAAGATACTATCAAAACTCGTCCGTCACTTTCTAATCCTAGCTATGATCGATATACTTTATACAAAATATACATTCTGAGTCCTAAATTTTGTCACTAAGCTTTAAAGGAAATATGACAACAAAGAACAAATATATAAACCATAAGGAAACAACAAAAGACCGCCCATATGACGCTAGCTAGTTGCCTCTCTCCGTGGGATCCATTTTATTGCATCAATATTGGCCATTTAATGGATATACAAAAAAATTCGGTTCCAGTCGGGTAGAACCCGAAATACCCGAACCTAAACCTAGAACCGAAACAAAACCAAACATGCACTTCGGTTTGGTTCTCGGTTCTTTAAATATGCATTTTTTGGTTCTCGATTCTTTCGGTTCCGGTTCGGTTTTTGCGGTTCCGGAACCGTGCTCACCCTACTCGCTGAATACATATCACCTCTTCATATGTTCCGAGGATGTTCTAAATTAGATGTTGTAAACGCATAAACCTTTGATACGCTGCAGAATGTTTTTGAGTCGTGTAATTGAATAATTCATCGTAAGTACTCCACACTAAATATGAGGATGGTATATATTATGACATAATAAATAATTTGAAATAAACAACTAAGTATGCCACTCTTATGTGCAACTCGGAGTAGGAGGCACATCATACTTATCTAATAGAACTATAACTCAAGCATGGCCTAAGTTCGTTTGGAGTTGTTATTGAGCTTCTTAGGCTGGAGATTTTGTCACGAAAAGTCATTGAGGCTGAGTTATGCAAAATTTCTTAGAGCCGAGTTTGAGACTACTTAGTGGCTCCCAATGAATTTGTGTGTATAATATGGGCGAACGAATATGAATATACAAAACTTGAAGCTAAGCTATTCAAGACATCGTGTTTTGGATTTGTGTAGGGCGAACGAATACGAATGTACGAAACTTACAACTCATATTTGTTTTTTAAAGATGGCAAATAATAATTATACATAATACTATTAATAAAACAATAATGATAACGGGTAGTTGTACGAAGGTCGAGCTCATGAAGGTTAAATCGATCTGAATTCGAGAACTAATTAACCTTTGTTTTATAAGTTAAGCTTGATCTGAGATCGTTTAACTAGATCTCAAATGGAGCTTAATATAATTAGTTGACTTTAAGAAAAATATCGAGTTCAATTATATCGTAAATAGCTTATTTCATTTACAACTTTATTTGAATCGATTAATATAATGTCTATGTTTACACGTAACTTACAGTTAAGGTATTTAGCACATACCAGTTTGGATTCACTTATGTTCTAAAAAATGTGAAAAATAAACTCGATACACGTATGCAAATACAATGAGACAACCCATTACAAAAGAAGAAAGATCATATAGTGTTTGCGCGTAAGTAAGTAACCTAATAACCTGATTGACTTGAACTCAAGAAGTTTGTTTAGTATAAGTCGAGCTTGTGCTAAATTCTTTTCTTTGAGCATCTTATAGACCTAAATCCGATTAAACCTATCTAAGTTAGTTTCTTTGGTGAAAAACCCAAGTAACCTGAATACTAAGTGACGTGTGGTAATAGGTAACATGTAACAAGTTGAAAAAGCTTGGTTAACTCGAGTTCGGGTCGACCCGATTGACCCAAACAAAGAGTTTTTTTATTTCTATTTAACCGACTGAGCTAGCTCAGTTGGTCACCAAGGGTAACCTTGGGGAGGTATTCTTGGTGAGGTCTCAAGTTCGAGTCTCACTAAGGACCTTCAGGGGCCCGAAGAAGCAGGAGTGGGGTTTATCCCCTAAGCAGAAGGTTTGAGGCTTGCATACTGCCCAATTGGATGTCACTGTAAGCTCGAACCACTAACTACTAACTCGTCGTTAAAAAAAAGAGTTTTTTAATAAGTTATATAGGTGTTCTACTTAAAAGAGTATAAAATTTAACTTTATTATATTTTATCCATATACGAGTTAACTTAAACCTAACCAAACCTTGATGAAAGTCGATCCGATTCGAGTTCGAGTAAATTCAATAGTCTCACAAGAATATAAATTTTTTAAGCTTACATTACTTTGACCCGACTCAAGTAATCTACTCTACAACACTCCAAAATCTAAATAACACTTTTAGTAATATTTAGGGATGAGCACGGTGACGAATTAGTGGTACCAATTTTTTCTGGAGCATAAACTACTGGTATTAGTACCGTACTGAACGGGATTCGGATATCGATACCGGTACCGAGAAATTGGTTTTCTCGTTTTTTTCTCCCGTACCAAACTAGTGGTCCAAATTTTTTTTCACCTTATTTCGTAGTTTCTGAACGGAATTTGAGTATCGAAAATCAGTATGGTTTTTATTCGATTTCGGGATTAATATAAAGTAAGGGGGTGTTTGGGATTGCTTATTTAAAACAGATTATTCATTTTGAAAATGAATAATCAGATAATCATCATATTGAAAACGTCATTCTAAAAAATTGTGTTTGGATTTGATTATCAAGTTTGAAATCGCAATAATCAGATAATCAGTTTTTTTAAGTGTTTGACAACTTTGATTATTTGATAAGTAATAAAATAAAGTCCATTTTTCAAAACTCTATTTTGGAAAATTACTTTTTCAAAACTCCATTTTAAAAATGAATAAGTATTCTCACTTATTTTTTCAAAACTACATTTTAGAAGCTTCTAAACACAAATAATCACTTTTCTCCATTTATTATTCAAACATTCATTTTAACTTAAATCTATTTTGAAAATAAAATAAGCAGATAATCTGGTTGCAAATGGAATCCCAAACACCTACTAAATATAACTTATAATATAATATAATTATTATAATATAATACATTATACTCCTTATAGTAACTTCCTTATAAACAACTTACTAATACATACCAGTAACATACAACTCCTGAACTCTTTAGAACAAGATGCGGTTATCCAGAAAAAAATTGGCGTCATTGTGTGAAATAATTTGGCGCCCCTACATATGTGGGGATCGTGGAGCTCTTTCACAAATGGTTTATATTACGGTTTATCAAAGCAAGGGACTTTCAGGAAGCAGTAGGTATCTTCACACACCATTCATTATTTATCATGATTTGTTGTAATTAGTTTTAATTAACACTTTAATTTAGTGTTGGGTGCTTGATTTATAGTGTTTGATTGTATGATTATAAATAATTAGGTAATTTTTAACTTTCAATTGTATGTCACTACCCTAGGGTTCTTTGTGTTAGCATTAATAACTGTAATTATGTGGGTAAATGAACCAACCATTCGATTGTGTTTACCACTAGCATCAACTGTGAACCCACTTTTTTAATTTATAAACTATAATATCAAATGGAATTGGGAAATAGAAAAAGAAACTTTGTTGTTTTATTTCTTAGATATATTCAATAATATTATGAATGATAGTTGCTCTCTGTTTGAAGGGATTTTTCTTTAGGCTTATATAGTCGCCTTTTGGCTTATTTAGTCTTCGGTTTATGTTTCATTACCTCACTTTTTTGTGGCTTTTTAAAACTTTTTTTCTTGTATAAGATTACTATGACATAATGAACTTATTTAGCCGAAACAAACACAGCCTAAGAAAGCTACTTGAAGTGAAAAGGTCTCATATTTGGTCTAAAATAAATATGATATAGAGGTGTTGTGTTACTGTAGTCTGTACTTGAGAAAAACATAATAAGAATACTTCAAAGCTAATATTGGTCGACAGTTGACCAAAATTCCAATAACACCAAAAGCATACATATAATAGTTCATTGGCAAAAAATCTCAGTTTCAGTCCCTAGCGATGCCACTTCCCCAGTTTTTGGATCAATTCCTGTTGAGCTTTTAATTTTTTCTGAGCTTATTGTGTTTGATGTTTCGGTGAATGCCTTGTGGTGAGATAACAAGGGATTTAGGGAAGTTCAAAGTTCTTGAACATTGGTCTGACAATTCGTTTACCCGGATGATTCCAGAGATACGGAATTGCACGAGCTTAACGTGTTCACAAGTCAAATACCAATCTGTTAACAGGTTCCATCCCAATCATCAGTAAAAAAATTTCAAAAGTTGTCACTTCTCGATTTGAGTTCAAATGGTCTTTCGGGTTAATTCCTGCCTCAAATGGTCTTGACTTGAGCTGAAATAGGTTTCAAGGCAAAATACCAGAGTCAATAAACGGATTAACTCAGTTGCAATCCCCTGATCTTTCACACAATTCGTTTCATGGGAAGATACTAATCTTGAGTTCATCACGAGCCTCATTTCCCTAAATGTTTCGTATAATAATTTCACTGGTCCAATTCCATCAACACCATTTTTTCGAACACTAACACCTGAGTCATTCATCCAAAATGAAGGTCTTTGTGAATCAGCAGATGGGTATTCGTGTTCTTCAGGAACACCAACAAGAAACGGACTAAAATCAGTTAGAATGGTAGGTTTAGTGGTACTAATCATTGCATCTGTTACCCTTGCGGCAGGGGCCACTTGGGTCTTTATGTCAATAAACCATAAGTACATGATAAAGGATTCATTAAACGACTCAAACCCCGATTCCCGTGGGTAGTAGTGGCAGTAGGGTTGGGTTAACCCGAACCGAGTCTGAACCCGATAAGTCGTATTCGGGTCGGGTTAATTCGTCGGGTCATTTTCACCCGAACCTGATAACCCGACATTGTTATCGGGTTGGGTTAGAGTTAAATAATTTTTGTTGTCGGGTTATCGGGTCAACCCGACAAGACCCGAAAACCAAAAGTAGACTTCATCACCATAACATGTTCTTATTGTCACTTGATCACCTTATATAACAAGTAACTCTATGATTTAAACCAAAAGTATTCACAAAATATAATCAAGAAAAGCATAAAATTCATGTCGTTTGAAAACAGAAGCTACTTCTACCGTTCTACGTACTAATAATATTCGATCACAACATATAAGGAAGTCACGTTATTTAGCTAACTTGTTATCCATGTTGTTATATGCATATGTGTTTAATGAAAAAATGTTGAATCTGTTGGAAGTATTCCTAACTTGTCGCATGACTAAATTACGTATGTTTTTTATAAATTTTATTTAATTAACTTGTTATATGCGTGGCAAAATTACTTGTGTGATTTTGTTAAAGGCTTTTTTATAATTTAATAAAGGTGTTTGGGATTGGCTTATCATATTGTGTTGTTGAAAAACACAGTAAGTATATTTCTGGTATATCACCCGATAACCTGAATCACGCGACCCGACTTAACCCGAACCGAATACCACCCGAATTCGATAACCACCCGAACCCGATAACCCGATTCCTTATAGGGTCAGGTTGCGGGGTGAGTTTCTAAATAAAAAATCCGACTCAACCCGACCCGATAACACCCCTACCCGTGGGGATGATTTCTCATACCCATGGACATTGTACCTTTCATAAAGCTCGGCTTTACCATTCATACATTTTAGAATGTTTAAAAGAAAAAGAATGTTATAAGAAAAGGGTGCTCCGTCACTGACAGTGACACTACACATAGGCTGGAATTGGATGACACTTCAGAAATTTGCTATGTTTCTGTTGCCAACCAAGTAGGCCTTAAGATCAAATTAGCTTAGAAGTGGTACAATTTCCACCACATAGCTTAACCCGAAATTCCGATCATCTCGGGCAAAATTCAAATAAATAACACTAAAATACCAAAATTCATTAACGGTTTGGTCAGGTTGGTTCGTTTTTTTACCGAAGCTCAGTCCTACATAGGATATCATTAGAATTTACATGTGATAAGTTACAAATATTTTGTTAGCATTTACTTAAACTAATTTAATAGGAACATATATCTGTGTTAGGTACTCATGTTTAAAAGAGCAAATTCATTCTTTAATGTACATATTTGTATTAAATCTTTTTTAAAGTCTTTTTTGGACATCATTGTCTTGGAATTTCATGAAGTTCTCACATCTCATAATAATTGAAACTTTAACCTTGTAGACATGGCTAGACGAAGGAAAAGGCTTGGAGCAGGCGAGAGTAGGCCAACAGAGAATAGGCCAGTGAAGAGTAGGCCAGCGGGGAGTAGTCCAGCGGAGAGTAGGCCAGCGCGGAGCAGGCCAACGGACAACAGGCCAACGGAGAGTATCTAGGCCAACGGAGATTACGCCAACGGAGATTAGGCCAACGGAGGGTAGGCATCGTGTCGATGAAGGACAATCATATGATATCCCTAATAATTTTTAACTATTAATGACAAATAGCAATGAAACGACCATTGAAAACACCATTGAGGACTTAAATAATCCATCAAACGGAAGAAAACAAGTGCATATTGTGAATGGATTGTAAGTACTGTATATTTGTAATCTGGGCATCATTATATTTATAATTATATTTACACTCTGTTACTTCATTCGACTTTCATCATTTTTACAGGTTATACAAATCAAGTGAGTGTTCTCGAGAGATTACGAAGATATTCAAAGAAAGAATTGATGATACTGGGTACAGTTGGACAAAGATGTCTCAATCTACAAAAAAACTTCTATTTTGGAGAATTTAAGGTATTGTTTACATTTTAATTGATACATAATATTCATTTTTCTTTTACAAAAAACTACTTTTGGGACCCGGAAACCGAGACAACAGTGAGGACAGCATGGGATGCAAAAGCTTCTAGACGCTATGTTGATTTCTTGAGAGACATAAGAGCTAATATGGTGAAACCTGTATTCATGAGTGACATCGCATTGACAAATTTCACAACTCATTGGAGAACATCAAAGTATAAGGAGATTCAAGAAAAGAATTAAGCAAAATCGTCTAAAAGGGGAAGGTTCCTCAACTCATACTGGAGGGTCAGTCTCATTTCATGAGCATGCAAAAAATCTAGTAAGTATGTTATAACAATAATTATTGGAGTCATTGAGAATTTGATCTACATACCACAGTAGCATATAATTGTATCAAAATACTTGTATGTGTAGAAAGTAAATAAATTCATGATCTAATCACCCCTTTTTTGTTAGGTCTAAAATTGTTTCTTTTACCCTATCTACATTTAATCCAAATTAAAAAAGTGGTCCTTGGACTATGAGTATGGGTCGGGGGTGAAATGATTTTCCGAACAGGTTGGACATGTAGAGGCACAATAGTAACACGATAAGTGAGGTTTGCAAAAGAGTAACATAATTAGTAACAAGACCACATACATATACATTGATTCTTTTGCAGAATTTTAATCAAGATCATATTAGTTTACTGTAGGAAGCAGATTAAGCATATTGCTTACACACGTATAGTCATGTAAACTCAAATATGTAGAACAGTGACATTTACAAACTGCATCCATTGCATTTCAAGGCTCTTTTATTCTCTAGTTCTTTAGTCACGGGAGTAGTCATTATGTTATCCGTGTAAATGACTGTGATGTTTGAGTTTACTATCATAGTTGTGATACATCATTACGTGAAGCCTAGATTACACTCTAAGTGGCTTCCTGTTTTGCATCAATTGTAATACATAATTATGAGTGTTGTATGTTTCTAAATATTTTATTAATCTCTTCTTTATTCATATGTGATGTAGGAATCTAACTACAATCGTCCACCTACGGGGTTTTAACTTTTTCTGCATACTCATACCAGTGGCCTTGACAAGAAAACATTTATTAATGAGAAGTCAAAAAAAAATTCATGTAAGTTCTTAGTTCCTCATTAATGATTTTGTTCTTAGTTCTATCATTACTCATGATTACTTAGACACACTTACAGGACAACGTGTTGGTCTAACACAAGAAAGGGATGAAAATTCACCTTCTCCATAAAGTAATGTAGATGAAACAACACTTTACATCGAGGCAGCAGGTGGTGCAAACAAAAGAAAACTGTAGGGTGCTGGGTCAAAAGAAGTTGATTATATTAAAGATATAAGTTCTAGAAATGAAACTACTGGAATTACCAAGGTAAACATCGGGTTGGAGAAAAAGAAAATGGAGAGAAAGATCAGAAGTTAAATAAAACTCTTGAGATTGGGTGCAACCATTTCAACATAACACTTGCAGATAGTGATTCTGATACTGACGAGGGTGATGTTCAACAAGATCCTGGTACTAATCACTCCCAAGCAGGTGACGGAGAGGAAGACCATGATAGTCGCATGATCGAGTTGATAAGTCGTATTTATCTTTATGTTAATTGTTTCAAAACATGGTTATGGTTTGTTCTTTTCAGTTTACTTTATTTGTTTGAGACATCATTAGAATGATGGTTTGTATTAACTATCAGACTATCTATTTATTTTTGTGTGCTTTATATTACGATAACATTTGTGTTTATTGTGTGGTTTTCATATAATTTGCCCATTAACATGCATGACGTAAATATTTAGCTACAATTTAGTCACTAAACACTGGTGGGAAAGTTAGCTACGAATATACCCACGAAATATCATGGCAAAGATATCGTGTTTTCCCGTGACATTTACGCACGGTCATATATGCGGGTAATATTACCCACAGATTATTAGAGGTAAAATTTCCCACAATTTTTACACACGATTATATGCGTGGTTAATTTTGTTCAAAGATTTTTTGTGAGGAGTTGACTTTTACACACGAATAGTATTCTGGGTAATGTTACCCACACAATACCCACTAGTGTATCTATGGGTGTTTTACGGTGACTTAAAAAATCCCACAAACAATTTACCCATGAATGCAAAACAATCACGCACCCACAATGACGTGGGTAAACTTACCCACAATATGAAAATATCGTGGGCAAAAAATTAGCCTCGGAGGTTTTACCCATCAATAGAGAATCGTGGGTCATTTGTGGGTATTACCCTGTTACCCACGAAAATATGGCTTTTACCCACAAATTTTGTCCGTGGGTATTCGGCTGAATTCTTGTAGTGCATAAATCTAGTAAGGGTTAATTATCGTCCAATCTAGTCAACTGGCTTAACTTAGTTGATCACCAAAGACCCGTTAAATGGTTTTTTGAGGAAGGTTTTCTGGAGTTCTTGGGTTCAAGACTTCTTAAAAGTCTCTTAGACAAAGCGGATAAGGAGTTTAACATAACTAGGCGAAGGTTTAAAGAAGACATTCTGTCGTTTAAATGTAATTGCACGATTCGACCTACTAACAACTAACATTTACCGTTCTAAAAATAAAAAAGAAAAAAAAAATATTATCGTCGAATGTATTGAAGTTATCATTTTTTCAAGTGCTATTTAATAATATTTTTTTATCTTAATTAAAGAAGAAAACTTTTGAAATCCTTTTTTCTATGTAATCCGATCCTATGACTATTTTACCCTTGTATTTGGTAACAACTTTAATGACAGGCGGTAAAATAATCATTTTATACGAGTAAAATAAACATAAAAACTGAAATAAAAAAAGAGTAGTAAATTAGATGCGCTCCCAGGTAATAAACTCGATCAGTAAATTACAAAGCTTTAACGTTTTAAACATGTTGAATTCTGGTATTTGAGTCCGTCGGTATTAAGTTCAAAAAAAAAAGTACGTCGGTATTAAGACCACTGGCCCAATGGGCTTGAAGCATGTCGGTATTTGAGTCTTTGAGATACATAATAAATTTGATTGGCTTATTGGGCTTAAAATATATGCATCTTTTTATTTGTGTTATGTATTAGTCTTTATTAGCCTAAGTCGCGTCTAGGGGATAGTTATCGAGTGTCCTAAATAGCCTATAGCAATAAAGGTCGGTTGGCTGTGTCAAAGCCCAACCCGACCCGTAGTGTATGTAACAGTCGGTTCCCCCTCATCTTTATAAAAGGAGATGGGGGGGGGGACGAGATTCACAACGCATTCTTTATCATGAACTAATCTAATCGGTTAGGGTATTACCTTGTGTGTTACTTTTCTGTCGATAATCCTTGCTGGGTTTTCTTCACGATCGAGTTATCCGCATCTAGTATTCCAGGGTTGTAGTAGTCAAATTACTACAAGTGGTATCAGAGCTTCGGGTTTGAAGGTCTCTCTGGTTCTAGGATCGATCGGTGAAAGTCTTGGTGTTTAAGGTTATCAAACATCAACTGAGCAGCAGCAACAACGATCGTCAGAAAAGGGTCTTTGATTTTCGGTGATTGAAGATCGAAGGGAATCTGCCATTGTTGGTGGTCTGTTGTTTTTCATCGAAGGTGTGGAGGAAGAAGAAAGAAAAAAGCGGCTGTTTTTTTTTCTTTGTCATCAAAAGTGAAAAAAACAAGAATATAATTCAAAGGGTTTATACTTTTGGGCCAAAAGTAATTGGGCCAACTTTTAAAATACTTTAATCAAGTTTGGTTTAAAAATTTGTATTAAGGTTTTTAGAATTGGTTATTTTTTGTTTTTTTAAAAGAAAACAAAAAGGTTTTTACTTTGAATTATATACACAAGGGGACTTCGTAGTTCGTGATTGTGAGGGTTAATATATCACAAGGTTTAGCGAATTATCGAAGGGGCTTTGTCGGTTTGTGATTGTGAGGTTTTTCACAAGGTTTAGCAAATCAACAAAGGGATAAAGAAGCGTTCAAGACTTGTCGAGGTTGCAAGATTTCTTAGGTTATTAGAGATCGGTTTGCAAAATTAAAAAGTACGACAAGGGTTACTTCAAAAGGCGCCGGGTACTTTCTTGATTCAAGGGTTGTCGATTTGTTGGATAGGTTAATTTCCAAGGTTAAATCGATATTTGAGTAAGAAAGTGTTTTCTTTTGAAGGGTTAATTGGTTTGATCGATTGCTGAGATTTTATCTTAGGGTTATATCGATAAATCAAGGGGTGTTTTATACACGGGATACTTTGCTAGATCGTGTTTTTTGTGTAGGTAAATTCACAAAAGGTTAAGCGGTTAGCAAAGGGTTAAAATAAGATGACGCTGAGCAAATTTGACATCGAGAAATTCGATGGGAAGAATGACTTTGGGTTATGGCAGGTAAGGATGAAAGCTTTGCTGGAACATCTGGAATTAGATGCAGCATTGGAAGAATTACCCGCCACCACAATAGTGGCTTACGATAACGTCATTCAGAAAAAGGCTTACAGCGCATTGATCTTGTGTTTGGATGATCGGGTCCTACGGGAGATCACCAAGGAGACGACTGCAACGGGGATTTGGAAAAAGTTAGAGACTTTATACATGACAAAGTCTTTAACTAATCGTTTGTACTTGAATAAAAAGTTATATACTTTTCAAATGCATCAAGGTAAGAGTCAGTCTGAACATATTGATGAGTTTCATAAGCTCGTAGGTGACTTAGCGGCTATAGATAATGCTATATCGGATGAGGATCAAGCATTATTATTACTCACATCTTTACCATCGTCTTACGATAATCTCGTGGAGACTTTGCTATATGGTCGGGATACTTTGAAGCTAGAAGACGTGCTCGCGACACTTAATTCTAGGGAACTTCAGAAGATGACGGAAGCAAAGGGTGATGGTGGTGAAGGGTTATATGTGAGGGAGAGATCTAATCAGAGAGATATGGAGCAGGGTGAAAATAGTTCATGGTCAAGGTCACAAGGAAGGAGCAACAGACTCAGGTGTTATATATGTCAGTCTGAGGATCATTTGAAGAGGGATTGTCCCAGGTATAATCACAAGAAATCTCAAGGTTTTGTCAGGAGTAAAGATCAGGTATCCGGTTCTGGAGCTGATGGGTATGACAATGCTGATGTTATGATGGCTATGAGTGTTGATGAACTTTTGGACTGGATCATGGATTCAGGGGGCTCATACCATATGACATACATGAGAGATTATTTGGTTGATTTTAAGGAGTATAACGGTGGTAATGTACTGCTAGGTGATGGCAGGGAATGCCGTGTACGGGGGACAGGTAAGGTTCGAGTACGAATGAGGGATGGGTCAAGTTTCGTGTTGGACAACGTCAGGTATGTTCCGGAATTAAGACGAAACTTGATATCGTTGGGCACTCTTGAAAAAGAGGGTTTTACCGTGAAGATGCAGTCGGGCAAGATCAAGGTTATAAAGGGTTCACTGGTGGTACTATCAGGAACCAGAAGGGCTAATTGCATGTATACCCTGAACGGTCAGGCTATGACCGGGAAGACAATGAATGGTAGGAAGCAATTAGGAAAATTTCAGACTGGGTGGAAGATCAAGACAGGTGATGTTCTTGATTCTTGTAATCAGAAGTCTACACAACAATGTATGAAGAGTGGGGTCGCCAAGCATTTGGATGTTGCAGGGTTACAGCAGCAGAATGGGTTGGTTGAGAAGACAAACGTGACGAACGTGACACTCTTGGATAAGGTACGTTGTTTTCTGATTCAGTCTGGTCTGTCCAAGGTTTTTTGGACAGAGGATACAACCATGTCTACATATCTAGATAATAGGTCACCATCAGCAGCGATTAGATTCAAGAAGACTATAGATATGTTGGGTTCTTTTGGTTGGCTTGCTAGTATTGAGCAAGGGATGCTTGAACCGGTTAAGTTCAAGTGCATATTCCTAGGATACCGTAAAGGTATGAATGTTGATCAACTTTGGAGGTTAGATGACGTTACTTCAAAGGGAGTGCTTTACAGGAATATGGGTTTCAATGAAAGTGGGCAATACAAGAAAACTTTCATTGGTTCTGGTGTATGTACAAGTTTAGTGCAGGTGTTGCAAGGAGTTGAGTTTGAGGTGGAATATCGGGAGGATCAAGCACTTGAGGTGGAACCTCAGGGGAATGTTGGTCATGTAGTTGTTCTAAAGAAAGTACAAACTCAAGGTTTGATATACTATCATCAAGCACGTGATAGGGAGCAACACTTAGCACAGGAACTATTCAAGTATAGAGAAGACAGTAATGAGTCTGCTTTTGCAGTTGCTGTAGTGGAGAAGATTTATGCACATGAGTCATTGACTTTCAATAATACAGTTGCTTGTGAGGTTCTTTCCAAGTGGATGGCTGGATTGAAGGAAGAAATGGATACTCGGTTAGATGTGCATGTGCTCAGCAACGGTTGCAGGAAAAGCAGTGACGACAGATACGATAATTACTGGGAGGATACACCAGGTATGATCATACATCTATTTCTCTATATAGAGTGTATGGTATTTTCTTGCGGATGCAAGGCTGAGATCTCGGTTACTAAGGGTTTGCTGGTAAAAGCAAAGGGAAATATACTTGGTATTAAGATCATCAGGAATCGGAGTGGTAATACTCTGAGGGTGTCACAGTCCAGGTTTTACAACAGAAAGTTGGTACAGACTTTGTTGAAGGGACATTCCATACTGTCGTTGGAGGATAGTCTATCAGGGGACTGTGATGTGGTAAAGAATAGTAAGTGGTCATATATATATGCGGTTGGAAGCCAGGAGTATCAGGTGGTCTGCACGAGACCTGACATAGCATCTGCAGATGTGAGTATGTTGGATAGGTTTGATCGTGGATTACAGACATACGTACAAGTTTTTGTGGATTTTGACTACACCATGGGTAGATCGATCACTGTCATGGGTAGATCAATCACAAGGTACGGGTTGCTGATACATGGATGTGCGAGGAGCTGGGAAGCTAAGTTGCAGCACAAGGAGGCTTTGTGGACAACTAAAGCGGAGTATATGACACTTACGGAGGTTGTGAAAGGAGCTATTTGGCTAAGGGGATTCTTGAAAGAGTTAGGCGTAAAGCTTAACACTGTTGCAGTTAATTGTGATAATCAGGGCGCGATTCAATTATCGCGGAATCATGTTTTTTCATGATAGGACTAAGCACATCAATGTGCGTTATCACTTTATCAGAGAAGTCTTGGCGAAGACGGTTGAAGTTCTGAAGGTGAGTACTGAACACAATGCTGCGGATGCCTTGACGAAGGTGGTACCTGGACGCAAGTTACAACACTGCTTAGAGCTGCTGAGTGTTGGGATAGGCTAATATAAGCCTAAGGTGGAAATTGTTATGTATTAGTCTTTATTAGCCTAAGTCGCGTCTAGGGGATAGTTATCGAGTGTCCTAAATAGCCTATAGCAATAAAGGTCGGTTGGCTGTGTCAAAGCCCAACCCGACCCGTAGTGTATGTAACAGTCGGTTCCCCCTCATCTTTATAAAAGGAGATGAGGGGGGACGAGATTCACAACACATTCTGTTAGCCTCAAAATATTGAGTCAAACAAGAATGTTCGGTCATAGGTTTCCATTGTAATATTTAGTAGAACGTTGTAATAAGTAGTTATTTAGTCGTGGTTCACGGGCTTGGATTTAAACTAATTAAAGTCCAAAAGACAAGCCCGGCCCAATATATAGTCCATTAAAGCCCGCATGTGGGTGGACTATATATACTACCCTCCTAGCATGTTAGGAGGGTGGATGGTCATTTGTAACAACTTCTTTTCTTAATCTAATCTCACCAAGTTAATCATCTCTCTCTCTACTTTCTCTCACTACTTTCTCTCTCTAGGAATTCATCTCTTCTTCATCTATTTTTCTTTCTTTCTTCATTGCTTAATCATCACAAATACATGGGACAATATTTGGTATCAATCGCCATGGGGTAGATTTGTGATTCATTGTTGTTATTATATTTGATTCAAATGATTTAATCCATAAATTATCTCGGATTCAAATTCTTTTTGTGTTTTTCGTGATCTACTTCTTCATCTACATCTTCTACATAGTTGTAGTAGTGATTTGATATATTTACTTTGGCTAAAAACACAAAATTTTTGGGTGTTTTGATCATTTTTTGGCTTAAAATCACGTATTGGTTGAGTTTTGTCCGAGAAAAGGGGAATATATATTCCGATCAGGGCAATCGGAAAAGGGTTTTATCATTCCGATCATACATTCCGATTTGGTATTCCGACCAGCCTTTCAGATCAGACATTCCGATTTGGTATTCCGACCAGCCTTTCCGATCAGACATTCCGATTGGGTATTCCGACGAAGATATTCCGATTAGACATTCCGATTGGGATTCCGATTAGCCATTCCGATTGGATTCCGATTAGACATTCCGATTGGGATTCCGATTAGACATTCCGATTGGGATTCCGATTAGACATTCCGATTAGGGGACATTCCGATGATGTGTTTTGCTAAATTTTGTTTGAGTATTTTTTAGACTTAGCCACCATCTAGACTAGTTTCGGAATATCGTTTACACGAAGATCAAAAAAAAAAAAAGAGTTAAAATTTTTCCGTCAAGTAAATTCAAATTTTTTCCATACTAGTTTTAGGACATTTCTACCTCAATTTCAAAATTTGGCGATACAAAATTTTTTGGTCTACCGTTTTTGTCGGACTGGAGAATTTATTGTCGGACTGGAGAAAAATTGCAATTTTCGGAATTTAAACCACAACAACAATCACAACAAATCTACTTAAGATCCATACTCACTTCATCTTTACAGAGAATTTTGGGATGGATTCTACTGCAGAATATCGTGTGACGAACAACAACATCATGGTCGCGGGTAATAAAGAGAGACCACCAATGCTTGTGGCTGGTCGATATGCTCAATGGCAATCACGCTTTCTTCGCTATCTTGATACAAGACCTAATGGTGATGCCTTGAGACAATGTATTAACCATGGCCCATATGTCTTTTCTGAAATTGATGTTCCTTATACACCAGCCACAGACACATGTCCAGAAGTACCTGCAACAAAGAAAAAGGAAACTTTATCTGACCTTACACCCTAGAAACGTGCTTGGCATGATGCAGAAAAAGAAGCGATCTATATGATCCTAAGTGGAATTGGAGATGATATTTATTCCACAGTCGATGCATGTCCTACAGCACAAGAAATGTGGACGGCCATTGAACGCTTGCAACAAGGAGAGTCTCTCAACAAGCAAGATGTCAAAACAAACTTGTTTTGGAACTTTGGTAAGTTTACTGCATTGGATGGAGAATCAATTGAGTCCTATTATTCAAGATTTTACAAGATGATGAATGATATGACAAGAAACAACTTGGAAGTCTCCACCATGCAAGTCAATGTGCAATTTTTACAACAACTCCAACCAGAGTGGACACGTTTTGTCACGTTGGTGAAACAACAGAAGCAGTTAGACAAGGTAAACTATCACACTCTCTTTGATATCTTGAAACAATTTCAGCATGAAGCAAATGAGATTCGAGCTGAACGAGTTGCAAAGACGGCTAATCCACTTGCTTTATTAACTACCACTCAAAATGTCCAAGATCTTCGATCTCGTGCTCCTAAGCCATACTCTAGCCCATCATCCTCACCACGATATTCCACATCATCCAAGTCTTCATCATCCACAAGATCACGCGGCAAAGCACCAAGAGCAACTTCACCACCATCTGAGTCATCATCTGAAGAAGATAGTGATGAAGATCAAGCTCAGAAGAATCATGAGATGAAACAACAAATTGCTTTCATTATGAAGACTTACCAGAAGATCTACAAACCCACCAACAACAATCTTCGAACATCATCTAACACAAAGAACCGATATGTTGCGAGTCCTCCAAGGTATGACACACGTCGACGTGGTGAAAGTCCTTCTAGGTATGATCGACATAATCCAACACATGTTGAGGGTTCTGCAAGGTATGATCGTCAAACTGCCAAGTATGATACTCAGAGGATTGCTGCTACTACTGGGAATAGGGAAACTGTTGGAACTCAAGTGGCTCAACAAAGTGGGATTCAGTGTTATAATTTCCAAGGTTATGGGCATATGGCAAAGGAATGTAGGAAGCCGAAACAGGTTAGGGACTCTAGCTACCATAAGGAAAAGATGCTGCTATGCAAGAAGATGGAAGCAGGGGTCAAACTGTCAGCTGAGGAAGGAGCTATGCTTGATGACACTGATGATGAAGCCTCCGACCAGGAATTAGAAGCACATTACTCGTACATGGCACATGTTGAAGAAGTTCTCAAAGTCACTGAAGATGACAATGGTCCTATCTTTGACACTGAGCCAATCGATAAGGTACACACTACTGATGAATATAATGTGTTTGGTGATATTCCTGAGCATAGTGATCTACCCAATGCCATTAATGACACGTGTATGATGGAAACGGTTGATAGTAATACCACACCCGATTCATCAGACATGTGCAATAATGAGTCTGAGGATGATCAACATGCAAATGAATATGATGAAGAGGAACGTATTGCGCTTGCTAATTTAAATGCTACTTTACAAAAAGATGTCACTGAAAATAAAAAGAGTCAAAAGCAATTAAAGAAGGCAAACGCTACGCTCACTCAAAGTTTTGAAGAATGCAAAGCTGCTCTTATCAAATCTACTGAGACGACTGAAAGCTATAGAGATGAGCTCCTTCAGAAAACCAAAGAGCTTGAGGGGTACAAGGGAAGTGCGTTAAAAAGTCAAAAGGACGATTTTGAAAACAAATATAATACCACTCTTGAGTTACTAGCTAAAGAGAAGCGTCAATATAATGTTTTCTTAATGGATGAACGTCAAAAAACGTACCTTGCCAATACCAAAGTTAATGAACTTGAACAAAAGCTCTCTATGACCACTACTGATTCTGCTAAAATTCTAGAGGATAAGAAACAAGAGGTAGATGCGTTAAAACAAGACTTCAAAAGTAGATATGATAAAGAAACCGAAAAAGTTACGAAACTAGAAGCACAAGTCGACTTTTTGAAGAACGTTGTTTATAAAACGCATGATTCTATTCAATCCGTAAGAATGCTAGCTCCTCCATCGATGTTTAAGGGTCAAGCTAGCTTTGCAAGTCCTGAGAACCTTGCCAAAGCTCAAGCTGCGAACCCGCATCTTTATCTTGATGAGACTGAAAGGACAGATCTTGATTGCATGCCTCTAAGTGCAAATAGTGAAGAGACTGCCCTTTGGGATGCTGATAGTCAACCATCAGTTAATAAGGAGTTTGTGAAACCATATAATTATGCTTATGAGAATAGTCTTTATGGTCTGTTCCACAAACAAACTCAGAAATATCGTGAGGAAGTATTTTTAGAATGCAGGCAAAAGAGAATTCAATGGAAGAAAGCGTTTGCCACTAAGAAAACAAACGTTTCTAAGTTCATCAACTACTTTCCCCTAGATGCTTCTAAAAGCAAGAGTAGGCAGATATTTGGGTTTCTTACTCATTACATAGATAATATTAAGTCCATTGTTGATAATGATTAGAAACAACGACAAAATGACGAGCGGAAGAAACCAATTCCTCAAGACATAACTGTGCTTGTCAAACAAATCTAAATACCGAACGCGGCCACACTAAAAGAAAATGTTCTTAAATTCGAAAGCTTAATTCGGTCTGAAATGTTTGATGATTTAAAATATGTTGAGTCTCTTGAGAAAGCAATTGATGATCTTCAAATGGACAAGTCCGTTTTCTCTGATGAATATGATTTACTCTTGCAAGAATGCGTTTCTAAAGATATTATGTGTGCTTATTTTACATCTTGTGCTGATATTGATGAATATTCTGAAGTTGCATGCCAATATCTTGATAAGATCAAAGAATGTGAACGTCTTGAAATTGAGCTTTCGAAACGGAAAGAAAATGTTGACAAAAAGGCTTTTTAGTTACTTCAACACAAAACTGATTTCCTTCAAAAACATTGTCATTCACTTGAACTTGCTTTGCAAAAAGACGTTGGTCGTTTTCCACATGATAATAAATTGCAAGAAAAACTTTCCCAAACATTTCGAGAAATGAATGAACAGAATTTGGAAATTAAAGAGTTGAAAGCTCAATTACAAGACAGGGACAGAGCGATAGCAGAGTTGCAGAAACTCATTGCTAAAATGGGTGGAAAAATTGTGGAACCTAGCATTAAGAAAATGTTGTTAGACAACCCAATGCCTCTAAAGAGAATAGATCCTCTATCTTGGGAAAACCATCTGCTTTATCTAATTCCTCGTTTGCTAAACCTGTGTTTGCCCCCAAGATGGATGGAAAGGAAAGGTTACCACAAACTCAACCAATAAGGAATCCTATAGCACCAAGCGTTAGGCACAATAATGTCATTAAACCAGGGATGTATAGAATCTCCACTAAGCCCACGAACAAAGATTCTCACTCGCCTCAGACTTCTAGAAACACTAATATTCATGTGTCTTCTACTACAGGAATAGTCTCCACTACTAGTGTTAGCCGGCCTCAGCTTAAGAGCACTCAAGTGAATGATAAGGTCTGGAAACACAAGAATCAAGGGAAGATGAAGCAAGTAGAAGAACACCCTAGGATTTTCAATGTTTCTAAGAATAAAACGTCTGTAATCGCGTGTCATGACGATTTGAATGATTCTACTTTGAATGCTATGAATGTGAAATTTGTTTGTGTCAAATGTGGCAAGTGTGCTAATGCTAATCATTCTATGTGTGCTATAAATAAAGTCAAAGGCGTAGATACTAGAACTAAGAAGCAAGTTGCAATGCCTATTAGAGCTAGTAAACCCAAACGCAAAGTGAACCATTCTGGTGCAACCCCCACTAAGAAAAGTAATGCATCAGACTCCACCATTAAGAATCCTAGAAGCAAAATTAAGGAATTATATGAGTCTGCCAGTAAGTCTTGGAAATGGTGGTTTGCTAATCAATGTCCTCCCGGATATAAATGGATGCCTAAAGTTAGGACAGAAAATGTGAAAACGAGTGTTAGTTTGCCTTTAAATGTTGATAAGGACACTAATGATTCTACTATCACAACTACTGTGGTATCCAATTTAGCAAATGCTCCATCGTGTTCTAACTCTTCTGCAGGTGATACAAATAATTCTCTTCATAATGGACTCCGGATGCACGAAGCACATGACGGGGAATCTCAAGCTTCTAATTAACTTCGTGGAGAAGTTCCTAGGTACGGTCCGATTCGGAAATGATCAATTTGCACCGATCCTAGGATATGGAGATTTGGTTCAGGGGAATATCACGATTAAAAGGGTATACTACGTCGAAGGGCTCAATCACAATCTTTTCTCGGTTGGTCAATTCTGTGATGCGGATTTGGAAGTTGCTTTCAGAAAGAAGACATGTTTTGTTCGTGATTATGATGGGAATGACTTACTTACCGGTACACGGGGTACTGATCTTTACACAATTTCACTTCAAGACACAACTTCATCAACTCCAATTTGCTTCATGGCTAAAGCTTCAACGACTCAGGCATGGTTATGGCATCAACGTCTTTCTCATCTCAACTTTGATACCATTAACTTGCTTTCCAAGAAAGATATTGTGAGAGGCCTTCCAAGCTTGAAATTCATCAAAGATCATCTTTGTTCTTCTTGTGAACTTTGTAAAGCTAAACGAAGTAGCTTCAAAACAAAGACAACACCAAGCTCTAAAGGACAGTTAGATCTTCTTCACATGGATCTGTGTGGTCCAATGCGTGTTCAGAGTATCAATGGAAAGAAATATATTCTGGTAATTGTCGATGATTACTCAAGGTACACATGGACTCACTTCTTGAGGTCCAAGGATGAAACACCCGACGTTCTCATCAGCTTCCTAAAATTGATACAACGTGGTCTTCAAGCTCAAGTTAAAGTGGTTCGTACTGACAGAGGTACAGAATTTTTGAATTCTAATCTGAGAAAGTATTTTGAAGCCGAAGGGATTGAACATGAAACATCTATTGCTCGAACACCCGAACAAAACGGCGTTGTTGAAAGACGAAACCGTACTTTGGTTGAAGCTGCTCGAACATTATTATCCGCTTCAAAACTTCCACTATACTTTTGGGCCGAAGCCGTGTCAACCGCATGCTACACACAAAACCGCTCCTTAATTATCCCAAGACACGAAAAGACACCATATCACATAATTCATGATCGAAAACCTTCACTCAAACACCTTCATGTTTTTGGATGTACTTGTTACATTATACGAGATGGTGAAAATTTGGATAAGATGAAAGAAAAAGGTGATGCATGTATTCTTGTGGGATATGCAACTCAGTCTAAGGGATATAGAGTGTTCAACAAAAGAACAAAATTGATTGTCGAGACAATTCACATCCGATTTGATGAATCTCAAGAAATGGCACTTGAACAAAACAGTTTAAGTCCCGACCCACAACGACAAACGACTTCCGTTCACAACCGCACGGAACTCGGAACTCAAGACCACAGCAATGAACCGTCAAGTTCAACGCTGGTTCCAGAAAATGTTCCTAGAGCTGATATGACAGTCGACACGAAAATTGAAAAGTTGGAAATGTTATATGGACCAATGTATGATGAATATTTCACGGGGGAGAAACAAGTTGTATCGAAGTCTTCCGCTGTCACTCATGATACGAATGACGATATCGATCATCATCAACAAAAGGATACAACTTCATCTACTTCAACACGGGTTGTTGCAGATTTACCTCCTCAGAATATCACTTCAACAATCGATCCTACAACATCCACAAATACTGTCATAGCTCCAGAGATCACAAATCAAGCAGACAATGCATTATCTGACGAAGACGAATTTATCAACCCATTCGGTACACCGGTACACGAAACTGGAGAGTCTTCTACTCGCCATGTTGATCCGTCAAATATGCATACTTTCTATCAACGAAATCCTTCAACACATCATTGGACCCGAGATCATCCTTTGGTTCATGTCATTGGAAACCCTTCACAGCCCGTTCGCACAAGACGACAGCTTAACACCGATGCCGACGTTTGTATGTTCGCACTCGCCGTGAGTTCAGCCGAACCAAAAAACATCAAAGAAGCCATGGCTGATCATGCTTGGATTGAATCGATGACGGATGAACTTCAACAATTTGAACAACTTAAAGTCTGGGAACTTGTTGACAGACCATACGATGTGACTCCTTTAAATCTTCGTTGGATCTGGAAAAACAAGATGGATGAAGAAAACACGATCATCAAGAATAAATCTAGGCTAGTGGCTAAAGGGTATGGACAGAAAGAGGGTATTGATTTTGAAGAATCATTTGCACCAGTAGCTCGAATGGAAGCGGTCAGGATTTTCCTTGCTTATGCTGCACATAAGGGATTCATTGTCTATCAAATGGACGTAAAGACGGCGTTTCTTAACGGTCCTTTGAAGGAAGAAGTCTATGTCACGCAGCCGGAAGGATTCGTCAATCCTCATTATCCTGACAAGGTGTATCGTCTCCACAAAGCACTTTATGGACTCAAGCAAGCTCCAAGGGCGTGGTACGACGAGCTCGCAAAATTTCTGCTCTCCAAAGGTTTCTCAAAAGGTTCCATTGATTTAACTTTGTTTACTTATAAATATGGGGATGACATTTTGCTTGTGCAAATTTATGTTGATGACATTATTTTCGGGTCTACAAACCCAAAACTTTCAAAATGGTTTGAAAAAGTAATGCACAGCAGATTTGAAATGTCTATGATGGGCGAACTAAAATTCTTTCTAGGAATTCAAGTTCACCAATCCCCAAGTTGTATCTTTATTAACCAAGCTAAGTATTGTCAAAAGATAATCAAAAAGCATGGTATGACATCATGTGACCCCGTTGGGACACCATTATCAACCACATCCCTAGATGCTGATTTGGAGGGATTACCCATAGATCAAACGAGATATCGTTCCATGATCGGGTCCCTCATGTACTTGACAGCAAGCAGACCTGATATACATCATGCTACATGCTATTGTGCACGATATCAAGCACGACCCACTGAAAAGCACCTCAAGCAGGTTAAACGGATCTTTCGGTACCTTAAGAATACCATTCACATGGGACTCTGGTATCCGAGGGAAACCGGTTTCTTTCTAACGGCCTATTCAGATTCTGATCATGCAGGGTGTCTTGATACACGTAAAAGTACTTCTGGTGGTGCACAATTTCTAGGTCAAGACAAGCTTGTGGGAAGGTCTTCCAAGAAGCAGGATTGCACGTCACTTTCATCAGCCGAAGCGGAGTATGTGTCTCTATCTGCGTGTTGTGCTCAAGTTCTTTGGATGAGAACACAACTCACGGATTATGGCTTCCATTTTGATAAAGTACCTATGTACTGTGACTCAAAGTCAGCCATAGCCATCTCCTGCAATCCGGTACAGCATTCCCGCACGAAGCACATTGATGTCAGATACCACTTCATAAAGGAACAAGTTGAAAGAGGTATCGTTGAACTATACTTTGTTGGAACGGATTACCAATTAGCTGACTTGTTTACAAAAGCTCTTTCGAAAGAGAGGTTTGCGTATCTAGTTAGGCAAATTGGTATGAGATGTTTGACTCCAGCAGAACTGGAGGTTCTGGCAAAGAAGCCTGCTTGATTCATTTATCAAACATCTACCTGTAAATATTAATCAAAAAGCAAAATACAAAATTAAAAAATCTTCGATAATCCAAAAATATTCTTCTCGACATGTCTTTCAGTATCGATAATATGGACGTACCTAGAAATTTCGCTCAATAACGACACGGGTGTGTACATAAAGCTCGAAAGAAAGTTGTAAATATTTTTCAAAACATGTCATTTCTATCTTTTCAAAAGGAAATTGTCTATTTTGGACAATATTTCCAACAACGGGTAGAGCAATCTATCTTGGGTTGAGCTTGTCACAAAACATTCAACGTTTTGAGCTCAACACAATGGCTTGTAATCACTTTCAGAGTGCAACCCGGATCTAAATTCACGGGGGAGTGTACGCTTTTGTACTCTTACCCTTAGCAAAAGAAGTTAAATCTTCTTACACTTGAGTGGATTCGTCAAGACATTCAAAGTCTATGAACTCAAGTTTATGCTTAAGAAAAACCTTTTCGTAAAAAAGAATTGATTTTTCAAAAAGCGTTGAACACAATTTTTTCAAGAATTTCTCAATTATACTCAAAATCTTTCAAAAATTGTGTGTTCAACAACTCCTATCCTCAAAAGTTTAATGTGGATCAACTCCTCGTAATGACAATTCCATTGGATCAATTTTTGAGTGGGAGCAATTCAACGTCATGCAAAAGATTAACACATTTTTCTCCCGAAGATTTTCAAGACTATTTTTCAAAATATATTTTAATCAAATTTGGTATCTCTAATATCAAAAGATTTTATATATTAGAGATAGGGGGAGAAAATGTGATTAAAATGTGATCATATATAAGACTCAAGCACTTTAACTCTTACCCACATGTGCGAAACACTTTCGATTATCGATGCACATGTGACGGGGGAGCTTTTCTGAAACGACAAAACTAGCAAGGTGTTAAATGCTTTTCAAACACTTTGTTAGAATTTAAAGTGGTTTTCATGGTTACGATCAAATACCCACAACATCTTTAATTCACGACGTTATTGGTATCAAAAGGGTGGTTAGGTTTAAGTCCTATGATCCAACCAGAACCGGAGGGATCTTCCCAGGGACAATCCAATAGATTATTAGAAGTCCTTAGGAAAGATGGAGTAGAATGTGAACGTAGCTGAATGCCGACTAAGTACTGATGATAGCACTGGAACAATCACAACAAGGTGCTATTAATGATGTCTTGGTAAGCATTGAAGGGGTTGAAGAATGAAATAGAAATGTAAGGATAAAGGGTCTAAAGAAAGAAGCCCTCCATACAACTTAGGCAGAAACCGGGTCAACCCATCATGAAGACAAACTCATCATGGACCCAGTGATGTGAAGCACAACCCTTTCCTAGCTACTCAGGCTTCTCTCAAAAAAAGTTTGTTTTATTGTCACGGAGATCAAGACGACTTCTATTGACTTTCTCACTCCGAGATAGTTGATATTGAATAGGTGGCATCTGCTCCAGCCTCCGACCACTAAAAGTGCACAAATCGAGTCTAGAGCCAAGAGATCAATCAAATCTCGTTAGGACACACGGATGAAGATCAAGAGAGTCCTACGCTATATTCTTGCGATATTGCTAGAACACTCAGAGTGATACTACTTAGTATTCCCAATGATGAGTGGAAATCCTTCCAGTGTTAACATCAAACAGCACTGCGATAGGTCATATGCAAGATTCTTTATGAATTGAACATATGTAAAACTGAAAAGCAACAGTGGTTTGATTCTGAATTGATTCAAACTCGTTTCAGGTTTCTACGAAATATCTTTATGGTCTTGCCAGAACATTCAGAGTGATATTCATTAATATTCACAGTGACGAATGGAAATCCTTCTAGCGTCAACATCAAACAGCGCTACGGTAGGTGACTTGTGAGATTCTTATGAATCAAACTTGTGTCAACTGGAAAGCAACAATGGTAAGATTCTTAATGAATCAAACTTGTTCCAGGAATTTGAATTGACGACTTTAATCAAGCGGATATCTATCCAATTGATTCACTCTTTATGTTCGCAGTCTTGCTTTGAGACGGTCGAGTAAAGAGAACGGCTAGTACAGCCGCGAAACCCTGTCAAGGAGATTCTTAATTGAATCTACCTGATCACAGGTACGATATTTAATATCGTATAACGGTCTTTACCGACCGGAGGTAAAACGCTACCGATTTAGGACGAATGTCAAAGCCATTCAGTCCGTGTCTATGTTTTGTCTCGAGAAGGTGGCGTCACGGTGTACTCAGCAAAGTCAAAGATTCACAACCACATATTCATGCCCAAAGACTTATCCAACAATTGATAGTGTGAGCATGTGGACAAAGACACAAGATCGCAAGATGGCAATGACAAGTCAATGATGATTTGAAGATCTCAAGACTAAAAGACAAAGTCGAAAGACAACGACAAAGGCTCAAAGATCATAGCATGAAGGAACAAAACTACTGTTACACGTTCAGGACTCATTTATGACGAAATTCATAAATTTCCATTGGAATCCAAATATCAAAGAGGAATGACCTCACATTAGGGGAGATTGTTAGCCTCAAAATATTAAGTCAAACAAGAATGTTCGGTCATAGGTTTCCATTGTAATATTTAGTAGAACGTTGTAATAAGTAGTTATTTAGTCGTGGTTCACGGGCTTGGATTTAAACTAATTAAAGTCCAAAAGACAAGCCCGGCCCAATATATAGTCCATTAAAGCCCGCATGTGGGTGGACTATATATATACTACCCTCCTAGCATGTTAGGAGGGTGGATGGTCATTTGTAACAACTTCTTTTCTTAATCTAATCTCACCAAGTTAATCATCTCTCTCTCTACTTTCTCTCACTACTTTCTCTCTCTAGGAATTCATCTCTTCTTCATCTATTTTTCTTTCTTTCTTCATTGCTTAATCATCACAAATACATGGGACAATACATTCTTTATCATGAACTAATCTAATCGGTTAGGGTATTACCTTGTGTGTTACTTTTCTGTCGATAATCCTTGCTGGGTTTTCTTCACGATCGAGTTATCCGCATCTAGTATTCCAGGGTTGTAGTAGTCAAATTACTACAATTTGATTTCGGATATATTCTTGTATGACAACTTTCATACATAAGCTCTTGGTATGTACAGTGTACAACGAAAGAATACTGATCATTTGAATGTGCACGTTTGAAGATTGGAGATTGAAGAATATGTGATGATTCCCAAATCCCAACATGTCTCCCGAGTATGGTGCAAATGGGTTTCTTCTCGGTGAATCATGTTAATCTAGATTTGCAGTGGCCTGTGTATATATTATTGCATCAACAATAGCAAATAAAAACATATTATAAACAAGTATGACTAAAAACGACGCATAAGTTCTAAATATGACAAAACAAGTTCCTCTCCTACAGACAAATTACACTCGTCTGTTAGATTAGGGTCCATTAGGTTTAGGGTTAGGGTAGCTTGTTTACAAAAATATGTATTCATTATAAATACATATGCAATCCTTGTTATGGAAAGACAATCAACAATACAATCATCTGGTTATCTTTCATGGTATCAGAACTTAGGTATAACCCATCACAAAATATCCTCCGGTCATCTGTCACTCGTCGATGATTTGGAGGGATCCCGCTTAATTTTTTTTCCTGCTTTATTGATTTCAATAAATAGTCTTTGTTTTATCTACTAAACCCTACCATCCAAAACCCTAGCCGTCATAACACATCTCCAATACAATCAAAATATATATTTCTCCTCAATCACCATTATTTTTTGTTTTCCCGTCGGAGATAATTGCCATTTTACAAAATAGTTGGTAAAAAAATGTCGCTCCTACCTAAAGGCAAAGCAAGCCACGCAAAGGGGGAAGCCGCAAGTAGCAAACAACTATGCGCTGTCAAATACAATTATACTTCCGTCTCAACAAAGACAAAGAAGATGATTGAAGAAAGAGCTTTCATCATGTGTTTCAGTTTGTCCGTCGAGAAGCCTCCCGTTCAAATTGCGAGAGAGTGTTAGATAAAGCCCAAGCCTATAGGCTTACGGTCCATTAGGTTTAGAGTTAGGGTAACTTGTTTACAAAGCTATGTATTCATTATAAATATATATGCAATCCGTTCAAATATGACAAAACAAGTTCCTCTCCTACAGACAAATTACACTCGTGGTCAATATGAATAAACATTCGTTCAATAAAAATATGTTTCTTTGGCATTAGCTGTAACCACAAAGAAGAAAATGTTTGACAAATCAAAACTAGAACTTGTAAAAATGCTCATTTTCATTCGTAATAAAACTGAGAGATCGACTGATTACTTGGTTGCTGTGACCGCACTTCTTCTTCATGCAGTTTGTAGCCCTTGGGTGCAAACGAGCATTGTTAGTAGGCCTATGTTTGTACGCAGGCTCAGCCCATATTAGGCTTAGTATTCTTGTATATATACTCAATGAGGGTCTGTAATTGATATACATAATATATGATTCAATATACTCTCCTACATGGTATCACGAGGGTTTCTCCGATCCTAAAATAACACACTTCCGCCGGTTTGTAATTCATTTTTTTTTCAAATCTTAGTTTCTGTTTATCAATTGTTTCTCGACTAAGTTTAGTCGTAATTATTTTTTTGGCTAAGTTTAGCCACTGGTTTACCGATTGTTTATCGGTGGTGTCTCGTTTTCGAGTAGGTTTAGTCGACGATTCTTGGCTAAGTCTAGCGACTGTTATTACCGATTGAAGTTTCAGTCGGTTTTTGCTTTGATCTCTCCCACACACCATACTACATACCCTAAAACTAAAACTATAAACCCTAAAACTGCAAACCCTAAATCATGACCAACGCCAACCCACCCCCAACACTAGCCCTTACCCTATCAGACAAACTCTTGGCTATGAATCATTTAACCACTTTTGTTCCTGAAAAACTCGATGGCGATGCGATGAATTATTCTTCGTGGGTGTAGAGTGGACCAATATTGATTTCATCATTCGGTCTTGGCTATTCTCCACACTCGCTCCACCACTAAGAAAACGCTTGGTCGATCTTAACCCTACTATTGCTAAAGATGCATAGACGTATCTTGCCGCTATTTTTCAAGACAACAAGCGTCCGCGTGCTATGGATTTGAAAGCCGAGCTACACAACTTGAAGGTTGGGGATTATCTATTGACGGGTATTTTTAAAATATTAGGTCTATTGTTTCGGTTCTTATAGGTCTTGGTTCCCCTCTTAGCAATGATGATATTGTTACCTTCGCGCTTGAGGGCTTATCTTCAACCTATGAAACCATCTCCACTGTTATAGTTAGTCGAGAACCCTTTCTCGATCTCAAAACGGTTCGATCTTTGTTGAATACTCATGAGATGCGCCTAAAGTCGAGGGTTCAAACCCCTCTTGTTGATGCTACCTCCGCTTCTCCTATGGTTTTATTGGCTAAATCTAATTCTAGTGTTAGGGTCGTGGTCCTTCTTTGGTAAAAATAAATCGCCCATGTTGGAGATTTGCTAAGGGTCTTTGTCGGTTTAAAGAGGCGTGTCGGTACCTCTATAATGGCGTTCATGGCAAGTCCACATTGCTCCCTCGCACCACAAGTTCGGCATCCATTATATCGGGTGTGACTCGTTCGCACTTAGATATGTTGCAATCACTGCTGGCTAAATTTGGGTTACATGCTCCAACTAATGTTACCCCCTCTCCTCCTGTAGCTTATATTATATCGGTTCCTACCGGGTTTCAAAGTCTCCCGACCCAATACCCAGCGCAGCCCACACATGTTAGTTCCTAATTTCTACCTAGTACCTTTGGAGGGTCACCTATGAGTATGGATAGGTTCTTGCCACAACAGGGGGTCCAAGTACCACATCAGGGGGTTCTTTTACCACAGCAGGAATCCAAGTCCCACAATAGGGGGTTGTTTTTCCACAGTAGTGGGTTCAGACCCTTTCTGGTCCACAACAGGGGGTTCAGCAGCAGCAGGGAGGTCCTTCGCACGGTTCGGTTCACTTAGGACAACCTCATAGTGTGCCCTTTCATCCGAGTCAGCTATTTGCGTCTGATTCACCAGGTTCGAGTCAAGCTACTCTTTTACCGAATGCATTCAGTACCACTACTTTTTAGATCCGGCCTCCAGAAATTAGAACATAGATACAGGTGCGAGTTCTCATCTTAATGGCTCAGTACAATGCCTTAGTGATATTTTTAATATGTGCATTTACCCGTCTGTTGCCGTTGGTGACGGACGTTTTATTCCCATTACTAACTCTGGTCATAGTGTTTTGTCTACTCCTTTCCGTCCACTTCATTTAAATAATGTCTTAATAACTCCCGTTATTGTAAAAAACTTAATTTATGTGCATATGTTTGTGCGTAATAATTCTTGTACTATTGAGTTTGACTCTTTTGGTTTTCCTTTGAAGGACTTCATAACTCGACGGGTACTCCTCCGGTGTGATAACATGGGCGATATCTATCCTATTACGAAGCCTTCCACTATCCCTCATGCTTTTCTTACCAGTCAGTATACGTGGCATCAATGACTTGGACATCTAATAAGTGTGAAAACACTTATCCTTTTACCACTTATTTCCAATAATAACAAGACCAAAACGTGTATTTTATGTCGTAAAAGTCGGAATTATGCGTGGTTTGTGTTTTTATTGTGTTTTAGAACAAAAATATGAAAAAAGAAGAAAACACGGGCTTTCACGGGCTTTTATCGAAGAAAAAGACAAAAGACGAAGTCAAAAGATCAAAAGTGCAAGAAGAACGGAAGTCAAAGGCCTATTCTGAAGATTTGTAGAAGAAAAAGTCTAAAGACGAAAGTTTAACAAAGTCGAAGAACCAAGTCTACTAAAAGAAGAAAATTGAAAGACGAGTTTAAGTTATCATTCGACTAATCCCGAGACAAAGTCGAGAAAGACGAGTTATTTAAAAGTCGAGAAAATATGAAGAAAGAGAGAAGACACAAGCACTTTCCACCTCCTATATATAGTCTTCTAAATAGTCATTAGAGGAGTATTCATCATTTTAGTTTTTAATTTTAGTAGGTAATTAAGTGTGTTTTATTTTTCTTCTCTCTAGTTTCTTTCAAGCTTATCAATCTTTCATATTGTAATCTTTGATCTTAATCTTTAATATAATCAAACTTTTTAATAAATTCTCATTCTACCTTTCTTAATCATAATCTATTGTTTGCTGAATTAATCATGTAGTTGATTTCATCTTTTTGATTATGTGACTGGTTTTCTTATTGGATTGTGCTTATTGAGTTGGTGTGTTTAAAGTTTTTAGATTATTGTGCTTATTGTTTAATCTTTATGTTTATTAGTTTTTTTTTAAATAAGTTGATTTTGGTAGTTTAATATTTTTATAAAAAGTTGATTTTTAATTTTTGCTTATTTAGTGTTTTTAAAAGTTTTTAAATTGTGTCTTATTAGATTTTTCTAATAATTGATTTGGTAAAAGTTTTCGTAAAGTGCTTATTTAGTTTTGCTTATTTTGGTTAAGTTCGGATCTTTAAAACCCTCTTTTCCCGAACTAGTTGAAAATTTCTTTATCCCCATTTGTTTACTGAACTCCTTATTTCGACTTAGCTCATAGTTTTCCCTCCAAAATAACAAGTTTCCCGAATGAAGTGTATTGTCTGTGGATTCGGAATTAGTTGGGGATTTGTTTATTCCGGATTAGGTCAGGAAAAAATCCATTCCGAATTAGGTCATAAGTGGGTATTCCGAACTAAGTTCATCATGGTTGATTCCGAATTAACTTCATCATAGTGTATTCCGAATTACATTCAGGATTGTGTTTCCCGAATTAGGTTAGAGATAGGGATTCCGAACTACTCCAAGTTTCATCATTCCGAATTACGTACCAACCTTCAGATTCCGAATTACGTTGGTGATTCATATTCCGAATTGAGTACCAAATTGGTTTTCCGAATTAGGTACATGACAGACATTCCGAATTAGATAGAGGACTTGTATTCCGAATTGCATCAAGGTGTCAGATTCCGAATTAGGTTGTGTACACGTATTCCGAATTAAGTGTAAGACCACGGATTCCGAATTGACAACAGCATGAACATTCCGAATTAGATTCAGAAAGCTGATTCCGAATTAAGAGTTGGATTGGTATTCCGAATTACTTTTAAACTTTAATTTTCCCCCCATTTTTACTTAGTTTAATTTTAAAAAAAAAACATTTTCAGTTAGTTAAATTTTTAAGTTTAAATTTTTATAAAGTTTTAGGTTTTCAAAGTTACTTTTTATCAAGTTTTAATTTTTAGTCATATAATTTCGAGTCTTCATTTTTAGTTTAAATTTTAATGCTTTCATTTTTATCAAACGACATTTACATTTTCAACTTTATTTTAAAATAGATAATCACCTTTAGTTATCTTCACTTTAATCGAATGTGCAGCTCTCACTTTGGATAAGCAATCGAGGTAAGACATTCTACTTTATTTTTAATAGCTTTTTTCGTTTATGTTATTTGTAGACTTAGAAAATCAAGCTCTCCCTTTTAGTGACCAACACCAATAATTCCACTTAAACCGTGATCAATTCGATTAGATACCGAGAACGATTGAGTACACAAATTCTAAGCAAAATCCATTTTCAAATGGCGCCGCTGCTGGCTCTTTTCGTAAAGATTAACGGTTTTTAGTGAGAAAAATTGGATTTTGGGATCCGTTCTTTTGGCAACGTTATTTTCAAGCACAAAAATTTTCAAAAAAAATCCTAAAAAATATAAAAATTTCAAAAATCCAAAAATAATAGAAAAAGATAAAAACCAAAAATATTGTCTTTCATTTTAGTGTATGCGTACTCGATCTACGTCTTATTCTGTGCCCGAGACTCTTAGAGACATAGATATGGCCGGTGTGCATAATAATAATAACAACCCACCTCACCCCAACATGAACAATAATAACAACCATGTCCCTCCACCTGACCTTCGAACGATGGAGGAGCTTTGTTAACCAACCATGAACGGACGCGGAGGACCGATTGTGCCGATGCAAATCACGGCTCCTGAATTTTTGTTGAAGCATCACATGATCCAACAAGTTCAAAACGCTTGTCCATTTCGTGGATTACCGGATGATGATGCCAACAAACATCTCAACAAATTCATTACCGTCACTCAAAGCATGAAATTGCCCGGTGTTTCCATGGATTTTCTTCGCCTTCACCTTTCCCACACACTTTATCCCACCATGCCGAAAAATTAGTTTGATCGTCTTCCCAAAAACTCAATTCATACATGGAATGACATGACTCAAAAATTTTTGTCGCGCTACTTTCCACCATCAATGGTCACTAGTCATCGCAATCAAATCAGTGGATTCACTCAAGAACCTGATGAGTCGCTTTTCGATGCTTGGGAACGTTATAATGTCTTGATCGACCGTTGTCCGAACCATAATATGCTCCCCGTTACTTTGATTGATACTTTCTACAATGGTTTAACTTTTCGTGATCGTGATACGATTAATGCTGCCGCCGGTGATACATTCATGAAGAGAAGACCTGAGGAGTGTAGAGAGCTTATAGAGAACATGACCACTCACCACAAAAATTGGGATTCATCCGCATCTTCAAGGAATAACCCGAGGGCCAATGTTTCTTCTACTTCATCAAACCCAGAGATAACCGAACTTACCCGCCAAATAGCCGAGATGAACAAAAACTTCTTAACCATGGCTACAAACCAATTTCAACAAGCTAAAGCTGTAGAAACTTCTTGTGAGATTTGCGGGGGTTCTCATTCATACACCGATTGTCCTTCTACTCATAACAATCTGGAAAATGTGTATGCTGCTAACGGTAACTTTTCTACGGGAGGCTATCAAGATCGTCTCAAGGTGACCACAATTTGCTCAGTTACCGTTCAAACAACTTCCTTTTACCACCCGGTTTTCCTCCTTAAAACCAAAAAAACTTCAATCGCAACAATCAAAACCAAAGTCGAGCTCCTAATCAATATCAAACCCAAAGAAACCCATATCCACCTCAAGGAAATAATCAAGTTTACCAACAACCCGCTTATCAACCGCCTGCCTACCATGCTCCTCCTTCCAACCAACCCATGTCATTATTCACGAGGTTGAAACTTACATGAGGACTAATAACGTGCTAGTGAAGAATCTTCAGAGTCAAATCATCAACTTGAAAGGAGATATGGCGAAACAAGGGAATGATATTCAAGCCGATATGCGAAACTCTTTAAGCAGTCAAACGAATGACTTAAGGGATGTGATGGATAGTTTCTTCCCAAGTAATGAAACCTCTAGTTCGGGTTCTCTTCCGAGTAACACCATTGCTAATCAAAGAGGGGAGATGAAGCAATCACCACCCAAAGTGGCAAAGGTTTAAAGGAACCCGAGTTTCCTACACCTACACCGGTGATTGTTACAAAGGAAAACGAGTCCCCTTCATCGATTCCTCCACCTTCTACTTCTACCCCTCTGCCACCCAAGGATGTGAGTGAGAATTCCATTCCAAAGCCTTCATCTCAACCCGATATACCTTATCCCTCAAGGTTGAGGAAAGAGAAGTTGAAGAACAAGGATGATATTCAAGTTTCGAACTTTCTTAAAATGTTTAAACAATTGAATTTCAACATCTCCTTTGCTGAGGCTCTCGCTCACATGCCTAAATATGCTAAAATGTTTAAGGATCTTCTTAGTGATAAGGAAAAACTTCTTGATATTGCTAAAACCCAACTTAATGAGAATTGCTCCGCGGTTCTCTTAAGGAAATTACCAACCAAACTTGGTGATCCGGGTCGCTTTCTCATTCCTTGCAACTTCCCCGGGGTAGAGAATTGTATGTCCCTAGCCGATCTAGGTGATAGTATTAACTTAATTCCATAAAGTGTTTGGAAACAATTATCTCTACCCGAGCTAGTCCCCACACGAATGAAATTGGAATTAGCTAACCGTACGGTTGCTTATCCGGTGGGGATAGCCGAAGATGTCTTCGTCGGTGTTGACAAATTCACCTTTCCGGCGAATTTTGTTGTCGTTGACTACGAGATGGATCCCCGTGTTCCATTAATCGTTGGACGTCCATTCTTGAGGACCAGTCGTACTCTCATTGATGTAGTCGCGGGCGAATTAATCATGAGAGTTGGTGACGATAAAATCGTTTTCAACATGGGTAAACTTTCTAAGCAACCTTCTGAATACGAGAGCGTTAATTTCATTGACGTTCTTGATGAGGCTTGTGAAGAGCATTTCAAAGACGCTTGTAAAAGTGGTTCTTCTTCTCTACCCATTGTTGAGACCGTTCCCTCTATTGCTCATTCACTAACTCTATTTGGAGAAAGTGATTTCCTTTTGAAAGAATTTGAAGCAACTTTAGGTGATGTGGACTTACAATATGACGATTCTCCCACCGATTGGGAAGAAGAAATTCGTACCATTGAGAAACTTCTCAATGAAGACCATATTTCTCCACCTTCTACTAAGGAAGTTACAATCGATGATTCGAATTTGACTAAGCCTTCCATCGACAGTCCTCCAGATTTAGAGCTTAAGGATTTACCGTCTCATCTCGAATACGTTTTCCTTGAAGACAATAAGAAGTTACCCGTCATCATTGCAAAGGACTTGAAAGAGGATGAAAAATCTCGACTTATCGATGTGCTAAAGAATCATAAGAAAGCAATTGCTTGGAAAATTTCCGACATCCGCGGAATTGATCCTAACTTTTGTACTCATAAAATTCTTATGGAAGATGACTTTAAACCCACAATCCAAAGCCAAAGAAGGGTTAATCCTAAAATTCATGACGTCATCAAGAAAGAGGTTATTAAACTTCTAGATGCCGGAATGATTTACCCTATTTCGGATTCGCCATGGGTTAGTCCCGTCCATTGTGTGCCTAAGAAAGGCGGAATAACCGTTGTTCCCAATGAAAACAACGAGTTGATTCCTACTCGACTTGTCACGGGTTGGCGAGTTTGCATAGACTATCGCAAGCTCAATGTTGCCACTCGTAAGGATCATTTTCCTCTTCCTTTCATGGATCAAATGCTCGAGCGTTTAGCGGGTAATGACTTCTATTGCTTCTTAGACGGTTTCTCCGGGTATTTTCAAATTCCCATCGATCCAAAAGACCAAGAGAAAACCACATTCACTTGTCCTTATGGAACATTTGCTTACAAAAGAATGCCTTTCGGCTTATGCAATGCTCCCGGGACTTTCCAAAGGTGTATGATGGCTATATTCCATGACATGGTTGAAGAAACTATGGAAGTCTTTATGGATGATTTCTCGGTCTATGGTGATTCTTTCTCTACTTGCCTTGCCAATTTTGAACGTATGCTCAAACGGTGTGAAGACACTCGTCTCGTTCTTAATTGGGAAAAATGCCATTTCATGGTAAAAGAAGGTATTGTCCTTGGTCATAAAATTTCCAAAGCCGGTATTGAAGTTGACCGTGCTAAAGTTGATGTGATTGCTAAATTACCTCCACCTTCAACCGTGAAGGGTGTGAGAAGTTTTCTTGGTCATGCGGGCTTCTATCGTCAGGTCGTTCAAGATTTTTCTAAAATCGCTCGCCCGATGACCCACCTCTTGGAAAAAGATACTCCTTTTATCTTTTCTAAAGAGTGTATCGAATCATTCAATATTCTTAAGGATAAATTAACTAAGGCACCGGTCTTAATTACCCCTAATTGGGAGTTACCTTTTGAATTGATGTGTGATGCTAGCGACTTTGCTATTAGAGCGGTTTTAGGACAAAGAGTGAAAAAACACTTCCAACCAATCCATTATGCTAGCAAGGACAATGACGGGGGCTCAATTGCATTATACCACTACCGAAAAAGAGCTTCTAGCTGTAGTGTATACTTTTGAGAAGTTCCGCCCCTATATTGTTCTTTCCACCACCATTGTGTATACCGATCATTCCGCGTTGAAATACTTGTTAACTAAACAAGATTCCAAGCCAAGACTTCTTCGTTGGGTTTTGCTCCTACAAGAATTTAAAATTGAAATTCGTGACAAGAAGGGAGCGAAAAACCTAGCCGCGGATCATATTAGTAGACTCGAGGATCCTTATCAAGGGGAGCTCCCAAATCAAGAGATTAATGACTCTTTTCCCCTTGAAGCCTTGATGTCTATTAAATCCAATCTTGATGAAACCCCATGGTTTGCGGACATTGCAAACTATTTGGCGGGTGGAATTCTCATGGAAGGGTTAACGTCCCAACAAAAGAAAAAGTTCTTTAAGGACAATAAGCACTATTTTTGGGACGACCCTTACCTTTTCAAACAATGTGCGTATCTTGTCATTCGTCGGTGTGTTGATGGGCCGACATCTTTACTAATCTTGGAAGCTTGCCATAAAGGACCCACCGGTGGTCACTTTGGTCCTAATTACACCGCGAAGAAAGTTTTCAACTCTGGATTTTATTGGCCCACCATTTATCATGACGCTCATGAAATGGTTAAACATTGTGATGCTTGCGAAAGACAAGGCAAGATCACACATGAAGATGAGATGCCTCAAAATTTCATACAAGAATGTGAAATCTTTGACGTATGGGGCATCGACTTTATGGGGCCATTTCCATCATCCAAAGGGAACAAGTACATCCTCGTAACCGTTGACTACATATCTAAATGGGTTGAAGCAAAGGCTTTACCTACGAACGATGCGAGAGTGGTTTTGAACTTTTTGAAACAACTTTTTGCTCGATTCTGTGTTCCTCGTGCTATCATCAGTGACCGCGGGACTCATTTTTGCAATGATCAATTTGCTCGAGTCATGGCTAAGTATGGTGTTAATCACCGTCTTTCCACCGCTTACCACCCACAAACAAATGGTCAAGCCGAGATCTCTAACCTTGGATTGAAGAGAATATTAGAGCAAACTATGGGAGAGCATCGTGCCTCATGGGCCGATAAGTTAGATGATGCTTTGTGGGCTTTCCGTACCGCATATAAGACACCTATTGGTTGCACTCCATATCGTCTTGTGTACGGGAAGGCCTGCCACCTCCCTATTGAGTTGGAACATAAGGCTTATTGGGCCCTGAAGTGGGCTAATTTTGATATCAACAAAGCCGGTGATCTTAGGAAGATCCAACTCAACGAACTAAATGTACTGAGGAATGAATCTTATGAGAATTCATTAATCTACAAGGAGAAAACCAAGCTCATTCATGATTCTAGGATTAAGAACCGAGAGTTTCACATAGGTGATCAAGTTTTACTCTTTAACTCTCAGTTGAAAATCTTTTCGGGCAAGCTTAAGAGCCGTTGGTCTGGTCCATTCACCATCGCTAAAGTCTTCCCTTATGGCACTATTGAGCTTTCTCAACCAAATGGGCCTAATTTTAAAGTGAATGGCCAGCGTGTGAAGTTGTACTTTGGTGAGGACATCTTTCATGAGATGATTCCATCCCTCACCACGTTTCCCTTGAATTAGTTCTGGGTTGAGTCAGGCTCGTGACTCGGTTAACAAAAACAAGCGCTTCTTGGGAGGCAACCCGTTGATCTATCCTTATTACCCGTTTTCATAATACATGTAGGGGGAGCTACATAGGGTTTGTTGTCTTGTTTCTTATGATGTGTAGGGATTAAAGCTTCAAAGAGCACTTTTGATGACATTTGACGACCCGTGATCCCGTGTACCCGTCTTCCCGGTTCTATCCTAAACTGTCGTGATTCAATATTTCATATCTTATATGTTCACATTAAAATCATTATAGTTCTCCTTCCCTTAGCAAGATTTATACAACGTGCACAATGTCCTAAGTGTAGGGGAGTTTACTCCCATATGCTTAAACATTGAGGACAATGTTTATATCAAGTGTAGGGGGGACATCTATCGAAGTAAGTGGGCTTTTCCATGAATTTGTCCTCGTTTTAACCGGAAAATTTGATTTTTTTCGACATTTTTCAAAAATTTTATTCTATTTTGGCCTAGTAGTATAGTAGTATTTTCCTTTGTTATCGTTATTTACTTTCTTTGCTAGAATAAATTTTGAATAAAATGGTTTTAATTTTTCAAACGTCATGAATCTTTTGACTCAACCCGAGTTTACTTATCTAAGTTTACTCTAGCTAGTATCCTTAACGTGTTTAAGTCAAGTTTTGCTAGGCTTTTATATTGGGAACTTTAAAACGCGAAAGTCTTAACTCTTACGGGTTAAGAACAAGAACTTTTTGCAAGTTCCTATAATTGATCCTAGAAAGTCGTTTATCAAGGGAACTTTAAAATGCGAATTCTAAACTTGAAAAAGTCTTAGAAGTTGCAAGATCCTATAGATGACTTGAAAACCCAAAACTTTGATTTAATTGGCTAAGCATCCACGAGTTTCATTCCTTGAGATTTTAAATTATGGAGAACGAGAGATGATAGAGTCAATTACAAGTTTGGTATTCTTTCATGAATTTATGTGAGTTGATTATAAGCTTTTTCTCCCATCGCTTGCTAATAAATTTAATTGCAATAAATAAGGTTGTACGATTTGAAAAGTTACTTAGCTTCTAGCCTAAGATCGTTTAAAATTTGCTCGGTATTAATTAGAATTCATAGCCAAGTCATAACTTATTAAAGCGGGATGCGAAGATTGGAGAGTCCGAAAAGGCCCTAACAAGGCATGAGGGCTATATTTTGTTGCTAAAGATCCCAAGTGATGTGAAGAATCATTTATCAAAAATCAATATAAAGGATCGAGACACACGACGAAAAGCAAATACTCCCTTAAAGATCATGGAGAAGTCTATCCGAAAAGACCCTAGCAAGGTATGAGGATAAATAGATCCAAGTGCTAAAAGGAGGCGGATCATTGTATATCAAAATACAAAATAAAGATTGGAGAAAAATGAAGAAGTCGTGGTCCAAGTATGAAGAATCTCTCAAAAAATTCAAGTGAAGAAATTCCTATTATGTAGAGAAGACCATTATTTCAAGAACGTCTCTCAAGATTCGAAGTATGAAGTCACTGCCAAATATCGGTCCGAGAAAGGTCTCAAATCGTGAAGCAAGTTATGCCAAGATATGAACTTTATGAGGTCCCGAGAAGCAGTTTTAAAAGATTTTGTCCTTTAGCTAACTATTGGTTAAATCGTCATACTTTATTTTCAGCCTAATAAACTATCGAAATAAGTCAAACAATGCATCCTCGTGATCATTCAAGACAACAATAAAATATAAGAGATACACTTAGGAATAAGGGAGTCTAAGTAAATAATTGGGCCACATGAGCTTGTGTTAGTTTGCTAACTTATAATAACAATGATCTCGTTTATAAGCTTGGTTTGGGGAACGTGAAACTTGAGGGTGATAAACATTCATGACAACCAAAACCCCAATGTAAGTCTTAGAAATCTTTACTTATTCTTCCTTTAAATATTTTTCAATTTTCTATCTTTTTAAATTTCCTTATTGTTTAGTATTTAATAAAGGCCAAGGTGGGTTAATTATGATGAGAAATGTAAACTGTGCTTTGAAACTAATGCATTGCATGAGGGCATTGCAATGGTCAAGTGTAGGGGATTTAATAAGTGGGAAAACACTTATCCTTTTACCACTTATTTCCATTAATAACAAGACAAAAACGTGTATTTTATGTCGTAAAAGTCGGAATTATGCGTGATTTGTGTTTTTATTGTGTTTTAGGACAAAAATATGAAAATGGAAGAAAACACTGGTTTTCACGGGCTTTTATCGAAGAAAAAGATAAAATACGAAGTCAAAAGATCAAAAGTGCAAGAAGAACGGAAGTCAAAGGCCTATTTTGAAGATTTATCGAAGAAAAAGTCTAAAGACGGAAGTTTAAAGAAGTCGAAGAACCAAGTCTACTAAAAGAAGAAAATTGAAAGACGAGTTCAAGTTATCATTCGACAAATCTCGAGACAAAGTCGAGCAAGACGAGTTATTTAAAAATCGAGAAAATATGAAGAAAGAGAGAAGAGACAAGCACTTTCCACCTCCTATATATAGTCTTCTAAGTAGTCATTACAGGAGTATTCTTCATTTTAGTTTTTAATTTTAGTAGGTAATTAAGTGTGTTTTATTTTTCTTCTCTCTAGTTTCTTTCAAGCTTATCAAATCTTTCATCTTGTAATCTTTGATCTTAATCTTTAATATAATCAAACTTTTTAATAAATTCTCATTCTACCTTTCTTAATCATAATTTATTGTTTGCTTAATTAATCATGTAGTTGATTTCATCTTTTTGATTATGTGATTGGTTTGCTTATTGGATTGTGCTTATTGAGTTGGTGTGTTTAAAGTTTTTAGATTATTGTGCTTATTGTTTAATCTTTATGTTTATTAGTTTTTTTAAATAAGTTGATTTTGGTAGTTTAATATTTTATAAAAAGTTGATTTTAAATTTTTGCTTATTTAGTGTTTTTAAAAGTTTTTTAATTGTGTCTTATTAGCTTTTTCTAAAAATTGATTTGGTAAAAGTTATGGTAAAGTGCTTATTTAGTTTTGCTTATTTTGGTTAAGTTCGGATCTTTAAAACCCTTTTTTCCCGAACTAGTTGAAAATTTCTTTATCCCAATTTGTTTACTGAACTCCTTGTTCCGACTTAGGTCATAGTTTTCCCTCCAAAATAACATGTTTCCCGAATTAAGTGTATTGTCTGTGAATTCCTAATTAGTTGGGGATTTGTTTATTCCGGATTATTTAAGGAAAAACTCCATTCCAAATTAGGTCATAAGTGGGTATTCCGAATTATATTGAAGATGAAGATTCCGAACTAAGTTCATCACGGTTGATTCCGAATTAACTTCATCATAGTGTATTCCGAATTACATTTGGGATTGTGTTTCCCGAATTAGGTTAGAGATAGGGATTCCGAACTACTTCAAGTTTCATCATTCCGAATTACGTACCAACCTTCAGATTCCGAATTACGTTGGTGATTCATATTCCGAATTGAGTACCAAATTGGTTTTCCGGATTAGGTACATGACATACATTCCGAATTAGATAGAGGACGTGTATTCCGAATTACATCAAGGTGTCAGATTCCGAATTAGGTTGTGTACACGTATTCCGAATTAAGTGTAAGACCACGGATTCCGAATTGACAGCAGCATGAGCATTCCGAATTAGATTCAGAACGCTGATTCCGAATTAAGAGTTAGATTGGTATTTCGACTTATTTCCAGTTTTTTTTTTCCGAATTACTTTTAAACTTTAATTTTTCCCCCATTTTTACTTAGTTTAATTTAAAAAAAAAACATTTTCAGTTAGTTAAATTTTTAAGTTTAAATTTTTATAAACTTTTAGGTTTCCAAAGTTACTTTTTATCAAGTTTTAATTTTTAGTCATATAATTTCGAGTCTTAATTTTTAGTTTAAATTTTAAAGCTTTCATTTTTATCAAACGACATTTACATTTTCAACTTTATTTTAAAATAGATAATCACCTTTAGTTATCTTCACTTTAATCTAATGTGCAACTCTCACTTTGGATAAGCAATCGAGGTTAGACATTCTACTTTATTTTTAATAGCTTTTTCCGTTTATGTTATTTGTAGACTTAGAAAATCAAGCTCCCCCTTTCAGTGACCAACACCAATAATTCCACCTTAAACCGTGATCAATTCGATTAGATACCGAGAACGATTGAGTACACAAATGCTAAGCAAAAGCCACTATTAACATCTAGGAAGTAAAGTGTTACATCGTCTAGTTTCTATGACTCTATTTCGTGTAATAAAGAGAAACTTCCTGTTCTTTGCCATGCTTGTCAGCTTGGTAAACACGTAATACATCCGTTTGTTAGTTCATCTACTTCCGTTACTTCTTGTTTTAACATTGTTCACTCGGACTTATGGACCTCTCCAATTCCGAGTCTGTCTGGTTTCAAGTATTATGTTTTGTTTCCAGATCATTATTCTCAGTATGTTTGGGTTTGTTCGTTAATGAATAAATCTGATGTTTTGTCCAAGTTTATGTTGTTTCGTAATTATGTTCGTACTCAGTTTAAATGTGAAATTAAGTCTTTTAAGTGTGATTATGGTGGTGAATCTGATAATCATGCGTTTCATAAACTCTTCACCGACAATGGCATCCAATTTCGATTTTCTTACACCCGCACCTCTCAACAAAATGGCAAATCAGAACGTATGATCCGTACAATTAATAGTATCATTCGTACGTTATTATTTCAATCTCATTTACCACCCAATTAATGGACCGAGGCACTTAATATGGCCGTTTACTTATTGAATATTTTACCTTCCCGGGCCATTAATAATGAGATACCCTTTACCCGCTTGTTTGGTGCCCAACCGGATTATAGTATTCTTCGGGTCTTTGGATGCATGTTTTACCCACATATCGTTACCAACCATAAATTTGGACCACGTGCCACACCTTCCATTTTTCTAGAACATGTTGCCAATCATTTTGGCTATCGTTACCTTGATCTAAACACCAATAAATTTATAATCTCTCGTCATGTAACCTTCGATGAAACGGTGTTTCCGTTTCTCTCCACCAACTCCACTACCTCGCCTTCCTATGATTTTTTGATGATTCTCATAACCTTATTTCCACAATTATATATACCACTCCCATTTCTTTAGTTCCTGCGCATGTTCCTCTAGCAGTTGACGTGCCCACCCCTCCTACATCGATTACACCGCATACCCCATCTACACCAATTACAACTCCTACACCAATTTCACCTTCGTACGTACCACAACCTATACTTGATTCTCCACTACCTACACCACTTGCTCCCTCCACCAATGGTCACATGTTCTCGTGTCGGGATTACTTGTCCTAATCCTTGTTATGTTGGTCATGGGTCTACTGTCTCCCCTTACTCGGTCTTATAAACAAGCGTTTGATGATCCCAATTTGCGCAATGCTATGTTTGACGAGTCTAATGCACTTATTAAAAATAAAACTTGGTCTTGTGTACCTCGCCCGGAGGTGCTAATATTGTTCGTTGTATGTGGTTATTTCTTCATAAGTTTTTGGCAATTGGAACTCTTAGTCGATATAAGGCACGTCTTTTTTCCAATGGTAGTACGCAAGTTGAGGGTGTTGATGTTGATGAGACTTTTAGTCCGGTGGTTAAACCGGGCACTATTCATACTGTTCTTAGTCTTGCTCTTTCTTGACACTGGCCTGTTCATCAGCTTGATTTTAAGAATGTTTTTTTACATGGTGACTCAGCTGAGACTGTTTATATGCATCATCCTCCTGGTTTTCGAGATTCTGAGCATCCGGATTATGTTAGTTTGTTGCAGCGTTCTCTTTATGGTCTTAAGAAGGCACCTCGTGCTTGGTTTCAACGGGTTGCTTCTTACATTACTATTGTTGGCTTTACTCCTAGTCGGTGTGCTCCTATTTATTTATATATAAACACGGGGTGCTGATACGACATTTTTATTGCTTTATGTGGATGACATTGTTCTCACTGCTTCATCTGATCGCTTACTACATCAGATTATCACTTCTCTCCATCGCGAGTTTTCTATGACAGATTTGGGTGTGCTTAATTATTTTTTAGGTATTTCTGTTATGCGGGACTCTTCTAGCATGTTTTTTTCCCAGCGTAAATATGCTCTGGAGATTTAAAAGCGTGTTCTTAGGGTTGGTTGTAATCCAACTCGGACTCCTGTTGATATTGAGTCTTAGTTAGGGGATGGTGGTACTCCGGTTGTTGATCCTACCTTATACCGGAGCTTAGCAGGTTCTCTTAAGTATATCACATTCACTAGACCTAATATTACGTATGCTGTGCAACATGTTTGCCTTTATATGCATGATCCACGGGAGCCTCACTTTTCTACTCTCAAGCGGATTTTACGGTATGTTCAGGGGTACTTGGACTATGGTTTATAATTGTTTTCTTCTACTACTGACGCCCTGGTTGCTTATTCGGATGCTGATTGGGCTGGTTGTGCGACTACGCGACGGTCTACTTTGGGCTATTGTGTTTTTCTTGGCAACAACTTACTCTCTTGGTCCTCTAAAGCGTCAACCAACGTTTTCTCGTTCAAGTGTTGAGGCAGAGTATCGTAGTGTTGCTAATGCTGTTGTTGAGACGTGCTGGATCCGGAATTTACTTCGTGAGCTTCAAACTCCTTTGTCTTCTGCCACTATTGTGTATTGTGATAATGTGAGTGATGTATACTTGTCTTTTAATCCGGTTCAACATCAGCGTACGAAGCACATCGAGATTGATATTCATTTTGTTAAAGATTTGGTTTCTACTTGCAGGTTCGCATTTTACATGTGCCGTCTCGATTTCAATATGCAGATATCTTCACTAAGGGTTTACCTTCGGCATTGTTCGATGAGTTTCATGACAGTTTGAGTGTTCATTGTACTCCCGCTCCAACTGTGGGGGAGTGTTAGCAAGCCTGTGTTTGTACGCAGGCTCGACCCAGGTCTCGGCTCATGTTAAGCTTAGTATTCTTGTATATATACTCAATGAGGGTCTGTAATTGATATACATAATATATGATTGAATATACTTTTCTACAAGCATAACACCTAACAAAACCAAATTTTGTTACATACAAGGAAATAATCAAAGTAAGCAATACACAAAATACATATCCACATCTAATAGTAAACATAAAAGACAAAGAAGACAACAACTCACTTGAAGTCAAATTTTTTTGTCTTGATACTTCTTAACCAAATCCAACAAGGAAGGTTCAAATTGATATCAAAATCCTCCTCTCAGCCTTAAGACCAAATGAAGAGTCGGCTCTGAACAAATTACAAATGCAAAATCAAAAACTAAACAACACAACAAAATAAAAATAAGAAAATTACAACCTCAAATCCTGAATCAAACCGAATGATATACCATCAAAACTATGTTTCATCGCGTAAATATGTAAGTCAAGTAATTGTAGTAATACGACTTCAGTAAGGATAAAAACATGAATTGCAACATGTGTTTTGATGATATGATTTTAGTATCCATAATTAGCACTTCAAAATTGACTAATGCAAATGCTAAGAGGCCACGGTATGGTAACCCATGGCTCAAGCCGTGGATATAACGCGAGCATGACAACGCCAAACACCACACTCTTCCTCGTGCCTAGCCCCTTAAGCCGTACTTGCCAGCCCAAAATGGTGGGTATAACGCGAGTCCACGTCGCGAGAACTGTACCGTGCCTCGCGTTATGGGCTCGCGCCATAGATTTTTAATTTAATTTTTTTATTAAAAGTAGGATCACTATAACACCATAAATCTGGTGTTAACTAAAGAGCCACTTTTGTTGTGTTATGGGGATTCTGATGTTATGGAGTAATATACTTACGTGGCACTCACTTTTTCCATAACACCACACTACAACACCAAACCACACCCTACGCTCTAAACAGTCAGCAAAGCAATACCAATCAGATTTCAAACCACAACTTAACAATGTTTATACAATAAATTAATGTCAAAAGAAAAATTAAAACAACCCCTTGTCCAATAAATGTTTCATCAATAAATATAATACCTTACGAGGTTTTTCTGTCTTCTTACAATATTATCATAACATAACTATGTAATTCAACAATTTGCAATCATAACCAATAACGGATTACTAGTTCAGTAATACCGAGAGTTATCAATTACATCAATCAAAATCACAAATTCGTTGTCTTCAACAAGTTTACTTTATTAGGTATTTCTATCCTACACACAAAGGCTCCGGGTCAATATTTGCTCTTCTTTTACATCCTTGTATAGAAATGATTGTAATCCACCTTATTTGGCCTTAGTTGTAACCACAAAGGGAAAAAAATCGGCCAATTAAAAAAGGGCTTGTAAAACATGCTCATTCGCATTGATAGTTGTACATATTGACATGATTACCTGGCTGTTGTGGCCAGTGGCCACATTTCTCTTTCCTGCAGTTTGTAGCCGTTGGGTGGAGGCGAGCATAACATCTACCAAAACACAATTTTTTACATATAAAGAAACGTCAATGGAAACAATACACAAGATAAATTCAAACTGAATGACCTAAAAAGATGCAAGATATAGAAGACCCGAACAATTTTAAAAGCACATCGTTGACATTATAAAGTTAAAAAAATTTCTTTGAAATTTAAAAAGCCTAAAATTTAATATTTCAGCCCGTATAACGAGTTGAACATAAAACATAAGATGAAGAAAACCTAGAAGTTAAAAAAGGTTTGAGACCAATGAAAGCAGGTCTAATCTACAATTCTGTGACAAACCAATTTGCCAATTAATTATTTTTTGGGTAACTATGGTTTCTGACATTTTTGGCCGACTAATCCCATAGGGTTAGAACTGACCGCCATACAGACTTAAAACAACCCCTCCCTTTTCAAAAGGGTTGGCAAACGCATATAGGAAATTAGAACATGTGATCATCTATTCACCCAAACTAATACATATACACTAACAATAGCAAGCATCAAAAGATAAAAGAAAACAACTCACTTACGGCAAAGCTTCTTTTCCATATTGTACTTCTTAGCCAACGCCAACATATAAGGAGGAATAATTGCGATTCCTCCCCTCAGCCTTAAGACCAAATGAAGAGTCGACTCTGAAAAAATATTGCAAAGTCAGAAACTAAACAACATGCCAATTATAGAAATACGAACAGAATCCAGTAGAATATCGAGTCTATTCTTCTTTGCACAATTATGTATGTCCAGCAACTTTAGTAAAATAATTTTATTTCCATCTTGGATAATAGTAAGTGATTTACTTATAACTCTTAAATTTATAACAGAAACATATTTAATTGAAAGGTGTTTGATTGATTTTCGTATACGACACACAAACTCCTAGGTCCTACTAGCAGTCAACAATGTATCAAACCCATAGCAGTGACAGCACAACAATTTTTATACAACAAATTGATGCTGAAATTGAAAAATCTAAAACCTCTTTTGTAAATTCATTAAATTTAGTTGTCAACAATCAAAGCATATGTACCAAAACAATTGAAATAATTAAAAGACATGAGAACTAGACCGAGCACACTGCCAATCCATCTACACGTTCATAAAATATTTTTTTTGAAAGAAGAGAATATCATTAAGACATGAAAATCAAGTGTCTGTATAAAGGGTGAAACAAAACTCGACAATCTAACCCACCTAACGAAAAAAATCCCAAACAAACACAAGACAAGCTACGTTGAAGCAAAATTACATATTCCAAATGCTAAGGGGGCGGAACGGATGACTCATTCTTTAGCCAACTTATCAGCATGACAGTTGCCTTCCCGCTTGATATGAACTATCGATCGGCAACCCTTAGATGACAGAAAATGTTCAATCTCTTGAAAGTGGGATAACAAACGCCAAGGTCTCTCAAGAGGATGTCGAGCCCAAGACACTGCATTAAGAGAGTCACTTTCAACAGTAATATCATACGTTGACAACTCTCGCTTCTCATTTACCATCCTACAAGCTTCTTTTATTGCCATCACTTCCTCGATATTAGAATCTAGAACACCAAGAGAAACTGAAAACAAGGCCAATACTACACCAAATTCATTTCTTAATAAACCACCTATACCAGCAGGCCCTGGTTTGCCTCTGGCAACACCATCGGCATTGAACTTAAAAGAACCCATAAAATCTATTTTTATGTTATGGATAATATAAATGCAAGATGCATGTATGTTCTGGCTTACGTACTTACATAATTACATGTCAACAAGTATTGTCCATGCAGAGATGAATGAGTTATAAACATTGTTTCGATGAAATATTAGAGGATCTTGAATGATCATGTTATAAAGCCAATGTACATTTTCCTTCATAATAGGCCATTGCCACATTATGTTCCTCATGTTAAAACCCTTATCTAGCTAACGTTTTGAAATAACTGTAATATGTGAAGGTTTATAAAGTTCATAACAATTATACAAAACCCTAAATAAGATCAAAGCACACATAGCGGAAGCGATTTAACAAGATCATAATTAATAACACATTCATAATTAATCGAGTTAGGGTTACATACCTTTTAGCTAGAGCAAATCCTCAAGAACACCAATTAGGTTTTATGACGAATAATACCAAGATATAGTTTAAAATAAAACTATATTACGCTCTTGTACATACGTAATGCAACGGGCTAATCGTGAGTCTAGAACGTATTAACCGGAGCTTTAACACTTGTGGAAAATCTACACAACAACCCTAGAGAGGGGCTAGGACTAGATTCAAGAAACCAAAACCAAAGGTTAAAAGGAACCCTAAAAAGGGTTCTTGTCTTTGGCTTTGATCGCAGGAAAAGAGAGAAGAAGAATGGGGTGAAGAATTATGAGGGTAGGGGGGTGTTTATATAGGCTAGCAAATCTTGGAGCCCAAGCACAAAACCAAATTAGGAAGGAAATCTCCTTCCCACTTTGCCCCTAACCGAAGGTCAACACCCCCTCTAGGGGTGTTCCGGACTCTTCTATTCTCTTCTAATTTATTCCACAACGTTCGTTTAATACTTAACTCTTATTATTTACCGATCGTTAAGTTAAAGCTTGGTTTAATTTAATAAATACATTAAATATATATATTAAATAAATTAACCCTTTACGTATTGTGTGCAATCCCGTAATCTCGAGTTCGATCCTAACACATGACTTTTAATTTTATGTCCATAAACTTTCAGCTCCCACTTGGACAAAATTCGAATATCGTGATTACATTGACTAGCGTCTAGTTACACTAGCAATGTCTCTAGTACAACTCGAGTAAGGTTTCCTGGACAAAAACCTTTAAATGATTCATCATTATTATTATCCTTTTATTTCAAATACAACGTTAATAGGATATGGATCTCAGTCATTCCTTTCATTAACCATTCTGTTTCTCGTTTACGGATATAGAAAGATTACCAAAACAAATTTGGGTGCGGCCACACAAACATCTTACTACTCCTCCGAGGGGCCCAACTGTATTATACTTCAAAATAATTTGAAGGATACAAATCCCATTTTGACTACAAGCGAAACTTACGAACTTTGCAACACTTCTGAAAATAACCCTTATAGCTACCAGTTACGTTTAGCGTTAGCTTACCTCACAGAAACGCTCTACACTCATGACAGTTTTCTGGTATCTCAGGTCTAAGGATAACTATTTTATGATTTAGATAATAACAAAGATCCATAAAGTAAAATCATATAGTTGGGATAAGTCCAATATTTGATTCATCAAATATCATTCAAAATTGACTAATATACTTTCAAGTATACTCTGTCACTATTTTGAATTGTATTAGATTAATAATACTCCCATATTATTAATCGACAACGGACATTTAGAACATAACAATTTATTCATGGATTAAAACATGTAAAATAGGATACAAAATTAAATAACATAAAATAAACAAAACTCAATCTTTATTTCATCAATTCAATAATGTCTTAAACATCCTTTATCCAAATACTAATCATAGATTTATTGCATAAAATCGCTAACTAGTTGCAGCCCAATAGCCTTGGCATGCTTAACTACCTTTGGTTTAGGCAAAGCCTTAGTAAAAGGATAAGCTACGTTATCGTCTGTGTGAACTTTTATTAATTTTATTTCACGAGCCTCAACTTGTTCTCGAACGTAGTGGTATCTATGTTTAAAGTGTCTGGCGCCTTTCATGACTCCAGAATCATTGGATATAATTGAAGCAGAATTGTCACAATATATATTCATAGGTTCTTTAATTGAAGGCATCACTCCAAGATCTCCAATAAACTTCCTAATCCGAACAACTTCCATTGCAGCTTTTGAACAACGATGTACTCAGACTGAGTAGCATGCATTGCAATCTTTTTCTGCTTCTTGCTTTTCCATTCAACTGCTCCTTCATTGATAACAAACACGTAACCCGTCTGAGACTTCGTATCGTCTTTATCACACTGCCAGGACGCATCACAGAAACCTGTAACATTCAGTTCTGTGTCTGGTTTACCCCCGAATACCAAAAACATATATTTCGTACTCCTCAAATACTTTAGTATATGTTTAACAGCAGTCCAGTGGAGCTTCCCTGGATTCTGTTGGTAACGACTGACCAAGTTCTGAGCAAACGCCACATCAGGCCGTGTGCATCTTACAACATACATAATAGATTCTACAGTTGAAGCATAAGGCACCTTTTTCATATAAGCCACCTCTTCGGGTGTTGATGCATCTAACTCATGAATTAATTCATGCTTAACCTCCATAGGTTGAAAACCTTTCTTAGAGTTATGCATGTTATACTTCTTTAATATCTTATCAATATAAGCATCTTGACTAAGACCAATTAACCTTCTTTTCCTATATCGATAGATTTTAATTCCTAGAATATATGCAACATCTCCTAAATCCTTCATAGAAAAATATTTACCAAGATAATCCTTAACTTCTTTAAGTCTTGAAATGTTACTTCCCATGATTAATATGTCATCGACATATAAAATTAGGAACACTACATTACTCCCACTAGCTTTGCGATATACACATGGCTCATCACGATTTTGAATAAATCCAAACTTTTTGATTTCTTCATCAAATCGTTTATTCCATTGACGTGATGCTTGCTTCAAACCATAAATAGATCTTTGATGTTTGCACACGCGTTTTGGATATTTAGGATCAATGTACCCTTCCGGTTGTTGCATATAGATATCTTCATCTAAGCGACCGTTCAAGAAGGCAGTTTTAACATCCATTTTCCATATCTCATAATCATAGTATGCTGCTATAGCTATGAGAATCCTAATACCCTGAAAGTCTGCTATAGGAGAAAATGTCTCCTCGTAATCTACACCAAAAGTTTGAGTAAAACCTTTAGCTACTAACCATGCTTTATAGGATTGTACGTCACCATCCATGTCGGTTTTCTTCTTAAAAATCCACCTATTTGTCACTACTTTAGCATTTTTAGGCGCATCAACAAGAATCCAAACATCGTTTATTTCCATGGATTTCATTTCCTCATTCATCGCAACTATCCATTTAGACTTTTCTGGATCAAGCATTGCAGATCGATAGTTAGTAGGTTCACCAAGATCCCCTACTGCCTCCTCATCATCCTCTATGTTAAGACATAGTTTGCTTGGCACACGTATAGTTCTTCCAGACCTACGTGGAGGAATTAATTCCGGTGGAGCTCCCAGACTTTCTAGCTCTATTGGAATTTCTTCGTTGGTATTTTCAGAAGGTAATGTATCTTATTGAATTTCTTCAAGATCATAATTTCTCCCACTGAATTATTTATTTACAAGATCATTTTCAAGGAAGTCTCCATACCTAGCAACAATAACCTTGTTCTCAGGCGGATAATAAAAGTATTAACCCATAGTTTCCTTAGGGTAACCTACAAAGATACATTTTATAGAGCGTTGTTGGAGTTTATCTCCTTAGTCACGTTTCACATACGCCTCACAACCCCAAATCTTTAAATAAGACAAATATGGGTTTTTTCCATGCCATAATTCATATAGTGTCTTATCAACCTTCCTTGTGAGAACCATATTCAAAATGCGAACAACAGATTTTAGAGTATAGTCCCAAAAGGATAATGGTAAAGTTGTAAGATTAAACATATATCGTACCATATCCAATAATGTACGATTTCTCCTTTCGGATACACCATTTTGTTGTGGAGTATATGGAGAATTAAGTTTCTGAACAATTCCGTTCTCACTTAAATAATCTTTAAACTCTTGACTTAAATATTAACCACCTCTATCGGAACGAAGAGCTTTAATCTTATTTCTTAGTTGCAATTCTACTTCTGCTTTAAACACTTTGAATGTTTCAAATACCTTATGTTTATGCTTAGGTAAATAAACATAACCATAACGGCTATAATCATCCGTAAATGTTAAGAAGTAGCTAGCACCTTTCTTTGACACATGTCTAAGTGGTCCACACACATCCGTATGTATCAAACCAAGTAGTTCGGTAGCCCTTTCAATAATGCTATTAAAAGGTTTCTTGGTCATCTTTCAAGAGATACACGACTCACATTTATCAAATGATTCATCATTGATATTTTCCAAAAGACCATCACGTTGAAGCTTTTGTATGCGTGTCTTCCCAATATCGGCAAGTCTGCAATGCCAAAGATAAGAAGAGTTCTTGTCTAACTTTCTCTTACTATTCATGCTAAAGACAGAATTATTATTACTCTTGGAATTATTATCATGCATGTTAATTTCAAACACATCATTAACAGAAATTGCATTAAAATAGAATAAACCATCTTTGAAAACAGAAATTCCTTTATTATCAATAGTATGAATAAATCCAAGATCCAACAGACAAGAAAAGGAAATAACACCCCTAACAATTTAAGGTGCATAATGACAATTGTTTAAAATCAGTACTAAACCCGAAGGTAAAGCTAAATTAAACGTTCCTATAGCTTCAACAACTGCTTGTGCTCTATTGCCCACTTGCAGATATTGTTCCCCATAGGATAGCTTCCTTTCCAACTCAAATCCCTGCAGCTTATTACAAATGTTAATACCGCATCTCATATCATATACCTAGTAGTTTGATTTGTATGTAAGATTAAATAACTCTATCATAAATAAGTTACCTGAAGGTGCTGCAGCACTTAGCTCAGCCTTCTTATTTTCTAGCAACTCATCGAGATAAAGAGGGCAGTTCCTCTTCCAGTGACCACTTGCTTTGCAATGGTGACAAGTCTCATCCTTTTGAGATTGATTCTTCTTGACAAAGTTCTGCTTAGTTTTTGAATAAGTCGCAACTTGTTTGCCCTTATCAGCCTTGCCTTTGCCTTTCTTCTTGTTCGCTTACGGTTCTGGCTTACTCACTCTACCCTTTTGTACATAAAGCATAGGAGGAGTAGAAGTAGATGTACTTGCCTTGTCTTTTAAACCCTTTTCATAGTCAATGAGCATTGCGTGAAAATCATTAATTGTCTTCCCGTGCAATGCATATTAAAGTTCCTTACAAAATCATTGAAGTCCTTATTAAGGGACCTATTGATTAGGTTAATCGCCATATCATTGTCATAGGGTTTCCCAAGTGCGATGAGCTGTTCCATGTAACCCTTCATCTCTTGATATTGTGCACTTATGGATTTTCTAAGGGCTTGCTTACAACTGTGCAAAGCATCTACCAAGTCGTAGACTTCCACAGCCTGAGGCTTCTCAAACATTGCCTTGAGCTCTACAAGCATTTGGTTTGGAGAAAATAGTTCAAACTTTCTTTGTAAGAAAGGAGCCATTATTCCGAGCATTAAGCAAGCCACATCATTGTGCTTCTTAACCTCAGCCTCATAATTCAGTCTTTCAAGTAGAGTAGCATTAGGGCCAAGGGGCGAAGGAAACGCCCTGGTCAAGTAATCGGAAGTACCCGTTATTGTCAAGACAATTCTCAGTGAGCGGTACCAATCATTGAAGTTTAGGCCAGTTAGTTCCTGAAGTTCAAGATAAGTCTTGAAGGCAGAACTCAAAGTGTTGTTATCGGGTTGAGCCATTTCTACAGAAATAAGTTCAAAATATTAGTATTTTCGATAATACCATTCAAGAAAATAAAATTACCCCGGTAATAAAAACCATAGTATTTTCCTTGAAACTAGAATCCACATTGACATAAACTTATCACATCAGTTAATCTGCTAGTGATAAATGTATTCAACATGGTAACTTGTCGAACAATAATTGACAAACAAATTTGCAATTTCTAGATATTTTAGGAATTTACATTGCCAAAAGTCATTTTGCATTGTAAACATGTTCCATCCCTACTTTATGCCTTAAGTTTCCAGATCTCACTGAGTAACTTAATTAAATCGACTAATCTAAAGAACGCAAAACATTCATGCGAATTCTCATTCTATGAACGTTTTCTTTCCATCACAAAATCGTCCAGAATCTCATATGACAACAATTTTAACTTCAAGTGTTCGTCACTTAGATGACATATGACTTAAATTTTAGGGTATAGATTTTTTGTGTCAAAATCATGTATGGAGAAGCATGCATACATCTCCCATAGCATAAGTTTAATAAAATATTTAATAAACCTTTTGGCGAGTCTAAAATTTTGCCATATATTGCAAGTTGAGGTATTGGTTAAACCAATTAAAGATTTTACCCACGACAATTCACAATTTTTCGTTCCTAGAACTTGGCTAAAGCACAAAGCAATAACCTTATTCATTGTGTTTCGAATGTGAATTTGCGGCAAATCAACCTTAAGATATAATGCAAATGATAATCGTAGGTAATTTCAATTTGACGCACAGGCGAGCCGGGAATTCAGTCAGCGACTAATGGCATAACACCTCCTTCCTTAACCGGGTACATGACCAGCGGTGCGTTAAACCTACTTTATAGTTTGTCAAAAGAAGTAGGCCGTTAAATTAGCATTGCAAATTATCAGTCAACACAATTCTATGTAATTTAGATCTCAAAACAATTCATTAATTTTTATATGATTTAGTCCATATTTATTTTCCTTGGAAAAAATTACCCTTGTTTACAACATACAATTAACATAAAACGTATAAAAACAAGTATGTAAAAAAAAATCAAATAACCACATGCATAACAATTTATTCAAAGAACATCAAATCTAGAATTTTATAAACATATAAAAGTCTTCCCTAATTTTAAAACTTTGAATCAAATAAAGCAAATAGCATATAAAATCATATGATCCGTGAAAAAACATGCATGTTCATCACGGATCTCCCACATAATCTTAACAATTAAATCATTCTATGGATCTTAACCATACATGACATAACAATTAATTCATGCAAACATCTAAATATTAACAACATGTAATTTTTAGGGTTTCAAATTTTTATTTATTTATTTTTAAAAAATTCGGCTAGGCCGATTTATATAAAACAAAAAAAATCCTAATTTTTGTGAAAACCTAAAAAACAACATGTAGTTTATAACTCAAATAATAATTAGTTAAAAAACTTTAGATCTCGATAATTATAACATGTTAAAAAGGCTATCGATACCACTGAAGGTTTATAAAGTTCATAACAATTATACAAAACCCTAAATAAGATCAAAGCACACATAGCGGAAGCGATTTAACAAGATCATAATTAATAACACATTCATAATTAATCGAGTTAGGGTTACATACCTTTTAGTTAGAGCAAATCCACAAGAAAGCCAATTAGGGTTTATGACGAATAATTCCAAGATATAGTTTAAAATAAAACTATATTACGCTCTTGTACACACGTAATGCAACGGGATAATCGTGATTCTAGCACGTATAAACCGGAGCTTTAACACTTGTGGAAAATCTACCCAACAAACCTAGAGAGGGGCTAGGACTATATTCAAGAAACCAAAACCAAAGGTTAAAAGGAACCCTAAAAAAGGTGTTTGTCTTTGGCTTTGATCGTAGGAAAAGTGAGAGAAGTAGAATGGGGTGAAGAATTATGAGGGTAGGGGTGTGTGTTTATATAGGCTAGCAAATCTTGGAGCCCAAGCACAAAACCAAATTAGAAAGGAAATCTCCTTCCCCCTTTGCCCCTAACCGACGGTCAACACCCCCTCCTCTAGGGGTGTCCCGGAACTCTTCTATTCTCTTCTAATTTATTCCACAAAGTTCGTTTAATACTTAACTCTTATTATTTAACTACAGTTAAGTTAAAGCTTGGTTTAATTTAATAAATATAATAAATATATTTATTAAATAAATTAACTTTTTACGTATTGTGTGCAATCCCGTAATCTCAAGTTCGATCCTAAAACACGACTATTAATTTTATGTCCATAAACTTTCAATATGTTGGAGGCAAGGACGGAACTTTGGGATCATGAATTCAAAACAATCGTTTTTTTGTTATGTACAACCTAGGGCTGTAAACGAACCGGACGAACGCGAACGGATGTATGTTCATGTTCATTTATTTAATTTTAGCCGAACAAATAAACGAACGCGAACATGTAATCGAACAAAAAATTTTGTTCATGTTCATTTATTTAGATTTGAACTTGTTCATGTTCGTTTATGTTCGTTTATTAATAAGTTAAACGAACATAAACGATCATATATAGACGTAAACGGACATAAATGAGCATGAAACTAAAGTTTTAACTCTCAAAACGATCCATATGATCTTTGAAATATTTAGTGTATGTAAATGCCCCTATATTTTATTATCTACACTACATTATTAAGCATTTGGGACATTCTAATTCTAGAAAGTCTGAAAAATTCAGACAAACACACCTACTTAAAATAGAAAATTGATTTAGAACCTGGAAAGGCTGGAACGGACATAGAGTATAATCTTGAATGGGTAATCTGGACAGATTACTCAAGCGTAAACTATTATTGCTAAAATACACACAACATTACGGCGACCTCAGTCACGCCGCCGTCGCTACTACTTATTTTCGGCTTACGATTTTCCGTAGGCAGTATCTCTGGTGCCCCTAAGATTTTCCGATACCACCCATTGATGCCAAGATTACAATACAAAAGGAAATTAAAGCAAACTTTCTGATAATAAAGATTGTTAACAGATGAAAGTTTTGTTTGCAAATATGTACAGTAAAAAGAAAAGAAAAGATAAAGAAAGAAAGGCGACACTATTAATAATAACTTATGCGGTCAATTTATCCTTTTATTTTTTAAAAAAGAATAACAATTATCTATTAATGTAATAATTTATATATTGAATAATAAAAGGTTTCTAATTATTTATTAATGTACTACTTTATTAGTATATTTTCATGGGTGTTTTAAAATTTGAGTTGATCCGACCGGTTGAAATAGTTGAATCGTCATTCGGTTGAGTGATCGGACGTCGGTTTTGACAAAAAAAAGGGTTGAACTGTCGGTTGAACCATGACTTGGTGGCTCGATCAGGTCAATTAAAAAACCGGGTTTTAAAACATTAATTTTCATCCATTAAATGTTTAGATAATGTATTCAATTTCGAGAAAGAAATTACAAAGTTTTTAGTTATTTCATGTTTTTTAAAAGATGCTCATTTGACCGATATTTATTTGCACATGTGTTCGTCTTATATGAATGCTAAATTTGTCTGTATAAGTCTGTCTTATACTCATTCTCAATCGATATGTCAGTTTTGTCACCTCTAGATGAAACTACGACGGTCGCCAAAGTCACTAAACCACCACGATTTAAATGATGCCAAAATCACCATCAAAACTATTATCACCGTTGTAAAACCCACATAAAAATTCCTAGAACTACGTACATGAAATTACGTATAAATTTAAAACTTATGATTTACGTATATATGATACGTTTCGAGAACGTTTAATATAATTATTACGTATATTATTTTTAGTACGACAAATAAATACGTATATTATTATTATTATTTACGTACGACATGAATTTACGAATAATAAGTAAAACCACCAAAATAATAATACACGACGTTTAAATCGCGCTACACGAGTAATTAACACGATTAGTATAATTACGTATATTAAATTAAGTACGACAAGTGACTACGTATATTATATGTACGTTTAAACGTATAAAGATAACTATGGAAATTTACAAGTTTTAAACACGACTACGCGTAACATTATTAGTCGCGAATTTAATTAAAAGGTTTCGGGCTGTTTGGACAAGAAAGGAAGGGGAAGGCAGATGGGCCGCAACCCAATAACCAAGTACAAACCAAACCGACCCAAAAATTAAAAATAAAAGACGGGGAGGGCTTTTTTTCTTTTAAGTCGACACGGAATCCAACAAAACCCTAAATAAATTCTAGCCGTCGTTTTCTTTTGTCTCTTCTTCTTTGCTGCCGACGATTAAACACCAGAACAAGGAGACAGCCGTGGGTTTTTCAGATTCAAGAATCAAGGTGTGTTGTTCGTTTAATCTATCCAAAAACCCTAACACGCGATTTAGGTAATTCTTAATCCTTGTCTTGTTGTTTTGCACGTTCAAGTAATCAGAAATCCTTTAAAACGAATTAGGATTGGGTTGTTTGTACTGGGTTACACACAAACCGAGACATCTATGTGTCTCGGTGATGATTTTATCTCCACCAGCCGCAACCTAATTAGGTGCAGGGTGGTTTTTATGCTAGCGGTAGTAACCCCAAACACCCTAACAGGGTGGTTTTAGTTGAAACAGTGGGAACCGAGACACCCATGTGTCTCGGTGGGTGAAGATGGCAGGACAGCGGGTAAATATATATATGGCAGGGGAAACCGTAGCAAACAGCAAAACAAACATGCATTCCCCAGTTTTCCTCGGACAACAAAGGGGTCCGTTTATCGGATAATACATGTATATTATATCGGACAGAACATGAAAATTTTATCTTAGATAGTATTGTAGGTATATATCGGATAACACAGAAAACAGTAGATATGTTGGACATTATGTTCTTTTAGGTCTTTTTATAAATTTTGTTGGTTGTTTCGTGCGACCGAGACGCGGGTGTCTCGGTAGGCTTGGGTACGTTAGATTACGTTATTGAACATGATTAAGTTAGGTAGTATTTACACATTATGGTTAAATATTTTTACGAGACTTAAATTATATTTAATTAATAGATTTTGCCTAAGTATTTTATCGCACAATTAAATTAATAAACTTGACTTATATTAATTATTTAATTATCTAGTTAACGTTAGTTTTATTAAATTATCATGTTATGATATGAATTATGATTTCAAGTAAAACCATGCACGTTAATATTAACTAATAATTATTATTATTTTAGCGTAAGTATTTATTAAGTAGAGTTTACTACACGATCATGAAATAAATATATTTTATGCTAATTAAAACATATGAACATAAAATACACTAAGCATGATACATGGGTTATAAAATAAGTCAAGAACGTTAAGGCAATACAAGAACAAGTTAAGATTACATCAAGTAATTAAAAATTATTAAGTATAAGTTAACCAAGCGACTCATACATGTCCATCTTTATTATGTAGCATTTATGGAGTGTGATCTTCTTCACGTTTTCATCCTCCACGTTATTCTTCATTTGCGTTACTGGACGTGAGGTACGGATTTCCGTCCTTTCAGTAAGGATTTCCTTTCCTATGCATGTTTAGGATTCCCCGTCTGCAGCCAAATATTTTTCCCCAGTATATGTTTAAGCTTCTCAGTAATCATGTTAATAACTAAATAAATTGCCAGAACATTATATACAAGCATGACCAGTTTATGTACTAGTTACGGAGGTACCGTAACCACGGCACTAGAGGCACCGGTGTCGTGACTCACATGCAGGAGAGTGATATCCTGCATCGTCCCACTCATGTTCAGGTTGGCCATTTTTATATGTATGTTTAGTGGGGCGTATGGATGCATCCTAGGCTTATAAGTGTTACAAGTTATCAGGGTGAATGTGGTGTGTGCTCTACATCCTTCACATTGGAGCTGATCCCTCCACCCAGCACAGTATTTAGAGGTCACCCCTCTATAGCATGACGAGGTCACCCCTCCATGTATTCATGCACGTTGATATATTTCATGACCTATATGAGCTCTTTGGCAGTTAAATTACAGTTTCATAATTAAACAACAGACTTTCAGTATTTACATGAACATGATACTTTAAGAATAAACCAGTTTATTTCAAGTTACAAGTTTACTACATGTCACCAGGTTTCCCAGGACTTACATTATTCCGCTGCATTTTCATTTTTATGTTTTCATTTCAGCCTTCACCTATGTTATGATATTCCATGTTACTATTTTATATCCGCGCACTGAGCGTCTCGCTCAGCCGTTTTCTCTTTTCATGTCCCCAAACGGCAGGTACACAAGGTCAGGAGCATGGAAAGGTTATGCATAGGATGGGAGCTATTTTATGTTTTGTTATTTCTGCATTACTTTTACTTTATGCTATGTTTATGAGTTTATGTTGGGGACCGATGTTTGATTCCGGTTATCCCTTATGGTCATGTAATGTTCTAGGACATTTACCTTATGCTTTGATGTTACGCCATGATTATCCTTTGATATTCCATTTATCCAAATGGGGGTGTTACAACCGTTGTGATCACTAGCCCTTTTTCGATTTCGAATTTTACTGTTGATTATCGTCGATGATCGCGTAACCATATTTTCTAAACTTTGGTTCTATTTAATTCAACATCAATTTTAATCAGTTTTTATATATATTTTTCATTTTTATTGTTCTAAAACCGCTGCTTTGCGCGGGTACATGCTAGTACTAGTTAAATAGTTTAAACAAGTAGACCGGAAAAAACGTTCGACCTGTTAAATCCATGTAATATACTCAGTTTCGTATATAAAACGTGTTAAATAAATGAACATGAAACTCGTTTAATCAATCTAACCTATATAATATACTTAAATCGACAACCCAAGTATATATGCAGATTAAACAACTAATTACAGCCAATGTTTTGAAAATCAGTTTTTATATCGATCTGACTGAATCATCTCAAATACGCATAATTTACATGCTTTATTCGTAAAAAAAATAAAAATGTGGCCGAGTCTTAAAAACGAGTTAAAAACCGGTTCAATATGACTCGTTTTTACACCGATTGACCCGGCCGGTTCGAACCGGTTTGAAAACATTGATTATGGCCGGCTTGATAACCCCCTAATGAATGATCATGCCCCTCACACGACGAATGACCTTACCATTAACATCTTCATTCACAATCTTCATGACTTCGTCTGGAGGAACATGCCAAACTTGAGGCCATTTTAAATCATGTCCGAGTTTTGCAAATTTATCAGCGAGTCTGTTGCCTTGTCTGTAAACATGTGTTAGATGATAGTTTCTAAACTCTGGTAGTATTAAATTGATGCAACTAACGTGTTTTTGTACTTCTACACACTTGACATCTCTTTTTTGAGATATTATTTCGACCAAAGTCTTGTAGTCTCCTTCAAGCCATAAATCAGTGTATCCATTTTCAAGCACCAATTCAAGGCCTCGTCGAAGCGCTGCAAATTCGGCGACAGTACTACTACTTTTCCCTATGGATTGAGCGTACCCCAAAAGAAATGCAGCATTGTGGTCTCTCAAAACTCCTCCTATACTTGCTTTACCCGTCTCACATTTGCATGACCCATCAAAGTTTAGTTTCGTCCATCCAAATTCCGGTTTTTTCCAAGAAACCGGAATTGGTTCTTTACGCCAGTTGCTAAAGAAAACTCGAAATGAGCTTTTTGCCTGTACATGACTTCTATATATCCTAAACATTGTCGGCCTACTTTATATACTTCTTATTTGAAGAGCCTTTTGTGATAAGAAAAAACATTTACACATACAAAATCATAAAACATATACATTTACAAGCCTAATGTGCAAATGGCAAAAAAAGTTTGAACAACAAGATCTACAAAAGACATGGTCTTAATGAAATATAATGCATCTTAGGGAACTTCGAATAGGGGGTTAGAGAACTTGTAGCATGGGACAAGAAAGGAAGATTCTGAATCATATTAACAAGATAACATATGACATATCCAAAGCATAAGAAACACAATATAATATAATGGTTGATGATCCATGTTTTCAGAGATTTTACAAGCTATTATGGAGAGAATATAGGGAAGATCTGCAATGAGAAAGGAGGCGTCTATCTTTGTCAACAAATGGTGACCTTAAACTCTTTAACCGTCAGAATAATTGCTTTCATTCATTTGAAATTTTAGATACAGAACATATACATCCAAAATAAACATCAACAAACTTGATATTGCTTTAGTCTAAAAAGCTTCCGTTACCAGTAAGCCATAACCAGTCGAGCGCAGCGCCCAAAAATATGCCACCTAGTAAAAAGAACACAAGCAAATTTCCCAACGCGTTTTGCTCCGGACCCTGTAAAAGGTTATCATTTTCAGCGAGATACAATTAACTCCTAGGGGCTGTTTGGTTGGCTTATATTTGATGGTTTTGGATGGTTTTGAATATAAAAACCATTGCTTTAACATGTTTGGTAAAAAATAATGAAAAGGATTTTAGTTTTTAAACACATCAAAAAATGTGTTTTCTTAATACATCAGGTGGGGACCGAATTTAGATGTTGGAATCGAAAGTGTTTCAAATAGACAAAGATACCCTTCCACTCTTCTTCTCAACCTCACACATGAGTAGGGGTGCAAACGAGCCGAGCTTTTATCGAGCTATTCGAGCTCGAGCTCGAGCTCAAGCTCGACTCGATTGAGCCGAGCTTTTATCGAGCTCAAGCCCGAGCCCAAGCCCAATAGTATGGCTCGAAACATATAATGAGCCGAGCTCGAGCTTTTGATAGCTTGGCTCGAGCCCTTATCGAGCTTTTTCGAGCCTTAATATAAATATATTTTTATATAAGTACGAAAATATTCATTTAAGTATTAGCCTTATTATCAAGAGTAACTATATGAAAACTTAAATAATTTATTATTAGTAGTTATCATAGTTTAGTACATACATTGAATTTGTGGTGGTGTGTAAACGATAATGATATATTTGTTTCGTATATGTAATTTCGAGCTTTTCAAGCTAAGCTCGAGCTTTGCTCGAATCCTAATCGAGCCGAGCTCAAGCTTTGAAGGTAAAAGCTCGACGAGCTATCGAGCCGAGCTCGAGCCCACTATTTTATGTTTCGAGCCGAGCCCGAGCCCTGTTGAGCTCGGGCTCGGCTCGGCTCATTTGCAGCCCTACACATGAGTATTAAAAACACACTCCTTAAATCTTCTAGTTAATAATATGTTGGTCATCAGTGTCATTATAATCAGTTTCGCTCCATCTATCTTTCTTTTATATTATTTGTTTGTAAGATTTTTGTTTTTTTCACTTTTAAATTTTTAAACAACATATGGAATTCTGAAAAAGAACTGGGTACTCAAGTAAAAACGTGTGTATTTGTCCAGATTAAATTTTAAATAGATTTATTATTAGAAAAATGAAATCAAAGGGCTATGTAATTATGTAAGCTACATTTTTCGTTGCTTTTTTTGATTTGATAATTTCGATGCAATTCATGTTAACCAAATATAGGTTAATTAAATTATTATTGGTTACTTTATATTTTAATTTGTTGATTTTGTGTTTGATTGCATTGTTATGAAATGATGTTGACGAGCTCGATTGAAGAACATATATTTCTTTTGCTGAACAAGGAAGATAACAAAGGGATAATGTTGTCATTTACCACTATTTACATTACATTTGTTTACACAGATTTTTGTCAACCAAACATATTCGGTAGTTTAAAATAACATTGCTTTAAACCCTTTTGAACTTTCAAATACTCCCAAGATTTTAAACCATGTATTTCAAAATTTTGAACCAAACAGGCCCCTAAGGTTTTTAAAGAAACGGATCTGATAAAAAATTACCTTATATTCCTTGGGTGCAGCCATGAGGACACACACTGCAAGGTAACCATTTGTTAATCCCAACACTGAGACAAGCATTATCATCCATCCTTGATCAGCATATTTAGCAGTGAAGTAAAATGCCGGAATAAGCAAGAAGCGCAACATGACTAAGATCAGAATCCCTTTCCGTGATTCCAGTTTGAGGCATTGTACTAGAGGAATATATCGTCAAATTAAATCCCAAACAATGAATGTAGCTACTAAAACAAGCGGATACCTACAAATCAATGTATTTCAAGAGATTTATTTTGTGTATCCATCATCTAAAATGAGATTCTGACATTGCAATCAGATTGCCTCAGTCAGTCAAACCCTAAGAAACACACTGATGCTATAGGTGGTAATATGGTCAGTGGTCACATAGGGTGGTTCGCCCAATTGTAGAAGTAAAATTTGGGAACTGGTCGAAATTTGTCGGACTGGCCCTGCTTACCTTTTGTCCATTTTATTTTGCAAGTTTGAAGCGTCAATTATTACCCGAAAAATAATATTTACTCATCAACTATATATACATTGAAAAAAAAAAGATGACTCATGAGGTTTAATGCATTAATACTATGTTTTGGGTGAGTTCCATCCTTTTACCCCCATTTTGACCCATTTCCTTTTGAACTGCCCTTTTATCTGTAAATAACTTTATTTTTACCTGTTAAAATGAAACATAACCTATTAGTCAATGCATTAATGAGTAAATAAGTAAATGGGACGAAACCCATCAGTTAGTAAATACGTAAATGGCTCTGCAACATTGTATGAATGGACTTCGGAATATAAAACAAGACCTTACCATGAACCTAACTGGTGTTGTCCTGTATTTTCATATAAGAAACCCTCAAGGGTTATGGTCTTCCCTGTCAAAGTTTTTACGAATATCTGCATGGTTTTCTGGTGATCGAATATCAGAAAAAAGGTCTTAAGAACTGTATAAAATAATGCTGGAGTAGCGCGGTTTATATAGCAAAGTATATCCTAATTAAATTGAATTCCTTGTTCCCCAAGTTTACTAATTTGTTTCCTAATTGAATAAGGTTTGTTTTTTTGTTAGTGTTTGGTAGTTCCCAAGTTTACCATACTATGATGATATAGCAAATATGATGATATAGCAAATAACTAACAAAATCAGACGGCAACAATGTTTATAAGAAATTGTAGAAATATTTGAATATTTACTTTTATGTACCTATTATAAAAGATCGGCTATATGAATGCATTTTCTAGTAGATCACTGGTGCAAAGCCACTCAAATCGTTACTTTTCATTATCCGAATCCTCTTTTTTACGAACATGGATCTCGCTCACCAGTCCCTATGGAACAAAATTACAGCTAAATCTAATTAATCTTTTAGCAATAGTTATAGATTTTGATATTTCAAAAATGACCTTTTATTTATTTATGCGGAGCATATTTATCAATCACCATTGTACGAAAGGACCGCTTTAGTTTGCATTACCTTTTGTGTATTTACCTATGGTTCATGTAGGAACATAACGAACATAGCTAACCTTGTCAAAATATCCTTTATTACTTATCTCAATAATGATGTTTTGTATAAACTTGTATTGAACTACATGTAGAGTAAAACATCAATTTTTAAAGGACGCGTAAAAATTATGTACATGGTTTGGGAGGAAAAAGTACCGCATTAATTAAAAATAACGATACGGGAACATAATCCATCCTCAATCTTGATAAGCTGAATAGTCGTCCTTGGTCCATATCTCTTGAAGGTTCACAGCACTTATGGTAAAAGCCTTATTAACTCTCCTAAGATCATATGTTAAGCTTAGGGTAGCTGCTTCATCATTTCCTTCACTTTCTGATCCGCAACCAGCCCTTTCAATTCCAAGATAAAAAATTAGTATATCATAAAATATTCTAAAACATAATCCGCAAGTTAAATATAAATTAAACATTAAGATATAGACTTCAATTATTTACTGAATGGTTGCAAATGTGTCATGACTTGCTATGAATGGTTGCAGCATCGCATCTCATATAAATCCTGTACCTGTTAATAACTTCCATTTTATATCAGTTGTGCAAAGTGTCCTATTAGGGAATCATCATAAAACTAACCATGTGACGTGTTCCAGCGTCTGCTAGCAGAATTAATAGGGTGATGTTCATGTTCAACACAGTTATACCTCTAACTTTGAGAAGTAATCAACCTCACATAAAAAAATCATCGAGTTAGAGGCTGAATTCACAATCATAACACATAAGTAAATGGGTCAAAATTTACCACCTAAAATGAACTCAACCTGGCCTAGCTCAACCAAAATGGTCTTTTATAGAATACTAACACAGTGATAGAATCCTCAGCTGTCCAGTTCAACAGAGGAAACCTGAAAAAGTACAGAAACAAAGATGGTTTACTGGATCATGTTTATAAAGGTGTTACTTTTAAGTTTTTGTCTTGTATTTTAGTTTTCTTACCTAAAGTGTGGTTTGCGCCCACATGATGGTTTTAAACCAATAGCACCACAAAGAGCAGCAAGTATAATTCTTATAGATCCTACACAACTTGAATATATTATTAAAGGCAAAACTTGTGTCTCAAACTGATTGAAACTTGCCAAGAGATCATAATTACAGATACCACCACGAACGCTTTCCCTTGGCCATTTCATTTAGAATGCAATGGTCAATATTTGCTTAACAAAACACATTTATTATTAATTGTAGCATAAACTTTGAATCATTACTATCCATCCTAACACAATAGGGTGTTTGGAATTGCTTATGTTTTCCTTATCACATAAAATTAAAGAATCGAAATAAACAGTTAAATAAATCGAATATAAGACCTGATTTCTGAGTATAAGATTAAGCTTTTAATGATCAACATCTTCCGATTGTATTTGTGTTTGTGACGATGATGTTTATATTTTTTGATATATGTGGGGGGTAAAAGGGCGTTTGGGTATAGCGTTGTTTTTTTTCTTTATATATACTCTATTTTTTCATAAATTTACATCCAAACTTTAAAATATTCACATCCGTTTTTTTGCAAGTTATTTTCTTTCAATTTTTGACACATATATTTTTATCTCTGTTTTTTTCTCCTCAACTATTTGAAAACGAATTTTCATTTTTATTTGCTATATTAAGAAATTTTGAGTGTTTTTAACTTAAAAAAGTTTGACTCAAAAGCAATAAATTAAAAGATTATTTCTTACTAAGGAAAGAATTTTTTGAAAAATTCCTATTTTAGGTTTTGTTTTATAAAGAAAAAGATTTGTTTATTAAAAAGATCAGAACAAATCTAAAATGTTTCATGCTACATGCTATAGAGTGTTTCTAGTAATATTGTCGTTAAAAAAAATGGTTTTACCATGAATACTTATGCACAGTTGCATATCAAGGATTAATAAGGCGATTTAGAAGTTAAACGACAAAGATACTTGCGAGGTACCAATATCATATTCCAAACAACCTAAAAGAGATTTGCCTGGTGCACACATCATTACTAAAGCATTACCTTCAGAAGCCTTGTGATGGTAAAAAAAAGAAAGAAAATATCAACGCTATTGGCTTTGCACGCGCGTGCAGCAAATTTTGACCCATTCTCAATTCCTCAATTTGCAACCCCTCAATTTGCAGGAGGAAAGGCAAAAGTATATGAAATTTTCTGATTGAAGAAAATTGATGACACCGTTTTAAGTAATCATCAAAATAATGGAATTTAATACAGTAGGTTAAAATGTACTCTTGCTTTCTTTTATGCCGATACAAGTAAACCAAAACTTTGTGCCATTATGCAAAAGATTTATCAAGAATCTCTTTGATCATATACATTGATTGCTGAGCTTACTAAAGTTTCCTTCACATTTTATATCAACTGACAGCAACACAATGTAGATGTGTTCCTTGAACATATAACTAGAGAGCAAAGCCTATGTAATGAACCACAACAATTTAGTTCCAACTCACAAATAATTAATCATTCATGTTAAAGACATACAATACTCAAATACATATTAAAACAAAACATAATAGGCTTCATATTAGAATGCTTGTACATCAGCAAAATATGCAAGGGGTATCAACAAGTTCCTCTCCAATAGATGTCAAAATCTGCCGTACCTCTTCTTTGGCCTTAGCTGTAATTAACCACAAAGAAAAAAAAAGTTAGACCAATCAAAATAAGGACTTTTAGACAATGCTCATTTGCAGTCATAAACAACTTAAGAGACTCATTACCTCGTTGCTGTGGCCACACTTCTTCTTCCTGCAGTTTGTAGCCCTTGGGTGCAGACGAGCATAACACCTAACAGAAAACAAATTTGTTACATACAAGGAGATGATCGAAGAAAACAATACACAATGCCGTCATTTCAGTGAAAAACATAATAGGCAGTGAATAACAAGGTGAATCTAAATTCATTCATTGACATTATTTAAAGAAAGCAGGTCTAATCTACTCTGCAATTTTGCTACAAACCAATTTGCGAAGAAGTTACAGATGAGACATGTGAATATGCGTTACGAATGCATATATGACAGAAGCAAATGTTGTCATCCGAACATAATTATAAACATTAAAAGACAAAGAAGAGAACAACTCACTTGCGGCAAATTTTTTTGTTTTGATTGTACTTATGAGCCAATGCCGTCATTTCAGGGCTAAATCGCCACCAGCCTCCCCTCAGCCTTAAGACCAAATGAAGAGTCGACTCTGAAAAAACAAAGAAATATTAAAAACTATACAACACAACAGAATAAGAAAATTACATCCTGATTCCAACAGAATATACCATCAAATCTATGCGTCTTTGCACAAATATGTATGTCAAGCAATTGTAAGTACAACAATTTCAGTAAGGATAAAAACACAATATACTTACAATAAAAACTGATAAGGTTTGTGGTTTTTTGATTTGATTTTAGTATAAACAACACAATTAGCAAAAAATCCTAAATTTACAAATTAAAACCACAACATAAAACCTCTTTCATAAATTGATTAACTACGTTATAAGTTACAAGTAAGTTTACTACGTACATAACATAGTAATCAGTGGCCGACCCATAACTTATAATAGGGTGTTGCACAAATTTTTTATATGATTATTAGTACTAAAGTTATCTTACATTACGTAAAATGGGTGTTGCACGTATCATGAAAAGCCTTATTTCATAACAAATTTACCTTTCGTGACCTAAAATCGGGTGTTGTACGTGTCACACCCAGCTCCCATGTGGGTACGCCCGTGATAGTAATATAGTATAATAGAAGTTAATAATCAGTTATATTAATGAATAAAATGAAGTAAACCTTTTTGGATGTTGTAATCGGCAAGAGTTCGGCCATCTTCAAGTTGTTTTCCTGCAAAGATCAACCTCTGCTGGTCCGCTTCTTTGTCCTGAATCTTAGCCTTAACGTTGTCGATGGTGTCGGATGACTCAACCTCAAGGGTTATGGTCTTCCCTGTCAATGTTTTTACGAATATCTGCATGGTTTTCTGGTGATCGAATATCAGAAAAGAGGTCGTAAGAATCGTATAGGATAATGCTGGAGTAGCGTGCTTTATATAGATCTAACAATTCTAATCCTAAACCGACTAAAATAGCAAAAATTCCTAATTAAATTGTTCCTTGTTCCCCAAGTTTACTAATCTGTTTCCTAATTGAATAATGAATAATATCAATTTTGGGCTTTCTATCTGGCCCATATATGATCCCTTCTTTTATCAATCGAGTCGCAGGTTTTTTTTTTTTTTGTTTGTTTTTGTTTTTTTTATTTAGTACTTCTACTTCGTATATGCATGCATGCATGGTGTAGTGTGCATAGAGGTGGCAAATCTTGCCCATTTTGATACATATGGGCACTTTTTGCCCATTTTTAAAAAAGGATGGGGCACTTTTTGCCCATTCTTTATAATGAATGGGCTAAACGGGCGCATATGTAACAAACTAAATGGGCTTAACGGGCGCACTTATAAAATACAAATTAGTATACTCGACGAATATTTTTTATTAAATTTTTTATCCCGGCTTTCAAACAAGTATTTTTATTTTTTATTTGTGGGTTTTTATATGTTTTTTTCTTTTTTTAGCTTGCGCCCGCTTAGCCCGCCCGTTTCGCCCGTGCCCGTTTAGCCCGCGCCCGTTTAGCCCGCCGCCCGTTTAGCCCGTTGCCCGTTTAGCCCGCCGCCCGTGCCCGCCCGCCCGCCCATTTTGCCACCTCTAAGTGTGCATAGTATTTGTGATGTAAATTGTTTACGTGGTACATGATTACATGCGCTTTAGATCATCTTCTTTTATATGCGTATAATATAAACGGTATATCAAACGGGTCAAATAAATGGTTTATTAGTTCAATCGATCGGACCAGATTTGAAATCAATCTGACTAGTAGGACTGGTGTACAATGGTCACTATATTTTTGACCATATATCCTGTCACCAATGTTTTAAAACCCGGTTTTTAACTTACCCGGTCGAATAGCCGGTTCACCAGATTACCGGTTCAACCGGTTCAACCACCGAATCAAACCGGTTTCATGCTATAAAAAAGTTTACACACAGTTAACTAAAAGAAATCATTTCACACATATATAACTACTAATATTTGTCTTGTTTTTTTTTATATCCACCCATTTCACACATATATAATAACTAAAAAAAATCATTCCATAAAGCATGTGCATATGACCACTATATATCAACATCTTCACAACAGCTACAAATTCATTTCCCAGCTACAAATTCATTTCCCAACATCTTTGACTTATCATCTCACATAAACGGAATCTCAGTATCTCACATTCATTCTTATTATCCATCGGTGGTCATCAAATAGATAGATGGATCTCATTTTCATACACCACGAATCCATTATTCATCCCTCTATAAATGAATCGTCATCATGCAAACACATCGGAGCAGAACACAATAATTGACCACATGAAACTTGTCAAATTTCATTTTATGATGTTAGAGCGCTCTATTTTCCTTTGGTATATGTTGAACCGGCCGGTTCCGGTCTGGCGATTCGACCCGGGTTGACTAAAAACCGGCGGTTTGATCCGGTTCGAATTTTAGTGAAAACCCGGCTCACACCAGCCCGGTCATCACTCCGGTTCCCGGTTGAACCGGTTAAACCGGCCGGTTCGAACCGGTTTTTAAAACATTGCCTGTCACTGATTTTGGTCGAGGTGAAGGTTGTCAATAGTGACCAATAAGTGTGGTCACAAAAGTGGTCACTATTTTATTAAATAATAACGGTCTCATTAACACTCCATTAACGACCATCAGTGACTATATGTGTTGTCATTTCCTATAAAATTTAAACGGATGACCACCACCTATTTACTTTTAATAACAAAATGTGGTCATTTATTCAAACATAATTACACAACGATTTATCACTTTCATAAAATACATGCTATTAAAATTGAAACTGATACGTTGGTAATAGGTTAATAAGATAGTGAGGAATTTAGTTTTAGTTCCAATGGATATGACTTGGATAAAGTTTTCACCACCAAGCCTAAGAACCTGATTAAACTTTGGATAGAGTAAATAAACACCACCAAAGACTAATCAGATTAGCGAAAAGATGATGTTATTAGTGATAAAGCAAACAGCACCGCACCAAGAACAATCAACAATCAACTCTTAAGAGAACTTAGAAAAACTTCATAAGCTTGTTATTTTTTTCAAAACTGAAGGTGATATCTTCTAATACCATTTGAAAGCCTATTTATAGGCGCTGGAATATGTAAACAAAGAAAACATTTAAACCTTGCTCTGGGAAAGATAATAAAACATTAAAACTGCAGTAAATAGGTGGATAATAAATAAAGCCCAACTCTCCTTGCAGAAAATGCAAGTCTCAAAAAATACTCACGAAAGGCACTTGATTACCGATCTTTAAAGGTTCATGGGCTTGACTTAGGGCTAAGACTAGTGGGCTGCCATGAAATAATACTCATTTCTTTAGGAGATTTGAACCCAAATAAATCATGTGAGCCATAATCTGGACCGAGGGAAACGCCATACACAAAATGGGTATGTCTTACACTAATCAGGTTCATCGGGTTAGGAAGTCCTGATGCACCCGCATCAGTCCCTCCTGGTTCAGAAGAATTTGTCCTCAAATCTTCTAACGGACCATCTTCGGAGTAAGGGGACAAATCCCCAATATTGACGGTTGCTGATATTTTTGAATCTCCTGGTAATTCAAGCTTATAAGTATTATCCCCAATTCTTTCCAAAACTTATATGGTCCATCACCTCTTGGCATTAGTTTGTTTTTCCTTTTTGAGGGAAACCTCTCTTTCCTCAAGTGCAGCCATACAAGGTCTTCGGGTTCAAAAAGAGCTTTCTTTCGATTCTTGTTTGCCTTTTTCTTGTATAAATCACTGGCGTGCTCAATCCTTTTCTTGACTTGTTCATGAATCTTCTACATCTCTTTAGCACAAGTTTCAGCCTCGAAATGTACTTCATTCCCCTTAGGAAAGGGTACTAGATCAATAGTCATTAGAGGGTTTACCCCATAACTGACCTCGAATGGAGCACGACCAGTAGCATATGTAGGAGAGCGATTATATGCAAACTCATCAAACGGTAGCTTAATATCACAGTCTTTTAAGGACTTGCTGACCATGGTCCTAAGCAAAGTTGTGAGTGTACGATTGGTTACTTCAGTTTGCATATCCGTTTGCGGATGATAGGTAGTACTAAATAACAGTTTTGTACCAAGCAACTTCCATAGTGACTTCCAAAAATGGCTTAAAAATTTGACATCCTTATCAGAAACTATAGTCTTAGGAACACCATGAAGACGTACAATTTCTTTGAGGAACAAATCAACTGTATGTATAGCATCATCAGTTTTGTGACAAGGAACAAAGTGTGCCATTTTGGAAAAACGATCTACCACAACCATTATAGCATCTTTTCCACGTTGTGTACATGGTAAAGACACAATGAAATCCGTAGAGATGTCTTCCCATGGTTGTGAAGTAACAGGTAGTGGAGTATACAAACCTTGATGAAACTTGCTCTTAGCTTGGTGACATGTTGCACATCTAGAAATAAGGGCAGTAACATCACCCTCCACACGATGCCAATAGAAGTGTTCTTGTAAAACACCAAGGGTCTTGTTGATGCCAAAGTGACCCGCTAACCCTTCTCCATGGGCTTCTCGAATCAGCAGCTCCCTTGTGGTTCCTTTAGGAACACAAAGTTTGTTGTTTTTTTTAATAGAAACCCATCTTGGAAGAATAAGAACCATAAGTTTTCTCTTTTCATTCTTCAAGCGAAATCAAAATCATTTAGGTATAATTCCTTAATGAAAGAAAAACCCAAAACTCTAGCATCAAGGACCGTAAGCATGGCATGCCTCCTTAAAAGTGCATCTACAACAATGTTAGAACTCCATGTTTTATACTTTGAAGCAAAAGTAAATGATTGGAGAAATTCTACCCATTTTGCATGTCTAGGATTTAGTTTACTTTGGCCATTGATATGTCTCAAAGCTTGATGATCAGAATGAAGTAAAAACTGCTTTGGCCTTAAGTAATGGCACCAATGATCTAAAGCACGCACGATAGCATAAAATTCCTTATCATAGGTTCTATAGTTCTTCCTTGTCCCATTTAGTTTCTCACTAAAATACGCAATTGGGCGTTTATTCTGTAATAGAACAGCCCTTATGCCCACTCTTCTTGCATCACATTCAACTTCAAACTGTTGGTTAAAATCTGGTAGTGCTAAGATGGGAGACTCACACACGCGCTCCTTGATTTGCTCAAATGCCTTTTGGGAAGTTTGAGTCCATTCAAAGGCACTCTTCTTTATACATTCAGTAAGAGGAGCAACTATAGTGCTAAACTTATTAACAAACCTCCTGTAGAATGAGGCAAGACCATGTAAAATTCTTACCTCAGTTACATTAGTAGGTGTGGGCCATGTTTTGATTGCTGTAACTTTAGAGTCATCCACCGAAATACCATCTTTAGACACAACATACCCAAGAAATATCACCTTTGCTGAAAAGAATTCACACTTCTCCAATTTTCCATAAAGTTTGTGGTTCCTCAAAACTTCAAATACTCTCCTTAAATGTTGAGCATGTTCATCCATTCCTTTGCTGTAAACAAGTATGTCATCAAAGTACACAACAACAAAGTAACCAATAAAAGATCTAAGTACCTCATTCATTAATATCATAAAAGTAGTTGGAGCATTAGAGAATCCGAATGGCATGACCAACCATTCATACAAACCACCTTTTGTCTTGAAAGTAGTTTTCCACTCATCTCCTTCACGCATTCCGATTAGGTATACCCGTTTCTAAGATCAAATTTAGAAAACAAAGTGGCACCATGAAGTTCATCAAGTATATCATAAAATCTCGGAATAGGGTACCTATATTTGACTGTAATGTTATTTATGGCCCGACTATCAACACACATTCTCATTGTTCCATCTTTCTTAGGAACCAATAAAGCTGGAACAGAGCACGAGCTCATGCTTTCATGAATATAGCCTCGATCAATGAGCTCTTGAACCTGTTGTTGTAGTTCTTTAGTCTTTTATGGGTCACAACGGTAGGCTGGTTTGTTAGGAAGGGGTGCTCTTGGGATTATATCGATCTGGTGTTCAATACCCCTAGGCAGAGGTAATCCTGATGGTAGATCACTAGGGAACACCTCTTTAAATTCTATCAGAAGTGGCTGAACAGTTGGATGCACATGTTCCTTACCTTCATTCAACCTGCTCTCCGTTAGAAACAAAATATAAATGGTCTTACCTTTGTTGATAACTTTCTCCATTCATGTTTCAGACATAAACAAACTTTTCTCAATGTTGTTCATCATCTTTTGCTCTGTTTTATATGGCAAGGCGGGCGGTAATGGATCGAGAATGATCTTTTTCTTGTCCACAATAAAAGAGTAAGTGTTTTGTTGACCATCATGCATCATATGTCTATCATATTGCCAAGGTCTACCAAGTAATATATGACATGCATCCATAGGTATAACGTCACAAAGAACCTGATCTTGGTACGAGTTACTAATAGAAAATGAAAGTAGGGCCTGTTTGGTTACCTTCATGTCAGTTCCATGATTTAGCCATTGAAGGTTGTACGAATTTAGGTGAAGTGACGTAGGAATGTTGAGTTTGTTGATAAGAGTTTTAGAGGCAACATTTATACAGCTTCCACTATCAATAATAAGGCTACACACCTTCCCCTTGATCGTGCACGTTGAGTGAAATATGTGCTCTCTTTGCTCATCCTTGGAAACTATCTCTTTTGTGTGAAGTACTAGTCGTATAACCAAAAGCTCTCTTTCATTAGGCCCGGTTCTTTTTTCAAAATAACCTTCATCATCATAGATGGGCTTATCCTCATCCTCCTCCACGAGAGTAACATCCTGGACATCTCTTATAGTCATGACTCTTCGATTTGGACATTCTGCTTGAAAGAGTCCCAAACCATGTGATAACGACCAAAATATACATATTCAACCCGTTATTATAATGTCACTTTGTATTATAAATAAGAGCTTTCGATACTTAATATATTGCGTTTTATATGCAGGTATGAAGTATGGAGAAGCAAAGTGAAGAAATTACAAAGAAGGGTCCTTATTGTGCAATTTAGCCAAACTATTGAAAGAAGATTCTGGAACGCACAAAAGTGCGGCACACATTGTTAGAAGTACGGCGCACATTCCCACATCCAAAGTGCGGTGCACTTTCGGATAAGTGCGGCGCACATTTGCTCTCAGCCTGCACTATAAATAGAAGCCACTTTTACTCATTTGACATATCTCATCTTAAAAACTACTACTCTAATCCGAGTATTCTTAGCTTCTTAGTAGTATTTTCAGTATTATCTAATTTTGGGAAATACCTGTAATGAGAGTATTCCACTCTTTGATTCTTGGAGGAACGATACAATCGTGGCACTTGTGTACTCGTTCATTCGATCAAATATAAGTATGATGTTCTCTTACTCTTTTCCATTTGTTACTTTGATTACTATGTTAGGCTAAGCTATTTGTGACTATATGGGTATGTGACTATGATTAGTGATAATGCTATGATATGATCCTTTATAAATTAATTTCAAGCTGATGTTGTAGAACCATTTTACCACCTAGTTCTATAAACCATATTTTATCTAGAGTTGATTTGTTATGATGGCTTGGCGTTGAGAAACGCAAATCGTTGTAATAAGTTTTTAAAGACTTGTCTATGGTTTTGAATCTTTGGTTGGAGAGATCCGCTTAGAAACCGTGATAAAATATTGAACTCGTTGGCAACTTGTTTTGAGTTTAGTCGCTCGAATAAACATAAGTCTTGAATCACACAAAAGTGAATTGTGCAAACGCCATTTTGACTAAAAAGCATTATCACTCTTTACCGACATAAACATATCTCGATCATTATTATCATCATCACGAACTCATAAGAACTACCCCATATTAGTCATATTTGTTACTATTGTTATTCATATCAATCATTTCTTTCTTTAATTATTATAATGATTACCAAAACGAAACTAAGTCTCAGCGAACGATCATTGCTTACCACTACAAGCTATATTACGAACAAAAGGGTATACTTGCCAGTGTTTGTATTCTAGTCCCTTGTTTTGTCTAAATTTTGTTATATAAATTTAAGACTTGCGAAACGAACATCAAGTTTTTGGCGCCGCTGCCGGGGACTTATATTCCTGTTTTGTAACCGAAACTTTCGTAATCTTTGAAGAATTGAACCATTTCCCACTCAAAGAAAACCAATTTTTTTCTGCAGTACGGAAAGTACGCCGCACAATCCAAAAAGTGCGCTGCACTTCCTGTAGCGAACAGAAGTACGCCGCACAATCCAAAAAGTGCGTCGCACATTTTTCCTGTAAACCCAAAACCTTTGTTGGATGCACACCCGTTCATCCGAAACTCCACCATTATCACCATTATCACCATTATCAGAACCTGAACGTACCCTTAACTGAAGGTTACGTAGACTTCACCTTCGTGTACTTTTCGATAGGAGACACGAGCAACATGAACCTCGCGAAATCAACCAACCTTTCGAAAACCTTTCTCAATTCCTATTTCTCACCAAACTCATCAACCGCTACGATCCAATGTCGGACACCGATGATGAACCAATGTGGTCAGCCGATAGAGTTGTAGCACCAACTCCTGGCTCCGCAATCGTTTTACCTGAAATTGTGAACGATTTTGCAATCAAAGGAAACCACTTGACACTTGACAAAAACCACCAATTTGATGGTCGAATCAAGACCGATCCTCATAAACACATCCATGAATTTAGCGGAATATGCAAAATGTTTAACTATGGAGAAGGACAAGCCGAAGCCGTTCAACTCATGATTTTTCCATCATCCTTCTCTAAAGAAGCCAAGTCATGGCTCGACGAACTTAACGAAGGAACCATGCGAACATGGGAAGGTCTTAGAACCTCTTTCATTAGCCGATTCTTTCCTCCTGTCCTATTTGAAAAACTCCTCGGAGAAATCCGAAGCTTTTCTCAACAAGATCGAGAAACTCTCACTGACGCATGGTTAATAATGAAAGAATTACTCAGAAACTGCCATGGTCATGGACTAAAAAAGGAAGGAATAATCAAGATTTTCTATCATGGTCTTGACGATGCTACCCAAGATGGATTGAACGCCGCAGCGGGCGGTATTTTCCTTTACAAAACCCCTAACCAAGCTTACCAATTATTAGATGATAAAGTCTTACTCAAGCTTGATTGGTCCAAAAATCAGAAAACAAAAACCCACGAAAGACCGTCGCTTTTGCCGAAGGAAGCAACAACCCAACCGACACTGAAAAATTATGGCTCGTATGGACGCCATCTTTCAAAATCCACACTCAATATAAAGAGATGAAAAACAAAATTCGTGAAATTTGCAAACACTGTGGAGGAAACCATCCTTCTAGTGAATGTGATGACGTTGACACCCCTATGACAAAGGAAGAAGAAGCCAATTTCATGAACACCTTTCGCCGAACTCGATTTTATAATGATTATCGTAATCGTGACCACGATAATTGGAGATCTAACGATAAACCAAGTTACGATCGAGATGTAAAGAAACCTAACCAAACCGAAGACAAACCCAACCTCAAAACCAAGCTCGACAATTTTATTGAATCTCAAAGAAAAACCAACCTTTTCATGCGAGATACATTCACTGACCTCAAAACAAAGTTCGAGACTTCAAACAAAAACCACCAAGCTTCCATTCAAAACCTTGAAGCTAAGTTTGATCGTTTTACCGATAAGCAATCGAATCGTGCTTCTGGTTCTTTACCTAGCAACACCAACCAAAACCCCAAAAACAACAACAAATATCAACCACCGCAAGCTCGTAATAAACATGTGAACACCATATTCACGCGGAGCGGTTATCTTATGAATCACCTACCAAACCTACCCAAGACACACCAATCGAAAACTCACTCGATAGTGACGATGAGGATGAAGCCCAACCAACCAAAACCAAACCCACTAAAAACCCAACACCAAAACCTTATAAACCAAATGTACCATACCCCAACGCTTACGCAAGCAAAAGATGCAAGCTAAGTATGGTAAATTCCTCGACTTAATCCAAGAAGTTCGAATTAACATGCCTTTAGTCGATGTTCTGGCTGGAATGCCAAACTATGGCAAATTTCTCAAAGAACTTATCAAAAGAAAACATAAGTTTGAAGATGCATCTTCAGTTTTTCTAAATGATGAATTTTTTGCCATTATCCAAAACTATGTACCACCAAAACTTGGAGATCCTGGAAGTTTTCTAATTCCACGTACTTTCCGTCACTCATACTCTTGTAACGCCTTGGCCGATCTTGGTGCTAGTATCAACCTTATGCCATACTCCTTGTATGTTAAACTCTCAAAAGATGTTCTCAAACCCACAAAATTGAGCGTTCGCCTCGCGGACCGTTCTTTTCAATACCCAATGGGAATAGCCGAAAACATGCTCGTTGGAGTTGGAAAATTCATTTTTCCTGTCGAATTTGTAATCATAGAGATGGAAGAAGATAGCAAGGTACCACTTATCCTTGGTAGACCTTTCTTGCATACAGCTGACACTGTGATTCGTGTGAAACAAAAACAACTCAACCTTGGAGTTGGAGAAGATAGAATTTCCTTTTCTATCGATGAACCAATGAAACACTCTTATTCTAATGACGATACTTGCTTTATTATTGATGTCATTGGCGAAGTCGTTGAAGCCGATTTTGACGCTCTTCTTGATGAAGGAAGCAAAATTTTATATTCTATCGAAGGAACCATCCTCGAAGAAGAACTTTTTGCTAAATTTGACGCCTTCATAGCCGTTAATACCGACGAACCTATAGAAACACCTGAAGAAGAAAAAGAAACACCATTTGAAACCATAACTTTTGAAACTGATTTCAAAGTTAAGAAATCTGTAGAAGAGCCCCCTACAGATTTAGAACTTAAACCTCTTCCTGAACATCTGGAATATGCGTTTCTTCATGAAGAAAAATTATTACCTGTAATTATTTCATCCTAACTTTCGGAAGAACACAAAACGATCTAATTGAAGTTCTCAAGAAGCATAAACAAGCTTTTTCTTGGAAAACTTCTGATATTCCTGGCATATGCCCGTCATTCTGTAAACACAAAATCCAACTTTTGGACAACAAGAAACCGATTGTTGAAAAACATTGAAGACTAAATCCTAACATGAAGGACATTGTTAAAAAAGAGATCCTTAAACTCCTCAATTCTAGAACAATCTATCCAATCGTCGATAGCCCCTGGGTTAGTCCTAATCATTGTGTACCTAAAAAGGGAGGTATCACTGTAGTAAATATCGAAAATAATGAGTTAGTACCAACATGAACCATCACCGGATGGAGAGTTTGTATTGACTATCGAAAATTAAATGACGCAACTGCGAAAGATGATTTTCCTTTGCCCTTTATGGATCAAATGTTAGGGAATGAATACTTTTGTTTCCTTGATGGTTTTTTCGGATATTTTCAAATCCCAATCAACCCTATGGATCAAGAGAAAATTACATTTACTTGTCCATTTGAAACTTACGCGTATAAGCGCATGCCTTTTGGCCTATGCAATGCACCTGCTACTTTTCAGAGGTGTATGATTGCAATCTTTCACGATATGATTGAAGAATCAGTCGAAGTCTTCATGGACGATTTTTCCGTCTTTGGAAATTCTTTCGACACATGTCTTAGCAATCTTGATAAAATGTTAGCACGATGTGAAGAAGAAAACCTTGTGCTAAACTGGGAAAAATATCACTTTATGGTTAAAGAAGGAATTATGCTTGGACACAAAGTGTCCGACGAAGGTTAGAAGTTGACAAATAAAAAATAAACGTAACTTCAAAACTCCCACCACTTACTAATGTGAAAGGCATTAGAAGTTTTTTAGGTCATGCCTGATTTTACCGATGATTTATCAAATACTTTGCAAAGATCGCAAGACCTTTAACTCAACTTCTAGAAAAAGAAAGAACATTTGATTTAATGATGAATGCCTTTTAGCATTTGAAACTCTTAAAACAAAGCTTACATGCACACCAATTATTGCAAGCCCCAATCAGAACCTTCCATTTGTGCTTATGTGTGATGCAACTGAACATGCCCTTGGAGCCGTCCTTGGACAACAAGATGGAAAACAATTTCACCCCATCTACTTTGCTAGTAGAACTCTAAACGCAACCCAACAAAATTACACCATCACGGAAAAAGAACTCATGGTTGTAGTTTATGCGTTTGGCAAATTTCGATCATACCTCGTATTATCAAAAACAATAGTTTACATCGATCACTCAGCCTTAAAGTATTTATTTAAAAAGCAAGATGCCAAACCTCGTCTCATACGATGGATATTGCTTTTACAAGAATTCGATTTAGAAATTAAAGATAAAAAGGTGCTGAGAATGTTGCTGCCGATCATTTATCTCGGATAGTGAATGATGATTCTAGCGATGATGAAATCGATGATTTTCTTGATGAACACATAATGCAAATAAATACTAACATTACACCATGGTTCGTAGACTTTGCAAACTATTTGGCTGTAGGTATTTTACGAAAGGGAATGACCTATCAACAAAAGAAAAGATTCTTTTCTGAACTTAGAAAATACTTTTGGGACGATCCTCACCTGTTTAGAATCTGTTCCGATGGAATGATCCGACGTTGTATTTCCGGATCCGAATCTCGAAAAATTCTCGATGAATGTCACTACGGACCGACGGGAGGACATTATCCAGCGAACACCACCGCTAAAAAAGTGTTCGACGCTGGCTTTTACTGGCCAACGATTATTCGTGAAGCTCATACCTTAGTACGATTATGCGAAGCATGTCAAAGGACTGGAAATCTTATAAAAAGAGATGAAATGCCTCTGAATAATATCCAAGTCTGTGAAATCTTTTACGTGTGGGGCATCGACTTCAGGGGACCATTTCCTAAATCTTATAAATGTGAATACATATTAGTCGCCGTCGACTATGTATCGAAATGGGCCGAAGCTCAAGCCTTGCAAACTAACGATGCAAGAGTTGTTATAACATTCTTAAAGAAACTATTCTGTTGTTTTGGAATTCCAAAAGCACTAATAAGCGACAGAGGAACTCATTTCTGTAACAAACTCATGGAAAAAATCATGAAAAGATATGGAGTAAACCACCGATTATCCACATCTTACCACCCTCAAACGAGTGGCCAAGTTGAAAACACTAATAGAGCTCTTAAGAGAATCCTTGAAAAGATCGTCCAAAATAACCCTGCTTGTTGGTTCAAGAAATTAGAAGATGCTATATGGGCCTTTCGTACCACATTCAAAACACTAACTGGAACCACACCGTACAAGCTCTTGTATAGAAAAACATGCCACTTACAAATAGAAATTGAACACCGTGCACATTGGTCACTTAAAAACTGCAAACCTGATCTTACTGCAGCTGGAGAAAAACGTATATTTCAACTTCATGAGTTAGATGATTTTCGACATCAAGCTTTTGAAAGTTCACGTTTATGCAAAGAACAAACCAAAGTGTGGCATGATCGCAAACTGCGACAAAGAAAAGATTTCAAACATGGAGAGATAGTACTTCGCTTTATCTCGAAATATAAATTCAAGCAACCTAAGCTTACATCGAGATGGACTGGACCTTACACAGTAAAACACCAATATCCGTCTGGATATGTTGAACTCTACTGTAGAGACAATATCACTTTTATTGTCAATGGACATAGACTCAAGCTCTACCACGAAGAAGAAAGCTATAATGAATTCGATAAAGAAGAAATCCCCTTCTTTTTGAAATAAAACCGAGTAGCCGAGTCTGGCTGAAGACTCTAAACTTAGCGCTATTCGGAAGGCAATCCGTATTTTATCCCCCACTTTTTACCTTAAGTGTGGAAGAGGACCTGTAAATAAATAAAACCATCCTTGTATATATTGTACTAGTTGCTAAGCCCGTCCGATGGACGGACGCGTTTTATAATTTTAACTTTAAGAAACTATGTTTTTATTAATGAAAAAACAGATTTGTACGTATATTAAATTTGATTCAGATTATAAAATAAATCAATAATAATACCTTAAGAGAAATAAGAAAATGTTAATAACATGATAAGTAATACGATAAAAGGATATAGGTATGTCAAAATAAATTCAAGTTATTTGTATATCATACCCTTAAAAAATGAGTATTAATTCAAAAAAAAGATAACATATAGTATACCAAAGTAGACAAAATTTAAAAGCATAGACACTTATATCAAATTCTATACAAACCTTCTTTGTAAACAACGTTAGTCGTGGTATTGGAATAATTACCATCCGTATCACAGAATAAAACCTTCAAACCTTTCTTGCTCTTGACTCTTGATACAACAACGTACAATTGTCCATGAGATAAAACAGGTTTCGGAAGAAATAAACCAACTTTAGATAACGTTTGACCCTGGCTTTTGTTAACTGTCATTCCAAAACAAATCTTTACAGGAATCTGTCGTCGATTTAGTTTAAATGGAAGCTTAGTGTCAGAGGGACTAATAACCATACGCGGTATTGCACAAATAGTGCCCACACTACCACCAGATTTATCTTGGCTTAGATTATATTTATTCCCATCCTTAGTACTTGAAGCCTGGTGCCATTACAGAGTCCCAACCTTTGGTCGATGTTTCGCATGCACATAACTGGAGTACCTATTTTTAGTTTTAAAGAATGCTGAGGAAGTCCAGACATGTTGAGGCTGTTAAGGAAGTATTGTCTGCAGAATTGTACGTCTTCTCCTCACCTTCTAACAACGACAACATTTTGTCATTAACCAAATTAACCAAGTCGGCGCGTAGGTGCAAGAATGGCTCTATCTTGAAAATATTGTGGATCATATAGGTTACTCAGTAGATGTGGGTAAGTTTCCTTAATAATGGAACCGATATGGTCATCAGAATTAGGAACCAACATATCTTCAGGACACGTCTGCCTCTCCATCGTTCTTTCCTCCGATTGTACCGTTACTAATACTTAAAATCCAATCTGCAAAATCTTGGATTTCTTTCCTTTCAGGAGCGTCTGAGCTTGAACCTAACCTCATGTTAACAGTTAACTTTAATACAGTGCATTCCTTCCATAAGACTGAAGAATTTATTGAAGCGTGTACCACATCTTGTCTGGTACCATTTGGAACAACGAGAAGGATTTGTCTAAAGACTCCACCGAAAACAACAACTTTTCCACCAAAAATCTTTTCAGAAGGTTTCTTTGGATCAGTTCGACAAATATATTTCATTGTTCTATCAAAAGCCTCATAACAATGTCGATTGACCATGGGCACCTCATCCCATATTATTAGTTTAGTCATCCTAAGCAACTCAGCAAGCTCACTATCTGCTGAAATATGACACATGGAATCTTTGTTCACATTAATAGGTATAGAAAACCTAGAATGCGTTGTCCTATCTCCTTCTAATAAAAGTGCCGCAATACCACTTGATGCAACATTCAACACGATTCCACCTTCTGAACGACATGCAGCTGACATAGTTTTATATAGGTAGGTCTTACCTGTTCTGCCATATCCGTACACAAAGAACATCCCAACCTTTATTTTTATCAACCGCATCCATTATAGTTCCGTATACACCTTTCTGTTCTTCTGTCAATGTAACGTACATCCTTTGATGTTGTTCTTTTAATTCTTCTTTGTTGTATGTAAGCTCATCGTGCACCAACCTATTATAGCCATCCGTTGTGTATTCATCTTGTGGATATGGCATGTTTGCTATATTTTTCAAGCTTTTGTTGTTTCTTAAAAGCATGTGCTCAATATATGTAAGGCATATATTTTTCTTTGCGTCATCTGAAAGTACCAATTCTGCAATATACATTGGTATTTAATCCGTTAGTAGCAATTTTGAGTATGATAAAACTAATTATGCAATAATCGGGAAAATTTGTATAAACCGATGTGTAAAATATATGACAGTAAAGAACCCGAAAACTAAATGTTCATAATACCTGGGTCATTTCTTTTAACGCGTTCAATGCTTTCTACATCTGCTGCCAAGACATGCTATGTTTTTTCGTACACAAACTCTGGCCTAGACATACTGTCCGTCATAATAAGCATAACAAAAAACTTCTCAAATAATTCCCCATTCCCCAATGACTCGCTTCTATAAGTCCATCAATATACTCCTTGTCATCCTCCAAAATACCTCGTGCGTAGCAAGCATCTTTAAATGTCGGGTAAATAACCTTGTCAAACTCCCTTATTTCCTCGTACTCCCTAGCGCCTGGAACTTTATTAAGCAACACTCGCAAATAAAACATTTCACCCCAACAAGGAGGTAGGTGATGTATACGACCAACACATTCACCCTTTTGCCTATGCTGCCAAATCTTTTCGTCAGCTTTCCAAACATAATGCTTTGGAAAATCTACATAAACAAGTGATCGCGCAAAATCAAATATTTTATTCGTATTCATCCAAGATTGAAACTTCGTTTCGGTTACCGACGCCTTTTCAAGCTTGTAGTCAAGGCTATCGCTTTCTTCAAATACGACAGACTGCTCATTAGGCAAGTGAAATGGTAACCTCTCAACAAGTGGAAACCTGTAATGTATGTCAAAACCATAAATCCTCCAAGCTGCTTCGCATGCTGAAAGATACCTACAGTCATAATAATCGGCAATCTCATGAACTTCTTCATTCTCCGCAGCAAGAGTAACCCTATTCGATCCCTTATTTATATACTTGAAAAGATATTTGATAGAAGTTATCTGGTTGCACCACTCGACGTTTATATGAGACTGATAACGTCTTAGCAAGCCAGGGTTGTAAGGAACCACATAACGATTATCCAAATCAACCTTGCTTTTTTTTAATAGTAGAAGGATCGTTCCTTCTTCTATAGATTGCGTAACCACTTTCATCGATAAAAGTTTTCTCGTTATACTGTTCGGGAAACTTTTTCGTACACCTGTTGGTTATCGTGCAAGGACAACTTGGACGCTCATGACCACATGGACCATGCATCATGTGATCGGTTACTATCTGATACAATTATGGATCTTCATCCTTATCAGGTATCTCGACCGATATATATTTATCAATCTGCTCTGCGGTCTTTAACTTATCTTCCAAATGTAGAAATAGTAATATATGCGCATGTGGAAGTCCTCGTTTTTGGAACTCGACCGTGTAAATAGCTGAGAGGTAAATATTACAAAGTTAAATTTCGAATACTAACACAAAAACTGTTTGTTTTGTTGAAATAACTTTCATTAAATCAAAAGAAACATGATTAGAAAGTATTTACCTCTTTTTAGTCTGCCAAACCAACGTCTGTCTTTAAAATCCTTCATAATGGTGTCTAATTTCTGTTTAAACACCCTTGTTATGGCGTCCAGGCGATCTTCAGATTTCAATCCCTTTTTAGCAACAAAACGTGAAATCTCAGGCCACTTTGGGTTACACGTGAATGTTATGAAAAGGTATGGGTATCCAAAGTTTTTGCACAAGGTCATCGCGTCTAGATAGTTCTGCATCATATACCTTGGGCTTCCTGTATATTATCCAGGCAACACAATTTTTTTACCTCTAAAAGTAACACCCGAATCTGGATTTGTCGCCAACTTTTCCAACTTTGAATACGTCTCACTCCTTAAATCTTTCTGCTCCCTACGTATATACGACATCCTTTCAGACTCTATCATTGTGCATCCGTCTACAAGGAATTGTTGAAATTATCTTTGCGAATTAAGTATCATTGAGTAGACATTTGATCTGTCCTGCAAGCGGTACGCAAACAACTCTCTCATAGAAACACGGGTTTTCTTATTTGTTGATGTTAAGTCAGTAATTCCTCTGTGGTATATATCTGTATGATATCCATCTTCAGCGTACGGAAACAACAACGGATACTGGGTCCCAGATAGGAAGGGTGCAACTCACTTGTTCTTTTCTTTCCGCCACCTTGTCTCTCTAAAATAATATCCCTTTTATGTTCAGTAGAGTCAAAGTCTCCAACAATAAGAGCTGCAACCTCTGATGCAGTCGGAAAATCATACTTTCTTCCATCTCGTTTCCTCGTAACAATGAGTCTTAGCCTAACGTTAGCCTGTTTTTCGGTGACCTAAAACAATCACTAGCCATACGAAACTTAGCTACCAAAGGGTTAGACGTATCCATCATGTCGCGTATTTCTGATATAAGCTGGTTGTCAACATCATTCTTGGTAGAGGACGTCGATTCTCCGTTCCTATTTGACATTACCTTATGCATCAGTTACATGAAGGACTTAACGTTTATACTAAATAACGTTAAAAATTATAATTAAAAGTAAACATGTATCATATAAATACAAACCTTGCAATTTTCATCATGTTTTCAATCTCGTGGGCAGTATCATAAATGTAAAGCTGTGTAAACATTGGTATTCGTCAGGAAGCAAAGAACCCATTATATGGTAATTTTCTTCCTGTATTCTATAGCAATACGGACGACGTCCAGTGTTCACAGACTTATCTTGCTTGCCACCCATATAAGTGAAAGAAAATACCGTATTGTATCGTCTTATATTATCTAAAAAGTTTTTGCTTTTAGAATGCTTTTTATTAAAAAGATCCTTCAAAAGTTTTGGTGGATTTTTAAGACGGGTAGGTAACATAACTTTTCCTCGTCCACAACATAATGAAAATGCTTTTGAATTTCCGTGTGTATTAACGACTGCACTCTCAGCATGCCATAACAATGTAATAAGTGTGTAAACACTTATCCTTTTGCCACTAAAATCATGAAAAACAAGACCTAATCATGTGTTTAATATCATAAAAGTCGGAATTACGCGTGGTTTTGTGTTTTTGTGTGAAATAGGTACAAAAGATCCAAAGGAAAGAAAACACGGGATTTTACGGTCAATTGTTGAAGAAAAGTCAAAGAAAGAGACAAAGACAAAGTCAAAGAACCAAAAGTGTACCGAAGATCACGAAAACCAGCAAAATCGACACGACTTTGAAGAAAAGATCAACAAAGCCAAATTCAAGCTCGTTATTAGCGGATTAAATCTTTATGATGACATTTGAGCCTTGTGGGTCCCACATTTTGGGTATTGGGCTCAAAAGCCCAATAAGGAAGTTCATGTATTCATCCTTGGGATCATAAGCCCAATAGAGGCCCATTTACTATATAATAAACGGATGGAGAGTTGTTTTTTTGGATCATAAGCCCATTGCTACAAGTGATAAACGATTTTGGGTTCACATAGCCCATTGGGTTAAGTTGTAAACATGGACGGTGAAAAGTTATTTATTTACTTTTCATTTATCCAGTCAACATTTGACTCCCAACTCACACGTTTATTAAACTTTCATTCTCACCACACACATTTTTTTTACCCACTCGATACTACCTATGCTAATCTCTCTCTCTCACAAAGGAAAAAATTAACCAGACACCACCATATGTTCCCAACCCTAGTTACAACACCCAAATTGGGGCTTTTTAATCTCAAGCGCGTGAAAACCCACACCCTCTAAATTAATCCCCATCTTTATCGGAGCAGCAAGATGGTGGTCCTCACTCGAACGTGGCACCCTTCTTTTTTGTGATTGGTGTATACACATCACCATCCCTCACTCCACCAATCAAATCAATCCACTTCAACATCAAAGTAGCACAACAAACACAAAAATGCCAAGGTGGCGATCCGTGTGACCAAGGGGATAATTCCAGCCGTTTGATCAAGTTTTGGGAAGAAAGAGAAGAAAAGATGTCTAAATGAAGGGTCAAGATTTCTCTCCGTGCTCATTAAGCATCACACCAACAGTTTTAGGGTTTGCCTATAAAACCCCCATCATTCTGTAATTTTCAAGAGTCTAATTTTTATTTTTATTTTATTATGCAAAATAGTTTTTAAGTATTTGTAATTTTCTTTTCCAGTATTTGTAATCTCTCTTTACTATTAATAAAAGTTTATTTTCATTTAAATTATGTCTTCTTACTTTTCTGTTAAAGTTTATTATTATTGCAAATTAATTTTTAAACTGTTTAGTTATAATAATAAAATTTATTTAATCAAGTTAATTAATAATTTGTGTTAAATAAAGAAAGTAAAAGTGGATAGAAAACTTCCCCACTGGAAGTTTTTATAAAACTGGTCCGAAAAGTAGTTTCTGTTCGTGGTTCGATGGAGATGTTTGGGTGAAAGGAGATAGTAGATTCGGTTTTACAAGGGGGTTCATCGCCTTCCTTCGTCACAAAGGTTTTCTTCATAAGGTTCTATTTCTTTTTATTTATAAGTTTTAGATTAATAAGTTTATCTGTTATAATTTGTTATTTGTTTAATGTTTAGTTGATTTTACTGTTTGAATTTATTTGAGTACTTTGATTTATCTGATTTTATAAGTTTTATATGCTTGAGTGATTTTAAAGTTTTTGATATATGTGTTTAAGTCTGATTTTGGTTATAGTACTTTTTTCTGATAGATGATATTATCTTTGATTTTTATCTGAATTATTTCGTGTGATTTTTAACTGCTTTTGTTTAGTATAAATAAGTTTTTGAGATATCTGAATTAGTTTTGCTGTTTGAGTTAGTAGTGTACTGATTTTTAGATTTGCTGATTAATTGGGTCTTATTTGCTTATTTTGTAGTAAGCTGATATTCTAGCTTGTTTATTTTAGTTCTATTTTGCTGATATTAGCTAAGCTAGCATATCCTTTGATCTTCATAGTTACTATATTTACAAAGTCCAAATAACTGTTATTAGTCATTCTTGTGACCTTTTTATAAAGTTTGCTGTCTAAATAAACAAAAAAAATAATAAACAAAAATCGTCCACACAGGGACTCGAACCCGTGACCTCTAGTACAATAGCCAAACGTGATAACCAGCTCGTCTAACCTTTCTTTTTGGTTTAATTAAGGCATAGGTTATTAATATAGTTAAATTAATTTGCTGTCAGTTTTTTCAATTATCTAGATTTAATTTAGTTAATATTTTCTTTATCATTTATTTTACTTAAATAGTTTATTTAATACTTTTTAATTAAAAGTTTTTATAAATTTACTTTTATAAAGTTTAAGAAAAATAAAAAAAGAAATAAAAAAATAAAAACAAACAAAATAAATATTTTATTCATTTTTAGGAATTTAAAATTGTTTTTTGAAATTAGTTTTTAAATAAATTAGTTTTTAATTAATTTAGTTTTATATAAAATTAGTTTAAAGTTTTGGTTTAAATTTAAAATAATTTTTAAATTAGTTTAAAATAGTTTATTTTAAATAGTTTAAATTAGTCTATAATTTTTAAATAGTTTTGTTTAAATTTGTTTAATTAGAATTTTTAATAGTGAAAAAGTATTTTTAATTAAATATTTTCTTTTTAATTAGATTTAATAGTTTTTAGTTTTAAATACCAAACAAGTTTTTATTAACCAAGAACAATTAATCTCTACGTATTAATTGGATATCAATTCGAGTGAGTCGAGGAAAAAAAATATAAAGAATTGCAAAATTCATACATTAAATTGGTGCCGTTGCCGCTTCGCTCGTTATGATTGACGATTTTTCGTGAGAAGCTTTGGATTTTGGGATCCGTTCATTTTTGAACGTTACTTTTCTTGTTAAAAAATAAAAAACATAAAAAAAATCCAAAACTTAAAAAAAAAAAAAATCATCAAAAGCAAACTCTTTCCTAAGATTTGCACCAAAAAAATAAAAAAATCCAAAAGTAATACTTTTCCTAAAGTATTACATCAAAAATATTATGTATTATTGTTATTTTTCTTATTTCGATTTCTTTCGCTTTTTATTGTGAATATATATTTTTCTAAAAAAATACAAAAAGATTTTTCTTTTACTATATTGTATTACATAGAACAATCAATTTACCTACTTCCAAATAAGACCTTAGTTGGGATTTCATCACCTAGCTATTATATTCGAATCCAAAACGAAAAATCAAGGCAAAATAGATAAATACTAATAAAAAGTTTGAACTCGATTTATACAAACTATAAGGTAGGTATAAGGCGACGCGCTATAAAAGGCCGTCTAAGGAAAAAGGTTTTTAAGTGCTTTGTGCCACCTCGTTTCCCCGCTTGCTTGTGCGTATATTGAGAGGGACGACCGATTATTGGTTTACCAACTCAAGTAGTATTCCGTATATATTTTTTTGTAGCTTTTTAATATTGAACCTCGAGAGGGATAATCTCTTTCCTCTCAAAGTCGACCGAGGTCTCCTACCTCATTCCTCAAGTTTAGTTGTATGCGCACTCGCGCGCGCGCACACATACCGACTGGTGTACCAAGTACTTCTAATTCTTACAAAAAGAAGAAGAAGAACAAAAAGACCGTCAATCAAGCCAATCCCGAGAATCGAGCTTTGAACAACACGATGGCAACGGATAATCGACCAATGATTGAGATTCTACAATCTCACGTTGAAGGAAATGATGACGCGATTGTGGTGCCGGATATTGGAGCGAATAATTTTGAACTAAAAACAGGTTTTATTCAAATGGTTTCCACTACACCATTTTTAGGCCGTACTAATGATGACCCACAAGCTCATATAAAACGTTTCATACAATTGGCAAACACCGTCAAATACAACGGGGTGCCTCAAGAGGCCATTCGTTTACTCCTCTTTCCTTTTTCCCTCGAGGGACAAGCCCGGATTTGGCTTGATAAGGAACCACCCCAAAGTATCACCACATGGGTTGATTTAGAGACCAAGTTCATTAACTACTTTTCCCACCATCACGGACCACCTCTTTAAGGAATGACATCAGTACCTTTGAACAAAAATATGGGGAAACGTTTAGTGAGTCTTGGGACCGTTTTAAGGAGCTTTTACGAAAATGTCCACAACATGGTTTTACAAAAGTGCATCAAATCAATACGTTTTACAATGGTTTAACTCTTAATGACCAAGAGTCACTTAATAGTGCCGCGGGGGGGGGGGGGGGGGGGGTAATATTCTTGTGAAGTCCATGAACGAGGATTGGGCAATAATTGAAAACAAGGCACAAACCAAGAGTGTTAGGGCTACTATGGCAAGTGCTAGTACTAGTGAGAGCGACAAGAGAATTGATAAGCTTACTTCGCTTGTTGAATCAATTGCTCTACAAACCACTAACAATACCAAAGCCATCAATGTGCAAGTAAATGCCTTAAAAGAGACTTGTGAAATGTTTGAGACTTGTGGTGGACCACATTCGTACTATAATTGTGACAAGGTTTACAATCAACAACTAGAAGTTTATTCTTGTAACAACAATGAAAATAAGCGGGTTCATTTCAAACCAAATGTTGATGTTAACCATTTGTCTTATAAGTCTAATAACTATTTGGCTCCCCCAGGTTTTGTAGCTCCACAAAGACCACCCCCACCCGCCCAAAATAGGAACCAAGGTCCTCAAATGGGTAATTATCAAGGGAATTCAAATGCAAGAGGTTTTAACCAAAATCAAGGGAATTTTCAAGGGCAAAACCAAGGGTTTAATACTCAAAATCAAGGCTTTAATAACAAAGATTTTCATAATAACAAAGGTTTTCAACCTCTATATCAAAACCAAGGTTTTCTAAATCAAGGGTATAATCAAATGAACATGCATAATCCTCAAATGGACGTGGTTCTACAAAAATTGACCGAACATGAGAGAAATATGAAACAAATGCAAGAGTCCACCGATAGGAAGTTCGTGCAAATGTTGCAAGCCCTTAGACCCCAAGGAGCCTTACCTTCTAATACCGAGATTAACCCTCGTGATAATGTGAGTGCTATCACTACTCGAAGTGGAGCCACTTTAGTGGGACCTTCCATCTCTTCGCCCATAAAGGAGAGACAAGGCCCGGAGGTCATAATGAGTAATCCTACTCCCCCTTCGGTGATTCCTTCCACTACCACTCCTAGTACTAGTTCTCCATTACCTAATGAGCCTAACCCTAAGGTTGTTCAAGAAGCGAGTCCTTCTCCTTCTCAACCTTCAACTTCAAAGCCCAATATTCCTAATCCCTCTAGGTTGGACAAGGCTAAAGTGCTCACCAAAGATGACGTTCATGTTTCCAACTTTTTGAAAATGATTTCTCAAGTGAATGTTAGCATTAGCCTTATTGAAGCACTTGCTCAAATGCCTAAATTTGTGAAAATGTTCAAAGATTTGCTGAATAAGAAGGAAAAAATGGTAGAGCTCGTGAACACTCGTTTAAATGAGAATTGTTCCGCGATTCTTCTCAAAGAGCTTCCTGAAAAGCTAGGAGATCCCGGACGATTCGTGTTACCTTGCTCGTTTCCTCAAATTGATGATTGTATGGCTTTAGCGGATCTCGGCGCTAGCATCAATCTTATGCCACTCTCGGTATGGAAACAATTATCATTTTCCGACCTTCTACCGACTCGCATGACTCTCGAGTTAGATAATAGAACTCTCGCAAACCCGGTTGGTATTGCCGAAGACGTTTTTGTTCGAGTTGGTACATTCACTTTTCCCGTGGACTTTGTCGTCGTCGACTATGAGATGGATCCTCGTATTCCGTTAATACTTGGTAGACCATTCTTACGATCCGGAAAAGCCTTAGTTGATGTGGCCGAATGGGAGTTAATTCTTAGGGTTAGGGATGAACAACAAGTTTTTAAAATGGGAAAAATCACAACTAAATCAAATGGAAAAGAGTTGGTCAATATGATTGATGTTCTTAATTATGATAATGAAGAGATTTTTATTAATCCTTTTCGAATTAAAAAGTCTAATCAAAATGATTTTATGATAACTTCATCCCTTCCCTTAGAGCCTTAAATTTCTGAAACTCCTATTTACGATACTTATAGTGATGACACTTCTTTAAGTGATCACACTATCTTCGGTTTAGACGACCTATCTTTTGACCCACCCACTTTTGACCCACCCATTTTTGATTCACCAATCTTTGATACTTACGATGATGACACTTCTTTAAGTGATCTCATTATTTTTGATGACCCACCTCATGATCTTAATGCACCTCATATCTCTATGAGTGATTCTTCCATTATGGAGACTCCTTTTGACTTTTATACCGCAGTTTTAGAAGTCAGACTTTTGAGGAGGATCCTCCACTCTTAGGGATCATTCCTACTTTAGAGGACATTCCATTTGAGGAGGATTTAGATATCTTTCTAAATACCTATTTTCCTCACGAGGATAAGTTTTCCTATGACTCCGATGATACTTATGTTTTCACATCAAGCTTGGAAGAGGATGAATTTCCCACTTTGGATTATGATGATATTTTGAGCTTAAATGTCAAAACCTCTTGCTATTTTCCCATTAAGGAACTGGTGTTTGATCTCGGAATAGAGACTCTTGTAATTTCATTGCCAAATCACATTACCCTTCCTTATGAGATACTTTTGACTAAGGGTACCCCACTTTTCTCTGCCTTGTGTGATTTTACCACCTCGGGGTTTATTTCCTTTCGTGATGTAAATTATGTGTTTGATCCGGGTGGATTTTCATGGGGTATTCCTTATATGACTATGTTTCACCCTTTATCATGGAGAGATTTTCCTCCCTTGGAAATATTGGTTTTCCCATGATTTCCCATTTGAATGATGATATTCGGGAAATGGAGTCGAGCTAGTGATAAATAAATCAAGCATCGTATAACTAGGTTAGATTTTTACCTTTTCCATCCTTCCACCCTTTTTCGCCTTCACCTATTTCCACCAATAAGTGTAGGGGGAGCCATATAGGTTGTGTTTTGTGATGTTGTGCAGGGATGTGTGCTTTAATGATCCACTTTTGGTGTTTTTGACGCAACCCGTGTTCCCGTGTACCCGGTTTCTTCGATAAGTTTTTACTATTGTGATTCATACATGTATATAAATAAGATGAATAAATGTAATCACTTTAGTTGTCTCTTCCTTAGCTCGATTTAAACAACGTACTCAATGTCCTAAGTGTAGGGGAGTTTATTCTCCCACATGCTTAAACATTGAGGACAATGTTTATATTAAGTGTAGGGGGCTTCTATCAAATTTTAGTGGGCTTTTCCATGAATTTGACCTCATTTAACCGGAAAATTAATTTCTTTTTCAACGTTTTTCAAAATTTTTGATCTATTTTGGCCTAGTAGTATTTCCATTTATTTTCTTTCCTTTTGTCATCGCATCGTATGAATAAATTCCATTTCAAGAATAAAGTCAAAAGTAACTAAATAAATAAAATGGTTTTAACAAATTTAGATGTCTTTGATATATTAGGCCCATCGTGAATAACTTATCCAAGTTTACTCTAACTAGTATCCTTAACCATATGGACCTTAATTGGTTTATTAGGATAAGCATCCACGAGTCTCATTCCATGAGATATTAAATTGTGGAGAACGAGAGATGATAGAGTTGATAATAAGTTTAAGGGTTAATTCTTGCTTATATGAGTTTTTGTGGCTCTTTCTTCCCGTTTGTATATTTAATTGCTTAATAAATGAGGATTTTTGCGGTGTAGATTCGATATCTTAGCTCTTAGCCAAATCTTTTATCTCCTTGTAATTAAAGCATGAACATATTGAGGGTGCCAGCGTTGTGGACTTCCAACTAAGGTGGCTCATAACCACTAAGTAGGAGGTATTCAGACCATGGGATCGCGGAATTTGGCCTAATATATATATCATAAATAAAGAAAGAATAAGATTAAAACATGACCTCAAGGAGCCTTAGGGTGTGGGGCATGTAGCACGAACCTTGTCATTAGAGCTTTAGGGTGTATGGCATGGTAAGTGTTGAATAAAAATTGATCCAAAATCAATTCCCTTGTTTATGGTTCAAGGAGCCTTAGGGTGTGGACCATAGATAAGGAGCATTTTTACATCTTAAAGAGCCTAAGGGTATATGATGTGGACTTACTAAACTCCACATAAAGTCTACATGACTTTGGAGGAATGAATAATAAGTAGTACTTTTGGCCAAATTTCGGATCCGGGAATTTATTCCCCAAATCATGTTAAATTATCCTTGATGTGGGCTTATTTTAGTGACAACAATTTTTAGGACGAGGTTAGGTTTTGAGTGTCGGGTTTGCACCGTTTGCCTTCATTTTTGGACTAATAATTATTAAATAAGTCAAATGAGCCTACGAGTGAATGACAATCTTTAAAATCTGGAGATACAACTTAGGAATTGGAGAAGGAGTATTACACAATTGTCTTATATAAGTGGTTTTAACTTGAGAACTTATGGTAAACAATGATCTTGTTTTTAAGCTTGGTACGGGGAACGTGAAACTTGAGGATGATTAATATTCATGACACCAAAGCCCTAAGCTAAGTCCTAGATTTCTTTACGAGTTTCTTCCATCAAACAATTTCAAAATTAATGAAAATTATTATAACTTTTGTTTCCTTGAATAAAGTTTTTACCTATTCATCGCCCTTTAGTAGTAGTAATAGTATATATTAATAAAGGCCAAAATGAGTTAATTATGAGAAAATTGTAACTTTACGCTTTAAAATTATGCATTGCATGGGGTCATTGCAATGGTTAAGTGTAGGGGATTTAATAAGTGTGTAAACACTTATCCTTTTGCCACTAAAATCAATTAAAAACAAGACCTAATCATGTGTTTAATATCGTAAAAGTCGGAATTACGCGTGGTTTGTGTTTTTGTATGAAATAGGTACAAAAGATCAAAAGGAAAGAAAACACGGGATTTCATGGTCAATTGTTGAAGAAAAGTCAAAGAAAGAGAGAAAGACAAAGTCAAAGAACCAAAAGTGTACCGAAGATCACGAAAACCGGCAAAATCGACACGGCTTTAAAGAAAAGATCAACAAAGCCAAATTCAAGCTCGTTTTTAGCGGATTAAATCTTTATGATGACATTTGAGCCTTGTGGGTCCCACATTTGGGTATTGGGCCCAAAAGCCCAATAAGGAAGTTCGTGTATTTATCCTTGGGATCATAAGCCCAATAAAGGCCCATTTACTATATAATAAACGGATGGAGAGTTATTTTTTTGGATCATAATCCCATTGCTACAAGTGATAACCGATTTTGGGTTCACATAGCCCATTAGGTTAAGTTGTAAACATGGACGGTTGAAAAGTTATTTATTTACTTTTCATTTATCCAGTCAACATTTGACTCCCAACTCACACGTTTATTAAACTTTCATTCTCACCACACACATTTTTTTAACCTCTCGATACTACCTATGCTAATCTCTCTCTCTCACAAAGGAAAAAAATAACCAGACACCACCATATGTTCCCAACCCTAGTTATAACACCCAAATTGGGGCTTTTTAATAACAAGCACGTGAAAACCCACGCCCTCTAAGTTAATCCCCATCTTTATCGGAGCAGCAAGATGGTGGTCCTCAATCAAACGTGGCACCCTTCTTTTTTGTGATTGGTGTATACACATCACCATCCCTCACTCCACCAATCAAATCAATCCACTTCAACATCAAAGTAGCACAACAAACATAAAAATGCCAAGGTGGCGATCCGTGTGACCAAGAGGATAATTTTAGCCGTTTGATCAAGTTTTGGGAAGAAAGAGAAGAAAAGATGTCTAAATGAAGGGTCAAGATTTCTCTCCGTGCTCATTAAGCATCACACCAACAGTTTTAGGGTTTGCCTATAAAACCCCCATCATTCTGTAATTTTCAAGAGTCCAAGTGGGTTCAGCGCCTTCCTTCGTCGCAAAGGTTTTCTTCATAAGGTTCTATTTCTTTTTATTTATAAGTTTTAGATTAATAATTTTGTTTGTTATAATTTGTTATTTGTTTAATGTTTAGTTGATTTTACTGTTTGAATTTATTTGAGTACTTTGATTTATCTGATTTTATAAGTTTTATATGCTTGAGTGATTTTAAAGTTTCTCATATCTGTGTTTAAGTCTGATTTTGGTTATAGTACTTTGTTCTGATAGATGATATTATCTTTGATTTTTATCTGAATTATTTCGTGTGATTTTTAACTGCTTTTGTTTAGTATAAATAAGTTTTTGAGATATCAGAATTAGTTTTGCTGATTTTGAGTTAGTAGTGTACTAATGTTTAGATTTGCTGATTAATTGGGTCTTATTTGCTTATTTTGTAGTAAGCTGATATTCTAGCTTGTTTATTTTAGTTCTATTTTGCTGATATTAGCTAAGCTAGCAGATCCCTTTGATCTGCATAGTTACTATATTTACAAAGTCCAAATAGCTGTTATTAGTCACTTCTGTGACGTTTATATAAAGTTTGCTGTCTGAATAATAAAAAATAATAATAAACAAAAATCGTCCACACAGGGAGTCGAACCCGTGACCTCTAATACAATAGCCAAACGTGATAACCATCTCGTCTAACCTTTCTTTTTGGTTTAATTAAGGCACAAGTTATTAATATAGTTAAATTAATTAGCTGTCAGTTTTTTTAATTATCTAGATTTAATTTAGTTAATATTTTCTTTATCATTTATTTTACTTAAATAGTTTATTTAATAATTTTTAATTAAAAGTTTTTATAAATTTACTTTTATAAAGTTTAAGAAAAATAAAAAAATAAAAACAAACAAAATAAATATTTTATTCATTTTTAGGAATTTAAAATTGTTTTTTAAAATTAGTTTTTAAATAAATTAGTTTTTAATTAATTTAGTTTTATATAAAATTAGTTTAAAGTTTTGTTTAAATTTAAGATAATTTTTAAATTAGTTTAAATAGTTTTATTTTAAATAGTTTAAATTAGTTTATAATTTTTAAATAGTTTTGTTTAAATATGTTTAATTAGAATTTTTAATAGTGAAAAAGTATTTTTAATTAAATATTTTCTTTTTAATTTGATTCAATAGTTTTTAGTTTTAAATACCAAACAAGTTTTTATTAACCAAGAACAATAAATCTTTACGTATTAATTGGATATCAATTCGAGTGAGTCGAGGAAAAAAATATATAAAGAATTGAAAAATTCATACATTACAATGCACCACAAGATTCACAAGCAAACGTTGGATCTCCATGATCACGATATTCTGATAGAATGAAAAACATAAAATTCATCATATATTATATTCTTTGATTCTGACGTGTTGTTTTTTGTTTGTATCAGTTAATCAACAGAAATGATTATATGAGCAGTGTCACATATTCCTTCAAATGAATTGTTCTGTATTGCATCTTCATCTTCATCATCCAAATCATCAAAGTTAATTCGATGGGAGGATTTCATAGACACACTCTTGACTTTTGGTTGTTTTGCAGAGGATGTTGATGCTGTAATGAGGATGAATACTTGTAAAACAAATTACAAATACTTATGATCAAACAAATGTTATTAAGCATATGTTGTTCTGGCCTATGTTAAACATGACTGGCGTGCTAACACGACTTCTTGTACGATTGGTACCGATGGGCTTTTTTCCTGCATTTTTTGTACATAAATCAGTTAACTTATAAGAAAATAAAACTAAAACATGTTATTTAGTTTCATGTACTAAAATTTAAATTGTTTTGCATACCTTTATCAAGAACTGCACTTTCTCTGGTTAGTTTGGTTGCTGTAAATAAGATGAATAGTTAGTAAAAAGTACATAAAAGACCAAACATAGAAAAAAAAATTAATTTCTAAATAGACTTGTGTATTACGTGTAGGGATAGAAATCTTCTTTGGACGTCCACGTCCTCTTATTGTTATGTCTTCAGTTGTCGGACATGATTGAACTACATTTGTTACAATCGGTACAGAATCAGTTGTCGGTGTAAACCTTTGCAAACGCACACGTCTCCTTAAAGCTTCAAAATATTTTAATAAAGAAATTATAAATAACTTATATTAAGTCGATATATATAAAAAATATGTTTGGTTTTTGTTGTACGTGTGATTATATCAGATGTGCATGTGCGTCCATGAGATACAGGCGTAGTTGTTAACAAACTTGGTTGTGGAGTTTCTGCAAAAAACAAAAAAATACAAAATATTAAACTATAACTTTAAAAAAAAGTGTGTTAAAATCTCATACGTGTTGATAATAGAATTTTGCGAGGTCGTCCTCTTGTTCGAGGTGTACTGTTTGCTACTCCCAAGTCTGAAACGCCACCATTCGTATCCTGTGGTGTTTTAAACTCAATTTTGCATGGTCGTGCAAGATTTAGAGGCGTACTTGTTAACAAACATGGTTGTGGAGTATCTGCAAAACATAAACAAATTAAAAATACAAAACTACTACTTTTTCAAAAAAGTTTAAAAAATGTCATACGTGTTGGTAATATATTCTTGCTAGGTCGTCCTCTTGTTCGAGGTGTATAACAACCCGGAAATTTTGACCAACGTTTAAATTAAGATTTTTCGAACATTTATGAAACTTGTTATTTATTTTCGGTAATTTAACGAAGATCGTGTTAGCTAAATTCATATTTATTTTGAATATTTTCTTTTAGTTTATGAACTGAGGAATTTAAAATTTTTATGTTTACGTTTAAAAAATTAAATATTTATTATCTAATTACTTGTAGTATTTTTCGACGTTTTAGAGTCGGAATGAACAAAAATAACAAAAATAAAAGTTGAAACGATTAAAAACTAAAACTTTGAAAAGATGAAGAAATAGTATTTTTCATTATATTCTAAAATGTTGCTAATAATGTGAATATTAGAGTTTACATTTTATTTTTAAGTTAAAATCTGACCGAAATAGCTAAATTAATTAAACGAGCATTTAAATAAATAATAGCAAATATTTTCGAAACGCAACGAAGTAAGGACTCATTTTTATTGGAAAAATGATTTTAAAAACGGTGGCGCAGGTCTCGTGTCTTGAATCGTCCGTTAAGTCGCCCAAACGAGTCTCGTAACGTTTATTAACTAACGTACAAAGAAAGTTACACTTTAGGCCCTTATAAAATAATTGCAAACATAAGCCCTCAACTATTATAAACTTTGTAAATAGGTTTTATAACTTTTGATGGGTATATATATGTGCAACTAGGGTTTCCCCTCATTTCTTACACAAACCCTAGCCTCCATCTTCAACACACACACATATCTCTCTTTTCTCCTCCTTGGCCGAAATCCACCACAACCAAACCACCATTTTCCTAATTTTTACAAGCTCGAATCCTATCATTGCTTATTCGTCTATGATCATCACAACTAATAGCGATGTTCATCTACTCATTTGGAGCCTTGAAGAAGGAGGTGTATACCCTTCGTGGGGCTGAAGTTGAGCACCATGTTGAAGGGTTAATGCATGTCTAGATCATAGTTAGATCTATGATTATACGGGACTAACAAGGAGGATCTACTTGGTGTATCCGTCCTTTCGTTTCTTAATCTCTGATCTAAGGTCTACTCCACTTTTCTCTTGATTTTGATCTTTTCATTTTATTTCTTATATTAACTAGATCTCATATATTCTAAAAATATATATAATAATTAATTAATGAGTATTTGGACATTGTATATGAGTTTTCGACACTAAAATGAAGCTAAACAAGCCCAAGTAACGATTTGATTTATAACGATTTTTGAACCGTAGAAAAAACAGATTGCATGTCGAAATCAGTAGGTTTGGGATACTGAAAAATTATATATTAAGATAGATAATGGTTTTGTGATTAATTTCCTGGGTGGCTCGTCCCGTGACAAATTTTAGATAGCAAGATATGACCAAAATTGTGAAAACTAGTCAGATCTGAACATACTGTTTTGATGGACTGTTTTCTCGTAAAATTTGTATACTGACCTATGATTATGTAAAACTAAAAGTTGTAGATAAAACCATGAAGAAGTAAAATCAATCGGATGTTTTACCAATTCCTTACGGTTTGGAAATGGTGACAAAAATAGTGAAAAGTAGTCAGATCTGAACATACTGTTTTGATGGACTGTTTTCTCGTAAAATTTGTATACTGACCTATGATTATGTAAAACCAAAAGTTGTAGCTAAAATCATGGAGAAGTAAAATCAATCGGATGGTTTATCATTTTCTTACGGTTTGGAAATGGTGGCCAAAATGGTGAAAACTAGTCAGATCTGAACATACTGTCTTGACGGTCTGTTTTCTCATAAAAGAACTCAGAATCATTGAAAAAGGTAGGACTGTAGGTTGTAGATAAAATCATGAAAAAATAGTATAAATTGGATGGTTTACCAGTTCCTTACGGTTTGGAAATGGCGACCGAAATGGTGAAAACGAGTTTGGCTGCCAAAAACAGCCAACTCTTCTAAGTTAAGAAATGGGTTAATTAGCTATGAAAAGTATACATTGGGGATAATTAGACTTATAATCAGTAAATTACATGAGTTAATAATTATTTTGGTAAAAAGAACACACTTAGATGATTTAGGGTTCAAGAGATATGAACAAATTAGCGGGACATGTCGGGAAAATTATAATAAATGGATTATAACTCATTAACGTAAAATGTGATAATTTTTATTTAAACCGATGTGGTATGACCCACTTGTCGGGGATCTTGGACTTAGTTATATACTGATAATTATGGAACCCGAGACCCGACCAACGTAAAATATTAAGTGTACGTGTTTGTGATGCGTTTTAGAACCCAAAAACTATATAAAGTGGACTTGGGCCACAAAAGCCCAACTTACACTTGTAATGACTATTGGGCCATTATTGGGCCTGAATTAAGCACCGGGACGTCCGAATTAAGCATCGGGACGTCGCTTCCTAAAGGAGTGAATGATATAACAACCCGAAAATTTTGACCAACGTTTAAATTAAGATTTTTCGAACATTTATGAAACTTGTTATTTATTTTCGATAATTTAACGAAGATCGTGTTAGCTAAATTCAAATTTATTTTGAATATTTTCTTTTAATTTATGAACTGAGGAATTTAAATTTTTTATGTTTACGTTTAATAAATTAAATATTTATTATCTAATTACTTGTATTATTTTTCGACGTTTTAGAGTCGGAATGAACAAAAATAACAAAAATAAAAGTTGAAACGATTCAAAACTAAAACTTTGAAAATATGAAAAAATAGTATTTTTCATTATATTCTAAAACATTGCTAATAATGTGAATATTAGAGTTTACATCTTATTTTAAGTTAAAATCTAACCGAAATAGCTAAATTAATTAAACGAGCATTTAAATAAATAATAGCAAATATTTTCGAAACGCGACGAAGTAAGGACTTATTTTTATTGGAAAAATGATTTTAAAAACGGTGGCGCAAGTCTCGTGTCTTGAATCGTCCGTTAAGTCGTCCAAGCGAGTCTCGTAACGTTTATTAACTAACGTACAAAGGAAGTTACACTTTAGGCCCCAATAAAATAATTGCAAACATAAGCCCTCAACTATTATAAACTTTGTAAATAGGTTTTATAACTTTTGATGGGTATATATATGTGCAACTAGGGTTTCCCCTCATTTTTTACACAAACCCTAGCCTCCATCTTCAACACACACACATATCTCTCTTTTCTCCTCCTTGGCCGAAATCCACCACAACCAAACCACCATTTTCCTTATTTTTACAAGCTCGAATCCTATCATAACTTATTCGTCTATGATCATCACAACTAATAGCGATGTTCATCTACTCATTTGGAGCCTTGAAGAAGGAGATGTATACCCTTCGTGGGGCTGAAGTTGAGGACCATGTTGAAGGGTTAATGCATGTCTAGATCTTAGTTAGATCTATGATTATACGGGACTAACAAGGAGGATTTAATTGGTGTATCCGTTCTTTCGTTTCTTAATCTCGAGTCTAAGGTCTACTCCACTTTTCTCTTGATTTTGATCTTTTCAATTTATTTCTTATATTAACTAGATCGCATATATTCTAAAAATATATATAATAATTAATTAATGAGTATTTGGACATTGTATATGAGTTTTCGACACTAAAATGAAGCTAAACAAGCCCAAGTAACGATTTGATTTATAACGATTTTTGAACCGTAGAAAAAATAGATTGTATGTCGAAATCAGTAGGTTTGGGATACTGAAAAATTATATATTAAGATAGATAATTTTTTTGTGATTAATTCCACGGGTGGCTCGTCCCGTGACGAATTTTAGATAGCAAGTTATGACCAAAGTAGTGAAAACTAGTCAGATCTGAACATACTGTTTTGATGGACTGTTTTCTCGTAAAAATTGTAAACTGACCTATGATTATGAAACTAAAAGTTGTAGATAAAACCATGAAGAAGTAAAATCAATCGGATGGTTTACCAATTCCTTACAGTTTGGAAATGGTGGCCAAAATAGTGAAAACTAGTCAGATCTGAACATACTGTTTTGATGGACTGTTTTCTCGTAAAATTTGTATACTAACCTATGATTAGGTAAAACTAAAAGTTGTAGCTAAAATCATGAAGAAGTAAAATCAATCGGATGGTTTACCAATTCCTTACGGTTTGGAAATGGTGGCAAAAATGGTGAAAACTAGTCAGATCTGAACATACTATCTTGACGGACTGTTTTCTCATATAAGAACTCAGAATCATTGAAAAGGGTAAGACTGTAGGTTGTAGATAAAATCATGAACAATTAGAATCAACTGGATGGTTTACCAGTTCCTTACGGTTTGAAAATGGCGACCGAAATGGTGAAAACGAGTTTGGCTGCCAAAAACAGCCAGCTCTTCTAAGTTAAGAAATGGGTTAATTAGTTATGAAAAGTATAAATTGGGGATAACTAGACTTATAATCAGTAAATTACATGAGTTAATAATTATTTTGGTAAAAAGAACACACTTAGATGATTTAGGGTTCAAGAGATATGAACAAATTAGCGGGACATGTCGGGAAAATTATAATAAACGGATTATAACTCATTAACGTAAAATGTGATAATTTTTATATAAACCGACGTGGTATGACCCACTTGTCGGGGATCTTGGACTTAGTTATATACTGATAATTATGGAACCCGAGACCCGACCAACGTAAAATATTAAGTGTACGTGTTTGTGATGCGTTTTAGAACCCAAAAACTATATAAAGTGGACTTGGGCCATAAAAGCCCAACTTACACTTGTAATGACTATTGGGCCATTATTGGGCCTGAGATTTATAACCATGTTACAAGTGAAATAGTGATTTTAAAAGGACCTAAGTTATATAATCTTGTAATGGGCCACTATTGGGCTTAAGATGGGCTAAAAGTGTCAAACAATATAATACACTAAAATGGTTAAGTTTTCACCTAAAAGTTTTATAAAAATCATAAAACTTATGCAATGTACAAGAACTTATTAAAACATACTTATTACATATATGTACGATTCATTTATCGTCTCTAGCCTAAGACGTGCCTCGTTATCTTTAGGTCTCGTGTGATCATGTATCGACCATTGACATTTATTCTTTATTGACGTCCGTTCTCTATTAACTATTGTGACAATTGTATCAGGTAAGTCTATAGCCTCGCTTTTATACTATCTTATAAATGGTTTTAAAACCCGCGAGGGGGAATACATGTTTTTATAAACTTGTAACACAAGTCTTTTATGGTATGCTTGTCCCTCTATGAATGGACCCGTGGTTGCCTTTAAATTGCATTAAGTGATTGCCATTATTAAAGCCTCAATTATGGACCATTAATTAACCTATGATGGGTTAACCGCTAGTACAATTAATAGATCTATGGGGGAAGCCACCCCGGTTCAGTTTGTGTGGACTTGTCACAGAAGCTTAGGCCCAACCTCCACACTGTTTGGACATATTGTATTGAGAAGTCAGGTATACGGCAATGCACCAATAATCTGGAGGTAATTGACAATTACAAAATCTCCTGTCTTAATAGACCTACAAGGGAGTGTCTAAGGGCTCGGTTCCATGAGCTTATTGCAATTTATGCTTTATACAATTAATATTGTTGATGCAAATTATTAGATGCTTGTTGCCTTCAAGTATGCCACAAACTTATAATCTTTGCTTGTGTTCAAATTGATTTGTAAAACCTATAGACTTGCTCAACCTTTGTGTTGATGTTTTTACACATATATTTCAGGGAATCAAGATGGATAGCAGCGGAGCATATGAGGAGGAAGTTGGTGCTTACTTGTCTAAACTTTATATTTGTTTTCCATCCTTTGAATTGAATAAATGACTTATAAAGTGTTTAATTAATGTGATTTGTTGGTAACGATTTTTGGGATTAAACGCTACTCTGATTTATATATTGGGATGGGAAATTTTTTAGACAAAATTGTATAATATTTCAACGTCTCTTTTGAAGTCGTTTTCTGTGATTGTGTGTGATGTGCTATGAGTAGCGCCCCAAAGTGGTATTCCGCTGCGTGGTAATTTGGGGGTGTTACAGATTGGTATCAGAGCCACAAGTTATAGGGAACTAGGTCGATTTTTAAAAACCTAAACTATAACTTTTGGTATGTTTTAAAAGGTTTTAAGCACGCAACTACTCTGCATGGCTCCGGTAAGGCTATTCTTGTATTACTTATGATTGATTGTGATTATGTGAACCTATGTGTATGTAGGAATAGTAGTATGTATATATATGAATATACTATGATATTTAAAGGCATTTCACGCGAAGCAATGTTCCTTGAATGATTGTCGTACATTTTATAATACGGTTTATATCGGATTTGGTTTCACTGTCAATCATCAATCTTGGTGATTATGTATTATCTGAATACGAGTGTGAAACTTGTTTGATATTTGAGTATGTAAATATGGTTTTGTAACCTATCGCATATCGACTTGTTTAAGTTCGATTGTTATCATCGTATCGTAATGTGCCATTTTTGGACATCTCCTTTCGAAACGAAATTGATAAATGCGATGTCCGTATTTTCGTTACTACTTATGATTTTGAAGAATCATTTATCCGAGGCGATGTCTCCTACGTAATGCGACATTTGACTTGATTTATATGACTACGTTTTATTGGCGAAAAGGAGGACGCCAATGTTGGACTTAAGATATAATATCCTAATCAAATATATATAGTTTGGGTATAACAATGATATTCTCATAGTAGTCATTCGGTTGAGTGACTTATTACTGTGTATCTAAATGGAATGGGACATTTAGATATATAGATTTTAATTCACCCAACTAAGAGTTGTTTAAGGTTGTCTTATTTAAATGGATTAGGACATTTGAATAAGAAAATTTTAAACCACTAGACCTTAGATTGTCATGTTTCCTTATTCAAATGGAATGGGACGTTTGAATATGGAAATCATGATATAAGTTTATTAACACCTTGTATTTACTATGGTATTTTGATATGATATCGTGTTGAGAGGTAGCGATACTTGAGTAGGATGACTTATAATCGTTTTGTTGAAATGGATTGGGACGCTTTTGCATTTGAACAAGAAAGTTATAAGTTCCCGAATCGTGAATTTATAAAATCTTGTATACATGAAAAGGGACGCCTTTTGATGTAAACAAGGAGTTATAAATGAGTGGGCCCAAGTATGTCTGGCTCGATTTGTGATTGTTTGGTATGTGTATGTCTTTCTTCGAACCCTACTTCGTTGATAAGAATCGTTCAGTGCTATCGTCATTATGATGATTGTCGATTAGCATCTATGTACGAATCACCCGTTGTATTTCTCTCGATTTGTGATTTGTTTTGATTGACCATTTCTAATGTGTCTTGATGATCGACGGCGGAAATCTGTATTTGATGTTTATGTTTGACTTTTGCTTTTAGATACTTATGTGGCATGTGATCTAGTCGAATGATCGTAAGTTGTGATAACTTGAGATGGCATTGTCCAATGACGTCCGATCATGGAGAACATGTACCATATAATATCTTTTGACTTTCTTTGGAACCTAGACGATGACTTGTCTGTTTTTCACTCTTCACTGTTAGACTAAAGACTGTTACATCCGAATTAAGCGCCGGGACGTCGCTACCTAAAGGGGTGGATGATATAACAACCCGAAAAATTTGACCAACGTTTAAATTAAGATTTTCCGAACATTTATGAAACTTGTTATTTATTTTCGATAATTTAACGAAGATCGTGTTAGCTAAATTCAAATTTATTTTGAATATTTTCTTTTAGTTTATGAACTGAGGAATTTAAAATTTTTATGTTCACGTTTAATAAATTAAATATTTATTATCTAATTACTTGTAGTATTTTTCGACGTTTTAGAGTCGGAATGAACAAAAATAACAAAAATAAAAGTTGAAACGATTCAAAACTAAAACTTTGAAAATATGAAGAAATAGCATTTTTGAATATATTCTAAAACGTTGCTAATAATGTGAATATTAGAGTTTACATTTTATTTTTAAGTTAAAATCTAACCGAAATAGCTAAATTAATTAAACGAGCATTTAAATAAATAATAGCAAATATTTTCGAAACGCGACGAAGTAAGGACTCATTTTTATTGGAAAAATGATTTTAAAAACGGTGGCGCAAGTCTCGTGTCTTGAATCGTCCGTTAAGTCATCTAAACGAGTCCCGTAACGTTTATTAACTAACGTAAAAAGAAAGTTACACTTTAGGCCCTTATAAAATAATTGCAAACATAAGCCCTCAACTATTATAAACTTTGTAAATAGGTTTTATAACTTTTGATGGGTATATATATGTGCAACCAGGGTTTCCCCTCATTTCTTACACAAACCCTAGCCTCCATCTTCAACACACACACATATCTCTCTTTTCTCCTCCTTGGACGAAATCCACCACAACCAAACCACCATTTTCCTAATTTTTACAAGCTCGAATTCTATCATAACTTATTCGTCTATGATCATCCCAATTAATAGCGATGTTCATCTACTCATTTGTAGCCTTGAAGAAGGAGATGTATACCCTTCGTGGTGCTGAAGTTGAGGACCATATTGAAGGGTTAATGCATGTCTAGATCTTAGTTAGATCTATTATTATAAGGGACTAACAAGGAGGATCTAATTGGTGTATCCGTCCTTTTGTTTCTTAATCTCGGATCTAAGGTCTACTCCACTTTTCTCTTGATTTTGATCTTTTCATTTTATTTCTTATATTAACTAGATCTCATATATTCTAAAAATATATATAAGAATTAATTAATGAGTATTTGGACATTGTATATGAGTTTTCGACACTAAAATGAAGCTAAACCAGCCCAAGTAACGATTTGATTTATAACGATTTTTGAACCGTAGCAAAAACAGATTGCATGTCGAAATCAGTAGGTTTGGGATACTGAAAAATTATTTATTAAGACAGATAATTGTTTTGTGATTAATTCCCCGGGTGGCTCGTCCCATGACGAATTTTAGATAGCAAGATATGACCAAAATAGTGAAAACTAGTCAGATCTGAACATACTGTTTTGATGGACTGTTTTCTCGTAAAATTTGTATACTGACCTATGATTATGTAAAACTAAAAGTTGTAGATAAATTCATGAAGAAGTAAATCAATCAGATGGTTTACCAATTCCTTACGGTTTGGAAATGGCGACCGAAATGGTGAAAACGAGTTTGGCTGCCAAAAACAGCCAACTCTTCTAAGTAAAGAAATGGGTTAATTAGGTATGAAAAGTATAAATTGGGGATAATTAGACTTATAATCAGTAAAGTACATGAGTTAGTAATTATTTTGGTAAAAAGAACACACTTAGATGATTTAGGGTTCAAGAGATATGAACAAATTAGCGGGACATGTCGGGAAAATTATAATCAACGGATTATAACTCAGTAACGTAAAATGTGATCATTTTTATATAAACCGACGTGGTAGGATCCACTTGTCGGTGATCTTGGACTTAGTTATATACTGATAATTATGGAACCCGAGACCTGACTAACGTAAAAAATTAAGTGTACGTGTTTGTGATGTGTTTTAGAACCCACAAACTATATAAAGTGGACTTGGGCCACAAAAGCCCAACTTACACCTGTAATGACTATTGGGCCATTATTGGGCCTGAGATTTATAACCAAGTTAGAAGTGAAATACTTATTCTAAAAGGACCTAAGTTATATAATCTTGTAATGGGCCACTATTGGGCTTAAGATGGGCTAAAAGTGTCAAACTAGATAATACACTAAAATAGTTAAGTTTTCACCTAAAAGTTTTATAAAAATCATAAAACTTATGCAATGTCCAAGAACTTATTAAAACATACTTATTACATATATGTATGATCTATTTATCGTCTCTAGCCTAAGACGTGCCTCGTTATCTTTAGGTCTCGTGTGATCATGTATCGACCATTGACATTTATTCTTGATTGACGTTCGTTCTCTATTAACTATTCTGACGATTGTATCAGGTAAGTCTATAGCCTCTCTTTTATACTATCTTATAAATGGTTTTAAAACCCGCGAGGGGGAATACATGTTTTTATAAACTTAGAACACAAGTCTTTTATGGTATGTTTGTCCCTCTATGAATGGACCCGTGGTTGCTTTAAATTGCATTAAGTGATTGCCATTATTAAAGCCTCAATTATGGACCGTTAATTAACCTATGATGGGTTAACCGCTAGTACAATTAATAGATATATGGGGGAAGCCGCCCCGGTTCAGTTTGTGTGGACTTGTCACCGAAGCTTAGGCCCGACCTCCACACTGTTTGGACATATTGTATTGAGAAGTCAGGTATACGGTAATGTACCAATAATCTAGAGGTAATTGACAATTAATAATTCTCTTGTCTTAATATACCTACAAGGGAGTGTCTAAGGGCTCGGTTCCATGAGCTTATTGCAATTTATGCTATATACAATTAATATTGTTGATGCAAATTATTAGATGCTTGTTGCCTTCAAGTATGCCACAAGCTTATAATCTTTGCTTGTGTCAAATTGATTTGTAAAACCTATAGACTTGCTCAACCTTTGTGTTGATGATATTACACATGTATTTCAGGTAATCAAGATGGATAGCAGCGGAGCATATGAGGAGGAAGTTGGTGCTTACTTGTCTAAACTTTATATTTGTTTTCCATCCTTTGAATTGAATAAATGACTTATAAAGTCTTTAATGAATGTGATTTGTTGGTAACGATTTTTGGGACTAAACGCTACTCTGATTTATATATTGGGATGGGAATTTTTTTAGACAAAATTGTATAATATTTCAACGTCTCTTTTGAGGTCGTTTTCTATGATTGTGTGTGATGTGCTATGAGTAGCGCCCCAAAGTGGTATTCCGCTGCGTAGTAATTTGGGGGTGTTACAGATGTACTGTTTGCTACTCCCAAGTATGAAACGCCACCATTGGAATCCTGTGGTGTTTTGAACTCAATTTTGCATGGTCGTCCAAGATTTAGAGGCGTACTTGTTAACAAACTTGGTTGTGGAGTATCTGCATTAGACAAACAAAAAAGTATGAAACTATTACTTTTTAAAAAAAGAGTTTAAAAAATGTCATACGTTTTGATAATATAATCTTGCGAGGTCGTCCTCTTGTTCGAGGTATACTGATTGCTACTCCCAAAGCTGAAACAACACCATTGGTATCATGTGGTGTTTTAAACTCTAATGTGCACGGTCGTCCAAGATTTAGAGGTGTGCTTGTTAATACGCTTGTTCCTGTAGTTGTTGCAAAAATCACAATCGTATATGAGTATTTTTATTAAAAAAATCTAATTAAAAGATCTAAAAAAGACTTACCTTTTTCCAGAGGTGTTGGAAATACGTTTTTACGTATTTAGAAAGGATCGGTCACTCCAATGATATATTCAAGTATTGGGCTCGTGATCCATTATGTAAACATATAGTCCATATAGCCCACATGTAGGGTGGGATATATATACCCCCTCCTAGCATGTTAGGAGGGTTCGCTCGTTTTGTCCATTCACACTTCTCATTTAATCCATCTTTACTTTCTCTCTCTACACCTCTTCTCCTCTCCTTTCTCTCTCTAGTTCATATCAAGATCCATCTATCTCTCTCTCTATTTAGATCAATACAACACTTGTAACAATCTTTAGAAATCGTAGACCTACAATTGGTAACAAGAACTATGGTTGATTGATTGTTCTTGTGTTTGTTTTGATTGATTTTGATGGGTTTTTATTTAATCAAACTCAAATTTTGAAAATTTTTGTGATTTTATGGTTTAAATTGACAGCTAAATCTTGTTTATAAATCTTTGGTTTAAATTTTTTATGGTTATAAATCTTGTTTATAAATCTTTGATTTTATGGTTTAAATTTTTTTAAGTTTATAAATCTTTGGTTACGGGACGTTGTTTTCATTCACATCCACTATCTCTGGTTTTCAAGTTTCTATTTTTGTCATCTTGTGTTTATCTGAAAGTTACCAAACAGATTCATCTTGGGTTTATCTGAAAAGTTTCTATTTTTTGTCATCTTGGGTTTATTTTTCCGAAAAAAGGGATTTTCAGATAAGGGTTTGTTATTCCGAAGAAGTGATTATTCCGAAGAACTGATAATTCCGAAAAAGTATCCTATTCCGAAGAACACATTTTTTTCTGAAATCTTCCCTTTATCTGAAAAAGTGATTATTTCGAAGAAGTGATTATTCCGAAAAAGCATCTTTTCCGAAGAAGTGATTATTCCGAAGAACGGATAATTCCCAAAAAGTATCCTATTCCGAAGAACACCATTTTTTTTCTGAAATCTTCCCTTTATCTGAAAAAGTGATTATTCCGAAAAAGCATCCATTCCGAAGAAACGTTTATTCCGAAGAAGGTATGATTTTCTGAAATTTTTAATTTCTCTGAAAACATCAAGTTTTCCGAAGAAGCTCAAATCTCTGAAACCCAAACACAATAAACACACTCGACTGACAAAACCAAAAGGACTCTAAAAGATAACTTGCACTCGACTAACAACCACAACAGACTATAACTCAGACCATTTACTGAACATACTTGACTCACAACCAAAAACTCTTTCGACTCATCTCAACCAAACAAAACCCAAGCCTCGACTCATTCAAACACAACGGGAAACAACCAGCCTCAAACACTCTCTCGAATCAAGACCCTTGACACCATTCACTCAAACCCAACAAGGACTCGACTCAATCACATCAGACTCTACACACAACTCAAGACTCAAGACTGCTCGACTCCAAAAAAAAAAACCTCACTCACGCACACTCTCGACCCCCATTCTCAACACACTCACCCAACACTCACAATCAAAACTCTAACTTCACTCGATTTGACTCTCGTCAACAACACACGACACAGAAACAAAAACTAACACAAAACAATCTCACAACTGATACTTTGAAAACAACAAAGACCACACATGACATCACACCCCGACTCGACTCTCGACAAACACATCAGACTCAGACTCACCTCAACCCAAAACCAACTCTACTCCAAAACTCAAACAAACACAAAAACCCCCTCGAACAAAAACCTACCTGAGACCAAACTTAATTGATCTTGAAGAATCTGCTATCATACATCAATCAATACATCATTGAGAGGATAAATGATGTGTGTGATTTGTTTGGGACTTCATATGATATTCGTTTAATAACTATACAGTGAGATTGGGATTCGTTTGAAAAAGATAAGATGGAGGATTTCCTTGTTATAGTCTTGAGATTGGATTATAGATAAGATTTGAGACGAAGGGAATATAGGTGCAGATAAAATTTAAGATTGGATTGGATTTTGAAAAAGTCAAACGGAGGTGAGTATTTGAGGGACACAGATTTGGTTTTGAGGAGAGAGAGATAAACATCTGGGCGGAGGAAATAAAGTATATACGTGGGTTTAACAAAGGCCACGTTTCTCTCTTTATAACACGCGTTATTTTTGTTTTTTGTCACATACACAGTTTTTTTTATTATTTGTTTTGTCATAGTTTTTGTTAAAATATTGTGACAAAGTTTTAATATTTTTACAAAGTATTTTGTTATTGCTAGGCCATGTATTCTTAATATTTTCAAAATATTGTGACAAATATTTTCAATATATTGTTAGGCCACGTATTTATATCACATTGTGAAAAATATTGTGACGTTTTTCATATTTACAATTTGACTTTATTGACATTGGAAATATTCGGATTAATGGCATCGGGTCGAGTATAATGTGTCGGAAAATATCAAAGAGTCGGCTTTAAGAGACATTATTTCTTCACGGTTTTCAAGATTTGAGTTATTTGGGCTTCAGACTAACTTTGACAATTTCAAGCACCGTTTTATTTTTCCAATCAAAGATCAAAGAATTTTTCATCATAATTCAATGGAGTCTTTGAGTTCGACTTTTCAAGAGGGAGAATCGCATCAAATGAAAGACATAGCTAGAGAAAGTGGTATCACTTCATGTCGACTACTTCAGTCACATCTTATGACCATTACATGGGTTCAAGGAGGAAGCGAATTTATGACACTCTTTGGTCAAAATCATTATACATTCATCGATTCACTATTCCTCAACTTGCACCAACTTGCTGATCAACTTCAAAAAGAAGGCTTTAATCACTCTCCATCGGCACTTGCTTATAAGGCTCTTGTGACACAACTTACGCCTTTCCTCCAATTCAATATCATCAAGTCTGACAATTCAGAGATATGCCGGTCATTTCTTCAATACACACATAATGAGGTTAAAGACTTCCGTGATACACTATTGAAATTTAGGACATCAGTTTCATCTTCGATTTATGAAAGATCCACACTTCAGCAAGCGTATGATAATGGAGTGCAAGAATCTATGATGCGGATGCAAGAGGAGAATGGTCATACGGTTGACAACTTGGAGCCTAACAATGGCAAGAGCACGGAATCAGGAGGCCAACATGATATCAGTGACACGTCAGGGAATGTTCACGATATCTCCTTTGATGACACCTTACCCGTTTTTAACGAAGAGCCAGCGATCATGGTACAATGTAATGTTGTTTATGATGTATACGCTGATGAAATGCCGCATATTGAGCATTCTGAACCTAATTATGACAAACATGGGATGGAAAATAGTTATAGAAATACCACTTCTGATTCATCCGATGTGAGTCATAATGGGGGAGAGATTGTTCAGAATGCTATAGTTCATCATGATAAATGCTTTATGACTGCTTTATTAACTGATTCCGATTCCAAGATTAAAGAGCTCGAAATGATTTTAGCTCAGCAATCCAAAGAGCTCGAGGATGCCAAAATTGAATTTTCAAAGAAAACGGAGAAATTTGAAACTTATTTTGAAAAACTTGAAAAGTCAAACGTTGTTCTTGAAAGAAAATTGGATCAAACTGTTCTAGATTCTAAAGCTGAAAAGGATAATCTTTTGAAACAAATTAAGTTGCTTGAATCTAAATTGGCATCCAAAGATAACTTGCTCAAAGAGAATGAGACTTTAAAAGCTCAAGTTCAGGAAAAGGTTTTTGCTATAGCTGCGTTGAAAAACTAATTAAGGAAAAATAGAGGAACTAGTGTGGACACTAAGCTTGAAAAACCATCAATCTTGGGGAAACCGCCTACAAATCAGTTCGTCAGACAACCGACTGCATTTAGATCCGAGCGACCACAATCCTCGAGACCGTGGTTTTCCTCCCAAGTTGATTTGGTTACTCGTTCTAGACCAGTCACTCCCGCAACTAGGCCCAATGTGACCAAAACAGCTTTAGCAAGACCTAATCACATGATTGCCTCTAGTTTCTCTAATAATACCAAGACCATGTCTAGAACTAGTTCAAATGACGATCACCATAAATATGGTCTGAGGGAAGTTAAGCAAAAGACACATGTAAGAGATAGGATTTTCAAACCTAGACAGATGCCTTCTAGATTACCCAACACTGCTAACCATAGCATGTCAAATCCTAGGAGCATCAATCAATCGTCCAAGAATTCTACATCTTACTCGGACATTAAATATGCTACTTGTAAAACATGTAGAAAATGTGTCTTAACGGCAAATCATGATTCTTGTATCAAGAAACTACTTAATGAGGTGAACTTCCGTGCTAGATTTAAATCCCAGTGGGTTGCTAAAATCAAACCCATTGGTTAAATGTGGCGCCCCACTGGTAGAACTTTCACTCTTGTAGGAAACGTGTGCCCTTTAACTTTGATAGTCCCTAATTCTACTAAGATTACTAGAGAGGAAGTTGATAAGGATGATACATCACTTAAGCCTGAACTTAAGTTTTTCTATAACAGGAAACGTTTGCCAACTAAGACAAGTGAATCATCCACTCAGGTTGCCTCTGGCACAAGAAAAGACAACTGTGAACCCCCACTTGCTTCTAAGATAGATATCGCTAACCCATATCAAAGCATGCAAATTCCTAATGAGAATGCAGGTACCAAAGTTGATGTTCAAAAGAACGAAGTGGTCCAATCATTGTATACCGTTCAACTAAGGATACTCTTAGAGTTTGGTTGCTAAAGAAGAAGATATCGGAGAAACAAGTGTCTCAGGGGATTCATGGTTAAGCTTACCAAAAGAACTTATAGTCACATCACAGACTATAACTCGTTCATCAAAGAAAGGAAAGTTTATCGCCGATGATAAGCTTATCCTAACAACGAGAAATTAATTTTACTCGGGCATGAGCTTATATAAAAAACATTCCAAGTTTTTAAGCTCATGCACAATGGCTCCTCGGTAAATGACAGACGATGACCCGGACTTCAGAGATAGGGAAGTTTATCTACGCGACGATAACTTACCCTCTTAACGAGAAATTAAGTTTTCTTGGACACGAGCTTATCCTAAAACCATTCAAAGGTTTTAAGCTCGTGTAAATGGTTCATTGTTAAATGTCAGACAATGACCCGGACTTCAAATAAAGGGAAGTTTATCTTTAGATGATAACTTACCCTTATAATGAGAAATTAATTTTTCTCGGTCATGAGCTTGTACTAAAACATTCCAAGTTTTTAAGCGCATAAAGTAAAGTGTATCTTTTAAATAAGAGAACTTTTCTTCTTAACGAGAAATTCATCTTTCTCGGTCACGAGCTTTACGTTCAAACATTCAAAGTTTTTCAAGCTCATGAAAAACGAATTCTAAGTAAATGTCAACTTAGAACTCGGTCTTCAATTAAAAGGAAAGTTTATCGCCGATGATAAACTTATCCTTACAACGAGAAATTCATTTTTCTCGGGCATGAGCTAATATTAAAAAACATTCAAAGTTTTTAAGCTCATGCACAATGACTTACAGTTAAATGTCAGACTGTAACTCGAACTTCAAATAAAGGAAAGATTATCTTTTATGATAATTTATCCTCATAACGAGAAATTAACCTTTCTCGGTCATGAGCTTGTCTTAAAACATTCGAAGTTTTAAGCTCAGAATGGAAAGTGTATCTTTTAAATAAGAGAACTTTTCCTCATAACGAGAAATTAACCTTTCTCGGTCATGAGCTTTCCGTTAAAACAGTCAAAGTTTTCAAGCTCATGAAAATTATTTCGAAGTAAATGTCAGCTTAGAACTCGTTCCTCGGTTAAAAGGAAAGTTTATCGCCGATGGTAACTTATCCTTAACAACGGGAAGTTTACAACTTCTCGGACTTGAGCTCGTTTTGTAAGATATTCAACATCTTAAGCTCAAGTAATTGATTTTCAAAACAATGAACACAATTTTTCGAGAATTTCTCAAAAGGTTTTTCTAAATCTTTCAAAATTGTGTGTTCAAAAATGTTCTGATAAAAAGAGCATGTCTTCTGGAATCGATAGTATTTACGATACTAGAAATGTCATTCAATAATGATACGGGGTTGTAAATAAATTTCAATCAGAAGTTCAAATGTTTTAAAACATGCTCAAAATGGTTTGCTATTATTTCAGATAGTAACCGGTTTTTCATAGTCAAGTCAAGCATTTCACCAGAAAGCTTTGACTCAACAACGGGAATTAATTTTCTCGGGCATGGTTTACTTTATAACCATGTAAGGGATTGTGTTTACGTAATAAAACAATCTAACACGAATATATGTACGTGTCAGTGCATTTATTTGTTAAAACAAGAGAAATCTTGTTTTTATGAAGTTATCATCTCCACCAACCGTAGCAATTTACAATTGATATCTACATATTCGACGATGTGACTACTCAAACGGCGACTACAACTCTTTTAATAGAACACGGGTCAACAATTGAGTGGGAGAAATTGTCCAACATTCAGAATCTTTGACGCCGAAAGTGCCAAGTTCACATGTTGGTGTCAAGACAACGATATAATTCAAATGGAGTCAAGAGATAACTTCAGACGTGATGAGGCGACCAACATTCGTGAACAAGAACCATGTGCTTCTTTCATATGATGTTCTCCATCATTCAGGTCCAACCTCATAAATCGCTAATCTTGTGAATACATTATCATATATGATCTTTGCACATGATAAATACCTTACACTTGTGTTTAAAAGGTATTTAATTTACGTTTCAAGTACACCCTCGTTAATTTGAGGGGGAGCTTGTGTAATTCATGAAGATAATTGGATTTGCATTTTTCTTCCCAAATTTTCTTAAAATGCTATTAAATCAACTGAGATTAAAAACATTGATTGGGTTAATATTTTTAATATGGGGGAGAATATGTGATTTAATATGGGAAATGATTAATTACAAATGGTTTGACTTAACGTGATAGCTCATCCCGACATGTGCGAAATGTTTTCGGATATCGTGGCATATGTTAAGGGGGAGCAAAATGGATTTTCACTTCAAAATGGACTTCATGGTGACATACACTTACCCAAAACATCTCTATTCACGACGGTGAAGATTGTGGTGACATAAGGATGGTAGGATAGGTTAAAGTCCAATGATTCCTCTAGAACCGGAGGAATCTTCCCAAGGACATTCCATAGCTAGAAATAGTAGTCCTTAGGAAAGATGGAGAAAGATTGTGAACGTAGCTGAATGCCGACCAAGTACTTAAGTTAGCACTGGAACAATCACAACAAGGTGCTAGTTATGACGTATTGGTAAGCATTGAAGGGGTTGAAGAATGAAAAAAGAATTGTAAAGATAAAGGGTCTAAAGAAAGAAGCCCTCCTTACAACCTTAGGCAGAAACCGGGTCAATACATATGCTATTGAGATCATTTTTAATGATGCTTGATATTGAAGAGAGACATCATGGACCCAGTGATGTAAGGCACAACCCATCCTAGCTAACTCAGATATCTCTAAAAAGATATTTGTTTTAATCACACGGAGACAACACATTATCTATTGATTTATTCACTCCGAATAAATTGGTATTGAAATGGTGGCACTCCTCTCCAGCCTCCGATCACTAAAAATCCAAAATGCATGATCGAGTCTAGAGCCATTTGAGATCATCAAATATCTCATTAGGACACACTTTCATAATTCCTTGCTTCTTCACACACTGTGAAACGTAAGAAAGATTTTAGAGTCCTACGCAAAATCTTCATGATCTTGCCTGAACATCCGAGTAATACGAAAGTATTTACAATGAAGATGGAAATCCTTCTTGAGCGAATATCAAAAAGCTCATGGTAGGTGACTTGTGCGATTCTTTATGAATCAAACTTGTGATAACTGGAAAGCAACAGTGGTTTAATTCTTAACTGAATTTAAACACGTTATAGGCCTCTATGCAATATCTTTGCGGTCTTGCCAGAACACTCAGAGTGATACCTTAGTGTTCACTATGATGAGGGGAAATCCTTCTAGTGTTAACCTTAAACAGCACTTGGTAGGTAACTTGCAAGATTCTATACGAATCAAGCTCGTGACAACTGGAAAGCAACGATGGTGCGGTTCTTAATTGAATTTCACTTGTTCCAGGAACATGAATTGACGGCTTCAAATCATGTAGATAATATTATCCAAATGATTCACTCTTTATGTTCGCAGTCAGCTTTGGACAGTCGAATAAAGAGAACGGGTTTACCCGCGAAATCTTGTCAAGGAGATCTTTAATTAGAGCTACCTGTCACAAGTACGATATTTTATATTGTCCAACGGTCTTCACCAACCGGAGGTAAAATGCTACCGAATTAGAATGAAATGTTCAAGGCCATTTCATCCGTGTATATGTTTTGTTGCTAACTGTCTTTTGCAGCGTAACAAGAAGGTAGCATTGCGGTGTACAATCCAGAAGAAGTTGTCACCACATGCTTATACTGTATGCATTTATTACTTCAACAAATTCAAGAAAGTCTAAAAGTTAAGTCTTCCGCTGTATCAAACTCTGAAGCTTTCAAGAATTTATAAAAGTATAAGTATGTGGAACATGAAGTCACGAGGAGTCAAATATCACAAGTGATGAATGCACAAGGTCAAAGCAAGAGAACATGCTCAAGACTAAAGTCAAAGATCTCATCAGCATATTCACAAGAACAAGATCGAAGACTCAAGCATAGTATGCTAGGTTTAAGATTTTGTAAAATGGTGTGACCTCCCTTTGGGGGAGATTGTTGGAAATACATTTTTCCAAGTAAAGTCTCGGTCACATCATTATTAGCATAGATCACGAGCTATAGACTATTTAGGACACTGTAACTTGGAGTGACCTCCCTTTGGGGGAGATTGTTGGAAATATGTTTTTACGTATTTAGAAAGGATCGGTCACTCCAATAATATATTCAAGTATTGGGCTCGTGATCCATTATGTAAACATATAGTCCATATAGCCCACATGTAGGGTGGGCTATATATACCCCCTCCTAGCATGTTAAGAGGGGTCGCTCATTTTGTCCATTCACACTTCTCATTTAATCCATCTTTACTTTCTCTCTCTACACCTCTTCTCCTATCCTTTCTCTCTCTAGTTCATATCAAGATCCATCTATCTCTCTCTCTATTTAGATCAATACAACACTTGTAACAATCTTTAGAAAATAAGGACCTACAAATCGTAGACCTACAAGAGGAATATACTTGCAAGGTCGCCCTCTCTGTCGAGGTTTGATGTCTGGTAGTAAAGAAGATGAAACAACAACATTTGTATGTTGTGGTGTTTCAAACCCTACTTGTGTCCCTAGCGCTTTTTCCATTTGATTAGCTGATGAAACAATATATATAAATACATGTCATACAACTTACACCTAAAAAATATTTAAGTATGGAAATGATGATCAAATTTTTCATACGTACAATTGTTTTTTGGTAGTTTTTTTGGACGTCCAACTGATTGAGGTGTGCCACTTGAGACTACATTTGATGATGGAATAATTCTTTTGCTTTTAGGTGTTTCAATCAACATTGGCGTTATTTCGAGTTTCACGGAAAGTAGATTACCTACCAATGGAATTACAGACATGCAATTACAAAACAATAGTCAAGTTAAAATTAACATTTAAGTTAATAACTACGACATTGTATCTTACTTGTTCTGGTAGACTGTTTTGTAGTCATAAGGCTTCGGCGAGGTGTACAGTTTGATAGTATATTTGATGCCGACACAACATTCGTAAATGAAGGTGTGGCAAGTATTGGTGGCGTTGTCCTAGTGGTTCGTGTTTGTAGTCCTTCTGCTAATACACTCACGGTTAAAAAAAATATTCTTATACTTATTCGCCAAAATTAAAAAATATGACTAACCTTTTGTGTTTGAATCTTTCTGAGGCCTTCTTCTTGGTCGAAGTGATATGTCTATTGATGTTGGAACAGTGAAATCACAGTTACCCTGTGTCTTTGAATGTATTCGAGGACGTCGTCTTGTTCGTAAGGCTATATCGGGTGGCGGAATACATGCTGAAAATTCAGTTGGTTAAATAAATATCATATAGAATGTTGAAAATATAATTATGAGACAAATACAATGTTGAAACTATACCTTTACTAAGCTCTGAAAGAGGAAACCTTAACGGTGTATGGTCTACATTGTTTGAAACTAACATGTGTGAATGTGCCTCCCTGGTTTGTGTCAATATTTGATTTTCTTTGGTCGAATGTTTTTTTAACAATCGTTCCACCATTGACCAATAAAGAGGTTCCATTGACATTGGCCTTTCGTTTATGATTGTTGACATTATTTTTTATGCCTAACAAATATTATGAAACTAAATCATCATACAACATCTAACAATGATGAAAATGATAATATAAATGATACCTTCATTGTTCTGTTTATTTTGTTGATCTTCTTTCATTTATGAATATTGATATTGAGTTTGATTTCTCCAATGGTGATATTATGGAATACAAACAGCAATGATAAACATAAAAAGATATTCTAACTAATAATGTTAACAATTATTTGTTTTAATTAATTTTAAAGAATGTCAAATGTTACCAAAAATATTTCCTATAATTAAGCTAAGTTGTTTTTATGATAATGTGATACTTTTTTTATGCAAAAATAAATAATAAATTGTATTAATAAAAAAACACTAATAAATAAGATAACTTATAGAAGTATCCATAATCATTCAAGTGGAGAAGCGTGTTAAGCAAAAATCTTGGCAACTATCCATAACGAACAATAGTACTTTTAATCACGTAAACTAAAAACAGTTCATCAAAAATCAAAATAATCATTCTCTACCGATACCACTGGCTTAGCAAGCTAAATAGGTACGCAATATCTTAATGTTTTTGATCATTCTAGTATTAATTTTATTCAACATTTGATTGTTACAAATACCAATTTTATATAATTGATCAATTGTAGAAGTGATAAGCATATATACACTTATTTTATGTTGTTTCAAATAAAAAATAAGCATGATTATAGTTGATCATTTACTTTTTGTAGTTGCATGTAGGTTATCAAAGCCCTAATCAAGTATATTATCGTTTTTGATCAAAAGCATTATGAAATGACTGAGTAAAAATGTTCATATTGTGGATCTGTACAATTATTAGTCATAGTAATGGGTTTGAACAAGAAATCTTAACTTCTTGATTGTTCAAATTCGGATTTACATTTTGATTCTGCATGTATATGATACATTGGTTTTGTAAACATAGGATATTATGATTAGCTATAAGGTTATTGAAAAATGATAATGAAAACCCTAAATTTGTTTTCAAATATATCGTAGGATGAATATTCAGTTTATTGTAGAAGCAAATGAAAGGAACCTCCAGATACAACAGGTATTGCCGGAAGCGTTTACTGACCAACTTTATATCGGATCCGGTGAGTTATACCTAATTCACAACAGAGGTACAAAACATAAAGTGCCTATAAGGAAGGTTGTGAACTCACGTAACTATGCACTGCATTCAAAAGCATGGAGAGATTTTCTAAGTGATAGTCACTAAAATAGGATTAAGTGGTTCCATTGTCTACGTCAAGGATTGAATGAGTATTAGTTGACAACATACCATAGGAATGGTAGAGAATGCAACAGTTATAACATTGCTCAGGTGGGATATAGGCAGCGGAGATGTTTAGTTGTTCTGGAAAACATCATTGAAACTCCAGTTAGTAACTTACTTTTATTATCATACTGAAAACAGAATAGTTGATTAAAATATATATAGTTCTCCTGCTAATAATAAGAATGTCTTTTAACACATTGTTTTGTAGCTGCTTCCTAGTGCTTTTTTTCAACCAAATGTGGGCAACCAAATAGATGTTATGATTAGTAACGTATTGGCCAGAACTGTTAATCAACGCCGTGTGGAGCTGCTTGAAAATGATAGTTATGGACATATGTTTGTGGTTGGGGCATGGGAGGCAATATGCGTAGATCATGACATTGAAGCTGGGACAGTTTTAGTTTTCACCAATCTTTTTAATAATGAAGTTTCAATGGTACCATTTGCACAAAACGGGTTTGCATTACACTTGGAACATGCTGAGAGAAAGGATCTAAATGATGAAGCTCCATTCTGGTGAAGCCCTCTTGATGAAGGTATATGTATTTTAATCTCAATTGCCTGTTTGATCAAATGATCAAAATAAACTTAAAAATATATAAACGGGTTAAGTTGATTCATTTTATGTGACCCTGTAGATCCTCGAATGAGACACAGATGTGAATGGAAGAACCATAATGAACAGCATGATGATGAGAGCCAAACTTTCTATCAACCGATTCTGGCATATGTAACTGATAGAAAACGTTTGGTAAGAACTTACGAATTTACCTTGGTTAAAAAGATATTATGGAATACTTATGACATTATATTTTTTATTTAGACAATCCCTGCAAACTTTGTTACTCAACACCAAATGATTAGGTTCCATAATGCCATGTTGCGACATGTGGATCAACATTTTTATGTGGATGTGAATTTGGAACTTCACAATGATGAGCCCCATAGAAGAAACCACATGAACATAAAGGCTGACTGGAGGAACATTATGCAACAATGTGGGTTTCAAGCTAACAAAACAGTGAGGTTCAAGATAGTTGATTTGATTGAAGATGATGAACAGACAGTTGACGATGAAGATCCAGTGATGATACCCTTAATCGACATGTGTTAGATGTCTACTGTTGGAAATTCTGGAATGTATTTTGTGGTTTGCCTGAAATGTGAAACAATTTAAGAACCGTTATGTATTCTATGATCGTAATATCTGACATTAAGTTATATAAACTTGTTGTTTGTGTTTTGAATACTCTGGCCTAGGTTATGTTGTAATATATTTTTAATTATTGTTATAGATTTGTTAATTGTTATGAATTTATTTGTTTGTTAATTAAGTTAGTATATGTTGTTAGCATGATTTTTTATTAACCTTAATTTTGTTATTCTGATACATGCTTTTTTACAGATATACAGGTAATTGCAGATGGTGTGTTTGACAATTGTTGTGATTCAATTCATCACCTTTAACACTTAGCAATGGAAAATAATGCTTTCCAGGTATTACTATAGTTAAAAATTGTTATAAGTAATTTTATACTGATCATATTCGCATTATGTCCAAAAGTTTGTTTATGGTAGTCATATACTGTAATTTTGTTTATGTTGAGCCTAAAAGTTATTACTGCTATGGTAATCATATAGTTAGGCATTCCTAAATGATTATCCATTCCTAACTTGAAAATAAAACTAGTTGAACTTATGTTGTTTAACAATTTGGGTTATAACAATAAATTATTTGTAATAATAATTTAAAACATAACATTATCAAAAGTATGTAAATACAAATTTATGATAAATGATTATAGTATTACACAAAACTAAGTAAACACCTAAGGTTCTCAGAAGTATATAAACACAAATTGTTTAAAAAAGACTAATATCCATTGATTAATACAAAAACAAAAACCTTTAACACAAAGGCTAAACACATAAGCCAAATTATTATGAGAAACAGCTAAATTCAGACAAACTGGAACAAAAGGTAAAACTTCAAACAATTATGAAGACATAAAAACATACTGAAAGTGGAAACATGGGATGATGATGCTGCTTCACTTTGTATCTTCATCCTTTTCAGCTTCTTTCTCAAGTTTCACAGAAATAATTTCCTGTTGAACACTTGAATCATCATCCTCATCAGCTTCGACAATGTCTTCAAGCTTAACTTTTACCAAACTATTTTGGCCCCCGTCTTCTTCCACAACAGTTGTAGGTTTCTTAGAAGTCTGGCCAGGCTCATCATCATCTTTCGTGTCATATTCATAATCGGAAAGATCAATAACAACTATATTGCGTTCAATAGTACAAGAATGTTTCTTTCCAGAACCACCACTTGATGAGCCAATGTCATCATTTGATGGTGATTCAAGTTGTAGCCTCCTTGTAAGGCTAAGATCAACAGACTTGGAAGATTTGATGGGGACCGAAGGAGTTGTAATCTCATCGTCGGTATCTTGTAATGTAAAATGGATAAAAGATCAGATATATATATTAATTGGTTCTTCAAAATTTATTAATTAAGTTGTTTTTATAGTATTATACCTCATCCTCACAAAAATCTTGTTTCCAAAAGTTAATAATCTCTTTGTCTGTAGTGACTTTCTCACATCTGTAAACATGGGTCTTGTTATTGCAATTGAATTCTGAAAATTAGACCCTAAACATAAATTATTTCCAATAATGCCATTAAGTTCATCAGGGAAATAATTTTCATGATTGGAACCATTTTTTCAGCCAATTCCCAAGCATTCAACCCACATATCTTGTGCATATTGCCATCAAAAACACAAATCTATGCACTACAGGTATCATCGTGCACACGAATGATAAGCTTGAAACTATTTACAAAAAAAGTGGGTATAAGTATGATTAATAAAAAATATGTGCATAAAAATATACATAATGCACTGCTTAATCATACCGGTATGCAAATTGTTCCTTTCCCAAATGTTCACTGCACCACCAAAGTTTCTTTTTGGATTTGTTACCACGTCTTGTAGCAGGACTTTTGCATCCATGATAAGCCCACCCTTTTTCATACTGAATGCTGTGAACTTTAGCGTATACGACACACTCGCCATCCTTGAATAAAAATAAGAAAATAAACATGTTAAAAATTGACCCACAGTAGGTTGTATATTATGAAGTTATCCGAAAAGTATTACCGACTGAGTCTCCCTAATAGTTGAAACCATTTGTTTGACAACACCATTCATGAATTCTTCAGGTGTGATAACCTTGGCTTCATTAGCAACCAACTCAATTTCTTGTTGCTCTAGATTATAATCTTCTCTGGATTCGTACCTAAACAATGACATCAACAGTTATTGTAACACCCCATTCGTTAAGATATGATGCTACAGTAAATTATGGCGTGTCATCAAAGCATGCAAGGTAAATGTCTAAATATTCATGACCATAAATAGAAATACCGGAATCAAACATCGGTAGTCTAGTAACTCATACACAAGCAATATAAGTACTGTAAATGGAAAGGACTAAACAATGTCCAAAAGAAGTAAAGTATGATAAAGTAGGAATAAATGCATAAGGTAAAAGAGGTCGGATAGCTTATAATCCGAATGCACATACTCTGGAGTTCCTACTTGCGTCCTTGGGTACCTGTCGTTTGGGAACATGGAAAAGTAGACGACTGAGCATAACGCTCAGTGCACGGATATACAATAAAGCATGAAAGCATATATAGAGTATAAAGCATGAAAACCTAGTTGTATGTCATGTTAACTGGTTTTTGTTCTGAAAACATAGCTTATGTTACTTATGAAAATCTGTATTAGTTAATGTACCAAAATAGCCAATATAGGTCATGAGGTCAACAACGTGCATGAATACTTGGAGGGGTGACCTCGTCATGCAAATTAGAGAGGATGCCTCTAATTAACTTGTAACTGGTACCTCCATAACTAGGTGAAACTGGTCATGCATGTATATGGCTAAGGTAACTAATAAACATAAGCATTTAATCTGTAACTACTGGGGAAAACAGTTGGCTGCATACGGGAAATCCCAATGAAGGAAGAGATTGTCCTTACTGAAGGACGAGAAATCCGTACCTTATGTCCAGTATAAGCTAAGGAAAATGATGAAGACTAATCCGGCTCGATGGATAACACCACATAGGAAATATGGACGTGTATGAGTTGTCTGAATTTCATGTGTTTTACTGGTTCTGTGTGTTATTAGCTTGTTATACGTATTCTGTCATGTTTTACTGTTTACTGTGTTAACTGTAGTTATTCTGATGTTCTGTTGTGTATTATTCATGTATTAGTGTATTATAATACTTGTATTGTAATACTAAGTAACTTTCTAAAAATAGCAGGTTTCCATAAATAGTAAATTTCTAAAAATAGAAAGTTTCTAAAAATAATAAGTTTCCTTAATCAGATATAAGTTGGATTATAAATAATAATTAAAGTTTAAATAGTACAATACAAGTCATGGTTATAGCTCATTAATTAAATAACTGGTTAATTAATTAAACTATATGTTATATGACTTAAATTAAAATACATGTTTTAATTAGTAAAGATACCTTCGGTTATACATGAATTAACTAAATAAATTAATTTAGCCTAAGGTTTAGTATAACATGACTTTAAAAATAGTTTCCATGAAAAACCCGATCCCGAGTCTGTGTTTCATATAAGCCGAATAAGCCATAATCAAAGTCCCACGGAGACCTTGAAGGGGTCTCGGTTGACACTAGTTAAATCTAACAAACATGTAAAACATACCCTGACTTAAAGTCGGGGTCCTTTTGGTCTTGGGTCCGAACAAACAAAACCAACTGAGCCCCCTTTGGGGTCTCGGTGGTGTCTCGGTTACACCAAACTGAACCAAAACCAACACCTACACATACCCCGACCCTTGGTCGGGGTTTCTTGCTGCGTCCGAGCCAAAACTAACCCAAGCCGAGAGTCTTGAGACTCTCGGTGGTGGTGAAGAAAACCAAGCCGAGCCCATTTGGGGTCTCGGTTGTCTCGTTCGAACCAAACCACACACCAAACCAACCCGTGACATGAAATTAATTAATCCTAGGTTTGTTCTTACATGTTCTTGATGATTAATTAATTTAAAACATGAATTATATAAGAAATTAAATAAGATGAAAAGGGTTTTGGTTATACCAACGTGTGTAGAACGAAGAGATGATCCCGGATAAATAAACAAGTAACAAAATCGTCCGGTTTCTCCTTCTTGTTTGTTGTAGCCGGCGACACCAAGAGACAAAGGGAGAGAGAACAAAATTTTGTAAACCTAAAATAATGAAGTTGTTTTTCCCCTGGTGTTTTGATAAAAGTAAGTTTTGGGCCAAAAGGCCCACTTGGCCTTCTCCCTTGTCTTGTCGCGACTATGAGGCCCACTAAGGGTAAACCCAAAGTTTTTCCGTGTTAAAATAATTGTCGTGTAACACTAGTACAAAAATGGGTTTCGGTCACACATACCGAAATTTGTGTAGTCACAAATAAGTTTTTTGTGTGACTGAATTCGCCAGTCATAAATAAACAGTCACACTAGAAGTCAGTTTGCATGACCATTTCGTATTTTGTTTATCACGCATATGAATATTTACGTGACTAGGGCAGGGCTAACAAATGCTTTTTGGATGAGTCGTTAGTCACTTAATAATTTGAGAGTGTTACCGAATCAAAGTCTGGTTCAAGTAGTAGTCACATTATACGTATACATGTGTGGCAAATATTTGTCATACACACATTTAATGTGACCAAAAATCATATATGGTCACATAGACTTATTTTACAAGTGAAAAATTGATAAACAAGGTTGTCACACACATTATTTTAATGTGACTAGTATATTTTGTTAAATGTTAACCACACATGAATATTGTGTGTGTGGCAAATTGAAAGTAGGTATTGAAACATTTGTCACTATATTAATTTTAATGTGACAAATATTTTACAATTACTTGAAGACTATGATCAAATATAATACATGATCATATTAAATTCTTAAACAATTATGTGACTATATGATTGCCAATAGTCACAACATTTGAGAAATGTGTATCTAAATTATACTTATGGTCACATTATAATGGGATTAACTATGAACAACACATTGAAAACGTCACACAGTAAAATATTCATGTGACAAATGTTTATAACCAAATGTAATCTCTATTTTCACTAATATTAATATTAGTCACATATTTATAACCAAATATGTTCATGTGGCAAACTGGTTAAGTGTGTTAGTGTTTGAATGGAAGGTCTAGGGTTCGAGTCCCAGACCTTGTTTTTTGTTATTTTTTTAAAACACAATAAACCCTAAAAACACATAAAACACACACTTTTTACACGCCTAACAATGAGAATGCTCATTCTTGGAACTTCGCAAAAATTAATTACATGCATGAATATGCATTAGATGTTTATGTAGGCTGCTGACCCTTTGTATTCCATCCTTGGTTATATAAACAAGGATTAAGTAATGAAATTAATCATAACAAAAACACAACAAACACTTAATTATCAGCATTTTAAGAATCAAAAAATGGCTTCTTCATAAAAAAGAACATTTTCTACTGCTTTGAAGATACGAGTGCAGTTCCTAACAAGTATGTATCATTATTTATTTTAACGTTGTATCTTTGTTATCATTTAGTACTAATAATCTTTTATGTTCTTTTTAGGAAACCTTGTGTGGTGCCCAAAGTAAAAGCAACAATGGAAGCTGGAAGACGAAGAGAATGCCCGACTTGAACAACAATGCCGGAGGGAGAAAGCTGCTTCCTTAAGAAGGAGCCAACAGGAGCAAGAACAACGTGAGAGGGAGGAAGCTGCTTCCTTTAGAAGGAGGCAAGAGGAACAACGACAGAGGGAGGAAGCGTATAGGAGGCAACTGGAGGAAGAAGGTCAAATCATTGATGATGATGTTTATTCTTCTGAGCATGAAATTGAAGAAGACGAAGACGAGTTCAAAGAGGCTTTAGATTACGATTAACTTCATTTGGCTTTTGATCCTGAGAAATCTCCAATGTTTGATTAGTTAGAGAAACAAAATGTTTGTTTTATTAAAAACCTGTAATCCTTTAGTATTATTGAATTGAATTTATGTTTGATCAGTTTTCACCTTGTGTTATTTTTATTTTACTTCAGTCATTTCAAACTTTTCATTTTCGGTTTAGTTAATAATTAAGCACATTGTTTGAACAAATTAGTTGTTTATGTGAAATTAGACACGAATTGGAATAAATACTTGGGAGGACTAGTGAAAATATATTAAAAAGATAAAAAAATCTTAACTTGTGTTTGACTAGATAATGATTAAAAACAAAATAAGCTGAAACAAGCAGCTTTTCAAGGAAATACTCAATATTAGCTTAGTTCTGAGTGAAGAATGGCCTAGCAGTATTGTTACAAACATATGCTCAGAACTTCTGAAGAATAAGGCAATAGACTAACAACTTTATATCCAATTGGAAAATAATTGCAGATGTAATAGCAAAAACTTAAAAGCACTTAAAGTTAAGCTAAGTCGAAAACATAAATTGCTAAAAGCTTAATTAGTTTTGGCGGGAGAATTAGGGAAAAAAATTGGGTTATAAGATCCACCGAAGTGGAAAGCCTTAACCGGATGTGTAACAGGTAACTTTGACACAAAAATCTTGGTTATATGTGTTATGCATCTAGGATTATACAACTCACAACATGAATAAATAAAATACAAGATGAACCATGTTTAAATTCATGAAATACAAGTCTAATTTCATAATATTGATGATAATATTGCAGGTTCATACAAAATGTGAATGACAACATATTTGCATTCCAAAAAATAATGGATACACCCATCCATGCAGATTAGTGTTTAAAATTGTTTACATAAACTATACCTACACTTAACCGAAATAGTCTAAAGAAGATTCATCAGAAACATCCATAAAATAGAGATAAAAAGTTCTTCTATAGCCTACCCCCTACAGGTTCCTCCATAGCCTACCCCCTCTTCCTTTTTCCTAGCTTTGTTTCAAATTCTTTCAATTTTTTTGGACAAGGCAGAAAACATACTGCATTTCTGATAGGTGGGGGCCTTTCTGTTGTAGAAAATGGAGACCGAGAAGATGACTCTACTTTTGGTGTACATCCCCTGCTAACCCTTGGACTAAGTATCTGTTTGGAGGATCCACTCGCCTTGCCTGCAGTCTGACTGGATGAGCCAATAACTTTGCCTTTCTTCTTGGACGGTGAATTAGTCTCTCCCCAAGTATCGTCCGAACTACAATCATCTGCAGAGGTGCTGGAATACTTGGAAGGTTCATCCTGGTAATCATGAAATGGGTGCTGGAAGTCTTTAGTGTTTACATGTTCAAAGCTTTCATCTAATGACAACAGATCTTCCTTAGAGATTTCAAAGCTTTCATCTGATGATAGCGTATCTTCTTTAGAGCTTTCAGAGGAATCAATGATGATAACATCTGTAAATTACAAGACAAATTTTAATAAATCAGATACTAACAGCCACCCAGATACTCAAAACAATAAAACATTCATATATAAACTTATTATAGGTTAAAAGTTAATATACTAACCTCCCTGCAACAGTCTCTGTTTGAAATGTTGGAATTCCCTTTCAAGCTTTTTCACCCTATCATGTAGGTTAGAAAGAGAGCAGCTGTGGTATCAGTTTCCATTAAACTGTTTCCTTTTTCTTTGTTTTTCAAGTCACCTCCTGTATCTACATACCATAATACCGCATAAGTTAACTACAAATACATAATCACATGTCTGCTATAAAGTTTAACAGCTACACATAAACGACATCTTAAGCCCGTTTGCTATTCGAGGTAGATATCTCCACGATTCCTCTATCTCGTGAACATGTTCATCTTCGTGCCTGATAGGTGTGTAAACACCCATCCTTTTTACCACTTAATTACAATAATAACCGGACCAAAATGTGTATTTTATGTCTTTTATGTCGGAATTATGCGTGGTTTGTGTTTTTGTTGTGATTTAGGACGAAATTGTGAAAAGTGGAGAAAACACGGCATTTACAGGCTTTTATTGAACAAAAAGATGAAAGATGAAGTCGAAAAGTCAAGAGTGGAAAAAGAACGGAAGTCCAAGACTAATTCTGAAGATTTATCGAAGAAAAAGTCAAAAGACGGAAGTTTATCAAAAGCCGAAAAACTCAAGTCTAATTTATTGAAGAATTAAAAGACGAGTTCAAAGAAATCCCGAGCCAAAAGTCATTAAAGTCCAAGATTAAAGAATATTTACAGGCTTAAGGACTAATGCTGCAATTAACAAAGAGATTAAGAAGGAAGGGCCTAATGATGCAATTAAGAGAAAATGAAGGAAGGGAGGAAGCTTCCTAATCCTCCCTTATATATAATCATTAGCATTTTATTTTTACACTTGTTAACTAATTTGACAAATTAGTTCTCCACATTAGTTTATGCACCTTTAATTACTTGTCATTTTAAATAATTGTTTTGCACTTTAATTTCTTTAAATTCCAAGTAAGTCTTTTAATTTTGTTCTTTAATCTTTAAGCTTTTAATCTTCTTGTTCATCTTCTTTTTATAAATCTTTGTTTGTGTTGATTTAAAGTTTTCAATCTTAATCTTTTTCATCTTCTTTTTATTTAAAGTTTGAATCTTTTTAAATTTTCGTGTTATGTTTTCAAAGTTTTCATACGTTTTATCTTTGTTCTAGTGTTTTTATTTAGCTTATTGGTTTTTTACTTTGCTTATTGTCTTCCAAAAGTTACGATTTTTGAGCTTATTTTCGTACTTTTTGTGTTTTCCTAGTTTTTAGGAAATCTGATTCGATTTAGGAACTTTTTCATTAATTGCGAAATCTTGTACTTTCTCCCCATTGCGAAATCTTCTTCATGATTTGATTTAGGAACTTTTTCTGCTATTGCGAATTCTTCTTCCTGATTCGATTTAGGAACTTTTTCTGCTATTGCGAAATCTTCTTCTTGATTCGATTTAGGTACTTTTTCTGCTATTGCGAAGTCTTCTTCCTGATTCGATTTAGGAACTTTTTCTGCTATTGCGAAATCTTCTTCCTGATTCGATTTAGGAACTTTTTCTGCTATTACGAAATCTTGCCTTTTTCTGCTATTGCGAAATCTTCTTCCTGATTCGGTTTAGGAACTTTTTCTAGCAATTGCGAAATCTTTGATTTCACAATTGCGGAATTGTTCATTTCAATTGCGAAATCTTTTGTTTTTTTTACAATTGCGAATTTATTTCTTTTTATTTTGCGAATTTAATTCAATTTTTATTTAATTGCGAATTTTATTAGTTTTAGTTTAAATTTAATTTTCAAATTTATTTTTCCCGCCATTTTCCTTAGCCGCACTTTAAGTTTATTAGCCTTAGATTTATTTTAGCCTTGCCTTAGTTTTAAGTTTTAGTTGCGTTTTAAGTTTCCCTTAGATAGCTTTAAGTTTGCGTTATTTACGTTTAGTGCCTTTTAATTCTCGTCACGCTTTTAAATTCTTGTCATTTACTTTAAATTAGAGTTAGATTTACTTTATTAACGTCATTTTACTTTAAAGTTTTGCACATTTTAATATACTACAACGACACAACTATTTGTTTCACCAAAGAACGACTGAGTCGCATAGTTAAACAAGATCAATTCGATTAGACACACGACACATAATCTTTTTAATTAGGTAAAAACCTAGTTATCAAATGGCGCCGCTGCCGGCTCTTTTCGTAAAGATTAACGGTTTTCTGTGAGAGACGCGTTGCTTTTTGGGATCCGTTCACTTGTGAGCGTTATTTTCTTGCTTAAAAAATTCAAAAAATCCAAAAAAATTAAAATTGATAAAAATCCATAAAAATTAAAAATTTCAAAAATCCAAAAAGATTTTATCTTTATTGTGTATATATATTGTCTTTGCGTTTGGTATTGTTTTCTTTTGCCTTTTCAGGTGTATGCGTACTAGATCTTCTAATTATCAAGAGCCCGAGACTCAAGAAGATTTAAGTATGTTAGGTGTTAACAATAACAATAATCCACCGCACCTCAACAATAACAACAATGTTCTTCCACAGCCCGATCTTCGGACAATGGAAGAGCTTTGTCAACCTACCATGTTTGGACGAGGAGGACCGATTGCGCCGATGCAAATCACGGCTCCGGGGTTTTCGTTAAAGCACCACATGATTCAGCAAGTGCAAACAAATCCTTTTAGAGGAATGCCTGATGATGATGCCAACAAACACCTCGACAAGTTCATTTCAATCACCCAAAGCATGAAGTGCACCGGTGCCACAATGGATGTTCTACGCCTACAACTCTTTCCACATACTTTATCACATCACGCCGAGAAATGGTTTGATCGTCTCCCGAAGAATTCCATTCATACTTGGGATGACATGACTCAACGCTTTTTGTCGCGCTACTTTCCACCATCCATGGTCACGAGCCTTCGCAATCAAATCAGCGGTTTCATGCAAGAACCCGATGAATCTCTTTTTGATGCTTGGGAACGATATAATGTCTTGATTGATCGTTGTACAAACCACAACATGCTTCCAGTCACATTAATTGATACTTTCTACAACGGTTTGACTTTTCGAGATCGTGATACGATTAATGCAGCCGCCGGTGGCACATTTATGAAAAGGAGACCCGAGGAGTGTAGAGAGCTTATTGAGAACATGACTACTCACCACATAAACTGGGATTCCTCTGCTTCTTCAAGGAACAACCCGAGAGTCAATGTTTCTTCTACTTCAGCAAACCCTGATATGACCGAACTCACACGCATGATGACTGAAATGAGCAAAAGTATCACGCTTCTCGCTTCAAACCAACAACAACAACAAGTTAAAGCGGTTGCTAATCCTTGTGAAACATGCGGTGGTCCTCACTCATACACCGATTGTCCTTCTACTCAAGGAAATCCGGAAAATGTGTATGCAGCTTATGGTAATTATTCACCGGAAAATTACCAAGCTCGACCTCAAGGGGATAGAAATATGATGAGTTACCGGTCCAACAATTACCTTTCACCCGGTTTGTCTCCTCAAAACAAAAATCCCGCCAACAACTACAATAGAAGCAACCAAATCCCATCAAGAGCTTCTAATCCTTATCACCCACCCGCCCAACAAGCCCCACCCATTAACCACGATGTTGAAGCCATCATGAGAACCCAAGGTGAGCAAATCAAGAATCTGTAGAGCCAAATTATCAATCTGAAAGGAGATATCACCAAGCAAGGGAATGAGATTAGATCCGAGCTTAGAGATAATATCCAATCCTCCTTCAGCAATCAAACCAATGATTTGAAGAATATGCTTGCTAGTTTCTTGCCCGCAGCTCAACCTTCTACTTTGAGTTCTCTACCTTCAAACACCGTCACCAATCCGCGAGCAAATGTGAGTGCTATTACTACTCGTAGTGGAATTACCATTGTTGATCCACCAATCCCACCCCCATCATCTACACCTCCTCCACCACCATTTATCCCTAATCCTCCTACACCTAGTATTAGTGCACCATTACCGTCTCCGCCTCGTCATGACGATGTACCTAGGAAGGACCCTTCAACATCTCAACCTTTACCTACTACACTTGCACCTTCACCACCCAAACCTAATATCCCTTATCCTTCACGTTTAGGCAAGACCAAAATGCTAACCAAGGATGACTCTGAAGTGTCACGCTATGTGAAGATGATCTCTGAAATGAACTTCAACATTAGCTTTCTTGAAGCACTTGTCCACATGCCCAAATTTGTTAAAGCATTTAAGGAATTGCTTAACAAGAAGGAGAAGCTGATTGAGCTCGCCAACACACGCTTAAATGAAAACTGCTCTGCAGTTATTCTTAAAGAACTTTCGGAAAAGCTTGGAGATCCCGGTCGTTTTGTGTTGCCTTGCGTGTTCAACAAAACTGAAGAATTTACTGCCCTTGCTGATCTCGAGGCTAGTATTAATCTTATGCCTTTGAGTGTTTGGAAAACACTATCATTACCCGACCTCACTCCAACAAAGATGACTCTTGAACTTGCAAATCGCACTCTCGCTTACCCCGTTGGTATAGCCGAAGACGTGTTCATCAAAGTTGGCACATTTACTTTCCCGGTCGACTTTGTCGTTGTTGATTATGAAATGGACCCTCGTATTCCTTTAATACTTGGTCGGCCATTCTTGAGAACCGGACGAGCTTTAGTGGATGTGGCCGAAGGTGAGTTAATCTTACGAGTCGGGGATGATGCACAAGTGTTCAAAATGGGGAAGCTTACAAGCAAATCCTATGGAAGAGCGTCAGTGAATATGATTAATGTGCTCGATCACTTTGTCGTTTACAACAATCCTCTATTCGAGTCTTGCGATGATAATCCACTGTTTCAAGATGATGTGGATGATTCTCTCCCTACTTTGGAAGCTTCTCCCATTTATGATTCTCCACCGGTCTTTGATGCTTATGATGATGATTCTAGCTCAGATTCGGATGATTATGATGACCTTACTTCTGAGTATCCCGATCTGCCCACATATGATGACTTTGATGAGGCCGATACTCTTTCGAGTAATTCTTCACATGATGAAGATCCTCCGCCATCACTCGATCCTACTTTGGACGATTACTCATTTGAGGAAGACTTCTCTACGTTTCTCAACGCTTACTTCCCTCATGAGAGTGATGCTCCTCCTTATGATTTTGAAGATTATCGTCTTGATCCTACTTTGGATTTGAAGAACATTCTTTCAAAGGAGAAGAAACCGGTCGACACCAATCTCCGCAGCACATATGATTTAACACCTCTTTGTCCCCCTTCTGAGTACGAGGTTGTGCTTCTTCGCGGATCTTCTTCCCATTCTGCTGAGCCTGAGTGCTATTTTCCCCTAAAGGAAAAGGTGTTCGGCCCCGGTATTGAAATCTTTAAGCCATCTCAGTATCCACCTGATGAAATAAAAGGAAAAATCTTTGGAACTTATGGAAATCTGCTTGCACCACTTCACCCTTGCTTCCACCGTGCTCCATCGCTGCTTAAGGGAACCTTGCCTACTCTTCTTTGGCTTGCCTTGTTCGCCTTAAGCTTGTGCTATTTGATGGACGAAAACTATGTCTTTGATCCTGGTGGATATGTTTCATGCTTCTTCCTATGATGATCAAGGTCAAGTCAGGCTCACGACTCGGTAATCAAAAATCAAGCTCTTCTTGGGAGGCAACCCATGCATCTATCTTTTAGCTTTCTTTATCATAAGTGTATGGGGGAGACCCGTTGGTTTGCTATTTCCTCTCCTCTCTTCTTAATCAGGGATTCGTGCTTCAAAGATCCACTCTTGATGATTCTTGACGACCCGTGATTCCGTGTTCACTTCATCCCGGTTCTATCCTAAACTCTTTTCGATTCACTATTTTATATTTTCCAATATTAAAATAGGAATCTCGTTAGCTGTCTCTTCCTTAGCGAGATTTAAACAAAGTGCACAATGTCCTAAGTGTAGGGTAGTTTACTCCCACATGCTTAAACATTGAGGACAATGTTTATGTTAAGTGTAGGGGGACTTCTATCGAAGTTAAGTGGCCTTTTCCTTGTATTTGTCCTCATTTTAACCGGAAAATCAATTTTTCGACATTTTTCAAAATTTTTGATCTATTTTGGCCTATTAGTTTTTCCCTTGTTAGAATTAATGCTTAATAAAGTGGTTTAATTTTCAAACGTTGTGAATCTTTTTACTCAACCCGAGTTTACTTATCTAAGTTTACTCTAGCTAGTATCCTTAACGTGTTTAAGTCAAGTTTTGCTAGGCTTTTATATAGGGAGCTATAAAACGCGAAAGTCTTAACTCTCACGGGTTAAGAACAAGAACTTTTCGCAAGTTCCTATAATTGATCCTAGAGAGTCGTTTATCAAGGGAACTTTAAAACGCGATTTCTAAACTTGAAAAAGTCTAAGAATTTGCAAGATCCTATAGACGACTCGAAAACCCAAAACTTTGATTTAATAGGCTAAGCATCCACGAATCTCATTCCTTGAGATTTTAAACTGTGGAGAACGAGAGATGATAGAGCCAATTATAAGTTCGGTATTCTTTCGTGAATTTATGTGAGTTAATTATAAGCCTATTCTCCCATCGCTTGTTAATAAATATATCTGCAATAAATAAGGTTGTACGATTTGAAAAGTTACTTAGCTTCTAGCCCAAGATCGTTTAAAAGTTGCTCGGTATGGATTAGAGTTCATAGCCAAGGCATAACTTATTGAAGCGGGATGCGAAGATTGGCGAGTCCGAAAAGGCCCTAACAAGGCATGAGGGCTACATTTTGTTGCTAAAGATCCAAAAGTGATGTGAAGAATCATTTATCGAAAATCAATATGAAGGATCGAGACACACGACGAAAAGCAAAAACTCCCCAAAAGTCATGGAGAAGTGTATCCGAAAAGACCCTAGCAAGGTATGAGGATAAATAGATCCAAGTCATAAAAGGAGGCGGATCGTTGTATATCAAAGTCCAAAATAAAGATTGGAGAAAAATGAAGAAGTCGTGGTCCAAGTATGAATCTCTCAAAACTTCAAGTGAAGATTTCCATTATGAAGAGAAGACCATAATTTCATGAACGTCTCTCAAGGTTTGAAGTATGAATTCGCTGCCAAATATCAGTCCGAGAAAGGTCTCAAATCGCGAAGCGAGTTATGCCAAGATATGAACTTTATGAGGTCCCGAGAAGCAGTTTTAATAGATTTTGTCCTTTAGCTAACTATTGATTAAATCGTTCACTTTATTTTTTGACTAAATAACTATCGAAATAAGTCAACAATGCATCCTCGTGATCATTCAAGACAATAATAAAATATAAGAGATACCCCTAGGAATAAGGGAGTCTAAGTGAATAATTGGCCCACATGAGTTCGTGTTAGTTTACTAACTTATAATAACAATGATCTCGTTTTTAAGCTTGGTTTGGAGAAAGTGAAAACTTGAGGATGATGACCATTCACAACATTTCCAAAACCCAAAGTATGCTTTTTGATTTCTTTACTTTTAATGTTTATAGCTTTCTATCTCTTTAATAAAGGCTAACGTGGATTGATTATGATGAAAAATGTAAAAGTGCTTTGTAACTAATGCATTGCATGAGGACATTGCAATGGTCAAGTGTAGGGGATTTGATAGGTGTGTAAACACCCATCCTTTTTACCACTTAATTACAATAATAACCGGACCAAAACGTGTACTTTATGTCTTTTATGTCGGAATTATGCGTGGTTTGTGTTTTTGTTGTGATTTAGGACGATATTGTGAAAAGTGGAGAAAACACGGCATTTACGGGCTTTTATTAAAGAAAAAGATGAAAGATGAAGTCGAAAAGTCAAGAGTGGAAAAAGAACGGAAGTCCAAGACCAATTCTCAAGATTTATCGAAGAAAAAGTCAAAAGACGGAAGTTTATCAAAAGCCGAAAAACTCAAGTCTAATTTATTGAAGAATTAAAAGATGAGTTCAAAGAAATCCCGAGCCAAAAGTCATTAAAGTCCAAGATTAAAGAAGATTTAAAGGCTTAAGGACTAATGGTGCAATTAACAAAGAGATTAAGAAGGAAGGGCCTAATGATGCAATTAAGAGAAAATGAAGGAAGGGAGGAAGCTTCCTAATCCTCCCCTATATATAGTCATTAGCATTTCATTTTTACACTTGTTAGCTAATTTGACAAATTAGTTCTCCACTTTATTTTATGCACCTTTAATTATTTGTCACTTTAAATACTTGTTTTGCACTTTAATTTCTTTAAATTCCAAGTAAGTATTTTAATTTTGTTCTTTAATCTTTAAGCTTTTAATCTTCTTGTTCATCTCCTTTTTATAAATCTTTGTTTGTGTTGATTTAAAGTTTTCAATCTTAATCTTTTTCATCTTCTTTTTATTTAATGTTTGAATCTTTTTAAATTTTCGTGTTATGTTTTCAAAGTTTTCATACGTTTTATCTTTGTTCTAGTGTTTTTATTTAGCTTATTGGTGTTTTACTTTGCTTATTGTCTTCCAAAAGTTAAGATTTTTGAGCTTATTTTCGTACTTTTTGTGTTTTCCTAGTTTTTAGGAAATCTGATTCGATTTAGGAACTTTTTCATTAATTGCGAAATCTTGTACTTTCTCCCCATTGCGAAATCTTTTTCCTGATTCGATTTAGGAACTTTTTCTGCTATTGCGAATTCTTCTTCCTGATTCGATTTAGGAACTTTTTCTGCTATTGCGAAATCTTCTTCCTGATTCGATTTAGGAACTTTTTCTGCTATTGCGAAATCTTCTTCCTGATTCGATTTAGGAACGTTTTCTGCTATTGCGAAATCTTCTTCCTGATTCGATTTAGGAACTTTTTCTGCTATTGCGAAATCTTGCCTTTTTCTGCTATTGCGAAATCTTCTTCCTGATTCGATTTAGGAACTTTTTCTAGCAATTGCGAAATCTTTGATTTCACAATTGCGGAATTGTTCATTTCAATTGCGAAATCTTTTGTTTTTTTTTTACAATTGCGAATTTATTTCTTTTTATTTTGCGAATTTAATTCAGTTTTTATTTATGGTGTGTTTTTCTTAGCTTATATAATGGGCTTATATAAGCCATTTTTTGCTTATATAAGCCTATGTTTAATAAACTTATAAGCCCATGGCTTATATAAACTTAAGTTAACATGAGGGTAAAATGGTAAATATGTTATATAAGCCCAAACCTTCCTAAAAAACCCACATTTTTAAGGCTTATCATAACACCCATATATAAGTTTATAAGCCCACTAATATAAGCTTAGCCAAACACTTGGTTTGAGCTTATAAGCCCATTATATAAGCTAAACCAAACACCCCCTTATCTCCTGTATCTACATCATCATATAACCAACAGAATACTTGAACCATTTATCATTTTCACTACTCCTAAAATATTACATAGTAAACACTAACTAATGATCCATCTAACGCCTTTCTGACAAACATATAAACATAAAATTTCACAAAATTGACCTTTAATATGTGCCTTCGTAGCTTCATCAACCTTCATAGCTTCATCAACCTTCATAGCTTCATCAACCTTCGTAGCCTCATCTGCCTTGTCATCTATATAAAAAATATTAAAAAAGAATCAATTATTGGTATTTTCGTAACATGCAACATCATCAAAACCAAGACAAATCATCAAAACTTCAATAATACTGTTGCGAAGTAAAAACCCTAACCTTGTTTTGATTTTCCTTTAGTCCGTTTTTTAAATCTAACTGCATCAAGTCTTCAACAATAGTGTCAGTAATCGGATCAGGATATCTCCAGTTGGTTCCATACTTTTCTATCACATAATCCATCATCTCAGGAGTGATCTTAAAATCAATATCCAACTGGTCACTTAGGTTTGATTTATCTGGGTTTGAAGATTTGTTACTGTTTGTGTCTGGGTGGGTGGGTGGTTGATTCATTATTTGACCTTCGGATATTTAATATGTGTGTGTGTGTGTGAGTGAGTTATTAGTGGACGAGATACCGGTGCAATATATCAAGTTGCATGCAAATTAAACGATTCACTTTTTAGACACGTTAGTAGAAGTCTAGTTTAGTAGTATAACATTATTAATTTTTCATGATTTTAATAATTGAACTTTACCTTACATGATAATTGGATAATTAAATTAAAGCATGTTATTAATTTAATTAAACCTTGGTTAAAAATTAATATAACATAATTAAGCTATGTTTCTTAATTAATTAAATGTAACATGAATAATTATATTAATAATTATTTTAACCTAAAGTTTATTTAAATAAAATGGCCATGTTTAATTATCATGATAATTATATTAATAATTATAACATAAATCTTGTTTATTAATTATATAATATAAGTCGGGTGATTAAACGGTTTTATGACTTATTTCAACAAGCTCATGTATGAATGTAACATAAACGATGATTAATTTGTTATCTGATAGATTTTACAACATTAAAGTTTTTAAAAAATATGAAATGTCAAACCCATCTATCTCGAATGATGGTAACCCTAAATCATAAACCTTAACCAATTAAACCATAAACATAAATTAAACCAAAAACCAATAATAAAACCTAAATCGCAAACCTTAAACCATTTAACCGTAAACCATAAACCATTAAACCATAAACCTTAATTAAACCATAAATCATAATCATGCATACCATAAACCATAAACCATAAACCCTAAACCATAAACCCTAAACCCTAAACCGCAAACCCTATGCCCTAAACCTTAACCCAAAAAAATCCTAAACACTAAATCATAAACCTTAAACCATTTAACCTTAAATTATAAACATTATCCCATTAATTAACCCTTAAACCACAAACCATAAACCTTAAAACCTAAACCCTAAACCCTGAACCCTAAACCAATGAACCCTAAACACTAGATCATAAATATTAAAACATTTATTAACCTTATACTATAAACATTAAACCATTAAACCACAAACCCTATCTAAGTAAACCATTAATCCTAAACATTAAACCCTAAACCCTAAACCGCAAACCCTAAGCCATAAACCTTAACCCCAAAAAATCCTAAACACTAAATCATAAACCTTAAACCATTTAACCTTAAACTATAAACATTTAACCATTAATTAACCCTTAAACCACAAACCATAAACCTTAAACCTTAAACCCTAAACCCTAAACCTTGAACCCTAAAACCAATGAACCCTAAACACTAGATTATAAATATTAAACCATTTAACCTTATACTATAAACATTAAACCATTAAACCACAAACCCTATCTAAGTAAACCATTAATCCTAAACCTTAAACCCTAAACCCTAAACCGCAAACCCTAAGCTCTAAACCTTAACCCTAAAAAATCTTAAACACTAAATCATAAACCTTAAACCATTTAACCTTAAATTATAAACATTATACCATTAATTAACCTTTAAAGTACAAACCATAAACCTTAAACCCTAAACCTTGAACCCTAAACCAATGAAACCTAAACACAAGATCATAAATATTAAACCATTTAACCTTATACTATAAACATTAAACCATTAAACCACAAACCCTATCTAAGTAAACCATTATCCTAAACCTTAAACCCCAAACCCTAAACCACAAACCCTAAGCCCTAAACCTTAACCCCCAAAAACCCTAAATACTAAATCATAAACCTTAAACCATTTAACCATAAACTATAAACATTAAACCATTAATTAACCCTTAAACCACAAACCATAAACCTTAAACCCTAAAACCTAAACCCTAAACCCTAAACCAGTGAACCATATACACTAAATCATAAACTCAACCATAAACCATAAACCATAAACCATAAACCGTAACCCAATACCAAAGTAGAATGTCCTCACCCTAACCTTATTAAACCGTCCATTAAAAATCGACCTTATTCATAATAAATTGCTTGAGATGATTATTCAAGGTGATTGATATAAACCCCAACTAAATCTCACATACTGTTAAAAAACAAAAGATATTTATCTCGCGGTTGTCAAGCATTATTATAACCTAATATATTTAAGTTATTTAACTATAATTTTAATTATGTTTAAAATTAAAGTAATGTTTTAATTTTTTGTTTTTAATAAAAATAAAACGTATATGCTTTTTTATTTACATATTAACTTTTAAAAATTAAATTTATTATTAACTTTTAAAAATATTTAAGTTATTTAACTATTAATATATTTAAGTTATTTAATTATTTATTTGTTATTAACTTTTAAAAATTAAAGGTTAATTATACTTTTATTATTAAGTAAATTTAATATTTACATTTTCATTAAACACACATAATATCCGGTAACCATCTTGTAACCACCACCATTTTCGACCATTTTCACAATCACACAGGAAGAACGAACCCTAAATTAACCACCCAATAACCGATCAAAAAAATCAAACCTCATAAACAATAGTCACCAATCTACAGAATCATTAACAACATGAAACATCAGGAAAGAGGTAATGCAAAAATCAGTATTGTTTAATTTAATATTAGGGTTCATACGAATAGTATAAGTTTGTTACTAATTATAGAGTTTAAACTTACTTTTAATGCATGTATGTGGACCTATGTCATATTTAATTAACGTGATTCAATTTATAGGATTAACCCTTCTTAATGTATTTATATGGTCTATGTTTCAATCTAGGATATGGGTTTTGTTAATGTGTCTGGATATGGTCCTATGGTATGTTATAGTTTAAGGATATGGTCCCCTGTACAAACATATGAATAACCAAAGCCAAATGTTATTTGGGCATCAAGAACCATGATACACATTCTGCCAAACACTCCCTTCATCGACATATAACTAACATTAATATGTACATGTTTGCAGAAGTAATTCATATAGAATCCGACACTTCATCATCTAATTCTAAAAGTGCTAAATTTCACCCACCCCTAGCAATACAAGTCCTATTCGTCGTTTGCCAAGAAGTTCTTCCAGTATTCCCTGTTTTCGTCCTCCACTGTTTCAAACTCCTATTGTGGGCATACATAATGTCACAAGTTCTTCATCTGTTCGTCCTTCTTTGTTTCAAACTCATAATGCAACAAGTTCGTCCGCTCGAGTTCGTCCTCCCTCTGTTCGTCTTGCCTTGCTTCAAACTCAAATTTTAGGTGTACCTAATGCCACAACATCTTCAAAAAAAGTTCGACCTCCCTGTTTGGAAACTCCTATTATATTCAAACCTACTGCAGAGGATGAATCAGATTCATCTGATGAGGAAGAAGACACTAATGATGCCGAGGTAGATTCTAGTGATGAGGAGGAAGATACAAGTGATGAGGAGAAAGACACCAGTGATGAGGATTATGAGTTAGAACTCAAGAAGAATAACAATTCTAAAGGTAAATCTGTTTAAACTAAAAGTCTATGGTTTAATGTACAGCATTGTGAACTTTTAATATATTCAACTTAATGCTATGTCAGGTTCAAAGTCAAAGCCGACTGCTTACTCGAAAGGATACAAGAAAATTTCAAATAAGGTATAGTTAAGTTGTTATGTGTTTATGCATAAAGCTGTATTCGTTTATACCATCGATTAATTGTTTTAAACACATGATGTGGTCAAATATCTGGAGGAATGGGAAAACATAGATTGGATTAGGAAGAGCCCTTTCTTTGACTCTAGTGATGAAGAATTAGTTGCTCAAGATGATGCTACAAGACGAAAGCACACTCCCAGATCAAACCACACTCACGAAGCTCAATCTTCTCAAGCTAAAGCTCCAAGACCAAATGTCGTTGTTGGCCTAGCCAATAAAAAAACTTGGAAAGAAATTGCTGAGAAGGGTCGGTCAAGGAATGCTGCAGAGGGGAGCAACAACAAAGGCAAAAGTAAGGTTGGATGATGTCAGTTCTCCCTGTTTAATATGAACAATTTTTTTGAGTTTTGTTGGTCTGGTATTGCTAGGCACCTGTTGTATTATCAAACTACAGGTTGCAACAATTTAATAGATTTGTATGCATTACTAGCATTATGAAACAATTATCAATTATCCGTAATCAACAATATGGTTTGTTAACTAGTTAATCTAAGTATTTTAAGTTCATGTACAATTCAATATCTGTACTCAAGCAATTATCAGTTATCTATCAAAGGTTTTTGATTGAATGTTAAAATGTGTAAAATAGTATAAAATTCTGTTCAAAATTTATTTTTACCAAGAAACTAAAAGGGAAAGTTTACACAGTTTGAATGTTTACTTTGGAGGCAAATTGGAGTTCAAAATATTTGGTTGTTTAATTTTTGTATTTGGAGCCAAATTTTTCACGAAATTTTTGAATGTCCATGCTAAGTTAATTCATATGCAGTTACCATAATATTCTAATTCAATCTCCATCTCAAATCTTGATTTTTCTCCAAAATCACAAAATATACCATAATTTTCTAACTCTATCTCCATCTTAATTACTACCATCACTAGTTTCATACCATTTCCACTTATTGTTCTTGTACACATCGATTTGTGGTCAATAATCATGAACACTGAAAACGATGATCAAGATTATATTGTTAATGATGATGATTATTTGGTTAATAATCATGATGTAAATCATGATAATCAAGGAGATTATGAATCAGAGGATTATGGTGATTAATCAGACGAGGATGGAGACATCAGTAAACAAAAGGTTGTTAATAAGAGGGGTATAACTAGGTTATCCAAGTTTCGGATAAAATATGGAAAACCAGGTGTCATGAAGATAAATGTAAACTTTGATGCACTGAATAGAATATCAGGGCCAAACAGATCATTGTTTATCAGTTTTTTAGGAGACACGGTTCAGGAGCAGATAGGATTGAAGATTCTATCGTGGAAAGATGTGAAGGCGGAAGCAAGAGAAAAACTTTGGACTAAAACCACGGTACGCATATAAAATTGTTTACCCAACTATTAGTCTTATTCCTACATTTACTTTAACATTATGTTAATATCTGCAACAATACTTTGCATTGGATGTGTCCTACAAAAAGTTGGTAATGAATAAGCTAGGTGAACTGCTAAGAAATTTCAGAAGTAAATTGGCAGCGAAGCACATAGTTCCCAACCTAGATAAACCTGAAAAACTAAATGTAGTTCCAAAGAATTACAGAGCAATCATCAATGCCGAACACTGGGTTGCTTTTGTAAAGCACACGGCGACAGAAGAATTTAAGGTTGTTAATTTATATTTCGGTTTACATTTATAAACACCGTATGTATGTATTGTTTAGAAACTCCGTATGACAAACACAGTCTGTTACGTACTAGCAACTTCTCATCTAGTAATCTCTTTTGTTAGGTGAAATCAGCTGCTAATAAATTGGCGCGTTCCAAGTCTCTTTATCAGCATACAATGGGACGTGGTGGTTATGTATATATAAAAGAGAAAATGGTAAGGTTATATTGGTGTAATATCTTAACACTGTTGTCCATGTTGGTTTAAGTTTACATCTGTATGTATTTGATGTTTGGAAGATCATAAGAAAAGAAATTACACCAGATCAAGAACCCCCTCGTGGTGTATTGTGGTTTAATGGAAGGGTTAGACAAGAAGGAAAAGAGATAGATGATGAAAGAATCAAAGTTGGCACTAAGATTGTAAGTGTTATTGCAAAATTTTTTATATAATGTTTATATTCGTAAAATAAATTATTTACCATTTTTTGTGAGCAGCTGGAAGCAGAGGAACAGATCAGAGATGGAACCTTGACGGTTGATAGTGGCTCAGATTCATTATCACATGTATTAGGAAAGGAAAAGGGAGGGTGTGCACGAGGAGTGGGAGACAGAGTTACGTCCAGGAAGTTCTTTGATCTACCTAGAAGGAAACAAGGAACTGATGTAAGGATTGCGTTGCTTGAAAATGAACTTGAGAAGGAGAGACAGGCGCGTAAAGAAAAAGAGGATACAGTCACTGAATTAACCACCAAGATGTCACAAACACAGGAAACTATTGAAAAAATGTGGAAAGTTATGTCTTCACAAGGGGTTAATATAGCCGAGTTAATGCTAAGTCAGTCAAATGTAAGACTAGTTTTCTAATTTTGATTTGATGATTTTCAGTTTGTAATACCATTAACAATTAACATACTTATATATTGTAGGTATTACAACTAGAACATAATGCATTAATCAAAATACCTAGTGAAGAGCAAAGGACGTCGATCAGTGGTGGTGGACTTCAGAAGGGTGTGTTATTTCCAATGTCTAAGACAACTACAACTTCGAACAAGGATTTGGACAATGCAACTGCAGCTGCAACTACAATTGCGAAGAAGGTAAGTTATAAAAAACCATGTTTGGTTTCTAAATTATACTATACATGACTTATTTACTGTGTTATGTATATATGCAGGTATCTACTAGAACTAGGTTAGCAAAAAATAAGACAACATCCTTGGAAAAGAAGTCTCCACTTCAAAATTCCCAATCTCAAGAAGATATTTATCTAGCTTCCGGATCACAACAAAATCTGTCTCCCTCGCCACAACAAGACGTACCTATTGCATCATTACGAAAGAAGCGTACACCTTCTAAATCAAAAGTAAATCAGTCTCCACAATCACTACCAGATGTAAGTATTTCATCATTTTTCATATAATTACTTGTTGAATTTATTTGTCATTAACGCATGTAAACATTTTTTCTTCAGACATTTAAGTGCAAACTGTGGAACATATCTAGGAGAATAATCATTGGTAACGGTAGGGTATACAAGTCTAAGGATGGAGACAATGTAATGATTCATAACCAATCACTACCAAAAAATTGCTACAAAGTTTCAGTTGATGAATCCTTAGTGGATGAAGCAATCATACCTGATGCCGGAAATAATGGTTTAAAAACTATTAAGGATGTAAAAGGTAGTTTCGTGGCATGGCCAAAGGAAAAGGTTATTTTTTTGGAAGAGGTACATACACTTGATTTATCATCCTACATATACATAGCTTTTCATATTTAGTTCAATGTTTAATACACGGCTTTTGTTTCCATACAGGAAACAACACCACCAAATACCATGAAAGTTGTTGTTGAAAGTGCACCAAAGATAGGATCTAAGCGCTCGATGAATGTTCCAGTAGGAATTACATATACGACTATTAACCAAGAAATTTTCGAAATTCAGTCGGCGTTGTCGGTGCCGACCATTCCCTGATTGCCTCGACTTTGGCAGGATCCACGCGAACTCCTTTGCTATCAATTACGTGCCCAAGGAATTGTACAGATTCTAACCAAAACTCACACTTTGAGAATTTCGCATACAGCTTCTCTTTCTTCAGCAGATCCAATATCTTCCTTAGGTGCTTCTCGTGCTCTTCCTTGCTCTTGGAGTAAATAAGAATATCATCGATGAATACAATGACAAACTTATCTAGATACGGCTTGCATACTCGATTCATAAGGTACATGAATACTGCAGGCGCATTTGTTAGCTCAAAAGGCATCACTCGGAATTCAAAGTGTCCATATCGCGTACGAAAGGCAGTTATAGGGATATCCTCCTCTCTCACACGCAGTTGATGATACCCTGATCTCAAGTCGATCTTTGAGTACACACAGGAACCTTGCAATTGATCAAACAAATCGTCAATCCTCGGTAATGGATACCGATTCTTAACCGTCAACTTGTTGAGCTCTCTATAGTCGATACACATCCAAAACGACCCATCTTTCTTCTTTACAAACAACACTGGCGCTCCCAATAGTGATGAGCTCGGTCGAATAAATCCTTTATCCATCAATTCTTTCAATTGATCCGATAACTCCTTCAACTCTGATGGTGCTAATCGATAGGGTGCACGGGCAACTGGTGCAGCTCCCGACATCAAATCGATTCGAAATTCGACTTCACGGGTGGGCGGTAAACCCGGCAACTCATCAGGAAAAACTTTCGGATATTCTCGAATTACAGGTACCTCCTCTAACTTTGCCTCTAAGTCACCATCACTAGAAACTTGTGCCAGAAGCACATCACATCCATCTTCTACATATCTCATCATTTTCAAGCAAGATATCACTTTCAAACGAGAGGTGCATTCATCTCCCTTCACAGTCAAAACCCTATTCCTCAACGGGATTTGAACTAATCTTTCTCCACAAATGATCACGGCACTATGCGCCATTAGCCAATCCATTCCAACGATCACATCGAACGATCCTAGCTCTATGGGCATTAAGTCGATATCAAAAGCGTAATTCCCTAACTTCAAGGTACACCCTTTTAGTATAGAATTTGTACTAACGATCTTCCCATCGGCTAATTCCACGTTATAATTAGTCGTTAGCATTATCGGTTCTCTATTGATATGACGACTAAATTTTACATCTACGAAGCTCTTGTCGGAACCAGAATCAAACAATATACTAGCATAACAAGCGTCTAGTAGAAACGTACCGGTAACCACGTTAGGGCCTTGCGGTTTATCAGCAGTCCCTACTCGATACACAACGGCAGCATTATTTCCTCCTTGCCTATTTCCATCCTTCGGGCAGTTCCCCTGCTTATGCCCTCTTTCTCTACACCCAAAGCAAACCATCACCTTCGTGGCATTTGCCCCAGTAGCCACCCCTTTAGCTCGGAAATCTGCAATTCTATGACCCGCTTTTCCGCACTTGCCACACGTAGGTGGGCAATTCCCTATATGGTAAAAATTACATCGACCACAATGGGGATTCACCTTAGCTCCTCTAGGGTTAGTGACAGCCCTCATCCCATCATTTCTTCTCTGGTTGAACTGCTGGTTGCGGTTCTGACCTTGGTTGTTACGGTTTCCTCCACGATTTTGACCTTGGGATTGATTACCCTGAGCTGCCTCCCACTTTCTCTTGTTCCCTTCGGCAATGAAGTCCTTCTTATCTTGCAGTTTGACATCCATTAGCGCGTGAGCCATTTGGACTGCTTCATCGAATGACCCAGGCTTAGAAGAAGTTGTCTCCCCCTTGATATTGCTTGACAAACCCTTGATGTACTGCTTCATTTTCTTGTGATCATCAGCAAAGGCATCGGGACACAAAAGGCTCAATTCATTAAACCTCCTTGTATATGCGGTAATGTCATTGTTCCTCAAAGACAAATGCCTTAACTCATATTCTAGTTGACCCAGCTCCTCTTCGGGACAAAACTTTTTGGTCAAGAGAGCCTTGGTAGCGGTCCAAGTCCTCGCATTTGCTACTGCTAATCCGACAGCGGCTACTTGATTATTCCACCAACTTAAGGAGTCATCAAGAAAAGTGGCAGCTGCAAACTTGACTTTATTTTCCTCTGAACATCCGCTAATCTCAAAAGTGCTTTCGATCTTCTCCAACCACCTTCGGAGTTCTAGGGCTCCACCAGTACCACGAAACTACGTGGGACCGCATTTCATAAAACCAACATAAGTACACTCCCTCGGGGCTTGCTGTCTTCTTGCATTTCCACCTTGATCTGGGTTTCGGTTTGCACGATCCGCTTCGAGTACATTTGCAATTGCTTCTTGAATCATTGTGTTCACACGGTTAGCTGTTAGCTTTGGAGGCATGGTGAATTCTCAAGTACACCTCTCTGCAAAGACACGGAAAATAGAAAACAAAGTAAGTATACACATCAAGATTAAGATGAATTTCTCTTTCAAGACATAATATAAGTACAACAACACATCACTACAAGGTTACTAATATTCATCAATTCACATCACAAAAGAGCAAATTAAAGACATATCATAGATTATGAAAGGTAAACATGGATTGCATTGATAAATCAACCAAAATTTGTGACAAGTAATGCCACTACAACCATACACCATCAAACTTAAGTCATCAAGTTTTCATCACAATACCATCATACAGGAGTCTAAAATAGTTCGATTACAACGATCAAAGATAAAATAAAATACAAGCAACTAGTCACGTGGTGATCCACACGACCTCTTGGATGGTGGTTCTTCTTCATCCTCCTCGGGCTCTTCATCACTGTCTTCTTCGTCCTCGCCCATCTTCCTCTTTCCCTTATCATTCGGCCCACACTCAGTTACCTTCTTCGTCCCAGAAGTAGATCCACACTCCACTGCTACCTGATTCCCTAAAGTGATACACACACCCCTGGCGGGTGGCTGGACCATAAAATCATTAGCCTCCATCTCCGAGTCATCTATAAATCTCCAATCTTGTGGCAGGGATGCTCTAACACGATGCTCCCAACTTTGCATCCTATTCAACCTCGCCTGATCCTCCCTAACTTGCTCAAGACTAGCACTCAGGTTTGCTATCATCGATCTCAAACTATTAATATCACTCTTATTTGCCACTCCATCCAATTCAACCCTTGCAGTTCTTGCCAACAACCTCTGATGCGCCCTCTCATTCTCGTCGAACCTTTTGATTACTCTAGTTTCCACCACGTACCGCTCGTACGTCGACCTATCTATTCTTCTCAAAACAAGCGAAACGTCACGATAAGCTCTTGGTCTGGGGCAGATAAATCTTGCGATGTCCTGATGAAGAGAATTAGCGCTCGCTGCAGCGTCGGAACTTCTAGGGATACCTGGCATACCAATCAGATGAGAAATACGAGTAGGCCTAGGGAAGGTAGTACTCCTTCGATCGGGGTCCTGAGATTGCACATTGTTCGTCTCGGCTTGTCCTTCAACAGCTGTTCCAACATTTCCCCCTTCATGTCCTACGACATATTCGTCTCCATTTCCGTTAGGCGGTACCTCAGCCATTCCTGCAATAACAGATAATTTTGGAGGGTACGTAAGATTACTATTCAATATTTATAAATACATGCATGCAAATGCAATGCAAAGGTGGTACACATGCCTAAAATGCGATAATATGATGCTCATGCATATGTAATACAAGAACTACGGTATCGAGTACTCCACGTACAATTTCAACGTTTACATATAGTAGTTCAATATCTACGTAATAAATACCCACATATATTAATTCAACTCAAAGGTATACATCTATACCATCAATACTAAAATAAACCTTACCGGAGCCATGCAGGATAGTTGTGTGCTTGGACAATTTCTTATGACACCAAAAGTTATAGTTTAGGATTTTTCAAAACGACCTAGTTCTCTATAACTCATGGCTCTGATTACCAATCTCTAACACCCCCACAAATGCTATGCGCAGCAGAACTACAACATTTGGGTGCTAGGCAGTTATCATCGCACACAAGATATATCAAACGACTCAAAGAGACGTAAAAGTTTTACCATAATTTAAACATTGTTAAAAACATACATGTCTACGGTTTTCCAAACCCAAAATGATACAACACAGAGTTAGCGTTTTGGTCCCCACGAATCTCAACCCTAAAAGATACAATTTTGTTAACATGACAGAAAATTTAAAAGTGTTCAAGTTAAATATGGGTGGAAAGACAAGTAGACGCCAAGCCACACACAACTCCCATCCAATGCATGATCCATGCTATACTTCATCGGTTACCTGAAACACATGCTAAATTGGGTCAACAAATAATGTTGAGTGGAATTCATAGGTTTTATAATCTCATTTTGAACATATGTGTTATAAAAATCATTCACGATCATTCATAGAATTATCGATCAAACAATCTATTTCAAGGTTATGACAATTGTGTTTAAGCTCATGACACTAATCCGTTAACTCAATCACCCGCGTAATAATTACCGGCGTGATTAAGATGAAACCATTGCCCCTTCTAAAGGCATTAGTTGCAATTATACCTTATCTCTTATCACAAGTTATCCGTCCGCAGGGGGTACTCAACGTACTAGCCCTCGTCTCGGATAGAGTCGTCAACCCCATAGTACTATCAATTGTATAAGCGGCTATTTTTAATCAACACAAGGATTAAACAATAGTTAATAGTTCATGAATATAAGGTCTTTTGCAACTAGGTACTCAACACAATATTAAGGCAACATTCGGGTCCAACAATCATTCATGACATATGTTCATTTTAGAAAACTAGCATGCATCTCCCTCGTGGGTAAAAACAATTTAAAAACAATAGTAAGCGAGGCTACAAATTCACACCTTATGTATATAGAGTAGTCGACGATACGAATGACGATCACTGACGATGATGAGGATGCCCGGGGAATTCAACACCTAACAAACAATAACGCGTAATGAGTAAATCTCATTTATAAACTTTAAGTACTGTATAATATATACATATTAGTCAATTGTGATAATTATAAACTCTCGCCAAAACCAAACGGATAATTGTTACTAGTTTTATACTATTCATCTACGTTATTAACGTTATTACCCTTTTCACGTTTTTCGCCGATACTTACCAAAAGTATGGGCTGTTTTCTAAGACTTAAACTCTTTTATAAAATTTGGGAAAATTCTCAAAAATACCTTAAGACCTGTAGAAAACCCATTTTTAATCCCATTAAAAGTTTTCACTTTTATGACCCGTTACTCAACACATTACTAAACATACGTTTTTCGGACTGATTTTGCACATTGACCAAGTTGGACTTGTTTGACCCATTTAAAATATACCATTGACCCATTTAACACCTAAGTCTAATAATAGACTCACAAGTGCAGGTTTGAGACCAAAAATCAACCTTTAATCAACCTTTAATCAATTACCAAACTATATCTATGGTCCCCGGGATTTGACCCAAAACCAAACATAATTTCGGATTATGTAGGTTCTCATCTCCCGGTACACGTATTTTCAAAACATCATAACTTTTGACTCGTTAGGAGTCGTAAGCTCTTTCTTATACCAAATCGAAGTTAAGACGACGCTCTACAACTATATCCTAGTCTCATGACCTGTTTACAAAATCAAATTTATGAAAACAAGCCTAAAAAATCTGCCTAAATTTACCCTTCTCAAAATCAACCCAACACTCGTTTCTAAACCATTTCATCGACATCTAACCTCAACTTAATCACTCATAACCATGACTAATCATCCTAATCAGTCCTTAACACCTAAAATACCAAATCCATCCTAAAACCCATTCACTAAATCAAACATGCAATGAGGTTTACCCACTCTAAAACATCTAAAAACTTGAATTAAACATAACCCACAAGCAAAAACCAACAAACACCATGATCCACCAAACACCCCCATTCGGCCGTGGGGTGTGGGTGATCAAAACACCCCAACCAAATTGATTTTGGTTGGTTTGTTAGGTAATTATCCATCTCCTACACTCTAATTAAACATGCATGAACTCAATTAACATCAAAACAAATTTTTGAAAAACCCATTTGATTCTTGAAAATTTTTATGAATGCATGTTGGATTAAAGCAGATCAAAACACTTGAAATGATTAAACTAGATGTGGTCTAACCTTGGTTTTAATCAAAACAAGCTAGAATATTTTTTGTGGTGGTGGTATGGTGGTGTTTGGCCGTCGGCCTAAAGAGAGAAAAGAGAGAGAGTGAATTTTTTTTTTAGTGTGTGTTGTGTTGTGTGTGTGTTGTGTTTCCATTTTGTAAAATTTGGAGGGCCTTGGGTGCAATAATGGCATTCTTTTGGCCTTGAATGAAAACGACCTCAAATGTTTGCGGGAATGACTCACTAGTCGACTTGGAAAATTTTGCAGGAGTCGGGGGTCATCCCGAACACTCCAAAATACTTTTAGGACAATTTAAATGTACCAGGAAAGCAATAAAACGCACCCGACTCGACTTAACACGAACCGAAAGTAAAATCCTCGAAAAATTATAATATCGATAAAACGACAATAAACATAGAAATTTGGGTATCCATCAGGATCGTAGTCGTCATCGTTCTTCTGAAATCGTCAATCGTCAAGATTACGACCTCAAACATTGGTTTCAATCAAAACGATAAAATATATAGTAAATAAAATTTCTCAAAAATTTCAAAAATAGGCGTAATTTAGGGTAAGATAAGTGACCTCGGTTTTTGGGTATCACACTTATAAAAAATAGTCACTCTTAAACAAAACTCGTGTAACCGTAGAGTGTTTACCGTCACACATATTCACTAAAACACCAAATATTGTACCTAGTTTGTCACACATTTTCGAGTATTGGTCACTCATTTTTGATACCTAAGGTCAATAAGACGAACTTGTGACCAAAAGGTACCTACGGTCGCGGGACCTTCGGTCACAAAGCCTAAAAAAACCGTGTGTGACTGTATGCCTACGGTCACTCTTTTTCAGTGTGACGGATACCATTTTTTGTACTAGTGTAAAATATTCATGAATTTGGTGTTCGTGATCGTGTCACATTTATAATATTTATGATTGTTCGTTATTTAATGTCGTGACACGTGTATTAATATTATAAATGGAAAGTTTAAATTCTATCGTGTTTTCATAAGTTACTATTCACATGTACTGTTCATAGGATTTTTAATGCGGGTTTCACAACTCTTCCCCTCTAAAAGAACAATTCGTCCTCTAATTGGAGAAACGTAAACTGAAAGAAAACATACCCAAATCAGAATTGGAAATGAGGGTAAGAAGTCCGTATAGACTCCTCCATCTCCCAAGTGGCTTCCCGCTCAGGATGTGTGACAATCTGACATTTTCAGGTAGTAAATTATTTTCTCGTATATTATTTTGAAACTTATTTTTGTGTTGGTTTATGAAATCACAATATACGGGTTAAAATTAGGGCTTACTTGCATAATTTAACGTCCTTTACGACTAAACCGGAAACCCTAGGTTTACGTATTTACGTTTTTGAACTCCGTTTTTGATGAGACAATTTTTATCAGATTCGTTTTGTGCCGTAGATTCATAATTTATAAAAACGTTTTTCGTAAAATGACCCGAGGGCACGCAAATCGAGGAAACTAAAATCAAGGAGTACCCGTAAATTAGTGGGGATGAAACAAGTATACACTTGTCTCACCCCCACTATGGGCGGCCAAGACAAGGACACAACACTAAGTGTGGTGTCAATTTCTCATAAACTTTAAGGACGCATGTCCTTAGTGCATACCAAAACCACTTAACCTCAAAACTAGCTAACATAAACAATTTCTCACACATGCAAACCAAAAAAACTAACAATCTCTCTCTCTCTAGCTCTCCCTTGTCGTCCCATTTACACCCACAAACACCACCATTGATCAAAATTTCTACCATAAATCTTGTGTATAACTTACATAAGATGATAACCCATTGAAGACATGGTGATTTGAGGTGATCCTAACAACTAAAAAGAAGTTTTCAAAGGAGTTTAGGGCTGATTTTCTCCAGGTGTCTACATATACTTGGTGATCTTGAAGGTGGTCTTGATATTTCATAAGATTGTTTATCAAAATCCAAGTCTTGTTCTTAACCTTTGACTATATTGGTTGGTAACAAGATCATTTCTTCTATCATCTTGTTATTTTGTAAATGTACTCATGTATTTTCTTTATAAATTTATATGTATATGATGATAAATGATGATCAAAGCATTATGTGGGGATTTTGTGTTAATAGATTTGGTTAAAAAGACTAAAATCAAGAAGTAAAAATATTAAAATCTTGGTTAGATACATAGGCTGTATAAAATAGTAAGTGTCAATATGGTAAGTATCAATATGATCACTTGATTAGATGGCTTAGATTATTTAATATACAGATACATATATGATTTTTACATATGTGGAGAGTTGTCTCAATGGAATCATTAAAATGAGCAAGATATGATCAAAATACTATTGAGGTACAAATCTGTATAGTCTGTTTTGGACGAATTATTTAAAATAATTAGAAGATGATTGAGCAGTAACTATAAAAGAGTAATTTGTAGCACACATCATGTAGTTTATGTTGTTCAAATTTGAGCTTCTATCTCCTTGTAGACATCAAGTCCTCGAGGGGAAAAGATTCATTAATCTTTTGATTTGGGAGCTCCCCTTGATAAGGATCCTCGAGTCTACTAAGATGATCCGCGGCTAGGTTTTCCGCCCCCTTTTATCACGAATTTCAATTTTAAATTCTTGTAGAAGCAAAACTCAACGAAGAAGTCTTGGCTTGGAATCTTGTTTTGTTAACAAGTACTTTTACGCGGAATGGTCGGTATAGACAATGGTGGTGGAAAGGACAAGATAGGGGCGAAATTTTTCAAAAGCATACACGACAACTAAAAGCTCTTTTTCGGTAGTGGTATAATGAAATTGAGACCCCGTCATTGTCTTGCAAGCATAATGGATTGGTTGGAAGTGTTTGTTCACTCTTTGTCCCAAAACCGCTCCAATAGCAAAGTCGCTAGCATCACACATCAATTCAAAAGGTAACTCCCAATTAGGGGCAACCAAGACCGGTTCCTTAGTTAATTTATCCTTAAGAAGATTGAAAGATTCTAGACACTCTTTAGAAAAGATAAAAGGAGTATCTTTTTCCAAGAGGTGGGTCATCGGGCGAGCGATTTTAGAAAAATCTTGAATGAATCAATGATAGAAGCCCGCATGACCAAGGAAACTTCTCACACCCTTCACGGTTGAAGGTGGAGGTAATTTAGCAATTACATAAACTTTAGCACGGTCGACTTCAAGACCGGCTTTGGAGATTTTATGACCAAGAACAATGCCTTCTTTTACCATGAAATGGAATTTTTCCCAATTAAGAACAAGACGAGTGTCTTCACACCGTTTAAGCATACGTTCTAAATTGACAAGGCAAGTAGAGAAAGAATCACCATAGACCGAGAAATCATCCATAAAGACTTCCATAGTTTCTTCAACCATGTCATGAAATATAGCCATCATACACCTTTGGAAAGTCCCGGGAGCATTGCATAAGCCGAAAGGCATTCTTTTGTAAGCAAATGTTCCATAAGGACAAGTGAATGTGGTTTTCTCTTGGTCTTTAGGATCGATGGGAATTTGAAAATAACTGGAGAAACCGTCTAAGAAGCAATAGAAGTCATTACCCGCTACACGCTCGAGCATTTTATCCATGAAAGGAAGAGGAAAATGATCCTTGCGAGTGGCATCATTGAGCTTGCGATAGTCGATGCAAACTCGCCAACCCGTGACAAGTCGAGTAGGAATCACTCGTTGTTTTCATTGGGAACAACGATTATTCCGCCTTTCTTAGGCACACAATGGGCGGGACTAACCCATGGCGAAGCCGAAATAGGGTAAATCATTCCGGCATCTAGAAGTTTGATAACCTCTTTCTTGATAACGTCATGAATTTGTGGATTAACCCTTCTTTGGCTTTGGATTGCGGGTTTATAGTCATCTTCCATGAGAATTTTATGAGTACAAAAGTTCGGATCAATTCCGAGAATATCGGAAATTTTCCAAGCAATTGCTTTCTTATGATTCTTCAGCACGTCGATAAATCAAGACTTTTCATCCTCTTTCAAGTCCTTAGCAATGATGACGGGTAGCTTCTTATTGTCGTCAAGGAACACGTATTCGAGATGAGGCGGTAGATCCTTAAGCTCTAAATCCGGAGGATTTTTGATGGAAGGCGTAATCAAATTCGGATCATCGATAGTAACATCCTTAGGAGAAGGTGGAGAAATATGGTCCTAATTGAGAAGTTTCTCAATGGTACGAATGTCTTCTTCCCAATCTGTGGGAGAATCGTCATATTGTAAGTCCACATCCCCTAAAGTTGCTTCAAATTCTTTCAAAAGGAAATAACTTTCTCCAAATGGAGTTAGTACGGGAGCAATAGAGGCAACGGTCTCAACAATGGGTAGAGAAGAAGAATCACTTTTACAAGCGTCTTTGAAATGCTCTTCACAAGCCTCATCAAGTACGTCAATGAAATTAACGTTCTCGTTTTCATAAGGTTGCTTAGAAAGATTACCCATGTTGAAGACGATTTTATCGTCACCAACTCTCATGATTAATTCTCCCGCGGCTACATCAATGAGAGTGCGACGGGTCCTCAAGAATGGACGTCCAACGATTAATGGAACCCGGGGGTCCATCTCGTAGTCAACGACATCAAAATCCGCCGGAAAGGTGAAATTTTCGACACCGACGAAGACATCTTCGGCTATCCCCACCGGATAAGCAACCGTACGGTTAGCTAAATCCAATGTCATTCGTGTGGGGACTAGCTCGGGTAGAGATAATTGTTTCCAAACACTCAACGGCATTAAGTTGATACTAGCACCTAGATCGGCTAGGGCCATACAGTTCTCTACCCCGGGGAAGTTGCAAGGAATGAGAAAATGTAAGATGTTGTAAATCTTGCTTATGTTTTAGAGAGAGAAAGAGATAGAGAGATGGTGAGAACACACACACTTAGAGAGAGAAAGTGAAAGAGAAACACCTTCTTACTATGTGAAATTATGAAGTGAACCACACCCTCTCCATCTAAGGAGAGGGTTTATATACCAAGCCCATATGATGGGCTTGGGCTTACATATTGGGCCATCCATACAATCCATGTACTAGGCCTTTCTATGTTTACTTAATATAAAATAACTAAAATACGAGCTACTACTTAATATATTGTCGGAGTGACCGAATCTTCCTAAATACGTAAAAACGTATTTCCAACAATCTCCCCCTAAGGGAGGTCACTCCAAACAAGGGCGTTACCCAAGTTACAAAAATAAAATAAACCTAGCATACGATGCTTGTCTTGAGCTCGTAGTCTTCATCTTTCTTTTCTTTTTCTTTTCTGGTGAACATTCTGATGTGATCTTTGATATCAATCTTTAGCATTAATCTCTTGCCTTGAACTTGTGCATCCTTCACTTGTGATCTTTGCCTCTTCGTGACTTCACGTCCCACATACTTATACCTTTGTAATTCTTGAAAGCTTCAGAGTTTGATACAGTAGAAGACTTGACTTTTAGGCTTTCTAGAATTAGATGAAGTATTAAGTGCATAAAGTATAAGCATGCGGGGATGACTTCTTCTCGGATTCCGCAACGCCACCGTCTTAAATTGCCGCAACATAAGTAGACACGAACGAAACGACTTTGAACATTTCATTCTATTTCGGTAGCATTTTACCTCCGGTCGGTGAAGACCGTTGGACGATATTAAATATCGTACTCGTGGCAGGTAGATTTAATTAAAAATCTCCTTGACAAGATTTCGCGGGTAAACCCGTTCTCTTTACTCGACTGTCCAAAGCTAACTGCGAACGTAAAGAGTGAATCATTTGGATAAAATTATCCGCATGATTGAAGCCGTCAATTCCGATTCCTGGAACAAGTGAAATTCAATTAAGAATCGCACCATCGTTGCTTTCCAGTTGTCACAAGCTTGATTCATAAGAATCTTGCAAGTTACCTACCAAGTGCTGTTTGATGTTAACACTAGAAGGATTTCCACTCATCACTGTGAACACTATAGAGTGTCACTCTGAGTGTTTTGGCAAGATCACCGAGATATTGCATAGAGGCCTGGAACGTGTTTAAGTTCAGTTAAGAATTAAACAACAGTTGCTTTCCAGTTATCACAAGCTTGATTCATAAAGAATCACACAAGTCACCTACCATGAGCTTTTTGATATTCGCTCAAGAAGGATTTCCATCTTCACTGTAAATACTCGCGTATTACTAGGATGTTTAGGCAAGATCATGAAGATTTTGCGTAGGACTCTTAATATCTTTCTTACTTTTCACAATGTGTCAAGAAGCAAGGAAATATGGAAGTGTGTCCTAATGAGATATTTGATGATCTCAAATGGCTCTAGACTTGATCGTGCACTTTGGGTTTTAATGATTGGAGGCTGGAGAGGAGTGCCACCTTTTCAATACCAATTTACTCGGAGTGAATAAATCGATAGATAATGCGTTGTCTTCGTGTGAATAAAACAAATACCTTTTAATAGATATCTGAGTTAGCTGGGATGGGTTGTGCAATGCATCACCGAGTCCATGATGTCTATCTTCAATATCGAGAATCATTAAAATGATCTCAATAGCATGTGTGTTGACCCGGTTTCTGCCTAAAGTTGTAAGGAGGGCTTCTTTCTTTACACCCTTTATCTTTACAATTCTTTTTCATTCTTCAACCCCTTGAATGCTTACCAATACGTCGTAACTAGCACCTTGTTGTGATTGTTCCAGTGCTAAATTAAGTACTTGGTTGGCATTTAGCTACATTCACAATCTTCCCCATCTTTCCTAAGGACTACTGTTTCTAGCTATGGAATGTCCTTGGGAAGATTCCTCCAGTTTTGGGAGAATCATTGGACTTAACCTATCCTACTATCCTTATGACACCACAATCTTCATCTTCGTAAAATAAATTGGTTTTGGGTAAGTATATGTCACCATGAAAATCCATTTTGATATGCAAATGCGTTTTGCTCCCCCTTACATATGCCACGATATTCGAAAACATTTTGCATATATCGGGAAGAGTCAGCACATTAAGTCAAACCATTTGTGATAATTTCCCATATTAAATCACATTTTCTCCTCCATATTAAAAATATTAACCCAATCGATGTTTTTAATATCAATTGATTTAATGAAGTTTTAACAAAGGTCTTGGGAAGAAAAATGCAAGTCCGTTTTATCTTCATGATACCAAATGTATGAGATATGATACCGATTTGTAACATGATCACATATTCACCATATTAGAATTTTTTTACAAGGTTTGACCTGATTGATGAGAACATCATATGATAAGATCAAATGGTTCTTGTCAGCATATGTTGGTCGCCTCGTCATGTCCGAAGTCATCTCTTGACACCACGTGTACGATTGGTATGGTTGTCTTGACACCAATTAGTGAGCTTGGCACTTTCGGCATCGAAGATTTTGAATGCTTGACAATTGCTCCCCCTCAATTGTTGACTCGTGTTCTATCAAAAGAGCTGTAGTCGTTGTTCGAGTAGTTGCATCGCCGAGTATGTAGATACCAATTATAGATATCTATGGTTTCGGAGATGATAACTTCATAAAAACAAGATTTCTCTTGTTGTAACAAATAAATGCACTGATGCGTACATTGATTTGTGTTAGATTGTGTTATAACGTAAACACAATCCCTTACATGGTTATAAAGTAAACCATGCCCGAGAAAATTAATTCCCGTTGTTGAGCCAAAGCTTTCAAAATAAATACTTGACTTTAATATGAAAAGCGGGTTGCAGTCTGAAATAACTACAAGCCATATAGGCATGTTTTATGAAATATTTACAACTTTTGTACGAACTCTATTTATGGCGCCGTGTTAATATTAATCAACATTTCTAAGCCGTAAATATTATCGTACCAAAAGACATGCCTTTGAAAAATAAAGTAAAAATATTTTTGGATTTTTCTATATTTTTCAATTTTTTGTGGTTTTTATATTGTTTTATATTTTTATATTTTGCTTTTGTGGATAAAAATATAAACAATATATACAGATGATCACCGAGGATACAGAGAATAGTTTACCATCACTATTCTTTCGCTTCATCTGCCAGTTCCTTAAGAGTCTCAGGCGAGAAGGTTCTCATTCCTAGCTTGTCTGCCAAAAATTCAATTCGAGCACGATCTAAAGACTTCGTGAAAATATCCGCCATTTGATACTCAGATCGGACAAACTAAAGCTCGATTACTCCATTTTCCACTTGCTCCTTGATGAAGTGGTAGCGAATGTCAATGTGCTTCGACAGGGAGAATTGAACGTTGTTGCAGCAAAAGGCAATTGCACTTTTGTTGTCACAGTACATCAGAATTTTGTTGAAACCTAGACCATATTCGGTTAATTGCAATCTCATCCAAAGAATTTGAGCACAGCAACCGGACATAGCTATGTATTCTGCTTCCGTACTTGAAATTGCCGCGCTTTTCTGCCTTTTCGATGCACAACTGATTAGTCGATCTCCTAGTAGTTGCAAAGTTCCACTCGTGCTACGCCTTGTATCTTGACAACCCGCGTGATCCGCATCTGCATATGCTATAAGTGCAATCGAAGAGTCCTTCGAATACCAAAGTCCCCGATTAATGGTTCCTTTAAGATATCTAAAGATCCGTTTCACAGTAGACAAGTGTAACTAAATAGGTCGAGTTTGATACCGAGCACACATACATATAGCAAACTGAAATCAGGTCGACTAGCTGTGATATACAGAAGAGTACCGATCATTCCACGATACAGTGTCGGATCAACGGCAACTCCATTTGGATCTGCATCAAGCTTAGTTCGTTCCACCATTGGAGTATCCACAGGGTCGCAAGATTCCATCTTATATTTCTTAAGCGATTCAAGGGCATACTTGGATTGATTGATAAAGATGCCTCTAGGACTCTGAGATATCTGAATACCTAAGAAGAATGATACCTTGCCCATCATTGACATCTTAAACTTGGAAGACATGAGTGTCCCAGACTCATCGGATAAGGTTTGGGTCGAGGCTGCAAATATAATATCATCAACATATATTTGTACCATAATCATATCTTTACCTCGTTTCTGAATGAACAGCGTGGGATCCACCTTGCCCTTAGCGAAGCCTTGCGTAATGAGGAATTGTGACAATAGATCATACCATGCGCGTGGAGCTTGCTTCAACCCATAGAGAGCCTTCTTAAGCTTGTACACGTGGTTAGGATATTTAGAATTCACAAAACCATCTGGCTGTTGGACATAGACCTCTTCCTTGATTTCACCATTAAGTAATGTCGTCTTCACATCCATTTGATAGACGATCATATTCATGTGGGCTGCATAAGCGAGGAATAGTCTAATAGCTTCCAAACTGGCAACAGGTGTAAAGGATTCCATAAAGTCGATGCCTAATAATTGCTTGTATCCACGAGCTACAAGTCGAGCTTTGTTCTTCAATATTCCGCCTAACTCGTCGAGTTTCACCTTGTAAACCTATTTCAAAGTGAATAAGTGCACTTTATCTGGGCATGGGACAATTTCCCATACATCAAGACGTATAAACTCATTATGTTCTTCTTGCATAGCTTCTATCCAACAGGATTGGGTAAAAGCTTCTTGCCATGTCTTAGGTTCAACTTCAGTGAGAAAAGCATCAAAATGACAAAACATTGCACTTTCTTGTAACTGACTTCGTGTGGATACCGGAGGATTAGGTTCACCAATAATAGAATCTATAGGATGATCCTTTGTCCACTTGCTGTCATGTTCACGAATCCGTGGATTGGAGTAAACCGTAGTAGGAGCTTCCTCTAAGGTGGACGACCCGGCTTGATTAGGGTCGGGAATTGGTACACAAAAGAATGGAAGTTCACACATTTGAGCGAATTCCAAGTCGTGATCATCATCATCCTCTTCATCATCAGTAGGCATGACATGGGTAGTTGAAACATGTGTTGGTTGAGAATTACTCGTTGAAGGTATATCTTGACCAATTGTAGGTGCAGACGTATCTGATTGTGCTTCTGTTGCTGGAGCGACAACTTCGGTTACCGGAGCTATTACCTCAGGTTCTGTAGCAACTATACTTGAAGGAGTAAAGAATTCATCAAAGAACGGTTGAAACAACGTATCCCATTCATTCCTAGAAGGTGGTGTAAATGATGATGAAGTAGGGTTGTTTGGGACAAGGCCAGAACAAATGTTACTGGGTCCCATTTCATGAAGTGCGGGTTCAAGGCTGCTTTGCTCAGAAGCCATTGCTGTCAGCTCATCAAAATCAACATTCATAGTTTCGAGGATCTTGCGAGATTTACGGTTGTAGATTCGGTATGCTTTCTTTGCGGGTGAATAACCAATGAAAATACCAATATCAGCCTTTGGTTGAAGTTTTCCCAAATTTTCACCATCATTATTTGGATAGCAAAGAGAACCAAATACATGAAGATATGATAAATCTGGTACTTTTCCATGGAGAAGCTCATAAGGTGTTTTACCATGCCGTTTATGAATTAGTGACCGGTTTTGGGTGTACACTGTTGTAGTTACTACTTCTGCCCATAAAAATAACGGAGCCTTTGCGTAAATCAACATCGTTCGAGCTGCTTCCATAATTGTGAGATTTTCCCTTTCAACGACACCGTTTTTTTGTGGAGTGCGAGCAACGGTTTAACACCCCTAAATTTACTAGCAGCGAAAACCAACCATTTGGGTGTTAAGAAATAGCACAATCACAAAAGACTATAAATAACAACTCTAAAAGAGACATTTTTAGATAAAGGGTTCCATTCATAAAGATCAGAGTACTGGTTCCACAAACCGTTACCAACATTTCTTACATAAAACTTTTAAAGTACATAAACATTTAAAAGTAAAAAGATAATTGGATGGAACGAAAACATGTTTTCCAAAACTTTAGCGCTTGCCTCCTCGTCCATTCCAAACCTTCAACATCCATCTTTAATTACCTGAGATAAACATGCTAAAAAGTCAACTAAAAAGTCGAGTGAATTTATAGAGTTTATAAGAATAATAAGTGAACACAAGAATTTTTAATCATCTGAAACTTATCACACAGACAAGTCATATATACAGATAAATGCATTAAGCTCACGCCACTGAACGTTAACCAACATATCAAACCGAGTCACTTACGGCGCCCCTACTAACAGGTAATATTGTCATATACCAACGACCTCTTATACATAATATACCTTTTAGGTGCTCACAAGGATACAAACCCTAGGATAAGGCTGTCAAACCAAATAGATATATCATATGTATTAGCGTTTACCCCTTCGAGTAATTAACAGTGCATGAAATTCAGGGATTCATTAGACAATGGTACTATGCATTTATCATCTCATTCGGGTCCAGCATACCAAAAACAACTTGTGTTCATTTTATAAAACAACATGTATCCCCCTCACGGGTTTAATAAAACAATTAAAGTTTAAAGGCGAGGCTATAAACTCACCTTTAGGCGAACGGAACGGATGACGGATGAGTAATGGAACCGGGCTGTAGAAGAGTAGATATTAGCACTCCAAGGCTATTCGTGACCTACAAAAGTGATCACGCCCCTTAAGTACGCGTTTTATATGCTTATAAAACAATTATACGAAAATAATTCGATAAAAATGTATTACGGGTAAACATTTGCACCAACACCTAAGTCAAAGTGAACCAAGGCTAAACAAAGTTTATAACCTGTAGTAATTATGTATTATACATGCTCTAAGTGTTAAACCAAGTATTCAATACGGTTTGCACACAAAACGCCTCAAGTTTACATAACAAAAGACGTAAAAGTCAAAATTATTTGGCGGGACTGTTTTGAGAAGAGTATATATCCCACACTGTAAATCCAATGATTTTGGGAATTAAATCCCTGGAACACACTTGAAATCTAGTTTTCAAAATTTCCAACCATTCGATCTAAGAGTTTATGAAACTTTCTAAAAGTCTAAAACACTAACAGCCCTACCGTAAGAACTTAATGGTCAAACTGCACTAGTCAAACTTGGGACAAAATAACCCCTTAACCTATAAGGTTTAAGGAACTGAGATTTCCACCATTGGAAAGCCTCATGATTCTACTTTCGGCCCATATCAAGCACGAGTAAATAGCTACTACCAATTAGCGGGAAAGTTACATTCTTTGAAAGGTTACAAAATCAGAATTTGGTTTTCAAACTCGGGTTTACCGTTTCAGTCATAAAAACCATTTGGTGATAGCTATTACATGAGGTTGGTGGGAGGACTTCACATATGATCCCTACTACTGTATGAAACCTTAAAATGCACAAATGGGGGTCAATAACCTGTAGCCACAAGCTATGCAAACCTGCTGTCCCGGAATTGACTTTCTAACTTAAATTGACCATAACTTCCTCATCCGGAGGAGTTGTGTGCCTATCCAACTCACCACTAATATGTAAAAGGCCTAAGGAACCCATTTAAGCTCCAAAAAGTGCAGGTTACAGTAAAAAATATGTGAGTTTTAGGCTCACATATCTGCTGTCTGAATTTGGGCATCATAATAATTTAACCAAACAACCTCTAATTCATTCACAACCATCAAGAACACATCTTATATTAACCTAGGTGGATCAAAATACTATAAATCAGAATCATGGATGGTCAAAATAAAAACCCATCTAAAATTCATGTTCAATCAATGATGCTAGTCACACTAATCAAACACCAAAAATCAACAACATGATCCCTATGGGATCATGTTTTGGCCGTGGCACCATTAACCCACCATGGGTGATCATGGTCAAAATTATTAACAATTATGTATGCCTAGACCTTAATAAACACATTGCATGTTAATCCCATTGATCAAACATGCAAAATCATCACTTCTAAATTTTTATGATTTCTTGAAAATCAATGCATATGAAAAAAATAAACATGGGTTTGTGTTTAGGACTTACCAAGGATGATTGTGATATGATTTAATTGATTATTTGATCAAGAAAACAGAAAATGGAGGTGTGTGATGATGGTCGTTCGTGGGTTTTGAGAGACATAGAGGAAGAGATTGTATTTTTGGTATAAAAAAATGACTGTTGTGTTTGTTTGGTGTGTGTGGGTCGACATCCAGAAAAAGGGAGGGGAAGATGTGGGCTTAGCCCACTAATAAGTCTCCTATTATAACAAACTAAAGCCCAAGTAAAAAAATGCATCAAATTTTAGCCCGACTTGATTCCTAAGAATCGCTAAAAAACCTATTTGGTGCAAATTCATTTACGTAAATACAAAATTTGTAAAAATAATATTTTTGGCTAAATAAATTCGAAATATATCGCCTTCGGTTCCCGTTCCATCGATCCGTCACGTTTTTATAATATTTATGCGAGAGAGCTTATAAATCAATTTTCATGACTTAAATAAATTCGGAAAAATAATTAAAAATTTCTATAAATCCGAATAAATCATTTTCAATAAGTATATAAAAATAATAAAAATAATATTTAATTAAAAATCGAGAAAAGAATTATGACCTTATTTTTGCGGGTTTTACATCCTCACCACCTTAGGGAAGCACCGTCCCGGGGCTTAATTCTCCTTATGTCCGCCTACGAATAAATGGGGATACTTGCTCTTGAAGTAGTCCTCTTGTTCCCAAGTGTACTCGGGTCCACGTCGGGAATTCCACCGCACTTTAACTATCGGAATTCGACTTTGCTTAAGCCGTTTCACCTCTCGATCCACGATCTCCACCGGTTTTTCAATGAAATGCAGCTTGACGTCCAATTGAACCTCCTCAAGTGGAATTATTAAATTCTCGTCCGCCAAACACCTCTTAAGATTAGAAACGTGAAAAGTGTTGTGAATAGCACTTAACTTGTCCGGCAATTCCAATTTATACGCCACGGGGCCAACTCGATCTATAATCTTGAACGGACCAATATAGCGTGGACTAAGATTTCCTCGTTTGCCAAATCGAATTACTCCTTTCCAAGGTGATACTTTCAACATAACCATATCGCCAATATCAAACTCCAATGGTTTTCGCCTCTTATCCGCATAGCTCTTCTGCCTACTACGGGCAGTCAATAAACGATTCTTGATTTGCACGATCTTCTCGGTCGTCTCTCTAATCAATTCAGGACCCATCAATTGACTTTCACCAACCTCACACCAACCAACTGGTGATCTACACTTTCGCCCATAAAGTGCTTCGAAAGGCGCTGCCTTGATACTCGCGTGATAACTATTGTTGTATGAGAACTCCACCAATGGTAAGTGTCGATCCCAACTACCTCCAAAGTCTATTACACACCCTCGTAACATATCTTCCAAAGTCTGAATAGTCCTTTCACTTTGACCGTCCGTTTCCGGATGATACGCAGTGCTCATGTCCAACTGAGTCCCCAAAGCTCGCTGAAGCGATTTCCAAAACTCAGATGTGAACCAGCTATCTCGATCTGAAATAATCGACAAAGGAACTCCATGTCTACAAACAACTTCCCTCAAATACAACCGTGTAAGTTTGTCTAATTCATCAGTTTTCTTTATCGGTAAGAAATGAGTCGACTTAGTCAACCGATCAACAATCACCCAAATCGTATCATGACCACTAGAAGTTCTCAGAACTCCCGAAACAAAGTCCATAGTGATCTTCTCCCATTTCCATTCTAGAATTTCAGGTTGTTGTAGTAAACCAGAAGGTCTCTTATGCTCAAACTTCACCTTAGCACACGTCAAGCATTTACTAACATAAGTGGCTATGTCAGCCTTCATATTCGGCCACCAGTAACAATTCTTCAAGTCTTGGTACATTTTATCCGATCCTGGGTGAATCGAATATTTAGACTTATGAGATTCGTGCATAATTAAATCTCTCAGTCCTCCATACACCGGTAACCATACACGATTCTCAAAATACCGAATTCCATCATCACGAACCTCGAATATGGGTGTCATCGTTCTACCCAAATCTTCATCTCTCACATTATCCTCTTTCATTGCTTTTGTTTGAGCTTTAAGTATTCGGTTAGATAAATCAGAATAAGTTGTCATGGCTAAAGCTCTAACCCTTTTTGTCATTTCTCTTTCTTTCCTACTAAGAGCATCGGCAACTACATTCGCCTTGCCAGGATGATAACGTATTTCACAGTCATAGTCACTCAAGAGTTCAACCCAGTGACGTTGTCTCATATTAAGCTCTTTTTGGTCCAGGATATGTTGTAGGCTCTTATGATCCGTATATACTGCACATTTTGTACCATACAGATAATGTCTCCAGAGTCTAAGTGCGAAGACAACAACACCAAGTTCTAAGTCATGTGTCGTGTAATTATCTTCATGCTTCCTCAGTTGCCTTGAAGCATAAGCGATGAATTTCTCCCGCTGCATCAGTACGGCTCCATAACCTTTATGTGAGGCGTCACAATATACCACAAAGTCTTCAGATCCCTCTGGCAATGCCAAAATAGGTGCGGAACACAACTTTTGTTTTAGCATTTGGAACGCTTCCTCTTCTTCCTTTCCCCATTCATACGTCTTGCTCTTTTGGGTCAGTTTGGTAAGTGGTTTAGAAATCAGAGAGAATCCCTCTATGAATCTTCGGTAATACCCAGCTAAACCCAGAAATTGCCTTACTTCGGTCGGTGTTGTTGGGGCAGGCCAATCTCGAATAGTCTCAATCTTTGCTGGATCAACATGAACACCATTACTATCGATTACATGACCAAGAAACAGTACAGATTCTAGCCAGAAAGCACATTTCGAAAATTTGGCGTACAATTGTTCTTTCTTAAGCAATTCCAAGATAATCTTCAGATGCTCTCCATGCTCTTCCTTGCTCTTGGAGTAGATAAGTATATCATCAATAAATACAATCACGAACTTACCAAGGTATGGCTTGCACACTCGATTCATTAAGTCCATAAAAATTACGGGTGCATTAGTTAGACCAAAGGGCATCACTTGAAACTCGAAATGACCATACCGAGTCCTAAATGCAGTAATTGGTATATCTTCCTCCTAATGCGAATTTGATGATAACCCGATCGCAGATCGATCTTTGAGTACACACTCGAACCTTGAAGTTGATCAAATAGATCATCAATCCTCGGAAGCGGATATCGGTTCTTGACCGTCAACTTGTTCAGCTCGCGGTAATCAATACACATACGGAACGATCCGTCCTTCTTCTTCACAAACAATACAAGAGCTCCCCAAGGCGATGAACTCGGACGAATAAATCCCTTCTCTGATAAGTCCTTTAATTGATCAGCCAACTCCTTCATTTCTGACGGTGCTAGACGGTATGGTGCACGTGCGACAGGTGCAGCTCCAGGCACAAGTTCAATTTTAAGTTCGACTTGTCGAGGTGGTGGAAGTCCTGGCAAGTCGTCAGGAAACACCTCCGGATAATCACAAATCACCGGCACATTTTCTAAACGCTTGTCCCTAGGTTCTGCCTCACCCACATGGGCTAAGAACAATTGGCATCCTCTTTCTATGTATTTCCTCACCTTTATAAAAGAGATAACCTTCAAGTGAGACGTACCATTATCTCCTTTTACTACCAACGTCTTACCCTTAACAGGTACATGTAATACTTTCTTCCCACAAACAATGATAGCGTCATGCTTAACTAGCCAATCCATCCCAATAATCACGTCAAAAGTATCGAGCTCAATAGGCATAAGATCAATTTTAAATAAGTGATTCACTATGTTCAAAGTACAATCCCTTAGAATAGAACTAGTACTAGTTATCCTACCATCAGCAAATTCAACCTCATACTTTGTATCTAATTCATCCGGTTTAGTATCGAACAAGAGACTAAAGCTTATGTTGATAAAGCTCTTATCCGATCCAGAATCAAATAGTACCCTAGCATATCGGTTATTGAGTAAAAACGTACCCGTCACGACATTGGGTCCATCGTTCTGCTCAGCACCTCCAACAGCATACACCTTTCCTACATCATTTCCTTCTTGATTGTTCTTCTTTGGGCAGTTCCCTCTTACATGGCCTTTCTCTCCACAATCATAACAAGTTATAACATGTTGAGTGTTTGCACCAGTGGCGACACCCCGACTCCAGCAATCTTTAGCCTTGTGGCCAGGCTTTCCACACTTGTGGCACTTTGGTGGACAGTTCCCAAAATGTCGAATCCCACAATTGTTACAATTAGGAGCACTCCCACCTTGATCACCTCTTGTATTCTGTGTGTTGGTCATTGCTCTTGCATTCCCTCGCCTCTGATTATTGTACTGATTATGTCGGTTGTTACCTTGGTTATTTCCCCTGTTGTTATTTCTGTAGTTACCACTACTACCACCTTGGTTATTGTTCTCCCATTTTCTCTTATTTCCTTCTACAATTCTTTCAGCCTTAGCAGTCAACTTTTGCTCCATTAAAGTATGTGCCATTCGAACAGCTTCATTCAATACAGTAGGCCTTGAGGATGTGGTTTCCCCTTTTATGTTCTCAGGCAAACCCTTCAGATATGCATTAATTTTCTTTTTCTCAGTCGGAACACTTTCAGGACACAACAGAATCAACTCATAAACCTTTGAGTGTAAGCAGTAATGTTACAGTCTTTCACTTTCAAGTTCCACAGCTCTACTTCCATTTTCTGAATTTCCTCAGCAGGGCAAAACTCCTCAGTCATCATAGTTCTCAACTGTGTCCCTGACCTCCCATGTGCCACTTCTAGTCCTAAGGTAGCAACTTGACCATTCCACCATGTTAAAGCCGGACCTTGAAGTGTAGCAGTAGCAAACTTCACCTTGTTCCTCTCCACACAATCACTGATACTAAACACACTTTCTGTCTTTTCAAACCAACGAGCCAATCCCACTGCTCCTTCAGTACCATCGAAATTAATCGGCCCACATTTCTTAAAAGTAGAGAAACTACACTCTCTAACAGGTGGTACACCAACTGGACCAATATTTCCTCCTGCTCCACCAGCTCCATCTGCTTGGTTCCTTGCAGTACGGTCTTCAGCAAGAGCTGCATCAACAATTCTGTTCACCTCAGCCTGACTCATCCTACGCGGTGGCATGATTCTGTCACAACACAAAGAAAAACTCATGAGTGTTCATACAATGATATGGTCATAACATGTACAAATTTTGGATCACAACATGAATAAATCATCGAGCCATACAAAAATCACAACACAAAAGTAATTACTATTACTATGGGTCGCGTGGGGATCCACATGGCTCATGTGAATTTTAATCACTATCATCATCATCTTCATCATCAATAGCCGTGAGAAAGTAGATTTGTCAATTTGCATATCATAGCAAATTCCATAAAAGAAATTTTATAAGGTCATTATATAATTTCAGAAATTATGAAAAATACAAATGGATGCATTTACATCAAAATATCGTTCAAAGTCGATATATATAAATTATATCTCAAATATATATTAAAATATATCTCAAAAATCTCGAATATCTCAAAGTATCTCAAAGTATTTATTATAAAAATACTTAACAATAATGATTCTCAAATATGCATTAATAATAACATAAAAGTTACCTCAAGGCTTGGACTAGGAACACGAGAAGACTTAGCGCACAAAACACGGTTATAGTTTAGGTTTTTGAAAAATGAAAGACCTAATTCCCTATAACCTTAAGCTCTTGATACCAATATTTAACACCCCTAAATTTACTAGCAGCGGAAACCAACCATTTGGGTGTTAAGAAATAGCACAATCACAAAAGACTATAAATAACAACTCTACAAGAGACATTTTTAGATAAAGGGTTCCATTCATAAAGATCAGAGTACTGGTTCCACAAACCGTTACCAACATTTCTTACATAAAACTTTTAAAGTACATAAACATTTAAAAGTAAAAAGATAATTGGATGGAACGAAAACAAGTTTTCCAAAACTTTAGCGCTTGCCTCCTCGTCCATTCCAAACCTTCAACATCCATCTTTAATTACCTGAGATAAACATGCTAAAAAGTCAACTAAAAAGTCGAGTGAATTTATAGAGTTTATAAGAATAATAAGTGAACACAAGAATTTTTAATCATCTGAAACTTATCACACAAACAAGTCATATATACAGATAAATGCATTAAGCTCACGCCACTGAACGTTAACCAACATATCAAACCGAGTCACTTACGGCGCCCCTACTAACAGGTAATATTGTCATATACCAACGACCTCTTATACATAATATCCCTTTCAGGTGCTCACAAGGATACATACCCTAGGATAAGGCTGTCAAACCAAATAGATCTATCATATGTATTAGCGTTTACCCCTCTTCGAGTAATTAACAGTGCATGAAATTCAGGGACTTCATTAGACAACGGTAATTATGTATTTATCATCTCATTCGGGTCCAGCATACCAAAAACAACTTGTGTTCATTTTATAAAACAACATGTATCCCCCTCGCGGGTTTAATAAAACATTTAAAGTTTAAAGGCGAGGCTATAAACTCACCTTTAGGCGCACGGAACAGATGACGGATGAATGATGGAACCGGGCTGTAGAAGAGTAGATATTAGCACTCCAAAGCTATTCGTGACCTACAAAAGTGATCACGCCCCTTAAGTACGCGTTTTATATGCTTATAAAACAATTATATGAAAATAATTTGATAAAAATGTATTACGGTTAAATATTTGCACCAACACCTAAGTCAAAGTGAACCAAGGCTAAACAAAGTTTATAACCTGTAGTAATTATGTATTATACATGCTCTAAGTGTTAAACCAAGTATTCAATACGGTTTTCACACAAAACGCCTCAAGTTTACATAACAAAAGACGTAAAAGTCAAAATTATTCGGCGGGACTGTTTTGAGAAGAGTATATATCCCACAATGTAAATCCAATGATTTTGGGATTTAAATCCCTGGAAGACACTTGAAATCTACTTTTCAAAATGTCCAACCATTCGATCTAAGAGTTTATGGAACTTTCTAAAAGTCCAAAACACTAACAGCCCTACCGTAAGAACTTAATGGTCAAACTGCACTAGTCAAACTTGGGACAAAATAACCAGTTAACCTATAAGGTTTAAGGAACTGAGATTTCCACCATTGGAAAGCCTCATGATTATACTTTCGTCCCATACCAACCACGAGTAAATAGCTACTACCAATTAGCAGGAAAGTTACATTCTTTGAAAGGTTACAAAATCAGAATTTGGTTTTCAAACTCGGGTTTATCGTTTTAGTCATAAAAACCATTTGGTGATAGATATTAACATGAGGTCAGTGGGAGGACTTCACATATAATCCCTACTACTGTATGAAACCTTAAAATGCACAAATGGGGGTCAATAACCTGTAGCCACAAGCTATGCAAACCTGCTGTCCCGTAATTGACTTTCTAACTTAAATTGACCATAACTTCCTCATCCGGAGGAGTTGTGTGCCTATCCAACTCACCAATAACATGTAAAAGGCCTAAGGAACCCATTTAAGCTGTAAAAATTGCAGGTTACAGTAGAAAATATGTGAGTTTTAGGCTCACATATCTGCTGTCCGAATTTGGGCATCATAATAACTTAACCAAACAACCTCTAATTCATTCCCAACCATCAAGAACACATCTTATATTAACCTAGGTGGATCAAAATACTATAAATCAGAATCATGGATGGTCAAAATCAAAACCCATCTAAAATTCATGTTCAATCAATGATGCTAGTCACACTAATCAAACACCAAAAATCAACAACATGATCCCTATGGGATCATGTTTTGGCCGTGGCACCATTAACCCACCATGGGTGATCATGGTCAAAATTCTTAACAATTATGTATGCCTAGACCTTAATAAACACATTGCATGTTAATCCCATTGATCAAACATGCAAAATCATCACTTCTAAATTTTTACGATTTCTTAACAATCAATGCATATGAAAAAAATAAACATGGGTTTGTGTTTAGGACTTACCAAGGATGATTGTGATATGATTTAATTGAGTATTTGATCAATAATACAGAAAATGGAGGTGTGTGATGATGGTGGTTCGTGGGTTTTGAGAGACACAGAGGAAGAGATTGTATTTTTGGTATAAAAAAATAACTGTTGTGTTTGTTTGGTGTGTGTGGGTTGACATCCAAAAAAAGGGAGGGGAAGATGTGGGCTTAGCCCACTAATAAGTCTCCTATTATAACAAACTAAAGCCCAAGTAAAAAAATGCATCAAATTTTAGCCCGACTCGATTCCTAAAAATCGCTAAAAAACCTATTTGGTGCAAATTCATTTACGTAAATACAAAATTTGTAAAAATAATATTTTTGACTAAATAAATTCGAAATATATCGCCTTCGGTTCCCGTTCCATCGATCCGTCACGTTTTTATAAAATTCGTGCGAGAGAGCTTATAAATCAATTTTGATGACATAAATAAATTCGGAAAAATAATTAAAATTTTCTATAAATCCGAATAATTCATTTTCAATAAGTATATAAAAATAATAAAAATAATATTTTATTAAAAATCGAGAAAAGAATTATGACCTTATTTTTATGGGTTTTACAAACGGATGTTTCATGAGATATGCAAACTTCTTCATAATACTTATGCAAGGTTTGATTCACAAATTCGGTTCCATTATCTGTACGAATGCGTCAGACAGTAGTGTTGAGACGCACTTGAATCATCTTGAGAAAATCGATAATGATTTTAGGTGCCTCATCTTTTGTTGCAAGAAATTTCACCCATGTAAACCGAGAGTAATCATCCACTATGACGAGGATGTATTTTTTACCACCAAGACTTTCAACACGCATTGGTCCACAAAGATCCATATGCAACAAATAAAGTTTCTCTTGGTTGGTGTCTTCAGTCTTGGGTTTGTATGATTTCTTAGTGCTTTTCCCCATTGTACACGCGGAACACAAATGATCCTTGTGAAATGTAAGTTTAGGAAGACCACGAACAAGTTCGTTTTTCGCCAAATGATTAATAGCGTCAAAGTTAATATGAGATAACCGTCGATGCCATAACCATGACTTGGTCTTCGATACTTTGGAGAGAGACATACGGGAGCAGCGGCCATCAAATCTTGTAGAGATAACGTGTACAGATTATTCCCTCGAGTACCTTTCAATAAATCAACCCCTTCTAAATTATGAATGAAGCAGGTATGCTCTCGAAAAGCAACTTCTAGGTTTGCATCACAAAATTGTCCCACATAAAATAAGTTGTGACCAAGACCCTCCACATAATACACTCTTGAAATTATAACATTCCCAATATGATATTCACCGTAACCCATTATCTTTGCAATATGATCATTTCCAAATCGAACCGTACCAAGAAACTTGCCGACGAAATTTCTGAGCTGAGAGCGATCTCCGGTCATATGCTTGGAGCAACCAGAGTCCAAATACCAGAGAACAATTTGGACCACCTATTTTCAACAACAACAGTAGACAATGCATTGGAAACTATTGGTTCCAGAGTGTTAGCAGATACAGATATAATATTATCAGAATTGCTAACATTTGTGACCCTTAGATTTCCTGTGTTTTCTAATGTGAGTTTTACCACTAAAGGTTTTATTGTTCCAACTTTATGAGGTTTTGGAGTATTAGCGGGCACTACAGTGGGAGTAGACCTAATTAAAGGGCACTTAGTTCCTACAGTAGTGTCGATGTTCCTAGTTAAAGGACACGCTTGTGTTTTGGTAGCCTTGGTACTCCTAGTTAAAGGGCACTCTTTCTTTGCTTTAGTGGGAGTGATCCTAGTTAAAGGGCACGCATTTCCTACTATAGTGAAAGTTCTACCAGTGGGGCGCCACAACCAACCAACTTGGGTTAACACTTTCCCAGTCGGTTTCCATTCTAAACCATTTTTATGGGCATTCATCTCATTCACATGGTCAATAAGGCAAGAATTATGACGACTAGAAAACATACATTCATTGCAATTCCAACATTTCAAATTAGAATTCACAGTAGGCTTAGAACGCTGCACAACCGCAGAGCCTTTAGGTTTAGCTACATGATTCTTTTTATTCAAAACAGAAATAGCATTCCTAGGATGGGCTTCTACTTTCTTCTTCACTGGACTACTAGATGGAGGCAAGATCCTATCGTTCTTCTTGTTTCTTTTAAGCTTAGATTATTGAGCCTTAGTAGTGGTGCTTACTCCTGTAGAAGGCAACACGAGAATATCAGAAGCTGGTTTTGATTTTTTCTTATCTTTAGTGACCAATGTTTGAGATGGTTTAGTCCTAGGGCCCTTGTTAAATGGTGTGACGGCAATGAGGTTCCTTTTGGTTGCACTAGAGGACGGTGCTGAGACAGTGGCTGCGTTATCCACAACATTCTTACCTTTGAGGGTACGAAGTGTTTCCTTTAAATCAGTCAAAGCTAGATTTTTATCACAAATTTGTTCCCTTAAGTCAGATATTTCCACCGACTTTCGATTCAATTGTTCAATCAATGATTTATTCTATGCAGTGGTATTAGCACGTGCGGACTTTACTGAATCGAAGAGTCGTGTATTTTTCTGTTTTAAGTTATCAACTTTGGACAAAATCTTGGAAACTCGATTATCTAGATCAAGTTTAAAATTCTCAGCGGCCTCAAGTACGATCACACAATGAATCTCCTTAGATTTCTCTATGTCTATCGGCAATGATTTAGCAACCTTGTCACTTGGCTGACGCTGTTTTGATTGTAAATTCAATTGAAAATTCTTTTGAAAATTTGCATCATCGATATTAACACCTTCAAATGATGTTTCAAAGATTTCTTGAATAAATTGTTGCTTGCATTCAAGCGAAATACAATGTGTTTGAATCTCATCAAAACGTTTTGAAAGCGAAGAATATGAATCTTGAAGCTTTAAAAATTCAGCGTCAGATTCGTGACAAGTACTATCTACCACATTATCCACAGATTCAACATTATGCACAATAGAATCATTATCAACACTTTTATTCACACAGACAGAAACTATATCATAAGACATCACTTGCTTCAGAAGCTGATCATTTTGGCGTGAAACTCGTTCTATTTCAAGTAAACTGTTTTCATAAGCATCATCCATTTCATTGAAAATACGTCTAACTTCTTCTATTTCCAAAAGCAAATCTTGATCAATATTACTAAGACAAGCTTTAACATTCTTTACAAACAGAACATCTTCGTCTCGAAATGCAGCTCTAGTGTGCTCAAAATTCCATTAACCTTCCGTTATGGTTGAAGCCGTCGTACGTTCCAAAATGACCTTATCAAAATCGGCTAAGTGTTGGTGCACCGCATTTAAGCTATCTGACACCTTACTTACCAGTGGAATTAACTTAGTTAAATCCTTTTTGACAAGTGTAGGAGACGTACTAGGAAGGTTTTCCGTTGACAAATTTTGGGGCACAAAAGCTGATAATTGAGCTAATTCCTTTTGTAAGCGAATGCGAGTCTTTTTAGACAATTGATATTTATTATACTTATCATAATCAATCTTATGGAATTTTGAAAGCATTTTAGAATGAGTTTCTTCCGCAAGTGACCGTGTCTCCTCAGTACTACGAACATAAGGTGCTTCTTTCGATTTGCCAATAAAGGTCACATCATAAAGACAAGGAATATATTCTTGAGCTTGTTTTGCATAACCGGGATTAGGTGGTAAATCTTGAAGACGTTTAAGATCGAGTTCTTTAAACGATTTAGTTAAAAGATGAACCTTTTCTATGGAAGCGTATTGTTTTAAAAGCTGTTGTTCTTTGAATTTAAGAAGTTTGGTAGCATTAATTTCCGATTCAAACTTTTTAGACTCGAGAGTTTCGAAATCCATTTTAAGTTTCTGAAAATCATTGACAACCGACTCTTTTGCTTTTAGTTCATTGGAAAGATTATCTTTTAATGATTCTATTTCTTTTAAGTGTTGAATCTTTTCAAAATGAATTTGGTCAAATTCAGAACAGGTTATTTTCTCTGCTTGGGACCATTTCAAAAGTTTTGACCTTTTCCTTATACAGCGCAAGCTCAGTGGTTAGGTTGGCATTCATATCTATTGTTTGTCAAACAGCCACATTCATGTTATCAATAATATGTTTAGGCACCATTACCAAATCACGTTGATCATAAGATTCCATACCCGTCATAGCATTTGGTTGGGTTCACTCAAATGTGTTGGATTGGATACCGCATCATTTGAGTTACTAGTTCCCGAATGCTATTCGAGGTTGTCATTTTCATGATCAACATGATGTGGATTATCATGAATATTATTAAATGTGGTTGGTACCCCACTGACGACATCAGAACCATAGTGAGAGAGATTAGCAACAAGTGCAGCTTGGGCTGAGTGAATGTCATCATAATCCGAATCATATGCATTGAGATCATCTACTTGATAAACTGCATTAGAAGTGGAAACGACTACAATGCCTTCATTATCTGCTGCCCCTGGGTCTGCAAGAAATGCTAACTCTTCAGAATCCAAAATCTTCCCCTTAGACTGAGCATCGACCAAATACATCTTCTTACGAAACCACGTTGCATCCCTTCTCCTTTTTGGCTGAGTGCATTCCCTACCCATATGACCTTGTCCTCTACAATTTTAGCAAGTCACAACCTTTTATGGACCAACAGTGCTTCCATTTCCATTAGCTTGAGAATTCACAGCTTGAGCGTTCACGGTCCTTGTAGTTGGTCCATATGAATTTTGCCTTCCCTGAATAGGTTGCACCGTCACTTGACCATCTTGAACAGTGGCTTGTTGTAGAGGATTTGAAGAGGTGTGGAGCTGATTGTTCGTTGGTGGAAAACCTCTAGTAGCAACAAGTTTTGACAAGTAGGCAGTGAGATGGTTTAAGACATCAATAGGCGTGTCATTTGGAGTAAAGACTGGTGGTTGAATTGGTGGAAGTTCATTGGAGTAGAAGGCTTGTGCTTGTGGTGCTTCAATTGGAAAATATCCTTGCTGAGGAGTATAGCCCATAGGAGAAGTGTTAGCTTGTGAAGGTGATGCCTGATGTACTGGTAGCTGTGGATAAGGTTGTGGAAGAACACTTTGTTGATATGCTTGCTGTGGCATCATCGGTGGTTGATAGATGGTTGCTGTGGTTGCTGTGGTTACTGATAGGTGTGTTGTGGTTGCTGCTGCAAGTATGATTGTTGTTGATAATTGTAAGCCATGTTTTGTTGGGGGGTAATTTGTTGAGAAGCATACATGGCAAGTGGGTCACGAACTTGTGGTGTAGACAATCGAGCCCCGATCACGTGGCATTCATGTTGTTGAAGAAAAGCTTGAATTTGATCCACGTTAGTTTTATGCAAATCCTTAGCCAATTTAACATCTGTCACGTACTTACGCCATTCTGGTGGAAGGGTGTTCAAATTCTTGGTGTTCAATTGAAACGTAGGAATTGCCATGCCATAGATATTGAGCTCATTCAACAAAAGAGTAAATCTCAAATAGTAATCATTGAGACTCTCCCCAGAAACATATGCAAACTTATCAAATGTATCATAAAGCTTACACTCTCGTTCTTGTTTAGTTAGCGAGGTGCCTTGCATTAGAACACGAATTCTATCCCATAACTCTTTGGCAACTTTATGTTTGCTGACGAGTTTGTAGACATCTGGAGGAAGGGCTTGGAGAATGATGTTTATAGCATACTTATCTTATTTGTCTTGAATCTTCATATCTCCAGTCAATTCACCCGTTGTGCGAGGACGAGTAACTGTACCTTCCGTCACAGTACCATAGTCTAATGGTCCATTGAGCACCGATGCCCAAATGAGATGTCCATTCTCTTTGTTCAACATGTAAAGTTCCATTCGGGAAGTCCAATCCTCGTACATAGACTTCTCCAACATGGTGGACGATTATCCGTACCCGAGAGGATGGACTTATCCGTAAGAGATGTGTACTCCATTTCGATAAGTTAAGATTTACAAACGATGATCGAACAGTGAGAGAAAGTAAATGTGCTTGTTGTCGTGTGTTGAAGTCGAGAAATTATGTTAAAATCCCCTAAAATTGTCTTCTTGAGAAACCAAAAATTCCACTGCAAAATTACTCACGATGTTTTTCGAAAATCTTGAAAAAAATTCCAAAGATTTAGCAATATGAAGATTCCTCAATTATGTTCAATGATTTCGCAATCATAGAGTTGATTCAAATTCGCAATCCTAAAATGGATACAAATCCGCAATTAATCAAACAAATAGATTTCACAATCCCTTTTTGGATTTGATTTTGCAATTACTCAAAACACAAGATTTCACAATACCCAATTGCGAAATTATCTAAAGATTCCGCAATTAGCAAAATGCAAGAATTCGCAATACCTAATTGCGAATTTATCTTAAGATTCCTTAATTAGCAGATATGCAAGATTTCGTAATACCCAATTGCGAAATCAGCTAAAGATTCCGCAATTAGCAGAAAGCAGGAATTCGCAATAATCATAGAACCAAGATTTCACAATAGACAAAGAACCCGCAATAGGCACAGATTTCGCAATAGGCAAAGAATCCGCAATAGGATAAATCCGCAATGTTAAACAATGATTTCGCAATACCTCAATTGCGAAATGATGCACATAATTCGCAATACCCAGAAGTGCAAGATTTCGCAATAACCAGAAAGATCAATAATTTCGCAATATAACCAACTATTGCGAAATTATACCAGATGTTGCGAAATTGTGAGAAAAACAAGGATCTCGGATAGTACTTTAAGATATACGAATTTTGATGCCAAAAATGAATCCAAACACTCAAAAATTTTGTGTTTTTGAGCGATCCAAGTAACCCAAATCACTAACACGTATATGTAGATGATATTGGTGAAGATCAAACCACAAAAAACACCAAAAAAAAATTTTGGACGTGGGATATTGGGATAAAAAACACACGAATCTCTATGAAAACAAACACATAAACAATACAATCATCCCATGGCTCTTGATACCAATTGTAAGATGTTGTAAATCTTGCTTATGTTTTAGAGAGAGAAAGAGATAGAAAGATGGTGAGAACACACACACTTAGAGAGAGAAAGTGAAAGAGAAACACCTTCTTACTATGTGAAATTATGAAGTGAACCACACCCTCTCCATCTAAGGAGAGGGTTTATATACCAAGCCCATATGATGGGATTGGGCTTACATATTTGGCCATCCATACAATCCATGGACTAGGCCTTTCTATGTTTACTTAATATAAAATAACTAAACTACGAGCTACTACTTAATATATTGTCGGAGTGACCGAATCTTCCTAAATACGTAAAAACGTATTTCCAACAGAAAACGACCCGGATCACCAAGTTTGGTTGGTAATTTCCTTAAGAGCACTACGGAGCAATTCTCATTAAGTTGGGTCTGAGCGATATCAAGAAGCTTTTCTTTGTCACTAAGAAGATCCTTAAACATTTTAGCATATTTCGGCATGTGAGCGAGAGCCTCGACAAAGGAGATGTTGAAATTCAATTGTTTAAACATTTTAAGAAAGTTCAAAACCTGAATATCATCCTTGTTCTTCAACTTCTCTTTCCTCAACCTTGAGGGATAAGGTATATTGGGTTGAGATGAAGGCTTTGGAATAGAATTCTCACTCACATCCTTGAGTGGTGGAGGGGTGGAAGTAGAAGGTGGAGGAATTGGAGAAAGGGACTTGTTTTCCTTTGTCATAATCACCGGTGTAGGTGTAGGAATATCGGGTTCCTTTAAACCCTTTCCACTTCGGGTGGTGATTGCTTTCATCTCCCCTCTTGGATTAGCAACGGTGTTACTCGGAAGAGAACCCGAACCAGAGGCTTGATTACTTGGGAAGAAACTAGCCATCATATCCCTTAAGTTATTCGTTTGACTGCTTAACGAGTTTCTCATATCGGCTCGAAGATCATTCCCTTGTTTCGCCATATCTCCTTTCAAGTTGATGACTTGACGCTGAAGATTCTGCACCAGTGCGTCATTAGTCCGCATGTAAGTTTCAACCTCGTGATTAAATGCGGTGGGTTGGTTGGAAGGAGGAGCATGGTAGGCAGGTGGTTGATAAGCGGGTTGTTGGTAAACTTGATTATTTCCTTGAGGTGGATATGGGTGTCTTTGGGTTTGATATTGATTAGGAGCTCGAGTTTGGTTTTGATTGTTGTGGTTAAAATTGTTTTGGTTTTGAGGAGGAAAACCGGGTGGTGAAAGGAAGTTGTTTGAACGATAACTGAGCAAATTGCGGTCACCTTGAGGACGAGCTTTGTAAAACCCGCATACTTTTACCATGAATAGTACCTTTAAGATCGTACGTACTAGATTAAAACTTTCCTTTTATAGCATGTTTACGTTCACGTATAGGAATTTTACGTATTACGTACGTGTTAGAACACGATAAGTATTTATTACGTACGAACGCACACTAATTATTTAAAGAATAATTAATCACGAACATGCGATCATGAAATCTTGAACGTAATTAAATCACGAGCTAATATTAATTACGTATATAAATTTTTTACGAACACGAATAAATATATTAAGTCACGATCGATAACTAATTAAAACACGTAAATTACGAACACGAGAACACACTATAATATTTAGACTCAGGAAATGTATGGGTTACCCCATGTGGGCCCCATACCACGAAATTAGGGAGGGAAGATGGGCTTAGCTCATCAATTTTACTAAAACAAGGAATTAGGAAAAGATCACTACTCATTTTCACTTTACAGAGGATTTTTACAAAAACCTAAAAGTTCTTCCTTCTCCTTCCTTTTCTCTTTTAGCCGCCACCCATAAACACACCAAAGGGGTGTTTATTTGATCTTTGATCTTGGTTTTGGTGCAAGTGTTCGTGTTTGTTCATCCTTGTTTAGATCCACGCATTCGGTAATTCTTTTAACCCTTTTCTTTTGATTTGATCTTTTAAATAATTATGAACATGATGTGTTTTTTTAAAAACCTAATTAAAACATAGATCTAACATGAAATTGGTTTTGGAATAAATCAAAAAGGGTGTTTTAGGGGTGTTTGTTCTTGGCCGCCGCCTAAACCGAACCCGAGGGGGTCTCGGTTTGGCTATTCGACCACCACCGAGACCATATGGTCCCGGTTGGTTGGTGTGGGTCCCACTGCAGTAACAAGACAAGGGGAACCCCGATGTGGTTCGGGGTATGGTGTCGATTTCAAGTCTGGTTCATGGTTCTTAGTCAAGATCTAGTTCACGGTGTATGTTAAGATTATTATTTTTATGATCTTATGTTAAAATTAAATTAATAACATGACATGATTAATTTAATAACATGACTTAGGTTATTGTAATTATTAAAATCATGAAATTATTAACCTAAGTATTTTATATTTTTAGACTTATAAATTAATTAATTATTTAAAAACCATGGTTATAATTAATTAATTAACATGACTTAGGTTATATTATTAATAAATAATAATACATGTTTTAACCTAAGTATTTAACTTTATTTAATTAAAAACATGATATACTTTAATTAAATATTTTAACCTATAGTTTATTTTAATTACATGAAATAATTAATAAACTATACATTATATCATATGACTTAGAAAATAATCATGAAAACACTTAGGCCTATATACTTAGCTTATTTAACCAGCTTATATCTAATTATGGAAACATTCTATTTTTAGAACTTATTTAAGTAAGGCAGCTAATCTATTTATGGAAACTTTCTATTTTTATAAACTTATTTATTTCAGGCAGCTAATCTATTTATGGAAACTTATTTAAATAAGGCAGCTAATCTATTTATGGAAACTTATTTAAATAAGGCAGCTAATCTATTTATGGAAACTTTCTATTTTTAGAAACTTATTTATTTCAGGCAGATAATCTATTTTTAGAAACTTATTTAAATAAGACAGTAATTCTATTTTTGGAAACTTTCTATTTTTGGAAACTTTCTATTTTTGGTAACATTCTATTTTAAGAAACCTGTTATTTTTGGAAAGTTACTTATTATTACACAGTAAGTATAATAATACATGAAATACCATAAATACTTAATCAGAATAGATAGAATATAAGATAAACACAGTTTAAGACTTTAAACAGTGAAACATGATATGAACGTATAAAATAAGCTAAGACATGACATAAAACCAGTTATGTATTTAGTAATCAGATACTTATACATGTATGTATTTATGTAGCATTAGTGATACCGAAGTAGGACTCTCTTCCGTTCGTCTTCTTCGTTCACTGGACATAAGGTACGGATTCCCGTCCTTTTAGTATGGACATTCTTTCCTTATTAGGATTTCCCCGTATGCAGCCAACTGTTTTTCCCCAGTATATGTTTTATGTAAAACCCGCATGCTTTTACCATGAATAGTGCCCTTAAGATCGTACGTCCTAGATTAAAACTTACCTTATTTAGTATTGATCACATTCATGTGCTAATAATCAAGCAAGTGCATACGTGTATGACATGATAAGTATCGATTACGTACGAACTCATGATAAACAGTCAATAAATATGTCACGTGAATATAATTAAATCATGATCACCATTTAAAATACAAACTAGAATAATTACGTAAATACATATAATATAATTACGAGCGTTAAGATTACGATAAACAATATGATAAAATAAACAGAAACACTTTAAACACGAACACGTTTAACCACGAATGAACACGAAACATTGGGACACGAGAAAAGGTACGGGTACCCCATGTGGGGCCCCCATACCCACGGCACAACAACCAAGGTGGGCCAAGCCCATGGACTTTTACAAGAAAAGGGGGGTTATGGTAAATATGTTTTCATTTTTCACTTTCAAGCAAAATAACATTTTAACCTAAAAAGTTTTCTCCTCGTCCTCCTTGCTCTCTCTTGTGCCGCCACCTATAACAACACCATAGGAGGGTGTTGTTGATTTTTGACATTAAAAACAAGTGCTAGAAACCGTGTTTGTTCATCCCCTTTTCAAGCTACGTATTGGTATATCATTCTAAACCTTTCTTTTTAATTCTTTTTAATCTTTGATTATTTTCATGAACATGTTATTATTATTCTTATTAAAACATGATAATTAAACATTGATCTAACATGTTTTGGGGTAAATTAAAATCAAAGGATGATATAAAAGGGTGTTTGTTTTAGCCGCCTAGCATAACCAACCCGAGGGGGGGTTCGGTTTGCTTATTGCCGCCACCACCAAGACCATTTTTGGTCTTGGTTGGTGCTTGTGGGACCCACGGCAGAAAGGGGGCACACGTACCCCGAGTTTGGCTCGAGGTACGGTGTCGAGTTCATGCCCGATTCATGGTTCGTTGGTTAAATCATGATCTATGCTACATGTTAATTTTTATGAATTATGAACTTAGGATATAAATTAATTAATAACATGAGATATTAATTAAATCATGACTTAGGTTATTTTAATTATTAAATTAGCATGATATTAATTTAACCTAAGTATTTTATGTTATAAGTTATAATTAATTAATTATTTAAAACATGCCTATAATTAATTAATTTAGACATGACTTAGGTTATATTATTAATAATAATAATACACATTTTAACCTAAGTATCTTATGTCATTTTAATTAAAACATGTTATACTTTAATTAAAATGCTTAACCTATAGTTTAATTAAAATACATGAAATAATAATTAAACTATATACTATATCATATGACTTAAGAAATAAGCTTATAAACACTTAGACTTATATGTTAGCTTATGTAACCAGCTTAATTCTAAATATGGAAACTTCTATTTATAGAAACTTAATTAAATAAGGAAACTAATCTATTAATTGAAACCTTCTATATATGGAAATCTATCTAATTCAGGCAGCTAATCTAATCATGGAAACCTTCTATATATGGAAACTTATTTAATTAAGGCAGCCGATCTATTTTTGAAAACTTTCTATTTTTAGAAACTAATCTATTTTAAGCAGTAATTTCTATTTTAGGAAACTTTCTATTTTTGGAAACTTTCTATTTTTGGAAACTTTCTATTTTTGGAAACTTTCTATTTTTGGAAACTTTCTATTTTTGGTAACTTTCTATTATTGGAAACTTTCTATTTTGGAAACTTTCTATTTTTGGAAACTTTCTATTTTTGGAAACCTGCTATTTTTGGAAAGTTACTTATTATTACATAGTAAGTATAATAATACATGAAATACCAGTAATACTTAAACAGATTAATCAGAATACAAGATAAACACAGTTTAAGCCTTTAAACAGTAAACCATGACCTAAGACATACAAAGTAAGCTAAGACGAGACATAAAACCCAGTACGTAATCAGTGAATCGATACTTATACACGTGTGTATTCATGTAGCTTTAGTGATCCAGAAGTAGGAGTCTTTCTTCCGTTCATTCACTGGACTTGAGGTACGGATTCCCGTCCTTTCAGTTGGACATTCTTTCCTTATTAGGATTTCCCCGTATGCAGCCAACTGTTTTCCCCAGTATTTGTTTTATTGTTTTGAACTGCTTATGTTTAATTAGCATAATCTATAGCCATATACAAGCATGACCAGTTTCACCTAGTTATGGAGGTACCATAACCATAACATTGGAGGCACCAATGTTATGACTTCCCCACGGCGGAGTGATTGCTCGTGGCGTCCCTTTTCAGTTTTGGCCATATTATTATATCATGTGGGGCGTATGGGTGCATCCTAGTTACATGTTTTATTCAGTATATCATGGTGAATGTGGTGTGTGCCTTGCATCCTTCACAAGGAGTTGATCCCTCCTACCCAAACCAGTATATTAATTAGAGGCATCCCCTCTAATCAGCATGATAAGGTCATCCCTCTAAGTATTCATGCACGTGACCTTTTCATGACCTATATGGGCTATGGTATATTTATGTTAAAACAGTTTTCATAAGATAAACATAAGGCTTTTCAAACTATAAAACCAGTTTTCTTAATACTTAACCAGTTTACTCAGAACTTAGTCTTCCGCTGTTATATGTTACATGCTTATCCTATTTCATGCTATATTGTACATTCGTGCACTGAGCGTCTTGCTCAGCCGTTTTCCTTTTCATGTTCCCAAAACGGCAGGTACTCAGGGACGCTCGTAGATCTCAAACGTACGTGCATATGGATTGGAAGCTTTACTGTCTTTCTTTACTTTATGCATTTCCTTTACTTTAATACAGTTTGCTATGGACATTGTTTCGTCCTTTCCTTTACAGTATTTATGTTTGTGTGTGATGAGCTCTACTTTGGGGTTACCGATGTTTGATTCCGGTATTTCCCTTTTATGGTCAAATAATGCTTAGACATTTATCCTTGTATGCTTTGATGACACGCCATGATTATGCGTAAGATTCCATTTCCAAAATGGGGTGTTACAATTATGGTATCAGAGCCAAGGTTTCGACCTGTAGGCTCTCAAATATGACCTGTGATTAGTGGGTAGTCACTACGGTCTTCCTAGAACTGACAGTTTTTTTCATGCATTCATCATTTTTAAGCATACATATACATGTCATTGTTACAGGGTTTTTGACTAAGTAATGGTTGGTACAGGACTGGCCCTATTTAGTCGCATGTGTTTTATCGAAACTTTTAGATTTGGGACCGACCCATAGGCGTCCCCTCGATATGTCTTTTGTTTTGAGTGAACTGACCAGAGGCGTTCACTCTCGAGCATCAAAAGTTTTCATAAAACTGCATCATGCGTTCATACAAAGATTTTCTTGCATAAAATTTTTCTCATGAAATTTTGGTATAAATTTTTTTTTCATGTATATATATAAGTTATATTTTATGTTTGAACTGTTAATCATATGTTTTATGTTATACTGTCAGATGGTTCTCACACGCGAGCAAGAGCAGCTCAATGCTGCAATTCAGGCTGCCATGCAAGCCTTGCTTCCTCAACTGAGGAATGACATCCGTGCTGAAGTCCAAGCTGCCAACAATCAGCAGCACAATCATCCACCTCCTCCTCCTCCCTCAGTGACACTAGCAGCGTGGTTGGAAAGATTCAACAAGCTCCGTCCTAGAGCTTTTGAAAAGACTGATAGCCCCAGCGATGCTGAAAGCTGGTTGACTCACATTGAGAAGATTTTCAATGCTATGGGATGTGACCCCGCATTCAAGGCGAGATTGGCATGCTACCGGTTTGAAGGCGATGTACTCAACTGGTGGCTAGCCTTGACGCAGTCAGAAAGAGGTGATGATTGGGTCGCTGGTTTGACATGGGCCCAATTCAAGGAGAGAGTGATGGAGCAGTTCTTTCCCAAGGCAGAGCAGGACAAACTCAAGCGAGAGTACCATGGGATACGTCAGAGAGCGGGCGAGAATAGCAACGAATTCATGCAGCGCTTTCTTCGCTTAGCTGGTTTTCTGGGAGCAGCAGCTGGTACTCCTGAGGAGCAGGCACACCACTTTAGGTGGGCACTTCGCACCTCGGTCGCGAACAATCTGGTATGTGCTACGTTCAATACAGTAGCACAAGTGGCCGACGCAGCAAGGAAGCTTGAGATGTTGCAGGAACGAGATGAGTTCGGGGAAGCTGAAAGACCCGACAAGAGGTAAACATTTCGTGTTCTATCGATAACCAGACCCCATCCTATCATTATATGTTCTATAATCATCTCTTAAACTGTATCTTCCAGGCAGAAAACTGGGGACCGGTCTCAGCCGGCTACTCAGCAGCAGCCTCATCAGCCCAAAGGAAACGGTCACACTAACGACCGTTCTGTTGTGGAAAGGCGCAGCGGTAATGATAATTACCGTAACAATGCGGGACACTCCAACAACAGCAGGTCCTACTATTTACGCATCTTCTCATGATTTCATGATTTATCTCTCATGCTGACACTATATTAATCTCTACCAGGAACCACGATAACGGGAAGGACCAGAACCACAGGGGTTCGCAGCCTAACCGTTCAGCTAACACTGGTGAACATCTTATGACGCATATGTCTTATACTCGTGCATATACTTTATTTTAACACATTTTGTCATCAGCAGGCCCTCAGCAAGCAAGGACTCCTGCTGGAGGATTCACTCATCCTCTTTGCAGTACTTGCCATCGCCGACACCCTGGCCCATGTCGTCGTGATTCCGACGCGTGCTACAAGTGCGGCCTCCCTGGCCATCGTATGAGAGATTGCCGTAAGGGTGAAATGGAGGGTACTTCGGGTCATGCTGATACTAAACCGCCTCCTACCACTGGGCGTGTCTACACGACATCGCGCGATCAGGCAAACAAATCTACAGGTACCATTACTGGAATTTTGTATATGTACGGCCAAGCTGCATGTGTACTGTTCGACACGGGTGCCACTCACTCAGTTATTTCCACTACTTATGCCAAGAACATCAGGACACTTCCCTTGCCATTAGAAAATAGGCTTACCATTTCCACGCCTTTGAGGGACTCTGTATTAATAACTCATGTATACAAGAGTCTTCCTCTAGAGTTTGACGATAAAGTTCGTGCAGTAGATGCACTTCCCCTAGACATGATTGAGTTCGATATGATTCTCGGCATGGACTGGCTATCCAAGCACCATGCTACCATAGACTGCCACTCATATCGGGTGATCTTCGGCGACATTAATGCACCAGAGTACATTCATAACGGGTTCATACCCGGACGGTCTGTACAAGTCATATCTATCTTGCAAGCACGTGCATTACTGTCACATGGCTGCGAAGGTTATCTAGCTACGGTTCATGACATGGATGTTGAATCCCCATCGATTCAGGATCAACCAGTAGTTTTGAAATTTCAAGACGTCTTCCCAGCTGAACTTCCAGGCATACCACCTGCACGAGAAGTGGAGTTCAACATCGACCTTGTTCCAGGAGCTGAGCCAATCTCTAAGGCTCCGTATCGTATGGCTCCCATAGAGCTAAAAGAACTGAAGCACTAACTGCAGGAACTTCTTGAACGAGGGTTCATTAGACCAAGCGCATCTCCATGGGGCGCACCGGTCTTGTTCGTTAAGAAGAAGGACGGCAGCATGCGACTTTGCATTGACTACCGTGAACTTAATAAGATTACCATCCGCAATAGATATCCACTGCCACGTATAGATGATCTGTTTGACCAACTTCAAGGAGCCAAACACTTCTCGAAGATCAATCTAAGGTCAGGCTACCATCAGCTAAGGGTTAAAGAGCAGGATATTGCCAAGACTGCTTTTCGTACCCGTTATGGCCATTATGAGTTTGTGGTCATACCATTCGGCCTGACCAATGCTCCAGCAGTATTCATGGATCTGATGAACAGAATCTTCCATGAATTCCTTGATAAGTTTGTCATTGTATTCATCGATGACATCCTGATTTTCTCAAAGTCCACGGAGGAACACGAAGACCATCTCCGTACGGTACTACAGATTCTTCGTCAGAAGCAGCTGTATGCGAAATTCTCCAAGTGTGAGTTCTGGTTAAACAAGGTGGCATTCTTATGTCACATCGTATCAGCTGAAGGGATCACTATGGACCCAGCGAAGGTTGAGGCTATCACTAAATGGCCAAGACCAACGTCAGCGACTGAGGTCCGCAGTTTCTTGGGCTTAGCTGGATATTATCGTAGATTCGTGGAAAACTTTTCCCGTTTGGCACTACCTCTCACCAAACTGATGCGAAAAGGAGAGAAATTCGTCTAGACGGAAGAACGAGAGAAGAGCTTCGAAGACCTAAAGCAGAAATTAGTATCTGCACCTATTCTTACTCTCCCATCTGGTACAGGTGGATTTCAGATCTATAGCGATGCATCAGGGAAGGGACTGGGCTGTGTTCTCATGCAACATGGGAAAGTGATCGCGTATGCTTCACGGCAGCTTAAGCCCTATGAAGAAAACTATCCTACGCATGACCTAGAACTTGCTGCAGTGGTGTTCGCATTGAAAATATGGAGGCATTACTTATACGGAGAATCATGCGACATTTTCACGGATCACAAGAGCTTGAAGTATATCTTCACACAGCGAGAATTGAACATGAGACAAAGGAGATGGTTGGAACTATTGAAGGATTATGATATTAACCTACAGTATCATCCCGGGAAGGCTAATGTAGTAGCAGATGCACTCAGCAGAAAGTCCGGAATGATCAATGGCATTGAAATCAAGGAACAAAACATAAGAGACTTGGAGCGGCTAGACATCGAAATCATGGTACGTGGGCAGCACGGATACTGGGCGAATCTTAGAGTAGAACCTGAGTTACTGTCTAGGATCAAGGAAGAGCAGAAGGATGATGGAGAGATTTGGGCGATAATTCAGAATTTGGAGAAGCAGACAGAATTCAGAATGGACGCAGACGGTATCGTTTGATAGGGCACGAGACTTTGTGTTCCTGACAATCAAGAACTCCGAGAAGCATTGTTAGCTGAAGCTCACAGCTCCCCATTTTCTATACATCCTGGGTCGACAAAAATATACCATGACATTAGACAGCACTTTTGGTGGAGTGGTATGAAACAGGATGTAGCCACTTATGTCTCCAAATGTCTTACCTGCCAGCAGGTTAAGATTGAGCATCAGCGATCGGGCGGTCTCCTTCAACCGTTGGATATTCCAGAGTGGAAGTGGGACAAAATCACCATGGATTTTGTTACCGGTCTTCCGCCTACCAAGAAGAAGCACGATGCTATTTGGGTCATTGTTGATCGACTCACCAAATCAGCTCATTTCTTACCGATACGCAAGGAAGATCCGGTAAGTAAACTCGCAGATACTTACAGAAGGGAGATCATGAGACTCCACGGTACTCCCTCCAGCATCGTCTCAGACAGAGATCCTCGTTTCACGTCGCGATTCTGGAAAGGTCTGCAAAAGCTTGGGGTACACAACTTAAGCTGAGTACGGCCTTTCATCCTCAAACGGACGGACAGTCGGAGCGAACAATTCAGACATTAGAAGATATGTTAAGGTCGTGTGCGTTGGAATGGACAGGTGATTGGGACGATTACATCTGTTTGGTCGAGTTTGCATACAACAACAGCTGGCACGCAAGTATCAAATGTGCTCCTTTCGAAATGTTGTATGGCAGAAAGTGTCGCGCTCCAACTTGCTGGGATCAAGTGGGAGAGCGAACACTCGAAGGACCAGAGATTATAGAAATGACCAATGAGAAGATCGAAGTAGCTAAGCAGAAGCTGCAGGAAGCACGGTCACGTCAGAAGAGTTACGCCGATAAGCATCGTAGGGACATACATTTTAATGTGGGAGACCACGTCTTCCTCAAGGTTTCGCCGGCACGTGGTGTTAAACGCTTTGGGATCAAAGGAAAACTCAGTCCTCGTTTCATCGGACCTTTTGATATCATTGAACGAATCGGTGAAGTATCTTACCGATTGGCGTTACCTCCTCATCTTTCGCACGTGCATAACGTGTTCCATGTGTCCTTACTCAGAGGGTACAATTATCATCCCCTTCACATGGTTCAGTATCCACTGGAACAGATACGTGAAGATCTCACTTTTATAGAGGAACCCGAACGAGTGCTCGACAGGCAAGAACGAGTCATGAGAAGGAAGACGATTCCATTCGTCAAAATTCTATGGAGGGACCATACCGAGCGGGAAGCCACTTGGGAAACAGAGGAGTCTATCCGGGCTTCTTACCCTCACTTCATATTTTGAGTTCGGGTATGTTACTTCTTTCCAGTTTGCTTTATCTATAATTCGGGGACGAATTATTCTTTTTAGGGGGGAAGAATTGTAAAACCCGCATGCTTTTACCATGAATAGTGCCCTTAAGATCGTACGTCCTAGATTAAAACTTACCTTATTTAGTATTGATCACATTCATGTGCTAATAATCAAGCAAGTGCATACGTGTATGACATGATAAGTATCGATTACGTACGAACTCATGATAAACAGTCAATAAATATGTCACGTGAATATAATTAAATCATGATTACCATTTAAAATACAAACTAGAATAATTACGTAAATACATATAATATAATTACGAGCGTTAAGATTACGATAAACGATATGATAAAATAAACAGAAACACTTTAAACACGAACACGTTTAACCACGAACGAACACGAAACATCAGGACACGAGAAAAGGTACGGGTACCCCATGTGGGGCCCCCATACCCACGGCACAACAACCAAGGTGGGCCAAGCCCATGGACTTTTACAAGAAAAGGGGGGTTATGGTAAATATGTTTTCATTTTTCACTTTCAAGCAAAATAACATTTTAACCTAAAAAGTTTTCTCCTCCTCCTCCTTGCTCTCTCTTGTGCCGCCACCTATAACAACACCATAGGAGGGTGTTGTTGATTTTTGACATTAAAAACAAGTGCTAGAAACCGTGTTTGTTCATCCCCTTTTCAAGCTACGTATTGGTATATCATTCTAAACCTTTCTTTTTAATTCTTTTTAATCTTTGATTATTTTCATGAACATGTTATTATTATTCTTATTAAAACATGATAATTAAACATTGATCTAACATGTTTTGGGGTAAATTAAAATCAAAGGATGATATAAAAGGGTGTTTGTTTTAGCCGCCTAGCATAACCAACCCGAGGGGGGGGGGGTTCGGTTTGCTTATTGCCGCCACCACCAAGACCATTTTTGGTCTTGGTTGGTGCTTATGGGACCCACGGCAGCAAGGGGGCACACGTACCCCGAGTTTGGCTCGAGGTACGGTGTCGAGTTCATGCCCGATTCATGGTTCGTTGGTTAAATCATGATCTATGCTACATGTTAATTTTTATGAATTATGAACTTAGGATATAACTTAATTAATAACATGAGATATTAATTAAATCATGACTTAGGTTATTTTAATTATTAAATTAGCATGATATTAATTTAACCTAAGTATTTTATGTTATAAGTTATAATTAATTAATTATTTAAAACATGCCTATAATTAATTAATTTAGACATGACTTAGGTTATATTATTAATAATAATAATACACATTTTAACCTAAGTATCTTATGTCATTTTAATTAAAACATGTTATACTTTAATTAAAATGCTTTACCTATAGTTTAATTAAAATACATGAAATAATAATTAAACTATATACTATATCATATGACTTAAGAAATAAGCTTATAAACACTTAGACTTATATGTTAGCTTATGTAACCAGCTTAATTCTAAATATGGAAACTTCTATTTATAGAAACTTAATTAAATAAGGCAACTAATATATTAATGGAAACCTTCTATATATGGAAATCTATCTAATTCAGGCAGCTAATCTAATCATGGAAACCTTCTATATATGGAAACTTATTTAATTAAGGCAGCCGATCTATTTTTGGAAACTTTCTATTTTTAGAAACTAATCTATTTTAAGCAGTAAATTCTATTTTAGGAAACTTTCTATTTTTGGAAACTTTCTATTTTTGGAAACTTTCTATTTTTGGAAACTTTCTATTTTTGGTAACTTTCTATTTTTGGAAACTTTCTATTTTTGGAAACTTTCTATTTTTAAAAACTTTCTATTTTTGGAAACCTGCTATTTTTGGAAAGTTACTTATTATTACACAGTAAGTATAATAATACATGAAATACCAGTAATACTTAAACAGATTAATCAGAATACAAGATAAACACAGTTTAAGGCTTTAAACAGTAAACCATGACCTAAAACATACAAAGTAAGCTAAGACGAGACATAAAACCCAGTACGTAATCAGTGAATCGATACTTATACACGTGTGTTTTCATGTAGCTTTAGTGATCCAGAAGTAGGAGTCTTTCTTCCGTTCATTCACTGGACTTGAGGTACGGATTCCCGTCCTTTCAGTTGGACATTCTTTCCTTATTAGGATTTCCCCGTATGCAGCCAACTGTTTTCCCCAGTATTTGTTTTATTGTTTTGAACTGCTTATGTTTAATTAGCATAATCTATAGCCATATACAAGCATGACCAGTTTCACCTAGTTATGGAGGTACCATAACCATAACATTAGAGGAACCAATGTTATGACTTCCCCACGGCGGAGTGATTGCTCGTAGCGTCCCTTTTCAGTTTTGGCCATATTATTATATCATGTGGGGCGTATGGGTGCATCCTAGTTACATGTTTTATTCAGTATATCATGGTGAATGTGGTGTGTGCCTTGCATCCTTCACAAGGAGTTGATCCCTCCTACCCAAACCAGTATATTAATTAGAGGCATCCCCTCTAATCAGCATGATGAGGTCACCCCTCCAAGTATTCATGCACGTGACCTTTTCATGACCTATATGGGCTATGGTATATTTATGTTAAAATAGTTTTCATAAGATAAACATAAGGCTTTTCAAACTATAAAACCAGTTTTCTTAATACTTAACCAGTTTACTCAGAACTTAGTCTTCCGCTGTTATATGTTACATGCTTATCCTATTTCATGCTATATTGTACATCCGTGCACTGAGCGTCTTGCTCAGCCGTTTTCCTTTTCATGTTCCCAAAACGGCAGGTACTCAGGGACGCTCGTAGATCTCAAACGTACGTGCATATGGATTGGAAGCTTTACTGGCTTTCTTTACTTTATGCATTTCCTTTACTTTAATACAGTCTGCTATGGACATTGTTTCGTCCTTTCCTTTACAGTATTTATGTTTGTGTGTGATGAGCTCTACTTTGGGGTTACCGATGTTTGATTCCGGTATTTCCCTTTTATGGTCAAATAATGCTTAGACATTTATCCTTGTATGCTTTGATGACACGCCATGATTATGCGTAAGATTCCATTTCCAAAATGGGGTGTTACATTTTATATGTTTTTAAATTGCTTATGTTTATTTAGAATACCTAAAGCCATATACATGCATGACCAGTTTTACCTAGTTATGGAGGTACCATAACCATAACACTAGAGGCACTGGTGTTATGACTTCACCACGGCGGAGTGATTGCTCGTGGCGTCCCTTCAGCTTTTGGCCATTTATTATATTTATCATGTGGGGCGTATGGGTGCATCCTAGTCACATGTTTCAGTCAGGATTTCATGGTGAATGTGGTGTGTGCCTTGCATCCTTCACAAGGAGCTGATCCCTCCTACCCAAAAACCAGTATATTAAATTAGAGGCAGCCCCTCTAATTTGCATGATGAGGTCACCCCTCCAAGTATTCATGCACGGTGGATTTTCATGACCTATATTGGCTAATGATAAAATATGTTAAACAATTTTCATAAGATAAACATAAGGCTTTTCAAACTATAAAACCAGTTTTATGAACATGTTCCAGGTTTTCCAGGACTTATACAATTTCGCTGCTATTAAGTCTTTATTATGCTTAGTCATTCATACTATGTCTATATCCGTGCACTGAGCGTTTTGCTCAGCCGTTACTTTCCTTTCCATGTCCCAAAACGGAAGGTACCCTAGGGAAGACTCGAGCATTTGGAGGACGTACATAGGATGGAAGCTGCTAGAGACTTCTTTTCCTTCTTGCCTTCATATACTTATGCTTGTTTAGTCTTTCATTCATTTCTTTTGCTTTATTATGTTTTGAGCTTATGTTTGGGAACCGATGTTTGATTCCGGTTTACCCTTTGGTCATGTAATGTTTTAGACATTTATCCTTGTATGCTTTGATGACACGCCATAATTACGCGTGACATTCCATTATCAAAATGGGGTGTTACAATTATGGTATCAGAGCCAAGGCTTCGACCTGTAGGCTCTAAAACTCGACCTGTAACTAGTGGGTAGTCACTAGAAGCTTCCTAAGGCAACGTTTGTTATTCCAAGTATTGATGTTTTCAGCGCATTGTTGTTTTAACCATGATGTTTTCAACACCTTGAGGTTTTAACCTTGATGTTTTCATTGATATTGTTTTACTAATATGGATGGACAACCGTCATTCATATTTAGTTATGTGTCATTGTTTCATTCATAATGTTCTCGTGAACTGTAGCTATGTGGACTAAACCACAGTAGTTCATAATTAGTCACATAAAATTTTTTTCTGATAAGTTTTGACATATGAGTTTCATTTATTTATGTTTCATGTATCATTGTTGCAGGGATTATGACTAAGTAATGGTTGGTACAGGATCGGCCCTATTTAGTCGCATGTGCTTTTATCGAAACTAATAATTTTGGGACCGACCCATAGGCGTCCCTTCGCCATGTCTTTTGTTTTGGGACCGACCCATAGGCGTCCCCTCGCACATATAAAAGGTTTTTATAAACTAACATTACACATTCATGCACTGTTTTCATACATAAAAATTTTCTCATGATTTATTAGCATAAAATTTTTTCATGTCCCCTCATAAGTTACTATGTTTTTATGTCAAGTATGTTTTCATACTGTCATGGTTAACTCCAGTTTCGTGCTGATTATGTTATACACTCCTTCACGCTGAATTGTTCATGTTTCTTCATGATAATTCCGTCTTCATGTTGATTACGTCTTAAGCCTCTTTTGTTATTTATGCTTTCACGTAAGACATTGTTGGATTTCATTGAATTCTGCTTTCATGATAGTCATGGTTGGTTTTCATTGATCATGCTGTCAGACAAATCATCGTTGAATTTTGTGTAACCACACTTTAGCGTTTCTCTATGCAACCAGAATGAGGTATATACTGGCATTGTCAGGTTATCATGATGGTTTTCCTAACTGTTTAACCGATATACTTTCCTTAAATCATGATAAATGATCGACCCCATACCGATCATTTCATGTGCATTCCACGTGTACTCCACGTACCGTATTTCATGTGTATTACACGTACCTTAATCCATGTGTATTTCACTTGCAATACTTCACGAGTATTCACTAGTCTATTCTGAATCACCTCAAGCGTATTTTCAATTGCTGATATTCTACAAGATTGCTGATGCCGCTCATAACTGGGAGATGTTACTAAAGGTTGATACTGCTGACGTTCGGAGACGCTACGAAATGCGGATGCTGTTCACAACCTGGAGATCCTACAAGACGAAGACAAAGGCGTCAGAGCAAAGCACTCGGACGAGAAGATGCTTCACCATCAGACGATTTCCATCAATCATTGTCCCAATTCTTAGTTACATGTCACACGTCATTCGGCTGTCATTTCAGCCATATGAGTGCAAACCGGTACCAGCCGGCCACTCAGCTAAATAGTTACATGAATCACGGTCATGAGAATGACCGTCATGGAACTGACAGACAAGACGATAGTAACCACTACTATGACAGAACTATCCCAGAAATCGCAACCGAGGCTCCGGCCGCGGACGTGATCAGACATACAAAGGATCAGTAGTCCAACCGATCCGCCAAGTCTGGCATAATAACCTAATATTGTAGTTCTATTATTTTACGTCTCGAGACACATGTCAAGACATCAGTCAAGACACATGTCTCACGTATACTTTCTGAGGACACATGTCAAGATACCAGTTAAGACATATGTCATGCTTATAGTTCCAAGACACGAGTCAAGACACATGACTCACGTCCAACTATGGAACATTTCTAAGAAATTCAGGGTACCCTACAAGGGTATATCCATTTTGTTGTGCCATGTATTAATCAGGCCACAAGAATTTCAATACCATTACCGGCGCATCAGTGAGAACTGTCACGTTGCCGATGTCACTTTCATTCTTGTAACCATAAATCATTGATTCATGACCATGAAGGACGCCTTTCGTATTCCCACGTATACGGAGGTTTTCCTTCAGCTTAATGATGAGATCCAAGCTGCAAACGCATTTCCTCGGACAAACACGAGTTGAATTTTATCCTAATTATGGACTATGAACAGCGCACCATGCTACGATTCATAATTATGTACAGTAATGTTCAGGCTCCTGAATACTTTCAGCTTGATTTTCCATCGGAAAATCTGTACAAATTATCTATGCTTACAAGCATGTGCGTTGTATCAAGTTCTACGAAGCAAGATACAGTCACGTTCATATCTAGGTACCGCCATATTCCACGTCTCACCTTGTAGCGTTTGGCGTTACCGCCATTGTATTCTATGATCACGATATGTTTCACATGTCATGTTCATTCCACGCTCCTCATATCATGATCAAGATATGTTACACGTATCATGGATCACGATATGTTTACTCATACTACACTCGCCATATCTCCACGTAGCACGTTCAAAATTTTTCACGTATCACGTTCAAAATTTTTAACGTACTACGTTTCTTTATGTCTCACACATCGGTTCTAATTATCAGTTAAGTCAGGTTGTCTTGCATCGTAACGTTTCAGTTACCCTAGCACGTTAACTCTTATTTTCCTCGATCGAATTTAGGGGATCTACCTTCCGTTGATAACCAAGAATTTCTTCGTATTCCAAGTCAAGGTCAGGAGGACCAAGATTTATCATTTGTGTCAAGATCTTCTGAAGGAAGCGTTCCAAGAGGGAGGCCACTTGGAAACAGACAAGTTCATCCAGACTTTTATCCATTTTTCTCATCAATTAGATATGTCCTTTCAGTCACGTCACGTTCCATGTCCTTTCAAGAGATGTCACGTTCCACGTTTCTTTCTACCATGTCACCTGTACGTTCATTAATCTTACATACCCTCTCAGTTTGATTCGGGTATGTTTCTCTCTCAGTTACGTTATCTATAATTCGGGGACGAATTATTCTTTTTAGGGGGGAAGAGTTGTAAAACCCGCATACTTTTACCATGAATAGTACCTTTAAGATCGTACGTACTAGATTAAAACTTTCCTTTTATAGCATGTTTACGTTCACGTATAGGAATTTTACGTATTACGTACGTGTTAGAACACGATAAGTATTTATTACGTACGAACGCACAATAATTATTTAAACAATAATTAATCACGAACATGCGATCATGAAATCATAAACGTAATTAAATCACGAGCTAATATTAATTACTTATATATATTTATTACGAACACGAATAAATATATTAAGTCACGATCGATAACTAATTAAAACACGTAAATTACGAACACGAGAACACACTATAATATTTAGACTCAGGAAATGTATGGGTTACCCCATGTGGGCCCCATACCACGAAATTAGGGAGGGAAGATGGGCTTAGCCCATCAATTTTTACTAAATAAGGAATTAGGAAAAGATCACTACTCATTTTCACTTTACAGAGGATTTTTACAAAAACCTAAAAGTTCTTTCTTCTCCTTCTTTTTCTCTTTTGGCCGCCACCCATAAACACACCAAAGGGGTGTTTATTTGATCTTTGATCTTGGTTTTGGTGCAAGTGTTCGTGTTTGTTCATCCTTGTTTAGATCCACGCATTCGGTAATTCTTTTAACCCTTTTCTTTTGATTTGATCTTTTAAATAATTATGAACATGATGTGTTTTTTTTAAAAACCTAATTAAAATATAGATCTAACATGAAATTGGTTTTGGAATAAATCAAAAAGGGTGTTTTTGGAGTGTTTGTTCTTGGCCGCCGCCTAAACCGAACCCGAGGGGTCTCGATTTGGCTATTCGACCACCACCGAGACCATATGGTCCCGGTTGGTTGGTGTGGGTCCCACGGCAGTAACAAGACAAGGGGAACCCCGATGTGGTTTGGGGTATGGTGTCGATTTCATGTTCGGTTCATGGTTCTTAGTCAAGATCCGGTTCACGCTGTATGTTAAGATTATTATTTTTATGATCTTATGTTAAAATTAAAATAATAACATGACATGATTAATTTAATAACATGACTTAGGTTATTGTAATTATTAAAATCATGAAATTATTAACCTAAGTATTTTATATTTTTAGACTTATAAATTAATTAATTATTTAAAAACCATGGTTATAATTAATTAATTAACATGACTTAGGTTATATTATTAATAAATAATAATACATGTTTTAACCTGAGTATTTAACTTTATTTAATTAAAAACATGATATACTTTAATTAAATATTTTAACCTATAGTTTATTTTAATTACATGAAATAATTAATAAACTATACATTATATCATATGACTTAGAAAATAATCATGAAAACACTTAGGCTTATATACTTAGCTTATTTAACCAGTTTATATCTAATTATGGAAACTTTCTATATATTTAGGAACTTATTTAAATAAGGCAGCTAATCTATTTATGGAAACTTTCTATTTTTATAAACTTATTTATTTCAGACAACTAATCTATTTATGGAAACTTATTTAAATAAGGCAGCTAATCTATTTATGGAAACTTTCTATTTTTAGAAACTTATTTATTTCAGGCAGCTAATCTGTTTTTAGAAACTTATTTAAATAAGGCAGTAATTCTATTTTTGGAAACTTTCTATTTTTGGAAACTTTCTATTTTTGGTAACTTTCTATTTTTGGAAACTTTCTATTTTAGGAAACCTGCTATTTTTGGAAAGTTACTTATTATTACACAGTAAGTATAATAATTCATGAAATACCATAAATACTTAATCAGAATAGATAGAATATATGATAAACACAGTTTAAGACTTTAAACAGTGAAACATGATATGAACGTATAAAATAAGCTAAGACATGACATAAAACCAGTTATGTATTTAGTAATCAGATACTTATACACGTATGTATTTATGTAGCATTAGTGATACCGAAGTAGGACTCTCTTCCGTTTGTCTTCTTCGTTCACTGGACATAAGGTACGGATTCCCGTCCTTTCAGTATTGACATTCTTTCCTTATTTGGGTTTCCCCGTATGCAGCCAACTGTTTTTCCCCACTATAGGTTTTATATGTTTTTGAATTGCTTATGTTTAATTAGAATACCTAAAGCCATATACATGCATGACCAGTTTCACCTAGTTATGGAGGTACCATAACCATAACACTAGAGGCACTGGTGTTATGACTTCACCACGGCGGAGTGATTGCTCGTGGCGTCCCTTCAGCTTTTGGCCATTTATTATATTTATTATGTGGGGCGTATGGGTGCATCCAAGTTACATGTTTCAGTCAGGATTTCATGGTGAATGTGGTGTGTGCCTTGCATCCTTCACAAGGAGCTGATCCCTCCTACCCAAAAACCAGTATATTAAATTAGAGGCAGCCCCTCTAATTTGCAAGATGAGGTCACCCCTCCAAGTATTCATGCACGGTGGATTTTCATGACCTATATTGGCTAGTGGTAAAATATGTTAAACAGTTTTCATAAGATAAACATAAGGCTTTTCGAACTATAAAACCAGTTTTATGAACATGTTCCAGGTTTTCCAGGGCTTATACAATTTCGCTGCTATTAAGTCTTTATTATGCTTAGTCATTCATACTATGTCTATATCTGTGCACTGAGCGTTTTGCTCAGCCGTTACTTTCCTTTCCATGTCCCAAAACGGCAGGTACCCTAGGGAAGACTCGAGCATTTGGAGGACGTACATAGGATAGAAGCTGCTAGAGACTTCTTTTCCTTCTTGCCTTCATATACTTATGCTTGTTTAGTCTTTCATTCACTTCTTTTGCTTTATTATGTTTTGAGCTTATGTTTGGGAACCGATGTTTGATTCCGGTTTACCCTTTGGTCATGTAATGTTTTAGACATTTATCCTTGTATGCTTTGATGACACGCCATAATTACGCGTGACATTCCATTATCAAAATGGGGTGTTACAAGCTTGATAGCCTCCCGTAGAAAAGTTACTGTTAGCGGAATACACATTTTCCGGATTGTCATGAGTCGAAGGACAATCGGTGTATGAATGAGAACCCCCACAAATCTCACAAGAAGTTGCTACAGCTTTAGCTTGTTGTTATTGATTCGTAGCTATGAGTAGAATATTTTTGTTCATTTCGGCCATCATGCGAGTGAATTCGGTCATATCTTGGGTTGATGAAGTAGAAGAAACATTGGCCCTTGGGTTACTCCTTGAAGAAGCGGATGAATCCCAATTTTTGTGGTGAGTGGTCATGCTCTTTATAAGATCTCTACACTCCTCAGGTCGTCTCTTCATGAATGTACCACCGGAGGCAGCATTAATCATATCACGATCACGAAAAGTTAAACCATTGTAGAAAGTATCAATCAAAGTAACGGGGAGCATGTTATGGTTCAGACAACGATCGATCAAGACATTATATTGTTCCCAAGCATCGAAAAGCGACTCATCAGGTTCTTGAGTGAATCCACTGATTTGGTTGCGAAGTCTAGTGACCATGGATGGTGGAAAGTAGCCCGACAAAATTTTTTGAGTCATGTCATTCTATGTATGAATTTAGTTTTTGGGAAGACGATCAAACCATTTTTCGGCATGGTGGGATAAAGTGTGTGGAAAAAGGTGAAGGCGAAGAAAATCCATGGAAACACCGGGCAATTTCATTGTTTGAGTGACATTATGAATTTGTCGAGATGTTTGTTGGCATCATCATCCGGTAATCCGCGAAAAGGACAAGCGTTTTGAACTTGCTGGATCATGTGATGCTTCAACGAAAATTCAGGAGCCGTGATTTGCATCGGCGCAATCGGTCCTTCGCGTCCGTTCATTGTTGGCTGACAAAGCTCCTCCATCGTTCGAAGGTCGGGTGGAGGAACATTGTTGTTGTTGTTATTCAAATTGGGGTGAGGTGGGTTGTTATTATTGTTATGCACACCGGCCGTATCTATGTCTCTAAGAGTCTCGGGCTCAGAATAAGACGTAGATCGAGTACGCATACACTAAAATAAAATAAAATTTTTTTGGTTTTTTTTATCTTTTTTATTGTTTTTGGATTTTTGAAAATTTTATATTTTTTAGGATTTTTGAAAATATTTGTGCTTGAAAATAACGTTCCCAAAAGAACGGATCCCAAAACCCAATTTTTCTCACTGAAGACCGTTAATCTTTACGAAAAGAGCCGGCAGCGGCGCCATTTGATTTATGACTTTTGTGTGTGCTCAAGAAAGTGTTGTTCGTACTCGATTCAATTCGAATTGATCACGGTTAATGGTGGAATTGTTGGTATTGGTCACTAAAAGGGAATCTTGGTTAACTATGTCTACAAACAACATAAATATAAAAGCTATTAAAAATAAAAGAGAACTTCTAACCTCGATTGCTTTATCAGAGTGGATGCTACAAAACAGAACTTGGTGAAAGAAATTAAGAATAAAAGTGAAAATGTAAGTGTGTTGACTAAAAATAAAAGTTATAAAATTTAAACTAAAAATTAAGATTCAAAAATAAATGACGAAAAATTAAAACTTTTAAAAGTAAATTTGTAAATTAATACTTTGTAAAAAATGAAAACTTTAATAAAAATAATTTGAAAAATAAACTAAGTGAAAATGACGGGAAAAATTAAGGTTTGAAAATAATTAGGAAAACAAAAACTGAACATAAGTCGGAATGTGTAATTCTAATCTAATTCGGAATAATAATCATGAACTCAATCCTGAATCCAAAAATCTGACGTAACTCGGAATCCACAAGAAAAATCTAATTCGGAATGCAGTCAATCACGTAGTTCGGAATACGGGCTTGTATGTAGTTCGGAATAATCCCTTCCTTGACCTAATTCGGGAAACGACTCCTTAACCTAATTCGGGAAACAATAACTTGGATGTAATTCGGAATGAGCACAATTCAAGACCTAGTTCGGAATGTTGCTTCTCCATGTAACTCGGAATAAAAATTCTACACCCAGTTCGGAATCACAGGTTTGTACGTAGTTCGGAATAAGCTAGTTGCAACTTGTAGTTCGGAATGAAGGTTTTGATGTAGTTCGGAATAATTTTGTCTTGGACCTAACTCGGAATACTCAGTCCCATACACAATTCGGGAAACACAAAACTTGATGAAGTTCGGAATCAAATGCATAAAGTAGTTCGGAATATCCAACTCTAACCTAATTCGGGATATTCAATCCCTTATGTAATTCGGAATAAGACTATGCAGGAACTAATTCGAGAAAGTTTGTTTGAAGTAATTCGGGAAAAGGGGTTTTGGGAGTTCGGGAAAAGAGGGTTTCTAAACCCGAATTAAGCTAAAATAGGCATTTTACCAAAACTTTTACCAAATCAACTTTAAGAAAAAGCTTATAAGACACAATTTAAAAACTTTTAAAAACACTTAATAAGCAAAAATTTAAAATCAACTTTTTTATAAAAATATTAAACCATCAAAATCAACTTATTTTGAAAACTATTAAACATAAAATTAAGCAAATAAGCACCTTAATCTAAAAACTCTAAACACTCCGACTCAATAAGCACAATCAAATAAACAAAAAAAATCACATCATCAACAAAATTAAACCAAATACATGATTAATTAAGCAAATTAATAGATTATTAAGAAAGGTAGAATGAGAATTAATAAAAAAACTTGATTATATTAAAGATTAAGATCAAAGATTACAAGATGAAAGATTTGATAAGCTTGAAAACTAGAGCAAAGAAAAATAAAACACACTTAATTACCTATTAAAACTAAAAACTAAAATGAAGACTAGCCTTCTAATTACACATTAGAAGACTATATATAGGGGAAGGGGAGGGTCTTGTGTCTTCTCTCTTTCTTCTTGTCTTCTCGACTTTTAATTTACTCGTCTTTCTCGACTTTGTCTCGGGATTAGTCGAATGATAACTTGAACTTGTCTTATATTTTTCTTCTTTTAGTAGACTTGGTTCTTCGACTTTGTTAAACTTCCGTCTTTAGACTTTTTCTTCGATAAATCTTCAGAATAGGCCTTTGACTTCCGTTCTTCTTGCACTTTTGATCTTTTGACATCGTCTTTTGTCTTTTTTTTCTTTGATAAAAGCCCGTGAAAGCCCATGTTTTCTTCCCTTTTCACATTTTTGTCCTAAAACATAATAAAAACATAAACCACGCATAACTCATGTGGCCCAATTATTCACTTAGACTCCCTTATTCCTAGGTGTATCTCTCATATTTTATGATTGACTTGAATGATCACGGGGATGCATTGTTTGATTATTTCGATAGTAAATTAAGGCTGAAAATAAAGTGGTTCGATTTAAGCAATAGTTAGCTAAAGGACAAAATCTTTTAAAACCGCTTCTCGGGACCTCTTAAAGTTCATATCTTGGCATAACTCGCTTCATGATTTGAGACCTTTCTCGGACCGATATTTGGCAGCGACTTCATACTTCGAATCCTGAGAGACGTTCTTGAAATTATGGTCTTCTCTTCATAATAGGAATTTCTTCACTTGAAGTTTTTAAGAGATTCTTCATATTTGGACCACGACTTCTTCATTTTTCTCCAATCTTTATTTTGGACTTTGATATACAACGATCCGCCTCCTTTTAGGACTTGGATCTATTTATCCTTACACCTTGCTAGGGTCTTTTTGGATAGACTTCTCCATGATCTTTAGGGGAGTATTTGATTTTCGTCGTGTGTCTCGATCCTTCATATTGATTTTTGATAAATAATTCTTCACATCACTTGGGATCTTTAGCAACAAAATGTATCCCTCATGCCTTGTTAGGGCCTTTTCGGACTCGCCAATCTTCGCATTCCGCTTCAATAAGTTATGCCTTGGCTATGAACTCTAATTAATACCGAGCAACTTTTAAACGATCTTGGGCTAGAAGCTAAGTAACTTTTCAAATCGTACAACCTTATTTATTGCAAATAAATTTATTAACATGCGATAGGAGAAAAAGCTTATAATCAACTCACATAAATTCATGAAAGAATACCAAACTTATAATTGATTCTATCATCTCTCGTTCTCCACAATTTAAAATCTCAAGGAATGAGACTCGTGGATGCTTATCCAATTAAATCAATGTTTTGGGTTTTCAAGTCATCTATAGGATCTTGCAAATTCTTAGACATTTTAAAGTTTAGAATTCGCATTTTAAAGTTCCCTTGGTAAAAGACTTTCTAGGATCAATCATAGGAACTTGCGAAAAGTTCTTGTTCTTAACTCGTAAGAGTTAAGACTTTCGCGTTTTAAAGTTCCCTATATAAAAGACTAGCAAAACTTAACTTAAACACGTTAAGGATACTAGCTAGAGTAAACTTAGATAAGTAAACTCGGGTTGAGTCAAAATATTCATGACGTTTGAAAAATTAAAACCACTTTATTAAACTTTATGTTAGCAAAGAAAGTAAATAATGATAACAAAGGAAAAACTACAAGGCCAAAATAGATTAAAAATTTTGAAAAATGTCTAAAAATCAAATTTTCCTGTTAAAATGAGGACAAATTAATGGAAAAGTCCACTTACTTCGATAGAAGTCCCCCCTACACTTGATATAAACATTATCCTCAATGTTTAAGCATGTGGGAGTAAACTCCCTTACACTTAGGACATTGTGCACGTTGTTTAAATCTCGCTAAGGAAAGGACAACTATAGTGATTTCAGTGTGAACATATAAGATATGAAATATTGAATCGCGACAGCTTAGGATAGAACCGGGAAGACGGGTACACGGGATCACGGGTCATCAAATGTCATCAAAAGTGCTCTTTGAAGCTTGAATCCCTGCACATCATAAGAAACACGACAACAAACCCTATGTAGCTCCCCCTACACTTATTATGAAAACGGGTAAAAAGGATAGATCATTGGGTTGCCTCCCGAGAAGCGCTTGTTTTTGTTAACCGAGTCACAAGCCTGACTCGACCCAGAACTAATTTAAGGGAAACGTGGTGAGGGGTGGAATCATCTCATTAGAGATGTCCTAACCAAAGTACAACTTCACACGCTGGCCGTTCACTTTAAAATTAGGCCCATTTGGTTGAGAAAGCTCAATGGTGCCATAGGGGAAAACTTTGGCGATGGTGAATGGACCAGACCAACGGCTCTTAAGCTTGCCCGAAAAGATCTTCAACCAAGAGTTAATGAGTAAAACTTCATCACCAACGTGAAACTCTCGGTTCTTAATCCTAGAATCATGAATGAGCTTGGTTTTCTCCTTGTAGATCAATGAATTCTCATAAGCTTCATTCCGTAGTTCATTTAGCTCGTTGAGTTGAATCTTCTGAAGATCACCGGCTTTGTTGATATCAAAATTAGCCCACTTCAAAGCCCAATACGCCTTATGCTCCAACTCAATAGGGAGGTGGCATGCCTTCTCGTACACCAGACGATATGGAGTGTAACCAATAGGTGTCTTATATGCGGTACGGAAAGCCCACAAAGCATCATCTAACTTATCGGCCCATGAGGCACAATTCTCTCCCACAGTTCGCTCTAAAATTCTCTTCAGTCCACGGTTAGAAATCTCAGCTTAACCATTTGTTTGGGATGATAAGCGGTGGAAAAGACGGTGATTGACACCGTACTTAGCCATGACTCTAGCAAATTGATCATTGCAAAAATGAGTCCCGCGGTCACTAATGATAGCACGAGGAACACCGAATCAAGCAAATAACTGCTTCAGAAAGTTCACAACCACCCTCGCATCGTTCGTAGGGATAGTCTTTGCTTCAACCCATTTAGATACGTAGTCAACTGCTACGAGGATGTACTTGTTCCCTTTGGATGATGTAAATGGCCCCATAAAGTCGATACCCCATACGTCAAAGATTTCACATTCTTGTATGAAATTTTGAGGCATTTCATCTTTATGTGTAATCTTGCCTTGTCGTTGGCAAGCATCACAATGCTTAACCATTTCGTGTGCATCAAGATAAATGGTGGGCCAATAAAATCCAGAGTCGAAAACTTTCTTCGCGGTGTAATTAGGACCAAAGTGACCACCGGTAGGTCCTTTATGGCAAGCTTCCAAGATGTGTAAAGCTGCGGATCCATCAACACACCGACGAAATATCAAGTCAGCACATTGTTTGAAGAGATAATGGTCGTCCCAATAGTAAGTTTTCACATCCTTGAAGAATTTCTTCTTTTGTTGGGATGATAACCCTTGAATGAGGAATCCACTCGCCAAATAGTTTGAGATGTCCGCAAACCATGGGGTGTCATCGAGATTGGAAGTAATAGACATCAAGTCCTCAAGGGGAAAAGATTCATTAATCTCTTGAATTGGGAGCTCCCCTTGATAAGGATCCTTGAGTCTACTAAGATGATCCGCGGCTAGGTTTTCCGCTCCCTTTTTATCACGAATTTCAATTTTAAATTCTGGTAGGAGCAAAACTCAACAAAGAAGTCTTGGCTTGGAATCTTGTTTTGTTAAAAAGTACTTCAACACGGAATGGTCGGTATAGACAATGGTGGTGGAAAGGACAAGATAGGGGCGAAATTTGTCAAAAGCATACACGACAGCTAAAAGCTCTTTTTTGGTAGTGGTATAATGAAATTGAGCCCCCGTCATTGTCTTGCTAGTATAATGGATTGGTTGGAAGTGTTTGTTCACTCTTTGTCCCAAAACCGCTCCAATAGCAAAGTCGCTAGCATCACACATCAATTCAAAATATAACTCCCAATTAGGGGTAACCAAGACCGGTGCCTTAGTTAATTTATCCTTAAGAAGATTGAAAGATTCGACACACTCTTTAGAAAAGATAAAAGGAGTATCTTTTTCCAAGAGGTGGGTCATCGGGCGAGCGATTTTAGAAAAATCTTGAATGAATCGACGATAGAAGCCCTCATGACCAAGGAAACTTCTCACACCCTTCACGGTTCAAGGTGGAGGTAATTTAGCAATTACATCAACTTTAGCACGGTCAACTTCAAGACCGGTTTTGGAGATTTTATGACCAAGAACAATGCCTTCTTTTACCATGAAATGGCATTTTTCTCAATTAAGAACAAGACGAGTGTCTTCACACCGTTTAAGCATACGTTCTAAATTGGCAAGACAAGTAGAAAAAGAATCACCATAGACCGAGAAATCATCCATAAAGACTTCCATAGTTTCTTCAACCATGTCATGGAATATAGCCATCATACACCTTTGGAAAGTCCCGGGAGCATTGCATAAGCCGAAAGGCATTCTTTTGTAAGCAAATGTTCCATAAGGACAAGTGAATGTGGTTTTCTCTTGCTCTTTAGGATCGATGGGAATTTGAAAATACCCGGAGAAACCGTCTAAGAAGCAATAGAAGTCATTACCCGCTAAACGCTCGAGCATTTGATCCATGAAAGGAAGAGGAAAATGATCCTTGCGAGTGGCATCATTGAGCTTTTGATAGTCGATGCAAACTCGCCAACCCGTGACAAGTCGAGTAGGAATCAACTCGTTGTTTTCATTGGGAACAATGGTTATTCCGCCTTTCTTAGGCACACAATGGACGGGACTAACCCATGACGAATCCGAAATAGGGTAAATCATTCCAACATCTAGAAGTTTGATAACCTCTTTCTTGATGACATCATGAAATTTTGGATTAACCCTTATTTGGCTTTGGATTGCGGGTTTATAGTCATCTTTCAAGAGAATTTTATGAGTACAAAAGTTCGGATCAATTCCACCCATATCAGAAATTTTCCAAGAAATTGCTTTCTTATGATTCTTCAGCACGTTGTTAAGTCGAGACTTTTCATCCTCTTTCAAGTCCTTAGCAATGATGAAGGGTAGCTTCTTATTTTCGTCAAGGAACACGTATTCGAGATGAGACGGTAGATCCTTAAGCTCTAAATCCGGAGGATTTTCGATGGAAGGCGTAATTAAATTCGGATCATCGATAGTAACATCCTTAGGAGAAGGTGGAGAAATATGGTCCTCATTGAGAAGTTTCTCAATGGTACGAATGTCTTCTTCCTAATCGGTGGGAGAATCGTCATATTGTAAGTACACATCCCCTAAAGTTGCTTCAAATTCTTTCAAAAGGAAATCACTTTCTCCAAATGGAGTTAGTGCGGGAACAATAGAGGCAACGGTCTCAACAATGGGTAGAGAAGAAGAACCACTTTTACAAGCGTCTTTGAAATGCTCTTCACAAGCCTCATCAAGTACGTCAATGAAATTAACGTTCTCGTTTTCATAAGGTTACTTAAAAAGTTTACCCATGTTGAAGACGATTTTATCGTCACCAACTCTCATGATTAATTCGCGCGTGGCTACATCAATGAGAGTGCGACCGGTCCTCAAGAATGGACGTCCAACGATTAATGGAACACGGGGGTCCATCTCGTAGTCAACGACAACAAAATCCGCCAGAAAGGTGAATTTGTCGACACCGAGGAAGACATCTTCGGCTATCCCCACCGAATAAGCAACCGTACGGTTACCTAATTCCAATGTCATTCGTGTGGGGACTAGCTCGGGTAGAGATAATTGTTTCCAAACACTCAACGCCATTAAGTTGATACTAGCACCTAGATCGGCTAGGGCCATACAATTCTCTACCCCGGGGAAGTTGCAAGGAATGAGAAAACGACCTGGATCACCAAGTTTGGTTGGTAATTTCCTTAAGAGCACTACGGAGCAATTCTCATTAAGTTGGGTCTGAGCGATATCAAGAAGCTTTTCTTTGTCACTGAGAAGATCCTTAAACATTTTAGCATATTTCAGCATGTGAGCGAGAGCCTCGGCAAAGGAGATGTTGAAATTCAATTGTTTAAACATTTTAAGAAAGTTCGAAACCTGAATATCAACCTTGTTCTTCAACTTCTCTTTCCTCAACCTTGAGGGATAAGGTATATTGGGTTGAGATGAAGGCTTTAGAATGGAATTCTCACTCACATCCTTGGGTGGTGGAGGGGTGGAAGTAAAAGGTAGAGGAATTGGAGAAGGGGACTCGTTTTCCTTTGTCACAATCACCAGTGTAGGTGTAGGAATCTCGGGTTCCTTTAAACCCTTTCCACTTAGGGTGGTGATTGCTTTCATCTCCCCTCTTGGATTAGCAACAGTGTTACTCGAAAGAGAACCCGAACCAGAGGCTTTATTACTTGGGAAGAAACTAGCCATCATATCCCTTAAGTCATTCGTTTGACTGCTTAACGAGTTTCTCATATCGGCTCGAAGATCATTCCCTTGTTTTGCCATATCTCCTTTCATGTTGATGATTTGACGCTGAAGATTCTACACCAGCGCGTCATTAGTCCCCATGTAAGTTTCAACCTCGTGATTAAATGCGGTGGGTTGGTTGGAAGGAGGAGCATGGTAGGCAGGTGGTTGATAAGCGGGTTGTTGGTAAACTTGATTATTTCCTTGAGGTGGATATGGGTGTCTTTGAGTTTGATATTGATTAGGAGCTCGAGTTTGGTTTTGATTGTTGCGGTTGAAATTGTTTTGGTTTTGAGGAGGAAAACCGGTTGGTGAAAGGAAGTTGTTTGAACGATAACTGAGCAAATTACGGTCACCTTGAGGACGAGCTTGATAGCCTCCCGTAGAAAAGTTACCGTTAGCGGCATACATATTTTTCGGATTGTCATGAGTCTAATGACAATCGGTGTATGAATGAGAACCCCCGCAAATCTCACAAGAAGTTGCTACAGCTTTAGCTTGTTGTTGTTGATTCGTAGCTATGAGTAGAATATTTTTGTTCATTTCGGCCATCATGCGAGTGAATTCGGTCATATATGGGGTTGATGAAGTAGAAGAAACATTGGCCCTTGGGTTATTCCTTGAAGAAGCGGATGAATCCCAATTTTTGTGGTGAGTGGTCATGTTCTCTATAAGCTCTCTACAATCCTCAGGTCGTCTCTTCATGAATGTACCACCGACGGCAGCATTAATCGTATCACGATCACGAAAAGTTAAACCATTGTAGAAAATATCAATCAAAGTAACGGGGAGCATGTTATGGTTCGGACAACGATCGATCAAGACATTATATCGTTCCCAAGCATCGAAAAGCAACTCAGCAGGTTCTTGAGTGAATCCACTGATTTGGTTGCGAAGACTAGTGACCATGGATGGTGGAAAGTAGCGTGACAAAAATTTTTTAGTCATGTCATTCCATGTATGAATTGAGTTTTTGGGAAGACGATCAAACCATTTTTCGGCATGGTGGGATAAAGTGTGTGGAAAAAGGTGAAGGCGAAGAAAATCCATGGAAACACCGGGCAATTTCATGCTTTGAGTGACGGTTATGAATTTGTCGAGATGTTTATTGGCATCATCATCCGGTAATCCGCGAAAAGGACAAGCGTTTTAAACTTGCTGGATCATGTGATGCTTCAACGAAAATTCAGGAGCCGTGATTTGCATCGGCGCAATCGGTCCTCCGCGTCCGTTCATTGTTGGCTGACAAAGCTCCTCCATCATTCGAAGGTCGGTGGAGGAACATTGTTGTTGTTGTTATTCAAATTGGGGTGAGGTGGGTTGTTATTATTGTTATGCACACCGGCCATATCTATGTCTCTAAGAGTCTCGGGCTCAGAATAAGATGTAGATCGAGTACACATACACTAAAATGAAATAAAATATTTTTGGTTTTTTTATCTTTCTTATTGTTTTTGGATTTTTGAAAATTTTATATTTTTTACGATTTTTGAAAATATTTGTGCTTGAAAATAAAGTTCCCAAAATAACGGATCCCAAAATCTAATTTTTCTCACTAAAAGCCGTTAATCTTTACGAAAAGAGCCGGTAGCGGCGCCATTTGATTTATGACTTTTGTGTGTGCTCAAGTAAGTGTTGTTCGTACTCGATTCAATTCGAATTGATCACGGTTAATGGTGGAATTGTTGGTATTGGTCACTAAAAGGGGGAGCTTGGTTAACTATGTCTACAAACAGCATAAATATAAAAGCTATTAAAAATAAAAGAGAACTTCTAACCTCGATTGCTTTATCAGAGTGAATGCTGCAAAACAAAACTTGGTGAAAGAAATTAAGAATAAAAGTGAAAATGTAAGTGTGTAGACTATAAATAAAAGCTTTAAAATTTAAACTAAAAATTAAGATTCAAAAATAAATGAAGAAAAATTAAAACTTTGAAAAGTAAATTTGAAAATTAAAACTTTGTAAAAAATGAAAACTTTAATAAAAATAATTTGAAAAATAAACTAAGTGAAAATGGCGAGAAAAATTAAGGTTTGAAAATAATTAGGAAAACAAAAAGTGAACATAAGTCGGAATGTGTAATTCTAATCTAATTCGGAATAAAAATCATGAACTCAATCCTGAATCCAAAAATCAGACGTAACTCAGAATCCACAAGAAAAATCTAATTCAAAATGCAGTCAATCACGTAGTTCGGAATACGGGCTTGTATGTAGTTCGGAATAATACCTTCCTTGACCTAATTCGGGAAACGACTCCTTGACCTAATTCTGGAAACAATAACTTGGATGTAATTCGGAATGAGCACAATTCAAGACCTAGTTCGGAATGTTGATTCTCCACGTAACTCGGAATAAAAATTCTACACCCAGTTCGGAATCACAGGTTTGTACGTAGTTCAGAATAAGCTAGTTCCAACTTGTAGTTCGGAATGAAGGTTTTGATGTAGTTCGGAATATTTCATCTTGGACCTAACTCGGAATACTCTAGTCCCATACATAATTCTGGAAACACAAAACTTGATGAAGTTCGGAATCAAATGCATAAAGTAGTTCGAAATATCCAACTCTAACCTAATTCGGGATATTCAATCCCTTACATAATTCGGAATAAGACTATGCAGGAACTAATTCGGGAAAGTTTGTTTGAAGTAATTCAGGAAAAGGGGTTTTGGGAATTCGGGAAAAGAGGGTTTGTAAACCCGAATTAAGCTAAATAAGCAAAAGAAAATAAGCACTTTACCAAAACTTTTACCAAATCAACTTTAAGAAAAAGCTTATAAGACACAAATTAAAAAACTTTTAAAAACACTTAATAAGCAAAAATTTAAAATCAACTTTTTTATAAAAATATTAAACTATCAAAATCAACTTATTTTGAAAACTATTAAACATAAAAATTAAGCAAAAAAGCACCTTAATCTAAAAACTCTAAACACTCTAACTCAATAAGCACAATAAAATAAACAAAACAATCACATCATCAACAAAAATAAACCAACTACATGATTAATTAAGCAAATTAATAGATTACTAAGAAAGGTAGAATGAGAATTAATAAAAAAAACTTGATTATATTAAAGATTAAGATCAAAGATTGCAAGATGAAAGATTTGATAAGCTTGAAAACTAGAGAGAAGAAAAATAAAACACACTTAATTACTTACTAAAATTTAAAACTAAAATGAAGACTAGCCTTCTAATGACACATTAGAAGACTATATATAGGGGAAGGGAAGGGTCTTGTGTCTTCTCTCTTTCTTCTTGTCTTCTCGACTTTTAATTTACTCGTCTTTCTCGACATTGTCTCGGGATTAGTCGTATGATAACTTGAACTTGTCTTCTATTTTTCTTCTTTTAGTAGACTTGGTTCTTCGACTTTGTTAAATTTCCGTCTTTAGACTTTTTCTTCGATAAATCCAATAGGCCTTTGACTTCAATTCTTCTTGCACTTTTGATCTTTTGACTTCGTCTTTTGTCTTTTTTTCTTTGATAAAAGCCCGTGAAAGCCCATTTTTTCTTCCCCTTTCACATTTTGGTCCTAAAACACAATAAAAACACAAACCACGCATAATTCCGACATTTACGACACTAAATAAACGTTTTGTCTTGGTTATTATTATAATTAAGTGGTAAAAGGATAAGTGTTTTCACACTTATTAAGAACCATGCTATTCCTGAACCTAACGTAGATGATAACCCTTACTTAGACTTAGTGGATTATAATGTAGAGGAGGATATGGACGATGAAGAGGAAGAACCATTTGAGGATCCCGAGCCCGAGATAGGAGTAGGAGATCAGACTGCCCCTCAGGTTGATGTTGTAGAGAATGATAATGATAATGTTGGTATTGAGGAAGATGATGAGATTGGGATAGATAATGTAGGTAATGAGGATGACGACGAGGATGTTGAGGAGGAGGTAGGTATAGATGATGAGGTTGATGATGATGAGGCTGTGCTTATTTTACCTTATGATGTAGAGGATGGTGAGCCCTTACCCCCTCTAGTTGATTGGTCCGATTCTGAGTTTGAGTTACTTAGAGATGAATTGTCTGAATCTAAGTCTGAATCAGAGGATGATGAGGATGATGATGCACCTGATGGCACTGTTTGGATTGTTACCCGTAGGCATGTGATAGGAGAGTCGTCGAGGGTTCGAGAGGCTACTCATATTGGTGGACTTGAACCTTGGGCCTTAAGACGTGATTTAGATGCTTCCCGTGTTCAAGGTAGTATGACAGAGATTGGTTTAGGTGTTGTTCAGACTCATGTTGCTTTATTAGAGTCGAAGACTAAGATTGGTGAGAAAGAGCGAGAGTTGCTTGATTTGGGTTTGCGTGATGTGGAGCGTGGTTTGAATGAGGCGTTTAGGAGATTGTCTGTGTTGTAAAGTGGTGAATATGCAGAGATGAATAAAAAGGTGAATACGATGGAGATTCAATTGAGTGTGGCTCGTGCGATGCGTGAGAAGGCAGAAAAAGAGTTGAATACATCTGTTGGTTGGAACAGTAGGTTTTATACTGAGATGGTTAAGAAAGGAGTGATTCGTAAGCGCCCAGCTGAAGATGTGTCTTGTGATCGTCCGAGGAAGATACCAAGGACGATGGATGATGGACCTTCTAGCAGTTCTCAGTAGACCAGTCTATCTTTAGTAGTATCTTTTGTATCTTTTGTAAACTTTAACTAAACCGACATATTGGTTAGTAGATCTGGCATGAATTTTGGGCCTGTATAGTGCTAGGAATTTTGGATATGGAATGTTAATTAAGACGATGTGGTTGTTTATAATATAATGGAATATGTATCTTTTGTCTTGAATTCAATATCGTTCCTTATTTGTATCTTGATTCCTTGATTATGAATTCAATCCATCTTATATGAATCCCCCATTGGGTGAATGCTTAATATACTTTGAAATTGTGCAATTATAGAACCATGCCACCCAAGAGATCTGTGACTGAGGATGATGTGCGTAGGATCATTGCGGAACAAGTTGCCGCATCTATGACTGAATTTATGGCAAATGCTAGAAATGGAGCTGGCAGTAGTGGAGCTGGCGGTAGTGGAGTTGGCGGTAGTGGAGCTGGCGGTAATGGAATTGGTGGTACTAATGTGAATATGAATGCTAATAATGTGAATGCTAATGCTGGAGGAAATGTAGGAGGACTTGGACCTAATGCGCCTGAAGTCGGTGGTTGTACTTATGTGAAGTTCATGAAGTGTGAACCACTCCCTTTTAATGGAACTGAAGGTGCTGTAGGATTAAGCTAGTGGATTGAAAAGATTGAGTCGGTGTTTCGGATTAGTAAGTGTAAGGATGAGGATAAGGTGACTTTTGCTATGGCTACTCTTAGAGGTCGTGCGTTGACTTGGTGGAATGGGAGAATTGCTTTCATGGGCATTGATGTTGCTAATACTACTCCTTGGGCTGAAATTAAAAAGTGGATGACACTAGAGTTCTGTCTCTGTAGCGTGATTATACGGTTGGAACAAGATTTGATTCATCTGAGAATGAAAGGTGTGGACATTGATAGCTACACAAACCGATTCCATGAGTTGGCCTTGCTGTGTCCTCGATTGGTGGAACCCGAAGAGATCCGAATTGAGCAATACATTAAAGGGTTGACCAAGAATATCCGAGGGGATGTGACATCATCAAAACCATTGACCATTGATGATGCGGTTCGAATGGATTACCAACTCATTGGGCAAATCATTCAGGACAAGGAGCATGAAGCACATGCTGGTGAGAAAAGAAAGGGTGAAGGCGATCGTGGAGGTCGAGGTGATAATAGGCAGAATTTTAATCGCCGTCAAAACCAAAGAAGGGGGAATGCAAATGCTCTTACCAACAATACACCACGCAATGATGAAAAGTGTCCTAAGTGTGGCAATAAGAGGCATGCTGGCGACTGCTGGAAGTGCTGAAATTGCGGAAAACTAGGACACAAAGTGGAAAAGTGTAAGAGGGGAGTCATTTGCTTCAACTGTAACGTAGAGGGTCATAAGAAACCGGATTGCCCCAAGTTGAAAAGGATTGGACCTGGAAGAAACCCCCAGGGTGGTTCTTATCAACTTGGAACGGTTGAGGTTAAGAAAGAGGATCTGAATGTCGTTACTTGTACGTTTTTACTCAACAATCATCATGTTGTTGCTTTATTTGATTCGGGTGCTGATAGGAGCTTTGTATCTACTAAATTTAGTGCCCTTATTGACATTGAACCGGTTGAGATAAATACCAGTTACGAAGTAGAATTGGCTTATGGTAAATTGGTAAAAACTAATAAGCTGTTAAAAGGATGCTCTCTAAATCTCTTAAACCATTCCTTTCTGATTTATTTGATGTTGATAGAACTAGGTAGTTTTGATATTATTATTGGTATGGATTGGTTATCCTTGAATAATTCTACAATTTTATGTGGAGTAAAGAAGGTTAAGATTCCTCTTAGGAATAGAACGTTAGTAATTGATGGTAATCGAGGTGAATCCCGTTTGATAATCGTTTCATGTATTAAAGTCCAAAAGTACATCAAAAACGGTTGCGAGCTATTCTTAGCTCAAGTGATCGGGATGAGTCTAAGGAGAAACGATTGGAAGATGTACATATTATCTGTTATTTTCTTGAGGTATTTCCCAATGATTTACCCAGACTTCCGCCGATAAGGCAAGTCGAGTTTCGAATCGATCTAATTCCTTGTGCTGCACCGGTGGCACGTGCGCCTTACCGATTAACACGTTCTGAATTAAAGGAATTATCCGAACAACTCAAGGAGTTGTCTGATAAAGGTTTTATTCGACCGAGCTCGTCACCTTGGGGAGCTCCAGTCTTGTTTGTTAAGAAGAAGGAGGGATCTTTCCGTATGTGCATCGATTACCGTGAGCTGAATAAGTTGACAATTAAAAATCGATATCCTTTACCAAGGATTGATGATTTATTTGATTAATTACAAGTCTCTAGTGTATATTCTAAGATAGATTTGCGGTCTGGATATCACCAACTTCGCGCCCATGAGGAAGATTTTCCAATAACTGCATTTAGAACTCGTTATGGACACTATGAATTTCAAGTGATGCCATTTGGGTTAACTAACGCACCTGCGGTCTTCATGGATCTAATGAATCCAGTGTGCAAACCCTATTTGGACAAATTTGGGATCTTGTTCATTGACGATAGTCTAATCTATTCTAAGAATAAAGAGGAACATGGAGAACACTTAAGGATTATCTTGAGCTTGTTAAATGGTGAAAAGTTGTATGCTAAGTTTTCGAAATGTGATTTTTGGTTGGACTCTGTGCAATGTCTTGGTCATGTGATTAACAAAGATGGAATTCATGTTGATCCAGCAAATGTTGAAGCCATTAAGAATTGGTCTGCACCTACAACGCCAACGGAGGTGCGACAATTCTTAGGATTGGCTGGCTATTATAGACGATTCATTAAAGAATTTTCTCTAATAGCTAAACCCCTGACCAAGCTAACTCAGAAAAATAAACCTTTCGTTTCGGAAGTGAAAAAGATGGAGCATTTCAGATATTGAAGCAAAAATCATGTAGTGCACCAATTCTATCATTACCCGACGGAAGTGAAGATTTTGTAGTATTTTGTGATGCATCTCTTAGAGGTTATGAAGTTGTCTTGATGCAGCGAGAAAAGGTGATAACTTATGCTTCTAGGCAATTAAGGAAGAATGGGGAGAATTATACTACTCATGATCTTGAGTTAGGAGCTGTAGTCTTTGCTCTTAGGTTGTGGAGACATTATCTATATGGCACCAAGTGTACAGTATTCACCGATCATAAAAGCCTACAGTATATTCTCGATCAAAAGGAATTAAATATGAGGCAACGAAGATGGATAGAACTGTTAAGTGATTATGATTGTGATATAAAATATCACCCAGGAAAAGCAAATGTTGTTGCCGATGCATTAAGTAGAAAGGATTGAGAGCCTATCAGGGTACGTTCTCTAGTCCTGACTATGCACAATAATTTGCCTGAGCAATTTAGGAATGCACAAATAGAAGCCTGTAAGAAAGAAAATTTTGGTAATGAAGGGTTTCGAGGAGAAGGAGATCCTTTAGAGGTTAGAGTAGATGGAGTGAAATGCCTAAGAGGTCGTATATGGATACCTAAGTTTGGAGGCTTAAGAGATTTAATCATGTTGGAATCCCATAAATCTAAATATTCCATTCATCCTGGTTGTAGGATATGTAAATCTTGCTTATGTTTTAGAGAGAGAAAGAGATAGAGAGATGGTGGATTTCACACAATTCTAGATAGAGAAAATAAGAAGACCACACACCCTCTCCATCTAAGGAGAGGGTTGACCTGACAAAGACTCCGAAACCTTGATCAAAACAATCAAACCCAAGTGGAAATTGTATTTCCACAGATTTGGCATGGTTTGCCCGTATTATTCAGACTTTCCCCGGGTTTGCCTGATTAAATTCCATTTTGGTTGGTTTGGAAGGTTTGATGGATATATGAGTGTAGAAGATAGAGCCCAATCGTATTTGGTAGCCCAATATCGCATGAAGAAAAGTTTTTTTTGAAAATGTCATAACATAGGTTGTAGAAGTCCGTTTTAGGCGCGGGACGAGGTGAATCGAAGGCCAAAATGAGGGGAATGTAGCTATAACCTAACTTTGTTGGGATACGGAAATTTCGAGGCCCGAAACACCAAGCCCTTGTCATGGGCTTGTGCTTACATTTGGGCCGGCCTACACATGTTGTAGGCTAGGCTTGGGTTTGTTTGTTAAATAAAGATAAGTAACTAAACTACGAGCTATTACATGGACTATTGTTGGAGTGACCGATCCTTCTTAATACGTAAAACGTATTTCCAACAATCTCCCCCTAAGGGAGGTCACTCCAAACAAAGGCATTACCCAAGTTACAATGATAAGATGAACCTAGCATACTATGCTTGTCTTGAGCTCGTAGTCTTCGTCTTTCTTTTTCTTTTCCTTTTCTGGTGAACATGCTGATGTGATCTTTGATATCAATCTTTAGCATTGATCTCTACTTGATCTTGTGCATCCTTCACTTGTGATCTTCGCCTCTTCGTGACACCATGTCCCACATACTTATACCTTCGTAATTCTTGAAAGCTTCAGAGTTCGATACAGCGGAAGACTTAACTTTTAGGCTTTCTTGAATTAGATGAGGTATTAAATGCATGAAGTATAAGCATGCGGGGACGACTTCTTCTTGGATCCCGCAACGCCACCGTCTTCAAATGCCGCAACATAAGTAGACACGAACGAAATGGCTTTGAACATTTCATTCTTATTCGGTAGCATTTTACCTCCGGTCGGTGAAGACCGTTGGACGATATAAAATATCGTACTTGTGGCAGGTAGATTTAATTAAAAATCTCCTTGACAAGATTTCGCGGGTAAACCCGTTCTCTTTACTCGACCGTCCAAAGCTGACTGCGAACGTAAAGAGTGAATCATTTGGATATAATTATCCGCATGATTGAAGCCGTCAATTCTGATTCCTGGAACAAGTTTGATTCATTAAAGAATCGCACCATCGTTGCTTTCCAGTTGTCACGAGCTTGATTCATATTGAATCTTGAAACTTACCTACCAAGTGTTGTTTGAGGTTAACACTATAAGGATTTCCACTCATCATTGTGAACACTAAGGTATCACTCTGAGTGTTCTAGCAAGATCACTTAGATATTGCGTAGAGGCCTGGAACGTGTTTAAATTCAGTTAAGAATTAAACCACTGTTGCTTTCCAGTTATCACAAGTTTGATTCATAAAGAATCGTACAAGTCACCTACCATAAGCTTTTTGATATTCGCTCAAGAAGGATTTCCATCTTCATTGTAAATACTTTCGTATTACTCGGATGTTCAGGCAAGATCATGAAGATTTTGCGTAGGACTCTTAAAATCTTTCTTAGTTTTCACAGTGTGTGAAGAAGCAAGGAAATATGAAAGTGTGTCCTAATGAGATATTTGATGATCTCAAATGGCTCTAGACTCGATCGTGCATTTTGGATTTTAGTGATCGGAGGCTGGAGAGGAGTGCCACCTTTTCAATACCAATTTACTCGGAGTGAATAAATTGATAGATAATGCGTTGTCTCCGTGTGAATAAAACAAATACCTTTTGAGAGATATCTGAGTTAGCTGGGATGGGTTGTGCATTGCATCACTGGGTCCATGATATCTATGTTCAATATCGATCATCATTAAAATGATCTCAATAGCATATGTGTTGACCCGGTTTCTGCCTAAAGTTGTAAGGAGGGCTTCTTTCTTTACAACCTTTATCTTTACAATTCTTTTTCATTCTTCAACCCCTTCAATGCTTACCAATACGTCATAACTACCACCTTGTTGTGATTGTTCCAGTGTTAACTTAAGTACTTGGTCGGCATTCAGCTACGTTCACAATCTTACTCCATCTTTCCTAAGGACTACTATTTCTAGCTATGGAATGTCCTTGGGAAAATTCCTCCGGTTCTGAAAGAATCATAGGACTTAACCTATCCTACCATCCTTATATCACCACAATCTTCATCGTCGTGAAATAAATGGGTTTTGGGTAAGTATATGTCACCATGAAAATCCATTTTGATATGAAAATCCGTTTTGCTCCCCCTTAACATATGCCACGATATTCGAAAACATTTCGCATATGCCGGGATGAGCCAGCACTTTAAGTCAAACCATTTGTGATGAATTTCCCATATTAAATCACATTTTCTCCTCCATATTAAAAATATAAACCCAATCGATATTTTTAATATCAATTGATTTAATGAAGTTTTAACAAAGGTTTTGGGAAGAAAAATGCAAGTCCTTTTTATCTTCATGATACCAAATGTATGAGATATGATACCGATTTATAACATGATCACATATTCACCATATTAGAAAAGAATTGAAAAGGTTGGACCTGATAGATGAGAACATCATATGATAAGATCAAATGGTTCTTGGCAGCATATGTTGGTCGCCTCGTCATGTTTGAAGTCATCTCTTGACACCACATGTACGATTGGTATTCTTGTCTTGACACCAATTAGTGAGCTTGGCACGTTCGGAATCGAAGATTCTGAATGCTTGACAATTGCTCCCCCGCAATTGTTGACCCGTGTTCTATTGAAAGAGCGGTAGTCATCGGTTGAGTAGTCGCATCGTCGAGTATGTAGAAACCAATTGTAGATTGCTATGGTTGTAAAGATGATAGCTTCATAAAAACAAGACTTCTCTTGTTTTAACAAATAAATGCACTGAAACATACATATATTTGTGTTAGACCAAGTTATAAAGTAAACTTGATCCCTTACAAGGTTTTAAAGTAAACCTTGCCCGAGAAAATTAATTCTCGTTGTTAGCCAAAGCTTTCATAAGAAATACTTGACTTTGAAGTGAAAACCGGGTTGCAGTCAGAAATAACTACAAGCCATATAGGCATGTTTTATAAAATATTTACAACTTTTGTACGAACTCTATTTATGGCGTCGTGTCAATATTAATCAACATTTCTAAGGCCGTAAATATTATCGTACCAAAAGACATGCCTTTGAAAAATAAAGTAAAAATATTTTTGGATTTTTCTAGATTTTTCAATTTTTATGGTTTTTATATGGTTTTATATTTTTGTATTTTGCTTTTATGTATAAGAATATAAACAATATATATACAGATGATCACCAAGGATACGGAGAAGAGTTTACCATCACTATTCTTTCGCTTCATCTGCCAGTTCCTTAAGAGTCTCAGGAGAGAAGGTTCTCATTCCTAGCTTGTCGGCCAAAAATTCAATTCGAGCGCGATCTAAAGCCTTCGTGAAAATATCCGCCAATTGATACTCAGATCGGACAAAATAAAGCTCGGTCACTTCATTTTCCACTTACTCCTTGATAAAGTGGTAGCGAATGACAATATGCTTCGACCGGGATAATTGAACATTGTTGCAGCATAAGGCGATTGCACTCTTGTTGTCACAGTACATCGGAATTTTGTTGAAACCTAGACCATAGTCGGTTAATTGCGATCTCATCCAAAGAATTTGAGCACAGCAACCGGACATAGCTATGTATTATGCTTCCGTACTTGAAATTGCAGCGCTTTTCTGCCTTTTTGATGCCCAACTGATTAGTCGATCTCCTAGTAGTTGCAAAGTTCCACTCGTGCTACGCCTTGTATCTTGACAACCCGCGTGATCCGCATCTGCATATGCCATAAGTTGAATCAAAGAGTCCTTGGAATACCAAAGTCCCTGATTAATGGTTCCTTTAAGATATCAAAAGATCCGTTTCACAGTAGCCAAGTGTAACTCAGTAGGACGAGTTTGATACCGAGCACACATACATATGGCAAACTGAAGATCAGGTCGACTAGATGTGATATACAGAAGAGTACCGATCATTCCACGATAAAGTGTCGGATCAACGGCAACTCCGTGTGGATCTGCATCAAGCTTAGTTCGTTCCACCGTTGGAGTATCCACGGGGTCGCAAGATTCCATCTTATATTTCTTAAGCGATTCAAGGGCATACTTGGATTGATTGATAAAGATGCCTCTGGGACTCTGAGATATCTGAGACCTAAGAAGAATGATACCTTTCCCATCATTGACATCTTAAACTTGGAAGACATGAGTTTCCCAAATTCGTCGGATAAGGTTTGGGTCGAGGCTGCAAATATAATATCATCAACATATATTTGTACCATAATCATATCTTTACCTCGTTTTTGAATGAACAGCATGGGATTCACCTTGCCTTTAGCGAAGCCTTATGTAATGAGGAATTGTGACAGTAGATAATTCCATGCGCGTGGAGCTTGCTTCAACCCATAGAGAGCCTTCTTAAGCTTGTACACATGATTAGGATATTTCGGATTCACAAAACCATCCGGCTATTGAACATAGACCTCTTCCTTGATTTCGCCATTAAGAAATGCCGTCTTCACATCCATCTGATAGACGATCATATTCATGTGGGCTGCATAAGAGAGGAATAGTCTAATAGCTTCTAAACGGGAAACAGGTGCAAAGGATTCCATAAAGTCGATGCCCAATAATTGCTTGTATCCACGAGCTACTAGTCGAGCTTTGTTCTTCAATATTCCACCTAACTCATCGAGTTTCACCTTGTAAACCCATTTCAAAGTGAGTAACAGCACTTGATCCGGGCATGGGACAAGTTCCCATACTTCAAGATGTTTAAATTCATTAAGTTCTTCTTGCATAGATTCTATCCAACATGATTGAGTAAAAGCTTCTTGCCATGTCCTAGGTTCAACTTCAGTGAGAAAAGCATCAAAATGACAAAATACTGCATTTTCTTGTAACTGACTTCGTGTGGATACCAGACGATTAGGGTCACCAATAATAGAATCTATAGGATGATCCTTTGTCCAATTGCTGTCATGTTCACGAATCCGTGGATTGGAGTTGACTGTAGAAGGAGCTTCCTCTGAGGTAGACGACCCGGCTTGATTAGGATCGGGAATAGGTACACCAAAGAATGGAAGTTCATGCATTTGAGCAAATTCCAAATCATGATCATCATCATCCTCTTCATCATCAATAGGCATGACATGAGTAGTTGAAACATGTGTTGGTTGAGAATTACACGTGGAAGGTATATCTTAACCAATTGTAGGTGCAGATGTATCTGATTGTGCAACAGTTGCTGGAGCGACAACTTCGTTTACCAGAGCTATTACCTCGGGTTCTGGAGCAACAATACTTGGAGGAGTAAAGAATTCATCAAAGAACGATTGAAACAACGTATCCCATTCAGTCCTAGAAGGTGGTGTAAATGATGATGAAGTAGGGTTGTTTGGGACAAGACCATAACTAATGTTACTGGGTCCCATTTCATGAAGTGCGGGTTCAGAGCTGCTTTGCTCAGAAGCCATTGCTTTCAGCTCATCAAAATCAAAATTCATAGTTTCGAGGATCTTGCGAGAGTTACGGTTGTAGATTCGGTATGCCTTCTTCGCGGGTGCGTAACCAATGAAAATACCAATATCAGCCTTTGGTTGAAGTTTTCCCAAATTGTCACCATCATTATTTGGATAGCAAAGAGAACCAAATACATGAAGATATGATAAATCTGGTACTTTTCCATGGAGAAGCTCATAAGGTGTTTTACCATGGCGTTTACGAATTAGTGACCGGTTTTGGGTGTACACTGCTGTAGATACTGCTTCTGCCCATAAAAACAATGGAGCCTTTGCGTAAATTAACATCGTTCGAGCAGCTTCCATAAGTGTGCAATTTCGCCTTTCAACGACACCGTTTTGTTGTTGAGTGCGAGCAACGGATGTTTCATGAGATATGCCAACTTCTTCATATCAATCACGCAAGATTTGATTCACAAATTTGGTTCCATTATCTGTACGAATGCGTCGGACAGTAGTGTTGAGACGCACTTGAATCATCTTGAGAAATCCTATGATGAATTTTGGTGCCTCATTTTTTGTTGTAAGAAATTTCACCCATGTAAACCGAGTGTAATCATCCACAATAACGAGGATGTACCTTTTACCACTAAGACTTTCAACACGCATTGGCCCACAAAGATCCATATGCAACAGATAAAGTTTCTCTTGGTTGGTGTCTTCAGTCTTGGGTTTGTATGATTTCTTAGTGCTTTTCCCCATTGTACACGTGGAACACAAATGATCCTTGTAGAATGAAAGTTTAGGAAGACCACGAACAAGTTCGTTTTTCGCCAAATGATTAATAGCGTCAAACTTAAGATGAGATAACCGTCAATGCCATAACCATGACTTAGTCTTTGATGCTTTGGAGAGAAGACATACGGGAGAAGCGGCCATCATGTCTTGTAGAGACAAAGTATACAAATTATTCCCTCGAGTACCTTTCAATAAATTAACCCCTTCCAAATTACGTATGAAGCAGGTATGCTCTCGAAAAGCAACTTCTAGGTTTGCATCACAAAATTGTCCCACAGAAAATAAGTTGTGACCGAGACCTTCCACATAATACACTCTTGAAATAATAACATTCCCAATATGATATTCACCATAACCCATTATCTTTGCAATGTGATCATTTCCAAATCGAACCGTACCAAGAAACTTGCTGACGAAAATTCTGAGCTTAGAGCGATCTCCGGTCATATGCTTGGAGCAACCAGAGTCCAAATACCAGAGAACAATTTGGACCACCTGTTTTCAATAACAACAGTAGAAAATGCATTGGAAACTATTGGTTCCGGAGTGTTAGCAGATACAGATAAAATATTATCAGAATTGCTAACAGGTTTGTGACCCTTAGATTTCCTGCGTTTTCTAATGTGAGTTTTAGCACTAACAAGGTTTACTGTTCCAACTTTCTTAGGTTTTGGATTATTCGCGGGCACTACAGTGGGAGTAGACCTATTTAAAGGGCACTTGGTTCCTACAGTAGTGTCGGTGTTCATAGTTAAAGGACACGCTTGTGTTTTGGTAGCCTTGGTACTCCTAGTTAAAGGGCACGCTTTCTTCGCTTTAGTGGGAGTTATCCTAGTCAAAGGGCACATATTTCCTACTATATTGAAAGTTCTACCAGTGGGGCGCCACAACCAACCAACTTGGGTTAACACTTTCCCAATCGGTTTCCATTCTAATCCATTTTTCCGGGCATACATCTCATTCACATGGTCAATAAGGCAAGAATCATGACGACTAGAAAACATACATTCATTGCAATTCCAACATTTCAAATTAGAATTCACACTAGGCTTAGAACGCTGCACAACCACAGAGCCTTTAGGTTTAGCTACATGATTCTTTTTATTCAAAACAGAAATAACATTCCTAGGATGGGCTTCTACTTTCTTCTTCACTTGAATACTAGATGGGGGCAAGATCCTATCATTCTTCTTGTTTCTTTTAAGCTTAGATCTTTGAGCCTTAGTAGTGGTGCTTACTCCTGTAGAAGGCAACACGGGAATATTAGAAGCCGGTTTTGATTCTGCATTATCTTTAGTGACCACTGCTTGAGATGGTTTAGTTCTAGGGCCCTTATTAAATGGTGTGACGACTATAAGGTTCCTTTTGATTGCACTAGAGGACGATGCTGAGACAGTGGCTGCGTTATCCACAAAATTCTTACCTTTTATAGTACGAAGTGTTTCCTTTAACTCAGCCAAGACCAGATTTTTTTCACAAATTTGTTCCCTCAAATCAGATATTTCCACCGACTTTCGATTCAATTGTTCAATCCATGATTGATTATGTGCAGTGGTATTAGCACATGCGGGCTTTACTGAATCAAAAAGTCGTGTATTTTTATGTTTTAAGTTATCAACTTTGGACAAAATCTTGGAAACTCGATTATCTAGATCAAGTTTAAAATTCTCAGTGGCCTCAAGAACGTTCACACAGTTAAGCTCCTTAGATTTCTCTATTTCTATCGGCAAAGATTTAGCAACTTTGTCACTTGGCTGACGCTGTTTTGTTTGTAAATTCAATCGAAAATTCTTTTCAAAGTTTGCATCATCGATATTAACATCTTCGAATGACGTTTCAAAGATTTCTTGAATAAATTGTTGCTTGCATTCAAGCGAAATACAATGTGTTTGAATCTCATCAAAACGTTTTGAAAGCGAAGAATATGTATCTTGAAGCTTTAAAAATTCAGCGTCAGATTCGTGACAAGTACTATCTACCACATTATCCACAGATTCAACATTATGCACATTAGAATCATTATCAACACTTTTATTCACACAGACGGAAAATATATCATGAGACATCACTTGCTTCAGAAGCTTATCATTTTGGCGTGAAACCCGTTCCATTTCAAGTAAACTGTTTTCATAAGCATCATCCAGTTCATTGAAAACACGTCTAACTTCTTCTATTTCCAAAATCAAATCTTGATCAAGATTACTAAGACAAGCCTTAACATTCTTTACAAACGGAACAATTTCGTCTCAAAACGTAGCTCTAGTGTGCTCAAAATTCCATTCATCTTCTGTTATGGCCGAAGCCGTCGTACGTTCCAAAATGACCTTGTCAAAATCGGCTAAGTGTTGGTGTACCGCATTTAAGTTAACGGACGCCTTACTTACCGGTGGAATTAACTTCGTTAAATCCGTTTTGACAAGTGTAGGAGACGTACTAGGAGGGTTTTCATTTGACAAACTTTGGGGCACAAGAACTGTCAATTCAGCTAATTCATTTTGTAAGTGAATGCGGGTCTTTTTAGACAATTGATCTTTGTTATACTGATCATAATAAATCGTATGGAATTTTCAAAGCATTTTAGAATGAGTTTCTTCCGCAAGTGACTGTGTCTCCTCAGTACTACGAACAAAAGGTGCTTCTTTCGATTTTCCAATTATGGTCATATCATAAAGACCGGGAATATATTCCTGAGCTTGTTTTGCATAACCGGGATTAGGTGGTAAATCTTGAAGACGCTTAAGTTCGAGTTCTTTAAATGATTTAGTTAAAAGTTGAACCTTTTCTAGGGAAGCGTATTGTTTTAAAAGTTGTTGTTCTTTGAATTTAAGAAGTTTGGTATCGTTAATTTCCGATTCAAACTTTTTAGACTCGAGAGTTTAGAAATCCATTTTAAGTTTCTGAAAATCATTGACAACCAACTCTTTTTCTTTTAATTCATTGGAAAGATTAGCTTTTAATGATTCTATTTCTTTCAAGTGTTCAATCTTTTCAAAACGAAATTGGTCAAATTCATAATAAGTTAATTTTTCAGCTTGAGGGACCATTTCAAAAGCTTTGACCTTTTCTTTATGCAACGCAAGCTCAGCTGTTAGGGTGGAATTTGTATCTACGGATTGTCTGAGAGCCATAAGATTCCATACCCGTCGTAGCATTTGGTTGAGGTTCACTCAAATGTGTAGGATTGGATACCACATCATTTGAGTTACTAGTTCCCGAATGCTGTTCGAGGTTGTCATTTTCATGCCCAACTTGATGTTGGTTATCATCAATATTATTAGATGTGGTTGGTACCTCACTGACGACATCAGAACCGTAGTGAGAGAGATTAGCAACAAGAGCAGCTTGGGCAGAGTGAATATCATCACAATCCGAATCATATGCGTCAAGATGATCTACTTGATAAGCTGCATTAGAAGTGGAAACGACTGCAATGCCTTCATTGCCTGCTGCCCCTGGGTCTGCAAGAAATGGTAACTCCTCTGAATCCAAGATCTTTCCCTTAGACTGAGCATCGACCAAATACATCTTCTCACGAAACCATGCTTCATCCCTTCTCCTTTTCGGCTGAGTGCACTGCCTAGCCATATGACCTTGTCCTCGGCAATTGTAGCAAGTCACAACCTTTTGAAGACCAATGGGACTTCCATTTCCACTAACTTGTGAATTCACAGCTTGAGCATTCACCGTCCTTGTAGGAGGTCCATATGAATTTTTCCTTCCCTGAATAGGTTGCACTGTTACTTGACCATCTTGAACAGTAGCTTGTTGTCGAGGATTTGAGGAGGTGCGGAGCTGATTGTTTGTTGGTGGAAATCCTCTAGTTGCAACAAGTTTTGACAAGTAGGCAGTGAGATGGTTTAGAACATCAGTTGGCGTATCATCTGGAGTAAACACCGATGCTTGGATTGGTGGAAGTTCATTAGAGTAGAAAGCTTGTGCTGGTTCTGCTTCTATTGGAAAATATCCTTGCTGAGGAGTATAGCCCATTGGAGAAGTGTTGGCTTGTGATGGTGATGTCTGATATGGTGGTTGCTGTAGAAAAGATTGTTGATGAACACTTTGTTGAAATTCTTGTTGTGGCATCATTGGTGGTTGATAAGATGGTTGCTGATAGGTGTGTGGTGGTGGTTGCTGCAAGTATGATGGTTGTTGATAAGTATAAGCCATGTTTTGTTGAGAAACATACATTGCAAGTGGATCATGAACTTGAGGTTTAGACAACCGGGCCTCGATCACATGGCACTCGTGTTGTTGAAGAAAAGCTTGAAGTTGATCCACATTGGTGTTATGCAAGTCCTTAGCCAATTTAACATCCGTCACGTATTTTTTCCATTCTGAAGGAAGAGTGTTCAAACACTTGGTGTTCAATTGAAAGGTAGGAATTGCCATGCCATAGATATTGAGCTCATTCAACAATAGGGTAAATCTCAGATAGTAATCATTGACAGTCTCCCCTGGGACATAGGCAAACTTATCAAAAGTATCATAAAGCTTACACTCTCGTTCTTGTTTAGTTAACGAGTTGCCTTGCATGAGAACACGAATTCTATCCCATAACTCTTTGGCAACTTTATGTTTGCTGACGAGTTTGTAGACATCTGGAGGAAGGGCTTGGAGAATGATATTTGTAGCTTGTTTATCACACTTGTCTTGTATCTTAGCATCTCCAGTTAGTTCACCCGTAGTGCGAGGACGAGAAACAGCACCTTCCGTCACAGTACCATATACCAGTGGTCCATTGAGCACCGATGCCCAAATTAGATGTCCATTCTCCTTGTTTAACATATAAAGTTCCATTCGGGAAGCCCATTCCTCATACATAGTCTTCACCAACATTGGTGGATGATTATCCGTACCCGATAGGATGGACTTATCCGTAAGAGATGTGTACTCCATTTCAATAAGTTAAGATTTACAAACGTTGATCGAACAATGAAAGAAAGTAAATGTGTTTGTTATTGTAAGTTGAAGTCGAGAAACAATGTTAAAATCCCCTAAAATATGTTCTCGATAAACCAAAAATTCCAAGTCAAAATTTTTTTAAGGAATAATTTTGGATTGTCGGAATGTTGATCGGAAAGCTGTCGGAATAAGCCTATCGGAATACCCTTGATCAGAATGTCCTGGAATACTCTTGATCGGAATGTCCTAATCGGAATACCCTTGATAGGAATATCCTAATCGGAATACCAAATCGGAATATCAAATCGGAATGTCCCTTATAGGAATGCAATCGGAATCCCTAAACCCTATTCCGATTACACTGATCGGAATAACTATAAACCCTTTTCTGATGACCTGATCGGAATAAATCCCACTTTTCTCAGACAAAACTCAACCAATTCGTCATTTTAAGCCAAAAAATTATCAAAACACCCAAAAATTTTGTGTTTTTAGCCAAAGTAACTATACCAAATCTCTACCACAACTATGTAGAAGATTTGTATCAAGAAAAAACCATAAAAAACACACAAAAAATTGGTTCGTGTAAAATGGATCAAAATAGGCGTATGAATCAAGAACACAAACACATAAACAATACAATCATCCTATGGCTCTGATACCATTTGTAGGATATGTAAATCTTGCTTATGTTTTAGAGAGAGAAAGAGATAGAGAGATGGTGGATTTCACACAATTCTAGAGAGAGAAAATAAGAAGAACTATGTGTAAAAATAAATAACCACACACCCTCTCCATCTAAGGATAGGGTTTATATACCCAAGACCTTGTCATGGGCTTGGGCTTACATTTGGGCCGGCCTACACATGTTGTAGGCTAGGCTTGGGTTTGTTTGTTAAATAAAGATAAGTAACTAAACTAAGAGCTATTACATGGACTATTGTTGGAGTGACCGATCCTTCTTAATACGTAAAACGTATTTCCAACACTAGTTCTGATAAAATGTATCATGACCTGAAGAAGTTATACTGGTGGCCGAATATGAAAGCTGATATTGCTATGTATGTTCTTTAATGTTTGACTTGTGCAAGAGTCAAAGCTGAACATCAAAATCCGTCAGAACTACTTCAACAACCCGAAATTCCTAAATGGAAGTGGGAGCGAATAACGATGGATTTCATTACTAAGCTTCCTAGAACATCTTTTGGAAATAACTCGATTTGGGTCATTGTCGACAGACTGACCAAATCAGCTCACTTCATTATTTAAGAGAAGTCCTCATTGGAGAAGCTGACTCGTATTTATCTTGAGAATGTTGTATGTAAGCATGGAGTACCTGTATCGATCATTTCTGATCGACATCCTAGATTCGCATCGAATTTTTAGAAATCCCTCCAAAGACCTTTGGGAACGAATCTCGACATGAGCACTTCTTATCACCCCCAAACTGATGGGCAGAGTGAAAGGACGATATAGACACTAGAAGATATGTTGAGACCTTGTGTGATAGATTTTGGTAAGAATTGGGATAAACATTTGCCTTTAGCAGAATTTTCATATAACAATAGTTATCATGTTAGCATTAAGGCTGCACCTTTGAAGCTTTGTATGCTAGAAAGTGTAGATCTCCTGTATGTTGGAGTGAAGTTGGGGATACCTAGCTCACAGGACCGGAATTGATCCAGGAAACTACAGAGATGATAGTTCAGATTAAGAATCGGCTGTTAACAACCCGAAGTAGACAGAAACGTTACGCGGATGTGTGGCGGAAACTGATGGAGTTTGAAGTGGGTGACCGTGTGATGTTGAAAGTATCTCCATGGAAAGGCGTCATAAGATTTGGAAAGCAAGGGAAATTGAATCCCCGCTATATTGGACCATTTAAGATTTTATCTAGAGTAGGTCCGGTGGCTTACAAATTAGAGTTACCCCAAGAACTTCATGGTGTTCACAACACATTCTATGTATCTAATCTGAAGAAATGTTTAGCAGTGTGTGATGAGAAAATATCGTTGGATAAGGTCATAATTGATGAGAAGTTGCATTTTATCGAAGAACCCATAGAGGTTATGGATCGTGAGGTAAAGCAACTTAAACAAAGTCGGATACCTATCGTTAAGATTCAGTGGAATTCAAAGCATGGACCAGAATTTACTTGGAAACGAGAGGATGAAATGTGGAATAAATATCCACACCTCTTTGATTTCAATAGGAAACGGGCATCGAAGTGAAATGGATCACGAGGAAGTTGATCCCTTTTAGGAGGAAATGTTGTGACAATCTGACATTTTCAGGTAGTAAATTATTTTCTCGTATTTTATTTTGAAACTTATTTTTGTGTTAGTTTATAAACTCACAATTTACGGGTTGAAATTAGGGCTTACGTGCATAATTTAACGTCCTTTACGACTAAACCAGAAACCCTAGGTTTACGTATTTACGTTTTTGAACTCCGTTGTTGATGAGACAATTTTTATTAGATTCGTTTTGTGCCGTAGAATCATAATTTATAAAACGTTTTTCGAAAAATTACCCGAGGGCACGCAAATCGAGGAAACTAGAATCGAGGAGTACCTGTAAATTAGTGGGGATGAAACAAGTATACACTTGTCTCACCCCCACTATGGGCGGCCAAGACAAGGACACAACACCAAGTGTGGTGCCAATTTCTCATAAACACTAAGGACACATGTCCTTAGTGCAAACCAAAACCACTTAACATCAAAACTAGCTAACATAAACCATTTCTCACACATGCAAACAAAAAACAACTCACAATCTCTCTTTCTCTAGCTCTCCGTTTCCGTCCCATTTACCCCCACAAACACCACCATTGATCAAAAATTTTACCATAAATCTTGTGTATAACTTACATAAGATGATAACCCATTGAAGACATGGTGATTTGAGGTGATCCTAACAACTAAAAAGAAGTTTTAAAAGGAGTTTAGGGCTGATTTTCTCAAGGTGTCTACATATACTTGGTGATCTTGAAGGTGCTCTTGATATTTCATAAGATTGGTTATCAAAAACCAAGTCTTGTTCTTAACCTTTCACTATATTGGTTGGTAACAAGATCATTTCTTCTATCATCTTGTTATTTTGTAAATGTAATCATGTATTTTATTTATAAATGTATATGTATATGATGATAATTGATGATCAAAGTATTATGTGGGGATTTTGTGTTAATAGATTTGGTTAAAAAGACTAAAATCAACAAGTAAAAATGTTAAAATCTTGGTTAGATATATAGGCTGTATAAAACAGTAACTATCAATATGATCACTTGGTTAAATGGCTTGAATTATTTAATATACAGATAGATATATGATTTTTACATATGTGGAGAGTTAGCCACTCAATGGAATCATTAAAATGAGCAAGATATGATCAAAATACTATTGAGGTACAAATCTGTATCGTCTATTTTGGACGAATTATTTAAAATACTTAGAGGATGATTGAGCAGTAGCTATAAGAGTTATTTGTAGCACACATCATGTAGTTTATGCTGTTCAAATTTGAGCTTCTATCTTCTTGTAGAACTCAAGATATGGCAAAAATGGTATACATGACTTTGATAATCAGGTTTGTAAATAAAACTATATAATATAAAAAGAGCACTTAAGTAATATTATTATAAAATAAATATATAAAACACACTAACTAATAATAAGTATTATAAAATGAGTTGTATACTAAAATAAATAAATATGACATTTTATAAAATTAAAAACTCAAATGTTTTCTAAAGTTATAAAACTATATATGAGTTTTACGTCTTTTCGGCTAAAACCGAAAGATTAGCGTTTTCGCCAAAAAAACTTAGACGGTCGAACCCGTCTAATGTAACATTTTTATAACTCATATACTGATATGTAAACACATTTGACAAGTAAAAACCGATAAACCCGAGCTTTATAACTTATGGACCATAATGGGCCAAAGTAGCCTTATTGGACTATTAGCCCAACTAGTTTGGCTAAACACTAATGGACTTACTCATGGGCTTAACCCACATGGGCCCAACATATGAGTATAGGCCTGGTATTAAAAGTATAAATGGACTAATATAATTTATTGGACTTTTAATGGGCTTATTGGGCCTTAATATGTGAATGGATTAAAACTAGTATAACTAGCCTAAATTGACTAACACATCACAACTATAATGTTGTATGAGGAGATAAAATCCCACCTGATCATCATCATACTTATAACATCATCACATATACATAACCATTATTTTTATAAAGTCATTTGATGAAAGTCTAAGACCGAGTATTATTTGTCTAGGTTTCCATGATTGAAGCACGTACGGTACATCCCAATCGCCGATAACCCGCCTTTCCTAATCAACGTGAGTTCATAGCCTCGCTCTCTTTTAAATGTTTTATGAAATGTTTTATAAACCCGTGAGGGAGATAACATGCTGGTTTTGATAAAAATAGAACACAAGTAGTCCTGATGGTATGCTTATTGATATGGACCCAAATGATATTATGACCCAATGAATGAGATGAAAAGGATCATTATTCGTTAGGTTATGTCACTTAAAGTCCCATTAGCATGAATTGTGAACTATCAGGATTTGGTAGACGCTTATGCATATAATAGTACTATTTGGGGAAGATCACCCCAGTTGGCGCCTTGAGGGTTGATCCCCGTCGTGCCACATTGATTGGTAAGCAAATTTATGTATGAGAAGATTTACATAGCGTGATTTTTGTGACGATACGTTAATTTAGATGGGCAATTGTTTGTCGGGTTCGCGGCCCGTTGTTTGTTATAGTAAGGTAGCAATGTCATGTGGCTAGTAATAATCCGATACAATCAAAATACCAATACAATGCAATGCAAATAACGATAATATTCAGACTACGGTCTCATGGACGGTATAAGATGTATGACTTGATTTATAATATATTGCCTGACTAGCAATAAAAGGACCCACTTCTGATATTTTACTTGTGATCTGTTTTCTATAACGGTTTTGTATAACAGTTTTATTAAACTCTATGAATTCACTCGGCATTCGCTGATATAATTTTCGCATGTTTTATCTCAGGTGCTTAAAGGTAACTTGGATGGAGATCGACTCTGATGGCTCACATAATAATAATATTCATTCGAACTATGTTTTGTAAACTTTATGACTGTGAAACTGGGGGACCTTGTGTAAGCTTAAAGCTTTTATTCGAATGAATGTATTTTAAACCTTGTACAACCATTTTTATGCGTTGTCTATGATCTGAGTTATTGTGTTATCCCGTAACACTCTATTGACCCTTCCGCTGACCCGTTACGAAATTTGAGAGTGTTACAGGATGATCCATCCAGAGGATTTTGACGAAAGGGATCATCTTCCTCCGCATGACACGATCTTGTCGCTCAAGAACTCTCTGGGGTTCTTCAACATTTGAAAGATCCTCTCGAATCTGATCAAGTGGATATTGGACAACATGAAATGGATGATAGTTGTATCCTCTGAGTAAGGACACATGGAACACGTTGTGAACGTGTGATAGCTGAGGCGGTAACGCTAAACGGCATGACACTTCACCAATGCGTTCTATGATGTCGAACGGTCCGATGAAGCGAGGACTGAGCTTTCCTCTGATTTCAAAACGTTTAACTCCTCGTGCAGGTGATACCTTGAGGAAAACGTGATCACCTACGTTGAAGGACACATCTCTATGACGTTTATCAGCATAGCTCTTCTGACGAGCATGAGCTTCCTGAAGCTTTGCCTTGGCGACAGTGACCTTCTCATTGGTCACCTCAATCATCTCTGGACCCTCAAGCAGTCGTTCGCCCACCTGATCCCAGCAGTTTGGGGCGCGACACTTTCTACCATACAACATCTCAAAGGGAGATACTTGATGCTAGCGTGCCAGCTGTTGTTGTATGCGAATTCTACTAGGAATATATAATCATCCTAGCTTCCTGACCACTCTAGAGAACACGATCGCTGCATGTCCTCCAATGTCTGAATGGTACGTTCCGACTGTCCGTCGGTCTGAGGATGAAAGGCAGTGCTGAGCTTAAGTCTGGTGCCCCAAGCTTTCTGAAGACTCTGCCAGAAACGTGATGTGAAGCGAGGATCTCTGTCAGGGATGATTTCTGATGGAGTACCATGTAGTCTCATGATATCCCTCTAGAATGTGTCTGCTAATTTGCTGACCGGATGTTCCTTGCAAATCGGTAGAAAATGAGCAGATTTAGTCAACCTATCCACAATAATCCATATAGCGTCGTTCTTCTTCTGATTAACCGGAAGACCAGTAACAAAATCCATGGAGATTTTGTCCACTTCCATGCTGGAATATCTAATGGCTGTAGTAAACCACTAGCTCGTTGGTGTTTGATCTTCACCTGTTGGCAGATCATACATTTAGAAACGAAGGTGGCAACATCCTGCTTCATACCACTCCACCAAAAGTGTTGCTTGATGTCGTGGTACATCTTGGTAGAACCAGGATGTATGGTAAATGGAGAACTGTGAGCTTCAGTCAACACAGCTTCCCTGAGTGTAGAGTCATCAGAAACAACTAGTCTAGTGCCCTGCCATAAGATACCATCATCGTCAACACGAAACTCCGTCTGCTGATAAAGGTTCTGAATGATATCCCAAATCTCACCATCGTCCTTCTGAGCCTCCTTGATCCTAGAATGTAAGTTGGTTCCACTCTAAGATTAGCCCAGTAACCGTGCTGTCCTCGTACATAAAACTCAATATCAGTCATCTCTAGGTCACGAATGATCTCTTTTGCAATCCAGATGCCAGCTATCATACCCGACCTTCTACTTAGAGCATCTGCCACCACATTCGCCTTACCAGGATGGTACTGAATGTTGGTGTCGTAGTCCTTCAATAGATCTAACCATCTCCTCTGTCTCATGTTTAGTTACTTCTGGGTGAAGATGTACTTGAGACTCTTGTGGTCGGTGAATATGTCACATGATTCACCATACAAATAATGCCTCTAGATCTTTAACGCAAAAACAACTGCTGCAAGCTCTAAATCGTGAGTAAGATAGTTTTCTTCATAAGGTTTCAGCTGTTGTGATGCGTATGCAATAACCTTCCTATGTTGCATGAGAACGCAGCCTAAACCCTTTCCTGAAGCGTTATTATAAATCTGAAATCCACTTGAACCAGATAGGAGAGTAAGAATAGGTGTAGTCACTAACTTTTGCTTCAGATCTTCAAAACTCTTCTCTCGCTCTTCCGTCCAGACGAATTTCTCTCCTTTCCTCATTAGCTTAGTCAAAGGTAAGCCAACCGTGAAAAGTTCTCTACAAACCTATGGTAGTAGCCAGCTAAACCCAGAAAACTTCTAACTTCAGTTGCAGATGTAGGTATCGGCCATTTAGTGATAGCTTCAACCTTTACAGGATCCATGGTGATCCCATCTGCGGATACAATATGGCCAGAAATGTCACTTTGTTTAACCAGAACTCACACTTAGAGAACTTGGCGTACAGCTACTTCTGACGAAGAATCTGTAAGACTATACGAAGGTGTTCCTCATGTTCCTCCTTGGATTAGGAGAATATCAGGATGTTATCAATGAACACGATAACGAACTTGTCTAGAAACTCTTGGAAGACACGGTTCATCAAATCCATGAAGACAGCTGGAGCATTAGTAAGTCCGAATGGCATGACTACGAACTCGTAGTGCCCATAACGTGTACAGAAAGCAGTCTTAGAAATATCCTGCTCTTTGACCCGTAACTGATGGTAGCCGGACCTTAGATCGATCTTCGAGAAGTGCTTATGGCCCTGAAGTTGATTGAATAGGTCATCAATACGCGGAAAAGGATAACGATTCCTGATCGTGATCTTGTTCTGTTCACAATAGTCTATACATAAACGCATGTTGCCGTCTTTCTTCTTCACGAACAGTACTGGTGCACCCCATGGCGATGCACTGGGACGGATGAAACCTCATTCCATGAGTTCCTGCAGCTGATCTTTTAGTTCCTTAAGCTCTATAGGAGCCATATGGTAAGGAGCTTTAGAAATCGGCTCTGCACCTGGTAGGAGCTCGATTCCAAACTCGACTTCATGAACATGTGGTATGCCCGGAAGTTCATCTGGAAATACGTCAGGAAACCATGACACAATAGGCTGATCTTGGATGGATGGAGACTCGGCAGTAATGTCATGAATATTGGCTATGAAGCCCTGGTAGCCGTGTGATAGCAATGCATGCGCCTCCATGGATGAAATAATTTGTACTGACCTCCCTGGCAGAAAACCATGGTGTATGTACTCTGGAGATTTAACATCACCGAAGATAACCCGATAAGTGTGGCAGTCAATCATAGCCTGGTGTTTGGATAACCAGTCCAAGCCCAAAATCAAGTCAAAATCACACATGTCCAAAGGAAGTGTGTCAACTCTGCAGATCTTATCATCAAATTCTAGGGGAAGATCTCTATACACCTGACTTATTCGTACAGAGTCCCTAAGTGGCGTGGAAATGCATGAGGCATTATCTAATGGCATCGGGGAAATCCTAACACGTACAACGAAAGTAATGGACATGACTGAATGCGTCGCTCCAGTATCAAACAGAACACATGCTGCCAAACCATTCATAAAGAGATTTCCGGTGATGGTACTTGGAGTGTTATTCGCCTGATCTCTAGTAGTAGTGAACACGCGACCAGAAGTAGGAGGTGGCTTGGTGTCGGTGTGCCTAGAGGTGCCTTTTATCTCACCTTGGCGACAGTCCTTCTGCTGATGGCCTTGTTGGCCACACTTGAAACAACCACCAGTACCTCTGCGACAAATACCAGAGTGTCTGCGCGAACAAGTAGGACAGACATGATGCGTGAATCCTCCAGCAGGCGTCTTAGTCAGCTGAGAGCCTGTTAAGGATTTCATGCATGAGACATGATCGTGGAACATAAACATGATTACATAGAAGGTGTAAAATTTACCACATGAGGTAGAATGGTTAGGCTGTGAACCCCTACTATCCTGATCCCTGCCGTTACCATTGTTCCTGATTTATCAATTGTTGGAGTGTCAGAATACCATAACATAAGATAGTTTAACATGAAAGAAGGTTAATGTAGGGACCTGCTGTAGTGCGAGTTGTTAGCGTTGTTACGGTAACCATCGTTACCGCCACGCCCCTCAGAACCAGAATGGTCGTTAGTCTGACCGCTTCCCTTGGATGCTTGCTGCTGAGCGGCCGCAGGCTTACGGTCATTAGTCTTCTACCTCTTCACTGCCCTGTCATCACCAAACTCCTCTCGAACCCGAAGCATCTAGAGCTTACAGGCTGCATCGGCCACCTGTGCCACTATAGTGAAAGTAGCACATACTAAGTTGTTGACGACCGAAGTGAGAAGTGCCCAGCGAAACTTCTCAGCCTGCTCCACAGTAGTTCCTGCGGCTGGACCCAAAAATCCTGCCAAACAGAGAAACCTTTGCATGAATTCGTTGCTTTTTTCACCAGCAACCTGTCGAATGTTGTGGTAGTCCCTCTTGAGCTTCTCTTGCTCATCGTGTGGAAAGTACTGATTAAGGAAGAGCTCCTTAAACCGGTCCCATGTCAGTTGTGCAACCCAATTATCACCATCGTTGGACTGCTTGACCGATTTATACCACTGGAGCACATCACCTTCAAACTTATAGCAAGCCAGTCTTGCCTTGAAAACACCGTCACAACCCATTGCATCGAAAATCTTCTCTATGTGAGAAATCCAAGCTTTAGCCTCGTTGGGGCTGTCAGTCTGCTCAAACTAACGGGGTCGCTGTTTGTTGAATCTCTCTAACCAAGTCATAAGAGTAACAGGTGGATGAGGAGGTAGAGCATTGTTCTTGTTGTTCTTATTGCCATGAGCCTAGAATTTCGCATGAACTTCGTCTCTGATTTCATTGCGAAGTTGGGAAAGTAGGGCTTGTAGAGCTGCATTGACAGTTGCTGCCAAATCTGGAGTATTGCGTGAGTTCACCATCTGACAGTTTAAAACAACAAAATGCAATATAAATCATAAATCTGAAATGAGATGAACATAAAAATGCATGAACAATGTATAAATCAATGAAGCAGTTTATAATGCGTGAAACAATGTAAAATGCATGATGCAGTTTATAGAACTTTTATATGAACGGGAGTGAACGCCTATGGTTGGTTCACTCAAAACAAAAGACATGGCGCGGGGACGCCAATGGGTCGGTCCGAAAGTTAAAAGTTTTGATAAAAGCACATGCGACTAAATAGGGCCAATCCGGTACCAACCATTACTTAGTCATAAACCTGCTACAATGATATGAATGCATGAAATAAAATGAAATTGAATGAATGCATGAAAACCAACTGTCAGTTCTAGGAAGAAACTGGTGACTACCCATAAGTCACAGGTCATGTTTTACAGAGCTACAGGTCGAAACCTTGGCTCTGATACCATAATTGTAACACCCCATTTGTTAAGATAGGATGCTACAGTAAATTATGGCGTGTCATCAAAGCATGAAAGGTAAATGTCTAAACATTCATGACCATAAATAGAAATACTGGAATCAAAAATCGGTAGTCTAGTAACTCACACACAAGCAATATAAGTACTGTAAATGGAAAGGACTAAACAATGTCCAAAAGAAGTAAAGTATGATAAAGTAGGAATAAATGCATAAGGTAAAAGAGGCCGGATAGCTTCAATCCGAATGCACATACTCTGGTGTTGCTACTTGCGTCCTTGGGTACCTGTCGTTTGGGAACATGGAAAAGTAGACGGCTGAGCATAACGCTCAGTGCACGGATATACAATAAAGCATGGAAGACATAGAATATGAAAGCATATAAAGAGTATAAAGCATGAATAGCAGCGGAAATGAATAAGTCCTGGAAAACCTAGTTGTCTGTTATGTTAACTGGGTTTAGTTCTGAAAACATAGCTTATGTTACTTATGAAAATCTTTATTAGTTAATGTACCAAAATAGCCAATATAGGTCATCATGTAACACTCTTAAATTTCGTATCGGGTCAGCGGAAGAGTCAATAGAGTGTTACGGGATAGCACAATAACTCCAATCATAGACAACACATCAAAATGGTTGTACAAGGTTTAACATACATTCATTCGAATAAAAGTGTTAAGTTTACAACAGGTCCCCAACTTACACAGTCATAAATTTTACAAAACATAGATCGAATGAATAATTTTTATTATGTGGGCCATCAGAGTCGATCTCCATCCCAGTTACCTTCAAGCACATGAGATAAACCATGCAAAAACTATATCAGCGAATGCCGAGTGAATTCATAGAGTTTAATAAAACCGTCACATAAAACAGTCATAGAAATCAAGTATAATATCAGAAGTGAGTCCCCGTATTGCTAGTCAGGCAATATATATAATTCAGGTCATACATCTTAAACCGTCCATGAGACTGTAGTCTCAATATTACCATTAAAGGTAACATTATTGTTTTGGATAATCGAGTTATAGTGAATTATTTTTGATTACATTGGATTATTATTAGTCGCATGACATTGTTACCTTACTATTACAAAAAACGGGCCGCGAACCTGACAAACAATTTGCCCATCTAAATTAGCGTGTCGTCACAGAAATCACGCTATATAAATCTTCTCATACATAAATTAACTTACCAATCAATGTGGCATGACGGGGATCAACCGTCAAGGCGCGAACTGGGGTGATCTTCCCCAAATAGTACTATTATATTCTGATGTAGGTAAATCGTACACGTTTTAGGAAAAATGCGTATGAACAACAAGTATTAAGTCTTACACTTTTGGAAAAACGTAAAACCGAATAAATGCGGGTTCGTTCTCGAAGGAGTTGTGTGAATTAAGTGTGCCAATATGTAAAATCAGAGTTTGGATTAGTGACGTTTTTGGGTTGAGAGAGAAAAATTCAAGACGAGCTACGATTAGGATTACACTACGACGAATTAACGTAAAACGCGAATGTAAATACGTAAAACGTGACAAAATTAAAAATTAAACCTAAAAATTAATTAAATTTTAAAACTAAGTATAAAGTAATATAAATAGGAATTAAAATTCAATAAATAAATTTTAAAACCCTTTATTAATTAAATATTCAATTTTAAATGCTAATTAAAGCCCTAAAATTCAATATAATTAACATAAAGCCCAAAATATTATTTTATTGAACTAATAACTCACTTATATTATTTAAAGACTAAAATGTATTTTTCCTAAATTTTAAAAACTATTTTTATATTTTTAAAACACTAAAAACTATTTTTAAACTAAAATAATGATTATAAATATTAAAATAATGCTAAAATTAATTTGACTTTTGAAAAATCTTAATTTATATTACTAAACAGTAGAAAAATTTGAAAGGTTGAAAACAATAATCTTTTACACTAAAAGATAAAACATATTATAATTAAACCCTAATTAAATTTAAATTAAATCTTAAAATTACTTTAAAAAGTGAAAAGTAAAATATTTTTAAACTAAAAATCTTAAACTAATTTTCTGAATCTAGGAAAATTCTTAAAACTGAAAAATATAAAACTTTTTCACTAAAAGACACAAAACAGTAAATTAAAAGCTAATTAAAAATGCAATAAATTCTATAAAATAGAAAATGAACAGTAGAATAAAATTAAACTAATTGGAAAAATCAAAAAGAAAATAAGAATAATAACAAAATTAAAATCAAAGAAAAGGTCCTAAAATAGCTAACAAAAGACAAAAAAGAGAAAAAAAACTGATAGTGACATGTGCACTAGTTTTGTCTGTTAGCTAAGCAGTGCTAACTTTATAACTAGCAGGGGGAACTCAGTTCCCACTGACAGTTATAAAAACGTATCTGGGCAAAGATTGACTTGTATCTTGATGATTACTTGATTTTACTTGGACAATTGGGCACCCCTACACTCAGTGGAGTGTAGGGAGTCTAGATATGCAATAAAAACAACAGCTCCAACACAAAAATTTAACACACCAAGCACAAAACAGTTATTGTATATCAGAAAGATGGGCCAGATGGGTTTGTTGATCTAATGTGCAATTTGGTGAGTTTTGGTTGACCAAAACTCACCCAATTTACTCACAATTTATACCAAACCAGTTCTATAACCTAGATATACACCATATTTAGCAGACTACAATTTTTGGTGGTCAAAAATCACCTAAACAACTCAGGTTTAAGCCTTAATGATTTCTACCAAGTTTTAACATACATTTGCTATTCCCGGGTGATATTTTATATCACAATCATAATCACTTAACAGTTCTATCCATCTTCATTGCCTCATATTCAATTCCTTTTGATCGAGAATATACTGTAGGCTTTTATGATCGGTGAATACCGTACACTTGGTGCCATACAGATAATGTCTCCACAACATAAGAGCAAAGACTACAGCTCCTAACTCAAGATCATGAGTAGTATAATTCTCCTCATTATTCCTTAATTGCCTGGAATCATAAGCTATCATCTTTTCTCGTTGCATCAAGACAGCTTCATAACCTCTAAGAGATGCATCACAAAATACTACAAAATCTTCACTTTCGTCGGGTAATGATAGAATTGGTGCACTACATAATTTTTGCTTCAATATCTGAAATGCTCCTTCTTCTTCACTTCCCCAAACGAAAGGTTTATTTTTCTGAGTTAGCTTAGTCAAGGGTTTAGCTACTAAAGAAAAATCTTTAATGAATCGCCTATAATAGCCAGCCAATCCAAAAAATTGTCGCACCTCCGTTGGCGTTGTCGGTGCAGACCAATTCTTAATGGCTTCAACCTTTGCAGGATCAACATGAATTCCATCTTTGTTAATCACATGACCAAGAAATTGCACAGAATCCAACCAAAAATCACATTTCGAAAACTTAGCATACAAATTTTCATCCTTTAACAAACTCAAGATAATCCTTAAGTGTTCTCCATGTTCCTCTTTGTTCTTAGAATAGATTAGAATATCATCAATAAACACGATCACAAATTTATCCAAATAGGGTTTGCACACTTGATTCATTAGATCCATGAAGACCGTAGGTGCGTTAGTTAACCCAAATGGTGTAACACCCCCAAATTTCGGTCATAACAACGGAATGGTCATTGGGTGTTACTATCATGGTTCAATATCATAATCATAGAAAACAGCTCAAAACGAGTAGTTTTAGTAAACATCCATTCATTTTCATTCAATAAAAGTACAATTTCATACACGGTCCCAGATAACTTCAAGTTTACAAAACCTAGTAAATGGTAAAACTCATTTGAATGCATATAATTTATAAAAGCGGGCCAAAACATTTCAAATAAGCAAGCTTCAGGAAACCGCCTTCCTCGAGTGCCTTCCCAATGGACCTGAGATAAAACATGTTAAAAAGTCAGCAAAATTTGCCGAGTGAATCTATGGAGTTTAATTTAAATAAAGAGAACACAAGTATTCAAAATAACCTTCCATGGTTAATAATTTATCAAAGACAATTATGTTGTACGGACATAATTATCGTGTCATTACATAAGTCTCGTGACATTGAACGTTAACATATATTATTTCAGCCCAACACACCTAGCCAAGTGCGAATATTTCTCTTATACAATGCATCTGATGTTTCATTACTAGTGCATCACAACACCACGCGATAGCTAATCACGACCGGACTAGGCGTCACCCCGATAGATCTATCCATAGCATTAGCGTTACATCGATTAACAATTCACGATTCATGGGTCTTTTAAGGCTAAACAAACTTATGTAATAACTTTCATCTAAACATACAATTAGTTTCTTTGTGTTCAATTTTAAAACAATCATGATTTTACCACATCTTATAGTTGTACATTTCAATTTCAATAATTACTTTTCAAGTAAATAGGGTTCCCACGACTTCTCGTTGCGCCTTTCATTTATACTAAATGCTTTTCCAATAAGTAGGGTTTCCACTACTTCTCGTTGTACCCTTTATTTTAATAAAACAAGCATGTTATCCCCCTCGCGGGTTTTATAAAACAAGTAAACATGTTAAAAGAGAGGCTATAGACTCACCTTAGCCAATTGTATTAATGAGACGATCGCCGACGATTTGTGATGCCCGTTTAAACACGAAAACCGCAAACTACCAAATAAGGCGTGTTCGTTAATAATCAACTTAATTATAAATCATACTTAAATAATATAAAAATCAAAATTACATAACCAAGACAATCCCGAAAAATTTAATAATACAAGTGTTATTACTATACCCTTTTATCCAACACTATTCTTTTAAACATTTGCACTCTCGATATTGACCCGTCTTAAGACGCCAAGTCAACGCAAGTCAACTTATCATTTTACTTCCCTCGGACCAGTAACTAAGTCATTTATATAATGACTTAACACTTGAGTAAATCACCATGTCCAATGGCGAATACTCAACTCACGCCACATAATTATTGAACTATGTGTTCAAAATACCAATCAGCATGTACACTCCAAATGTACACACCAATCAACCCTATCTACACTTGTCCGATTTCGACGAAACTTGATGACAAACTCACATATAATATGAATAAGACTCAGTTTAAGTTTCATTCAAATATTACTTCTAAGACCTTCTGCCCGACACACCTTCGTGTTATAAAAACCGGACAGATTTACGTCTTCAACTCGTAAAACCATTTTGACATATCTAAACAACTCCATTTATAAAACCGACAATCGGGTTTGAAAATACACTCATGACCTGAGGTTTAGACTCCAACATCAGTCCATGAACATTTTCAAAACTCATTCTATAGTCCCCGAGATTCGATCCAAATATCGACAACAATTTTTGGATTGTGCCGATACCCGTCTCCCGGTACACAAATACTAAAATTGTTGTAACTTTGCACTTGTTTGGAGTTGGAAGTGCTATTTTATATCAAATCGAAGCTAAGAAGATTCTCTACAACACTATCTAATTAGTTAAACAAATATTCAAACTTGAGACATCCAAAATCTGCCTTAAAGTTACTACTCAAAACTACCTACAAAAAACTCATACAAAATCATATTTTTAGCCAATTCTAACCACTTTTCTCATCATCTGATACCCCTAATAACCACATATGATCATCCTAACACTTGTATGAAGCAAATAATTAAAAACCCAAAATCAAAAATAACTTTCTTTCAACAAATCAAATAAATTTACACATGATTATCATCAGATAATACATGCAAGAACATCAAATCATCACACCAACACAAGATCATATCAAAATTTAAAAACTTGTTGCATATTGAAAAACTTATACCATTAGAATCACCATGAAATTTGCAAGATGGGACTTGTTTTAGTTTCTCTTGATTCAAGCTAAATTTTAAAAGTCAAATGGGTTTTGGTGTTGATGTTTGTACGGCAAAAACAAGGAACAAGAAGGGGTGGTGGGTTTTTTTTATAAAATAATAATGTATGTGTTTTAGTGCTAGTGGAAAATCCTTTTATAGTGGGGTGGAGGGGTAGATTTTGCCAATTTTTCATAGTTTTGGTCCTAAATGCAATTAAATACTTATAAGGGTAGAAAATGTAAATATTAGATTTTAAAAATATTTACGGGACTCGGGTTTCGTAAAAATACTTTTTAAAAGTTAAAACGCTTCTTAAAGATAATAATATCACTTCGACACGACTTAAAACGTAATTAAATCGAAAACGTCGAAAATATTAAATATCGAGACAATCGATAATAAAACATAAATTTTTGGGCATCCGTCGGTATCGCGATCATTAGTAGTTCTCGTCATAAGTTAAAACGTAAAACACGAGAAATAAAAATAAATACAATAAAATCTTTCACATGATAAATTGAGAATATAATATCGATACCTAACGTATTCCTTGCCATTTTTCATCGAAACGACATTCTTACGTTAAGTTTCAAGCCATAACCTTCTCGGTTAATCGATAATTTAAAATTCTCATTAAAGTAAACATATGATACTTTATTAATCGAGATTAAAATAAGGACCTAAAATTGACGGATTGTCACATTATCCCCACCAAATTGGGATCTTCGTCCCGAAGATCAACTTGCGTTATTCCTCGATCGCTCGTTGAAATCAAAGAGTTAAATGTATTTTGGTCCTCGTCTTGAGTTCCATCAGATTTGACAATAGGAATACGACTTTGTTTTAGTTGCTTACCTTCCTTATCAATAACATCAACAAGTACTTTGATGAAATGCAACTTACCGTCGATTCATACTTCATCAAGAGAGATAAAAAGATCTTCGTCAGGAAGAAATTTCTTTAGGTTCGACATATGAAAAGTATTGTGAATTCCTTGTAGCTCTCGAGGTAATTTAAGTTTTTATGCCTCCGGACCTACACTCGATATTATCTCGAATGGCCTAAACTAACGGGGACTTAACTTCCCACATTTTCTAAAATATATATAACACCTTTTTCATGGTGATAACTTGGCATAACTTTTTCACCTACCTTGAATTTCAAAGGTTTTCGCTTCACATCGTCATAACTTTCATGTCTACTACGAGCAGTTAACAAACGATTCTTAGTTCGCACGATCATTTTATTTAGCAGAATAAAATGATCAGAGTCAATCGGTCAACATTGACATAAATTAAATCATATTCAGACTGAGTTTTCAAGAGCTTAACAATGAAGTCCATTGTAATTTTCTCCTACCTCATGAGTGATAACGAATAACACAATCGTAATCACTTAAAGGCTAATTTACCTCTTTTTAATCCATAGTACATTGTAGGCTCTTACTATCGGTGGATACCCTACATTTAGCACCATACAATTAATGTCTCAATAGACGAAGAGTAAAATCACCGCACCCAATTACAAGTCATGGGTTGTGCAGTTTCCTCATTCTTCCTAGGTTTCCTACAAGCATACACAATCAAAACAGCTCCAAATCATATAGGAGATGTATCACGATCAACAACAAAATCTTTACTTCTTTCAGGTAACGATAAGATCGGCGTGTCGCATAGTTCTCTTTTAATGGTTTGAAAAGCTTTATCTTCATCAATGCCACACACATACGATTCATTCTATGAGTTAGCTAAGTTTCTGGTTTTGATATCAAAGGGAATCCTTCAATAAACCTTCAGTAATAACCAGCCAAACCTAGAATTTGTCGTACTTCAGTTGGAATAGTTGGAACATTCAAATTTTCGATGGCTTCGATTTTCGCAGAATCAACATGTATGCCACGATTGTCAATCACATGACAGAGAAGTTGTACAGAACCAAGCCAAAAATCACACTTTAAGAATTTTGGGTACATCTTTTCGTTCTTTAACAAGTTCAAGATAATCCCTAAGTGTTCGGTATGTTCTTTCTCGCTCTTCGAGCAGATTAGAATATCATAAATGAAAACGATTACGAATTTATCAAGACACGGCTTACACATACAATTCATTAAGTCAATGAATACAACAGGCGTATTGGTCAAACCAGAAGGCATAACACTAAACTCATAATGATCATCACAAGTTCTAAACGCCGTAATAGGAATATCATCCTCGCGTATGCGAAGTTGATGATAAGCAAAACAAAGATCAATCTTGGAGAAAACACGAGAATATGAAGTTGATCAAATAGATCATCAATTCTTAGAAGCGGGTAACGATTCTTGATCATTAGCCTATGGAGCTCTCCGTAATCGATACACATACGAAACGAATCATCTTTCTTCTTAGCGAATAGAATAGGATTTCTACAAACTGACGAGCTCGGTCGAATAAAACATCTATCAAATAGTTCTTAAAACTGCACAAATAATTCCTTCAGCTCGAATGATGCTAATAAATATGGCTCACGTGCCATAGTTTCAGCACCAGAAATTAGATCAATTAGGAATTATATCTGCCTTGGGGCGGAAGCCTTGGTAAATCTTCCAGAAACACACTTCGGGATGGTCACGAATGACTACAATATCTCTACTCACTTTCTTATGATTCCTTCTACGATACCTAAGCCATGAATAATCCACAACCTTTTTCGATATACTTACGAGCTCTAATGCACGAAAAGAATTTTCAATTTGGAATTATTTTTCCCTTCAGTGACCTTGTCAGCCTTGCCTTGAATTATGTGTCCCATGAGCTAATCAACCATGCAGACAACTTCACAAATAGCAATTGGCTTAGAAGAAGTCACATCACCGCACTTATTCTTGGTCACCCGTGAATATACTGCTTGACCTTGACGGTTCGGGTTCCACAATTCTTGGACATAAAGGAGTCAACTTGTGGAAACACTTTATATATCTACCAATGTTAGTTCCCATCAGTCTCAGATTGTACAACACTTGCTCCATACTTTAGAAATACTTCGAGGATAAACTCCTCAGTTAACTGCTTCCTCACCTTAGTCCATGGTGTCCCATAAGTAACGATACCTATGGAAGCAAGTCTGCCATCCCACCAAATTAATGCACGACCTTGGGGAGTAGTGATTTGAAACTTCACCTTATTCTCCTGATTAGGGTCACTGATTTGAAAGACTGACGCCAACTTTCAATAACTGACACAATCCTCCATCATCTTTAGTCCCCTTAAGAGTCTACTGATTGCACTTAATGAAAGAAAGTGTAGTTATAGCCTCTAATTTCGGGCACATTTGTTCCATCCGTACCACGAACAGTATCGGCTCCAGCTTCAGCTCCACCGGTTCCAGTTCCACCAGTTTTAGCTTCAGCTCCAGTTCCAGATCCATCATTCATGTTGGCCATGAATTCAACTAAAGATACAACAACTTATTCACAAATAACTTGGCGCATTCGTGCTTTAGTAATAGCTTTCATTGACTGCATGAGTCTTGTGTAACGCAAATCAAATCATAATGAGTATTCATTCAATGATTGCGTTATACCATAGGAATTAAAAGAGAAAAGCAAAGAAAGATAACAATAGAACGATGTAGACTTAGGAATCAAAAGATAGTCATTCCATTGATCACAAACTAGTACATGTTGTATTGTTAAGCATTATAGATAATCATCGACTAATGCCATACAACTTAAAAGACTAGTCCTACTAACTGATGTCATAGTTTAGTTACAGATTTATGAAAAGATACTACAATGGATAAACTAGTCCACTAAGATTTACTAGGTAATTCACATGGCTAAGAAGGCTCCTCGGTCCCACAAGAAGAAGATTTCTTTAATGTTTTTCAGAGACGCTTGATCCTCCTCAATTGGCGTTTTTGGAACAGCCCCAATACAACCATTTCACGGTCAAAGAATTAGAGGAACAAAATCAAAGAATGAATCGAGCAAACGAATTATGAGTCAATAAGAGTTTAATCACGCAGATGCTATATGCTTAAGCCCACACGTTTATGAATCATTATTTCCATGGATTGATCAAGTCCTTCCAAATAAGATTCAGAAATTTGTAGTTCAACAATTTATAATTTACTTCTTCAAATAAATGGCCAATTTATTTCAACGATTATAAATCACTTTATTTAAGCATCTCCAGCTCAACGCAAAAGATCAAGATCGAAATAAATGAGAAACTGATTTAACAGGAAATGATCAGTGATATAATATGGAATCCTGGTTGGCATGTGAATACCAGACAGATCAATCTCAATTCCTAACAATCAATAGTACCATCTTAGACAAACTTGTTTTTATCAAAACAGTATAATGTCGAAGATTAATTAAAATGCAAATTAAATTTGCTAAACGAAATAAACGGATCGATAAATCAAGAATAAGAACCAAGGAAATCAAAATCCTTTTAACCAAGAAAGTATCAGCAAGAATATTAACCATTTCGTTGGGATCATGTATATCCATAACTTAGTTAATCTTGAGAATAACAGGATTCATTTCAGGAATAGCTTCGGTGCTAGCATTAAAATGACAGGAGTGGCTTCGTGACAATCTACGTCGTATAAATCTCGTATAAGTATAAAATTATCATTTATAATTAAATAAATAAAAACATACCTTGTAATTCACAAGTTCAAATAATCGATAAAGATTACAACATATATATAATCCCATATATATATAAATACTTTCATTCTCGTCCATGGCAACTCGGAGGTTTCTCTTGCAACAGTTATAGTTAAAAGATTTCAAAAATTCATTTTTGGAAAATCTTTTCGTTCTCTATAACTTGAGCTCTGATGCCAATCTGTAACACCCCAAAATTTTGGTCATAACAGCGGAAGGGTCATTGGGTGTTACTATCATGGTTCAATCTTATAATCATAGAAAACAGCTCAAAACGAGTCGTTCTAATAAACATCCATTCATTTTCATTCAATAAAAGTACAATTTCATACACGGTCCCAGATAACTTCAAGTTTACAAAACCTAGTAAATGGTAAAACTCATTTGAATGGATATAATTTATAAAAGCGGGCCAAAACATTTCAAATAAGCAAGCTTCACGAAACCGCCTTCCTCGAGTGCCTTCCCAATGGACCTGAGATAAAACATGTTAAAAAGTCAGCAAAATTTGCCGAGTGAATCTATAGAGTTTAATTTAAATAAAGAGAACAAAAGTATTCAAAATAACCTTCCATGGTTAATAATTTATCAAAGACAATTATGTTGTACGGACATAATTATCGTGTCATTACATAAGTCTCGTGACATTGAACGTTAACATATATTATTTCAGCCCAACACACCTAGCCAAGTGCGTATATTTCTCTTATACAATGCATCCGATGTTTCATTAGTAGTGCATCACAACACCACGCGATAGCTAGTCACGACCGGACTGGGCGTCACCCCGATAGATCTATCCATAGCATTAGCGTTACTTCGATTAACAATTCACGATTCATGGGTCTTTTAAGGCTAAACAAACTTATGTAATAACTTTCATCTAAACATACAATTCGTTTCTTTGTGTTCAATTTTAAAACAATCATGAGTTTACCACATCTTATAGTTGTACATTTCAATTTCAATAATTACTTTTCAAGTAAATAGGGCTCCCACAACTTCTCGTTGCGCCCTTAATTTATACTAAATGCTTTTCCAATAAGTAGGGTTTCTACAACTTCTCGTTGTACCCTTTATTTTAATAAAACAAGCATGTTATCCCCCTCGAGGGTTTTATAAAACAAGTAAACATGTTAAAAGAGAGGCTATAGACTCACCTTAGCCAATAGTAGTAATGAGACAATCGCCGACGATTTGTGATGCCCGTTTAAACAAGAAAATCACAACCTACCAAATAAGGCGCGTTCGTTAATAATCGACTTAACTATAAATCATACTTAAATAATATAAAAATTAAAATTACAAAACCAAGACAATCCTGAAAAATTTAATAATGCAAGTGTTATTACTATACCCTTTTATCCAACACTATTCTTTTAAACATTTGCACTCTCGATATTGACCCGTCTTAAGACGCCAAGTCAACGCAAGTCAACTTATCATTTTACTTCCCTCGGACCAGTAACTAAGTCATTTATATAATGACTTAACACTTGAGTAAATCACCATGTCCAATGGCGAATACTCAACTCACACCACATAATTATTGAACTACGTGTTCAAAATACCTATCAGCATGTACACTCCAAATGTACACACCAATCTATCCTATCTACACTTGTCCGATTTCGACGAAATTTGGTGACAAACTCACATATAATATGAATAAGACTCAGTTTAAGATTCATTCAAAAATATTACTTCTAAGACCTTCTGCCCGACACACCTTCGTGTTATAAAAACCGGACAGATTTACGTCTTCAACTCGTAAAACCATTTTGACATATCTAAACAACTCCATTTATAAAACCGACAATTGGGTTTGAAAATAAACTCATGACCTGAGGTTTAGACTCCAACATCAGTCCTTGAACATTTTCAAAACACATTCTATCGTCCCCGAGATTCGATCCAAATATCAACAACAATTTTCGGATTGTGCTGATACCCGTCTCCCGGTACACAAATACTAAAATTGTTGTAACTTCGCACTCGTTTGGAGTTGGAAGTGCTACTTTATATCAAATCGAAGCTAAGAAGATTCTCTACAATACTATCTAATTAGTTAGACAAATATTCAAACTTAAGACATCCAAAATCTGCCTTAAAGTTACTGCCCAAAATTACCTACTAAAAACTCATACAAGATCATATTTTTAGCCAATTCTAACCACTTTTCTCATTGTCCTATACCCCTAATGACCACATATGATCATCCTAACACTTGTATGAATCAAATAATTAAAAATCCAAAATCAAAAATAACTTTCTTTCAACAAATCAAATAAATTTACACATGATTATCATTAGATAATACATGCAAGAACATCAAATCATCGCACCAACACAAGATCATACCAAAATATAAAAACTTGTTGCGTGTTGAAAAAACTTATACCATTAGAATCACCACGAAATTTGCAAGATGGGACTTGTTTTAGTTTCTCATGATTCAAGCTAAATTTTAAAAATCAAATGGGTTTTGGTGTTGATGTTTGTACAGCAAAAACAAGGAACAAGAAGGGGTGGTGGGTTTTTTTTATATAAAATAATATTGTATGTGTTTTAGTGCTAGTGGAAAATCCTTTTATAGTGGGTTGGAGGGGTAGATTTTGCCAATTTTGCATAGTTTTGGTCCTAAATGCAATTAAATAGTTATAAGGGTAGAAAATGTAAATATTAAATTTTGAAAATATTTACGGGACTCGGGTTTCGTAAAAAATACTTTTTAAAAGTTAAAACGCTTTATAAATATAATAATATCACTTCGACACGACTTAAAACGTAACTAAATCGAAAACGTCGAAAATATTAAATATCGAGACAATCGATAATAAAACATAAATTTTTGGGCATCCATCGGTATCACGATCATTAGTAGTTCTCGTCATTCGTTAAAACGTAAAACACGTGAAATGAAAATAAATACAATAAAATCATTCACATGATAAATTGAGAATATAATATCGATACCTAACGTATTCCTTGCCATTTTTCATCGAAACGACATTCTTACGTTAAGTTTCAAGCCATAACCTTCTCGGTTAATCGATAATTTAAAATTCTCATTAAAGTAAACATATGATATTTTATTAATCGAGATTAAAATAACGACCTGAATTTGACGGATTGTCACAAATGGCATTACTTGAAATTCATAGTGTCCATAACGAGTTCTAAATGCAGTTATTGGAATATCTTCTTCACGGACGCGAAGTTGGTGATATCTAGACCGCAAATCTATCTTCCTTGTAGTTGATCAAATAAATCATCAATCCTTGGTAAAGGATATCGATTTTTAATCGTCAACTTATTCAGTTCCCCATAATCAATGCACATAAAGAAAGATCCATCCTTCTTCTTAAGGAACAAGACTGGAGCTCCCTAAGGCGACGAGCTCGGTCGAATAAAACCTTTATCAAACAATTCCTTGAGTTGTTCGGATAATTCCTTTAATTCAGAAGGTGCTAATCGGTAAGGCGCACGTGCCACCGGTGCATCACCAGGAATTATATCGATTCGAAACTCAACTTGCCTTATCGGTAGAAGTCCGGGTAAATCATTAGGAAATACCTATGGAAAATCACAGATAATAGGTACATCTTCCAATTTTTTCTCCTTAGACTCATTCCCGGTCACTTGAGCTAAGAATAGCTCGCAACCGTTCCTGATGTACTTTTGGACTTTAATACATGAAACGATTTTCAAACGGGATTCACCTTGATTACCATCAATTACTAACGTCCTATTCCTAAGAGGAATCTTAACCTTCTTTTCTCCACATAAAATAGTAGCATTATTCAACGATAACCAATCCATACCAATAATAATATCAAAACTACCTAGTTCTATCAACATCAAATCAATCAGAAAGGAATAGTTTAAGAGATTTAGAGAGCATCCTTTTAACAGCTTATTAGTTTTTACTAATTTACCATCAACCAATTCCACTTCGTAACTGGTATTTATCTCAACAGGTTCAATGTCAATAAGGGCACTAAATTTAGTGGATACAAAGCTCCTATCAGCACCCGAATCAAATAAAGCAACAGCCTAATGATTGTTGAGTAAAAACATACCAGTAACGACATTCGGATCCTCTTTCTTAACCTCAACCGTTCCAAGTTGTCAAGCACCATCGTGGGGGTTTCTTCCAGGTCCAATCATTTTCAACTTAGGGAAATCCGATTTCTTATGACCCTCTTCATTACAGTTGAAGCAAATAACTCCCCTCTTACACTTTTCCACTTTGTGTCCAAGCTTTCCGCAATTTCGGCATTTCCAGTAGTCGCCAGCATGCCTCTTATTACCACACTTAGGACACTTTTCATCATTGCGCGGTGTGTTGTTTGTAAGAGCATTTTCATTCCCCCTTCTTACACTTACTAATTCGAAACAACGACTCAATCTTCTCAATCCACTAGCTTAATCCTACAGCACCTTCAGTTCCATTAAAAGGTAGAGGTTCACACTTCATGAACGTCACATAAGTACAACCACCGACTTCAGGCGCATTAGGTCCAAGTCCTCCTACATTTCCTCCAGCATTAGAATTCACATTATTTGCATTCACATTCACATTAGTAACACCAATTCCACTACCGCCAGCTCCACTCTTACCAGCTCCACTACCGCCAGCTCCACTACCGCCAGCTCCATTTCTAGCATTTGCCATAAATTTAGTCATAGATGCAGCAACTTGCTCCGCAATGATCCTACGTACATCATCCTCAGTCATAGCTTTCTTGGGCGACATGGTTCTATAATTGCACAATTTCAAAGTTTATTAAGCATTCACCCAACGAGGGATTCATATAAGATGGATTTAATTCATAATCAAGATACAAATAAGGCACGATATGGAATTCAAGACAAAGATACATATTTCATTGGATTAGGAACAACCACATTGTCTTAATTTACATTCCACATCAAAGTTTCTAGCACTATACAGGCCCAAAATTCGTGCCAGATCTACTAACTAATATGTCGGTTTAGTTAAAGTTACAAAAGATACAAAAGATACAAAGATAACTACTAATGATAGACTGGTCTACTAAGAACTGCTAGATGGTCCATCATCCATCGTCTTTGGTATCTTCTTTGGACGATCACAAGACACATCTTCAGCTGGGCGCTTACGAATCACTCTTTTCTCGACCATCTCAGTATAAAACCTACTGTTCCAACCAACAGATATATTCAACTCTTTTTCAGCCTTCTCACGCATCACACGAGCTACACTCAACTAAATATCCATAGTATTCACCTTTTTCTTCATCTCGGCGTACTCACCACTTTCCAACACAGATAATCTCCTAAACGCCTCATTCAAACCACGCTCCACATCAGTCAAATCCAAATTAAGCAACTCTCGCTCTTTCTCACCAATCTTAGTCTTAGACTCCAAATAAGCAACCTGAGTCTGAACAACACCTAAACCAACCTCTGTCATACTGCCTCGAACACAGGAAGCATCTAAATCACGTCTAAAGGCCCAAGGTGCAAGTCCATCAATATGAGTAGCCTCTCGAACCCTAGATGACTCACCTATCACATGCCTACGAGTAGCAATCCCATCAATACCATCAGGTGCATCATCAACCTCATCATCCTTTGATTCAGAATCAGATTTAGACGATTCAGACAATTCATCTCTAAGTAACTCAAACTCGGAATCAGACCAATCAACTGGAGGGAGTAAGGGCTCACCCTCCTCTACATCATAAGGGAAAATAAGATCAGCCTCATCATCATCATCATCAACCTCTTCATCTATAACTATCTCCTCCTCGACATCCTTGTCGTCATCCTCATTACCTACATTATCTATCCCAATCTCATCATCATTCTCAATACCAACATTATCATTATCATTCTCTACAACATCAACCTGAGGGGCAATCTAATCTCCTAGTCTTATCTCAGGCTCGGGATCCTCAAATGGTTCCTCCTCTTCATCATCCATATCCTCATCTACATTATAATCCACTAAGTCTAAATAAGGGTTGTCATCTATGTTAGGTTCAGGAATAGCATGGTTCTCTACATGAATATTAGGGTCAGCCATGAAAATCTTCATTTATAATATATCTCGTATTAGCATAAAAATAATTACTAAACAGTTACATACGGAATTCACGATATGTACATATATATAAATTAAATTATATATATCAAAATATATATCTTCTTAATAAGGCTTGTTGGTAACGTCGGAGATCTTTGGCACCGTTATAGTTAAAAGATTTTTCAAACATTTTAAGAAAATGTGTATAGTTAAAAGATTTTGAAATGTTTTGTTCAAAACGTTGGTTTTTTTAAAATATTTCGTTCTCTATAACAAAGCTCTGATACCAAACTGTAACACTCTCAAATTTCGTATCGGGTCAGCGGAAGAGTCAATAGAGTGTTACGGGATAGCACAATAACTCCAATCATAGACAACGCATTAAAATGGTTGTACAAGGTTTAACATACATTCATTCGAATAAAAGTTTTAAGTTTACAGCAGATCCCCAAATTACACAGTCATAAAGTTTACAAAACATAGATCGAATGAATAATTTTTATTATGTGGGCCATCATAGTCGATCTCCATCCAAGTTACCTTCAACCACCTGAGATAAAACATGAGAAAATTATATCAGCGAATGCCGAGTGAATTCATAGAGTTTAATAAAAACATTACATAAAACAGTCATAGAAATTAGAACACAAGTATAATATCAGAAGTGAGTCCTCGTATTGCTAGTCAAGCAATATATATAATTCAAGTCATACATCTTAAACCGTCCATGAGACTGTAGTCTCAATATTACCATTAAGGGTAACATTATTATTTTGGATAATAGAATTATAGTGAATTGTATTTGATACATTAGATTATTATTAGCCTCATGACATTGCTACCTTACTATAACAAACAACGGGCCGCGAACCCGACAAACAATTTGCCCATCTAAATTAGTGTGTTGTCATAAAAATCACGCTATATAAATCTTCTCATACATAAATTCGCTTACCAATCAATGTGGCACGTCGGGGATCAACCGTCAAGGCGCGAACTGGGGTGATCTTCCCCAAATAGTACTATTATATGCATAAGCGTCTACCAAATCCCAGTAGTTCACAATTCATGCTAATGGGACTTTAAGTGACATAACCTAACTATAATAATCCTTTTCGTCTCATTGATTGGGTCATAGCATCATTCAGGTCCATATCAATAAGCATACCATCGGGACTACTTGTGTTCTATTTTATCAAAAACTAGCATGTTATCTCCCTCACGGGTTTACAAAACATTTTATAAAAAAATTAAAAGAGTGCCAGGCTATGAACTCACGTTGATTAAGAAAGGCGGGTTATCGGTGACGGGCGTGCTTTAATCACGGAAACCTATATAAATAATACTCGGTCTTAGACTTTTGTCCAATGACTTCATAAAAATAATGGCTATGTATATATATGATGATATTATAAGTATGATGATGATCAAGTGGGATTTATATCTTTATTCACTCATTATAGTGTTATGTGTTAGTAAATTTTTAGACTAGTTACACTAGTTTTAACTTGTTTACACATTAAAGCCCAATAAGCCCATTAAAAGCCCAATACATTACATTAGTCCATTTATACTTTTAATACCAGACCTATACTCATATGTTGGGCCCAATTGGGTTAAGCCCAATGAGTAAGTCCATTAGTGTTTAGCCAAACCAGTTGGGTTAATAGTCTAATAAGGTTACTTTGACCCGTTAATGTCCATATGTTATAAAGCTCGGGTTTTATCGGTTTTTACTTGTAAAATGTACTTACATATCAGTAGATGAGTTATAAAAATTTTACATTAGACGGGTCCGACCATCTAAGTTTTATTTGACGAAAACGTTAATCTTTTGGTTTTAGCCGAAAGACGTAAAACTTATGTATATAGTTTTATAACTTAGAAAACATATCAATTTGTAATTTATAAAATGTCATACTTATTTATCAAAGTATATAACTTATTTTTATAAGTATTATCATAAGTTAGTGGGTTTTTCATATGTATTTTATATTAGTATTACTTGAGTGCTTATTTTATAATATATACATTTATTTCCAAAACTGATTATCAACCTCACTTTCACCATTTTTGCCATATCTTGAGTTCTACAAGAAGATAGAAGCTCAATTTTGGGCAGCACAAACTACATAATATTTGCTACAATTAACTCCTGTTTAGCTACTACTCTGTCATCCTCTAAGTGTCCCTAATAATTCGTCCAAAACAGAGTATACAGATTTGAACCTTAATAATGTTTTGATCATATCTTGCTTATTTTATTGATTCCATTGAGTGGCCAACTCTCCACATATGTAAAAATAACATTACTTACTATATATTCAATAATCCAAGTCATTTAATCAGGTTATCATATGGTTCTTTACTGTTTTATACAGCCTATAATTTTAGCCATGATTTTAACATCTTTACATGTAGATTTTAATCATTTTAACCAAATTTATCAACACAAGATCCCCACATAATACTTTGATCATCATTTATCATCATATACATATACATTTATAAATAAAATATAAAATTATATTCACAAAATAATAAGGTAATGGAAGAAATGATCTTGTTACCAACCAAGATAGTGAAAGTTAAGAACAAGGCTTGGTTTTTGATGACCAATCTTGTGATAAACCAAGACCACCTTCAAGATCACCCAACTATATTAACATCTTGAGAAAAATCAGCCTTAGACTCCAAGGAAACTTCTTTTGTAGATGTTATGATCACCTCCAATAACCAAAACTTCAAAAGGCCTTCATCTTATGCAAGTTTAACACAAGATTTCATGGATAAATTTTGATCAAATGGGGTGGTTTATGGTGGAGGGAGTTGAGAGAGAGTTGTGTGAGTTTTGCATGAGAGAAATGAGTTAGTGGTTTATGCTTTGGTTGTTTCAATGTGTGGATGGTTTTGGTGAAAACTAAGGACATGTGTCCTAGTTTTAATATAAAATTGAGACACATTGTGGTGTGTTGGCTAAGCTTGGCCGTCCCATTGTGGGGGTGGGGCAAGAGTTATGTTGTCTCATCTCCACTAATTTACGGGTACTCCTTAATTCTAGTTTCCTTGATTTACATGCCCTCGGGTCGTTTTATGAAAAATGTTTTTATAAATTATGAATCAACGGCACAAAACGAATCTAATAACAATTGTCTCATCAAAAACGGAGTTCAAAAACGTAAATACGTAAACCTAGGGTTTCCGGTTTAGTCGTAAAGGACGTTAAATTATGCACGTAAGCCCAAATTTCAACCCGTAAATTGTGAGTTCATCAACCAACACAAAAATAATTTTCAAAATAATATACGAGAAAATTATTTACTACCTGAAAATGTTAGATTGTCACACATGAGGTCAACAACGTGCATGAATACTTGGAGGGGTGACCTCGTCATCCAAATTAGAGGGAATGCCTCTAATTAACTGGTAACTGGTACCTCCATAACTAGGTGAAACTGGTCATGCATGTATATGGCTAAGGTAACTAACAAACATAAGCATTTAATCTGTAACTAGTGGGGAAAACAGTTGGCTGCATACGGGAAATCCTAATGAAGGAAGAGATTGTCCTTAATGAAGGACGGGAAATCCGTACCTTATGTCCAGTAGAAGCTAAGGAAAATGATGAAGACTAATCCGCCTTGACGGATAACACTACATAAGAAATATGGACGTGTATGAGTTGTCTGAATTTCATGTGTTTTACTGGTTTCGTGTGTTATTAACTTGATATACGTATTCTGTCATGTTTTACTATTTACTGTGTTAACTGTAGTTATTCTGATGTTCTGTTGTGTATTATTCATGTATTAGTGTATTATAATACTTGTATTGTAATATAATACAAAGAGATTTTCTCGTATAAAAATTTGTTCGTCTCGATTCAATTCGAATTGACTACGGTTTAGCGTGTGACTTAGTTGTTCTTGGTGGAAAATTAGGAAAAAGGTTATATATTTTAAACTAAAGAAAAATGTAAAATGAAAATGTAAATGAAAATTTAAATTGAAAATGAAAATGTCGGTGAGTAAAGGGAAAAATAAAATCAAGAATAAACTTGCAAATATTAACCTAGAAATTAAAGACTTTGAAAATTAAATGACATAAACTTAAAACTTCAATTTAAAAATAAAACTAAAAATAAAATAAAACAGTAAGATAGAACTGAAAGCTAAAGTCCCGGAGAAGCAAAATATACGAGATCACAAACGTAGATTGCTCGCGGCTAAGTATGAATTGAGGCGAAAGCTTTATCAATTTGTAAAGATACCGATCGATCTAGTGATATATTGTCTTGGTAGCATCAAACCAATAGAACAAGGGTTAGCTCTGCAGCTGGTCTACAAGCAAGGTAAGTAGGTCCATGCGGCCGGACCCGGATGTACCCTTTAGCCGCGAGGGGAACCGGGTAAACAAAGTCGCGATCAGAATGAATGGTAGTTCAAAACTGGAATTGGCACAATATCGCGAAGTGGCCGCCCTTGCTCAATTTGGGTCAGACCTGGATGTTGCGACTCAGGCATTACTCAATAGAGGTGCAAGGCTTACAGAAGTACCGAAACAACCACAATATGCACCACTTCCAATTGAAAAACAAATTTTAGTCATTTATGCAGCTGTCAATGGATTCTGTGATCGAATGCCACTAGACAGAATTTCTCAATATGAGAGCGCCATTTTAAAGAGTATAAAAACAGAATTACTACAATCCCTTTTAGAAAAAGGTGGCTTAACTAACGAAAGAAAAATGGAACCAGATACATTCTTAAAGGAATGCGCTTTGGGTTACACAATATAAAATAAAAAAAGAGAAATATGAAGGAACGAAGTTGACACAATCCCTTTCTTTCCGTTGGTCAACAACCAACAAAAGTTCTCGTTTAGTTCTTCACTACTCGTACAGGAAAAAGTCACTTTCTGTCTGGAGGGAAGCCTTTAGATCAACTAATAGCGAAAGAAGGAAACGATTTACCCTCTCCCTAGTAACTTACGTCAACAAACTCATGAAAAAAAAATGCAAAAGCGGCCCGCTGAATTAGGACCTTGGATTATTCTGATTGGATCTCTAACCGTCCCCGTACCGAAAAAGGATGGGAAGGACTTTTCTTTTAGAAAGCTAAACTAAATAAAGCTTGTCCCAAGGACGATTTCCCACTCCCAAATTGAGATGTCGGGATTGCGAAAGATAGTTAGCAACCGTTGGCTTGTAGGACTGGGTTGGCTACTCTCTGTGATCCCTGCTGCTATTAGAAGATAGCTAGGACTGATTCTATTGCTCCTCTTCGGAAATCAAGGGTCTTACCAAGGAACTGAGGTGTGGCCTAGTAGTGACTGTGAGACTAATAGCTTAATAAGCTGTTGTCAGGCGTTGAAGACTTTCATCTGTTCTGGTCTATTTCTCTTTCTGTTGCCTAGCCTTATCTATTCTCTCGGATCCCTGGGACTGATGGATAAGGAGGAGACATCCCATTCGGTTACACAATTGAGCTATAGCCTGTTTTACCAGACTCTTATGGAATACGCTCTCGAGACTGAAGTAAAAGAGATCTCATCCCATTCATGTCCTGTTCGAGTGTTGGACTTTAGGTCGAGAATATCGTAAGAGAAGTTAGACTTGGATCCTTCCAACTTTTTCGGGAAAAAAAACAATTTCGAATAAACATACAATATTCGGAATACAAATAATCTTCGGAAAAACAGCTATTTCGGAAAATACTGCAATCTTCGGAATATCACAACTATTTCGGAAAAATGGATTAATTCAGAGGAAATGGCATTTTCGGAAAAACACACTTCTTTAGAATAATCAATATTTTCGGAAAGTACTGCAATCTTCGGAATATCACAACTATTTCGGAAAAATGGATCATTTCGGAAAAAGAGAATATTTTCGGAAAAACAAATAAAGTTCGGATAAACTGATTTCAGAGAAATGGAAATTTCGGATAAAAGAAATAAAAGGCAAATATTCGGAAAAATTTCGAAATTCAGAGAAGTGCTATATTTTCGGAATAAACTCAGTTAGTTCGGATAAAGGGAAATTTAAGAGAAATCTAACTTCTTCGGAATAAACAAATCTTCGGAAAAGGTGATTCTTTGGAATCTCAAAACCCTTTTCCGAAGAAATTTTAAAAACAGATAACAGTTACTGCAACATCCTGAAACAAGGAAAATAAGCTACGATTAAGCACAAATCAAACAGCAATTAACTAAAACTTAATCTAAACAAGCTTATAGAAAAACTAATCAAACCACTAATCAAAAACTTGAAAAACACTAATAAATCTAAAAATTAAAAATCAACTATTTATAAAATAAATTAATTAAAACACTTAATTAAAAATAAGCCAATTCAAACAATAAGCACTAAACACAATAAGCTATCAAAATCAAACACATAAAAACCCATAAACATAATCAATCAAACGCATCAATAAAATTAATAAGCATCAAGATTAAGCAACTACATGATCATCTAAATCAAAACAAGATTAATAATAAAGAAAGGAAGAATGAGAATGATTAATTGAAAAGCTTGATTAAGATTAAGATTAAGATCTAATACAAGATTAATGAAAAATATTAAAACATGAAAGAAAAGCTAGAGAGAGAAGTTATATTAAGCTACTCCTAAAACATGAAAGAAAAATTAATGACTAAAAATTAACTACACTAACTAATACCTCCTAATGACATATTAGGAGGTATTTATAGGAGGAGTAAATGTTGATGCTTTCTTCTTTCTTTCATCTCGTCTCGACTCGATTTAAATTTTTTGTCTTTCTCGACGTCGTCTCGGGATTTGTCGATAGAAATTGAACTTGTCTTATAATTTTCTTCTTTAATTAGACTTGGTTCTTCAACTTCATTAAACTTCCATCTTTAGACTTTTTTTCGATAAATCTTCAGAATAGGCCTTAGACTTCCGTTCTTTTTGCACTCTTGATCTTTTGACTTCGTCTTTTCTCGTATTCTTCGATAAAAGCCCGTGAAAGCCTGTGTTTTCTTCGCTTTTCACATTTTGGTCCTAAATCACAACAAAAACACAAACCACGCATAATTCCGACATTTACGACATAAAATACACGTTTTGGCTTGGTTATTATTATAGTTAAGTGGTAAAAGGATGGGTGTTTTCACACCTATCAAATCCCCTACACTTGACCATTGCAATGCCCTCATGCAATGCATTAATTACAAAGCATGTTTTACATTTTCCATCATAATTAACCTACCTTTGCCTTTATTAAACATAAGACATTAAGATACACAATTATAAAATATTCACAGGAGGAAAACAAGTGAAGAGATAAAAGACTTACATTATGGTTTTGGAATGTCATGAATGTTCATCACCCTCAAGTTTCACGTTCCCCATACCAAGCTTAAAAATGAGATCATTGTTATTATAAGTTAGCAAACTAACACAAACTCATGTGGTCCAATTATTCACTTAGACTCCCTTATTCCTAAGTGTATCTCTTATATTTTATTGTTGTCTTGAATGATCACGAGGATGCATTGTTGACTTATTTTGATAGTTATTAAGGCTGAAAATAAAGTAGGACGATTTAATCAATAGTTAGCTTAAGGACAAAATCTTTTAAAACTGCTTCTCAGGACCTCTTAAAGTTCATATCTTGGCATAACTTGCTTTACGATTTGAGACCTTTCTCGGATCGATATTTGGCATTGACTTCATACTTCAAATCTTGAGAGACGTTCATGAAATAATGGTCTTCTCTTCATAATAGGAATTTCTTCACTTGAACTTTCTGAGAGATTCTTCAATGTGGACCACGACTTCTTCATTTTTCTCCAATCTTCATTTGGGATTTTGATATACAACGATCCACCTCCTTTTAGGACTTGGATCTATTTATCATCATACCTTGCTAGGGTATTTACGGATAGATTTCTCTATGATCTTTACGGGAGTATTTGCTTTTCTTCGTGTGTCTCGATCCTTCATATTGATTTTTTATAAATGATTCTTCACATCACTTTGGATCTTTAGCAACAAAATGTAGCCCTTATGTCTTGTTAGGACCTTTTCGGACTCGCCAATCTTCGCATCCCGCTTCAATAAGTTATGCCTTGGCTATGAACTCTAATTAATACCGAGCAACTTTTAAACGATCTTGGGCTAGAAGCTAAGTAACTTTTCAAATCGTACAACTTTACTTATTGCAATTAATTTTATTTACAAGCGATGGGAGAAAAAGCTCATAATCAACTCACATAAATTCATGAAAGAATACCAAACTTATAATTGACTCTATCATCTCTCATTCTCCATAAATTAAAATCTCAAAGAATAAGGCTCGTGGATGCTTAGCCAATTAAATCAAAGTTTTGGGTTTTCAGGTCATCTATAGGATCTTGCAACTTCTTAGACTTTTTCAAGTTTTAGAATTCACGTTTTAAAATTCCCTTGATAAACGACTTTCTAGGATCATATATAGGAACTTGCGAAAAGTTCTTGTTCTTAACCCGTAAGAGTTAAGACTTTCGCGTTTTAAAGTTTCCTATATAAAAGCCTAGCAAAACTTGACTTAAACACGTTAAGGATACTAGCTACAGTAAACTTAGATAAGTAAACTCGGGTTGAGTCAAAAGATTCACAACGTTTAAAAATTAAAACCACTTTATTAAAATTTATTCTAGCAAAGAAAGAAAATAACTATAACAAAGGTAAATACAACTAGGCCAAAATAGATCAAAATTTTTGAAAAATGTCAAAAAAATCAAATTTTCAGTTAAAATGAGGACATATACAAGGAAAAGCCCACTTAACTTCGATAGAAGTCCCCCTACACTTAATATAAACATTGTCCTCAATGTTTAAGCATGTGGGAGTAAACTCCCCTACACTTAGGACATTGTGCACATTGTTTAAATCTTGCTAAGGAGGAGACAACTAAAGTGATTCCTATTTTAATATTGAAGAATATAAAATAGAGAATCAAAAGAGTTTAGGATAGAACCGGGAAGACGGGAACATGGAATCACGGGTCGTCAAAATTCATCAAGAATGGATCTTTGAAAGCTCCAATCCCTGCACATGATAATAAAGAAAAAACAAACATATAGTAGGGTCTCCCCCTACACTTATTATGAAAATAGATATAAAGGATAGATACTGCGGGTTGCCTCCCGAGAAGCGCTTGTTTTTGTTAACCGAGTCGTGAGTCTGACTCGACCTTAATTAGCATGGTAAGAATCTTGAAGAACATCCACCGGGATCAAATACATGGTTTTCATCCATCAAGTAGCACAAGCTTAAGACGAACAAGGCAAGCTAAAGAAGATTAGGCAAGGTTCCTTTAAGCAGTTGTTGAGCACGGTGGTAGAAAGTATAATGAAGTGCAAGCGTATCTCCCTTGTTTCCAAAAATCTTTCCTTCTATTTCATTAGATGGATACTGAGATGGCTTAAAAATTTCAATACCGGGATCGAACACCTTTTCCTTTAGGGGAAAATAACACTCAGGCTCAGTAGACCTTGAAGAAGATCCGCTCATACATCTCACAATCTCATCCTCAGAAGGTGGGTAAAGAGGTGTCAAAACATAAGTACTGCAGATGTCGGTGTTTTCGGGTTTATTCTCCTTTGAAACGGGTTTCTTCATATCCGAAGGAGGATAAAGACCATAATCAAAGTCCAAAGGAGTAGAATCATTCTCATTGGGGAAGTAAGTATTGAGAAAAGTAGCAAAAACTTCCTCAAATGAGTAGTCATCCAAAGTAGGATCAAGTATTGTTGGCGGAGGATCTTCATCAAAAATAGGAGCAAGGTCACCATTTGAAGAATCACTCGAAAGAGTATCAACATCATCAAAGTCATCATAAGTTGGCATGTCTTTATACTCTGAAGAAAAATCATCAGAATCATCCATATCAGAACTAGAATCATCATCATAGTCATCATAGATTGGTGGGACTCATAAATTGGTGGGGGATCTAAATTGGAGAGAGAATCATCAGAATCATCCACATCGTCTTGGAAAAGTGGATTATCATAGCAAGACTAGAAAAGAGGATTATCATATACAACAAAATCATCAAGCTTTATACTCTCCAAAGTAGTAGTAAGCTCTTCTTGAAGCACATTAATCATTTTCACTGATTCTTTTCCATTTGATTTACATGTAATTTTCCCCATCTTAAAGACTTGTGCATCATTCCCGACCCTTAGAATCAGTTCACCTTCGGCAACATCGATTAAAGTTTTTCCGGTTCTAAAGAATGGCCGTCCAAGTATTAACGGAATACGAGGGTCCATTTCATAATCAACAACAACAAAGTCGACCGGAAAAGTGAAGGTACCAACTTTAATAAAGACATCTTCAACAATACCAACGGGGTAAGCGAGCGTTAGATTTGCTAGCTCAAGAGTCATCTTTGTTGGAGTAAGGTCGGGTAATGATAGCTTTTTCCAAACACTTAAAGGCATCAGACTAATACTTGCCCCAAGATCGGCTAAGGCAGTAAATTCTTCAACTTTGTTAAAAAAGAAAGGCAACACGAAACGACCGAGATCTCCAAGTTTTTCCAGAAGTTCTTTAAGAAGGACTGCAGAACAGTTTTCATTTAAGGGTGTGTTGACAAACTCAGCCATCTTTTCCTTCTTGTTAAGCAATTCCTTGAATGTTTTGACAAATTTCGGCATTTGGAAAAGTGCTTCAATAAGGCTAGTGTTGAAATTCATTTGAGATATCATTTTCAAAAAGGAAGTATTTTGAGAATCCTCTTTAGTGAGTAATTTGCACATGTCTAACCGAGAAGGATAAGGGATGTTGGGTTTAGGTGGTGTAGGTGTAGAAGGTGAAGGTGTAATAGGTGTAGATGCAGAGGTTGAAGGTTGAGATGGTGAAGGTGTGGATGGTGAAGGGTTTTTCCGTGGTGCTTCTTCCAGGGGAGGTGGAGACGGTAATGGAGAACTCATACTAGGTGTGGTAGTAGGAGGGATAAATGGAGGTGGAGGAGGTGTAGATGGAGTAACGGGAGGAGGGGTAGAAGGTCCTACTAAAGTTGCTCCACCTCGAGTAGAAATAGCACTTACATTCGCTCTAGGGTTTGTTTCGCTTGTAGAAGGAAGAGCACCTTGGGGGCGAAGGGTTTGAAACATTTGAACGAATTTCCTATCCGTGAACTCTTGCATTTCCTTCATGGTTCTTTCATGATCGGTTAATTTTTGTAGAATCAAGTCCATGTGCGGATGAGGTAAATTAAACCCTTGTTGTTGAAAACCTTGGTTTGGGTATTGGTTATATGGTGGAAAACCTTGAGGATTGAAACCTTGGTTGTGAAAACCTTGGTTTTGCATTGGATAATTACCTTGGTTTCCATTGTAGCCCCTCACATTTGTATTTTGTTGAACATTTGCTGTAAGTGACCCTTGGTTGTTATGAGTGTGTGGGTGGGGTCTTTGTTGAAAACCGGGTGGAGCCAAGTAATTTGTCGAGTTGTAAGACAAGTGATTAACATCGACATTAGGCTTGAAATGAACTCTCTCGGTGTTGTTGTAGGCATACACTTCCCCATGAGATTGATCATAATCTTTATCACAATTAACATAAGAGTGTGGCCCACCACAAGTTACACAAGTTATATTAAGAGCATGGGCATGTTGACTGGGAGGGTTATCTCTTAGAACAAGGTGTTTTACTATAGAAGTAAGCTCCTTAATTTGAGTAGTGACTTCAATCTCACTGGAACTAGCCATAGTAGCCCTAACACTCTTGGTTTGGACTTTGGCTTTGTTTTCAATGATAGCCCAAGCTTCATTCATAGTTTTAACCAAAATATTACCCCCCCCCCCCCCCCCCCGAGGCACTGTTTAGTGAATCTTGGTCATTCAAACTTAATCCATTATAAAAAAAAGTATTAATTTGGTGTACCTTTGTAATACCGTGTTGTGGGCGCTTTCTTAAAAGTTCCTTAAAACGATCCCAAGATTCACTAAACGTCTCACCGTACTTTTGTTCAAAATTGATAATGTCATTCCGCAAAGCGGTAGTTGTGAGGGTGGGAAAAAATAATTGATAAATTTGGTCTCAAGGTCCGTCCATGTTGTAATACTCTGGGTGGTTCCTTATCAAGCCAAGTCCGGGCTTGTCCCTCTAGGGAGAAAGGAAAGAGGAGCAAACGAATTGCCTCTTGTGAAACCCCATTGTATTTAACAGTATTGGATAGGGTGTACGAACCTTTTAATGTGATCATGTGGATCATCATTAGTGCTACCTAAGAATGGTGTAGCGGAAACCATTTGTATGAAACCGGTCTTGAGCTCGAAGTTATTCGCATCAATAGCCGGAACCACAATCGCATATTCATTGCCTTCACCATGTGACTGCAACAGCTCGATCATAGGACGGTTATCCATTGTGTTAACAACAAGAGGAGGCTCGATGACAGCAGCGTGAATGGACTTCCTTTTGCGTGAGCGAGTACGCATACACCTGAAATAAAAGAAAAGCAAAGAAATAGAAAAATAAAGGTTAACGTGAAAAGAAATATTTTTGGTGCAAAATTTTATAAAAAGAATTGCTTTTTATGATTTTTAATTGTTTTTGAATTTTTGAAATTTTTTATTTTTATGGATTTTTGAAAATTTTTGAAAATTTGATAAGAAAAATAACGTTCAAAGGTGAACGGATCCCAAAATCCAACGCGTCTCTCACAATAAACCGTTAATCTTCACGAAAAGAGCCGGCAGCGGCGCCATTTTATACAAAGAGATTTTCTCGTATAAAAATTTGTTCGTCTCGATTCAATTCGAATTGACTACGGTTTAGCGTGTGACTTTGTTGTTCTTGGTAGAAAATACGGAAAAAGGTTATCTATTTTAAACTAAATAAAAATGTAAAATGAAAATGTAAAATGAAAATGTAAATTGAAAATGAAAATGTCGTTGAGTAAAGGGAAAAATAAAATCAAGAATAAACTTGCAAATATTAACCTAGAAATTAAAGACTTTGAAAATTAAATGACATAAACTTAAAACTTCAATTTAAAAATAAAACTGAAAATAAAATAAAACAGTAAGATAGAACTGAAAGCTAAACTCTAACTTTTTCGGAAAAAAAAACAACAATTTCGGATAAACAGACAATATTTGGAATACAAATAATCTTCGGAAAAACAACTATTTCGGAAAATACTGCAATCTTCGGAATATCACAACTATTTCGGAAAAATGTATTAATTTAGAGGAAACGACATTTTCGGAAAAACACACTTTTTTGGAATAATCAATATTTTCGGAAAATACTGCAATCTTCGGAATATCACAACTATTTCAGAAAAATAGATAATTTCGGAAAAAGAGAATATTTTCGGAAAAACAAATAAAGTTCGGATAAACTGATTTCAGAGAAATGGAAATTTCGGATAAAAGAAATAAAATGCAAATATTCAGAAAAATTAAGAAATTCAGAGAAGTGCTATATTTTCGGAATAAACTCAGTTATTTCGGATAAAAGGAAATTTCAGAGAAACGCTAACTTCTTCGGAATAAACAAATCTTCGGAAAAGGTGATTCTTCGAAATCTCAAAACCCTTTTCCGAAGAAATTTTAAAAACAGATAACAGTTACTACAACATCTAGAAACAAGGAAAATAAGCTACGATTAAGCACAAATCAAATAGCAATTAACTAAAACTTAATCTAAACAAACTTATAGAAAAACTAATCAAACCACAAATCAAAAACTTGAAAAACACTAATAAATATAAAAATTAAAAATCAACTATTTATAAAATAAACTAATTAAACACTTAATTAAAAATAAGCCAATTCAAACAATAAGCACCAAACACAATAAGCTATCAAAATCAAATACATAAAAACCCATAAACATAATCAATCAAACGCATCAATAAAATCAATAAGCATCAAGATTAAGCAACTACATGATCATCTAAATCAAAACAAGATTAATAATAAAGAAAGGAAGAATGAGAATGATTAATTGAAAATCTTGATTAAGATTAAGATTAAGATCTAATACAAGATTAATGAAAAAGATTAAAACATGAAAGAAAAACTAGAGAGAGAAATTATATTAAGCTACTCCTAAAACATGAAAGAAAAATTAATGACTAAAAACTAACTACACTAACTACTACCTCCTAATGACATATTATGAGGTATTTATAGGAGGAGTAAATGTTGATGCTTTCTTCTTTCTTTCATCTCGTCTCGACTTGATTTAAATTTTTTGTCTTTCTCGATGTCGTCTCGGGATTTGTCGATAGAAATTGAACTTGTCTTATAATTTTCTTCTTTAATTAGACTTGGTTCTTCGACTTCATTAAACTTCTGTCTTTAGACTTTTTCTTCGATAAATCTTCAGAATAGGACTTGGACTTCCGTTCTTTTTGCACTCTTGATCTTTTGACTTCGTATTTTCTCGTATTCTTCGATAAAAGCCCGTGAAAGCCCGTGTTTTCTTCCCTTTTTACATTTTGGTCCTAAATCACAACAAAATCACAAACCACGCATAATTCCGACATTTACGACATAAAATACACGTTTTGGCTTGGTTATTATTATAGTTAAGTGGTAAAAGGATGGGTGTTTTCACACCTATCATAATACTAAGTAACTTTCTAAAAATAGCAGGTTTCCATAAATAGTAAGTTTCTAAAAATAGAAAGTTTCCAAAAATAGTAAGTTTCCATAATCAGAAATAAGCTAGATTCTAAATAATAATTAAAGTTTAAATAGTATAATACAAGTCATGGTTATAGCTCATTAACTAAATAACTGGTTAATTAATTAAACTATACGTTATATGATTTTAATTAAAATACATGTTTTAATTAAATGACTAAGTAAAAATACCTTAGGTTATACATGAACTAATTAAATAAATAAATTTAGCCTAAGGTTTAGTATAACATGACTTTAAAAATAGTTTTCATGAAAAACCCGATCCCAAGCCCGTGTTTTATATAAGCCGAATCAAATAAGCCATAATCAAAGTCCCACCGAGACCTTGAAGGGGTCTCGGTTGACACTAACTAAATCTAACAAACATGTAAAACATGCCCCGACTTAAAGTCGGGGTCCTTTTGGTCTAAGGTCCGAACAAACAAAACCAACCGAGCCCATTTTAGGGTCTCGGTGGTGTCTCAATTACACCAAACTGAACCAAAACCAACACCTAAACATACCCCGACCCTTGGTCGGGGTTTTTTGCTGCGTCCGAGCCAAAACCAACCCAAGCCGAGATTCTTGAGACTCTCGTTGGTGGTGAAGAAAACCAAGCCGAGCCCCTTTAGGGTCTCGGTTGTCTCGGCCGAACCAATCCACACACCAAACCAACCCGTGACATGAAATTAATTAATCCTAGGATTGTTCTTACATGTTCTTGATGGTTAATTAATTTAAAACATGAATTAAATAAGAAATTAAATAATATGAAAAGGGTTTTGATTATACCAACGTGTGTAGAACGAAGAGATGATCACGAATAAATAAACAAGTAACAAAATTGACCGGTTTCTTGTAGTCGGCGGCACCAAGAGAAAAAAGGAGAGAGAACAAAATTTTGTAAACCTAAAATAATGAAGTTGTTTTTCCCCTGGTGTTTTAATAGAAGTAAGTTTTGGGCCAAAAGTCCCACTTGGCCTTCTCCCTTGTCTTTCCGTGACTATGGGGCCCACTAAGGGTAAACCCGAAGTTTTTCCGTGTTAAAATAATTGTCGTGTAAGTTCGTGATTTAATATTCATGAATTTGGTGTTCGTGATCGTGTCACATTTATAATATTTATGATTGTTCGTTATTTAATGTCGTGACACGTGTATTATTATTATAAATGGAAAGTTTAAATTCTATCGTGTTTTCATAAGTTACTATTCACGTATAATGTTCATAGGATTTTTAATACGGTTTTTACAGTTATTGTAATTGAAGAAGACGATAATATGACAATTATAATATTAGAACACTCTCAAAACAGTTGTAGCAATTATATATAAAATACATTTGACGAAAAGCAATCAACTCTGGTACTTTTTTGTTAATGACCCTCTTCGTACCCCACAGACAGCTATGCACAGAAGGATGTTCTGTAACGAAAAAAAATATTATACAAAATTCTTATGAAAATATTTTGTTGGTAATGGTAGTCAAATATACTTACCATTGAAATATTTCACTTTTTCAAGTTGCAACATAACATCAATATGATTAAGTGACTCTAACTTGTCAACATATTCATTCCACTTTTTCGCCCATTGGTCCCAAAAAGTAAGATTAATCTTTTCTCCTCTGCGTAAATTGAAGATACATATGAACATATTGTAAAAGTAATTTTGTTTATTAGTATTTCTCAAAATAAAGACATGAGTTAAAAAAAACTTACTCATCATCTTCAATGACAACAGTTCGCCTTATTTTGCTTGAACCTGTTGAGTTGACAGAGATCAACTCACCAATTGACAGAGATCAACTCACCAATTCCAACAACTGATCTAATAACATCTGAAATACAAATAATTACTTGTTAACAACATACAAATAACTTGAATATTGACTAAGATGTATACAATAATTTAATAAAAAATGCTAACTGCTTACCAACAGAATTATTTTCTGCATACTCTTCATCTGTGTCAACAATCCTACTAAATGGTTCACCCCTGAATCTAGATAGATTTTCATCTATCTGTTCAATTCTGGTGATATTGGTATTCCGGTAAAAAAGAATGTTTTCACTCATGTGGCAGCAATGGAGTGTTACCACCATTTTCTACGACACCAAAGTTTGAAATCTTGTAACATGTTCCTTCTTGCAGCAATGGATCAAATCTAAACATCCATTCTTTTTTTATATAAGCATGAATGTGCATACCTTGTGTAAATATTGAAGAATCTAAGTGAAGAAACAAATTATACAAAACATAATTATAAATTAAATTAAAGAATGAAATTATATTACATGCTCATCCTGCAAAACAAATTCCAAACTATATGGATTGTGTGACTCATTCAGTCTATGTGCTTTCCAGACAGATATGATTCTTCCTCTTATTGTCATATTGGACAACCTAGGACTGATATCCTTTATAGCAGTTAATTTTTCAGTAGGCTTCGTTGCTGAAACAGAACAACAAAAAGTGATTCAATTTTTTAACATAGGACTGATACAACAAAAAAATGGATGATAAGCAAAATTTAAAACCTGATGATTGACCTGATGTGTTTTTCTTTTGTGCAGGTGCCTTGATTTTCATCTACCTAGTTTTGGGCGTCTTAAATTGAGATTTTGGCTCCTCCTGGTACTGCATTTTTCATTTCGTCATTGGAGATTAAGTAAAAGAGATGGTGATTTGCTCTTCTAGTGGTTGATGCTATATATCGTGTCACTTCCATGTTTCTATACATGGAAGAAATCATCATATTAAAAGAAACAATTACAAACATAATGTGGTAATTTATGAATGTGCTAATTATGAGTTGACAATTAGGTTATATATGGTAATTATTCATGGTCATTGATTCTTCTTAAAATTTTGAATTTTGAATGCATCAGAATATTGTGTTGGCGCCAAAAACATTCCAAATTTAAATATGTGCATTTATATTAGGATTAACACAAATATAATAATTTCCATAATTTGTTCTAAAACCTTAACAACATTTGAAATTAGTAAAAAATGTTTGTACAGATTAAATACTTGCCTAATTTAATAAACCGAAAGTTTTAAATTTAATCTAAATGTGGATAAAAATCATAGTATGGTTAATGGTCTTTATTGCCTTTGTTTTAGAAGGTCTAACACAAAAATAAGAATTGGCATAGTGGTAAACATGTTGTGTTTCTGCCTGACAGACCCGGGTTCGAATCCCATTGCTACCAACTTTTTAAAAAAGTTCCATGTTCATGTTGACGTGGCACACGCAGTGGGATGATGTGGCACACGCAGTGGGATGATGTGGCACACATATTGTGATGATGTGGCAGTATTATGTTTCTTTGGAGTGCCATGTCAAATTAATCCTTGCCACCTCATATTAATTGTGCTTAGGTGGATTAATGAGGTGGATGTGTGAGCATGACGTGGAATAAATTTATCCTTATATATATAGAGTAAGATATGTTTTGTTTTGTTTTATGATAGCATGCAGGAAAATAGCAAATTTGGAGCTCTGAGCTGGATTCATCTGTTGAAGTCCCGCAATTTTCTATAGCCCCAGGAAGTTCTCGTTTCCCTTTGCATTTTTCCTATTTTTATTTTTTATCAGTTATCACCTCGAGGATGAAGTGTGGAGGAGGAACAGATAGGAAAAATAATAATAATAAAAAATTCTCCACATAAAAATCTTTTTGAAAATAAAATAAAAAAATGATATATTTTAAAATAAATAAAGTTTTTAGCAAAGCAAAAATCTCATTGATTGACACTATAACAAAGTACAAAAACCATCCACCAAAAAATGTGAGGAAACCTAGTCTTATATTTCTCTATTTTGTGTGAAAGTCGACAATCTAGTATGCTTCAGAATTTGTGCTTGATCATCATTTACTAAACCGCAGTGAGGTTAACATATAGATATTTTCGAGAAGAGACAAAATAAATCACCATTTTTCCATTTTAGTTAAGCTACACTGACTTGCTAAAATATGTTGCACTCGTACCTATGTACTATATTATCCCTTGTGCTATTATCCTTATGTTGATGCCTATCCATTTGTCAAGTAAAAAAAATAAAAAAAAAATAAAGTACTTTAGTATAGTTATTCTACGACTTTGACAATGCATATTTTGTTCTTACACCCTCATCATTATCACATTTTGTCACTTTGAAAATTTATCTGGTGCTCACGCCGTAGCGGTTATGTTTATGTGTCATGTACAAACCTAGCTATCTATTTTATGTCCGTGCTATTTGAGTGTTATCTTACATTTACCCTTTGTGAGTGACATTTTTGTGAACTTAAAATTTAAACACTATCCATGTGAGGTGCTGAAGTTATTTGTCGTTTGCTTTTGCTACTTATAAAAAATTAATCATTTTCCTATCATACTTCATAACACTTAAAAGCATTTTTGAAATCTAATTTGTTTTCTTGCTTTAATTACTTGAGGGCAAGCAAAAGCTAAGTGTGGAGGAATTTGATAACGACCAAAATATACATATTCAACCCGTTATTACATTATAAATAAGAGCTTTCGATACTTAATATCTTACGTTTTATATGCAGGTATGAAGTATGGAGAAGCAAAGTGAAGAAAATACAAAGAAGGGTCCTTATTGTGCAACTTAGCCAAACTATTGAAAGAAGATTCTAGAACGCACAAATGTGAGGCGCACATTGTCAGAAGTGCGGTGCACATTCCCACATCTAAAGTGCGGCGCACTTTTGGATAAGTCCGGCGCACATTTGCTCTCAGCCAGCACTATAAATAGGAGCCACTTTTACTCATTTGACATATCTCATTTAAAAAACTACTACTCTAATCCGAGTATTCATAGCTTCTTAGTAGTATTTTTAGTATTATCCACTTTTGGGAAATACTTGTAACGAGAGTATCCACTCTTCGATTCTTTGAGGAACGATAAAATCGTGACACTTGTGTACTCGTTCATTCGATCAAATCAAAGTATGATGTTCTCTTACTCTTTTCCATTTGTTACTTTGATTACTATGTTAGGCTAAGCTATTTGTGACTATATGGGTATGTGACTATGATTAGTGATGATGCTATGATATGATCCTTTATAAATTGATTTCAAGCTAATGTTGTAGAACCATTTTACCACCTAGTTCTATAAACCATATTTTATCTAGAGTTGATTTGTTACGATGGCTTGGCGTTGAGAAACGCAAATCGTTGTAATAAGTTTTTAAAGACTTGTCTATGGTTTTGAATCTTTGGTTGGAGAGATCCGCTTAGAAACCGTGATAAAATATTGAACTCGTTGGAAACTTGTTTCGATTTTAGTCGCTCGAATAAACATAAGTCTTGAATCACCCTAAAGTAAATTGTGCAAACGCCATTTTGATGAAAGAGGATTATCACTCTTTACCGACATAAACATATCTCGATCATTATTATCATCATCACGAACTCATACGAACTACCCCATATTAGTCATATGTGTCACTATTCTTATCCATATCAATCATTTCTTTCTTCAACTATTATATTGATTACCAAAACGAAACTAAGTCTCAGCGAACGATCCTAGCTTACCACTACAAGCTATATTACGAACGAAAGGGTATACTTGCCCGTGTTTGTATTCTAGTCCCTTGTTTTGTCTAAACCTTGTAATATAAATTTAAGACTTGTGAAACGAACATCTCCATGACATTTGAAACACTTCTTCTTTGGTGCATCTTTCTGTTGTCTGATTGAGCTTTCGCCATTCTGCGGGTTTCCTCCTTTATAAAAAGGATTTGTAAAGGAATTACCTTCCTTATAAATCAACTTAGGGGCTGACTTTTCCACCTTCTTCACCTTAATATGTTTCTTGATCTTATAAGCTAACTTGCACACCTCATCAAAGGTCCAATAAGGCTGCAACTCTAAGTTCTCAGTTATATCATGGTTTAGTCCACCAATGTAACGACCAATGGTTTGCTCTTCCCTTTTCTTGTATGCCACTACGTAGTATAAGCTGCTCAAACTCACGAGTATAATCATCAATATTAAGATTACCTTGTTTGAAATTGGTCATCTTAATATAGAGATCTTGCTTGTACGAATCTGGTAGGAATCTTTCTTTAAGCAACTTCTTCAGTTTCCTCTATGACTTGATCTTAGCCTTTCCATCCCTTTCTCTATTAACTTTTACATTCTCCCACCATAATGAAGCATATTTTTTAAACTTGAAAACAAAACTTTGTAACTTTTCTCATCAGAATACCCCTTAACATCAAAGATATTCTCGATGTGAATTAACCATTCAATAAAATCATCAGGGTTTATTCCCCCATGAAACTCTGGTGGTTCTGTCTTGACATCTCGCAAATCATCCCAAACCCTTCTCTTTCCATGTAATGAAGATTGGGCCGAATTATCAGAATTGTAGCCACTTCTAGAATCGCTTTCGTAGGTAGAATCGTGATTAGAAGAAAACATATCCTCCTAGTTTCTTCGTTTAAACTTACGCGGCTTTTCATCAAGAAGCCTAGCAAGTTGTTGGGTGATGAGTTCTGTTTGTTTTTGGAGTTGCTCAATCTGCATATCACGCCTTAGATTTTGGGTTTCAGCTGCTGTCATGTTGGTACAAATTGCCATAGGAAGACTACAAAAAAGACAAGGAAAATCAGCAGAAAGACACTACAAACAAAGGGTAATACCAGTTGATACGTTGGTAATATGTTAATAAGATAGTGAGGAATTTTGTTTTAGAACCAATGGATATGACTTGGATAAAGTTTCCACCACCAAGCCTAACAACCTGATTAAACCTTGGATATAGTAAATAAACACCACTAAAGACTAACTAGATTGGCGAAAAGATGATGTTATTAGTGATAAAGCAAACAACACCACACCAAGAACAATCAATAATCGACTCCTAAGAAAACTTAGAAACACATCATAAGTAGTTATTTTTTTCAAAACTGAAGGTGATATCTTCTAATACCATTTGAAAGCCTATTTATAGGCTGGAATATGTAAACAAAGCAAACATTTAAACCTTGCTTTGGGAAAGATAATAAAACATTAAAACCTATAGTAAATAGGTGGATAAAAAATAAAGCCCAACTCCCCTTGCAGAAAATGCAAGTCTCAAAAAGTACTCACTGAAGGCACTTGATTACTGATCTTTAAAGGTTCATGGGCTTGACTTAGGACTGAGACTAGTGGGCTGCCATGAAATAATACTCATCTCTTTAGGAGATTTGAACCCAAATAATTCTTGTAAACCATAATCTGGACCGAGAGAAACGCCATACACAAAATGGGTCTGTCTTACACTAATCAGGTTCTCGGGTTAGGAAGTCCTGATGCACCCGCATCAGAAACCTTAGAAGTTAAAATAACAAAGATATCATATACTAGTATAATAATAAATATTGCCCACGCAGCATAGCTTAAAGAATGGTGACATGGCATGTTTTGTAAGTCGTTGGATCAACTACACATTCAATCTCAGTCGCATAAATACATATTGAGACCAAGTCAATGTTTGTTGTTGCTTTTAATTCAGAAGAAGAAACAAATTCCTCTACAACTACGAAAATGTATTTGTTCCTCTTTCCTTTTCATATTCATTCGCAGCTAAAAGATAAGATATGATATAATTTGAAACTTGAATCACTTCTTTTGTTGTTTAATTCAATAGTCATCCTAGGTTAAATGTAGTATATAAAATGAGTAGTCCCTTTCACTTTCAACCAACCTAAAAAACAAAACATTAGCTATCACAATTAATCGTCACACTGTTTGAAAGTAGAAATGACAAACATTCAGGTTGGTGTTTTAAACAATTTAGAGTTTTACTTTATGCTCATTGATTCTAATATTCTTATTATAATTAGGAATTTGCTGAAATGATTCCATCAATGTTTGCAAATGACCACAATGTGTTTAGAAATTATGCGTGTTATACTTCTTTAAATCGTATTTGTTTATCTTATGTTCTTTTATGTGAATCGGGGCATTGCTCCATAAATTTGTTAGTATAAGACTTAATAAAAGCGAGCAACATCGACATAGGCTCTACCCAGACTCAACCACTAAAGACCCATGGTATATTTATAGCTTAATAAGAAACCTTACATGTTGTGTAATTTGCCCATGCATGATACACAAAAGAAACCATTGTTCACACTCACGTTCTTAATGCAAGGATTGAAATTCTCAAAACCTTCTCCGGTATGTGTTCTCAAGTTTTGTTGTTTAAGTTTTTATATTTATCTCACATATTAATTAAAAAATTTTCCATCATTAATCATCGGTCTTCACAAGAAAAGTTGCAGTGTGTTTGCAGCGGTTGATTTAATCATCTTCCATAACATATAGAACAAGTGCAATACACGTGCGTTGCACGTGTAGACTTTTCCTGGTTTTGTTTATATATACATTAAGTTGAAAAGATTATTAATAGAAAATCAATCTTGTACTATAAACAACATATGATACATCAACACTCAATATAAAACCATAGTAGTTGTGTAAACTAAGATAAATTAGATGTGATAGACGCATATATGAGCACAATCTCACCGACTCACATCTAAGATTTACATTAGTAAAAAATTGTTCTAAGGTGGGACGACCCTCTTATGTAGAATTACAAAAATCACACCATGTATTAAAACTCAAAATTATGTAAAGTACATAAAATTGTTTGGCCTAAATCTATGAAATTAAATGTAATTGCATATACTATTTCCCGAAGTTTTTTCCATCTCCAAATACCACGAAACAGGAAAGAAACATTCAAGAAAGATACCTCACACTATTCAATCCTGAATACATGATCAAATATTCAACTCATAATTGCATGCATTTTTATACAATTATATTGTGGAATAACCTAAGTTTAACGCGCCTACTAACATGTTTGAGTCCTTAATACATAATCAACCCATCAAATAGTTTGCCAGTATGACAAAATTGAGGCCAAAAGTTCGGTAGCATTCGAGACAAATGCGAGGCACACATTGACTTCATGCAAAAAGAAGGGTCACACAAAGTGTGTTGACCCCTTTCCCATTCCATATCTTATGAAATGGGAAAGGGGTCGACACACTTTGTGTGGCCCTTCTTTTTGCACGAAGTCAATGTGTGCCTCGCATTTGTCGCGAATGCTACCAAACTTTTGGCCTCAATTTTGTCATACTGGCAAACAATTTGATGGGTTGATTATGTATTCAGGACTCAAACATGTTAGTAGGCGCGTTAAGTTTAGGTTATTCCATAATATAATTGTATAAAAATGCATGCAATTATGAGTTGAATATTTGATCATGTATTCAGGATTGAATAGTGTGAGGTATCTTTTTTGAATGTTTGTTTCTTGTTTCGTGATATTTGTAGATGGAAAAAACTTCGGGAAATAGTATATGCAATTACATTTAATTTCGTAGATTTAGGCCAAACAATTTTATGCACTTTACATAATTTTGAGTTTTTTGATACATGGTGTGATTTTTGTAATTCTACATACGAGGTCGTCCCACCTTAGACCTATTTTTTACTCATGTATATCTTAGATGTGAGTCGGTGAGATTGTGCTCATATATGAGTCTATCACATCTAATTTATCTTAGTTTACACAACTACTATGGTTTTATATTGAGTGTTGATGTATCATATGTCGTTTATAGTACAAGATTGATTTTGTATTAATAATCTTTTCAACTTAATGTATATATAAACAAAACCAGGAAAAGTCTACACGTGCAACGCACGGGTATTGCACTTGTTACTTATGATTGCATAACATAAGGTCCTTCTCAACATATAACTTTGTGTATCTTGCTAATCAAAGGAAACACATACAACCAAAAAAAGAGAAGAACATAACATTCAAGTATTTGACATAGTGTTTATTAGCAATAAAGCATCTCTTGAATCATATCCACCCTCGATGACAATCAAACAAACAACCCTTGCTTTCAACTCGCCCTCGCACTCCAACTTAACTTTAAGAGCCCTAAAATCCCAATAAACTCGATCAAACATAATAATAATTATCTAAAATCTAAAACACAGCAACAACATAAAATAAAATCTAAAACTCAAACAAACAACTCCGCTCAAAAACTCGTTACCGAGAGTCTAAGTAGCTCTTGTTAGCCCGTATGTTTTGGTCAATCTATGAGTTGTACGTTAGTGTCTTACCATATTTAACTTATCATGATTTGTACATTTATTAGGATTAGTTGTAATCTTGGAGAGGAGTCTATCATTTGTATCTATTTAAAGGCATTGTATCAATCTGTATAATCAATCAATTCACTCATCCTTATATCGTTCTATAATGATACAAAATGATACAATATTGATTGATTATATAGAATGATACACTGCCTTTAAATAGATACAAAGGATAGACTCCTCTACAAGATTACAGAATCCTAATAAATGTACTGTAACATCCCATTTTGATAATGGAAATGTCACATGCAATTATGGCGTGTCATCAGAGAATACAAGGAAAAATGTCTAAACATTACATGACCATAAAAGGAAAATACCGGAATCAAACATCGGTAGTCCAAATGTAAAGCTCATCACACACAAACATATTATAGTAAAGGAAAGGACTAAACAATGTCCATAGCATGTGTATCAAAAGAAAAGTAATGCATAAAGTAAAGAAAGGCTAGGAAGCTTCCAGTCCATATGCACGTACTCTTAAAGTCTACGAGCGTCCCTGAGTGCCTGCCGTTTTGGGAACATAGAAAAGGAAAAACGGCTGAGCAATACGCTCAGTGCACGGATGTACAATAAAGCATGAATAAGATAAGCATATAACATATAACAGCGGAAGAAACTAAGTCCCGAGTAATCTGATTAAGTCTTGATAAAACTGGTTTATAGTTTGAAAAGCCTTATGTTTATCTAGTAAAAACTGTTTATCATATTTTACCATTAGCTAATATAGGTCATGAAAATCCATCGTGCATGAATACTTGGAGGGGTGACCTCATCATGCAAATTAGAGGGACTGCCTCTAATTTAATATACTGGTTTTTGGGTAGGAGGGATCAGCTCCTTGTGAAGGATGCAAGGCACACACCACATTCACCATGAAATCCTGACTGAAAACATTTAACTAGGATGCACCCATACGCCCCACATGATAAATATAATAATATGGCCAAAAGCTGAAGGGACGCCACGAGCAATCACTCCGCCGTGGTGAAGTCATAACATCAATGCCTCTAATGTTATGGTTATGGTACCTCCATAACTAGGTGAAACTGGTCATGCATGTAAATGGCTATAGGTATTCTAAATTAAACATAAGCAAGTCAAACATATAAACTTATACTACGGGAAAACATTTGGCTGCATACGGGGAATCCTAATAAGGAAAGAATGTCCATACGGAAAGGACGGGAATCCGTACCTTATGTTCAGTGGACGAAGAAGATGAACTGAGAGGAATCCTACTTCCGTATCACTAATGCTACATAAATACATACATGAATAAGTATCTGCTTACTAAATACGTAACTGGTTTTATGTCATGTCTTAGCTTATTTTATATGTTCATATCATGTTTTACTGTTTAAAGCCTTAAACTGTGTTTATCTTATATTCTGATTAAGTATTTCTAGTATATCATGTATTATTATACTTACTGTGTAATAATAAGTAACTTTCCAAAAAATAGCAGGTTTCCTAAAATAGAAAGTTTCCAAAAATCAAAAGTTTCCAAAAATAGAAAGTTTCCAAAAATAGAAAGTTTCCAAAAATAGAAATTTACCAAAAATAGAAAGTTTCCAAAAATAGAAAGTTTCCAAAAATAGAAAGTTTCCAAAAATAGAAAGTTTTCAAAAATAGAATTACTGCTTAAAATAGATAATTTTCTAAAAATAGAAAGTTTTCATAAATAGATTGGCTGCCTTATTTAAATAAGTTTCCATAAATAGATTAGCTGCCTAAAATAAATAAGTTTCTAAAAATAGAACGTTTCCATAAATAGATTAGCTGCCTTATTTAAATAAGTTTCTAAAAATGGAAGTTTCCATAATTAGAAATAATCTGGTTAAATAAGCTAAGTATATAAGCCTATGTGTTTTCATGATTATTTTCTAAGTCATAAGATATAATGTATAGTTTATTAATTATTTCATGTAATTAAAATAAACTATAGGTTAAAATATTTAATTAAAGTATATCATGTTTTTAATTAAATAAAGTTAAATACTTAGGTTAAAACATTTATTATTATTTATTAATAATATAACCTAAGTCATGTTAATTAATTAATTATAACCATGGTTTTTAAATAATTAATTAATTTATAAGTCTAAAAATATAAAATACTTAGGTTAATAATTTCATGATTTTAATAATTAAAATAACCTAAGTCATGTTATTAAATTAATCATGTCATGTTATTAATTTAATTTTAACATAAGATCATAAAAATAAAAATCTTAACATACACCGTGAACCGGATCTTGACTAAGAACCATGAACGGGACATGAAATCGACACCATACCCCGAACTAATTTGGGGTTACCCTTGTCTTGATGCTGCCGTGGGACCCACACCAACCAACCGGGGCCATATGGTCTCGGTGGTGGTCAAATAGCCAAACCGAGACCCTCTCGGGTTCGGTTTAGGCGGCGGCCAAGAACAAACACCCCTAAAACATCCCTTTTGATTTATTCCAAAACCAATTTCATGTTAGATCTATGATTTAATTAGGTTTTTAAGAAAACATATCATGTTCTTAATTATTTAAAAGATTAAATCAAAAGAAAAGGGTTAAAAGAATTACCGAATGCGTGGATCTAAAGAACGATGAACAAACACGAACACTAGCAATAAATCCAAAATCAAAGATCAATCAAACACCCCTTTGGTGTGTTTGAGGGTGGCGGCCAAAAAGAAAAAAAGAAGGAGGAGGAGAACTTTTAGGTTTCTGTAAAATTCTCTGTAAAATGGAAAAATGAGTAGTGTTTTTCCCTTAACCCCCTTTTAGTGAAAATTGAAATGGGCTTGGCCCATTTCTCCCTTGTTGCCGCGGGTAGGGGCCCCACATGGGGTACCCGTACCATTTTCCGTGTCTCGATGTTTTGTTACTCGTTCGTGATTATTTGTGTTCGCGTTTTATGTGTTCTCGTTAAATAATTACTGTGACCTAATATATTTATTTACGCTCGTAATAAATATATATACGTAATTAATAATAGTTCGTGATTTAATTACGTTCATGATTTCATGATCGCATGTTCGTGATTAATTATTGTCAAATAATTATTACGTGCTCGTGCGTAGTAAATACTTATCGTGTTCTAACACGTACGTAATACGTAAAATCCTAACACGTAATCGTAATCATGCTATAATAGGAAAGTTTTAATCTAGTACGTACGATCTTAAGGGTACTATTCATGGTAAAATCATGCGGGTTTTACAACTCTTCCCCCCTAAAAAGAATAATTCGTCCCCGAATTATAGATAAAGTAAACTAGAAAAGAAGAACATATCCGAATTCAAAATATGAAATGAGGGTAAGAAGCCCGGATAGACTCCTCTGTTTCCCAAGTGGCTTCCCGCTCGGTATGATCCCTCCATAGGATTTTGACGAATGGAATCGTCTTCCTTCTCATGACTCGTTCTTGTCTGACAAGAACTCGTTCGGGTTCTTCTATGAAAGTGAGATCTTCACGTATCTGTTCCAGTGGATACTGAACCATGTGAAGGGGATGATACTGGTACCCTCTGAGTAAGGACACATGAAACACATTGTGCACATGCGAAAGCTGCGGAGGTAACGCCAATCCGTAAGATACTTCACCAACGCGTTCAATGATATCAAACGGTCCGATGAAACGAGGACTGAGCTTCCCTTTAATCCCGAAGCGTCTAACACCACGTGCCGGCGAAACCTTAAGGAAGACATGGTCTCCTACATTAAAATGTATGTCCCTACGATGCTTATCGGCGTAACTTTTCTGACGTGACCGTGCTTCCTGAATTTTTTGCTTAGCTACTGCGATCTTTTCATTGGTCATCTCTATGATTTCTGGTCCCTCAAGTGTTCGCTCACCAACCTAATCCCAGCAGATTGGGGCGCGACACTTTCTGCCATACAACATCTCGAAAGGAGCACACTTGATACTTGCATGCCAACTGTTGTTGTATGCAAACTCCACCAAACAGATGTAATCGTCCCAATCACCCGTCCATTCCAACGCACATGACCTAAACATATCTACCAATGTTTGAATGGTTCGTTCTGACTGTCCGTCCGTTTAAGGGTGAAAAGTCGTGCTAAGCTTAAGTTGTGTACCCTAAGCTTTCTGTAGACTCTTCCAAAAGCGCGAAGTGAATCGAGGATCTTTGTCTGAGACGATGCTGGATGGTGCACCGTGGAGTCTCATGATCTCTCTTCTGTACGTATCGGCGAGTTTACTTACCGGATCTTCCTTGCGGATCGGTAAGAAATGAGCTGATTTGGTAAGTTGATCTACGATAACCCAAATTGCATCGTGCTTCCTCTTGGTAGGCGGAAGACCAGTAATAAAATCCATGGTGATTTTGTCCCACTTCCACTCTGGAAAATCTAACGGTTGAAGGAGACCGCCAGATCGCTGATGCTCGATCTTAACCTACTGGTAGGTAAGACATTTGGAGACGTAAGTGGCCACATCCTGTTTCATACCACTCCACCAAAAGTACTGCTTGATGTCATGGTACATCTTAGTCGAACCAGGATGTATAGAGAATGGGGAGCTATGAGCTTCAACTAACAAGGCTTCCCGGAGTTCTTAGTTATCAGGAACACAAAGTCTCGTGCCCTGCCATACGATACCATCTGCATCTACTCTGAATTCTGTCTGTTTCTCCAAATTCTGCACTATCGCCCAGATTTCTCCGTCATCCTTCTAAGCTTCCTTGATCTTAGAGAGTAACTCGGGTTCTACTCTAAGATTAGCCCAGTAACCGTGTTGTCCACGTACCATGATTTCGATGTCAAGTCGCTCCAAGTCTCTTATGATTTCCTCTTTGATTTTAATGTCGTTGATCATTCCGGACTTCCTGCAAAGAGCATCTGCTACTACATTTGCCTTTCCGGGATGATACTATAGATTAATGTCATAATCCTTCAACAGCTCTAACCATCTCCTCTGTCTCATGTTCAATTCACATTGAGTGAAGATATACTTCAAGCTCTTGTGGTCCATGAAAATGTCACATGATTCTCCATATAAGTAGTGCCTCCATATCTTCAATGCAAACACCACTGCAGCAAGTTCCAAGTCATGCGTGTGGTAATTTTCTTCATAAGGCTTTAGCTGCCGTGAAGCGTACGCGATCACTTTCCCATGTCGCATGAGAACACAGCCAAGTCCCTTCCCCGATGCATCGCTGTAGATTTGAAATCCACCCGTACCAGATGGGAGAGTAAGAATAGGTGCAGATACTAGCTTATGCTTCAGGTCTTCAAAGCTCTTCTCTAGTTCTTCAGTCCAGACGAATTTCTCCCCTTTCCGCATAAGTTTGGTCAATGGTAGTGCTAAGCGGGAAAAGTTCTCCACGAACCTATGGTAATAGCCAGCTAAGCCTAAGAAACTGCGGACTTCCGTCGCTGATGTCGGCCTTGGCCACTTAGTAATGGCTTCAACCTTCGCTGGATCCATAGTGATTCCTTCTGCTGATACAATGTGACCCAAGAATGCCACCTTGTCTAACCAGAACTCACACTTGGAAATTTAGCATACAGCTGCTTCTGGCGAAGAATCTGTAGTACTGTACGAAGATGGTCGTCGTGTTCCTCCTTGACTTTGAGAAAATCAGGATGTCATCGATGAAGACAATGACGAACTTGTCCAGAAATTCATGGAAGATTCTGTTCATCAAATCCATAAACAATGCTGGAGCATTTGTCAGGCCAAATGGCATAACTACAAACTCGTAGTGGCCATAGCGGGTATGAAAAGCAGTCTTGGCGATGTCCTGCTCCTTAACCCGTAGCTGATGGTAGCCTGACCTAAAATCAATCTTGGAGAAGTGTTTGGCCCCTTGGAGTTGGTCAAACAGATCGTCAATACGTGGCAGTGGATATCTATTCCGGATAGTAATCTTGTTGAGCTCGCGATAGTCTATGCAAAGACGCATACTATCGTCCTTCTTCTTAACAAACAAGACCGGTGCGCCCCATGGAGATGCGCTCGGTCGAATGAAACCTCGTTCAAGAAGTTCTTGCAGTTAATCCTTCAGCTCCTTCAGCTCTATGGGAGCCATGCGATAAGGAGCCTTGGAGATTGGTTCAGCTCCTGGAATAAGCTCGATACTGAATTCCACTTCTCGTGCAGGTGGTATGCCCGGAAGTTCTGCTGGAAAAACATCTTGGAATTCCGACACTATAGGTTGATCCTGAATTGATGGGGATTCAGCATCCATGTCGTGAACTGTAGCTAGATAACCCTCGCAGCCATGTGACAGTAGTGCACACACTTGCAGGGTAGACATGACTTGTACAGACCGTCCGGGAATAAACCCGTTTTGAATGTACTCTGGTGCATTAACATCACCGAAGATAACTCGATATGAATGGCAATATATGGTAGCATGATGCTTGGATAGCCAATCCATGCCCAAAATCATGTCGAAGTCATTCATGTCCAGCGGAAGTGCGTCAACAGGTCGAACCTTATCGTCAAATTCTAGGGGAAGACTCTTGTATACATGAGTGATTAATACAAAGTCCCTCAAAGGCGTGGAAATAGTAAGCCTATTTTCTAGTGGCATGGGGAGCATCCTAATGTTCTTAGCATAAGAAGTAGAAATAACCGAGTGAGTAGCACCAGTATCGAAAAGAACACATGCAGCTTGACCATACATATACAAGATTCCAGTGATGGTACATGTAGACTTGTTGGCCTGGTCTCGAGATGTCGTGTAGACATGCCCGGTAGTAGGAGGCGGCTTGGAATCAGCATGTCCCGATGTACCCTCCATCTCGCCCTTACGGAAATCCTTCATGATATGGCCAGGAAGGCCACACTTGAAGCACGCGTCAGTTTTACGGCGACATGGCCCTGGGTGCCTACGGTGGCAAGTAGAGCAAAGAGGATGGGTAAATCCTCCAGCAGGTGCTCTGGCTGGCTAGGAACCTGATAAAACATTTTACATAAGACATGATAATTGGGTACAAAGGACAATGCAGAAATCGTAATATTGAATACCAGTGATAGCTAGACAGATAGGCTGTGAACCTCTCTGGTTCTGTTCCCTACCGTTTCCATGGTTCCTGGTAGAAGTTTTGCTAAAGTGTCAGAATATGAGTTATAACATGAAATCATAATGAAATGCGTAAGTATTAGGACCTGCTGCTGTTGGAGTGTCCAGCGTTGTTACGGTAATTATCATTACCGCCACGCCTATCCGTAGCAGAATGGTCGTTAGTCTGACCGTTTCCCTTGGGCTGATGAGGCTGCTGCTGAGTAGCCAGCTGAGACCGGTCCCCAGTTTTCTGCCTGGAAGATACATTTAAAGAGATGAATGATTGACATATATGGAAAGTATACGGACTGATCACCGCTTGAATACGAATGTTTACCTCTTGTCAGGTCTCTCAGCTTCCCCGAACTCATCTCTCTCTTGCAGCATCTCCAACTTACGTGCTGCATCGGCCACTTGTGCTACAGTGTTGAACGTAGCACACACCAGATTGTTTGCGACCGATGTGCGAAGAGCCCACCTAAAGTGGTGTGCCTGCTCTTCAGGAGTACCTGCTGCCGCACCAAGGAAACCAGCTAAGAGAAGAAAGCGCTGCATAAACTCGTTGCTATTCTCCCCAACTCTCTGTCGGATCCCATGGTACTCTCTCTTGAGCTTGTCTTGCTCAGCCTTGGGAAAGAACTGCTCCATCACCCTGTCCTTGAACTGAGCCCAAGTCAAACCAGCAACCCACTCGTCACCACCTTCAGACTGCATCAATGCTAACCACCAATTAAGCACATCGCCTTCGAACCGATAGCATGCCAACCTCGCCTTGTATGCGGGGTCACAACCCATAGCATTGAAAATCTTCTCGATGTGAGCCAACCAGCTTTCAGCATCATTGGGGCTATATGTCTTCTCAAAAGCTCGAGGGCGGAGCTTGTTGAATCTCTCCAGCCATACTGCTAACGTCACTGGAGGAGGAGGAGGAGGTGCCTGATTATGCTGCTGATTGTTGGGAGCTTGAACTTCAGCCCTGATGTCATTCCTCAGTTGAGGAAGCAAAGCTTGCATAGCAGCTTGAATTGCAGCATTGAGCTGTTCCTGTTCGCGTGTGAGAACCATCTGACAGTATAACATAAAACATATGATTAAACAGATCAAAACATAAAATATCTATACATGAAAAAAATTTATACCAAAATTTCAAGAGAAAAAAATTATGCAAGAAAATTTTGTGTATGAATGCATGATGCTGTTTTATGAAAACTTTTGTATGCTCGAGAGTGAACGCCTATGGTCAGTTCACCCAAAACAAAAGACATGGCGAGGGGACGCCTATGGGTCGGTCCCAAATTTAAAAGTTTCGATAAAACACATGCGACTAAATAGGGCCAGTCCTTTACCAACCATTACTTAGTCATAAATCTGCGACAATGACATATATATGTATGCTTAAAAATGATGAATGCATGAAAACAACTGTCAGTTCTAGGAAGACCGTAGTAACTACCCACTAATCACAGGTCATATTTGAGAGCCTACAGGTCGAAGCGTTGGATCTGATACCATAATTGTAACACCCTATTTTGATATGGAAATGTCACATGCAATTATGGCGTGTCATCAGAGCATACAAGGAAAAATGTCTAAACATTACATGACCATAAAAGGAAAATACCAGAATCAAACATCGGTAATCCAAATGTAAAGCTCATCACACACAAACATAGTATAGTAAAGGAAAGGACTAAACAATGTCCATAGCAAGTGTATCAAAAGAAAAGTAATCCATAAAGTAAAGAAAGGCTAGGAAGCTTCCAGTCCATATGCACGTACTCTTAAAGTCTACGAGCGTCCCTGAGTACCTGCCGTTTTGGGAACATAGAAAAGGAAAAACGGCTGAGCGATACGCTCAGTGAACGGATGTACAATAAAGCATGAATAAGATAAGCATATAACATATAACAGCGGAAGACACTAAGTCCCGAGTAATCTGATTAAGTCTTGATAAAACTGGTTTTATAGTTTGAAAAGCCTTATGTTTATCTTGTAAAAACTGTTTATCATATTTTACCATTAGCCAATATAGGTCATGAAAATCCACAGTGCATGAATACTTGGAGGGGTGACCTCATCATGCAAATTAGAGGGGCTGCCTCTAATTTAATATACTAGTTTTTGGGTAGGAGGGATCAGCTCCTTGTGAAGGATGCAAGGCACACACCACATTCACCATGAAATCCTGACTGAAAACATGTAACTAGGATGCACCCATATGCCCCACATGATAAATATAATGATATGGCCAAAAGTTGAAGGGACGCCACGAGCAATCACTCCGCCGTGGTGAAGTCATAACATTAGTGCCTCTAATGTTATGGTTATGGTACCTTCATAACTAGGTGAAACTGATCATGCATGTATATGGCTATATGTATTCTAAATTAAACATAAGCAAGTCAAACATATAAACTTATACTACGGGAAAACATTTGGCTGCATACGGGGAATCCTAATAAGGAAAGAATGTCCATACTGAAAGGACGGGAATCCGTACCTTATGTTCAGTGAACGAAGAAGATGAACTGAGAGGAATCCTACTTCCGTATCACTAATGCTACATAAATACATACATGAATAAGTATCTGCTTACTAAATACGTAACTGGTTTTATGTCATGTCTTAGCTTATTTTATATGTTCATATCATGTTTTACTGTTTAAAGCCTTAAACTGAGTTTATCTTATATTCTGTTTACTCTGATTAAGTATTTCTAGTATATCATGTATTATTATACTTACTGTGTAATAATAAGTAACTTTCCAAAAAATAGCAGGTTTCCTAAAATAGAAAGTTTCCAAAAATAGAAAGTTTCCAAAAATAGAAAGTTTCCAAAAATAGAAAGTTTCTAAAAATAGAAAGGTTCCAAAAATAGAAAGTTTCTAAAAATAGAAAGTTTCCAAAAATAGAAAGTTTCCAAAAATAGAAAGTTTCCAAAAATAGAATTACTGCTTAAAATAGATAAGTTCCTAAAAATAGAAAGTTTCTATAAATAGATTGGCTGCCTTACTTAAATAAGTTTCCATAAATAGATTAGCTGCCTGAAATAAATAAGTTTCTAAAAATAGAACGTTTCCATAAATAGATTAGCTGCCTTATTTAAATAAGTTTCTAAAAATAGAAGTTTCCATAATTAGAAATAAGTTGGTTAAATAAGCTAAGTATATAGGCCTAAGTGTTTTCATGATTATTTTCTAAGTCATAAGATATAATGTATAGTTTATTAATTATTTCATGTAATTAAAATAAACTATAGGTTAAAATATTTAATTAAAGTATATCATGTTTTTAGTTAAATAAAGTTAAATACTTAGGTTAAAACATGTATTATTATTTATTAATAATATAACCTAAGTCATGTTAATTAATTAATTATAACCATAGTTTTTAAATAATTAATTAATTTATAAGTCTAAAAATATAAAATACTTAGGTTAATAATTTCATGATTTTAATAATTAAAATAACCTAAGTCATGTTATTAAATTAATCATGTCATGTTATTAATTTAATTTTAACATAAGATCATAAAAATAAAAATCTTAACATACACCGTGAACCGGATCTTGACTAAGAACCATGAATCGGACATGAAATCGACACCATACCCCGAACCAATTCGGGGTTACCCTTGTCTTGATGTTGCCGTGGGACCCACATCAACCAACCGGGGCCATATGGTCTCGGTGGTGGTCAAATAGCCAAACCGAGACCCTCTCGGGTTCGGTTTAGGCGGCGGCCAATAACAAACATCCCTTTTGATTTATTCCAAAACCAATTTCATGTTAGATCTATGATTTAATTAGGTTTTTAGGAAAACATATCATGTTCTTAATTATTTAAAAGATTAAATCAAAAGAAAAGGGTTAAAAGAATTACCGAATGCGTGGATCTAAAGAACGATGAACAAACACGAACACTAGAAATAAATCTAAGATCAAAGATCAATCAAACACCCCTTTGGTGTGTTTGAGGGTGGCGGCCAAAAAGAAAAAAAGAAGGAGGAGGAGAACTTTTAGGTTTCTGTAAAATTCTCTGTAAAGTGGAAAAATGAGTAGTGTTTTTCCCTTAACCCCCTTTTAGTGAAAATAGAAATGGGCTTGGCCCATTTCTCCCTTGTTGCCGCGGGTAGGGGCCCCACATGGGGTACCCGTACCGTTTTCTGTGTCTCGATGTTTAGTTACTCGTTCGTGATTATTTGTGTTCGCGTTTTATGTGTTCTCGTTAAATAATTACCGTGACCTAATATATTTATTTACGCTCGTAATAAATATATATACGTAATTAATAATAGTTCGTGATTTAATTACGTTCATGATTTCATGATCGCATGTTCGTGATTAATTATTGTCAAATAATTATTACGTGCTCGTGCGTAGTAAATACTTATCGTGTTCTAACACGTACGTAATACGTAAAATCCCAACACGTAATCGTAATCATGCTATAATAGGAAAGTTTTAATCTAGTACGTACGATCTTAAGGGTACTATTCATGGTAAAAGCATGCGGGTTTTACATGTACAGATCATGATAATTTAAATATGGTAAGACACTAATGCACAGCTCATAGATTGACCAAAACATACGGGCTAACCTTTATGAGGTATAGCTTTTTAGATATCAAAAGTGGTTAACTTGACTTTCAATATATTTGTGAACCAATTGAGACAGTGTGCGGCAACCTTCCACTGGGTCTATTGGAACAATGTCGGTGTCTTAATCCATTTGTGATGGATTGGATACGGGTATTACCCGTGGGTCAGGCTATATGGCTTGACTAGGGACTATATGTAATCATCAGACTTAAACATTATCTAACAATCTATCCACGTCTTCCGTAAATTCATTTCCAAACAAAGAATTGTACTCACCTTAATTCTTAGTTTCTTTTCAACAAAGTTGTTCTTTTTAACAAACCGAATCTTTGCTCCTTTCAAGAAAACATGGAGGAACTTGCCACCCACATCCAAAGTCAAAATCAAGGGTGACTAGATCTCGCGAAAAGAAGTTGCCTCTAAACGTTGATGCACCCCGACAATTGCCATGGACCACCGAGGAAGAAATTGCTTTGGCTAAAGCGTGGGTGTTTTTCTCATAGTAGCAAGAAAGGAAACAACAGGAATGATGATGAATTTTGGACCGCAATCATTCAATAGTTTCAAAGAGAAACAAATTTCTACGGAAAGAGAACGTACGATTCTATTAACGTGAAATGAAAGACGATTCATCTAACATGTGTTTGATTTTCCGCAGTCTACAATAATGTTATGTGTAGAACGCAGGAAAGTGGAGTTGGAGATGAAGATTACTTTAACATGGCGCTTTTTGACTATGAGGTAGAAAACGGTAATCAACTTCGATATCATTATTCTTGGGAGTTTTTTTATATATAATCTGAAATAGAGGGAGGTTGAAATTCAAGCTTTTCTTAGCAAAGCAAGCAGCTAAGGCCAAAAGATACAAGTAATCCAGGTATGGTTCATTGAACGCAAAGTTTGGGGAGGCTAGTATTAATCGGGCTGTTGGTGATGGGGATGAAGAAGAAGTGGAGGTAAATTCGCGACCAATGGGGAGGAACAAATCGAGGAAATAGAAAGAAACATGATTGTCTAATAACACAAATGATGATGCATTAGATAGGTTGATGGTATCCGAGATGAGTTTACAAAACTGAGTGTGCCATCGAATTGCACAAAGAAGAAAAAAAGCATTCTTGGAGCTTAAACAGTAAGAGATGCAAATACGTGCGTTAGAGTCGGTATTAGCTAAAAACAAGCAACAACAAGACGAGATCAATTTTTATGTGAGTCCGCTTTCTTGGCACTCATGAAAACAACCTGAAGCTGGAGGGACGGACACACTTTGCCGAAACATCGACCACAAAAGAAGGATAGCCAGGCCCGGTTCCCAGGGTCCAAAGGCCGGGAGCGAGCTGGATTTTGAAATTCAAGTGCAAGAGTTGATCAAGGATGCATAGGTTGCAGTATAATGGCAAAGCGCTCAAATTAAGATGAAATCTGATTTGTCATTTTAGTTTTTATTTTTTATCTATCGTTTTTAAATTTTTTATCTATTGTAATTTTTTTTCGATGTATCTTTTTTAAGTTTGAATGTTTAAATAAGAGTGTTTATATTTACGTTTTTATCCACATTTTTTTAGATTTTAAATTAATTAAGAATAAATTGCCTAAGAAAAAAACTTCAATAACCGCATTTTTCTTTTATTTTCCCCCACCTTCAACCATGAATTATGGAACTACCAATTATCAATTGAGCCTCCTTACCATTTATTGTAAACCCAATCGCCCCTAACCGTCTCAAACAAGTGCAATACTCGTGCGTTGCACGTGTATACTTTTCCTGGTTTTGTTTATATATACATTAAGTTGAAAATATTATTAATAGAAAATCAGTCTTATACTATAAACATATGATACATCAACACTCAATATAAAACTATAGTAGTTGTGTAAACTAAGATAAATTAGATATGATAGACTCATATATGAGCACAATCTCACTGACTCACATCTAAGATATACATGAGTAAAAAATAGGTCTAAGGTGGGACGACCCTCGTATGTAGAATTACAAAAATCACACCATGTATTAAAACTCAAAATTATGTAAAGTACATAAAATTGTTTGGCCTAAATCTATGAAATTAAATGTAGTTGCATATACTATTTCCCGAAGTTTTTTTCATCTACAAATATCACGAAACAGGAAAGAAACATTCAAAAAAGATACCTCACACTATTCAATCCTGAATACATGATCAAATATTCAACTCATAATTGCATGCATTTTTATACAATTATATTGTGGAATAACCTAAGCTTAACGCGCCTACGAACATGTTTGAGTCCTGATTACATAATCAACCCATCAAACAATTTGCCAGTATGACAAAATTGAGGCCAAAAGTCCGGTAGCATTCGATACAAATGCGAGGCACACATTGACTTCGTGCAAAAAGAAGGGTCACACAAAGTGTGTTGACCCCTTTCCCATTCCATAATGGGAAAGGGGTCGACACACTTTGTGTGACCCTTCTTTTTGCACGAAGTCAATGTGTGCCTCGCATTTGTCTCGAATGCTACTGGACTTTTGGCCTCAATTTTGTCATACTGGCAAATTGTTTCATGGGTTGATTATGTATTCAGGACTCAAACATGTTAGTAGGCGCGTTAAGCTTAGGTCATTCCACAATATAATTGTATAAAAATGCATGTAATTATGAGTTGAATATTTGATCATGTATTCAGGATTGAATAGTGTGAGGTATCTTTTTTGAATGTTTCTTTCATGTTTCGTGATATTTGGATATGGAAAAAACTCCGGGAATAGTATATGCAATTACATTTAATTTCATAGATTTAGGCCAAACAATTTTATGTACTTTACATAATTTTGAGTTTTAATACATGGTGTGATTTTTGTAATTCTACATACGAGGGTCGTCCCACCTTAGACCTACTTTTTACTCATGTATATCTTAGATGTGAGTCGGTGAGATTGTGCTCATATATGCGTCTATCACATCTAATTTATCTTAGTTTACACAACTACTATGGTTTTATATTGAGTGTTGATGTATCATATGTCGTTTATAGTACAAGATTGATTTTCTATTAATAATCTATTTAACTTAATGTATATATAAACAAAACCAGGAAAAGTCTACACGTGCAACGCACGGGTATTGCACTTGTTCCATATGTTATGGAAGATGATCAAATCAACCGCTGCAAACACACTGCAACTTTTCTTGTGAAGACCGATGATTAATGATGGAAAAATTGTTAATTAATATGTGAGATAAGTATAAAAACTTAAACAACAAAACTTGAGAACACATACGGGAGAAGGTTTTGAGAATTTCGATCCTTGCATTAACAACGTAAGTGTGAACAATGGTTTCTTTTGTGTAACATGCATGGGCAAATTACACAACATGTAAGTTTTCTTATTAAGCTATAAAGATATAGTGGGTCTTTAGTGGTTGAGTCTGGATGGAGCATATGTCAATGTTGCTCGCTTTTATTAAGTCTTATACTAACAAATTTATGGAGCAATGCCGTGATTCACATAAAAGAACATAAGATAAACAAATATGATCTAAAGAAGTATAACACGCATTATTTCCCAACACATTGTGGTCATTTGCCAACATTAATCATTTCAGCAAATTCCTAATTATAATAAGAATATTAAAATCAATGAGTATAAAAGTAAAACTCTAAATTGTTTAAAACACCAACCTCAATGTTTGTCATTTCTACTTGCAAACAGTGTGACGATTAATTGTGATAGTTGTGTTTTGTTTTGTAGGTTGGTTGAAAGTGAAAGGGACTACTCATTTTAATACTACATTTAACCTAGGATGACTAATGAATTAAACAACAAAAGAAGTGATTCAAGTTTCAAATTATATTATATCTTATCTTTTAGCTGCGAATGAATATGAAAAGGAAAGAGGACCAAATACATTTCCGTAATTGTAGAGGAATTTGTTTCTTCTTCTCAATTAAAAGCAACAACAAACATTAACTTGGTTTTAATATGAATTTATGCGACTGAGATTGAATGTGTAGTTGATCCAACTACTTACAAAACATGCCATGTCACCATTCTTTCTCTATGCTGCGTATATATTATAATTATAATTAACCAATCTTTCTATGAAGCATCTTCTCAAACGGAATCAAAGGTAAAACCAAGGAATGTCATCACTGTTGATTTTATGTTGTGTATTATCCTTTTTTTAATCTCATTTTGTGTCAGGTTTGTATATGAGTGGATCATCAGATTGTTACCATATGACTTAATATTTTTGGTTTTCTATTTGTTTTATTCTTGTAGTTATATTAAAATTGACCTTTAGCTAATATTTTGTTTATCATGTTCAATTGATTTAACAACAAACGTTTAAATTACTGAACAAATAAAGTTACATGGTGATGTAATTGTTAGACATTTAGTTTGCCTTCGGCATCGGTGTTGGTAGTTGTATTTCCATTTCTGAACTTTTCGCAAACGTGGAGATATGTATTTCTATTTCTGAATTTTTAATATTTGGAATTAATGGAATTGGAACAAATGGACATTGAACCAAATGGACATGAGTCAAATGGACAATATTAAAGGAGAAACAAATAGACTTAAGATTAATTTAACAAAATACTTTTATGTTGTCCAAATAGTCCATAATACCCATTTATTTAACCACATGTTTGTCCAAATAGTCCAACTAAAATAAAAGTAATATCCATTTAGTCCATTAGTTCAAAAAAGGGTCCAAATAGCCTAAATTTAAGCATATGGACATAATTTGCCACCTTTAAGGGTAATCATTGGACTTCACCTTATCTTTATACTGATACAAAGGTAGTTCACAATGGAAATATTTTATAGCTCGAGTTTGATAAGTTAAATTCCAAGTATACTCTCAATTTCTTTGCATTCTTTAGTTGCATTTCTCTTATGTGTGCAAATTGTAATATAAGTTTCGGAAGTTGTTTCTTATGAAAATTTATGGCTACCACACGTCCACACATACGAATACACACATACGTCAGGCATGTGATAGATTTTTGTTTTGGATTTTCCTTATCAAATACTAAATGCTAGAGGCAGGAAAATTGGTGGGTCAGACGTACAGGTGGTAAAACGGGTGGCGGGCACGGGCGGTGGGTTAAACGGGTGACGGGTCAAACGAATGCGGGCGAAACGAGCGGGTTAAACGGGCGCAAGATAAAACGGAAAATAAACATATAAAAATGTGGCAAAAGTTCTATGCAGTCTCTTTTTTTATCAAAGATCCAATGGATCCATCTAGACCCTCCAACCCATTAACTACCAATGGTCCAGATTAAAACAAATAAATAAACAAAATACCCCTATTCCACCTAACGATTATCCATCTCTTTCTTTCTCACACACAACCACCACCAGCCCCACCACACACACACACAAAATCGATGTCGTCTGATCTGATAACCACAACAAAATCACTCATTTCCGGCGAGATCAACAATGATCCTTCATTTTTCGGCGAGTTTACAACAAACCCAGTTCTCTAGCGACTTGCACCATTTTTTCCGGCGAGATCCACAAAACACCCACTTCTCCGACGACCTTCACAACAAACCCACCCTTATCCGACGACCTCCACAACAAACTACCCTTTTCAAGTGACTTCCAAAATAATCCACCATCTTCAAGATGCATTCGGTTTTCTGGTCCTCCACTTGTTTATTCAAGAAGATTTCTTGAAAATATAGATGCCAATACAGGTGTGGCTGTTTGTAATACAAGGTAAAAACTTTGTAACATAATCACCGTGACTCATGTATGAGTCACCGTGACTCATGTATGAGTCACCGTGACTCATGTATGAGTCACCGTGACTCATGTATGAGTCAACTTGGTGACTCATACATGTGTCACGGCGACTCATACATGAGTCACGGCGACTCACACATGAGTCACGGCGACTCACACATGAGTCACGGCGACTCACACATGAGTCACGCCGACTCATACATGAGTCACGCCGACTCATACATGAGTCACATATGAGTCATGTTGACTCACGAGGTCGTCAGAAAAGTGGTTTTGTTGTGGAATTCGCCGGAAAATGGTGGATTTATTGTGGATTGTTGTGGAACTTGCCGGAAAATGGTGGATTCTTGTGAACCTCGTCGGAAAATGATGGATTTATTGTGGAAGTCGTCGGAGAACCGGGTCTGTTGTGGAACTCGCCGGAAAAATGGTGGGTCTTTGTGGAGGTTGTCGGAAATAGGTGGTTTGTTGTGGTGGTGGCTGGAAATCGGTAAGTTTATAGTGCTGGTCACTGGAAATCAAGGATGGGATGTTGGAATCCCGTTTTTTTTTGTTGGAAGAGATGGGATGTTTTGGTGCGTAGATGATAGGTGATGTTTTTTTTTACGGTTAAGATGGGTTTATTGGACCTTTACTAAATAAAAGGACTGTAAAGATCTTTTCCCATAAAAATGTAGAATTAAAAAATAAAAATATTTGTTTAAAAGCCGGGGATTAAAAAATTAAATATAAAATATCCCCGAGTAGATTAATTAGTATTTTATCTGTGTGTCTATTAAGCTCATTTAATTTCTTACTAAGCAAGTGGCCAAAGAGTTTCTTTTATTAAATTAACACTAATGCAACTTGTTACACATACAAATGAATACTGTAGTCTTTTTTTATTATATTAACTATCAATCAATCAAATCAAGATTGGTGAAGAGTGTAAATAGCTCGAGCTGTATCTTTCCCTTTTTGGTTCATGGAGCAATATGCAATACCATGATTCTTAATTTGAATTTCTACATTTAAGAAAGGTTTGACCATTTGAATTTAGCTTTTAGAGAGTGCCTTTTTTTAGAAATGCTCGTGGAGTTTGTTAGTTCAAGGCCTGGATGTTCGTCGGTGTCATTTGGGATGGCTGAAGAAGTTAGGCCATTTAATGTTAATAAAGATGGGAAGTCGGTATACTTGAATACATACTCTTGAAACATTGGTGACATTTAATATAATATTTTTAGTGAAGTTCTTAGTATTTTAATTATAGTTATTGTATATATTTGTGCACCATACCCAGACAGGTTGGAGTAGAAGTAATTTTTTGGTAATATGATTATGACAAAGGTTAATAACAGAAACTTAGATAGATAAGTGGCACTTTGGGCCAGTATTAATTCGGCTATGATCATGCCAAAGTACATAATCGTCATAATACTCCATATGCTTAACTAATCTTTTCTTTGTGTTTGGCAGCACGTGAAAATTATGTAGCGGTGGCAGCAACAAGGATTATTGGTAGCAGCAATTAAGGTAATTAGAAATAATCTAGATGAATGATGATGATAAGCTTTTGTGTCCGTTCAATGGGTTTGTTCACTGGGGTGGTTCAGCCCGTGACTTCAGGATTGGTGTTCAGGGGGTGAGTTGAGTGACTGGGTGAAAAGAAATGTGCGGTGGCGAGTGTGAGTTGGAGGAAAAGACGTCAACCTGTGAAGATTGATTCGTTTTTTTGGCAGAAGTTGGCTGTGTCTTTAGAAAATGGTTTGGCGAATATCAGGTATTCATTTCTACACTGCTATCAGGTTCATGTTAGTACCCTATTATTTGGTTGTTTTGATATGCAAATATCATAGTTCATGCAACGGTAAAACTGATTAATTTGAGATTTTAAAGTAGCAATAATAAATCAATTTTTGATACTTTGATGTGCCTTCCACATACAGAAAATAGAACTGAATTGCTTAGAGAACAAACTATCCTAAACCTTCAAATACATTGAGGAACTATATTTTGCGTACATTATATTATGCGAATAACTATAATCGATACAGAGAACTATAGTCCAAAAAAGTAATAAATCAATAAAAGCATCATGTCCGTTGTCAAACCTATATTCTATTGCACATTATTTTAAGGAATACAAACTTGCAGCCATTGTCAAACCTTTATTCAATTGCACTAATATCAAATACTCGTATTAGTTACATGAGTTGTATTCATTATTTTAAGGAATACAAAATGTTGTTGGGTGTATTTGATAGCAGGTTGTAAAAGTGACTAAGTTTTTTTAGCAATAAGAACTATAGCTAATTTAAGCCATCAACACATAATTGGCTTTCTTGGAACATAGTTAATTTAAGCCATCAATACAAAATGTCGTTGGATGTATTTGATAGTAGGCGGAAAATCTGAACATTTTCATTTGTAAACAGAAAGTGTAGCAGACTAGCAGCTGCAACCCTTAAAACAAGCTTGAAGTCACCTACAGCGTATTGATATGCAAAAAAAATATAAAAAATTCAATTATCATTGGACAGGAGGGAATAGTCATTATTTTCTATTAATTGGTTATTTGTGATTTTCTTGCAGGTCGGTACGATGGGAGGCAGGACCCAACTAACATAACAGCTGAAGGGTGCAAGCGAAGAGTAGCCAGGAGCTGATTCACTTTTGGCTGATGAACTGTCTTTGATATTGGCTGTTAATTCAGGACACCAAGTAAGGTCGGCCAGCATTTCAACTTCTTTCTGTAGCATGTTAACACATGTTTTTACACTTGAAAGTTTTATGTACTTATAATTAAATAGTCGTGTGTTATGATTGAATTCGGGATTACGGGATTCCACACATTACGTAAAGGGTTAATTTATTTATTAAATATAATTTATATATTTATTAAATTAAACCGAAGCTTAAACTAACGATCGTTAATAATTAAAAGTTAAGTATAAACGACCGTTATGGAATTAAATAGAAGAGAAAAGAAGGAAACGGGAAAGTTCCGGAAGACCCCATGGGTGGGCTTCCACCGCCGGTTATACAAGGCCCAAGGGGGGATTTTGTTTCCTAATTGGTTTATTACTTGGAGAATAAGATTTGCCAAGCCTATATAAACACCCTATGGCCTTCATTATTTTCCATCTCATTCCTCTCTTTTCTTTCCCTCCCGCGATCAAATCAAACGCACCCTTTAGGGTTTCGTTTGATTTGATTTGTTAGGTTTCTATTGCAAATCGACTTCAAAGGAAAAACACCTTTTTTTTAGGGTTCCTTTTATCCTTTCGTTTTGGTTTATCAATAATCTAGTCCTATCCCCTCTCTAGGGTTGTTGGGTAGATATTCCACAAGCATAGAAGCTCAGTTTACACGTGCTAGAATCACGGTTAGCTCGTTGTATTACGTGTGTACAAGAACGTAATGTAGTCTTACTTTAGACTACATCTTGGTATTGTTCGTCATAAACCCTAATTGATGATTCGTTGGTGATCTTGTGGATCTTCGCTAGGATAAAGGTAGGGGTGGAAACGAGCCGAGCTGCTCGTGAAAAGCTCGGGATCGGATCGGTAAAAAGCTTGAACGAGCCGAGCCTAAACGAGCTCGAGCCCGAGCTCGAGCCTAAGCTGCAGCTCGTTTATTAAACGAGCTCGAGCCCGAGCTTTATGTACAAAGCTCGTTTGAGCTCGCGAGCCTAAACGAGCCTAATATTTTATATACGAGCTTTTTAACGAGCTTAATAACAAGCTTATTAACGAGCCTAATTTAGGTATATTTCGAGTCGAGCTTGAGCCAAATTTTATGTTTATATTGCAAAATCGAATAAACGAGCCGAGCTCGACCCGAGCCCGAGCTTGTCTACCATACCACGAGCCGAGCCCGAGCCTAAATAATAAGGCTCGAAACGAGCCGAGCTCGAGCTCGAGCTTTGTAAAACTTAAACGAGCCGAGCTCGAGCCCTGGCGAGCTCGAGCTCGGCTCGGCTCGTTTCCACCCCTAGATAAAGGTATGTAACCCTAATTCAATTAATTATAATTGTGTTATTATTATGATCTTGTTAAATCGCTTCCGCTATATGTGCTTTAATCTTGTTTAGGATTTTGTATAATTGTTATGATCTTTATAAACCTAAAGTGGCATCAAGAGCCGTTTTAACATGTTATAATTATCGAGTTCTAAAGATTGTTTTTTCAACTAATAATTGTCTGAGTTAAAATTACATGTTTTTTTTTTGAAAAGAAAATTTAGGGTTTTGGTTTTGTTTTTTTTTTTTTTTAAATCCGATTTAAAAAAAATAAAAAATAATGTCGGTTTGTTTTTTAGCCGATTATAAATAGAAAAATAATTTTTTTGTGAAACCCTAAAACTGCATGTTTTTATCTTTAGATAATTACATGATTAATTGTTATGTCATGTATTTAAGGGTACGATCCGTAGAGATTTTATTAATTTGTTAAGTAATTTGGGTGGAACTTTGTTGAAATTGCATGATTAATTGTTATGTTATGTGAATTCATGTTTCGATCCGTAGAGATTTAATTGTTAAGTTATGTGGGAGATCCGTGATGAACATGCATGTTTTTCATGGATCATATGTTTTATGTGGTAATTGTTACGTGTTTTTTCTACATACTTTATTTGATTCAATAAATCTAAAATTAGGGAAGACTTTTATATGAATATAAAAACCTAGATTTGATATTATTTATTGAATAAATTGTATGCATGTGGCTATTTGATTTATTCAATACACATATAAATTGTTATTATGTGTTTATGATTTAGTTTTTTTTGTACCTACTTGTTTTCATACGTTTATATTGATTGTATGTTGTAAACAACGGTAATTTTTTCCAAGAAAAATTAATATGGACTAAATCATATGAAAATTAATGAATTGTTTTGAGATCTAATTGACATATGATTTGCGTTGATTGGAATTGCAATAATAACTTAACGGCCTACTCAACTTTGACAAACTATAAAGTGGGTATAACAACCCGGAAAAGGAAGGAGGTGTTATGCTTCAGCGCTGACCAAATTCCCGGCTTGCCTGTGCGTCAAAGTTGGAATTACCTACGGTTATTATTTACATAATTCCTTAAGGTTGATTTACTGCAAATTCACATCCGAAACACAATGAATAAGGTTATTGTTTTGTGCTCTAGCCGAGTTCTAGGAGACGTACGTTGTGAATAGTTGTGGCTAAAATCTTTAATTGGCTTAACCAATACCTCAACTTGCAATATATATGGCGAAAAATTTAGTCTCACCAAAAGGTTTACTAAAAGTTTTTATTAAACTAATGTTATGGAGATGTATGCATGCTTCTCCATGCATGATTTTGACATCGAAATTTATACCCTAAATTTAAAGTCATATGCCATTTAATTGACGAACACTTGAAGTTACAATTTTCGTCATATGAGATTCTGGACGATGTTGTAATGGAGAGAAAACTTCATGACTGAATAAGATTGCACATGAAGGTTTTATGTTCTTTAAATTAGTCGACTTAATTGAGTTACTCACTAAGATCTGGAAACTTAAGGCTTGCCTTACTGCCTGAGTGGAAAGGATTGCACAGAACACTCTACAACCTGTAATGAGGAAAATGGGCAGAGCTAGGAACTGGAACTGAAGAGCATAAAGAAGGGATGAAACATGTTTACAATGCAAAATGACTTTTGGCAATGTAAATCCCTTAAATATCTAGAAATTACAAATTTGTTTGTCATCATTGTTCGACAAGTTACCATCTTGAATACTTTCATTGCTAGCAGATCAACAGATGTGATGAAATTATGTCATTTTGGATTCTAATTTTCAAGGAAAATACTATGGTTATTATTACAGGGGTAATTTTATTTTCTTGAATGGTATTATCAAAAATACTAAAATTGAATTTTGTAAAATCTTTTACAAATGTATTAATGCAACGTTACACCGTAAACGTGGTTTATTTATTTATTGATCTAAAACCGTATGGTTGAGGATAGAGTCAATTTACAATGAAAATATAAACCTAAACTCTTTTCCATGAGTGAAGAAGGAGTAATAAGGATTTTAGAAATGTCAAATTCAAATCCATAACTCAAAGCAAACTTTAATAGTTAAGAAAAGTACATATTTTGAGTTATTAAAATTTACCGTTAATTGGTTATAAGGCAAACTAGCATATTTGTCTAGTAGTTGTGTTTTGACCATTTATAGGCACTACATACCATTGTGGGGTTGGTAGACCTATTAAGGAGGAAATTGCATGCCAAATATTTAAAGTTAAAAGAAATTGATGGATAAGTCATCATTTACGAAGTAGAGTACACTCTTTAACACTACAAGTAATTGTTACGAATGTGTTTTTCATAAAGTGTAAGAAAGTAAACACAAATTAGTTTCACCGATTATGAAACATTTTCAATGTTGTCAAATTCAGTGGGAGAATTGTGTTGTGTTACTGAATCCGAGTCTATTAAAACATTCTCTAATTTAGTGGGAGTTACAAGCTTTGTCGTATTGGTAATAACCCATATTATCTTTAGTATGATCTAAGATAATTACTTTCGAATTGTTGACACTAATATCTTCGAAGATAGTTATGTACTGGTTCTTGTTGATTAAGTGATTCTACATCTACTTGTAAAAAGCTAATATGTGGCACAATCATATTTTGTATAGACGAACGTTACGTGATGTTTATATAATATATGAGGTTGTTCCATGCACAAGTGGGAGAAATGAACATTGTGTATAAGAAACAACTCATAAAGATATGATTTAAAGGATTATCTTGTCTTTAAGATAAGAGACTAACAATCTAATTAATATTAGATGAAAGTTAGATCATATGTCAATATGATTAAAAGACTACTAAAGTTAAATATTTGTGTATTCTTGAAATTACGTAAATAGACATAGTAGTGAATTAACTTGAAAAGATTATTGAAACCTAGTGGTGTTCATGATTACTTTAGTTATACATGTTTATGATTTATTGAATAAAGTCACAAACATAAAGTCTTGAAAGACGTATAATATAAAGTAAGACGTTAATGTATTATCTCTTTTCTTAAGACATATACATGGATTCATTTTCAAATGACTTTAAACGTATGATGGAATTATAATTTTTATGTTTTAAAGATATAAAATGAAGTGTCTTTGTATTAAAAGTACTTGAGTTATAAAGCATGCAAAATGGTTAGGAAATCTATATTACCATTAAGATGATTTAGTTGGTATATAGGAGAATCAAAATTCTCAATATGATGGTGATGTTTGATTCAAGATAACTATATCTTCCTTTATTCCAAAAGATATCAAGGTTAGATAGTTGAGTATGACTTGAGCTAAGAAGATTAATAAGATACCATTATATATGGAATGTGATGAATCACGTTATATCTTAAATGGAGTTCGGATTTTGCTAAACTACTTATGAAGTGGATTGTTTAGAAAATAAAGAGTATGGAACGGCCATTGTGTTTTGTAATGTCCCATATAGATAACATTGGAGTGTTGATCTATTTGCTATGTATTTAAAGAGTAATTTTAAGTTACTAAAAGCAAGTGGGAGTTTTGATCTTGAAAGATAAAATTACAAGATACATAATTTTCTGAAATACACTAGTAATTATCATGAGGAAGGCTTGTAAAAGGTAACTCTCAAGATAAAGGAATTTACGTCATAGGTCCGTAAGGATATCTCGGATATGCGATTTATATGCTGAGATTTATGAGTTACAAATAATTGTTGTGATTTGTTACCAAATATTATTTTGGGTAAACTACTCATACTATGATTGTTATAGATGTTGTCCAATAAGATAATCAAATTTCGGTTTTGGTTTATCTTAAATAGTTTGACTAGAAATTGGAGATGAGTTTCGTCAAAGGAAGAAAAACGCCAATTGTGGTGGTTTAATCTTTGTGTCGAAATTATATGGACAAAATTGTACACATATTTAATGTATGTATTATGAATAGATTATTAATCACACTTAAGTAATTAATTGTGATTGAGTATTCTTTCCTAAACACATTAAATGTATACAGATTTTGTTGGTCATTTTTTAATTAAAAAAATTTGGATATGTATGAACTATTTCTTAATGACTAATTAAGGAAGGACTTAAGTAATCGAAATAAGTTTATTACTTCAAAATAAATCTTTTGAAAAGTACAAAATACAATTATCCATTAATGGATAAAAGCATACATCTAGGAGATTATTCTTATGTTTAATTTGAAATCCAGTATTGGATTTAAATTCGAATAAGATGATTTCTAAGTATTCCTAAAAGATAGTGGGATTATTATGGTTATTTTCTTAAATTATACGTGTCAAAAAGACATGTAAGAAAGTAAGATTTCATTTAAATTAAATGTTAATTTGGTTTAGACTTGAGATGAAACTTTACTTTGAAGATTTAGAAAATAAGATGTACATAACCTTGGAACAAATAATATTTGTTTATTTATGCGGTGAAAATACAACATAATATGCCATGTAGTAAGTTTACATGGATATTTAGGACATGAAGAAATCTAAATCTGGTTTGAGAAATTCTCATGTGTGTCGTGTTGTATTTATATCATGCTTAAAATGCATGATGATTTGAATATATTAATCTATTTAAGAAGTTATTAAATAACTTGTGTAATGAATATTCTGAAGGAATATGTTTGGAAATAGAATAACATCCTAAATCTTGGATCAGCTTCCATATTCTATGTATGAGTAATTTGTCAATAGTTGTGCAAATTATCCTAGCCAACAAACTTGGAGGTTTGGTTGGAATCAAACATTACATAATAGATATTAAAAGGTAACGTATTCATATCTTTTATGACAAGTTGTAAAACTTGAAAAGATATAATTGAGGTAACACTCAATATTAGTCATGTGATCTTTTGGAGATGACATGTTGATTAAAGTTGCATTATACATTAAAGAATTAGAATACTTTGAACTTCAAATGTGTTTTGGAAGTTTAGAAAATTGGTGATCAAGGATGTTTCACAATTTTGATACTATGTGGAAATATCAAATTGTTTGAATGCACATGTACAAGAGTTTCAATGAATTGAATTCTTGAAGAAAGTATTCTCAAAATTCCAATAGGTCAAGATTGGTTATTTTATGCTTTGCCAAACAAGTATGAATGTCATTGCTAGAGGCATGATGCATGTACCAATTTTATGCATTGATCTATTTTGGTATTTGGATAAAGGATGTTTAAGACATTATTGAATTGATGAAATAAAGACTGAGTTTCGTTTATTTTCTGTTATTTGATTTTGTATCCTATTTTACATGTTTTAATCCATGAATATCATGATATTTCTAAATGTCCTTGTCGATTAATAATATGGGAATATTGTTAGGCTAAGACAATTCAAAATAGTGACAGAGTATACTTGAAAGTATATTGGTCAGTTTTGGATGATATTTGATGAATCAAATATTAGACTTATCCCAACTATATAATTTTACTTTATGGATCTTCGTCATCAAGTAAATCATAAATAGTTATCCTTAGACCTGAGATACCAGGCACCTGTCGTGGATCTAGTGCATTTTTGTGAAATAATTTAACGCTAAACATAGCTGGTGGCTATAAGGGCTATTTTTAGAAGTGTTACAAAATTCATAAGTTTTGCTTGTAGTCAATATGGGATTTTTTTCCTTCAAATTATTTTGAAATATAATACAGCTGGGCCCCTCGGGGGAGTAGTAAGATATTTGTGCGTCCGCACCCAAATTTGTTTTGGTGATCTTGCTATATCCGTAAACGAGAAACAGAATGGTTAATGTAAGGAATGACTGAGATCCATATCCTATTAATGTTGTATTTGAAATGAAAATATAATAATAATGATAGTAAATCATTAAAAGGTTTTATCCAAGAGACCTTACTCGAGATCGGACTAGGGCATTGGCGTGTAACTAGACGCTAACCAATGCGATCACGATATTTTGAAATATGTCCATGTGGAAGCTGAAAGTTTTATGGACTTATATTTAAATAGTCGTGTGTTAGGATTGAATTCGGGATTACGGGATTGCACACATTACGTAAAGGGTTAATTTATTTATTAAATATATTTTATATATTTATTAAATTAAACTGAAGCTTAAACTAACGATCATTAATAATTAAAAGTTAAGTATAAACGACGGTTATGGAATTAAATAGAAGAGAAAAGAAGGAAACGGGAGAGTTCCATAAGACCCCATGGGTGGGCTTCCACCGCCGGTTATACAAGGCCCAAGGGGGGATTTTGTTTCCTAATTGGTTTATTACTTGGAGAATAAGATTTGCCAAGCCTATATAAACACCCTATGGCCTTCATTATTTTCCATCCCATTCCTCTCTTTTCTTTCCCTCCCGCGATCGGATCAAACGCGCCCTTTAGGGTTTCATTTGATTTGATTTGTTAGGTTTCTATTGCAAATCGACTTCAAAGGAAAAACACCTTTTTAAGGGTTCCTGTTATCCTTTGGTTTTGTTTTAGCAATAATCTAGTCCTAGCCCCTCTCTAGGGTTGTTGGGTAGATATTCCACAAGCATAGAAGCTCGGTTTACACGTGCTAGAATCACGGTTAGCTCGTTGTATTACGTGTGTACAAGAACGTAATGTAGTCTTACTTTAGACTACATCTTGGTATTGTTCGTCATAAACCCTAATTGATGATTCGTTGGTGATCTTGTCGATCTTCGCTAGGATAAAGGTATGTAACCCTAATTCAGTTAATTATAATTGTGTTATTATTATGATCTTGTTAAATCGCTTCCGCTATGTGTGCTTTAATCTTGGCTGTTAATTCAGGACACCAAGTAAGGTCGGCCAACATTTCAACTTCTTTCTGTGGCATGTTAACACATGTTTTACACTTATCATGTAATATGTTTTGTATATATCATGAGATGTTTGAGCCTAGAAAACTTGCCAAAACCCCGCAGCGAAGTACGGGTAGTCCCCCTGATTAACATTTGACCATTGGGGTGCTAGGTCTCCATTTTATTTATAAATTATAGTTCACTCTCGTTCACTCTGGTCCACTGGGTATTTTTTGTTTTTTTAGCTTAATTTGTTTTATATCACGAGTATAAACTAACATTATTTTTTATCGTTTTCATTTTGGACCAGGCAACGTCGTTTTATAGTACTTCAAGTTGCACGTGGAGATTTGAAAAGATGAACTCAAGATGTCTAGGGTTATAGTTTGAATGCTTTTTCGTTTGTTCACTATAACTTTTATGTTGGTTATCTTACATTGCACGATTTAGTCATAGTACGATCTAAATGTTATCAATGTTCGTAGTCCAATGCTTGAACATGAGAATAATTAATGTATTATCATACCCTTTTTCCTTTTTGAAGATTTTCTATGATACGAATAGGAAAAAAGACGAAAATGGTCAAAATCTTAACCCTTGAGCTTAGGGAGGTGATTTGCACAATCTTCAAATTGATTGACACATTCAAAAAGTAGTGTGTCATGACATATATACCCTTACATCATTTGTACTCATGTTTATCTTACAAGGATATATATGTCAACACACTATATTTTTTAATGTGCTAATCAATTAAAGGAATGTGCAAATTATCTCCCTTAAGCTTAATGTAAGTCAAATGAAAAGAAAAAGACATTTTTGGTCATAGAAATTGCACAAATACACAACCACACCCAATGTTTGCCATATGTCCTACTAACATAATATTCTATTATATTATCAAAATTGTCAAATGTCAAAAATACCTTATAATTTCTCTTTCTTTTTCTTCTCTTTCCTCTTTTTTCTCTCTTCTTCTCCATTTAATCAAGGTTAGATCTTTGGAGACAATCCAATGAAAATGAGTATCCATCCGTGATTGCTATCTATGTGTCCCACTGACATAAACGAGATCTTTCAAAATAAATGATCAAGATCCGCCATTGTTCATATATGTCCGTTCTTTTACGTTATTTTTACACAGTTATGCTTCGAGTCTTTTGACCGGTTCTGACCTTTTAAGTGGTTGACCCCAAGATACGCATGCAAATATTAGTGGTTGATTATCAGATCACCTTGATGATAGTTTACTTTACATTAAACTATTGGGTTGAAAAGCTAATCAAATTGGTGAAAAGGTACATGGTTTGAATGTCAATCTAATAGGAGTCTTAATTTGACCAACTTTGATAGTTGACCATATTAAAACATAAAACGGCCACCAGGGGGAGGCGCCGACGATGGTAGTCCATCTACACGACCTCCAGGTGGTGGTCGTGGTCCAGGTACCTGACCTCCAGATGGTGGCGGTGGCGGTGGCCTAGGTGCACGACCTCTAGGTGGTGGTGGTGGCAGTGGTGGCGGTGGCCCAGGTGCTCGATCTCTAGGTGGTGCTGGTCCAGGTGCACAACCTCTTGATGATGATGATGGAGATGAATGTGAAATGAGAAGGAAAAAATAGTTAAAAAATGAGATAGGGTATTTTAGACATTTAGAGTGCCCGGAGTCATGGCGTCTTGGGGTGCCAAACCTGCGGCGCGACTCGCGTGATGGCTCCCTAGAGACCAAAAACCCGCGGCGTGGGGTGCGGGCGTGGGGCAACCCACTTGGCGCGAGAAGAGTTTTAAAAAAAACTTAATTTTTTTGATAATTTTTTAAAAATCAACGGCTACTAGCCGTTTATTTTGAAAATTTTTTTTTGTTTTTAATGCCCCAACGGCTAGATTATTTTAAAATTTTTTTTTTAGTTAAATGCCCAACGGCTAGATTATTTAATTTATTTTTTTTCAATTTTAAACTCTATATATACTACATTTCCTATATCATTTTTTACACACACATACAAATCATTCTCTCATTCACAAACACAAACATAAAATGGCCGGAGAAAATTGGTTCGGATTCACCCACCTCCTTCAATCCAACATGGGTGCCGATGACGGAACTACGTCCAATTCGCAATTCCCCGGATTTCCTACCCACGGTCCGATGACTCCCTGATGTGTCGTTGATAGTATAGTGATAATTAAGATACGTTATAAGGTAAATTAGAAAATTACCTTTAGGAAAAAGTAATAGACTAAAATTACCAAAGACGGATTTAATTAAACACGTTGATGAACCAAGTTCGTTGTACACGAAGATTGAGTGAATTTGAGACGTTTTGTTTTGATTTGAACAATCGATTTGAAATTGGTTTTGATTTTTATTCTAAAATTACACCTACAATTTTTACCTAAATACATGAATTGTAAACCCGAATTATTCTATCTAAAGACGATTAAAAAAATAGACAATTGAACTATTTAAAAATAAACATTCTATTAAAAATCAATTTTAAAATTTAAACTATTTATCTAAAAGTAATTTTAAACTATTTAAACAAATTTAAAAATATCTAAAAATTAATAAAATCTATTTAAAAGTAACTTTTACTTTTTATCAAGAAAGTATATTTATAAAACTAATTTAATTAAAATCTACTTTAAAATCAAATCTTTATAACTAATTAATAAAACATTTTTATTTTTATTATTATTATTATTTTTTATATTTAATCTAAATATACTTTCCCAAAAATTAAATAAACTTTTTAATATAAGAAATTAAAATTTTTATTAAAAGTAAGTAAACTGAAAATTAAGGTAAACGTTAACTAATAAATCTGACACTCAGAAAAAAACGAAACTATATTAAAGTCTAAAACAAATGTTTAAACAAAAAGAGCTAATGGCTTAGTGGTAAAAGCGTTTGGCTGTGAGCCAGAGGTCGAAGGATCGAGCCCCATTGATGACATTTTTTTGATATGGTTTATTTTGGTCTCAGTTCAATTTTAGGAAATAGATAAAGTATTTGACAGCAATTAAGTCAAACGACTGTTAAAACGAATCAGATGAAATAAAGCAGATAAAGTAAAACAGAATATACTGAATAAAGGCAAGCAGATAAAATAAACAAGCATACTTATGAAATTAAACAGATATGAATCAAATGAATAATGCAGTTAGTCCCAAAATCAAATCGATACAGACTAAAAACAAAATAGATATCAGCAAACGAAAATCAAACCAGACATTATGCAACTTCAAACACCAAACACAGTTCTAACAATTATTAAAATCAGAGAACAACTAATATTAAATTACTAGTCAGACTTAAACAGATTCAGATTAGAAACTAGGCAGAATGCTAGTTCGATTCTCAGCACTTACACATTTAAATCTCAAAATCGACTAATAACAGACTTTGTTCCCCAACCTAATAGCAATCTTAATCAGTAATATCGCTACCTAACTCCCCTTGACGAACTGAAAAGAACAAATCAATGACTGCTAAAAAAAACTTACTTAATTCATGTTTCCAAACACAAATTACAGCTTTCGTGCAGAAAATTAAAGAAGAAACTAAGAATGATTCTAAACTATACACCTAAGCAGATAACAAGCTGTCAATCCCTATGCAAATAAAATGTGTTTCAAGCTATTTTACACTAAACATGTTCAGCTAACTTTAACTAAGTATTTTCAGAAAATATAGAATGCGCTTAACATGTGCATCCGAAGTTTAGTCCGTTGATGTCGATACTAGTTGATGAACTAGCATTTGATCTATATCAATCAAGAACCTGAAACCTTCTTTAATCCAAATCATTCACCTGCATACACGACATAAGAAGAAAACTCGAACTTTTGAACAGCAAAGCTACACAATGACTTGTACACCAATTGAGTAAAAAAAATACTTTGGCAGCTAACTTTTATTCGAAAATCATCACTAACTGCTACTTCTCAAATCCAATTACGAAGCAATACTAGAATCGTCACAGACCAATCTATGAGCTTACCAAACTCATAATTGAACGAGACAATCTACGAAGTTATATTATCAAGCTTACCAAATTATACTGAATGAACTAACAATAGTAACAAGAACTTTTAATCACTTCTAATTTTTATGCTAACAGAAAGTCGATATAACATCGGCTTTTAAACTTCTTTTCCAGAAACTTGAAATCAAATTATCAAGACGAAATAAAAAATAAAGTAATTAAGAAAAGTTAAGTTTCTATCAAAAATCAAATAAACATTTATTAAACGTAATCCATACATCATATTAAGCATAAATTAAGCACAATCCAAACACCATATCCAAACAGCATCATTAAAACAGAACGAGTAACAAACATTTCTAGATCGAATCAGAAATAAGAATCTTATATTTTTTTACTCAAGTTATCAATGAGATAACTTGGATCCCAAATTTAGCTTAAGTCATACTTATTAAGCTATTAAGGAGCTTATAAGACAACGTTAGGTTATAATAAGAAAACTCAGTAGAATAAGAACATTGATGTAAAATAATTCGAGAGCAATAAGAAGTTAACACAGGATTTATGCGGAAATAAAATCAACTTTATTAATCAAACTGAGAATCGTTACAAAACATTACAATATTTTAAAAAGAAAAACTTCTAGAACTAATTTGACATTATAACACTAGCTAAAGAAAGGGATACCATTTCTGATTTTTTGAGAGGGATTTTTATAGGCTAGGTGAGGTGAGGGGTGTAGGTTGTTGGTGATGATTGAATCGAATCTTGACCCTTAGATCAGTATCTCCATCTTCTCTCTCATCTTTGCTTTGATCCTACGGTTGTAATTGGCTTTCCATCACACAGATCGCCAAGGTGGACGATTTGTGTTTCTTTTTAGCTGATGTGGCAGGTTTTCCTCCAATAGGAGGCCTTGATGACAAATTGGGGTTCCATGCTGGAGCTTGGTACTAGCATCTTTCTCCCCTGTAAATTAGGGTTCTTGAAACTGCTTTCCCCCTTTTCCCCATTTGTGAACTAGATACACTACCCTTCCCTTTATCTCTCGTCTGTTTCGTTTCTTTATTTCTTTTCTTGTGTTTGTCCGAAAAGATTGACCAAGGAGGGTTATAAGCTTATTTTCCTTCGTCTCATATTCAATACATGGGCTTGGGTCCATTATTAGTAATACTAGCAACGTAACTTTGTTTCATTTGGGCTTGTACCGAACTTAACATTACTCCCATCCGTTTAAATGTTTTGGGCCTATTGGGCTTTTAGGCCCAAAAATCATAAGTAGGACCCACTTGGCCAAAAATCTTCCATAATTATCAAATCCACTAAAACCGAGCTTATTTTTGGCTTCCCCGATCTTTTTCTTCAAACTCGTGTCATTTTTGCCAGTTTTTGTGATCTTGGTACCTACACACACGAAACAGCAAAACAACATATATACAAGGTATTTTCATAATATTTATGCATTTTTTAGTTGTTTTAAGATACAAATGATATGAGTAATTACACTCATATCAAATTCCCCCTGGCTAAGCAATTGCCGTGTCCTCACGCAATGATAAAATAAAACTCTAGCTACACCATTATTCAACTTTTGACAACTTTATTTTGCAAAGACATAATGTATTGCTTTCATTATTAGAAAAATAACTTTTAGGATCATAAAACTCAAATAGATTCATCGTCCCCGACTTTTCACTTTTCCATGCCAAGTGCAAAAACAAGATCATTGTCAATCATAAGCCCCAAAATTAAATCTACTCATACAAGTAATTTGTGTTAAACTCAATCTCCTATTATTCCTAATTGTATCTCTAGATTTTATTTGTCATTCACCCAAAGGCTCATTTGACTTTATTTTGATATTTATTAGTCAAAAAATGAAGGCAAAAACGGTGTAAACTCAACACTCAAAACCTAACCTCGACTTCAAAAACTGTTGTCACTAAAGAAAGCCCACATCAAGGATAACTTAACACGATTTGAGGGATAAATCCCCGGACCCGAAATTTGGCTAATATGGCTACTTAAAAGCAAAAATAAAACCTCCAAAGTCAATTATGACCTTATTAATGGAGTTAGCAACAACTACATCATAACACCTTGCGGCTCTTTAAGATGTAATTGTGCTCCTTATTTAAAATCCACACCCGAAGGCTCCTTGAACAAAAATAAGGGAATTGACATCACCATCCCACCTTATGGCTCATGATGATGAAGCAATTTTTATTCAACACGTCCCCTCGCCATACACCCTAAGGCTCTAATGACAAGGTTAGTGCTACATGACTCCCACCCAAAGGCTCCTAGAGAACATGTTTTTATTTATTCTTCTTTATTAATATGATATATATAGTAAGCCAAATTTCCGCAATCCCATGATCAAAAGTCCATGACGCTGACACCCTTAATGTGTTCTCATTTTAATTACAAGGGAAGAAAAAGAAGGAGTTACAAGTTAAGATATCAAGCCTAAACCGCTAAAAACTTCATTTATTAAGCAATTATTATTTAAGCGTGGAAAATAAATATGAGGAGATTAAATCAAACACAAAAATACTTGCACAAAGAAAAGTTAACTTTAAAAACTTATGATTGAACTATATCATCTCTTGTTCTCCATATTTTAAAATTTCAAAAATGTGAAATCAATGGATACTTAGCCTATCAAATCAAAATTTTGGGTTTTCAAGTCATCTATAGGATCTTGCATCTTCTTAGACTTTTTCAAGTTTTAGAATTTGCGTTTTAAAGTTCCCTTGATAAATGACTTCCTAGGATCAATTATAGGAACTTGCGAAAAGTTCTTGTTCTTAACCCGTATAAATTAAGACTTTCGCGTTTTAAAGCTCCCTATATAAAAGCCTAGCAAAACTTAATTCAAATATGTTAAGGAAAAGCTAAGGTAAAAACCGAGTCGAGTCAAAAACTATTTTTATTTTCACCAACGAAAAGCCTACATTTGTGTCAAAAACACTTATTTTATTAATTAAAACTTAAAAATAACACTAAAAATTTAAAATTTTTATGAAAAATGAGAAAAACAATACGTTTGGACACGACAAAAGCAATAACAAGCGATTATATCGATTGACTCCCCCATGCTAAAACCAAACATTGTCCTTAATGTTTCTTAGCTCAAGAGTAACAACCCCTTTCTAAAACACAAAGAGTCTAATGCAAAATCCTAACATGGAAAGAGCACGCAAATCTATAAGCCGTTTATTAATTATGCCTCAAGATAAAAACGTTAGTCGATAAAAATCAAGGGATAAAGAGCGTGCCCTTTTTGGCATTCAAAGAATGGAAGATCAAGTGGACCGGCAAAAACCAAACACGAGGGTCTTCAATGATTAGGGTCATTACCTAAGATTCACAACACAACAAAACACGAGCACGAGCTTGAAAGATCAAGCCTTATTAGTGTTAGAAAATAGATAGAAGATAGAATGTATGGGACTCCCCCACAAGGCACCTCGTTTTTGTTCACCGAGTCATGAGCTCGACTCGATCCCCGCATTCATTGGTCCTTAGGGAAAATGGTGAAAACCGGCATAATGGAATAGAATCCATGATAAAGCACGATGTCGGGGTCAAAGATCTCATCCTCGTTGTCGGATGACAAACGAAAGGATAAAACTCCAACACAAATCTCCAAAAAGAGATAGTAGTCACAAATTATAGAATGAATATAGCATGCTCCCCGAGATAAACTCGCACCTAGATGATCGAAAAATCTTTCAATTGTTACATTTGTGAAAGGCCGAGATTTACCTAAATAAACGATTTCGGGGTCGAATACCTCGTCCTCGGGAGAGAAAGGAATAGACAAAACGTTGTCGCCCCCCCATGCTAATACATGATCATATAAAGCACATGGTAATGGTGTGGTAAAAGTTTCATCCATAATGGACTCAACATTCTTAGCTTTAACGACCATTTCACCCTTAGAAATGTGATCAATCGGATCATGGTACTCAATATGAGACACATGAAAAACCCGCACATTAAGGTCAAAGTGGGTGGGAGGAGGACTTGGAACGAAATCATCATCAAGTAAATTCTCTAAAAAGAGAGCGTCCCCCTCCGGGTCGATGTCATCAACACCCGGTGGTATCGAATCATTAGAAGCAAGAAAAGTGTCAATTTCCTCCATAAGCGGATGACTATCCTCAACGGGAATAGGAGATGGAGAGAAAGACTTTCTAATATGCTTAGAATTCAAAGCCTCGATCTTAGATATGAGAAGATAGACGTTGGATAATTTTTCACGAAGAACCACGTCTTCCACATCTAAATGAGTAAGTTCATCGGTGAACTTCTCAAGGATCGGAATAGTCAAACCAACCTCATTTCCCGGTGGAAATGGGTCTAAAGGAGCAAGTTCAAAGGCGAACCTCTCAAAAACCGGATCACTATCATCCTCATTTCCCGGTGGAAATGGGTGAAGAAGAGTGGGTTCATCGGTAAACCCCTCAAAATCCGAGTCGTGAATGTCATCTTTATAAGAAAGTTCATCGGAGAACTCCTCATTAGAAAATTCACTAGAAGTAGAATCATTCTCAAAATCTTCATTTCCATCACTATTTTCATCATTAGAATTAGAGAAAATATCAAAGTGAATGGAAGAAGTAGAGTCATCACAATGTGGCAAATCACACATTTCATTGGAAATACTATCAAACTCTCTTGGATTTTGGACAAGAATCTCAACACTAGACTTTATTACTTCGTCCGATTCCGTGTCTGGAATAGTGCTAAGATGCTCGTCCCCTATGCTTAGAGAATTTTCGGGTTCCACGACGGAAGAATCATGAATAGGAGTAGTGATGTCATGAGAGATTTCCTCATCATCTAGGATGGGAGAATCCTCGGGCTCCATAGCCGGCAAGATACGAAAAGGAAGCACGATTGCACTAGACGAAGGATGTAGAGCAATAAGATCTCTCAAAGAAATAGCACTATCCTCGTCATCATCCAAATGAAGAGAACGCTCGAGTTCACGATTAGCAAGGCATTTTGCTTACGCTTGAGCTCGTTCTTTCTCTCGAATTTTAATGCTTAATCCATTATAATCTTGCGAAAGTTATCTAATCTTAAGTTCACAATCTCGTTTAAAACCTTCATCAATTATTTCTCCATGGAATCTACGACTTCCCAAATCATTAGTTATATCATTAATCTCTTGATTGATTTGTCTCTTTTCAAGAAACATATCTTCAATGCTCTTTTCAACAACTTCAACATTTCTTTGATTCATTATTTGTTGGAACATTGTTTCAAGTCGTTCAATATCGAAAGAATATTGTGGAGATTGGTCAAATCCGGAGGGAATCGAATTATAGCAAGGACTAGGCTCATAAAGATTTTGATCCATCGGTTGACAACAAAAGCTCTCGTGAGGACCTCCACAATACTCACAACAAAGATGTTGTTGTGATAAACCCGGTAAATCTTGTGGATAACAATTATCATTAAAGTTTTGATTGTAGCTCGGTTCTTGCTCGTAATTAAGCGAGAATCGATGCGAACAATCATCACCAAAATGAGAATCGTTTCCACAAAACTCACACGAGGGTGTCTCGTATGTAGGGTGTGGAGGTGGATAGAAATCGAGAGAATTATTAGGAAAATTTGGATTTCCACATGAAGTAATATCATCACAACAAGGACAAAATCCAACTCGTACATCGTTACGTAAGTCATTTCCACAACGCTCACACGTGCACCACCGACATGGTGAAAGACCATATAACGGTTCTCCACACCCAACACAATCGACGAAGGAATTCATGGAAGAATTAAAATTTAGAGGGTGAGGAGAAAAAGAATTAAACATGATAGAGGATTAAGAAGATTATTTTTGGTATTTTTCATATATCAATAAAAACGATACATACTATATAATAAGAAAAATAACAAAACTTTCCGAGGACGGAAAGGGTCTTCAAATCAATGATCAACAAATCTCAACGAAAGCGAATCGTACACAAGATCCCCGGCAACGGCGCCAAAATTTTTGATGTGTCGTTGATAGTATAGTGATAATTAAGATACGTTATAGGGTAAATTAGAAAATTACCTTTAGGAAAAAGTAATAGACTAAAATTACCAAAGACGGATTTAAGTAAACACGTTGATGAACCAAGTTCGTTGTACACGAAAATCGAGTGAATTTGAGACGTTTTGTTTTGATTTGGACAATCGATTTGAATTTGGTTTTGATTTTTATTCTAAAATTACTCCTACAATTTTTACCTAAATACATGAATTGTAAACCCGAATTATTCTATCTAAAGACGATTAAAAAAATAGACAATTGAACTATTTAAAAATAAACATTCTATTAAAAATCAATTTTAAAATTTAAACTATTTATCTAAAAGAATATTTTAAACTATTTAAATAAATATAAAAAATCTAAAAATTAATAAAATCTATTTAAAAGTAACTTTTACTTTTTATCAAGAAAGTATATTTATAAAACTAATTTAATTAAAATCTACTTTAAAATCAAATCTTTATAACTAATTAATAAAACATTTTTATTTTTATTTTTATTCTTATTTTTTTATATTTAATCTAAATATACTTGCCCAAAAATTAAATAAACTTTTTAATAAAAGAAATTAAACTTTGTATTAAAAGTAAGAAAACTGAAAATTAAGGTAAACGTTAACTAATAAATCTGACACTTAGAAAAAAACGAAACTATATTAAAGTCTAAAACAAATGTTTAAACAAAAAGAGCTAATGGCTTACTGGTAAAAGCGTTTGGCTGTGAGCCAGAGGTCGAAGGATCGAGCCCCATTGATGACATTTTTTGATATGGTTTATTTTGGTCTCGGCTCAATTTTAGGAAATAGATAAAGCATTTGACAGCAATTAAGTCAAACGACTGTTAAAACGAATCAGATGACATAAAGCAGATAAAGTAAAACAGAATATACTGAATAAAGGCAAGCAGATAAAATAAACAAGCATACTTATGAAATTAAACAGATATGAATCAAATGAATAATGCAGTTAGTCCCAAAATCAACTCGATACAGACTAAAAACAAAATAGATATCAGCAAACGAAAATCAAACCAGACATTATGCAACTTCAAACACCAAACAAAGTTCTAACAATTATTAAAATCAGAGAACAACTAATATTAAATTACTAGTCAGACTTAAACAGATTCAGATTAGAAACTAGGCAGAATGCTAGTTCGATTCTCAGCACTTACACATTTAAATCTCAAAATCGACTAATAACAGACTTTGTTCCCCAACCTAATAGCAATCTTAATCAGTAACATCGCTACCTAACTCCCCTTGACGAACTGAAAAGAACAAATCAATGACTGCTAAAAAAAACTTACTTAATTCATGTTTCCAAACACAAATTACAGCTTTCGTGCAGAAAATTAAAGAAGAAACTAAGAATGATTCTAAACTATACACCTAAGCAGATAACAAGCTGTCAATCCCTATGCAAATAAAATGTGTTTCAAGCTATTTCACACTAAACATGTTCAGCTAACTTTAACTAAGTATTTTCAGAAAATATAGAATGCTCTTAACCTGTGCATCCGAAGTTTAGTCCGTTGATGTCGATACTAGTTGATGAACTAGCATTTGATCTATATCAATCAAGAACCTGAAACCTTCTTTAATCCAAATCATTCACCTGCATACACGACATAAGAAGAAAACTCGAACTTTTGAACAGCAAGGCTGCACAATGACTTGTACACCAATTGAGTAAAAAAAAATACTTTGGCAGCTAACTTTTATTCGAAAATCATCACTAACTACTACTTCTCAAATCCAATTACGAAGCTATACTAGAATCGTCACTGACCAATCTATGAGCTTACCAAACTCATAATTGAACGAGACAATCTATGAAGTTATACTATCAAGCTTACCAAAATATACTGAATGAACTAACAATAGTAACAAGAACTTTTAATCACTTCTAATTTTTATGCTAACAGAAAGTCGATATAACATCAGATTTTAAACTTCTTTTTCAGAAACTTGAAATCAAATCATCAAGACAAAATAAAAAATAAAGCAATTAAGAAAAGTTAAGTTTTTATCAAAAATCAAATAAACATTTATTAAACGTAATCCATACATCATATTAAGCATACATTAAGCACAATCCAAACACCATATCCAAACAGCATCATTAAAACAGAACGAGTAACAAACATTTCTAGATCGAATCAGAAATAAGAATCTTATATTTTTTTTACTCAAGTTATCAATGAGATAACTTGGATCCCAAATTCATCTTACGTCAGACTTATTAAGCTATTAAGGAGCTTATAAGACAACGTTAGGTTATAATAAGAAAACTCAGTAGAATAAGAACATTGATGTAAAATAATTCGAGAACAATAAGAAGTTAACACAGGATTTATGCGGAAATAAAATCAACTTTATTAATCAAACTGAGAATCATTACAAAACATTACAATATTTTAAAAAGAAAAACTTCTAGAACTAATTTGACATTATAACACTAGCTAAAGAAAGGGATACCATTTTTGATTTTTTGAGAGGGGTTTTTATAGGCTAGGTGAGGTGAGGGGTGTAGGTTGTTGGTGATGATTGAATCGAATCTTGACCCTTAGATCAGTATCTCCATCTTCTCTCTCATCTTTGCTTTGATCCTACGGTTGTAATTGGCTTTCCATCACACAGATCGCCAAGGTGGACGATTTGTGTTTCTTTTTAGCTGATGTGGCAGGTTTTCCTCCAATAGGAGGCCTTGATGACGAATTGGGGTGCCATGCTGGAGCTTGGTACTAGCATCTTTCTCCCCTGTAAATTAGGGTTCTTGAAACTGCTTTCCCCCTTTTCCTCATTTGTGAACCAGATACACTACCCTTCCCTTTATCTCTCGTCTGTTTCATTTCTTTATTTCTTTTCTTGTGTTTGACCGAAAAGATTGACCAAGGAGGGTTATAAGCTTATTTTCCTTCGTCTCATATTCAATACATGGGCTTGGGTCCATTATTAGTAATACTAGCAACGTAACTTTGTTTCATTTGGGCTTGGACCCAACTTAACATTACTCCCATCCGTTTATTAGTAATGGTTTGGGCCTATTGGGCTTTTAGGCCCAAAAATCATAAGTGGGACCCACTTGGCCTAAAATCTTCCATAATTATTAAATCCACTAAAACCGAGCTCATTTTTGGCTTCCTCGATCTTTTTCTTCAAACTCGTGTCGTTTTTGCCGGTTTTTGTGATCTTGGTACCTACACACACGAAACAACAAAACAACATATATACAAGGTATTTTCATAATATTTTTGCATTTTTTAGTTGTTTTAAGATACAAATGATATGAGTAATTACACTCATATCACTCCCGAAGATCAAGCTTTTATACAAAAGCAACAAGAAGAATATCAAGCCTATACCACCCAAAGACGCCTATCAATCCAATCTACAAGCTCAATTCCACCACCCGAAACCGAACCAACAAAAAAAAGCCGAAAGAAAAACCCCGCAAAAAAAATCAAAAGAACCCGTTCCGAATGAAGGTCTTGGTCGGTGGGCCAAGGACGAAGAAGCCGTGCTTGCCGAGTGTTTCATCGCGACATCCGAAGATCCGAAAGTTGGGCGTCGCCAAAAAAGAGACACTCTTTGGATTCGGATTACCCGGGTGTTTAACGAAAGAAATCATCAAGAACATACCAAAGACATGCTTACGGGTAAGTGGAATCCGATGCATCATAATATTATGAATTGGCACGCCATCTACAAGAAATGTCATCGGAACGAAAAAAGTGGCGAAAGCGAGGTCGATGGATTGAACGGGCTCAGGGCATTTACGCGGACGAGAATAGAAATGCCACGTTTAATCACGAAAAGGCATGGAATGTTTTGAGGAAGTCCCCGAAATGGGACGCACCCGAGGTTGTCCCGGTTGATTTGATTGATAACGATGAAGGCGGTTCGTTTCTGATGCCGATGAACACGGACGAGCTTTTCCAACGCGATCAACGACCTCGCCCCGCCGGTAAAGAACGGCCCGAGAAAAAAAGCCGTTCTGAAACATCGGCGAGTACCGGAGGAAGTAACTCGTCTCGATTTGAAGACGCGGTTACCTAAGACCTTCGTCTCCGTCGTGAAGCCGCGCAAAAAGCGTATGCGTCATCGCAACGCCAAGACGACACGATTGCCGAAATGGAGGAGTTGAAATTTCTCAACTATGACACCTCCAACATGGATCCCGAAACGGTCGCGTTTATAAAATTTAAAAAAGAAGAAAACAAGGCTCGTCTAGGCGCAAAAATACCGAATACCAATCAATACCGTGACGTTCAAGATTCCGAAGACTCTTCCAACTAGTAGTTTTTTCGTAATTTTTTTCGTAATTTTCTCGTATTTTTTTCGTTTTTTTATTCGAAGTTGTATTTTTTTATTTTTTTAGGATTGTAATATTTATTTTTATTTATGAAATGAATTAATTTAATTTGAAAATGTGAGAAATAAAAAAAAAGTGTGACCCACAAAAGAGAGTCACTTGTAGTGATGACTCCCCTGATTTTTTCGTGTGAGTGAGTGAGTGAGTTTCGCTGACGTGGCATCCCAAAAAGGAGTCACTTGGAGTGATGATTCCTTGTGCTCTTAATATCATGGTTTATTTTTTAATAAAAAAAGTACACTGACAAGTTAATCATTTGAGGGTTGATCGTCGTCAGTTTATCACTAAAAAATAATTTTTAGTGGGACACTTGTCGCATTTTGTATGTTGATGACCAAATATGTCTTTTTTTCACTTTGACTTACATTCGACTATAAATTGCTCAACTTGACCAAATCCGTCTTTTTCCCATAAGAATATCCCATATATGTATTGTGTAAAACGATGTTGTTACTAATCATTTATAAAAGTGTTTGTATAAAAAAAACATCTAAAAGTGTTGCATTTCACAAATGTTGCATAATTAGTTGTAATGTTGAGAAAGTGTCACACTTTAATCTAAAAAGTGTTGTGGTTGTTGTATTTCAATTTAGAAAAGTGTTACACTTAAGTAAAATAATTGTTGCATTTTAGTGTAAAAAGTGTTGTACTTTAAGTATATAAAGTGTTGCATTTTAGTTTACTGAGTGTTGCAATTCAAAGTAAAAGTTTTACAATTGAGTGTAAAAAGTGTTGCACTTTAAGTATCAAAATATGGTAAACAGATTTAAAATCTATGTAAACCCTTAAATTAGCATAAACTTATTTAACCAATTATAATCATTCATTTTTTTAAAAAATCCACTTCCCACCAATTTTTAAAAAATTAAATATCTCACAAACGGTAAATCGTCAAACGAAAAAAATAAACCATTGCAACGAGAATTAAATCATCTTTATATCGAGTGGCACATGTATATACCTTCAACAAACTTTTTTTTTCGACTTTTTTTTCTTAAGTCACGTATGAGAGAATCATATATAATTCGTCACGAATCATATATGATTTCCAGAAAATCATATATGATTCGTGATATGAATCATATATGATTTTCTGAAAATCATATATGTTTCGTGACGAATCATATATGATTCTCTTAGATGTGACTTAAGAAAAAAAGTCGAAAAAAAGTTCGTCGAAAGTATATACATGTGCCCCTCGATAAATAGATGATTTAATTCTCGTCGCTATGATATGTTTTGTTTTACGTAATGATGAACGGTTTGTGAGATATTTAATTTTTAAAAAATGAGTTTTTTGTTACATGATAAAAATGTGTGGTTGTGATTGGTTGATTGAGTATATGCTAAACTAAAAGTTTATGTTGAACTTTTTCCTTAACATTGGCAACACATTTAAAAAGTGTTGCACATTCTAATTAAAAGTGTCACTTATACCTACGGCGACGTTGCATAACGTAGCACTTGATAAAGTGTCACATTATGCATAATGCAACATTTTAAAGACATAATACAACACTTTACGAGTGTTACTTTAACTCCATTTTGTTAATTTCTTTTTATAGTATTCACATCTTAACGCGTTTAGTTACTTTATATTTTCTATTGGTTCAATATATAAATTTCTTAAAGATATTGTTAAAAGATTTAGGAGCCGTTTGGTTTGAGGGAATCGGTATGGTAGAATGAGTTTCACAATGATTTCACACGTTTGGTGTGGATAAATCGTTTTGAGGATACCCAATAGTAAGAACTTTCTCATACCATATAGAATAGGTTGGTTTGACAAATCCATTCCTCATTACCTCAGTAGTGGCCCACTCCCCTGTCATAACTGTCTGCTTCTTCCATAATTAAAACAAAATCCATCACTATCTTTAATGACAATACCATAGAAAAAGTATCTTCTTCTTTTTTAAAGTTCGATGGTAATCATCTTCCTAGTTTGCCACGGACCTGCTTCCATCTCGGCTCAAAACTGTTTCTTCTTTCTATTACAACAATAATGAATCTAGGAATGATGATGAAAAAGCCCATGAAGTGAGGGCTTTATTGGATATAGTACTGAATTTCTGGCTTTTTATTTCTTTGTATCCATGAAAAACCATGTATATACAACAGACCTGTTGCAAAAAAAAACCATGAAACATGGTCTTGTTATTAGGACAAATGTTTGTGAGGGCAATATAGATTATTTTCTTTTGTAGTGAAAGAACAAAACAAAAAATCTTTATTTTATTTATTTTTAACCAAAATATTGAAACCCCAACTTCTAAAACCAAACAACGATTTTTGATATATCATATCTTGACATATTTCATTCCATTTCTAAGCTCTTACCCATAGTGATTCCAATTAGAAAATCAAACGGCTCCTTATAATATTTATAAAACTAATAGGAAAAGGCATTGTAGTTTAAAAAACACTTTTACCTTTAATGGTTGGAGAAAAACATTGGCATCTTTGCATTTCTTCACATCCATCTATATTTTTTTATTCTTATTTTTTCACCTAAAACTTTTGTAATGATAACATGATAAAAGTAAATATTAAACTAAACATGTAAAACTAACAAACTAATAACTATGGAAAAAAATCTTCAAACGTGCAAAACAAATAGAAAACATCTAACACGAGACCAGCAATAATTTGTGGCTCTAACACACTTCATCAACATATTTGCTTCGTCACAGCCTAAAAAATATGAACGATAAACATGATCTGAAATATAAAACATCTGACAACATATATATATCATATATAACTATATAAGAACGTATTGTATAGATTAAGATTTCAATGATTGAGACCTATGTAGATCACGGAAAGAAAATAGAAAAAATAACAGCAATATACACACACCGCTTATAATATACAAAAAACACTTACATCACATACCTTGGAGAAAGGGGTAAAAGATATGAAAGTGTTCTGGTAGCTTTCAGTTTGAGGAGAGAGAATGAAGATGGATATTGTGAGTGTGAGTAAAATGGTTTTGTAAATGACTGAGATATAATACTTGTGGTGATACAATGTTTCGAAAAACATCTCTGTTTCAGCAACCCATCAAATTTTGTTGTAAAGTAATGCACATGATAGATAATGAAATAAAAAGCTGATTATAGGTATGTATATATATTATATAAGGCCTCAAGGCCCGCTCTATGGGCGGTTGTTTCACAGAATATTACATGAGAAATTATAAAAATGTAAGACATATGAATAATAATTGTGAAGAAATAAAATATAATAATAATAAATGACAAAGAATTAATACTAAAAAGTGCAAATTAAAGTAATCTTGAGAAATAAGAATGAATGCATAAGTTTTTTAGACAAATGTATAAAGTAATAAATAACAAATCATAATCTGTGAAGTACTTCTCAGAAGACAACAATTGTTGTAAATATGTAGTAGTTACTTTCTTTGTCACAACACAACACCTTCAGTCTGTTTTTAGTCTTTACTCTTGAAACCGCCACGTATAGTTGTCCATGAGAGAAAACTGGATGTTCCAAGTAAAGTCCAACCTTAAATAGAATATGACCTTGACTTTTGTTTATTATCATTGCAAAACAAACAATTTAACACCCCCAAATTTACACGCAGCGGAATACATCTTTGGGTGCTAAACAATGATACAAAAACACATAAATTATAAAGAACGACTCGAAAAGAGAAGTTTTAGATTTATCGTTCCTAAAACATTTGTCAGAGTAGCGTAGTCCCAAGTAATCGTTACCAAAATATAAGTTAAAACAACATATTGGTTTGTTTTAAAAATAGAACGATAAACAAATCAAAGAGTTTGAACAACAAAAGCAGTGCACAACTTCATTCCCCGTGACCTCCAAGCTTCCACTTATTGATTACCTGAAATACATGTGAGTAAAACAATCAGCAAAAATGCCGAGTGAATCTATAGGTTTATGAAATCAATTTGAACACAAGCAAAGATTATAAGTTTGTGGCATGCTTATAAGCATCAAATAATAATTTGCATCAACAATGATAATTGTATATAGCATAAATGGCAATAATCTCATAGAACCGAGCCCTTAGACACTCCCATATCAGTCTAATAAGACGAGAGATTTATTAATTGTCGGTTACCTCCAGATTATTGGTACATTGCCGTATACCTGACTTCTCAATACAATATGCTCAAACAGTGTGGAGGTCGGGCCTAAGCTTCTATGACAAGTCCACAAAAACTGAACCGGGGCGGCTTCCCCCATAGATCTATTAATTGTACTAGCGGTTAACCCATCATAGATTAATTAACGGTCCATAATTGAGGTTTTAACAAAGGCAATCACTTAATGCAATTTAAAGGCAACCACGGGTCCATTCATAGAGGGACAAAGCATACCATAAAAATCTTGTGTTCTAAGTTTATAAAACATGTATTCCCCTCGCGGGTTTAAAATCATTTAATAACTAGTATAAAGCGAGGCTATAGACTCACCTTAAATGCAGACATCAGCAGAATATAAGTATCACACCACACAGCATCACATAATATATACGGCTTGATTCCAATAGTCGTAATACACCATAATAAATAATCATGTAGCGTCAACAAATATCTTTCCGCGGTTGTAAATAATTCCACAGCTATGCTCCAATCGTTTGGTGAGGTTTATGTTTTGGTGTTTTCCCAATGGATGGTTACATCAACTCGACACAAAATAATTAATAAAATTTAACTCGTAAAACTTTGGTGGTTGGCCAAATAAAATAAAATGATAAAATAAATCATATAATATATTCAATATATAATTTATATGTGAACATGACGCTCATAATTCATGTCGTAAGTTATTATTTAGAACAAACATTTAAAAATGTATTTCTTAAGTTATATACTATATCCTTTGGTTATAATAGTGTATACGAAGTTATTTTTATATAATTCGACACTCGTTGGAAAATCGTTATATAACTCATTAAAATTTATTTATCATATATAACGTTAAATTTCATATTAACTAAAATAATACTTTTCGAAAGTTATTATATAACGTAGTTATTCGTTATCAATTTCTTTTATAAATGTATACATTTTTAGAAAATTCTGACATGACCTTGCCGTTTTTATAACATTTTCCATGTATATAAAATATATAATTTTTCCTACTTTGTCTCAATCAATACCCAATTAATATTTTTCTCAATCAATATTCTAATTAAGGTATTTTTAATAATATAATTATTATATTAATTATATATTCCCACCATTAATATTTTAATTACTTTCTATTTCTTCTTAATTAATTACTTTCCATTTCTAATCAATACCTTATTTAATATATTAATTATCCCCATCAATATTTTAACTACTTTCCATATATCATTAAATAATTTTATATTTTAATATACCATTTATTAATAATAATATTAATAACAATATCCTTAAAACATTTATTTATTTATGTATTTCTCTCTTTTTTTCTTAAATAAATATATACCCCACTATATCAAATTATTATTATTATTATTATTATAATATTTTCAGAATCTTCCACTTTACATTTTATTATACCATTTATTATTTATTTATACTTATTAATAATAATTAGAATTAATTATACAGATTATAATTATGTAAAACAAATATTAACAATAATTAATAATAATTATACATCACCACCACAACCCAACACCACCATCATGGTGGCTGTGATGAAGTCCGGCCGTCCGGCCGCCACCACAGCGGTGGTCCGGCGGCGGCAGCCCCTTGTTCTTATCAAATCATAGCCAAAAACCACCATAGTGAAAATAAAAGTAAACTAAATAAATTATTTTGTCTAATATTGATTGTAACCATCTTGCATGTATAGATCCGAAATAGATATGGGGTTTTTGGGGGTTTTCAAGGTTAATCTATGTGTTATTATCATAGATCCATCACCCACACACCACCAAAAGGCAGTGGCGACGGAAATAGCACCACCACAGTGGCGGTTTGAGGTTTGGGAGAGAGTGGTTATGGGGATCGGGTGAATTAGCGGATTTGGAGCATTTTTCGTCTCACCGGAAAATATGGAGGTCGCCGGAAAACTTCGCCGGAAAAGATTTCCGGCGGCTTGGTGGTGGCCGGATTTTTGGAGAAGAGAGAGTTGAGAGAGAGAGAGAGTATATTATGTGTGTGTTTTTGTTTTAAGAGAAATGAATAGAATGAGGGTAGAAAAATATATTTATACCTAATTATTTAAAACAAAGTGTCAAGCAGATGAAACTTTAGGGTAAATTTAGTAATTACTTTATTTACTTTTGTAAAATAAACATTCGAGGCTCGTTTGAACGGCTTAACGGACGATTCAAAACACGAGACTTGCGCCATCGTTTTTAAAATCATTTTTCCAATAAATATGAGTCCTTACTTTGTCGAGTTTCGAAAACATTTGCTATTATTTATTTAATTGCTCGTTTAATCATTTATAGATATTTCGGTTAGATTTCACCGTAAAAATAAAACGTAAATTTTATTACTCACGTTATTAGCAACGTTTTAGGATATAATAAAAAACTATTCCTTCATATTTTCAAGGTTTTCGTTTTGAATCGTTTCAACTATTATCTTTTTATCAGTTTTGCTCAGTCTGTCGTTTAAAACGTCGATAAATATTACAAGTAATTAAATAATAAATATTTAATTTTACGGAACGTAAACGTAAAAATATTAAATTTCTCAGTTCATAACCTAAAAGAAAATATTCAAAATAAATTTGAATTTTAGTTAACACGATCTTCGTTTAATTATCGAAAATAAATAACAAGTTTCGTAAATGTTCGAAAAATCTTAATTTAAACTTTGGTCAAAATTTTCGGGTTGTTATATCATCCACCCCTTTAGGAAGCGACGTCCCGGCGCTTAATTCGCATACGATAGTCTTCAGTCTAACGGTGAAGAGTGAAAAACAGGCAAGTCATCATCTAAGTTCCAAAGGAAGTCAGAAGATATTATATGGTACACGTTCTCCATGACCGGACGTCATTGGACAATGCCGTCTGAAGTTCTCACAACTTACGATCATTCGACTAGATCACATGCCACATAAGTATCTAAAAGCAAAAGTCGAACATAAATATCAAATACAGATTTCCGCCGTTTGTCATCGAGTAGGAAAATGAGAGCGAAGAATAAATTATACATTATTATTAAAATAACGTTTGTCACGATTATCCGTCCCGGATTTGGTATTACCTTAAAACTCAATTGAGGTACTTTCTTGATAAGGATGATATATCAAAATAGGAGTTAAATAGCTTCATAATTTATTTTGGTTATCTTAAGAGACTTTGAAAGAAAGATATGAATTTAATAATTAAACTCATATTGATGGTTACAATTAGAAAATATAATTTCCAAATTAAATCATTATCAGGAATATAAATTAAACCGATAATTTCATTACATTCAAAGTAAAGTATGATAAGTCAATTGCTTCAAAAGATAAAAACATAATTTCAATTTAAACATTAGTTTTAGTTATACAAAATATGATGTATAAATTTGACCTTTTACTTATGATGGTTATTTCGATAATTGAAAATCATTGGAAAAAATGTATAAACATAAAAATTGTTGTAGAAATACTTAAAGGTGTTTATTATTTCAAAATAAACATGGGATGTATTCGGGTTTCGAAATGTGACAAGATAACAAACGAATACGAATGAAAATAATAGTCAACAATTAATACGAAATCAATGGTACAAAAGAGAACGAAGCAAATGTCGTATGAATTCTTAAAGAGAATAATAAAATAAAGGCGTTGATGGTAAGCCAATAAGAAACAATATATTAAATAAGTTGTCAATTTTGTTAGTGCGGTCGGTGGTTTACCAATATCAGTTCGTTAACTTAGCGGTGGTCGATACATGATCGGAAATAAGATCCATACAAAAATTTTAATCAAAGAAAATTCCTAATAATCACTTGTAATTAAAACAAATCAAATGAACGATGTTAGTGTTTAAAGAGATAAGTCAAAGCACGGTTCACAAGAGTGGATTTCGAGACAAACGAGAGTGACGGACGTCATCCCGGATATACGGAAATCACTCTAGTGATAATTCATTATTCACGTGCGGAGACATTCCAAAGATCTTTAAAATCGCATAAAGAACATTGGACGAGAAGGAAGGATAAAATATCGAGACTTTCAAGTCATTTATCAACAGTCAGTAATTAGACGAACGGTCAAAAGAAATCAGTTATAAGATAAAATGAAGTAACAAGTGGAAAAACAATCATCGAGTAAAAACGTACCCGTAAGCGCGTAATTCGTTCAAGAAAAGGTAAGAAAACGTATGCGGATGCATAGAAGTTGTGCTACTTGCATAAAATATAAAGGTTTTCAAAACTTCTTTTCAATTTATTTCATTTTATTTATCTTTATCATAATTACAGGTAAAAAGTTGATTATCATCAAGATTTTTAAGGTGACTACTATTCAGCCTAGCATGGCTCCTTCTAAATTAGACATAGGTGATCAGGCCATGTATAATCTAGGAATAGCAATGCAGTGCTCAGTTTCGTCGAAAAGTATTACGTTTCTTATGTTTATATATAAACCATGCCATTTGAAAAATGGAATTTGAAAAAAAATATTTTATAAATTTATAGGAAACAGGTAATTTGTGAAATACTCAATAAGCAACTTTTAATGCTATGAAAAGTATTTTATAAGACCAAAGTAAAAATAATTGGTGAAAATAATCGTAAAACAATATCAGATTTATTAATAAGGTGACAGTATGACAACGTATAAAGTAGCCAAAGGTTTGCAAAAATTGGCAAATAATAGCTCATAAAACAACCAATGAAATGGTTACAAATTGTTAAGTTTTCAAAAGGGTTATAAGGTTTAGACGAAAACGTCATGAGATACGCGATAAGAATGTCAACGAAGAATGTGAAGGCAAAACTTCAAAACTCAACTCAAATCAGTGGAAGGTTAGAAAAAAATAAAATAAAATAACATCGAATGACAAATGAGTCATATATACAAAAAGAGTAAATCAATCCATATGTGTATTCTATGTAAGATACTCGTCACAACATGCTTTTAAGAAAATATATTATTCATTTTCAAATTACACCATTAATCCGGTAAATGCTAATCCTGTAATGTTTCTATTTTTAAACATTTTCACATGCAACTAGTATTAGTTAGTTGTAAAATAATATTTGTCAAATTTTACGATCTCAAATGAACTCAAAACTTCTTAGAAACGTTTAAAACCCATGTTCTGAATTTTTCTATCATATTTAACTTTTAATATGAGCCGATTAATTGACCCGATAAACGACATCTCCAAGACTCGGAGTCTAAAGCATTTTGATACAAAACGACGTTTCAGACAACTTTCTAATTTTGCCCGAGACGTGAAACCCAATGTAAAATGACTAAAATACCCCTGCAAGTTCTGTGCCGGTTTGACTATTTTATTTTAAAAACACAGGTTTTACTTTTAAGTTTTGACCTGTTTATACTGTCCCTACAATTTCTCCATTAAATATATTTTTCGACACTTTCTAACGGCTCAAAATATATATATACACACATGTCTTGTGGATTTTACAATAATGAAAACTAAATCTCATAATGAGCATCAAATAAAATATAGCATAATTAATGACACAATATGCTTCAAGGTATTCAACACGAAATTTAGGAAGCAAAACGGTGAAAGACGTTCGTAATTTAGATTTCAAAGTGCAAAGTAGGCAAATCTCCTTGGTGCCACGATTGTCCAAAAACACAAAACATAACAAGAAAAGAATGGAACATTCATAGGTTGCGTTCCGGGAGCAAGAAGGTTAATGAAAAACAAATGATACAATTTTATATAAGTAAAATCGTATTCCAATTCTAGTGCCATAATCTAGACGATGATTTATAAAATAACGATGACGTTAGCGAGATATAAGTGAACAATACACTTCGGAGTCGATACATATAAATGTCAATAAATAGCGGTTAGTCTATTCCAAGGACACATTGAGCTACACAATGGTCTAGAAATTACGTTTCAAGACGTCTAAACACAAACAGTCGGAAGACGATTTGGATATCTATATAGATATCTCAAAGGGTTAAGCAATAAAAGTAACGCGCGCAGATGGAGGTATGTAAGGTCATAATAAAATAAAATAGGATAATTTCCAATAATTAAAATAAATGTAGAGAATCCTTCAAAATAATTGCAGGAAAAATTCCAAAAATTTATTTAAGTAAATCATTAATAAATGATAACTCTTATCGAAAAGTTTAACGATATCAATATATATATCGATAAAGGATTATAGTATTTATTTAGAAATACTTAGCAATAAGGCATACATAATAATGTATACTAAAGTTGTAATCCCAGAAGTAGCTTGAACCTGAAGTCACGCGAAATCATGTGCACCGACTCTTTGAAAAAAATTAAACCGACAGTTATAGTTTAGGTTTTTAGAAAAAGACCTAGTTCTCTATAACTCATGGCTCTGATACCAATTTTTAACACCCCCAAATTTACACGCAGCGGAATACATCTTTGTGTGCTAAACAATGAAATAACAACACATAATTTATAAAGAACGACTCGAAAAGAGACGTTTTAGATTTATCGTTCCTAAAACATTTGTCAGAGTAGCGTAGTCCCAAGTAATCGTTACCAAAAGATAAGTTAAAACAACATATTGGTTTGTTTTAAAAATGGAACGATAAACAAATCAAAGAGTTTGAACAACAAAAGCAGTGCACAACTTCATTCCACGTGACCTCCAAGCTTCCACTTCTTGATTACCTGAAATACATGTGAGTAAAACAATCAGCAAAAATGCCGAGTGAATCTATAGGTTTATGAAATCAATTTCAACACAAGCAAAGATTATAAGTTTGTGGCATGCTTATAAGCATCAAATAATAATTTGCATCAACAATGATAATTGTATATAGCATAAATTGCAATAAGCTCATGGAACCGAGCCCTTAGACACTCCCATATCAGTCTAATAAGACGAGAGATTTATTAATTGTCGGTTACCTCCAGATTATTGGTACATTGCCGTATACCTGACTTCTCAATACAATATGCTCAAACAGTGTGGAGGTCGGGCCTAAGCTTCTATGACAAGTCCACAAAAACTGAACCGGGGCGACTTCCCCCATAGATCTATTAATTGTACTAGCGGTTAACCCATCATAGGTTAATTAACGGTCCATAATTGAGGTTTTAACAAAGGCAATCACTTAATGCAATTTAAAGGCAACCACGGGTCCATTCATAGAGGGACAAAGCATACCATAAAAATCTTGTGTTCTAAGTTTATAAAACATGTATTCCCCTCGCGGGTTTAAAATCATTTAATAACTAGTATAAAGCGAGGCTATAGACTCACCTTAAATGCAGACATCAGCAGAATATAAGTATCACACCACACAGCATCACATAATATATACGGCTTGATTCCAATAGTCGTAATACACCATAATAAATAATCATGTAGCGTCAACAAATATCTTTCCGCGGTTGTAAATAATTCCACAGCTATGCTCCAATCTTTTGGTGAGGTTTATGTTTTGGTGTTTTCCCAATGGATGGTTACATCAACTCGACACAAAATAATTAATAAAATTTAACTCGTAAAACTTTGGTGGTTGGCCAAATAAAATAAAATGATAAAATAAATCATATAATATATTCGGTATATAATTTATATCTGAACATGACGCTCATAATTCATGTCGTAAGTTATTATTTAGAACAAACATTTAAAAATGTATTTCTTAAGTTATATACTATATCCTTTGGTTATAATAGTGTATACGAAGTTATTTTTATATAATTCGACACTCGTTGGAAAATCGTTATATAACTCGTTAAAATTTATTTATCATATATAACGTTAAATGCCATATTAACTAAAATAATACTTTTCGAAAGTTATTATATAATGTAGTTATTCGTTATCAATTTCTTTTATAATTGTATACATTTTTAGAAAATTCCGACATGACCTTGCCGTTTTTATAACATTTTCCATGTATATAAAATACATAATTTTTCCTACTTTGTCTCAATCAATACCCAATTAATATTTTTCTCAATCAATATTCTAATTAAGGTATTTTTAATAAAATAATTATTATATTAATTATATATTCCCACCATTAATATTTTAATTACTTTCTATTTCTTCTTAATTAATTACTTTCCATTTTTAATCAATACCTTATTTAATATGATAATTATCCCCATCAATATTTTAACTACTTTCCATATATCATTAAATAATTTTATATTTTAATATACCATTTATTAATAATAATATTAATAACAATATCCTTAAAACATTTATTTATTTATGTATTTCTCTTTTTTTTTCTTAAATAAATATATACCCCACTATGTCAAATAATTATTATTATTATTATTATAATATTTTCAGAATCTTCCACTTTACATTTTATTATACCATTTAATATTTATTTATACTTATTAATAATAATTAGAATTAATTATACAGATTATAATTATATAAAACAAATATTAGCAATAATTAATAATAATTATACATCACCACCACAACCCAACACCACCATCATGGTGGCTGTGATGAAGTCCGGCCGTCCGGCCGCCACCACAGCGGTGGTCCGGCGGCGGCAGCCCCTTGTTCTTATCAAATCATAGCCAAAAACCACCATAGTGAAAATAAAAGTAAACTAAATAAATTATTTTGTCTAATATTTATTGTAACCATCTTGCATGTATAGATCCGAAATAGATATGGGGTTTTGAGGGGTTTTCAAGGTTAATCTATTTGTTATTATCATAGATCCATCACCCACACACCACCAAAAGGCAGTGGCGACGGAAATAGCACCTCCACAGTGGCGGTTTGAGGTTTGGGAGAGAGTGGTTATGGGGATCGGGTGAATTAGCGGATTTGGAGCATTTTTCGTCTCACCGGAAAATATGGAGGTCGCCAGAAAACTTCGCCGGAAAAGTTTTCCGGCGGCTTGGTGGTGGCCGGATTTTTGGAGAAGAGAGAGTTGAGAGAGAGAGAGAGTATATTATGTGTGTGTTTTTGTTTTAAGAGAAATGAATAGAATGAGGGTAGAAAAATATATTTATACCTAATTATTTAAAACAAAGTGTCAAGTAGATGAAACTTTAGGGTAAATTTAATAATTACTTTATTTACTTTTGTAAAATAAACATTCGAGGCTCGTTTGAACGACTTAACGGACGATTCAAGACACGAGACTTGCGCCATCGTTTTTAAAATCATTTTTCCAATAAATATAAGTCCTTACTTTGTCGAGTTTCGAAAACATTTGCTATTATTTATTTAATTGCTCGTTTAATCATTTATAGATATTTCGGTTAGATTTCACCGTAAAAATAAAACGTAAATTTTATTACTCACGTTATTAGCAACGTTTTAGGATATAATAAAAATACTATTCCTTCATATTTTCAAGGTTTTCGTTTTGAATCATTTCAACTATTATCTTTTTATCAGTTTTGCTCAGTCTGTCGTTTAAAACGTCGATAAATATTACAAGTAATTAAATAATAAATATTTAATTTTACGAAACGTAAACGTAAAAATTTTAAATTTCTCAGTTCATAACCTAAAAGAAAATATTCAAATTAAATTTGAATTTTAGTTAACACGATCTTCGTTAAATTATCGAAAATAAATAACAAGTTTCGTAAATGTTCGAAAAATCTTAATTTAAACTTTGGTCAAAATTTTCGGGTTGTTATAAACAACAATCGCGAATTGTCTTCTATTAAACTGAAATGGCATCTTCTTGTCACTTGGGGAAATTTTCATCCTTGGAATAGAGCAAATATCTCCTAATTTACCCCCAAATATAATCTTAGCTTCAATGTAATTTGTAGAAAATCTTATGATTGGTAATCTGGTTCCATTACACAATTCGCCTCTCTGATCGATGTTTCGCAAACACATTATCCCCTAAATCTAGAATAGAACCAAATGGAAATTCTCCCCTTCTTCGTTCTGGTAACAAGGAGCCCCAATATTCAAAGGTAATCTATGATTTGGAACTCCCGACATCCTAATTGTGTTTAGAAACTCAGTTGTGTACAACGACTTGTTGTAGTTGAAATCGACATCTACATCTGTTACCGAGTCTGAACTGTAGTAAACCTTTTCTCTACCATCTAGTTTCGACATCATTAAAGAATTTATCTTGTCTACATGTTCGTGAGTTGGTGCAAGTATAGCTCTATCTTGGAAGAAGGTAGGATCCCACAATTTCTCTTGCCAATTCTCATATGTTTCCTCTATGATAGACTCAACATGATTATCCAAATCAGTTATGAGCATTTCTTCAGGGAGTTCAGCCTTAGCGTGACAATCGTTATTCCCACTAAATTTTCCATCCCCAATCCTCAAAATCCATTCTGCAAATTCCATTATTGAATCCGTATCTCCAGGATTGCCACCAATGGGAAGACTATGTTTTCCGTAAGTTTAAATACATTTCAATGCTCCCATAAATTAGATTTGTTTAATGATGCGTGTACAACATCTTTCCTTGTGCCATTCGAAATAATGGGTAAAATTTGGCGAAACTCACCACCAAAAACAACAACTTTATCAGTTACTATATCGCGTAAAGTTCTTTCAAACGCTTCAAAAAATGTTTATGGACCATTGGTGCTTCGTCCCATATGATTAACTTGGTCTGACATATCAATTCTGCAAGATCAATATTTGTAGGAATGCTACACATTGAATCCTCTACAATTTTTATAGGAATTGCGAAGCGAGAATGAGCTGTTCTTCCACCATCTAGAAACAGTGCAGCAATACCACTCGATGCCACATTTAAAACAATCTCACCTTGTGACCTTAGAGCAGCTGTGTAAAACCCGCATGCTTTTACCATGAATAGTACCCTTAAGATCGTACGTACTAGATTAAAACTTTCCTAATATAGCATGATTACGATTACGTGTTAGGATTTTACGTATTACGTACGTGTTAGAACACGATAAGTATTTACTACGCACGAGCACGTAATAGTTATTTGACAATAATTAATCACGAACATGCGATCATGAAATCATGAACGTAATTAAAACACGAACTATTATTAATTACGTATATATATTTATTACGAGCGTAAATAAATATATTAGATCACGATAATTACGTAACGAGAACACATAAAACGTGAACACAAATAATCATGGACAAATAACTAAACATCGAGAAACGGAAAAAGGTACGGGTACCCCGTGTGGGCCCCCTACCCGCGGCTACAAGGAGCAAATGGGCCAAGCCCATTTGTATTTTTACAAAAAGGAGGATTAGAAAATAAACACTACTCATAATTGTTTACAGAAGATTTTAACAGAAAACCTAAACCCTCCTCTCTTCTTCTTTTTTTGACCGCCACCCTCAAAACACCACAAGGGGGTGTTTGTTGATCTTGGATCTTGGAATTCTAGTTGGTGATCGTGTTTGTTCTTCGTCCTTTTGATCCACGTATTCGGTAAATCCTTTTAAACCTTTTTCTTTTGATTTGATCTTTTATTAATAAAGAACATGTTATGTTTTTATAAAAAACCTAATTAAAATCATGGATCTAACATGAATTGGGATTTAATAAAATCAAAAGTAATGTTTTAAGGGGTGTTTGTTTTGGCCGCAGCCTACACCGAACCCAAGGGGGGTTTCGGTTTGGCCATCCGACCACCACCGAGACCATATGGTCCCGGTTGGTTGGTGTGGGTCCCACGACAGCATCAAGACAAGGGGTACCCCGATTCGGTTCGGGGTACGGTGTCGATTTCATGTCCGGTTCATGGTTTTGAGTCTAGATCCGGTTCATGGTGTATGTTTAGTTTTATTTATTTTTTTATTTTTTTATGATCTTATGTTTAGAAATTTAAAATAATAAATGACATGATTAATTTAATAACATGACTTAGGTTATTTTAATTATTAATAATCATGAAATTAATTAACCTAAGTATTTTTATATTTTAGACTTATAATTAATTAATTATATAAAAACCATGGATATAATTAATTAATTAACATGACTTAGGTTATAATATTAATAAATAATAATACATGTATTAACCTAAGTATTTAACTTTATTTAATTAAAAACATGTTATACTTTAATTAAATATTTTAACCTATAGTTTAATTTAATTACATGAAATAATTATTAAACTATACATTATATCATATGACTTAGAAATAATCATGAAAACACTTAGGCTTATATACTTAGCTTATTTAACCAGCTTATTTCTAATTATGGAAACTTTCTATTTTTAGAAACTTAATTAAATAAGGCAGCTAATCTATTTATGGAAATCTTCTATTTTTAGAAACTTATTTATTTCAGGTAGTTAATCTATTTATGGAAAATTATTTAATTAAGGCAGCTGATCTATTTAAGGGAACTTTCTACTTTTAGAAACTTATCTATTTTAAGCAGTAATTCTATTTTTGGAAACTTTCTATTTTTGGAAACTTTCTATTTTTGGAAACTTTCTATTTTTGGAAACTTTCTATTTTTGGAAACTTTCTATTTTTGGAATCTTTCTATTTTTGGAAACTTGCTATTTTTGGAAAGTTACTTATTATTATACAGTAAGTATAATAACACATGAAATACCAGAAAATATTTAATCAGATTAAACAGAATATAAGATAAACACGGTTTAAGGCTTTAAAACAGTGAAACATGGTAAGAACACATAAAATAAGCTAAGACATGACATAAAACCAGCTACGTATTTAGTAAGCAGATACTTATTCATGTATGTATTTATGTAGCACTAGTGATACGGAAGTAGGATTCCTCTCAGCTCATCTTCTTCGTTCACTGGACATAAGGTACGGATTCCCGTCCTTTCAGTATGGACATTCTTTCCTTATTAGGATTCCCCGTATGCAGCTAAATGTTTTCCCGTAGTATAAGTTACGTGTTTGATTGCTTATGTTTAATTAACAATACCTATAGCCATATACATGCATGACCAGTTTCACCTAGTTATGGAGGTACCATAACCATAACATTAGAGGCACTGATGTTATGACTTCACCACGGCGGAGTGATTGCTCGTGGCGTCCCTTCAGCTTTTGGCCATTTATATTATATTTATCATGTGGGGCGTATGGGTGCATCCTAGTTACATGTTTTCAGTCAGGATTTCATGGTGAATGTGGTGTGTGCCTTGCATCCTTCACAAGGAGCTGATCCCTCCTACCCAAAACCAGTATATTAAATTAGAGGCAACCCCTCTAATTTGCATGATGAGGTCACCCCTCCAAGTATTCATGCACGGTGGATTTTCATGACCTATATTGGCTAATGGTAAAATAAGATAACAGTTTTTACAAGATAAACATAAGACTTTTCAAACTATAAAACCAGTTTTATCAAGACTTAACCAGGTTACTCGGGACTTAGTTTTCTTCCGCTGTTATATGTTATATGCTTATCCTATTCATGCTTTATTGTACATCTGTACACTGAGCGTATTTGCTCAGCCGTTTTCCTTTTCTATGTTCCCAAAACAGCAGGTACTCAGGGACGCTCGTAGACACTAAGAGTACGTGCATATGGACTGGAAGCTGTCTAGCCTTCTTTACTTTATGCATTTCCTTTCTTATGATACATTTGCTATGGACATTGTTTAGTCCTTTCCTTTATTATACTATGTTTGTGTGTGATGAGCTTTACTTTTGGACTACCGATGATTGATTCCGGTATTTTCCTTTTATGGTCAAGTAATGTTTAGACATTTTTCCTTGTATGCTTTGATGACACGCCATAATTGCCTGTGACATTTCCATTATCAAAATGGGGTGTTACAATTATGGTATCAGAGCCAAGGGACCTGTAGGCTCTCAAATATGACCTGTGATTAGTGGGTAGTCACTACGGTCTTCCTAGAAATGACAGTTGTTTTCATGCATTCATCATTTTTAAGCATACATATACATGTCATTGTCGCAGATTTTTGACTAAGTAATGGTTGGTACAGGACTGGCCCCATTTAGACGCATGTGTTTTATCAAAACTTTTAAATTTGGGACCGACCCATAGGCGTCCCCTCGCTAAGTCTTTTGTTTTGGGTGAACTGACCAGAGGCGTTCACTCTCGAGCATACAAAGGTTTTCATAAAACTGCATCATGCATTCATACATAAAATTTTCTTGCATAAAATTTTTCTCGTGAAATTTTAGTATAAATTTTTTTCATGTATATATATATATATATATATATATATATATATATATTAGGTTTTGATATGTTTAATCATATGTTTATGTTATACTGTCAGATGGTTCTCACACGCGAACAGGGGCAGCTCAATGCTGCAATTCAAGCTGCTATGCAAGCTTTGCTTCCTCAACTGAGGAATGACATCAGGGCTGAAGTTCAAGCTGCCAACAATCAACAGCATAATCAGGCACCTCCTCCTCCTCCTCTAGTGATATTAGCAGTATGGCTGGAGAGATTCAACAAGCTCCGCCCTCGAGCTTTTGAGAAGACAGATAGCCCCAGCGATGCTGAAAGCTGGTTGGCTCACATCGAGAAGATTTTTAATGCTATGGGCTGTGACCCCGCATACAAGGCGAGGCTGGCATGCTATCGGTTCGAAGGCGATGTGCTAAGCTGGTGGTTAACATTGATGCAGTCTGAAGGTGGTGACGAGTGGGTTGCTGGTTTGACTTGGGCTCAGTTCAAGGACAGGGTGATGGAGCAGTTCTTTCCCAAGGCTAAGCAGGACAAGCTCAAGAGAGAGTACCATGGGATCCGACAGAGAGCTGGGGAGAATAGAAACGAGTTTATGCAGCGCTTTCTTCGCTTAGCTGGTTTCCTTTGTGCGGCAGCAGGAACTCCTGAAGAGCAGGCACATCACTTTAGATGGGCTCTTCGCATATCGGTCGCAAACAATCTGGTGTGTGCTACGTTCAACACTGTAGCACAAGTGGCCGATGCAGCACGTAAGCTGGAGATGCTGCAGAAGAGAGATGAGTTCGGGGAAGCTAAAAGACCCGACAAGAGGTAAACATTCGTATTCAAGCGGTGATCAATCCGTATACTTTCCATACATGTCAATTATTCATCTCTTTACATGTATCTTCCAGACAGAAAACTGGGGACCGGTCTCAGCCGGCTACTCAGCAGCAGCCTCATCAGCCCAAGGGAAACGGTCAAACTAACGACCGTTCTGCTACGGATAGGGGTGGCGGTAATGATAATTACCGTAACAACACTGGACACTCCAACAGCAGCAGGTCCTAATACTTACGCATTTTCCTTATGATTTCATGTTATAACTCATATTCTGACACTTCAGCAAAACTTCTACCAGGAACCATGGAAACGGTAGGGATCAGAACCAGAGAGGTTCGCAGCCTAGCCGTCCAACTATCACTGGTATTCAATCTTACGATTATCCGCTTTGTCCTTTGTACCCAATTATCATGTCTTATGTAAAAAGTTTTATCAGGTTCCCAGCCAGCCAGAGCACCTGCTGGAGGATTCACTCATCTTCTTTGCTCTACTTGCCACCGTAGGCACCCAGGACCATGTCGCCGTAATATTGACGCGTGCTTCAAGTGTGGTCTTCCTGGCCACATTATGAAGGGTTGCCGTAAGGGCGAGATGGAGGGTACATCGGGACATGCTGATACCAAGCCGCCTCCTACTACCGGGCGTGTCTACACGACATCTCGAGACCAGGCCAACAAGTCTACAGGTACCATCACTGGAATCTTGTATATGTATGGTCAAGCGGCATGTGTTCTTTTCGATACGGGTGCTACTCACTCGGTTATTTCTATTGCTTATGCTAAGAACATTAGGATGCTCCCCATGCCACTAGAAAATAGGCTTACTATTTCCACGCCTTTGAGGGACTCTGTATTAATCACCCATGTATACAAGAGTCTTCCTCTAGAATTTGACGATAAGGTTCGACCTGTTGATGCACTTCCGCTGGACATGAATGTCTTCGACATGATTTTGGGCATGGATTGGCTATCCAAGCATCATGCCACCATAGACTGCCATTCATATCGAGTTATCTTCGGTGATGTTAATGCACCAGAGTACATTCATAATGGGTTCATACCCGGACGGTCTGTACAAATCATATCTACCCTTCAAGCGTGTGCACTACTGTCACATGGCTGCGAGGGTTATCTAGCTATGGTTCACGACATGGATGCTGAATCCCCATCAATTCAGGATCAACCTATAGTGTCGGAATTCCAAGATGTCTTTCCAGCAGAACTTCCGGGCATACCACCTGCACGAGAAGTGGAATTCAGTATCGAGCTTATTCCAGGAGCTGAACCAATCTCCAAGGCTTCTTATCGCATGGCTCCCATAGAGCTGAAGGAGCTGAAGGATCAACTGCAAGAACTTCTTGAACGAGGTTTCATTCGACCGAGCGCATCTCCATGGGGCGCATCGGTCTTGTTTGTTAAGAAGAAGGACGGCAGTATGCGTCTTTGCATAGACTATCGCGAGCTCAACAAGATTACCATTCGGAATAGATATCCACTGCCACGCATTGACGATCTGTTTGACCAACTCCAAGGGGCCAAACACTTCTCCAAGATCGATCTTAGGTCAGGCTATCATCATCTACGGGTCAAGGAGCAGGACATCACTAAGACTGCTTTTCGTACCAGCTACGGCCACTACGAGTTTGTAGTTATGCCATTTGGCCTGACAAATGCTCCAGCAGTGTTCATGGATTTGATGAACAGAATCTTCCATGAATTTTTAGACAAGTTCGTCATTGTCTTCATCGATGACATCCTGATTTTCTCAAGGTCCAATGAGGAACACGAAGACCATCTTCGTACAGTACTACAGATTCTTCGCCAGAAGCAGCTGCATGCTAAATTCTCCAAGTGTGAGTTCTGGTTAGACAAAGTGGCATTCTTAGGTCACATTGTATCAGCAGAAGGTATCACTATGGATCCAGCGAAGGTTGAGGCCATTACTAAGTGGCCAAGGCCGACATCAGCGACGGAAGTCCGCAGTTTCTTAGGCTTAGCTGGCTATTACCGTAGGTTCGTGGAAAACTTTTCCCGCCTAGCACTACCATTGACCAAACTGATGCGAAAAGGGGAGAAGTTCGTCTGGACGGAAGATCGAGAGAAGAGCTTTGAAGACCTGAAGCAGAAGCTAGCATCTGCACCTATTCTTACTCTACCATCTGGTACGGGTGGATTTCAAATCTACAGCGATGCATCGGGGAAGGGACTTGGCTGTGTTCTCATGCAACATGGGAAAGTGATCGCGTACGCTTCACGGCAGCTTAAGCCTTATGAAGAAAATTACCCCACGCATGACCTGGAACTTGCAGCTGTGGTGTTTGCATTGAAGATATGGAGGCACTACTTATATGGAGAATCATGTTACATTTTCACGGACCACAAGAGCTTGAAGTATATCTTCACTCAACGTGAATTGAAGATGAGGCAGAGGAGATGGTTAGAGCTGTTGAAGGATTATGACATTAATCTACAGTATCATCCCGGGAAGGCAAATATAGTAGCAGATGCTCTTAGCAGGAAGTCCGGAATGATCAACGGCATTAAAATCGAAGAGGAAATCATAAGAGACTTGGAGCGACTAGACATCGAGATCATGGTACGTGGACAACACGGTTACTGGGCTAATCTTAGAGTAGAACCCGAGTTACTCTCTAAGATCAAGGAAGCTCAGAAGGATGACGGAGAAATTTGGGCGATAGTACAAAATTTGGAAAAGCAGACGGAATTTAGAGTAGATGCAGATGGTATCGTATGGCAGGGCACGAGACTTTGTGTTCCTGATGACCAAGAACTCCGGGAAGCTTTGTTAGCTGAAGCTCATAGCTCCCCATTCTCTATACATCCTGGTTCGACTAAGATGTACCATGACATCAAGTAGTACTTTTGGTGGAGTGGTATGAAACAGGATGTGGCCACTTACGTCTCCAAATGTCTTACCTGCCAACAGGTTAAGATCGAGCATCAGCGTTCTGGCGGTCTCCTTCAACCGTTAGATATTCCAGAGTGGAAGTGGGACAAAATCACCATGGATTTTGTTACTGGTCTTCCGCCTACCAAGAGGAAGCACGATGCAATTTGGGTTATCTTAGATCGACTTACCAAATCAGCTCATTTCTTACCGATCCGCAAGGAAGATCCGGTAAGTAAACTCGCAGATACGTACAGAAGAGAGATCATGAGACTCCATGGTGCACCATCCAGCATCGTCTCAGACAGAGATCCTCGATTCACTTCGCGCTTTTGGAAGAGTCTACAGAAAGCTTGGGGTACACAACATAAGCTTAGCACGGCTTTTCATCCTCAAACGGACGGACAGTCGGAGCGAACCATTCAGACATTGGAAGATATGTTGAGGTCATGTGCGTTGGAATGGACGGGTGATTGGGACGATTACATATGTTTGGTGGAGTTTGCATACCACAACAGTTGGCACACAAGTATCAAGTGTGCTCCATTTGAGATGTTGTATGGCAGAAAGTGTCGCGCCCCAATCTGCTGGGATCAGGTTGGTGAGCGAACACTTGAAGGACCGGAAATCATAGAGATGACCAATGAGAAGATCGTAGTAGCTAAGCAGAAAATTCAGGAGGCACGGTCACGTCAGAAGAGTTACGCTGATAAGCATCGTAGGGACATACATTTTAACGTAGGAGATCACGTCTTCCTTAAGGTTTCGCCGGCACGTGGTGTTAGACGCTTCGGGATTAAATGGAAGCTCAGTCCTCGTTTCATCGGACCGTTTGATATCATTGAACGAGTCGGTGAAGTATCTTACCGATTGGCGTTACCTCCACAGCTTTCGCATGTGCACAATGTTTTTCATGTGTCCTTACTCAGAGGGTACCAGTATCATCCCCTTCACATGGTTCAGTATCCACTGGAACAGATACGTGAAGATCTCAGTTTTATAGAAGAACCTGAACGAGTTCTTGACAGACAAGAACGAGTCATGAGAAAGAAGACGATTCCATTCGTCAAAATCCTATGGAGGGATCATACCGAGCGGGAAGCCACTTGGGAAACAGAGGAGTCTATCCGGGCTTCTTACCCTCATTTCATATTTTGAATTCGGGTATGTTCTTCTTTTCCAGTTTACTTTATCTATAATTCGGGGACGAATTATTCTTTTTAGGGGGGAAGAGTTGTAAAACCCGCATGCTTTTACCATGAATAGTAACCTTAAGATCGTACATACTAGATTAAAACTTTCCTAATATAGCATGATTACGATTACGTGTTAGGATTTTACGTATTACGTACGTGTTAGAACACGATAAGTATTTATTACGCACGAGCACGTAATAGTTATTTGACAACAATTGATCACGAACATGCGATCATGAAATCATGAACGTAATTAAAACACGAACTATTATTAATTACTTATATATATTTATTACGAGCGTAAATAAATATATTAGATCACGATAATTACGTAACGAGAACACATAAACGCGAACACAAATAATCATGGACGAATAACTGAACATCGAGACACGGAAAAAGGTACGGGTACCCCATGTGGGGCCCCCTACCCGCAGCTACAAGGAGAAAATGGGCCAAGCCCATTTTATTTTTATAAAAAGGAGGATTAGAAAATAAACACTACTCATAATTGTTTACAGAAGATTTTAACAGAAAACCTAAACCCTCCTCTCTTCTTCTTTTTTTGGCCGCCACCCTCAAAACACCACAAGGGGGTGTTTGTTGATCTTGGATCTTGGAATTCTAGTTGGTGATCGTGTTTGTTCTTCGTCCTTTTGATCCACGTATTCGGTAAATCCTTTTTAAACCTTTTTCTTTTGATCTGGTCTTTTATTAATTAAGAACATGTTATGTTTTTATAAAAAACCTTGTTAAAATCATGGATCTAACATGAATTGGGATTTAATAAAATCAAAAGTAATGTTTTAAGGGGTGTTTGTTTTGGCCGCAGCCTACACCGAACCCAAGGGGGCTTTCGGTTTGGCCATCCGACCACCACCGAGACCATATGCTTCCGGTTGGTTGGTGTGGGTCCCACGACAGCATCAAGACAAGGGGTACCCCGATTTGGTTCGGGGTACGGTGTCGATTTCATGTCCGGTTCATGGTTTTGAGTCTAGATCCGGTTCATGGTTTATGTTTAGTTTTATTTATTTTTTTTTATTTTTTTATGATCTTATGTTAAAAAAATTAAATTAATAAATGACATAATTAATTTACTAACATGATTTAGGTTATCTTAATTATTAATAATCATGAAATTAATTATCCTAAGTATTTTTATATTTTAGACTTATAATTAATTAATTATTTAAAAACCATGGATATAATTAATTAATTAACATGACTTAGGTTATATTATTAATAAATAATAATACATGTATTAACCTAAGTATTTAACTTTATTTAATTAAAAACATGTTATACTTTAATTAAATATTTTAACCTATAGTTTAATTTAATTACATGAAATAATTATTAAACTATACATTATATCATATGACTTAGAAATAATCATGAAAACACTTAGGGTTATATACTTAGCTTATTTAACCAGCTTATTTCTAATTATGGAAACTTTCTATTTTTAGAAACTTAATTAAATAAGGCAGCTAATCTATTTATGGAAACCTTCTATTTTTAGAAACTTATTTATTTCAGGCAGTTAATCTATTTATGGAAACTTATTTAATTAAAGCAGCTGATCTATTTATGGAAACTTTCTATTTTTAGAAACCTATCTATTTTAAGCAGTAATTCTATTTTTGGAAACATTCTATTTTTGGAAACTTTCTATTTTTGGAAACTTTCTATTTTAAGAAACCTGCTATTTTTGGAAAGTTACTTATTATTACACAGTAAGTATAATAATACATGAAATACCAGAAATATTTAATCAGATTAAACATAATATAAGATAAACACGGTTTAAGGCTTTAAAACAGTGAAACATGGTAAGAACACATAAAATAAGCTAAGACATGACATAAAACCAGCTACGTATTTAGTAAGCAAATACTTATTCATGTATGTATTTATGTAGCACTAGTGATACGGAAGTAAGATTCCTCTCAGCTCATCTTCTTCGTTCACTGGACATAAGGTACGGATTCCCGTCCTTTCAGTATGGACATTCTTTCCTTATTAGGATTCCCCGTATGCAGCCAAATGTTTTCCCGTAGTATAAGTTACGTGTTTGATTGCTTATGTTTAATTAAGAATACCTATAGCCATATACATGCATGACCAGTTTCACCTAGTTATGGAGGTACCATAACCATAACATTAGAGGCACTGATGTTATGACTTCACCACGGCGGAGTGATTGCTCGTGGCGTCCCTTCAGCTTTTGGCCATTTATATTATATTTATCATGTGGGGCGTATGGGTGCATCCTAGTTACATGTTTTTAGTCAGGATTTCATGGTGAATGTGGTGTGTGCCTTGCATCCTTCACAAGGAGCTGACCCCTCCTACCCAAAACCAGTATATTAAATTAGAGGCAGCCCCTCTAATTTACATGATGAGGTCACCCCTCCAAGTATTCATGCACGGTGGATTTTCATGACCTATATTGGCTAATGGTAAAATAAGATAACAGTTTTTACAAGATAAACATAAGACTTTTCAAACTATAAAACAAGTTTTATCAAGACTTAACCAGGTTACTCGGGACTTAGTTTTCTTCCGCTGTTATATGTTATATGCTTATCCTATTCATGCTTTATTGTACATCCGTGTACTGAGCGTATTTGCTCAGCCGTTTTCCTTTTCTATGTTCCCAAAACGGCAGGTACTCAGGGAAGCTCGTAGACACTAAGAGTACGTGCATATGGACTGGAAGCTGTCTAGCCTTCTTTACTTTATGCATTTCCTTTCTTATGATACATTTGCTATGGACATTGTTTAGTCCTTTCCTTTATTATACTATGTTTGTGTGTGATGAGCTTTACTTTTGGACTACCAATGATTGATTCCGGTATTTTCCTTTTATGGTCAAGTAATGTTTAGACATTTTTCCTTGTATGCTTTGATGACACGCCATAATTGCATGTGACATTTCCATTATCAAAATGGGGTGTTACAAGCTGTCAAAGTCTTGTATAGAAAAGTCTTTCATGTACGTCCACAACCATACACAAAATACATTCCTCCTTTGTTGTTTTCACAAGCATTAATAATTGTGTCGTATATACCCTTCTGTTCAAGTGTCAAACTTCCGACTAAGGCTCGATGTTGAGTTAACAATTCTAAAACGTCATAATTGAGCTCATCATAAATAAGCCTGTTGTATATTGTAACACCCCCAATTTCGGGTAAACTAAGCATCTGGATATGGCATATTGTAACACCCCCAATTTCGGGTCATAGCAGCGGAAGGGTCCGTGGGTGTTACTATCATTGTTCAATCTCAATATCATAGAAAACGACTCAAAATGAGTCGTTTTGATAAAACATCCATTCATTCATTATTTAAAGGATAGAACTTAGCACATGGTCCCAAATAGTTTTAAAGTTAACAAAACATAACACACTTTAAAAAGTTGATTTGAATGGATACATTTTAGAAAAAGCGGGCCAAAGACATTTCAAATATGCAAGCTACACGAAACCGCCTTCCTCGAGTGCCTTCTTCATGGACCCGAGATAAAACATGCTATCAAGTTAACAAAAATTGTTGAGTGAATCAATAGAGCTTAAAATTTGTAAATCGAACAAAAGTATTCAGAATAAACCTTCAACGGTTAACAATTATGTTGTACGGACATAATTATCGTTGTTATTTCATAAGTCTCATGACAGTGAACGTTAACATATTATATTTCAGCCCACAACACACCTAGCCAAGTATGTTGATAGGTGTGAAAACACCCATCCTTTTTACCACTTAATTACAATAATAACCGAGCCAAAACGTGTATTTTATGTTGAAGAAATGTAAATCTTGCTTATGTTTTTAGAGAGAGAAAGAGATAGAGAGATGGTGAGAACACACACACTTAGAGAGAGAAAGTGAAAGAAAAACACTTTTTCACTATGTGTAAAAATGAAGAACACACACCCTCTCCATCAAAGGAGAGGGTTTATATACCCAAGCCTTGTGATGGGCTTGGGCTTACAGTGTTGGGCCGGCCTACACATGTTGTAGGCTAGGCTTGACTTTGTTTGTTTAATAAAGATATCTAGACTACGAGCTACTACTTAATATATTGTCGGAGTGACCGAATCTTCCTAAATACGTAAAAACGTATTTCAAACAATCTCCCTCTAAGGGAGGTCACTCCAAACAAGGGCGTTACCCGAGTTACAATAATGAAATAAACCTAGCATACTATGCTTGTCTTGAGCTCGTAGTCTTCGTCTTTCTTTTCTTTTTTCTTTTCTGGTGAACATGCTGATGTGATCTTTGATATCAATCTTTAGCATCAATCTCTTGCCTTGATCTCGTGCATCCATCACTTGTGATCTTCGCCTCTTTGTGACACCATGTCCCACATACTTATACCTTCGTAATTCTTGAAAGCTTCAGAGTTCGATACAGCGAAAGACTTAACTTTTAGGCTTTCTTGAATTTGATGAGGTATTAAGTGCATAAAGTATAAGCATGCGGGGACGACTTCTTCTTGGATCCCGCAACGCCACCGTCTTCAAATGTCGCAACAGACGTAGACACAAACGAAATGGCTTTGAACATTTCATTTTAATTCAGTAGCATTTTACCTCCGGTCGGTGAAGACCGTTGGACGATATTAGATCTCGTACCCGTGACGGATAGTTTCAATTAAATAACTTCCTGACAGGATTTCGCGGGTGAACACTAAGGTATCAATCTGAGTGTTCTGGCAAGATCACTAAGATATTGCGTAGAGGCCTGGAACGTGTTTAAATTCAGTTAAGAATTAAACAGCTGTTGCTTTCCAGTTATCACAAGTTTGATTCATAAAGAATCGAACAAGTCACCTACCATGAGCTTTTTAATGTTCGCTCAAGAAGGATTTCCATCTTCATTGTAAATACTTTCGTATTACTCGAATGTTCAGGCAAGATCATGAAGATTTTGCGTAGGACTCTTAAAATCTTTCTTACTTTCCACAGTGTGTGAAGAAGCAAGGAAATATGGAAGTGTGTCCTAATGAGATATTTGATGATCTCAAATGGCTCTAGACTCGATCGTGCATTTTGGATTTTAGTGATCGGAGGCTGGAGAGGAGTGCCACCATTTCAATACCAATTTATTCGGAGTGAATAAATCAATAGATAACGTGTTGTCTCCGTGTGATTAAAACAAATACCTTTTGAGAGATATCTGAGTTAGTTGGGATGGGTTGTGCATTGCATCACTGGGTCCACGATGTCTATCTTCAATATCGAGAATCATTAAAATGATCTCAATAGCATATGTGTTGACCCGGTTTCTGCCTAAAGTTGTAAGGAGGGCTTCTTTCTTTACACCCTTTATCTTTACAATTCTTTTTCATTCTTCAACCCCTTCAATGCTTACCAATACGTCATAACTAGCACCTTGTTGTGATTGTTCCAGTGCTAACTTAAGTACTTGGTCGGCATTCAGCTACATTCACAATCTTTTCTCCATCTTTCCTAAGGACTACTATTTCTAGCTATGGAGTGTCCTTGGGAAGATTCCTCCGGTTCTGGAAGAATCATTGGACTTAACCTATCCTACCATCCTTATGTCACCACAATCTTCATCGTCGTGAAATAAATGGGTTTTGGGTAAGTATATGTCACCATGAAAATCCATTTTGATATGCAAATCCGTTTTGCTCCCCCTTAACATATGCCACGATATTCGAAAACATTTCGCATATGTCGGGATGAGCCAGCACATTAAGTCAAACCATTTGTGATAATATCCCATATTAAATCACATTTTCTCCCCCATATTAAAAATATTAACCCAATCGATGTTTTTAATATCAATTGATTTAATTAAGTTTTAACAAAGGTTTTGGGAAGAAAAATGCAAGTCCATTTTATCTTCATGATATCAAACTTATGAGACATGATACCGATTTGTAACATGATCACATATTCACCATATTAGAAAAGAATTGACAAGGTTGGACCTGAAAGATGAGAACATCATATGATAAGATCAAATGGTTCTTGTCAGCATATGTTGGTCACCTCGTCACGTCTAAAGTCATCTCTTGACACCACGTGTATGATTGGTATTGTTGTCTTGACACCAGTTAGTGAGCTTGGCACGTTCGGCATCGAAGATTCTGAATGCTTGACAATTTCTCCCCCTCAATTGTTGACCCGTGTTCTATTGAAAGAGCTGTAGTCGTCGGTTGACATGGGTAGTCATCATCAATAGGCAGGTTGACATGGGTTGACATGGGTAGTCATCATCATCATCCTCTTCATCATCAATAGGCATGACATGGGTAGTTGGTTCGGGTGTTGGTTGAGAATTACTCGTTGATGGTATATCTTGACCAATTGTAAGTGCAGACGTATCTGATTGTGCTACGGTTGCTGGAGCGACAACTTCGGATACCGGAGCTATTACCTCAGGTTCTGGAGCAACAATAGTTGTAGGAGTAAAGAATTCATCAAAGAACGATTGAAACAACGTATCCCATTCAGTCCTAGAAGGTGGTGTAAATGATGATGAAGTAGGTTTGTTTGGGACAAGACCAGAACTAATATTACTGGGTCCCATTTCATGAAGTGCGGGTTCAGAGCTGCTTTGCTCAGAAGCCATTGCTGTCAGCTCATCAAAATCAACATTCATAGTTTCGAGGATCTTGCGAGAGTTACGGTTGTAGATTCGGTATGCCTTCTTTGCGGGGGCGTAACCAATGAAAATACCAATATCAGCCTTTGGTTGAAGTTTTCCCAAATTGTCGCCATCATTATTTGGATAGCAAAGAGAACCAAATACATGAAGATATGATAGATCTGGTACTTTTCCATGGAGAAGCTCATAAGGTGTTTTACCATGGCGTTTACGAATTAGTGACCGGTTTTGGGTGTACACTGCGGTAGATACTGCTTCTGCCAATAAAAACAATGGAGCCTTTGCGTAAATTAACATCGTTCGAGCAGCTTCCATAAGTGTGCGATTTCGCCTTTCAACGACACCATTTTGTTGTGGAGTGCGTGCAACGGATGTTTCATGAGATATGCCAACTTCTTCATAATAATCACGCAAGATTTGATTCACAAATTCGGTTCCATTATCTGTACGAATGCGTCGGACAGTAGTGTTGAGACGCACTTGAATCATCTTGAGAAATCCAATGATGAATTTAGGTGCCTCATTTTTTGCTTTAAGAAATTTCACCCATGTAAACCGAGAGTAATCATCGACAATGACGAGGATGTACTTTTTGCCACTAAGACTTTCAACACGCATTGGCCCACAAAGATCCGTATGCAACAGATAAAGTTTCTCTTGGTTGGTTTCTTTAGTCTTGGGTTTGTAAGACTTCTTAGTGCTTTTCCCCATTGTACACGCGGAACACAAATGATCCTTGTGAAATGATAGTTTAGGAAGACCACGAACAAGTTCGTTTTTCGCCAAGTGATTAATCGCGTCAAAGTTAAGATGAGATAACCGTCGATGCCATAACCATGACATAGTCTTCGATGCTTTGGAGAGAAGACATACGGGAGAAGCGGCCATCATGTCTTGTAGAGACAAAGTGTACAAATTATTTCCTCGAGTACCTTTAAATAAATCAACCCCTTCCAAATTGCGTATGAAGCAGGTATGCTCTCGAAAAGCAACTTCTAGGTTTGCATCACAAAATTGTCCCACAAAAAATAAGTTGTGACCGAGACCTTCCACATAATACACTCTCGAAATTATAACATTCCCAATATGATATTCACCATAACCCATTATCTTTGCAATATGATCATTTCCAAATCGAACCTTACCAAGAAACTTGCTGACGAAATTTCTGAGCTGAGAGCGATCTCCGGTCATATGCTTGGAGCAACCAGAGTCCAAATACCAGAGAATAATTTGGACCACCTGTTTTCAATAACAACAGTAAACAATGCATTGGAAACTATTGGTTCTTGAGTGTTAGCAGATACAGATATAAGATTATCAGAATTGCTAACATGTTTGTGACCCTTAGATTTCCTGCGTTTTCTAATGTGAGTTTTAGCACTAACATGTTTTACAGTTCCAACTTTCTTAGGTTTTGGATTATCCGCGGGCACTACAGTGGGAGTAGACCTATTTAAAGGGCACTTGTTTCCTACAGTAGTGTCGGTGTTCCTAGTTAAAGGACACGCTTGTGTTTTGGTAGCCTTGGTACTCCTAGTTAAAGGGCACGCTTTCTTCGCTTTAGTGGGAGTGATCCTAGTCAAAGGGCACGTATTTCCTACTATAGTGAAAGTTCTACCAGTGGGGCGCCACATCCAACCAACTTGGGTTAACATTATCCCAGTCGGTTTCCATTCTAATCCATTTTTCTGGGCATACATCTCATTCACATGGTCAATAAGGCAAGAATCATTACGACTAGAAAACATACATTCATTGCAATTCCAACATTTTAAATTAGAATTCACAGTAGGCTTAGAACGCTGCACAACCGCAGAGCCTTTAGGTTTAGCTACATGATTCTTTTTATTCAAAACAGAAATAACATTCCTAGGATGGGCTTCTACTTTCTTCTTCACTTGGCTACTAGATGGGGGCAAGATCCTATCATTCTTCTTGTGTCTTTTAAGCTTAGATCTTTGAGCCTTAGTAGTGGTGCTTACTCCTGTAGAAGGCAACACGAGAATATTAGAAGCTGGTTTTGATTCCGCCTTATCTTTAGTGACCAAAGTTTGAGATGGTTTAGTCCTAGGGCCCTTGTTAAGTGGTGTGACGGCTATAAGGTTCCTTTTGATTGCACTATAGGACGATGCTGAGACAGTAGCCGCGTTATCCACAACATTCTTACCTTTTAGAGTACGAGGTGTTTCCTTTAACTCAGCCAAGACCATATTCTTATCACAAATTTTTTCCCTCAAATCAGATATTTCCACCGACTTTTGATTCAATTGTTCAATCAATGATTGATTCTGTGCAGTGGTATCAACACATGCGGGCTTTACTGAATCGAAAAGTCGTGTATTTTTCTGTTTTAAGTTATCAACTTTGGACAAAATCTTGGAAACTCGATTATCTAGATCCAGTTTAAAATTCTCAGCGGCCTCAAGTACGTTCACACAGTTAAGCTCCTTAGATTTCTCTATTTCTATCGGCAGGAGATGTAGCAACTTTGTCACTTGGCTGACGCTTTTTTGATTGTAAATTCAATTGAAAATTCTTTTCAAAGTTTGCATCATCGATATTAACACCTTCGAATGATGTTTCAAAGATTTCTTGAATAAATTGTTGCTTGCATTCAAGCGAAATGCAATGTGTTTGAATCTCATCAAAACGTTTTGTAAGCGAAGAATATGAGTCTTGAAGCTTTAAAATTCAGCGTCAGATTCGTGACAATTACTATCTACAACATTATCCACAGATTCAACATTATGCACAATAGAATCATTATCAACATTTTTATTCACACAGACAGAAACTATATCATGAGACATCACTTGCTTCAGAAGTTGATCATTTTGGCGTGAAACCCGTTCTATTTGTTTTCAAAAGCATCGTCCATTTCATTGAAAACACGTCTAACTTCTTCTATTTCCAAAAACAAATCTTGATCAAGATTACTAAAACAAGCCTTAACATTGTCTACAAACGGAACAATTTCATTTCGGAATGCAGCTCTAGTGTGCTCAAAGTTCCATTCACCTTCCGTTATAGCCGAAGCCGTCGTACGTTCCAAAATGACCTTGTCAAAATCGGCTAAGTGTTGGTGAACCGCATTTAAGTTAACGGACGCCTTGCTTACCGGTGGAATTAACTTTGTTAAATCCGTTTTGACAAGTGTAGGAGACGTACTAGGAAGGTTTTCATTTGACAAACTTTGGGGCACAAGAACTGTCAATTCTGCTAATTCCTTTTGTAAGCGAATGCGTGTCTTTTTCAAAAATTGATCTTTGTTATGTTGATCATAATCAATTGTATGGAATTTTGAAAGCATTTTAGAATGAGTTTCATCCGCAAGTGATTGTGTCTCCTCAGTACTGTGAACAAAAGGTGCTTCTTTCGATTTGCCAATTATGGTTATATCATAAAGACCGAGAATATATTCCTGAGCTTGTTTTGCATAACCGGGATTAGGTGGTAAATCTTGAAGACGCTTAAGTTCGAGTTCTTTAAATGATTTAGTTAAAAGATGAACCTTCTCTGTGGAAGCGTATTGTTTTAAAAGCTGTTGTTCCTTGAATTTAAGAAGTTTGGTAGCATTAATTTCTGACTCAACCTTTTTAGACTCGAGAGTTTCGAAGTCCATTTTAAGTTTCTGAAAATCATTGACAACCGACTCCTTTTCTTTTAATTCATTAGAAAGATTAGCTTTTAATGATTCTATTTCTTTCAAGTGTTCAATCTTTTCAAAACGAAATTGGTCAAATTCAGAACATGTTATTTTCTCTTCTTGAGGGACCATTTCAAAAGCTTTAACCTTTTCTTTATGCAACGCAAGCTCAGCAGTTAGGGTGGAATTGGTATCTACGGATTGTCTGAGGGCCATATGCATTTGATCAATAATATGTTTAGGTACCATGACCAAATCATGTTGAGCATAAGATTCCATACCCGTCATAGCATTTGGTTGAGGTTCACTCAAATGTGTAGGATTGGGTACCACATCATTTGAGTTTCTAGTTCCCGAATGCTGTTCGAGGTTGTTCTTTTCATGCCCAACTTGATGTTGGTTATCATCAATATTATTAGATGTGGTTGGTACCTCACTGACGACATCAGAACTGTAGTGAGAGAGATTAGCAACGAGAGCAGCTTGGGCAGAGTGAATGTCATCACAATCCGAATCATATGCGTCAAGATCATCTGCTTGATAAGCTGCATTAGAAGTAGAAACGACTGCAATGCCTTCAGTATCTACTGCCCCTGGGTCTGCAAGAAATGCTAACTCCTTTGAATCCAAAATCTTCCCCTTAGACTGAGCATCAACCAAATACATCTTCTCACGAAACCATGCATCATCCCTCCTCCTTTTCAGCTGAGTGCATTCCCTAGCCATATGACCTTGTCCTCGGCAATTGTAGCAAGTCACAACCTTCTTAGGACCAATAGGACTCCCATTTCCACTAGCTTGAGAATTTACAGCTTGATTGTTCCCAGTCCTTGTAGGAGGTCCATATGAATTTTGCCTTCCCTAAATTGGTTGCACCGTCACTTGACCATCTTGAACAGTGGCTTGTTGTCGAGGATTTGATGAGGTGCGGAGCTGATTGTTTGTTGGTGGAAATCCTCTAGTTGCAACAAGTTTTGACAAGTAGGCTGTGAGATGGTTTAGAACATCAGCTGGCGTATCATTTGGAGTAAAGACCGGTGCTTGGATTGGTGGAAGTTCATTAGAGTAGAAAGCTTGTGCTGGTTGTGCTTCTATTGGAAAATATCCTTGCTGAGGAGGATAGCCCATTGGAGAAGTGTTGGCTTGTGATGGTGATGTCTGATATGATGGTTGCTGCGGAAAAGATTGTTGATGAACACCTTGTTGAAATGCTTGTTGTGGCATCATTGATGGTTGATAAGATGGTTGCTGATAGGTGTGTGGTGGTGGTTGCTGCAAGTATGATGGTTGTTGATAAGTATAAGCCGTATTTTGTTGAGAAGCATACATTGCAAGTGGATCATGAACTTGAGGTGTAGACAATCGAGCCTCGATCACATGGCATTCGTGTTGTTGAAGAAAAGCTTGAAGTTGATCCACATTGGTGTTATGCAAGTCCTTAGCCAATTTATCATCCGTCACGTATTTTTTCCATTCTGAAGGAAGAGTGTTCAAATACTTGGTGTTCAATTGAAAGGTAGGAATTGTCATGCCATAGATATTGAGCTCATTCAACAATAGGGTGAATCTCAGATAGTAATCATTGAGAGTCTCCCCTGTCACATAGGCAAACTTATCAAAAGTATCATAAAGCTTACACTCTCGTTCTTGTTTAGTTAACGAGGTGCCTTGCATGAGAACACGAATTCTATCCCATAACTCTTTGGCAACTTTATGTTTGCTGACGAGTTTGTAGACATCTGGAGGAAGGGCTTGGAGAATGATGTTTGTAGCATACTTATCACATTTGTCTTGAATCTTCATATCTCCAGTCAATTCACCCGTTGTGCGAGGACGAGTAGTTGTACCTTCCGTCACTGTACCATAATCTAATGGTCCATTGAGCACCGATGCCCAAATGAGATGTCCATTCTCCTTGTTCAACATATAAAGTTCCATTCGGGAAGCCCATTCCTCATACATAGTCTTCACCAACATTGGTGGACGATTATCCGTACCCGAGAGGATGGACTTATCCGTAAGAGATGTGTACTCCATTTCAATAAGTTAAGATTTACAAACGTTGATCGATCAATGAAAGAAAGTAAATGTGTTTGTTGTTGTGAGTTGAAGTCGAGAAACAATGTTAAAATCCCCTAAAATATGTCCTCGATAAACCAAAAATTCCAAGTCAAAATTACACAATGTTAAAATCCCCTAAAATATGTCCTCGAAATTTTTTAAGGAATAATTTTTGTTATCGGAATGTTGATCGGAATAGTGATCGGAATATCAGTCGGAATAAGCCCTATCGGAATAACCTTGATCGGAATCTCCCAAATCGGAATAAACCCTAATCGGAAAGTCAAAGATCGGAAAGTCCTAAATCGGAATGAACCAAATCAGAATACCTAATCGGAATACCTAATCGGAATACCTGATCGGAATGTACCCAAAATCAGAATCCCTAAACCCTATTCCGATTACACTGATCGGAATGTCCTATAAACCCTTTTCCGATGACCTGATCGGAATAATTCCCACTTTTCTCGGACAAAACTCAACCAATTCGTGATTTTAAGCCAAAAAATGATCAAAACACCCAAAAATTTTGTGTTTTTAGCCAAAGTAACAATACCAAATCCCTACCACAACTATGAAGAAGATTTGTATCAAGAAAAAACCATCAAAAACACAAAAAAAAATTTGGTTCGTGTAAAAATGGATCAAAATAGGCGTATGAATCAAGAACACAAACACATGAACAATACAATCATCCCATGGCTCTTGATACCATTTGAAGAAATGTAAATCTTGCTTATGTTTTTAGAGAGAGAAAGAGATAAAGAGATGGTGAGAACACACACACTTAGAGAGAGAAAGTGAAAGAAAAACACTTTTTCACTATGTGTAAAAATGAAGAACACACACCCTCTCTATCAAAGGAGAAGATTTATATACCCAAGCCTTGTGATGGGCTTGGGCTTACAATGTTGGGCAGGCCTACACATGTTGTAGGCTAGGCTTGACTTTGTTTGTTTAATAAAGATATCTAGACTACGAGCTACTACTTAATATATTGTCGGAGTGACCGAATCTTCCTAAATACGTAAAAACGTATTTCCAACATATGTCATTTATGTCGGAATTATGCGTGGTTTGTGTTTTTGTTGTGATTTAGGACGAAAAGGTGAAAAGTGGAGAAAACACGGAATTTCACGGGCTTTTATCAAAGAAAAAGACGAAAGACGAAGTCAAGAAGTCAAGAGTGCAAAAAGAACGGAAGTCCAAGACCAACTCTGAAGATTTATCGAGGAAAAAGTCAAAAGACAGAAGTTTACTAAAAGCCGAAGAACTCAAGTCTTATTTATGAAGAAATGTCGAGACGAGTTCAAAGAAATCCCGAGGCAAAGTCATTTAAGTACAAGTATTAAGAAGATCAACAAAGGATTAATAAGATCAAGGACCTAAGCTTGCAATAAAGGAAAAGAAGAAAGAAGGAGGAAGCTTCCTAAGCTCATCCCTAATCTCCCTATATATAGATAATCATGTATTTATTTTCAAGTTGTTGGGTGGTTTGACAACCCACACTTCCACCATTTTCATACCTTGTTATTTAATTTCTTGCAATTTAATTTCTTGTATTGCACCTTTAATTTCTTACCTTTAATTCAAGTAAGTGTTCTTAATTTTGTTGTTTTAATCTTCTTTACCTTCGATCAAGCTTTCTATCTTTCATCTCTTTCTACCTTTCTTTGATTTTAGTTTACTTTTGGTGCGAAATCTATTTGATCCGTGTTGTTCTTAATGTTTTCGTGCTTAAAAAGTTCATCTTTTTATAGTTTGATTTAAACGATTGCTTATTTTAAGTTTGGATAAGTTGTTATTTGTGCTTATTGAGTCTTTTTCATATTGGATTCGTTCAAGTTTTGGGTGTTAGCTTATCTTAATAGCTTATAGCCTTGCTTATTTTTCGGATCAAAAGGGAAATCGGAAAAGGTAAACCCTTTTCCGATCATAACATTCCGATTAGTACTCCCCTCTGTATTCCGATCACGTAGATCGGATAAGGGTTTTCAGCATTCCGATTTGCAACCCCCTATTCCGATCACCTAATCGGAATAGGGTTTTATTATTCCGACGGTGGGAGTTTGTTGATATTCCGATCCACAAATCGGAATGTATTCCGATTGGATGCCCTTGCCAAACATTCCGATTGGACCTGTTTTTAAACATTCCGATTGGCTTCTTTGTCCCACATTCCGATTGGATTCCGATCGGGCATATTCCGATTGGTTGTTTTGTTTTATTTTAATGTTTTGTTTTAGTAAAAGTGGAAATTTTTCTCGTTTTGTTTTTAGTCTATTTTAATTTTGTTTTGCATTTTTATTTGATTGTCGATTTAATTTTCGTTAAGTTTTAATTTTACGTCATTTAATTTCTCGTCATTTACTTTTAACGCTTTAAATATTGCACCGTTTATGTTTCAACTAGTTTTAGTTTCAATTACCCGTCATTTATTTTAAAGTCTTGCACATTTATTTTACAACAACCAAAAATATTATTTTTACCGAAAACAACTGAGTCACACATTTAACCGGAAATCAATTCGAGAAGATACCGAGAAAACGAACTTTTTCAACTAGCAAAATCTCTTGTATTAAATGGCGCCGCTGCCAGCTCTTTTCGTGAGGATTAACGGTTTTTTGTGAGAGATGCGTTGGCTTTTGGGATCCGTTCACTTGTGAACGTTATTTTTTGTGTCAAACCTTTTCAAAAATCCAAAAACATTTGAAAAATCATAAAAAGCATTTCTTTTTCAAAGTTTTGCACCAAAAAAATTCTTCTTGCTCATCTATTTTTATTTATGGATTCTTATGTCCATTGCGTCGGATGTGGGAGACGATTGTACGGGAACGACTCTTGTCAATGGTGTACATGTGAGCGGTGCGGAAACGATATCAACAATACACAATTCATATTCGGATTTTGTCCTTTGTGCAACTCGACTAATTCGTCCTTTTTGAACCCACCTCCTCTTGTTCCCCCGTGCATCTATTGTGGAAGCAATTCTCATTGGCATGTTTCGTGCCCGGTTCGATACCCGTCTGGTCACGAGAAAGAACCGGGGTACAATTATGACAATGATAATAGTTATCCCCAAGACGCACTCGATTTTTCTCCATACCCTTCTTGCCAAAATTGTGGGGGTCCTCACGATACTTCTTATTGTCAACCAATGACTTATTATGAGCAAAATCCGTGTCCTCAGTTTTCTTCACCAATGGATTATTATGAACCAAACCCGGTTTCTAATTTTTCTCAACCGATGAACTACTATGAGCCACACCCATGCTATAATTCAGGTTTTCAACATTTTGAACCCCCACAACACATCATCGATCATCAACCCTCCTTCGAACTATTGAGCTCCCATGAACAATGGGACACTCTTGTTAAGCAAAGTGAACAAATTCAAGAAGCTTGCAACAAGATCATCGAAAAATATCAAGAGGAGCAACGGCCTGAGCAAATATTGAATATCAAGACTTATACTCCTCCTCCGGTGTATCCATACTATTATGATGATGATGACGATGAGCCTACTATTTATTGGAATGACCTTACTGCTCAATGTCCTAGTGCAATTTTCATCCCTCCTCTCGATATCCCAAACGTGTCTAAGGATTGTGATTCGTTAAATGAGCTTAGTGATGTTGGTCTCAATAAATTATTTGATGATGAGGTTTGTGACTTACCGATGTTGCTCTTACGAAAGAGGTCGATTCTAATGATGACGATTTTTCTCCAAGCTATGAGAATTTCACTTTTGAAATTTCTCAACCTCCACCGGGAGATGCGGGCGATAACGATTTATTCTCTCCGGCTTACGAGAAGTTCACCGATGAACTTGATCTTGTAGATGAGGTGGAAGACGTGATTCTCCGCGACAGATTACGGAAAGTGCATCTTCTTATTGCTCAAATCGAAGAGTTGACTTCTCCTCCTCTTTCCGAGTCTTTGCCTCCATCCATTCCTCCCGTTGAAGATAATGACCCATTGCTGGAAGAAATCGACATTCACTCCATACCTCCAGGTATTGATGACGATGACATGGAGGGGGATATTATTCTTGATAATTTGTTGCAGGAAGATATTGACCCAAGTCCCCCTCCCGTGCACCTTTCATCCTCCCCTTTAGCCACCATTTCAGAGGATGAGTGCTTTGACCCGGGAGGTGACATTGATTATGCTATCATTGATAACATTACGGCTTTGCCGAGTGCTCATCATCCATTGTTTTTGGGGGATGACAATGTGCTTACCTTACCCACCCCACCTCCCGTGGATCTTGATTTCACATACTTTTCGTATGTTGAAAGGACCTTTCTCCCATTCAAGACTTATCCCCCCGCCTCTCCTTTGTTGATGTTAACCGGGAACGAGGACACGGTCTTTGATCCCGGTATTACATTCAAGGCTTCCTCATGGACCATTTAATTTGGGGACGAGTTAGGCTCTTGACTCAGTTAATATAAACAAACGCTTTTTGGGAGGCAACCCAATTATCTATCTATCTTTACCATAAGTGTAGGGGGAGCCCCGTTGGTGTTTCTTGCTTTCTTTCTTATCATGTGCAGGGATTAGAGCTTCAAAGACACACTCTTGATGACTTTTGACGAACCGTGATTCCGTGTTCCCTTCTTCCCGGTTCTATCCTAAACTCTTTTCGATTCACTATTTTATATTTCTCAATATTAAAATAGGAATCTCTTTAGTTGTCCTTTCCCTAGCAAAATTTAAACAAAGTGCACAATGTCCTAAGTGTAGGGGAGTTTACTCCCACATGCTTAAACATTAAGGACAATGTTTATATTAAGTGTAGGGGGGACTTCTATCAAAGTTAAGTGGCTCTTTTCCTTGTATTTGTCCTCATTTTAACCGGAAAATCATTTTTTCGACATTTTTCAAAATTTTTGATCATTTTTGGCCTATTAGTTTTTCCTTTTGTATAGTTATTTTTCTTCTTTGTTAGAATAAATCTTTAATAAAGTGGTTTTAATTTTCAAACGTTGTGAATCTTTTGACTTAACGTGTTTAAGTCAAGTTTTGCTAGGCTTTTATATAGGGAGCTATAAAACGCGAAAGTCTTAACTCTCACGGGTTAAGAACAAGAACTTTTCGCACGTTCCTATAATTGATCCTAGAGAGTCGTTTATCAAGGGAACTTTAAAACGCGATTTCTAAACTTGAAAAAGTCTAAGAATTTTCAAGATCCTATAGGCGACTCGAAAACCCAAAACTTTGATTTAATAGGCTAAGCATCCACGAGTCTCATTCCTTGAGATTTTAAACTGCGGAGAACGAGAGACGATAGAGCCAATTATAAGTTCGGTATTCTTTCGTGAATTTATGTGAGTTAATTATAAGCCTATTCTCCCATCGCTTGGTAATAAATTTTATCTGCAATAAATAAGGTTGTACGATTTGTTAATGCAATAATGACTAAAAACGTTATTTGCATTTTTCGGTCTCGCTTAGTTTTGATTACGACAATATGTAAAAACAAGCATTTACGGAAACAACGAAAAACGAATTCTTGAGTTCAAGTATATTTCATTTTACCCATTTTCACTTAAGGTATGGATAAACAAGTAGTAACCTTAATCAAGTGATCAAGTGATTTAATCTTTTCTTAAAACTCACTTTTTATAAAATGTGACAAGTTTTTATTAAACTTTATTTTTAAGAAAATGTTTTATTAAATTAATTATTTGAAATTTGAAAATGGCATATTCTTATTTGGTTAAGAATATCCTTTCAGGATATTTTTTATACCCAGATAAGACCTCCACCACTAAAGGACAAAAAGGAGCGGAGTCTAGTCCGGCGGTACCTTAGCGCCTAGGCGGTACCTTATCGATAAGGTACCGCGGGCAGATATAGCCGTTGGCTCCTTTGTCCTATAAATAGTGGACCATTCTCAGCTTTTCACCTCACCTCTTTTGCACATTTATTTCCAGATTCAAACCCCTTCTTTAATCACTCAAATCATTGATCATTTGTTTGATTATTACTTGTTTAAGAAGTGAATCTTGTTCTTCCATCCCTTCCTCTCCAAGTGCAAAGAGAAGAACACTATCCTAGTGAAGTGTTGAGTCCACCACCAAAGATCCATTGAAGATCAAATTTTATACACTTGTAGTTGTGTCATAGTTGTGAAGATCCAAGTAGTTGTTTCTATTTGGAAGTTGTGTATGTATTAGGTATAGTTGTGTAGATTGGTCCTAGCTACGATTAGGGCTCGACTTTTAGCTTAGAGTCGAAAATTGGTTAAGCGACGTGTACGGTTTTCTCCACCATAAGGAGCTTGTTGTGTAGTGAACTCTCGAGTAAGGAGTACTCGAGGAGTGGAGTAGGAACGAGGAGTGAGCTTCATTGCCGAACCACTATAAGTCCTTGGTGTTCGGTTTGATCTTTCTTTACCCTTAACTCTTTACATTCTTTATTCTTTATGCATATACATGTGTTAGTACTAGATTAGTTACACTATCATTCTTTATTCTTTGTGGATATATTTTTTTTAGTAATAGTTTAGTTACACTATCATTGTTCATATTGTGCATAAGAAGATTTCACATATTTCCTCAAGCCTAAGTTTTTTGAAAAAGGATTTTTGGAAACCACATTTTAACAAGTAAATATAAGAAACTATTCAACCCCCCCTTCTAGTTTCTACAATTGGTATCAGAGCGGGTTGCTCAAGAATTTTTAAAGTATATTGTATTTTAAAACTTGAATCGATCTATGGATTCCAACAAGTACCTAGAAGGGAAATCTATGCAAAGACCACCACTTTTTGAAACCGATAGTTTTATTTATTGGAAAAATAGATTTGAAACTTATGTGAAATCAAAAGATTTAGATCTTTGGCATGTTATTACCAATGGTGATTTTTTACCCTTTCAATTTAATGAAGTTTCTAAAACAAAAGAATTGGCCACTTTTGACAAAGCTAATGACGATACTAAAAAGAAACTTTCAAAAATAATGAGGCTAAAATGGTGATTTATAATGCTTTGCCTAAGAAAGAGTATGAAAGAAATTTTTATGTGTGAAACCGCTAAAGATATTTGGAACACTCTTTTAGTAACCCACCAAGGTAATAGCCAAGTCAAAGAAAGCAAAATCGATCTTCTTGTCCAACAATATGAACAATTTGTCATCTTAGAAGATGAAACTATTGATAGTGCATTTGCTAGGTTTAACACCATTATTACTAGTCTAAAAGCACTTGATGAAGGTTTTTCTAGCAAGAACAATGTTAGGAAGTTTCTAAGGGCCTTACATCCAAAGTGAAGAGCAAAAGTGATGAGACTGCTTTTATACATAGTCTCATCTTCCAAATAGGGCTTAAAATGCATTAAATATCATCAAAATACCCAAATATATGCTTGTGTTTGTTGCTTGTGTATTTTAGGTACGGATATTGAGATAATGACAAAAGATCACAAGAATCATGCAAAAACGAACACGGGAAACGAAGCCGCACAATGAACCAAGCCCTAGTGAAGACTTTCCCAAGATCAACCCTTGAAGATTTGAAGAATTATGAAGAAGGGTCCTCCAATTATGAAGAATTGACACTTTATACCCTTGTATCCTCATAATTACAAGTTTGGTCCCTAAAGTTTGTCAAAATTACCAAAAGGGCCCTTAACTTTGAAGAATTGGCAAGTTTAGCCCCTCAACAAAGCTAAATTGTCAACCAATATCATCCACAAAGTCAAATATATCATGAAGTCCTTCAAAGTACAAGAAATGACAAGTTTGGTCCTTTGAAAAATCCAAAATTACAAAAAGGACCCTCAACTTTCAACAATTGGCAAAAATGGTCCCTCATATATCAAGACTTGGCAATTTCAGTCCTCCAAGATGACAATCATACAAGTCAAGACCATTATCATTGAAGAAAATGCCAAACCAGCCCTTGAAGAATGCAAAAATGGCAAGAAATACCCCTGAATTTACTTTATGAAACTATTTGGGGCAAAAGTGTGAAGTTTGAAACTTCAAATACAAAGGAAACGAGTTTTTGGCTGATTATTTACAAAATGGCAAGAAGAAGAAAGATAGAGGGTAATATTGGGCCAGACAAGGAAGTTACATAGACCAGTGAGGGGGTGACACGTGCCCCACTCACTTCATCCAACCAATCACAACTCACCCCTCTTCCACCTCACCAATCCACTCAGCCGGATTAAGATTAATTTAATCTTGGCGCCTAAACAAGTTTTTAAAACTTAATCCACCCCAAAACAGATTAAAAACCTGTTCTTAGTGTTCTTCACACAATTTGGGTTTTTCTTCATCATCAACAATTAAGTGTTAAAACCTTCCAGAATGTTGATTAAGCTTCCCCTAATCACATCCCAACCTTAATACTACTTGCCACATCACTCACTTGTCCCACACATGCCTCCCCTGCTACAAAGAGAGGAAGAAGACAAACAGTAGGGCCACAATCCAACGTCCCACATTCATGCTTACTTTCTAAGCATCTTATGAGCCATTAGATCACAACTTCATGCCAGCTATCTTCACAAGGGTCCAAATTCAGTCACATGATTCAAGAAGAAGACAAAGACCTCAAGGGCATTTTTGGAAGATCAAGCACTAGGGTTTTAAGTTTTTAGCTGTTCCTTAGTCATTTGTATGCCTATATAAAGGCCTTAGGGTGCTTCATTAGACGTTTGCTTTTGGTTTTTCCTTTGTTCAAACACTTGTAAATCCTTTTTCAGTTGAATGAATTTGAGTTAAGTGCTTTGAAGAAAGACCAAGTGCCACCTTTATTCTGTTGTTTATGTTCTTAGTTTACTGCTTTTGAAGTTTAAAACCTGTTTTCAAAAGAGGAGTGTGCACAAGTTTGCATATTTTCCTCATTTTCTTGATATTTTGCTAAGTCTTGTTCCAATCTTGGAATTCTTGGGATATAGGGCTGATCATAGCATCCTAACTGAGTTGGTTAAGGTGTGGTGAGGCTTATAACTTGGGGATAATCAAGTGTGGGGTAACAAGTTTGCATCAATCAAGATTTTTCCAAGTTTCTGATTTTTCATGTTATTGTGCTTAACCCTTGTTGAATCTTAGCAGGCTTTTGTGGAAGCTTGTGCTTGTTCTTTCTAGCACATAAGCTCAAAATTCGTGGGTGTGGATGTACATCCATGAGGTTTGCTTACTTAATCTCCAAATCTGCATAAATTGTGATTTTTGGTGATATTTGTATGAAACTGTTGTTCTTGTGAATTTTGTGGCTTGTTCTTGCTTGAATCTGTTTATTAGACTTGTTAGAGTGTTAATTGATGCTTGGTTGGCCTGAAATCTTGTTTTGCTTTTGAAAATCTTGATTTGAAAAAGTTAAAGGGGTGTTTGGGTCTACTGATTTATGCTTGTAATCTGATTTTGTGTTAAGGGAAAGAGTTGTTTATGCTTTGTATCTGATATACCTTTGTTTGAGAGTGTTTTGCTGCAAGTTATTGGGTTTGAACACTTGAATTGATCAATCTGCTATATAGACCTTGTTTCTGCTTGTTTTGACCTAGGATTTTGGGAACACTTAGTGTGTATGCATGCTTAGGGATAAAAGTGGTTTAAACAAAGTTAACATAACCTGTTTGAAAGATTTGAGGTGTTGAAATTGGCTTGTGTGTCAAATACATCAGCAAAAGTTAAAAGCTGCATGTGTAGTGTTCATCAGTAACTTTCATAGCTTGGATCTTGCTTAATTCTTTGAACCAGTGCATGAAACCTGTTTAGACTTGCTTATTGGAGTTTATTATAGCTTGTGTGTGCATTTGGTTGAATTTGGTTGGCTGATTTGTGCTAAAACTGCTCTTGAATGCTAAACTGCTCATTGTTCATGTCTGTGCTATATCTGGTGATAAATTGATTAAACTGTATCAATTGGCTGTTTGTGATTGTGTTATTTTGCTTGTTATTGACTCCTTTTGATCCAAAGATCAATTGGGTGCCTTTGTGAAAACTGAATCCAAGAAAAAGTCACTAAAGACAACAAGTCAAAATAGTCAAGCAGTGGGAAAAGTTCCCACTGCTCAACATCCAAAACTAGCCCCTGCTAGTGCAATTTTATCATCAGCTTATCAATAAGCTATTCTAGCTTATTCTGACTTGCAACAACTTATTTTTTGTAATAGATCTTCATTATTTGACCCATTTAAGTGAACTGGAGCTTACCAGACTTTGACTTTGACTTTTCACTAGAAAACCAACTTGTTTGACTTTTAAGATAAGTGCTTATTTGATTTTCCAGCTTATTGAGTGTGCTTATTTGAAAGTTCTTTGGTTTATAAGCTTAGTTTTGTCAAAAGAAACATTTTGCAACTTGAATCAGCTTCTGAGGTGGTCTAGATCATAAAAACGACTATTTTGTCGTTTTGTGAATAAGTTGTTGACTTGTTTCTGGCTTATTGAGTGGTCTTATCTGAAATTTCTTTTTACAGAAGTCTTTGTTAGGTCAAAAGAAGGTTGTGTGTTAAATTTTAGCTTATGGCATCAGCTTATAGCTTAATGGGCCAAAAAGCCCATTAAGAATAAGCTGCTTATTATAAGTTAGCTTATTTCACATTTTCAGCTTTTGGGCCTTTGGAAAAAGTTGTTTAAAATCAAATTTCGAGTCAACCTGTGCTTTTTGAGCTTATTTTGAGCACTTTTTCTTATTGGGCCTTAATTAAGCCCAATAAGGGACTGTTTAGGGTTTGGCCCATTTTCTAGGCCCAATAGGGGTATTTAGGTAATTTCACTTTCATTTCTGAGTTATTTAGGTTAAAATAAGCTAGTTTGCAAGTTTTTAGAATTTTTTATAATTTTTGGATTTTTAATATTATTTTAATATTATTTTAATATTATTTTATTATTAAAAATTAAAAGTCTGATTTTCTAGGTTTTTATATTTTTCCTAGGTTCTAAATACTTAATTAGGATTTTTGCAACTTTCCAAATTTTTTTTAGGTCTTTTAATTATTTGTTATAATTAATTTAAGATTTAATTGATTTTAGGAGTTTTTAATTGTTTAAAAATAGTTTTAATTGGTTTTAAAATTTTGAAAAATAGTTTTTAGCTTAATTAGAATATTTTTGAGGTTTACAAACTTGAAAATCTTGTTTAGGGCTTTTTAATAATTAATTTTGATTTTTAGGGCTTTAATTAGCATTAAAAAGTCATTATCTAATTAATTAAAAGGTTTTTGCAAGTTTTGATTTTTTGTAAACTCTTAGAATATTATTAAGGATTTTTGGTAATTTTTAGGAATTTTTAGGTTAAGATTTTAATTTTGGTGGTTTTTACGACTTTACGTGTACGCCTTTTTAGACTTATTTTAATCCGTCTTCATAACCGTCACTCTCTTCTAATCCCCTTTCTATTCTTCTTTTCAAATATAATCACAAATTAATCCAAGTCATTACACACATAACACACTAGCCTCCTTGAGAACGAACTTAATTGGGTCATTCACACACGGTTTTCCTAAAACGTCGTGCTCACTTGCCCTACTTTGTTGCCTCTTTTTCCTAAAAGGGTGTACAAAAGCTCAACATCAAAAAGTCACGGCGATTGAAGAGTCGAAAGATCTCTCAACTTTATCACTCGATGAACTCATAGGAAACTTGAAGGTTCATGAGATGATAATTTTGAAGGACTCAGAATTAGTGAAAACCAAGAGTGAAAGGAAATCTCTTGCACTTAAAGCCAAGAAGGCACAAAGTGACCATGATAGTTCCTCGGAAAGCGATGACGAGGAGTATGCATTGGCGGTGAGAGATTTTAAGAAGTTCTTCAAGAGACGAGGTCAACACGTTAGGCAACCCAACTATGACAAGAAACCATTGTCAAAGAATCGGTTTGTCAAGAACGAAAAAGGTGATAGGAATTGCTTTAGATGTGGGGATCCAAATCACTTCATTGGTGATTGTCCAAAGCCCGCTCGTGATAAGAACCACACGGCATTCGTTAGTGGCGCTTGGATCGATAGCGGTGAAGATGATGATGACAACCCCAAAGAGGAGAAACGTCTTATGGCTCACTCTTCTAAAGAGGTACATTCCAAAACCGAATATTATAGCAATGATAGTTCCACTTTAGATGATATTGAATTTGAAGGCAAATATGATAGCTTACACAAACTTAGTCTTAACTTCATAGAAAATAATAGAACCTTAAAATCAACCAAAACTAAGCTTGAAAATGAGATCAATGAACTTAGGGAGAAATTGGCTAAACTTGAGAAAAACAAAGAGGTTGATTTAGGTTGCTTAAGTTGTGAGAAACTTAGATTAGAGAATGAAGATCTCAAGAGCACCTCCATTAAACTGGAAAAGTTCATGAAAGGCACTAGTGCTCTTGATGATATGTTAATCAAACAAGTTCATTCTAAGGAAAGACATGGTCTAGGTTTTAACTCAAATGAAGCCTCAACTAGTGAACCAAAACAAGTCAGGTTTTCACAAAAAACGCCCACTGGACGCGGTTCCAAACTGTATGGCGCGGTTCCTTATCACTATGGAACCGCCGCCATAGATAAGGTACCGCGGCCAGAAGATGAATTTTGTGAAAATCCTGAACTTTCTGAAAAATCTAAGTTAGATGAAAAACTAAAGCATCTTACTGTTAATAAGGTACAATTACCCATACTTGACGACAATACCATTGGTAAGTTCTACAAGCCTTTAAGTAAACCTCTCATGGGAAATAGAAGTTTATCTAGACTATCCTCTACTCCACCTAGAGTACGGAATGAGTCTAAGCCTAGAAGTAGAACGACAACGCCTAGAAGAGATAATCAAAACAACTCACGACCTAGAAGTAAAACTCCAACACCTAGAAGGAATAATAATAACTCTAAACCTAGATCAAACACACCTAGGAGAAGTAATGAACAACAAATAGTTACATGAATTACTACCCTCCTCCATTTTCTTCTCCATGGGGAATCCCCTCCTCATTCATGCATCCCAACCAAATGCAAGGGATGTTTGGAACTAACAATTTTGGACCCATGAGATATTGGGGACCAAATGTTTGATCTTGTGTGTTGTTACCTAGATATGCTTAGGAATTGATTTGGAGCCCGATGAGTGGATTAAGGATAGTGGATGTTCTAAACACATGACGGGTAATCGAAGTTTGTTCTCGCATTACAAAGCATATGATGGAGGTAACATCACATTCGCTAGTAGTCTACGTGGTAATATCATTGGCAAAGGTACGGTTTCTCTTGACTCCATGACCATTGAAAATGTTGAGCACGTAGATAACTTAGGTTTTAACCTTTTAAGTATAGGTCAAATTTGTGATAATAAGTGTAAGGTCATCTTTTCGGAACATGACAGTAAAATCGTAAAAGATGGAAAAGTCATTAGAAAAGGTGTTAGAAAGCATGGGCTTTATGTCATGAAGGTTAACAAGAAGTCAAAAGACAACATATGTCTTGCGACTATAGATGATAGTTCTACTCTTTGGCATAGGAGATTAGGTCACACTAATATGCGTTTAATTCAATCTTTAGTCTCTAAGGAGTTGGTAAGACACCTCCCCAAGATTAAGTTTGATAGTCACTTTTGTGATGCTTGCAAAGTTGGAAAGCAAGTTCACTCAAGTCACAAAGCCAAGAATTTGGTTTCGACCTCTCGGTGCTTAGAGATCCTACATATGTATCTCTTTGGACCTTCCGCCATACGGAGTTATGGAGGTAACCCTTATACCCTAGTTATAGTTGATGACTATTCTAGATTCACTTGGACTAGATTTTTGGCATCTAAGAATGAAGCTTTCGATCACTTCGAAATCTTTAGTCGAAGAATTCAAAATCAACTAGGATGTTCAATTGTTTCTATTAGGACGGATCATGGTAGGGAATTTGATAATGAAGTGCAATTTGGTGCCTTTTGTGAAGCTCATGGTATTACCCATAACTTCTCGGCTCCTCGCACTCCACAATCAAATGGGGTAGTTGAAAGGAAGAATAGGACTCTCCAAGAGATGAGTAGGACGATGTTAAACGAGCAATCTTTGCCTCAAAAGTTTTGGTGCAATGCCGTGGACACATCGACTTATATTCTCAACCGAATTCTTATTCGACCTTTCCTAGGAAAGACCCCCTATGAGATTCTTAAAGGTAAGAAACCCTCATTTGAATACTTTAGGGTGTTTGGAAGCAAGTGCTTTATCCTCAACACCAAAGACTACCTTACCAAGTTTGACCCAAAGTCTTACGAAGGTATTCTTTTAGGTTATTCCCAAACTAGTAAAGCCTACATAGTCCTAAATAGAACCTCGGGGGTTATTGAAGAATCACTCAACGTAACCTTTGATGAAACCCCTCCTTCACCCAAGACACCACCATTGGTTGATGATGACTTGGATGAATTAGAAGTAGTTAAAGCCAAAGAGGTTAGAAAAATAGGAGTTGAAGACCTTAGTGTTGAAAAGGAAGTAAACATTAAGGAGTCTAGGGATCATACTCTCAATAATGTCATTGGTGACTTAAATCAAAGGACCCTAAGATCTCAAGTCCAAAACCAAAGCAACTTCTTTTGTTTTGTCTCCTTGATTGAACCAAAGAATGTTAAAGAAGCTTTGACGGATAAGAGTTGGGTCATTGCGATGCAAGAAGAATTAAATCAATTCGTTGCCAATGATGTTTGGGAACTTGTTCCACCACCTAGAAGTTCTACCATTATAGGAACCAAATGGGTATTTAGGAATAAGCTAGATGAGAAAGGTGTTGTGTCTCGTAACAAGGCTAGACTTGTAGCTCAAGGCTATAATCAACAAGAAGGGATTGATTATGACGAGACATATGCACCGGTAGCTAGATTAGAATCTATTAGAATCCTTTTAGCCTACGCTTGTGCCTTAGATTTTAAGCTTCAACAAATGGATGTAAAGAGTGCATTTCTTAACGGTTTGATCAATGAGGAGGTATATGTGGCTCAACCTCCTGGCTTCATTGATTTTGAGAAACCGGACCATGTTTACAAGCTTAAGAAAGCACTATATGGACTCAAACAAGCACCTAAAGCTTGGTATGATAGACTTAAAGCGTTTCTTGTTAAACATGAGTATACCATGGGAATGGTAGACAATACACTCTTTACAAAGAAGAAAGGTCCTCACCTTATAATCGTACAAATATATGTTGATGACATTATATTTGGCTCAACTTGTCAAGAATTGTGTGATGACTTTGCCAAAATCATGCATGATGAGTTTGAAATGAGTATGATGGGAGAACTTAACTTCTTTTTAGGACTCCAAATTAAACAAATGGACGATGGTATTTTCTTTATTCAATCTAAGTACGCTAAAGAAATGCTAAAGAAATATGGATTAGAAGAATCTAGACCAATGAAGACCCCTATGGCCTCGGATACTAAACTCACCGTAGATGATGATTGTGAGTCGGTAGACAACACCAAATATAGAGGTATGATTGGTAGTTTGTTGTACCTAATGGCAAGTCGACCGGATATCATGTTTAGTGTTTGCCTTTGTGCTCGCTTCCAAGAGGCTCCCAAAACCTCTCACCTTGAAGCGGTTAAGCGTATCTTCCGATACATTAAAGGCACTATACATTTAGGATTATGGTATCCTAAAGGGACCGACGTAGAAACTATTGTCTACGCGGACTCGAATCATGCGGGAGACTATGTGGACCGGAAAAGCACTAGTGGAGTTTGTACCTTCATGGGTTGTTGTTTAACTTCTTGGTTCTCCAAGAAATAAACCGCTCTTGCGATATCCACCACGGAAGCCGAGTATGTGAGTGCCGGAAAAGCATGCCAACAAGCTCTATGGATGAAGCAAGCGCTTGTTGATTACGGGATTTCTCTTGATGATGTTCCCATCATGTGCGATAATAAAGGCGCTATAGACCTAAGCAAGAATCCCGTGCAACATTCGCGAACCAAACACATAGAAATTAGACACCATTTCCTTAGGGATAATGTTCAAAAGGGGAACATTACTATTGAAAAGGTGCCCTCCGAGGATAACTTAGCCGATATCTTCACTAAGCCACTTAAGAGGGAACCTTTTAATTACTTGCATCTAGGTCTAGGATTAATGGAACATCTTCCTTAAATTCTTTTCTTCTTGTGTGTTTTCTTTTACCACTTTGAGTCCTTGAGTCTTTTAAACTCTTTTTGAAAAATCTTCTCCTCTCCTTTTTAAAACTCTCAAAGTCTCTTTCGAAAATGGTTGAGAAATTCGTTTGACATTGTTAATTCAATCTAAAAATGATTTTTCATAGATTCTCGCTATTAATTTAGAGCTTACATAATTCATATGTATGATTCTCTCAAACATAGCAAGAACAAGATAGAATCATGGAGGATCATTGTGTCATGACTTAAGGTCTTGTCTTACACACCTCCTACATTGATTTTTTTTATCCATGTATTTTGGTCAAATCTCTATTTGGTAAGTTTGCATATGTTTTCTTTGTCTATCTTTGCTTTTAAGCATATCCCTATGATAAGTTAGACTAGAAAAATAAGATTTGCTGAAAAATCTTCCTCCAAACACCAAACCCTGCTTCTGCAGGCGGTTCCATATGTGAACCGCGGTACCTTATTGATAAGGTACCACCACCCTAGATAAGGAACCGCCTACAGTGGCCTTCCTTTTTCGGGTTGTTGTCTGAAACTCCAGATTTGCTCCAAAATTTTTGAGAATCTTTGTTTCAAACCCTTTGACCACCCCAAAAAATACCCTAAGCCTTCCCTATTTAAACCATAAGCATTTTGCATTACTTCACATCCAAAATGTCTTATTCTCCCAGTGAAAGCCTTGAATCTCCTCCATTTTCTCCAATTGCTTTCAATCCAAACCCACCCAAGAACACTCTTAATCACATTTCTCCTACCAAGAATGTTGATTGTGGAACATCTTTTCTTCCACCACCACCCTTTAGTGTTCTTCCTCCTTCTCATGATAATGTCATGCACCATGGAACATATTGTCATTGTTGTCAATATCAACATCTTGCTATGGCACACATCTATGAGGAGTTGAGCTACATCAAGAGTCTCTTAATCAAGCCTCCTCTTCACTTTGATTATGAGATCTCCAACAAGCCACCACCACCACCCTCCGCTATTACCTTGTCTTTCATATAAGCATTGGTTGCTTATCCACAAGACACCAAATTCAAGCAAATCTTAGAATTCTCGAATAACTAGGATTAGATATATGCTTTTGGCTTGTTTCTTTTTCCATACTTCTTTGTATGATGTTCTTTTAGTAACCTATCTTGGATCTTTGTCTTTGTGTTTTCTTCTCTTTTAATTTTTTTTTGTGTGACCTATTGCTATATATTGTTGGTTGTTTCTTTTGTTCAACTAACCCTTCTATGTAGCTTGTCACCATATCTCGATTCCTCGGTGCCCCAAGCTAGGGGAGTAAGCACCAAGGGGGAGTCTTTGCAAAGTCCGTTTCTTCAACACCGGCTTACGCAACCTTTTTGCTTCGACAAAGGGGGAGAAATGAATAAACTCGTCTTCGAAAATATTGTTTTTGTGTGATTGAGTTTATGTATTGTCGGAATCAAAAAGGGGGAGATTGTTAATGCAATAATGACTAAAAACGTTATTTGCATTTTTCGGTCTCACTTAGTTTTGATTACGACAATATGTAAAAACAAGCATTTACGAAAACAACGAAAAACGAATTCTTGAGTTCAAGCATTTTTACCCATTTTCACTTAAGGTATGGATAAACAAGTACTAACCTTAATCAAGTGATCAAGTGATTTAATCTTTTCTTAAAACTCACTTTTTATTAAATGTGACAAGTTTTTATTAAACTTTATTTTTAAGAAAATGTTTTATTAAATTAATTATTTGAAATTTGAAAATGGCATATTCTTATTTGGTTAAGAATATCCTTTCAGGATATTTTTTATACCCAGATAAGACCTCCACCACTAAAGGACAAAAAGGAGCGGAGTCTAGTCCGGCGGTACCTTAGCGCCTAGGCGGTACCTTATCGATAAGGTACCGCGGGCTAAGATAAGGTACCGCGGGCAGATATAGCCGTTGGCTCCTTTGTTCTATAAATAGTGGACCATTCTCAGCTTTTCACCTCACCTCTTTTGCACATTTATTTCCAGATTCAAACCCCTTCTTTAATCACTCAAATCTTTGATCATTTGTTTGATTATTACTTGTTTAAGAAGTGAATCTTGTTCTTCCATCCCTTCCTCTCCAAGTGCAAAGAGAAGAACACTATCCTAGTGAAGTGTTGAGTCCACCACCAAAGATCCATTGAAGATCAAATTTTATACACTTGTAGTTGTGTCATAGTTGTGAAGATCCAAGTAGTTGTTTCTATTTGGAAGTTGTGTATGTATTAAGTATAGTTGTATAGATTGGTCCTAGCTACGATTAGGGCTCGACTTTTAGCTTAGAGTCGGAAATTGGTTAAGCGACGTGTACGGTTTTCTCCACCATAAGGAGCTTGTTGTGTAGTGAACTCTCGAGTAAGGAGTACTCGAGGAGTGGAGTAGGAATGAGGAGTGAGCTTTGTTGCCGAATGATAACTAGATTTTACTCAGCTTAAAAAGATTCGTTGTACCAATCTAATCGAATTGATCTAGGTTCTCTATGTGACTCAGTTTTATTTTGGTGAAACAAAAAAAAATTGTCGTTGTAGTAATTAAAATAAAAAGTGCAAAACAATTGAAGTAAATGACTTGAAAGTAAATCTAAGTCTAATTAAAGTAAGTGCAAGTATTTAAAAGCTTGACAAGAAATTAAAAAGGCACTTAAAAGTAAATGACACAAATTTAAATCTATCTAAGGCAATCTTAAAACGCAACTAAAACTTAAACTAAGGCAAGGCTAAAATAAAGCTAAGACAAATAATCTTAAAGTGCAATTAAATTAAAAGGCGGGAAAAATAAAGCTTAAAAATAAAAGACAGAAATTTAAAAAGAAAGACTAAAAAGAACTGAAAGAAACCTTGATTCGGAAGTTCAAAACTTCCGAATGAACTGGCTTGACTCGGAACTTTCAACTTCCGAATGAACACAATTGAGTCGGAACTCCTTGATTCGGAAGACTTCTGGATGAAGCCTTCTTGATCCGGAACTTTGCCCTTGGTTCGGAACTTTCGAGTTGATCCGGAACTTTTGAGACTTCCGAATGAACTGCTTGACTCGGAACTTTTAAAGCTCCGAATGAACCCTCTCTGATCCGGAACTTTTTGAGTTCCGAATGAATTGCTTGATCCGGAACTTTTTAAGTTCCGAATGAGATTGCTGACTCGGAAGTTTTGGTGTTGATCCGGAACTTTGCTGTTGATCCGGAAATTTTTCGTTCGGAAGTCTTCGTCCGGAACTTAGAATGTTCCGGATGAACAAGCTTGACTCGGAAGTTTTTGCTGGTCCGGAACTCTTCCGGATGAAGCCCTTGATCCTGAACTTTGAAGTTCCGAATGAAACAACTCCTTCCCTTGAGTTGGAAGTTTTCCTGGAAAGATCAGACACAGAAACAAACTCCCCCGAAGAACAAGGGATCAAAATAACAAGAATCTAACCACAAATTAACCAAAATAAAACACACGATTAAACTAAACTAATAACAAAACATTCAATAATCATAAACTAACAATTTAAATCAACAAAACAAACAAATTTAACCACAATAATTAAAAACCCACTTGATCAAAATAAGAATATGAACATGAACACAAACATAAACATAAAAATCAAAGATTAAGAAAGGTAGATGAGAGATTAACAAGATAAAGTAAAGATTGACAAGAATTAAATGGAAACTTACTTGAAATTAAAGGAATTTAATGTGCAAGACAAGGTAATTAATTTGACAACTATTTAAATGTGCAAGAAAATAAATGTGGAAGAGCTAATTTGTCAAGTTAGCCAACAACTAAAAATGATTAACAACTAAACTATATATAGGGGAGGATTAGGAAGCTTCCTCCCCTCCTTCATTTCTTCTTAATTACAAGCTTAAGTCATTCCTTCTTTAATCTTCATTAATTGCATGCTTAGTCCTTTTCTTTTAATCTTCTTTAAACTTGGACTTAAATGACTTTTGGCTCGGGATTTCTTTTGAACTCGTCTTTAAATTCTTCAATAAATTAGACTTGAGTTTCTCGGCTTTTGATAAACTTCCGTCTTTTGACTTTTTCTTCGATAAATCTTCAGAATTGGTCTTGGACTTCCGTTCTTTTTGCACTCTTGACTTCTTGACTTTGTCTTTCATCTTTTTCTTCAATAAAAGCCCGTAAATGCCCGTGAATTCCCGTGTTTTCTCCACTTTTCACCTTTTCGTCCTAAATCACAACAAAAACACAAACCACGCATAATTCCGACATAAAAGACATAAAATACACGTTTTGGCTCGGTTATTATTGTAATTAAGAGGTAGAAAAGATGGGTGTTTACACACCTATCAAATCCCCTACACTTGACCATTGCAATGTCCTCATGCAATGCATTAGTTACAAAGCACGTTTACACTTTTCATCATAATCAATCCATAGTGGCCTTTATTAAAGAGATAGAAAATTATAAACATTCAAAATAAAGAAATCAAAAGCACACCTTGGGTTTTGGAAATGTCATGAATAATCATCATTCTTAAGTTTTCACTTTCTCCAAACCAAGCTTAAAAACGAGATCATTGTTATTATAAGTTAGTAGACTAACACGAACTCATGTGGGCCAATTACTCACTTAGACTCCCTTATTCCTATGGGTATCTCTTATATTTTATTGTTGTCTTGAATGATCACGAGGATACATTGTTGACTTATTTCGATAGTTATTAAGTCTGAAAATAAAGTGAACGATTTAATCAATAGTTAGCTAAAGGACAAAATCTTTTAAAACTGCTTCTCGGGACCTCATAAAGTTCATATCTTGGCATAACTCGTTTCGCGATTTGAGACCTTTCTCGGACCGATATTTGGCAGCGACTTCATACTTCAAACCTTGAGAGACGTTCATGAAATAATGGTCTTCTCTTCATAATAGGAATTTCTTCACTTGAAGTTTTGAGAGATTCATACTTGGACCACGACTTCTTCATTTTTCTCCAATCTTTATTTTGGACTTTGATATACAACGATCCGCCTCCTTTTATGACTTGGATCTATTTATCCTCATACCTTGTCAGGGTCTTTTCGGATACACTTCTCCATGACTTTTGGGGAGTTTTTGCTTTTCGTCGTGTGTCTCGATCCTTCATATTGATTTTCGATAAATGATTCTTCACATCACTTTGGATCTTTTAGCAACAAAATATAGCCCTCATGCCTTGTTAGGACCTTTTTGGACTCGCCAATCTTCGCATCCCGCTTCAATAAGTTATGCCTTGGCTATGAATTCTAATCCATACCGAGCAACTTTTAAACGATCTTGGGCTAGAAGCTAAGTAACTTTTCAAATCGTACAACTTATTTATTAGCAGATAAATTATTAGCAAGCAATGGGAGAATAGGCTCATAATTAACTCACATAAATTCCCGAAAGAATACCGAACTTATAATTGGCTCTATCATCTCTCGTTCTCCACAGTTTAAAGTCTCAAGTAATGAGACTCATGGATACTTAGCCTATTAAATCAAAGTTTTGGGTTTTCGAGTCGCCTATAGGATCTTGCAAATTCTTAGACTCTTTCAAGTTTAGAAATCGCGTTTTAAAGTTCCCTTGAAAAACGACTCTCTAGGATCAATTATAGGAACTTGCGAAAAGTTCTTGTTCTTAACCCGTGAGAGTTAAGACTTTCGCGTTTTATAGCTCCTTATATAAAAGCCTAGCAAAACTTGACTTAAACATGTTAAGGATACTAGCTAGAGTAAACTTAGATAAGTAAACTCGGATTGAGTCAAAAGATTCACAACGTTTTGAAAATTAAAACCATTTTATTAAACATTTATTCTAATAAGGCAAGAAAATAACTATACAAAGGGAAAAACTAATAGGCCAAAATAGATCAAAAATTTTGAAAAATGTCGAAAAATTGATTTTCCGGTTAAAATGAGGACAAATACAAGGAAAAGACCACTTAACTTCGATAGAAGTCCCCCCTACACTTAAGATAAACATTGTCCTCAATGTTTAAGCATGTGGGAGTAAACTCCCCTACACTTAGGACATTGTGCACTTTGTTTAAATCTTGCTAAGGAAAAGACAACTAAAGAGATTCCTATTTTAATATTGAGAAAATATAAAATAGTGAATCGAAAAGAGTTTAAGATAGAACCGGGAAGAAGTAGAACACGGAATCACGGGTCATCAAGAATCATCAAGAGTGGATCATTGAAGCTCGAATCCCTGATTAAGAAGTGAGGAGAGGAAAAAGAAAACTAACGGGTCTCCCCTACACTTAGGATAAAGAAAGCTAAAAGATAGATGCATGGGTTGCCTCCCAAGAAGCGCTTGGTTTTTGTTAACCGAGACGCGAGCCTGACTCGACCTTGATCATCAACGGAAGAAGCATGAAATATATCCACCAGGATCAAATACATAGTTTTCGTCCATCAAATAGCACAAGCTTAAGGCGAACAAGGCAAGCCAAAGAAGAGTAGGCAAGGTTCCCTTAAGCAGCGATGGAGCACGGTGGAAGCAATGTTGAAGTGGTACAAGCAGATTTCCATAAGTTCCAAAGATTTTTCCTTTTATTTCATCAGGTGGATACTGAGATGGCTGCAGAATATCGATACCGGGGTCGAACACCTTTTCCTTCAGGGGAAAATAGCACTCAGGCTCAGCAGAGTGTGAAGAAGATCCGCGAAGAAGCACAACCTCGTCCTCAGAAGTGGGACAAAGAGGTGTCAAATCGTATGTGCTGCGGATAGTGGTGTCGACCGGTTTCTTCTCCTTTGAAAGAATGTGCTTCAAATCCAAAGTAGGATCAAGACGATAATCTTCAAAACCATAAGGAGGGGCATCACTCTCATGAGGGAAGTAAGTGTTGAGAAATTCAGAGAAGTCTTCCTCAAATGAGTAATCGTCCAAAGTAGGATCGAGTGATGGCGGAGGATCTTCATCATGTGAAGAATCGCTCGAAAGAGTATCGGCCTCATCGAAATCATCATACGTGGGCAGCTCGAGATACTCAGAAGTAAGGTCATCATAATCATCCGAATCTGAGCTAGAATAGTCATCATCATAAGCATCAAAGACCGGTGGAGAATCACAAATGGGAGAAGCTTCCAAAGTGGAGCGAGAATCATCCACATTATCTTTAAAGAGTGGATTATCGATGGAAGAATCAAATAGAGGATTGTCATAGACGGTAAAGTCATCGAGCACAGTAATCATATTCACTGATTCTCTTCCATAGTATTTGCCTGTAAGCTTCCTCATTTTGAAAATTTGTGAGTCATTCCCGACTCTTAAGATTAACTCACCTTCGGCAACATCCACTAAAGCACGTCCGGTTCTCAAGAATGGCCGACCAAGTATTAAAGGAATACGAGGGTCCATTTCATAATCAACTACGACAAAATCGACCGGGAAAGTAAATGCGCCAACTTTAATGAACACATCTTCGGCTATACCAACGGGGTAAGCGAGAGTGCGATTTGCAAGTTCAAGAGTCATCTTTGTTGGAGTGAGGTCGGGCAATGATAGTGTTTTCCAAACACTCAATGGCATCAAATTAATACTGGCCCCGAGATCAGCAAGGGCAGTAAATTCTTCAGTTTTGTTGAACACGCAAGGCAACACAAAACGAACGAGATCTCCAAGCTTTTCCAGAAGTTCTTTAAGAATAACTGCAGAGCAGTTTTCATTTAAGCGTGTGTTGGCGAGTTCAATAAGCTTATCCTTCTTGTTAAGCAATTCCTTAAATTCTTTCACAAATTTGGGCATGTGGACAAGTGCTTCAAGAAAGCTAATGTTGAAGTTCATTTGAGAAATCATCTTCACATAGCGTGTCACGTCGGAGTCCTCCTTGGTTAACATTTTGGTCTTGCCTAAACGAGAAGGATATGGGATATTGGGTTTGGGTGGTGAAGGTGCAGGTGTAGGTAAAGGTTGAGATGTTGAAGGTGCCTTCGTGGGAACTTCATCACGTCGAGGCGGAGACGGTAATGGTGCAATAATACTAGGTGTAGGAGGAGTAAGGACAAATGGTGGTGGAGGAGGTGTAGATGATGGGGGTCAGATTGTTGGTCCTACGATGGTGACTCCACTACGGGTAGTAATAGCACTCACATTTGCTCGCGGATTGGTGACGGTGTTTGAAGGTAGAGAACTCGAAAAAGAAGGTTGAGCGGCGGGCAAGAAACTAGCCAAAAGATTCTTTAATTCATTCGTTTGAGTGCTGAAGGAGGATTGAATATTATCGCGAACTTCGGATCTTATCTCATTTCCTTGCTTCATGATATCTCCTTTCAAATTGATTATTTGGCTCTGTAGATTCTTGATTTGCTCACCTTGGGTTCTCATGATGGCCTCAACATCGGGGTTAATATGTGGGGTTTGTTGAGCGGGTGGGGTATAAGGATTAGAAGCTCTTGGTGGGATTTGGTTTCTTCTATTGTAGTTGTTGGCGGGGTTTTGGTTTTGAGGAGAAAAACCGGGGGAAAGGTAATTGTTGGATCGGTAACTCAGCAGATTTCGATCCCCTTGTTGTCTAGCTTGGTAATTTTCCGGTGAATAATTACCATAAGCTGCATACACATTTTCCGGATTTCCTTGTGTTGAAGGACAATCGGTGTATGAGTGAGGACCGCCACATGTTTCACAAGGATTAGCAACTGCTTTAACTTGTTGTTGTTGTTGGTTTGAAGCGAGAAGCGTAATACTTTTGCTCATTTCAGTCATCATGCGGGTGAGTTCGGTCATCTCAGGGTTTGCTGAAGTGGAAGAAACATTGACTCTCGGGTTGTTCCTAGAAGAAGCAGAGGAATCCCAGTTTTTGTGGTGAGTAGTCATGTTCTCAATTAACTTTCTACACTCCTCAGGTCTCCTTTTCATGAATGTGCCACCGGCGACTGCATTAATCGTCTCACGATCTCGAAAAGTCAATCCGTTGTAGAAAGTATCAATTAGGGTCACAGGGAGCATGTTGTGGTTTGGACATCTATCGATCAAGACATTATATATTTCCCAAGCATCAAAAAGAGATTCATCAGGGTCTTGCATGAAACCGCTGATTTGATTGCGAAGGCTTGTGACCATGGATGGTGGAAAGTAGCGCGACAAAAAGCGTTGAGTCATGTCATGCCAAGTGTGAATAGAATTCTTCGGGAGACGATCAAACCATTTCTCGGCATGATGTGATAAAGTATGTGGAAAGAGTTGTAAGCGAAGAACATCCATTGTGGCCCCATGCAACTTCATGCTTTGAGTGATTGTAATGAACTTGTCGAGGTGTTTGTTGGCATCATCATCAGGCAATCCACGGAATGGGTTTGTTTGCACTTGCTGAATCATGTGGTGCTTCAACGAAAACTCAGGAGCGTTGATTTGCATCGGCGTAATCGGTCCTCCTCGTCCAAACATTGTAGGTTGACAAAGTTCCTCCATGGTCCGAAGATCGGGCTGTGGAAGAACATTGTTGTTATTATTAGGGTGCGGTGGATTATTGTTGTTGTTAACACCTGCCATACTTAAATCTTCTTGAGTCTCGGGCTCTTGATAATTAGAAGATCTAGTACGCATACACCTGAAAATGCAAAAGAAAAAGAAACCAAACACAAAGACAATATATATACACAATAAAGATAAAATCTTTTTGGATTTTTGAAAATTTTAATTTTTATGTATTTTTATCAGTTTTTAATTTTTATGATTCTTTTAATTTTTTATGCAAGAAAAATAAAGCTCACAAGTGAACGGATCCCAAAAAGCAACGCGTCTCTCACAGAAAACCGTTAATCTTTACGAAAAGAGCCGGCAGCGGCGCCATTTGATAACTCGATTTTACTCAGGTTAAAAAGATTCGTTGTACTAATCTAATCGAATTGATCTAGGTTCTCTATGTGACTCAGTTTTATTTTGGTGAAACAAAAAAAATTGTCGTTGTAGTAATTAAAATAAAAAGTGCAAAACAATTGAAGTAAATGAATTGAAAGTAAATCTAAGTCTAATTAAAGTAAGTGCAAGTATTTAAAAGCTTGACAAGAAATTAAAAAGGCACTTAAAAGTAAATGACACAAATTTAAATCTATCTAAGGCAATCTTAAAACGCAACTAAAACTTAAACTAAGGCAAGGCTAAAATAAAGCTAAGACAAATAATCTTAAAGTGCAATTAAATTAAAAGGCAGGAAAAATAAAGCTTAAAAATAAAAGACAGAAATTTAAAAAGAAAGACTAAAAAGAACTGAAAGAAACCTTGATTTGGAAGTTCAAAACTTCCGAATGAACTGGCTTGACTCGGATCTTTCAACTTCCGAATGAACACAATTGAGTCGGAAATCCTTGATTCGGAAGACTTCCGGATGAAGCCTTCTTGATCCGGAACTTTGCCCTTGGTTCGGAACTTTCGAGTTGATCCGGAACTTTTGAGACTTCCGAATGAACTGCGTGACTCGGAACTTTTAAAGTTCCGAATTCCGAATGAACCCTCTCTGATCTGGAACTTTTTGAGTTCCGAATGAATTGCTTGATTCGGAACTTTTTAAGTTCCGAATGAGATTGCTGACTCGGAAGTTTTGGTGTTGATCCGGAACTTTGCTGTTGACCCGGAACTTTTTCGTTCGGAAGTCTTCGTCCGGAACTTAGAATGTTCCGGATGAACAAGCTTGAATCGGAAGTTTTTGCTGGTCCGGAACTCTTCCGGATGAAGCCCTTGATCCTGAACTTTGAAGTTCCGAATGAAACAACTCTTTCCCTTGAGTCGGAAGTTTTCCTGGAAAGACCAGACACAGAAACAAACTCCCCCGAAGAACAAGGGATCAAAATAACAAGAATCTAACCACAAATTAACCAAAATCAAACACACGATTAAACTAAACTAATAACAAAACATTCAATAATCATAAACTAACAATTTAAATCAACAAAACAAACAAATTTAACCACAATAATCAAAAACCCACTTGATCAAAATAAGAATATGAACATGAACACAAACATAAACATAAAAATCAAAGATTAAGAAAGGTAGATGAGAGATTAACAAGATAAAGTAAAGATTGACAAGAATTAAATGGAAACTTACTTGAAATTAAAGGAATTTAATGTGCAAGACAAGGTAATTAATTTGACAAGTATTTAAATGTGCAAGAAAATAAATGTGGAAGAGCTAATTTGTCAAGTTACCAACAACTAAAAATTATTAACATCTAAACTATATATAGGGGAGGATTAGGAAGCTTCATCCCCTCCTTCATTTCTTCTTAATTACAAGCTTAAGTCCTTCTTTCTTTAATCTTCATTAATTGCATGCTTAGTCCTTTTCTTTTAATCTTCTTTAAACTTGGACTTAAATGACTTTTGACTCGGGATTTCTTTTGAACTCGTCTTTAAATTCTTCAATAAATTAGACTTGAGTTTCTCGGCTTTTGATAAACTTCCGTCTTTTGACTTTTTCTTCGATAAATCTTCAGAATTAGTCTTGGACTTCCGTTCTTTTTGCACTCTTGACTTCTTGACTTCGTCTTTCATCTTTTTCTTCAATAAAAGCCCCTAAATACCCGTGAATTCCCGTGTTTTCTCCACGTTTCACCTTTTCGTCCTAAATCACAAAAAAAACACAAACCACGCATAATTCCGACATAAAAGACATAAAATATACGTTTTGGCTCGGTTATTATTGTAATTAAGTGGTAGAAAAGATGGGTGTTTACACACCTATCACCGAACCACTATAAATCCTTGGTGTTTGGTTTGATCTTTCTTTACCCTTAACTCTTTACATTCTTTATTCTTTATGCATATACATGTGTTAGTACTAGATTAGTTACACTATCATTCTTTATTCTTTGTGGATATATTTTTGTTAGTATTAGTTTAGTTACACTATCATTGTTCATATTGTGCATAAGAAGATTTCACATATTTCCTCAAGCCTAAGTTTTTTGAAAAAGGATTTTTGGAAACCATATTTTAACAAGTAAATATAAGAAACTATTCAACCCCCCTTCTAGTTTCTACACGATTTGAAAGTTACTTAGCTTCTAGCCCAAGATCGTTTAAAAGTTGCTCGGTATGGATTAGAGTTCATAGCCAAGGCATAACTTATTGAAGCGGGATGCGAAGATTGGCGAGTCCAAAAAGGTCTTAACAAGACATGAGGGCTATATTTTGTTGCTAAAGATCCCAAGTGATGTGAAGAATCATTTATAGAAAATCAATATGAAGGATCGAGACACACGACGAAAAGCAAGTACTCCCCAAAAGATCATGGAGAAGTCTATCCAAAAAGGCCCTAACAAGGTATGAGGATGAATAGATCCAATTCCAAAAAGCAGGTGGATCGTTGTATATCAAAGTCCAAAATAAAGATTGGAGAAAAATGAAGAAGTCATGGTCCAAATATGAAGAATCTCTCAAAACTTCAAGTGAAGAAATTCCTATTATGAAGAGAAGGCCATTGTTTCATGAACGTCTCTCAAGGTTTGAAGTATGAAGTCGCTGCCAAATATTGGTCCGAGAAAGGTATCAAATCGCGAAGCGAGTTATGCCAAGATATGAACTTTATGAGGTCCCGAGAAGCAGTTTTAAAAGATTTTGTCCTTTAGCTAACTACTGATTAAATCGTTCACTTTATTTTCAGCCTAATAAACTATCGAAATAAGTCGACAATGAATCCTCGTGATCATTCAAGACAACAATAAAATATAAGAGATACCCCTAGGAATAAGGGAGTCTAAGTGAATAATTAGCCCACATGAGTTCATGTTAGTTTGCTAACTTATAATAACAATGATCTCGTTTTTAAGCTTGGTTTGGAGAAAGTGAAAACTTGAGGATGATGATTATTCATGACATTTCCAAAACCCAAGGTATGTTTTTTATTTCTTTACTTGCTTTGTTATTTTCTATCTCTTTAATAAAGGCCAACGTGGATTGATTGTGATGAAAAATGTAAACGTGCTTTGTAACTAATCCATTGCATGAGGACATTGTAATGGTCAAGTGTAGGGGATTTGATAGGTGTGAAAACACCCATCCTTTTTACCACTTAATTACAATAATAACCGAGCCAAAACGTGTATTTTATGTCATTTATGTCAGAATTATGTGTGGTTTGTGTTTTTGTTGTGATTTAGGACGAAAAGGTGAAAAGTGGAGAAAACACGGAATTTCACGGGCTTTTATCGAAGAAAAAGACGAAAGACAAAGTCAAGAAGTCAGGAGTGCAAAAAGAACGGAAGTCCAAGACCAATTCTGAAGATTTATCGAGGAAAAAGTCAAAAGACGGAAGTTTACTAAAAGCCGAAGAACTCAAGTCTTATTTATGAAGAAATGTCGAGACGAGTTCAAAGAAATCCCGAGGCAAAGTCATTTAAGTCCAAGTATTAAGAAGATCAACAAAGGATTAAGAAGATCAAGGACCTAAGCTTGCAATTAAGGAAAAGAAGAAAGAGGGAGGAAGCTTCCTAAGCTCCTCCCTAATCTCCCTATATATAGATAATCATGTATTCATTTTCAAGTTGTTGGGTGGTTTGACAACCCACACTTCCACCATTTTCATACCTTGTTATTTAATTTCTTGCAATTTAATTTCTTGTATTGCACCTTTAATTTCTTACCTTTAATTCAAGTAAGTGTTCTTAATTTTGTTGTTTTAATATTCTTTACCTTCGATCAAGCTTTCTATCTTTCATCTCTTTCTACCTTTCTTTGATTTTAGTTTACTTTTGGTGCGAAATCTATTTGATCCGTGTTGTTCTTAATGTTTTCGTGCTTAAAAAGTTCATCTTTTTATAGTTTGATTTAAACGATTGCTTATTTTAAGTTTGGATAAGTTGTTATTTGTGCTTATTGAGTCTTTTTCATATTGGATTCGTTCAAGTTTTGGGTGTTAGCTTATCTTAATAGCTTATAGCCTTGCTTATTTTTCGGATCAAAAGGGAAATCGGAAAAGGTAAACCCTTTTCCGATCATAACATTCCGATTAGTACTCCCCTCTGTATTCCGATCACCTAGATCGGATAAGGGTTTTCAACATTCCGATTTGCAACCCCCTATTCCGATCACCTAATCGGAATATGGTTTTATTATTCCGACTGTGGGAGTTTGTTGATATTCCGATCCACAAATCGGAATGTATTCCGATTGGATGCCCTTGCCAAACATTCCGATTGGACCTGTTTTTAAACATTCCGATTGGCTTCTTTGTCCCACATTCCGATTGGATTCCGATCGGGCATATTCCGATTGGTTGTTTTGTTTTATTTTAATGTTTTGTTTTAGTAAAAGTGGAAATTTTTCTCGTTTTGTTTTTAGTCTATTTTAATTTCGTTTTGCATTTTTATTTGATTGTCGATTTACTTTTCGTTAAGTTTTAATTTTACGTCATTTAATTTCTCGTCATTTACTTTTAAAGTTTTAAATATTGCACCGTTTACGTTTCAACTAGTTTTAGTTTCAATTACCCGTCATTTATTTTAAACTCTTGCACATTTATTTTACAACAACCAAAAATATTATTTTTACCGAAAACAACTGAGTCACACATTTAACCGGAAATCAATTCGAGAAGATACCGAGAAAACGAACTTTTTCAACTAGCAAAATCTCTTGTATTATATGTATATTCCTCTTATACAAATGTATCCGATGTGCTTCAATACAATTTGCGATAGCTAGTCGCGTCGGACTGAGCGTCACCCCGATAGATCTATCCATAGTATTAGCGTTCACTCGCATCGAGTAATTAACAATTAATGATAAGTGGGTCCATGAGACTATAAGCAAACTTATGTAAATAACTTTCATCTAAGCATACAATCGGGTCCCTTATGTTCTATTTTAAGACAAGCATGTTATCCCGCTCGCGAGTTTTATAAAACTTGTAAATAAGTTAAAAGTGAGGCTATAGACTCACCTTAGTACAAGAGTAGTATTAAGACGATCGCCGACGATAAGTGATGCCCGTTAAACACAAAAACCGCAACCTACCAAATAAGGCGCGCATCGTTAATAACTGACTCAAGTATAAACCATACTTAATAACACAAAACTCAAAATTACAAAACCATGACTAATCCAAAGAGAAAAAATACAAGTGATACTTCTATACCCTTCTACATATTTACTTTATTAAACTACACTCTCGATAAAAATTTGTCGGCACATACCAAATGTAGAAGCTCATTTACCTTACTTAGACACGTCAAAAGTTTATGAAACGACTTGAGGAAATCACTTACTATATATAGAAAGTCCTCTAAAAAGTTAGTTAAATGTTTTTACTTCTAAGACCTTCTGCCCGACACATCTTTGAATTACAAAAATCGGACAGTTTTACGCCTTCGATTCTTAAAACCATTTTGACCTCTCTAAACAACTCCGTTTACAAAACCGAAACTCGGGTTTGAAAATAGACTCACAACCCTAGGTTTAGAGACTTAGAACAGCCCTTGTCTCTTTTTAAAACTCATTCTATAGTCCCTGAGATTTGATCCAAATATCAACAACAACTTTGAATTGTGTCGATACTCGTCTCCCGGTACACGAATAATCAAACTATCATAAATTCCTCCTCATTTTGAGTTAGAAGCTCTATTTTATATAAAAAAGAAGCTAATGAAAATCTATACGACATTATCTAATTAGTTTAACAATAACTCAAACTTAAGACACCCAAAATATGCCTTAAACTCACTGCCCTAAATCACCTTTCTAAAACTCATACAAAATCACTTTTTCAACCCAATCTAACCATTTTTCTATCAATCCTAACCTCCTAATATTACCCACGTTCAATCCTAGCACTTGCATGTTTCACAAAACAAAAACCAAAATTAAAACTCAAACTTTTAACAATCAAAATAACATGATCTTATCAAGATCATTACATGCATGATCATAAAAACACTTTCAACAACTCTTGTTTTTATCAAAATTTAAAACTTGTTGCATGTAAGTAAATTTGGTATCAAAAGAAAATCTAGAATAGGACTTTTGTTAGTTTCTAATGATTCAAGATGAATAAAAAATTTTTGAGGTGTTTGTCTGATGTATATGGGATGGCAGAAGGGAGAGAAAAACAAGGTGTGTGTGATTTTTTTATAAAAATGATATTTAGTGGAAGAAGTTAGGTGAAAATTGCTTTATATAGTAGTAATAGTTTAGGGTAGATTTTGCCATTTAGGCATTCTTTTGGACCATTATGCAATTAAATAGTTTAAAGGGTAGAAAATGACTATTAGTCAAATTTGAAAATATTTACTGGACTCAGGTTTCATAAAAATATTTTTCAAAAGTTAAAACGCATTAAAAATATGATAATATAGTTTTTGACACGACTTAAAACGTAACTAAATAAAAAACGTCGAAAATATTAAATATCGAGACAATCGATAATAAAACGTAAATTTTCGGGCATCTGTCGGTATCGCGATCACTAGTTCTCATCACGCGTTAAAACGTAAAGCACGAGAAACAAAAATAAATACAATAAAATCATTATTATAATAATTTGAGAATATAATATCGGTACCTAACGTATTACTTGCCGGTTTTTATCTAAACGACATTCTTACGCTAAGTTTCAAGTCATAACCTTCTCGGTTAGGCGATAATTTAAAGTTCTCATTAAAGTAAACACATAATACGTAATAGTCGAGATTAGAATAACGACCTGAAATTGACGGATTGTCACACATATTAACAATATTCCTCAAACTTTTAGAATTGCTGAGTAACATATCTTCAATATATGTTAAACATATGTTGTATCTTTGAGTATAAGATAGTTCTAGATCTGTAGATAAGGAAACAAATATATCACACTACAAATCTATTGTATGTTTTTTAGCATAGATGTCGAAAAATAAACAATATATATTTTTTCTAAACAATCGAGGACCAAACCTAATCCAATTTTATCAAGTGGAATTTCATCACATGATCTCCCTATGCATGATGGTTAATCAAATTATTTATCAACCACTACAAATGTGTAAATTCAGGTTGTAAATCTTTCATATTGAGCCATAAGGGAGATAATGCGTGTTTATCTTTTGGATGATTATTTAAAGCAATTTATCCAATGAGGCAAAATCAACACATAAATAAAGTGATGTAGGAGTTAATACAATGAGGCAAAATCAGGACATAATTGTTGTATGTAATTTGTTGTCCAAGTTATCACAAACACACAAACTAAAACCAAAAAATTACAAATTGCATATAAAAGTCGGAAACTGTTGCTAAATAATTCAGAATGGGTTACTATGAGATACTACTTCTAGATATGTAGAAATGGTGATATGTCTTCCTTTATATTTCCAGAATGAGTAACTATGAGATAGTGTTAAGTAATTCATAATGGGTAACTATCATATAGTGCTAACTAATTCATAATGGGTAACTATTAGATTGTGTAATACCTGGATGACTTCGTTTCTTCCTTTCTATTTTCAATACATCTCTACTAAAAGGTGCCATGTCTTTTCATAAACAACTTTAGGTCTTGACATACTTTTAGAGAGTATTAGCATCACATAATGCTTTCTAAGATATTCACCCATTCCCTAGTCACTTGCTTCAATAATCCTGTCTATGTATTTCTAGTCACCATTTGATAATCCACGCGCAAAACATGCGTCTTTACACGTATTATACACCACCTTGTCATACTCATAAAAACTTTCCCAACCACTTACACCTTTTACTTTGTTTAACAACATACGTAAATAGAAAATCTCACCCCAACTTAGAGGGACATGATGAATTATTCTTATGCTCTTACCTTGCTTCCTCCGTGTTCATTTTTTGTTGATTTGTTCCAAACATAATATTTTGGAAACTGAACATACAAAAGTGTGCGTGCAAGTTCATCTATTTTATTCGTTTCCATCCACTCTAAGAACTTTGTCGTGTTTAGCGAAGCCTTTTCAATTTGAAAGTCAATACTTTTCGTAGGATCAAACACAAGAGTTTATTCATCAGGGAGGTGAAAAAGTAAGCGTTCAACATCCGGAAACCTATGATGAATATCAAACTTAAATATTCTCTATGCTGCTTCACATGCATATAGATACCTACAATCGTAGAACTCATTTATGTCATCTTTTTCTTCATCATCCACAACTGCCGTTACTTTATCAGGACATTTGTTAATGTACTTGAAAAGGTATTTAATAGACCAAAACTGATTACACCAATCTACATTTATATGGGCTTGTTACATACGCAATAAAGTAGGGTTGTATGGAACGACATATGTATTATCGAGTTCTCCACGCTGTTTTGTTACGGTTCTACCATTTTCGCTCCTTTTGTAAATAGCGTACCCATTTTCAACGATGACAGTTTCTTCATTAAATTTTATTAAAAACTTATTTGAACACTTATTATCAACCATGCAAGGGCAACTTCGATGCTCAGAACCACACAGACCATGCATCATGAATTCTTTAACCAACTGGTAGAGTTTCGGGTCTTTGTCTTTATCAGGTATCTCCGCAGATATACATCTATCTATATCGGACGATAATATTAAACTTATCTTCTATTTCTAACCATACACAAAGATGACAATGAGGCAAACCACGTTTCTTGAATTCTATCGTGTAAAATTCTGCATTCAAACAAACACCAAAGATTATACTGTGTACATACATATTACTAATTAATAACTAATATACTCTTATGATAATAAGATTTATTCTATTTGTAACAAACTGCATAAATGATAAACATTTATCTAAATATATAGGTTGGAACGTACCTTCTTTTACTTTTCCAAAGATACGCCTTTCTTTAATGTCCTTTATCAACTGGCCTAACTTTATCTTAAAGACACGTGTTGTAACATCAGGTCGATCTTCTGATTTCAGACCCTTTCTTTTAAGAAACCTCGTAATTTCTGGCCACTTGGGATTACACGTAAACGTTATAAATAAATATGGATATTCATACCATTTGCACATGGACATGGCATCTAAGTAGATTTGCATCATGTACCTCAGACTACATGTGAAAGATTAAGGTAATACTATTTTCAATCCACGCTTCTTCCCATTTTCACCAGATTCGACCGCCTTTAATAACCTCGAATAAGTTTCACATATTAAGTCACTTTGCTGATTCTGAATATAAAACATGCGTTCAGCTTCAACCATCGTATAACGATCAACTAAAAAATGTTGAAACAATTGTTTACTACTAAAAATACTTGAAAATATATTCGGTCTGTCTTGTATACAATAAGCAAACCATTAACGCACAGTGGCATATTTTTTTTCGCCTTTAGGTGTTTCATCATTAATACCTTGGTGGTATACGTTAGTCCTATAACCATCTTCTGCATAAGGGAACAACAACAGATACTACAAAGGGAGGTATGATACATGCAACTCACTTATCTTTTCACTTTACCACTGTTTTCGTGAAAAATAATGTATCTTTCATTATTTTTTAAAGAATCAAAATCACCAACAATAAGTGCAGCTACTTCGTTTTGCTGCAGGCAGGTTATATTGTCTGCCATCTGTCGAATGTGCACCTATAGGTCTTATCTTAACATTTTGCTGACCCATCGCTAATTTTAGACTTGTCATCTTATATTTCTTAACCAAAGGGTTCTATCGATCAAGTATGGTTTTTAGATCCTTAGTTAGTGCCATGTCCGTTTGACTATTGGATGATGATGAGCCGCTACTTCTAGAACTGATATATTTGGTAAAAGTTTTAGACCAGAATTTATAACTTAGGAATACAAATGTATAATAGGTTGTAAAATAATTTAAAGGTGTAACAATGTAAGTAATACCTTACAACACCAATGCGATTCTCAATTTCATTTTTTGGATCATATATATAGAGTTGAGAAAAGGTTGGCGCAAAACCGGGCTTTGGTAGCAAATCACTTATTCTGTGAGTATTTTTACCTTGAAGCCTAAAACAAAATGGACCACGACTTTGGTTAACTGAATTATCAACATTACCATCTAAAGACGTAAAAGAAAACATAGAATTATAACGTCTAATGTTCTCCATGAATGCCTTGCTTTTTTGATGTTCTCCGCTCATTAGTCCCTTTAACAAAGGCGGTGGGTCCTTCAATCCGACCGGCAGTTTAACTTTTCCTCTATTGCAACAAATGGAAAACCCTTCAGGATTATCTAAAGTTTTTGAACCTCTTTTGGCTTCTACAAGCCACAACATAGCACCACATTTCACACATTGTATGGTTGGAACACCGTGGTCGAGGTAATCTAAAAGAGTTGACAAAATATTTCATTAATATGGGACATATAAATATAAATGGTTTTACAACATTTTACAACAAAGTACCTTTTAAAATTCCAGATATTCTATCTATATATCCTTGTTCATTATCCGTATCCGAGTCCACAATTTGTAACTCGTCCTAGTTTAAGAATTTCGTTTGGTAATACTTGCAACATTAGTATTTGAAGAAACATCACAATCTCTTGAGATGTTATTTTGACTGTTGGTTGGTGTACTTGTATAAGCTATCAAACATTACAAAATTATGGATATAAGTAGAATAGTACTATCATAGGTTTGGTAAGCAAAACAATGACCAATGCTGAATGGGATTAGAGTTTAGTTTTTAAACCTTTTTTTATTCTTGTTTGAATTATCACCTGCATAACGTTTATGAAATTGATATTTAGAAACTGATTTGTGAATTATTCATTATAAACAAACTTATTTAGAAATAATAAAATTTGCAAATAAAAGGTAACAAATAATGCAAAAGAAAGTACATGTAGATAAGGTTTCACTTGTAGCTATACTATGTGAAGTTTCTGGTGTGTAAACGTCAGGAGCCGAATTTCTAAACATTGTTATTTTACGTGTGATGAAGGGATAGCAACATTGTTATTTTCTTTATCAAATGGATTTGATAGACTTGTAGCTGTAACATCATATTACTGTTAACGTAAAATATACAATAAGAATATTATAAAGTATGCATTAAACCGTGTTCATGATATTAAAAACCTTTTGAAGAACCAATATGTGTAACGCATGAAAGTGACGCTCTATCTAATGATTGTATGTTTCCAATAGAAGAGCTCATGATTGTCGCTACCTTCGTTGTATAAAAATAAATTAAATTGGTTAATATAATTCAATTTAAACGGTTGAATAACATATACCTTAATAAAAATACGATATAAATATTAAGGTATTATTCAACTTACATTGTTCTTGAAGTATTCTGCGAGGTCCTCTTTGTGCACTTTTGCGTGTGATGAAGGTATAGCAACATTGACTTTGGAAATTTCATCCGTTAACGGATTTTTACGGGGTCGTCCGTATTTTCTCTTAGGTTTCTATTGGAATTGACAAGGGACCTAAAAACTCTAACCAATTAATATAGAAGATATATAACACAAAATAACGGAAAGATTTGTGAATAAAACACACTTACTTGATGTAGCATTACACACAGGGGTTACATGCATACTTTGAGAACCAACCATATTAGAAACAATTGAACCAGAAGCAATGATAGAATTAGATGTTGCATGGTTTGCATTTTGATTGGTTTCTGAAAGTTGAAGTCCAGCTGTAGCAACCAAAGTGTTTTGTAGCTGAAGGTTACTTGTTTCTGGATTTTTTCGTGGACGTCCATGTGGCCTATTAGTTTTTAATAGATTTGATACTGAATGGGATTAGAGTTTAGTTTTTGAACCTTTTTCTTTGATTCTTGTTTGAATTATCACCTGCATAACATTTATGGAACTGATATTTAGAAACTGATTTGTGAATTATTCATTATAAACAAACTTATTCAGAAGTAATAAAATTTGCAAATAAAAGGTAACAAATAATGCAAAAAAAAGTACATGTAGATAAGGTTTCACTTTTAGGTATACTATGTGAAGTTTCTGGTGTGTAAACGTCGGGAGCCGAATTTCCAAAATCAACATTGTTATTTTTTTTATCAAATAGATTTGATAGACTTGTAGTTGTAACATCATATTACTGTTAACGTAAAATATACAATAAGAATATTATAAAGTATGCATTAAACCTTGTTCATGATATTAAAAAACCTTTTGAAGAACCAATATGTGTAACACATGAAAGTGACGCTCTATCGAATGATTGTATGTTTCCAATAGAAGAGCTCTTGATTGTCGCTTGCTTCGTTGTATAAAAACAAATTAAATTGGTTAATATAATTCAATTTAAACGGTTGAATTACATATACCTTAATAACAAATACGATATAAATATTAAGGTATTATTCAACATACATTGTTCTTGAAGTATTCTGTGAGGTCTTCCTCCTTTATTAACTAGTTTGTGCACTTTTGCGTGTGATGAAGGGATACCAACATTGACTTTTGAAATGTCATCCGTTAACGGATTTTTACGGGGTCGTCCGCATTTTCTCTTAGGTTCTATTGGAATTGACAAGGGACCTAAAAACTCTAACCAATTAATATAGAAGATTATATAACACAAAATAACGGAAAGATTTGTGAATAAAACACAATTACTTGATGTAGCATTACACAAAGGGGTTACATGCATACTTTGAGAACCAACCATGTTAGAAACAATTGAACCAGAAGCAATGATAGAATTAGATGTTGCATGGTTTGAATTTTGATTGGTTTCTGAAGGTTGAAGTCCAGCTGTAGCAACCAAAGTGTTTTGTAGCTGAAGGTTACTTGTTTCTGGATTTTTCCGTGGACGTCCATGTGGCCTCTTAGTTGTTAATAGATTAGATACTTGAGTTGACAGATTTACATGTGTTTGTTGTGTTACTAAGGGTTTCGTGTTGGGAATTAAGATTTGATGACACAAAACCAAAAGTACTTACAAAGGTACTTGGAAGTACTGCTAGTATAAATTAAGTACCGCTAGCACATTCCATGTACCACTAGTGCAATCCATGTACCGTTAGGGTAAATCCAAGTACCCCTAGCCTATGCAAGTACCTTTAGTGTTATTAAAGATGTAGAGATCTTCAGAAGATTCTAGAGAATGAAGATAAGTAGGAAGAATTTGTCAAGATATTTTTTATACTTAGAAGATATACTTGCTTTATTATGTTTATCTCCTTGTAAACCCTAGCACCTCTAGTATATAAAGATAGGCAGGGCAATTGTTTTATTCATCGAACATAGCTTAGAACTCCTATGAGAGTCTAAGAACCATAGAAAACATAGGTGTTATAGTTAATAGTTAGGTTTGATTTATGTGGAATAAAGAAAACTTTAATAGTAACAATTGTTCATTGTGCTAATTCCACTATGCATGTTTAATGTTCATTGTTATATAATCCCAGAGGAGTCTTAAAAACGATCAGTGAATCGTACAATTTATGATTCAACATGTGGTATGAGAGCCCCGTGGCTCTCGATCTCGTTGATTCATTAAGGTTTTCGGGTCGAAGAACGAAGAATGAATCTGAAAATCTGTCTAGGGTTTCCAGATTCGTATGTTTCTGTACAACCATATTCAAACGGGGATAACTCGGTTTTTGATCGTTGGATCATTGTGAAATTGAACTGGAGGTTCTCTATACATGTGACTACAATCCCACAGGATGGATTATCGATCTGATCTGAGCTGGCAAGAAAAAGTTATAGTAGGTCGAAGTAGGATGCAAAAAACGTTTTTCAAGTTTCTATTTTTATTATTAAAGTTGAATTAGGGTTTGTACAAACCCTAGATTAATTTAACAAAAAGTAGGGCTGTAAACGAACCGAACGCACGCGAACGGAGGTATATTCATGTTCGTTTATTTAGTTTTAGCCGAACAAATAAACGAACGCGAACACTTAATCGGACAAAAATTGTTGTTCATGTTCGTTTATTTAGATTTGAGCTTGTTCATGTTTGTTTATGTTCGTCCATATAACTTAAACGAACGTAATCGAACGAACATAAACGAACGTAAACGGCGATATAAATATAAACGGGCTAAACGATCGTGTAATTGAAGTTGTTGCTTTAGACGATCTATATCATCGTCTTATATTCTATATAATCATTATTATTAATATATTATTATTAGACATTTTAAAATATTTGATGTATAGTTTATTATTATTTTAACATTTGTGATATTAAACGAACGAAATAAATGAACGTAATCTGGCGGACATAATCGAACGTTCACGAACGTAAATGAACGAACGAAGCCTTTGTTCATGTTCGTTTATTTAACTAAACGGACCAAAAATCTTGTTCATGTTCGTTCGTTTATTAAATGAACGAACATAAACGAATTTTTCGTCGAACGATCGGCGAACTGTTCGCTGAACGTTCAGTTCGTTTACAGCCCTAACAGAAAGTATATTCTCCAAAAGTTGCTGATCTAGGGTTTCTCCCAACAAACCCTATATAAATCATTCAAGTTGATGATATTCATGGTGATCCAAAGAAAGTTGCTGATGTTCATTGGTTCGAGTTTATAATCACAGCAGATTGTGATTTAGCATGATGTTGTGTGCTCATGGATGCAGTAGCAGGTGTACCTTTAGGTTTGATGCTTTATGGCTACAACAACAGGTTGGTTTAAAAGCTGGTCTTGAAGGCAGAATGGTACACGCTACAGGGATGTGGAAGAAAAGGATCACACGACTTCAAAGTGTATGATATCACATGGTGCAGTTGCAAGGAACGTGAGGGTGTACACTGTTCTTGTACTTGTTAGAACCATGAATTCATTATATATACGTATGGCCAAAGAGATGAATGTGAAAATATTATTGTTGTTGATATTTTATACACACAGAATCCAAGCCGTGTGATATGGTAATTTGTGAGTATGCTGGTGTTGCTATCAAGTGACTACTCTTCAAGGTGATGAAGGGATTATATCGATCAAACAAGATGGAAGCAGTTTTGATCAGAACATGCAGTAAATTGTTGACGTTTACAGCATGTTTTTGTAGCTACGTATGTATTGGTGTAACACAGAAAAAATTTCCTGCGTGATTTAAGGGGAAGACAATGAATTTGGTACGTGTTATTTTACTGTTAATTCGAGATATTGTTTCCTATCTTTGTGGGTACAACACCTTGCAAAAACGTGTGGTACAATTATTTTTGCCAAGATTATAGAGAGATGGATCATGGAAAAGATTCGCAGGTTATATATGAAAGTTGGCAACAAAATAGTTGGTACAAGATCTCATGGAGATAAAGAAAACATTCGAATATTATGGAAGCATATATATTCTAAGAGATATATGGACGAAATTAAAGCAGCTAGTTTCTACATGCGTGAAGTTTGGAAGGTATATTTTCCTGATTTTTGGAATCTATTATACTTGCATCTCTGAGATACAAGTTATACATAGGTTGGATATTATATGGATCACGTTTGTATTGGGCTTAAAACATACAAGGTCACAAGACTTATATTTGCTAAGTACCATTAGCAGCAGATGTTCTTGTACCGTCCATATTAAAAACAGCAACTGCAACAGTATTTAATGACAGCTGGAGTGTCATTAAAAGTTTTGAGGGGAATGATTCTTCGAATTAGCAACAGATATGTGACAGAAAAGCATGTCGCGAATACCAATGGGAGGAAGTAGAAAGTTGTTTGCTACATAATAGTGACATAAAAAGGGTCGCTGTTTTGTTTATTTTCGAAGTACCGTTGGATCGCTGGATAAAGTACCGTTCAGTGTTATTGGATAAATGGTTAAGAACCGTTTGCTTTGTTCGATATCGAATGACATATATTTATGGTACACCTACGGATTATGGACAAAACTGAAAGTACTTCAGATTTTATGGCTCGATTATTGGTGGTTTCAACGATTGATTATTGCTTATTTGATGTTGGAGTTGATTTTTACATGTTTGTTTCTTATCATATCTAAAAGTTGATGGTGTTAGCATTGGCTTTATAGATAACTTGTTCGTACATATATGGTGTTGACGAAGACTTGGAAGATCTGGGAATGTGTGATTTCCTATCACTTGAAGGAGTTACATTATCGTGCTCAATGTCTCGTTTCGTAGGTAAATGAGGATTTTTTTGTAAGAGATTGATTCTACTTATACTTTCTCTAGCTATTGTATAAGTTCAACGTCACGTTGATAGTACAAGACATAAGATACATGCTTGGGGAGATTCCACTTCTTCAACAAATGGGTTATACTCATTTTTCTTCATCAATGATTATCATTTGGAGCTTACAGGTTCGTGATTCAAGAGATGATGGGTCTAAGTTTCAGGGGAAGCTTATTTAATCATCTACATGCATCACTCAAGAGGAAGATAGATCACTTAAGTGAAAGTGACTATTCATTGCTTATCTTAGGAAGACCCCTATTTAAAGAGATTCCAAAAAGGGGAAGTGGTGTATGTTTAAAGGAGATATATAGATGTTTGGTCATCATCAAATAGGGGAAGACTGTTGGGAATTAAGATTTGATGACACAAAACTAAAAGTACTTACGAAGGTACTTGGAAGTACCGCTAGTACAAAGGAAGTACCGCTAGTGCAATCCATGTACCGCTAGGGTAAATCTAAGTACCCCTAGCCTATGCAAGTACCTTTAGTGTTATTGAAGATGTAGAGTTCTTTAGAAGATTCTAGAGAATGAAGATAAGTATGAAGATTATTATTGTGAAGATATTCTTTATACTTAAAAGATATACTTACTTTATTATGTTTCTCTCCTTGTAAACCCTAGCACCTCTAGTATATAAAGAGGGGCAAGGAAATTGTTTTATCCATCCAGCATAGCTTAGAACTCCTATGAGAGTCTAAGAACCATAGAACACGTGGGTGTTATAGTTAATAGTAGGTTTGATTTATGTGGAATAAAGTAAACCTTAATAGTAACAATTGTTCATTGTGCTAATTCCGCTATGCTTGTTTAATGTTCATTGTTATATAATCCCAGAGGAGTCTTAATAACGATAAGTGAATCGTACAATTTATGATTCAACATTTAGTATTAACTAACTTCGACCACTTTTGGTTGTTTTTGGACAATGTGCCCAAAAAGTTTAATATAATTAAAATGGTTAAAATCCAACTGAAACATACAGTACTGAACATGGTAACAAAAACCACTTACTTGATGTAATATTTGAAAGGGGCGATCTTTGTACACTACTACAAAAATAAGCTTAGAGACCCCTTCACCAAGACCCTTTTTGAAAAAAGACGGTCCCAAAAAATGTGTTTAGCCTACCACAAAATATCAAGACCTGTTTTAATGAAAAAACCCGGTTTTGAAATAAATAACAAATAAAGACCGGACTTAAGAAAAATAACACGTCTATATAAAACCTAAGATAGACCGGTAATAACTTTGAAACCCGGTTTCAATTTGAAAATGACAAGTAGACCTGTCTTAAGCCAAGACCCGGTCTAATATTCCAAAAAATATGAGCGGGACTTTTTGCCCCTTTTTTGTTCTCAAAAATTTCAATGAATTTCAAAGTGACCTATACCTATATTTTTTATGAGTTTATCATATCCTTTCCCAACCACTCACTCACATCACAGATTTTGCCAACACAACCAATATATCATACATTTGTTCCACTACACATCACTCTTGTTTATTGAAGTATTCATATCAAAGATAGGTAAAAACTTGAACTAAATCCGTGATTTGTTGTATTATATATTTATTTCAAAGTTTAATTTTTCTGTTTTAACTTCCTTCTTGATATCTATTAATGAATTTTTTGAATTTCGGGTTATATGGGTAGAAGTTAACTTCCCCAACGGTTATGTCAGTGAATTACAGTTAGTTAGAAAGGGTGATATGAGGTTTCACAGAAGGTATTTGATAAAAGGATTTAGTATGTTTCCATGGTTCTTTTTTATTTTTTTCTTTACATGAGTTGAGATGATTCGGATTTTGGATTTGATTTTGTTGTTTCAAGTTCATGGTTCATGAATATATTGAACAACTTTAAGAAACATGAACTTTTATTGTTTCTAATATGTTGTTATTCAGCTTCAAGTTAAGTTCATAAACCAAGATGTATTACTGAAAGTGTGTGCGCATGTTGTTTGCTTATTATTGAGTTCTAAGTTCCTTCTTTGACTAAGCTTATAGGATTATCTTCATTTGATAGGATTTAGTCATGCGACTTGAACTTTGCAGGGCATGAAAAATAAATTGGATGCGTGAATACTATGAGCTGTAATGTAGATGGAGGTATTCATGTGTCAACTGGCTCTGTTAAAGTTTTCTTCAACTCGGGACTCTGTCTTGCAAAGCAAAGAGCATGCTAGAAAGTGATGAACAAAGCGTTGTTACTTCTGATGACGATGGACATGTATTTTTGGGTCGAAAACTCAACACCACATGTATGTATACAACTGTAATTAATGGAAATGATATGATTGCTATGCGATAACATAATGAATACTAAATTAATAGTGTTTTATCCCTTTCGATATGTATTTATATGGAGATGTTATTTTGGTTTCATATCTTAGGTGCTTTATCATCATAGAGATAAAAAATGTAACGAGAAATGTATTTGATTGTAGGTGACGCATGCGACTATCTTATACACAAAGGTTGAGACGAAATTGCTTCCAAGACATAATGGAATAGCTAATAAAATAGCCAATGTACCAGAGAGTCCACACGTTTTCTCTACACACTGTAACTTTTTTTTATAATCGTTTGGTTGGTTAGAACATTGATGTTTACAACAGTTGGCATGTAACACTCATCTTATTAGTGATTCTTTTGGTTCATTTGAACTCAATAATACTTGTGTCACTCAGAATGCATATCATTTGTAGGTGTTGTTTCTGCTTTTTGAATGCACTTATATGGGTTGTTCGGGATTGCTTGTTGAAAGTGATATCATTTTCCATAATCAATCCTAAATAGCTGATATTATTATTATTTTTTACTGTTAAATCAGGCGTAGAGACAGGTTTTGAATCTTGAAAACGGTCTGAATTAGGTTTTTGAGACCTGTTTCTACGTCGATAACCTGTCTCCATTTAGTTTTAGAGACATGTTTTGATCATCAAACCGGTCTCAAAAACGATATCCAGACCGGTTGAGGAACCGGTCTCATTTCATTTTTACATGGAGAGCCCCCCTTAGACAGACCTCACCAAAAACCGGTCTTGATTTCGTCTAGAACGGGTCTGCAAAGCACTTTTTGTAGTAGTGGTACATTCTTTGTGGAAATTAAAACCAGTCCTTTAGATTGGAGAATATTATAATGTCTATCGCTTCGATTCTCATTATTTTATTCATCCGATATAGACACTTTGGTTTCTCTCTTACATCAGGGATTAAAGAAGCTACATAATAAAATATTTAAGGTCATCGGCTTTGAATTCAAATCAAGTATAAATTATAAAACTGATAACTAATGGATGTTTAGATAACATACCAACATCATTATTTGTTGACGGAACATATATAGGTTGATAGTTAAGAAGAATAAAGTCTAGCTTCGTCTTCAAATGATTGGAAGATAGGTGTGTACGTTTGATAGGTGGATTCAAATCTGCGTATGATAAATCCTCAAACGTTAATGCATTATTGTTGCACATATTGTCAACCATAACACATTTTCTTTTGATGCGTGAATCATCATCATCTGTGTAAGTTTTGAATTACCGTAGTTGGAAACAAAAACATCACAAAAAAACAGAAATTGGGTATCATTTATTAATACAAAAAACATACTAAAAGTACCTTTCGATGAATCAACGGGAGGAACTGAGGTTGAAACTTTGTGTGCTAAATCATCCATAAAACTCGGTTTAAAATGCAAAAACAAAAATGTATGATCATAATATCATAGTCATCGTTAAATATGAATGGATATGTAACAACAATTGAATGAGCACAATTTTGTCCTAAATTACTCTATCTACTATTATGTTGCCACAAAAGTGCTGGCAATCAATAATTAATACCAAATGGAATAAACGTGAATTACAAATTACGTTTTACAAATGGTGAAAATAGAGCAGTATGTATCTTTTAACTATATACATAGTTGTTTTTAGCAATGTTATGACATGATCAGAATAATGAAATATGCTAAAAAATTTATATAATGTTATTTCAATTTGTATGGAACACTTATTATTTTGGATATGATATTAGAGTTTTCTTCATCAAATTTTGATCATTATGTAACAAATATTAAATAACACTTGGTTGCTTTCAAATTACAGTAAACATAATACTTGATCTCGCAATATTGTTCAAACTTTATTCGACAAAAACATTCAACACATAAATTCATAGCATACACTTAAATGAAAGTGAAATAAAATTATTTGACGACTCCCGATGAATTCATGAAGGGATAATTAGATATCATCATCGTTCTCATCTTCGGTTGAATCATCAGTTGATGATTCATCATTAATGAAACTGTCATTGTAATCATAATCATCCGTTTCTACATCATTAACGTCGTCCAAAAGAAGTAAATCGTCTTCCAAATCCTCACCAAAATCATTTTCTTCATCATCAGGCATATCATCAACATCTTCTAAAGAAACCTTAACATCATGAGGAGATACATTCTCACCATTGGCGTCGGTAGTTGTTTGGCTTGCATCAATCTCGTCATCAGTGGGTTCATCCATAAGGCACATATTTTGTCTTTTGTATATGGAATGATCTTCTTGAGTTCTGGTTCGTTTAAAGCAAATAGGAGTATCATAATCGAATTCCTAAGAAACATACATTAACTTAATAATATAACAAATAACAATGTTAACCAATAAAATAACAAATTCAGTATATATAATACAGATATATATAAATTCGAATTCTTACTGGTTTTGAGTTGTTGTTAGTATCAATTTCACTATTTTTATGATTATGAGGGTCTAACAATTCTTCATCATCAGAGAAAAAAATGTTCAAATTGTCATTGATGACCATTTAACCATTCTTCATTAGCATGTGGCGTTTTCCAGTTAAGGGAAGATCCTATAAGATTGAATACATAAACATTAGCATAACGTATGCAATTTTATTAACATGAGAGATATAATATATTAGCATTTACTGTAACTAATACCTCGTCACTGTCCGATAAAATTATTACTTATGACCCGTTGATGTTCAGGAAATTGGTTTCTTTTGATTCACTTTTATCTTATATACTTGACAAAAAAACACAATAACGTGATGAGAATGTTTGATTTAATAGTAAAAAATATTTAAATACTTAACAAATAAGACATACCTTGTGTTTATCATTATGGCCAGCCATTGATTTTGTAACGACCCATTTTGACAAGGTGACCGTTATGTCATAATTATGGCGTGTCATCAAAGCATAACAAGGTAATATGTCTTAAAAACATAAATTACCAAAAAGGAAAGCCGGAATCAAACATCGGCTCCCAAACATAAGCTCACACATGCATAAAGTAAGGAATGTAGAAAGGACTAAACAATGTCCAACCAAGCATAAGTATATAAATGAAAAAAAGGAAAAGAAGTCTAAGGTAGCTTCCATCCTATGCACGTACTCTCAAATGCTCAAGTTCGTCCCTGGGTACCTGCCGTTTGGGACATGGAAAGAAAATACGGCTGAGCAATACGCTCAGTGAACGAATATATGACATGATAAGAGTAACGGAAACATAAATATAACACATGAAATACAACAGAATATGTGTATGTCCTGGAAAAAATAGAAGTTGTTTGATAACAAATATAACTAAAAGTCTTGTTTTTATGCACGCAATATAATTAAATTCCCATGAGCTCATATAAGTCATAACATGTATATCAACGTGCATGAATACATAGAGGGGTGACCTCGTCATGCTATTAGAGGGGTGACCTCTAATAAATAATAAGCTAGATGGAGGGATCAGCTCCAATGTGATGGAGTGTAGAGCACACACTAACTAATCACCCTGTACGTGTAAACCTATAAACATGAAAACTAGGATGCACCATTAAGCCCCACATGATAATAATAATAATGGCCAACATGAAACGTGAAGGGACGTCACGAGAAATCACTCCCATCACGGAGGAGTCATGACATTGGTGCCTCAAGTGTCATGGTTACGGTACCTCCATAACTAGGTGGACATGTAAATCATGGTCATGCATGTATATAGCTCGGGCAATTTAAAATGATAGAATGTTTTATCTTGTCTTGCCTTATATGTTATTCATACATGTTTCTTGATTAGTGTATTTCATGTTTCTCGTAGTATTATACTTGTATTTCCATTATTAGTAACTTTCCTTAAATAGTAGGTTTCTATAAATAGTAACTTTTCATAATTAGTAAGTTTCCAAAAATAATAAGTTTCCATATTTAGTAAGTTTCCAAAATACTAAGTTTCCATATTTAGTAAGTTTTCAAAAATAGTAAGTTTCCATATTTAGTAATAAGCTAATTTAATATACATAAGTAATACATCTTATTCACTGAATAAGCTGGTTTTATAAGTCATGAGTTATTGTGTATATTAAATAAGCAATTTATAATAAGTCTTGGTAAATTATAATTATCATGTTAATATGTCCATTTTAATAATTAACTTCCATATGTTAAAGTTTATAAATAATTCTATTATACCATGATTTATATCTTAATTATTAATTAATAAAACTTCATGTATTATAACTGATTAATATTAACAACATGTTCATTTAAATAAATTGTACTATTAATATTAATAAGTCAATTAATAAGTCTATGTCAAAATAATACAATTTATTATTAATCTAAACATTAAGAAGCCCGAGTTTAAAAATATTAGTCGCAATCAGCAACGCACCCTTGTGTGACCTACGTTACCCGAGGTCTCGGTTGCACGAAACAAAACAAACACCCCTGTCGCAGCCTTAATGGCTTGCGGCTGTTTCCTATTCGGTTCCCACCGTGGCTGGTGGGTTGCCGCAGACAAGCCACGGTTGCCACCGCCCTAACCGTAGCACCCACCGGCTCCAACAGCTTCCCACCAAGACCCTTGGGCTCGATTGCTGCCGCCGGTACAACCTTCCTATTGCTGCACCCATGTGGGTTGCGGCTATTAAAAAAACAGCCACCGAGCCACATGCGGCCGGTGGTCTGTTGGCCAAAAGCCACAAAGAGCACCCTTTTTCAAGGGTTCTCGGTTTCCGTGATAAACCAAGACAACAATACCGGATCTTAACCTTGTTTTAATCATTAACATGTTTTTCATTCCTCTTATTTAAATTTAATCGTGAATCAAAGAATAAATTGAAAAGAAAAGGTATGATCAATGCTTAACGAGAGTGTTTGAATTAAAGATGAATTACACGAACACGAACCCGAATAATTAAGGACAAAATATGGTTTTGCTCCCCCTTTTTTTGTTTTTATGCCGGCGGCCACACACAAAACACAAACCCTAGTTTCTTTTTTTTTTAAAAGTTGGAACAAAATGAAACAACTCTCTTGTGTTTGATATTTTTCACAATAGGCCAGGCCACGGGCCCTCTACCTTTTCTTTTTAAAACCGGCCAAACACACCCCTATATATTATGTTTTGTGCTTTATTAATTTCTCGTGATTCGTGTAACTTAAGTTCGTGTTAAATCTTGTCGTGTAGTATTTAATATATATATATATATATATATATATATATATATATATATATATATATATATATATATATATATATATATATATATATATATATATATATATATATATATATATATATATATATATATATATATATATATATATATATATATATATATATATATATATATATATATATATATATATATATATATATATATATATATATATATATATATATATATATATATATATATATATATATATATATATATATATATATATATATATATATATATATATATATATATATATATATATATATATATATATATATATATATATATATATATATATATATATATATATATATATATAAAAATACTTATCGTTATACAATTAATGTACGTAATACTTGTCGTTATTTATTTAATGTACATGATACTTGTCGTGTATTAATTAACTATAAAGTTTTAATTAATTGGTATTTTCGTGTATTTTTATGCGGGTTTTAATACTCTTCCCCTCTAAAAAGAATAATTCGTCCTCGAATTAGAAAACGATAAGGCTGAAAAGAACATACCCGAATCATTGAGGAAAATGAGGATAAGAAGTCCGGATAGACTCCTCTGTTTCCCAAGTGGCTTCTCGCTCGGGATGGTCCCTCCAAAGGATCTTGACAAATGGAATAGTCTTTTTCCTCATGAGCCGATCCTAACAATCTAGAATCGCTTCGGGTTCCTCAACATAGGATAAATCCTCGTGAATCTGGTCGAATGGATACGTAACAACGTGTAGATGATGATAATTGTATCCTCTGAGAAAAGACACGTGGAACACGTTATGAACATGCGATAGCTGAGGAGGTAATGCCAACCGATACGAAACTTCACCGACACGATCGAGGATCTCGAACGGTCCGATGAAATTAGGACTGAGCTTGCCCTTAATACTAAAACGCTTGACTCCACGTGCGAGTGATACTTTCAAGAACACATGGTCACCAGGATGGAATTCTAATGACCTGTGATGTTTGTCAACATAGCTCTTCTGACGAGCACGAGCTTCCTTCAGCTTCTCCTTGGCAATGGCTACCTTTTCATTGGTCACCTCAATCATCTTAAGACCTTCAATGATTCATTCACTAACTTGATCCTAGCAGATCAGAGCACGACATTTCCTGTCATACAACATCTCGAAAGGAGCACACTTGATACTTGCATGCCAACTGCTATTGTAAGCGAACTCAACCAAACATATGTAGTCATCCTAATTTCCTAACCATTCCAAAGCACAAGAACATAACATGTCTTCCAAAGTCTGAATCATACGCTCGGATTGACCGTCCGTCTGAGGGTGGAAAGTTGTGCTAAGCTTGAGTCTGGTCCCCCAAGGTTTCTGCAAGACCTCTCTAGAAACGAGAAGTGAACCACGGATCTCTATCTGATATGATGTCTGATGGAGTACCGTGCAATCGCACGATCTCTTGCTGAAAGATGTCTACTAACCTGCTGACTGTGTAATCCTTACGGATAGGAAGTAAATGAGCAGACTTGGTCAAACAATCGATGAAAACCCAAATAGCATCATGCATCCTCTGAGTCTGTGGTAGTCAGGTGACAAAATCCATGGAGATCTTGTCCCACTTCCATTCAGGAATTTCTAATGGATGTAGTAGACCACTAGCCCGGCGGTGTTCGATCTTAACTTTCTGGCAGATCAGACACTTAGATACAAACACAACTACATCTTGTTTCATGCCGCTCTACCAAATCTGCTTCTTAAGATCATGATACATTTTCGTGGAACCCGGATGAATAGAGAAAGGAGAGCTATGTGCCTCGGTTAGTAAAGCGCAGGATAAGATGGAACACACAATTTAGTACCTTGCCATATGATGTCGTCTTCATCGATGCAAAATTTACTCTGCTAATCAATATTCTAAACAATCTCCCATGTTTCACCATCATCTTTCTGTGCTGCCTTGATCCGAGAAATCAAATCTGGTTTAACTCTCAGACTAGCCCAGTAACCCTTTTGTCCGCTACATAAAGCTCAATTCTACCTTGATGCCAGCAATCATGCCTGATTTCCTTCTCAAACGTCTGCCACCACATTAGTTTTACTAGGATGTTACTGAATGTTGGTTTCATAGTCCTTCAACAATTCTAACCATCGTCTTTGTCTCATGTTTAATTCTCATTGCGTGAATATATATTTGAGGCTCTTATGGTCAGTGAAGATATCACATGATTCTCCATAAAGATATTACCTCCAGATCTTGAGTGCGAATACAATTGGTGCTAACTCTAGATCATGAGTAGGATAGTTTTCTTCGTAAGGCTTGAGTTATCGTGATGCATAGGCGATTACCTTCCCATGCTGCATAAGTACACAACCAAGACCTTTTCAGATGCATCACTGTAAATCTGGAATCCAACTGTACCAGATGGGAGAGTAAGAATTAATGCAGAAATCAAACGCGGCTTGAGCTCTTTAAAGCTTATTTCCAGTTCATCATTCCAAAAAAACTTCTCACCCTTGCGCATCAGTTTAGTCAGAGGTAAATCCAATAGTGAGAAATTTTCTACAAACCTGCGGTAGTAGCCAGCCAATCCCAGAAAACTCCGTACTTCGGTCGCAGACGTCAATCTTGGCTATTTTGTGATAATCTCAACCTTCGTAGAATCCATGGTAATCCATTATGCTGACACAATGTGGCCCATAAATGCCACCTTACTTAACTAGAATTCGCATTTGGAAACTTTTGCATATAATTTCTCTTGTCGAAGAATATGTAGTACCGTGCGAAGATGATCCTCATGTTCTTCCTTAGACTTTGAGAAGATCGGAATGTCATCGATGAATACTATAGAAAACTTGTCCAAGAACTCATTGAATACTCAGTTCATTAAGTCCATGAATACTGCTGGAGCATTCGTGAGACCGAATAGCATAACCACAAACTCATAGTGACCATAGCGTGTGCGAAAAGCAGTCTTAGAAATATCCTTCTCTTTTACCCGCAACTGATGGTATCCTGATCGTAGGTCGATCTTAGAGAAGTGCTTAGCACCCTGCAGTTGATCAAACAAATCATTGATACGTGGTAGTGCATAAGGGTTACGGATCGTGATTTTGTTCAACTCGCGGTAGTCAATACATAGCCTCATGCTACAATCTTTCTTTTCAACGAATAAAACCGGCGCACCCCATGGTGATACACTCGAGCGAATAGATCCTCTTTCTAGTAACTCTTGCATTTGATCCTTTAACCCCTTTAGTTTCATGGGAGCCATGCGACAAGGAGCCTTGGAGACAGGTTCAACTCCCAAAATAAGATCAATGCTAAACTCAACCTCTCGTGTAGGCGGTATACCTAGAAGTTCTTCTGGGAATACATCTGGGAATTCTGAAACAATCGGCTAATCATGGAGAGACTGAAATTAAGGAGTAATGTCATGAATGGCGACAAAGAAACCTTCGCAGCCATGAGCTAATAATGCACGTGCTTATAAGGAAAAATAATTTGTACATAATTCCCTGGTAGGAAACCTTTATGAATGTATTTTGAAGCATGAATATCACCGAATATGACCTTATACGAATGACAATCAATAGTAGCGTGATGCGCTGCTAACCAATCCATGCCCAAAATCATATCGAATCCGCACATGTCCAAAGGAAGTGCATCAACAAGACAAATTTTGTCATCAAACTCTAAGGGTAGGTCTCTATACACATGGGTAATGCGAACAAAATCTCTCATAGGTGTGGATATACTTAGCACATTATCAAGTAGTGTAGGTGTCTTATTAATACGAGCAGCATATGTGGTAGATATTACTGAATGGGTCTCACCCGTATCAAACAGAACGCAAGCAGCATGTCCAAGCATAAATAGTATGCCAGTAATGGTACCTGAAGCCTTGTTAGCCTGGTCCCGAGTAGTGGTAAAAATACGACCGGATGTAGCTGGCTACTAAGGGGCATGTCCAAATGTGCCAGTAGTATCCCCCTTCTTGCAATCCTTCATAAGTTGACCGATCTGTCCATATTTGAAATAGGCACCGATAGCACGACAACATGGTCCAGGGTGCCTTCGTCCACACGTGGTGTAAACGGGATGGGTATACCCTTCAAAGGATGCCCTAGATAGCTGAGAGCCTGATTCAGAACATATACGTGAGACGTGGTTTTTAAGACATAAACATGACTAACATTGAGAATTCTGGTTATAATACCAGAATAAGTTGATCGGTTGGGCTGCTGTCTCTTGTAGTTCTGGTCATGCCTGTTACCAGAGTTCTTGTTATCATGCTGAAATGTTAAAACCTGTATCACACAGTAGTTTAACATTGAAGAGTTTAATTAAGGACCTGTTGTTGTGACTACTAGAGTAGTTGGCATTGCTACGGTAGTTTTTCACCACCGCTACGCCTGTCAGATCCCTGGCGGTCATTGTTCTGACCGTGGTTCTTAAAGTTACTCTGCTGAGTGACCAGCTGGTACTGGTCTCCACCCTTCTGTCTGAAAGATAAAGTTAAATAATGCATGTTATATAAGGGAAATTATAGACATAAATGAGATGGTAATACTTTATAGATGAAGTATACCTCTTGTCGGGGCGCTCTAAATCCTCAAACTCATCCCTCTCCTGCAGAATTTCCAAGCTGTGAGCTGCGTCGACAACTTGGGGAACATCAGTAAATGTCGCGCACAGGAGACGGTCCATAGTCGACTTGCGCAAACCCCAACGGAAATTCTTAGCTTGTTCCTCACCAGTTCCTGCAGCTGCTCCAAGGAAACCAGTTAACCGTAAAAAGCGTTGCATAAACTCAGTACTGGTCTCACCCACCCTTTGACGTGCGGATTGGTAATCCCTCTTGAGTCGCTCCTGTTCCGCTAGAGGAAAGAACTACAGGTAGAACAATTCCTTAAACTGTGTCCACGTCACCGTGAGAAGCCATGCCTCTCCTCCCTTGGCCTGTTTGTAAGTCCTCCACCATGATAAAGCATCTTGTAACACCCCACTTGGATAAATGGACCGTTACGTGTATTTATGGCGTGTCATCAAAGCATGCAAGGCAATGTATTAAACATTAACTGACCAAACGGAAGTACCGGAATCAAACATCGGTAGTCCAACATAAGCCCAAAATATAAAGATTAAGTACTGGAAGAAAAAGGACGAAACAGTGTCCAAACAACCAAAGTAAAGTAACGTAATGCGTGCATAAAAATAAAGGAGTCTGGATAGCTCCCATCCAAATGCACGTACTCTCTTAGAAATCCTAAGATCGTCCCTGTGTACATGCCGTTTGAAAACATAAAAGGAAACTACGGCTGAGCATAACGCTCAGTGGACGGATATAGCATGAATAGGATGTACTGAAAGTAATGGAATAGAAGACTACAATGAAACTATAAGACTGATATGAAATGTGGTAAAACTCAGCATAAAATCTGATAAACCTGTTCATATATACTGAAACTGAAATATAACTTATTAATTCTGAAAACATGCATTTTCTGTATTTTAATTTGCCAAGAGCTTATATAGGTCATGAACTGTAACAACTGTTGCATGAATACATAGAGGGGTGTCCTCGTCATGCTGTAGATGGGTAACCTCTAAATAACTGTGCTGGGTGGAGGGATCAATTCCAATGTGAAGGATGTAGAGCACACACCACATTCACCTGATAAACTGTAAACTGTAGCCTAGGATGCATCCATACGCCCCACTAATTAATACTGATAAAATGGCCAAGCTGAGCTGAGTGGGACGATGCAGGATATCACTCTCCTGCATGTGAGTCACGACACCGGTGCCTCTAGTGCCGTGGTTACGGTACCTCCGTAACTAGTACATAAACTAAACATGCTTGTATATAATGCTCAGGCAATTTATTTAATTCTTAACATGATTACTGATAAGTTTAAACATATACTGAGGAAAACATTTGGCTGAAGATGGGGAAATCCTAATCATGCATAGAAAGGAAGTCCTTACTGAAAGGACGGGAAATCCGTACCTCTTGTCCAGTAACTGACTGAATGGAAGGCTGAATAAATACTACTCGGGCTTCACGCGTACTACATGAATAAAGGGAGCGAATAAGTTAACTGATATTCGTTATTAAACTTTACTGATCTTATTGGTTCCTTATCTTTATTTTATTTTGATTCTGAAATTCTGTACGTATACCAACTGATAAATTGGAACTTATAATAATTCATTTAATGTATTATTTTCTAGTATTAATTATGGTACAACGTATTTCTGACGATATAGTATACTATAGTAAGTATCTCGCTAAATTAGAAAGTCTCTTGATTTAGAAGTTCTCAAATAGTTTAATTCGTTTTCTAAAATATACCCTTTTAAATATTTACGAATTAATTTAATTTAATACACTTAAAAATATATATATTAAATATTTATAAAACAACTTAATTTAAAACAAAAAGGTATAACATAAAGTATTTATTTTATAGTTTATAAAAACGTCCCGAGCTTACCGAGATATCCCATCTCGGTCGCACTAACAAAATTAACATATACATAAAATCTGTCCGCAATAATTAGTGACAGAATTTCTGTGTCACCAAAAACTGTCGCTAAAACTGCCTCTTTAAAAACTGCATAAATTCTAACAGTTTTGCGACAGAAAAATCTGTCGCTAAACTGTCGCTAATGTTATTTTAACACAACTATATTAAGCTCCATCTTTTCCCACTGTTTTTACTTGTGTTCCCACTGCTAGGTTACTATATTCCCACCGCTATGCTATGACTCCCCACTGTTTACATAACCAAACGCTCCCTTATTTTGTACGCAGCCCCAAACGCACCCCTTTGGTCACGGCTGGCCCTAGCCGCCCCTGTATGGGTCACGGCTGGGCAGAGGAGAGGATCACCGAGACATTAAGTCTCGGTTTTTGTGAGGCCAACCAAAACCCGACCCCTTTTGCTGCGGCTGTACAAACCAAACACCACCACCGAGACATTAAGTCTCGGTTTGGTGTACAATCACTCAACCCGACACCCCCTGTTGAATTTTTCTGATCGGGGCTGGGCAAAGGAAAGAAACCCACCGAGACCTAAAACAAAAACTCGGCTGTGACAACCCTAACCCCCTTGCCGAAACAAAATAAAAGAAGGGAAAGCAAAGGTCTTACCGTGATGATTATGAAGCTACTCGGAGAGCTAACAGATTCTTTTTTTTTTTGCTTCTTCCCGGCGGCCAACAACCGAAACCCTAGATTCTATGTTTTTTTTTGTTCGTATGATATGGAAGAGAAAGGGGAAACCCCGATTGTTTTGTGTAGCCAAAATGGGCTAAAGCCCAAGTCCCTTTTCCTTTTATTTAGTTTTAAAAACCGGCCCTTCTACTCTTTTATTTTAATAAATTTTTTTTTTAACTTGTATAATAATAATACTTGTAATGACATAATGCTTGTAATATTTTCTCGCGTTGTTTCGGTGATAATTTCTACGTGAACGGTTTAAGTAAAATAACCCGCGTATTTATATCTCTCGATTTAAATACGGGTTTTATAATTCTTCCCCTCTAAAAGGAATAATTCGTCCCCGAATTAAAGATACGTCCGTACTGGGTTTTACAATTCTTCCCCTCTAAAAGAAGAATTCGTCCCCGAATTACAAGGTATTTAAGCTGACTGCAGTAAAAACTTAAATGCTAATAAACTGGACGACATAAAAGCTGAAAAGACATACCCGAATCAAAACTGAAAGTGAGGATAAGAAGTCCGTATAGACTCCTCTGTTTCCCAAGTGGCCTCCCGCTCGGTATGGTTCCTCCACAGGATTTTGACGAAAGGAATGGTCTTCCTTCTCATAATTCGATCCTGGCGATCTAAAACTGCTTCGGGTTCCTCAATATAAGATAAATCCTCCCGAATCTGATCGAGTGGATAATTTACTTTGTGAAGCTCGTGATAGTTGTACCCCCTGAGTAATGAGACATGAAACACGTTGTGGACGTGTGAAAGCTGAGGCGGCAGCGCCAACCGATACGATACTTCCCCGACGCGTTCAAGGATTTCAAATGGTCCGATGTTGCGAGGGCTAAGTTTGCCTTTGAGGCCGAAACGTCTGACACCGCGTGCGGGTGATACTTTGAGGAACACACGATCCCCAGTCTGAAAAGATAGATCTCTGCGATGCTTGTCGGCGTAACTCTTCTGGCGAGTACGCGCTTCTTGCAGTTTTGCCCTAGCGATGGCGACCTTTTCATTGGTAATTTCTATCAATTCTGGTCCTTCAATCAAGCGTTCTCCAACCTGATCCCAACAAATAGGAGCATGGCATTTCCTGCCGTATAACATCTCGAATGGAGCACGCTTGATACTAGCATGCCAACTGTTGTTGTAGGCAAAGTCAACCAAGCAAATATAGTCATCCCAGTGTCATGTCCATTCTAATGCACAGGCGCGTAGCATGTCCTCTAAGGTCTGGATGGTACGCTCTGACTGACCGTCCGTCTGTGGATGGAAAGCTGTGCTGAGCTTGAGCCTAGTTCCCCAAGCTTTATGCAAACCTCCCCAGAAATGAGAAGTGAAACGGGGATCCCTATCTGATATAATTTCAGAAGGCGTACCGTGTAATCGTACAATCTCCTCGGTGAATAGTTTCGCTAATTTACTGACTGCGAAATCTTTACGAATAGGAATGAAATGTGCTGACTTGGTCAAACGATCGACAACTACCCAGATTGCATCATGTCTCCGCTGAGTCTGTGGTAGTCCGGTGACAAAATCCATAGATATCTTGTCCCATTTCCACATTGGAATATCTAATGGCTGGAGAAGACCACTGGAACGCTGGTGCTCTATCTTAACCTGCTGACAGGTTAAGCATTTAGATACAAATGTTGCGACATCCTGCTTCATGCCGCTCCACCAGAAATGCTGCTTAAGATCGTGGTACATTTTTGTGGAACCCGGGTGGATAGAGAACGGAGAGCTGTGAGCCTCAGTCATTAAGGCTTCTCTGAGAGCAGGGTCTTCTGGAACACAGAGTTTGGTACCCTGCCATACAATACCATCGTCATCGATGCGAAATTCGGTTTGTCGGTCAATGTTCTGGACAATCACCCAGATTTCACCATCATCCTCTTGGGCGGCTTTAATCCTAGAGAGTAAGTCTGGTTCCACCCTCAAACTAGCCCAGTATCCCCTCTGTCCGCGCACTAAGAGCTCAATATCATACCGCTCCAATTCCCGAATAATTTCTTCCTGAACTTTGATGCCATTTATCATACCTGATTTTCTGCTAAGGGCATCTGCTACTACATTTGCTTTGCCTGGGTGATACTGGATATTGGTGTCATAGTCTTTTAGCAGTTCTAACCATCGCCTCTGTCTCATGTTCAGCTCTCGCTGTGTAAATATATACTTGAGACTTTTGTGATCGGTGAAGATATCACACGACTCGCCGTATAAATAATGCCTCCAGATTTTAAGGGCGAAAACGACTGCTGCGAGCTCTAGATCATGAGTAGGGTAATTTTTCTCATACGGTTTCAGTTGACGCGAAGCATAAGCAATGACTTTCCCATGCTGCATAAGTACACAGCCTAAGCCCTTTCCTGATGCGTCACTGTAAATCTGATAACCACCTGTACCGGATGGAAGAGTAAGTATCGGTGCTGAGATCAATCGATGCTTGAGTTCCTCAAAACTCTTTTCTCTCTCCTCGGTCCATATAAACTTCTCACCTTTTCGCATGAGTTGGGTCAATGGTAATGCCAAACGTGAGAAGTTTTCCACATACCTGCGGTAATAACCCGCCAACCCAAGAAAACTACGTATCTCCGTGACGGACGTCGGTCTTCGCCATTTGGTGATAGCCTCAACCTTCGCAGGATCCATGGTAATTCCTTCCGCAGAAACAATGTGACCTAGAAACGCCACTGTATTCAGCCAAAACTCGCACTTCGAAAATTTAGCATATAGCTTTTCTCGTGTGAATATCTGCAAAACTGTACAGAGATGATGCTCATGTTCCTCTCTGGATTTGGAGAAAATAAGGATATCATCGATGAATACGATCACAAACTTGTCTAAAAATTCGTGGAAGACTCTGTTCATTAAGTCCAGAAATACTGCGGGCGCATTCGTGAGACCGAATGGCATAACGACAAATTCGTAATGACCGTACCTCGTGCGAAAAGCAGTTTTGGATATATCCTGCTCTTTTACACGCAGCTGATGGTAACCTGATCGTAGATCGATTTTTGAGAAGTGCTCGGCACCCTGAAGCTGATCGAATAAATCGTCAATACGAGGAAGTGGATAACGGTTACGAATAGTGAGCTTATTCAACTCACGGTAGTCGATACACAAACGCATACTACCATCCTTCTTCTTGACAAACAAAACTGGAGCGCCCCATGGTGACACGCTTGGACGAATGAAACCCCTTTTGAGAAGTTCTTGAAGTTGATCTTTCAGTTCCTTAAGCTCTACAGGAGCCATACGGTAAGGAGCTTTAGATACTGCTTCTGCACCTGGAATGAGATCGATACCAAATTCTACCTCTCGCATGGGAGGTAAACCTGGAAGTTCCTCGGGAAAGACATCTGGAAAGTCTGACACAACTGGCTGATCATGAATTGAAGGTGTCTCCGAAGTCGTGTCATGAACTGTAGCTAGGAAACCCTCACAACCATGGTATAGTAAGGTACGAGCCTGTAAAGCTGAAATAATCTGAACATGTTTTCCTGGTAGGAAACCTCGGTGAATATGCTCTGGTGTCTGGACATCACCAAAGATGACCTGGTGAGCATGACAATTTATGGTGGCATGATGAATCGACAACCAATCCATACCCAGAATAATATCGAATTCACACATATCCAAAGGAAGAGCACTGACTGGACGAATTTTATCATCAAACTCAAGAGGGAGATCTTTATACACTTGGGTGATGAGTACAGAGTCTCGCATGGGGGTAGATATACTAAGTGCGTTGTCTAGTGGCGTAGGGGTCATGTTTATTTTAACAGCATATGAAGTGGAAATAACTGAGTGGGTGGCGCCTGTATCGAAAAGTACGCAAGCAGCATGTCCGTGTATAAATAAAATGCCAGTAATGGTACCTGCGGTCTTATTTGCTTGCTCACGGGTAGTAGTATAGACACGACCAGTGGTTGGTGGTAGTGGTGGTGGCGGAGGTAATATCTGAGGAGTCTGGCCTGAGGTACCAACAGCATTCCCGCTCTTGCAATCCCTCTTCAGATGGCCCGGCTGGCCACACTGGAAGCAACCACTCGTACCACGACGGCACGCTCCCGTGTGCTTCTTTCCACATGTGACGCAAGTGGGATAAGTATACACGGTAGAAGCAGCCCTGGTTTGCTGAGAACCTGATTCACGATGATAAACACGTGTCACGATGCTGATATCTTAAACTGGAATGAGACTGTTTGACTGAAATTTAAAATTACCAGAATTTGCCGGTCGGGCAACCTGCTGACCCCTGTTGTTTTGGTCACGCCCCTGTCCAGCATCTCTGTTGGAATTTACAAATAAATTTAAGATCTGTTTTACACGATAGTTTAGTGTTTCTGGAGCTTAAAGACTCACCTGTAGCTGCCAGATGAGTTGGAGTTGTCGCGGTAATTATCACCGCCATTCCTCTTATCTGACCGATTACGGTCATATGACTGACCGTGGTTCCTGTAGTTCTGATGCGGAGTAGCCGATTGGGATCGGTCTCCTCCTCTGTGTCTCTTCTCCGGACGCTCTACATTCTCGAGCTCATCTCTCTCGGAAAGCATCTCGACATCCCGAGCTGCATTAGCTACTTGTGACACATTAGTGAATGTGGCACTCATCAGTCTATCTGCAGTCCTAGAGTGAAGAGCCCAGCGAAATTGCTTCGCTTGCTCCTCTACGGTACCCGCAGCCTCCCCTAAGAATCCAGCCATCCTGAGGTATCGGTGCATGAACTCTATACTGTTCTCGCCATGATTCTGACGAATAACGTGGAAGTCCCTCTTCATCTTAGCTTGCTCCGCATGCGGGAAAAACTGGTCATAGAACATCGTCTTGAAACGTGCCCAGGTCAATGCAAGCTCCCAAGCATCCCCCCCATTGGACAGTTTCTGAGACCTCCACCAATGTAGAGCAGGACCCTCCAGCTTGTAAACTGCAAGCCTAACTTTGAAAACATAACCACAACCCATAGCTCCAAAAAATTTCTCTATATGGTAGATCCAGTCTTCAGCGTCAGTTGGAGCTACAGTCTGCTCAAACAGTCGGGGTTTCTGCTTGTTAAACAGATCCAGCCAAGCGGGTAAAGTGGCAGGTGGTGGAGTAGGAGGGTTGTTATTCTGCTGAGGTCCATTTTGATATTCAGCTCGGATCTCATCACGAATTTGGGGTAACATGGCATGTATAGCAGCCTGAACAGCAGCAGCAATGGCAGCTGCGTTAGGATCATTCTCGGTTTCGCGTCTGGGTGGCATCTGAAATAAAAGAGGATAAGTTGATAAAACTATAAGAACCTGAGGTAATAAATCTGAATATGCTTAGTGAAATTCATGAATGTATAGCTAGCAAAATATGACATGGATACTGGTGAACGCCTAGGGTCAGTTCAAAAAATGACAATTTCTGAAACATAAATATGGCATGAGTAAGGATGAACGCCTATGGTCAGTTCATCTATACAAAATTTAAACGGCAAGGGTGAACGCCTATGGTCAGTTCACCAAAACGAAAATTCGCTGAAGTCACATGCGATTAAGTATGGCCAGTCCTGTACCAGCCGTTTACTTAATCAAAATTTTTGAAAATCTGACTGATAAAATACATAAGTAGCATGGAAGATAGCGACGCCAAAATACAGGGAGTTCCTGATGACTACCCACTAGTCACAGGTCAAGTTTTAGAGCCTACAGGTCGAACCTTGTGGCTCTGATACCATAATTGTAACACCCCACTTGGATAAATGGACCGTTACGTGTATTTATGGCGTGTCATCAAAGCATGCAAGGCAATGTATTAAACATTAACTGACCAAACGGAAGTACAGGAATAAAACATCGGTAGTCCAACATAAGCCCAAAATATAAAGATTAAGTACTGGAAGAAAAAGGACGAAACAGTGTCCAAACAACCAAAGTAAAGTAACGTAATGCGTGCATAAAAATAAAGGAGTCTGGATAGCTCCCATCCAAATGCACGTACTCTCTTAGAAATCCTAAGATCGTCCCTGTATACCTGCCGTTTGAAAACATGAAAGAAAACTACGGCTGAGCATAACGCTCAGTGGACGGATATAGCATGAATAGGATGTACTGAAAGTAATGGAATAGAAGACTACAATGAAACTATAAGACTGATATGAAATGTGGTAAAACTCTGCATAAAATCTGATAAACCTGTTCATATATACTGAAACTGAAATATAACTTATTAATTCTGAAAACATGCATTTTCTGTATTTTAATTTGCCAAGAGCTTATATAGGTCATGAACTGTAACAACTGTTGCATGAATACATAGAGGGGTGTCCTCGTCATGCTGTAGAGGGGTGACCTCTAAATAACTGTGCTGGGTGGAGGGATCAGCTCTAATGTGAAGGATGTAGAGCACACACCACATTCACCTGCTAAACTGTAAACTATAGCCTAGGATGCATCCATACACCCCACTAATTAATACTGATAAAATGGCCAAGCTGAGCTGAGTGGGACGATGCAGGATATCACTCTCCTGCATGTGAGTCACGACACCGGTGCCTCTAGTGCCGTGGTTACGGTACCTCCGTAACTAGTACATAAACTAAACATGCTTGTATATAATGCTCAGGCAATTTATTTAATTCTTAACATGATTACTGATAAGTTTAAACATATACTGAGGAAAACATTTGGCTGAAGATGGGGAAATCCTAATCATGCATAGAAAGGAAGTCCTTACTGAAAGGACGGGAAATCCGTACCTCTTGTCCAGTAACTGACTGAATGGAAGGCTGAATGAATACTACTCGGGCTTCACACGTACTACATGAATAAAGGACGCGAATAAGTTAACTGATATTCGTTATTAAACTTTACTGATCTTATTGGTTCCTTATCTTTATTTTATTTTGATTCTGAAATTCTGTACGTATACCAACTGATAAATTGGAACTTATAATAATTCATTTAATGTATTATTTTCTAGTATTAATTATGGTACAACGTATTTCTGACGATATAGTATACTATAGTAAGTATCCCGCTAAATTAGAAAGTCTCTTGATTTAGAAGTTCTCAAATAGTTTAATTCGTTTTCTAAAATATACCCTTTTAAATATTTACGAATTAATTTAATTTAATACACTTAAAAATATATATATTAAATATTTATAAAACAACTTAATTTAAAACAAAAAGGTATAACATAAAGTATTTATTTTATAGTTTATAAAAACGTCCCGAGCTTACCGAGATATCCCATCTCGGTCGCACTAACAAAATTAACATATACATAAAATCTGTCCGCAATAATTAGTGACAGAATTTCTGTGTCACCAAAAACTGTCGCTAAAACTGCCTCTTTAAAAACTGCATAAATTCTAACAGTTTTGCGACAGAAAAATCTGTCGCTAAACTGTCGCTAATGTTATTTTAACACAACTATATTAAGCTCCATCTTTTCCCACTGTTTTTACTTGTGTTCCCACTGCTAGGTTACTATATTCCCACCGCTATGCTATGACTCCCCACTGTTTACATAACCAAACGCTCCCTTATTTTGTACGTAGACCCAAACGCACCCCTTTGGTCAAGGCTGGCCCTAGCCGCCCCTGTATGGGTCACGGCTGGGCAGAGGAGAGGATCACCGAGACATTAAGTCTCGGTTTTTGTGAGGCCAACCAAAACCCGACCCCTTTTGCTGCGGCTGTACAAACCAAACACCACCACCGAGACATTAAGTCTCGGTTTGGTGTACAATCACTCAACCCGACACCCCCTGTTGAATTTTTCTGATCGGGGCTGGGCAAAGGAAAGAAACCCACCGAGACCTAAAACAAAAACTCGGCTGTGACAACCCTAACCCCCTTGCCGAAACAAAATAAAAGAAGGGAAAGCAAAGGTCTTACCGTGATGATTATGAAGCTACTCGGAGAGCTAACAGATTCTTTTTTTTTTCTTCTTCCCGGCGGCCAACAACCGAAACCCTAGATTCTATGTTTTTTTTTGTTCGTGTGATATGGAAGAGAAAGGGGAAACCCCGATTGTTTTGTGTAGCCAAAATGGGCTAAAGCCCAAGTCCCTTTTCCTTTTATTTAGTTTTAAAAACCGGCCCTTCTACTCTTTTATTTTAATAATATATTTTTTTTTAACTTGTATAATAATAATACTTGTAATGACATAATGCTTGTAATATTTTCTCGCGTTGTTCCGCTGATAATTTCTACGTGAACGGTTTAAGTAAAATAACCCGCGTATTTATATCTCTCGATTTAAATACGGGTTTTACACATCTTCCATGAACTTGGAGACTACCAACCTCGCCTTATATGGCTCATCACAACCCATAGCGTCGAATCTCTTTTCCATATGAGATATCCAATTCTCAACATCTGAAGGAATATCTGCCTTCTCGAATGGTCGAGGCTTCTACTTGTTGAAGCGTTCTAGCAATGTGTGAAGTGTGACTGGTGGAGGAGGTGGAGGATTTGGAGGATTTCCACCAGATGGTCCAGCTTGAAATCCTGCTCGAATCTCCTCATGGATTCGGGGAAGCATAGTATGCAAAGCTGTTTGGACAACTGCAGCTAGTTCAACATTTGTACGTGTGTTAACCATCTGACAGTATTAAAATAGTTAAATGATTAATCAGTTAGAAAACATAAAGGAAACCATGAAGGAGATATAATATGAACATGAAAACATCATTAAACGAAATCTGACAATACTAGTGTAGACGACTATGGTTCAGTCCACAAATTTTGAGGGAAAAGACACGTGACTAGGCTTGGACGACTATGGTTCAACCCTTACCAGTCTAAAATTTGAAAATAAAACATGTTACTAAGTATGAACGATTATGGTTCAATCCATACTAGTCAAAAGTTGAGAGAAACATCAATACATAGAATATAATAAGCGTCGGGTTAGGAAGATCCTGGTGACTACCCACTAGTCATATGTTAAGTTTTAGAGCCTACAGGTCGAAACCTGGCTCTAATACCATAATTGTAACGACCCACTTTGACAAGGTGGCCGTTATGTCATAATTATGGTGTGTCATTAAAGCATAACAAGGTAATATGTCTTAAAAATATAAGTGACCAAAAAGGAAAGGCAGAATCAAACATCGGCTCCCAAACATAAGCTCACACATGCATAAAATAAGGAATGTAAAAAGGATCAAACAATGTCCAACCAAGCATAAGAATATAAATGCAAAAAGGAAAAGAAGTCTATGGTAGCTTCCATCCTATGCACGTACTCTCAAATGCTCAAGTTCGTCCCTGGGTACCTGCCGTTTGGGACATGGAAAGAAAATACGGCTGAGCAATACGCTCAATGAACGGTTATATGACATGATAAGAGTAACTGAAACATAAATATAAGACATGAAATGCAACAGAATATGTGTATGTCCTGGAAATCCTGGAAGTTGTTTTATAACAAATATAACTGAAAGTCTTGTTTTTATGCATGAAATATAATTAAATGCCCACGAGCTCATATGTCATAACATGTATATCAACGTGCATGAATACATAGAGGGGTGACCGCGTCATGCTATTAGAGGGGTGGCATCTAATAAATAATAAGTTGGGTTGAGGGATCAGCTCCAGTGTGATGGAGTATAGAGCACACACTAACCAATCACCCTGTACGTGTAAACCTGTAAACATGAAAACTAGGATGCACCCATACGCCCCACATGATAATAATAATAATGGCCAACATGAAACGTGAAGGGACGCCGCGAGAAATCACTCCCATCGCAGAGGAGTCATGACACTGGTGCCTCAAGTGTCATTTTTATGGTACCTCCGTAACTAGGTGGACATGTAAATCATGGTCATGCATGTATATAGCTCGGGAAATTTAAAATGATAGCATGCTCAATCATGAAAGGTTTTTAAGACTTGAAAACTTGGGGAAAACAGATGGCATAGGAAACAGGGAATCCTAATCATGCATAGAAAGATGTCCTTACTGAAGGACGTAATATTTGTACCTTATGTCCAGTAAATCAGCAAAAGAGATGAACAGCGTAAAGCCGTACTACTCCCACTTCACGTAAGCTACATGACAAATGACGTGTATGAGTTGCTTGTTCTTGTATCGATTACTTGTTCGTGTTTTATCTTGTCTTGCCTTATATGTTATTCATTCATGTTTCTTGATTACTGTATTTCATGTTTCTTGTACTATTATACTTGTATTTCCATTATTAGTAACTTCCGTTAAATAGCAGGTTTCTATAAAAAGTAACTTTACAAAATTAGTAAGTTTCCCTATTTAGTATTAAGCTAATTTAATATACATAAGTAATACATCTTGTTCACTAAATAAGTTGGTTTTATAAGTCATGAGTTATTGTGTATATTAAATAAGCAATTTATAATAAGTCTTGGTAAATTATAATTATCATATTAATATGTCCATTTTAGTAATTAACTTCCATATGTTAAAGTTTATAAACAATTCTAATATACCATGCTTTATATCTTACTTTTAATTAATAAAACTTCATGTATTTTAATTGATTAATATTAACAACATGTTCATTTAAATAAATTGTACTATTAATATTAATAAGTCAATTAATAAGTCTATGTCAAAATAATACAATTTATTATTAATCTAAACATTAATAAGCCCGAGTTTAAAAAAATTAGTCGCGATCACCAACGCACCCTTGTGTGACCTACGTTACCCGAGCCCCGAACATAAGCCCACCGAGACCATGAGGTCTCGGTTGCACGAAACAAAACAAACACCGTTGCCGTAGCCTTAAAGGCTTGCGGCTGTTTCCTATTCGATTCCCACCGTGGCTGGTGGTTGCCGCTGCCAGGCCACGGTTGCCACCGCCCAAACCGTAGCACCCCTCGGCTCCAACAGCTTCCCATCGAGACCCTTGGGCTTGGTTGTTGTCGCCGGTACCACCTTCCCACTGCTGCACCCATGTGGGTTGCGGTTATTAAAAAGAAAACCGCCACCGAGCCACATGCGGTCGGTGGTCTTTTGGCCAAAAGCCACCGAGAGCACCCTTTTTCAAGGGTTCTCGGTTTCCTTGATAAACCAAGACAACAATACCCGATCTTAACCTTGTTTTAATCATTAACATGTCTTTAATTCCTCTTATTTAAATTAATTCGTGAATCAAAGAATATATATAAAAGAAAAGGTATGATTAATGCTTAGCGAAAGTGTTTGAATTAAAGATGAATTACTCGAATACAAATAATTAAGGACCAAAAATGGTTTTGCTCCCCCTTTTTTTTGTTTTTTTCGGTGGCGACACACAAAACACAAACCCTAGTTTCGTTTTTTGGTAAAACTTGGAATGAATGAAACAACTCTCCTGTGTTTGATATTTTTCACAATGGGCCGGGCCATGGGCCCTTTTCCTTTTCTTTTTAAAACCGGCTAAACACACCCCTATATATTATGTTTCGTGTTTTATTAATTTCTCGTGATTCGTGTAACTTATGTTCGTGTTAAATCTTGTCGTGTAGTATTTAATATATATACAAACTTATCGTTATAAACTTAATGTACGTAATACTTGTCGTTATTTATTTAATGTACATGATACTTGTCGTGTATTAATTAAATTTAAGTTTTTAATTAATTCGTATTTTTGTGTATTTTCATGCGGGTTTTATAGATCTATACATATTTCTTTGTTTTATGTTTTTACCGAGTAGAATATTTTATAGTCACAAGGTATGTGATAATTTTGGAATAAATATGGATCATAATGTATTTTAAAAGTGTATCATCTAAAATTTGGGAAGTATTTGAAAGTTTGTTACAATAAACTTGTAGATAATATGTTTTTAAATCTTTTTAGTGATTTGCAAATTATAGATTTTTGAAATGATAATGTGTGATTGCTTGAATGATGCGGGTTACTCTGAACCAGCAAGGATGTAAGTGTTATTACTTGATTGATGCGGGTTACATATTAGTAAGTGTACCATATTAGATATATTATGATTGACAAATTAGTTAAGTTGTACCGTTTTATTAAATCTATAAGATGTAAATAGACCTGGGTTACATATTAGTAAGTGCACCATTTTAAACATATTGAGAATGTAAAAGTAGTTTAGTTGTACCATTTTATACAATATTTAAGATGCAAATAGACGTAAGTATGTATGTTATTTATTTTACTTGTATGAATCTATGACTTAAATCTCTTAAGAATTATTTGTGACATGTATAAAAAAGTGGTCACTTATATTTTTTGTTAAATTATGAGTATCACCAAAAAGAATACTATTATGTTAACATCAACAAAGCTAAAAAGGAATAAGATATTAAAAAGGTATGAAAACATATTTAAAACTAAAAATTCAACATTTCATTAATCATCTTCACATTTTTCCATGAAAGATAAAGTTCTCAAAATACAATTATTGAATAACACAAACTAAGAAAAATTCAAGAAAATAAACAAAACAAACCACACAGAAACAAACATTGTTCAAAAGAAAAATTAAAAAATAATAAAAGGGGAAAGAACATAATGCAGTGAAGATGATAAGCAGCCGAAGTTGATCACTCCTCCTCTATTTTGACAACAACTATTGTTTTCTTAGCCCTGTTTGCTTCAGCCTCCACTTCATCGTACTCATCCAAGTCAATGAATATGCGGTTCCCCTTACCCGAAGATCCATCATTGGTCTTGTTAAATTCAGGAGTTTCTGCATAAACAATCTTAGATCCGATAGCTTTAACAGGTTCTGCTATTTTTTTCTAAATCGAACGGAACTGAATCTTTAAACACACTACGAATGTGCTATTAACAACATCATGAAGCGGAATTTTGATTTCATCATTGTCAGACTGTCATAAATTATAAGGTAGATGGTTATATATCATAATGAAAATTGAGATTCAATAGGAATAAATGTTTAAACAGTTTACAAAATATACAAACTTAATATGAAAACATAATTGCACGCTAAGATGGAATCCCTTTTTATATTAAATGGGAAAAAATGTTTAAACAGTATTCAAAATATACAAAGTTAATATACAAACTTATTTGTACCTCAATGATGAAAACCTTTTTGAATTCTGTGATCCAATCCTTGCTGTCAGACATCATACTCATGATGTATTGATGATTGTTGTTTTCGATATGCAAGTCTGTATACTTGAAATGGGACAACAAACTCTTCCCACCAATGTTTTTAGTAAGCTCATCTGGACACTTATCCTCAGCAACAGGTCCATACATATCTTTAAGCTTATAACATGGGATACCGACCAACCTATTTATAATGTCATCAAACAATAAAAACTGGGCATATCCGGTGTCATCAATAACACGTACAAAAACTTTGTACCTACATCACATTTTTAAATAAATATGGTTAACACAACGGTTACAACTCTTGTTTAATTTGTATGACAATTACGTAATGATAAGTATAGATATAAGTAACATACTTTGGCGCTACCAGGCTGATTTCTGTTTGACATTTTTTGCACTTCCATACTTTTTTCTTATATTTGGACACTTTCGATGATGACGATGAATTGCCAGCATCAATATCTATAACCTTTGTAACACATTTTTTACATCCAGTATAAGTCCATCCGAGTTCTCGATGGATCTTGTGAACTTTTTCATATACAATGCAATCATATGCCTACACAAAAAAGTAGAATGAAACATTTAATTACATAAACAAATTATGGGAATGAAACTAAATCTAACAGGTTCAATTGTTGATAATATACTTACATGTCCAGGGTCACGAATAGTTCCAACCATCTTCTTAACACCGCCAGAAAAAACTCATAGGATGTTATTTCCTTCTTAGCAGGTGATAACTAACTAATGGCATGGTTCTTTTCATCATATCCATCAACTTCTTGATATCTGACATTAGCATTATATAAAAGTTATTCTTTTAAATAAATGATGTAGCATAAAACAAGGATAAATAAATTGAATCTGTTGATTCCACAGAATACTAGAAACAATCTTCCAACTATCGTTGATTCAAAAGAATACCGATAATAAGGCAACTCTAACAATCATTGACTCAAAATAATACCTATTACTAAGAGAAGTTTAGCAAAAACCGCCAAGAACAAAGCAATAGCTTTTTATTATCAAAACTCCAAAAATTTAGTATTATAGAGAAAAGACCCAATCTTATAGGAAACATAAAATAACCTAAGTACATATTCTATCTTACTTTCCTATTTCTAAACATGTAATTGATTAGAAAAATACTTTCCTAACCAAAGTTTACTGAAACTAAAAAAAATAGAAAGTAAATACTTTTGTCTAAAAGTGGAGATATGATGCCATGTTAACATGGTCATTCGATGCTCCTGCATCATTCTCCTCGCCTTGGAAAGCACTCAGCCTCGAGACCATTTCGCCATTGCTAGTACTAACATATGGTGACAAATCAGCAACGTTAAAGGTGGCTGAAACATTGTAAAAGCCTTGAAAGGGTTTGCTGTGACATTGGTTCCAAGTATTTCTATAGTCCGAGTCATCGTCATATCGGTATAATTCGCGAATAGTATCAAACCCACATACATGAACCTTCATTCTGGACATTAGAGCATGTCTCCGACTTAGAGTACCAATAACGTGACTCGATACTCCTGGCTTATAATTTTTTTGAAAAGCTCTCCTCGCTTATAATGGATGACGAATGAATAAGCTTCTAGGGACTCCAACCATTTAGCATGGCGGGGTTTCCGTTTACGTTGACCTTTGGTATATTTGAGATCTTCCTGATCAGTATAAAGGATACATTCGTTAGAAAATAATTAATGACGCCAATACTCCAAACTCCGCACAATGGCATAAACTTCCTTATCGTATATCGAATATTTGCGTTGCACTTCATTAAACGTTTCTCTATAAAAATTGATTGGTTTCTGATTTTGGCTTAACACTCCATCTATACCGAGTCCAAAAGCATCACATTCAACTTGAAACACACTGTCAAAGTTGGAAGAGCTAAAACCGAATCTTATGTAACCATTCTTTTTAATTCATCAAAAGCATCTCCAGCTTCTTTAGTCAACTGAAATTTACCACCTTTAATGCACTCCTTCATAGGGGAGATAATAATGCTACTAATGTTTCGAACGAAACGCCGGTAAAATGATGCTAATCCATGAAGACTACGAATATCTTGAAGAGTCGTTGGTGTTGGCCAACTAGTAATAACTTCCACCTTTGTGTTATCCATTCGTAATCCATCGCCTGAAATTAGGTAGCCAAGCAAAGTAATTTCTCTCACTTCTATGACTAATAGATCATACATGATGAAATGAGGACTCAACTTTGTTAATATGATGAATTCAGACTTTGTAGCAATAAAAATATTAATAACATTTTCTCTTGTGTCAAGTGGTGCTAATATTATATTTACTCCATTCTTTTTGAAACTGTATAAATTTAGAAAACCACCGAGTTTGGTTCTTCGATCGAATTGCCAAGGCGTACACACAATATATAACATGCATCCATGGGAATCACTTCGCACCACACTTCGTCATTATATTTTTTCTCAACCATGTTTGTTGCCACCATCTTTTGACAACTCCCAATAAGTCCTTCTTCAATGAAATATTCAATATCGGTATCATACACTAGCATCGATTCCTTTTCATATTGATCATCATCAAACACCGGAGGTCCTTCATAATATTCATCTGCCACACAATAATCTCTCTAACCGTCAGAAGATGAATCAACATCCTCAAAGAAAGGATATTATATCTTTTCGTCTTCACTTCTCTTTAGAGACATCTTAATCAGGAACTTTTAGCTCTTGATACCAACTGATGTAACATAAAACAAAGATAAATAAATTGAAATTGTTGATTCCACAGTATGCCAGAAACAATCTTCCAACTATCGTTGATTCAAAAGAATACCGCTATATCAGGCAAATCTAACAATCGTTGATTCAAAAGAATACTGATTATTAAGAGAATCTTAGCAAAAACCGCCAAGAACAAAGCAATAAATTTTTATTATCAAAACTCCCAAAATTTAGTATTACAGAGAAAAGACCCAATCTTATAGGAAAAATAAAATAACCTAACTAAATATTCTATCTTACTTTCCTATTTCTAAACATGTAATTGATTAGAAACGTACATTCCTAACCAAAGTTTACTGAAACTAAAAAAAATAGAAAGTAAATACTTTTGTCTAAAAGTGGAGATATGATTCCATGTTAACATGGTCATTCGATGCCCCTGCATCATTCTTCTCTCCTTGGAAAGCACTCGCCCTCGAGTCCATTTCATCATTGCTAGCACTAACATATGGTGACAAATCAGCTACGTTAAAGGTGGCTGAAACACTAAAAAAAACCTTGAAAGGGTTTGTTGTGACATTGGTTCCAAGTATTTCTACAGTCTGGGTCATCGTCATCTCGGAATAATTCTTGAATAGTATCAAACCCACATACATGAACCTTCATTTTGGACATTAGAGCATGTCGCCGACTTAGAGTACCAACAACGTGATTCGACACACCTGGCTTATAATTTTTTTTGAAAAGCTCTCCTCGCGTATAATGGATGACGAATGAATAAGCTTCTAGGGACTCCAACCATTTGGCATGGCGGGGTTTCCGTTTGCGTTGACCTTTGATATATTTTAGATCTTCCTGAACAGTATAAAGGATCCATTCGTTATAATATAAGTAATGACGCCAATACTCTAAACTCCGCACAATGGCATAAACTTCCTTATCGTATATCGAATATTTGCGTTGCAGTTCATTAAACGTTTCTCTATAAAAATTGATTGCTTTCTGATTTTGGCTTAACACTCCATCTATACCGAGTCCAAAAGCATCACATTCAACTTGAAACACACTGTTAAAGTTGGGAAGAGCTAAAACCAAAGCTTATGTAACCATTCTTTTTAATTCATCTCTAGCTTCTTTAGTCAACTGAAATTTACCACCTTTAATGCACTCCGTCATAGGGGAGATAATAATGCTACTAATATCTTGAAGAGTCGTTGGTGTTGGCCAACTAGTAATAACTTCCACCTTTGTGTCATCCATTCGTAATCCATCGCCTGAAATTAGGTAGCCAAGCAAAGTAATTTCTCTCACTTCTATCACTACTAGATCATACATGATGAAATGAGAACTCAACTTTGTTAATATGATGAATTCAGACTTGGTAGCAATAAAAACATTAATAAAATTTTCTCTTGTGTCAAGTGGTGCTAATATTATATTTAATCCATTCTTTTTGAAACTATATATATTTAGAAAACCACCAAGTTTGGTTCTTCGATCTAATTGCCAAGGCATACTCCACAATATATAGCATGCATCCATGGGAATCACTTCGCACCACACTTCGTCATTATATTTTTCCCAATCGGAAAGTGAAGAAAACAACGTTTACTAACCTTGATGACATTTCCCCTTTTAACTATGTAAGTTGATATGGTTCTGGATGATCTTCCACATCGAGACCTAGTTTCCCAATCATGTTTGTTGCCACCATCTTTTGACAACTCCCAATAAGTCCTTCTTCTTCAATGAAATCTTCAATATCAGTATCATACACTAGCATCGATTCTTCTTCATATTGATCATCATCAAACACCGGAGGTCCTTCATAATCTTCATCTGCCACACAATAATCTCTCCAACCATCAGAAGATGAATCGTCATCCTCAAATAAAAGATATTCTAACTTTTCGTCTTCACTTCTCTTTGGAGACATCTTAATCTGGAACTTTTAGCTCTTGATACCAACTGATGTAACATAAAACAAGGATAAATAAATTGAAATTGTTGATTCCACAGTATGCCAGAAATAATCTTCCAACTATCCTTGATTTAAAAGAATACCGATAATCAGGAAACTCTAACAATCGTTGATTCAAAAGAATACCGATTATTAAGAGAATCTTAGCAAAAACCGCCAAGACCAAAGCAACAGCTTTTTATTATCAAAACTCCCAAAAATTCACTATTACAGAGAAAAGAACCAATCTTATAGGAAAAATAAAATAACCTAAGTAAATATCCTATCTTACTTTCCTATTTATAAACATGTAATTGATTAGAAAAATACTTTTCTAACCAAAGTTTACTGAAACTAAAAAAAATAGAAAGTAAATACTTTTGTCTAAAAGTGAAGATATGATGCCATGTTAACATGGTCATTGGATGCCCCTACATCAATAAATGTGCAAGCAGATTGTAGAAGGGATTATATTTAATTACAAATATGTATTTACCTCTGGCTGAATGTTATGATCTTAGGCAACTTGCTATCCAAGTAATTTTTTGTGGAAAACAAGGTATTTCTAATGGATGGTCTACCTACATAGATAATTAGAATAACACTTGAGATATACATATAAAAAGTAATAAGCTGACAAAAAAGAAACATATGAAAAATGTACCATTTAAATCTTTGAATCTCGGTAGTTGCAAAATCATGACAACAGGTGCAGTAGATTGTTTCATATTAGCATACACATCATTGAACTTTTTAGCCCAAGTCTCATAGAAACAACACTCCAGTTGTGGATTACTATCATATATTGTGTAACATGTTTTAATATATATAAAACTAATATTAAAACTTAAAAAAGTATATAACTTACTCAACATCCTAGAGAATATAGTTCTCCTCTTCGTTTCTTTACCACCACCCTCAAAAGAAATAAGATTGAATATGGAGACTATCGTACCAATAACATCTACAAGTAATTTAAACACCTTATGTAAGACACTTTAGATATTATATATAGTTAAAATATACAAAACAATAAGATTGAAGATGTTATTACTTACCAACAAAATCCGAGTCCTTGTATGTTTTGACCTTAAAATTCTAAATGGTTCAAATATGAAACCACACAGGTTTTGGTCAAAATGATTTACCCTGGTAAGGATAGTGTTTTTGTAAAAGTTTAACTTGTACATGTGGTTTATCACCAAAAACTTCCCACTATTCTTGGACACTCTAAAATTACTTATTTTGTAGCAAGAACCGTCATCCAACACTGTAAAAAATTTGTTCATATGTTCTTTTGCTACAGCTGCATGAATGCCGTTACATACAAAGACAATCGTTGAAAACACAATCATTCATCTACATGATGTCCAAAATAATTTTTTAAAGAAAACATTAATCCTATTTAAATTAATAAATCAAAAACAACAATTTCATACCTCTGGATCCTGAAGAATCACATCCAGGCCCCATGGGTCATTTGGCCTCCCAATTGGATGACTTTTCCATGCTCTGACGTACCTTTCCAAAACTTTCACATCATCCATTATTGGGTTGATACCAGAAAACAAAACCATTTGTTGATCCATTTTCTTGTACTAATGATAATAAAACAAATTGTTATACAACTAAACATGATATTGACAAAGCATACAATCGAAAGATTAAAAACATTGGAATATATTACCTGAGTTAGGATGTAGAGAAAAGGGATTAGCGTGTTTTGCCAGGTTAGAGTTAAGTCAATATATAGGGCTAATTAGGTTAAAGTGGTTTTTGAAACCACTAAAATTTAGGTTCGACTGGTAAGAAAAGGATATGATCAGTTTTTAAAAGTTTAGCTACAATCAAGGGAGTCAGTTTACATAATTATAAAGCAATTCTTATCATATCATGTCATTTAAATTCAAATTTTTTCAACCATGAAATATATTTGATCATTAAAATCATTAAAATTAACAATTCGTATTAACAAATAAAATCACAGATATCTCAAACCTGACAAAGAAATTACAAATTCTTAAACCCTGACTAAAAAAATTTAAAATTAATCTTAAAAAAAATATATGAACAAATCTACCTATATTATCCAATTATACAAATTATTCTAAAAAAACATAAATCATAACATGTGCTACGAAGTATATACTATTTAATTAATAATAAATAATAAGGATGAAATATACCTTTAATTACTTTTTCTGATGTAACTTGATTTTGAACCTCATAATTAAAATACCGTGATCTATTAAGATCCATATAGATGTGATTGATGTTTATGAATTTTTTGTGAAATGATTCAGTTAATTGATGTTGTTTTGTATTATGTAGATGAACGATGTGGTGTTTTTTATTAAAAGGTATCACATCGATTAGTTGATGAAGATGATAGATGTGGTGTTCTTGAATAAGGGTTTAATTAAAACATTTTGTATAGAAAATAATTGTGTAAATATGGTAGATGTAAGATAAAGTAAATAGATTGTGTAAAGGTGTTATATGATCCTATGGTTCTAAAAAAAGGAGTACGCCAAGTGTCAAATTATAAAGGGTTTTGGGAAAAGATTAAAAAAGAAAACCTTGTTTTATATAGTAGGTAGAAAAGGCCATTTTAGGCGCCACACAAATCCATTTCCAAAAGTTGAATTTAAAAAGATAAACAATCAAAATATACATAGGAATCGGTTATGCGTCTAGTAAGGAGCTATGCATGGTTTGTTCCTGATATATCGCATAGTTTGTTAATACCGAGTTTGTCTCAAGTTTGTTACATATAGGTAACTAGCTTAAAGACCCGTCTAACGTCAAGTTCATTAAGTGATTTTTATAAGAAATAACAAACAAATGTTAATATTCAAAGAACATAAACGAAATCTGGTAATAGACAGAAAAAATAAATTATTCGATATGCGTTTAATTTTGTAACAATCACAATAATAGAGTTTTTGCATTTTTGTCTTTAAACTTGACGTATGTGAGAGCACAAAGTCAACATGCAATGTCAATCCATGAACACCTAATAGTTAAATAAAAAAGTAATTAAAAGGAAAATGTGAATAATAATTTAGATGTATTAAAACCGAAGTAAAAGTAATCTGTTATGGCTTTTACCATTTAAAATATCGATATCGACCAGTTACACAAAACCGAAGTAAAAAAGTAATTAAAATTACCCATATCGACCCGTTACGCAAAATCGCCTAAGTTGATCTGTTACTAAAAATAATTCTAACACTGAAACTTTATGTGTTTACCATTAGCAGCATTTCTCATCTGTTCAAAAATTTAACGGTAATATTCTAGTGATTTTGTTGTAGTAAATATGATTTGGATAATTTGAAAAAAATCAATCACTAACACATATATCCAAACACATTGTTATGTTTATATGCTTAAATATATTATGTTATAATACTTTATGTAAGTATGTAACTGTTTTTCTTGTTTAAAATGTATACTTACTTATTCTATTAACAATTATCACTAATAAGGCAACAAAAAAAAACATTACCATATCATCCACAAACTCATGTCTAATAAACCTTAACGACTTGATACACTTTTTTAGTTAGGTAAATTGATATATGTATATCGAGTTTTTTAGTTGGGTAACAAATAAAAGCTTCATCTTGTTCTATGGAAATTACATGGTATTCATAATTAAGACTTGGATATTGTTAGTAACATTTTTTCAAGGTCTAGTCACTGAGTGGCCAAATTAGAACAAAAGTAAAAGTGTTTTGCTATGGATTTCTCTTGTAAATAAGATGCATTAGTTATGGACCTTGGGTGGGGACTGCTTTAAAAAACTCACACTTTTTAAGGATATAATATTTCAATTTCAAATTTTCTCAGTTTCATCTCACGCATGCCAAAATTCATGTTACCCTTTGATGATTACCGTGGCCCCAAGTCCCCAACTACATAAAATTCAAGGCTTAGTTTTGCATGTTTTCTCTCCCCTAGGTTATGCTATAGAAGCTTAATGTTTGGTTGCTTGTGTATACTTTTCTTCTGTGTTAGCTTCTGTAGGATTTGATCGAGTCGTTGAACCAGATTTTTGTTAGACCATGGGTCATATCAGATAGTGACCGTTGTCTTTTCTCTAGTTATAAGAAAATTTATAGCTAATAAATCTTTCGGTTAATTCTTTAAGTTCATACTTTGTGTAATGCATATTCATTTACTTCTATATAGATCCAGTTAGAAACTGGGGATCCTACTAAGACATACCGAGTCGCTCGTGCGTCGGAGCAAAATGCCCAGTTATAGTCGAACCATTGTGATAAGAACTTTATCACAATAGATAACAGAACCATTATATTATGCCATAAAAAATACCAAAATCGTTCAAATGAGGATCATAACTATCAATGATGATCATAATGATCTCAAATAACATAGATATCGTCAAGCCTACTTATTTTGTGTGAGAATATGCAGGCCGTAAAAACCAACAACAGGATTCTTGTATGTATACATTTGGTGATTACAAAGGACCACATCGAAAGTAAAAATATCTAAAGAGAAGTAGTACACAAATATCAGAACAAACCCTACAAAGAAAATGTGAAACTCCTCCATGTATTTGCCGTCCCGTCAGAATATTAGAACCCCTTAATCACAATCCTTCAACTTTGTAAGCAACTTGTCTAGATGTACCATTTTGCCTTGTATTATATGAAAAACAAAACTAAAGAACACATCACCAAACACATATGGCATGTGTGAAGTATAATATACTGAGAAATAAAAGAGGTAACAAAGTATCCACCTTTATTTTTTGCATTCTGTTAATGCAAAGTAATGCCTAAAAACATTGTTAATATTAATTAATCTTTCTTAGTTTTGATCACGACAAATTACAACGACATTTATTGTCAAACACAATCATAAAATGAATTATCTAGCAAACACTATCATCAAGGTAATAATCATTACACTAACATATCTTAATCATGCTTAGTGATCATAAAAGTGATTATCCTTAAAACTCACTTTTGTCAAACATTACAAAAGATTTTTAATAAACTTTATTTTTAATAAAATGTTTTATTGAAATGAAAATAAAAATTTGAATATGGCATATTTCAAATGCCATAATAATATCCTTTGAAGGTTTAAACAGCCTCAGATATTTCAAATTCACTAAAAGACAAAAGGGAGCGGAGTCTACGCCAGCGGTACCTTAGCACCTATGGCGGTTCTTTATCGATAAGGAACCGCGGGCTCCAATAAGGAACCGCGGCCAGATATAGCCGTTGGATGTTTTGTCGTATAAATAATGGATCAAATCTGCATTCTCATTAACCCTTTTTGGACATCTTCTTCAGCCTTCTTTCTCCTTTCTAATCCTAGTCATTTGTAAATGATCTCTTAATGTGTTAAGTATGTTTACTCATGATTATCCTCTTGATCTCCTTCTTTACCTTGTCCAAAGTGAAGATCACTCACACACTTGTGATGTGATTAAAGATGTAGCATTGATGAAGATCGCCTTCTCCTAAGACCTAGTCATGTTCATCATTTGTTTATTTTTGTCTTGTGTAGATCCAATGTATTTGTGAATACTTGGACTAGTTGTGTTCATCCAAGTTATTTGTGAATACTTGGATTAGAGTTGTGTACATCCATTGCACATGTGTGTGCTTGGATTTATGTTGTGTAGATTCAAGCTACATGTGTGTACTTGGATATGATTAGTTGAGTTGTAATTAGTTGTGTTAGTTCTCACTAAACTATAAAGTGATGTGGCTGTGTCTTCTGAGTTCTCACTAAACTATAAAGTGATGTGGTTGTGTCTTGTGAGTTCTCACTAAACTATAAAGTGATATGTAGTTGTGTTGTGTGAAGTTCTCACTTAGCTTCAAAGTGAAGAGTCGTGAAGATTGGTTCTAGCTTTGGATTAGAACTTGACATCTAGCCTTGTGTCAGAAAATGGTGAAGTAGGAAACGTTGTGAAGATTGGTTCTACATTTAGATTAGAACTCGACATCTAGCCTTGTGTCATAAAAGAGTGAAGTGGGCGACGTTGTGTAGATTGGTCCTAGCTAAGATTAGGTCTCGACATTTAGCTTAGTGTCGGAAAATAATGTAAGCGATGTTGTAAGGTTTTCTCTGCCAAGAAGGGATCTTGTGGATATAGTGGAAATCTCGAGTAAGGTATACTCGAGGAATGGAGTAGGAACGAGGATATAGCCTTGTTGCCGAACCACTATAAATCTTGGTGTCTTCCTACTAGGTTGTTTCTTTCCTTACTCTTTACTTACATTCATTATCACTACACTTAGTATACATTTTTAATGGATTAGAATTAAACCTAACCATTATGTAACTAGCTTTCAAGTAAAAGATAGTTTTGTACACTCACCTAATTGAAAGGAATTTTAATTAGGAGATAAACCGATGAGAAAATATTTAACCCCGCCTTCTAGTTTCTACAATTGGTATCAGAGCGATGGCGACACAAGATCTTTGAAGTATATTGTACTTTAAAAATTGGATCGATCCATTGTCTCCTCAAATTAGAAGGTTAAGTTGTACTAAAGTTTTTCTTTGGTCAAAACTATTTTTTGTTGAAAATAAGCCTTTTAAAATGTTAATATTGCATATTACTTAAATTAGTAGTATTGATGCATTTTAGATTTACTCTTGAAATGTATCTACTAGTTTGCATCTAGTTATGTGTAGGTACTCATGAAGATAAATCATTCTATTGATTGTGGATTGAGTTACTTACACTTGTAGAAGACCCATCTTCTTTGATTTCCAACATCATTGAATGATGATATCAAGATGGGTAGAAGTGATACTAGTCTTTGAAGACTTAGTAGTCACTATTAGTCATAGTTGGGCTTTGCATCAATTCCTTGAAAGCTTGGAATGCAATTTATGGCCAAGGTACGCTCTCGTTCTTCCATACGACCTATTGATCATTCTTTTGATCATTAATTGACTATATGCTTGTTCTTGGCATCCTTGCCTTGACATTTATTTGTGGTTTGTGATTCTTTTCTTTTTCCCTCTCAAACCTTCATTGCTTGGATACTTGACTCACTATGGAGATGTAGGATGAGTTAGTAGAAGCTTAAAGTATCAAGCATGATTTTTATGGTTTGCACCCTTACGGTTAGTAGGCCATATATCATGTGTAACTTGAGCAATTAAGCTCATCTCTAGGATGATTAGTGAATCCCTTGAGATACCAAACTACCTCATTAAGTTATAAGTAGATTTTACACATTTGGAATTGAAATATTCCAAGGATATCGTTATTGTTAAGTCTAGCAATTATTATCCGATCATGTGGGAGAGAAAGTGAATCTATATTTTGCTCATATTTTGAAATAGAATAAGACTACTCTTGAAAATGATCTTATTCTATGCATCAAAATTGCTTGGTTTAATTCATTACCAAAGCCGTTTAGACTATCGCCGGAAAGGCACGTCTTAAACCACTATATATGACACAAGCTCTTCACATCATCTATTTGAAGAATGTCATTTTTCCTTTGAGAAATGTTCTTGGTCTTGATTCACTTCACTTGACTCCTCTCCCTTTTCCTTTTCGCTACGAGTAGTCGTTCGTTCGTTTCAGTCTTTTCCTATCTCGATTCAACTCGTAATCCTTCAACAAGGCATTATTACCTAGTGTTGTGGTGGTCCAATGATATCCTAAAAGGTTTAAGATATATTTTTAAGTATTTTAAAATTTTTGGTTTTCAAATATTTATCGTTTTTCTTTGATAAAAACCTGCCTCTGTAGGCGGTTCTTTATCTCGGCGGCTCAAATGCGCGATTCCTTATCAATAAGGAACCGCGGTCAGCAGCTTTTGTCAGAGCGCCAGTTTTATTAAAATATCTTTTTCAAACTTGTCTTTCTCTCTCCTTCACACACAATAAACGTTTTACTCCATTTTACACCATTGTTGAAGCTTCAAAAACCTTCAATTACTCAAATTAATTTATTTAAGTTCGTGGGTTTCACTCATTCATCATCCAAGATCAATTAATTGTAAGTTATTTCTTTCAATTACATCTAATTTGTTCTAGGGTTCATACATTCATAATTGGGGCTTTTTAAAATTGACACTGAATTAGAACCTTATTAGGGATATGAGTTGACATAGTATTGTTATTATGATTCCTTAGGTCTATATTCATTGAGATTTCACTAAAGCCTATTTTTAGAACAAATTCGAATTTTGACTAAATAGTTTGGTTGATTGATGGAATTGATATGAACCCATGAACAAGTTGGTAGTGGCATTGTTAAATGCTTACCTAAAAACTTTGTTTTGAAAAACCAACGTTCTAGTTCATTGTTGATCTTACATAGTTTATATGTTTTGATCAATGGTGAAATGGGTACATTGTGAATATGAGAATGATAAGGATTAAACCTTGACTTATCAAGATATTGATAAAACACATTCTCACTTTCCTTGATTTTTGGTTTATATGTAACATATGAGTAATTGGAGAAATATGTTTATATGTTATTTTTTAGGTACTATCATCATGACCACATGATATCAAAATGACCATCTACTCACTAGAAGATACATGCCTAATCCTTCTTTGACAAATCAAACTCGCTATTTTCAAAACACTTATCATAATCTCGAGTCTCGTTGTTTCCATGAAGGACGTATTGTTCCTTCTAACCTTATTGGACTTGATTTCATTCGATTCATGTTCAATACCATTGGATTCGATTGTTTGCTTGATATTGATGAACCAATCTTTCCTTCTTTTTTCATGGAATTCTTTAACTCATTCAAGTTAATACACATCAACAATGGTTTATCTTTAAGATTTTGCATCAAGGGGAGAACCTTTGTATACACTCTCGAGGAATTTGGTGAGATTCTCGGAGTTCCATACGAAGGTCAATGTAGGTTTACCGATGCTTGGGGTGTAAACCACTTAAAATCGGCCCCTGTTGATTGTTGGGTCGAAATTATAAAGTATTATGAGTTGATGTGTCAAAACTAAAAGACAATGACTAAATCTGACAAGCGAAGATTCTACAAGCCGGTGGACAAACTTGTAGAATATATATTGCAAGAAGATAAAAGATTTAGTGAATATATTATTTAGTGAATATATTACTTAGTGAATATCTTATTTACTAAATATCTTATTTAGTTTCCTTGTAACAAGGGTTTATGTGTAGTATATAAACACATACCCTACGTAGGTTTTATTCATAACTTCATTCACAATGTAATCCTACAGCAAATTCGTGTGTCTAGGCGTGGAATTTAATGTATACACGCCTAGAGATTATTTGTTTTAATACAAGTAATCGTTGGGAAAATTTCGTCTTGTCCACAACACCTTGTTATAATCAATGTTATAATTCCGCAATGTTTATCATATGAATGTTGATTATCCTAGTAAGCTTAATCGATCCGTGAATTATTGGTTTCATCAATTGGTATCAGAGCGGGTGGCTCTCGATGCTAGGATCAACGAGGTGTTCGTTCTTAGTGAAAAAGAAGAAAATCCCGTATAGGGTTTTTATGCAGTTTGTGTGCGTAGCAGTAGTACGAAAAGCATAACTTTTTATTGAACCGTTGGATCGCCACGAAATTTTTTATGTGTGTTCTACACACATATATCTAGATATCCACCAGAGGGATTATCGAGACCTATCCCCAAGAAAAAGTTATTAACCGTCGAAATCAGCAGTGATCATATGCTGTTTTCTGTGAACAGTAATGGTAAAAACGCGATTTCTCCTTCGTTAACCGTTGGATCATCGTGAAATTTTTGCTGTAGGTTCTTGACACTTGTGTCTAAGATTTCACCGAAAGGATCTTCGATCTGAGCTCTCATGAAGAAGTTATTCGATGTCGAAGTTCACTGCAGTTTATGGTTTTTCACATAAAATCATGATTTAGGGTTTATAAAACCCTAGATCAATTAGCCGCTGATGGGTGTTATTTAGACGCTGATAGATGTTGGTGTGATGCTGATAGATGTTGGTGTGACGCTGACAAGGCATGGATGAGACGCTGACAGGTTTAAAGTTGGCGCTGACAGGAATAAGTTAAGCGCTGTTGGGAAGCGCTGACACTTGTTGTCCGAGATATGGTTTTTCGAACGTTGACAAGTGTTGTTCGATATTGGACAACACACACTGATAAGATCTTGGACAGTGAAGGATATTGGACGACAAAGGATTCGCTGCTGTTTGGTATTTTGGTTACGTTTTTGCACACAAAAAGGAGGTATTTACACACGAAGGTACATGGGATCTCTGTTTCTATACATAATATCAAATTGATATTTATGGCTCGGATATTTTTTATAAAGTCGTATATGATTAAGGGGAAGAGTTCTTATGGTAAGTTTGATGTTGAAGTTAGTTTTCACAAATTTGTTTTTCTTATTTAGGTGAGCAATACACCTTGTCTCTGTACTAAATATATTGTTATAGCATACGATTGGCTCATAGTTGTGAAGGTTACCAGTACCCATGTAATAAAAACTGATGGGTGAGCAATACATCTTTATCATTGGATCTAAATATATTGTTATAGCTAACAACTGGCTTATAGTTGTGCGGTTTTTGTTGGTTTCAGTTCCCGTTCTTACCAATAAACTGAGCCCCCTTTTGCAGTGAAAGAGTTGCATTTTTCTCTAGTCGTTTCGACAACTAGGGGAAGAGTTTATCAACTAGTGAGCAATTGGGTGAAAGAAATACAAAGTTTGGGTTATTCTGCTTCTACATCAAAATTATTGTACTTATTTTTCTTCAAGATCATTACATAGAGCTACTTTTGGAGAATTTTCAAGATTGCATACTTTCACATATTCCCTATTGATGTGTCAAAAAGGGGAAGAATATGTGCTATACTTAAGGGGAAGCAATTTGAAGATCGTGTACCATATACAAAAGGTTTTGACATCATCAACTAGGGGAAGATTGTTGGGTCGAAATTATAAAGTATTATGAGTTGATGTGTCAAAACTAAAAGACAAGGACTAAATCTGACAAGCGAAGATTCTACAAGCCGGTGGACAAACTTGTAGAATATATATTGCAAGAAGATAAAAGATTTAGTGAATATATTGTTTAGTGAATATATAATATAGTGAATATCTTATTTACTAAATATCTTATTTACTAAATATCTTATTTACTAAATATCTTATTTAGTTTCCTTGTAACAAGGGTTTATGTGTAGTATATAAACACATACCCTACGTAGGTTTTATTCATAACTTCATTCACAATGTAATCCTACAGCAAATTCGTGTGTCTAGGCATGGGATTTAATTTATACACGCCTAGAGATTATTTGTTTTAATACAAGTAATCGTTGGGAAAATTTCGTCTTGTCCACAACACCTTGTTATAATCAATGTTCTAATTCTGCTATGTTTATCATATGAATGTTGATTATCCTAGTAAGCTTAATCGATCCGTGAATTATTGGTTTCCTCATTGATGTGCACAACTTGGTTGAGATTCCTTCGGCTTCGGCCATCACTCGTGCCCTTGCTTCACCTCGTGAACATCCTATTTTGGTAATTTTAAAGGAGAATTTCGTGCTCTAACTCCTTGGGAGTTACTAACTAGCGATCTTAGTGATTTTATGGTCCCTTTGGCCGAAATCATTAGGGAAAATGCAATGTGTTTGGTTGGTGATCGCAACCATGTGCCTGCTTGTCTTGCACACATGTTGTATTGTGTTGTTACCACTACTCCATACAACCTTGCGATTTTCATGGCTAAAAGGATAAGATTTGTTCTCAATGGATCTCGGTCTACTCTTCCTTATGCCATGATTCTCTCACGGCTCCTTGAGAGAGTTCTTCTTGATCATCCTCCTCTTAATCCTTCTTCTTTTCACTCCGTGGTTCGAGTCATGTTTCCCATTGAAGTAAACGTCCCTTCAATTCTCACACATGACTCAAATGAAGATGAAAATGTCTATCAAGACAATTCTCTCATTTCTTGTTATGATTTGTCATCATCTATCTCTCAATTGTCTTCACTAGACATTGATTCAGACTATCAGTATTGTCTCAATCTTCATCTTCAGGATCGAATCAGAAGTGAATCAAGACAAGGATGAAATGATCATAGATGAATGATATATACCACTCTTGTGAGATTAACATGTGTGTAAACATGTATGGATTGTTGAACTCTATCTCTTCTCTTATCTCTATTCTTAGGATATTATGTATTCTTTAACTAACAATTTGTGTTTGGATTGCCTATCATTTTAATCCTAGTTATCCATGGTATCGATTTCTTCGATTTACATGGCTCTTTGCATCTTATGTGATTAGATAGCCTCCTAGTCTTTGATTATTAGTTCTCTTTGGCTTGATAAAACTTTGTATAAAATCTGGGCTAGCAAAAGTTTGAGGAAGTGCTTTTTCCAAACTCTTCTGGTCGCGGTTCCATATCAAAGCCGCGGTTCTTTTGCGATAAGGAACCACGGACCTACGTAAGGAAACACCCGGTACTGTTTCAACAGAATCTTTACTTTACACTGTTTTCTTTAATATGTGTAAAACTTTGATAAAACTTTTGCAAAAACCTGCACTTTCCTAAACTAGGCTACCTAATTTCATTGCTAACATAAAATGATTTTAACCTATTACTAGTTTGGATCATCCCCTTCTCTTCTTAAACCCTCTCATGTTGATTATGTTCTTCATCCCTTCAACTCTTCTCATAACCTCAACATTCAACCATGGTATCCACTAGAACATCCAACTCCTCCAAAACCTCCTCATCCAAAAGAAGCCTCAAGGTGAATCTCAAGTCCTCTAAACTCGGTTCTCCATCTTCTTTGAAACCAAAAAGTGAAGCCTCACCTATCCTCATCTCCTCATCACTTTCACCACCACTTGCTTCATGGCAAACAACCTCAACCCATGGTACTAACTATTCACATGCTTCTACCTCCTCTTCATTCCAATCAAGAGTGAATGAGTTTTCCTCTCCACTCATTTCTAGCCCTCCCTTAAATGTGAATGCTCAACCACAACCTCATCAAAGGATTCCCTTTGTTTTTGAGCCTCTACCATTCACTCCACCAAATTCACCCATCTCACCTATTTCACCCTTGGATACCATGCCCTTTCCTCATCCTCCTACCACCAACACTCCTCTCTTGGGTGTTCCCATTTCCCATCTCTTGGATGATCCACACTTGTTTTATTTTTTCATGCACAATGGAACTAATTGCCCTTGTTGCTTGAACAACTTTCACCTCATTGATATCCTAAGGTTAGAAATGATTGGGGCTCACATCAAGTTGTAGAGATTCTTGTTGAACCTATTTGCTAATCCTACACCTCCTAGGAGATAAATGATGGACTTCAAAATTAACATGTTTTTCAAAAGAAGATCAAGCTTAAAGAGAACTATGAACTCAAGACCTAGTTGTTAGCTATCTTTGTAGTAGTTAATTGTCTTTTTAATTCTTGTATTTCCTTTCCTTTCCCTCATGATTTTCTCATGTGAATGATTTATGGATTAAGTTTTTATGTGCTTTAATCTATGTGATCACATTAAACAACTTTAATTTGTTTAAAATTGAACCTAAATCTATTACAACCTCTAAAAACTTGACTTAAAATTGGACCAAAATGTTATTTAAATATTTTGTCACCCTTTGTCAAGATATTCTTTGTGAATGTGTTGCTTTTATGCAACCCTAGCATACTCTAGTGCTAAAAGAGGTAAAAATCCAAGATTTGCAAATTTTTGAAAAAGTCTTATCTTTCTCCAAAACTTTTGAAAATCTGGTTTTGCAGTCCACTGGACGCGGTTCTCAAGCCTCCAGGTGGTTCAATATCGATATGGAACCGCGGGCTTCTATAAATAACCGCGCCAAGTAAAGCCGATTTTGGCTTATTTTTGGTCTTTTTTCCTTGACCACTGTTTTGGTTAAGATTCTTTGTTTACCCAATTTGGCTAAACATTTTCTAAAACCTCTCTTTTTCATTTCAAATCTTTGCCTTGTCTATTTTCTTTAAATTCTTCTCTTTTGGGAGTTCTTTCCTTCATCCCTCATAATGCCTAATTCTTCCTTTTTCTAACCTTGACATTTCTTTGTCACAAACTACTCGACCTAAAGCTTCTTCTTCTAAGATTTCAAAGAAACCGAAAATCTCGATCAAACCCATTTGGATAAAAAAGAACAAGAATCCTCATGATTCTTCTTCTCCAAAATCCTCTAAGAATTCCTCTTTCTCTCCGATTCAATATTGGAATGAGAATTACTCTATAAATCCAATTACCAGAGAAAAAGAAATTCTTCCACCACCATCTAAACCTTTCAACTCTCCTCAACTCAATGACCTATCTTCTTTCCCTAACCTCAATAGGCATTGTGAAAACATCTCTTATCCATTATCTCCCTCCCCACCAACCTCTAATCTTGATGGACCTCCCCTATCTAACGACTTTGTTTTGCATCATGGTTCCCCGTGTGCTTGTTGTCGTTTTCAACAAATTGAACTGGCTCATATCTGTGACAAGCTAAATTTTCTTGAATTCCTCCTCACTCGACCTCCTCTCAAAGTTTTCGTTCCCGTGAACAAAACTTTGAATGATGCTTCGTTGTCTTTCTTTTCCAACTAAAGCACTTTTTGTACTTTAGTTGTTTGAGTCAATAAATTTTTAGCAATCTTGGAAGATTATCACTATTAGATTATCTTATGCTTTGTGGTCTATTTTCTATAGTTTTGTTTTAAATATTCATATTGTGTGTATGAATATTTATCTTGTATGTTATTTCATATTTTTGTAATATGAATGTTATGTGTGTTATCTTTCCCTCTAATTCTATTTCACACATTTGTTAAGGAGTTGATCATGGTTAAAACTTAAATTAATTATGGGTGATTTCATAAATTCTAAATTATAACCCATTGACATTTTAAATCATCTTTGATTAGTTTGGATGTTTATTTTCTTCATTTATTCCACCAATTGAACTATTATGTTGTCAATACATACTCTTTGGACATACTTAGCAAATGCTTGCTTCTAATTTGAGATTTCTTTTCCTTCTCCCTCTCAAGTTAGTTAGTAAGTAGTGCACATATATACATTGGTGTTTCTTTTCTTTCTTCTAACCTTTGTGTAGCATGTCACCTTAGCTCATTGACTTGGTGCCCCAAGCAAAGGGGAGTAAGCACCAAGGGGGAGCTACTAGCAAAAGTCCGGTTCTTTTCTTCTTCAAAGACTTGTGCTAACCTTTTTGCTTCGACAAAGGGGGAGAAATGATAGTGATAAACTCGTTAATAATTCGAATAAACTTGTATTTTACGTAAATGAGTTTATAGTTTATCATAATCAAAAAGGGGGAGATTGTTAATGCAAATCAATGCCTAAAAACATTGTTAATATTAATTAATCTTTCTTAGTTTTGATCATGATAAATTACAAAGACATTTATTGTCAAACATAATCATAAAACGAATTATCTAACAAACACTATCATCAAGGTAATAATCATTACACTAACATATCTTAATCATGGTTAGTGATCATAAAAGTGATTAGCCTTAAAACTCACTTTTGTCAAACATTAAAAAAGATTTTTAATAAACTTTATTTTTAAGAAAATGTTTTATTAAAATGAAAATGCAAATTTTAATATGGCATATTCCAAATGGCATAAGAATATCCTTTGAAGGTTTAAACAGTCTCAGATATTTCAAATTCACTAAAAGACAAAAGGGAGCGGAGTCTACGCCAGCGGTACCTTAGCACCTATGGTGGTTCCTTATCGACAAGGAACCGCGGGGTCCAATAAGGAACCGCGGCCAGATATAGCCGTTGGATGTTTTTTCCTATAAATAGTGGATCAAATCTGCATTTTCATTAGCCCTTTTTGGACATCTTCTTCAACCTTCTTTCTCCTTTCTAATCCTAGTCAATTGTAAGTGATCACTTAATGTGTTAAGTATGTTTACTCATGATTATCCTCTTGATCTCCTTCTTTACCTTGTCCAAAGTGAAGATCACTCACACACTTGTGATGTGATTAAAGATGTAGCATTGATGAAGATCGCCTTCTCCTAAGACCTAGTCATGTTCATCATTTGTTTATTTTTGTCTTATGTAGATCCAATGTATTTGTGAATACTTGGACTAGTTGTGTTCATCCAACTTATTTGTGAATACTTGGATTAGAGTTGTGTACATCCATTGCACATGTGTGTGCTTGGATTTATGTTGTGTAGATCCAAGCTATATGTGTGTACTTGGATATGATTAGTTGAGTTGTAATTAGTTGTGTTAGTTCTCACTAAACTATAAAGTGATGTGGTTGTGTCTTGTGAGTTCTCACTAAACTATAAAGTGATGTGGTTGTGTCTTGTGAGTTCTCACTAAACTATAAAGTGATATGTAGTTGTGTTGTGTGAAGTTCTCACTAAGCTTCAAAGTGAAGAGTCGTGAAGATTGGTTCTAGCTTTGGATTAGAACTCGACATCTAGCCTTGTGTCAGAAAATGGTGAAGTAGGCAACGTTGTGAAGATTGGTTCTACCTTTAGATTAGAACTCGACATCTAGTCTTGTGTCGTAAAAGTGTGAAGTGGGCGACGTTGTGTAGATTGGTCCTAGCTAAGATTAGGTCTCGACATTTAGCTTAGTGTCGAAAAATAATGTAAGCGACGTTGTAAGGTTTTCTCCGCCATGAAGGGAGCTTGTGGATATAGTGGAAATCTCGAGTAAGGTGTACTCGAGGAGTGGAGTAGGAACGAGGATAGAGCCTCGTTGCCGAACCACTATAAATCTTGGTGTCTTCCTACTAGGTTGTTTCTTTCCTTACTCTTTACTTACATTCATTATCACTACACTTAGTATACATTGTTAATGCATTAGAATTGAACCTAATCATTATGCAACTAGCTTTCAAGTAAAAGATAGTTTTGTGCACTCACCTAATTGAAAGGAATTTTAATTAGGAGATAAACCGATGAGAAACTATTCAACCCCCCCTTCTAGTTTCAACACATTCTTTGGAGGTAACCCTTTGGACCTGAAAAACAAAATACCAAGAGCAAATAAGATATGTAATACAATTACAATGAATACTTTAAATTGAATAATCAAACATACGTTGAACCACCTCTAGCTTCCTGGTCATTTTTACCAGACATTTGAAACCGCTAACCAAAAAGTCTAGTAGTCAACAAAGCTCGTGTATGAATATCACATTTATATAAATGATCAAAGAAAGATGAACTAAGCGCTACTTACCCGATCTTAAGGATTGAATAGCTAGCGGAGTATCTATGGTGGTAGACGTTGAATAGCTTTGTCTGCAAAAACTAAATTATAAAAAAAAAGTGACACCATAAAAACTGAATATAAGCTATAATTACCGATTTTAAGGTTTGAAAAGAAAAAAGTATCATCCGGCATAACTGCTGGACTTGCTAGGGATGTTTCAATTTATATTAGTGATTGATGGAAGAGTACAAAAGAAGAATGAAAGTGTATAGAGGAAGAATGAATGAAACAGGTAAATGATATGTTTTTAGGTCATAAAATTATTTAATGAGACGTTTTTACTTTCAAATATGGTAATGTTTTTATTATGATATTAATGAGACGCGTTTAGTTTTTTTTTTTTTACACCGGTTAACATTATACTATTATTTATTTATGGGAATGTTTTTAAAAGCCATTTAATTTTCATTCTTAGTTGTCTTGTAAATAAGTGTCATGGAGACTTTTTTAATGATAATTTTCAAAATTTAATTTTTTGTTATGACTTTATGTGATTACATAATTTTAGTTTTTATTTTCTTTAAAAAATATATTAATTGTTAGTTCCAATTTTTTTATAATAATATGTGTTTTTTTTACAAAATTTGTACACCGAATGATTATAGTTTTTTTTACAAAGTTTGTAAAATTATTTTTTTATAAACATTGACATTACAAAAATATGGCAAAAAATTCGGATCCTCTTAATTATAATACTTCTACAAAACGCTTTTAATCTTTTGTAAACTATTTTGCATTAGGGCACTGTACTTGTTGGTTAATTTTTGAAGCGTGTTGGTAGTCATTTTAATTTAATGTGCAAGCTTAACTAACTTGTAAATTTTTTTCATCCGAGTTTGAAAAGTTTAATGCATTTTTTGGAATTGATAAACATGGTAATGTTTTTAATATGATTTTAATGTTGCGTCTAGTTTATTTCAAAACATTGGTGCAAAAATATAAGTTTATTATGGAAATGTTTTAATGACAATTTTATTGTTATGGGCTTGAAATAGTTTTTTGAAACACATTGAAATAATTATATTAAATTAATTATTATTTCATCTTTTAAATAATACTTGTTTAAATATTTTTTTTAACAAAATTTTTTAACTTTAAAACGTTTAGAATAGATCCGTGTTTTCTGTTTTACAAACAATTCCAAATTTCGTTAAGGGTTTTTAATCAGTTAAAATAATTATTTCTGACATGTATTTACGTTTTTAATAAAAAGTTGTAATTATTTAGTTTTGGGCTTAAACCATTTCGTTGTATAACCATTGGTTTTAAAATGTTATGCGCTTTAAACTCTTTATTTCAACCGAATATATGGGCTTTTAGCTTATAATTTACAGCCCATCCGGGTTTATGCCAAAAAGTGGTTATAATAGGAAATGTTTTAATGGCAATTTTAATGCTCAAGTTTAAATGGGTTGTACATGTGAGTTAATTAAAGAAGGCTTTTTAATTTTTCAAGCTTAAAGAGCTTGTAAATTATTTTAGTTTATTAGTTAAAATATATTATGAAATTACAATGGTCCAGATTAAAAGTAACGATGATCCAACGACAGAAAACGAACTTGAGGACTTGAAAAACCGTCGGCAATAGATTTAGTTCCAACTCGCATATAATTAATCATTCATGCTAAATACATACAATAATACTCAGAAATAGGGAAAAAACAATACTAGGCCTCATATTAGAATGCCTCTAGATCAGCAAAATATCCATGGGGTATCAACAAGTTCCTCTCCAATAGATGTAAACACTCCATGTCAATATCTGCCGTATGCCTTCTTTCGCCTTAGCTGTTACCACAAATGAAGAAAAAGTTAGACAATAAAAATAAGGAATTTCAAACAATGCTCATTTGCAGTCATAAACAACTTAAGAGAACGATAATTACTTGGTTACTGTGGCCACACTTTTTCTTCCTGCAGTTAGTAGCCCTAGGGTGCAGACGAGCATAACACCTAACAAGAAGAAATTTTGTTAGATACAACGAATGGTTGATGAAAACAATGCATAAAATAAGCTCAAATTTTTAATGACCGTAAAAACATACTACAAAACTAGGAAATCCTAACAAGTGAAAAAGATATTCCGCAATGAACAACAAGGCGAGTCTCTAAACTCATTCGTTAACATCATGTTATAAAAATTGATTTGTAAATTAAAAAAAAAAAACAACCTAAAATTTAATATATTTTAACCGATACGATTCAATTGAACATAAAACAAAAGATGAAGAAAACCTAGAATTTCTATTTTTTTCAGTGACCAGATAAAAAGAGGTAAAGACCAATGAAAGCAGGTCTAGTCTTGAATTATTTAGAGATGACAAATGATTTACAAACGCATTCTGCTACTAACAAATTTGAAAATAATTAATTAGAGATCACACCCGTGATACATCTTTTAATACTAGTAGTAAACATCAAAAGATAAAGATAGAAATTACTCACTTGCGGCATATTTTTTGGTCTTGATTGTACTTTTGAGCTAACTTTATCAAAGAAGGCTCAATGCACCAATATCCTCCCCTCACCCTTAAGACCAAATGAAGAGTCGACTCTGAACAAACAAAGCAAAATCAGAAACTAAACAACACATCAATTTAAGAAATACAATCAGAATCCAGCCAAATATATATCTATGAATCTTTGCGCAAATATGTATGTCAGTGATTTTAGTAAATAATGTTATAACACTTGATTTTCCAATAGTAAAAAAAGTTAGAATAGTGTATATGATATAAAGTTAGTAATAATCCGTTAAAAACCCAACAAATAAAAAGAAATAAACCTTATTGGATGTTGTAATCGGCTAGTGTTCGGCCATCTTCAAGCTGTTTTCCGGCAAATATCAACCTCTGTTGGTCCGGTGGAATACCTTCTTTGTCCTGAATCTTGGCCTTGACGTTGTCGATGGTGTCGGATGACTCAACCTAAGGGTTATAGTCTTCCCTGTCAATGTTTTCACAAATATCTGCATCGTCGTGTTTCACTTTCTCAAAGGTACGATAATTGCATGGATAGTGTGAGGTTTTATAGTATTCTCAATACTTAGGCTATACGTATTAACGACTCGATTATTATTCTTATTATTATTATTATTATTATTATTTATTGTTACCGATAATTGGGCTTTACTTATTTTTGTCACCGATATTTTTAATATTTTTGGATAAATATAGAATTATCCTTTTGTTATAATTTGGCATTTATTAATTGCATGATTGTCCTTGAGATCATTATAACCACGTTTTTTTACTTCACTATGCTTATAATTTTATTTGAACAAAGGTTTTTGCTATGTCCTTCTTGTAAAATTACTCAAAAAGTATCACATCGCATGTTTTCTCTCTTTTTATCAAAAAGTGTACAAAAAGGTTGAGTATGTCGTCTACAGGTATATTGAGTATGTCATTCTTAGAGCAGTGGGTACGGTGCGCCATGGCTCAAGCTATGGCTATGACGCGAGATATGCTGCTGAGCCAAATGCACCCCCTTTGCGTTATGGGTAGAAAACTGGCGATAGCCAGCGAGCGTTAAATGCCATAGCGCGACCCCATGGCGCAACCAACCACATTGTGGCTCGCGCCATGGGGCTGAGTTATCGTTTTTTTTTATTTACTTTTTTTTTTAAAATTTTGAAAATATGGACGTTGGCCAACGACTATTTTTTTTTGGAGTGTTTTTTGACCGTTTGGGGGTAAAAAATACCCTCTTTTTCCTATATTTTTACCTATAAATCACATCTAAAACTAACAAAAAATCACACCTTTCACAACATCTAATTTCTATCTTTTTTCAATCCACCATGAGTCAAAATCCAAACCAATTCCCGAATCAATGGATAAACACTTTTTTATCCGATCGGCAAAATCAAATTCCGACCACTCAACTTCCAAATTCGTCTACTTCGTCTAACCCGAATACTCCCTTATCCCCAACATCAAGTACTAATCAATTTTCTTCATTCGCCAACTATAATCAACTACCAAATCCTTTTGCTAACTTCCCACCACAAAACCCGTTTGTTAATTGTACACCCTGAGGCATTCAATCTATGGTTCCAACAATCCCAACAATCACAAGTCTTCCAACAATCACAACAACAAAATTTTCAAAAATTTCCTCAACACTCTTCACAAGAACCTCAAGAAACCGAACAAAACGATGATCCCGAAGAACCCGACAAACAAGCCGCGGGTCCATCGAAGAAAGGCGGGAGAAACAAAAGTGTTGCAAAAAAAACCCGAAAAAATCCGTGGGTCCACCACCAACCCCGAAGTCGGACCATTCTTTTTGGACCTAACGTGAAGAAGAAGTTTGGCCGAGTGTTGGATTAAAGTATCCGAAGACCCGAAGGTCGGGTCCGATCAACCATATGAGGCGTTTTGGTACCAAATTATGGATATGTATAACAACCGGCTTAGGGTTGAGGGCTTTAAACCGAGGAACAAAAATATGTTGACCGGGAAATGGACGACTTTGAACCGCGAGGTTCACAAGTTTAATTCATTTTATGAAAACACCAAACTTTTGAGTGGAGAAAATCAAGATGATTTGATGACCCGTGTGATAAGTTTGTTTCGAGATGAAAACGGGAACAAGGAGTTTCCACACAAAAGTGCTTGGCTTGTTTTGAAAGACAAGTATAAATGGAAAAATCCCGATTCAACTAAAACACGTCGTGCCCGGGGGAGAGTAGCCGATGTAGATCCGGATCTTTTTAATGATGATGAAATCCCTCGTCCATCCGGTGTTCCAAGAAAGCCCAAGGTTCAACGATCCTCAACTTTATCCGCCACTTCGGGGTCTCAAAAATAACAATTGGTCGAATTGCTACAACAACAAATGATTTCGGATCGTGAGGTTAAAAAGGAACGATTGAACCGAGAGGTGGCGGCAAGACTAGAAGTGGTTCAACTTCAAAAAAGGAATGAAGAATTGCAAATCCTTCGATTCGACACAACCGGGATGAGTGAAAGAGACGTGCCGCGAATCGAAAAGCTCAAAGACGAGGCGCGCGCGCGAAATATTTTAATTTTTAAGTTGTATTTTTTTAAGTTCTTTTATTTCGTGTATTTTTTTTGTTTCGTGTTTTTTTTCATGTTTTTTTTAACTTCGTAATTGTATTTTTATTTTTATTAATGAAAAAAATTAAGTTTTAGTTAATTAATTGTTAAATTAAAAAAAAATGGTGGGGTCACGATAAACCGAGAAAAGTTGGTGTTAACCAGGGATGAGGTTTGGTGGGTTATGGGGTATTTCTGAGTTATGAGAGAAAAAGTTGGCGTGGCAGCACTTTTTGCCCACGGCTCGACTCCCACGGCTTGACTGTACCCAACCCTCTTAGTGTGTATAAGATAACTTTTACAAATCAAACGTTTTTTACGGAACTTTGATGCCTGAATTGATATTTTAAGCAAAGAAACATTACCAGATGGTTCATTTTGCAACTTGAAGAAAGCATAAATTGGCACAAATATTGCATTAGATGACGATGATTCTACACCGTTTTAGTTCATAAATGATGCAAACAGACAATGCAGAATATGCGCAGAACAAGTCAACCTCTATAGATCATTAGATCGTAAGTGCTTCATCAAATACCTTGAGAAAGCTAGCTAGAACTATCAAATATTTTCAATAATTCGAGTCACATTAAACTGCCGCATTATGATACTTGATGTTAGGTATTTGTGAAAGCCTTGCAAACTTTAACATACGTTTAGAATATTTATAGTCTTTATCAGATGCGCCTGCATATGCTTCAGAAGTTGGGAAAATATTTTATTAGTTTAGGGGCGACTAAGTCGTCCCTAAGTGGTTGTCTCCACTGTTTTATTTTGACTTCGTTCTTTATTGGAAAAGTGATGGCCCACACTCATTTTAGAGACGACTTTTTCGACCCTAAAATAAACCCGTCTCTAAACCGAACTATTGTTGTAGTGATTTAAAAAGTTTCAAATGGTAATAATACCGTTGTATTTAAACGTTTAAACCATGTGGGACTTTTTTTTTTTTTTTTTCGCCGTGTATACGGCCAGAGGCGTTTGGCAAGCCAAAGCGGTGTGGCAACGAGTGTTCGCGAAGACTTGGCGAGCGCCATATCACTTTGGCGAGGCAACTTTGAAGCCACACCTAGCACTGTTAGTGTCATGTCCTTAGGTTTCAACAATTTATCACCAGTTGAATTTAGTCATGAACATAATATAACTAGAGAGCTAAAAAGCCTATGTAATGAACCACAACAATTTAGTTCCAACTCACATATAATTAATCATTCATGTTAAAGACATACAATACTCATAAACAAAAAAAACAACATAATAGGCTTCATCCATATTAGAATGCTTGTAGATCAGCAAAAGATGCACGGGGTATCAACAACTTCCTCTCCAATAGATGTAATACTCCAGGTCAAAATTTGCAGTACTTCTTCTTTGGCCTTAGCTGTAACCACAAAGGAAAAAAAGTTAGACCAATCAAAATAAGGACTTTTAAACAATGCACATGCATAAACAACTTAAGAGACTCATTACTTGGTTGTTGTGGCCACACTTCTTCTTCCTGCAGTTTGTAGCCCTTGGGTGCAGACGAGCATAGCACCTAACAGAAAACAAATTTGTTACATACAAGGATATGATCAATGAAACCAATACACAAAATAAACTCACAAATTGAATGGGTAAAAAGATGCAAATTACATATATACAATCCAGACTTGTTGTAAAAAGCATAATAGGCAGTGAACAACAAGGTGAATTTAAATTCATTCATTGACATTATTTAAAGAAAGCAGGTCTAATCTACGCTGCAATTTTGCTACAAACCAATTTGCGAAGAAGTTACAGATGAGACATGTGAATATGACATATATGCAAGAAGCAAATGTTGTCATGCAAGAAGCAAATGTTGTCAGAGATTGGCGTATCCAGTTGTTGAGTATTTTGCTAGGTGCAATTGGGATAAACATGGGTTAAAACGAATTATGATGAATAACAAGGGATTTTTCTTCTTCAAGTTTGATTCTCAAGCTGGTTTGGAGGCTGTTTTGGAAGGTGGTCCTTGGTTTATTCGCAAAAATCCTATCATTCTCAAGACATGGTCATTGGGGACTCACTTGGTTAAAGAAGAACTAACTCGCATTCCAATTTGGGTGAAACTGCATGATGTTCTAATTCAAGTTTTTGAAGAGGAAGGAATTAATTTAATTGCTTCTTTTCTTGGTAAGCCAATTATGTTTGACTCGTTTACTAGCTCTATGTGCAAAGATTCGTGGGGTAGGACTAGTTTTGCTAGGTGTCTCATTGAAATTAATTCTGATGTTGATTTGGTTGAGATTGTTACTATTGGTGTTCCGTCTCTTACTAGTGATGAGTATACCAAAGAAACAATCCGAGTTGAATATGAATGGAAGCCGTTGAGGTGTGATACATGCAAGATTTTTGGTCATGACATTGATTTGTGCCCAAAGAAGGTTGTGACTATTCCTTGTACTTCTATGGTTCATACTAGTGCGCATGTTGAGACATCTAATGATGGATTTCAATTAGTGGGTAAGAATAAAAGTAGGAATAGGAAGTCCAAGTCTAAGTCTACTGGTCCGTCGGTTCAACCGAATGTCAAGTTTGTTCCCAAAGCAACTTCTAGTGAACCGAAGAAAGGTGGTACATATGTTGTTAATGCTGCATCTTCCAAGAGGAAGGAAGTAGATCTCTCTTCATTTGATGGTAATATGTGACCACATCTAATTCATACTCAACTTTAGATGAAAATGAGGAAGAGGTTGCTCTTGTTTATGATGAATCGACTAATCTTCTCAACTCTAAAACAGGTGGATGCTCCTACTCCACTACTGCTGTTGGTTAGTTTGGTTCATTATGTTATGTTCTAGGTGCATTTTATGTTTCTAGAAGTGTAGGTGGTTATGGCGTGTCATAAGCACTAGATTAGGTGGTTTATCAAGCTTGTAAGCTTGAGGTTAATGTGGTATCTCAGCTACATTCCATTTGTAATTCATTATTTTTTTTGGATAATATATTTACCGGAGAAACCCATTACCAAAAAAAAAATGTTGTCATCCGAACATAAATATAAACATTAAAAGACAAAGAAGAGAACAACTCACTTGCGGCAAATTTTTTTGTTTTGATTGTACTTCTGAGCCAATGCCGACATTTCAGGGCTAAATCGCCACGAGCCTCCCCTCAGCCTTAAGACCAAATGAAGAGTCGACTCTGAAAAAACAATGAAATAGCAACACAACAGAATAAGAAAATTACATCCTGATTCCAACCGAATATACCATCAAATCTATGCGTCTTTGCGCAAATATGTATGTCAAACAATTGTAAGTACAACAATTTCAGTAAGGATAAAAACATAATATACTTTACAATAAAAACTGAACAGGTTTGTGGTTGTTTGATTTGGTTTTAGTATAAACAACACAATTAGCAAACAATCCTAAATTTCCGAATTAAAACCACAACATAAAACCTCGTTCTTATACAACAATTGACGTTGTAAAAACTTAAAACCTCTTTTTTTAAATTAACTAACTACGTTTTAAGTGACAAGTAATTTACTACATATAACATATAATAACATATAAATAGATAAAAAGAAGTATACCTTTCTGGATGTTGTAATCGGCAAGAGTACGGCCATCTTCAAGTTGTTTTCCTGCAAATATCAACCTCTGTTGGTCTGGAGGAATACCTTCTTTGTCCTGAATCTTGGCCTTAACGTTGTCGATGGTGTCGGATGACTCAACGTCAAGGGTTATGGTCTTCCCTGTCAAAGTTTTTACAAATATCTGCATGGTTTTCTGGTGATCGAATATCAGAAAAGAGGTCGATCGTAAGAAATGTAGAAGATAATGCTGGTGTAGCGTGGTTTATATAGGACCTAACAATTCTAATCCTAAACCGACTAAAATAGTAAAATATATCCTAATTAAATTTGAATTCCTTGTTCCCCAAGTTTAGTAATCTGTTTCCTAATTGAATAATATCAATGTTTGGTTTGTTTTTTTGTTTGTGTTTATCTAGTGTTTGGTAGTTCCCTTGTATGTGACATTTATGTCCTGGGTTATATTATTGGTTTGAATTAATCTATTATGGAGTATAAGCTAGACTAGCTTATTTGTGATGTAAATTGTATACCCGACGCATGATTATCTGACATGCTTTAGATCATCTTCTTCAATGTTTTTATATATGAAACAAATATATCAAATGAGTAAAATAAAAATGGTTTATTATTTCAATTGGTCGGACAATTTGAATGCAATTCGAAAAGCAGGGAGTCTCATTGATTTTGATGGCCTGTGCAAAGTGATTTTGATGGCCTGTGCAAAGTTAGAAAATAGGCCCTTCAAACACGACCATTAACGCTAACAAGAAACAATTATTAAGTTATTAGTAAGCTAAATTCTGAGAAAAACATTATAATAAGAATCATTTCACATTCACATGCGTCTTAACTAATTTCCCAAATATGAATTTCAAATTCAAACCACAATTCAAATTTAATTGCTAAATGAGAATATATTAAAAGAAGGCAAGTGATTAAATGGTGCAAACTCTTAGTGGAGTCATTAGGAAAAGTTATTAAATACTATCGTGCAATACCCGCTTTCTATGTAAATATGGGCCGATGGTAACAACTGGGCTAGAATTTGGAGGTCCTCTAATAGATGGGGCCCTGTGCACATGCACCTGCTCATCACCGGGCCTGCCGACAAGGAGGACATGTGGTTCTCCCTCCCCATAGCCATACACGTTGTTATGATTGCATATTTGTTTATTAAAAAGATCACAACAAATCTAAAACGTTTCATGCTACATGCTATTGAGTGTTTCTAATAATATTGTCGTTCGAAAAAAATGGTTTTACCATGAATACTTATACATAGTTTCATATATAGGATTAATATACGATTTTATAAAACAATAACAAGAATCAAGTATGATTCAACCAACCTACCCTTTATTTTATTAACTGCGTAAAGCTATCACTTCAAATGTGATACTTTGCTTTTTGATCATACGTACAAAATAGAAAGAAACCAATAAGTGAATCAAAGATCTTACAAACCAAGATCAAGATTCACATACAAGATCAAGAACAGAAAACTGTGAATATCAATGGCGAACAAAACAAGAGAGACTTTTCACACACAACAACAACCTAACTATGAGAAACAACAAGTATTTAAAGATGTGTGGCTAAACGCAGCTTATGACTTTCCATACTTGTCACAATTAGCCCTCCAACTTTCAACACCTACACACAAAAGAAAACAAAGAAAAACAAAAGAAATAATAAAGGAAAAAGTTACCATCTCACCCTTCAACTATTAGCCACTTATCAACTTACTCTTAATACCCCCTCTTAAGTTGATTTGTGATATAAGTTGACAAGATTAAGCTTATCACTCAGAAACTTGTGATCTTTGATTGATAAGCCCTTTGTAAACATATCAGCCATATTTTCTTTAGATTTGATCTTCAAAGTCTTAATCAAACCTGCTGACACCTTTTCCCTTAAGAAATATAAGTCAATTTCAAAATGTTTTGTCCTTTCGTGAAACACAAGATTAGCAGCAATCTGAATTGCTGAACTGCTATCACAATTGATACAAACTGGTAAGCAAATATCAACTTTAAGATCCTTCATGATCTTAATAATCCACATTATCTCACAAGCAACACTGTTCATAGCTCTATATTCAGCTTCAGCTGAAGATTTAGCTAACACATACTGCTTTTTACTTTTCTAGGAAACAAGATTGTTTCCAAGATAAACTGTATATCCAATTACAGACTTTCTAGTAATCTTACATTTTGCCCGGTCAGAATCAACAAATGCAGCAAGACTTAAATCATTGTTTTTCATAAAAGAGATACCATTACCAGGAGAACCCTTAAGGTATCTAAGAACATGAAAATCAAGCTTCAAGTGTGACTTATAAGGATCATGCATAAATTGACTAAGATTGTGAACAGCATAGGCTATATCAGGCCTGTTTAATGTAAGATAGATTAATTTTCCCACAATTTTCTGATAACATGTTTTGTTATCAATAGGAACATCTTGTTCTATAGCATTTTGATCTTTTTTCCTTTTAGAAGGATCAGGAATAGGTGCTTTGGTTGGCTTACATGCCAACATACCATACTCTGCTAGTAATTCAAGACAATACTTTCTTTGATTAAGCACTAGACCATTGTTACCATCAAGTACTTCAATACCTAAGAAGTACTTAAGCTTTCCAAGATCTTTAATTTTAAATTTAGAACTCAAGCATTTCTTAAACTCATTAATAATAGATTCATAGTTACCAGTTATGATAATATCATCAACATAAACCAATAATGCAACAAATGAGTCATTCTCATTTTTAGTGAAAAGGGAAACATCACTTTTACTTTGTATGAACCCATCTTCAACAAGCACACTTGTTAATTTTTCATTCCATTTTCTTGGTGCTTGTTTAAGACCATACAAAGATTTAGTGAGTATACACACTTTATTATCATTAGACCCATATCCCTCAGGAAGAGTCATATAGATCTCTTCATCTAACTCACCATATAAGAATGCATTATTAACATCAAGTTGATACACAGGCCAAGCATAGTGAACAGCAACAGAAATAAGACATCTGACAGTAACTATTTTCACTACTGGTGAAAAAGTTTCCTCATAATCTATGCCCTCTTTCTGACTAAAACCTTTAGCCACAACCCTAGCTTTAAACCTTTCAACCTCGCCACTAGATTTGTACTTAACTTTCCACAACCACTTACAAGCAACTGCTTTTCTACCTGGTGGTAAATCCACAATTACCCAAGTGTTATTTCTGTTAAGAGCATCCATCTCTTCATTCATAGCTTCAATCCATTTTGGATTTTTAATAGCTTCTGAATAAGATTTGGGCTCATGAACTTTGTTCAAATTATTAGCAAAGACAAAATTATGCATAGACAAATTAGCATAACTAATCACACTATTTATATCATATTTAACTCTTTTATGCATCACATAATTGTCAAATTTAGCAGGAGTTTTAACAGGCCTACTAGATCTCCTTAACTCTGGTCTTTCTGGACTATTAACATTTTCAGATTCAAACATTGGTTTAAATTCTATAAAGTCATCACCCTCAGACTCATAATCATCATCATTATTGATAATGTCATCTCCCTCATAACTTCCTATACTGCCACCTAGACCATTCTGGTTGCTGTCAGTTTTGTCTAAACTAGACTCTTTGACTACCCCCTAGAATACCTGGCAACATCAGGAGAAGTGTCACTAGACACATCTACTAAGTCAGAAGTCACACTATTATCCATATCACTCTTATTGTCTCTCTTATCATTATAGGGTTCACTTGACTTTGATTCTACTAGGTCAAAAAAGTTTTGACTGTTAACTCCATTTTCCTCAAAAACAAACTCTTTTACTAACACATCATTTTTAAAAGGATAAACAGTCTCATAGAACTTCACATCTCTAGAAAAGAAAAAATTCTTTGTTTCAAGATTATAAAGCTTATAACCCTTTTTAGTATTAGAATACCCCATAAAAACACATTTATTAGACCTTGCAGAAAATTTATCTGAGTTATTTAAAACAGTTGCAAAACACAAACACTCAAAACTTTTAAGCAAAGAGAGACTAGGTGAAACATTGTAAATCATTTCATAGGGACTTTTTTCAGAAAGCACAGAGGTAGGAAGCCTGTTAATAAGGCACACAGATGTTAAAATACATTCAGACCACATGTTTAAAGGTATGCCCCCTAAAACATGAGGGCTCTAGCAACATTAAGAAGATGTCTATGTTTTCTTTCAACGACACCATTTTTCTGTGGTGTATATACACAAGAGGTCTGGTGTATTATGCCTTTAGATGTAAAAAACTTTTCAAACATATGATTTATAAACTCAGTTCCATTATCACTTCTAAATACTTTAACATAAATGTCAAACTGATTCTTAATAAGATTATAAAATTCAACCACTTTTTCAAAAACCTCATCTTTTACCTTAACCAAATACAACCAGACAGCTCTAGTGTAATCATCAACAATGGTAAGAAAGAATCTAAAACCTTCCCTACTCTTAATCTTATAAGGACCCCAGACATCTAAATGAATAATATCACCCAAATGCTTAGTCTTATGATCACTAAGAGGGAAAGGTTCTCTGGTTTGCTTAGCCTTGTGACACACATCACAAGGCTGAGTATCACCCAAATCATCAATCTTAAGTGTATCTTTCAACACACTCAGAACTTGATCAGATGGGTGACCAAGCCTGTTGTGCCATATACACTTAGAAAGCAAACAACAAGTAATCTTACTATTAAAAAATTTCCTACCTGAATCAAACAAATATAATCCATTATTCTCACTACCAGTCCCCAAGAGGGACTTTTGAAGAGAATTCTGAATAAAACACTTAGATTCAGTGAAAGAAACAACAAAGTTGTTGTCCTTAGCAAGTTTATGAACAGAAATAAGACTGACTTTGTATCCAGGTACCACTAACACATTTTTCAAACTAATTTTATCCGCAAGTTTATAATTTCCAACAAATTTTACCAATTCAATAGTCCCATTAGGGTGTGAAACAGTTATATTCAAATGAGAAACATTTATGACATCAGTTAAATGATCAGTTGAAAAAGTCATGTGTTGAGAGGCACCAGAATCAAAAATCCACCCAACATAAGTACTATATGTACTAATGTTAGAGTTGTAGTTAAAAAACTTGCAAGTAACAAAACTAATCACATGATTAGAAAAAGATAAACTACCAGCAGCACTAGACTGCAACTCACTATTATCCGGCTTAGATCCAATCAAAGCCATCAATCTGTTAGTTTGATCTTGAGTAAAAGGAATTGAGTTCCCTGTACTTGGATCATTCTTAACAGAAGCAGAACTAGAATTAATGATAGGTGTATAAACACCCATCCTTTTGTACCACTTAACTACAATAATAACCGAGCCAAAACGTGTATTTTATGTCGTAAATGTCGGAATTATGCGTGGTTTGTGTTTTTGTTGTGATTTAAGAAGAAAATGTGAAAAGGGGAGAAAACACGGGCTTTTATCGAAGAAAAAGTCAAAAGACGGAAGTTTACTAAAAGCCGAAGAACTCAAGTCTTATTTATTGAAGAATTACAAGACGAGTTTAAAGAAATCCCGAGACAAAGTCATTAAAGTCGAAGATCTAAGAAGATTAAGGACTTAATGATGCAATTAAAGAAAGAAGAAAGAGGGGAGGAAGCTTCCTAAGCACCTCCCTAATCCTCCTATAAATAGGAATCATTTTCATTCCATTTGTTTTTGTTGGCTAGTTTGAAAAACTATGCTCTTCCATTTTAATTACTTGCACCCTAATTACTTGCACCTTTAATTACCTTGTCATGTACCTTTAATTCCTTTAATTCAAGTAAGTTTACTTTTAATTGTTATTACTTTTCTTGTTAATCTCCTATCTATCTTTCTTGTTTGATCTTAATCTTAATCTTCATGTTTATGTTCTTTTATTTTTATGGTTTTTAATCAAGTGGGTTTTGATTATTTTTGTTATGATTGTTAGTTTTATTGAATTGGATTGTTTGGTTATTGTTAGTCGATCATTTGTGGTTGTTTTGGTTTAATCTTTTTGCTTGATTTGATTAGTTTGGATTAAATTCGTGTCTTTTCTCCTTCCGTGTTCTTCGTTACTGTTAACTTTGCCCAGATTCCGGATCAAGACATTTATTCCGAACCAAGCATTATTTTCAAAGTATTCCGGATCAGTGTTCATTCCGGATGAAGGATCTTTTGTAATTATTCCGGATCAGTTTAATGTTCCGAATGAACCTTTGATTTAATTTGTTCCAAATGAGCTTGTTGTTTTAATTATTCTGAATCAGTATTTTCATTTTATTCCGGATCAGCCTGTTCATCCGGAATAATCAATATCCCGGATGAAGGATTTATTCCGAATGAATCATTAATGTTCCGAATGAAGCTTTCTTACTTTTTATTCCGAATCAATGTTTCCTAGTTATTATTCTGAATCAGTATTATTGTTTCGAATCAATGTTTATTCCGGATGAAGCCGTATATTCCGGATGACGCCTACATTCCGAATGAAGGAATTTGTTCCGAATGAACCACTTTGTTCCGAATGAAGGAATTTGTTCCGAATGAAGGATTTATTCCGGATGAATGGAGTATTCCGGATGAGCAGTTTTTCTTAGTTTTGTAATTTCAGTTTTAGCTTATTTTAAGTTTATGTCTTTAAATTTTAAACTTTATTTTTCCCGCCTTTTTACTTCGTCGCATTTTCAATTTACTTGCCTTTAGTTTAAGTTTTCCTTTTTATTTCTCGTCACGTTTTTAATTTCTCGTCATTAATTTCCCGTCAAGTTTTTATCTTTCAGTATTTCTTTTTACCGTCTTACTTTATTTTTATTGTTTCAAGTCTTTATTTTTAATTAGTGTAGACAACGACAACCATTCTATTTCTTTTCCACCAAGAACAACTGAGTCGCACATTTAACCAGAGATCAATTCGAGAAGATACCGAGAAACGAACTTTCAACCTAGTAAAATCTATATATTAAACTGGCGCCGCTGTCGGCTCTTTTCGTGAAGATTAACGGTTTTTTGTGAGAGACGCGTTGGCTTTTGGGATCCGTTCACTTGTGAACGTTATTTTTCGTGTCAAAAATTTTCAAAAATCCAAAAACATTTGAAAAATCATAAAAAGCATTTCTTTTTCAAAGTTTTTCACCAAAAATATTCTTCTTGCTTATCTATTTTTCTTTATGGATTCTTATGTCCATTGCGTCGGGTGTGGGAGACGATTAAACGGGAACGACTCATGTCAATGGTGTACATGTGAGCAATGCGGAAAAGACCTTCCTCCTATTTTAATCGATTCACAATTGGGATTTTGTCCATCGTGCAACTTGACTAATTCGTCCTTTTTAAATCCACCTCCTAGCCCTCCTTGCATCTATTGTGGAAGCGATTCTTATTGGCATGTTTCGTGTCCAATTTGACACCCGCCTCATGGCGAGCAAGAACCGGGTTACAGTTATGACAATGGTAATAGCTATCTACAAGAAGCACCGGGTTTTTCTCCATACCCATGTTGCCAAAATTGTGGGGGCCCTCACGATACTTCTTATTGTCAGCCAATGAATTATTATGAGCAAAATCCATGTCCTCAGTTTTCTTCACCAATGGATTATTATGAACCAAATCCGTGTTCTAATTCTTCTCAACCGATGAACTACTATGAGCCACACCCATGCTATAATTCAGGTTTTCAACATTTTGAGCCCCCACAACACTTCATCGATCATCAACCCTATTGTGCATTTCCTCCTGATCAAATTGCCGCACTTTTTGACAGCTTTCAAAAAGTTCAAGAAGCTTGCAACAAGATCATCGAAAAATGTCAAGAGGATCAACGACATGAGCAAATATCGAATATCGAGACTTATACTCCTCCTCCGGTTTATCCATACTATTGTGATGATGATAACGATGAGCCTACTATTTCTTGGAATGATCTTGTTGCTCAATGTCCTAGTGCAATTGTCATCCCTTCTCTCATTATCCCAAACGTGTCTAAGGATTGTGATACATTGAGTGAGCTTAGTGATTTTGGTCTCGACAAATTCTTTTATGATGAGGTTTGTGACATGCCTACCGCTATGGAGTCTGAGGACGAAGTTGCTCTTACAGAGGAGGTCGATCCTAATGATGACGATTTTTCTCCACGCTATGAGAATTTCACTTTTGAAATTTCTCAATCTCCACCGGGAGATGCGGGCGATGACGATTTATCTCTTCGGCTTACGAGAAGTTCACCAATGAACTTGCTCTTGAAGATGAGGTGGAAGACGTGATTCTCCGCGACAGATTACGGAAAGTGCATATTCTTATTGCCCAAATCGAAGAGTTGACTTCTCCTCCTCTTTCCGAGTCTTTACCTCCATCTATCCCTCCCGTTGAAGATAATGACCCATTGCTGGAAGAAATCGACATTCACTCAATACCTCCGGGTATTGATGATGTTGACACGGAGGGGGATATTATTTTTGATAATTTGCTGCAGGAAGGTATTGTCCCTAGTCCCCCTCCCGAGCACCTTTCATCCTCCCCTTTAGCCACTATTACGGAGGATGAGTGCTTTGACCGGGGAGTTGACATTCACTATTTCATGATTGATAACATTACGGCTTTGCCGAGTGATCAGCATCTATTGTCTTTGGGGGATGAAAATGTGCTTACTTTACCCACCCCACCTCCCGTGGATCTTGATTTCACATACTTTTCATATGTTGAAAGAACCTTTCTCCCATTCAAGACTTATCCCCCGCCTCTCCTTTGTTGATGCCAACCGGGAACAAGGACAAGGTCTTTGATCCCGGTATTACATTCGAGGCTTCCCCATAGACCATTTAATTCGGGGACGAGTCAGGCTCGTGACTCGGTTAATATAAACAAGCTCTTTTTGGGAGGCAACCCAATTATCTATCTATCTTTCCTGTTTTCACCATAAGTGTAGGGGGAGCCCCGTTGGTGTTTCTTGTTTTCTTTCTTATCATGTGCAGGGATTAGAGCTTCAAAGACACACTCTTGATGACTTTTGACGAACCTTGATTCCGTGTTCCCTTCTTCCCGGTTCTATCCTAAACTCTTTTCGATTCACTATTTTATATTTCTCAATATTAAAATAGGAATCTCGATGGTTGTCTCTTCCTTAGCAAGATTTAAATAACGTGCACAATGTCCTAAGTGTAGGGGAGTTTACTCCCACATGCTTAAACATTGAGGACAATGTTTATCTCAAGTGTAGGGGGGACTTCTATCGAAGTTAAGTGGCATTTTCCTTGTATTTGTCCTCATTTTAACCGGAAAATCAATTTTTCGACATTTTTCAAAGTTTTTGATCTATTTTGCCTATTAGTTTTTCCCTTTGTATAGTTATTTTCTTCCTTTACTAGAATAAATTTTTAATAAAGTGGTTTTAATTTTCAAATGTTGTGAATCTTTTGACTCAACCCGAGTTTACTTATCTAAGTTTACTCTAGCTAGTATCCTTAACTTGTTTAAGTCAAGTTTTGCTAGGCTTTTATATAGGGAGCTTAAAAACGCGAAAGTCTTAACTCTCACGGGTTAAGAACAAGAACTTTTCGCAAGTTCCTATAATTGATCCTAGAGAGTTGTTTATCAAGGGAACTTTAAAATGCGATTTCTAAACTTGAAAAAGTCTAAGAATTTGCAAAATCTTATAGATGACTCGAAAACCCAAAACTTTGATTTAATAGGCTAAGCATCCACGAGTCTCATTCCTTGAGATTTTAAATTGTGGAGAACGAGAGATGATAGAGTCAATTATAAGTTTGGTATTCTTTCGGGAATTTATGTGAGTTTTAATTATAAGCCTATTCTCCCATCGCTTGCTAATGAATTTATTTGCAATAAATAAGGTTGTACGATTTGAAAAGTTACTTAGCTTCTAGCCCAAGATCGTTTAAAAGTTTCTCGGTATGGATTAGAGTTCATAGCCAAGGCATAACTTATTGAAGCGGTATGCGAAGATTAGCGAGTCCGAAAAGGCCCTAACAAGGCATGAGGGCTACATTTTGTTGCTAAAGATCCAAAAGTGATGTGAAGAATCATTTATCAAAAATCAATATGAAGGATCGAGACACACGACGAAAAGAAAATACTCCCATAAAGATCATGGAGAAGTCTATCCAAAAAGGCCCTAACAAGGTATGAGGATAAATAAATCCAAGTCCAAAAAGGAGGCGGATCGTTGTATATCAAAGTCCCAAATAAAGATTGGAGAAAAATGAAGAAGTCGTGGTTCAAATATGAAGAATCTCTCAAAACATCAAGTGAAGAAATCCCTATTATGAAGAGAAGACCATTATTTCATGAACGTCTCTCAAGGTTTGAAGTATGAAGTCGCTGCCAAATATCGGTCCGAGAAAGGTCTCAAATCGCGAAGCGAGTTATGCCAAGATATGAACTTTATGAGGTCCCGAGAAGCAGTTTTAAAAGATTTTGTCCTTTAGCTAACTATTGATTAAATCGTCCCACTTTATTTTCATCCTAAATAAACTATCGAAATAAGTCAACAATGCATCCTCGTGATCATTCAAGACAACAATAAAATATAAGAGATACACCTAGGAATAAGGGAGTCTAAGTGAATAATTCGCCGACATGAGTTCGTGTTAGTTTGCTAACTTATAATAACAATGATCTCGTTTTTAAGCTTGGTTTGGAGAAAGTGAAAACTTGAGGATGATGATCATTCATGACATTTCCAAAACCCGAAGGTATGTTTTTGATTTCTTTACTTTGAATGTTTATAATTTTCTATCTCTTTAATAAAGGCCAATATGGATTGATTATGATGGGAAATGTAAATCGTGCTTTGTAACTAATGCATTGCATGAGGACATTGCAATGGTCAAGTGTAGGGGATTTGATAGGTGTGTAAACACCCATCCTTTTGTACCACTTAACTACAATAATAACCGAGCCAAAACGTGTATTTTATGTCGTAAATGTCGGAGTTATGTGTGGTTTGTGTTTTTGTTGTGATTTAGGACGAAAATGTGAAAAGGGGAGAAAACACGGGCATTCACGGGCTTTTATCAAAGAAAAAGTCAAAAGACAGAAGTTTACTAAAAGCCGAAGAACTCAAGTCTAATTTATTAAAGAATTATAAGACGAGTTTAGAGAAATCCCGAGACAAAGTCATTAAAGTCGAAGAACTAAGAAGATTAAGGACTTAATGATGCACTTAAAGAAAGAAGAAAGAGGGGAGGAAGCTTCCTAAGCACCTCCCTAATCCTCCTATAAATAGGATTCATTTTCATTCCATTTGTTTTTGTTGGCTAGTTTGAAAAACTATGCTCTTCCATTTTAATTACTTGCACCTTAATTACTTGCACCTTTAATTACCTTGTCATGTACCTTTAATTCCTTTCATTCAAGTAAGTTTACTTTTAATTGTTATTACTTTTCTTGTTAATCTCCTATGTACCTTTCTTGTTTGATCTTAATCTTAATCTTCATGTTTATGTTCTTTTATTTTTATGGTTTTTAATCAAGTGGGTTTTTATTATTTTGGTTATGATTGTTAGTTTTATTGAATTGGATTGTTTGGTTATTGTTAGTAGATCATTTGTGGTTGTTTTGGTTTAATCTTTTGGCTTGATTTGATTAGTTTGGATTAAATTCGTGTCTTTTCTCCTTCCGTGTTCTTCGTTACTATTAACTTTGCCCAGATTCCGGATCAAGACATTTATTCCGAACCAAGCATTATTTTCAAGGTATTCCGGATCAATGTTTATTCCGGATGAAGGATCTTTTGTAATTATTCCGCATCAGTTTAATGTTCCGAATGAACCTTTGATTTAATTTGTTCCGAATGAGCTTGTTGTTTTAATTATTCCGAATCAGTATTTTCATTTTATTCCGGATCAGCCTGTTCATCCGGAATAATCAATATTGCGGATGAAGGATTTATTCCGAATGAATCATTAATGTTCCGAATGAAGCTTTCTTACTATTTATTCCGAATCAATGTTTCCTAGTTATTATTCCGAATCAGTATTATTGTTCCGAATCAATGTTTATTCCGGATGAAGCCGTATATTCCAGATGAAGCCTACATTTCGAATGAAGGAATTTGTTCCGAATGAACCACTTTGTTCCGAATGAAGGAATTTGTTACGAATGAAGGATTTATTCCGGATGAGCAGTTTTTCTTAGTTTTGTAATTTCAGTTTTAGCTTATTTTAAGTTTATGTCTTTAAATTTTAAACTTTATTTTTCCCGCCTTTTTACTTCGTCGCATTTTCAATTTACTTGCCTTTAGTTTAAGTTTGCCTTTTTATTTCTCGTCACGTTTTTAATTTCTCGTCATTAATTTCCCGTCAAGTTTTTATCTTTCAGTATTTCTTTTTACCGTCTTACTTTATTTTTATTGTTTCAAGTCTTTGTTTTTAATTAGTGTAGACAACGACAACCATTCTATTTCTTTTCCACCAAGAACAACTGAGTCGCACATTTAACCAGAGATCAATTCGAGAAGATACCGAGGAACTTTCAACCTAGTAAAATCTATATATTAAAATGCATTTTAATATATAGATTTTACTAGGTTGAAAGTTCGTTTCTCGGTATCTTCTCGAACTGATCTCTGGTTAAATGTGTGACTCAGTTGTTCTTGGTGGAAAAGAAATAGAATGGTTTTCGTTGTCTACACTAATTAAAAATAAAGACTTGAAACAATAAAAATAAAGTAAGACGGTAAAAAGAAATACTGAAAGATAAAAACTTGACGGGAAATTAATGACGAGAAATTAAAAATGTGACGAGAAATAAAAAGGCAAACTTAAACTAAAGGCAAGTAAATTGAAAATGCGACGAAGTAAAAAGGCGGGAATAATAAAGTTTAAAATTTAAAGACATAAACTTAAAATAAGCTAAAACTGAAATTACAAAACTAAGAAAAACTGCTCATCCGGAATACTCCATTCATCCGGAATAAATCCTTCATTCGGAACAAATTCCTTCATTCGGAACAAAGTGGTTCATTCGGAACAAATTCCTTCATTCGGAATGTAGGCTTCATCCGGAATATACGGCTTCATCCGGAATAAACATTGATTCGGAACAATAATACTGATTCGGAATAATAACTAGGAAACATTGATTCGGAATAAAAAGTAAGAAAGCTTCATTCGGAACATTAATGATTCATTCGGAATAAATCCTTCATCCGGAATATTGATTATTCCGGATGAACAGGCTGATCCGAATAAAATGAAAATACTGATTCGGAATAATTAAAACAACAAGCTCATTCGGAACAAATTAAATCAAAGGTTCATTCGGAACATTAAACTGATCCGGAATAATTACAAAAGATCCTTCATCCGGAATAAACACTGATCCAGAATATTTTGAAAATAATGCTTGGTTCGGAATAAATGTCTTGATCCGGAATCTGGGCAAAGTTAACAGTAACGAAGAACACGGAAGGAGAAAAGACACGAATTTAATCAAACTAATCAAATCAAGCCAAAAGATTAAACCAAAACAACCAAAAATGATCTACTAACAATAACCAAACAATCCAATTCAACAAAACTAGCAATCATAACCAAAATAATCAAAACCCACTTGATTAAAAACCATAAAAATAAAAGAACATAAACATGAAGATTAAGATTAAGATCAAACAAGAAAGGTAGATAGGAGATTAACAAGAAAAGTAATAACAATTAAAAGTAAACTTACTTGAATTAAAGGAATTAAAGGTACATGACAAGGTAATTAAAGGTGCAAGTAATTAAGGTGCAAGTAATTAAAATGGAAGAGCATAGTTTTTCAAACTAGCCAACAAAAACAAATGGAATGAAAATGAATCCTATTTATAGGAGGATTAGGGAGGTGCTTAGGAAGCTTCCTCCCCTCTTTCTTCTTTCTTTAATTGCATCATTAAGTCCTTAATCTTCATAGTTCTTCGACTTTAATGACATTCTCTCGGGATTTCTTTAAACTCGTCTTGTAATTCTTCAATAAATTAGACTTGAGTTCTTCGGCTTTTAGTAAACTTCCGTCTTTTGACTTTTTCTTCGATAAAAGCCCGTGAATGCCCGTGTTTTCTCCCCTTTTCACATTTTCGTCCTAAATCACAACAAAAACACAAACCACGCATAATTCCGACATTTACGACATAAAATACACGTTTTGGCTCGGTTATTATTGTAGTTAAGTGGTACAAAAGGATGGGTGTTTACACACCTATCAAATCCCTACACTTGACCATTGCAATGTCCTCATGCAATGCATTAGTTAAAAGCACGATTTACATTTCCCATCATAATCAATCCATATTGGCCTTTACTAAAGAGATAGAAAATTATAAACATTCAAAGTAAAGAAATCAAAAACATACCTTCGGGTTTTGGAAATGTCATGAATGATCATCATCCTCAAGTTTTCACTTTCTCCAAACCAAGCTTAAAAACGAGATCATTGTTATTATAAGTTAGCAAACTAACACGAACTCATGTGGGCCAATTATTCACTTAGACTCCCTTATTCCTAGGTGTATCTCTTATATTTTATTGTTGTCTTGAATGATCATGAGGATGCATTGTTGACTTATTTCGATAGTTTATTTAGGCTGAAAATAAAGTGGGACGATTTAATCAATAGTTAGCTAAAGGACAAAATCTTTTAAAACTGCTTCTCGGGACCTCATAAAGTTCATATCTTGGCATAACTCACTTCGCAATTTGAGACCTTTCTCGGACCGATATTTGGCAGCGACTTCATACTTCAAACCTTGAGAGACGTTCATGAAATAATGGTCTTCTCTTCATAATAGGGATTTCTTCACTTGAAGTTTTGAGAGATTCTTCATATTTGGACCACGACTTCTTTATTTTTCTCCAATCTTTATTTGGGACTTTGATATACAACGATCCGCCTCCTTTTTGGACTTGGTTTATTTATCCTCATACCTTGTTAGGGCCTTTTTGGATAGACTTCTCCATGATCTTTACGGGAGTATTTGCTTTTCGTCGTGTGTCTCGATCCTTCATATTGATTTTTGATAAATGATTCTTCACATCACTTTTGGATCTTTAGCAACAAAATGTAGCCCTCATGTCTTGTTAGGGCCTTTTCGGACTCGCCAATCTTCGCATCCCGCTTCAATAAGTTATGCCTTGGCTATGAACTCTAATCCATACCGAGCAACTTTTAAACGATCTTGGGCTAGAAGCTAAGTAACTTTTCAAATCATACAACCTAATTTATTGCAAATAAATTTATTAGCAAGCGATGGGAGAATAGGCTTACAATTAACTCACATAAATTCCAGAAAGAATACCAAACTTATAATTGACTCTATCATCTCTCGTTCTCCACAATTTAAAATTTCAAGGAATGAGACTCGTGGATGCTTAGCCTATTAAATCAAAGTTTTGGGTTTTCGAGTCATCTATAGGATCTTGCAAATTCTTAGACTTTTTCAAGTTTAGAAATCGCATTTTAAAGTTCCCTTGATAAACAACTCTCTAGGATCAATTATAGGAACTTGCGAAAAGTTCTTGTTCTTAACCCGTGAGAGTTAAGACTTTCGCGTTTTAAAGCTCCTGATACTCGTGTTTTGTATGGGTTCAGATTATGTCTCTCGGAATCCTCTCGAATTGATCTCGGCCTTAAGTGGAATGATTGTTCTTGGTTACTAAATAAAAGGGTTTGGTTTTCTAATCTAATAAAAAGTTTACATGTATTAAAATGAAAATTTAAATAATAATAAAAAAAAACAATTAATTTAATGACAACTAATCAAGACTAGAATTAAAATTAAAATTAAAATTGAAAGTAAAATATGAAATAAAAATGAAGAAACAGAAACAGTACAGGAACAGTAACAATTAAAAATGCTCAGAAGATGACTTATTCGGAAGTTTACCCTTGATTCGGAACTTTGCTCATCCGGAAGATTTCACTCGGAACACCTTGATTCGGAACTTTAATCGGAAGTTTATTCGGATGTTTGGTTCATCCGGAACTTTATACTCATTCGGAACTTTTTAAGAAAAACTCATTCGGAACTTAAACAACAAACATTCATTCGGAACTTTTGACTCATCCGGAACTTTGGTTCATTCGGAAGATTAGGTTCAACCGGAACTTTCAGTTCGTTCGGAAGTTTTCAACTGATTCGGAACTTTTAAAGGAAAACTCAATCGGAACTCTTCAAAAACATATTCATTCGGAACTTTAGATTGACTCAGAACTTTTGAAAAAGAAACTCATTCGGAACTTTTCAAAGGACATATTCATCCGGAACTTCTTAATTCATTCAGAAGATTATGCTCATCCGGAACTTTTTGGTTCACTCGGAACTTTTGTGTTCATCCGGAAGATTTACTCATCCAGAACCTGGGAACACTCAGATACAGTACTTTACCCCGAAGAACAAGGAAGACGATTTTAATCCAAAAATCACCAAGTTTTTCACCAAAAACTTAAATAAACTAATCACTAAGCATCTACTAACCATAAACTACAAATCCCATCAACAAAAACACAAAACCCAACAACTTTTGAAGATCAAATCAAGAAAATAAGAACTTAAGAACTAGAAAAGAAAAATGATGATGAAAAAGATGAAATGGAAAGATTAAACGAGAACTTGTATTGATGATTACTGTTTTAACAAGATAAAGCAAAGATTAAAATTACAGGATTGAAAGAAACAAAGATCAAAATCACCAAACACCCTAGTGGTGTTGGTGATGGTACGAAACAGAAAAAGAGAAAAAAGGGGAAGAGAGAAAAACTAAAAACTAACTAAAAACTGGATGAAAAGTGTGAGGAGGGGCCTTTATATAGGCTTTATCTTTTGGTTGGTGAGTGGGCTTTCTCCCGTTCTTCTTGTCTTATCGTCTTTTCAGAAAAGTTGACGATTTCGATTCTGATTCGGGATTTGTCGTCGATTAAATTCAACTCGTCTTTTAATTTCTTCGTTTAATAGACTTGAGTTTCTTCGACTTATGTAAATCTTCCATCTTTGGTCCTTTTCTTCGATAAATCTTCGAATAGGCCTAGTGACTTCAAATCTTTTGCATCTCTTGGAAAATAGACTTTATCTTGAGTCTTTTTCTTCGATAAATCCCGTGCAATCCCATGTTTTCTCCATTATCCATCCGGTTGGCTCTGAAAACACAATAAACACAAAAACCACGCATAATTCCAAACAAATGATATTAAATACGTGTTTTGGTCTTGTTTTAGCCAGAATTAAGTGGTAAAAGGATGGGTGTTTACACACCTACCAAATCCCCTACACTTAACCATTGACATGCCCTCATGCAATGCTTAGTGATAAAGCAATTTTACACTTTTCTCATAATTAATCAACCTTGGCCTTATTCAAATACTACTAAAACAAAAATAAAAATACTGAGAGAAATTAAAACTTTAAAGTAAAAAAAGGATGGAAATAACTTGCAAAGAAATCAAGGACTTACATTAGGGCTTTGGTGCTGCGAAGATTTATCACCCTCAAGTTTCACGTTCCCCAAACTAAGCTTAAAAACGAGATCATTGTTATTATAAGTTAGCAATACAAACACTTACACACATGGCTTAATTAAATGCTTAAACTCCCTTATTCCTAGGTGTATCTCTTATATTTTATTTTTGTCTTAGAATGATCATGAAGATGCATTTTTTGACTTATTTCGATAGTTTATTTAGGCTGAAAGCAAAGTAGGACGATTTGATCAATAGTTAGCTAAAGGACAAAATCTCTTAAAACTCTTCTCGGGATATCAAAAAGTTCATATCTTGGCATAACTTGGTTCACGATTTGAGACCTTTCTCGGGCCGATATTTGGCATGTACTTCATACTTCATATCTTGAGAGACGTGCTTGAGATAATGGTCTTCTCATCGTTAATAGAGTTTCTTCACTTGGAGACTTTTGAGGGGTACTCCAACTTTGTTGACCACGACTTCATGATTATTTCTTCAATCTCTATTTGGGATTTTGAGATACAACGATCCGCCTCCTTTTCGGACTTGGATCTATTTATCCTCATACCTTGTTAGGGTCTTTTCGGATAGACTTCTCCATGATCTTTATGGGAGTTGATTGCTTTTCGTCGTGAGTCTTGATCCTTCATATTGACTTTGGGGAATAATGCTTTTCACATCACCTTGGATCTTTAGCAATAAAATGGAATCCTCATGCCTTGTTAGGGCCTTTTCGGACTCGCCAATCTTCGCGCCCCGCTTCATAAGTTATGCCTTGGCTATGAACTCTTATCATTACCGAGCAACTTTTAAACGATCTTGGGCTAGAAGCTAAGTAACCTTTCAAATCGTACGACCTTACTTATTGCAGATAAATTATTAGCAAGTGATGGGAGAGTAGGCAAATAATTACACCAAGTGAGCTTGTGCAAGAATACCGACTTATAATTGACTCTATCATTTCTCGTCCTCCACAATTTAAAATCTCAAGTAATGAGACTCGTGGATACTTAGCCTAATAAACCAATTAAGGTCTACATGGTTAAGGATACTAGCTAGAATAAACTTAGATAAGTCTATTCGGGTTGAGTCAAAATAAACGCAACGGGCCTAGTATGTCAAAGACTTCTAAACTAGCTACACCACTTTATTAATATTTTTGACTTTAATGCGGGATATACATATGAAAGCAACGATAAAAATTTAAAAATTACGACTAAATGGCCAAAGTTAATAAAAAATTGAAAAATGTTGAAAAAGATGATTTTCTGGTTAAATGAAGGCATTTTCATGGAAAAGTCCACTTAAAACTTCGATAGAAGTCCCCCTACACTTAAGATAAACATTGTCCTCAATGTTTAGGCATGTGGGAAAAATCTCCCCTACACTTATGACATTGCTCACGTTGGTTAACTCAAGTTAAGGAAGAGACGACTAAAGTGATCAATTTCAAATGTGAGTATGTAGAAAATTGAATCACGATAGTTGAGAGATAGAACCGGATTTCGGATAACACGGTAGCACGGTTCTTCAAAGATTCCAAGAGTGCACTTATCCCTGTAATCACATCACCACACAAAGACAAATGCGTATAGAAGTCCCCCTACACTTAGGGGATTAAAATATAAAAGGATAGATACTCGGGCTGCCTCCCGAGGAGCGCTTGTTTTTGATAACCGAGTCACGAGCCTGACTCGACCCAAATTCAGTTCATGGGGAATGTGGTGAGGGATGGAATCACCTCCTGAGAGGTGTCCTCACCCAAGTACAACTTCACTCGTTGGCCATTCACCTTAAAATTAGGTCCATTAGGTTGAGCGAACTCGAGAGTACCATATGAAAAAATTTGGGCAATGGTGAATGGGCCAGACCAACGAGATTTCAGCTTGTCCGAAAAGATTTTCAACCGAGAGTTAAAGAGAAAAACTTTGTCTCCAACTTGGAACTCTCGGTTTTTGATCTTGGAGTCGTGAATGAGCTTAGTTCTTTCCTTATAGATCAAAGAATTTTCATAAGACTCATTCCGAAGTTCATTCAGCTCATTGAGTTGGATCTTGCGTAGGTCACCGGCTTTGTTGATATCAAAATTGGCCCACTTCAAGGCCCAGTAAGCCTTGTGCTCCAACTCAATGGGGAGGTGGCACGCTTTCCCGTACAAAAGACGATAAGGCATACAGCCGATCGGGGTCTTGTAAGCAATACGGAAAGCCCACAAAGCATCATCAAGTTTATCAGCCCATGAGGCACGATGCTCTCCCACGGTCCTTCCAAGAATTCGCTTTAATCCTCGGTTGGATATTTCAGCCTGGCCATTAGTTTGTGGGTGGTAGGCTGTGGAAAGACAATGGTTTACACCGTACTTAGCCATGACTCTTGCGAATTGGTCATTGCAAAAATGAGTCCCACGATCACTAATAATGGCACGAGGCACACCGAATCTAGCGAAAAGAGCTTTCAAAAAGTCACAAACCACCCTTGCGTCATTAGTAGGTAAAGCTTTGGCTTCAACCCACTTTGAAACGTAGTCAACGGCTACAAGGATGTATTTGTTTCCTTTAGAAGAAGGGAATGGCCCCATAAAGTCGATACCCCAAACATCAAAGATTTCACACTCTTGAATGAAATTCTGAGGCATCTCGTCTTTATGTGTGATCGTGCCTTGTTTTTGGCAAACATCACATCGTTTAACCATATTGTGAGCATCATGATATATGGAGGGCCAATAAAATCCCGAATCAAACACTTTTTTGGCGGTGTAGTTGGGACCAAAGTGACCACCGGTGGGTCCTTTGTGGCAAGCATCAAGGATTTCTGAAGCTGCCGGTCCATCAACACATCGGCGTATAATCAGGTAGGCACATTTTTTGAATAGGTAAGGTGTCGTCCCAAAAGTAAGTCTTAATGTCGTTGAATAACTTTTTCTTTTGTTGGGACGTCAACCCTTCCTTGAGAATTCCACCCGCCAAGTAGTTTGCAAAGTCCGCAAACCACGGGGTTTCATTAGAATTCGAATTTATAGACATTAAGGTCTCCAAGGGAAAAGAATCATTGATTTCTTTGTTCGGATGATCCCCCTGGTAAGGATCCTCAAGTCTGCTGAGATGATCCGCGGCTAGGTTTTCTGCTCCTTTTTTATCGCGAATGTCGATTTTAAATTTCTGGAGCAGCAAAACCCAGCGAAGAGTCTTGGTTTGGAATCTTGCTTTTTCAACAAATACTTCAGCGCGGAATGATCGGTATACACAATTGTTGTAGAAAGGACAAGATAGGGGCAAAATTTCTCAAAGGCATAGACAACAGCTAAAAGCTCTTTTTCGGTTGTCGTATAATGCAATTGTGCCCCCGTTATTGTCTTGCTAGCGTAATGGATTGGTTGGAAGTGTTTGTTCACTCTTTGTCCCAGAACCGCTCCAATAGCAAAATCACTAGCATCGCACATCAACTCAAAGGGCAGCTCCCAATTAGGGGTAACCAAGACGGGTGCCTTAGTTAGCTTATCCTTAAGCGAGTTGAAGGCTTCAAGGCACTCTTCGGAAAAGATAAAAGGAGTATCTTTTTTCAAGAGGTGGGTCATCGGGCGAGCGATTTGAGAAAAATCTTTGATGAATCGACGGTAAAAGCCCGCATGACCCTGAAAACTTCTCACACCCTTCACGATTGAAGGTGGAGGTAACTTGGCGATAACATCGACTTTAGCACGGTCTACTTCAAGACCGGCTTTGGAAATTTTGTGTCCCAGCACGATGCCTTCTTTTACCATAAAATGGCATTTTTCCCAATTCAGAACTAGGCGAGTGTCTTCGCACCTCTTTAGCATACGTTCCAAATTGGCAAGGCAAGAAGAGAAGGAATCCCCGAAGACCGAGAAATCATCCATGAAGACTTCCATGGTTTGTTCAACCATGTCATGGAAGATAGCTAACATGCACCTTTGAAAAGTCCCGGGCGCATTACATAGGCCAAAAGGCATTCTTTTGTAAGCAAATGTGCCATAGGGACAAGTGAATGTAGTCTTCTCTTGATCTTGGGGATCGATGGGTATTTGGAAATAACCTGAGAAACCATCAAGAAAGCAGTAATATTCATTACCCGCTAAACGTTCAAGCATTTGGTCCATAAAAGGTAGAGGGAAATGATCCTTTCTCGTGGCATCATTGAGTTTGCGGTAGTCTATACAAACTATCCACCCAGTAACGAGACGAGTGGAAATCAACTCGTTGTGTTCATTGGGAACAACAGTTATTCCGCCCTTCTTGGGCACACAATGGATTGGACTAACCCATGGTGAATCCGAAATAGGGTAAATCATACCCACATCAAGAAGTTTGATAACCTCTGTTTTGATGACTTCATGTATTTTTGGATTCACCCTTCGTTGGCTTTGAATTGTGGGCTTAAAGTCGTCCTCCATGAGAATTTTGTGTGTGCAGAAGTGAGGATCAATTCCACGAATATCCGAGATTTTCCAAGCAATAGCCTTCTTGTGATCTTTCAACACGGTGATAAGTCGGGCTTTTTCTTCTTCCTTTAGGTCCTTAGAAATGATGACTGGCGACTTCTTCTCTTCTTCAAGGAATACATACTCGAGATGGGGCGGCAACTCCTTAAGTTCTAAATCCGGAGGATTTTCGACGGGAGGCGTATTCGAAGTCGGAGTATCGATAGCAATAACCGTGGGAGATGGAGGAGAAGGATTGTCTTCGTTGAGAAGGCTTTCAAAGAAATGCATGTCTTCGTCCCCATTGGTAGGAGAATCATTAGTAGATAAGTTCACATCTCCCATGGTGTCTTCAAGATTGTTCCAAAACAAATCACTTTCTCCAAATAGAGAGAGTGATGAATCAATAGAGGACACTGTCTCAACATTGGGAAGAGAGGTAGGGATACTTTTGCAAGCATCATTAAAGTGTTCTTCACAAGCCTCATCAAGAACGTCAATACAATTAACACTCTCATATGAATAAGGCTGTTTAGACAACTTTCCCATGTTGAAGACTACTTTATCGTCACCCACTCTCATGATAAGCTCACCGGCTTCAACATCAATGAGAGTGCGACCGGTCCTCAAGAATGGACGACCAACAATTAGTGGTACACGAGGGTCCATCTCGTAGACGACGACAACGAAATCAGCAGGAAAGGTGAATTTGTCGACTCCTACAATGACGTCTTTGGCTATCCCCACTGGATAAGCAACCGTACGGTTAGCTAATTCCAAAGTCATTTTAGTGGGGACTAGCTCAGGGAGAGATAATTGCTTCCAAACACTTAGAGGCATGAGATTAATACTGGCACCTAGATCGGCTAGGGCCATGCAATTCTCTACTCCCGGGAAATTGCAAGGGATTAAGAAACGACCCGGATCACCAAGCTTGGTTGGCAATTTCCTTAAGAGCACTGCAGAGCAATTCTCATTAAGTTGGGTGTTGGCAATATCGAGGAGCTTTTCCTTGTCGCTCAAAAGATCTTTAAACATTTTCGCATATTTAGGCATGTGAGCGAGAGCCTCAGCGAAGGAGATATTGAAATTCAGTTGTTTGAACATCTTAAGAAAATTCGAAACCTGAATATTATCCTTGCTTTTGAGCTTCTCTTTCCTCAACCTAGATGGATAAGGTATATTGGAAGAAGAGGAAGGCTTTGGAAGAATAGGATCACTCACATCCTTGGGTGGAGGAGGGGTAGAAGGAAGAGGTGGAGAAATTGGGGAAGGAGAAGGAGGAGAAATAGGAGCAGGTGACTCGTTCTCCTTAGTCACAATCACCGGTGGAGGTATAGGAAGCTCGGGTTCCTTGGTACCTTTGCCACTGCGAGTGGTGATTGCTTTCATCTCCCCTCTTGGATTCGCAACGGTGTTACTCGGAAGAGTACCCGAAGAAGAGGGTTGATTACCTTGGAAGAAACTAGCCATCATGTTCTTCAAATCATTCGTTTGGCTATCCAACGTGTTTCTCATGTCAGCTCTCAAATCGTTCCCTTGTTTGACTAAGTCTGCTTTCAAGTTGCGCACTTCCTGTTGGATATTTTCCACGATCACATCATTGGTCCTCATGTAGGTTGCAACCTCTTGGTCTAATGCAGTGGATTGGTTTGGAGGAGCATTGTATGCGGGTGGTTGATAAGCAGGTTGTTGGTAAACTTGGTTGTTACGTTGAGGTGGTTGTTGCTGCTTGTGAGGAGGTATGTAAGGTGTACGAGGTTGTTGTTGTTGTTGTTGAGTAGGGCGATTGAGGTTTTGTTGTTGGTTTGGGTTGCTTGGAGGAAAACCGGGTGGGGAAAGATAGTTGTTGGAACGGTAGCTCAGCAAGTTACGGTCACCTTAAGGTCTAGCTTGATAAGCGGGTTGAGGATAGGTGCCATATGCTGCATTCACATTCTCAGCAGGGTAGTCTTGGGTGGCAGTACAAGTAGTGTAAGAGTGAGGACCACCGCATATCTCACAAGGTTGGCTGACAGCATTAACTTGGGAATTTTTAGCGTTGTTGCTGTTGTTGTTGCTGACGGTGTGGGTAACAAGCGATTCAAGAAGCACAGTGATTTTGTCAAGTCGCTTGTCGCTGTCACTAGTGCTAGCACTAGCGACATTGGTCCTAACACTCTTGGTTTGCACACGAGACTTATTCTCAATGATATCCCAAGCAGCATTGGAAGTCTTAGCCAATAGATTACCCCCCGAGGCACTGTTTAGTGAATCTTGGTCACTCATGCTTAAACCATTGTAAAAAGTATTGATTTGATGTACTTTGGTAAAACCATGTTGTGGTCATTTTCTTAAAAGATCTTTAAAACGATCCCAAGATTCACTGAACGACTCATCGTACTTTTGTTCAAAATTTATGATTTCATTCCGCAAAGCGGTAGTACGAGAGGGTGGGAAAAAGTAATTGATAAACTTGGTTTCCAAATCCGTCCACGAGAGAATACTCTGTGGCGGTTCCTTAGCAAGCCAATGCCGGGCTTGTCCCTCTAAAGAAAAGGGAAAAAGTTGTAACCTGATAACCTCTTGTGGAACACCATTGAATTTGACCGTGTTGGTTAGTTGCAAGAATCTCTTGATATGGTCATGTGGGTCATCAATGGTACGCCCCAAGAATGGTTGAGCGGAGACCATCTGGATAAAGCCTGATTTTAGCTCGAAGTTGTTGGCGGCAATTGGAGGTATGACAATTGGATCAGTGTTGCCATCTACATGAGCCTGCAGCAGTTCAATCATCGGGCGATTATCCGGTTGAGGCTCATTGTTGTTGTTATTGTTCATGTTGTTGAAAGGTGGGTTGTTGTTGTTATTATTATTGTTTGGAGGTGGTATGTTGTTGTTGTTTTGTACACCGGCCATGTCTAAGTGATCGAGAGGCTCGGGCTCTTGATAAGACGTGGATCGAGTGCGCATACACCTGCAAAAGAACGAACAAAGAAAAACAAAGCAAAAATATTTTTTTGGTTTTTTTTTTATGTTTTTTACTTTTTAGGATTTTTGAAAATTATATATATTATTTTTTAGTGTTTTTGAAATTTTTTATGAAAAAGTAGCGTTCACGGGGAACGGATCCCAAAATCCAAGTTCTCACAAAAAACTTTTGATCTTAACGAGAAGAGCCGGCAGCGGCACCATTTGATATTTTGTTTTTGCTATGGGTTCTCTATTTTATCTCTCGGTATCCTCTCGAATTGATCTCGGCCTTAAGTGGAATGATTGTTCTTGGTTACTAAATAAAAGAGTTTGGTTTTCTAATCTAATAAAAAGTTTACATGTATTAAAATGAAAATTTAAATAATAATAAAAAAAAATTAACTTAATGACAACTAATCAAGATTAGAATTAAAATTAAAATTAAAATTGAAAGTAAAATATGAAATAAAAATGAAGAAACAGAAACAGTACAGGAACAGTAACAATTAATAATGCTCAGAAGATGACTTATTCGGAAGTTTACCCTTGATTCGGAACTTTGCTCATCCGGAAGATTTCACTCGGAACACCTTGATTCGGAACTTTAATCGGAAGTTTATTCGGAAGTTTGGTTCATCCGGAACTTTATACTCATTCGGAACTTTTTAAGAAAAACTCATTCGGAACTTAAACAACAAACATTCATTCGGAACTTTTGACTCATCCGGAACTTTGGTTCATTCGGAAGATTAGGTTCATCCGGAACTTTCAGTTCGTTCGGAAGTTTTCAACTGATTCGGAACTTTTAAAGGAAAACTCAATCGGAACTCTTCAAAAACATATTCATTCGGAACTTTAGATTGACTCGGAACTTTTGAAAAAGAAACTCATTCGGAACTTTTCAAAGGACATATTTGTTGGGAATAAATTAAGGCCAGATCACTTGAACGCTGACAAGAGTAACTCAAGCGTTGACAAGAGCAAATTAAGCGCTGACAGTATAAGCGTTGACAGATTGAAGACAAGAACTGATGAAAGATGTGAGCTACACGTTTATTATATTCTAGAATACTTCTAGTAAGGATAGAAACGACAATGTATTTTCTATGTTTATCTTTACCTAGAATAGTTGATACGTAGCTTATTGTACAAGGCTTCTTAGTCTATAAAAGAAGGCCTTTAGGTTAATGTTATATATCAAGTTTTCATTAAGTTTTTCATTCGTAAACATCTTTCATTGTAAGCAAGTTCGACATTGATAACTAAAGTGAAAGTATTGTTTACATCTTGTGTTCTTGTTTAAGTATTAAATTCCGCATAATACTTAGATTCACAAAGCATACAACAAAGGTTTCTCTACGTGTTATACTTGATCTAATCTCGTATACACAAAGCTAATCGATCTAAGTTTGAGATCAACAAGTGGTATCAGAGCTTGTTGAGGAACTTTTGATCTTTGAAGAACACCAGAACGATATACGAACACCAAAACCCTAATTTTCTCAAAACCCTAAAAACATCATGTCTGAAGCAAACATCATGTCCTCCTCTTCATCCTTACCAAACATCAAGATTCCCATGCTTGATGCAACTAACTTTGACTTATGGAGGTTCAACTTTGAACAATATCTGGGGATCTTTGACTACACTCTCTGGGACATTATTGAATATGGAAACTCATTCAATAAAGCTCAAAAGATTCTGAATGCCATTGCGACAAGAACAGCTGTTGAAGGATGTCCTGATGAAGATAAGAAAGAAAAACCTGGAGATGGTAGAGCTGTAAGTGCTGAAGATATTGCAAAGAAAAGGGCTGACATGAAAGCCCTAAATATTCTGAAAGTGTCTCTGGGACAAGAAAATCAGCACAAATATAGAAGCTATGAATCTGCTAAGGATCTTTGGGAAGCAATTGAAGTTGCATATGGTGGTAATGCAGAAACCAAGGAAGAAAAGAAAAAGCAACTTCTGCATGATTATGCTGTCTTCAAAGCTCAGCCCAATGAGAAACTGAGTAGTGTGAGAAGCAGATTGCTTGACATCACAAGCAAATTATCCTTCATGGGGACACAAGTTGGTGATATTGACATCAATGCTACTTTTCTGAAAAGTCTTGGTGAGACATGGAAAATTGAGGCAAGATCTATTCTTGCCAATAATACTCACAAGAGCTCTTCGTTTGATGACATCTACAACAAACTAAGATTGTTGGAAGATGAGACTCTTTCAAGCAAAGCTAGCACCAGCAACATGGCCTTCTTTTCTCATAGTGAAGGTCAATTCAATCAGCAGGACTCTTTTATGCATCCAGTTACTGGATCACCATTTGTCAGCGCTGGAACAAGTCCTATCAACGTCTCCTTTTCAGACGCTGACACATTCATGAATGACTCACCAAGAGTTAAACCTGCTGGTTTGGATTTGGATACTGTTTGTGCTTACATTGCTTCTTTGCCCAATGGTTCAGTGATTACATATGAGGACCTTGAGCAGATAAGTGATGAACACTTGGAAGAGATGGACATCAAGTGGAACATGGCTCTTGCTAGTATAAGAGCAAATAGGTGGAATAGGAGGTTCAAAAAGAAGATGACCTTCAATGCTAAAGACACTGCCGGATTTGATAAATCCAAAGTTGAGTGCTACAACTGTCATCGCATGGGGCACTTCATGAGGGAATGCAGATCTCCTAGAAGATCTGATGCTGGTAAACCCTCAAGTCAGGTTGTTAAAGCTCAAGAATCCAAAGCCATGGTTGCAGTTCAAGGAATTGATGGTACTGGATGGGATTGGAGCTATCTGGCCAAGGATGCTGAAGAGGACAAAGCTTTGATTGCTGACATTGAAGAAGAAGAGCATGTTGAATATGCTCTCATGGCACACTCCTCCTCTTCATCTGATAATGAGGTATATGATGATGCTTTTTGTAGCAAAGGTTGTAGGTTAAACACTGACAGACTTAACAAAGAAGTGTTAAAACTAAAAGAGGATATGAGCACTGAAAGGTGTAAATTATCCAATTACCAACTAGCTCTTACTGAAACTGAGAAAACCGTTTCTGAATACAAGAAAATGGAATTTGATTTAAAAGACAAGATAAATATCTTAAAACATGAGCTAGAGGGTAGTATGGATGTTAGAAATATCATGTCAAAAGTCAATAAAGACCTACAGGCTAAGTTAGATGAGGCCATTAAGAATAAAGATAATGTTGACCTCAAGATTCAAAGATTTGATAGAGCCACCCAAGCCCTAGGAGACTGTGTAGCTAAACAAAGAGATCCTAAGGATATGACTGGGCTTGGGATGAATGAGAATGATTACTCTCTGGTTCCACCACCAGCTGGTGACTTCTATGGTGTCATTAGAAAGGATTTATCTTGGACTGGTATTCCAGAATGCCTAGAAGAGGAAATTATTCCTCCACCAAGAGTTGTCACCCCAGTAGAAGAGTATCAACAGAAACTGACTGACCTAAATGAGTGGAAGAAAGCTAACCCTACTTTATTTGTTAAGGGAGGTTTGCTGTGTGAAAGTCCAAATGAGCCCACACCAATCACGAGCCATGAATCCCCACCCAGTAAGGTTACTCACCCAGTTACTGGTAAAGCTGTTGACCTAGGCTCCAACACTGTTAGAAGACCTACCATTAAATATGCAGAGATGTATAGAAATAATAGGTCACCCAAGAGCCAAGTTAACAATCATGGAACAGGTTTCTTTGCCTCTAGACCTAAGAATGTGTCTAAGAAAGCCTGTTATACTTGTGGTAGCTTTTCACATTTGGCATACAAGTGTGCCAACGCTCCCAAAGCCAACGCTGATAGGAATAATTTCAGCGCTGATAGGAAGAAAGTCAACGTTGTTAGGAAGTCAAACGTTGTCAGACCCAGACCTGGTGTGCAGCAAAGTCCACAAGTGACTAGACCAACCCCATTCTTTACTAGAAGGTCTAACACTTATGGACAAAGACCTTTTCAAAAGACAAATACCTGGTCAAATAGGCAATGGGTTCTTGTAGCAAACCCTAGGTTCAACGCTGATAAGGGTAAATTCAGCGTTGACAAGACAAAATCCAACGCTGACAGAAACGTGACCAGACCTAAGTATTTGCAGCCACAAGGTAAGGGGTCTAAAGCTTCTTCAAGCTTAACATGGAGACCCAAGAAAGATCAAAACCCTAATAATAATGGAATTTCAATGACTTGCAACAGGTTTAACTATATTTCAAAAGTCATTACAAAACCAATTGGGGTTAACTGGGTATTTCATCCTAAAAGGGATGAGAATGGGGTTGTTGTGAGAACTAAGTCTGTTCTTATTGAACAACCAGATGAATCCAAGTCTTCTGAGACTTGGGTTCCCAAAGAAAACTAATTTGTTTTCTTTATGTGCAGGGCATTCAAAAGCAGATCAATGACTATGGATATTGGGATAGTGGATGCTCAAGGCACATGACAGGAAAGGAAGACTATCTGACAAACTTCTCTCCTATTAAAGATGGTGATAAGGTATACTTTGGAGGGGGATATGGAACCATCACAGGAAAAGGAACCCTTATCACCAATAATCTACGTTTTGAGAATGTCTTCCTGGTAAAAGAACTGGACTATAATCTGTTTAGTGTATCACAAGTGTGTGATAACAAAAATAAGGTTCTTTTCACTGATACTGAGTGTTTGGTGTTAAGCAAGGATTTTAAGATCCCTGATGAGAAGTATATTGAGTATAGAACACCTAGGCATAAGGAAATATACAATGTCAATTTAAATGGGATTAAAGTGAATACAAATATGTCTTGTTTTTATGCTAAGGCCTCAGTAGATGAAAGTAATTTGTGGCACAGGAGACTAGGGCACATAAACTTTAAAAATATAAATAGACTGGTGAGGCTTGGTTTAGTTGATGGTTTGCCTGAGAAGGCCTTCCACAATGACCACTCTTGTGTTGCATGTCTTAAAGGCAAGCAGCACAAGGTCTCATTTAAGTCCAAACAGGTGCATACTAGTTCCAGACCTCTTCATATGCTTCACATGGACCTCTTTGGTCCAACTAATATAGAAAGTTTGAATGGCAAGTCATATTGTTTTGTTGTCACTGATGACTTTTCTAGGTTTACTTGGACATTCTTTCTAGCTATGAAGAGTGACACAGCTGATGTTCTTATTGAATTTATCACTCAAATTGAGAAAAGGTCTGGCAATGAGGTTAAGATGCTTAGGAGTGATAATGGTGGAGAATTTAGGAACAAGAAGCTAGATGATTTTTGTGCCAGGAAGGGAATTACTAGGCAGTTTAGTATTGCTAGAACCCCACAACAAAATGGGGTTGCTGAAAGGAAGAATAGAACCCTAATTGAAGCAGCCAGAACAATGTTGGCTGATGCTCACTTTCCCATAGCCTTTTGGGCTGAGGCCGTTAATACAGCATGTTATGTGCAAAATAGAGCATTGGTTAACAAAATTCAGAACAAGACACCTTATGAGTTACTTTGGGGAAGAAAACCTAATATTGGTTTTCTCAGACCTTTTGGATGTCATGTAGTAGTCTTAGACACTAGTGATGCCTTAGGGAAATTTAGTGCAAAAGGTGATGAAGGTTACTTCATGGGGTATTCAGTGCAGAGCAAGGGTTATAGGGTTTATCTTAAGGAGGACAAACGTATTGTTGAAAGAGTACATGTTAGGTTCTTAGAGAATAAACCTAGTGATCCTGAAAGTGGTCCTAATTGGTTGTTTGATTTGGAACCCTTATCTAGAACTTTAAATTATATGCCTGTCACTAATCCAGACATTATAAAGGTAACTTCAAATGTTGTGGAGGAACAAGTTGTTCATGTTTCAGGTACACAGGTTGATGAAAGGGTTGGATCACAAGCAGAAAAGGCATCTCCTACATTTGAATATGTCACAATTCCCATTTGGACTGATGCTTTTGCTGCTGCTGCTTCTGCTGGACAAGATAATGGTGGTTTCCAAATACCACCAGATACAAACATGCATGGTTCTTCAGGCGCTGACAAAGGAAAATCAAGCGCTGACAAGAGCAATTCAGACGTTGATGGCTCAGACGTTGACAACAACAGTTCAAGCGTTGTTAGCCCAAGCGCTGACAAACAAGGTTCAGATGTTGACAACACCTTTGCACATCTTTTCTCTTCAAATTTTGAACAAGGTGGACCTTCCAATGTCCATGAAGAGATCCCTGTTGATCAAAGAGAGTCTGATGAAGAAGATATTGGCAACATGGAGCGTGAAGTTGAGGACACCAGACTTTTTGAAGGAGGAGTTCTCACTTCCACAATGAAGAATCACCCCCCATCTCAGATCATTGGTGATGTTATGACTCCAGTTCAGACAAGAAGATCCCATCAAAGTCTTGGTGGATTTATTGCCAATATTCACAAGAAGGTTGATACCCCTCTTGTACAAGCATGTTTGTTTGCATGTTTTCTGTCACAAGAAGAACCCAAGAAGGTATTTGATGCTCTCAAAGAACCAAGTTGGGTGGAAGCAATGCAGGATGAGCTTCACCAATTTGCTATTCAGGATGTTTGGGAGCTGGTTGATTGTCCTAGATATGTCAGACCAATAGGGACAAGATGGGTTCTCAGGAACAAAAGAGATGAAAGAGGTATTGTGGTCAGAAACAAGGCAAGGTTAGTGGCTCAAGGTTATACACAAGAGGAGGGGATAGACTATGAAGAAGTCTTTGCACCAGTTGCAAGGATTGGGGCTATTAGGATTTTTCTGGCCTATGCATCTTGCATGGGCTTTACAGTCTATCAAATGGATGTAAAGAGTGCATTCTTGTATGGCACCATTGTTGAAGAAGTTTATGTCATGCAACCTCCTGGTTTTGAGGATCCTGAGCATCCAGACAAAGTGTATAGAGTCAAAAAGGCTATGTATGGCCTTCATCAAGCCCCTAGAGCATGGTATGGAACTCTGTCTACCTATTTGGTGGACAATGGATTCAAGAGGGGCACCATAGATCAGACACTATTTACAAAGAAGAAAGGCAAAGATGTGTTGCTTGTGCAGGTCTATGTTGATGATATCATTTTTGGGTCTACTGATCCAAAGATGAGTGAGGATTTCTCCAAGCTCATGACAGACAAATTCAAGATGAGTGCTATTGGGGAGATGAACTTCTTTCTTGGTTTACAAGTTCAGCAGAAAGAAGAGGGTATCTTCATCTCCCAAGACAAATATGTTGCTGAAATCTTGAAGAAGTTTGGCTTTTCTCCACATGAAAAGAGGGCTTCTACTCCTATGGACAGAGAACACCCTTGGGGAAAGATTGGAGATGGGAAAGATGTTGATGTCAGGCATTATAGATCCATGATTGGATCCTTGATGTATCTTACTGCTTCCAGACCTGATATCATGTTTGCTGTGTGTGCATGTGCACGCCATCAAGTGACTCCCAAAGAATGTCACCTTTATGCTGTAAAGAGAATCTTTAGGTATCTAAGATGTTATCCAGATCTTGGTTTGTGGTACCCAAAAGATTCACCATTGGAGCTGATTGCATATTCAGATAGTGATTATGGTGGTGACAAGTTTGATAGGAAATCCACAACTGGTGGATGTCAATTTCTTGGGAGCAGATTAATATCTTGGCAATGCAAGAAACAAACAGTGGTGGCTAACTCTACAACTGAAGCAGAATATGTGGCTGCAGCAGCATGTTGTGGTCAAGTCTTGTGGATTCAGAACCAGCTGTTGGATTATGGGTATAACTTCATGCATACTAAGATATTTGTTGACAATAATAGTACTTTATGCATCATTAAGAATCCTGTGCATCATTCTAAAACTAAACACATAGAAATTAGACACCATTTTATAAGAGATTGCTTTGAGAAAGGTTTAATACAACCAGATAGGGTTGACACTGAGGAAAATGTGTCAGATTTATTAACTGAACCTTTTGATACTGGAAGATTTCAATACTTGGTAACAAGTATTGGAATGGTTAATCTCACTTAATATGTGTTTTGGATTCTTTTTGTAAAAGTTTGTACAGGATGATGCATTACTATTATTAGTCTTATTGGTAATTTAGATTTTCCACTATCTTTTTCTAACACTGACAAAGGTTGTTTGAACACTGATAAGTGTTTTTGCAACGTTGTCAGCAAATATAATTGTCTAACGCTGACAAAGCTTCCTTCAACGCTGTTAAGTGTTATCGGGGCGTTGTCAGCAACAATGTTAGTTTTGTGGTTTTCAATCTAAATGTGCAGATGGTGTTAGCAGTATACCATTGGATACAGAGTTGCTTATGGATCAAAGGAGAAGCATTTGGACATGTTTTTGTTTATGGATGATGGTTGGAATGTTTCATTCCTATCTTGACATAAATTTTTTATGTTCATGCATATTTTTGGCAAACTCTTTGTATCTTTGTTTAAGGGGAGGTTTTAGGAACCTTTAGGATTTTTGGGTATCCATATGATACTCTTATCACAATTCTAGATTGTGTCCACAGGTGAGTATGGGTTAGTTTTACTAAACCATGAGGCAATGTAGCATGCATAGTATATCAACTTTGCATGCTGCCAAGACATTTTTGGCCTAGAATTGGTTGTGGTCTGTTGGGAGACTTGGGAATCATTTTGATATGGGTTTTACCTGGGAGTAACAAGGATTTTATAAGGTAACTTGGTTGTTAAGAATTTTGGTTAGCAAGGGACACTAGAGGACTGTTATGTCTATCTTGCTTATGCAAGTGTGCATAACTGGACAGTGCTTGCCGCCCTATGATAATTATCAGCTTTTGGTTATCTTCTCTAGGATAAATTACTTGTCAAGGTCATTTTTTACTTTTTAAAACAATTTTATTTTTGGACGCTGACAAGATTTTTCCAAGCGTTGTTGTGACCAAATTGGACGCTGACATGGCTTTAGGCGAACGTTGACAAGATTATAGCCGTTGGGCGTTGATGGGTTATATTTGACCGTTGACAATCAATGGGACCTACCCAGTTGTTACTTTTTGACATATTTTCAAGCCGTAATTTTAGGAGTTGTTACTTTCATTAAATGCATGAGATAACTTATAACTTTTTCAATATTTTCATGATTAGTTTTTGAAAATCTTTGCCTATTTTTGGGCCAATCACATGCATTCATCCACTCCTATAAATTTGGCTCCTATTTTTAAACAGGGTATCTATAATTCTTGTCTAACACTTTTTCTCTTATCAACCTTCATCTTCTATACTTCAAATTAACAGCTTTCATCAATGGCACCAAGATTTAACTCAGCAGAATTGGATTTGGGGTTCAAGTCTCAACACAACATGATTGCTTATCTTGTTGCTGATAATACTTTGTTCCCTCAATGCACACAAATGGTGGCGTATTTGAACGCATCCCCATTAAGGTATGCTCTTTCTCATGCACCACTCATTCCAGTCACACACATTAAACAGTTTTGGAACACTGTAAGTTCCTCAACAGTTAATGGAGTGACCACATTAACTTCTATTGTTCATGGGAGATCTTGGGTGGTTACTGAGGCCTTGGTACGCCAGGCCTTGCATCTTGATGATGCTGATGGTATAACCATTCTTCCCATAACTGAAATAGAACAAGGGCTTAGGGCTTTGGGATACCCTATTCCTGATGAAGGTACTCTTAATAAGTACCATAAGCAGGAATTTCCCCCAGCCTGGAAGTACCTCATTCACATTCTCCTTCAATGTTTGAGTCCCAAATGTACTGCACACAATGAGATTAATAGATCCATTGCAACTGCTATTGTGTGTATGGCAACAGGGCAAAAATATAACTGGTCTAAAATGATTTTTGAAGGAATGTGTAAAAACAAGGGGACAAAAATGACTTTAGCTTATCCCCGTTTTCTGCAAATGATTTTTGATGATCAAAGATATTGTTCAAGGGATCACAATGACTTTTATAAAATCCCTGAACAAAAGAAAGCTATTTTTACCAAGATGAATTCACCACCTCATAGAGACTTACCTTTAACCCCAGCCATGCTTGCTGTTATTGCTGCAGCACAACCCCAACCAGATCCCCAACCTCATATTGACCCTCACCCACAACTTGAACCTATCCCTGAACCTTTACCCTCACCTGACCAAATGCAAATAGACCAAAATCCCTTTGACGCTGACACATCTAATGTGGGCGTTGATGTGCCTATTTCCAACACTGACACCCAACCATCACAATCCCAAACACCCCTTAACCAACCCACATCTACACCTTCTTCCACACCATCTTCCACACCACCTGAATATAGGTTGTTTAAACGGCAAAGGACTGCTGGAGTGTTCTCCTCTGGTGGTCCTAGCCATGAAGCAGAGAGAACCACCACCACAAGTGTGGCTGGTGACCTGGATGAGGCTGGGACTATTGGTTCTGGCTTAGAGGCTGGCCAAGGCAGTCCCACCATAATTAAGTCCTCATCCATGCCCAATGAACCTGACTTGGGAGGTCAAATCCACATTTTAGAAGAGGGCAGACTGGAACCAATGACTCTTTTGGAATTGACGACTGTCTGCATTAGCTTGCAAAAGCAGAATGCAGACTTGGTACAAATTGTCAGTAACCAAGGCCTTGAACGCAAGGAATTGAGAGAGAGGATTGTTGTTTTGGAGAGTGCTCATGCAAAGGGAGCTATGGAGGAGTCTTCCAAAGGGGAGGAAGATCAAAGAAATCTGAGTGATAAGAGCAGTCAAGATGGTCAATCATTGGATGTTGCTGAAGCTCTTACTACTTTGAAGGAACAAACAGGTTTTGATACGTCCTTGATCTCTCCAACCAATTTAAATTTATCATTTACAGATATGTTGAGAGAGGTTACACAAGGCGCTGAGGAAAAATATTTGAGCGTTGACAAGACAAGTTTGGACGCTGATAGAAGTATTTTGGGCGCTGATAGAGGAAATTTGGGCGTTGACAGATCTATATATGGAGGTGATGTATTCCAGTCATCATCTATCATCAAGGATGTTTCTACTCAGGTATTACCATCTACCTTACCAACAATTGCACCATCAGATAAGGGTAAGGGTAAGTTGGTAGAAGAAATTGTTCCAAAGAATGCAGCTCAGGTTGAATTTGATAGAAGATTGGCTGAGCAAATGATGGAACAAGGTGAAAAGGAAAAGTCACCATTTGTTGAGACTTCTGAAGAAGAAAGTGATGGAGCTAGCTCAGATTCAAGTGTGATGATTGTTGAACCAGAAAGACTTGAGTATGGTGATGAGCTTGCTAGGGAAAAAGCTGAGAGATTTAAAGTTGCAGATTGATTTTGATATGCCAGAGGTGGTTCAGATGTACAATTCTTGGGAAGAAAGCTGTATGGATAATACAGACTTGACCATTTCAGATCAGATATGGGTTTTGGAAATTCTTCTTAGAGTTCAGAAGGATTGTAAGGTGATTTTGAAGCACAAGGCAAGCAACATTCTCTCTGAGTTGAAAAGGGATACAAGGAAGCTCTACTTTATGTTGCTCAAATGTCATGGAGTTGGATGGACACATCAGAAGCTGAAGGCTTTGACATTTGATGAGTTGGAACATAGGGCTTATCCTATTTGGGTGAAAGTGCAGGAAGAAAACACTTTCAGACTTCTTTCAGATGAAAGAAAGGAGCAACTTGCAGAAGAGATGGAAATCAAGAAAGCTATGATAGTTCCCAGACCAGTGAAGAAGGGATTTACACTTGAGTTTCCAAAAGATATGAATCAACTATATCCAAGTGAAGCAGTTATTAGAAAGAGCCTCAAGCTCTCCCCATTAGAAGCTTCAGATATGGTGCATGTGTTACCACTAGATTCCAGGAATCCAATTGTGAGTTATGATGAAGATGAATGTGGATTCTGGAAGATTGGAAGATTTGGCAAGGAGGTACACACTTTTACCACTCTCATATCTTTATTTGCAAGTTGTGATAGAGAAGACTTGGTGGACCTTTGGAGGTTGTTAGAAACCAAGTATGAGGCTGAAGCACCAACTTCAGCCAATGGAATAAAACTTTGGACCACATTCAAAAGAATGTGTGAGACAAAAGAAGAAGATCCTGAAATATGGAAGGATCTTGAAGATGACCTCAGTGGTCTTCAATGGAGGTTATACTCAGCTGCTGGTGTATACCATTTGAGTTCTACAAAGTTTGCTGAGTATTTACTTGTAGATGCTCAGTATTTCATATCCAAGGCTATTTTGGAAAAGATGAAGGACACCCAGTTGGAGATAGATTATACAAGTGACGTGGCAAAGAATTTGATCAGATTTATTTATTACCAATATGATAAGGTTTGTCAGACTCCTCCAAGTTCTTAATGTTTATTCAGAAACTTGATCATAAGAGTGGATATCAAGTTTAGGGGAGGATTGTTGGGAATAAATTAAGGCCAGATCACTTGAACGCTGACAAGAGTAACTCAAGCGTTGACAAGAGCAAAGTAAGCGCTGACAGTATAAGCGTTGACAGATTGAAGACAAGCACTGATGAAAGATGTGAGCTACACGTTTATTATATTCTAGAATACTTCTAGTAAGGATAGAAACGACAATGTGTTTCTATGTTTATCTTTACCTAGAATAGTTGATACGTAGCTTATTGTACAAGGCTTCTTAGTCTATAAAAGAAGGCCTTTAGGTTAATGTTATATATCAAGTTTTCATTAAGTTTTTCATTCGTAAACATCTTTCATTGTAAGCAAGTTCGACATTGATAACTAAAGTGAAAGTATTGTTTACATCTTGTGTTCTTGTTTAAGTATTAAATTCCGCATAATACTTAGATTCACAAAGCATACAACAAAGGTTTCTCTACGTGTTATACTTGATCTAATCTCGTATACACAAAGCTAATCGATCTAAGTTTGGGATCAACAATATTCATCCGGAACTTCTTAGTTCATTCGGAAGATGATGCTCATCCGGAACTTTTTGGTTCACTCGGAACTTTTGTGTTCATCCGGAAGATTTACTCATCCGGAACCTGGGAACACTCAGATACAGTACTTTACCCCGAAGAGCAAGGAAGACGATTTTAATCCAAAAATCACCAAGTTTTTCACCAAAAACTTAAATAAACTAATCACTAAGCATCTACTAACCATAAACTACAAATCCCATCAACAAAAACACAAAACCCAACAACTTTTGAAGATCAAATCAAGAAAATAAGAACTTAAGAACTAGAAAAGAAAAATGATGATGAACAAGATGAAATGGAAAGATTAAACGAGAACTTGTATTGATGATTACTGTTTTAACAAGATAAAGCAAAGATTAAAATTACAGGATTGAAAGAAACAAAGATCAAAATCACCAAACACCCTGTGGTGTTGGTGATGGTACGAAACAGAAAAAGAGAAAAAGGGGGAGGAGAGAAAAACTAAAAACTAACTAAAAACTGGATGAAAAGTGTGAGGAGGGGCCTTTATATAGGCTTTGTCTTTTGGTTGGTGAGTGGGCTTTCTCCCGTTCTTCTTGTCTTATCGTCTTTTCAGAAAAGTTGACGATTTCGATTCTGATTCGGGATTTGTCGTCAATTAAATTCAACTCGTCTTTTAATTTCTTCATTTAATAGACTTGAGTTTCTTCGACTTATGTAAATCTTCCATCTTTGGTCCTTTTCTTCGATAAATCTTCGAATAGGCCCAGTGACTTCAAATCTTTTGCATCTCTTGGACAATAGACTTCATCTTGAGTCTTTTTCTTCGATAAATCCTGTGCAATCCCATGTTTTCTCCATTATCCATCCGGTTGGCTCTGAAAACACAATAAACACAAAAACCACGCATAATTCCAAACAAATGATATTAAATACGTGTTTTGGTCTTGTTTTAGCCAGAATTAAGTGGTAAAAGGATGGGTGTTTACACACCTATCAGCTCCCTATATAAAAGCCTAGCAAAACTTGACTTAAACACGTTAAGGATACTAGCTAGAGTAAACTTAGATAAGTAAACTCGGGTTGAGTCAAAAGATTCACAACGTTTGAAAATTAAACCCACTTTATTAAAAATTTATTCTAGTAAAGAAAGAAAATAACTATACAAAGGGAAAAACTAATAGGCCAAAATAGATCAAAATTTTTGAAAAATGTCGAAAATTTGATTTTCCGGTTAAAATAAGGACAAATACAAGAAAAAGGACACTTAACTTCGATAGAAGTCCCCCCTACACTTGAGATAAACATTGTCCTCAATGTTTAAGCATGTGGGAGTAAACTCCCCTACACTTAGGACATTGTGCACGTTATTTAAATCTTGCTAAGAAAGAGACAACCAACGAGATTCCTATTTTAATATTGAGAAATATAAAATAGTGAATCAAAAAGAGTTTAGGATAGAACCGGGAAGAAGGGAACACTGAATCACGGTTCGTCAAAAGTCATCAAGAGTGTGTCTTTGAAGTTCTAATCCCTGCACATGATAAGAAAGAAAACAAGAAACACCAACGGGGCTCCCCCTACACTTATGGTAAAAACAAGAAAGATAGATAGATAATTGGGTTGCCTCCCAAAAAGCGCTTGTTTATATTAACCAAGTCACGAGCCTGACTCGTCCATGAATTAAATGGTCCATGGGGAAGCCTCGAATGTAATACCGGGATCAAAGACCTTGTCCTCGTTCCTGGTTGACATCAACAAAGGAGAGGCGGGGGGATAAGTCTTGAATGGGAGAAAGGTTCTTTCAACATACGAAAAGTATGTGAAATCGAGATCCACGGGAGGCGGGGTGGGTAAAGTAAGCACATTGCCATCCCCCAAAGACAATGGATGCTGATCACTCGGCAAAACCGTAATGTTATCAATCATGAAATAGTGAATGTCACCTCCCGGGTCAAAGCACTCATCCTCCGTAATAGTGGCTAAAGGGGAGGATGAAAGGTGCTCGGGAGGGGGACTAGGGACAATACCTTCCTGCAGCAAATTATCAAAAATAATATCCCCCTCCGTGTCATCATCATCAATACCCGGAGGTATTGAGTGAATGTCGATTTCTTCCAGCAATGGGTCATTATCTTCAACGGGAGGGATAGATGGAGGTAAAGACTCGGAAAGAGGAGGAGAAGTCAACTCTTCGAATTGGGCAATAAGAAGATGCACTTTCCGTAATCTGTCGCGGATAATCACGTCTTCCACCTCATCTTCAAGAGCAAGTTCATCGGTGAACTTCTCGTAAGCCGGAGAGAATAAATCGTCATCGCCCGCATCTCCCGGTGGAGATTGAGAAATTTCAAAAGTGAAATTCTCATAGCGTGGAGAAAAATCGTCATCATTAGGATCGACCTCCTCTGTAAGAGCAACGTCGTCCTCAGACTCCATAGCGGTAGGCATGTCACAAACCTCATCATCAAAGAATTTGTCGAGACCAAAATCACTAAGCTCACTCAATGTATTACAATCCTTAGACACGTTTGGGATAACGAGAGAAGGGATGACAATTGCTGAAGGTCTACGAAATCTTAGGATTTGGTAAACTATGGATTGATCTATTGATTTAATGGTGGAGATGGGGAAGAAGGAGATGATGGTGTAGAGAGAGAAAGGAGAGAAAAGAAAAGTAGAGAGAGAAAGTAATTTTTATTGAAATGAAAAATGTAAGATGAGAGAACCACCCCTCCTAACATGCTAGGAGGGGGTATATATAGCCCACCCTACATGTGGGCTATATGGACTATATTTACTACTAACTGGATCACGAGCCTAACACATGAATATATCATTGGAGTGACCGATCCTTTCTAAATACGTAAAAATGTATTTCCAACAATCTCCCCCTAAGGGAGGTCACTCCAAGTTACAATGTCCTAAATAGTCTATAGCTCGTGATCTATGCTAATAACGATGTGACCGAGACTTTCCTTGGAAAAATGTATTCCAAAAATCTCCCCCTAAGGGAGGTCACACCATTTTACAAAATCTTAAACCTAGCATCTATGCTTGAGTCTTCGACCTTGTTCTTGTGAATATGCTTGATGTGATCTTTGACTTAAGTCTTGAGCATGTTTTCTTGCCTTGACCTTGTGCATTCGTCACTTGTGACATTTGCCTCTTCATGACTTCATGTTCCACATACTTATACCTTTAAATTCTTGAAAGCTTTAGAGTTTGATACAGCGGAAGACTTGACCTTCAGACTTTCTTGAATTTGTTGAAGTACTAAGTGTATGTAGTATAAGCATGTGGTGACGACTTCTTCTGGATTGTACACCGCAATGCCACCTTCTTGTTACGCTGCATAAGACAGTTAGCAACAAACAATATACACGGATGAAATGGCCTTGAACATTTCATTCTAATTCGGTAGCATTTTACCTCCGGTCGGTGAAGACCGTTGGACGATATTAAATATCGTACTTGTGACACGTAGTTTCAATAAAGAACCTCATTGACAAGATTTCGCGGGTAAACCCGTTCTCCTTACTCGACCGTCCAAAGCTGACTGCGAACGTAAAGAGTGAATCATTTGGATAATATTATCCGCATGATTTGAAGCCGTCAATTCATGTTCCTGGAACAAGTGAAGTTCAATTAAGAACCGCACCATCGTTGCTTTCCAGTTGTCACGAGCTTGATTCGTATAGAATCTTGCAAGTTACCTACCAAGTGCTGTTTGATGTTAACACTAGAAGGGTTTCCATTCGTCACTGTAAACACTTAATAGTATTACTCTGAATGTTCTAGCAAGATCACTAAGATATTGCGTAGAGACCTGGAACGTGTTTAAATTCATTTAAGAATTAAACCACTGTTGCTTTCCAGTTATCACAAGTTTGATTCATAAAGAATCGCACAAGTCACCTACCATGAGCTTTTTGATATTCGCTCAAGAAGGATTTCCATCTTCATTGTAAATACTTTCGTATTACTCGGATGTTCAGGCAAGATCATGAATATTTTGTGTAGGACTCTTAAGGACTTTCTTACTTTTCACAGTGTGTGAAAAAGCAAGGAAATATGAAAGTGTGTCCTAATGAGATATTTGATGATCTCAAATGGCTCTAGGCTCGATCGTGCATTTTGGATTTTAGTGATCGGAGGCTGGAGAGGAGTGCCACCTTTTCAATACCAATTTATTCGGAATGAATAAATCAATAGATAATGTGTTGATCTCCGTGTGATTAAAACAAATACCTTTTGAGAGATATTTGAGTTAGCTGGGAAGGGTTGTGCATTGCATCACTGGGTCCATGATGTCTTTCTTCAATATCAAGAATCATTAAAAATGATCTCAATAGCATATGAATTGACCCGGTTTCTGCCTAAGGTTGTAAGGAGGGCTTCTTTCTTTACACCCTTTATCTTTACAATTCTTTTTCATTCTTCAACCCCTTCAATGCTTACCAATACGTCATAACTAGCACCTTGTTGTGATTGTTCCAGTGCCAACTTAAGTACTTGGTCGGCATTCAGCTACGTTCACAATCTTTCCTAAGGACTACTATTTCTAGCTATGGAATGTCCTTGGGAAGATTCCTCCGGTTCTAGAGAAATCATTGGACTTTAACCTATCCTACCATCCTTATGTCACCACAATCTTCACCGTCGTGAATAGAGATGTTTTGGGTAAGTGTATGTCACCATGAAATCCATTTTGAAGTGCAAATCCATTTTGCTCCCCCTTAACATATGCTACGATATCCGAAAACATTTCGCACATGTCGGGATGAGCTAACACGTTAAGTCAAAGCATTTGTGATTAATCATTTACCATATTAAATCACATTTTCTCCCCCATATTAAAAATATTAACCCAATCGATGTTTTTAATATCAATTGATTTAATAGCATTTTAAGAAAATTTGGGAAGAAAAATGCAAAGCCAATTATCTTCATGAGTTACACAAGCTCCCCCTCAAATTAATGAGGGTCTACTTGAAACGTAAATTAAATACCTTTTAAACACAAGTGTAAGGTATTTAACACGTGCAAAGATCATATATGATAATGAATTCACAATATTAGCAATTTACGAGGTTGGACCTGAATGATGGAGAACATCATATGAAAGAAGCACATGGTTCTTGTTCACGAATGTTGGTCTTCCTCGTAACTTCTGAAGTTATCTCTTGACTCCATGTGTATGATTGATATCGTTGTCTTAACACCAATATGTGAACTTGGCACTCTCGGCATCAAGGATTCTGAATGTTGGGCAATTGCTCCCCATCAATTGTTGACCCGTGTTCTATTGAAAGAGCTGTAGTCACCGTTTGAGTAGTCGCATCGACGAGTATGTAGATATCAATTGTAAGTTGCTACGGTTGGTGGAGATGATAACTTCGGATTCTGAAGTCAAAGCTTTTCGGTGAAATGCTTGACTTCAAAGTGAAAAGCGGATTACTATCGGAAATAATAGCAAACCATAATGGAGCATGTTTTAAATTTTTTAAACTTTTGCTCGAACTTTATTTACAATCCCGTGTCATAATTGAATGACATTTCTAGGTTCGTAAATATTATTGATTCCAGAAGACATGCTCTTTTTATCAAAACATTTTTGAACACACAATTTTGAAAGATTTAGAAAAAACCTTTTGAGAAATTCTTGAAAAATTGTGTTCAAAGTTTTGAAAACCAATTACTTGAGCTTAAGATTTGGAATATCTTAGGAATGCTCAAGTCCGAGAAGTTATAAACTTCTCGTTGTAAGGATAAGTTACCATCGGCGATAACCTTTCCTTTTATCTGAAGAACGAGTCCTAAGCTGACATTTACTTAGAAGTCGTTTTCATGAGCTTGAAAACTTTGACTGTTTTAACGGAAAGCTCATGACCTAGAAAGGTTAATTTCTCGTTATGAGGAAAAGTTCTCTTATTTAAAAGATACACTTTCCTTTCTGAGCTTAAAACTTCGAATGTTTTAATACAGGCTCATGACCGAGAAAGGTGAATTTCTCGTTAAGAGGATAAGTTATCATAAAAGATAATCTTTCCTTTATTTTAAGTTCGAGTTACAGTCTGACATTTAATTGTAAGTCATTGTGCATGAGCTTAAAAACCTCGAATGTTTTTAATTTTAGCTCATGCCCGAGAAAACTTAATTTCTCGTTGTTAGGATAAGTTTATCATCGGCGATAAACTTTCCTTTTTTTGATGCACGGGTTATCGTCTGATATTTAACGATAAGCCATTATGCATGAGCTTAAAAACTTGGAATGTTTTTTATATAAGCTCATGCCCGAGAAAAATGAATTTCTCGTTGTTAGGATAAGTTTATCATCGACGATAAACTTTCCTTTCTTTGATGAACGAGTTACAGTCTGTGATATGACTATAAGTCCTTTACAGTATTGCAGCTTAACTATGAATCCCCTGAGACATTTGTTTCTCTGATATCTGCTTCTTCAGCAACCAAACTCTGAGAGTATCCTTAGTTGAACGGTATATAATGATTGGACCGCTTCGTTCTTTTGGAACATCAACTTTGTTACCTGCATTCTTATTAGGAATTTGCTTGCTTTGACATGGGTTAGCGATATCAATTTTAGAAGCACGTGGGGGTTCACAGTTGGCCTTACTTGTGTCAGAGGCGACCTGAGTAGATGATTCACTTATCTTAGCTGGCAAACGTTTCCTTTTATAGAAAACCTTAAGTTTAGGCTTAAGTGAAGTATCATCTTTATCAATTTCCTCCCTAGTAGTCTTAGTGGAATCGGAGACTATCCTAGTTAAAGGGCACTCGTTTCCTACAAGAGTGAAAGTTCTACCAGTGGGGCGCCAAACTTTACCAAAGGGTTTGATTTTAGCTATCCACTGGGACTTAATTCTAGCACGGGAGTTCACCTCATCAAGTAATTTTTTGATACAGGAATCATGATTGGCTCTAAAGACACATTTTCTACATGTTTTACAGGTAGCATATTTAATGTCCGAGTAATTCCTAGATGATTGATCGATGCTCCTAGGAGATGACATGCTACGGTTAGCACTGTTGGGTAATCTAGAAGGCATGTGACTAGGATTGACATTGCTATCTCTTACATGTGTCTTTTGCATAACTTCCCTTAGACCAGATTTATGGCCAACGTCATTTGAACTAGTTCTAGACGTGGTCTTGGTGTTTTCAGGGAAACTAGAGGCAATCATATGATTTGGTCTTGCTAAAGCTGGAGTGATCACATAGGGCCTAGTTGCTAGAGTGACTGGTCTAGAAAGATGAACCAAATCAACTTGGGAGGCAAACCGTGGTCTCGAGGATTGTGGTCGCTCAGATCTAAATGCAGTAGGTTGTCTGACAATCGGTTGTCTGACAAACTGATTTGTAGGCGGTTTCCCCAAGATTGATGTTTTTTCAAGCTTAGTGTCCACACTAGGTACTCTATTTTTCCTTAACTCGTTTTTCAACGCGGCTATAGCAAAGACCTTTTCCTGTACTTGAGCCTTTAATGTCTCATTCTCTTTAAGCACTCTATCTTGGGATGCCAATTTAGACTCTAGTAACTGAATTTGTTTCAAAAGATTATCCTTTTCAGCTTTAGAATCTAAAACTTTTTGATCCAATTTTCTTTCAAGAACAACGTTTGACTTTTCAAGTTTTTCAAAGTATGTTTCAAATTTGTCCGTTTTCTTAGAAAATTCAAGTTTGGCATCCTCAAGATCTTTTGATTGTTGAGCTACAATCGTTTCGAGCTCTCTAATCTTGGAATCAGAAGCAGTCAATGAAGCAGTTATAAGACAATTATCATGATGTTCTATAGCTTTCTGAACAATCTCTCCCCCATTATGACTTACATCGGATGAATCAGAAGTGGTATTTCTAGCACTCTTTCCCATCCCATGTTTGTCATAATTAGGTTCAGAATGCTCAATATGTGGCATATCATCAGCATATACATCATAAAGAACATTACATTGTACCATGTTTGCAGGCTCTTCGTCATAAACGGGAAAGGTGTCATCAAGAAGGATCTCGTGAACATTCCCTGACGTGACACTGGTATCATGTTGTCCTTCCGATTTCGTGCTCTTGCCATCATTAGGCTCCAAGTTGTCAACCGTATGACCATTCTCCTCTAGCATCTGCAGCATAGGTTCTTGCACTCCATTATAATTCATTTGCTGAAGTCGAGATCTTTCATAAATTGAAGACGAGACCGATGTCATGAGTTTCAATATTGTATCACGGAAAACTCGAAGCTCGGTATGTGTATCTCGAAGAAATGATTGGCAAATCAATGAACTTTCAAGCTTGACAATATTGAATTGGAGGAAAGGCGTGAGTTGTGTCACAAGAGTCTTATATGCAAGTGCCGATGCAGAGTGATTGAAGTTTTCATTGTTGAGTTGCTCGGCGAGTTGGGTCAAAGTGGTGAATATTGAATCGATGAATATATGACGATCTTGTCCAAAGATGGTCACAAATTCGCTCCCTCCTTGAATCCATGAAAGAGTGACAAGATGAGACTGAAGCATTCGAAATGAATTTATACCACTTTCTCTAGCTTTGTCTTGCATTTTATGCGCTTCTCCCTTTTGATATGTCGAATCTAACGAATCCATTGAAAATCGAGGAAAAATGACGTGGATGTTGTTGTTTTCGGGATTTTATAATACGTGAAGAAACTTAGAAACAGAAAGTCACGGAATATGACAAAACCAACGAAACGATCCGTAAATAAATCTGAAAAATCCTCGATGGATGATAAAATTCGTCTTCACTGACAAGTACTCGATCAACAATCCGTCGGCAAATTAAACCTTGTCACTTTATCACGCCACTTTTGTCACGTAGTCATGTCACTTTGTCCCGACTATAACGTAATGTCACAAAATGTTTTCAAAATAAAAATTTTAATAAAAATAAAAATATCAATTGATTATTAAAATGAAAGTTAATAAGAATAAAAAAATTTCAAAATAAAAAAGGAATAACGAAAACTAAGTAAAAAAACGAACTTTCTAAAATTAAAAAAAAATGAAAACAATAAATTAATAAAACTTTGTAACCTCCGCCTCTTTCCCACCATTACACGTGTTTCATCCCACTACACACTTTGTAATCTCCGCCTATAATTAATAAAACTCTCTCTCTCCTCACTTAATCCTCCGTCTCCTCTTCTTTCTCTGTTATCTCTCTCTTTCCCAATCAGACCCACCAACACAAACCTAATCTCAAAACACAATCACTTCCTAAACCTAATCTCACAACCCTAACGAATTGATCCTTCCCCTTTAATCAGTTGTCGAAGACCAAAACCCAACAAACCCACGAAGAAACTTAAGAATGAAGGACCAAGACGAATTCAACTTCTAGATCTCTATATGAGGTCTCGGGTAGGTTTACTTTTATTGTCTAATCACAATCTTTCTCTCATCTGTCGAGTCTTTCTGTCACACAAATCGAAACAAGATTAGATTATAACAAATTTGTTATAAATCTTCTATTAATTCGAAAATTAAACGAGGGGTTTTGACCTTCGAAATAGATCCATGATGAGATGTTCAACACGCAAGATCTATAACAGATTTTGTAAGTTTGAGCGATTCTGAGGTCGTTATCTTGAATAGGGTTTCGAGTTTTGTTGAGATGTGTGTGAGGGTGTGGGGAGTGTTGTAGTCAAAATAGTTTGTTGAGGTGAGATGAGAGGTGTTCGAGTGTGAGGAGACGAGTGAGGAGTGAGCGAGAAGGGTGAGTTTGTTGTGTGAGACGAGAGGTGATGTGGGTGATGATGTCGAGTCTAGGTGAAATGGTAAGGGTCGAGGGTGAGGCTGGTGAGATGGTCAAGAGTGTTGATTGTGAGTGTGATGTGAGTCGAGAGGAGGGGTTTGGTGTCGAGGGTGAGACGAGGGTGAGTGAAGTTGAGTCCTTTGACGAGGGTGAGTTTAGTTTCGAGTCTGTTCGAGTCACTGAGTCGAGTCTTGACACAAGTTTTTTTTTTCGAGTCTGTTTGAGTGGTGTCGAGGGAATGAGGTCGAGGGAGTAGAGTTGTTGTTAAAAGAGTCTGGTAATGTTTTGAAACCACTTTGAGGTCAGGGTCGAGTCAAGTGTCTAGTTTCCCGTTTTGTTTGAATCTTCTTTTTTTTTTCCTTATGCGGAATAATCCCTATGCGGAATAATCCCTATGCGGAATAATGCCTATGCGGAATAATCCCTATGCGGAATAATCCCTATGCGGAATAATCCCTATGCGGAATAATCCCTATGCGGAATCCCTATGCGGAATAATCCCTATGCGGAATATCTTGCTATCCGGAATAATCTGTTATTCAGAATATCTTGGCTTATCCGGAATAACAAGAAAAGGAAACAGAAAGTTGAAACGGATGGATCAAAACATGAGGCTTTTGACAGATTTGGACAGATTGGTTGGACAAAAAAGACTACTTAAAGATGACAAATTAAATGTATTAAAAAAACTGATAAAAAACTGATTAATTTAAAATTGATAAAAATCTGATAAAACTGAAAAGAAAACTGCTTATCTAGAAAAAAGGTATCTGAAAGTGGATGAAAACTGATATAGCAAAACTGATAGAAAAATAAAATAAAAAAATAAAAACTGATAAAACAATAGATGAAAAATTGAAACTAATTTGACCAATAGTAATAGATCGAATTGGTAAAAATGGATGATTTTAAAAAAAATTAATAACAATTGATGATTTTTATAAAAAGTGAAACAAATTAGATACGGATGGACAAAACTCACAAAGAAAACTGATTGGACAAATTAAAAAAAATGAGACGAAAATTTTTTATCAAAAAATAAAAAGATTTGACAAGAAAATTAATAGATAAAAAAACGCAAAGCCTAAGATTTAACCATGGCTCTTGATACCAATTGAAGGTCTACGAAATCTTAGGATTTGGTAAACTATGGATTGATCTATTGATTTAATGGTGGAGATGAGGAAGAAGGAGATGATTGTGTAGAGAGAGAAAGGAGAGAAAAGAAAAGTAGAGAGAGAGTAATTTTTATTGAAATGAAAAATGTAAGATGAGAGAACCACCCCTCCTAACATGCTAGGAGGGGGTATATATAGCCCACCCTACATGTGGGCTATATGGACTATATTTACTACAAACTGGATCACGAGCCTAACACATGAATATATCATTGGAGTGACCGATCCTTTCTAAATACGTAAAAACGTATTTCCAACAATTGCACTAGGACATTGAGTAACAAGATCATTCCAAGAAATAGTAGGATCATCGTCATCATCATCATAATAGTATAGATACACCGGAGGAGGAGTATAAGTCTCGATATTCGATATTTGCTCATTTCGTTGATCCTCGTGACATTTTTTGATGATCTTGTTGCAAGCTTCTTGAACTTTTTGAAAGCTGTCAAAAAGTGTGGCAATTTGATCAGGAGGAAATGCACAATAGGGTTGATGATCGATGAAGTGTTGTGGGGGCTCAAAATGTTGAAAACCTGAATTATAGCATGGGTGTGGCTCATAGTAGTTCATCGGTTGAGAAGAATTAGAACACGGATTTGGTTCATAATAATCCATTGGTGAAGAAAACCGAGGACACGGATTTTGCTCATAATAATTCATTGGCTGACAATAAGAAGTATCGTGAGGGCCCCCATAATTTTGGCAACATGGGTATGGAGAAAAACCCGGTGCTTCTTGTAGATAGATATTACCATTGTCATAATTGTAACCCAGTTCTTGCTCGCCATGAGGCGGGTGTCGAATTGGACACGAAACATGCCAATGAGAATCGCTTCCACAATAGATGCAAGGAGGGCTAGGAGGTGGATTTAAAAAGGACGAATTAGTCAAGTTGCACGATGGACAAAATCCCAATTGTGAATTGATTGAAAAAGGAGGAAGGTCTTTTCCGCATTGCTCACATGTATACCATTGACATGAGTCGTTCCCGTATAATCGTCTCCCACACCCGACGCAATGGACATAAGAATCCATAAAGAAAAATAGATAAGCAAGAAGAATATTTTTGGTGCAAAACTTTGAAAAAGAAATGCTTTTTATGATTTTTCAAATGTTTTTGGATTTTTGAAAATTTTTTACACGAAAAATAACTTTCACGAGTGAACGGATCCCAAAAGCCAACGCGTCTCTCACAAAAAACCGTTAATCTTCACGAAAAGAGCCGGTAGCGGCGCCATTTTAATATATAGATTTTACTAGGTTGAAAGTTCGTTTCTCGGTATCTTCTCGAATTGATCTCTGGTTAAATGTGCGACTCAGTTGTTCTTGGTGGAAAAGAAATAGAATGGTTGTCGTTGTCTACACTAATTAAAAATAAAGACTTGAAACAATAAAAATAAAGTAAGACGGTAAAAAGAAATATTGAAAGATAAAAACTTGACGAGAAATTAATGACGAGAAATTAAAAACGTGACGAGAAATAAAAAGGCAAACTTAAACTAAAGGCAAGTAAATTGAAAATGCGACGAAGTAAAAAGGCGGGAAAAATAAAGTTTAAAATTTAAAGACATAAACTTAAAATAAGCTAAAACTGAAATTACAAAACTAAGAAAAACTGCTCATCCGGAATACTCCATTCATCCGGAATAAATCCTTCATTCGGAACATATTCCTTCATTCGGAACAAAGTGGTTCATTCGGAACAAATTCCTTCATTCGGAATGTAGGCTTCATCCGGAATATACGGCTTCATCTGGAATAAACATTGTTTCGGAACAATAATACTGATTCGGAATAATAACTAGGAAACATTGATTCGGAATAAAAAGTAAGAAAGCTTCATTCGGAACATTAATGATTCATTCGGAATAAATCCTTCATCCGGAATATTGATTATTCCGGATGAACAGGCTGATCCGAATAAAATGAAAATACTGATTCGGAATAATTAAAACAACAAGCTCATTCGGAACAAATTAAATCAAAGGTTCATTCGGAACATTAAACTGATTCGGAATAATTACAAAAGATCCTTCATCCGGAATAAACACTGATCCGGAATACTTTGAAAAGAATGCTTGGTTCGGAATAAATGTCTTGATCCGGAATCTGGGCAAAGTTAACAGTAACAGAAGGAGAAAAGACACGAATTTAATCCAAACTAATCAAATCAAGCCAAAAGATTAAACCAAAACAAACACAAATGATCTACTAACAATAACCAAACAATCCAATTCAATAAAACTAACAATCATAACCAAAATAATCAAAACCCACTTGATTAAAAACCATAAAAATATAAGAACATAAACATGAAGATTAAGATTAAGATCAAACAAGAAAGGTAGATAGGAGATTAACAAGAAAAGTAATAACAATTAAAAGTAAACTTACTTGAATTAAAGGAATTAAAGGTACATGACAAGGTAGTTAAAGGTGCAAGTAATTAAGGTGCAAGTAATTAAAATGGAAGAGCATAGTTTTTCAAACTAGCCAACAAAAACAAATGAATGAATCCTATTTATAGGAGGATTAGGGAGGTGCTTAGGAAGCTTCCTCCCCTCTTTCTTCTTTCTTTAAGTGCATCATTAAGTCCTTAATCTTCTTAGTTCTTCGACTTTAATGACTTTGTCTCGGGATTTCTTTAAACTCGTCTTGTAATTCTTCAATAAATTAGACTTGAGTTCTTCGGCTTTTAGTAAACTTCCGTCTTTTGACTTTTTCTTCGATAAAAGCCCGTGAATGCCCGTGTTTTCTCCCCTTTTCACATTTTCGTCCTAAATAACAACAAAAACACAAACCACGCATAGTTCCGACATTTACGACATAAAATACACGTTTTGGCTCGGTTATTATTGTAGTTAAGTGGTACAAAAGGATGGGTGTTTACACACCTATCAATTAACACCACCAGAAGAAGTATTAGAATTAACACCACCAGGAGTTCTTTTCTTGAATCCTGGTGGATATCCAATAAGCTCAAAACACCTATCAATGGTATGACCAGTCATATTACAATGCTTACAAACCAAACTGTTATTCCTAGTAGCTTCCCTCCCTTGAGAGGACCTACTATTGTTGTTATTATTATTATTAGACCAATTGTTATTATTACAATTAGACCAATTAGATGGCCTAGCAGCAAAAGCAGAAGAGTTTGGTCTAACAGAAGAATTATGAACCAAGTTATTCTTATGAGATTCAACCCTAGATAGGGTAGCAAATGCAGATTTCACATCTGGTAAAGGATCAGAAGTCAATAATTGACTTCTTACAACACTATAAGTGTCATCCAATCCCATAAGAAACTGCATCAATCTCAAAAGACTACTATGACTTTTAAGCTGAGGAGCACCCTCACAAGTACAATTAGGCAGATTAACCAGGGAGTCAAATTGCCTCCATAGACTATTGTAATTGTGATAGTACTCAGATAGGGAAGACCCAGATTGAGTAAGAGAGCAAATTTTAAAATGCAAATTATATATCACAGACCCATCAAATTTATCATATGTTTCCTTAAACTCATCCCAAACATCTCTAGCATTTTTAGAAAAGATTTGGCCTTGATACAACTCTAAAGAAATACAACCAAGAATCCATGACAATACAACAGCATTACACCTATCCCATTGTTCTTGTAAAAACTCATCATCTTTATCTTTAACACATGTACCATCAATAAAGCCCAACTTATTTTTAGTATGCAATGCAAGTTTGAAGGCAGCAGCCCACACTTTATAATTTTCAGGACCAGACAATTTAGTTGTCACAATAGGGTGACCATTAGTATCAGATGGGTGCAAATAAAGAGGGTCATTAGGGTGAATGACATTATTACTCTCATCATCAGTATCACTGACATCTTTATCACTTTTCTTGTCCTCAGACATGATGCAAGACAAAGAAAACAATCAAACAACAAAAAACCCCTTGTAACTCCTCTACAAAGAACTACCAAGAAGCAAACAAACCTCTCAATCAATCAAACCACCAAAACTACCTAGATCCCTTCGACACCTAATCACCCACTAGCAAACTAAAAAACCTAAAGAGAGAGAAGAGTGGTATTACAATGCACGCGTAGCAACAAGCCACCAATCAGAGAACAAGATTCACGAGATCAAGCAGATCTCATAAATCAAACCAGCACAGCGGAAAACTCACCTGAAAACAAGATAAAACAACAGAAAACTAACAAAAAACAACCTCAATTACCTCCAATCAAAGAAACCCTAATTTCTGAAATTTAGGGTTTTTTGATAAAACTTACTAGATATGCAATTAAACCTAATTAATTGCACACGAACCCAATTAATCACCACAGAACACCAAGAATCAAAAAACCCCCAAATTTTAGAAACCCTAAAAAATTTAATCGATCAAATCTTGTGATTAAACACAATCAAAGCACGATTAATCACAAGATTAATCAATATCTTTTGAAAAACCAGTTCAAAAACAGATATCAAGAACCAATGGCTCTTATACCATATACGATTTTATAAAACAATAACAAGAATCAAGTATGATTCAACCAACCTTCCCTTTATTTTATTAACTGCGTAAAGCTATCACTTCAAATGTGATACTTTCCTTTTTGATCATACGTACAAAATAGAAAGAAACCAATAAGTGAATCAAAGATCTTACAAACCAAGATCAAGATTCACATACAAGATCAAGAACAGAAAACTGTGCATATCAATGGCGAACAAAACAAGAGAGACTTTTCACACACAACAACTACCTAACTATGAGAAACAACAAGTATTTAAAGATGTGTGGCTAAACGCAGCTTATGACTTTCCATTCTTGTCACAATTAGCCCTCCAACTTTCAACACCTGCACACAAAAGAAAACAAAGAAAAACAAAAGAAATAATAAAGGAAAAAGTTACCATCTCACCCTTCAACTATTAGCCACTTATCAACTTACTCTTAATAATTAATAAGGCAATTTGGAAGTTAAACGAGAAAGGGACTTAAAGAGAGGAATCAATATCATATTCCAAATTACCTAAAAGAGATTTACCTGGTGCATTCATCATTATTAAGCATCACCTAGCTTCAGAAGCCTTGTGACAGTAAAAAAAATAAAAAAAAATCTTGCTCATTAGCAATGCAATTGGCTTTGCACGTGCATCAAATTTTGACCCATTCTCAAGTCCTCAATTTGCAACCCTTGAATGGGAAGCAGAATTCAGAACAAGTGGCAGGAGGAAAGGCGTAAAAAACATGAGTGTATGTGGGTTGGGTGTAGAACCAATTACGACATGCTATAGACAATGCAAGAATTCAAGAAATATAAGAGAGAAAAGTACCTATTGGATCTACATAAAGGAATCAAACAGATTGTTGAATTGAATACTTTTAAGAACAGCGTCCAGTTTTTCATCTGCTGGATGAGATAGTAGATGAGGAGGAATTGAAGTTGAAGTGCACATCAGTAGAGAATAGCGGTAATTAAGTGCGCTAAGGAATGAGATAACTTTTTTTTGAACGGCAAAGTTAATTTTATAAATTAAAATACTAGCAAAACCAAATACCATTCCTAACAAAAAATACACCTAGAAATATCATGTCAACGGGACAAAACAACATTCCAAATATAATTGGAAATGTAGATATGAGTATATGAGAACCATCACCTATTGAAGACACCAGACTAAAATGACGTTGGGATATACATATATAATCGTAATCTGAATTTGTACATGTAAATCAACTAGCACGATTTTTATACTGAAGTTTGTTAGACAGCTAGGTTAGGGCCCAACCCGATTGTGGGCTTGAGTCCATTAGGGTTAGGTTTGCTTATTGTTAAAGCTATGTATTTAGTATAAATACATATGTTATGTTCTGTAATTCAGGCATTCAATCAATAAAAACCATTTTCACTACGTAGCTTTAATAATAAGCAATCTTAATCCTAATGGACCCAAGCCCACAATGGGGTTGTGTCCTAACGTAGCTGTCTAACAAAGTTCTCATTCTTGCTCAGATAAACCACCAGAATAGTAGAACTTGTTAGCGAGGTTGTTGTTTAGAATTTGAAGTTCGAATATTCCTATACTCCTTTCGAGAAAAATTGATAACGATTTTGTGATGAAATTTTCCGGTCTAATTTATCATCGAAATAATGGAATTCAATGGGTTAAAATGTACCTTGCTTTCTTTTATGCGGATACAAGTAAACCAAAACTTTGTGCCATTATGTCAAAAAGATTTATCAAGAATCTCTTTGAACATATACATTGATATATAATAAAGAATTTAGGACTATTCCATAAATGGAAAGTCTGAAAATTCACACATCCCTACTAGCTTCTTATAGAAAGATTTATGTACAACCTCTCGTCATCTATCACAACCGTCTCCGCTGCCACCTTCTTTACAGCCACAACCTTTGTTGGTTATGTCGTCGTCACCACATCCACCATCAGCCGCAAGGTTTCATGTGCTTCGTTGGTTTTGCTGGTACATCCAATTATTCAACGAAGATTTATGAACAACCAAAGAAAGAAGAAAGTAAAAGAAGTAGGAAGAGGTAGAAGGAAGTCTCTTTTTATTGACCAAATAAAACTATTTAAAAAAGAGAATAGTATAAGTACTATAATATTATAAAATATAATTTTTATTTGTGCTTTGTGTCATGTGGGCAGCAACAATAATACAATGGAAGTGTAATAAACTTATTTTCCTTTCTCAAATAAACTTTTTACTTCAAACTTTGTTAAAGTTTAGAAAGATTTAAAATTTAATGGACTGTTTTCTTTATAAATATGTTATGTTGTTATATACGGAGTATTAAAAAATCTTGAACCAATTAGTATGTATACTAACGAGCTGAGTTAGTTTAACATCTTTTGTGCAAGTTCGTTTTTGCGTGCAAATAGATTTATTAATTCGACCATTGAGTCGAAAAAAGATTTTAAACATTTTCATTATCTCATATATAGTATTCGAGCTTTCTAATAGAAATTCTGGCTTAGCCTTTGATTATAATCTTTTTTATTGTTGCCTATATGATAAAAGTAAAGAAAAAATAGACAACAATACTATTTAAAACGGTGTATGAAGAAGGTTGAGACGTAAACAACCATACTCCTATCTAAAATAGCGAAGGTGATTTCGGCTTTATCAAATGTATAAAAAGAACCTCCAGCGGTCCAGCCTACGCTATGTAAATACATGTGAATGAAAGTACCGGTATCAATAAAAAAGAGTTCAAACTGAAAAACTGATAATAATACAATGAGTTTTAAAATCCGGTATGATACAAATATGTTTATAGTAAAATTTTCTTATTTGATTATTAAAAGGTATGAGTGTATTTTTTATTATAAATCGTAATAAAAAGTTTTACTGTCTATTTGTATATATTTTTCAAAAATTTAAACATACGTTTAAAGTATACAATCAAATACGGACTATTATGGTGTGCTGCTTAAAAATTAAGATACGATAAAAAGATGCATGTATGGATTTATCTTATCTTAATTCAATCATTTTACAACTTTAATCTTACTTTTAATACAAGTTTGATAAGTAAAAGTGTAACATTTATTCGTTTAAAAAAATCATTACCGGGTATTCGCCGCCGTATTGCGCGGGTAATATATTAGTATACATTGATTAATGAATTCACTAACGTTTCATATTTATATTTTGTCATGTCCTTGGGTTTCATGCAATAATTTATCACCAATTGAATTTAATGAACAACAACAATTTAGTTCCATCTCACATAGAATTAATCATCTTTTTCTTTGTAAAGCAAAACCCAAAGTAAGAACTTTTTTAATAGATTCTTTCCTTAGTAGGAAATAATCACTTTATTTATTCCTTTAAAATATATAAATGTTCCTTAATTTTGTAAAAAAAATTAAAGTTTCGTTTTTAGTTTCATGATAGAAAAAAAAAATACACATAAAAATATTCATGTCAAAAAGCGAAAAAGAAAAACTATGAAAAACGGGCATAACTATTATAAAGTTTTGGGGTGTCTAACCACACTAGAAAAAGAATTGGGGTTGTCTTAAAAATATAAAGAAAGTGCGGTCTTCTAGTAGTCTAGGGGCTAAACCTAAACTTAGATAAACAAAACCCAGCCACACTTCGAAAACTTCTCTACTTTCAACCCTCTATCCCAATCGAGCCTTTAATCATAAATTTGGCGAATCTGATTGAAGTCAGTTATTATTGCAAAATATAATTGTTATGATATCTATTGAAGAACAAAAACTCTTTTAATAGTCTAAAGGTATAATGATTTTAATATCTATTTTTTTTATCTTTTTACAATTGATAGAGGGCTTTGGTGATTTGATACAGTAATCTCAATATATATTATTAGCATTGGTTTTACTTCTGGTAAATCCGTTCTAAATTGAAACGACACGAGAAAATAGAACAAGAACAGACAATTTGAGTTATGAGCATGTAAGTTTCCAATGTAACATGTTATTGTAAGGAAACCCTCTCTATCTACTTGCTTCATTTACATTGTCAAAAATATAACGGTGTGTATATATGGGCTGTGAATTCATGTGTCTTTTGAGACGTATAGATATTTTGATATTTCGCCGCTTTAGAAGTAATTTAGGATTCTGCGTAGATTATACAAAATAGGCATCTATTTGTTCTTATTCTCAAAAAGTAATTTAATATGGCATTAACATCAAATATACAATCTAATAATGAAAAAAAGGATCTTGGTTTTAATGAGAGTATTTGGCGTTTTTGAAACAGATTGTACATTTTTCACTTTTACAGAACTATGTCCAAAAAGCAAGGTTGTTACTTGTGCTATGTCAAAAGGTTGTATAAGGGTGTAATAAGACATGTGACATGTGCGTTCTAATTTTGTTTACTAATCATTTTGTTTTTATGCCTTACCTAACAGAGCTATTAGTCTCTCATGTTTAAGAGTAATGCAAGAAGTGTATGCACACTATTGACAAAAGGTGGGAATACGGGCAATCAAGGTTGGTATAGCGGGACAGATTGGCATTTTCTTTATGGGTTGGGTTGACCCCAAAAAATACTTATTTGGTAACCTTCCTCTGTTATTCTCTTATATGTGCAAGGCCATAGCAGACAGCGAAAAACTATTGGAGCATTTACCTTCTTTCGAGTAGGTATTGTACCCTCTTATGGAATTTTGGTCAGTTTCCATCTCTATGGATTTCCCAATGAAGGCATTTTTTTGTTTCACATGCCTTTTTATTAAGAAGTCACAAATATACAGCTTAAACTTATTATTTTACTACGGATATCATAAAGTTTTCCAAATTTGTTTCTATGGTTTATTTAAAATAGTCCGCCTTAATAAAAATGGCTTAAATAAGTTATTATATTATAGATGCTCTACTTATAGTTAAGCTTTACTTCATCTGTTAAGAGATCATTTTTAGTTGATTAGATAAGCTTATTTTGTATAGTATTTATTTAGCTTGCGGGATAAATGACATTTTGCTATTAAGCATATGCTTTACACAGTAGACTTAAGCTTAGCCAAACACAACCTATGTGAACTTTTATAATTTGGATACAATTGCCCACATTAGATGGTCTTATTATGAGCTGGTGATTGGTTCACTTAAAGTGAGTCGGTCACAACTCACAAGCTGTCTTGTGAATCAGGAGAAAAATCATACGAGTAAACATGTTTAACTAGCTCTTATTCCGAATATTAAACATTCAAAATCTCTTAAGTAATCACAATGAACTGTCAATTATGTGACTTTTGTGATACCAAACATAGTAATTATGTGATTATCTCTTTCATTGCTGATATTAGATGGAGAGAGTAAAGAAGAGAAGAAGACTGACCCGTTGACAACAATTAGAAGATGTTCTGAAGTTGAAGAGGAGACTGATGCACATACAACAGTTAGAAGATGTTTCGGAGTTGATTTAACAAACGCAGTCACAATTGTCGGCATACTAAGCTTGATGCACATGTGTCCTGTCGAAGTCATGGCTACATGCTTTGTACACCACCCCTGATCTCTGGTTTCATCTGGTCAAGTCGTTGAACAAATAACTAGAAAGACAATACATTAGGTAGATCAGCCGCATCCTACAAAGGTATTAGCGAGACAACTTACCAATCATAACCTATGATCTTCACCTTGGCATCCACTTGCAGAGGTCGTTGACACGTCTTTGGGTGCAGTGAAAGTCGTACAAGTTACGACACGTCGTATGTTTTTGCAAAACCAGCGAAGATACCAGGTTCATCTTTGACTACGCTGGAATATGTAGGCTATATATAGGAATTGTGATGATCAGATCGTTCATTAAAATTTGAGAATTTCTCTCTTTATATGATTCAATCAAATGAGCTTATTTACTTTTCTAAAGTCAAGTGACCCCATAACCCGGCTAAACAGGCTTATCCGAATACCCTCATTAGTATATACAACAAATAAGCATTTTAGAGTGATTTGCAACTTAAACGTAAGCCGTTCAGGAAGTATTGTTTAGATTTGCTTATTTCACGATCAAATTTAATTGAATCACTAGTTGTATCCTAGAAGTTGTAGGGAATGCAATTAAGGAATAAAAATACTTGCTGAGGTCTGAGTTCTGCATTATTTTAGTTGTATATCTGGTCTTTTAAGTGCAAGCTTCCCCATATATATCTATACTTGCTAACTTACAAATTTTTGTAATTTTGTAGCTCCCAAAGCCCACATATAAGCTTAAGCAATCACCCTCGAGGGTGTTTGTTTCTGCTTATATAGCCAGCTTATTACTTATATAGTTTGGGGTTTATGTTTATAAGCTCACTTCTTTTGGCTTATCCTGTCATATTGAACCTATATAAGCTGAAAAAGTTTAATATAAGCCACAAAAAGTGAGCTTGTGAAACACTAGCTGAGTTAAGCAGAAAACCATATAAGCCATAAGCCGGCTATATAAGCCAAAACAAACAATGTCTTCGACATCCCAAGATGTCTTCGGTAAACAAATTACGGGTGGCCAGGGAAACAAGTGCAAACCCACAAAGAAAGAAGCAACCAAGACAACAAGAAAATCGAGTCATCAAGCCATCAATGAAAGAAATCAAAATGATTACAAACGTAAAGATGTGGGGAATGAAAGACGAAAAGAGCATAATAGGCGAGATGATGATATGTACGACAGATCCGGGGAAGATACGAGTACAAGAGAGATGAGTGGGACTATAGATCAAGTAGGAATGATGATAGATATATGCGTAGTTGGGCATAATAAGAAGAGTGAGGGTGAAGATTGAGACGGTGTTAAGAGTATGAGGTAATGGTTTATTTTTGTTTGATGAGGAAGAATGCGTTGGATAATGAATTTCGTAACCTGTTGTGATGGAGTTTGCTCTCATATCAAATTTTGACAGATGTAGGTGCATTGTACTTAGAGGTGGTAATTTTTGACCCATGGTTAATTATTGGGTCAACATGGTTAAATTGAAAAAAGAAAGGGGTCTAGTTGGGTTTCCCTTAATATTTTAGATGGGTCTATATGGGTCAAACAAGCTCCTTCTTAAAATTATAAATGGGTCTACTTGGGTCTAATATGTCACATGGGTCTAGATGGGTTTCCCTTAATATTATAAATGGGTCTAGATGGGTCACCCAATAGGTTTAAAAATATCAAAAGAGTTTTTTTTCCATTTTTTCAGAAGCTTGTCAAATTTTCACACACTTGTTAGTTTTTTACATATTCACCGTATTTTTACGTTTTCATCATAAATTTTACATTTTCGTCAGAAATTTTACGTTTTCATAAAAAATTCAACGTTTTCGTCAGTAAATTTACGTTTTCGTCAGGAATTTTACGTTTTCGTCAGTAAATTTACGTTTTCTCAGAAATTTTACGTTTTCGTCAGAAATTTTACTTTTTCGTCAGAAATTTTACGTTTTCGGATAGAACAATTTGTACTTGATGGGTTTGTTCTATCCGCGAAGTTGTAATTTCTACTATTGCTTCGGTGTTTGATTAGCAAAGCAACTCTAGCCCAAGTTGATGTCCATGTCATTTTTTTAAATGTGACTATCCGCATCATTTTCTCTTTCAGTTGTCGGATGGGCGACTAGGCGTTACTATAAAGTGTCTAAATACATGATAGCAGCACATGTGTTCATGCCTCTATTTCAGTAACGACTGAAACTTGCAATATGTGTGGATTGGATGGGTTTATGACTGAAAATGGGTTTCAGTGTTGAATGGATTGGTGCTGTTGACGCATCCTGTTGCAACAATTATAAGTGTTCATTAAACGGATTGCATCGAAGACGCAACTAACCAAAACACATGTTAAATGACCCATTCCAAAACAAAAAACAAAATTAAAGCGTATTTGAAACTTGGTAAGACATTATAACTACTATTGGAAAGCGCAAACAAAAGACTGAAAAAAAACCGAAGCCAAATCATAGTGGTTGATGGTATAAGTTTTGGTTTACATTTTACGATCATATTTAGATACCATTAAAAAGAAACAAAAAGTAAGTAATGTGTATATTCGTATAATACTAATTGTAGTCCAAAACATTGACCAATAATGGTCATTGAGCAAGTATTTTAAGACGAGCACATGTATTTTTTTAAAAAAACTAACAAAAACGTGGATGTTAACTTGATAGTAATACGCGTGTTGACAATAAGTTTGACTCGAAGAGTCAAATTGTGTAGATTTTTTTTAATTTAGAAAGGATGGGTCTTCGGTCTTGTCCAGTTTTGATCTGTTTGGTGTGGCTGGGACCCGATGCTCAACCCTGATTCTTTGTATAAATTAAAAAAAAATGATGGATATGTGTTTCACATAAACAATCGGAGATTAATAGTTAATAACATTGTTAAAAAAATTAAAAAAATTCCCGTGCGTGCACGGGTGTTATAACTAGTTCATGCTAAAGACTTAAAATACTCAGAAACAAAAATAAACATAATAGGCTTCATATTAGAATGCCTGTAGATAAGCAAAATATGAAAGGAGTATCAACAAGTTCCTCTCCAATAGATGTAACACTCCACGTCAATATCTGCCGTATGCCTTCTTTGGCCTTAGCTGTAACCACAAATGAAAAAAAGTTAGACAATAAAAATAAGGAATTTTAAACAATGCTCATTTGCAGTGATCATAAACAACTTAAGAGAACAATAATTACTTGGTTGCTGTGGCCACACTTTTTTTTTCTGCAGTTTGTAGCCCTTGGGTGCAGACGAGCATAACACCTAAAAAGAAGAAATTTGTTAGATACAACGAATGGTTAAGGAAAACAATGCACAAAATAAGCTCAAATTTTTAATAACGTAAAAACATACTACAAAACTATGGAAATCAAACAAGTTAAAAAGATAATCTGCAATGAACAACAAGGTGAGTCTCTAAACTCATTCGTTGACATCAAGTTATAAAAATTGCATTGTAAATTTAAAAAAAAAAATAACTAAAATTTAATACTTTAACCAATACGATTCGATTGAACATAAAACAAAAGATGAAGAAAACCTAGAATTTCTATTTTTTTCAGGGATAAGATAAAAAGAGGTAAAGGCCAACGAAAGCAGGTCTAGTCTTGAATTAGTTAGAGATGACAAATGATTTACAAACGCATTCTGCTACTAAGAGATTTGAAAATTATTAATTAGAGATCACAAACGTGATACATCTTTTAATAGTAAACATCAAAAGATAAAGATGAAAATTACTCACTTGCGGCATATTTTTTTGTCTTGATTGTACTTTTGAGCCAACTTTATCAAAGCAGGCTCAATGCACCGCCAATATCCTCCCCTCAGCCTTAAGACCAAATGAAGAGTCGACTCTGAACAAACAAAGCAAAATCAGAAATTAGATAGTATCTCAATTTAAGAAATACCATCAGAATCCAGCCAAATATATATACCATCAAATCTATGAATCTTTGCGCAAATATGTATGTCAGTGATTTTAGGAAAAAATGTTATAACACTAAAAGTTAGAATGGCATATATGATATAAAGTTAGTAATAATCCGTTAAAAACCCCAATAAATAAAAAGAAGTAAACCTTTTTGGATATTGTAATCGGCAAGAGTACGACCATCTTCAAGTTGTTTTCCTGCAAAGATCAACCTCTGCTGGTCCGGAGGAATACCTTCTTTGTCCTGAATCTTAGCCTTAACGTTGTCGATGGTGTCGGATGACTCAACCTCAAGGGTTATGGTCTTCCCTGTCAATGTTTTTACGAATATCTGCATGGTTTTTGGGTGATCGAATATCAGAAAAGAGGTCGTAAGAATTGTATAAAATAATGCTAGAGTAGCGTGGTTTATATAGACCTAGCAATTCTAATCCTAAACCGACTAAAATAGTAAACTTTCCTAATAAAACCTAAATTCCTTGTTCCCCAATCCCGAAATTTACTAATCTGTTTCCTAATTGAATAATGAATAATATCAAAGAAGCAAAGTTAATGACTCAATTTGGTCTTTGTTTTAATGTCGCAGTTTCTATTTCTTGGTTTATATTTATCTCTAACAAACATAATTTTGAGTTTGCAGAAATCAACTACGATACCAATCAAAATATCAAATCCTTACTTATCTTCAAATTCAGAGAAATACAAGAAAAGGTAGAAAAAGAAAATGTCTACTACCCTTTCGAGTCATTGCTTGATAAAGCACTGCTAAAAAGGCAGGCAGAGGCGCTACTAAAAAAGGCTGCAGAGGCATTGGAGGCAGGGCCACTGGAACGTAAGTTGTGGGCACTTGCTTCAGAATCATTGGCACACAAGGCCGGGGAATTGCCACGATATGCGGCCAAGACACATACAGCGGTGGGTACAGAAGCCTGGACATCATAAACCATCAACCATTCCCATACATGGCCGATGTGGGATCATAACATTACCCCACCCCTTGAAGAACTAACGTCCTCGTTGGTCATGGCTATGTTGGTCATGGTTGGCATCCAACTTTCACAAAAACAGATACTATCTCATCTTTATTACTGTAGTACCGCGTAAAGAAGCATTAACTCATACAGTTAAACGGGCTACACCGATCAGATTCGTTTGGTTTTTTGGACCCACTAAACCGAATTAAACCCATATTGCACATGACTGGCACCTATAGATTGTCTATGTAAAGTATAATATACACATATTTTAATAAGATATCAAGCACTACTTCAGATGCTGGAACCGAAACTCCTCATTTCACCAGCAACTGTGAGGGAGTTCTTAAATCACAGCTTCCAATGTATTGAAAAAATAGACAGGTTCTAAAAAAGAAACACAAAATTGAGCTGCAAGTCATTGAAGTCTTCAGAATTTTGCGAAAAACATTGAGTTGGGATAAGTCTTATTGCTAGACACGCGACTTTCAAATAAAATTATATAGAATCATATTTTACCTACCTGATTAATGTTTTGATTTTTCAACTTGCCAACAACCAAATGCTCTAAAACCATCTTGTTTTTAGTCATCTCCATCATCCTTTCTTCAATTGTTCCTCTTGTTATGAGTCTAAAAATCATCACCTGCAAAAGGCAGATAACAAAATTCAGACACGAACTAAAGGCGCTTTTAACATACAAATGAGTCGATGATTGTTTTGTTTTATCTCAAACACGATAATGAGGTTAGGTCAAACAAATTAACCAAAAGGGAATACGTCAAACAAACTGAATGGCTCAAAAGGAACGGAAGTTGCCAAATGTGCTTGAATATCCATATCAACCCATTACCAGAGGCGGACCCATGTGTACTTCAGGTGGTGCCCAGGAACCACCCTGGCCGGAAAAATCTTTTAGAAGCGATATAGAATATTTTTTGGGACCTACCTTAGAAACTATCAGGGAACCACCTTTGATTCAATTGTTGGTTTATATAGTTCATAACAATTATTTAAAACCCTAATATGGATCAAAGAACGCATAGCGGAAGCGATTAACAAGATCATCAATTTAACACAATTATATTAATCAAGATTAGGGTTACATACCTTTATCCTAGCAAGATCCACAAGACGACAGAACGAACAGCAACTAGGGTTTATCATGAACACCACCAAGAATATAATCTAAAGAAAGATTATATCACGCTCTTGTACACACGTAATACGGCGAGTTAACCGTGAGTCTAGTACGAACAAACCGAGCTTCAACGCTTATGGATTATCTACCCAATAACCCTAGAGAGGGATTAGGACTAGATAAAATAGAAGAACGAAAGTCAACGAAAACCCTATGTGGGGGTTATGTTGCGATCGCAGGAAGGAAGAGAAGGGGAGGGACCAAAAAAATAATGAAGGCCTTGGGGTGTTTATATAGGCTTGGCAATCATTGAGCTCCAAGTTAAAAACACAAATTAGGAAAGAAAATCTTTCTCTTTCCCCCCTCCTTGTTTGGCCGACGGTTACACCACCCCCAAGGGGTGTTTGTGTAATTTTTCCTTCTTCTTCTTTTAGCTTCTATTTAGTTTCCATAACGGTCGTTATAACTTAACTCTTATTTATTAACGATCGTTAGTTAAGCTTTGGTTTGATTTAATAAATATATATAAAATATATTTAATAAATAAATTAACTTTTTACGTTATGTGTGCAATCCCGTGATCCCGAGTTCGATCCTATCTCACGACTATTAATTTTAAGTCCATAATCTTTCAGCTCCCACTTGGACAAAATTCTAATATCGTGATCACATTGACTAGCGTCTAGTTACACTAGCAATGTCACTAGTACAAACCGGGTAAGGTCTCCTGGACAAGAACCTTTTAATGATTACATCATTATTATTATCCTTTCATTTCAAATACATTGTTAATAAGGATATGTATCTAATTCATTCCTTCATTAACTATTATGTTTCTCGTTTACGGATATAGCAAGATTACCAAAACAAATTTGGGTGTGGCCACACAAACATCTTACTACTCCCCCGAGGGGCCCAGTTGTATTTATACTTCAAATAATAATTTAAAGGAAACGAATCCCATTTCGACTACAAGCAAAACACATGAACTTCGCAACACTTCTGAAAATAACCCTTATGACTACCAGTTACGTTTAGCGTTAGGTTATCTTACAGAAATGCACTACATTCAATGCAGTTTTCTGGTATCTCAGGTCTAAGGATAACTATTTATGATTTACTTAATGACAAAGATCCATAAAGTAAAATCACATAGTTGGGATAAGTCCAATATTTGATCCATCAAATATCATCCAAAATTGACCAATATACTTTCAAGTATACTCTGTCACTCTTTTGAATTGTCTTAGTTTAATAATATTCCCATATTATTAATCGACAACGGACATTTAGAAACATCAAAATGCTCATGGATTAAAACATGTAAAATAGGATACAAAATCAAATAACAGAAAAATAAACGAAATCCAATCTTTATTTCATCAATTCAATAATGTCTTACATCCTTTATCCAAATACTAATCAACAGATTTATTGCATGAATTCGCTAGCTAGTTGCAGCCCAATTGCCTTGGCATGCTTAACTACCTTTGGCCTCGATAAAGCCTTAGTAAAAGGATCAGCTACGTTATCATCTTTGTGAACGTTTATCAATTTTATTTCTCGAGCTTCCACTTGTTCTCGAACGTAGTGATATCTACGTTTAAAGTGTCTGGCGCCCTTCATGACTCCAGGGTCATTGGCGAATATTATTGCCGCAGAATTGTCGCAATATATATCAATAGGTTCTTTAATTGAAGGCATCACTCCAAGATCTCCAATAAACTTCCTAATCCAAACAGCTTCCATTGCGGCTTCTGAAGCGGCCATGTACTCAGATTGAGTCGCATGCATAGCAATGGTTTTCTGCTTACTGCTCTTCCGGTCAACTGCTCCTCCATTGATGACAAACACGTAACCCGTCTGAGACTTCGTATCGTCTTTATCACATTGCCAGGACGCATCACAGAACCCTGTTACATTCAGTTCTGTGTCTGGTTTACCCCCGAATACCAAAAACATATCTTTCGTACTCCTCAAATACTTTAGAATATGCTTAACAACAGTCTAGTGGAACTTTCCTGGATTCTGTTGGTATCTACTGACCAAGTTCTGAGCAAACGCCACATCAGGCCTTGTACATCTTACAGCATACATAATAGATCCTACTGCCGAAGCATAAGGCACCTTCTTCATGTAAGCCACCTCTTCAGGTGATGATGCATCTTTCTCATGACTTAACTCATGCTTAACCTCCATCGGTAAAAAGCCTTTCTTAGAGTTATGCATGTTATATTTCTTCAATATCTTATCAGTATAAGCATCTTGACTAAGACCAATTAACCGTCTACTCCTATCTCGATAGATTTTAATTCCCAGAATATATGCAGCATCTCCCAAATCCTTCATAGAAAAACATTTACCAAGATAATCCTTAACTTCCTTAAGTCTTGGAATGTTACTTCCCATGATTAATATGTCATCGACATAGAGAATTAGGAACACTACATTACTCCCACTAGCTTTGCGGTATACACATGGCTCATCACGATTCTGAATAAATCCGAACTTTTTGATTTCTTCATCAAATCGCTTATTCCATTGACGTGATGCTTGCTTCAAACCATAAATAGATCTTTGAAGTTTGCACACGCGCTTTGGATATTTAGGATCAACATACCCTTCCGGTTGTTGCATATAGATGTCTTCATCTAAGCGACTGTTCAAGAAGGCAGTTTTAACATCCATTTGCCATATCTCATAGTCATAGTATGCTGCTATATCTATGAGAATCCTAATAGCTCGTAAGTCTGCTACAGGAGAAAAGGTCTCCTCGTAGTCTATGCCAAAAGTTTGAGTAAAACCTTTAGCCACTAAACGTGCTTTATAGGATTGTACATCACCATCCATGTCAGTTTTCTTCTTATAGATCCACCTATTTTTCACCACTTTAGCATTTTTAGGTGCGTCTACAAGAATCCAAACATCATTGATTTCCATGGATTTCATTTCCTCATTCATTGCAACTATCCATTTTAACTTTTCTGGATCACACATTGCGGATCGATAGTTAGCAGGTTCACCAAGATCCCCTACTTCCTCCTCATCATCCTCTATGTAAAGACATAGTTTGTCCGACGCATGTATAGTCCTTTGAGACCTACGTAGAGGAATTAATTCTGGTGGAACACTCAGACTTTCTGGTTCTACAGGAATTTCATCGCTAGTATTTTCAGAAGGCAATGTATCTTCTTGAATTTCTTCAAGATCATAATTTCTCCCACTGAATTCTTGATTTACAAGATCATTTTCAAGGAAGTCTCCATACCGAGCCACAACTATTTTGTTCTCAGCCGGATAATAAAAGTAGTAACCCATAGTTTCCTTAGGGTAACCTAAAAGATACATTTTACTGAGCGTTGTTGGAGTTTATCTCCAGAGTCACGCTTCACATACGCCTCATAATCCCAAAAAGATAATGGTAAAGTTGTAAGATTAAACATAGATTGTACCATATCCAATAATGTACGATTTCTCCTTTCGGATACACCATTTTGTTGTGGAGTATACGGAGAAGTAAGTTTCTGAACAATTCCATTCTCACTTAAATAATCTTTAAACTCTTGACTTAAATATTCACCACCACGATCAGAACGAAGAGCTTTAATCTTCTTTCCTAGTTGTAACTCTACTTCTGCTTTAAACGTTTTGAATGTTTCAAATACCTCATGTTTATGCTTAAGTAAATAAACATAACCATAACGGCTATAATCATCCGTAAACGTTAAGAAGTAGCTAGCACCTTTCCTTGACACATGTCTAAGTGGTCCACACACATCAGTATGTATCAAACCAAGTAGTTCAGTAGCCCTTTCAATATTGCTATTAAAAGGTTTCTTGGTCATCTTTCCAGAGATACAAGATTCACATTTATCAAATGATTCATCATTGATACTTTCCAAAAGTCCATCACGTTGCAACTTTTGTATGCGAGTCTTCCCAATATGGGCAAGCCTACAATGCCAAAGATAAGAAGAGTTCTTGTCTGACTTACTCTTCTTATTCATGCTAAAAACAGAATTATTTTTCCTCTTGGAATTTTTATCATGCATGTTAATTTCAAAAACATCATTCACAGCAATTGCATCAAAATAGAATAGACCATCTTTGAAAACAGAAATTCTATTATTATCAATCGTGTGAGTAAATCCAAGATCCAACATACAAGAGAAGGAAATAACACCCCTAACAATTGTAGGTGCATAATGACAATTATTTAAAGACAGTACTAAACCCGAAGGTAAAACTAATTTAAATATTCCTATAGCTTCAACTGCTGCTTGTGCGCCATTGCCCACTTGCAGAAATTGTTCCCCATAGGTAAGTCTCCTCTTCAACTCAAATCCCTGCAGGGTATTACAAATATTAATACCACATCCCGTATCATATAGCCAGGAGTTTGATTTGTATGAAAGATTAAATAACTCTATCATAAATAAGTTACCTGAAGATGGTGCTGCAGCAACTTGCTCAGCCTTCTTCTTATGTTCTGCCATTTCATGGAGATAGAGAGAGCAATTCCTCTTCCAGTGTCCAGTCATCTTGCAGTAGTGGCAAGTCTCATCTTTCTGAGATTTCTTAGCAAAGTTCTGCTTCGGCTTAGATGTAGTCGCAACTTGCTTGCTCTTATCAGCCTTGCATTTGCTTTTCTGCTTCTTATTCACTTTCGGTTTAGGTTTAGACACTCTACCCTTTTGTACATACAGTACTTGAGGCGTAGCAGTGGATGCCTTATCTTTCAAACCCTTTTCGAAGTCAATGAGCATTGCATGCAAATCATTAATTGTCTTCCCCGTGCAATGCATATTATAGTTACGAACGAAATCATTGAAGTCCTTATTAAGGGACCTATTGATCAAGTTAATAGCCATATTATGATCGAAGGGTTGTCCTAGTGCGATGAGTTGTTTCATATAACCCCTCATCTCCATATAATGAGCATTTACGGACTTTCCAGGAGCTTGCTTGCAACTATGTAGAGCATCAACCAGATCATAGATCTCTACAGCTTGCGGCGTTTCATACAAAGCCTTGAGTTCATCAAGCATTTGCTGAGGTGAAGCTAGCTCATACTTCCTTTGAAGTGATGGATCCATTCTTCCTAACATTACATCAGCCACCTCATGGTGCTTCTTAACGTTAGCAGCGTGATGAAGCCTTTCCGCATCAGTTGCTCCTTCAGCAAGATCCTCCGGAAAAGGAGTTTCCAAGATATTGATAGTACCCGCTGCTCTCAGAATAATTCTTAGTGAGTGGTACCAGACATTGAAATTAGGGCCAGTAAGTTCAGGCCGTTAAAAGAAAACTTTGAACGCCGAGCTTATTGTCAGATTGTTTTCGGGTTGAGCCATTTCTACAGAAATAAGTTCAAACATTAGTATTTTCGATAATACAATTCAAGAAAATAAAATTACACCGGTAATAAAACCATAGTATTTTCCTTGAAAACTAGAATCCATATTGACATAGATTTATCACATCAGTTGATCTACTAGTGACAAATGTATTCAACACAGTAACTTGTCGAACAATAATTGACAAACAAATTTGCAATTTCTAGATATGTTAGGGATTTACATTGCCAAAATCATTTGCATTGTAAACATGTTTTATCCCTACTTTATGCCTTAAGTTTCCAGTTCTCACTGAGTAACTCAATTAAGTCGACTAATCTAAAGAACGTAAAACCTTCATGTGCAATCTTATTCAGTCATGAAGTTTTCTCTCTATTACAACATCGTCCGATATCTTATATGACGACAATTGTAACTTCAAGTGTTCGTCAATTAGAGGGCATATGACTTAAATTTTTAGGGTATAGATTTTGGTGTCAAAATCATGTATGGAGAAGCATGCATACATCTCCATAACATAAGTTTAATAAAACGTTTAGTAAACTTTTTGGTGAGACTAAAAGTTCATCATATACTTGCAAGTTAAGGTATTGGTTAAACCAATTAAAGATTTTACACACAACTAAATTCACACCGTACTTTTTCTAGAACTTAGTTATAGCACAAAGCAATAACCTTATTCATTGTGTTTCGGATGTGAATTAATGTAGTTAAATCAACCTTAAAAAATTGTACCAATAACAACCGTAGGTAATTCCAATTTTGACGCACAGGCGAGCCGGGAATTTGGTCAGCGCTGAAGCATAACACCTCCTTCCTTAACCGGGTACATGACCAGCGGTGCGTTATACCCACTATATAGTTTGCCAAAATTGAGTAGGCCGTTAAGTTGCTATTGCAATTCTAATCAACGCAAATCATATGTATTTTACATCTCAAAACATTCATTAATTTTGATAAGATTTAGTCCATATCATTTTTCTTGGAAAAAATTACCCTTGTTTACAACATACAATTAAAAAAAAACGTATGAAACAAGTAGTACAAAAAAAAACTAAATCAAATAGCCACATGCATAACAATTTATTCAAAGAACATCAAATCTAGGGTTTTTATGAACATAAAAAGTCTTCCCTAATTTTAAAACTTTGAATCAAATAAAGCAAATAGCAATCAAAATTATATGATCCGTAAGAAACATGCATGTTTATTACGGATCTCCCACATTCTCTTAACAATTAAAAAACTACGGATCGTAACCACACATGACATAACAATTAATTCATGCAAAACATCTAAAGTCAATTACCATGTAATTTTAGGGTTTACAAATTTTTTTTTTATAAAAAATTCGACAATAGTCGATTTAAAAAAAAAACAATAAAAAACAAAACCCTAATTTTTATAAAACCTAAAAAACAACATGTAATTTTTAACACAAATCAATATTAGTTAAAAAACTTTAGATCTTGATAATTATAATCATGTTAAAACGGCTCTGATACCACTGTTGGTTTATATAGTTCATAACAATTATTTAAAACCCTAATATGGATCAAAGAACGCATAGCGGAAGCGATTAACAAGATCATCAATTTAATACAATTATATTAATCAAGATTAGGGTTACATACCTTTTATCCTAGCAAGATCCACAAGACGACGGAACAAACGGCAACTAGGGTTTATCACGAACACCACCAAGAATATAATCTAAAGAAAGATTATATCATGCTCTTGTACACACGTAATACGGCGAGTTAACCGTGAGTCTAGCACGAACAAACCGAGCTTCAACGCTTATGGATTATCTACCCAATAACCCTAGAGAGGGATTAGGACTAGATAAAATAGAAGAACGAAAGTCAACAAAAACCCTATGTGGGGGTTATGTTGCGATCGCAGGAAGGAAGAGAAGGGGAGGACCAAAAAAATAATGAAGGCCTTGGGGTGTTTATATAGGCTTGGCAATCATTGGGCTCCAAGTTAAAAACACAAATTAGGAAAGAAAATCTTTCTCTTTCCCCCCTCCTTGTTTGGCCGACGGTTACACCACCCCCAAGGGGTGTTTGTGTAATTTTTCCTTCTTCTTCTTTTAGCTTCTATTTAGTTTCCATAACGGTCGTTATAACTTAACTCTTATTTATTAACGATCGTTAGTTAAGCTTTGGTTTGATTTAATAAATATATATAAAATATATTTAATAAATAAATTAACTCTTTACGTTATGTGTGCAATCCCGTGATCCCGAGTTCGATCCTATCTCACGACTATTAATTTTAAGTCCATAATCTTTCATCAATATCTATGAGGGGAAAGAAAAATGAAGCAGAAAATAATATTTTGGTTTGGATTTGAGCATTGGCATAGGAAATTGCAATTAAATTGTATGAAATGGCACGGAAGTTGAAAGAGTCACTAGGCGAGGTACAACTGGAAGAAGCAACAGAGGTATCTGAATCATCTGAGGCAGAATTATTTGCAGCAACCCACGCTGAAGAGGAAGAGTCTGTGAAATGTGCAATTGAGGAAGTGGATCGCCTGGTTAAGGAACTTGCGAAACTCAAGGGCCATGAAGTTGTGGAAGACCCCTTATACGAGGTTGAAGGGAAATCTTAAGTTGCGTCTGATGTGGATCATATCGATCAGATGGATGGAGACCATACTTTGTGTGTTTACATTACTTACATTTGTGTTTTGTTCCACTTGCTCTAGTGACAAAACTATGCCCCCTTTCTGCATTAAAACAGTTATTTTGTTTGTGTGATTCGTATTTATTTTACCTTTCTGTGTGTATTTATTTGGTCTTAATTATTTATATATAATAAGAGTGTTTCATGTAAAAAAAATATTGTATTATATTATCTGTATTTGAGTATTAACCAACACCTTTGCCTAAAGATGATTGTCGATCTAAGACGGAGTAGAATTTTGTACCAACAGCTGCGCTTATGTGTTGTGTCGGATGAAGCTTGTCCAATTGACCATATTTGTTAAGTTTTCAGCCCAACTATTAACATGGTATAGATCTTTCAACTGATAATAATAAGGCTAATGACACCAAAAATCATCATACTTACCACTTTATGTTTTTATGAGTCTTGAACTTTTTTTTTCTTTTGTATACTTTAAACTCTAACTTTTTGTGCTTTTCTAGGATTTTATGACATTTTTACCCTTCATATATAAGGTACACTTTTGCTTTTTTGATGGGTAAAACGGTAATTTTTTTGCCAAAAGACCCTAGAAAAGAACGAAAAAGAGAGTTTAGGGTACACAAAAGGAAAAAAAAAGTTCGAGACCCATAAAAGCATAAAGTGGAAAGTATGATACATTTTTATGTGATTAGCCCATAATAATATATCTAGCTGCAACATGTCGGATCAATAGATAAATTATCATCGACCAATTTTGAGATTAGTTATTGTATGTTTCTTCGACGCAAACAAAGACAGAGCAGTTAGCGTACTTAGTTTTATCATGTGGAAACGTCATCCCTTTGCTTTCATTTTATTATTCTATCTTTAAATCAAAAGGTAATACTAAGTGATATCCGGTAGAAAAAGAATTTCAATGTGAACAAACATACTTTAGGACATAACAAAATAAATCTAAATATAGTATCAAAGTACTTACCAACAAAAATTGGATTTCGCAACTAAATTTATGGATGCAGTCGATGTAAGTGTTTGGTGCTAAACTGAAGACATCAAGATAAACATGTTGTCGTTACTTCAATTGTTTTTGCCATAACTTCTCCATAATGAGTCCAGTTTGAGTGATTTAAAAGGCCACAAAATCGCGATAGGAAGATCTATAACTTCCACCTGCACCTGAAAGCTCATTTTACTGCCCCTAAGTAGTGTGGGTGCCGTATGGCGTAGTGTATGTGTATGGGATTTGTGATGTAATTATTTACGTGGCACATGATTGTCGTCTAACATGATCTAGATCATCTTCTTCAATGTTTTTATAGCTTCATGCTAGAGTGTTTCTAGTAATATTGTCGTTCGAAAGTTAAAATAGAAAGAGACTTAAAGCGAGTAATTAATATCATATTCACCAAAGAGAGATTTACCTGGTGCACTTACCATTATTAAAGCATCACCGTCAGAAGCCTTATGACGGTAAAAAAAAATCTTACTCATTAGCAATGCAATTGGCTTTGCACGTGCATCAAACTTTGACCCATTCTCAATTCCTCAATTTGCAACCCCTTGAATCAGAAGCAGAATTCAGAACAAGTGGGCAGGAGGAAAGGCGTAAAAAACTTGAGTGTATGTAGGTTGGGTGCAGAACCAAGTACGACACGCAGTAGACAACGCAAGAAACTTTAGTTAGTACCGAACGTAAGACCCTTTCCCCGCAATGTTATCGAATTAGCTATCAACGGCACAGGAAGTGGGGAAAGCAAAGGAGGTTGCATGTATGCAGTAAGGCTTCGACTTGGTGTTACGTGAGCCATCAACGATGATCAGCTGGCAGTGATTGGAGTATGGTTTAAACAGTATCGGTATCGACGGATCAACAGTTACGAAAGCTTCTTCTCTCTTGAGCTCTTCGTCACGAGTCTAGTCTCGCCAACAAGCTTGTTTATTGCGCTTATCCACTAATATAGAAGAGAGCAGAAAGTCGCCTAACAAGGAAAGGTCGAACGTAATGGTGTCTCAGGGAGTCAAATAGATGAATAAGGTATACTGTAGAGCTATCACTGCTTGACTGGTATAGTGAAGCTCTGACTGCCTCTGGTGAGAGAGATCCTTGAGTGGAAGCGAGGCCGCTGGAAGTTGTTAGCTAATCAACTTGCTGCGGCGTGAACTCTTTCCTTGCATTGCATGTTGGGATTTAGAACTAGTTAAACCATTAACTACGAGTACGCAGCGGAATGGATCTAGAATAACAATCATGATTAACACATAATAAAAACAATAATAAAACCAACCTTTTAATTAATTGAATAAATCAATTAATGATCTTGATCTTGAAGCTATAACCGTAAAGTAACCGTCCTCTAACGTTTGCTCACACGACACGTCAGACGAACACATCACGATGCTAGTGGTAACTTCACTTCGATAGATCTTGCAACTTAAAACCCTAAGATCCAAAAACCCTAATGGGATTGCGTAAGGATCCAGTTTTGTAGATGTTACAAGATACTTGAAAAAATCACCAATAAACCCTAATTAGGGTTTACAATAAATCGGACCACAAGGGAATACTAAAACCTAGATTATGAGATCTAGGGATTAGTTATAAAGCTTAAATCTTTATCAGAAAACCACCAAGAAGGATCGATCTTATAAAGGTTAAACCTTTATGTGTGATTTTAGCTTAAAGGAAAAATTTGTTCGGTTTGGTGTGTGGGGGTTGTTGCGATCGGACGAAACAAGGAAGAGGGAGAAACAAAAATTTGTGAGGGGTATGGGATTGTATTTATACACATCCTAGCACCGCCTCAAAATTATTAAGGCCCAACCCAACACCTAAAATTAAGTAACTAATTACTTAATTAACAAACCGAGGATCCTTCTAGACCCCCTATGGAATTCGGCCGCCTATAGGGCACCGGAGGGTTATTCCTTAATTTAAATAACGCACTCGCATTAAATTAACTAAAACCCGTTAATTAATTTAACCACCGTTAATTAAATAAAACGTGAAGTTTTTATTAAACGTTTAATTATAAATAATAAAACGTAAATAAACGTGTGTTCTCCGTATTGAGTGTGTGCCCCCGATAGGCTCACGCATTACCGATGGCTAAACGATCGATATCTCAACAGCTCCCACTTGTGAGAGTTTAGACATACAGTGTCCATAATGAAGCATCTAGCAACACTCCATTATAACCGGAAAATGTTGAGTTAAATACTTTCAAGAATAAGATCTTAAAAGCTAGTAATGGTGTACGATTATTTGAGCTTGCTGATAATCATCCCTTCGCTTCAATGTACCGGTTAAACCATGGATATGGATCCTAACTCATTCCATATAGTTTAACTTTAATTCCTCGTTTACAAATTAATTTAGATAGTCCAAATTGTAACAAGCATCATCTTGATTACATTCTGGGTACGGCCATACAATTGCCTAATTAATTATGGAGGGGATCCGGTACTTCACTACACTATATCAGAGTGGAGGAACGAATTCTATATTGACTGCAAGTGTCTGTGGATGCTGCTTCACAACACTTCCAATTAGAGTCGTTATAGCTAGATCTTCCGAACTAGCGTTGGACATAAAATCAAGAAGCGATATCCACACATGCACAACTTGTTTTCATCTCAAGTCTAAGGATGACCTAATCCTCACCATTTATGTATTCGAATTTACTCATGACAACGGATCCAAAAGTAACCATTCGAAAGTTCGAGGTGTCCAATATTCATATCAATGAATAACATATGAGTTTGGTTGGAAACCGTCCACCATATATACCAGTATATTACCAACACTAATATTTGTCTTAATGTATACAATATTCCCATATTGTTTAACCGACAATGGACATGTTTAGAATAACTAAATATTCAAGGATTTAAACATACAAACATAGGGCAACAATAATTATATGAAGATAACAAACATCAAATATCTTTATTCATCAGAAAATAATAAATTGTCTTACAATCCCAAATTATCCAAATACTACGATAACACAGATTACATGAGACTATTAGCTGGAAGCAAACCAATTCCATGAGTTAACATGGAATGCCTTTTGAGGTCTAACGCCTTTGTAAAGGGGTAAGCTAAATTGTCGTCTGTATGAACTTTCTCCAGACTATCATCACCCAGTTCAATCACTTCTCTGAGGTAGTGAACTTTGGAACGATAATGCTTCGCACCTTTAGTGATTCCTGGTTCATTAGCTATAGTAATGGCTCAGGTATTGTCACAATACATCGTCATAGGTTCATTATTTGTGGGAACAACACCAAGCCCAAAAATAAACTTCCTAATACAAACTGCCTCTTTAGCAGCCTCCGAAGCGGCTATATACTCAGCCTCTGTAGATGAGTTTGCATGGATGGTCTGCTTTGCGCTTATCCAGCTTACAGCACCTCCATTCAACATGAAAACATATCCCGTCTGATACTTCGTGTCATCAGCATCCGTAAGATATCCAGCATCAGTGTAGCAAGCAACCCTGAGGTCTCTTTTCATATCTTCTCCATAAACAAGAAACATGTCTTTGGTATGCCTAAGATACCTCAAAATGTTCTTAATAGCAATCCAGTGAGAATCACCAGGATTTTGCTAAAATCGGCTAGTCATGTTCTGACAGAACGCAACATCACGTCTCGTACATCTAACAGCATACATGATTGATCCTATTGCCAAAGCATAAGGAACTCTCTGCATGCATCTCACCTCATCAGGTGTTGATGCTCCTTGAGTCTTAGATAATTTTGATTTAGTTTGCATGGGAACAAAGCCACGTTTGGAATTGTCCATGTTATACTTCTTCAAAATCTTATCTGTGTAAGCACTTTGACATAAACCAATTAACCATATAGGTCTATCACGTATGATCTTGATTCCAAGAATATATGCAGCATCTCCCAAATCCTTCATGGAAAAACACCTTCCAAGGTAAGATTTTACACTTTGCAACATTGGAATGTCTTTTCCCATCAACAATATGTCATCGACATACAGGACAAGAAACACTACGCTACTCCCACTAGCTTTGATATATACACATGGCTCATCAAGATTTTGATTGAAACAAAATCTCTTGATTTCATCATCAAACCTCTTGTTCCATTGCCTTGATGCTTGCTTAAGTCCATAAATGGATCTTTGAAGCTTGCATACACGGTTTGGATACTTTGGATCAACAAAACCCTCAGGTTGCTTCATATAGACTTCTTCGTAAAGCAGTCCATTGAGGAAGGCGGTTTTAACATCCATTTGCCAAATCTCATAGTCATAGAACGCGGCTATGGCTAAGAGATTCCTTATAGCTTTGATATCCGCAACAGGAGAGAAGGTCTCTTCATAATCAACCCCGAAGGTTTGAGTGAAGCCCCTCGCTACACATCGAGCTTTAAAGGTGTGTACATTGCCATCCATGTCGGTCTTCTTCTTGTACAACCACTTGCCACTAACAGTTCTAGCGTTAGGGGGAAGGTCTACTAAGATCCAGACATCATTGTCTTTCATGGATTGCATCTCCACATTCATAGCATCCAGCCATTTGTCAGATTCATAGCCCGAAGGTTTGAGTGAAGCCCCTCGCTACACATCGAGCTTTAAAGGTGTGTACATTGCCATCCATGTCGGTCTTCTTTTTGTACAACCACTTGCCACTAACAGTTCTAGCGTTAGGGGGAAGGTCTACTAAGATCCAGACATCATTGTCTTTCATGGATTGCATCTCCACATTCATAGCATCCAGCCATTTGTCAGATTCAGGATCTGCCAATGCAGCCTTGTAGTTAGTGGGTTCATTATGATCCCATAACTCACGTTCCTCAGCGTCAATGTATAAACACATACGGTCAGGAGCACGCCTAGTCCTCGTAGACTTTCGAATGGGAGCTATATCACTTATAGGTTCATCAATTTCTTGATCATCCTCTTCATGATTGCTAGTGTTTTCAGAAGGATGTATATCTTCATCTTGAATTACTTCAAGATCTTCTACACTCCCACTTGCTTCTTGATTCATAAGATTGCTCTCTAGGAATTCAGTATTACGAGCAACAAATACTTTGTTCTCGGGTGGGTAATAGAAGGAGTAACCCATCGTTTACTTTGGGTAACCTACAAATATACACTTAACGGATGGGGGCTCTAGTTTGTCTGGTTTGATAAGCGTGTCACGCTTAACAAGAGCCTCACATCCCCAGACCTTTAAGTAAGACAACTTAGGGGCTTGCCCATACCATAGTTCGTATGGAGTCTTTTCAACCTTCTTAGTTGGAACCATATTGAGTATGCGAACAGCAGACTCAAGAGCATAATCCCAAAAGGATTTTGGAAGAGTTGTTTAGGCCATCATGAAACCAACCATATCAAGTAGGGTTCTATTTCTCCTCTTAGACACACCATTATGTTGTGGTGTATAAGGAGGAGTTCTTTGGGAAACTATTCCATGTTCCTTAAGATGCTCCAGAAATTCATAACTCATAAATTCACCTCCACGATCCGAACGTAGTGCCTTTATGGTTTTACCGAGTTGATTTTCTACTTCCTTTTGAAACACCTTACATGTTTCAAACACTTCATGTTTATGCTTTAGCAAGTAAACATAACCATAACGACTAAAGTCGTCAGTGAAAGTGACGAAGTAACTTGCACCTTGTCTTGACACGGTTCTAAATGGACCACATGCATCGGTGTGGATTAGTCCAAGTAGATCTTTAGCCCTCTCCACTTGATGTGAATAAGGTTTACGTGCCATCTTTCCAGATAAACATGAAACACACTTGTCAAAGGAATCATCATCGTTAGACTTAAGCAATCCATCAAATTGTAATTGCTTAATTCGCTTTTTGCTTATGTGGCCAAGGCGACAATGCCATAGCAATGTAGAGTCCAAATCAGATTTGGCCCTTTTGTTGCTTATAGCATACATAGAACTATTGTTTGCATTGGAATCACACATATCAATTTCATAAATACCATTACTAGAAATAGCACTAAAATAAAACATATTATTTTTCGAAACCAAAATACTTGCATTATTCTCAAAACGATTAACAAATCCATCGTCATACAAACATGAAACTGAAACAATCCCTCTAGAAATAGAAGGTGCGTAATCATAATTATTCAAAATAACAACTAGTCCACTAGGGAGAAATAATTGAAAAACACCAATGGCTTCAACAGCTGCACGATGACCATTTCCCACGTACAGATTCAAAACTCCTGGCTTCAGCTTTTTACTTATCCTTAGACCCTGAGTAGTATTACAGATGTGAGTACCACAACCAGTGTCATAAACCCAAGATTTATTAGGAAAAGTAAAGAGTTCTATCGTGAAGATACCTGAAGTGCTAGCTCCTTAAGAGGACTTCTTTCTCTTCCACAACTCAACGAGATACTCTAGACAGTTTCTCTTCCAATGACTAATGTCACCGCATTGGTGACAAATGGCATCCTTAGCAGGATTCTCTCTTCTTGGTGGAGGGGAATCTTGGCTCGGGGAGTAAAGTTAGCTACTTTCTTCCCTTTACCACGATTCTTACACTTCGCAGCATTAGACGGTTTAGACTTGTTAGGCTTTTGAATCCTTCCTGCCCTAATAGCATTAATGGTATTAGGAGTAGCAGGTGCAACCTTCTTTGGCAACATTTTCTCATGTAGCTTTAGCATGGCATGCAATTCTGGTATTGTCTTCCCCAGGCCATGCATATTGTAGTCTTGCACGAACCTATCATAGTCCTTATTCAGTGAGGCTAAAATTAGGCTAACCAAAAGTTTCAAGGACATGGGGTGACCCAAACGTTCCAAATTCTCTATGTACCCCTTCATCTTTAAGACATAGGAGCTCATAGATTGTCCATCCTCATGTTTACACGCGTGAAAGGCACGTGCAACATCAAGGAGTTCTTGATCAACTTGTTCAGTGAACATGGTTTTCAATTCTTCCATCATTGACCATGCGCCATGACCCTCCAAAAGTTTTTGGAGTTCGGGGGACATAGTCATGAGCATAAGGCCAGCGATTTCTCTTGACCTTTTGACCCAAGTTGGATGTAACTCCGGGTCTTGCTCTGGTCCTTCATGACCATGAGGCAGAATATCAGGTTGATTAGGAATTGGTTGCTCAAGGTATTTAACCAAGTCATCAATTTCGAGCGCTATCCGAAGAGCACAATACCAATCAACAAAGTTATTCTGAGTCAACTTCAACTTTTCAAGGAATGACTTAACAACCGTGCTGTTTAAGCAAGAGTTTTGATTATTCATCTACAAAATAAAAGTTCAACGATCAGTATTTTCGATAATTACATTCTCAAAGAATTAACTACCCAATTAATCATGTTGAGACTAAGATCCTTGCTTGCACTCCCACTTAATATTAGAGGTCCGACCGTCTAGTATTCAAGTAGGGCAAGAGGTAAGCGACGGGCGTTAATTGCATTACAAGTGCAACTCTTAGATTTATGAGACAATTCATGAAGTTTATTTGTTGTAGAGTGTTTGGATGGGATGTTCTCTCATCTCTTTCGAGCAACTTTGAACATCTCAAACAAACTTGTTCTACACGTAATAAATTCATGAGTATGTTTCATCTCATCTTTATGCCTCGGGTTCTGAATCTGACCGGGAACTCGACTTTAAGTCGTACCAATTTGAAGCATGCAATTATTGGCAAAGGTCTGACCAGTGACAAAGATCGCCTCGGGTATGTAATTCGCCCTAGGTCTGACCAGATGACGAAAACAACTACAAGCGCTTCTAAATTGGATGGCATAGACTTAAAATTTCAAATAAGTATCACATAAGTTTTAGAAAAACAAATGTCAAAGTGTGTAAAAGAATGCATGCAATTCATTGTCTTAGCACAAGTTAAGAAAACAATTTATTAACTTTTTGGTTTAGTTGTGTTTTACCGTGGGAGAAGATTAAAGAGCCATCAAACCCTATATCCTACTCTTCATGCACCCGAAAGTGCAAGTGCTTGGGATAATTATCCCATAAGTGCCGAAACACCTATGGAACACGGGAGAAGATTAAAGATCCCTCAAACCCTAGATAGCTCGACTAGAGCATGAAGTGCAATAGCAAGTCCATCATTAGTAAAAACACAAAACGGTGTTGTAGTTTTAAGTATTGTAAAACTAATTGATTTTGCAAATCACGTCGTTGAGAAGATAGTTTATAAGCCATCATTACGGTATGTAATCCCAACTCGAGTGAAAATATGATTTCGCAAAAACAATTAGCATACAATAGAAAGAAGTTTCATAGTTCTTATGTCAATATTAAGATTTGTTCAAAAATCAAGATTTTAACAAATAACACATAGCCGATTCGCAAGGAAAACATGGTGTATTAATATGACATAGTTTTTAAAGCTAGTTTCGATATAAGTACAATCCGTTTTTATGATTCCTAGAATCTTGAATTATTACGTTTTACAATTCATAATGGAAAACAAATAAGCACATAAAAACAGACAGAAGGGGGTAGAAGCAGAAGACAGACTCTATATGAAAGCGATAAATCATATAAGATCCAAGTCTCGAATGAGTCTTCCCTAAATTGAGGACCAAAGACCCTCATCAAGTTTTCGAGCATGATACTTGATGACGTGCAAAGTATCACAAACGTGAGATGCAAAGGTCTTTGACGGATAATAAAAAACAAAAGTAATTATTAACCGGTTCAATTTTAACCTACCCAATTTTAATAGATCTAGATCAAGATTAAAACTTTATGACAAGTATGCATGTAATTGTCATAAAAACATAAATAAAAGAGATTTTAAAGCGAAGCAAGCGTGTTTTATTCTATGTGTAACCCATGAATGCCATACGATTTGACTCGTGATGCCACTGTTGGGATTTAGACACATAATAAAAACAATAATAAAACCAACCTTTTAATTAACTGAATAAATCAATTAATGATCTTGATCTTGAAGCTATAACGGTAAAGTAACCGTCCTCTAACGTTTGCTCACACGACACGTCAAACGAACAAACCACGATGCTAGTGGTAACTTCACTTTGATAGATCTTGCAACTTAAAACCCTAAGATCGAAAAAACCTAATGCGATTGCATAAGGATCCGGTTTTGTAGACGTTACAAGATACTTGGAAAAATCACCAATAAACCCTAATTAGGGTTTACAATAAATCGGACCAGAAGGGAATACTAAAACCTAGATTATGAGATCTAGGGTTTAGTTATAAAGCTTAAATCTTTATAAGAAAACCACCAAGAAGGATCGATCTTATAAAGGTTAAACCTTTATGTGTGATTTTAGGTTAAAGGAAAAATTTGTTTGGTTTGGTGTGTGGGGGTTGTTGCGATCGGAAGAAACAAGGAAGAGGGAGAGAAAAAAAATTGTGAGGGGTATGTGATTGTATTTATACACATCCTAGCACCTCCTCAAAATTATTAAGGCCTAACCCAACACCTAAATTAAGTAACTAATTACTTAATTAACATACCAAGGATCCTTCTAGACCCCCAATGGAATTCGGCCGCCTATAGGGCACCGGAGGGTTCTAGAAGTCGATTTCCTTCCTTAATTTAAATAACGCACTCGCATTAAATTAACTAAAACCCATTAATTAATTTAACCACCGTTAATTAAATAAAACGTGAAGTTTTTATTAAACGTTGAATTATAAATAATAAAACGTAAATAAACGTGTGTTCTCCGTATTGTGTGTGTGCCCTTGACAGGATCACGTATTTACCGATGGCTAAACGATCGCATATCTCAACATTGCACACCTTTTTAGCTGTCATTCTCTTTCATATAAATTTCAGAGAGTAGATTCGTTCAATATCCAAAGCACTAAGACTCGGTTGACAAGCTCATTGGCAAGACCGGAGGGGCTAGGTCGGAAATCAGAGTGGTTGCACGTTGCTTTGTATTTCAAGTAGTGTGCGGCCTCTTTGCAGAAGGCCTATGCTGGCGATAAGGTGAAACCCGAATTACTATCAGTGCCAGTCTCTCTCATTAGGAGCAGTTACCCTCGTCTCATCCCATCTTTCCATTTAAGATTGAGATTACGGAAGTTGATCTTTTTGTGCAATTCTATTTGTCATTCTTCTCCTTGTCTAATATTATTGTCTTAGCCAAGCGAGTCCGAAAATCGACTTTGACATCCATTATCAGTCCTGTTGATGATATCGAAGTCGTGACAGAGGTGGTCTCGGACATGAAAGGGTGTCTGAAGGATCTAATGTTGCGGTATGTACCGCGGGTCAGGGATATTCCGTTGTACCAAGGGATGTCTTTTGATCAAACTTGGAAGGCTCTCCCTACACATGGTTTGACGAGAGAGGTGTTGTAGAAGCGGGCCAAACAACCAAAGTCGAAGGTTGTAGCCTTGCTTCACTTGAAAGAAAAGAAACTGATAGATTGGCACTCCCCAGAGATCAAACATTTTAATTAGAAGAAGAGGTCTTTCTTGATCCAGGAGAGGTAAAGATTGAGACAGATTGTCAAAGTCATTTCTATTTCTGCCTAAGAGCCCTACTTAAGATTGCCTGAAAGGCGTTGGTTGAGTGACTGCACTCGCCCCTTTGAAGATGGCCCATCCCGTATTCCCTACTTCGCCCGTTGTCACTTTTGCTGCCCAAGGATCGGCCTTGGAGAGCCTTTTTGGTGCATCTAAGACTGATAAGAGTGATGTGAAAGAATGGCTCACTCATTTCTCTTCTCGCTTTCTTTTTATGGATAGAAAGAATATCTCCTTAGGAGAGTCTTTTATGAGTTGACTGTAACCCAAAGGCTTCTCGATCTAGTAGGTAAGAAAGAAGATCTTCGTATAGTTAATTAATGAAAGCGAAACCACTAGGGTAGATCTCGTTTGTGATCCCAGGGCTTGTTAATTGAGAGAGAAAGCCCTACATCAAGAGTTTTAATAGGAAGGCCATCCCATGCCTCGCTTGTGCTTGTTTTAATACAGACTTGCCTACTTCCTTCAGCCCGTTTCCCTTAGACAGATTCCTTGAGTGACAAACTCTATAATAAGGGTGTGGTATCTGAATCGACCTCCAACACTGATTCCGGATATCGTGATCTTAGATCCAGGTCTAGGTACTTTTTCTGATTCAGATTCTCTTGGGTACAATACCGAAGCTAAGTATAAGTAGATGAAAACAGCTTGACCAAGAGTTGTTAGAGCAGATTATTCAGCTAAGTCAGTAAAGCCGGAAAAGCCTTGCTCTAAAGGAGCTTGGGGTAAAACCCTTCTATAAAGGGGAGTTTTGTTTGGTAGATCGACTTATAGTTGCTTCGGATGTAGCATTTGATGGGGATCTTTCAGCAAGGGGAAGTTATTTGAATCTTTATTAAATAGGTGATCCGCGAACTCTTCAACAAGACCGAAATTTTAGGTTTGATTCGAAGTTCATATTTTGAGTCTTGGATGTGCTCCCAGTGGAAAGGACTAAAGTCAATCATTCCGAAGGAGTCTTGCTTCCATTCCCAAGTGTTGGAGGAGGATACTTTTTAGTGCCCAAGGGAATTGGATAAGAAGAAAGTCTCTTACTTTCAAGGTTAGGAGCGGGTGAAGGATGTGATCCGGGGCTGGGGCTGGTCACAGATATCACCTATCACCGCTGGGGAACTACTCTCCTCTGGTATTAGCATTAGTAACCCCCGCTGAAAGAATGACGCTCATATAGATTCTATTCCATGCTTTGCTATAACCTTCCTCGCTCATTTAACTTTTCTTTGGCCTGGTGGGCATGAAAAAGAAGACTGGACTTCCTCTTACTGTACAGGGCTTCCCCTTAGCCCTTGCTTGACTACTTGTCTTTTTCTTCTAGGATGGAAACCCTGATCGGCGGGTGGCCTAGCTAACCCCTTTCTTCGTGCTTTTTACGAAAGATCGCTTGCCATTGAACGGATCACAGGAAAGAACCCAGCAGATAGAATCCGGTAAAAGCCAAGACAAATATCCTTGCAGGGAATCAATCCCCTAAACTGAGGTATCCTTGGATTAGCGAACAAATGAATTCAACTCAAGTGGAGGACGTGGCTTAGCTTGTACTTTCTCATCCCAGCTATTCCTGCATGGGTTGGTTGAGACAATAGAACTTCTCATCTTCTTTCATGAGATTCTCAAGAATGATCGCATAAGCCTATATCAGATTGGTATTGAAACTACTTGGTATTAAGAGAAACAAGCTTGCTCCATAATCATGAAAAGAGGGTAGTTTAACCTATAGGTAGTGTGAATGGATCTATAATAGATGCTAAATGAAGAAAGTGAGATTCTAAGCATTTAGCATAGCGGAAGAAGATTCCTGCTCTATGCCTGCAGTTAGTCACTAACTACTGTACCGGTAAGTACTCTCAGTCATTGGGGGGCTTTCAAAACACTCTAACCTTCTGGACAAGTAGTACTAAAGAGAAGAGATAGGAAAGCTGACTACCTAGGAGCTAAGCTATAGAGAGAAGGAGGTAATGCTAACCATCACTCAAAGCAATAGAGAAGGGGCGTAGCAGAAGGGGAAACGATCCTGACAACCAATGGCATAGCAGAGCAGGGATACCTTCTGGAAAGACTGCATTCCCAGAGAGAGATGGGATAGATAGGCTGAAGCTGGGAGAAAGGATAGTATCCAGAATCAAGAGAAGGGGCAAACCATCCGAGTTGAACTATGTCAAATTGTAGACACCTCTTTAGCTATGAGATGATTAGACTACTAGGCTCCTCGTATAACCAGCTAGGTTCATATAACTAGCCACCCTTTAGACAGAAGATTGAGGATGAGTCCAATGTTGTCCCTACTTCCTTCATCCACTCTTTGAATATCACTAGTATGCGGGGTTCTTCCTTCTACCCTGTTATCCCTGCTCTATAGAGGTAAGACAACGAATTGAGGCAACTATTTGATTGACTTGCCCTCTGCTGAGAGAGGTTATTGAACAGGATACTCTTCGTGCTTCTCACTCCTGTAGAGAGCAGGAAGATTGATAGCTATTGACGGTGATTTCCACTATCAAAGTTCTCCCTAGCATTCCACTACTATTATAGCAAGACTTAGACTGGTCAACGGCTGTGCTACTCTACAGAATCAGACTGGCCCCTAGCATTCAACCCTAGCATTTATGACAGCATGCCATCAATAATTACATAGAAGAAATATGAATTAGCTATCACTTCTTTGGGACCGAGTAAGCCCACCGGGTGCTAGTAATCCCACCATTGTGCAAGCTTTAGTCCCTCAATAAACTAGAAGCACTTTTGACTATGAGAGTGAGTCTTTTTCCTATGAGTTGTAGAACTCATCTAAGGATGAACTGAAAACGGATAGAAAACATAGGAATTGTGGGTTTTCAGTATCCACGATCTTGCTTTAGGCCAGCAGTATTTTAGAGTGCACCACTTGGAATCAAGATTATGAAGTCCTTCTATGTACAATAACATCATTATCACGCTCTATCTGCAATAGATATTTCTCATTATATACGGGGAGAGGAGAAGAATCACCTGGTCGAATAGTAACAACTTCACCAGGAAGATCGAGTTCTTTCACCTCTACAATTCGGTAAAGCGGCTTCGCCTTCTCGCTTTTGCTCAATTATAAATAAATAACCACTTTAATGAAGATTTATAGCATCATTCAAGTAAATACAGATTAAGATCGTAAAAACATAAGCTTGTAATATAGCTACACCTAATTCCAGACCAGTTAATGCAAGAACTAAAAATAAAGGACCAAGATCCCCTATAAAAAAAATAGCATTCATACATAGCATAGTCCAAGCGAACCCACTTAAAATCTTTACTAAACTATGACCGGCCATCATATTAGCAAATAAACGTATTCCTAAGCTTAATGCACGAAAACAATAAGAAATTAGCTCAAGGAGTACTAAAAAGGGTGCTAACGGCAGTGGGACTCTTGCGGGTAATAAAAATCTTAAAAAATGAAGCCCATTTCTTTGAAATCCCACTTTAGTAATGCCAATAAAAAGAGAAAATGAGAGACCTAAAGTAATGAGAAAATGACTTGTAACTATGAAGCTATAAGGTATCATACCCTGAAGATTACAAAATAACAAAAAAGTAAAAGTGACCAAGATGCAAGGGAAAAACTTTTGTTTAACATTTCCGGAAAGACCCCCTATTTGTTCGTTTACCAGGTTCAGCACGAAATCATAAATAAGCTCTACCAAGGATTGCCAAGCCTTTGGTACTAAGTTTCCTCCTCCTTTTTTAGTAACAAAATGAATCAGAAGTAGGACCAAACTGAGAGTTAGCAGCATAAACAAAGAGGAATTTGTGAATGAGAAATACAAGTTTCCTATCTTCATAGGAATCAATGGGAGAATGGAAAATTGCTTTAGTGGACTGGGGGCCTGGGGGCACCCAATGTATCGCGGTCTTTACCGCGTCCCGTGTCACTTCGTAGACCCCTCATGCTTGGCCATTAACTGGTTGATTGCATCGTTGAGAAGGTTAGCGCGAACCCATTCGGTAACAGCATCTAATCTTTCTACGGGGCACACGTCCTTGTATTTCTCTAGCACTTCCAACCACAGCTCTTGATTTAGGTCAACAACTCTATCAACGCGGCCGTCGGTTCCCTCCAAAAAATCAGATAAAGGCAGTAAAGGCATATCTTGAGCTTGAGGAGGCATATCTTGAGCTTGAGGAAGCATATCTTGAGCTTGAGGAGGCATATCTTGAGCTTGCGGCATATCTTGAGCTTGAGGAGGCATATCTTGAGCGTGAGGAGGCATATCTTGAGCGTGAGGAGGCATATCTTGAGCGTGAGGAGGCATATCTTGATTGAGAATAAAGGATTCCCCCCATACAGAAAGAGAGGCCTTCTTGTACGAGTAGTGAAGAACTAAATGAGAAATTTTGTTGGTTGTTGACCAACGGAAAGAAATGGGAATTTTTGGGCGCTCTCGATTCTCTTACTTATGATATTACGAGTTGGATGAACAGATCACTCCTAAAGGTTTAATAAGACATTAGATTCTCATTCATCAATAACTCGACTTCCTGCTTCTCACATGGAAGGGCCCGGTCCGGAAGAAGAGAAAAAGGAGTTCACCTGAAATCAAGGCAACGCGCACTCAATCCAACTATCCTGTCTGATTGAGAAAGTCTTTAGGTTCTAGAGTTTTGACCTACAAAGGAGTGAAACCGCTTCCAAAGACTCAGCGATAGGGTAGGGCGTAGTGACTACTCAGATGAAAGCTTTGGAGGAAGCATGGCGTTAAACGAGGTCGGTGAAGCATACCTTCCATCCAGTGCTATGTTTGTTTGCACGAGAAGTTGTGATCGTAGGAGCTCAACCTGTTGCCGGTGGTTTGAGACATAACCGCTGCTAGGGAAATCAAAGGGTTGGTCCTATCCGCTTTTAGAGTGATCGAAGACTTAAGTAGGTCCCTGAGAGTCCTCGCATCATAGCCTGCTCTCTTATACAATTCCAAAGCATTCTTTTCATAGGCTTACTAACTACTGGATACAAGATAGGGTATACTGGTTCTAAGCCTACCTTTTCTTTTTCTTACTCGTTGACAACCAAGCTTCCAGCTACGAAATTCAAGCAATAAGGGCCGGTGCCACCCACTATTCTAGTTAGACTAGGAAATTTTCCCCCGCCTCTGGTTAATTAATTCTTATATAAGTATAAGCGGGTTTAAGCTTAGAAGAAAAGAAAGCACCAGGCTTAGAACGGGCATGGAACACAGGATTGGCTGCCAAGTGTGTAAGGCTAGCATTAGAACAGAGCCGGAGAAATTGATAGCGAAATGGCACCGCTAGATCACGTAGCAAGTAAGAAATAAAAGTGCAAAGGTAGTAAAGGCGAGTGCCTTCTGCTTCGACACTAAGCCTGGAAAGAGTCGGTTGCTTTATGGCTTTCTAAGGTTGTTTAAAGGTTACTGAGGTTTTGTGGGTCTATAGGTTTGGAACCCTCTTATTATTATCCTCTACCATTCCTATTTTCGGATCAACATCTAAAACAACTAGGGCTCGGGTCTATCTACATATGGTTGGGGTCCCAACAGCGGAGAAGAAGAATAGTTCTGGCAAATTATGGGATCCACTATCTCTTCTAGTCTTCTTGTGATCTACATGTTAGCTTTCTAAGTCTCATTCAATCCATTTTGTCTTAGGCTCAAGGGAAGGAAAGCTTGAAAACTTCCTCTCGCCAACCCAGTTCAGTAGGAAAGCCCGAGCGATAGAGCGTATCAGCTATACCTTAGCATTAGTAATATAATTTTTTCTTATATACTTGTTATTGAAGGATTGTTTTTAGTTGACTTTCAATTAGCACAAAGTGAATATCAAAGTCTGAAGAGTTTTCGTTCCCAATCCTAGTACAAATCGGCTAGGGCTAGGTATTAGTAGTCGGAAAGGAAAGGTTGTACTAACTATTTACGGGTGCGGTGGCATGGCTGAGCTTAAGGTTTCAACATTCTATCTTTTAGTAGTTCGAGAAAGGACGTCCCCTTGAGTCTTATAAGGATTCTAGCTCTCTTCTATTTTGCCCTCACCTTATGAGTTCAGGGTGCTTTCCTAGCTCGCCTTCACTGTCTTTAAATAAGAAAGACGAGGCTTTCTTTCCTCCTAACCAACTCGCTACAGGGTCTATGTAATTGAGCTGGTTCTGTATAAGCAGGGGTGGGGATGACGCTCGTATACTGTAACTTGTCAGTAGGGTCATTCATCCCTATCTTGGTTGCATTCTTTATCCTGGAAAGCTAGTCTAGTCTCCGCCCCTGATAGGTGTGAAAACACCCATCCTTTTACCACTTATTTCTTACTAAAACAAGACCAAAACACGTGTTTAATATCATTTGTTTGGAATTATGCGTGGTTTTTGTGTTTATTGTGTTTTCAGAGTCAACCGGATGAATATTGAAGAAAACATGGGATTGCACGGGTTTTATCAAGGAAAAAGACTCAAGACGAAGTCTATTGTCCAAGAGATGCAAAAGATTTGAAGTCATTGTGCCTATTTGAAGATTTATCGAAGAATAGAGCCAAAGATGGAAGATTCATATATGTCAAAGAACTCGAGTCTATTAAACAAAAGATTATAAGACGAGTTGGAATTATTCACCGACACTTCTCAAAATCCAAAGTCGGAAACGTTTATTTAAAGAAACGTAAAGACTAAAGAAGAAAGAAGAAAAGAAGCCCAAAAACAAAGCCCATTCACAAAGCCCACAAGAGACGCCTATATATAGGATTTCACTTCACAATTTTTAGGGGAGTTAGTTTTGTAGTTAGTTTTCACTTTTCATTTTTCTCTCTAGTTTTAGAGAGAGAAAGTTCTCAACTTTCTCTCACTAAATTTCATCTTTTCTTTTAATCTTTCAAGATTAAATCTTTATGTATTGTTGATTTCATTAATCAAGTTTAGATTCAAGCTTTTAATCTTTAATCTCTTTCTACCTTTCTTTGATTTTAGATTGATTTTGGTACGAATTTCATATGATCCGTGTTGTTCATTAATGTTTTCGTGCTTAAAAAGTTAATCTTTTTATGTTTTCCTTAAGTTTCTTTACGAATAAGCTTTAAGATCTTTGTGCTTATTGTCTTATTTGTAAGTTTAGCTTATTTACTTTTTAAGGTTTTCATAAAAAGTTCATCTTTTTATTGTTTGATTTATAAGATTACTTATTTTAAGTTTAGATAAGTTGTTACTAGTGCTTATTTTGTCCTTGTTATTATTGATTCGTGCTAGTTTTGGTGTTGGCTTATTCCAATAGCTTATCACCTAGTTTTTTTTATCGAATCCCACTTAAATCGGAAAAGGGATAAACCCTTTTCCGATCTGCGTATTCCGACCAGCTTACCCTTCCTTCATTCCGATCTATAGATCGGAAAAGGGTTTAGGTTTTTCCGATTTGGGCTTCTTTTTTTAGTATTCCGACAGGGAAGTTTTGATACATTCCGATTGGGCCAAGTTGGCTTATTCCGATCGTGGGCATTGAGCTATATTCCGATTGGCACTTATTTAAACATTCCGATTGCAGTTAATTTTAAAGCATTCCGAATTGATTTAGTTTTGAATATTCCGATTGGGGTATTTTCAATTATTCCGACTGTGGGGCTTGCTTACATTCCGAGCAAGCTGATCGGAATATATTCTGATTTGGTGTGTGCTTATTCCGATTAGCCTATCCCGACCAGGGATTCCGATTTGACAACTTTCCGACGGATTTAGTTTTTCGTTTTTACAAAGTTTTTAAGTGTTAGTTTTATTAAGTGTTCAAGCATTTTTCTAATTTTGACTTTAAGTTTTCAAACATTTATTTTCAACTCATTATTTTAGTCTAATCTTTAAAACTCTTTTCACGCAACGACATTTACATTTAAGTGCTATTAGATAAATAAACCAACACCTTTTATTAACCAAGAACAAATCATTCCACTTAGAACCGTGATCAATTCGAGGAGATACCGAGACTTAAATCTTGAACCCAATGAAAATCAAAGTATCAAATGGCGCCGCTGCCGGCTCTTCTCGTTAAGATTACCAGTTTTTTGTGAGAACTTGGATTTTGGGATCCGTTCACCGTGAACGTTACTTTTTCGTAAATTTTTTCAAAAACACAAAAAAATATAAAATTTTCAAAAATCCAAAAAAATTAAAAAACCATAAAAACCAAAAATATTTCTTGTTTGCTTTGTTAGTTCTTTTGCAGGTGCATGCGTACACGATCGACGTCTTATCAAGAGCCCGAGCCTCTCGAAGACTTAGACATGGCCGGTGTACAAAACAACAACAATAACCCACCTCTCAACAACAATAATAACAACAACAATAACAATCCACCTCTCAACAATGAGCCTCTACCAGACAATCGCCCGATGATTGAACTTCTGCAAGCACATGTAGACGGCAACAATGATCCAATTGTCATACCCGCGATTGCAGCCAACAACTTTGAGCTCAAATCCGGTTTTATCCAGATGGTCTCTGCTCAACCATTCTTGGGGCGTACCATTGATGATCCACATGACCACATCAAGAGATTCTTGCAACTCACGAATACGATCAAATTCAATGGTGTTCCACAAGAGGTAATCCGTTTGCAACTTTTTCCTTTCTCCTTAGAGGGACAAGCCCAGCATTGGCTTGCAAAGGAACCACCACAAAGTATTCTGACGTGGACGGATTAGGAGACCAAGTTTATAAACTACTTTTTCCCAGCCTCTCGTACTACCGCTTTGCGGAATGAAATCATTAATTTTGAACAAAAGTACGATGAGTCTTTTAGTGAATCTTGGGACCGTTTTAAAGATCTTTTAAGAAAGTGCCCACAACATGGTTTTACCAAAGTGCGCCAAATTAATACTTTTTATAATGGTTTAAGCATGAATGACCAAGATTCACTAAATAGTGCCTCGGGGGGGGGGGGGGGGGTAATATTTTGGTTAAGACTTTGAATGCCGCTTGGGATATCATTGAGAATAAGTCTCGTGTGCAAACCAAGAGTGTGCGGACCAATGCCGCTAGTGCTAGTACTAGTGACAACGACAAGCGACTTGACAAAATCACTGCGCTTCTTGAATCGCTTGCTACCCAAACCGCTAACAACACCAACAGCATCAACGCTAAAAACGCTCACGACGCTCAAGTCAATGTTGTAAGCCAACCATGTGAAATATGCGGGGGTCCTCACTCTTACACCACTTGTACCGCCACCCAAGACTACCCTTCTGAGAATGTGAATGCAGCATACGGTACCTATCCTCCAGCCGCTTATCAAGCTCGTCCTCAAGGTGACCGCAACATGCTTAGCTACCACTCTAACAACTATCTCTCACCACCCGGTTTTCCTCCTAACAACCCAAACCAACAACAAAACCTCAATCGCCCTCCTCAACAACAACAACAACCTCGTGCACCATACATAACACCTCACAAACAACCATATCCACCTCAAAGAAACAACCAAGTTTACCAACAACCTTCTTATCAACCACCCGCATACAATGCTCCTCCCAACGCACCCACCGCATTACACCAAGATATTGGAACCTACATGTGGACTAATGATGTGATCATGGACAATCTCCAGCGGGAAGTGCTCAACTTGAAAGCAGACATGGTGAAACAAGGGAACGATCTGCGAGCTGATATGAGAAACACTTTGGCAAGTCAAACGAATGACTTAAAGAACATGATGGCTAGTTTCTTCCAAGGTAACCAACCCTCTTCTTCGGGTACTCTTCCGAGTAACACCGTTGTGAATCCAAGAGGGGAGATGAAAGCAATCACCACTCGCAGTGGCAAAGGTACCAAGGAACCCGAGCTTCCTATACCTCTACCGGTGATTGTAACTAAGGAAAACGAGTCACCTGCTCCTATTCCTCAATCTTCTACTTCCCCAATTCCTCCACCTCTTACTTCTACCCCTCCTCCACCCAAGGATGGGAGTGATCCTTCGATCCCAAAGACTTCCTCTTCTTCCGATATACCTTATCCATCAAGGTTGAGGAAAGAGAAGCTCAAAAGTAAGGACGATATTCAGGTTTCGAACTTTCTTAAAATGTTTAAACAATTGAATTTTAACATCTCCTTCGCTGAGGCTCTCGCTCACATGCCCAAATATGCGAAAATGTTCAAAGATCTTCTTAGCGACAAGGAGAAGCTTCTTGATATAGCTAACACCCAACTTAATGAGAATTGCTCTGCAGTGCTCTTAAGGAAACTGCCAACCAAGCTTGGTGATCCGGGTCGCTTCTTAATCCCTTGTAACTTCCCGGGAGTAGAGAATTGCATGGCCCTAGCCGATCTAGGTGCCAGTATAAACTTAATGCCTTTAAGTGTCTGGAAGCAATTATCTCTCCCTGAGCTAATCCCCACCAAAATGACTTTGGAATTAGCTAACCGTACGGTAGCTTATCCAGTGGGGATAGCCGAAGACGTCTTTGTAGGAGTCGACAAATTCACTTTTCCTGCCGATTTCGTTGTCGTCGACTACGATATGGACCCTCGTGTGCCATTAATTGTTGGTCGTCCATTCTTGAGGACCGGTCGCACCCTCATCGATGTCGAAGCTGGTGAGCTTATCATGAGAGTGGGTGACGACAAAATTGTCTTCAACATGGGAAAGCTTTCTAAACAGCCTTATTCATACGAGATTGTTAATTGTATTGACGTTATTGATGAGGCTTGTGAAGAACACTTCAAAGATGCTTGTAAAAGTATTCCTACCTCTCCTCCCAATGTTGAGACCGTTTCCTCTATTGATTCATCACTATCTCTATTTGGAGAAAGTGATTTCCTTTGGAAAGATTTAGAAACCACCATGGGAGATGTGAACTTAGAACATGACGATTCTCCAACTGATTGGGATGAAGATCTTCTCCTCATTGAGAACATTCTTAAAGAAGACAATATTTCTCCACCATCTCCCATGGTTATTGCTATCGATGCTCCGACTTTGAAAACGCCTCCCATCGAAAATCATCCAGATTTAGAACTTAAGGAGTTGTCGCCCCATCTCGAGTACGTATTCCTTGAAGATAAGAAGAAGTCGCCCGTCATCATCGCGAAGGACTTGAAAGAAGAAGAGAAATCTTGCCTCATCGCCGTGCTTAAAGATCATAAGAAGGCAATTGCTTGGAAAATTTCCGATATCCGCGGAATTGATCCGAACTTTTGCACTCACAAGATTCTCATGGAAGATGACTTTAAACCCGCAATCTAGAGCCAAAGAAGGGTTAGTCCTCGCATTCACGACGTCATCAAACAAGAGGTTATCAAACTTCTTGATGCCGGCTTGATTTACCCTATTTCGGATTCGCCTTGGGTAAGTCCCGTCCATTGTGTGCCCAAGAAGGGCGGAATAACCGTTGTTCCCAATGAACACAACGAGTTGATTTCCACTCGTCTCGTTACTGGGTGGAGAGTTTGTATTGATTATCGCAAGCTCAATGATGCCACGAGAAAAGATCACTTTACTCTTCCCTTTATGGATCAAATGCTCGAGCGTCTAGCTGGTAATGACTATTACTACTTCTTAGACGGTTTCTCCGGGTATTTTCAAATTCCCATCGATCCTAAAGACCAGGAAAAGACCACATTCACTTGTCCCTATGGAAAATTTGCTTACAAACGCATGCCTTTCGGTTTATGCAATGCTCTTGGGACGTTCCAAAGGTGTATGATGGCTATCTTCCATGACATGGTTGAAGACACTATGGAAGTATTCATGGATGATTTCTCGATTTATGGCGATTCTTTCTCTGCTTGCCTTGCCAATTTAGAACGTATGCTTAAGCGGTGTGAAGACACTCGCCTTGTTCTTAATTGGGAAAAATGCCATTTTATGGTAAAAGAGGGCATCGTGCTAGGACACAAAATCTCCAAATCCGGTCTTGAAGTGGACCGTGCTAAAGTCGATGTTATTGCTAAGTTGCCTCCACCTTCAACCGTGAAGGGTGTGAGAAGTTTCCTTGGTCATGCGGGCTTCTACCGTCGATTCATCAAAGATTTTTCTTAAATCGCTCGCTCGATGACCCACCTCTTGGAAAAAGACACTCCTTTTATCTTTTCCAAAGAGTGTATCGAAGCCTTCAACCTTCTTAAGGATAAGCTAACTAAGGCACCCGTCTTGGTTACCCCTAATTGGGAGCTGCCTTTCGAGTTGATGTGCGATGCTAGCGACTATGCTATTGGAGCGGTTTTGGGCCAAAGAGTGAACAAACACTTCCAACCGATCCATTACGCTAGCAAAACAATGACAGGGGCTCAATTGCATTACACGACAACCGAAAAAGAGCTTTTAGCTGTTGTCTATGCCTTTGAAAAGTTCCGCCCCTATCTTGTCCTTTCTACCACAATCGTTTACATCGATCATTCCGCGTTGAAGTACTTGTTGACTAAACAAGATTCTAAACCAAGACTTCTTCGCTGGGTTTTGCTACTCCAAGAATTTAAAATCGAAATTCGCGATAAAAAAGGAGCTGAAAACCTAGCCGCGGATCATCTCAGTAGACTTGAGGATCCTTACCAAGGGGATCATCCGAACAAAGAGATCAATGACTCTTTCCCCTGGAGACCTTAATGTCTATCAACTCGACTTCTGATGAAACCCCGTGGTTTGCGGACATTGCAAACTACTTGGCGGGTGGAATTCTCGTTGACGGGTTAACATCCCAACAAAAGAAGAAGTTCTTCAATGACATTAAGACTTACTTTTGGGATGACCCGTATCTATTCAAACAATGTGCTGATTTGATTATTCGCCGATGTGTTGATGGACCGGTAGCTTTAGAAATCCTTGACGCTTGCCACAAAGGACCCACCGGTGGTCACTTTGGTCCCAACAACACCGCCAAAAAAGTGTTTGACTCGGGATTTTATTGGCCCACCATTTACCGTGATGCTCACGAGATGGTTAAACGATGTGATGCTTGCCAAAAAAAAGGCAAGATCACACATAAAGATGAGATGCCTCAAAAATTCATACAAGAATGTGAAATCTTTGATGTTTGGGGTATCGACTTTATGGGGCCATTCCCTTCCTCTAAAGGAAACAAATACATCCTTGTGGCCGTTGACTACGTCTCAAAATGGGTTGAAGCCAAAGCTTTACCCACTAATGACGCAAGGGTGGTTTGTAACTTTTTGAAATCGTTATTCGTTAGATTCGGTGTGCCTCGTGCCATTATTAGTGATCGCGAGACTCATTTTTTCAATAACCAATTTGCAAGAATCATGGCTAAGTAAGGTGTAAATCATCGTCTTTCCACCACATACCACCCACAAACTAATGGCCAGGCTGAAATCTCTAACCGAGGACTAAAGCGAATTCTTGAAAGAACCGTAGGAGAGCATCGTGCCTCATGGGCTGATAAACTTGATGATGCTTTGTGGGCTTTTCGTACCGCATACAAGACTCCGATTGGTTGTACACCATATCGTCTCGTGTACGGGAAAGCGTGCCACCTCCCCATTGAGTTGGAGCACAAGGCTTACTGGGCCTTGAAGTGGGCTAATTTTGATATCAACAAAGCCGGTGACCTACGTAAAATCCAACTCAATGAGCTGAATGAACTCCGTAATGAGGCTTATGAAAATTCTTTGATCTATAAGGAAAAGACTAAGCTCATTCACGACTCTAATATTAAAAACCGAGAGTTCCAAGTTGGAGACAAAGTTTTACTCTTTAACTATCGGTTGAAAATCTTTTCGGGCTAGCTGAAATCTCGTTGGTCCGTGCCATTCACCATTGCCCAAATTTTTCCATATGGTACTCTCGAGCTCGCTCAACCAAATGGACCTAATTTTAAGGTGAATGGCCAACGAGTGAAGTTGTACTTTGGTGAGGACATCTCTCAGGAGATGATTCCATCCCTCACCTCGTTCCCCATGAACTAATTTTGGGTCGAGTCAGGCTCGTGACTCGGTTATCAAAAACAAGCGCTCCTCGGGAGGCAGTCCGAGTATCTATCCTTTTCTGTTTTAACCTCCTAGGTGTAGGGGGACCTATATAGGTGTTTGTGTTTGTGTGGTGATGTGATTACAGGGACGAATGCACTTTTGGAACCTTTGAAGAAGCGTGCTCCCGTGTTATCCGAAATCCGGTTTTATCTCTCAACTACCGTGATTCAATTTTCTTCATACTCACATTTGAAATTGATCACTTTAGTCGTCTCTCCCTTGGCTTGATTTAACCAACGTGCACAATGTCATAAGTGTAGGGGAGACTTTTCCCACATGCTTAAACATTGAGGACAATGTTTATCTTAAGTGTAAGGGGGACTTCTATCGAAGTTTTAAGTGTACTTTTCCATGAAAATGCCTTCATTTAACCGGAAAATCATCTTTTTCAACATTTTTCAAATTTTTAATTAACTTTGGCCATTTAGTCGTAATTTTTAAATTTTTATCCTTGCTTTCATATGTATATATCCCACAATAAAGTCAAAAATATTAATAAAGTGGTGTAGCTAGTTTAGAAGTCTTTGACATATTAGGCCTGTTGCGATTATTTTGACTCAACCCGAATAGACTTACCCAAGTTTATTCTAGCTAGTATCCTTAACCATGTAGACCTTAATTGGTTTATTAGGCTAAGCATCCACGAGTCTCATTACGTGAGATTTTAAATTGTGGAGAACGAGAAATGATAGAGTCAATTATAAGTCGGTATTCTTGCACAAGCTCACTTGGTGTAATTATTTGCCTAGTCTCCCATCACTTGCTAATAATTTATCTGCAATAAGTAAGGTCGTACAATTTGAAAAGTTACCTAGCTTCTAGCCCAAGATCGTTTAAAAGTTGCTCGGTAATGATAAGAGTTCATAGCCAAGGCATAACTTATGAAGCGGGGCGCGAAGATTGGCGAGTCCGAAAAGGCCCTAACAAGGCATGAGGATTCCATTTTATTGCTGAAGATCCAAAGTGATGTGAAAAGCATTATTCCCAAGATCAATATGAAGGATCAAGACTCACGATGAAAAGCAATCAACTCCCATAAAGATCATGGAGAAGTCTATCCGAAAAGACCCTAACAAGGTATGAGGATAAATAGATCCAAGTCCGAAAAGGAGGCGGATCGTTGTATCTCAAAATCCCAATTAGAGATTGAAGAAATAATCATGAAGTCATGGTCAACAAAGTTGGAGTACCCCTCAAAAGTCTCCAAGTGAAAAAACTCTATAACGAAGAGAAGACCATTATCTCAAGAACGTCTCTCGAAGATATGAAGTATGAAGTACATGCCAAATATCGGCCCGAGAAAGGTCTCAAATCGTGAACCAAGTTATGCCAAGATATGAACTTTTTGATATCCCGAGAAGCAGTTTTAAGAGATTTTGTCCTTTAGCTAACTATTGATCAAATCGTCCTACTTTGCTTTCAGCCTAAATAAACTATCGAAATAAGTCCAAAAATGCATCTTCATGATCATTCTAAGACAAAAATAAAATATAAGAGATACACCTAGGAATAAGGGAGTTTAAGCATATAATTAAGCCATGTGTGAAAGTGTTTGATTTGCTAACTTATAATAACAATGATCTCGTTTTTAAGCTTAGTTTGGGGAATGTGAAACTTGAGGGTGATAAATCTTCGCAGCACCAAAGCCCTAATGTAAGTCCTTGATCTCTCTGCAAGTTATTTCCATATAGCTATGGTTTTCTATCCTTTTGTTTACTTTAAAAATTTTAATTTCTCTTAGTACTTTAATTTTTGTTTAGTAGAATATTAATAAGGCCAAGGTTGATTGATTATGAGAAAAGTGTAAATTTGCTTTATCACTAAGCATTGCATGAGGGCATGGCAATGGTTAAGTGTAGGGATTTGATAGGTGTGAAAACACCCATCCTTTTACCACTTATTTCTTACTAAAACAAGACCAAAACACGTGTTTAATATCATTTGTTTGGAATTATGCGTGGTTTTTGTGTTTATTGTGTTTTCAGAGTCAACCGGATGAATATTGAAGAAAACATGGGATTGCACGGGTTTTATCAAGGAAAAAGACTCAAGACGAAGTCTATTGTCCAAGAGATGCAAAAGATTTGAAATCATTGTGCCTATTTGAATATTTATCAAAGAATAGAGCCAAAGATGGAAGATTCATATATGTCGAAGAACTCGAGTCTATTAAACAAAAGATTATAAGACGAGTTGGAATTATTCACCGACACTTCTCAAAATCCAAAGTCGGAAACGTTTATTTAAAGAAACGTAAAGACTAAAGAAGAAAGAAGAAAAGAAGCCCAAAAACAAAGCCCATTCACAAAGCCCACAAGAGACGCCTATATGTAGGATTTCACTTCACAATTTTTAGGGGAGTTAGTTTTGTAGTTAGTTTTCACTTTTCATTTTTCTCTCTAGTTTTAGAGAGAGAAAATTCTCAACTTTCTCTCACTAAATTTCATCTTTTCTTTTAATCTTTCAAGATTAAATCATTATGTATTGTTGATTTTATTAATCAACTTTAGATTCAAGCTTTTAATCTTTAATCTCTTTCTACCTTTCTTTGATTTTAGATTGATTTTGTTACGAATTTCATATGATCCGTGTTGTTCATTAATGTTTTCGTGCTTAAAAAGTTAATCTTTTTATGTTTTCCTTAAGTTTCTTTACGAATAAGCTTTAAGATCTTTGTGCTTATTGGCTTATTTGTAAGTTTAGCTTATTTACTTTTTAAGGTTTTCATAAAAAGTTCATCTTTTTATTGTTTGATTTATAAGATTACTTATTTTAAGTTTAGATAAGTTGTTACTAGTGCTTATTTTGTCCTTGTTATTATTGATTCGTGCTAGTTTTGGTGTTGGCTTATTCCAATAGCTTATCACCTAGTTTTTTTATCGAATCCCACTTAAATCGGAAAAGGGATAAACCCTTTTCCGATCTGCGTATTCCGACCAGCTTACCCTTCCCTCATTCCGATCTATAGATCGGAAAATGGTTTAGGTTTTTCCAATTTGGGCTTCTTTTTTTAATATTCCGACAGGGAAGTTTTGATACATTCCGATTGGGCCAAGTTGGCTTATTCCGATCGTGGGCATTGAGCTATATTCCGATTGGCACTTATTTAAACATTCCAATTGCAGTTAATTTTAAAGCATTCCGATTTGATTTAGTTTTGAATATTCCGATTGGGGTATTTTCAATTATTCCGACTGTGGGGCTTGCTTACATTCCGAGCAAGCTGATCGAAATATATTCCGATTTGGTGTGTGCTTATTCCGATTAGCCTATCCCGACCAGGGATTCCGATTTGACAACTTTCCGACGGATTTAGTTTTTCGTTTTTACAAAGTTTTTAAGTGTTAGTTTTATTAAGTGCTCAAGCATTTTTCTAATTTTGACTTTAAGTTTTCAAACATTTATTTTCAACTCGTTATTTTAGTCTAATCTTTAAAACTCTTTTCACTCAACGACATTTACATTTAATTGCTATTAGATAAACAAACCAACACCTTTTATTAACCAAGAACAAATCATTCCACTTAGAACCGTGATCAATTTGAGGAGATACCGAGACTTAAATCTTGAACCCAATGAAAACCAAAGTATCAGCCCCTGTCTCTGGGCAGCCTTTGATCATCCCGGTGAGCCTTCCCCATATATATGAGAGAGGTCGTGATAGGGAAATCTCCTTATTACAAGGAAAGATAAAATGGGCCAAATCGCCTGCTAGAGAAGAAGCTCTTAGGGAATCGATCTAGACTAGATGAGACGTCGGTACCATTAAACTAGCTGCCAGAACGAGTTCAAGAGATGAGGATCCAGGTAGTGAAGTCACCCTCGGGGGAAGAATAATTCCATTCACTTGCGAAACTGCTAAGAAGAATAGCTTTTCTCTTAATCCGCCACTCACTCTCTTTCGGGTAAGGTTAACAAGAAAGTCAAAGCAATCTCCTCAACCTAGAAAGAAAACTTCGGGATCTTCTTTTTCTTCTTTAGAACCCGAAGGCGAACTAATCCGTCTTGGTGCAGCTCCTAGTCCTGATCGATTGGCTACTGGGTGTTCACTCAAACTAAAAAGAAAAAAAAAATGGAAATAGTGAATCAAGATCCTGACTATCCTCTATCCGGAGAGATATGCCCCTATGAGCGACTATGCCGATCTTTATATGTTTTGGCCACGTGCTTTTCCGCTAAGAAGTAGAAGGTTTGGATCTTTAAACCATAAGAGGATGCTATCGAATGTGCTCTTGGCGCACGTGAGGGATGTGACCTATGTTAGGTCCATAAGATAGCACAGCTTTTGGTGTTCTATAATTCACCTCCGAATAATGAGTAGATAGGGAAGATCTTTTTCTTTTTCTCTTCATACAAGACTGATGGGTGGAACAAGAGGTCAAATTCCTATAGAAAGAAGAGTTGTAAACTATAGGACTTCTTTTTCTATTTAGGGTTTTTTCCTTCCTTCTCTTCGATAAGAATATCGATTTGAAAAGATAAAAATGCCTCCTTATTCTCTTGTGTTCAGCGAAAGAACTGCCTAAGCATACTTTTTCGGATCCAAACTTCTTTGTTCTTTCTAAGTCTTCGTCTTGCATTGAAGAACGCAACTATTGCAAAAACGGGTCTTTCACTAGTAGGCGACATCCCCTCTTAGTTTTAAGTAAGCGGAACCATTCCATTTTGGTTCTTCTCCACATTCTTACCGGGCTATCCAGGAATTTTCCTATGATTTTAGAAACTGAAATTTCGATATAGAAGGATCTCCTTATTTCTGAATAAATTATAGCATCATTTTCTTTCAAAGATATGAAATCACCTTGGAAAAGTTGAAAAGAAGTAATGCTGACTATTACATTATTCACACAAAGCCTTCGATGACTTATCGGCTGCCTTGCTTGAGGAAGAGTTACAATAAAATGGAGACGAACTGGAATAACGTCCGATCTTGTTTCTGGATTGAGTGGAAAAGGGATATATGAAGTTCGTTCTGTTCCTCTATGCATCTCTTGTAAATCTCCATGAAAAAGGGGCAACTTTCGTGTAGTTTGTAATTGGATGTAACTATTCAGATTTTTTCGAGAATAAATCATTCTCTTAATAGACCTCGTCTTATTCCTCAATCTTCAAAGAATGCGGCGTTGTATTATTGTAAGTTCCCTGTTCCAAACATTTCCTTCAAGTAGACGACAAGTTTTAAATTTGAATGAAGGCATTCCTCCCTCACATGCATTTGCAACAGATTCTTACTAAGACCGGTAATCCCCATAGACACGGCCATTCTCGACATCTTCACTGTTGCCGCTCTTCTCAAAGCCCTTCGAGAGTCAGATGAATGTCAATAAGTAATTGGTGTTTGATCCTTAGGGCACTCCTGGTCGATCTAATAATAGATCGAAATTGTGGATAGACCTTAGAATGCGCCGATAGGGCACACTTTGTTGTGTGCCCTCTGCGTTTATCTGAGACACATATCTATTATATGTGTCGGGACTAAGGAGTCTCCCATCCAGGGCATGCAAAATACCCCAAATCGTATTATAATGAGAAAGAATAGAGTGACCGGTCCAGCCGTCTTGGAGCAAGGCTTGCTCAACTCTTAGTTCTACCAAGAACTGAGCCGATATTATAGCTACCCGGCGGTCTAAATCGCCAGCATCCCCTACCCCTAAATTGAGGAAAGAATACCTTTGATAGAGGACGGCGTTTCGTGCTTGCTCCAAAAACAGCGGCTCCGGAATAGGTATGGTTGGGGCTATTGGCGGCGGGGGAGGGGATTTCGGGAATTCCTAAAATGGAGTCGCAGCAGGGCTCTGTGGAGCGCTGAAGGCGTCCCGGTTGTCACAAAATGCGACTCCTACCCCATTTTCGATGTCTATGCCTATGAAGGCATACGCTAGTAGAAATAAAAGTGAGAACGACAGATAAAAAACGCGCCGCATCCACGGGGATGTCGGAGTCGCAGCATCCAGGTCTGGCCCAAATTGAGCACATATTTGTCCATCAGTAATGGGGATCGCATTAGTAGGAATATAGGCTGATACGTCTCCAGCTTGTGTTTCAATGATGGGTAAGGTGGTCAAGCTACGTTCAATAATCCCAGGGGCTTTCACTTCGACACGTCTTCACTCGTGATCGCTTATAGCCCTCTTCCATCATAGGTACTCCCAAGGCGTCGACCACACGCCCTAGCATAGCCTTTCCCACAGGGACATCCATAATAGAGCCGGTGCGCTTGACAATATCTCCTTCTTTAATAGCAGTATCACTACCAAAGACAACAATCCCTACATTCTCATTCTCAAGATTCAAGGCTATTCCTTTCACACCGCTGGAAAATTCAACCGTTTCCCCAGCTTGAATCTCGTTCAACCCATAAACATGTGCAATCCCATCTCCAACTGAGACCACTCGACCAATCTCATCCACTTGAAAATTCGTGTAAAAGTTTCTAATTCTACTTTCTAATAGAGTCGTTAGTTCAGCAGCTCTCGGAGAGAACTCAATGATTCTATTCTTTTGGGCTATATATAAGGGGGAATACCGCTTTCAATTTCAAAGAGCTCTTTTTCCGCTATTCTAACCTATGTGCCAGAGCCTTCTGAGGGGGGGGTCTCTCTCTGGAAAACCTTACCCCTCAATTTGATGAACGCCTCGGACCCTCTTCCGTGCTGATCCAGATCGGAAAAAAGGGAAAGTAGCCTTTCTAAGGACTCTTCCCCCGTGGCGGTCCTAGGATTATCGAGGGATCGAGCCCCCCGTCGTTCCCAATCTCCCGTCGGGTCAAGTTCTGCCATTCGTTGGAGAATCTTCACCTTGGCCTCGAACAGGTCTTCGGCGTCGATTCGCGCTAGATATATATCTAGCGGCGAAGGCGTGGTTTGGCCCGACAAAAGCCGACACTCGATAGAGAGAACAGGATCCCCTCCTATCACTTGCTCCGGATGATAGGGGTAGGGAACCCCTTGTGGGGGCTGATTCGATGGACCTGCCTCGTCCCCTCGAGGAGAAACATGAGTCGAAGGCGGCACGTGTCCAAATTCCATCTGATTCACCGACGTGTCCATTTCTGTTGACTCGCCGCCTGCTGTTGTTGGCCATTCTTCCAACAACACATCGATCTCAAAGGAAGATTCCTTCCAGGAAGGAGAGTGTGATGGTCCTCCGGAACCAGAGGGTACCATTTGATCATTCGGCGGGGCCATCATTTTGCCTTCGATCACACCTGTAGTGAAGAAGGCTCGCAAAGCGCTCGCTAAAAAGAACGCCAGCGATGAAGGGAATCCTACTCTGATCAAGACTTTTTCTAGGCCCTGCGCCCCTACGGCGCCCGCTATTTGTGCAAGTGCTGCACCAAAACAAGTGATTCCCCAAAAATAAGAACATAAAAAATATAACAAAAGACTGATGGTGATCAGTAAAAAATGGGTATGTACCTGCATTTCACTAATTTCGAAAGAGTCATTTTCTTTTTCATTTTCTTTTTTTTCTTATTTTGATCATCGAGCTCGTAGATTTTCGTTCCGTCATCCTACCTCATTTTTTTTGTCATCCGCTCTACTTTCTACTTACTACCTCCTAACGTACAAAGACCCTACTATATTGTCTTAGAGTCGACAAGGATCCTTCTCTTAATCCAAATAGGCGGATTCGAACCTGCAATCTTCAGATCATGAGCCTGATGAGTTGACCATTCCTCTACCCCGCTTCATCCATTCCCATTCCAAAAAGTCCTTCTTTGATCTGAAGGTGTGTTAAGCATATAGTCATTGTGGTTACAGACGGGTTCTGTTTCCGATTAGACTAAGAACCTTCCATCTAAGAAACCTGCTTCACTTCTCCCCCTGTCATGTATTGGCTCTCTCTTTCCGCTGATAGAGCAGTTTGCTAGTTTACATTCCTCTATCTGAATCTCTAACACTAACAAGCGACAATCACCAACTTCATTACTGCCTTCTTGTGACACATCGATTGGGTTCCCACCCCAGCTCTGAATTAACTATTTCAGAGCTCTATCCCTTTCTTTCTCTTTTTGTTGCCTAGGCTTATCTATTCTCTCGGATCCCTGGGACTGATGGATAAGGAGGAGACATCCCATTCTGTTACACAATTGAGCTATAGCCTGTTTTACCAGACTCTTATGGAATACGCTCTCGAGACTGAAGTAAAAGAGACCTCATCCCATTCATGTCCTGTTCGAGTGTTGGACTTTAGATCGAGAATGTCGTAAGAGAAGTTAGACTTGGATCCTTTTGTTGAAAGAAGTCATTTTCCTAGGAGCGTTCTGTAGAAAGACTACCAGCTTTTCAAGATAGAGTTGATACCATATGAGAATCGATAGGTGATGTATCCTCTATTATAGTAGGCTGTAACCTCTATTCAAGTGGGCAGTTCTAGGCTCTCTCCTCTATGATAATAGTAAGATCTCGACTGTTAAGGAGAGGAATGAAAGAGCTAGAGCTCGGCAGAGGCTAGATGGAATGAATGGGCTCAGCCTAAGGGCCTTGAGCCAGAGGTCATACTGATCCTGTCCTTTCAATAAGAAATATTAAGACGCACACAAGAGAAGGAGACCCAAGCGCAGCCAACCTACCTTTAATACGAAATCTACCACACTTTGAAAGTGTTTAGATTCTATTAGTGTGCAGTGTGTGAATAGCTAAAAGAATAGAGTGACCATCTTTGAATATCCAATATAAAGTAGTATAGTAAGATAAACATGGATATAACAAATATCTGGCTCTCGTCAAACTAGAAGAACTTCGAAAGAAATTCATCCCACTTTTACTCGAGCTTCGGATATGAGACCTGTAAGAAAGTCTATTACCAGTACCCGGAGTTGGTCTACCATTAATACTTCACCGTGAATCACCTTCTCTCTGTGATCCTCGTTGCTTACTGCTTATTTTTTATTTCAATGCATCTGGGAATCAAAAAGAAGTAACTTGCCGACCCTCCTCCTTTACGTCCTTCACCCAGCTAGGCAAACGCAGCACAGCTCAGTCGTGCAAGTTCACATCGGATTACGGAATCTGGAGTAATGATCGAAATTGAATGTCTTTAGTCAAAAAACGACAAAACCTGTCCTTGCCATTGAAAAGAGTGCCATGGCCTAAATAAAGTCATCCAAGCCTTTACGCCGTAGATTTGATGCCATCTTCCGTCATCCCCTTGATCGACTGTCCCTAAAGCAAAGAGCCAATTCCAGCTACTCTTCTAAGCCATAAAGCGAGGGGCTAACCGGGTATTAACTCCTCCCGTCCCGCTACGCTTCTTCCTTCCCACTGTAAAGGGAATCAAAGGATACCCGTTCGTAAGCTTTCCTAGAGCTTCCTTCACTCACTAACAATGCTAATCCACTTAGTCGATTAGCTGCCGGTCGTTCACTTAGCTTAGTGTTAGGGTTTTGAGGCTAGCCCCTTATTCCCTTATTGCTTAGACCTTAGCCTACTAGCTAATCGATTAACTACAATCCCACTTCAAAGCAAGAAATCTCAATACTCTTCCAGGTGGTGGACCCAAAGTAAGCTTCATCCATATAACCTTAAGCGGGATATGTGGGAGTAGAGACAGTGGATCTAATTTCCCAAGCATTATCCTACCGACCCATACCTTTCTCGACCAAAGCCATAAGTAGTAGCTTAACGCTTGATCGAAGCAGCAGTTACCGGGAAAGGAGATCTGAATTGGGGCTCGGGGTCACGTATAATAAGATCCGAAATCTCTACTGGTTGTTTCGATCCACTAAGTCACGAGTACAAACGTGGCTTTCTATCTTCCATACCAGATCATCCTTCAAAACCTCTAACCCTTGCAAGATGCTCTTCCAAGATTGAGAAGTCGCCTATCCAACTAGCGGAACAGCCCTGACATTTCTTCAACGCATCTCCTTTCGGATTGTTCTATGTCAACCTAGCATTTGTTGGTCGATCCGGCTGGCGGCTCCTGCGTCTGGGGCCCCTTTATACTAGTTTGCTGCTAGGAGTCCCTCTAGTCGAATCCATAATCCATAGAAGTCCTAATAGAAATTGACTGACATGGCTCTTCCATCGACGATCTACTGCTCCCTCTTAGTTGTAGATGCTTATGCTTTGATTCGAAAGCCCTAGCCAGTGATGAATCCCCAGGAAGAGAGGACTATTGAATTCCTCCTCCCTTCAGTCCAGTTTGAACCCGTCCCAGCAACGAACACCTTCCTACTACAAGGCTTTGCTCTGCCCTTCCACTAGAATTAGGGGTGTCAAAAAAGTTGACCCGACCCGAACCCGACCCGAACCCGAACCCGAATTAGTCTATTCGGGTCGGGTCACTCGGATCCAAAAACATATTCGGGTCAATTCGGGTTGACCCGAATTGACCCGAGTTCTAATTAGCCTCGGGTTCGGGTTTATATTTTTTAGACTTGACCCGACTTGACTTGACCCGAACCCGACCAACCCGACTTGACCCGAGTTTTTAAACACATTTTACATAGTAAATACACTTAAATAAGCCAATTTTCAACTTTTTTACTTATACTCGGGTTGACCCGAACCCGAGTTGACCCGACCCGAATTGACCCGACCCGAATTGACCCGAACCCGACTGACCCGAGTTCTAATTAGGCTCGCGTTCGGGTATGCTTTTTTTGAGTCTTGACCCGACTTGACCCGACCCGACTTGACCCGAACCCGGTTAACCTGACCCGATTCCCACCCCTAACTAGAATCCACTCCGGGTCGGAGGAGCATCTAATCCAACTTCTTGAGATATTGAAGAACGAACATTTGCTTGAATTCCTTGCCTCACCCTGAGATTGGAGGGAAGGTCGATTTGACTCGAATCCTAGACCTGATCTTGAATCCTACACCGGTTAATGATGCGATGGGAGAAGTTTTTCTTTTGTCATTTTTCATCGATGTTGGCCCAGTCGAGGTTCGTCCATGCCCCATCCCAATGGACAAACCTTAGCCCCTAGCTCTATAATCCACCCTACCCAGTCCCTGAAAGCCCTCCCGGGGCCTAGCCCTCTTTCTTCGAGTCTTAAGCGGCTTTCATCGTTGACGAACACCTGCGCTAATAAGACAATGAGGGAGTCTATGCCTCGAATGAATCAGTAAAGTAACAACGGATTAGTGGAATAAGGGATCAAGAGACAGATAGGGGGAGAATGGCAATCATTGGTGGACCTTCCCTTGAACGAGTCACGGAGTTCTTAACGGAGTAGTTTAGGTTCTGGAATTTCATCTCTAGTTGGGGCTTTCGGTTCGAAGGTTATAAAATGTGGTGCGTGTTCATCTCTCTCGACCAGTTCAGCTTCAAGGGAGGGTGACCGAGGGGACCCAGACTTTAGATCTCTTCTCTATGGCGGGGGGTCTCTTTCGTATCAAGAGTGTTTTGGGGAGGACAGGGAAAACGGATTGGATCGAGAGGTGATGCTTATACCTCTTCTTTATAGATAGGATTCCCATCATTTTGCAGTCTCTGGCGAAGGAGATAAGGGAGAGGGACCGAACATGTTCTATCCTCAACCTCCATCCGTCATTAGTAATCTCAATTCGCTTTTCCTATTCACTAGTACAATGCGCGCTACAACTAGCAACCCCTTACTAGTAAGGGAAAAGGCTAGCACGCAAGGGCTGATGAAAAGCCAGCAACTTGTTAGGACTAGGTTTTGGCTTGCCCCTTTCTTCTTATTAGGAAGGTAGGTTTGGAACCCTATACAATAGGCTCTTGCTGCTCACCCCTATCTCTAAAGGGGCGCACACTTGTTAACACTAAACGATGAAGCCGGGAGCGGAAGGAGGGACTTGAACCCTCAACCTCAGCCTTGGCAAGGCTATGCTCTACCAATTAAGCTATTTCCGCCAGCTACGGTAGTGGCGAAGCACTACTGAGCAATTCATGTATCACTTGATGCGGACAACTTCTGTTTTTCCGCTGGACCACAATCTTGACCTCTGATCGAGCTACGAACACGAGTAGGTAGGCGGCTAGGGGGCGGCAAGGTTGCCCCTTTTCAATCAATCTCCGGCCGCTCCGCTATTGGTGCGAGCTATAAGGAGTCTTGATCTTGAGTCAAGCTGGGGCGTCATCTGTCTTTTAAGTTCAGTCATTTCCTAAGACGGCTCCTCTTATTCTTTCTACGATAATCCAAACTGCAGCTCCACGAGTCTACTCGGAACCAGTTGATTCCCGAGCCATTCGTTCTCTTTCACAGTCGAGCTATTTCATTCCTCTCGGTTGCCCTTTGCCATCCACTAGAACAAGTAAGAGAACCTAGAGTGAATGAACTTAAAGAACCGCATGACCGGATTGTACACCGGCTATGTATATGAATGTGCATAAATAAGGGACGGGGCCGGGGAAGAGAGAGGGAAGAAGCTGCAGTGGCACCTCACGAACTTCTTACTGGAGCAATACTATAGGCATTTTTGAGTGTTTGGATGCACGTCTTTTGTTCATATTCCCGCGCAGTTAAGAGAGAAATTGCCCCCAAGGAAACCACTTGTGTCTTTCTTGGATATGCTCAGTCTGGGTATAGATGCTATGACGTGAAATCCAAGAGACTCGATGTATCCTTGAATGTTTTCTTTAATGGGAGCGCTTCATATTTTCCTTAACCTAATTAATAAGCTTTGGGGGAGAATGATGATAGAGAAGTATTGCGGCCTTCTCCTGTTCATCAACTCTAACCGCATTCTTCTACATTTGATGTTACGGATCAGCCTCATTCAAGAAGCTTTGCTCAGCATCTTCTGCCGATTGTCAGCCTGTTCAGCTGACCTCAGAGGATTCCAGTCACCCGGCACAGCATGTTTATTCTCGGCAGCGATTACAATTTTTTTCCCAGGGTCAGACTACTCCATAAGATCATCAGTCTAGCCCAGTTGCTTCCCTTTTAGGCGCTTCCTCTAGTTAAAGAGTGAATTCAGGAGTTCCAGGCAGGCGATAGGGGCTTCGGGGGGATAACATGAATCGTATAAGCCTGAACCCTATTAGTTATGTGCTTCACATGTCAAGAGCTGGGCTACTACCCTAATCAAGTTCTTCCTAGCGTATAGTATTGGGAAGATTGAGTCTTTCTCTAATATAGTACCTAATAGTTAGATTAAGCATTAGGCGCAACTTCGACTATAAAGCATCCCGTTAATCTCTTCTCTTTCTGTCTTCAAGCTTTTTTCTAGGAGCTCGGATTCTAGTCCTATCGTTAGAAGGCAACATAGTTGGAATTTCTTCCTGCGGCGAATAAAGGAAGAGAAAGGGCTCTCTAATGCCTTATTTGTACGATATGATGCAAGCAAGGAATCCTATTAGAGTGATGCAAGTTAGCCTATTAAATGAAGCCGAAGATACTAAGCCTGGAATCAGTCGCTCTCTATGTCAATTTATCTTTAGCAAGAAGCCCTGTGAAAGCTATCAGATAATGACTTTATAGAGGTCCCTCGCTGACGCCTTCATTTTGATTTTTTTCATCTCTTTATCATAGGCTATCTTCCTTTAACCAAACTTCCCGCATTACTGTGATCAAGAGGAAGCGCTAAGGTCTATCCTTTCCTTAAGTTAAGAGTGAAGGACGGATACTGGCTCTTTAGGACTGATAGTAGCTGTTCTTCTGGTAGTATAGCTGGTAGCTCTGCTTATGCTAGCTCTCTTCTTTCTTATGAGAGAGATTCGCAATAGTTTCTCTATAAGAAGAAGGCCTGTTACAGCTATCAGATATAGGGGATTTACTTCACCTTGAATAACTATCGTTAAATGGCTTTCTTTTCAGCCGCTTTCATATTGAATTAAGGTAGTTTGCTTACTTAGTGCTTCGCTAAGGTGACGACTTAAATGAAACTTTCATTGGGAAAGGGAAGACCTCGATAAGGAAGAAGAACAAGAGCTACATCGGCAGGACTCTCCGCACGTGAAAGGGCGCATAGGGGCTCTCGAGAAGCTCTTTCCTTTATATCAGAAGGAAGATGGTCGAGGAGATCAGTAGCTAGAAAGCTCCTTTGGGGTAGCAAAAAGTATATTACAAAGTACATCACTATTAAGTCGACTACAGTAGTCTCATGAGCATGTAACTACATCCCCCAAGGTGAAGAAGACTCTGTAGTAGCAGCAGCAGTGGTCGAGCATCAGTCATCAAGTGAATCAGTAGATGCCCGCGCATGTGAGCAGCAATCACTCGCAAGACAAACGTCACATATGTCACATGGTAGATCATATCCAAGCAGAGGTGCACAAGAACGAGCACAACTTCACTCAGAACTTGTGACAAAGACTTGGTGTGCATCAGAACACGACTGAAAGCCCTTGCTACTTCTTCATTCCAGGCGAAGCTATCTTTATTCAGTATATTGGTCAGTGGCTTGCTGATAACCCCATACCCCTTTCCAAATTTTCGGTAATAGCCTGTTAAACCCAGAAAGCCTCTCAACCCCTTGACAGTAGTGGGTTGTGGCCAACTCAACATGCTGTCAATCTTGCTTTTATCTGCTGATACCCCTTCACTGCTCACCACATGCCCGAAATACTCTAACCTTGCTTGACCAAAAGAGCATTTCGATTTCTTCACAAACAACTTGTGTTGTTTTAAAGTTTCAAACACTATCCTCAAGTGTTGCAAGTGGCTATCTAGGCTGTCACTATAAATCAAGATGTCATCGAAAAAAACCAGTACAAATTTCCTCATATAATCCATTAAAACCTCATTCATTAAAGCCTCAAATGAGGCTGGAGCATTAGTGAAACCAAAGGGCATAACTCTAAACTCGTAATGGCCCTGGTGAGTTCGAAATGCAGTCTTGTGTATATCATCTTCAAACACCCGAATCTGATGGTAACCACTTCTCAAATCAAGCTTCGAAAATATCCTGCTACCATGTAATTCATCAAGCAATTCCTCAATTATTGGGACGGGAAATTTCTCTTTAATGGTAATGGCATTGAGTGCTCGATAATCCACGCAAAATTTCCAGGTATTCTTATTTTCACCAGTAACACTGGAGAGGCATAAGAGCTCACACTTGCCCTGATAATAACACTTAACAGCATCTCCTTGACCTGTTTTACTATCTCAGCCTTTTAGATGTGGGGGTATCTATAGGGCCTTACACTCACAGGCTCACTACCAGGTTTTAAGGGAATGTGGTGGTCGTGATTCCTCTTAGGAGGAAAAGGTCAGGCTAGTCGCTAAAGGCTTTGGCTTTACTCAAAGAAAAGACTTAATTCACAGTAAACGTCATGTTAGGCCTGGTCAACGTGAAAGACCTTGCCTCAGTTCCTTTGAGGGATTCCTTCTCTCTTGCTTGTTGTCTAAGCTCTTCGATCCTGTCCTGCTTTGATTCTTACGCTTGCTTGTGCCCCCTTCTTTCTTTGGCGCTTGCCTGGATCGCTATCTTACTAGCAGTAGTGCTATTTTTCTATTTGAGCTTCTCTTTTTCCTTTTATCGATCATAATGATTCAAATCGGGCTTTTTGGTCAAATTTTTTTCCGAAAGAGTTCTCCCTTATCGGATGGCATCAGATGCCGGTGGCGGTTAGCGTTCTTTATTGGTATTATTCGGTGCCAGTGGCCTCTTCGCTTTGTGGGGGATATCGGATGGTTGGTATCTCACCGCATAAGTGTCAGGGATGGCGTAGTTCATTAGTGCTTTCCCGAGGATGTCTGTGCGTGCTCTCCCGTCTTTAGTGTTTCTCGGCGTCAACCCCAAGAAAAAAAGAATTTGAGCATTACCCGCTCTATGAGATAGGACGACCTACTCTTTAGTTGAACCAGACTTTGCCACTCACCTTCATCCGAAAAAGAAAGAGACCGCATGAAAGCAGTTTTTCCTAAACGGTGATACCGCCAGGTTTGAAACTTCAATCTTTTACATCTTGTGGTGAAGGGAAGCCCAGTTATTAGTAGCAAAAAGAGAAAGATGAAGGGCTTCGCTCCCATGTTGATGGATCAAGAAATGAATGAAAGGTTGGAATATCCTGCCCAGGGGGAGAAGTCTCAATGGGATGCATTTGTAGAGAGAAATAGAGATGTCGCTGCTACCAAAGGTGCACCCCGACAAAGCTACACTACCTGAGGAATCATCTCATTTTCTCATATGAAGTCTATTAGCGGTGCTAGTTACTATTCTTTCTAGTTCTGACTTGGGAAGCTGATCTCGATCTCAAGAGAAGCGTGGTGATCATTCAAAAGGAGAAGGATCGGACAAAAGAAGGTGGTGAGGACGGCCCGAGGATGGGATTCTGACCTCCAGGATTGGTGACTTTGAGAGGTAGAGAGATTGGAAGCCTAAGCAGAGATCTTTCTTCCAATTCTTGGTCTTGCAGGTTGGTGACCGATCAATCACTCTCTACGACCGGATCTAGTCTGAGAGATGAGCTAGCTTTCTTTCGGGTGTGAGTGGAGCAAAATGAGTGTCAATGAAGGCTTTGATTGCTTTGATGGAAAGAGTAGCACTCCCGATCAATCGGGATCCGGGGGAAAGAAATCCATATCCTTCTAATAGTAGCAGACTGCGAAGTTGAAAAGAGAAGGGGAACTAGAAATCTTGATCCATGGTCCCCCGGCTTGAAGTTGAAGCAGACGTCCAGAGGTTCCTTTCTTGATGGAATGAAAGAAATGCCGACCTATAATTCCTGGTCATGAAGTGGAAAAGAAATAAGTAGCATGGAAAGGAGGTGCGCTGGAAGTGGAAAGATTTTTTATTTCAAAATTTCGTATTAAGATGGATTTGATTTCAAGCCTTCTCTTTGCTTTACAGAATTTCTCTTTCTATCTATCAGTGAAGATTGAACTTAGGATTTGGTAATTATTGATGGAATTCCTGCCTTCTTTCTTGAAGTGACAGAATTCTTTATTTATTTCAGGAATTTCCTTCAGATATGATGGAATTGATATCGCCGTGGAATCTTTCTTTTTTATTGCTTACTTTCTTCTGACTCCTTACGTATACTTCACTCGTTGGGTTCGGCTGTCAGTTTCAAATCTTGAACCAGAATTGATCGATAGAAGTGCTTAAGCTGGAGGTGGAAGCATGAGTTCAGAGTTAGCATCGAAGGATGAAAAAAGACCCCCGGTTGAAGTGCCATCAAATCCAAAGGGCACATGTAGCCATGCCATGAAATACAAAGGGCTAGCCGTCCGGCGATTGAGGACCACACATATCAAAATATGAAAACTGAGACTATTTAAGTCGAACTCGGATATACTGGCCTTGAGGCCGAGTTGAAAGTAAGGCTTTAAGCGAATTAAGATAGACAATACAATAGATACTATCTAACTAAGATTTTCAGTCCATAACCAAATGTTAGACCGGCTGACACATTCGAATTGATTGAGGAAAAGGAAAGCCCAGCGACCAAGCACTCCTGCCCCCAAAAGCGGAGATCGTAGCCAGGTTGTCGAGGACACGTCTGAAGAGGAGGCCGGTGTAAAACCCACAAAATAAGGACATTACTTAATCTTACTTTTCAAATATTTTTGAAGTATTTTATAATATTAAATATTATTATGTTTAACGGTTTAAGTTGAAACCGATATTAAATATTTTATTTTAATATTTTGACGAGCAACGAGGACTACTAGTGATCGCGATACCGACGGATGCCCACAATTTTATATTTTATTATCAATTGTTTCGATATTTAATATTTTCGACGATATCGTTTTAATTACGTATCGAGTCGTTATATTATTATTTTTCGTGTGCGTTTAAACTTTTAAGTATTTTTACGAAACCCGAGTCCCGTAAATATTTGTAAAATTGACTTTTAGTCATTTCCCGCTTTTTAACTAATATTTACACTTTGGACCAAAATTATCACAAATTGGCAAAAACTACCCTAACTCCACACTATATATAACATTTCCACTAGCACTTTTCCTTTAAAAAATTCATTTAACAAAAACAACCAACTTTCTTCCTCTCCCTTTGTTTTTAGCCGTACACCCTCAACACCACAAACCCTCCAAATTTTTGATCTTCTTCATTGAATCTTCCAAAATCAAGCAAAGTCCCATCCTAGATTTTCAAAGGGCTACAATTTGGTATAAAATTTTCATACATGCAACCATATTAATTTTTTCAAGAAAAGTTAGTGATGTTTGATCCAAATTTGTTGTATGCATGTGTTAGTAGTGATGATCAAATGGTGTTTATGCCATGTTTTTGTTAAAAATTTGATTTTTAATTTTTAGGTTTTTGATTTTGATGATGATACAAGTGTTAGGATTGGTTTATGATGATATTAGAGGCTTAGGTTGATGACAAAAGTTGTTGGGATTGATCAAAAACATGATTTTGTAAGAGATTTTAATAGTCAATTTTGGGCAGTAGGTTTGAGGTCATTTTCGGAAATCTTAAGTCTGAATATAGGTTGTTATTATGGGATTATGTCGTAGAGAATTTCGTTAGCTTCGATTTGATATAAAGTAGGCCTTCCAACTCCAAACGAGGTGGAAGATACACTAGTTTGATTTTCGTGTACCGGGAGACGAGTGTCGACACAATCCGAAAATTGTTGTCGATATTTGGATCGAATCTCGAGGACTATAAAATGAGTTTCAAAATGATTCAAGGGCTGTTCTCAGGCTCCAAGTTTAGTATTTTGAGTCTATTTTTAGAATCAAGTGGCGGTTTTACAAATGGAGTTGTTTAGAATGGTCAAAATGGTTTCGTAAGTCAAGGTCGCTAAACTGTCCGGATTTTGTGATTCAAAGATGAGTCGGGCAGGGAACTTTAGAAGTAAAATCTTTTAATGGGCTTTGGAGAGGACTTTCTATATATAGTAAGTAAGTTCTCTGAGTAGTATCATAAAAATTTGAAATGTTTAAGTATGGGAAAACGGCTTGGACATTCGGTATGTTCTGGCAGATTTTTATTAAAGGCATATAATAATAAAATGAATATATAGGAGAGTATAATAGAACCACTTGCATCGTTTTCTCTCGAGTTGTCGTGATTTTATACTTGATTTTGATTTTATTAAGTATCATTTATTTCTCGAGTCTATTATTAAAGTACGCACCTTATTTGCTAGGTTGCGGGTATCGTGATTACCGGGCATCTACTATCGTCGGCGATTGTCTTCAACTACAATAAGTACTAAGGTGAGTCTATAGCCTCGTTTGAGCTCATTCAAATATTTTAAAACCCGCGAGGGGGAATACATGTTTTGTAAACTTAGAACACAAGATTTTTATGGTATGCTTGTCCCTTTATGAATGGACCCGTGGTTTCCTTTAAATTGCATTAAGTGATTGCCTTTGTTAAAACCTCAATTATGGACCGTTAATTAACCTATGATGGGTTAACCGCTAGTACAATTAATAAATCTATGGGGGAAGCCGCCCCGGTTCAGTTTTTGTGGACTTGTCATAGAAGCTTAGGCCCGACCTCCACACTGTTTGAACATATTGTATTGAGAAGTCAGGTATACGGCAATGTACCAATAATATGAAGGTAACCGACAATTAATAAATCTCCTGTCTTATCAGACCTCTAAAGGGAGTGTCTATGGGCTCGGTTCCATGAGCTTATTGCAATTTATGCTATATACAATTATTATTGTTGATGCAAATTATTATTTGATGCTTGTTGCCTTCAAGTATGCCACAAAATTATAATCTTTGCTTGTGTTCAAAATGATTATATAAACCTATAGATTCACTCGGCATTTTTGCTGATGATTTTCTCACATGTATTTCAGGTAATCAGGAAGGGTGAAGCTTGGAAGCCACGGGAATGAATGTTGTGCACTACTTTGCAATATAAACTCTTTGAATATTTGTCGTTCCTTTTGTTCAAAAAAATTTAAATCTTTTGTTTTGGTTGTACTTTGGTTACGATGTCTTGGGACTACGCTACTCTGACAAATGTTTTAGGAACGATAAATCTAAAACGTCTCTTTTGAGTCGTTCTTTATAAATTATGTGTTGTAGTATCATTGTTTAGCACCCAAAGATGTATTCCGCTGCGTGTAAATTTGGGGGTGTTAAAGATTGGTACCAGAGCCATGAGTTATAGAGAACTAGGTCTTTTTCTAAAAACCTAAACTATAACTGTCGGTTTTATTTTTCAAAGAGTCGGTGCACATGATTTCGCGTGACTTCAGGTTCAAGCTACTTCTGGGATTACAACTTTAGTATACATTATTATGTATGCCTTATTGCTAAGTATTTCTAAATAAATACTATAATCTTTTATCGATATATATATTGATATCGTTAAACTTTTCGATAAGAGTTATCATTTATTAATGATTTACTTAAATAAATTTTTGGAATTTTTCCTGCAATTATTTTGAAGGATTCTCTACATTTATTTAAATTTTTGGAAATTATCCTATTTCATTTTGTTATGACCTTATACCTATTTTGTGAAATTTACCACCGTCAAATTACGTCTTCGATAAGGAGGAAGCAGGTTTCACTGCTGCAAGCGAGACACAGTCAATTAAGCCATGTGGATCCCCACGTGACTAGTGTTTATTATTTTGTGTCATTGTACTCTATTTGTCTTTAAGATCATTCCTTGTTGATCGATGATAATAGTTTCCTTTGATTCTTATAATGATTGTGATTTCTTGTATCGAGAATGTGCATGCATTTGATGATTGATTTTGTACATGATATGACTATACCATGAATACAATTAACTCATTCATTTTATCTTCTCTTTGTGATGTGACAGAATCATGCCACCTAGGAGAATGACAAATGATGCCATTGCAAGGCTAGTTGCTGAAGAGGTTGTGAAATCATTAGCTGCGGATAGAGCTGCGCGTGTTAACACTGAAGGAGCAGGTGGCTCTGGAGGTGCGGTGCTGGAGGTGAAGGTGAACCTGCTGGAGGTGAAGCTGCTAGAGGACCAGGTGTAGCTGAGAATCCTGCAGATGAGGTTGCTCCGGCTGCTGCTACGGTTAAAGAATGTACTTTTGCTAGATACATGAAATGTGGACCCACTACATTTCAAGGAACTGGTGGAGCACTGGAATTATTCAGGTGGATTGAGAAAACAGAACCAACATTTGAGATTAGTGATTGCTCAGAAAGGAGCAAGGTTAAGTTCGCAGTTGCTACTTTCAAGGATCGAGCTTTAAGCTGGTGGAAGACTCAAGTTGCTACAGTTGGTTTAGAAGCTGCAAACAGGAAACCTTGGGATGAAATTAAAAGGTTGCTGAAAGAAGAGTTCTGTCCAGAAGAAGAGTTATCTGCTTTGGAGGATGAGTTGAGGCACCTGAAGCTGAAAGATAACAACATTACTGCATACACTAGTCGATTCAATGAGTTGGTTTTGTTGTGTCCAAATGCTTTTGCTACTGAGAAGAAAAAGATGGATCAATACATCAAAGGGCTGTCTGGGTACATTAAAGGTGAGACGACTTCATCTCGACCCAAGAACTTTGTTGAGACTGTAAGAATGGCTCATACACTCATGTGGCAGAATGTTCAAGATAGGGCTGAGAAAGCTGCTGAGGATAATAAAAGGAAATGGGAGAATTCGCAGAGTGGTAATCAAGGAAGTAACCGCCATAGGCAGTACAATCAGAAGAGAAATGATGGGGCGAGAGCTGCAACTAACAAGAATGATAATGTTGACCAAGGGGGACCAGCTCAGAAATGTAAGAGTTGTGGTGCTTGTCACTTTGGTAATTGTCCACCAAGGTGCACTAAATGTGGAAAGGTTGGTCATGTTGTGGAGAAATGTAAGACAAGGGTCCCTGCTACTAGAGCGAATGCTATTCCGATCAGGACTTGTTTTGAATGTGGAGAACGTGATCATCTTCGTCCTCAATGTCCGAAGTGGAAGAACAAGAAGGCAGGTGAAGCTGATGGGGCAGTTTATGTTATTAAGGATGCTGATCAGGCACAAGGTCCAAATGTGGTGACGGGTACGTTCTTACTCAACCATCGTTATGCTAGTGTGTTGTTTGACTCAGGATCTGATAGGAGCTTTATAAGCACTTCCTTTAGTCGTTTAATTAATGTTGAGCCAACAAGCCTAAATGCTAGTTATGAGGTCGAGTTAGCTGATGGACAGTTAGTTAGTACTACCACTATATTTAAGAAGTGTCCTTTGAAATTAGCAAATCATTTGTTTGAAATTGATTTGATGCCGATTGAGTTGGGTTCGTTTGATGTGATTGTTGGTATGGATTGGTTGGTTGCTCATGATGCGGTAATTGTATGTGGGGAGAAAGTTGTCCACATACCGGTTAAGGGTAAGGTGTTAGTAGTTAAAGGTGATGTCGGTAGATCTCGTCTGACGGTGATATCTTGTATCAAGGCGAAGAAATATGTAGAAAGAGGTTGTCACCTGTTCTTGGCTCAAGTAGTGGAGAAAGAACTACCGGTTAGGCGTGTGGAAGATGTTCCGGTTATTCGTGATTTTCCTGAAGTATTTCCCGATGACTTGCCAGGGCTTCCGCCTCAGCGAGAAGTCGAATTCAAGATTGATCTAGTGCCAGGAGCTGCACCGGGGGCGCGTGCACCTTATCGTTTAGCATCGTCTGAGATGAAGGAGTTGGCAGATCAGTTGAAGGAGTTAATGGAGAAGGGGTTCATTAGACCAAGTTCGTCACCTTGGGGAGCTCCAGTATTGTTCGTGAAGAAGAAGGACGAATCTTTTAGAATGTGCATAGACTACCGAGAGTTGAACAAGTTAACTATCAAAAATCGTTATCCACTTCCTAGGATCGATGATTTTTTCGATCAACTTCAAGGTTCGTGTGTGTACTCGAAGATCGACTTGAGATCGGGTTATCATCAACTTCGTGTTAAAGAGGAGGACATACCTATTACAGCTTTTCGGACGCGTTATGGACATTTTGAATTTCAAGTAATGCCGTTTGGGTTAACTAACGCACCTGCGGTATTCATGGACTTAATGAATCGTGTGTGTAAACCATACCTCGACAAGTTTGTGATTGTATTTATCGACGATATCCTGATTTATTCCAAAAGTCGGGAGGAGCATGAAGGTCATTTGAAGATTATTTTGGAGTTGTTGAAGAGGGAGAAGTTGTATGCGAAATTCTCCAAGTGTGATTTTTGGTTGGATTCAGTCCAATTCCTTGGGCACGTGATCGATAGTAGCGGTGTTCATGTTGATCCTTCCAAAATTAAAGCTATTAGAGATTGGGCTAGGCCTACGACCCCGACTGAAGTTAGACAATTCCTGGGATTAGCTGGATACTACCGGCGATTTATTGAAGGGTTCTCTTTAATTTCTAAACCTCTTACTAAACTTACACAGAAAAACAAGAAGTATGAATGGGGTTCAGAAGAAGAAGAAGCATTCCAAACTTTGAAGCGGAAGCTGTGTTCTGCACCAATTTTGGCTTTGCCCGACAGAGCTGAAGACTTTGTGGTATATTGTGACGCATCACGTAAGGGTTTTGGTGCTGTGTTGATGCAAAGGGAGAAAGTGATCGCGTATACATCTCGTCAATTGAGGAAGCATGAGGAGAACTATACTACACATGATTTGGAATTAGGAGCTGTTGTCTTTGCTCTTAGACTTTGGAGACACTATCTCTACGGTACAAAGAGTGTGGTATATACCGATCATAAAAGCCTGCAACATATTTTAGATCAAAAGGAGCTCAATATGAGGCAGAGAAGATGGGTAGAATTGTTGAGTGATTACGACATTCAAATTTGCTACCATCCCGACAAGGCGAATGTAGTTGTCGATACACTTAGTAGGAAGGAAAGAGAAATAACCAAAAGGGTTAGAGCTTTAGCCATGAAAACTTATTCTGATTTATCTAATCGAATACTTAAAGCTCAAACTAAGGCGATGGAGGAAGAGAATATGAGAGATGAAGACTTGGGTAGAAGGATGACACCTATATTCGAAATTCGTGATGACGGAATTCGATATTTCGAGAATCGTGTGTGGTTACCGGTGTATGGAGGACTGAGAGATCTAATTATGCACGAATCTCATAAGTCTAGATATTCGATTCACCCAGGATCGGATAAAATGTACCAAGACTTGAAGAAATGTTACTGGTGGCCGAATATGAAGGCTAACATTGCTACTTATGTTAGTAAATGCTTGACGTGTGCTAAGGTGAAGTTTGAGCACAAGAGACCTTCGGGTTTACTGCAACAACCTGAAATTCCAGAATGGAAATGGGAGAAGATCACTATGGACTTTGTTTCGGGACTTCCGAGAACTTCTAGTGGTTATGATACGATTTGGGTGATTGTTGATCGGTTGACTAAGTCGGCTCATTTCTTGTCGATAAAGAAAACTGATGACTTAGACAAACTTACTCGGTTGTATTAGAAGGAAGTTGTTTGTAGACATGGGTTCCTTTGTCAATTATTTCTGATCGAGATAGTCGGTTCACATCTGAGTTTTGGAAATCGCTTCAGCGAGCTCTGGGGACTCAGTTGGATATGAGCACTGCGTATCATCCGGAAACGGACGGACAAAGTGAGAGGACTATTCAGACCTTGGAGGATATGTTACGAGCGTGTGTAATGGACTTTGGAGGTAGTTGGGATCGACACTTACCTTTGGTGGAATTCTCATACAACAACAGTTATCATGCAAGTATTAAGGTTGCGCCTTTTGAAGCACTTTACGGGCGAAAGTGTAGATCACCAGTTGGTTGGTGTGAGATTGGAGAAAGTCAGTTGACGGGTCCTGAATTGATTAGAGAAACGACTGAGAAGATCGTGCAAATCAAGAATCGTTTATTGACAGCTCGTAGTAGGCAGAAGAGTTATGCGGATAAGAGGAGAAAGCCATTAGAGTTTGATATTGGCGATATGGTTATGTTGAAAGTATCACCTTGGAAAGGAGTAATTCGATTTGGCAAGTGAGGAAAGCTTAGTCCGCGCTATATAGGTCCATTCAAGATTATTGATCGAGTTGGTCCTGTGGCATATAAGTTGGAATTGCCAGAAAAGTTAAGTGCTATTCACAATACTTTTCACGTTTCTAATCTTAAGAGGTGTTTGGCGGACGAGAATTTGATAATTCCACTTGAGGAGATTCAACTGGACGACAAGCTGCATTTTATTGAAGAACCGGTGGAGATTATGGATCGAGAGGTGAAACGGCTTAAGCAAAGTCGGATCCCGATAGTGAAAGTGCGATGGAATTCCCGACGTGGACCCGAATACACTTGGGAGCGAGAGGACTACTTCAAGAGCAAGTATCCGCATTTATTCGTAGACGGACCTAAGGAGAAGTAAGCCCCGGGACGGTGCTCTCCTAAGGTGGTGAGGATGTAAAACCCACAAAATAAGGTCATTACTTAATCTTACTTTTCAAATATTTTTGAAGTATTTTATAATATTAAATATTATTATGTTTAACGGTTTAAGTTGAAACCGATATTAAATATTTTATTTTAATATTTTGACGAGCAACGAGGACTACTAGTGATCGCGATACCGACGGATGCCCACAATTTTATATTTTGTTATCAATTGTTTCGATATTTAATATTTTCGACGATATCGTTTTAATTACGTATCGAGTCGTTATATTATTATTTTTCGTGTGCGTTTAAACTTTTAAGTATTTTTACGAAACCCGAGTCCCGTAAATATTTGTAAAATTGACTTTTAGTCATTTCCCGCTTTTTAACTAATATTTACATTTTGGACCAAAACTATCACAAATTGGCAAAAACTACCCTAACTCCACACTATATATAACATTTCCACTAGCACTTTTCCTTTAAAAAATTCATTTAACAAAAACAACCAACTTTCTTCCTCTCCCTTTGTTTTTAGCCGTACACCCTCAACACCACAAACCCTCCAAATTTTTGATCTTCTTCATTGAATCTTCCAAAATCAAGCAAAGTCCCATCCTAGATTTTCAAAGGGCTACAATTTGGTATAAAATTTTCATAGATGCAACCATATTAATTTTTTCAAGAAAAGTTAGTGATGTTTGATCCAAATTTGTTGTATGCATGTGTTAGTAGTGATGATCAAATGGTGTTTATGCCATGTTTTTGTTAAAAAGTTGATTTTTAATTTTTGGGTTTTTAATTTTGATGATGATACAAGTGTTAGGATTGGTTTATGATGATATTAGAGGCTTAGGTTGATGACAAAAGTTGTTGGGATTGATCAAAAACATGATTTTGTAAGAGATTTTAATAGTCAATTTTGGGCAGTAGGTTTGAGGTCATTTTCGGAAATCTTAAGTCTGAATATAGGTTGTTATTATGGGATTATGTCGTAGAGAATTTCGTTAGCTTCGATTTGATATAAAGTAGGCCTTCCAACTCCAAACGAGGTGGAAGATACACTAGTTTGATTTTCGTGTACCGGGAGACGAGTGTCGACACAATCCGAAAATTGTTGTCGATATTTGGATCGAATCTCGGGGACTATAAAATGAGTTTCAAAATGATTCAAGGGCTGTTCTCAGGCTCCAAGTTTAGTATTTTGAGTCTATTTTTAGAATCAAGTGGCGGTTTTACAAATGGAGTTGTTTAGAATGGTCAAAATGGTTTCGTAAGTCAAGGTCGCTAAACTGTCCGGATTTTGTGATTCAAAGATGAGTCGGGCAGGGAACTTTAGAAGTAAAATCTTTTAATGGGCTTTTGAGAGGACTTTCTATATATAGTAAGTAAGTTCTCTGAGTAGTATCATAAAAATTTGAAATGTTTAAGTATGGGAAAACGGCTTGGACATTCGGTATGTTCCGGCAGATTTTTATTAAAGGCATATAATAATAAAATGAATATATAGGAGAGTATAATAGAACCACTTGAATCGTTTTCTCTCGAGTTGTCGTGATTTTATACTTGAGTTTGATTTTATTAAGTATCATTTATTTCTCGAGTCTATTATTAAAGTACGCACCTTATTTGCTAGGTTGCGGGTATCGTGATTACCGGGCATCAACTATCGTCGGCGATTGTCTTCAACTACTATAAGTACTAAGGTGAGTCTATAGCCTCGTTTGAGCTCATTCAAATATTTTAAAACCCACGAGGGGGAATACATGTTTTGTAAACTTAGAACACAAGATTTTTATGGTATGCTTGTCCCTTTATGAATGGACCCGTGGTTGCCTTTAAATTGCATTAAGTGATTGCCTTTGTTAAAACCTCAATTATGGACCGTTAATTAACCTATGATGGGTTAACCGCTAGTAAAATTAATAGATCTATGGGGGAAGCCGCCCCGGTTCAGTTTTTGTTGACTTGTCATAGAAGCTTAGGCCTGACCTCCACACTGTTTGAACATATTGTATTGAGAAGTCAGGTATACGGCACTGTACCAATAATCTGGAGGTAACCGACAATTAATAAATCTCCTGTCTTATCAGACCTCTAAAGGGAGTGTCTAAGGGCTCGGTTCCATGAGCTTATTGCAATTTATGCTATATACAATTATTATTGTTGATGTGAATTATTATTTGATGCTTGTTGCCTTCAAGTATGCCACAAACTTATAATCTTTGCTTGTGTTCAAAATGATTATATAAACCTATAGATTCACTCGGCATTTTTGCTGATGATTTTCTCACATGTATTTCAGGTAATCGGGAAGGGTGAAGCTTGGAAGCCACGGGAATGAATGTTGTGCACTACTTTGCAATATAAACTCTTTGAATATTTGTCGTTCCTTTTGTTCAAAAAAATTTAAATCTTTTGTTTTGGTTGTACTTTGGTTACGATGTCTTGGGACTACGCTACTCTGACAAATGTTTTAGGAACGATAAATCTAAAACGTCTCTTTTTGAGTCGTTCTTTATAAATTATGTGTTGTAGTATCATTGTTTAGCACCCAAAGATGTATTCCGCTGCGTGTAAATTTGGGGGTGTTAAAGCCGGCGGCCTCTTAGTTTATCACCCAACCCACTAATGGACTATGAGGGGGTAAGGTGAACGGGAACCGACCGAAAACCCGAACCGCTTGACCCCTTCATACTCGATTCATTAGGGTTGGGGATGGATGGAACCAATCAGAAGTGAAAATCGCGCAAGCGAAGCCGGGAAACGGGCCGCAGCGCAACAACTAGGACTCGTGTCGGAGGACTTTTGAGCGTGAGCTACCACTCATGCAGCAACAAGGAACCGTAACTCTCGAAGGGGCCACCAACCACCCGAATCACTGTAGCAAACCCTCCCTTTACTTTACTCAATGGATAGCGCTTATTCTCTTTCAATCAACAAAATGAGAAATGGGGGAGAAAGAAAGAGGACTTTATTGAAGAGGCTTTGAACCCGGAATAGGACTAATGCAAATCCAGAAGAATGGGTCTGTTGATCCCAAACATAGATCCATTTAGCTTGTGTAAACGAGATTAAATCAAGTTACCACGTAGAGAAACTTTGTTGTGTATAAAACAATTTAAGTATTATGCAGAATTAATACTCAAACAAGAACACACGAACAATGTAAACCAAACATTCACTTGATTGATAAAACAAACTTGCGTACAATGAAAGTGTTAAAACGTATATAAAACATAAAGCTAAAGGTCTCCTTTTATAGACATAAGGAGCCTTGTACAAGAGTCTACGTATCAGCTATTTTAGGTAAAGATAAACATAGAAAATACATTGTTGATCATATCTTTACTAGAAACATAATACGTGTAGACTAAGTCTTCTATCAGTGCTTGACTTCATCCTATCAACGCTTGACATCTTCCTGACAATGCTTGTCCTGTCAACGCTTGTTTTCTTCTTATCAACGTACCGATTTCTCTTGTCAGCGTCCAAGTGTACTGGCTACATTTTATTCCCAACAATCCTCCCCTAAACTTGATATCTACTCTAGTAAACAAGTTTCTAAATAAAAAATAAGAACTAGGAGGATTCTTACAAATCTTATCAAATTGGTAATAAACATGCCTAATCAAATCTTTGGCCACGTCACTTGAGTAGTCAATCTCCAGCTGTGTTGTCTTTATCTTTTCAAAAACTTCTTTGGACATGGGATACTCAGCATCCACAAGAAGATATTCAGAAAACTTTGTAGAACTCACATAATACACACCAGCTGCTGATACAAATGCCATTGAAGTCCACTGATATCATCCTCAAGATCCTTCCAAACAGGATCTGCTTCTTCTGGTGCACACATTCTCTTGAATGTTGACCAAAGCTTTATTCCATTGACTGAAGTAGGTGCTTCAGTCTCATACTTGGCCAACAATAACCTCCAAAGGTCTACCAAGTCTTCCCTATCCATACTTGCAAATAGAGACACAAGAGTAGTAAAGGTGTGTACCTCTTTCCCATATCTGCCAATCATCCAAAACCCACTTGCATCTTCTTCATAGCTAATGATAGGGTTTCTGGCATCAAGAGGTAACACTTGTACCATATTTGAAGCTTCCATGGGTGAGAGCTTAATGCTCCTTCTAATAACAGCTTCACTGGGATTCACTTTATTCAAATCTTTAGGAAACTCAAGTGGAACTCCCTTCTTCAAAGGCCTTGGAACAATCATAGCCTTTTGAATCTCCATCTCTTCTGCAAGTTCTTCTTTCCTTTTATCTGTAAGAAATCTGATAGTGTTCATCTCTTGCACACTTGCCCAAATGGGATAAGCCTTATACTCTAATTCTTCAAAGGATAATCACTGCAATTTCTGAAAAGTCCATCCTGTTTGATGACATCTGACCAACATGTAATAAAGCTCCCTTCTATCTCTCTTCAGCAGTGAGAAAACTTTGCTAGCCTTATGCTTCAGAATTACCTTGCAATCTCTTTGAACTCTTAGAAGAATCTCAAAACCCCAAATTTAATCTGAAATTGTCATATCTGGATTCTCCATAACCCTATTCTCCCAAGCATGATACATCTGAGCAACTTCTGGCATATCATAATCTACCTGCATTTTTAACTCTACAAGTTTCTGCCTTGCCAACTCATCACCATATTCAAGTCTTTCTGGTTCTTTAATTATCATAACACTTGAATCTGAACTTTCATCATTACTTCCTTCTTGCTCCTCAGAAGTAACTACAAATGGTGACTCACCAATCTTCTTCTTTTCTTGTTCCATTAGTTGTGCAGCCAACTTTGAATCAAACTCTACCTGTGCTGCATCCTTTGGAATCTCTGTTTCTACCATGATTCCTTTACCCTTATCTAATGGATCAATGATGGGTAAAGATGATGATGGTACCTGTGAAGACACTTCCTTGATGATAGCTGATGACTGGAATACATCAACCATATCTGCAGGTCTGTCAACGTTCAAATCCTGTGTGTCAATGCCCAACTTACTCTTGTCAGCGCTTGGTGTGTCAGCGTCCAAAATCTGCTTGTCAACGCTCACCTTATTCTTGTCAGCGCTTCTTGTGAACTGCTCCATCATTGCTGTAAAGGATAAGTTCAAATTTGTAGGAGTAACCAAAGATACATCAAAACCTGGTTGCTTCTTCAATTCAGTAAGAGTTTCAGCCACACCCAAAGATTCTCCATCATATGAGCCTTTGCCACTCAAATCAATTGGCTCTGTAGCAGCTTCATGTGAGCCTTTATCACTCAAATTAACAGGCTCTGTAGCAGCTTCCTCCCCTTTGTAAGAATCCTCCCCTGATGAAAGGACTCTTGTCTGCCTTCTCCTAGATTCAACAGTTTCTAAGACAACAATCCTCTCCCTCAATTGCTTGAGTTCAAGGCCTTGGGTAGAGACAGTATGTACCAGGTCTGCATTTTGCTTTTGCAAGCTAATGCAGACAGCCGTCAATTCCAACATTGTATATGGTTCCAATCTGCCCTCCTCTAGAGTGGATATTTGACCTCCCAAAGTAGAGTCATGGGGCATGGATGAGGTCTTAAAGATGTTAGGACTGGCTTGGCCTGCATATAAGCGAGTACCAATAGTCCCAGCCTCATCCATATCACCAACCACACTTGTGGTGGTGGTTCTCTCTACAACATGGCTATGACCACTAGAGGAGAACACTCCAGTAGTCCTTGGGCGTTTTACCAACCTAAATTCAGGGGGTGTAGAAGAGGATGTGGATTGGGTGGTAGTTTGAAGGTTAAGGGGTGTTTGGGTCTGGTGTAGAAAGGTGTCAACGTCTGGATTTGAAGTGTCAACGCCAACATTTAACGTGTCAGCGTTGAAGGGATCTTGGTCAAGTTCCATGTGTTGAGGTGAAGGTGATGGTTCAGGCAATGGTTGTGGGTCAGGTTGAGGTTGTGCTGCTGCAATAACAGCAAGCATGGCTTGGGTAAGGGGTAAGTCTCTGTGAGGGGGTGAATTCATCTTACTAAAAATAGCTTTCTTTTGCACAGGGATCGCATATAATCATCATGATCCCTGGTGCAATACCTTTGTTCATCAAAAATCATTTGTAAGAATCTTGGGTAAGCCAAAGTCATCTTATTACCCTTGTTTTTACACATGCCATCAAAAATCAGTTTAGAAAAATTGTACTTTTGCCCATTTGTAATACACACAATTGCACTAGCAATAGATCTGTTAATTTCGTTATATGCAGTACATTTGGGACTCAAACATTGAAGGATGACATGTATTAAGTACTTCCAAGCTGGGGGAAATTCATGTTTGTTATACTTATTTAAAGTTCCCTCTTCAGGGAAAGGATAACCCAAAGCTTGAAGTCCTTGTTCTATCTCACCAATGGGTAGACTGGTTATACCATCTGCATCATTAAGATGCAAGGCCTGGCGAACCAAGGCTTCAGTAACCACCCATGAACGCCCATGAACAATAGTTGTTAATGTAGTCACATTATTAAGTGTTGAGGAACTGACAGTGTTCCAAAACTGTTTAGTATGAGTGACAGGGATGACAGGAGCATGAGAAAGAGCATACCGTAATGGAGATGTATTCAAATACGCCACCATATGGGTGTATTGAGGAAACAGAGCATCATCAGCCTCCAAATAAGCAATCTTATTATGCTGACTTCTGAATCCCAATACCAAGTCACTTGGTTTAAACTTAGGCGCCATTGATGTAGAAAGCTATTTGTGAAAGATTATAAAAGATGAATTATAGGAGAAAAGTTGTTAGACAAGAATATGAGAGTACCCTGTTTAAAAAGAAGGAGCCAAATTTATAGGAGGGATAGGCACATATGATTGGTCAAAAATGAGGCAAGTATTTTCAAAATATAACGACGAAAATATTGAAAAGAAAATAAGTTATCTTGTGCATTAATTAAAAGTTATCAAATCCCAAAATTACGGCCCCAATTTTCGTCAAAAATAACAACTGGTTAGGACCCAATGAGTGTCAACGGTCAAAAATAATCCATCAACGCCCAACGGCTATATTCTTGTCAACGTTGGTAAAAGCCATGTCAACGTCTAAATTGGTCATAACAACGTTTGGAAAGATACATGACAACGTCCAAAAATAAAAATGATAAAAATGAAAAAGGACCTTAACAAAGTAATTTATCCTAGTGGAGATAACCTATAAACTGAAAATTACCATAGGGTGGCAAGCACTGCCCAATCATGCACACTTGCGTATGCAAGATAGACATAACAGTCCTCTAGTGTCCCTTACTAACCAAGGTTCTTAATAGTTAAGTTATCTCATAAAATCCCTTGTAACTTCCCAGGTAATCCAAATTGAAATCATACCCAAGTCTCCCAACAGACCACTTCAATTTCTAGGCCAAAAAGTCTTGGCAGCATGCATAGTATATCAACTTTGCATGCTACAGTGCCTCATGAACAAGTAAACTAATTCATACTCACCAGTGGACACAATCTAGAATTGTGATAAGTGTATTATAAGAATACCCAAAAAGTCCTAAAAGGTGCCTAAACTTCCCCTTAAACTATGATACATAAGTTGCCCAATAATATGCATGTAAATAAAAATTTATGTCAAGATAGGAATATAAATATTCCAACCATCATCCATAAATTGAAACATGCTCCAATAATGCTCCAAGAATCCATAAGCAACTCTGTATCCAATGGTACAATGCTAACAACGCCTGCACAATTAGATCAAAAACCACAAAACTAACATGTTGCTGACAACGTCACGATAACACTTATCAGCGTTAAGATAACCTTTGTCAGCGTTACACAAATAAAGTGGAAAATCTAATTTAACAAAAAGACCAATAACAATGCATATCTTGTACATACTTTTACAATAAAACCCTAAAACACATATTAAGTGAGACTGATCATTCCAATACTTGTTACCAAGTATTGAAATCTTCCAGTATCAAAAGGTTTAGTTAATAAATCAGACACATTTTCTTCTGTGTCAACCTTATCTGGTTGTATTAAACCCTTTTCAAAACAATCTCTTATAAAATGATGTCTAATTTCTATGTGTTTTGTTTTAGAGTGATGTAAAGGATTTTTAATAATGCATAAAGTGATGTGATTGTCTACAAAAATCTTGGTATGCATGAAATTATACCCATAATCCAACAGCTGGTTCTGAATCCATAAGACTTGTTCACAACAAGCAGCTGCTGCAACATACTCTGCTTCAGTTGTAGAATTGGCCACCACTGTTTGTTTCTTGCATTTCCAAGAGATCAATCTACTCCCAAGAAACTGACATCCACCAGTTGTGGATTTCCTATCAAATTTGTCACCACCATAATCACTTTCTGAATATGCAATAAGCTCCAATGGTGAATCTTTTGGATACCATAATCCCAGGTCTGGATAACATCTAAGGTATCTAAAGATCCTCTTGACAGCATGAAGATGACACTCTTTGGGAGTCACTTGATGGCGTGCACATGCACACACAACAAACATAATGTCAGGTCTTAAAGCCGTGAGATACATCAATGAACCAATCATTGATCTATAGTGCCTAACATCCACTTCTTTTCCATCTCCAACTTTTCCCCAAGGGTGTTCTCTATCCGTAGGAGTGTTAGCCCTTTTCTCATGTGGAGAAAAGCCAAACTTCTTCAAGATTTCTGCTACATATTCTTGAGAAATGAAGATACCATCTTCTTTCTGCTGAACTTGTAACCCTAGAAAGAAGCTCATCTCCCCCATTGCACTCATCTTGAACTTGTCTGTCATAAGCTTGGAAAAGTCTTCACTCATCTTTGGACTAGAAGATCCAAAGATGATATCATCCACATAGACCTGAACAAGTAAGAAATCCTTACCAGTCTTCTTTGTAAATAAGGTCTGGTCTATGGTGTCCCTTTTGAATCCATTTTCCACCTGATAGGTAGACAATGTGCCATACCAAACTCTTGGGGTTTGATGAAGTCCATACATAGCTTTCTTCACTCTATGAACCTTGTCTGGATGTTCTGAATCTTCAAAACCAGGAGGCTGCATTACATAAACCTCCTCTGCAATTGTTCCATAAAGAAAAGCACTCTTCACATCCATTTGATAGACTGTAAAGCCCATACAGGAAGCATAGGCTAGAAAAATCCTTATAGCCCCAATCCTTGCAACTGGTGCAAAGACCTCCTCATAGTCTATCCCTTCCTCTTGTGTATATCCTTGAGCCAGTAAATGTGCCTTGTTTCTGACCACAATGCCTCTTTCATCCTTTTTGTTTCTAAGAAACCATCTTGTCCCAATAGGTGACATGTCTGGGACAATCAACCAACTCCCAAACATCCTGGATAGCAAATTGGTGAAGCTCATCTTGCATTGCTTCCACCCAACTTGGTTCTTTGAGAGTATCAAAAATCTTCTTGGGTTCCTGTTGTGACAGAAAACAGGCAAACAAACATGCTTGAACAAGAGGGGTATCAACCTTCTTGTGAATATTGGCAATAAATCCTCCAAGATTCTGATAAGATCTTCTAGTTTGCACAAGAGTCATCACATCACCAATAATTAGAGAAGGAGGGTGATTTTTGATTGTAAAAGTAAGCACTCCTCCCTCAATAAGTGTGTTGTCCTCAATCTCATCTTCCATGTTACCAATATCCTCTTCAGACTCTCTTCCATCAACATCTGAATGAACCTCTCCATTTCTGTTTGAAGGTTCACCTTGATCAAAATTATTGGAAGAGAAAATATGGTCAAAAGATCTGTCAACGTCTGGACCAAGGTTGTCAATGTTTGAGCCATCAACGCCTGAATTTGTCTTGTCAGCACCAGAATTTCCTTTGTCAACGCCTGAAAGATCATGCATGTTGTCAACTAGTGATACTTGAGGACCACCTTTTTCCTTTTCAACAGCAGCAGCAGTAGCAAATGCATCTATCCATATGGGAATAGTAACATACTTAAGTATGGGTGCTGATTTGTCTGCTTGTGATCCAACCTCTTCACCAACCTGTTTACCTGAAACATCAACAACTGGTTCTTCCACAACATTTGAAGTCACCTTCACAATGTTTGGATTAGTAACAGGCATATAATTCAAAGTCCTAGATAGAGGTTCCAAGTCAAATAACCAATTTGGACCACTTTCAGGATCACTAGGTTTACTTTCTAAAAATCTAACATGTACTTTTTCAAGTATACGTTTTTCTTTCTTAAGGTAAACTCTATATCCTCTACTCTGCACTGAATAACCCATGAAGTATCCTTTATCACCTTTAGCACTAAATTTACCTAAGCCATCACTAGTATCCAACACAACTACATGACATCCAAAACGTTTAAAAAAACCAATATTAGGTTTCCTTCCCCAAAGTAACTCATAAGGTGTTTTGTTATGAATCTTGTTGACTAATGCCCTATTCTGAACATAACAAGTTGTATTCACAGCCTCAGCCCAAAAATCAATGGGAAAGTGAGCATCAGCCAACATAGTCTTGGCTACTTCTATGAGGGTTCTATTCTTTCTCTCAGCTACCCCATTTTGTTGTGGGGTTCTAGCTACACTAAACTGTCTAGTAATCCCTTTCTTGGCACAAAAATCATCTAACAACTTATTTCTAAACTCACCACAATTGTCACTTCTAAGTATCTTAACCTCATTACCAGACTTCTTTTCAATTTGGGTAATGAAGTTAATCAAAGTATCAGCAGTGTCACTTTTCAAAGTTAAAAAGAAAGTCCAAGTAAATCTAGAAAAATCATCAGTGATGACAAAACAATAAGATTTACCATTTAAGCTTTCTATATTAGTTGGACCAAACAAGTCCATATGCAGCAAGTGAAGTGGTTTAGAACTAGAGTGCACCTGTTTAGACTTAAATGAGACCTTGTGCTGTTTGCCTTTAAGGCAAGCAACACAAGAGTGGTCATTGTGGAAAGCCTTTTCAGGGAAACCATCAACCAAACCATGTCTCACAAGTCTATTTATATTTTTTAAATTAATGTGCCCTAATCTCATGTGCCAAAGATTACTCTCACCAACTGAATCCTTAGCATATACACATGACAAATTATTATTCATCCTAATCCCATTAAGATTCACATTATAAATGTCCTTATGCCTAGGTTTTCTATAATCAATGAATTTCTCATCTGGTGTTTTAAAATCTTTGCTCAACACCAAGCATTTAGTATCAGTAAAAAGAACCTTATTTTTGTTATCACAAACTTGTGATACACTAAACAGATTATAGTCAAGTTCTTTTACCAGAAACACGTTTTCAAAACGTAAATTGTTGGTGAGAAGAGTTCCTTTGCCTGTGATAGTTCCATATCCGCCTCCAAAGTAAAAAATTTCACCATCCTTAATGGGAGTGAAGTTTGTGAGATAATCTTCCTTCCCAGTCAGGTGCCTAGAGCATCCACTATCCCAATAGCCATAATCATTAACCTGCTTTTGAATGCCCTGCACATAAAGAAAACTAATTAGTTTTCTTTGGGAACCCAAGCCTGAGCAGACTTAGTTTCATTTGGTTGTTCAACAAGAACAGACTTAGTCCTTATGACAACCCCTTGTTCATCCCTTTTTGGATTAAACACCTAGTTAACCCCAATTGGTTTTGTTATGACCTTTGAAATATAATGAAATCTGTTACAGATCATAGAAATCCCATCTGAATTAGGGTTTTGATCTTGCTTAGGTCTCCATGTCAAGCTAGAAGAAGCTTTAGACCTCTTTCCCTTTGGTTGCAAATATCTACCATTATTTGGTCTGGAAACGTTTCTGTCAGCGTTTAATTTGGTCTTGTCAACGCTGAAATTACCCTTATCAGCGTTGAACCTAGGGTTTGCTATAGGAACCCATTGTCTATTCGACCATGTATTGGTCTTCTGAAAAGGTCTTTGTCCATAAGTATTAGACCCTTTAGTAAAGAATGGGGCTGGTCTAACAACTTGTGGATTTTGCTGAACAAAAGTTTTGGGTTTGACAGTGTTTGACTTTTTGTCAGCGTTGACCTTTGAAGCATTGACACACTTATAAGCTAAATGTGAAAAACTTCCAGAAGTATAACAGGATTTTCTAGACATAGCTCTAGGTCTAGAAGAAAATAAACATGTCCCATTATCACTAATTTGGCTTTTTGGTGACCTAGGTTTTCTATACATTTCTATATATTTAATACTAGGTTTTCTATCAACGTTTAAGACAAAGTCAACAGTCTTGCCAGTGGTTGGGTTTGTCACTTTGATGGGTGTAGACTCATTTGGGCTATCACTAAGCATGCCACCCTTAACAAACAAGGTAGGGTTGGCTTTCTTCCATTGGTCCAAATCAGTCAACTTCTACCTGTATTCCTCTACTGGGGTAAGAAATCTTGGTGCAGGAATAAATTCCTCTTCTTGGAGTTCTGGTAAACCAGTCCAAGACAAGTCCTTTCTAAGGACACCATATAAGTTCCCAGCAGGTGGTGGAACACCAACATACTCTTTCATCCCAATCCCAGTCATATCCCTAGAATCCCTTTGTTCACTAACACATTTCTCTAGGGTTTGTGAAGCTTTATCAAATCTCTAAATTTTAAGATCTACATTATCTTTATTTTTGATAGCCTCATCTAATTTATCCTGTAAATCAGCATTGACTCTCTTCATGATGTTTCTAATCTCAATACTAGCATTTAAATCATGATTTAAAATATTGATTTGATCTTTTAGGTCAAGCTCCATTTTCTTATACTCAGCTACAGTTTTTTCAGTTTGAGTAAGGGCAAGTTGATAGTTAGATAACTTGCATCTTTCATTAACCACGTCTATTGTCAATTTTAAAACTTCTTTGTTAAGTTTTTCAGTGTTTAGACGACAACCCTTACTACAAAATGCATCATCATATACCTCATTGTCTAATGAAGATGAGGAGTGTGCCATGAGAGCATAGTGAACATGCTCTTCTTCTTCCTTTTTGCAACCAAAGCTTTGTTCTCTTCCTCATCCTTGGCCAAGTAGCTCCAATCCCAGCCAACACCATCAATGTCTTGCATGGCAACCATAGCTTTGGAATCCTGAGCCTTGATGATTTGGCTTGAGGGTTTTCCAGCATCAGATCTTCTTGGAGATCTGCATTCTCTCATAAAGTGTCCCATTCGATGACAATTATAAGACTTAACCTTGGATTTATCAAATCCAGCAGTGTCCTTAGCATTAGAAGTCATCTTCTTCTTGAATCTTCGATTCCATTTGTTTGCTCTTATACTTGCAAGAGCCATATTCCATTTTATGTCCATCTCCTCCAAATGCTCATCACTAATTTGCTCAAGGTCCTCATATGTTATCACTGAACCGTTGGGAAATGAAGCAATGTATGCACAAACAGTATCTAGATCAATACCAGCAGGCTAAACTCTTGGTGAGTCAACTTTGTATGTGTCAGCGTCTGAACGTGAGGCGTTGACAGGGCTTGATCCAACGTTGACACAAGTTGATCCAGTAATAGGGTGCATGTATGACTCCTTTTGATCAAATTCACCTTCACTATGTGAGAAGAAGGCCATATTTCCACTGGTAGACTTGCTTCCTTGATCCAAAAGAGTCTCATTCTCTATCAGCCTCAGTTTATTGCAAACATCATCAAAAGTAGAACTTTTGAGAGTGTTATTAGCAATTATATACCTTTCTTCAATCTTCCATGCATCACCAAGACTTTTAAGAAAAGTGGTGATAATATCAGCATCACCAAGCACTGTTCCCATGAAGGACAGCTTGCTTGTAATGTCAAGAAGTATGATTCTCACTCCACTTAGCTTCTCACTCGGTTGAGCTTTAAAAACAGCATACTCAAGCAAGAGTTGCTTCTTTTCTCTTGTACAGTATCAGCATTACCACCATAAGTAACTTCAAGGGCTGCCTAAACATCTTTTGCAGACTCATAGCTTCTATCTTTGTGCTGATTTTCTTGTCCCAAAGAGAGTTTGAGAATACTTAGGGTTTTCATGTCATTCCTTCTCTTTGCTATGTCCTCAGTTGAGACAGCTTTACCATCTTCAGGTTTTTCTTTTCGATCCTCTTTAGTAGAGCCTTGAACATTTGTTCTTTGTAAGATGGCAGCTGCAATCTTTTGAGCTTTATTGAATGTGTTCCATATTCAGTAATTTCCAATAGGGTGTAGTCATAGATTTGTAGATACTGCTCAAAGTTAAACTTCCACAGCTCAAAATTGTCTGGGTCTAGCATGGGAATCTTGATGTTGGGGGTTGAGGAGGAGGAGGAGTTTACTTCTGGGGTAGACATGATGTTTTTAGGGTTTCTTGAAAATTAGGGTTTTTGGAGATTTAGGGTTCTTGTGTTCTTTAGATCAAAGTTTCTCAACGAGCTCTGATACCAATTGTTGATCCCAAACTTAGATCGATTTAGCTTGTGTAAACGAGATTAAATCAAGTTAAACACGTAGAGAAACTTTGTTGTGTATAAAACAATTTAAGTATTATGCGGAATTAATACTCAAACAAGAACACACGAACAATGTAAACCAAACTTTCACTTGATTGATAAAACAAACTTGCGTACAATGAAAGTGTTAAAACGTATATAAAACATAAACCTAAAAGTCTCCTTTTATAGACATAAGGAGCCTTGTACAAGAGTCTACGTATCAACTATTTTAGGTAAAGATAAACATAGAAAATACATTGTTAAATATATCTTTACTAGAAACAAACTAGAAACATAATACGTGTAGACTAAGTCTTCTATCAGTGCTTGACTTCATCCTATCAATGCTTGACATCTTCCTGACAATGCTTGTCCTGTCAACGCTTGTTTTCTTCTTATCAACGTCCCGATTTCTCTTGTCAGCGTCCAAGTGTATTGGCTACATTTTATTCCCAACAGGGTCTGGGCTTTCGAAAAGATGAATATGCAAAGGGTAAGGTAAAGAGAAATTTTTTGAACAACCAACCTGACATAAGGATTCTAGCTCACCCACTTAGAGCAGATGGAGATTCTCGGACGGGGAAAAGCGGCACTCGACATCTATTAAACAAGACCAAGAACAAAGCCATACCATGCCCTCGGGAGAAACTAGTGATGATTGCCATGAATGCAGCCCTCGAGGACGTGCACAAGAAGGTCTTTGCTGATTCGTATCAACATGGTACACCTTAGAGGGGCGTGAAAAGGCCGTGGAGACTTTCACCTAATGAGTAGGGATCAATTGATAGACATTTTTTTAGGAAGAGAATCCAGGATGAACGCTTTTTTCATTCGCTATGCGCTGACTGGATGCGTACTCGGGTGATCAATCGATGGATGGGGGAATTTCATGAATGACGAGACCGGCCTAACCAAAAGTGGGTCCTCCCCCCTTGATGGCGAATCTTGATTGACTAACACTAGGAACCGATTCGGAGAAATAAGAAGCATGGAATGAGATAGGCGGCGGAAGAATTTCCGATAGCGAATTACTTGACTCGATGGATGGAGGTAGAGCCCTCCAACTCAAGCACGAAATCAGTGTTGAGTCAACAATAATCCAGAGGGGCACCACCAAGCGGGATCGAGACCAGCCCCTTGTATATAGGGTTCCAAACCTGCGCTTCTTCAAATATCCCATCCTAGTAGGGTCTTCAAAGCTTGACTAAGAGAAAGTGGAAAGAAAAGGGGCGCGCTAGCTGCAATCAAACTAAAGCGCTAACGAGCAAGAATGCCTATAAATAGTGCTTTAGTAATAATATAGATAGGGCTTTTTCAGGAATCGATTCTATGATTGAATAGCAGAAGTGCTACTTAGTAGTAGAAACTCGGAGAGACGGAGATGGGACTATTTCATACCTGCTAACTCCTAGGATGAGAAGTGGGTCCCTTGTTTTTGGAAGGAAGAGTTTCAGCCTTTGTTGCCCCTGGGTAGAGTGAGTCTACTTAGTGAACTGGCAGGACGCGAAGATCAATTGATCAATATGAATCTCAAGAGTGGATGGTTGATCGCCGACTCCTTGTCTTGGAGGCTCTCCGGTCGGGGAGGGGCTTGCTATCGTAACCTTTTCCCCGGTGTATGTGAGGGTGACGAACTCCTTTTTGTTCGGTCATAGGTTGGTCCAAAGAACGAGAGTCGGCTTCCTTAAGTCCGTTGTTCCTCAGTAGCTCAGTGGTAGAGCGGTTGGTTGTTAACTGACTGGTCGTAGGTTCAAATCCTACATGGGGAGAATTTAGAGTTCTCGCTTTTCTTACCTAGCGCCCCCTGTCCTTCTCCTCAGTTTCAAAACTAGCAGAATCGCAGGACACCAAAAATGGGAAGTTTCTTGTTGGTTTTTCTTCCTTACTCTCGAATAGGTGCACTTGGTTCGTTCAATTCTTAGGGAGAAGAAGGATAGGAATGAATGGGAAGACTGGAGTAGTCTCTTCATTTGCCGGAAGGAATTAGTCTCCACTAGCCTCATTCGAAGAACGAACAAGAAAATGCTTATTGTTTAGGTAGGATAGATCGATGTGATCCAATGGCTAAAGCTCTGCCAGCTTCTTGTAGACTGACGTCTCTTTAGGCTCCGAGTTATTTTTTTATGGTGAAATTCTTGTTCGCCACTAGTGGCAACGAAGTTCTTGGTAATTTGCAAGGGGGAAGGAAGATCTCCACTCATTTCATTCATTCAGTGCCCGCGGGGTGAGGCGTGACCCACAAAAAACGAAGGGGGAAAGCTTGCTTTTCTTGTTGTAGCCCTATTTTTAGGCTTGGTAAGAAGCATAAGCTATTGTTGTAGGCTCGAGAAAGGTAGGCTCGCAGCTTCGCTCAGCAGAAGAGCCTGACTTTCTATTAGTCAAGCGCTAGCGCCCAACCGGGATTTGAAGGGATAGGGAAAGGGAAGAAAAGAAAGATGGTCAATCCTTCTGGGAACATGGCTCGTTCATTCACTTGCTCATGAACTCGCAGCTTCGCCAGAAGCTACGGGGGGGGGGGGGGGGGAGGGGGGGGGGGGGGCTCGGCCGGGGAAGGGGAGAGTGGCCGAGTGGTCAAAAGCGACAGACTGTAAATCTGTTGAAGTTTTTCTACGTAGGTTCGAATCCTGCCCCTCCCACTTGTTTGTTGTAGACTTCAGAGAAGAGAAAAGAGGCATTCGTCAGCGTCGGAAGGCCAACCAAGTGAAGCTCCTTTGGCCGTTCCGTGAAGTTCAATTGTATCGTATGTTAGTTAGAGAGGTTGGCGAACTACTACGATCTATAGATTCCCCATCCATATTCATATCCAATCCCAACGAGAATAGAAGCGAGTAGCTTCCGGCTTGGCTTGTAGTCGTAGTCTTTTAGATTATATAGTCGTCGGCGTTCCTACACGCACGCGCCCGCCAGAATGCCTCCTTGGTTCGGTATGAAGCCAAGCCGATACATACGATAGGCGAAGGAAAGACCCCCATTTCATAGCGTCTAGGGAACGCAAGTTTGATAGAGGAGAGGAGAGGTGGAAGAAAAGGTTTTTGATGAATTTAGGAGTCTTTGTGCAAGCCGTATGCGGTGAGAGTCGCACGTACGATAACGAGGGGGGTTCGCGTCTATACGTGTAGTGTGGTGGTTGGGCCTACCCACCCTATTTTTTCCATGATCTATGGGTCTACTGGAGCTACCCACTTTGATCAATTAGCCAAGATTTTGACCGGATACGAAATCACTGGTGCTCGATCTAGTGGTATTTTATGGGATTCTATCTATCGCTGTAGGATCCCTATTCAAGATCACTCTAGTTCCTTTTCGGGCGGTTGTAGGACGGACGGCCGCCTATAGGTGGTAGGGTAGGGTTGGTGGTACCGCTTAGATTGCTGCCAATCTTCCTAACTGCGCGCGGGCCGGGCTTAGAGCGCGTGAAACTCATCACTACCTCGTAAGGGCATTGAGACCATAGCATGTTACACGAAAGCGCCGCTTTCTCTGTAGTATTGTCACACAGCTGCCCGCCTAGAAGAGCCACTCGCTCTGTAGTGTTGTCACACAAGATAAGCACGCCGCCCGCATGCTGGCCGGGCGAATCTAGGTTCTCTTCCGGTCAACTGTCCACCCAGTCAAGTGCAAAAAAACACACTAGAATCACGCAACGCACGCTGCTGGTGTGCTTCCTGCTTGCGAGGAAAGAAAGAAGAGCGACAAGGTGAAGTTCAGATCTGACTGTTTGCAGCATGGGAGCAGATTACCCAAAAAATACCTTGGAACAATGAAAAAACAAAAAAAAGATATCTCGGTAACGAAAACTATAGGGGGTTGTATCGGCGAGATCCAACGGTGAACAGCTGCCCAAAAGAAAAACCGCCTGGAAGTCCGAGGACCTTTAGTACTGTACTCTACCCCCGAACTAGTAGCCTTCGCGCCAGGCAAGACCGCCCTTGTCCCTTTCCTTTATCCATTCCGCCTCTTTCTTTGCTTTGTTCCAATAGAGTCTAAGGCAAATCTAAAGTGGTTCGTATGCCTACTTTACCTACTTGACGAAAGGGAACGAAATTCGTTTCGTTTCCGAGTTTATGGATTGGATTCAGTCAGCCTCACTCCTTCCTTTTTATGTTGTCGTGATGGTTACCGGCGAACGCTCCCAAAGGCGACCCTCTCAAGTTTCCGGCTGTTTTCTAGATTGAAGTAGCCTTTCGTCGCCCCGAAGGAAGTTACTATCAAAGAGCTCGCCCTACTGAAGTACCAAAGGTGCGCTCAGCTGGTGACTAAGAAATGGGTTTGCGCTTGAATTTCAGTGATTAGGTTTTTCGAGGGAAGTAGGGCTCTTATTGACTAAAAGTGGGTTCTTCGCTTTCCTTTAGAATGAAATTTGCTATGAAGCCCCTACCACTTACTTTGTTTGATTCAAAAGGCGAACGGCCCCCCAACAAGTCATATGCGGTGGGGTGCTTGTGATAAGCTGCCTTGCATATGAGGAATTCTAAAAAAACAAAAAAGGAAAAGTCCATTATTTTACGAAGATCTTTCTATCAATAGATAGGAATGAGTGTTCGATATAGGGGATAGAATCCATCTGCTCTTTCTCTCTCCATTTTTCTGCCCCTCTCTTCGTTCCGCCCGCTGGCCTATTGGGATAGCAGCCTTCGGGCTTTGCCTGCCCTTTCTAATAAAGAATTCTGGCTCGGCCCGGGAAACCGCTGGCAAGAACAGAAAGGAAGGAGTCCATGTAGCTGCTGCTGCCCCCCCCCCCCCCTCTTAGTCAATGGGGCAGCAGGTTCGGCATCGACTACAAAAGAGAGAATCCACTTCAGATAACCATGCCTCTGCTAGGTAGCGTGTGGAATGGCCGAGAGCGGACCTTATTGGATATATAATCCAAGTCGAGAGTAGAGTTACGGGAACAGCCGTCTGATGGAAAACGACTTTCACGTTCGGTTTAGAGAGCACTTTTTTCGTTGAGAATTCCTCGTTCCCTCTCGATAGACCAGCGGAGAATTCTAAACTTGTGAGGCCCTATCTATTCCATCTCTCGAGCCCCGAAGAAAACCCCCTTCCCTTCGGATTCCCTATCTCTTTTGACTCTATATATGTGGGCACCTGATATCTATGAGGGTTCACCCACCCCCGTTACAGCATTCCTTTCTATTGCGCATAAAATCTCTATTTCTAAATATTTCACGTCTTTCTATTTATCGTTCTTATGGAGCTACATTGCAACGAATCTTCTTTTTCTGCAGCATTGCTTCTATGATCTTAGGAGCGCTGGCCGCCATGGCCCAAACGAAAGTCAAAAGACTCTTAGCTCATAGTTCAATTGGACATGTAGGTTATATTCGTACTGGTTTCTCATGTGGAACCATAGAAGTAATTCAATCACTACTAATTGGTATCTTTATTTACGCATCAATGACGATAGATGCATTCGTCATAGTTTCAGCATTACGACAAAGTCGTGTCAATATATAGCGGATTTGGGCGCTCTAGCCAAAACGAATCCTATTTCGGCTATTACCTTCTCCATTACTATGTTCTCATACGCAGGAATACCCCAGTTAGCCGGCTTTTGTAGCAAATTCTATTTGGTCTTCGCCGCTTTGGGTTGTGGGGCTTACTTCCTAGCCCCAGTGGGAGTAGTGACTAGCGTTATAGGTCGTTGGGCGGCCGGAAGGTTTCCACGAGTAAGTCAGTTTGGGGGACCAAAGGCAGTTCTCCGTGGACCGGACACGTAGCTTACCGAATCAGTTGCGACACGGATGGTAATGCATGCTACGAAAGATAGGGTCGATTCTGATACATCAACCGTCTACTCAATATCCTTGTACGAGTCCACAATCACTACACGAGATGAACCTTGGTTTGGTGAATTGAAGTTGGCCTTAGGTGTAATAGGACTCCCAGTTACTGTACGCGATCGTATACTGAGGTGCTCCCCGCCGGTTGTTGGAACGACGCGAGCCGGGCCGGGTCTCGATTCAAAAAGATGAAGGGCCAAAAAGTCTAATTAGAGAGTTATAAATTCCCCATCTCATTGGGGCGGAAAAGAATCGACATCTCGATGTGATAAATCCTTTTCGATTTTAGTTGGGAAAGAATAACGAAGTCCATCCGAACCGTCCAATGAAGAATAAGAGGAGAGAAAAGCGCCAATGGTGCGCGAAGCGCATGCTGAACGAGCATAGAGAAAAGGAAAGAAGTTTGAAGGAGGATCAGCCGAGCTCATTCCCTTCACTTCCTGGGCCCAAAGCAGTGCAGTCTTTCCTGGCCAAATCAAGGATTTGGGGCTTCTTTGCTACGCTACTTCACTATAAAAATCCTTTTTTTTAGTCATATATAAATAGAAAGATAGATCCATCTATCCTATCCGATTTCGATTTTGATATCGAAAAAAGAATCTATTTCATTCAACATTTGATTCAAAGAACTGTGCTTAGCCCTCCCCCGCTCATGAAAGGGCTCTGCTGCAATGGATGGCAGAGGGTCCATAGTACTCGAAGCACTAGAGTGATCCAGTACCCAGGAAGGGGCCTAGAAGTGCCTACTACTACACCACACTACACTTGGCTCTACACATTTACAAAGCTAACCCATGTCCAGTGCCTGGCAGAGCTAAGGGGGCTTCAATCCTTACTCTTTATCCTCATCTTCGCCCAGGCTAACGGGGCCTTACTTATTCAAAGGGGAGAGTAGAGCCTCTAGAAGCATTGTTGAGAGGAAGATCTTTGGCCCCTCTTCATTCTCTACAGGGTTCCAAACCTTTCTTCAACATAAGTAACAAGGAGCGAGGCAGCGATGGAAGAGATCAAACACGGGAATAAGAAGTAATTCCATTACCTTTTTTTCATTTTTCTAGAGGGGGATGGAGAAAGTGGACAAAACAGACTCGCATTTCTCATCGAACAAATACAGGAAAAGAATCATATTGAAAACGCTCATAACCCAAGCCCTTACTTCGTAGAGCCATGTATTGTAATTGATCTGAACCTGCCCGGAGCGAGCCCCCCATAGAGGCAAGTGAAGTTGGTGAGCCGTATGATGGGCAACTATCTCCTGCGGTTCGGAGAGGACTCAGCTGTTAGTTAGTACCCCCTTGGTTTCGGGGTGGACCTTTTCACTCTATTTTATTATATACGCTTAGTGAAAAGAATGTTTTTTGATACACCTTGGACATAGATTCTATATGAACCAATGGATCGTGACAAGTCGTTACTACTAGCAATGACTTCCTCTTTCATTACTTCATTCATTCCATATCCATCTCCTTTGTTCTTAGTTACTCATTAAATGGCACTCAGTTCATATCTTTAATTTCAGTTCGATCATTGACAAGGTTTAAAGAAAGGGTGGGCTATTGATAAAGAATCGATTCCAAACCACAATGCTAGCAGATGGCGGGCCTCCGCTTTTATTTTCATTCATTTTTCCCAGATTCTAAAAAAAACAAAAAAAGACTCCCGGTGATCTTTGACCGAACAGGGTAGGCAGAAGTTGATCCGGTAGATCGACTAGCAGTTTCAGCTACTGCTCGTGATGATGATTTTTATTAGCGAGATGTTCACTTTGACTTGGATTATGCAATAGATTTTGCTTATTCTCCTCCCACGACGTGCCTAGCTATTACGTTCCGACTCATGCATCTGCCGGTAAAGTCAAGCACGTCCAAAGTGATGTGCGCCCCCATAGAAAGAAGCACGCCCGCCTGAAGTAGCGTCCTTAGACACGTCCTTATCGCGGGAGGAGAAGAGATGAAAGATTCATAGTTTTGAAGACCTTTCCATTGATAAGGCATTAAGGTATTCTTTCTTGAGGTTTTCTCCTTTTCATGTATAGATAGATCGTTTATTCCAAAACCTAATAAACCTGGGAAGCTACGCCGTCTTACTCAACCACATAAAAATGACAGTAATAGATGCAATTTATAAATTATTGAATAAGGTCTTTGCTGGCATATTCTTAGAGTGTTCTCACAGGTTCAGGAAAGGAAGAGGGACTTAGACATTCTTTGCGCAGAGTTCTATTACTATTAATGGGTGGCTCCACGATTTCTTATGGTCACAGGCATCCCAAGTAATTCATTCGTATGCTTTTTCATTATCCGCATATGGACTTTTTTTCCTAGGTGCTCATTTTGTCTGGGATTTTAGTTTAATGTTTTTATTCAGTGGACGTGGTTATTGGCAAGAACTTATTGAATCCATCGTTTGGGCTCATAATAAATTAAAAGTTGCTCCTGCTACCCAGTCGAGAGCTTTAAGCATTGTACAAGGACGTGTTGTAGGAGTAACCCATTACCTTCTGGGTGGAATTGCCACAACATGGGCGTTCTTCTTAGCAATAATTATTGCAGTAGGATAATGGCTAGGAGGAAGGCATTATGGCATTAAGATTTCAAAGGTTTAGCCAAGGCTTAGCTCAGGACCCCACTACTCGTCGTATTTGGTTTGGTATTGCTACCGCGCATGACTTCGAGAGTCATGATGATATTACTGAGGAACGTCTTTATCAGAATATTTTTGCTTCTCACTTTGGGCAATTAGTAATAATTCTTCTGAGGACTTCCGGAAATCTCTTTCATGTAGCTTGGCAAGGAAATTTTGAGTCATGGGTACAGGACCCTTTACATGTAAGACCTATTGCTCATGCAATTTGGGATCCTCATTTTTGTCAACCGGCTGTAGAAGCCTTTACTCGCGGGGGTGCTCTTGGCCCAGTGAATATCGCCTATTCTGGTGTTTATCAGTGGTGGTATACAATCGGTTTACGAACTAATGAATATCTTTATACTGGAGCTCTTTTTCTATTATTTATTTATGCCATATCTTTAATAGCCGGTTGGTTACACCTACAACTAAAATTGAAACCGAGTGTTTTGTGGTTCAAAAATGCAGAATCTCATCTCAATCATCATTTATCAGGACTCTTCGGTGTAAGTTCCTTTGCTTGGACAGGGCATTTAGTCCATGTCGCTATTCCCACATCCAGAGGGGAGTACGTTCGATGGAATAATTTCTTAGATGTATTACCACATCCACAAGGGTTAGGCCCACTTTTACAGGTCAGTGGAATCTTTACGCTCAAAATCCCGATTCAAGTAGTCATTTATTTGGTACCTCCCAAGGAGCAGGAACTGCCATTTTAACCCTTCTAGGGGATTCCATCCACAAACCCAAAGTTTATGGCTGGCTGATATTGAGGAGTTCTTCCTTCAGATAGAAGCTGGTAATCCAAGCTATCTTGGAGTTTTCTTTTTGAAAAAAAAGAAAAAGCGTCCCCCGCGAAAGTCAAAAAGGAAGAGCCTAAAATCATGCCCTTTTTCGAGCTTTCTGATAGTTAGTAGTACCTAGCCAAACCAAAGGTTGGAAAGAGCGTTTAGACTACTTATACCCCTCACTGGGAATCAGAGAAAGGAGAGGATAGGACCGGTATTAGCAGAATAGATGGCTTCCTAAGAATCCATCTGATGGTATTTAGTAAAGACTTGAATAGATGCCTTCCTTCATAAGAACAGGTAACCTGGTAGGTAGGACTTGCTCTACTTTACTTATCTATTTCATAACACTAGCCAACCTGCGTACCTGAAAGGAGCTGAAACTCGTCGAGAGGAGAAAAGGCAGGTTTTTGATCTAGTCTGATGCTTACAGGACATAGAATCACGTTTACGGATGAGTGAAGTTCTTGTTCATTTCTCTTTCTAAAAGGGAGTCTCAGTGAGACCTAAGAGAGGTAATGAGTCTGAATGCCTTCATTGTATTGTTGCTGGCTACCTTTCACTTAGAAGCAATAATAGAAAGTCCAAGGCTGCCTTATCTTATGGGCAATGCCCCCTTTGCCGTAAAGAGTAGCCATATCCAGTGCGATCTCCTCATACTCAGGCGTCACCTCAAATCCCATTTATAAACTCTACAACCGCTCCGGTCACAACTGCACCACCCTTATTTAACGGGCCTTTAGGCTAAGGATAGATTGCCTGATAGACGAATTCGTCGACCGCCAATGCTCTAATAAGATGTCTTTCTCCCAGGGCTTCTCCGCTAACAACCAGTCCAGCAACCTAACCGGTAGGAAAAGAAGAGCTTCCCTTCCTAGTCCTAGATCCGAGTTACTAGCTTTCTAGACTGACGGTTGTAGGCCTCCCTCAGGTCGGCTTTAGTCGAGCTCCCCAACTCGCTCGACGGTACGACCTCTCTGACTAATAGACTTGATACCGTTTCGTTCCGCTCATGCTCCTTGAGAGGAAAGAAAGAGCTCGACTGTTAAGGAGAGGAAGCACTCCCTCCACTACCCCGCAAATCTAATGATGGACATGCAAGCAGTCCCGCTTATGTGAAGTCTTATCCAAGTTTGAAGCCTCTCGAATGACTCAGCTAGTTTACTAGACCCTCTATCCGACCCCCTATCAAGTAAGGAGAGCTAGGATGTATGACTTCTTGTCGGTCTTTGAAGCTATTAACTAATCTCTAGGGCAAGTAGGACTAGTCTTTGTGGCCCTATTGATTTAGGAGTTGTTGCAACACTGGTTGTTGACGGTTGTTAGCGAGGTACGAGCAGGAGAGTGGCTAATGTCCCTCAGCCCTTGAAAGCCATTAACTAACCTTAAGAGTAATTAGGGTTGGTCTCTCTCTTGGGTTAGCCCGCTTCTCTCTTTTAGGAGGAGGGAGAGGACTCTGCTAATTCTTTCTCAGTATGCTTAGGAAGCAAGGTTTTTAGGGCCTGGAAGGAGGGGAAGAATCTTGGACTAGGAGGGGAAGGGATGGTTGTATGGCATCTATGAAAGCATTGACTACATTTCTCCTTCGATATTGCGAAGGAAAGACGCTCTATTGGCTTAGGTTTAGTTGGTACAAAATAAAGTTCTAAATGGATAGGATAAATTTTATTGACTGATGATACAATGTACTTTTGTAGAAATTCACTTCTCAATTCGTATTTGGTATACGAAAGCGAAGGAAAGGGGCATTCAGGAAGCGACTAGTCGCTTCTGGCGAAGCTTCTAGAAGGCCACCACTACATAGAGAGATCCATATACCAGTCATGAGCGATAGAGAAGCCTAGATAGGCGTAAGCAGTAGCTTCTAGGACGAAGCCAAGCCACTAGTGGAGTGGCCAAGGAGGCCTACTATACCGATACTGGATTAGTAACCAATGAAATCCCCAAATCAAAATTTTAGTGAACTATTAAAGCTATTAGTGTGATTGATCAGACAATTACCAAGGCTTTCGGTAGACTTCTTTTATTTCCGAATTTGCTTGCGACAAGTCCTAGCATTAGTATGATTTCGTTGACCGCGTAAGGGTGATCCATCTTGATGACGAATTCCACGTTAACAAGAAATAGAAATTAATCGTTCGATGTCTGCTCGTTCTCCCCTCTCCAGTTCCCAATGAACAACATGATCTTGACCTATCATTTGTTCAATTTGGTCGATCTAATACTTAGTTAATTCTTTTATCTTTATGTTCCCACTGATACCTAATCGATAACGAACCAGAATGGCTTTTTTAGGCCCAATCCCATCTATTTTTGTTGAGGCAATTCTGACTTGTTCATCGGCAACTGATCTAGCTCCTGAAATATATAACATTCTTGATCCTTCCTTTTACTAGTCTTCTCGGCTGGAATCAAAAAATATTCTCCGCTCTGCTCCTACTCCTTCTTCTCCTTTAGGATAGGGTTGTCGTTGGTCCTTTTTGCACTAAAAAACTAGTCAGAGCAACTAACTGTCTACGTACGAAATTTACGGAATAGGAATCAGAAACCAGGTGGGATAAAAGAAGAGCGAGGTATAGTGATAAGCTCACCCCTTCCTTTAGAAAATAAAGCCTTCTTTTACATCCCATCCCCTAGACAAATCAATAGGAAATTCTACAAGCCATTGTTGTTCTTTTGACGATGAACCATGTTGGAAATACGTTTTTACGTATTTAGGAAGATTCGGTCACTCCGACAATATATTAAGTAGTAGCTCGTAGTGTAGATATCTTTATTAAACAAACAAATCCAAGCCTAGCCTACAACATGTGTAGGCCGGCCCAATATTGTAAGCCTAAGCCCATCACAAGGCTTGGGTATATAAACCCTCTCCTTTGATGGGGAGGGTGGTGATTTCATTTTAATTTACACATAGTTCTTAAACTTTCTCTCTCTAGAAGTGTGAAATCATCTATCTTTATCTCTCTAAAACATAAGCAAGATTTACATATCCTATAAATGGTATCAAGAGCCATGGGATGAGTGTATTGTTTATGTGTTTGTATTCTTGATTCATACGCCTATTTTGATCCATTTTACACAAACCAAATTTTTATTTTTTTTGTGTTTTTTATGGTTTTTTCTTGATACAAATCTTCTACATAGTTGTGGTAGTGATTTGGTATAGTTATTTTGGCTAAAAACACAAAATTTTGGGTGTTTTGATCATTTTTTGGCTTAAAATCTCGAACTGGTTGAGTTTTGTCAGAGAAAAGTGGGATTTATTCCGATCAGGGTCATCGGAAAAGGGTTTAAAGGATTCAAAAAGTTATTCCGATCAGTGTAATCGGAAAAGGGTTTAAGGATTCCGATCACATTCCGACGAAGGGATTCCGATTGCATTCCGATTTGATTATTCCGATTTGAGTCTTCCGATTTGGTACATTCCAATAAGGGACATTCCGATTTGGTACATTCCGATAAGGGACATTCCGATTTGGTACATTCTGATCTGTGACATTCCGATTAGGGACATTCCGACAAAGGTATTCCGATTAGGGACATTCTGATCAAGGTTATTCCGATAGGGTTTATTCCGACAGCTTTCCGACTGATATTCCGACAGCTTTCCGATCCTTTATTCCGATCAACATTTCGACAATCCAAAAATAATCGTGTGTAATTTTGACTTGGAATTTTTGGTTTATTGAGAACATATTTTAGGGGATTTTAACATTGTTTCTCGACTTCAACTCACAACAACAAACACATTTACTTTCTCTCATTGTTCGATCAATATTTGTAAATCTTAACTTATCGAAATGGAGTACACATCTCTTACGGATAAGTCCATCCTCTCGAGTACGGATAATCGTCCACCAATGTTGGAGAAGTCTATGTACGAGGATTGGACTTCCCGAATGGAACTTTACATGTTGAACAAAGAGAATGGACATCTCATTTGGGCATCGGTGCTTAATGGACCATCAGATTATGGTACAGTGACGGAAGGTATGACTACTCGTCCTCGCACAACAGGTGAATTGACGGGAGATATGAAGATTCAAGACAAATGTGATAAGTATGCTACAAACATCATTCTCCAAGCCCTTCCTCCAGATGTCTACAAACTCGTCAGCAAACATAAAGTTGCCAAAGAGTTATGGGATAGAATTCGTGTTCTAATGCAAGGCACCTCGTTAACTAAACAAGAACGAGAGTGTAAGCTTTATGATACTTTTGATAAGTTTGCCTATGTGCCAGGGGAGACTCTCAATGACTATTATCTGAGATTTACCCTATTGTTGAATGAGCTCAATATCTATGGCATGGCAATTCCTACGTTTCAATTGAACACCAAGTATTTGAACGCTCTTCCTTCAGAATGGAAAAAGTACGTGACGGATGTTAAATTGGCTAAGGACTTGCATAACACCAATGTGGATCAACTTCAAGCTTTTCTTCAACAACATGAATGCCATGTGATCGAGGCTCGGTTGTCTAAACCTTAAATTCATGATCCACTTGCCATGTATGCTTCTCAACAAAACATGGCTTATACTTATCAACAACCATCATACTTGCAGCAGCCACCACCACACACCTATCAGCAACCACAGCAACCATCTTATCAACCACCAATGATGCCACAGCAAGCATTTCAACAAAATGTTCATCAACAATCTTTTCCACAGCAACCACCATATCAGACATCACCATCATAAGCCAACACTTCTCCAATGGACTATACTCCTCAGCAAGGATATTTTCCAATAGAAGCACAACCAGCACAAGCTTTCTACTCTAATGAACTTCCACCAATCCAAGCACCGGTCTTTACTCCAAATGATACACCAGCTGATGTTCTAAACCATCTCACTGCCTACTTGTCAAAACTTGTTGCTACTAGAGGATTTCCACCAACAAACAATCAGCTCCGCACCTCTTCAAATCCTCGACAACAAGCTACTGTTCAAGATCATCAAGTAACAGTGCAACCTATTCATGGAAGGAAAAATTCATATGGACCTCCTACAAGGACTGTGAATGCTCAGGCTGTGAATTCTCAAGCTAATGGAAATGGAAGCCCCATTGGTCCTCAAAAGGTTGTGACTTGCTACAATTGCTGAGCACAAGGTAATATGGCTAGGCAATGCACTCAGCTGAAAAGGAGAAGGGATGAAGCGTGGTTTCGTAAGAAAATGTATTTGGTTGATGCTCAGTCTAAGGGAAAGATTTTGGATTCAGAGGAGTTAGCATTTCTTGCAGACCCAGGGGCAGCAGATACTGAAGGCATTGCAGTCGTTTCCACTTCTAATGCAGCTTATCAAGCAGATGATCTTGACGCATATGATTCGGATTGTGATGGCATTCACTATGCCCAAGCTGCTCTCGTTGCTAATCTCTCTCACTACGGTTCTGATGTCGTCAGTGAGGTACCCACCACAACCAATCTTGGTAATGATGATAACCCACATCAAGTTGGGTATGAAAATGACAACCTCGAACAGCATTCGGGAACTAGTAGCTAAAATGATGTGGTACCCAATCCTACACATTTGAGTGAACCTCAACCAAATGCTACTACGGGTATGGAATCTTATGCTCAACATGATTTGGTCATGGTTCCTAAACATATTATTGATCAAATGTATATGGCTCTCAGACAATCCGTAGATACGAATTCCACCCTAACTGCTGAGCTTGCGTTGCATAAAGAAAAGGTCAAAACTTTTGAAATGGTCCCTCAAGCAGAGAAAATAACATGTTCTGAATTTGACCAATTTCATTTTGAAAAGATTGAACACTTGAAAGAAATAGTATCATTAAAAGCTAATCTTTTCAATGAATTAAAAGCAAAAGAGTCGGTTGTCATGATTTTCAGAAACTTAAAATGGATTTCGAAACTCTCGAGTCTAAAAAGTTTGAATCAGAAATTAATGCTACCAAACTTCTTAAATTCAAGGAACAACAGCTTTTAAAACAATACGCTTCCACTGAAAAGGTTCATCTTTTAACTAAATCATTTAAAGAACTCGAACTTAAGCGTCTTCAAAATTTACCACCTAATCCCGGTTATGCAAAACAAGCTCAGGAATATATTCCCGGTCTTTATGATATGACAATAATTGGCAAATCGAAAGAAGCACCTTATGTTCATAGTTCTAAGGAGACGCAGTCACTTATGGATGAAACTCATTCTAAAATGTTTTCAAAATTCCATACGATTGATTATGATAAGCATAATAAAGATCAACTTTCTAAAAAGACACGTATTCGCTTACAAAAGGAATTAGCTGAACTAACAGTTCTTGTGCCCCCAAGTTTGTCAAATGAAAACCATCCTAGTACGTCTCCTACACTTGTCAAAACGGATTTAACGAAGTTACTTCCACCGGTAAGTAAGGCGTCCGTTAACTTAAATGCGGTACACCAATACTTAGCCGATTTTGACAAGGTCATTTTGGAACGTACGACGGCCACGGCCATAACGGAAGGTGAATGGAACTTTGAGCACACTAGAGCTGCGTTCCGAGACGAAATTGTTCTGTTTGTAAAGAATGTTAAAACTTGTCTTAGTAATCTTGATCAAGATTTGCATTTGGAAATAGAAGAAGTTAAACGTGTTTTCAATGAAATGGATGATGCTTATGAAAACAGTTTACTTGAAATAGAACGGGTCTCTAGCCAAAATGATGAGCTTCTGAAGCAAGTGATGTCTCATGATATAGTTACCGTCTGTGTGAATAAAAGTGTTGATAATGATTCTATTGTGCATAATGTTGAATCTGTGGATAATGAGGTAGATGGTACTTGTCACGAATCTGACGCTGAATTTTTAAAGCTTCAAGATTCATATTCTTCGCTTTCAAAACGTTTTGATGAGATTCAAACACATTTTATTTCGCTTGAATGCAAGCAACAATTTATTCAAGAAATCTTTGAAACGTCATTCGAAGGTGTTAATACCGATGATGCAAACTTTGAAAAGAATTTTCGATTGAATTTACAATCAAAACAGCGTCAGCCAAGTGACAAAGTTGCTAAATCTTTGCCGATAGACATAGAGAAATCTAAGGAGCTTAACTGTGTGAACGTACTTGAGGCTGCTGAGAATTTTAAACTTGATCTAGATAACCGAGTTTCCAAGATTTTGTCCAAAGTTGATAACTTAAAACAGAAAGATACACGACTCTTCGATTCAGTAAAGCCCGCATGTGTTAATACCACTGCACAGAATCAATCATTGATTGAATAATTGAATCGAAAGTCGGTGGAAATATCTGATTTGAGGGAACAAATTTGTGACAAGAATCTGGCCTTGGTTGAGTTAAAGGAAACACTTCGTACTCTAAAAGGTAAGAATGTTTTGGATAACACAACCACTAACTCAGCATCGTCCTCTAGTGCAATCAAAAGGAACCTTATTGCCGTCACACCATTTAATCAGGGCCCTAGGACTAAACCATCTCAAACTTTGGTCACTAAAGATAAGGCGGAATCAAAACCAGCTTCTAATATTTCTGTGTTGCCTTCTACAGGAGTAAGCACCACTACTAAGGCTCAAATATCTAAGCTTAAAAGAAACAAGAAGAATGATAGGATCTTGCCCCCATCTAGTAGTCAAGTGAAGAAGAAATTAGAATACCATCCTAGGAATGTTATTTCTGTTTTGAATAAAAAGAATCATGTAGCTAAACCTAAAGGCTATGCGGTTGTGCAGCGTTCTAAGCCTACTGTGAATTCTAATTTGAAATGTTGGAATTGCAATGAATGTATGTTTTCTAGTCGTCGTGATTCTTGCCTTATTGACCATGTGAATGAGATGCATGCCCGGAAAAATGGATTAGAATGGAAACCGACTGGGAAAGTGTTAACCCAAGTTGGTTGGTTGTGGCGCCCCACAGGTAGAACTTTCACTATAGTAGGAAATATGTGCCCTTTAACTAGGCTCACTCCCACTAAAGCAAAGAAAGCGTGTCCTTTAACTAGGAACACTGACACTACTGTAGGAACCAAGTGCCCTTTAAATAGGTCTACTCCCACTGTAGTGCCCGCGAATAATCCAAAACCTAAGAAAGTTGAAATAGTAAAACCTGTTAGTGCTAAAACTCACATTAGAAAACGCAGGAAATCTAAGGGTCTCATAAATGCTAGCAATTCTAATAATCTTATATCTCTACATGCTAACACTCCGGAACCAATAGTTTCCAATGCATTGTCTACTGTTGTTATTGAAAACAGGTGGTCCAAATTGTTCTCTGGTATTTGGACTCTGGTTTCTCTAAGCATATGACCGGAGATCGCTCTCAGCTCAGAAATTTCGTCAGCAAGTTTCTTGGTACTGTTCGATTTGGAAATGATCATATTGCAAAGATAATGGGTTATGGTGAATATCATATTGGGAATGTTATAATTTCAAGAGTGTACTATGTGAAAGGTCTCGGTCACAACTTATTTTCTGTGGGACAATTTTGTGATGCAAACCTAGAAGTTGCTTTTCGAGAGCATACATGCTTCATTCGTAATTTGGAAGGGGTTGATTTATTGAAAGGTACTCGAGGGAATAATTTGTATACTTTGTCTCTACAAGACATGATGGCCGCTTCTCCCATATGTCTTCTCTTCAAAGCATCGAATACTAAGTCATGGTTATGGCATCGACGGTTATCTCATCTTAACTTTGACGCTATTAATCATTTGGCGAAAAACGAACTTGTTCGTGGTCTTCCTAAACTTTCATTTCACAAGGATCATTTGTGTTCCGCGTGTACAATGGGGAAAAGCACTAAGAAATCATACAAACCCAAGATGGAAGACACCAACCAAGAGAAAATTTATTTGTTGCATATGGATCTTTGTGGGCCAATGCGTGTTGAAAGTCTTAGTGGCAAAAAGTACATCCTCGTAATTGTCGAGGATTACTCTTGGTTTACATGGGTGAAATTTCTTACAACAAAAAATGAGGCACCTAAATTCATCATCGGATTTCTCAAGATGATTCAAGTGCGTCTCAACACTACTGTCCGACGCATTCGTACAGATAATGGAACCGAATTTGTGAATCAAATCTTGCGTGATTATTATGAAGAACTTGGCATATCTCATGAAACATCCGTTGCATGCACTCCACAACAAAACGGTGTCGTTGAAAAGAGAAATCGCACACTTATGGAAGTTGCTCGAACGATGTTAATTTACGCAAAGGCTCCATTGTTTTTATGGGCAGAAGCAGTATCTACAGCAGTGTACACCCAAAACCGGTCACTAATTCGTAAACGCCATGGTAAAACACCTTATGAGCTTCTCCATGGTAAAGTACCAGATTTATCATATCTTCATGTATTTGGTTCTCTTTGCTATCCAAATAATGATGGTGACAATTTGGGAAAACTTCAACCAAAGGCTGATATTGGTATTTTCATTGGTTACGCACCCGCAAAGAAGGCATACAGAATCTACAACCGTAAGTCTTGTAAGATCCTCGAAACTATGAATGTTGATTTTGATGAGCTGACAGCAATGGCTTCTGAGCAAAGCAGCTTTGAACCCGCACTTCATGAGATGGGACCCAGTAACATTAGTTCTGGTCTTGTCCCAAACAACCCTACTTCATCATCATTTACACAACCTTCTAGGACTGAATGGGATACGTTGTTTCAACCGTTCTTTGATGAATTCTTTACTCCTCCAAGTATTGTTGCTCCAGAACCTGAGGAAATAGCTCTGGTAACCGAAGTTGTCGCTCCAGCAACCGAAGCACAATCTGATACGTCTGCATCTACAATTGGTCAAGCTATACCATCAATCAGTAATTCTCAACCAACACCTGAATCAACTACCCATGTCATGCCTATTGATGATGAAGAGGATGATGATGATCACGATTTGGAATTCGCTCAAATGCGTGAACTTCCATTCTTTGGTGTACCTATTCCCAACCCTAATCAAGCTGGGTCGTCCACCTCAGAGGAAGCTCCTACTACAGTTTACTCCAATCCACGGATTCGTGAACATGACAGCAAGTGGACAAAGGATCATCCTATAGATTCTATTATTGGTGACCCTAATCGTCCGGTATCCACATGAAGTCAGTTACAAGAAAATGTAATGTTTTGTCATTTTGATGCTTTTCTCACTGAAGTTGAACCTAAGACATGGCAGGAAGCTTTTACTCAATCTTGTTGGATAGAAGCTATGCAAGAAGAACTTAATGAATTTATACGTCTTGAAGTATGGGAACTTGTCCCATGCCCGGATCAAGTGCAATTACTAACTTTGAAATGGGTTTACAAGGTGAAACTCGATGAGTTAGGCGGAATATTGAAGAACAAAGCTCGACTAGTAGCTCGTGGATACAAGCAGTTATTGGGCATCGACTTTATGGAATCCTTTGCATTCGTTGCCCGTTTGGAAGCTATTAGACTATTCCTCGCTTATGCAGCCCACATGAATATGATCGTCTATCAGATGGATGTGAAGACGGCATTTCTGAATGGTGAAATCAAGGAAGAGGTCTATGTTCAACAGCCGGATGGTTTTGTGAATCCTAATTATCCTAATCATGTGTACAAGCTTAAGAAGGCTCTCTATGGGTTGAAGCAAGCTCCACGCGCATGGTATGATCTATTATCACAATTTCTCATTACGCAAGGCTTCGCTAAAGGCAAGGCGGAACCCACGTTTTTCATTCAGAAACGAGGTAAAGATATGATTATGGAACAAATATATATTGATGATATTATATTTGCAGCCTCGACCCAAACCTTATCCGATGAGTTTGGGAAACTCATGTCTTCCAAGTTTAAGATGTCAATGATGGGCAAGGTATCGTTCTTCTTAGGTCTTCAGATATCTCAGAGTCCTAGAGGCATCTTTATCAATCAATCCAAGTATGCCCTTGAATCGCTAAAGAAGTATAAGATGGAATCTTGCGACCCCGTGGTACTCCAATGGTGGAACGAACTAAGCTTGATGCATATCCACATGGAGTTGTCGTTGATCCGACACTTTATCTTGGTATGATCGGTACTCTTCTGTATATCACAGCTAGTCGACCCGATCTTCAGTTTGCTATATATATGTATGCTAGGTATCAAACTAGGCCTACTGAGTTACACTTAGCTACTGTTAAACGGATCTTTCGATATCTTAAAGGAACCATTAACCGGGGACTTTTGTATTCGAAGGACTCCTCGATTGCACTAATGGCATATGCAGATGTGGATCACGTGGGTTGTCAAGATACAAGGCGTAGCACGAGTGGAACTTTGCAACTACTAGGAGATCGACTAATCAGTTGGGCATCAAAAAGGCAGAAAAGCGCTGCAATCTCAAGTACGGAAGCAGAATACATAGCTATGTCTGGTTGCTGTGCTCAAATTCTTTGGATGAGATTGCAATTAACTGACTATGGTCTAGGTTTCAACAAAATTCCGATGTACTGCGACAATAAAAGTGCAATTGCCTTATGCTGCAACAATGTTCAATTCTCCCGGTCGAATCATATTGACATTCGCTACCACTTCATCAAGGAGCAAGTGGAAAATGGAGTAATCGAGCTTTACTTTGTCCAATCTGAGTATCAATTGGCGGATATTTTCACGAAGGCTTTAGATCGCGCTCGAATGGAATTTTTGGCCGCAAGCTAGGAATGAGAACCTTCTCGCTTGAGACTCTTAAGGAACTGGCAGATGAAGCGAAAGAATACTGATGGTAAACTATTCTATGTATCCTTTGTGATCATTTGTATATATTGTTTATATTTTTATCCACAAAAGCAAAATACAAAAATATAAAACCATATAAAAACCATAAAAATTTAAAAATTCATAAAAATCTAAAAATATTTTTACTTTATTTTTCAAAGGCATGTCTTTTGGTACGATAATATTTACGGCCTTAGAAATGTTGATTAATATTGACACGGCGCCATAAATAGAGTTCGTACAAAAGTTGTAAATATTTCATAAAACATGCCCTTATGGCTTGTAGTTATTTCTGACTGCAACCCGGTTTTCACATTAAAGTCAAGTATTTCTTATGAAAGCTTTGGCTCTCAACGGAAATTAATTTTCTCGGGTAAGGTTTACTTTTATATACTTGTAAGGGATCAGGTTTACTTTATAACTTGGTCTAACACAAATCAATGTACATTTCAGTGCATTTATTTGTTAAAACAAGAGAAGTCTTGTTTTTATGAAGTTATCATCTCTACAACCATAGTTATCTACAATTGGTATCTACATACTCGACTATGCGACTACTCAAACGGCGACTACAGCTCTTTCAATAGAACACGGGTCAACAATTGAGGGGGAGCAATTGTCAAGCATTTAGAATCTTCGATGCCGAACGTGCCTAGCTCACTAACTGGTGTCAAGACAACAATACCAATCGTACACGTGGTGTCAAAAGATGACTTCAGACATGACGAGGCGACCAACATATGCCGACAAGAACCATTTGATCTTATCATATGATGTTCTCATCAATCAGGTCCAACCTTGTCAATTTTTTCTAATATGGTGAATATGTGATCATGTTACAAATCGGTATCATATCTCATACATTTGGTATCATGAAGATAAAACGGACTTGCATTTTTCTTCCCAAAACCTTTGTTAAAACTTCATTAAATCAATTGATATTAAAAACATCGATTGGGTTAATTTTTTTTAATATAGGGGAAAATGTGATTTAATATGGGAAGTTATCACAAATAGTTTGACTTAATGTGCTGGCTCATCCCGACATATGCGAAATGTTTTCGAATATCGTGGCATATGTTAAGGAGGAGCAAAACGTATTTGCATATCAAAATGGATTTTCATGGTGACATATACTTACCCAAAACCCATTTATTTCACGACGATGAAGATTGTGGTGTCATAAGGATGGTAGGATAGGTTAAGTCCAATGATTCTTCCAAAACCGGAGGAATCTTCCCAAGGACATTCCATAGCTAGAAATAGTAGTCCTTAGGAAAGATGGAGAAAGATTGTGAATGTAGCTGAATGCCGACCAAGTACTTAAGTTAGCACTGGAACAATCATAACAAGGTGCTAGTTATGACGTATTGGTAAGCATTGAAGGGGTTGAAGAATGAAAAAGAATTGTAAAGATAAAGGGTGTAAAGAAAGAAACCCTCCTTACAACATTAGGCAGAAACCGGGTCAACACATATGCTATTGAGATTATTTTAATGATGCTCGATATTGAAGATAGACATCATGGACCTAGTGATGCAATGCACAACCTATTCCAGCTAACTCAGATATCTCTCAAAAGGTATTTGTTTTAATCACACGGAGATAACGCATTATCTATCGATTTATTCACTCCGAATATATTCATATTGAAAAGGTGGCACTCCTCTCCAGCCTCCGATCACTAAAAATCCAAAATGTACGATCGAGTCTAGAGCCATTTGAGATCATCAAATATCTCATAAGGACGCACTTCCATATTTCCTTGCTTATTCACACATTGTGAAAAGTAAGAAAGATATTAAGAGTCCTACGCAAAATCTTCATGATCTTACCTGAACATCCGAGTAAACCGAAAGTATTTACAATGAAGATGGAAATCCTTCTTGAGCGAATATCAAAAAGCTCATGGTAGGTGACTTGCGTGATTCTTTATGAATCAAACTTGTGATAACTGGAAAGCAACAGTGGTTTAATTCTTAGCTGAACTTAAACACGTTTCAGGCCTCTACGCAATATCTAAGTGATCTTGCCAGAACACTCAGAGTGGTACCTTAGTGTTCACAGTGATGAGTGGAAATCCTTCTAGTGTTAACATCAAACTGCACTTGGTAGGTAACTTGCAAGATTCAATATGAATCAAGCTCGTGACAACTGGAAAGCAACGATGGTGCGATTCTTTAATGAATCAAACTTATTCCAGGAATCAGAATTGACGGCTTCAATCATGCGGATAATTTTATCCAAATGATTCACTCTTTACGTTCGCAGTCAGCTTTGGACGGTTGAGTAAAGAGAACGGGTTTACCCGCGAAATCTTGTCAAGGAGATTTTTAATTAAATCTACCTGCCACAAGTACGATATTTTATATCGTCCAACGGTCTTCACCGACCGGAAGTAAAATGCTACCGAATTAGAATGAAATGTTCAAAGCCATTTTTTTCGTGTCTACTTATGTTGCGGCATTTGAAGACGGTGGCGTTGCGAAATCCAAGAAGAAGTCGTCCCCGCATGCTTATACTTTATGCACTCAATACCTCATCTAAATTCAAGAAAGCCTAAAAGTTAAGTCTTCCGCTGTATTGAACTCTGAAGCTTTCAAGAATTACAAAGGTATAAGTATGTGGGACATGATGTCACGAGGAGGCGAAGATCACTAGTGAAGAATGCACAAGATCAAGGCAAGAGATTAATGCTAAAAAATGAATATCAAAGATCACATCAGCATGTTCACCAGAAAAGAAAAAGAAAAGAAAGACGAAGACTCCAAGCTTAAGACAAGCATAGTATGCTAGGTTTATTTTATTATTGTAACTTGGGTAACGCCCTTGTTTGGAGTGACCTCCCCAAGGGGGAGATTGTTGGAAATACGTTTTTACGTATTTAGGAAGATTCGGTCACTCTGACAATATATTAATTAGTAGCTTGTAGTGTAGATATATTTATTAAACAAACAAAGCCAAGCCTAGCCTACAACATGTGTAGGCCGGCCCAATATTGTAAGCCCAAGCCCATCACAAGGCTTGGGTATATAAACCCTCTCCTTTGATGGAGAGGGTGGTGATTTCATTTTAATTTACACATAGTTCTTAAACTTTCTCTCTCTAGATGTGTGAAATCATCTATCTTTCTCTCTCTAAAGCATAAGCAAGATTTACATATCCTACAAACCACTCCGGTAAAACAAGCTAAAGTGACCTCTACGCTTCGTCCCCGGTGCGTAGGGCCGATCCCCGTGTGCTAGAGGGAGGACCTGTTTGTGTTAAGCATATAGTTGGTTCTTGTCTTGTTTAGGCATTTTGGTCCTTCCTCTCGACAAAACAGAAAGTATCATTTACTTACGGAATCTCAAATCTCTCTCGCTTCTTCAGCTTGTTCCTGTTCGTCTATTCGGGACGGGGCAGGCAACCCATATACATGAAGAGAAAAATAGAGAGGGGGTTATCCTGCTTAAACTTTACTACTGGAAATTGGGAAGGGCTATAAGTAGGTCGTTTGTTATTGCTATAAGGGCTGCTCGCCTTTATACGGCTTGGCTTCGCTATCGCTTCTATGTAGTGTAGTGGTCGACCTAAAAAGTCATATTCCTGCCATGACTATTATTCAGTGCGAGAAGCTTCGCCAGAAGCAAGCAAGACGAGTTCGCTCTGCTTCGTAGACAAGGCTCGTTCCGTACTTTACTTACGAGCTCGTGTAGTACTCGCCATTATCTCTTCTCTAAAGGGGCGCACACTCGTTGTCTACTAAATGAGCTCACGAAGCGATCTGGGAGCGAAGCCTTAAATTGAGTTGCTTCCCCCCTTTTCTTTTCCCTCGCCCTACCCTTTCATTTCCGCTTAAGCTTCCCCGGTTTGGGGGATTAATTGATTGGATACCCGAGAACCATAATCTTTCCTAGGAACAGCTTCTACGACGATAGATAGGGGTCAGGTTTGTTTGGCATCTATGCCCCCTGCCCTCCAAACAGTATGGGAGCCTTTCAGCTCGTACTGCTCACACTCCTAGATCTTCACGGCACCTCCTCCACCATAGTGTGAGTTGGGAGCAGCTCCGAAAGGCGAGGCCTACTTAAATAAGTAATGAGCTTTCAACAACGTTAACAACACTATGAAAAAATTCAACTATGGTTGCCCACTGATCTGATCATAGGTGAAATCCAACCCCTTCTCTGCTCCTTTCCTGACCCTTTCCTTCGCTACTAGGAGAGTCGCTAGCTTGCTTCATTATATTCTATAAGCGGAGCGACTTGTCGAGTCTACGAAGCTTCGTAGTTGCTTCCCCCCCCCCCTTCTTTTGCCCCGCCATGCCACTAGATCCATAATGACCGGCGAGTCGGAACATGTATGAATATAACCACGCGGAGCGCCGTACCGGCCTATCGAAGCGAAGAAAGAGATCATTGAGCCCATTTAGCCTAGCGGAGCCCTTTATAAATAATATATATAGATATATATAAAATAATAAGCTAAGGGGGGCTGGGAATCGTAAGAATTGAAAAGTCCTCCATTAAATGGGATGAGAAAGACAGGTTCGGAAATGACCGGATTAGCAGGAGGAAGGGCGGCCCCACCCTGAAACAAAGGTGTACGTACATAAATAAAGAGACTGTTTATGGACTTGATAGGCCTCCTTCCCATCTATCTTGACCAGGAATAGGGGGAGGCTCTTGTGGGAGCCCTGCCCGTCCTTCTCTATTCGATTTTGAGTATCCCTCTGAGGAGGCTTTCCGGACTCGTAAAAGACGGCTAGGAACAAGAATAGGATCAGTAGTCTCTGCCGTTGCAGGTCCTTCTCCTTCCGCTGAGATGGCCCTCTTTTTTGTTTTGTTTGTTCACCGCGGCACGAAATCATGAAGAAGCTGGAATAACTCACAAAGAGAGTGGCGCCTAGCCGTTGAGAGCGTCTGTTGTCTTTGTAGATGAACAATACGATCTTGGACTGGCCCCCTTCGCATGACCTAGAAAGAAAAAGAAGTCCGTGCTACTATAAGGCCTCTAAACTCCTCCCTCAGGACACTGTTGCGTTGCCCATGGGGACGGGCTAGCCCCGACTTCCATAGGTCCTTGGTTCGACCTCCTAATGAGAATTGAGGTCCTTGCGCGGGCGTCTCATCCCTAAGACTTGTTTGCTCTGTATGGAGTGCCCCGTGATTCCTCGAGTGCCAGCCGCAGAGAGGAATGTCATCAACTAGGGCGCTATTGGCCACTAACCACTCGCTCGCCGGACGCTCGAGCTCCGCGTTTCAAGTTCGTTATCCTAACCGTATCCTCTGCTACCCTTCTTCTATCTTATCTACTGTCTTGCTCCTCGGCTCCGTACTGCTCCAGCCGCTCGCTGTAATAGCTTGCTTCTCGGGTGGCTCGCACCCAGGGTGGTGCGGTTGAGCCAGAGTGGGCTCATCAGTCGGCCTATCTTTCCGGGCGCACGCATAAAGGCATGATTAGTTCCACAAATCTCACTGCACTGACCATAGTAAACTCCTTCTCGTTGTACCGAAATAGACATTTGATTTAAACGACCTGGTACAGCATCACATTTGACACCTGAGGAAGGTACAACCCGACTATGAAGTACATCAGCAGATGTTACAATAATACGTAGATGACTTTTGGCTGGTACAACCACTCGATTGTCCACTTCTAATAAACGTAATTGACCCAATTCTAGATCATCTTCTGAAATCGTATAACTGTCAAAAGTGAGTGACTGTTCATCGGAACTGTTATAGTCCGAATACTCATAAGGTTGGGTCGACGCCCGTCTCCCCCCAAACTGTACTTGCAAGTTTCCCCGCAAAAAGCTCTCCACGCCTACTCTTAGAAAGAAGACTCTTTTTCTTTAGTTAGTACCGAAGGTAAGACCCTTTATGAGTAAGGGGAATCGAAGGCCGGGGAAAGTTTATTGGTAGAAAATAGCGGTGATTAAGTGCACTAAGGAATGAAATTGGGAAGGATTGTGATGGGACTCACGAGAATAACGGTGTAGTTTGGTTTGCCTCTAGGGTGGTGTGGTGATGAACTGATGATAAAATACTCTATTATTGCACGCGATTAGGTTTTCAATTGTTATTACTAGAAAGGCAGGGTTTTCATTCGTTATTACTAGAAGGGAACGGTTTACAAAGGGTTTTCATTCGGTGATAAGACAGTTGTATCCATGAACAAGTCAAAAGTTGTAGATGGTAAATCAACTAGAACGATTTTTTACTGAAGTTCTCATTCTTGCTCAGATAAACCACCAGAATATAGTAGAACTTATTAGCGATTATATATGTAATGAAATTTTCCGCTCTAAGTTATCATCAAAATAATGGAATTTAATAGGTTAAAATGTACATTGCTTTAATTTCTATGCCTACAAGTAAAACAAAACTTAATTTGTGCCATTATGCCAAAAGAACCATCAATACTTACTAAAGTTTCCTTCACATTTTATATCAACCGACAGCAACACAATGTACATGTCTTCCTTTCATATTTATATTTCTGTCACGAACATATAATTAGAGAGCAAAGCCTTTGTAATGAACCACAACAATTTAGTTCCAACTCACAGTAAATTAATCATACATGCTAAAGACATACAATACTCAGAAACCAAAAAAAAAAACATAACAGGCTTCATATTAGAATGCTGTAGATCAGCAAAATATGCAAGGGGTATCAACAACTTCCTCTCCAATAGATGTAAGTATGTAACAATCCAGGTCAGTACCATTTGTAATGGCACTTCTTTGGCCTTAGCTGTAACCACAAAGGAAAAAAAAGGTTAGACTAATCAAAATAAGGACTTTTAAACAATGCTCATTTGCAGTCATAAACAACTTAAGAGACTCATTACCTGGTTGCTGTGGCCACACTTTTTCTTCCGGCAGTTTGTAGCCCTTGGGTGCAGACGAGCATAACACCTAACAAAAAGAATTTCGTTAAAAACTACGGAATCCAAACAAGTTAAAAAGATAATCCGAAATGAACAACAAGGCGTGTTTATATTCATTTGTTGACATTATCAAGTTATAAAAATTGCTTTGTATATTAAAAAAACAACCTAAAATTTAATATTTTAACCGATTAAAGACCAATTAAAGCAGGTCTAATCTTGAATTATTTATGGATGACAAATGATATACAAACATATCCTGCTACTAACAAATTTGCAAATTATTTAGAGATCACAAATGTGATATATATCCACTTTTAATAGTAAACATCAAAAGCTAAAGATGAAAATTACTCACTTGCGGCATATTTTTTTGTCTTGATTTTGCTTTAGAGCCAACTTTACCAAAGATTTGTCAATGAAATATCCTCCCCTCAGCCTTAAGACCAAATGCAGAGTCGACTCTGACCAAAACAAAACAAAATCAGAAGCTACATAAGACATCAATTTAAGAATTACAATCAGTATTCAGCCAAATATATATACATCAATTTAAGAAATACATTTGCCCTCCCAATAGCCCATTGTCACAGTAAAACCCTTATCGAGCTAAGGTTAGAAAAAGTGTAATATGTTGGAGGCAATTACATTGAGGCTAGGCCTGGTTATCATGTTATCCACCTAATTTAAACATCATCGATAACCAACCCATAATTACACAACCATATATGGAACAACACTTATAACACGAGTGATTTTTCAATAGCAAAAAAGGTTAAAATAGCATATATGAAGAAAAAAGTTAGTAATAATCAGATAAAAATAAATAAAAAGAAGCTAAGTAAACCTTTTTGGATATTGTAATCAGCAAGAGTACGGCCAACTTCAAGTTGTTTTCCAGCAAATATCAACCTCTGCTGGTCGGGAGGGATACCTTCTTTGTCCTGAATTTTGGCCTTAACATTGTCGATGGTGTCGGATGACTCAACCTCAAGGGTTATGGTCTTCCCTGTCAATGTTTTCACAAATATCTGCATAGTTTTCTGGTTTGTGAATTCTAATCCTTAACCGACTAAAATAACAAAGTTTCCTAACAAGTTTACTAATTTGTTTCCTAATTAAATATTCAATGGTTGGGTTACCTTGCTTTCCGGCCCATATACATGATCCCTTTTATTAGTTAATCGTAATTTTGTAGTTCCCTTGTCTGCAACAATTGTGTCTTTAATAGGGTGTTCCACAAGCGTTTTCACACGCACCAGGTTTGTGAAGATATGTCTAAAACGAGTTTGGCTTACAGATTTGACACGAATTTGATTGCTGAAATATCCGCTTTTTCTAGCAGCTTGTGCAACAACAACCTCTTTACTTTATACCTTAAAGTGGCTTCAAATTATCTAGTAATTGAGTTTTAATTTGCATTTATATATATGGCATAGTTCTATGTAACTTTAAAAGACTTAAAAGTTTGCCACAGACACTTCTGCGACTTCTATATACATCAGCAGAGCACAAAGGTTGCGTGATTCTAGCGACGTCAAAGATGTTTGAAAGAATTATTTTACAACGGTCGTTAAGTGAGACTAGGCAAAGTTCTTTTTTCTCTTTTTTCAATATCAAAGATGTTTGAACAATTACATATATTGTAACTAGATTCATGGTCCGTCCGATAAGCAACTAGCTTTACAGTTATTTTTAAAGATACAAAATTTAGTATATCAAAATTGTGTTCATTAAGAAAGAAAAAACTAATCAGGCCAATGCCTAAAATACTCATCATTGATCTTGAATAGATACGGAGTATAAGTCTATGGAAAAATATAAGAATAGTTAAAGCAACTACCCCAGATGAACAAAAGTAAATGTCATTCTAATAACAAAATGGTTGTATGTCGTCACTGGACAAACGTAGGGCACTTTGTCCAAGTTTTTTAACATTGACATCAAAACACTAAAAGAATACTCAGTAGTTTTTTTTTTTGAACAACAATTTGTATTAAAAACACACTAGCAAGAAGCTATAGGCGGAGAGGAACATAATTACATAAGAATAAAAAAGAGCCTTCCAAGGGTTGCTAAACCACTCGAGCGAATTACAACATCTTTTTTTTTGGCCTTCTAGAGATCTAAGCTTAAAGTCATTTTGAATAACCTCTCTCCTTAGGCCTTGTTTCAACTTGTTTCATACTACAATTGAATACCTTTGAACGAATACTGATCCCAATCCTCTGAAGGAATTATTGTTCGTTTCCAGATCTTAAAGGAGAGTGGAAATTAACCAGTGCGGAGTATATATATAGTCCTTTAGACATTAATAACAAAGAACCTGTGCACAACTACAAAATATAATCATGTTTTATTACTTAAAGCATTCATAAGAGAATACTTGATCTTCAATTTTTATTACAGTAAAAACTTACAGTACGTACATCAAAGCAAGTAAAAAATTACATATGCACTTCAAAGAAGTAAAAAATTACATATGTACTTCAAAGCAAAGGAGAATAGGTATATATATAGCTTATCAGCCAAAGGGTTGTCGTCAAGTCTCAACGCTTAGTTTACGAGCGTAGGGGTGGCAACAAGCGGGGTGGCTCTAAGCAATGTTAGACCAAAAATGTCATTCGTGTCCATTTTTTCTCTAGCATGAGGAAGTTCCCATTCAAAATAATACACAAATGATGCCACCATTAAGCTCACCACTCTATGAGCCAGGGGCGCCCCTGGGCACATTCTTCGACCCGATCCAAAAGGTAAAAACTCGAAGTGTTGACCCTTGTAGTCAGTTTCGTTTCCTAAGAACCTTTCAGGGATCAATCTTAATGGGTCTTCCCAATACCTGGGATCTCTTGCGATGGCCAAAACATTTACTAGAATTTGGATATTTTTTGGCACGATGTATTCACCGAGTTTTACTTCTTTTTCAGTTTTGTGAGGTGCTAATAGAGGTACCGACAAATGAAGTCGCATTGTTTCTTTTATAACAGCATGCAGATAAGGCAAATCGAGGAGCTTGGTTTCTTCAATTTTCCCATCTCCCACTATTGAGGAGACTTCTTTCCGGACTCTTGAGAGAACATGCCGGGGTTAAGAAGTAACTCAGTCATTGCCCATTCAGTTGTGTTGGAGCTTGTTTCCGTCCCAGCTATGAACAAATCCTGTATTTAAACAGGACAATATAATGTTACTTATGCTTTTTTTTTGGGAGATATATTTTTAAAATGCAGATCTAGTAGGAGTTAGCATTTACCACAATTAAAGTCTCTATGTGAATGAGGTTGAACTCGGTTTCATGATCTTGACTGTAATCCAACAGCGAATCCAGCATATCGCCAAACCTCGGCAGCTTCGACTCTCGATGCTTTAACCTATCGCTTATGAAACCATCGGTCACTTTGTCAAACCAGCCATAAGCAGCCTTCGCCTGTCGCCGTATGTTTTGAGGGTCCCACGGTTTCAATACCGGAAATATGTCCGCTATGTTAAACTTTCCATCCACCTCCATCAACGTTCTCACGGCCGTATTAAAGCCCCCATATCCTCTGAGTCGTAGCCTGTCACATCTTGCGAAAGTATGGTGTTCGACATTTGGTTAAGCGCCACAGCGAATGCCAACTTTCCAATATTGACCGCCACATTTTTCTGCTCGGACTCCCTAACGAAATCCAACATGCCGTCCACTACATTTTCACGAAGGTCATGGAGAGTATCAAGTTTGTGTTGGTGGGTGAGGTACGTGTTGAGGGCTTTTCTAATGGATCGCCATTCATCGTTAGCAGAGATCCATAGGACTGCTGAGTCATGGTTCTCCAACGCAGTGACAGCGTCAGGTACAGTACGACCAGAGCACCGTCATCCTTGCGTTGGAGCATTTATCTAGCCGCGTCGGGTGTGGAAGCTACCACACTTGTGACACTGCCCAATCAAATGGTCATAAGCGGATTCTTGGAGAGGTTGGCTAGGGACTCGTGGGGTTTTGATCCGATTTCAAGAAGATTTCCAATTATAGGAAGGGCGACAGGACCAGGCGGCATTTTTCTCTTGTGGCAGTGGTCCATGCCATGGAAGAATTAGAAGAAGCAAATGATCGAAGAGAGAGCTAAATATAGAAGATCCATTGTTTTCTTTTCAGTTATGCCTTAAGTCGAAAGGTTCGAGTGCTTATTTATAGAGTTATAAGCATTTTAATACATACAACGAACAAAGTTACCAGGGGCAAATTACAGGAAATAACCAAGCGTTGCAATTCTTGTATAATCAACAAAATAAATGCAACACTGATTTTGTTAAAATATCTAGCTAGATGCATGGCCAATTGCCAGAAAAAGCAAATTATTGTACATTTTTTTAATATGAAAATGATGTTTCGGAACAAGTTATAAATGTAAATTAAAGTAGTTGGAAGAGTTGTTTCTGGTTTTTCTCTACATCAGTTGGTATCAAGAGCCGAATTTCCTGATTACGATGTTAGGATATCCGTTTTTTTAGAGTGATGGTTTATCTTTTGATGAATGGAATGATTATGTTGAGGCTAGTGATGATTATGAAGGACCTCCAATATTTGATGATGATAAATATGAAGAAGAATCTATGCTAGTTTATGATATTGATATTGAAGATGTCATTGGGGAAGAAGAAAGATTTATCGGAAAAGAAGAATTTGGTGAGAAAGAAGACAACATTGAAGACACTGTAGTTGTTGCTAACAATATTTATTTTCCAATGATCCAAACTACCATGGTTGACAAGTTGGGTTTTAAGACGATCAAGGTTAGAGGTCGATTCATTTAAAAAAAAGGTAATTTGATACAAGGAATACAAATTTGGATGCTACCAGTACAAGAGACGGGTGAGACAAACTCGAGGACGAGTTTTTTGAAGTGAGAGAGAATGATGGAGGAGCATAAGAATAAAATTCTTATTTAGTTTTATTTTGTGACATCTTTTATTTAGTTTTCTTATTTTGTGATATCTTTTACTTAATGTTTTTATTTTGTGTTTTCTAGGAAGAATATTGTTTTTTTTTTCTTTAAGTTTAGTTTTCCTATAAAATTAGGACTTTGGTTTTATTGTAAGAATTATTATGAAGTTATGAATTAAAAAAACAGACTTTTAGTCTTTGTTAATTGACTTGAATCCAGGTTAGGGTTTATTGTTCAATTTTTTTTTAATAATCGGGTATTCATTGAATCAACGATTGTTAGAGTTTGCCTGATTATCGGTATTCTTTTGAATCAGCGATAGTTGGAAGAGTTGTTTCTGGTATTCTTTGTGAATCAACAGATTCAATTACTTATCTTTGTTACTTTGTTTTTTCACGCTACATCAATTGGCCATAATATCTTGCGAGATACCCCATGAAGCCATACGGCGTTAGAGATTTTGGATACGTATTTAGACAACATATGTCAATTATAAAACAACATATCGATAGTTAAACGACGATTGATAGCACTTTGTTTACTGTTGGCATATACGCACACTTCAGAAGTTGGTTTGGATTAATCAGAGCATATAATATGTAATGAGATAGAGCATCATGTAAAATAGCAAATAGATTGTATTAATTTGCATTACATAAGAAGTGACATATGTATTTATACATAATACATAGCTTTGACATTAAGCAACCTACTCAAAACCCTAAACCTAATAGGCTACAAGCCTACAATCGGGCTTGAGCCTATCGTCTAACACTCTTCTGCAGTTTGAACGGGAGTTTTTCGAACGTACAAGCTTGAATAAAAACGCTTCTTCTTTTCTTCATCTTCTTTGTCTGTTTGAGCGAAAATATAATTGTATTCTACGGCATAGTTGTTTGTCGCTTGCGGCTTCCTCCTTTGTGTGGCTTGCTTTGCCTTTAGGTAGGAGCGGCATTTTTTTACCAACTATTTTTAAAAAATGGCACTGATCTCCGACAGCAAAACAAAAAGCAATGGTAATGAGAAAAAAAACAAGAGATATGTTATGTCGGCTGGGGTTTTAGTTGCTAGGGATTATTTGATAAAAAAGAAATTATTAAAATCAATAAAGCGGGGTCGCTCTGAATCATCAGCGAGTGACCGATGACCGGAGGATAACTGTTTTGTGATGGGTTGTACCTAAAGCTCCGATACCATGTAAAATAGAAAATAGATTGTATTTATTGAATGCATTACATAAGATGTGGCATATGTATTTATACATAATACATAACTTTGAGATTAAGCAACCTACTCAAAATCCTAAACCTAATGGGCCACTAGCCCACAATCGGGCTTGAGCCTATCGTCTACAAAACATCATAGAGCACTAGAATTTCAGCCTGGTGATCATGTTTTCCTGAAGGTATCACCAGCACGTGGGGTCAATCATTTTGGACTTAAGGGCAAGCTCAGTCCTCGTTTCATCGGACCGTTTGAGATTCTTGAACGCGTCGGTGAGGTTTCATATCGTCTAGCGTTACCTCCTCAGCTATCTCATGTTCACAATGTGTTCCATGTATCTCAAAGGGTACAATCACCATCCGTTACACACAATTTCGTATCCATTCGATCAGATTCGTGAGGATATATCCTATGTTGAGAAACCCGAGGCAGTTCTTGATCGTCAGGATCGGGTCATGAGGAGAAAGACGATCCCATTCGTCAAAATTGAGCGGGAAGCCACATGGGAAACGAAGGAGTCTATCCTGACTTCGTACCCTTATTTTCAGCTATGATTCGGGTATGTCCTTTTCAAATTATCGTATCTTTAATTTGAGGACGAGTTATTCTTTTAGAGGGGAAGAGTTCTAAAACCAGCTTTAAAATACCTTAGAACATCAAAATGCATGAAAATACGGACAAATTAAAACTTTACGATTAATTAATATACAACACTATTTATACTAAATACATAGCTTTATTACTAAGCAACCTAACCCTAATGGACCCAAGCCCACAATCGGGTTTGGCCCCTAATCGAGCCGTTTAACACTCCCCCGCAGTTTGAACGACATCCTTGCAAACGGACAAACTGGAATGAAATTTGAAAGCAGCTTCTTTTCCTCATCTTCTTTTTTGTTTATTGTAGCTGAAGCATAATTGTTTTGGCGGCATAGTTGCTTATTGCTTGCGGCATCCTCCTTTGTGTGGCTTGCTTTGCCTTTAGAAGGGAGCGGCAATTTGATTATCAACTTTTGTTATCAACGACAATGATCTTCGACAACGAACATAATAGATAATGAAGAGAAAGAAAAAAGAATGAATCAACATAAAAAAATTTTGTTTGTTTGGCGGCTAGAGTTTAGGGCTTAAGTATTCGAAACAAGAAATAAAATTGCAAAAAACAATAAAGCGGAAATAACGAGGATCCCTCCGGATCATCCGCATATAGACCGATGACCGAAGGACAATAAATTTCGTTGGTGGATCTAAATTGGCTCTAATACCATGTAAAATAACACAATACTTTTATTGATTGAATGGTCATTATCTAACACATCATATGTATTTATACTAAGATTTAAGGGCCCGTTTGGTTTGGTGTTTCTCTTTTCAAAATTGGGTTTGACTTGAAATATAATGTTTGGTGTGATCATTTGGGATTAAAAATCAGGGCTCGTCACCATGTTTAAAGGTTTTCAAAAAAGTAGTGTAGGATATATGGATTAGGCATAAACCTCTGACAGGCCTAATTATTTTTTCTGTCCATCATTGTAAATCGTGTGACATGATATTAACCACACATTCTTATTTATTTAATTTACATTTTATATTTAATTAATTAAAAATATATAAATTTTATATTTTAATCCTAACCCAACACAAACCAAACAACATTTACTAAACTCATTTAATTAATCCTATGTATTTTCTTTTTAACCTAAACCCTCAACTTTATAAACCTACACCCAAAGTAAAATCCGATTTTATACCAAACGAACCCTAAGTTCATTTGGATACCAAACTTTATTTGGATACCAAGGGACTAATCTCCACCACTCATCTCCATTTTAATCTAACGGATAAGATTAAACACAAAACATATTTCCCTTTTTTTCAAACATTAATATCTTTTAAACCGTCAATCGTTATACGAAAAAAATATACCATTACGACGGGCATTTAATTATCTTTCTACAGATATACTATATGATATACTTTCGACAAAATTTTTTTTCATTTTTTCCGTAGTCTATCATATATGATACTAAATATCATACTATATGATAATAACACTGGTATCATATATGATATAACTTATCATATATGGTATACCATTATGCCCTTGGTGTATAAATCTCTCTTTCAACGCTTTACACATAAAGTTTATCCCATTTCTCTTTTACTTATGCACCACCTTCACTCCAGCAGCTGACTTTATCTCAAAGCGCTTATACCAGCTTGATACTATTTTCACCAACACTTCGATCTTACGGTAGCATAACATTAATCTCACCAGAATGGTTTCAAGTTAACAGGTCGTCGTGTCACCATCACATAGGATACACAGGGCCGGACCTATGTGTAAGGTCCAGGGTGGCGGCGCCCCCCATTTCCTACGTCCCCCATACATATACGTTAATGTGATATTGTTGAAATTGTATTGAATATATCATGCACATATTCAAAGGTCTTATTGGCTAGCACTTCTAATTTACCTTTTTCAAACGTTGAAGGCTTGAACTGTTCAGTGTAGAGCATAAAATTTGGCTTTGGAATTACCAAAGTGAACCAGACTTATATATGATCCATTTTTTTTCTTTTGTTTGATTGTAAAAGATCTTCAAGATGGTAAATTAAGTGCACCACAAAAGCAAGAATCACTCATTATGTTTCTAGTAAGTCATAGGCAAATAACACATAATCTGTAGATTTTGTTAAACCACCAACTATGATGATTTAATTCACACGGAATAAGAATATTAAATCAGTTACATATTTGCTAGTAATGAATTTAAAGGACGGCCTAAAGTGACAAAGAGAGAACGGACGAAGAACACAGTAGGGTATGGAAAAGGTGGGTTAATATTGCATAGGGGTATAATAGTCTATACATAATGAATTTCAGTGTGCGAATCATAATAGTCCGTGTACATATCATTTGCCAAACCAATATCATATATGATTCAATAATAACTAGGTCTCTACCCGTTCGTTGGACGGTTTTCTTAGTTACTGATTAAGATCATAAAGTTGTATTTAAGATTCAAGATATGAAAATTATATCAAAAGAGAAATTGTTACTTGCATAAGTGACCTATTTAACACACAATGTATACATAATTTACCACATATAAACTGAACACCCTCGTTTGTTTAAGTTGTTGTATGCATAAGACCAACAAATTAACTTGAACTATGATGGATGCAATGCCCACATGTCATTCTTGCGAAAAATAAAACTTGAACTTGAAGCAACATGTTTGTAGTGTCTGCAAGAGTTGAAATGAAGAAATTCGTTGGGAAAAATCTATACCATAAGTCATTTAGACACATATCAACCTAAAAAAATATCATGTTTCATAACAAAGTATGGCCTTTACTATAATTTGACTATATGTAACAGGATACAATCTAAAACCATTGTTTAATAAATGACGGTCACAAAAAAAAAGCAAGATCGCTTCTTGATTTCTTTTAACCATTACCCACCCTCATGTTTTTGCGTCTGTAACCCAACCTCTCATTTTCACATATGCAGATAATATCCCAGTCACAACTCTATAAGATTCCACTTTTAAAACTATCAATCACTAAAAATGATGATTAAATCCTTCCAAAACCACTATAATCCATTTTTTGGTTTTAGAAAGGCGACCCGGATCCTATAATGGCTCGATATCAGGTCATATACAGCTGAGTATTGCATCATATAAAACATGAATTACAGGATAAGTGTTTTGTAGTTTCACCAAACGGAGTGCATCAGCCGGAAGCCTGAGGAAAATCTTGGCCGGACTTTAGCATAATCGAATACAATCTGCCATAGGAAAAAAAATCAACGAAATATAGAAGCGCGATAAAACAAAATAATTAAAATAAAGTTATGTGCACTTATTATAGTTTCTAAATATCAAAATACCATGTTTACCACGTACAGAGTTTCTTACAAATTTTCTTGGAAAGATAAGCCAAAGTGTTGCTTGTTACATATGTTAACGCTTGAGCTGCTCATCTGAGTTTACCACTGTCACCAATGGTATTTCCTGATTCTGACCATATCTGCAACAACAAAAGAAAGTTCTTGTAATTTGCATATAACAACCCAAAAAAAACCCCACTTTCAAGATGAATTGTAAGACAACACCCCATTACTTCTAACTAATATTTGTACAATTACAATAAGGAAATGATTAGTTTTCCATCAAAGAAAATGATGGTTTACCAATGACGTTTATCTCTGCAAAGTAATACGACCAAAATGCAGCTAGGAGTTGCAAAAAGCCATTTTTTATGAAGAAATCAGTTTATCAACTTTAGTTCAAATACCATATTATTCTCATAAAGAAATGCATTTTTATGAAACTATATAAGGGGTCTTACTTTGAACGACATTTCCCGTCGCCCCTTTTCCCGCAAGCAAACAGTATGCACAAACTCATAATTTCTTGTCCAAACTATATTGTTATTCCGCTCTACTTTTTCAGTTTCACATTCTTAGTCGCAGAAGCATATGTGTTGAATGAGTTTCCATTGTCTTTTTTCATGTTCTGCTTTTTGATATCAATTGTGTCTTCTGTGTACACACTTTGTCTTACCAAAATCACAAACAATCAATATTCGACAATATGATAATATAAACATCCAAGATATAAGCTGAATGCACATTACTTACCTTCATATTCACATAAGTTTGGTGGATTGTATCATCAAATGAAAAAAAATAACGATATCTGCGTAAATTTTCATAAAAAATGTCATAACTAAGTTCATAAATAGCGTAGATCCATTCAAGAGAGATAAAATTGCTTAGCTTATGAATGGGCGAAACACACTTTATTCTTAATTTCTATAATAGCCTAATACAAACACACCTATCCTGACTTTTTGTAGTGGCCTGATCACAACATATCTCAAGTCCATAACAACCTGATATAAATATCAAGTCTGCGCCTAAAACACCTTTTTAAAAGCTTTCAAACCAAGAGGAACATAGGAAGTGCGTAAACTAAACCAAAAAAGAAGATAAGAACTGTGGTAAACTTACACTTAGTAATGTGACCTGGTGGATGTTCTTATCTGAGGAGGATCCTGCTTGACAACTTCCATTTATAATCTTTGTAATAGTATTTGTGCTTGGCGTAACTTCTGGTTTTACAGATGAACAATACGGTGTCTTCGGTATCCATTTCATGTCAGGGTTCGAGAGGTTGACGCCTTCTGGTTTTCCAAAACTGTCAATAAATAAACACCAATCAAATCCAACATTGAGCTACAACATGTTTAGATATTGCAAGTTTTACCTTTTGTTTGCTAATGAATGGACCAAATATAGTTAGCTTAAAAGTTAATGGTTAAGGTTTCAGATCTATTTATCTAATGATCTCCATCTCTTCATCATTATCCTCATATCCATGTTGGATCAGTGGATTGAAGAAATTTTTTAAAGATTCAAGTTTCTGTGAGCATTCATTGTCGGAGCTACATTGCATATAATTTTTGCTCTACTGTCACTTAAATGACCATATGAACAGACCTCAAAATTAAAGTCTTATCCTATTAGCAATCCCAGTCAGCCCGTTGAAAAGCTCGCGCCTGGATTAGTTTGGTTACCATTTCCTTGTCTCATGTGTCACACTCTTAATTATAAATGCTTTGATTCGGATAAACTAAAGCTCTAAAAGGAAATGGTTCATAATTTTCCCACAGTGGATTTTTAAGCCTAAACCTTAAAATATACATGTCCAAAAATTCGACTTATAGATATCACGATTTCTGTATCATTGTGCGCTCTATTCTTTATGTCTACAACTTTCATATAAATAAGTTTACTGGGGGTAACCCATTACCCAAAAAAAAACTTTCAAATGATAGTGTCTTAAAACTTGATCAATATCTTATATCTCATATTCTACCATAACTCTAATAATGACCACTAATCCATTCTTAAGAAACAAACCTAACGAGCCTAAGTGACTATCTTTCAAAGTTGTCTCAAGAAAATTGTATGTCAATATTTATAGCAGCCATTGTCAGAGCTACATTGCATTAATTTTTGCTCTACTTTCACTTAAATGACCATAAGAATAGACCTCAAAATTCAAGTCTTCTCCAATAAGCAATCCAGACAGCCCCTATAACAATTCTTGCTAATGTACACATTGTTAGTCATTATGAAAACATCATAGTTAGGTCCAATACAAATTTTTTGTCAATTATAGATATTACATACAAACTCACTTCTTACGTGCGCCATTTTTTGTCTATCATGCAACAACTTTTGAAAAAACAGAAATATTCACCAAGATACTTCTATAAAATCAAAGAGTAGAAACTAAACCCGTGCTTTCTTATCTTCCACCTCAACTAACTCATGTTGTATCTGCTATTGTTTTCTCAATATCCCCTCTGATTTTAGTACATAAGATCACACATGTATATGAATCTATCAGCCTAACCTTCAAAAAAGCACACATGGATAATCAAAAAGCACATGTTAGGTATCCGTTGTACCATAACACCCATCTTGACCAGCATTCAACTAAGAAGCATTATGGACATACTTTTAACAAAGGAAATGCAGAAACTATATCAAGTTCATACAAAAATCAGAATATTCAAACTTTTTAGATCATTTACACGTTTTATCAAACACTTGATATGCATTAAACTTTTTGCCAGAATAGATAAACCATACATGGATATATATCAGAACCAAAGATAAGAAGTATTCTATTTGTTTTAAGATATAATACATATATATAAACAATTAGCAGAACAAAGCTGAAAATCTAAAAAACTTACCCCAAATGAATCTTTAGTCGCTGCTTTGTGAATATTCAATCAGAGTTGATTATGCATAAGAAGTCGAATTTGTTTTGGTAAGTTTTAGGGTTAAGGCTGGTTTTAGGGATATTGATTGAAAGCAGTTTCTAAGTGATGGGAGTGTTGGAGGGTACTGAATAAGAAAGACACGAAGCAGAGAAGTTGAAACATAATTAACAGTTACTTGTTGATGGAAAGTGGGTGGTTTTCACTCACATACCAATATACCATACAACGAAATTTGCTCTTAGATTGGCACGTCAGATATTTTGTGTATTTATTTGTAAAGAATTGTGCCATGTACCTTGGTTTTTATCGTGATTTAATTAGATAATAAATTTGTAACATAACACTATTAGATATTTTACGAAAATTTAAAAAACGAAAAAATACGAAATTTTTATTTCTTCAAAAGTATATCATAATGCATATCTGTATAAAGATTATTAAATACTCGTCGCGATGGTGTATTTTTTTCGTTTAACGCTTAACGGTTTCATAGATATTTAAATTCTAAAAATAAGTGAAATAATTAAATACTTTTAATCTTATTCATTAGATGGGGTTGAGATGGATGGTGGGGATGAGCCCCTTGGTATATAAGATAAATATAGTATCCAAAATAACTCTCCTTATATACTAGTTAAATACAGAGCTTTAACATTAAGCAATCCTAATGGGCCGAAGCCCACAATTAGGTTGGGCCCTCATCTAGCTGTATATCACACCCTTAAGTAGAGCTTATTAATGAGAGGCGTTCCTTAAGGCCTGATCACGGTTTACATGTACCCTGCTTTCTTTTATATATGCCGATACAAGTGAACCATAATCTCTTTGATCATAGTTCATAAACATTAATTGCTGCATGTACTAAAGGTTTTTACGTTTGATAGAAAAACAATGTACATGTCTTCCTGCTGTCATATTTGTGTCATGTCTTTGAGGTTTCATAAGCTTATTCTTTATCACCGCTTGAATTAATTATGAACATATAACTAGAAAGAGGAAAGCCTGGAGTATAAGATGTAACTAAACTTGCGTGAACCACTACAATTTACTATAATCACTCATACTACAGTACTCAAAAAAAAAAAAAAAAAAATTGGCTTCATATTAGAATGCCTGTAGATCAACTTCCTCTCCAATTATCTGCCGTATAGGCTCTTCTTTGGCCTTAGCTGTAACCACAAAGGGAAAAAAAGTTAGGCCAATAAAAAAAAGGACTTTTAGACAATGTTCATTTGCAGTCATAAACAACTTAAGAGACTCATTACTTGGTTGCTGTGGCCACACTTCTTCTTCCTGCAGTTGGTAGCCCTTGGGTGAAGACGAGCATAACATCTAACAAAAAGCAATTTGTCAAAAACTATGTAGAATTCAAATAGCACACTCACAATCTAGGACTTACTGAGATTAAAGCATGCTACTGAATTGCTTACTTTATTCACAAAACTAAAGGCTTTAAATAGCCATACACAAGTAACTGTTTACATGAAAATAGGGACTACTACCAACTAAGTCTTCCTAAAGACCAGGTATCCCAAGACCATATCTATCCAACGTTCATGCACATGCCTCATGTTCTTTTACCAATTCTAACTATCTTTTATAACCTAATGACACATAAAAGGTATAGAACTTATAAAGTAAACTCTAGCTATGACATGACTTGCATACGTGAACCCGACATAGAACCGATTAAACCCAACAAACTAAAAAACTATGGAATCAAAATCAGTTAAAAAGATAATCCGCAAAATGAGCGTACACAAGGCGAGTCAAAATTCATTCACTGACATTATCAAGTTATAAAAATTGCTTTGTATATTAAAAAGACAACCTAAAATTTAATATATTAACCGATACGATTCAATTGAACAAAAAACAAAAGATAAAGAAAACTTAAAATTTCTAATTCTTTTTTTCAGAAATAAGATAAAAAGAGGAAATGACCAATAAAAGCAGGTATAATCTTGAATTATTTATGGGTGACAAATGATATAGAAACGCATTCTGCTACTAACAAATTTGCAAATTATTTAGAGATCACAAATTTGATACATATTCACTTTTAATAGTAAATATCTAAAGATAAAGATGAAAATTGCTCACTTGCGGCATATTTTTTTGTCCTGATTGTGCTTTTGAGCCAACTTTATCAAATAAGGCTCAATCCAGTAGCTGTGTCCTCCCCTCAGCCTTAAGACCAAATGAAGAGTGGACTCTGACAAACAAAGCAAAATCAGAAATTAGATAATACATCAATTTAAGAAGTAGAATCAGAATCCAGCCAAACATAAACATATGATACTTATGATTTTGAAATTTATACTAAAAACGTATTGAATTGCAACATGTGTTTGATATAAATTTAGCAGTAAATTGACTTATACAAATGGAGAAAAAACCAATACCAGTCATAAATTAAAAAGCACATCATAAAGTCCCTTATCGAGCTAGCTAACGTTTTAGAATAACTGTAATATGTTGGAGGCAATAACGTTGAGGCTAGCTAGGCATGGTTATTTATTATACTTGAGTTGATGATTTAGATTATTTCTATGTCAATAATTTAAACATCATCCTTAACAAACCAATAATACACAACCTAGCATATATGATAAAAATTTGTATAATCAGTTAAAAATACATAAAAAGAAGTAAACCTTTTTGGACATTGTAATCGGCGAGAGTGCGTCCATCTTCAAGCTGTTTTCCTGCAAATATCAACCTCTGCTGGTCCAGAGGAATACCTTCTTTGTCCTGAATCTTGGCTTTAACGTTGTCAACGGTGTCGGATGACTCAACCTCAAGGGTTATAGTCTTCCCTGTCAAAGTTTTTACAAATATCTGCATAGTTTTTTGGTTATTGAATATCAGAAAAGAGGTCGATCGTAAAAATTGTAGAAACTAATGCTGGAGTAGCGTGGTTTATATAGGACCTAACAATTCTAATTCTAAACCGACTAAATAGCAAAATATATCCTAATTAAATTTGAATTCCTTGTTCCCCAAGTTTAGTAATCTGTTTCCTAATTGAATAATGACTAATATCAATGCTTGGGCTTTCATCTATCCTTTCATTAACCTAGTCGCATGGTTTGGTTTTTTTTATCTAGTACTTCGATTCCCTTGTGTGTGACAAGGTATTACGGAGAAGGTAGACTAGCTTATATATGCATGCATGCATGGCGTAGTGTATGAGCATGAGATTTGTGATGTAAATTGTATGCGTGGCACCTGATTGTCTGACATGCTTTAGATAATCTTCTTCAATGTTTTAATATCTGAAACAAATATATCAAACGGGTAAAATAAAAATGGTTTATTATTTCAATTGGTCGGACCAGATTTGAATGCAATCCGACAAGGAGTACGACATGTGGTTCTCCCCGTAGCCTTAGACGTTGTTATGATTGCATATATGTTTATTAAAAAGATCAGAACAAATCTAAAAACGTTTCATGCTACATGCTACATGCTAAAGTGTTTGTACAATCTTATTTTCCTTTAGCTTCATGCTAGAGTGTTTCTAGTAATATTGTCATTCGGAAGTTAAACGAGAAAGAGACTTAAAGCGAGTAATTATTCACCAAAGAGAGATTTACCTGGTGCACTTATCATTATTAAAGCATCACCTTCAGAAGCCTTGTGATGGTAAAAAAAAATCTTACTCATTAGCAATGCAATTGGCTTTGCACGTGCAGCAAATTTTGACCCATTCTCAATTCCTCAATTTGCACTAGGGAATGAGGTAACTTGGGCAAGGATACTGATGGGACTCATGAGATCGAATAGCGGTGTAGTTTTGTTTGCTTCTAGGGTGGTGTGGTGATGAACTGATGATACTATTATTTAAGGTGTTTTTATTTTCGGCTAATTGAAGGTTATGTTTTTCATTTAGATGTTTGTTGGTGTTTTATTTTAGGTCTTTTGATGTGGTTGTGTTTAGGTTTCATTTACAGCTTTTTAACATAACTTTCTGTTCAAAAAAACCTACTAATTTCTCTGATGATATAATTTTTTACGATTAGGTTTTCATTCGTTATTACAAAGGGTTTACAAAGAGTTATTCTGTGATAAGACATTTGTATCCATATAGAAAATCAAACGGTGTAGATGTAGATAAACCACCGGAATACAGTAGAACTTGTTAGCTAGGTTGTTGTTTAGAATTTGTAGTTTGATTATTCCTATACTCCTTTCGAAAAAAATTGATAACGATTTTGTAATGAAATTTTCCGTTCTTAGTTATCATGGAAATAATGGAATTTAATACCAAATAAAACTTTGTGCCATTATGTCAAAAGAATTATCAATGGGGTTGGTTACTAAGACCCTCTTTTTTACTAGGAATACCCTCTAATTTTTTTATTATTTTTTTATAATTTTGTTTGTATTATAAAGTTGTGAAATTAAAAAAACGGAACGAAAATTATAAAATTTGATAAGTCAAAAGCAGTCAAACATGAAAAATGCGGAGCCGTCACCTGTCTTCTCCAGTTAATAAAGTGAGCAAACTGCTGAAAAAATATGCGACATTAAGATTATAAAGTTTTACAGTCCAAAATTTTATAAAATGGAAAAAATACAAGAAATTATTTGTTCCTATCAATATACCGGATATTAAGGGGTTAGAAAAGTGTTAGGGGATATAACAATAACATTACCCTTATCAATAATCTATTTGATCATATATTGATTGCTGAATTTAGTAAAGTTTCCTTCACATTTTATATCAAGTGACAATAACATAATATACATGTCTTCCTTTTATATTTATATTTGTGTCATGTCCTTAGGTTATATGCAATAAATTATTAATAGTTCTAATCATGCGTTCGGATTTACCATTTTGCTGAGAGGTTTTAGGACATGAAAATCTAAATTGTATACCATGAGTTTCAAATAGTTTATGAAGTTGTTTATTGTCGAATTCACCACCATGATCATTCTGAAAAGCTTTTATTTCACACTTGAATTGGTTCTTAACATATGAACGAAAATGTACAAATTTTTGAAATGCGTCAGATTTGTGACGTAACGGATAAATCCACAAATAATGGGAAAAATGATCTAAAAATAACATATAATACTTAAAACCACCATGACTTAAAATAGGAGATGTCCATAAATCTGAATGAATAATATCAAAACAATTTGAAACAACCGAATTTGAACTAGTAAATGGAAGTTTGACATGTTTTCCAAGCTGACAAGCATGACAAATATGCTTAGACTTCTCTTTATTACACGAAATAAAACTACGAGACACAAGAGACCGTAGCACGTCTTCACCGGGATGACCGAGGCGTCGGTGCCACGTAGAAGGACTGATAGACAACATGGCGGTAGGGATAGGAGATGGCTTGGTAACTGGATAGAGGTCTCCCGAACTGTCACATCTGAGGAGGATATGGCGAGTTGAGATGTCCTTCACAGAAAAACAAAATTCATCAAACTCAATTGTACATTTATTATCCCTAGTAAACTGACGCGCAGAAATAAGATTTTTAATTATGTTTGGAGTTACAAGTACATTATGAAGGTGTAGGGGTCGATGCAAAGTAGGAAGAAAGCTATGACCGGTATTAGTAACGGGTATTATATTACCATCACCAACACACACAGAAGAAAATAAGCGTTTATTATAAATAGTACTTAAATTACTTGTATTAGAATTAAGGTGAGAAGATGCACCTGTGTCCATGTTCCATGTAGGATCTTGTAATGTCATCGTACTAAATGCATTAGGGAGCACAGTTTCTTGAGCGGGGAAAAGAGCAGGAGCTGGACCAAGTACACTCGTTTGTTGGGCCTGTTGTGGGTTCAGAGTATGAGCTTACTGAGGCACAGACCAATAAGCTACTGGTTGAGGAGGTCCATATGGTTTAGCTTGCTGTTGAGGTACATAATTAGCATACGAGAGTTGGGCTTGTTGGCCCATTCTTAACATCCAATTGTCATTCTGCCTTTGTGGAACAACATTACGTACCATGTTATTAGCATTAGCACCCGAATATACACCAGAGGTTATCCTTCCACGAATTCTGTGATCATGGATAAATTTACACTTGTCCCCGAAACGACAAGTTCCTTTAGGGAAGTGTGTGCAAAACCCATTAGAAGTTGAGTTCGTTGCACGGTTGGTATTGCTCGTGTTCGAACGAGTATTAGTACGAGAAGATGGGTTAGTAGCCACGAGTATAGTAGGGGACGATGAAGTAGTATCAATGGAAGTAGATGAAACATCACCTGTTGCATTCAATGAGCTCTCCTCAAGCAGAAGCATGTTTCGTGCGGTTTCAGACGTAGGAAGAGGTTCGCGATGTCTTATGATACGAACAATCCCTTTGAAACATGAATCAAGACCATTAATTGCATACATAACAAGATTTTTGTCACTAACCGTTTCGCCGAGATTCCGCAATCGATCTGCCATACCTTGTATATTGGTGCAATATGCATTAATAGTGAGGCTGCCAATCTTGATAGATGGTATCTCATTGTCGAGAGTGATTGCACGTGCAGATTTGTTGTCATGGAAAAGGTCTTTGATGTGGTCCCATAGGTTCTTTGCATTCCCAGGAGTTGAAACAACTTGGTCTTGAAGCGATTCGTTTAAAGTGCCGAGTATCCATACCTTCACTAGGTCATGTTGTTTACTCCATTCGGGATCGGATTCACTTGTAGAGGTACCTTGATATGTGCCTTTAGTCCAAGACTTCCAAGATGAATTTTAAGAAAAGAACTCCAGGAGTTGTAGTTACGTTTGTCGAGGCTTAACTTAATCGGTATATTATTAGAGATGCTAAAGGGAATGAGTTTATTGTTTGGAGATGTTGTGGTTGTAATAACAGTGTCATCGCCTGCCATGGAGCAGAATGAATTAGGGTTACAATAGGTGAGAAAGAAGAAGACGAATTAGAAGGAGAAGAAGTAGGAGAGGTGTGAGACCCCCAAAATCAGGCAAGGAAACACGTAGGCAGCAAAGAGGTTCCACATCATGGTACAAGAAACAATGAAATACTGTTGACATAAATTTGACGTAATAAAAACTTATACATTACATCATAAAAAGATCAGAGTTTTTAAACAAAGGTCCCAGAGTTTTATAAGCGGAAAATCTATTATTTAAACATGGTTTTGTAACATAGACACATGATCATGGACAAACTAAATTGTTTATCTCATTGATAGCCACCGTGTCTAAAATTCGTCATATATCAAAGAGATATCCAAAAAAATTATTAATTGTGAAACTTTAAGCTTTCAACTAAATCTAAACACGTAGACATGTAAAAGTTTTGAGATTGCATACGTGTGCAAAAAGTAAATGAGCTTATCTTCTACGCTTGGAATATTAGATATATCTATGCTACAAAGTTTCTTGTTTTTGTTTTAATTAAATATTGAATAAGCGGGTATTATAGACACTCGATATTTTAAAAGTTACACGATTAAAAAGTTACACGTGGAACACGAAAAATAAACGATCAATATATAATAAAACTTTGGCATTCGGATCACGTTGATATTCTGATAAATAAACGAGGGCTTATTATTTAATAAAAGTTAACGCGTCATATAAACGAATGACACTTAAAGGTTTATCACAAATTTACGAAGAATGTTCGTAAAACAATAAATTAAAATGACGACAATAGAAAAATATTTTTATGTCATAACGATAATATTTACCGTCGATGACGGGCATAGATGCCGATAAATAATAAATGACAAGTATTCGATAAACTAAAGCCATAACTTTGCCGGTTAGTCGAGAATTTAATATTATTCGTCGAACGAACATGAAAAGTAAAAGTCAAGTAATTAATATTAATCCGAATACTATAAATAAGATTAGACCTCGGTCAAAATATTGATTTTAAATTTCGGGATACTACACTAAATAAATATGAAAAAAATAATAATTAATTTAATTTAATTTTTTATTTTATTTTTTATAATAATTTCGAATAAAATATTATCAATGATCAGAAGAATAATTAAAATATAATTTAATTAAAATTCTCGAGATATCAGGATTTGCGTACAGAAAGTATAAGAAAACGTAATACGTTAAAAATTCAAGAAGCACGAATAAAAGAGTAAAATAATGATGGGAAAGTACGGATTCTTATAGTCTTCCCCCCTAAAGAAACTCTGGTCTCTCAGAGTTTTCCTGGAAATAGTAGAAGATGCAACAAGAGGAGGTACAAAGTGTAGAACAAATTTATTGCGTCCCAGGTAATTGCTGCACCACGGCGAACTTTAACAATTGGAATTTACTATGCTTCAGTTGCTTAACTCTTTTTTGAATAAATTTTCAAACTCGGATTTGAATAATGACCTGTCAGTACAGAGAAATATCAGAAGATAGAATGAACACATGAAACGCTTAAACGGACAAAGTGCGCTAAAATGAATCAAGATTGTTAATCAACAAGGAATCACAAATCGTGAAAACTGTAAAACATGATTATCTTAAAATGTAAGAATCTAGTTACAAGCGAAATAGACGGGAAAAATGAATTACATATAGACATTTGGATTACAAGTTGTCATAATTATTTGTCTAGGATTTGGTATTACTTTCAAATTTAGCTTAAGTATTTTATTGATAAGAATTTCAAAGTAAAAGTAACTCAGTTCAAATAATCATCTCAATCAGCTTAAGATCTTTTGGATGACAGTATGAGATTATTAAAAAAACTCAGGTTTATCGTTACCATTAGAAAAAAAATCAAGTTCTAAATTATTTAGAATCGTTGTTAGAAATTATAATTTAAATTGATAATTTCATTAGATTAAAAATAAAGTATGATACAATCAAATACTTTAAAAGATAAAACTTGACATCCTTTTAAACGCTAGTTATAAATCTACCAAAGAGGATGTGTAGATCCAACATTAAACTTGAAACTGTTATTTTGGTAATTTAAACAATTGATAAAACGTTCTTAAGAATTTGTAACAGTTTTTAAAAATCCAAGTAGGTGATTAAGGTATCAAACGATAAACATGTGACATGTTCGGATTTTCAAAAGGTGACAAAATAGCATTTGAGTATGAAACTAATAATAACCCATAATTAGTGTACAAGCAATAGCATGAGAGAATAAAATAAAATTTGTACCAATTTCTTAATGAGCATGATAGAATAGATGCTTCGATGGTAAGGACAATAAGAAACAAAAGATTTAGCAAATGGTTAATTCAAGAGTGTGGTTGGCGTCACCAACAACGGCTTATTAAGTTCTCGGTGTTCGATACATGATCGAAAGAGAAAAGCCACACAATAAATTTTCGAACCACAGAAAATTCTTAAGGAGTCACTTGGGAGTAATTCCAGTAGTATGAACAACATTAGCAATGAGAGGTGAAATCAATACGTGGTTCACACGAATGAACTTCTAAGCAATAAGGTCTGACACACATCATGACAAATAAAGGAAATTATTATCCATATCTAGTAATAAATCATTATTCGCGTCCGGAGATGTTTTGAAGGTCTACCAAAATAGGTAGAGAAGGTCGATCGATGTAGAAACATAACAACATTGAAACTTTCAAGCCTGGTATCAATGGTAAGAAATTAGACAAGTGGTAACGAGAATTATGTCATGAAGGAAGATGGGGTAACAAGCAAAGATCGTTGAGTAAAGAAATATGTGCTTGAGGCATGTACTTTGTTCAAGAAAAGATAAGGATTCATATGTGTATGTCGCGAACTGGTGTTACTCGCATAATATGTAAAAGTTTTCAAACTTTATTTTATCTAGCTTTTTAAGAAACACAAGGAAAAAGTTGGTTCTTGACCAAATATTTAAGGTGACTACTATTTGGCATTGCATGGCTCCTTCTAAATTAAGCATAGGTGATCAGGCCATGCATAATTTAGGACTAGCAGTGCGATGCTCAGCTTCGTCAAATCAGTATTACAGGTCATATTATTTAAAATATGTATATAATGCCATATGTAAAAACATAAATCAAAATATTTTATGAAACTTTTCGCCAATAAGTTACTGGCTAGATATTTAATTCAACAATTTTTTTTTGGTTACAAGGGTTCTTTATAAGACCAATTGTTGAACAATTTGAGAAAATATATCGTAAAACAATGATCAATGTAGAACATTTTGTAAAAATGCTTCGCAAACAATACCAGTTTAAATTTATATGGTGATATTATGATATCTAGAAAAAAATAGTGAGTGAGTTACACGAGAGTAGTAAAGAGTACTTCATAAAAAAATCGGTGATATGGTTACAAGATGATAAGGTTTCAAAAGGTTTAACCGGAAACGTCATGAGACAAGTCTTAAAAATGATGACGAAAGATGTGAAAAAAAGAACTTCAAGTCTCGATCCAAATCGTTGGTACCATACAGGAAAGAAAAAAAATAAATACAATGACAAATAAGGGACGTAAACAATAAAGGATAAAGGAATCCATAAGTGTGCACATCGGGAATTTTTCGACATGAGTATGCTTTTAAGAAAGTAGAATATTAGTTTCAACACTAGTTCCTTCACGTTAGATTCGTGTTTCTAACAACAGCTGTATCAGACCAGAAAATGTCAATTTTACCCCATGTAGTTCTACATCAGCACCAAGTTTTCATAGATGCATAAAATTAATTCTTAAATTTTACAAAATTCATATGAGCGTAACTTGCTCGTTTTTAAGAGTTACGGGTCGAATTTTATATCTAAACGACCGTCTCAACAGGTAGAAGCATATTTTCAAGTCTAAAGTTTATAAAATATTTTCTCGACATTGTTAAATTAAATGTAAATTTTCTGTAGAAAGAATATTTTTCGACACACCTCGAAATTTAATCAGACTTCATAATGACCCAAATTTTATGTACACACATGACTTATGTATTCCATAAATACGAAAGAGAATAGATTTTATAATTAAGCATATACAGAAAAACATAGTATATAAATGGTTCAAGAATGCCAATAATAAACTAAGGAATCAAAAATGGCGCATGACATCCGTGTCTTCGATTTCAAGATGCAATGCATTAAGGTCTCTTGGCGGCGTAATTTTCCAAAATCACAAAACATATCGAGAAAGAAACGGAATATTAACAAGTCGCACTCCCGGAGCGAGGAGGTTCAATGAAAGGGGAGGATACAAGTTTTTAGAAGTACAATCGTGTTCCAAACAATCGCCATATAATAGAACATGATTTACAAGATGACAATGGTGTTTCCATGGTACAAACGAACGTTGTGATTCGAAGTCGAAACGTAGAATGGTCAATGAAGTAATATTTAATCGATATACAAGTGTCGCGTAAAATGGTGAAGTAAAGGTCAATCAAGGTTACGAAAACCTACAATATAATTCAACATTGATTCAAGGAATGCTTTGAGATGTATGACTCATAATGTGTCGTTTAGTCTTTTTCGGAGGCACTTTGAGCTACCTAATGGTCGATAGAATATTTTTCAAGACATCCAATCACAAATGGTCGAAGAGCAATTTAGATATCTAAACTGATATCTTAAAGGAATTAAACAATGAAAGCGACACGCACGGTAGTAGAATGAAAATCAAAAGTTTCATTGGAAGAAACACTTCTTAATCCCAAACAATGGTATTACGAGAGTATACACAACATGTACAGAATTTGTCGAGAAAAACAGGCGGTTCAAAACGAACAAGTATACGAGGTCAGTCGAATCACGCATAAACGAAATAGCAATAGTACTCAAAAAAGTGAGTATGAAAAGTCGGCAGCATACCCGCTCTGAATACAAGTATGTAATGTCATAACAATATAAAATTATCGTAACCAGATCAATTCTCAAGAACAAGAATTCAAGGAATACAGTAAGGGCAGATGTAATCACAGTAATATCCAATGATAATTCATGGAACATAAAGGATTCAGAAAGAGATAGTAATTATCGTCATTAGGGTAATGTAATATTTCAAAATGTAATCAAGAGATGAAATACTACAACGATAATTAAAAGTAAATAATAAGGATTAGAGAGTTACCCGCGCAGATATCGAACAACATTGACAGATTCTGTGTTTGACACCTAAAACATGAAATATTTGAACTTTTGGTTATAGACTAAGTTTTGAAAATGACTCAGTTCCCTATAACCATCGCTTTGATACCAATCTGTGAGACCCCCAAAATCAGGCAAGGAAACACGTAGGCAGCAAAGGGGTTCCACGTCATGGTACAAGAAACAATGAAATACTGTTGACATAAAGTTGACGTAATAAAAACTTATACATTACATCACAAAAAGATCAGAGTTTTTAAACAAAGGTCCCAGAGTTTTATAAGCGGAAAATCTATTATTTAAACATGGTTTTGTAACATGTTGTTACCAAAAATATAGGATAAACTTCTGACAGCTTTTACCAAAACCAAACTTTAAAAGTAACACAGAAATCTCCAAGCTGCGATAATATCCTGCAGGCTCCCATCCAAGCAAAGCTAAGTAATAATACCTAAGATTAAACATGTAAAATCGTCAACATAAAGTTGAGTGATATTCATAGGTTTAGCAGTAAAGGTGTGGAACACAAGCATTTATTTGTAAAACAAGAAATAGGGAAAATGGTTACGTACGATAACCATAGTCTGAAACCATTATTATTGCTGTTTAGTTCATGAACCGAAGCTTAACTCAATGTAAGTTCCTCTAGTGAGTATTCAGCCTAAATACTCTAAGTATAAACAAATGAAATGCGTCATGGTTAAACAATCGCAACATGGGACGGGGATTGTCAATCCCGATGGATCCACCCACAACATTTGCGCTTAGTAACACAAGTAAATTAACGGTTTATGATCAGGAGAGGAAACTTAAGGGCTATAACTAAAAGCAATAATAATAATGAAAATCTGTTGGAAATCATCAAGTTCTGGAAAGCATACAAGTTCTGGATAGCATACAAGTTCTGGATAGCATACAAGTTCTGGATAGCATACAGTTTTAAATGAATGTGTTCCACCATGTAAAATCTCACCCCGCGTTTGGAAACAATGTATAAGTAGTAAAAAGGGGCTATGAACTCACCTTCGCGATAGCGATATCAAATGAGGATAATAATCAAGATAATGATGACTCGAGTGAAACGATATAATAAGATAAACCGAGAAACACCGAGCTTCTAACGACGACCTAAAATAAAGTGATGCGACTTAAAAATATAAACAACAATAAAAGAATATACGAGTTTTTTAAAAGTTTTCTAAAAATATAGTTTAACCCAACCATCCTCTTATTAATAAATATTGTAGAAAAATTAAGAGATAAATAACTTGTTCTATTTAATTTTAAACAATTCATTACCAATGTTAAGTTACAATAGTAAAATAGTAATGTATGATAACAATTTTATATAAGACCTTAGGTCATTCAAGCAAGATTTTTAATGTTTTCTTCTCATTCGTAAGATCTAGAACAAAATCCTAAAATGTTATAGGGTCAATTTTTTTAATGGTTAAAATTTATGATCTTAATATTATTTAACATATTAGTGTCTTTTGAATTTTCATTTACAAGGATCAACATGTTAAAATAGCAAAGCGCATCTTAAAAGTTTATCATTAAGGGCAATTTCTAGCCTTGTTTTTACTAACATATGATCTCAAATATAGATTACTCATAAATGGTAGTATAAGATATGTAATATACATATATATATATATATATATATATATATATATATATATATATATATATATATATATATATATATATATATATATATATATATATATATATATATATATATATATATATATATATATATATATATATATATATATATATATATATATATATATATATACATATATATATATACATACATATATATATATATATATATATATATATATATATATATATATATATATATATATATATATATATATATATATATATATATATATATATATATATATATATATATATATATATATATATATATATATATATATATATATATATATATATATATATATATATATATATATATATATATATATATATATATATATATATATATATATATATATATATATATATATATATATATATATATATATATATATATATATATATATATATATATATATATATATATATATATGTGTGTGTGTGTGTGTGTGTGTGTGTGTGTGTAATTTATGGATCGAATTATACCTTGACTTCACGCCTAAATGCAAATGAATCGGAGTCGTGTTGTAAGAATATATTTTCGACATGAACACGATTACTAAGATAGTTAAGTCTGCTCAAGACTTGAACCAAGACACGAATTTGAGCTCCCGATTAACGAACAAGAAAGCTTGATATCCGAATTCATTGAAATCATTTTATTAGCATAGACACATGATCATGGACAAACTAAATTTTTTATCTCATTGATAGCCACCGTGTCTAAAACTCGTCATATATCAAAGAGATATCCAAAAAAATTATTAATTGTGAAACTTTAAGCTTTCAACTAAATCTAAACACGTAGACATGTAAAAGTTTTGAGATTGCATACGTGTGCAAAAAGTAAATAAGCTTATCTTCTACGCTTGGAATATTAGATATATCTATGCTACAAAGTTTCTTGTTTTTGTTTTAATTAAATATTGAATAAGCGGGTATTATAGACACTCGATATTTTAAAAGTTACACGATTAAAAAGTTACACGTGGAACACGAAAAATAAATGCTCAATATAAAATAAAACTTTGGCATTCGGATCACGTTGATATTCTGATAAATAAACGACGGCTTATTATTTAATAAAAGTTAACACGTCATATAAACGAATGACACTTAAAGGTTTATCACAAATTTACGAAGAATGTTCGTAAAACAATAAATTAAAATGACGACAATAAAAAATATTTTTATGTCATAACGAGAATATTTACCGTCGATCACGGACATAGATGCCGATAAATAATAAATGATAAGTATTCGATACACTAAAGCCATAACTTTGCCGGTTAGTTGAGAATTCAATATTATTCGTCGAACGAACATGAAAAATAAAAGTCAAGTAATTAATATTAATCCGAATACAATAAATAAGATTAGACCTCGGTCTAAATATTGATTTTAAATTTCGGGTTACTACACTAAATAAATATGAAAAAATAAAAATAATTAATTTAATTTAATTTTTTTATTTTTTTATAATAATTTCGAATAAAATATTATCAATGATTAAAAGAATAATTAAAATATAATTTAATTAAAATTCTCGAGATATCAGGATTTGCGTACAGAAAGTATAAGAAAACGTAATACGTTAAAAAATTCAAGAAGCACGAATAAAAGAATAAAATAATGATGGGAAAGTACGGATTCTTATAAGAGGATCGATAGTTTAGGCTCGTGATACCATAATATCTTTGATAAAATCCCTAATCTTATTCAATAAAGAGATTACATTATATAGTGTACATAAGAATTGATGGAGAAAGAAGAATAAACTGAGTATTTAGTTTCCTTAGTTTATGATATCTATTATTTTAATTTTCTTATTTTGTGGTAGGTTTTATTTATTTTTCTGATTTTGTGTTTCCTGGGAAGAATATTGTTATTTTTTTCCCAAGTTAGTTTTTTTATATAATTAGGACTTTTTGTATTGAAATATGATGAAGTTATGAATAAAAAAATAGACTTTTAGTCTTTGTTAATTGACTTGAATCCAGGTTAGGGTTTATTGTTCAATTTTCTCTTAATAATCGGGTATTCATTGAATCAACGATTGTTAGAGTTTGCCTGATTATCGGTATTCTTTTGAATCAACGATAGTTGGAAGGATTGTATCTGGCATTCTTTGGAATCAACAGGTTCAATTATCTATCCTTGTTACTTTGTGTTTTCGCTACATCAGTTGGTATCAAGAGCCGAAGTTCCTGATTAAGATGTTAGAATATCCGTTTTTTGAGGTTGATGGTTCATCTTTTGATGAATGGGAAGATTATGGTGCGGCTAGTAATGATTATGATGGACCTCCCATATTTGATGAATATGAAGAACAACCGATGCTAGTTTATGATACAAATATTGAAGATGTCATTGAGGAAAAAGAAGGATTTACGAAGAAAAAAGAATTTGGTAGGAAAGAAGACAACATTGAAGACATTGTAGTTGTGGTTAATAGTCTTTGTTCTACAATGATCCAAACTATCATGGTCGACAAGTTGGGTTTAAAGACGATCAAGGTTCGAGGTCGATTCATTTTAAAGAAAGGAAATTTAATGGAAGGGATACAAATTTGGATTCTATGCGTACAAAGGACGAGTGAGACAAACTCGAGGACGAGTTTTTTGAAGTGAGGGAGAATGATGGAGAAAGAAGAATAAAATGAGCATTTAGTTTCCTTAGTTTATGATATCTATTATTTTAAATTTCTTATTTTGTGGTATGTTTTATTTATTTTTCTGATTTTGTGTTTCCTGGGAAGAATATTGTTATTTTTTTTCCCAAGTTTAGTTTTTTTATATAATTAGGACTTTTTGTATTGAAATATGATGAAGTTATGAATAAAAAAATAGACTTTTAGTCTTTCTTAATTGACTTGAATCCAGGTTAGGGTTTATTGTTCAATTTTCTCTTAATAATCGGGTATTCATTGAATCAACGATTGTTAGAGTTTTCCTGATTATCGGTATTCTTTTGAATCAACGATAGTTGGAAGGATTGTATCTGGCATTCTTTGGAATCAACAGGTTCAATTATCTATCTTTGTTACTTTGTGTTTTCGCTACATCAAGAATAATCTAGAATCAATATGAATGGGCTAGGGCCTCATAATCTAATAATCATGACCATGGGCCGAATATACACCGACTAACAATATACATGTCTTCCTTTTATATTTATATTTGTGTCATGTCCTTAGGTTACATGCAATAAATTATCACGAATCGAACTTAATCATAAACATATTGTTTATATAATAAAAGAATTAAATTTTTTGTGATTTTTAGTGAAAAGTGAAGGTTTAGAAAAAATAACTAAACCAATCAAATGGCTTGATTTTAACATATAAGCAGAATCAAGCAATGTGATTGGTCCAAAAGAGTCAAAATTGAATTCATTTTAGTCAAAATTAAAAATTTTGTTCAAGGAATTTGATGAAAACAAATAAAAATATATGCATCCAATTTGTGAAAATAAAAACTTTAAAAAAAAGGAGGGGATTGATAAAAAAATTTAGTGGTTGAATTCTATATAAATTACATGGACTTAAGTGTAAACTTATGTTTTTCATATATTTTTAGTAATTTTGAAAAATAAACAGAATACCCCCTTAAACTTTATAACCTATATTTTTTATATTTTAAAAATATAACATATATGTAGTACTAAAAAATTAACAAATCACATAATTATAAATATTCAAATAAAAACACAAACTATTATCTATTTTTATTTTGACACTTAAGAAAGTCAAGCAATGCAATATACGTAAATTATTATTAACACGAATATAAATATCAAAATGAATAAAGGACCTCAAACATCGGTGTGAAAAGAAAATAAATAGACGAGATTCTAAATATTACAACAACATATATTTTTTCAAGGTCGTTATGTGTTACTAAACACACTTTCTATAGCTAACATTTCAGTTAAACAAAATCAAATCTTTTATACAACAAATATTTATACAAAATACCAATTAATATTATCACATAATGAAAAATCATGTAAAACTGGTAGATCCGTGAGCACTATAACTATTTAAATATTAAAATTTTAATATTATTATTTAAAATAATATTAAATAGCACAAAATCATGAATTTATAAATCGTGTATAGGTAATATTTATGTAAATGGTTTATTGATTAATATAAAATATAACTATTTAGAATAAAATATTAAAAGTAAAAAGAATATAAATTTGAAAAATAAAACTTGAAGTGAGTTTAAATTAATCTACATTGTACACAGTAAAACAAAAAGGTAATCAAATATATAAACATTAACATATATAATATATATATATAAAATTGCAATAACGAAATTATTACTTAATGTATCATTTATGTTTAAGTCTCGTTTGAAACTGGTAATTAGAGAGCAAAGCCTATGCAATGAAGCACAACAATTTAGTTCGAACTCATAAATAATTAATCATTCATGTAAAGACATACAATACTCATACACAAATTAAAATAAAACGTAACGATCAGCAAAATATGCAAGGGGTATCAACAAGTTCCTCTCCGGTAGATGTAACACTCAATGTCAATATCTGTATAGGCTCGTCTTCTTTGGCCTTAACTGTAACCACAAAGAAAACAAAAGTTAGACTAATCAAAATACGGACTTTTAAACAATGCTCATTTGTATAAACAACTTAAGAGACTCATTACCTGGTTGTTGTGGCCACACTTTTTCTTCCTGCAGTTGGTAGCCCGTGGGTGCAGACGAGCATAACACCTAACAAAAATCAATTTGTTAAAAACTATGGAATCCAAACCAGTTAAAAGATAATCCACAATGAACAACAAGGCGAGTCAAAATTCATTCGTTGACATTATCAAGTTATAAAAATTGCTTTTTATATTAAAAAAGCAACCTAAAATTTAATACTTTAACCGATACGATTCAATTGAATAGAAAACAAAAGATGAAGAAAACCTATAATTTCTAAACTTCTTTCAGGGAGAATATAAAAAGATGTAAATACCAATGAAAGCAGGTCTAATCTTGAAGTTTTATGGGTGAAATATGATATACAAACGCATTTTGCTACTAACAAACTTGCAAATTATTTAGAGATCAGAAATGTGATACATCTTTTAATAAAGATAAAGATGAAAATTACTCACTTGCGGCATATTTTTTTGTCTTGATTTTGCTTTTGAGCTAACTGTTATGTATTTAGTCTTTAATTAGCCTAAGTCGTGTCTAGAGGATAACTTCCGAGTTTCCTAAATAGCTAATAGAATAAAGGTCGGTTGGTTGTTCTAAGCCCAACCCGACCCGTAGGACTATGTATTAGTCGGTTCCCCCTCATCTCTATAAAAGGAGGTGAGGGAGGACGAGATTCACAACGCTTCTTTATCAATGTACTAAACTAATCGGTTCGACTAGGGACATACCTTGTGGGTTTACTTTTCTGTCGATGCTTCTAAGATCGTAGTTATCCGCATCTAGTTAAACAGGTTGTAGTCGAATTACTACAAGTGGTATCAAGAGCTCGGTTTCGCGGGTACTGGTAACTAGGATCGATCAAAGGTAGCAGCAGGATTTATTCGACATAAAAGGGTTGTCGATCTTCTGGGTTGAAGATTGACAAGGATCGGTGGAAGAGCCGATTGTTTTTTTTCCTTGGTTTCTTGGTCACTGAAGATCGATTGGTGGTTTTCTGCTTATGTTAAGATAGTGACAGGGAGAAAAGAGAAGGAAGAAAGAAATAAGGGACGGCTTTGTGGTTTCAAAGTCAACACAAAAGTGTTAAGTATCAACACTTCGAAGGGTTTTGATTTTTTTACTTTGGACCAGTGTTATTTTGGGCCTAGGAGTTATTTGGGCCAAAGTTTACATTGGGGTAAAAGTATTATAATTTGATTATTGTTTTTTTTAAAACAAAAGAGTTATACTTTGAAGTGTATGCACAAGAGGACTTCGTAGTTCGTGAGTGTGAGGGTTAATACATCACAAGGTTTAGCGAATTATCGAAGGGGCTTTGTCGATTTGTGATTGTGAGGTTTTTCACAAGGTTTAGCAAATCAACAAATGGATAAAGAAGCGTTCAAGACTTGTCGAGGTTGCAAGATTTCTTAGGTTATTAGAGATCGGTCTTGCAAAATTAAAAGTACGACAAGGGTTACTTCAAAAGACGTCGGGTACTTTCTTGATTCAAGGATTTTCGATTTATTGGATAGGTTAATTTACAAGGTTCAGTCGATATTTGAGTAAGAATTGGTTTTCTTTTGAAGGGTTACTTGGTTTGATCGATTTATAAGATTTTTATCTTAGGGTTATATCAATAAATCAAGGGTGTTTTATACACGGAATACTTTGCTAGATCGTGTTTTTGTGTAGGTTAATTCACAAAAGGTTAAGCGGTTAGCAAAGGGTTAAAATAAGATGACGCTGAGCAAATTTGACATCGAGAAATTCGATGGGAAGAATGACTTTGGGTTATGGCATGTAAGGATGAAGGCTTTGCTGGAACATCTCGAATTAGATGCAGCATTGGAGGAATTACCCGCCACCATAATAGTGGCTTATGATAACGTCATTCAAAAAAAGGCTTACAGCGCATTGATCTTGTGTTTAGGTGATCGGGTCCTACGGGAGATCACTAGGGAGACGACTGCAGCTGGGATTTGGAAAAAGTCAGAGACTTTGTATATGACAAAGTCTTAAGCTAATCGTTTGTACTTGAAGAAAAAGTTAGTTTTCAAATTCATCAAGGTAGGAGTCAGTCTGAACATATTGATGAGTTTTACAAGCTCGTGGGTGACTTAGCAGCTATAGATATTGCTATATCAGATGAGGATCAGGCATTATTATTACTCACATCTTTACCATCGTCTTACGATAATCTCGTGGAGACTTTGCTATATGGTCGGGATACTTTGAAGCTAGAAGACGTGCTCGCGACACTTAATTCTAGGGAACTTCAGAAGATGACGGAAGCAAAGGTTGATGGTGGTGAAGGGTTGTATGTGAGGGAGAGATCTAATCAGAGAGATATGGAGCAGGGTGCAAATAGTTCGTGGTCAAGGTCACAAGGAAGGAGCGGCAGACTCAGGTGTTATATATGTCAGTCTGAGGATCATTTGAAGAGGGATTGTCCCAGGTATAATCACAAGAAATCTCAAGGTTTTATCAAGAATGAAGATCAGGTATCCGGTTGTGGAGCTGATAGGTATGAATATGCTGATGTTATGATGGCTATGAGTATTGATGAACTTTTGGACTGGATCATGGATTCAGGGGGCTCATACCATATGACATACAGGAGAGATTACTTGGTTGATTTGAAGGAGTATGACGGTGGTAATGTACTACTAGGTGATGGCAGGGAATGTCGTGTACGGGGGACAGGAAAGGTTCGAGTACGAATGAGGGATGGGTCAAGTTTCATGTTGGACAACGTCAGGTATGTTCCAGAATTAAGACGAAACTTGATATCACTGGGCACTCTTGAAAAAGAGGGTTTTACCGTGAAGATGCAGTCGGGCAAGATCAAGGTTATAAAGGGTTCACTGGTGGTACTATCAGGAACAAGAAGGGCTAATTGCGTATATACCCTGAACGGCCAGGCTGTGACCGGGAAGACAACGAAGGCTAGGAAGCAGTTAGGAAAATTTCAGACCGGGTGGAAGGTCAAGACGGGTAATGTTCTTGATTCTTGTAATCAGAAGTCTACAAAACAATGTATGAAGAGTGGGGTCGCCAAACATTTGGATGTTGCAGGGTTACAACAGTATAATGGGTTGGATGAGAAGACGAATGTGACACTCTTGAATAAGGTACGTTGTTTTCTGATTCAGTCTGGTCTGTCCAAGGTTTTTTGGACAGAGGATACAACCATGTCTACATATCTAGATAATATGTCACCATCAGCAGCGATTGGATTCAAGATGACTATAGATATGTTGGGTTCTTTTGGTTGGCTTGCTAGTATTGAGCAAGGGATGCTTGAACCGGTTAAGGTCAGGTGTATATTCCTGGGATACCGTAAAGGTATGAATGTTTATCAACTTTGGAGGTTAGATGACGTTACTTCAAAGGAAGTGCTTTACAGGAATATGGGTTTCAATGAAAGTGGGCAATACAAGAAAACTTTCATTGGTTCTGGTGTATGTACAAGTTCAGTGCAGGTGTTGCAAGGAGTTGAGTTTGAGGTGGAATCTCGGGAGGATCAAGCACTTGAGGTGGAACCTCAGGGGAATGTTGGTCATGTAGTTGTTCCAAAGAAAGTACAAACTCAAGATTTGATATACTATCATCAAGCACGTGATAGGGAGCAACACTTAGCACGGGAACTATTCAAGTATAGAGAAGACAGTAATCAGGCTGCTTTTGCATTTGCTGTAGTGGAGAAGATTTATGCACATGAGTCATTGACTTTCAATGATACAGTTGTTTGTGAGGTTCTTTCCAAGTGGATGGCTGGATTGAAAGAAGAAATGGATACTCGGTTAGATGTGTATGTGCTCAGCAACGGTTGCCGGAAAAGCAGTGACGACAGATACGGTTATTACTGGGAGTATACACCAGGTTTGTTCATACATCTATTTCTCTATATAGATTGTATGGTATTTTCTTGCGGATGCAAGGCTGAGATCTCGGTTACTAATGGTTTGCTGGTAAAAGCAAAAGGAAATATACTTGGTATTAAGATCGTCAGGAATCGGAGTGGTAATACTCTGAGGGTGTCACAGTCCAGGTTTTACAACAGAAAGTTGGTACAGACTTTGTTGAAGGGACACTTCATACTGTCGTTGGAGGATAGTCTATCAGGGGACTGTGATGTGGAAAAGAATAGTAAGTGGTCATATATATATGCGGTTGGAAGCCAAGAGTATCAGGTGGTCTACACGAGACCTGACATAGCATTTGCAGATGTGAGTATGTTGGATAGGTTTGATCATGGATTACAGACATACATACAAGTTTTTGTGGATTTTGACTACACCATGGGTAGATCGATCACTGTCATGGGTAGATCATTCACAGGGTACAGGTTGCTGATACATGGATGTGCGAGGAGCTGGGAAGCTAAGTTGCAGCACACAGAGGCTTTGTGGACAACTAAAGCGGAGTATATGACACTTACGGAGGTTGCGAACGGAGCTATTTGGCTAAGGGGATTCTTGGAAGAGTTAGGCGTGAAGCTTAACACTGTTGCAGTTAATTGTGATAATCAGGGCGCGATTCAATTATCGCGGAATCATGTTTTTCATGATAGGACTAAGCACATCAATGTGCATTATCACTTTATCAGAAGAGTCTTGGATGCAAAGACGGTTGATGTTCTGAAGGTGGATGCTGAACACAATGATGCGGATGCCTTGATGAAGGTGATACCTAGACGCAAGATACAACGCTCCTTGGAGCTGCTGAGTGTTAGGATAGGTTAATATAAGCCTATGGTGGAAATTGTTATGTATTTAGTCTTTAATTAGCCTAATTCGTGTCTAGAGGATAACTTCCGTGTTTCCTAAATAGCTAATAGAATAAAGGTCGGTTGGTTGTTCTAAGCCCAACCCGACCCGTAGGACTATGTATTAGTCGGTTCCCCCTCATCTCTATAACAGGGGGTGAGGGGGGACGAGATTCATAACGCTTCTTTATCAATGTACTAAACTAATCGGTTCGATTAGGGACATACCTTGTGGGTTTACTTTTCTGTCGATGCTTCTAAGATCGTAGTTATCCGCATCTAATTAACCAGGTTGTAGTCGAATTACTACACTAACCTTATCAAAGATTTCTCAACGAAGTATAGATTTCCTCCCCTCAGCCTTAAGACCAAATGCAGAGTCGACTCTGACCAAAACAAAATAAAACAAAATTAGAAACTAGATAACACATCAATTTAAGAAATACATTTGCTATCCCAATAGCCCATATATGAAAAAGTGGGGTAATCCCTGGCCATTTAAATTATTTCCATCGATTTAAGAAATACACATCGAGCTAACGTTAGAAAAAAGTTGTTAACTATACTTAGAGTTGATGATTTAAATTATTTCCATGTCAATGATATTATGCAACCATATATGAAACAACACTTATAACACTTTGAGCGATTTTTCAATAGTAAAATAAAAGTTAAACTAGCATATATGAAAAAAAAAGTTAGTAATAATCGGTTAAAAATAAATAAAAAGAAGCTAAGTAAACCTTTCTGGATATTGTAATCGGCGAGAGTGCGTCCATCTTCAAGCTGTTTTCCTGCAAATATCAGCCTTTGTTGGTCCGGAGGAATACCTTCTTTGTCCTGAATTTTGGCCTTAACGTTATCAATGGTGTCGGATGACTCAACCTCAAGGGTTATAGTCTTCCCTGTCAAAGTTTTAACGAATATCTGCATGGTTTTCTGGTGATCGAATATCAGAAAAGAGGTCGTAAGAATAATGCTGGAGTAGCGTGGTTTATATAGGACCTAACAATTCTAATCCTGAACCGACTAAATAGCAAAGTTTCCTAATTAAATGGAATTCCTTGTTCCCCAAGTTTACTAATCTGTTTCCTTAATTGAATATTCAATGTTTGGGTTAACTTGCTTTCCGACCCATACATGATCCCTCCTGTTACAGTATTAGGAAACCATAATTTTGTAGTTTATGTCCTTAGTTTGCATGCATGGCGTACTTGGCATGATCTATATAACTAAATTGATTGCGTAGCATATGATTGTGTCATTGCCCCGAGAAATGCAATGAAAAATAAACTTTTGTATTGGTAAACTTTTGTTTTGGTAACTATATTTTATCATTTAATTGTTGAAAAATAAAAAAATAAGTCATCAAACAATAGTTTGTAGGAAAAATTGTCGGACGTGTTTTCTAATGAAAATTTGATGGACGTAGTGAAGAAATAAGATCCCATAGACCCATCATTTAGCATTGACCTAATAAACTTATCCTCACCTTTCATTTTCTTTTAATCCAAAGGTTAAGATTAAAGGATAAACCCCACCCAACTTCTACACCCAAAGTTAAAAAACAAGTTAACCTAACTATTACCACCACCAGTCACCGTCTCGGTTTACCCAACTACCGCCAACACCAACCATCACCGCCGATCACCGCCACTGGTTAACCCACCAACCAATCACCATCGTTTTACCCAGCTACCGCTACCATCAACAATCGTCAACGACCACCACTGCAGGTTAAACCACCAATCAACCACCACCGATGACCAATTAGAGTTAGCCTTTGTGTAGTAATCTGTTGTCAAAGAAACAAACTAGGAGACGTACTTGATTATGAAGTTTTCTTCTCTCTACTTGTTTTTCATTATACTTTCACGTTAAGATCTTCACATGTGCACATGCAAAATGATTGATACCAGTGTGCACCTGCAAAAAATGATTATCAATTAGGGAAGAAAGATGGACCACTACAAATACACATTTATTCAAGAATAAACATGAATGATTCATATATGATTCATGAATCATACATGATTCGTAAATCATATATGATTCATGAATCATATGTGTAAAAAAAGTCTAACGTTTTTACAAGAATCATATAAGATTTAGCATGTTTAAAAATCACGCATGATTTATGAATCAAATTTAGTCATGGGTAAATCATATATGATCCTACAAGAATCATATATGATCCTATAAGAATCATATATGATTTTACTAGAAACATATATGATTTAACATGTGGGAAAAAAAGCAAACATGAATTTGTATATATGAAAGAAAAGAAGTTATGTGATTACAGTCACATGTAAAAGTCTCCTGTGATTCTCCAAGATTGTAAAACTTGTAAAATTTATTCACAAAATCATACTTATATGATTGAGTACTGATCATATATGATTTTACATGAATCATATATGATTCTATTTTAAATCATACATGATCCAACATGAATCATACATGATTCAACATGAATCATATATGATTCAACATGAATCATATATGATTCTACAACCATAAAATTATTTATGACATTTAGCAAGAATAATGGTCTATGCATAAAGTTTTTACATTCCTTTAGTGATGGTATAGAAGTTACATTCATTCCTAGTAATGGTAGTACAAAAGATAAAAATGTGTAGGTACACAAATAGTTTTCACAAACAGATTCCATAAATGTTATAAGGTTACAATGACTTCATTACAATCCCAGTAGTAGTATTAGCACAAAGGCTGGGAGGGACATGTACACATATGGTTAGCGCAAGCATATTGCGTACATTCCATAGGTTACATGTACTTCATTCAGTCGGCGTGCTTCAGTTTTTTGACATTTCAATCGTGCAAACCTTTGGATCTTTTTCAAAGAGAGCCTTTCGAGTCGATGTCTTTGGCAACTTGCATTATTGCATCTTGTTTTTTTGTAAGTTGTTTGTTTCTCAGGTGGTGGTGTCGATTGCTTATTATGCGGAGTTTTGTTGCTTATTGTAATCGGTGAAACTGGATTGTCCTTTAAGGAGTTGCTACCTGTGGTGAATCGGTTTCGATGGATGAAAATAATCTAGAATGTTAACAAGGTATTTTGGAAGTGTCAATTGGCAGAGCATCTTCACTACTAGATGCAACTGCAAATAAAACACAAACAAAGTCAAAATACATGTTTAATTTATATGCTAATTTCCAAATCCCATTGTCAAAAAGAATCAAAATACATGCCACCGCAAAAGTAGTAGACCTCACAAATTTTACAACTCATAAGCTCTCAGACTCATGAAAGTGAAAGAAATAGATACATATGTGTACTGATATATTATGTACACACATTATTTCTTCATTCCTGTGTAACTTTGTGTAAGTTAGAAAAAATATCTTTTACACCATCTCTTCTTTCATCTTCTTACATTAATTTATCTATCTATCTACAACTCACTATCTTTCTCAATCATATCCAATCTTTTTTTTTCTCTATCAATCGTAAATTCATACATATAATCACCAATTTCAAACAAAAGAAGTCGAATTCAACCTTTATTAGTGAGATCTTTTGCAGAATCTGGTCACCGTCGCTGATAGATGATCGTCATCTCTCATGGAAGATCGACGCTACGTTGAGTGTATGAGATTTACTTGTGTGAATTATCGAGATAAAATTAGACATGATCTTTTGTGTGTATGTGTGTGTGAGAAAGAGAATTGGGTGAGTTGTTGCAAAGTTATTGATAAAGGAAGCGATGAAATGACCAATAGCTCTGTTATTATTATTTTATTTAAAAAATACAATAAATACGAGCCATTGATCTTGATAGGAATGAAAGGACCAGATCCGCTCAGCGGGTCTATACTAAAAACCGAGTCTATAAGGAACTTTTTCCTAGTGACGGATTTCACTATAATTTATTTTTTTTACTTTTTCTTGGTGAAAGTAGTTTTCTTATTCATTCCTCACTTTCACACGTATCAGTACTGTATAAAATACAAGACATTTATTAATTTAGAATTTTGTTTACCGAGACACAATCTTAGTTATTATTTTTTTACTAAAACATATTTAATATAAAAGTACAAAAATAAAAAACTTACATCTTTTGCTTACTAAAAAAAGATTTATTAAAAGTTTTACATGTTTACTTAATATTAAGTAAAAATAAATTTTTATTGTTCCTCTCTATTACTTATTTTTTTTAATTTTAATAAGAGTTGATAAAAATTAATTTTAGTAACTCTTTTTAATATAAATTGATAAGATATACTTTTAGTGTCCCCTTATTACCTATTATTTACACATTTAATTTAATTAGCAAATGTCATAAACTTTGTAGTGCAAGTTTGTGAAGATATGTCTAAAACGAGTCCGGCTTACAAATTTGACACAAATTTTATTGCTGAAATATCCACATTATCTAGCAGTTTGTGCATCAACAACCTCTTTACTTTATACCATAAAGTGGCTTCAAATTATAGTTTTTTTTAAGTTCATTTAGATAGAAAACTTATCTAAGATATATGAGGACTCATCCCCACCCTTCATCTACCTACCATCCAATAGCTGAGATTAAATCATGATTTTACGATTCATAGGTATTATCGTCATTTCACCCGCTCACTATATAAGCCTTTTTTCTTATTTCTTTCTCATAAAAAAACACTGTCTATCTCTTTCTCTCTCTACCCCCAATCTTCTAGATCCTCTAACATCATCGATCCATCATAACGAATCCATCAAGAATCCGAAGAGATGATTATGAAGCCATCACGCATCTATCACGAATCGATCAACATGAATCCATCATGAATTTATCACGAATCGATCCATCGTCATGTTAGAAATCTATTCTTATTTTAGCTTACTTGATTTGAATAAGCTTATTACCAACATTCGAATTTATAAGCATTCAATTAGCTTATTTGGAATGAATAATGTGAATTTATTGTTCTTAATTATAAGCTAGCTTATTAGGTGATTTATGTGAATAAGTTGATTTGTTTGAATAAGCTTCTGATTTAGATGAGAGTTATGAATAAGGTTTTAAATTAGAGGAGAGTTATGAATAAGTTTGTTAATTACATGATTTGAATATATTTTGTTTAATTATAGGCTAGATTATAATTTTCTTTAGCGAATTATCAGATTATTTGAATAAGAGAGTTATGAATAAGCTTATGAGCATGTTAATAAGTTGTATCGTTAGGAATTTTTATGTTGCAAATGTAAGTTGTTAAGCTTGATTTTTCAAATTTGATTCCTTATTTATCATATATGATAGACATATGTTATATGATAGGCATATCAAATATGATACATGAGGTATCAAATATGATGTTTTCGACAAACCTCAAAAAAATCAGACTTTATGACTAATTTACACGAAATATCTTTAAGGTTTTCAAACATGGCTTCTATCACATTCAATACTGTATACATATGAAGTTGTATATAGATTGGGCATAAAACTCAAAAGTGACTATGGATGGCTATGGTAAGTGGCATGTGGTTTAGAGTTGCGAATCAAATATGTTTAACAAGGTTCAATATCATAATCAAATATGCTTGTTGTTTATTGTCAGGTTTTATATATGCGAGTTATGAATAAACTTATGTTAGTGTGAGGCATTTTAATTAAGTTTCCAATGTAAGTTGAATTAAGCTTGATGTATCATATTTGATATCTTATTTATCATATATGATAGATATATTATATGTGATAGGCATATCAAATATGATACATGAGGTATCAAATATGATATTTCTCACAAACAACAAGAAAAAAACCAATGTTTTAAACCCCGGTTTTTTATTGAACCGGTCAAGTCACTGGTTAACGGGTCAACCGGTTAAACCGACGGGTCAACCCGATTTCTAATAAAATAATTAATTTATAAACTATATAGAAATTTACGTCAAACGCATATAAAACGTAAGTTACATACAAACTCTTTATTTCATTCATGATAGGGTCCCACAATCTTAAAAGTATGTGAAGAGATAAAACCAAAATATATGCAAGGGTTAGTAAGACTTTTTATATTTCACTTTGCGTTTTTCATCTTCCCTCACCATTCAATCAGCTCAAAGTAACCACTTCTTTGTACTCTCTTTTCTCAACCATGTTTTCTTTCAATAAATCAACTTAAATATTCAAATACACAGATCTTCATTTTCAACTACTATGAATCTATGAGTCTATGATGCATTCATGTCAATGTGTAGATCGATTTCTAATAACTATCTATACCAAGATTCAATTGTACATCCAACAAGTACAGTGATATAATCTAATGTTCCACAATTTTTTTCATATTTATTATAAGTGTTGAACCGGTCGGTTTTTGATCCGGCAGCTCAACCCGGGTCGACCAAACCCGGCGGTTCAATCCGTTCCGATTTTCAGTAAAAACCCAGCTCACAACGGACCGGTTGACTCTCCGGTTCCCAGTTTAACCGATCGAACCGGTTTTTAAAACATTGGAAAAAACCAGACTTTGATAATGTACATCACTTTTTACACTTTTTGACCTATTGTGCATCTTTACATTGTCTACTATATAATTCAGTTGTTGATACAATGGTGGCTAATATGTTCTTTTCTCACTTGTATAAATGCAGACTTTGCGAATACATTTGATAAGATGAAGTCGTGGTCAATGCCAGGGAGGAAGTTTAACAAGAGAAAGTAGTTTTGGCTGAAAATGAAGAAGAATTGATTGAAAATGAATGATAGTTGTTTCAATAATAAGAATGTTTTGGTTTAATTTAGAATTCAACAGACTCTTTTGTTTTTTGTATATTTTATATTATGAATTAGTGTTTTAATCATTATTGGTTACACTGTATTCGAACAAGTGTTTAATCATCTATTGTATGCTCTTAAAAGCACTTTTTTTATTTTTTTGAACAAATGTTTGATCATTGATTCAGCAGGCTCTTTGTTTTAATCATGAAGTTATCATAACTTTTGCTCAGTATGTAAAACTTTTTATTAGTATCATATATGATAATGCATTATAAAATGCGATACTCACAAAAAAGTACTCTTTTATTTTCTGAACATCATGAATTCAGCAGACCCTTTTTTGAATGTGTCAAAAAATTTCTTTTAGTAACATCTATATCTTATAATAAAAGGAGAAGAGAAAAAGACATTTCATACCCCTTGAAAAAAAGAAAAATATTTATCTAAAATATAGTAATGTCTAAGATTGTCATTTCACATGTTTTAACCTATTTTTAGTAACCAAATAAATTTTTACTAACCTTACATGAGAAGCTTCAAAAAATTCGGATTATTTTCTAAAAAACAAACTAACAACAAGGACGTACAAACACCCAAAAATGATAGCCTGCATCTTCTTCTATCCACGACCTCCACAATCTCTCTCAGAGGTAATTATCTTCGGCAAATCAATAATTTAGATATCTATTTTATGTTTTGAAAGGGTGATATTGAATCAATGTTAACTAATCTCAATCACTAAATGGTACTAAAAAGTCTTTGTTGCAGAGATAGATATGAACAACATCTAAGGAAAAGGTACGATTCGTTATTTTTTTCACTTGGGGATGAAGTTTTGAATTGGAAATGTAACAAATTAACGTGGGTGTTCTGTGGCACACCAAGTGTTTGATGAAATGTCTGTGAATCATATTTTATAAAAACTCTCTATCCAAAATTTAACAATCTATTAATCTGTCATCTCTGTAGACATTCTCTTTTTTCTGATTTTTATATTAATGCCAATGTTACCCGTGTTGAATTTTTTTTGTTTCTTAAATATCCTTAAATTTTGACATGTTGATTAGATGATTAATCTGGTTGAAGAATAATTACAGATTTATCAGGTCTGGTTTTATTCATTAGTGTATAAGCCATATATATTTTTGCTTAATTGTTTTTCTTTTCTTTTTGAAGCAATTGTTACAATTTCTTTGGTGCTTCTAAGGACAAATCATTAACTTTGTTTTAAATAATTAGTACCATGTTGATAGTTTGAGGATTATGTTATTTAAAGAACGCATGAAACGTGTTTGACGAAATGTCTTATAAAAAATTTATAACTCTTTTAGAAGCATGAAGGACTTTGTTTTTTAAACTTAATGATTGTGACATCAACGATAATCCGGCTAATAGTAGAGGTAGAAAATATGACCCCTTTAATTATACGTGATTTGATATGTCAATTCCTAATCGTTGTGTGATTATTTTAAAACTCGCTTGATGATAAAATTTGACAAGATGCTTTCCGGATAGAGTATGTAATGTATTGGCCCACCAAATGATTATGAGAGAGTACGATGTAAAAAAAACTACTGGTGTATGGCAATAATCCGTAAGTTATTGGTCATTAAATATTTCTCAAATTTTATTCATTTTTTTATTCATTTTGAACTACAATTTCAGTATTATTGTCCATGACAGTGAATAGCGATGATTTCTTTCAACTTTGTGCGTTAGTTTTAGAGCCCGCCTTTGATCAACCGACAACGTGCAATTAACATCACAAATCAAAATGAGGAATGTTAGGCCTTTAGCTTCTCATTTTCTTATAAATCATGTCTATTAGTTTCTCACATCAGGTATCCATAAAGTACTCTTAATTTTTTAATAATGGTATACGAAATATTGATAAGTGCACAATTAACTTAAGTGATGTTACATGACAGTGAATTACAGTTTGCAGGGCCTCATAACATTGGAAATGTGTGACTTTTGTAAACAAGAACGTTTTACGAAGAAAGGAGATGCAATTGCCTTTGAATTCGAGGTAATGGACCAACTTGTGACGCCTTACATGCGAATACTACATAACATAAATTTCTTCTTATTATGGGAGATATTATATTTACTTCAATACTATTTAGTAGTACTGTGAACAACAATCTTACACTTCAAATGAAAACAAAGCCTCAGGACGGATAGGATGATAAAAAAAAGTGTGAAGGAGTGGCTGCAGGAGTTAATATGAATTTTAGTAACATAGGTGAAAAGGAGTACCATATAGTGTATTCATAAAATTTTAGTTGCAGGAGTTAATATGAATTTTGAATATGGCGTGTCTCAGTTTCCTCATGTTAATAATTTAGGTGTGTAACGACTGAGACAAAGTTATAAATATCTGAAGGTACACAAATTCATGTTGGCAAGATCACAACTAATATATACTAGGAAACTAGGTGCCTATGTTCATAATAAGTTGACCTAATTATGAACTTTTCTTATGTAGAACTAGAAATAAATACTGATGCTCTCGAAACAAGGATGGAAGAATTGTTTAAAATTAACAATAATATGTTTTCTGGGTTCAACCCTTTATTCCCCAAGGAGTAAAATTTATCAATAAAAAGAAATGTCAGAGTTTAAAGTAGCTATAAGTTTTGTGAACAAAATAAAGATGAAGTTGGTTTTTCTCCTTCTGATTTTCTGTTTTGATGAAAGAAAGCACCATACTTATATAGATTTTACTATAGTTCCACTCATGTGAAGTATTTCCTTTAAAAATAAGATATATTAGATAGATTATAAGAAAATAAGCTTTAGCCCAAACCATATAATGCGTATATTAGCTTAGAAGATCTGGGGTTGATAGACGTGTAAGTGGAAACTTTTCCTATAGTGTTTTTCTTCTTAGGGAGCATATGGTGGTTTTCAAATTCATCGTGAGTATGTAGGAGTTAAATCTTTTTGTTATATAAGGTTTAAACAAAAAGTGTAATCCATGAATATGGCAATGGCTTACGTGTCTGAGTATACACATTGCTGCGGATTCTAATGTCATTTCGACTTTTTATGATTAAAGCTCGAGTAGGACAGCTAGAAATACCTAGAAATGAAGGTTTGATGTAAGCAATTGAAATTGGATATACAGCTACTGATTTTTTATATCATGTTCAATTTACTACAAGGCAAAATTCATAGCAGTTATTGCTTCATTTTTTCTAGATATTTATAAATGCTTAGTGGCTAGGTAGTCGACCCCCTAGCGAAATATGTACATGAAAAAATGAAGCATCAAGTAGCTTGCAAAATATTTATGAGGGGATGTGTGTTTTTCTTCGAGGGAGGATTCAAGTTGGATTCTCCATCGAATTCACTTGCAGATTGTTTTTTCGAGACCCTGGCATAGCAATAAAGGCTTCTGTGTGATGAACCATCTTTTAAGATAAAACAAAGTATTCAGAGGATCATGCCCTGATGGTTAGGCATTTATTTCTTTATGATAATATGATAACCTGTTAGAAATGAAACATGTTGGTATGGGTTATAGATAGTTAGCAAGCTTTGCTTGTGGTGTGATGTAGGGAACTTGAAAGAATTTAAGATAAACATCTTAATTCATTAAAGGGGTCATGTATGGCATTCACAGGAATATTGGAACATATCTTAATTTTGTTTTTTGTTTGCATTTTCATGTTATTTTTGCCATTTTGGTTATTTTATTTGATATTATTAAAGAAACTCTTATTGCAAGTATCATATTGCAGGAAGTAACTGTAACATCCCGCCTACTCAGACCACAATATTGTCCACTTTGCCCGCAAGCTCACGGTTTTGCTTTGTGGCCTTCTTGTGAAGACTTCCCGGCAGGTCACCCAAGCCAGTATTACTCTCCCATGAGCACGCTTAACTGCCAGTTCCTAAGAACCCCACTTGCAATAGACCACAAAACGCGTTGCGTCATGAGAAGGCGATTGTTATCTTATGAACCATGGATCTCTCCTGGCCACAGCCGATGTGGGATTTGCCTGGGGTGTCACAATCACCCCCCCTTCGGGACTCATCGTCCTCGATGAGGTTTGCCCCACCATCCCGAACGGCTCAGGAGTGGCTCTGATACCACCTGTAACATCCCGCCTACTCAGACCACAATATTGTCCGCTTTGCCCGCAAGCTCACGGTTTTGCTTTGTGGCCTTCTTGTGAAGACTTCCCGGCAGGTCACCCAAGCCAGTACTACTCTCCCATGAGCACGCTTAACTGCCAGTTCCTAAGAACCCCACTTGCAGTAGACCACAAAACGCGTTGCGTCATGAGAAGGCGATTGTTATCTTATGAACCATGGATCTCTCCTGGCACAGCCGATGTGGGATTTGCCTGGGGTGTCACAGTAACAGTGTTTGGTGTAGACGAATGGAAACATTATGTGAACCCCCAACATTTTGAACAAAATTTCCATACAAAACTTCAAGTCATGTAAATATTGAAAGGACACTGAAGAATGCCGAAATATATCGTTTAAAGATTGTTCCTTTTATGTGCTTATGGTTTCTTATAAGTATTTGTTTTTCAATAGTATAATTGAACGTATTTGTAATGTATTTGAGTGTTGGTCGACTTCGATGTTCGATACTTGCTTCAATTTTTTTAGCTAACCTTAAATTAATAAGGTATATAAGCTTTGGTTGTCCCGTTGTATAATGTAAATTGTCTAGCCTCAAATAGTTCATGATATGCTAATTGACTCAGTGGTCGAACTGGTAGCCCGGTGGCTCGACCAGATTAACCTGATGGGCAAATCAGTGAACCAGTTACTCGACTAGGTTGAGCATGTGGTCAAACTCTGACCCGTTGACCCGATGGTCGAGCCATTCATTAATTTGTTTATTAAAAGTTAGTTGTTTAACATTTAGTATAAATGGATCTCTTATAAAATAATTGTCAACTGTTTGTCGGTTTTTTAAGGCTCCGTGAATTTCACGGGTCAAGAATAAATTAATAAAACTAAAAATCGAAAAAAAGATATACATGATTATGTGTAGAAATAATCGATCCGATTGTAAAGTGTTTGTGTGTGTGTATGTTTTGGTAGTTATGAGTTGATAAGGTTAGGTAATAGATGAAGTTAATTATCCCAATATCTTAAAATTTATTTTATAATTTAACATAAAATAAGTTTTTAATTTATATTTAATACATAAAACTATTACAAAAAAAAGCTATATAAGTATTTGTTTTTTTTTCTTTATAATATTTTTGATTCTATTCAAACAAAGTATAATATTTTTTATATTTATTACAAAATAATTTATTAGCATTTTTTTAAATAAACTGTTTTATAATAAAAATAATTAATGTAAATAAAGTAATATACTACTACTCCGTAGTTAAAAAGCAATACTACTACTTTAATCCGTGATTTTATTTGTTCATATTTATACAGTTAGTATGCGTGATATTAAAATCAACTTTTTATTTATATTTTAACTCGACTATACTAAAAGTTAACCGGTTTTCATTAGTTTAACATAAATTTTCACACGCAAAACTTGGCTCATATAAAAAGCGCAATGATTTGTTTCTTAAGGCTCCGTGTTTACACGGGTCAATAACCTAGTATCGAATATTGCATTATCATATATGATAATCCAGTATCACATATGGCAGAATTAGCGAGTTACAGGTATTATCATATACGATACTAAAAAAAAGTAAAAACTATGTCTCAAAAATATTATAAAAACTTTAACAAAATAACCATATTATCCAAAAATTACATCTATAGATGTTTTGCAATTTTATATTCAACAAAAAATATAATTATTGATTAGCATTATAAAGTTAAACTAATACATCACCATACACAAATTACTAAGAAATAAACTATTCAATTGTTTAAAACAATGGATGTTGATCTTAGTCATCAACATTTTTGTTGCAAACTTAACGCTCGTGTTTGTCATTTTTATGCACATGATCTTGTTGTTTCGGTCGAGAATCTGATGTTCTGCTTCTTGGCCTTGAGATGGTTGAGTTCTTCAAAGTGCACTGAAAACAACTTTCTACACAAATAAAAAGATTTTGTTTTAATTTCAACCATATTATCAAATATGCTATATTACAAAAGCTGAATTTTAACCATATTATCAAATATGATATATTACAGAAGCTGAATTTCAACCAGATTATCAGATATGATATCGTACACATAACTAACTTTTATTTACGAACCAGGAGATCATACACTTGCTTGTACTTGTTTTCAAGCACATGTATATACCTCCATATATCATATATGATATATTTATCATATATGATGTATGGAGGTATCATATTTGATACATCTGTATAGTGTTGCCTACAGTTTCAGCACAACTCTCCAAATAAGCTTATTCAATACCTCACCTTATGCTTATCCTATGGCTTCAACAAACTCCATTTATAAGCTTATTCACATAACTCTATTCTAATTCATATTCTTATTCATATAACTCTCTTAATAAGCTTATTCACATAAACTTAATTATAACACATCAAAGAAGCTTAATTGTAACAGATCAAATAAGTTAACATATCCATAACCACATCAAAATAAGTTGAAAAAATACATTGATAAGGTAAAAAAGCTATCATCTTGTTCATATCAAATCTAAACTCGTATATTAATACACCTCAAATAATCTTAAAAATAAGCTTATTTCCATTGAATAAGCTAAAAAAATTTCATGATGATATAACCTGGTGTTAACGAATTGTTGAAGGAGATGATTGTATATGAGGGAGATGATGAGATAATAGATCGAGGACGGATAGAAATCATGATTTTTAGATCGGGGGTTATAGATTAAAGATGTGTTTGTATGTGTGTGGATCTGATAAACAAAGACGAGGGTGGGAGGTGGGGTGGGTGGGATGTGAAAAGACCAAAATGCTCCTCTATTTTTTTAATTAATAAAAGTGGAATTAATCTTGACCTTTGATCTTTCGTGGATGAAAGGTGGGGATTGGTCCATTGTATCCAAGAGATACAAGATATCCAAAATAACGCTCCTCCCATTTTATATATGACATTGTTCTATGTAACTCACCACGACAATAATGGTTTAATGCAGTCGTCCAAATATGACGCAAATCCGTTGCAATAGGCTGTTTGCAGCGAAAATGCAACCGATTTTAACTATTACAAAAAGGCTCCATGCAAATTTAATTTGCAACCGAATTGCAACAAGCGTAAAAGTTTTTGCAACAGTTTTGAAACGAAAGATAATTCTTTGCAACGAATGTTTGTTCTCATAATTTTGAAACGAATACTTGTTGCATTAACAAATAAGTTGCAACGTTGTATTTTGCTTCGAGTTTTGCAACCGTACCATTTTGCAACAACCAAAATATGCAGACAAATTGTTATTTTTTTGCTAATATTCGCTAGTTTAACAGCAATTGAAGGCCATGATTTTTCATATAAAACCCATATCGCAACAATAAAAAGATTAACACTATATGTAAACAAACTAATAAACTGACATATATTTTGATATCCATAAATCCACTTTTGTTTTCTTAAATAAAAGTCTTAATAGCCTCTTACTAGATTAAAGCTCTTAATAGTTAGAACTTTTAAATGTTAAGTGTGTTTGTTTTTTTAATTTTCGTTTAGAGGCAACAAGAGGTAGAAACATCTAGATAGACCAGACATAGAAAGGGGGTCTTAATGCCTCTGGTTGTACTAATAAAACATTAAGACGTTTTTTTTTAAAAAACAAACAATTTTAATTTCATACAGATTCAGACATTTCCACCACAGATTCAGACTCAAATTCAAATATGCGAATCAGATTCAAATCCAAAGCCTCTTAATAAACAAACGAAACCATTTGAATTACATCTGAAGATAACAAAAATATTAAAAGGATTATATCTAAAATCTAGCTGCAAAAATTACCAGCTACCTATGTCAACATCATATAACTTACTTAGGTGGTAGAATTCTTGTGTATCTCTCTATCTTTCGCAATAGTTAAAGTTTCTCGCCATTCCAATTGGATTTTTAGCAATTATTGACAAGCTAACATCCTATTCTCAAAATTCTTCGTATTAGCAATAGTGTTGTGAAGGATTTTCTTTTGATTTTTCGTCTTTTTATGAAGTTTGGAAAATTCTTTGCGCTACCACTAAAGAACACATATCGTATAGTGTTGGAAAATGTTTTGCAAAATATGGTTTTTGCAATACTTTGGACATAATGTTATATATGTGTATGTTATATATATTCGTAGTACTTAGTAGCTTTGCGTTCTCCTCGAAGAGAGTTTCGCAACGAGCTAAAGTATGTCCAATATGGAGTTAATATGAATGAGATATCGTGTCTCAAAGTGAGTCACGTGAAACACAATATTTGGAAAAATATTTGTCCCACATCGCTTGAAACATGAAGTGAAAACATGTTTATAAGGAAATCCTAGTTTCTACCCTACAATATTCATTTGTGGGTTTTTACTCCCACGCCTACGCACGCGCAGGGGGGTGCAGAAAGTGGGATATCTAGGCCAAAAACGGGTTCGAAGCTACTGAACTTGTGCACGAGCGCGCGACCTGCGGACACGAATGCAGCTCCGAAAACTGGCTTGGGTGCGGGCAGATTTCGGTATCTTTTTTGCTGCGAATTCGATTTGTTTTTCCAGAAAATTTTGTACATCTATTTTAGGAATAGATACAGAAACAGAATATTTTGTGTTAACAAGACAGACAGGAAATCTGTTTTAGTTATAACAGATTTTCCTAACTGTGGTATATATTTTCTTTGAGAACAAGTAAAGTTTTCAGTATATATATAACCTCTTCTCATTCAGTTAAATACATCAGAAAAAAAAACGCAGCTTTTTCCTTACTCTATTATCAGACAGTTTTTCCAGCAGCTCGTCGATCAGAAACACGCAAGGCTTCCGTGATCTTTCAGGCAAGTTTGTTAAGTCCGGCTGTACAACAGCTTTAGACGTTGTACCCTGGGAAACATACGGCGAATCTGTTTTAAGGGAAGCGTGTTAAACATGTGCCTCGTCTTTGTTTTACTGCTTTCTTCATTACTGTTGATTTCTTTCTGTCATTTAAATTCTGTCAATTTAATTTCTGTTATTTTATTGTAAATTCGATTTTATAATAAAAGTGTACACCGTTTCCTACATATAGTGTCAAAGATAACAATATTAATCAATGGACATATTCTATACTAGCTTAAAGACCCGTCAATGTCGGGTTTAACTTATCGAATGATTTAAAAAAAAAATAACAAACATACGTTAATTTTAGAAGTCTAAACAATTTATGTCAATACATGAGTGAAATAAGTAATATTAAAAGCATGAATTATTTAATAAACGTATAAGTTTGCAAATGATCACAATAATATAGTTCTATGTATCTTGGTCTTTAACCCTCATCTATGTGAGAGCGAATCAAGTCAACCGCCATCTAATATTTGAATAGTAGAATGATTAATAGTAGGAGAATGTGAATAATAATCAAGATGTTTTTAGAAATTACAAAATATTTGTGTGGCATATTTACTTTCACATGAAGTCAAATTGTAAAAAAACGTTATTTTGCATGACTATCATTGTTGCAATGCTAAATTTTAAACAACTTAACTGAAACAGCGTTAAGCAACAACTTATGTTCTAATGTAGAACATTACAATAATAAATACACAAACAACTTCAAATAAGTATTCCATTATTTGTCACAAAGGTGGTAAGCAAATCTTCCAACCACGGCTTGTACTTCATCGTTCCACAATGTCAAAGACATTGTTATGTTCTCATCTTGTAACCTATAAAAAGAGTCACAAAAAGAGTTATGTATGGAAGTGTGTTGTTCAATCTGGTCTATTAGAAAAAAAACTTATATTTCGAAATTAGGTAAATGAAAAGTAAAACTCATTATGTTTTATGGGTGTTTGGATGTTGCATTTTTTGCACCACCCGTCGTCTTTACTGGCAGGTTTTCTTGGCACATCTGTCTAGAGAATAATCATATCACATAATCTCACAGCCGTCTTTTTACAGTCCTGCATCCAAGATACCACCACCCCTCATATTGATTTTGATTCATGGAGTGATTTAAGAATGTTGATTTATGCAAACAGCAAAACGTATGGTTTATTTTAAGCAATACATTGTTAGATATATCAATTTCTTAATCTAAATGCATGTATCATTCCACAAGGTTGACTACATTGTATCATTCTCGAAAATAAAAACACATACATTACCTATTTTATATGAATATAGGTACAATACTCCAAAATTTTAAAATCACACTAAATTTCCAAATTTACATGTAATAATAATAAGTACTAATGAAGATTGACTACAATTATACCTCAACGACAGAGTTACATGTTTGAATTTGTGTATTAATAATAATTACTATTGAAGATTGAATACAACTACATCAATGATCTTCTTTGTTGCAGGTGGTCATGGTGAATTGTATTTTTAGTGATCTGCTTTTGACCATTGAAATGGCAAGGTATAGTACATGTGTGAAAACGTATCGTTAGAATAGTACCCATGACCCCAACCTATCGGATCACAGTGACCTTAAGGGAAATAACACGGGAAAATTTAAGAGTAATGGCAATGCTATTTATTCTGTTACAGGACCTGTAGTGACTTTAATGGTAATAACATATGATTTAACATAAATTATAAGCAAATTGCAGGGGTTTAGGTATCGCTTACTTTTGCAGCTTATTAGGACTCAAACAAATTGACTATACCTATTTACTTTGATGTTAATTACTGATATGCATTCTTGTACATATAAATAGGAGGTAATCCTTCACAAATACTATGTAGGTCCTAGATGTGTCCTACTTAGTATAATCATATGACCTTTTAAGAAGTCTTGATACATAGGTTACGTGTACATTTTTTTCTTGTAACTTAGCAATCAACAACACATAAACCTTTGAGAATTAAGATGAACGACAATAGAAATGACTACGAACCTTAGAAGATTTGGAAAGAACTCCGAATAAAGTTGTTTTAGTAAGCAATTAGAAAAAACACGTAATGACATGACGAGGAAAAGCACAACAAAATGTGCAATTGTTATTTAGAACGATCATCTTCAAACTCTCATCCATTGCCTATCCATACGGATCCTTATATAAAAACACTATTAGTGGTAATTGGTAAACCATACTCCATATCACCAAAAAGCACAAATTATAAACATTAAGTAGCCAAATATGTAATGTATCTTCTTAGCTTGTAATTTGTTTATGAGGTCATTTCTTTTATGAGTGAAAATGAATTAAAAGGCATTATCCTTAAATAAGAATGTAGCAAATGTGCATTTTACCTAAATATGTAAGAACCACGGATGTGTATAGAAATTCTTCATCGATCGATAGGAGGAAGATATCCAAGGTGTAGTTATGTCAATGGTTTAATTCTGACATCAAATATGTAAGAACCATGGGATCTGCATAGAAATCCAAAGAAAATGTCAAATAACGATTAATACATTAGATTGCAATTACACGACCGTAGATCTCTAAAAACAACAAACTAAAAGTGAACGATTCTAATTCATGTTTGGTTCATAGATACATTTCATGAAAACGTTTGTGGGCATACACAAAAGACACACACATTAATAGATAGCTTTTGTGCATCAAATACCATAAACAAAAGAACCGAACTCTCATTCAAATTGTATGGAATTTACCTTCATCAACAACAATTTGTAATCTTCATTTCTTCATGGATTCTTTTTTAGACCCATGCATCAACAAAGTGTGACCTTCAAACTGTATATTTTCATTGAATTTAAAAATAAAAAAATGAACATGTGAAATATTACCTTGTTAAGTATATGTTTCAGTCGTAAAACAAAAGACCACCGGTTCTTGTTCCTGCAACAAAAAAAGAAAAAGAAAATCAATGATTAATCAAACTGATCTAAAAAAATCATTATAAAGATGTGATGGAATATCCGAATTAGAAAAAAACACTAAGATGGTGAATAAATGATAAAAATGATTTGAATTTACATTGAAGCCTGCATACCGTATAGCCTAATTTGATTTAAATTGAAACGAATGCGTGTATACAAAAATAAAGGGGAGTTGATATGTACACATACAATTTTACTTTGAACACATAGAATCAATGTACAAAGACAACAATACCCTTATGTTGATCTAACCCTTGAACTCCTAATATCTTTTCTTACAACAATCAAACTATCAAAGCATCATATGCATCTTAAATTACTCTTCGGGCAACCTTACACTGCCATCTCAATTTGGATTCAAAATATAAACATATAATGGTTTAAGGTGGAATAAATCGAACAAGAATAAACTAGTAATATCCTTAATCAACAAATTAATGAGCGAAACTGGATACCAAAACTGGTCTCCACAAACGTAATATCATATGCAGATTCTCCTTTTCAAATATGAACTGTATGAGATATTTACAAACACATTTTTTTATTTTCGTCATTAAGAGCTAAACTGGGTAAGAAATTAACGTATGCTATCAAAATATAGTATAACCTATGAAAGCTACCATGATCAAGGTAACTAGAATTCACAACCTTCACTTTTTACCATTTAATGTACAGTAAGAACCCTAAAGCACATTTCCTTTACTAGATGTCACAAATTCCATTTTTGGTAGCGTGCATGATTCATTGCTTTTGAATTCTGACATGTATCCCAGTTTCATTTATATCTTCTCTGTCATCAAGCTTGTCTAATTTACTTTGAATGATGATACCTCTTTTATTCTTTTGTTTCTAAACTAGAACTCGAGAATTATTAGTCTGTCTATCTATAATTGTTAGAGAAGTTTGAAAGGTTCTAGATTATGTTCAATGTATGCAAATTTACTGAAGACGTGAAGTGGGTCAATCATATACCAAGGCTCTTTCCAGTTGACCAAGGTCTTCCACCGTAAATTAAAACATGCTACAAGCTAGTGACATATTGTATACATGTGTGAATCAATACCAACATGTTTTCTGAAAATAATAATATGGAATATATTCGTTTCTTATCATTGACAACAATAACTAATGGCGAGGTAAAGGATTGATGGAGATCGGGATAGAGGGCTTTGTGATGGTAGATCTAGAAGTTTAGTCGGAGCCAAATTGAAAATAATAAAGAAGGAAATGCAACGAAAAAACAAAATAGGAGGGTGTTGTTGTCCATGCACATTAATTGTATGTGTGCAAAGTAAAAATCTATGTGTACATATCAAGTCCCTTTAAAAAATATGTAGAATTAATTTCTTAAATTTTACAATCCCAAATGAGCGTAACCTGCTCGATTTTAAAGTTTACTGGTAAAACATTATGTCCTAAACGAACATCTCAACAGGTAAAAATATATTTTTATGTCTAAGGTTATAAAAATATTTTCTCGACACTGCTAAATTTCCTATAAAGTTTCTATACGAAGTATATTTTTCGACACAGTTTGAAATTAAATCCAAACTTTATAATAACTCAGAATTAGTGTACACACAAGACTTGTGGATTCCATAAAGACGAAAGAAGATAAACTGTATAATTAACCATGTAAAGAAAACACATTATGGAAATGGTTCAAGAATGCCAACGATAATCTGAGAGATAAAAAAACGACGCATATCATCCGTGTCTTCGACTGCAAGATGCAATGCAGGAAGGTCTCCTGGCGGCGTGATTTTCCAAAATCATAAGACATACCGAGAAAGAAACAAAATATTAACAAGTCACACTCCTGAGGCGAGGATGTTTAATGAAAAAAGGAGGATACAAGTAGGAGCGTATTCCAAACAATCGTCACATAATAAATGACGATCATGTGTTCAAGGTACAACAGATGTTATAAGTCGAAGTCGAAACGTAGAATGGTCAATGAAATAAGATGTAATCCATGTACAAGTGTCGTGTAAAACGGTGGCGTAAAGGTAAATCAAGATTATGAAAACCCACAATATTATTCGGGTACTGATTCAACGAATGCTTCGAGATGTGTGGCTCACATGGTGTCCTTTAGTCTTTTCCGGAGACACATTGAGCTACACAATGGTCTATAGACTAGACATTCAATTACGAATGGCGGTAAACAATCTGGGTATCTAAATATATATCTTAAAAGAATTAAACAATGAAAGCAACATGCACGGTGGTAAGAATGAAAATCAGGATTTTTATCGAAAACAACACTATTTCAATTCCGAACAATGGTATCACGAGAGTATGCACAACATGTAGCAGCGAGTCGAGAAAAATAGATAATTCAAAACGAACGAGTATATGAAGTCAGTCGTATCACGCATAAATGAAATAGCTATAGTACTCAGAAAAATAAGTATGAAAAAGTCGGCAGCATACGCGTTCTGAATACAAGTAGGTAACGTCATAACAATATAAAATCATTGCAACAAGATCAATTCACAAGAATTCAAGAAATGTAGTAACAACATATGCAATCAAGTAATATACAATGATAATACGTGAAGCACATAGGCTTTGAAAAGACATATTAATTATCGTCATTAGTGTAATGCAATCTTTCAAAATGAAATCAAGAGATGAAATACTACAACGATAATTAAAATTAAATAATAAGGATTAAGTTACCCGCGCAGATATCAAACAACATTGGCAGATTCTGTGGTTGACACTTAAAACCTGAAATTTTTTGAACTTTCTGTTATAGACTAAGTTTTAAAAATGACTCAGTTCCCTATAACCATCACTCTGATACCAATCTGTGAGACCCCCAGAATCTGATATGGAACAACTAGGCAACAAGGGGGTAACACGTCATGGTACAAGAAACAATGAATTACAGTTGGCACAAAGCTGACGTAATAAAAACATATATATTACATCATAAAAGATCAGAGTTTTTAAACATAGGTCCCAGAGTTTTATATGCGCAAAAATATATTATTTCATCTCGATTTATAACATGAAGTTGCCCAAAAGATAGAATAAACTTCTGACAGTTTATATAAAACCAATCTTTCAAAAGCATCACAGAAATCTCCAAGCTGCGATAATCTCCTGCGGGCTCCCATCTAAGCAAAACTAAGTAATAATACCTGAGATTAAACATGTAAAATCGTTAATATAAAGTTGAGTGATATTCATAGGTTTACCAGTAAAGGTGTGCAATACAAACATTCATTTGTAAACAAGAAATGGGGGAAAATGGTTACGTACGACAACCATAGTCCGAAACGTTATGATTATTATTACAGTTCAGTTCATGAACCGAAGCTTAACTCAATGTAAGTTCTCTAGGGAGTATTCAGCCTAAATACTCAAGTATAAACAAATATTAGTGCGTCAAGGTAATCGGGACGGGGATAGTCAATCCCGATGGATCCACCCACAACATTCGCGCTTGGTAGCATGATTAATTAACGGTTCATTATCAGGAGAGGAAACTCAAGGATAGACTAAAAGCAATAATAATATCGAAAATTAGGAAAGCATACATGTTCTGGATAGCATACAAGTTCTGGATAGCATACAGTTTTTAAATTGTTGTGTTCCACCATGTAAAATCTCACCCCGTGTTTAGAAACCATGTATAGATAAAAAGGGGCTATGAACTCACCTTAGCCACGTGGTAAGTCAATCACGGTACTCAGCAACTGACTAGAAACAATGGTAGTGAGACGATCACCGACGATATGGATGCCTAGGAAACACGAAAACCGCAACTTATCACAATAAGGCGCGCGTTAAGACTTGAACTCAATATCGATATATACCAAATACAATATGACTCAAAAATTTTCAAAGTATTTATATTTCAAAACCATTGACACGAACCAAAAGAATCCATACTAACCCATGTATCCAACACTACACGATTAAACACTTGTATACTTGAAATTGACCCGTCATAAGACGCCAAGTCAACGCAAGTCAAACTATCCTTATACAATGCTCGGACCAGTAGCTAATTCATTTATATAATGACTAAGCACTTGAATAAGTCACCATGTCCGATGATGAATACTCAAACTCACGCAACACAAACATTGAACTATGTGTCCAAAATTAAAATCAGCAAGTACACCCCGAATGTACACACCGATCTACCTTATCTAGACTTGTCCGTTTTAGATGAAAATTTGTGTCAAGGTCACTTATAACCTGTATAAGACCTCACCAAAATTTGAGCCAAAGTTTACACTTTAAAACCCATCAGCTCGACACTTTACTCGACTCCAAATTTGGGACAGAATTGTATACTTGTTTTATAAAACCGTTTGGACCACTTTAAAAGTACTAACTCGACAATCCGTCTTTTGAAACCACTACTAGACTCATCAAACTAAGTTTTTAAACTTTGAAAACGAGTAGTTAAATTTATCTAACCAAGCCTAAAGTCCCCGAGAGTCGTCCCAAAATCAGCCATAATTTCGGATTGTGCCGACTTGCGTCTCCCGGTACACGAATACTAAAACTAGCATAACTTTTGACTCGTAAAGAATTAGAAGCTCTATCTTATACCAAAACGAGCGTCTTTGAAAACTCTACAACAATATCAAATAATCTCAGCCTATATCAAACTTAAACTCACGTAAAATCTGTTATAGACCTGCTGTCCCAAAATACACTTTTAAAAATCATGTCAAATCAATTTTCCAAACAAAACCACTCATTCCTATACCTATAGTATCACCCAAATAACATACCCATCAACCAAACACACCTAAAAACACTTGCATGACAAATTTGACAAAATTCAAAGATTAAAAATATAACTTTTTATGATCAAAAAGTGATGATCTTACCATGATCATCACATGTATGATGATTTAAACACTTTTCAACCACAAAATTATAAAATCATGAAATCATGAAAACATGATGCATGTATGAAATTTTTGTATCAAAAGAATCATCATAAGATTTTAGGAGGTGGTCTTAATTTAGTTTTAGCTAAATCATTGTAAAATTTGAGATTTTTGGGTGTTTAGGGGTGTTTAGGGGTGTTTAGGGTGGCGAAAATAAAGAGGAGAAGGGAGGGAGAGATGAAAACTTTTAATGTGTGTGTTTTTGTGTTAAAAATAAGGTGAAATGGAAAAAAAAATGACTTATATAGTGGGGTTTGGGTGAAAATAGTAATTAGTGAATAGTTTTGGACTTAAAAGAAATTAGATAGCTTAAAGGGTAGAAAATGGTTATTGGTAAATATTGAATATTTATGGGGCTTGGATTTCGTAAAAATACTTTTTTCAAAAGTTACAATGCATCATAAATATGATTATATGATTTCCCTACACGACTTAATACGTAATTAAAACGAAATCGTCAAAAATATTAATTATCGAAACAATCGATAATGAAATATAAAATTTTTGGGCATCCATCGGTATCGCGATCACTAGGAATTCTCGTTATTCATTGATTTTGAATAAACTCGTTGTAAAACGCACGCGGGTGATTTTAATAAAACACTTTGATTTAAATAAAATATGGAAAAATAAAATAAGAATTTGATAATTCCAGATAAAATATTGTCACTGAATAGAAAATACTTAAAAAGCATAATTTATTTAAAATTTAAGAATCTCGGGATTTACATATAACAATACAAGAAAACGTAATACATTGGAAAATTAAAGAAGCACAAATAAAAAGAATAAAATAATGTTGGGAAAGTACGGGTTCTCACAAGTACGAGGTGTCAAGCGTTTTGGACTCAAGGGCAAGCTCAGTTCTCGTTTCATCGGATCGTTTGAAATCCTTGAACGTGTCGGTGAAGTATCATATCATCTAGCTTTACCTCTTCAACTATCTCATGTGCATGATGTATTCCATGTATCCTTACTCAAAGGTTACAACTACCATCCATTGCATAAAGTTTCGTATCCCTTCGAGCAGATTCGAGAGGATCCATCATATATTGAAGAACCCGAGAGAGTTCCCGACCGTCAAGAACGAGTCATGAGGAGAAAGACGATTTCGTTCGTTAAAATCCTTTGGATGGATCATTCCGAGCGGGAAGCCACTTGGGAAACGGAGGAGTCTATCTGGTCTTCTTACCCTCATTTCCAGTTTTGACTCGGGTATGTCATTTTCAGCTTCCATGTCTTTTCAGCTTATGTGTCATTTCAGCGTTTAGCATCTTATCAGCTTATCGTATCTCTCATTCGAGAACGAATTATTCTTTTAGAGGGGAAGAGTTGTAAAACCCGCTTTAAAAACCCTAATATCATTAAATGCACGAATTTACGGTTAAATTTAAACTCTATAATTAATTAATATACGACAAGAATCATGAACATTTAATACGAACATTACGTATATTAATTAATTATTGTAAGTATTACGTATGTAAACACGAATATAAATGCATGATTAATATTCACGTATAATATTTAATATATTCAAGATATAAAAACGCGAACATTTAACGAACACACACGCTAATAAGTTGAGTCACGGAAAATAAAGTATGTGTAAGTATGTGTGTGTGTGTCACCGTCCCACAAGAGGGAAAGAAGGGCCCAAGGCCCATGTCTAATAACCAATCCTTATGTCATTACAAGAAATTGAAGTTAAGGCAACACCAACAAAGTGTTGCGTTATGGGTTTAAAATGTTGCATTACACATAATGTGACACTTTATCAAGTGCCGCATTATGCAATGTCGCCTTAGGTATATGCAACACTTATATTAGATTGTGCAACATTTTTTAAAAGTGCTGCAAATGTTTAGAAATTGTGATACTTTATTCTGCAACACTCTTAAAATAAAATATAACACTTTTTACACTCAAGTGTGACACTCGTAAATTCAACACTTTTGACATTTATGTGTAACACTTTTTTATTTGAAAACACTAATATACAACACTTTAATATATCAATTGCAACACTTTATGATGTTTTGTAATATATAAATTGCAACACTTTATGATGTTTTGTGGTATTAGTGCATCACTAATCTAGTAATTTGTAGCACTTCTATTTTATAGAACGCAAATGTTTACATTTTTTCAGTTACACTTAACATATAAATGGGCATTTCATTTCCTAATAGAATTAATTAAATACAATAGAAATTATGATATTGTACTTTGATGGAGTTATTCAATGTAAGTTAACTAACATACATAATTTGATAAAACCCTAAAACATAAAAACACGGAGATTTACAAAACCCTAAAACACTTTTCCTCTTTATTTTCTTTTCTTGGCCGCGGAAACAACAAAAGCACAAGGACGATTTTTGTTTTTGATCCTTGTTTTAACGACGGTATTGGTTCGTGTTTATTCCTTTTAATCGCGTGATTGGTATCCACTAATCTTTTCTTTTTATTTATTTATCTTATGATCTAGAATAAATAAAAACAAATCAAGAACATGTAATTAAGCATAGATCAACCAAGAATTTAATAATTAAGGGTTTGGGGGTTGGTTTTTGTCCGATCGCATCCCAACCGACACCACATAGGGTCTCGGTGGTGTTGTTTTTCCAACAGCCGCAACCCCACATGGTGTCGGCGTGGGTTTTGAACCACCAGCCGCAACCATATTGGTGGAGGTGGTGGTGTTATGTTGTCAGCCGCAAGGACCAAGAACCCCACAGCGGGGAACTTGGCTCAGTGGGAAGTTGTCGCAGGGAGGGGGAACCCCAGCGAAAGCTGGGGGTCGGTTTGGTTCGGGCAGCAGCGTCAAACCAAGAGCTTTGTCTCTCGGTGGTGGGGCTGTTGGCCCTCGGACCAGTCACGACAGCGAGAGGCCGCAGCCTTCGGGCTGTGGTGCTCGGTTGTCGGGTCTCGGGATTAGGGCTCGGGAACTTGACACTTTTTCAAGAACACATAATTAAACCGTCATGTAAAAATACTTTATGTTATGTTTTAATTAATTAATTTTATTAATTAATTATGGTTAAATTAAAATAAGACTTATGTTATGTTTATTTAAATAAAATCATGATATATTTTTATGTACATTTATTTAAATAAACTTATGTTAAAATAATTAATAATTTAATTATTCATGTACATTGATTTAATTAATTAAGACTTAGGTTAATTAATTAATATCTTTTAAGGTAAAGTTTAAATACATGAAACATGTAATATTATTAATTAATGTTAATTTATGATAAACATGGAATAACATTATTAATTAATAATAATAAGTTAAGCATAAGTATTTATTATTTATTAAATTTTAATATAGAAACACATTAAATATGGTAACATGCTATTTATTGAAACATGTTAAATATAGAAACTTTCTATTTTTAGAAACTTACTATTTTTGGAAAGTTACTATATATGGAAACCTACTATTTTTAGAAAGTTACTCATTATGTTATAACAAGTATTATAACACATAAAACATGAAACACATGAATCTAAAACACATGAAACTATAAGAAACACATGATTTAAACATGAAATAATAAGACAAGACAAGAACCAGTATAATTAGTATGAACACGTCAAGTAAACTAAATAACAAGTATGTATAAGTAAAACCGACTCTTATTCATGTCCCTTCATTATGTAGCTATTGTGAAGTTGGAGTGATCTTCTGCGTTCGTTTTCGTCTTTATTTACTGGACATAAAGTACGGATATTCCGTCCTTCAGTAAGGACATCTTTCCTATACTTAGGATTTCCCCGTTTGCAGCCATCTATTTTTCCCAGTAGTTTAAGTGTCTTAAACATATCAGTATATGTTATGATTATTTTAGATTGCCTGAGCTATATACATGCATGCCAGTTTCACCTAGTTATGGGGGTTCCATAACCATAGCACTGGAGGCACCGGTGTTATGACTCTTTTCCGGTAAGAGTGATTGCTCGCAGTGTCCCTTTATGTTATTTGGCCTTTGTTACTATTATCATGTGGGGAGAATGGGTGCATTCTAGGACAAGTTAGTATGATTTCATGGTAACTGTGGTGTGTGCCTTGCATTCCTTACAGGAGCTGATCCCTCCACTCATTTTATATATTAATTAGAGGCAGCCCCTCTAATTACATGACGAGGTCACCCCTCTAAGTATTCATGCACGTTGATATAACATGATCTATATAGGCTATGGGCATATTTAAAATACAGATTTTCAAGATAAACTAAACATAAGTATTTTTAGAAATATAAACCAGTATTATGAACTTAAACCAGGTTTTCTAGGACATACATTTATTCCGCTGCTATTCATTTCATTTCATTACTTGCTTATGTTTATGCTTTAAATTCTATGTTATATATTCGCACACTGAGCGTATTGCTTAGCCGTATTTTCTTTCCATGTCCAATACGGCAGGTACTAAAGGACAAAGCTAGGAACCAGAGTACGTGCATGGAATGAGGCGCCAGTCTTCTTTCATTCTTTAATGCATTTACACACTTTTGCTTTGCTGGACATTGTTTAGTCCTTTCCTTTACATTCTACTTATGCATTTCATGTGTGGAGCTTATGTTAGAACCGATGTTTGCTTCCGGTTTCCTTTTATGATCATTTAATGTTTAGACATTTACCTTACATGCTCTGATGACATGCTATAATTATTACATAACGGTCTATTTATCCAAATGGGGTGTTACATAAGCAATGTCCGATCAAAAGTGATAAACACATAGGATGCATTAGTCTTACTCTGCTAAAAACCAATCCATGTAGAAAAGCTAGCAAAACGTTGAAACCAAGATCGAGGAGCTTGCTTTAGACCATATAGTCATTTCTACAAGTGACATACATAATTGGTCGAGAAGAATCAACAATCTGGGAGGCTGGTACGTATAAACCGTATTAGATAAATGACCATGAAGAAAAGCATTCTTCACGTCATGTTGATGAATAGGCCAGTCACGTGAAATTGCGAGACTCAAAATAGTCCGAACGGTAGCTGGCTTAACCACCATACTAAATGCCTCATCACAATCAATACCCTACTGTTGACTTCGTCCGTTGGCAACAAGACGAGCCGTATACCTGCTTAATGAGCCATCTACATGAAACTTATGTTTGGAAAGCCACATAGAATGAATAACATTAACGTTAGTTGTACGCGGCACAAGAACCCAAGTTCCATTAGTAATTAAAGCATTATATTAATCTAATATGAGATATGAGAGCGAGGAAGTGGTGAAGTGGTGGTGACATGATAATTCATACGCTCAAGAGGTTTAAAATACCGAATTTAGCACAAGTAACCATGGGATAAGTGGATACAAGTTGGGGTACATTTTGTATTGAGGGTGTAGGGTAGGATGTTTAGGTGGAGAGTGAAGTGGGCTTATATCAGTATTGGGGCAAGAAGTAGATGCAGGTAGAGGGTTTTGTTGGGAATTAGATTTCATGAGACAAAACATAAATAATGAAACAAGAATATGAACTCTTTAGGGTTTGTGTTTGATATAACTTTCTCAGCTGTTTTCATATTGCTTTAAGGTTGTACCCCAATACCATTAAGGGTATTCGTATATTGTCTTCAATATATTAAAGCATAACACCTTGTTTGATTCATTGTTCTTGTGTTAAACATTACTTTCCGCATCTTGTTTAGTTAACTTACTCAACTAAAGTTTCTCTAGTAGTAGTTTGAGTTTACTTTTGAAATTACAACCCTTAAACAAGCTAAGGTTTAAGATCTGAGTTTAGGATCAACGGGTTTTTGGAAGTAGGGGCACTATAGCGAGACCTGGAAGAGGATTGTGTGGAGGTGTCTCGATCTGAGTAATGGGCTCAGGTGGTGTAGGAATAGGTTACGGCGGATGTATTGGTAATAGGAAATCATAAGTTAGGTGGGTAAAAGGTTTCTTAGTCCCAAACGGAAGACATCCTCATCAAAGCGAATATGTCGTGAGATAATGATTTTATTAGTAGACATATCGAGACACCTATAACCACGATGGTTCATGGGGTAACCAAGGAATAGGCAAAGGGTTGAGCGAGGTTAGAGTTTACGTGTAACATCAATGCGAGGATAGCAAAGATATCCAAAAATACGTAAATGGTCATATGTAGGTGCTCAGTTATATAACTTGGAAAAGGGAATTTCATTAGTGATAGTAGTAGAAGGAAAAATATTCAAAAGGTGAGTGGCCATATTGGGAGCTTCCACCCAATCCAAGGGAGGTAGATGTGCTTGAAAAAGCAAGGTGCGGATGAGGTTATTGATGGTACATCACATGTGTTCGAACATGACATTTTTGTTGTGATGTGTGATACAAGCATTTTATATGGGTTCAATATATTCTCTCGGAATCCTCACGAATTGATCTCGGTTCTAAGTGGAATGATTGTTCTTGGTTACTAACAAGGAGAGTGGTTTTCTATTCTACTGAATGTTTAAATGCATAAAATGTAAACTTAAATTTAAAGGCAATTAATTTAATGACAGTTAATAAAACTAAAATTAAAATTAAACTTAACAAATAAAATAAAAATATGAAATGAAATGAAGAAACAATAAGAAACAGGAAACAGTAGGTAAATACCACTTAACTCTTAATTGAAATGCTCAAAAGAAAAACTGATTCGGAACTTTCAAAGTCTCTTGATTCGGAACTTTACTCGGAAGCCTTCATCCGGAACTTTCTTCGGAACTTGATTCGGAACTTCACCCGGAACTTTCACTCGGAACTTTGTTCGGAAGATTGATTCGGAAGTTGGTGATCCGGAAGTTGGTTCGGAACTTTTGGCTCGGAAGTTTATTCGGAAGATTTGGAAATAAAACTCATTCGGAACTTTTTGAAAGAAAAATTCATTCGGAACTTAAAAACATGCATTCATTCGGAACTTTTGGAAATATCATTCATCCGGAACTTTCAGGTCATTCGGAAGATTTGTTCATCCGGAACTTTCAGCTCATTCGGAACTTTTCAACTGATTCGGAACTTTTAAAGGAAAACTCATTCGGAACTTTTCAAAAACATATTCATTCGGAACTTTCTTGTTCATCCGGAACTTTGGTGTTCATCCGGAACTTTTGTTCATCCGGAAGTCTGGGAAACACTCAAGAACAGTAACTTAAGCAGAAAAACAGGGAGAAACGTTTTGATCCAAAATCAAACTAAATAATCAAAAAGGTTTTACCAAATTAACCACAAATCATCTAATAACCATAAGCAACAAATCCCAACAGTAAAAACACAAATTCAACAACTTTTTAAAGATCAAATCAATCAAATAAGAACTTAAGAACTTGAAATAAAAGATGATGATGAACAAGATGAAATGGAAAGATTAAACAAGAACTTGTATTGATGATTAATGTTTTACCAATCACAAAACAAAGATCAAAATTATAAGATTTGAAGAACAAAGATTAAAATCACCAAACACCCTAGTTGTGTTGGTGATGCTACGAAACAGAAAGGAGAAAAAAATGGAGGAAAGAAAAACTAAAAACTGATTGCAAAGTGTGTGAGGGGAACCCTTTATATAGGTGTTCCCTTTGGTTGGTGAGTGGGCTTTCTCCCGTTCTTCTTGTCTTCTCGTCTTTTCAGAAAAGTTGACGTTTTCGATTCTGATTTGGGATTTGTTGTCGATTAAATTCAACTCGTCTTTTAATTTCTTCGTTTAATAGACTTGAGTTTCTTCGACTTTTGTAAATCTTCCATCTTTGGTCCTTTTCTTCGATAAATCTTCGAATAGGCCCAGTGACTTCAAATCTTTTGCATCTCTTGGACAATAGACTTTATCTTGAGTCTTTTTCTTCGGTAAAACCCGTGCAATCCCTTGTTTTCTTCAATATTCATCCGGTTGGCTCTGAAAACACGATAAACACAAAAACCACGCATAATTCCAAACAAATGATATTAAATACGCGTTTTGGTCTTGTTTTAGCCAGAATTAAGTGGTAAAAGGATGGGTGTTTACACACCTATCAAATCCCCTACACTTAACCATTGCCATGCCCTCATGCAATGCTTAGTGATAAAGCAATTTTATACTTTTCTCATAATTAATCAACCTTGGCCTTATTAAAATACTACTTAAACAAAAATTAAAATACTTAAGAAAAATTAAAACTTTAAAGTAAACAAAAGGATGGAAATAACTTGCAAAGAAATCAAGGACTTACATTAGGGCTTTAGTGCTGTGAAGATTTATCACCCTCAAGTTTCACGTTCCCCAAACTAAGCTTAAAAACGAGATCATTGTTATTATAAGTTAGTAAATCAAACACTCACACACATGGCTTAATTATATGCTTAAACTCCCTTATTCCTAGGTGTATCTCTTATATTTTATTTTTGTCTTAGAATGATCATGAAGATGCATTTTTGGACTTATTTCGATAGTTTATTAAGGCTGAAAGCAAAGTAGGACGATTTGATCAATAGTTAGCTAAAGGACAAAATCTCTTAAAACTGCTTCTCGGGATATCAAAAAGTTCATATCTTGGCATAACTCGGTTCACGATTTGAGACCTTTCTCGGGCCGATATTTGGCATGTACTTCATACTTCATATCTTGAGAGACGTGCTTGAGATAATGGTCTTCTCATCGTTCATAGAGTTTCTTCACTTGGAGACTTTTGAGGGGTACTCCAACTTTGTTGACCACGACTTCATGATTATTTCTTCAATCTCTATTTGGGATTTTGAGATACAACGATCCGCCTCCTTTTCGGACTTGGATCTATTTATCCTCATACCTTGTTAGGGTCTTTTCGGATAGACTTCTCCATGATCTTTATGGGAGTTGATTGCTTTTCGTCGTGAGTCTTGATCCTTCATATTGACTTTGGGAATAATGCTTTTCACATCACTTTGGATATTTAGCAATAAAATGGAATCCTCATGCCTTGTTAGGGCCTTTTCGGACTCGCCAATCTTCGCGCCCCGCTTCATAAGTTATGCCTTGGCTATGAACTCTTATCATTACCGAGCAACTTTTAAACGATCTTGGGCTAGAAGCTAAGTAAATTTTCAAATCGTACGACCTTACTTATTGCAGATAAATTATTAGCAAGTGATGGGAGAATAGGCACATCATTACACCAAGTGAGCTTGTGCAAGAATACCGACTTATAATTGACCCTATCATTTCTCGTCCTCCACAATTTAAAATCTCAAGTAATGAGACTCGTGGATACTTAGCCTAATAAACCAATTAAGGTCTACATGGTTAAGGATACTAGCTAGAATAAACTTGGATAAGTCTGTTCGGGTTGAGTCAAAATAAACGCAATGGGCTTAATATGTCAAAAACTTCTAAACTAGCTACACCACTTTATTAATATTTTTGACTTTATTGCGGGATATATACATACGAAAGCAACGATAAAAATTTAAAAATTACGACTAAATGGCCAAAGTTAATAAAAAAATTGAAAAATGTTGAAAAAGATGATTTTCCGGTTAAATGAATGCATTTTCATGGAAAAGTCCACTTAAAACTTCGATAGAAGTCCCCCCTACACTTAAGATAAACATTGTCCTCAATGTTTAAGCATGTGGGAAAAGTCTCCCCTACACTTATGACATTGTGCACGTTGGTTAAATCAAGTTAAGGAAGAGACGACTAAAGTGATCAATTTCAAATGTGAGTATGAAGAAAATTGAATCACGATAGTTGAGAGATAGAACCGGATTTCGGATAACACGGGAGCACGGTACTTCAAAGATTCCAAGAGTGCACTTATCCCTGTAATCACATCACCACACAAATACAAACACGTATAGAAGTCCCCCTACACTTAGGGGGTTAAAACATAAAAGGATAGAAACTCGGGCTGCCTCCCGAGGAGCGCTTGTTTTTGATAACTGAGTCACGAGCCTGACTCGACCCAAAATTAGTTCATGGGGAACGTGGTGAGGGATGGAATCACCTCCTGAGAGGTGTCCTCACCAAAGTACAATTTCAAACGTTGGCCATTCACCTTGAAGTTGGGCCCATTTGGCTGAGAAAGCTCAATGGTGCCATAGGGAAAAACATTGGTGATGGTGAATGGACCAGACCAGCGGCTCTTCAACTTGCCTGAGAAGATCTTCAACCGAGAGTTAAAGAGTAAGACTTGATCACCAACGTGGAACTCTCGGTTCTTGATTTTAGCATCGTGGACAATCTTGGTCTTCTCCTTGTATATCAATGAGTTCTCGTAAGCTTGATTCCTCAATTCTTGTAGCTCGTTGAGTTGAATCTTGCGAAAATCACCGGCTTTGTTGATGTCGAAGTTAGCCCACTTCAAGGCCCAGTATGCCTTATGCTCCAGCTCGATAGGAAGGTGGCAAGCTTTCCCGTACACAAGACGATAAGGCGTACAGCCGATCGGGGTCTTATAAGCAGTACGGAAAGCCCACAGAGCATCATCTAACTTATCGGCCCACGCGGCGCGATGCTCTCCCACAGTACGTTCCAAAATTCTCTTCAATCCACGGTTGGATATCTCGGCTTGACCGTTGGTTTAAGGATGATAAGCGGTGGAAAGACGATGATTGACACCATACTTTGCCATGACTCTTGCAAATTGATCGTTGCAAAAATGAGTCCCGCGGTCACTGATAATAGCACGAGGAACACCGAATCGAGCAAACAATTGTTTCAAGAATTTACAAACCACCCTCGCGTCGTTAGTGGGTAAATCCTTGGCTTCAACCCATTTGGAAACATAGTCAACAGCGACAAGGATGTATTTGTTGCCTTTAGAAGAAGGGAATGGCCCCATAAAGTCGATGCCCCATACATCAAAGATTTCACATTCTTGTATGAAATTCTGAGGCATCTCATCTTTATGTGTGATCTTGCCTTGTTTTTGGCAAGAATCACAATGTTTAACCATCTCGTGAGCATCACGGTAAATGGTGGGCCAATAGAATCCCGAATCAAACACTTTTTTGGCAGTGTAGTTGGGACCAAAGTGACCACCGGTGGGTCCTTTGTGGCAAGCCTGGAGAATGTCCAAAGCTGCCGGTCCGTCAACACATCGGTGAATAATCAAGTCAGCGCATTGTTTGAATAGAAAAGGGTCATCCCAAAAGTAAGTCTTAACATCGTTCAAGAACTTTTTTTTTTGTTGGGATGTTAACCCTTGGATGAGAACACCACCCGCTAAGTAGTTTGCAATATCCGCAAACCACGGGGTGCCATCGAGATTGAGATCTATAGACATTAAGGTCTCAAGGGGGAAAGAGTCATTGATCTCTTTGTTCGGATGATCCCCTTGATATGGATCCTCAAGTCTGCTCAGATGATCCGCGGCCAGGTTTTCGGCTCCCTTCTTGTCACGAATTTCAATGTTGAATTCTTGAAGGAGTAAAACTCAGCGAAGAAGTCTTGGCTTAGAATCATGCTTTGTCATCAAGTAATTCAACGCGGAATGGTCCGTGTATACGATAGTGGTGGAAAGGACAAGATAGGGGCAAAACTTTTCAAAGGCATAGACAACAGTTAAAAGCTCTTTTTCGGTTGTCGTATAATGCAATTGTGCCCCCGTCATTGTCTTGCTAGCGTAATGGATTGGTTGGAAGTGTTTGTTCACTCTTTGTCCCAGAACCGCTCCAATAGCAAAATCACTAGCATCGCACATCAACTCAAAGGGAAGCTCCCAATTAGGGGTAACCAAGACGGGTGCCTTAGTTAGCTTATCCTTAAGCGAGTTGAAGGCTTCAAGGCACTCTTTGGAAAAGATAAAAGGAGTATCTTTTTCTAAGAGGTGGGTCATCGGGCGAGCGATTTTAGAGAAATCTTGAATGAAACAACGATAGAAGCCCGCATGACCCAGAAAGCTTCTCACACCCTTCACGGTTGAAGGTGGAGGTAATTTGGCTATGACATCTACTTTAGCACGGTCGACTTCAAGACCGGCTTTAGAGATTTTGTGTCCTAGCACAATGCCTTCTTTTACCATAAAATGGCATTTTTCCCAATTCAGAACAAGGCGAGTGTCTTCGCACCGCTTAAGCATACGTTCCAAATTGGCAAGGCAAGAAGAGAAGGAATCCCCAAAGACCGAGAAATCATCCATGAAGACTTCCATGGTTTGTTCAACCATGTCATGGAAGATAGCCAACATGCACCTTTGGAAAGTCCCGGGGGCATTACATAAGCCAAAAGGCATTCTTTTGTAAGCAAATGTGCCATAGGGACAAGTGAATGTTGTCTTCTCTTGATCTTGGGGATCGATGGGTATTTGAAAATAACCCGAGAAACCATCAAGAAAGCAGTAATATTCATTACCCGCTAAACGTTCAAGCATTTGGTCCATAAAAGGTAGAGGGAAATGATCCTTTCTCGTGGCATCATTGAGTTTGCGGTAGTCTATACAAACTCTCAACCCAGTGACGAGACGGGTAGGAATCAGCTCGTTGTTTGCATTGGGCACAACGGTGATGCCGCCTTTCTTAGGCACACAATGGATTGGACTAACCCATGGTGAATCCGAAATAGGGTAAATCATACCCGCATCAAGAAGTTTGATAACCTCTGTTTTGATGACTTCATGGATTTTTGGATTCACCCTTCGTTGGCTTTGAATTGTGGGCTTAAAGTCGTCCTCCATGAGAATTTTGTGTGTGCAGAAGTGAGGATCAATTCCACGAATGTCGGAGATTTTCCAAGCGATAGCTGTTTTATGCTTCTTCAACATGGCGACAAGTCGGGCTTTTTCTTCTTCTTTTAGGTCCTTTGCGATGATGACGGGCGACTTCTCGTTGTCTTCAAGGAAAACGTACTCAAGATGAGGAGGTAGGTCCTTAAGCTCAAGAGTGGGAGGATCCTCAATAGATGGTGAAACTAACGATGGATCATCATTAGTCACCTCTTTAGGAGAAGGAGGATCAATAGCAGTAACCGTCGGAGATAGAGGAGAAAGATTGTCTTCTTTGAGAAGGTTTTCAATGAGGCAGAGATCTTCATCCCAATTGGTAGTAGAATCGTCATTATCTAAATTCACATCTCCCATGGTGGCTTCCAAATCTTTCCAAAGGAAATCACTTTCTCCAAATAGAGATAGTGATGAGTCGATAGAGGAAACGATCTCAACATTGGGAAGAGAGGTAGGAATACTTTTACAAGCATCTTTGAAGTGTTCTTCACAAGCCTCATCAAGAACGTCAATAGAATTAACACTCTCGTGTGAATAAGGCTGTTTAGAAAGCTTTCCCATGTTGAAGACGATCTTATCGTCACCCACTCTCATGATAAACTCACCGGCTTCAACATCGATTAGAGTGCGACCGGTCCTCAGGAATGGACGACCAACGATCAATGGCACACGAGGGTCCATGTCGTAGTCAACAACGACGAAATCAGCAGGAAAAGTAAATTTGTCGACTCCTACAAAGACGTCTTCGGCTATCCCCACTGGATAAGCAACCGTACGGTTAGCTAATTCCAAAGTCATTTTGGTGGGGACTAGCTCAGGGAGAGATAATTGCTTCCAAACGCTTAGAGGCATTAGATTAATACTGGCACCTAGATCGGCTAGGTCCATGCAATTCTCTACTCCCGGGAAGTTGCAAGGGATTAGGAAACGACCTGGATCACCAAGTTTGGTTGGCAATTTCCTTAAGAGCACTGCAGAGCAATTCTCATTAAGTTGGGTGTTGGAAATATCAAGAAGCTTCTCCTTGTCGTTTAGAAGATCTTTGAACATCTTAGCGTATTTGGGCATGTGAGCGAGAGCCTCGGCAAAGGAGATGTTAAAATTCAATTGTTTAAACATTTTGAGAAAGTTTGAAACTTGAATATCATCCTTGCTCTTTTGCTTCTCTTTCCTCAACCTTGAAGGATAAGGTATATTGGATGAAGAAGAAGGCTTTAGGTGAATAGGATCACTCACAACCACGGGTGGAGGTGGGGTAGAAGGAAGAGGTAGAGAAATTGGGGAAGGAGAAGGATGAGGAATAGGAGCAGGTGAATCGTTCTCCTTAGTCACAATCACCGGTGGAGGTATAGGAAGCTCGGGTTCCTTGGTACCTTTGCCACTGCGAGTGGTGATTGCTTTCATCTCCCCTCTTGGATTCGCAACGGTGTTACTCGGAAGAGTACCCGAAGAAGAGGGTTGATTACCTTGGAAGAAACTAGCCATCATGTTCTTCAAGTCATTCGTTTGGCTATCCAACGTGTTTCTCATGTCGGCTCTCAAATCGTTCCCTTGTTTGACCAAGTCTGCTTTCAAGTTAAGCACTTCTCTCTGAAGATTTCCCACGATCACATCGTTCGTCCTCATGTAAGTTTCCACTTCTTGATGTAGAGCGGTGGGTTGGTTGGGAGGAGCATTGTATGCGGGTGGTTGATAAGCAGGTTGTTGGTAAACTTGGTTGTTACGTTGAGGTGGTTGTTGCTGTTTATGAGGTGGGATGTATGGTGTACGAGGTTGTTGTTGTTGTTGAGGAGGGCGATTGAGGTTTTGTTGTTGGTTTGGGTTGTTTGGAGGAAAACCGGGTGGTGAGAGGTAGTTGTTAGAGTGGTAGCTAAGCAAATTACGGTCACCTTGAGGTCTAGCTTGATAAGCGGGTTGAGGATAGGTGCCATAAGCTGCATTCACATTCTCAGCAGGGTAGTCTTGGGTGGCAGTACAAGTGGTGTAAGAGTGAGGACCCCCGCATATCTCACATGGTTGGCTAACAACATTGACTTGAGCGTTTTTAGCGTTGTTGCTGTTGGTGTTGCTGACGGTGTGGGTGACAAGCGATTCAAGAAGCGTAGTGATTTTGTCAAGTCGCTTGTCGCTGTCACTAGTACTAGCACTAGCAACATTGGTCCGAACACTCTTGGTTTGCACACGAGACTTATTCTCAATGATATCCCAAGCAGCATTGGATGTCTTAGCCAAAAGATTACCCCCCGAGGCACTGTTTAGTGAATCTTGGTCACTCATGCTTAAACCATTGTAAAAAGTATTAATTTGATGTACTTTGGTAAAACCATGTTGTGGGCATTTTCTTAAAAGATCTTTAAAACGATCCCAAGATTCACTGAACGAATCATCGTACTTTTGTTCAAAATTTATGATTTCATTCCAAAGCGGTAGTACGAGAGGGTGGGAAAAAGTAATTGATAAACTTAGTCTCCAAATCCGTCCACGAGAGAATACTCTGTGGCGGTTCCTTAGCAAGCCAATGTCGGGCTTGTCCCTCTAAAGAAAAGGGAAAAAGTTGTAACCTGATAACCTCTTGTGGAACACCATTGAATTTGACCGTGTTGGTGAGTTGCAAGAATCTCTTGATATGGTCATGTGGGTCATCAATGGTACGTCCCAAGAATGGTTGAGCGGAGACCATCTGGATAAAGCCTGATTTTAGCTCAAAGTTGTTGGCGGCAATTGGAGGTATGACAATTGGATCAGTGTTGCCATCTACATGAGCTTGCAGCAGTTCAATCATCGGGCGATTATCCGGTTGAGGCTCATTGTTGTTGTTATTATTCATGTTGTTGAAAGGTGGGTTGTTGTTGTTATTATTATTGTTTGGAGGTGGTATGTTGTTGTTGTTTTGTACACCGGCCATGTCTAAGTGATCGAGAGGCTCGGGCTCTTGATAAGACGTGGATCGAGTGCGCATACACCTGCAAAAGAACTAACAAGAGAAAAACAAAGCAAAAATATTTTTGGTTTTTTAGGTTTTTTACTTTTTAGGATTTTTTGAAAATTTTATATTTTTTAGTGATTTTTTAAATTTTTATGAAAAAGTAACGTTCACGGGGAACGGATCCCAAAATCCAAGTTCTCACAAAAAACTTTTGATCTTAACGAGAAGAGCTGGCAGCGGCGCCATTTGATACAAGCATTTTATATGGGTTCAATATATTCTCTCGGAATCCTCTCGAATTGATCTCGGTTCTAAGTGGAATGATTGTTCTTGGTTACTAACAAGGAGAGTGGTTTTCTATTCTACTGAATGTTTAAATGCATAAAATGTAAACTTAAATTTAAAGGCAATTAATTTAATGACAGTTAATAAAACTAAAATTAAAATTAAACTTAACAAATAAAATAAAAATATGAAATGAAATGAAGAAACAGTAAGAAACAGGAAACAGTAGGTAAATACCACTTAACTCTTAATTGAAATGCTCAAAAGAAAAACTGATTCGGAACTTTCAAAGTCTCTTGATTCGGAACTTTACTCGGAAGCCTTCATACGGAACTTTCTTCGGAACTTGATTCAGAACTTCACCCGGAACTTTCACCCGGAACTTTGTTCGGAAGATAGATTCGGAAGTTGGTGATCCGGAAGTTGGTTCGGAACTTTTGGCTCGGAAGTTTATTCGGAAGATTTGGAAATAAAACTCATTCGGAACTTTTTGAAAGAAAAATTCATTCGGAACTTAAAAACATGCATTCATTCGGAACTTTTGTAAATATCATTCATCCGGAACTTTCAGTTCATTCGGAAGATTTGTTCATCCGGAACTTTCAGCTCATTCGGAACTTTTCAACTGATTCGGAACTTTTAAAGGAAAACTCATTCGGAACTTTTCAGAAACATATTCATTCGGAACTTTCTTGTTCATCCGGAACTTTGGTGTTCATCCGGAACTTTTGTTCATCCGGAAGTCTAGGAAACACTCAAGAACAGTAACTTAAGCAGAAAAACAGGGAGAAACGTTTTGATCCAAAATCAAACTAAATAATCAAAAAGGTTTTACCAAATTAACCACAAATCATCTAATAACCATAAGCAACAAATCCCAACAGTGAAAACACAAATTCAACAACTTTTTAAAGATCAAATCAATCAAATAAGAACTTAAGAACTTGAAATAAAAGATGATGATGAACAAGATGAAATGGAAAGATTAAACAAGAACTTGTATTGATGATTAATGTTTTACCAATCACAAAACAAAGATCAAAATTATAAGATTTGAAGAACAAAGATTAAAATCACCAAACACCCTAGTTGTGTTGGTGATGCTACGAAACAGAAAGGAGAAAAAAGTGGAGGAAAGAAAAACTAAAAACTGATTGCAAAGTGTGTGAGGGGAACCCTTTATATAGGTGTTCCCTTTGGTTGGTGAGTGGGCTTTCTCCCGTTCTTCTTGTCTTCTCGTCTTTTCAGAAAAGTTGACGTTTTCGATTCTGATTCGGGATTTGTTGTCGATTAAATTCAACTCGTCTTTTAATTTCTTCGTTTAATAGACTTGAGTTTCTTCGACTTTTGTAAATCTTCCATCTTTGGTCCTTTTCTTCGATAAATCTTCGAATAGGCCCAGTGACTTCAAATCTTTTGCATCTCTTGGACAATAGACTTTATCTTGAGTCTTTTTCTTCGGTAAACCCCGTGCAATCCCATGTTTTCTTCAATATTCATCCGGTTGGCTCTGAAAACACGATAAACACAAAAACCACGCATAATTCCAAACAAATGATATTAAATACGCGTTTTGGTCTTGTTTTAGCCAGAATTAAGTGGTAAAAGGATGGGTGTTTACACACCTATCAATGTGCGCGGGAAAGAAAACCAAAAGTGTATGTCATTTTGACAAAAAAATGTCATGGAAATGGGTGTTGTCATATTCACTTCATGGCACGTTGCAAAGCCTTGATGTCGACATGAATTTTTTTGTTAATATAAGCAAGAAAAGCAACAAAATTATCAAACAAATCATATTTTTTATGAAAAGGGTAGACCAGAACAAAGTGCAAAAAATGACAAAGAATATAGCATAACTGATATTTAATTCTATTTAATGACTAAGAATATAGCAAAAAATGACCAAAACAAATCAGATATTTAATTCTACTTTCACTCAGAATCAGTGATGTCCATATATCCGAGTGGATAAACACCGACTTAATAGGAGACTCGGAACTATAAAATGAAAGCTTAACATGATTACCTAATTGACACGCGTGACATAAAGCAGAAGACTTTGATTTATCACATGAAATTAACTTATTTGACTGTAATCGACGAATCACGTCTTCCCTAGGATGACCAAGGCGTCTGTTCCATGTAGTAGAACTAACTGAAAGCAGAGAAATTGGAGTATTGAAAGGAGGTTGTTAAGTGACCGGGTAAAGGTTTCCCGTACTATCACAATGAAGAAGAAGCTTTTGGGTATGGTAATCCTTTATAAAACAAAAAACATCAAATTCAACTGAAACATCATTATCACGAGTAAATTTATGAACAAAATTTAAATATTTAATTATGTGAGGTGTGACAAAAATATGATTCAGATGAATAGGCTTATGAGAAGTATATGAGTGACTGGGATGAAGTTACCATTGCTAACAAATACAGATGGATAAATGCTCGAATTACTAAAGGAATTAGGTATACATGTATTATCCGCGAATTGAGAAGATGCTCTGGTGTCCATGTTCTAAGAGGAGTCTTGAGGAGTCATAGTCAGAAACGCTTGCGGAAACATGGAAGCTTGAGTCTGAAAAACATTCGGCTTGTATCCATAATTCCCAGAGACATAAGAGGTAACATTGCCTTGAGAATGCATTTACCATTAGTAAAATGATATATGAGTTGTGGTGCCTATAACTCGGCTTGGTGAGGTACAGGTGGTTGGGCCACATAAAATGTCGAACTTTGAGAGTATGAAAATACTGGATGAGCCATATGGGATGCAATAGAAATTAGAATCACTAAGTAGTTAAAAAAATGAGAACTTTGGAATGCAGCAAGTAATAAGATGTAATTAAATAAGCGCAGTTACCTCAATTTGACATAAAGCAATAGAGAATTTAATTAAATATGTAGTGGCTAAAAACACTTATGATGCAGTAATGCCCAGAAGTAAAAAAAGAATAATTGTTCGACAGCTTTAGGGTTTATGTTCGGTTGGGAGTTTTTGATGGTGGGTGTATATGGCTCTGATTACCTATATTAGAATAGGTTAATTCATCATGCTTAATTATTATTAATAATTTAATATAAATAGATAATAAGTCACATGAAGATAACTAGTATGTGTTATCAGTGGGCTAATAAATCTTTGGCTAATATATGTGTACGGCCCCAACTTCGAAAATTATAACTTTAAGCCATCACTTGACGACTTTTGGTAAACGTAGTGAACCAAATAAGAAAACGTTAGGTCAATTTATGATAAAAAAGAAAATTCTGATGTTCTTTTATGCTGACATGGGCTATAAAAAGTGATTCAGCACTGACTCAGCCAAATATGGGAAAATAATAGCAACCCGCCATTGACATTGAAGGACATCCGATATGATATTATGTCTAAAACATTACAGTAAACCATGTCCAACATAGATGACAATATATAGTCTTGCATTTGTCTAACTAATATGGTGATTTATTCCTTCAGTTCCAAAGGTGCTAGATGATCTGATTCTAAAATTCAGAGTGTACCCATTGCGATTTACAACAACACATGTTACAGTTGTAGATAGGAAATTTGAGCCAATGAAGGTACCCATTGTGAAAATTCTACAAATATCTAAACCGAACTTGAAATGAAAATAAGATCTAATAAAAATCTACAATATCCTTGAGCTCAAACAAGTATACCTTGAAATCTTCAAAAGAAAAAACTTGTAAAGGATATGACCTAATATCAATACATTTGGATCCTCCTTGTGAGGCATCACCGTTGAAGATGCGCCATCTAAAATGTTATAATACTAGGAGTAATATTAAACATAGTTTAGAGACTTAAGTGTATTTTGTAATATAGATTAGGAATAGACTAGTATTAGGAAGTATTTAGGCAAACCTCCTTAAGTTGGTTTATAGGAAGTTTCCTATTTGACTTAAAGAGGTGCCTACCACCTCATCTCTATAAATAGGGATGAGGGGGATCCTAGTTCACTGAATTCTTCTTCCTTAATGTAGTCTTTATTAGGGTTATTAATAAAGAGGTAGTTGAGGGTATTCCGTGTGCATATATATTTGTCGGTTCTTTGTAGTCTCTCGTGTTCGCTACTTGTGCTCGATAAAACTCGCGATCTAGCGATTCCACGATATCGAACTTTGGGTTTGTTGTCGGTATTGTACAACAAGTGGTATCAGAGCTAATGGTTATTGTGGTCTCCGAAGATCGAGTGTTAAATCGAGGTTACGAGTTGGTTAAAGTATCGAGGTGTCGAAGTTCGGTTTCGAAGTTTCAAGGATCAATTTTACGGTCATTAGAGTAGCGATCGTTGTAAATATTTTATTATTCTACAACCCACGTGAAGAATAAAAAAAGGTTTTCGACTTGGAGCCGATTGGTGAAAGAAACGATTTGTCGAGAGATAAAAGAAGGTTTGAAGTTTCAATTAAAACCAACGTGTACACAAAAGGTTACTTTTGGTGGTTCACTTAATTTGATATTTATTAGTACAAATATAATAAGTGGGTGACGTGGTTTTAATGAACATATTAAAACTAATTCAAAGAATTAAACCTTAGTTTTTCCTAAGTTTTAATTTGTCGTTTGTGGGTAACTTACATGAACGAATTTGAAAGGTTTCGTTTTTGAGGGTTCTTGTGGTACAAATTCCGGTCGTGGTTCGTTTGGATTTCGAGTTAGCGGTTGGGTTTGCTTGTTCAGAATCGAGGTTTTAGGGTTTTTCTAATAAATTCGATTTGCAAGAAGGGTATTTTCTTGTGGTTCAAGTTTTGATCGTGGTTTGCTTGGGTTTTCAAGTCAACAATCGGGTTGCTTGTTCGGAATCGATGGTTCAGGGTTTTTCTAATATATTCAATTTGCAAGAAGGGTAATTTCTTGTGGTTCAAGTTTGATCGTGGTTTACTTGGGTATTTAAGTTTACGATCGGATTGCTTGTTCATGATCGAGGGTTTAAGGGTTTCCTAATTAATTCGATTTGCAAGAAAAAGGTTTTTAGCAACAACGGGTATATTGCACACAGCTTGTGAGGCTTGTCGGTGAAGTTGGTTAAGAAACAAATTGACAAGGTTTGTAGCAAGGTTTAAGAAGAATCAAGACTTGTCGAGGTTGCAAGATTTCTTAGGTTATTAGAAATCGGTTTTGCAAAACTAAAAGTACGACAAGGGTTACTTCAAAAGGAGCCAGGTACTTTCTTGATTCAAGGGTTGTCGATTTGTTGGATAGGTTAATTTCCAGGGCTCAATCGATATTTGAGTAAGAAAGGGTTTTTCTTTTTGTAGGGTTTCTTGGTTTGATCGATTTCTGAGAAGGTTTCTCTTAGGGTTATATCAATAAAGCAAGTGTTTTTACACAAAAAAGGACTTCGTAATTCGTGATTGTGAGGTTTAATATATCCCAAGGTTTATCGAATTACCGAAGGGACTTTGTTGGTTTGTGACTGTGAGGTTCTTCACAAGGTTTAGCAAAGAACAAAGGGAAAAAATGGCTAGTTTGATAACTAGGTTTAACATCGAGAAATTCGATGGATTTAATGTACATAAGCATGGAGGTTCAAAACAAGTTGGGTTCAAACAACTTGGTCCTGGTGTTAAAACATGAGTCCATGGAGCACAGGTTGATAAACATGTTTGGTTTGAGGGGGAACTGCAGGGAGTTCAAGGGGTCGTGAAGCTGAGGTTTTTTAGGTTAGTAACGATCATGTTGCAGTGGCTCAAAGACGGTTTGAGGTGGAACTGCATGGAGCTCAAGAGGATTTTAAAGCTGAGGTTATTCAGGTTTGTAACGATCATGCTACAGTGGCTCAAAGACGGTTAGAGGACAAACAACCTGAAGAAAAGACAAACATGGGCTGCTTGGTAAATGAGCAGGGAAAAAAAGGTACACCTTGGTATAAAGGTGGGGGCAAACATTACGGTAACCGGAGTACCTGGTCAATAGGGTGCGAAGGATAATGTTGCTGAGAAGAAGAACGTGAAGGAGTCTATGGAAGCTAATCTGGGGAAATTATAGAAGTACAATTCCTGGTCGACTAGGTGGTTCACGTTTCGAGGTTCCAACATCGGTGAAAGGTGTTGAGTATCGGTTATGTTTAAGTGTTACTCCTAAGGTGGAAATTGTTACTCCCTCCGTCCCAAATTTATAGTCCACTGACAAAAAACACATTCTTTGAGAAAACATCACTATCACTTCATTCTCTCTCTTACTTTTTTAAAAAATGACACTTTTACCCTTATGCAATTAATCAAAACTTTATACAGAGTTTGTAATTTCTAATACCACTAGGTGCAATACGGTAAATTCGTTACATTAGTTACATCTATTTTTGGAAGGGGACTATAATTTTGGGACGCCTAAAATGGTATAAGGGACTATATATTTGGGACGGAGGGAGTAGAATATTAGGAGTAATATTAAACATAGTTAAGGGTCTTAAGTGTACTTTGTAATATATATATTAGGAATAGACTAGTATTAGAAAGTATTTAGGCTAACCTCCTTAAGTTGGTTTATAGGAAGTTTTCTATTTGACTTAAGGAGGTGCCTACCCCCCATCTCTATAAATAGGGATGAGGGGGATTCTAGCTCATTGAGTTCTTCTTCCTCAATGTAATCTTTATTAGGTTTATTAATAAAGAGGTAGTTGAGGGTATTCCGTGTGCATATATATTTGTCGATTCTTTGTAGTTTCTCGTGTTCACTACTTGTGCTCGATAAAACTCGCGATCTAGCGATTCCGCGATATCAAACTTTGGGTTTGTTATCGGTTTTGTACAACATAAAATTTCGAAAAACCTTGAGTTGTAGTTTTCCAAGATAGATTATCATAATACTTGCAAGTCGAGCTCCCAATTGCATATGTCTAACTAATATGGGAGAATTTCATATATACCCTTATCTTTAGTCAAAATTACACATATATATATATATATATATATATATATATATATATATATATATATATATATATATATATATATATATATATATATATATATATATATATATATATATATATATATATATATATATATATATATATATATATATATATATATATATATATATATATATATATATATATATATATATATATATATATATATATATATATATATATATATATATATCCTCACCAAAAAGTTACATATATATCCAATCTTAAATATAAAATTAATATATGTCCAAAAACCTTATCATCTATCTGATGAGACTTTTCATTTTTTGCTCAATATATTTCACCATCCGGTTCTTATATGTGCTTGGACTCTTTTAGCACAATGTAAAAGTAATAAATTTTTTAACAAGAATATGATTTTACGTTTATTTAGTCAAATTATTTGGATTTGGATAATGAAGAAAAAATGGTCGTATGAAATGCAAATATTTCCTTTGCGTATTAGTGTTTGCTATCATATGATTGTATGCTTTATAAAATTAATTATCATTAAAGAATTAAGGGGCTTACTATGGTATTTGTCCTTGTGTGCCATATATTTATTTGAGTTCAGTTATGAAATTTATAAGGTTTAAAGTGAACTCATAATGAGGTTGTTTACATGTTTTTTTGACGATAAACGAGTTTAACCAAAAGAATAAAGTTTATACGCTATATGTCACGACTTCAAGAGATGTAAATTACATGAGTGAGACTGGTAAGATAGGAGGATTTAAAAGTCAAAATAATTAAAATTATTTTCAGTATTTTAGATTCTATAGCAGAAACATATGATAAATAATATAGTAGTTACTTTAAAATCAAATGATATTTAATATATATTTCAAGATATTAATTACATATAAATTTGATATTTGATTTTTTTTATATTTGGACTATTATATGTAATTTTAAGTTTTAAATTAGACATATATGTAATTTTAAGTTTTAAATTGGACATATATGTAATTTTAAGTTTTAAATTGGAAATTTATTTATGAGCATATGAAATTCTCCCGACTAATGTTATGGGATAATATCTAAATGTCCCAAAATTAAGAAGTGTTTTTTTCTTTTAAAAATGACTCATGCGACTTAAACTATTTAATTAACTTATGTAATTTTCGAAAATTTACTAAAATGCACCTATTTCAAAAATATTAGTAAATTTTTCAAGCAATCAAAGCTTGGTGGATAAAGGCATTTTGGTAAATTTCTAGAAGTTACATAAGATGTTTAAGTAACTTAAGTCGCATGAGGTATTTTTGAAAAACTAAAAAGCCGCATAAGGCATTTTGACAAACACCTCTAGTTTTTGGTGATTTAAAAAATTATCCCAAATATTATTGTAGTCAATTGGCACTCTGAGTCAATGAGTCAATATAAGTATAATGGATAGCAAGATAATCTACAAAGCATTATTCTCACATGTTGTAGTATGGTGCTGAGTTGAGGAACTGCGACAAGCTAATATATGAGACGGAAAATGAACAAGGCAAATTCAATAAAGTCGCGGAATTGATGTCTAAATAAGGATATGATGGGGTGTTCACTAAACAAATTATCGGTTGAGAACTTGAGATACGCGGAATTCCATTAGAGTTTTCATCGCCTCATACATATATTAGATGACGATATCAATCGATCAAAGGATAGGGAAATGTGTTCTCCCTAAACATCACATTCGTTAAACAGGTTAATTATTAATATACACATACTGTACTCACCCTATGTTTATATCAAACCAGCATTAAAAATCAATCACACAGATCATGTTTTTGCCCCATTACCATATATGATCAAACTTTTCCCGGGTCTCGTTCTCATAATTTCACAAACACGGAACCAGATTACTTCGACTACGATTTACAGACATGTATACATATTGCTTGACAAATCTATCAATAAACGGTTAAATATAATCATTACTTTTAGAAGTATTTTAACATAATATATATAAAATATCAATCAGTAATTCAATTCGTAATGATTAAATCTCCCTTAATCCACACAAATTGCAATAACAGTTTACAGTTGGAATCAGTTAACCATATCGTTTCGCAAGATCATTCAACAGATGTTACAATTATAGTTAATAATTATATTCATCTCAAATGTCAAAACAAGATCTTGTAGAATTCATGCATGAAGTTAATGCAAAGGTATGGAACAATTTTGAAGTATCGAAGCCATCGGCATTATACCTACTATACTGATCAGCTTCAGGCACCATCGTTGAATCAGAAAACAATTCCTCATAAGAAAACTATCCTGAAGGACTCGTGTTCATGCTTATTCCTGGAAGAGTTTGAGAAGATTCCACGTGAATGTTGTTAAGGTCTGATTGTTGATTCGATGTGAGCATATACTGCATAGGTGCCAGAATCTGAACTTCTGTCTCTGAGTGATGATGATTACTTTCATAGTCCATTGATACTCTTCTACGTTTAACCGGAGGTTCATCTTCAAGTGGGTGGTTTTGTTCTACTATTGCCTCTTCTTGATCCGCCAAGTTATTGTTAGCATTTTGATTTGGCACCTTCTTGTAAATCTTACAAAGCACCCAACGAGTCATCTGCATAAACAAACTACAATTTTTTTTAGCAAAATATATGAATAGACAATGGATTATATACCTTGTTCATAAGAGATTTTGGATAAGCAGATTATATACCTTGTTCTTATCCGTGTTATGTTTTTGGTCTTCTTTTGGGATATTGGGGATTTTCGTGGTATATTCTTGCATTAGCCAAGGCGTCTTGCGTTTGTTTTCATCGATATAAACTAAAGATAATTTGCTTCCAACATCTCGTTTGGTCACATCCTGCACCGGTGCACAACTCTGAGACGCCCTCCAAGTACCACCATTCCTGGTTTGTCTATTCGGACGGGTTCCATTAGGGTGTTTTTGCTTAGTCCAAGTCAAAAAGTACCATTTGTTGTCACTAGACCGATATTCTGGTTTGGCTGTTATATATCAAGAAACGTAAAACAGTTAATTTAGAAGCAAATTAATAAACCCTCAACAAGCATCAAGAGTACTTTATCAAGAAACGAGTATATATAGTGCATACATCATATCAATTAGACAACGTATTGTATATAACTCGATAAGAACGTACTAACCTGTAAGTTCATCAGGACTATAGTCGTAAATATCGACCTCATAAAGGCGGGACATGGGATCTCCTTTTCCTGTTTCAATCTTTGGTTTCAAGTAGTAAACAATGAGCTCCGGATCGGTTGGACAAAAGCGATATCCAGGTTTAAGCGTATCAGCATAGTCATGCTCTTCTTGGTTGTTGTTTCTGATATTTTCTTGGTTTATAACAGCCATTTAAGTCGAATAGAGGATTTAGAAGAAACTTTGATCGTAAATGAATAAAAAAAAGTTTGTTATGCATGCATGCATATTTATATAGTCACGGGTACGTAAAGTATAAACAAGAATATGCATGCATGATAAGCGTATTTTTTTAACTGATTATGTAACTGAACAACGCTAATGAAGAAAAGTCATGCCATGGCTTGGCGCCACTGAACAACGCTACACTCCAACTGCTCTTAAGGTATTTCAATCCCAATGCCATCTAACCCCAAGAACCAAACCCGCCTTCAGGGCTTACAATTACTAGGGGTTGCAACTCGAGAATGTCAAATAATAATTTCAAGAAAAAAGGATGATGAACAATACTTTACTGAAAAACTAATATAAATAGAGCAGATCGTTATTACACGTTAAATGTATAGATTAAGAAAACGAATAGTAGCCCTCTAACTTTGTTATAACTTCTCATAAACAAGTTTTTCCGGTATCGGCACCGTCACTTACATAGGCTAATCAAGAAATGACGGGCTTTTCCTCAATTGCATGTACATTCATATTAACGACCTGAAAAGCATGTATATCAGTAAGCTTCGTACTCGGTAACTTCATAGCTTCTATATACGCATGTAAAAGAAACCTTTCCAATAGAATATTAACCGTAAGAGTTCATGTTGCATCTAAAATATTGTGCCAGAGCAATTGCAGCATTAAAAGTATAACAAAACAAGTAGAATTGATACCAAAATAGTCATCCAGCTGAAAGAACTTGAGCATATGTGATAGGAATTTTGCCAGGTAAATCCTTTAATTTATACGAATTTGTTTTTCTTGCAACGCTAAATAAGTAAAGTTTGACACAATCATAATCCTTAACGAGTGTAAGTTTCTTATAATCCCATCAGGTTTGACGACTCCAGGCTACACTTTGCGAGCGATCCAAAATCTTTTGTGACTTATCGGCTTCCTTGCTTTTTGTGACTTATCGGCTGCCTTGCTTGTTAAAGAGTTTCCCAAACACCGGCTAAGCAACAAGCCGCTCTAGCTCAGTTGGTAGAGCGCGTGGCTTTTAACCACGTGGTCGTGGGTTCGAGTCCCACGGGCGGCGATTTTTTTAAAAATTAAAGTTGATATTTGTAGAACAAAGTTTAAACCCAAAAAGTTGATTATTTGGTTGCTAAGAAAAGAAACAAACTTACCTCTGGGTTTATGCGGCCTGGTTTACGCTCTATTTTTCAATATGCTTATAATTAAGTTTTTCTACTACGTTGTTTTCATCAGAAATATTAGTATAGATCTATAGAGGTCGGCGAGTTTTTGACTAACATGCTTGTGGTTTAACCGAGATAAATCAGTAGTCGTTTCAATCGTTTTCCTTCGTGTGATGAAATCTTGAGCAGTCCTTTGCTTTAGAAGTATGTGTAGCATTATGTTTCATGGAGAATGATAATCCTTGACAGTATGTAATTAGACTCTATTATTTATACCCAATTTACATAGAAATTGGTCAGAAATTTGAGTAATTTTTCTATTTTATTCCGTACTAAATTTTCCTTGCAAGCGTGTTTTGCAATTACTTGAATTCTTTTCGGAGATTGATCTAAAGCGTTCTATCTGTCTTTAAATGTGAGCCATGTTTGACAAGCATGGAGATTGATCCCACAAGTTTACGAAGAACACTACCAGAATCCAGAACCAATACCCAAGAAACAGTGGTTTTCATTGAGCACTTGGAACGGTCACGCCATGGCATTGCGCCAAGTTTTGACGCCAAATTGGAACGGCGCAGGACTCCGTGTGTTGGTGCCAAAGTCCTCGCGCCGTCGGCACCAGCCCACCGGGGTGGGTTTTAATTTTTTATTTTTGTTTTTCAATCTAGAGGGTATATACCCTCTATGGCACAAAAAATACCCCTATGACACCAAAATCACCACTTCATCTAAAAAGTGGTGTCATAACATTTTTCGTGTCATAGCCTACTTTGCTTACGTGGAACCACTTTTTGGATATGACACCACTTCTATGACACGACGACTCCCTGTGCTCCCCATGTCTGACTCAGCATGTCGAACCAAAAAGCGCCAAAGTTCCATAAAGATCTCCCAACTTCTCCCCAAACTAAAGTTGAAGAAGCCACAAGCATAAAAGTCTTCATTGCATGTGTTACAAAGGAAAACATATTCTGATTACCAGAACCGTGGTGCGTGTGGCAGATGTAATGGCAAAGCAATAATAGACGAATAAACATCTTCGTCGATTAGAATACTCAAAAGTCATTCTAGCTTTTTGGCATTCTCAAGTTTCACTATCATTTTCCAGATCAGGAACACTTCGTGGAAGATTAACAAACCAAGTAACAGTAACTTAAACTCATGCATTGAGCACAAGTCAAAGAAAAGATTACATCCATCGATTTGTCATCTTTAAGGAGAAAACATGGCGTGCCAATATGACTGAATAGCCAGTCAAGAATTTGACATTTATGCTTGTGTCCGAATTGCACTGAGTTTAACATGGAATTGAGAAAATTAACTGACATTGGCTCCAAAAGTTCTGCCAATGCGTCACTGATTTAAGAAGCTCATCTTTAACAAGGAAGTATTAGAGGATATCATGGCCCAAACCCGAATGTGGGTCAGGGTTTCTAGTATGTTCCATATTATACTATAAATTCATATCAATAACACAATACCTCTGATGGGGGATTCATGGTTGGAGTAATTGGTTGGGTCAGGGTCGGTTATACTAGAGGATATCATTGCCTAAGCCCGAATGTGGGTTAGGGTTTCTAGTATGTTCTATATTGCACTATAAATTCATATCAATAACACAATACCTCTGATGGGGGATTTATGCATTCTAATATGGTATCAGAGATTTGATCCTTAGACCTAGGTGGCTACGCTGAGCCGCCTCGTTTATGCCATCCCCATCAAATCCTAGCCACCACAATTTATCCCTTTTCAAAAAAAAAAACAATTTGCTTTTGTTTCTTTTATTCTTGCTAGTATTGTTGCTGTTTGATGAAGATTAATCTCCGCTTGCTGTCGAAAGTCGTAATCAATACTAGTTATTTGCTATTTTGCCTTTGCTACCGCTTTGTTTTGCTTTTGATGCTGCAGATGAAGATTTGTATCTGCTTGCTGTCGGAAGTATTCATCAATAAAACTTTTTGTTTAATGTTTATGTAGCTTTCTATCCAATCCGAGCTTTCGCAATTTCGCCGCTCGGATTGCGGGGAAGTATTAGAGTATATCATGGCCCAAGCCCGAATGTGGGTTAGGGTTTCTAGTATGTTTCATATTGCACTATAAATTCATATCAGTAACACAATACCTCTGATGGGGGATTTATTGGGGATTTATGCATTCTAATAGGTTGGTTAGCAGTTGTGTGATTGGGCATGATATGTGAAGGTGGAAGTAATGGCGGAAGTAGGAAGTCATACGAAGGTTTAGTAGAAGACGTGACAGTCCTAAATGGGAAAACGTCTTCATCAAAACGTACATGTATCGAGATAATGATCTTATTGGAGGATAAGTCGAGACATCGATAACCACGGTGATTAGTAGGGTAACTTAAAAATATGCATCGTGTAGAACGGGGTTCGAGTTTGTGTGCAACATCAACAAGAGGATAACAAAGACATCAAAAAACACGCAGATGTTCATATGTGGGTGTTTGGTTGTATAGTTTCATGAATGATATTTCGTTATTAATGGGAGTAGAAGGTAATATGTTTAAAATATGACCAAACATATTAAGAGCTTGTACCCAATAAGATGGAGGCATGTGAGATTGAAATATTAATTTACGAATTAGATTATTAATGGAGCGAAGCATACGTTCTTATTTTCCATTCTGCGAGGAAGTACGAGGGCAGAAAAAGCGAAAGTGTATGCCATGCTGGCGAAAAAGGCCATGGAAACGAGTGTTGTCATATTCACCCCCATGGTCACACTTCAAAGCCATAATATCTACATTAAACTGTTTATTGACATAAGAACGAAAAGCAGCAAAAGTAGCAAACCAATCGGATTTTTATGAAAGGGTAGACCCAGACAAAATGCGAAAAATGATCTAAGAAAATAGCATAATATTTAATTCCACTTTCACTCCGAATGGTGGATGTCCATAAATCCGAGTGAATAATTTCAAAGACAGACTCAACAGAAGACTCAGAACTATAAAATAGAAGGTTAACATGTTTACCTAATTGACACGCATGACATAAAACATAAAACTTTGCTTTATTGCATAAAGTTAAATTACTTGACTATAAGCGACGAAGCACATCGTCCCGGGGATGACCGAGGCGTCTGTGCCATGTATTGGAACTAAATGAAAGCAAAACAACGGGAGTTTGAAGCGAAGGTTGCTGAGTGACCGGGTAAGGTCGCCCGTACTATCACAATGAAGAAGAAGCCACTGGGTTTGTAATCTTTCACTGAAAAACCATAAGCATCAAATTCAACAGAAACATCACTGTCACGTGTAAATTGACAAACATAAATTAAATTCTTAATTATGCGAGGCGTGACAGAAATATGGTTTAAATGAAGAGGCTTATGGGATGTATGCAAGAAGCTATGTCCGGTATGCGTGACAGGAATAGATTGACCATTGCCAACAAATACAGATAGATAAATGCTCGAATTACTAAAAGGAGTGAGTATACCTGTATTTTCTACCAAGTGAGAAGATGATTCGGTGTCTATGTTCCAAGAGGAATCTTGAAAAGTCTGAGACACTTGCAGAGGCATAGTAATAGCTTGAGAAACATGAGGCGGGATCATACTAGGTATACTGGCCGGAGCACTGCCATAGTGGTTCAAAAATGAGTTAGGCTGATGCATTAGATGTGTATTGAAGTGCGTCACATACTGTGTTTGATCAAGAATATTATTTTAATAATGTTAAGGTATACTAGGCCAGAAAACTAGTTGAGTATAGGTGTACATGTGTGGAGCCGAATGCATTTAATAATGAATTGCGGAGAAGCAATGCAAACAAAATAAAGCAACAATGAATCAACAACAATTATTCAATACGTAGGTCAACTATTGTTGGCTGATTCCAAAAGGAATAATATATTGAAAGCGAACACAATTGTGGTTAATGAAAGCACCAACAATTAGCAAGCAGGTAAACTTGAAAGTAAAAAAAAGTGTACTATATGACGGCAGTTTTGATGTTTAGGGTTTAGCCATCGGATGAAGATATTAAATGTAACACCCCACTTGGATAAGTGGACCGTTACGTGTATTTATGGCGTGTCATCAAAGCATAAGGTAAATGTCCTAAAACATTAACTGACCATAAAGGAAATACCGGAATCAAACATCGGCAATCCAAACATAAGCCCAAAACATGAGAAGTAAAATACTGAACGAAAGGACTAAACAATGTCCAAATAAGCAGAATAATGTAAGTACATAAAAATAAGAAGTCTGGATAGCTCCCATCCAAATGCACATGCTCCCAGAATCCTAAGAGCGTCCTGGTGTACCTGCCGTTAGAACGTGAAAGAAAACTACGGCTGAGCATAACGCTCAGTGAACGGATACAAAGCATGATAGGGAATTACTAAAATGAAACAGATGATAAAATACTGGAGCTGTAAGACTGATAAGTAAAGTTGCAGCGGAAATCTGTGTATAATCTGTAAAGCCTGAATTATAATTAATAAAGCTGAACTGTTATCTGTTAAAATCTGAAAACATGCATTTACTGTAATTTAATTGCCAGAGCTTATATAGGTCATGTGCTGTAACAACGTTGCATGAATAACTGGAGGGGTGACCTCGTCATGCTATAGAGGGGTGGCCTCTAAATAACTGTGTTGGGTGGAGGGATCAGCTCCAATGTGAAGGATGTAGAGCACACACCACATTCACCTGCTAAACTGAAAACTGTAGCCTAGGATGCATCCACACGCCCCACTAATAATACTGATAAAATGGCCAAGCTGAGCTGAGTGGGACGATGCAGGATATCACTCTCCTGCATGTGAGTCACGACAACGGTGCCTCTAGTGCCGTGGTTACGGTACCTCCGTAACTAGTACATAAACTGATCATGCTTGTATATAATGCTCAGGCAGTTTATTTAATTATCAACATGATTACTGATAAGCTTAAACATATACTGGGGAAAACATTTGGCTGAAGACGGGTGATACAAGGATTTTACTAGGTTCAGATTTCTCGGAATCCTCTCGAATTGATCTCAGTTAAAAGTGGAATGATTTGTTCTTGGTGACAAAAAGTGGATTTGGTTTTCTAGTCTACTAAACAGATAAGTGAGTATAATAGTAATGAAGTAAACTTAAAACAAGTAACAAATAATAAGCAAAACTGGAAAAATAACTCTTACTGAAGAAGACCCTATGCGGAATAAAACACCATTCGGAATGTTGGCATCTATGCGGAATATATGTCTTATTCGGAAAACTTGCCTCATGCGGAATATAAAACTCTATGCGGAAAATACTCTCATTCGGAAAAACACCTATATTCGGAAAGTACTGCTCTATGCGGAAAATAAGCTTTACTCGGAAAAATTGCTATTCGGAAAATGTTGACCATTCGGAATATCAGGCTATTCGGAAAATGTTCCGAATAGGGAAACAGAAATGTTGCTATTCGGAATAATATAAAAACAAGGCTATTCGGAAAAAGTTCCGAATAAGGAAACTAAAACACCCCTATTCGGAATATTCAATATTCCGAATAAGGGAAACTCAAAATGGGCTATTCGGAATTTTCTGGGCAGTAACAGTAACAGTAACAGAAGAAAAAGAGAGGCACGAAATTTAATCCAAATCGACTTAAATACTCAACAAGGTTTTGCCAAATTAAACACAAATCATCTAAATACCATAAAGAACAAATCCCATCAATAAAAACACTAAATCAACAACTTTTTAAGATCAAACTAAAATCAAATAAAAACTCAAGAACTTGTAATAGATGATGATGAAGAACAAAATAAATAGAAAGATGGAATGGATTGATTAATGAAAAAGTATCAAGGTTAATGATTGAAGATTACAAGATGAAAAGAAAAAGATGAAAATCACCAAACTCCCTAATGGAGTTGGTGATGGGACGAACTACAAAGCCTGAGAAAAAGGAAAAAATGAAAACTAACTCCCTAATGTGTGAAGGGAGTTTCTATTTATACTCCTAGTGGTTGGTTGGTGAGTGGGCTTTCTCCCTTTCTTCTTGTCTTCTCGTCTTTTCAGAAAAGTTGACGTTTTCGATTCTGATTCGGGATTTGTTGTCGATTAAATCCAACTCGTCTTTTAATTTCTTCGTTAAATAGACTTGAGTTTCTTCGACTTATGAGAATCTTCCGTCTTTAGTCCTTTTCTTCGATAAATCTTCGAATAGGCCTAGTGACTTCAAATCTTTTGCATCTCTTGGACAATAGACTTTATCTTGAGTCTTTTTCCTTGATAAAACCCGTGCAATCCATGTTTTCTTTAACATTCATCCGGTTAGCTCTGAAAACACAATAAACACAAAAACCACGCATAATTCCAAACAAATGATATTAAATACGTGTTTTGGTCTTGTTTTAGCCCGAATTAAGTGGTAAAAGGATGGGTGTTTACACACCTATCAAATCCCCTACACTTAACCATTGCCATGCCCTCATGCAATGCTTAGTGATAAAGCAATTTTACATTTTTCTCATAATTAATCAACCTCGGCCTTATTCAAATACTACTAATTAAGAATCAAATAACTAGGAGAAATAAAAACTTTAAGATAAACAAAAAGAAATGAAATAACTTGTAAAGAAATCAAAGACTTACATTAGGGCTTTGGTGTTGCGAAGATTTATCACCCTCAAGTTTCACGTTCCCCAAACTAAGTTTAAAAACGAGATCATTGTTATTATAAGTTAGTAAATCAAACACTTACACACATGGCTTAATTAAATGCTTAAACTCCCTTATTCCTAGGTGTATCTCTTATATTTTATTTTTGTCTTAGAATGATCATGAAGATGCATTTTTGGACTTATTTCGATAGTTTATTAAGGCTGAAAGCAAAGTAGGACGATTTGATCAATAGTTAGCTAAAGGACAAAATCTCTTAAAACTGCTTCTCGGGATATCAAAAAGTTCATATCTTGGCATAACTTGGTTCACGATTTGAGACCTTTCTCGGGCCGATATTTGGCATGTACTTCATACTTCATATCTTCGAGAGACGTTCTTGAGATAATGGTCTTCTCATCATAATAGAGTTTCTTCACTTGGAGACTTTTGAGGGGTACTCCAACTTTGTTGACCACGACTTCATGATTATTTCTTCAATCTCTATTTGGGATTTTGAGATACAACGATCCGCCTCCTTTTCGGACTTGGATCTATTTATCCTCATACCTTGTTAGGGTCTTTTCGGATAGACTTCTCCATGATCTTTACGGGAGTTGATTGCTTTTCGTCGTGAGTCTTGATCCTTCATATTGACTTTAGGAATAATGCTTTTCACATCACTTTGGATCTTCAGCAATAAAATTGAATCCTCATGCCTTGTTAGGGCCTTTTCGGACTCGCCAATCTTCGCGCCCCGCTTCATAAGTTATGCCTTGGCTATGAACTCTTATCATTACCGAGCAACTTTTAAACGATCTTGGGCTAGAAGCTAAGTAACTTTTCAAATCGTAAGACCTTACTTATTGCAGATAAATATTAGCAAGTGATGGGAGAATAGGCAAATAATTACACCAAGTGAGCTTGCGCAAGAATACCGACTTTTAATTGACTCTATCATTTCTCGTCCTCCACAATTTAAAATCTCAAATAATGAGACTCGTGGACACTTAGCCTAATAAACCAATTAAGGTCTACATGGTTAAGGATACTAGCTAGAATAAACTTGGATAAGTCTATTCGGGTTGAGTCAAAATAAACGCAACGGGCCTAATATGTCAAAGACTTCTAGACTATAGCTATACCAATTTATTAATATTTTTGACTTTATTGCGGGATATATACATATGAAAGTAACGATAAAAATTTAAAAATTACGACTAAATGGCCAAAGTTAATTAAAAAATTTGAAAAATGCTGAAAAATAGGATTTTCTGGTTAATTGAAGGCATTTTCATGGAAAAGTCCACTTAAAACTTCGATAGAAGTCTCCCCTACACTTAAGATAAACATTATCCTCAATGTTTAAGCATGTGGGAAGAGTCTCCCCTACACTTATGACATTGTGCACGTTGGTTAACTCGAGTTAAGGAAGAGACGACTAAAGTGATCAATTTCAAATGTGAGAATGAAGAAAATTGAATCACGATAGTTGAGAGATAGAACCGGATTTCGGATAACACGGGAGCACGGTTCTTCAAAGATGTCCAAGATTGCAGTAATCCCTGTAAGCACATCACCACACAAACACAAACGACCAAAATAGGTCCTCCCCTACACTTAGGGGGTTAAAGGGATAGATACTCGGGCTGCCTCCCGAGGAGCGCTTGTTTTTGATAACCGAGTCGCGAGCCTGACTCGACCCAAAATTAGTTCATGGGGAACGTGGTGAGGGATGGAATCACCTCCTGAGAGGTGTCCTCACCAAAGTACAACTTCACTCGTTGGCCATTCACCTTAAAATTTGGTCCATTAGGTTGAGCGAGCTCGAGAGTACCATATGGAAAAATTTGGGCGATGGTGAATGGGCCGGACCAACGAGATTTAAGCTTGCCCGAAAAGATTTTCAACCGAGAGTTAAAAAGTAAGACTTTGTCTCCAACATGGAACTCTCGGCTTTTGATCTTGGAGTCGTGAATGAGCTTAGTTCTTTCCTTATAGATCAAAGAATTTTCATAAGCCTCATTACGGAGTTCATTCAGCTCATTGAGTTGGATCTTGCGTAGGTCACCGGCTTTGTTTATATCAAAATTAGCCCACTTCAAGGCCCAATAGGCCTTGTGCTCCAACTCAATGGGGAGGTGGCACGCTTTCCCGTACACAAGACGATAAGGCGTACAGCCGATCGGGGTCTTGTAAGCAGTACGGAAAGCCCACAAAGCATCATCGAGTTTATCAGCCCATGCGGCACGATGCTCTCCCACGGTCCTTTCCAAAATTCGCTTCAGTCCTCGGTTGGATATTTCGGCCTGGCCATTAGTTTGTGGGTGGTAGGCTGTGGAAAGACGATGGTTTATACCGTACTTAGCCATGACTCGAGCAAATTGGTCATTGCAGAAATGAGTCCCACGATCACTAATAATGGCACGAGGCACACCGAAGCGAGCGAATAGAGCTTTCAAAAAGTTACAAACCACCCTTGCGTCATTAGTAGGCAAAGCTTTGGCTTCCACCCACTTTGAAACGTAGTCAACGGCTACAAGGATGTATTTGTTTCCTTTAGATGAAGGGAATGGCCCCATAAAGTCGATACCCCATACATCAAAAATTTCACACTCTTGAATGAAATTCTGAGGCATCTCGTCTTTATGTGTGATTTTGCCTTGCTTTTGGCAAACATCACATCGCTTAACCATATTGTGAGCATCACGATATATGGAGGGCCAATAAAATCCCGAATCAAACACTTTCTTAGCGGTGTAGTTGGGACCAAAGTGACCACCGGTGGGTCCTTTGTGGCACGCATCAAGGATGTCCGACGCTGCCGGTCCATCAACACATCGACGGATATCAGGTCGGCACATTGTTTGAAAAGGTAAGGGTCGTCCCAAAAGTAAGTCTTGATGTCAGTAAAGAACTTCTTCTTTTGCTGGGACGTCAACCCTTCCTTGAGAATTCCACCCGCCAAGTAGTTTGCAAAGTCCGCAAACCACGGGGTTTCATTCGGCTTCGAGTTTATAGACATTAAGGTCTCCAAGGGAAAAGAATCATTGATTTCTTTGGTCGGATGATCCCCTTGGTATGGATCCTCAAGTCTACTAAGATGGTCCGCGGCTAGGTTTTCTGCTCCTTTTTTATCGCGGATGTCGATTTTAAATTCCTGGAGCAGCAAAACCCAGCGAAGAAGTCTTGGTTTGGAATCTTGCTTTGTCAACAAGTACTTCAACGCGGAATGATCGGTATACACAATGGTGGTGGAAAGGACAAGATAGGGGCGGAATTTTTCAAAAGCATAGACAACAGCTAAAAGCTCTTTTTCGGTTGTCGTATAATGCAATTGTGCCCCAGTCATTGTCTTGCTAGCGTAATGGATTGGTTGGAAGTGTTTGTTCACTCTTTCTCCAAGAACCGCTCCAATAGCAAAATCGCTAGCATCGCACATCAACTCAAAGGGCAGCTCCCAATTAGGGGTAACCAAGACGGGTGCCTTAGTGAGCTTATCCTTAAGTGAGTTAAAGGCTTCAAGGCACTCTTTGGAGAAGATAAATGGAGTATCTTTTTCCAAGAGGTGGGTCATCGGGCGAGCGATTTGAGAAAAATCTTTGATGAATCGACGATAGAAGCCCGCATGACCCAAGAAACTTCTCACACCCTTCACAGTGGAAGGTGGAGGCAACTTTGCTATAACGTCAACTTTAGCACGGTCTACTTCAAGACCGGCTTTCGAAATCTTATGTCCAAGCACGACGCCTTCTTTTACCATAAAATGGCATTTTTCCCAATTTAGAACAAGGCGAGTGTCTTCGCACCGCTTTAGCATACGTTCTAAATTGGCAAGGCAAGATGAGAAGGAATCCCCGAAGACCGAGAAATCATCCATGAAGACTTCCATGGTTTGTTTAACCATGTCATGGAAGATAGCTAACATACACCTTTGGAAAGTCCCGGGCGCATTACATAAGCCAAAAGGCATTCGTTTGTAAGCGAAAGTGCCATAGGGACAGGTGAATGTAGTCTTCTCTTGATCTTGGGGATCGATGGGTATTTGGAAATAACCCGAGAAACCATCCAAAAAGCAGTAATATTCATTACCGGCTAATCGTTCAAGCATTTGGTCCATAAAAGGTAGAGGGAAATGATCCTTTCTCGTGGCATCATTGAGTTTGCGGTAGTCTATACAAACTCTCCACCCAGTAACGAGACGAGTGGGAATCAACTCGTTGTGTTCATTGGGAACAACGGTTATTCCGCCCTTCTTGGGCACACAATGGATTGGACTAACCCATGGGGAATCCGAAATAGGGTAAATCATACCCGCATCAAGAAGTTTGATAACCTCTGTTTTGATGACTTCATGAATTTTTGGATTCACCCTTCGTTGGCTTTGAATAGTGGGCTTTAAGTCGTCCTCCATGAGAATTTTGTGTGTGCAGAAGTGAGGATCAATTCCACGAATATCGGAAATCTTCCAAGCAATAGCCTTCTTGTGATCCTTCAACACAGCAACGAGGCGAGTCTTCTCTTCATCTTTCAAATCCTTCGCAATAATGACGGGCGACTTCTTGTTGTCGTCAAGGAACACGTACTCGAGATGAGGCGGCAACTCCTTAAGTTCCAAATCCGGAGGATTTTCGACGGGAGGCGTTTTCAAAGTCGTGGCATCGATAGCAATAACCGTGGGAGATGGAGGTGAAGGATTGTCTTCAGTGAGAAGATTGTCAAAGAAACTCATGTCTTCATCCCCCTCGGTGGGAGAATCATTAGTAGCTAAATTCGCATCTCCCATGGTAGCTTCAAGATTGTTCCAGAATAAATCACTATCTCCAAATAGAGACAACGATGAATCAATAGAGGACACGGTCTCAACAGTGGGAAGAGAGGTAGGAATACTTTTGCAAGCATCATTAAAGTGTTCTTCACAAGCCTCATCAAGAACGTCAATACAATTAACGCTCTCATATGAATAAGGCTGTTTAGACAACTTACCCATGTTGAAGACTACTTTGTCGTCACCCACTCTCATGATAAGCTCACCGGCTTCAACATCAATGAGAGTGCGACCGGTCCTTAAGAATGGACGACCAACAATCAGTGGTACACGAGGGTCCATCTCGTAGTCGACGACAACAAAATCAGCAGGGAAGGTGAATTTGTCGACTCCTACGATGACATCTTCGGCTATCCCCACTGGATAAGCAACCGTACGGTTGGCCAATTCCAAAGTCATTTTAGTGGGGACTAGCTCTGGGAGAGATAATTGCTTCCAAACACTTAGAGGCATGAGATTAATACTGGCACCTAGATCGGCTAGGGCCATGCAATTCTCTACTCCCGGGAAATTGCAAGGGATAAGAAAACGACCCGGATCACCAAGCTTGGTTGGCAATTTCCTTAAGAGCACTGCAGAGCAGTTCTCATTAAGTTGGGTGTTGGCAATGTCGAGGAGCTTTTCCTTGTCGCTCAGAAGGTCTTTAAACATTTTAGCATACTTGGGCATGTGAGCGAGAGCCTCAGCGAAGGAGATATTGAAATTCAGTTGTTTAAACATTTTAAGAAAGTTAGAAACCTGAATATCATCCTTGCTCTTTTGCTTCTCTTTCCTCAACCTTGAAGGATAAGGTATATTGGAAGAAGAGGAAGGCTTTAGGGGAATAGGGTCACTCACAACCACGGGTGGAGGAGGGGTAGAAAGAAGAGGTGGAGAAATTGGGGAAGGAGAGGGAGGAGGAATAGGGGCAGGCGACTCGTTTTCCTTAGTCACAATCACCGGTGGGGGTATAGGAAGCTCGGGTTCCTTGGTACCTTTACCACTTCGAGTGGTGATTGCTTTCATCTCCCCTCTTGGGTTCGCAACGGTGTTACTCGGAAGAGTACCCGAAGAAGAGGGTTGACTACTTTGGAAGAAACTAGCCATCATGTTCCTCAAGTCATTCGTCTGACTATCCAACGTGTTTCGCATATCGGCTCTCAAATCATTTCCTTGCTTTACCAAATCGGCTTTCAGGTTGAGCACTTCTCTCTGAAGATTTCCCACTATCGCATCGTTAGTCCTCATATAAGTTTCCACTTCTTGGTGAAGAGCGGTGGGTTGGTTGGGAGGAGCATTGTATGTAGGTGGTTGGTAAGCAGGTTGTTGGTAGACTTGATTGTTTCTTTGAGGTGGCTGTTGCTGCTTGTGAGGTGGGATGTATGGTTGTCGAGGTTGTTGTTGTTGTTGAGGAGGGCGATTAAGGTTTTGTTGTTGGTTTGGGTTGGTAGGAGGAAAACCAGGTGGGGAAAGATAGTTGTTGCTGCGGTAGCTAAGCAAGTTACGGTCACCTTGGGGTTTTGCTTGATAAGCGGTTTGTTGGTAGGTGCCATATGCCGCATTCACATTCTCAGCAGGGTAATCTTGGGTGGCGGTACAAGTTGTGTAGGAGTGGGGACCACCGCATATCTCATAAGGTTGGCTGACAGCGTTGACTTGTGCATTTTTGGCGTTGTTGCTGTTGTTGTTGCTGACGGTGTGGGTGACAAGCGATTCAAGAAGCGTGGTGATTTTGTCAAGTCGCTTGTCGCTGTCATTAGTGCTAGCACTAGCAACATTGGTCCTAACGCTCTTGGTTTGCACACGAGACTTGTTCTCAATGATATCCCAAGCAGCATTGGAAGTCTTAGCCAATAAATTACCCCCTGAGGCACTATTCAGTGAATCTTGATCATTCATGCTTAAACCATTGTAAAGAGTATTAATTTGATGTACTTTGGTAAAACCATGTTGTGGGCATTTTCTTAAAAGATCTTTAAAACGATCCCAAGATTCACTGAATGACTCATCGTACTTTTGTTCAAAATTTATAATCTCATTCCGCAAAGCGGTAGTACGAGAGGGTGGAAAAAAGTAATTAATAAACTTTGTTTCCAAATCCGTCCACGAGAGAATACTCTGTGGCGGTTCCTTAGCAAGCCAATGCCGGGCTTGTCCCTCTAAAGAAAAGGGAAAAAGTTGTAACCTTATAACTTCTTGTGAAACTCCATTGAACTTGACCGTGTTAGTGAGTTGTAGAAATCTCTTGATGTGGTCGTGTGGATCATCAATGGTGCGTCCCAAGAATGGCTGAGCGGAGACCATCTGGATAAAGCCTGACTTGAGCTCGAAATTATTGGCGGCAATTGGAGGAATGACAATTGGATCCGTGTTGCCATCAACATGAGCTTGCAGCAATTCGATCATTGGGCGATTATCCGGAAAGGGCTCATTGTTGTTGTTATTCATGTTGTTGAAAGGCGGGTTGTTGTTGTTATTATTGTTGTTCGGAGGTGGTATGTTATTGTTGTTTTGTACACCAGCCATGTCTAAGTTATCGAGAGGCTCGGGCTCTTGATAAGACGTGGATCGAGTGCGCATACACCTGCAAAAGAACGAACAAAGAGAAACAAGGCAAAAATATTTTTGGTTTTTATGTTTTTTACTTTTTAGGATTTTTGAAAATTTTATATTTTTTTGTGTTTTTGAAAATTTTTAGGAAAAAGTAACGTTCACGGGGAACGGATCCCAAAATCCAAGTTCTACAAAAAACTTTTGATCTTAACGAGAGGAGCCGGCAGCGGCGCCATTTGATACAAGGATTTTACTAGGTTCAGATTTCTCGGAATCCTCTCGAATTGATCTCAGTTAAAAGTGGAATGATTTGTTCTTGGTGACAAAAAGTGGATTTGGTTTTCTAGTCTACTAAACAGATAAGTGAGTATAATAGTAATGAAGTAAACTTAAAACAAGTAACAAATAATAAGCAAAACTGGAAAAATAACTCTTACTGAAGAAGACCCTATGCGGAATAAAACACCATTCGGAATGTTGGCATCTATGCGGAATATATGTCTTATTCGGAAAACTTGCCTCATGCGGAATATAAAACTATATGCGGAAAATACTCTCATTCGGAAAAACACCTATATTCGGAAAGTACTGCTCTATGCGGAAAATAAGCTTTACTCGGAAAAATTGCTATTCGGAAAATGTTGACCATTCGGAATATCAGGCTATTCGGAAAATGTTCCGAATAGGGAAACAGAAATGTTGCTATTCGGAATAATATAAAAACAAGGCTATTCGGAAAAAGTTCCGAATAAGGAAACTAAAACACCCCTATTCGGAATATTCAATATTCCGAATAAGGGAAACTCAAAATGGGCTATTCGGAATTTTCTGGGCAGTAACAGTAACAGTAACAGAAGAAAAAGAGAGGCACGAAATTTAATCCAAATCGACTTAAATACTCAACAAGGTTTTGCCAAATTAAACACAAATCATCTAAATACCATAAAGAACAAATCCCATCAATAAAAACACTAAATCAACAACTTTTTAAGATCAAACTAAAATCAAATAAAAACTCAAGAACTTGTAATAGATGATGATGAAGAACAAAATAAATAGAAAGATGGAATGGATTGATTAATGAAAAAGTATCAAGGTTAATGATTGAAGATTACAAGATGAAAAGAAAAAGATGAAAATCACCAAACTCCCTAATGGAGTTGGTGATGGGACGAACTACAAAGCCTGAGAAAAAGGAAAAAATGAAAACTAACTCCCTAATGTGTGAAGGGAGTTTCTATTTATACTCCTAGTGGTTGGTTGGTGAGTGGGCTTTCTCCCTTTCTTCTTGTCTTCTCGTCTTTTCAGAAAAGTTGACGTTTTCGATTCTGATTCGGGATTTGTTGTCGATTAAATCCAACTCGTCTTTTAATTTCTTCGTTAAATAGACTTGAGTTTCTTCGACTTATGAAAATCTTCCGTCTTTAGTCCTTTTCTTCGATAAATCTTCGAATAGGCCTAGTGACTTCAAATCTTTTGCATCTCTTGGACAATAGACTTTATCTTGAGTCTTTTTCCTTGATAAAACCCGTGCAATCCATGTTTTCTTTAACATTCATCCGGTTAGCTCTGAAAACACAATAAACACAAAAACCACGCATAATTCCAAACAAATGATATTAAATACGTGTTTTGGTCTTGTTTTAGCCCGAATTAAGTGGTAAAAGGATGGGTGTTTACACACCTATCAACGGGAAAATCCTAATCATGCATAAAGGAAAGTCCTTACTGAAAAGACGGGAAATCCGTACCTCGTGTCCCGTAATGAAATAAGACAGAAAGCTGAAGATCTACTCCGACTTCACGGTTACTACATAAATTAACGGACGCGTAAATAAGTTGACTGATGTTTATTTAATTATTGATCTTAGTTGTTCTCAGTTTGATTCATTTACCACTTGTATTATTGTTTGTATATAATCTGATAAGTTCTGACTGCTCGCTAATATTACTGTTTTAATGTACTACGTATTCCTGATTATTGCATATTGTATATTCTGGTATTACTATAAATAGTAACTTGTTATAATTAGAACGTTTCCTAATTTAGAAAAATTTCCCATCTAGTGTCTTTAAGATTAAATCATAAACAAATCACATGCTTTAAGAGTAATAAAAGGATAAAATAATATCGCTTTAATTTTATTTATTAAATTACTAAATCAATAATTAAACTTATTTATTTATAAACCTTTTATAAAACGATTTAATGAATTTAAATAATCACGTGTATTTATTACTTTTCGATGATCCCAAAAACCCGAGTCAAAACTCTCCCGAGACACCCATGTCTCGGGTTAACTAAAAGTCGAGCACACCACGACCTTGTCGTGGTTCCCCCTGCTGCTGACGTCACTCAGCAGTGTTTCCCACTGCCCATTTTTTTCCCGCTGCTCTACTATAGTTCCCACTATTTTGTTGGTTCCCACCGTTTATGTATTTCTGTTCCCACTGCTTTTGTATTTCGACAGACCCAAACACCCCTTACAATCTGTTAATCCCAAACGCCCCCTTATGTACGTGATTAAACCCAAACGCACCCTGTTTGTTTCTGCCTGCTGCCGAGGACACCCAGCCCACTACGGAGACTCCTGGTGGTCTCGGCTGGCCAAAATAACAACACACCGAGACCCCCGCTGGTCTCGGTTCATGTGTAACATCAAAACCCGAAACCTTTTCTTGTTTATTTTTTATAATTCGTTTGTATAACTTCTTTTAAATCCAAATCGTGATATAAACTGAATTTAAGGGAAAGGAATAGATTACCACTGTAAGCTTGATAACGGGATGGCATAAACACACAAATCAAGAATGAAATCAAACCCGAAAACTCCTTTTCTTGTTTTTCTTTCTTCTGCCGTCGGTTTTGCCCACACACCAAACGAAACCCTTTTTTTTTTTTTTTTTTTTTTTTTTTTTGATCGACTGTTTTGGGAGAAGGGGGGGTAACCCCGTTTTTTTTTTTGTAACCCTTGTGGGCTAAAGCCCAAAGTCCTTTTCTCTTTCCTTTTTTTTTAATACAAACCGGCCCAAGGCCCTTTTGTTTATATAGCTTTCATTTCGTTAATTATTTTCGATGTCCGTGTTTTTAGTTCGCGGTTCGGAATTTCGTAATATTTACTTTCTGAGTAAAATACCTACGTAAAAATACTTGCGTATAATTTTTTGACATTTTTATATTTATTTCCGAAATATAATTTGTAATATTTAAATAAAACTGAGCACGTAATTACTGTTAGCGTTTAATTATTTACGCATACTAAAATAATACATACGTTATATTTTGAAACTTAATAATTATTTATAATATTTAACTAAAACTGAGCGTGCGTATTTAATACTCGGAACTTCTTAAATACGGGTTTTACAATTCTTCCCCTCCAAAAAAAAAATAATTCGTCCCCGAATTAAGGATACGGTTATGCCGGGTTTTACAATTCATCCCCTCTAAAAAAATAAAATTCGTCCTCGAATTATTGGTAATTAAAGCCAGTCGAAGTAAAAGCTGAAAGTATACGTAAGCTGAAAGACGTATAAGCTGAAAGGACACATATGTTGAAAGATCATGAAGGCTGAAAGGCATATAAGCTGAAGGATCATTCGTCCTTGATTTAGAACATAACGCTGCTGAAAGGGTATAACATGACATGACTGAAGTGAACATGGAACGTGACATGACTGAAAGAACTTAACTGGATTTATTGAAGGAAAAGTGATGAGAGGTCCGGATGGACTCCTCCGTTTCGAGTAGCTTCCCACTCGAAACGATTCCTTCAAGGGTCTAACATAATGAAATCTTGGTCCTGATGACCCTGTCCTGATGATGCTAAATAGTTTCTGGTTCTAAACTTAAGATGGATTTTCTGAACCTGAATGAATAAGCTATAGCATGTAGGATACATGAAGTGGTACGTATAATTATCCTGAAAAGATAACATTTATATCTCTGAGCAAGCTGCTGAGAATATATATATAGGGACGAACTACGTGAACAATTGTGAACATGCTAAGTTAGCAATTGTGAACGTGGTTCATAATTATATGAGGAGCGCTGGCATGGAATTAGAATATTATAAGTGAATCCTACTGTGAACGTGATACTAGAATGTATCATGAACGTATGCTAACTGAGGAATGAATGCCAAACATTACGGCCTGTGATGTGAAACGTCTGCCTGGTTATGGAATAGTTGTGCTAAACTTGAGTCTGATTTCCCAAGCTTTCTGTAACCGTATTCGGTAATAAACTGAGAAACGTGTATCGTGAAATGGTACACGAATTTGAACATGAACAATGTTATGAACACAAACGTGAGCTTAAATTATGAGATAGCATAAAGATGAACTGAAACAACATCATACCGCGAATGAGACGTAAACGTGAAAGTGAAAATAAACATGAATTTAAAGTGGGCGTAAACATACACTTGATCGTGAACATGAATTCTGTCTGATATGATGGTCAATGGAATATCTTGAATTCGTACGATTTACTACTGAATTTCAAAATTTTCTGCAGATCTGCTACTGCGTGATCCTTTCGGACGAAAGAACGCGCAGGCTGATTACATGGTTGACGATAACTTAGATAGTATTATACTTTCTCTGAGCCTGTAGTAGCTGATAACAATTTCATGGAATTTCGTCTCATTTCTGTTCAGGAATTTCTAAGGGTTGTAGTAACTCACTAACATTACGGCGTTCTATCTTGAACCTGCAGTAGGTCAGGCATCTAGATATGAACATAGCTGCATTAGTGTGTGATGCGGATTCTATCAAAGTTTTGCCTGGAATTATGGAACATTCTGGTGGAATTTCGTTCATAGGCGTCAGTTGGGACCATCAGGTGATGGCCTTCACCTTTGCAGGGTTGTCTGAAATTTCTTTCTGCTGAAATAGGGTGGTTCAGAAATGCCACTCCGTTCAACTGAAATTCACATCGGAAAAGTTGCTTATACAATTTTCTCCTATCGGAGATTCTGTTCAACAAAAAAAATAAATGATTCTCTTGTACTTCTCTTAGAATTTAGCAGATCAGAATGTTACCAATGAATATACGGATAATTTTGTCTGAGGAGCCATGGAAAAATTTTATTCATAAATTTCATACTATAGCTGGAGTATTAGGGAGCTCAGACGTATAAGTCAAAATTTTAGAGAGACTATAACATGTTCAAGAACAATCTGGAATACATCATGTTCTTCTCTCACCCTTGTTGGTGGCATGATCGCGAATTGTTCTAGAAAATAATTAAGACATCGTAGTAGATCAGGTAACCTCCTATTTGTGGAATGAGTATCGTTTTATGAATGGCGATCTCGTAAATTTTCGATGATCGATACATGATCTCCTGGTACCGGTCTTCTTTCTGATAGACAAAAACGATACACTTCCTGGTGGTGCGTTAGGGCGAGTAAAGCCTCGTTCCGGTAATTCTTGCAGCAATTGCTACAACTCGTTTAACTTAGCTGAAGCCCTATGATCAAGAGTTCTGAAAACAGGTTCTGTTCTTGAGACTAGCTCGGTGTTAAATTATGTCTCGTAGTTAAGAAGGAATTTCTGGAATGACATCTGGACATTTTAGTAATATCTGCTGATCATGGATTCGAAGAATTTCAGAAATGAATTTATAACTGATAGCTAAAAGTCTTCGTAACTATGGACTGATAAGTCACGCGCTTGTAAGGCAGAAATAATTTGTACTAAATTTTTCTGGCAGAAGTATGATGAATATATTCGGGATTTAGTAAGACGGATCTCGTCGTTAACTGAATATAAGACTTTAATAAATATGGTGATACTGTTGAGTCCTTTATGGCTGAGAGGCAGGTAACTACCTGATTTAAGATAAAGCTGACATAGGAATACGTGAAGTAACGTGGCGACTTCCACCGAGTGGGTTCGTCTGTAACCTTACAGAATGAATATTGCGTGTCTAGCCTGAATAATACTCCAGTGGTAGTAGCTGAATTTTTAATGGTCCGATTTATGCATGGCATGATAAAATGGGTAAAATCCTTTGGAGGATACACTGAATTTCTGAGGGCATGGTTTAGTAAACATACGGAGTTATGAGTTATGACTCGTACTTTGAGAAGATATTCGTATGACGTGTACCATGGCTGGTGTCATGATGTGTGTCTTCCGAAATGATACTTGAGACCCATGTCCTGACTGGTGTTTGAACATGTATTTTAATGGGTGAGTCTGAATGAGATTAAGAATTTCTGGTAACTGCTAGGGTTGGCGGACCGGTTAGACTACTGACCTCTGTATTTATGGTCACGTCCGTTCTGGAGTTCCGATGGTTACTAACTGATTACTTATAAGCACGGTGGTTGTCACTACTGCTTTGTCTGTCAATTTATGATGATCATTATCATGACCCTGATTCATGTAACTATTCTGCTGAGTGGCTGGCTGAGTTCTATTTCCCACTCTTTGAATATACGGTTAGCTGAGTAGAGTGTGACATCTAACTGAGAAGGTAAAAGTATGTAATGGAATGGTAGTGTCTGATGGTTGAAATTTTGTCTTGACATAAAGTTCAAATTTATAGTTTTCGTCCTTGCTCTGCGGTGTCTTTATAGTATAACAGCATCAACATCAGCATCTTGAGAAATCTCCAAAGTATCGGCAGCATCAGCAATTTTGAGGTCTTCAAAGTGTTCGCAGCATCAACATCTGGTACAATCTTCAACTCACGAGCAGCATCAGCACCTGGTAAAATATCGACAAGTGGAAACGCCCGAGATGATTGAGGATCGATTAGCAATATCCATGGAGTAGGGTACCTGGTGTATACCTGGACTACTGTACATGAAGTACAAAATGAATATTGCACATGAAGCATATCGAGACATTGTACGTGGAGTACACATGTATCACTGTACAAGGAGTATAACTGAGGCACTATACAGAGGGTCCATATAGACTACTGTTCATGGCACTGGTGGGAATTTTATTGGATGGTCGATACTGGTGTCGCTTGTCTGACGTGATCTAGGAAATAAATTGATTTAAACGGTAGTAAACTGGTCTGAAATAAGTAACATGATAGCCTGTAATTTCTGCGTCGACTTACTGTTAGTTATATCGAGACTGAAATTATGATATAATCGAAGTCCCAACAGTGGTCAGGATGAAGCATGATTAATGAAGGCCAATCATGATTTATCATGAAAATGGGTTTTACTGAAATTCTTGGGTATGAGAACATCATTACTTTGCTGAAAACATAATACTCGTAAGGAGACATGAACTGAATCAAACCTGAAGACGACATCAACGTGAGGATATGAAAATTTGACTGTTACTAGAACATAAAAGAAATCAACTGAGGTTTAACATCAACTCGTGTGGATGGCTATGGTTCAATCCATAGAATTCAAGGAACAAAACATACGACTAAGTATGGGCGATTTTGGTTCGACCCATGCTTGTCAAAAATTTCTGAGAACTGTCATGTATAGAAATTCATAATCAGGGACTAAATATGGTTGCCTATAGTCCAGCCCATACTTGTCGAAATTTATGAAATGTCCTGATATGACAAAGGTGAACAACTATGAGTCGGTTCACAAAAAACAACCTTCGACTGAATAGCATGAAATTTGACCTGAACAATGGTGAACGTTTATGGCTGGTTCACCAAGAATTACTTGACTGACAACATGAATCTGACATGAATAAGGATGAATGCCTAGGTTCAGTTCATCAATACAAAATCTGAACGGCCAAGGGTGAACGCCTATGGGTCGGTTCACCAAAACACAATTCGCAGAAAAGCACATGCGACTAAGTATGGCCAGTCCTGTACCAACCTTTTACTTAGTCAAAAACTTTAAGAAAACCAATTGATAACTGGAGAAAACTGACTGATAAATGCATGAGAAACATGAAAGATAACAACGCCAAAATCTGTGAAGTTCCTGGTGACTACCCACTAGTCACAGGTCAAGTTTTAGAGCCTACAGGTCGAACCTATAGCTCTGATACCATAATTGTAACACCCCACTTGGATAAGTGGACCGTTACGTGTATTTATGGTGTGTCATCAAAGCATAAGGTAAATGTCCTAAAACATTAACTGACCATAAAGGAAATACCGGAATCAAACATCGGCAATCCAAACATAAGCCCAAAACATGAGAAGTAAAATACTGAACGAAAGGACTAAACAATGTCCAAATAAGCAGAATAATGTAAGTACATAAAAATAAGAAGTCTGGATAGCTCCCATCCAAATGCACATGCTCCCAGAATCCTAAGAGCAACCTGGTGTACCTGCCGTGAGAACGTGAAAGAAAACTACGGCTGAGCATAACGCTCAGTGAACGGATACAAAGCATCATAGGGAATTACTAAAATGAAACAGATGATAAAATACTGGAGCTGTAAGACTGATAAGTAAAGTTGCAGCGGAAATCTGTGTATAATCTGTAAAGCCTGAATTATAATTAATAAAGCTGAACTGTTATCTGTTAAAATCTGAAAACATGCATTTACTGTAATTTAATTGTCAGAGCTTATATAGGTCATGTGATGTAACAACGTTGCATGAATAACTGGAGGGGTGACCTCGTCATGCTATAGAGGGGTGGCCTCTAAATAACTGTGCTGGGTGGAGGGATCAGCTCCAATGTGAAGGATGTAGAGCACACACCACATTCACCTGCTAAACTGAAAACTGTAGCCTAGGATGCATCCATACGCCCCACTAATAATACTGATAAAATGGCCAAGCTGAGCTGAGTGGGACGATGCAGGATATCACTCTCCTGCATGTGAGTCACGACACCGGTGCCTCTAGTGCCGTGGTTACGGTACCTCCGTAACTAGTACATAAACTGATCATGCTTGTATATAATGCTCAGGCAATTTATTTAATTATCAACATGATTACTGATAAGCTTAAACATATACTGGGGAAAACATTTGGCTGAAGACGGGGAAATCCTAATCATGCATAAAGGAAAGTCCTTACTGAAAAGACGGGAAATCCGTACCTCGTGTCCCGTAATGAAATAAGACTGAAAGCTGAAGATCTACTCCGACTTCACGGTTACTACATAAATTAACGGACGCGTAAATAAGTTGACTGATGTTTATTTAATTATTGATCTTAGTTGTTCTCAGTTTGATTCATTTACCACTTGTATTATTGTTTGTATATAATCTGATAAGTTCTGACTGCTCGCTAATATTACTGTTTTAATGTACTACGTATTCCTGATTACTGCATACTGTATATTCTGGTATTACTATAAATAGTAACTTGTTATAATTAGAACGTTTCCTAATTTAGAAAATTTCCCATCTAGTGTCTTTAAGATTAAATCATAAACAAATCACATGCTTTAAGAGTAATAAAAGGATAAAATAATATCGATTTAATTTTATTTATTAAATTACTAAATCAATAATTAAACTTATTTATTTATAAACCTTTTATAAAACGATTTAATGAATTTAAATAATCACGTGTATTTATTACTTTTCGATGATCCCAAAAACCCGAGTCAAAACTCTCCCGAGACACCCATGTCTCGGGTTAACTAAAAGTCGAGCACACCACGACCTTGTCGTGGTTCCCCCTGCTGCTGACGTCACTCAGCAGTGTTTCCCACTGCCCATTTTTTTCCCGCTGCTCTACTATAGTTCCCACTGTTTTGTTGGTTCCCACCGTTTATGTATTTCTGTTCCCACTGCTTTTGTATTTCGACAGACCCAAACACCCCTTACAATCTGTTAATCCCAAACGCCCCCTTATGTACGTGATTAAACCCAAACGCACCCTGTTTGTTTCTGCCTGCTGCCGAGGACACCCAGTCCACTACGGAGACTCCTGGTGGTCTCGGCTGGCCAAAATAACAACACACCGAGACCCCCGCTGGTCTCGGTTCATGTGTAACATCAAAACCCGAAACCTTTTCTTGTTTATTTTTTATAATTCGTTTGTATAACTTCTTTTAAATCCAAATCGTGATATAAACTGAATTTAAGGGAAAGGAATAGATTACCACTGTAAGCTTGATAACGGGATGGCATAAACACACAAATCAAGAATGAAATCAAACCCGAAAACTCCTTTTCTTGTTTTTCTTTCTTCTGCCGTCGGTTTTTCCCACACACCAAACGAAACCCTATTTTTTTTTAATTTTTTTTTTTGATCGACTGTTGTGGGAGAAGGGGGGGTAACCCCGTTTTTTTTTGTAACCCTTGTGGGCTAAAGCCCAAAGTCCTTTTCTCTTTCCTTTTTTTTTAATACAAACCGGCCCAAGGCCCTTTTGTTTATATAGCTTTCATTTCGTTAATTATTTTCGATGTCCGTGTTTTTAGTTCGCGGTTCGGAATTTCGTAATATTTACTTTCTGAGTAAAATACCTACGTAAAAATACTTGCGTATAATTTTCTGACATTTTTATATTTATTTCCGAAATACTTAATTTGTAATATTTAAATAAAACTGAGCGCGTAATTACTGTTAGCCTTTAATTATTTACGCATACTAAAATAATACATACGTTATATTTTGAAACTTAATAATTATTTATAATATTTAACTAAAACTAAGCGTGCGTATTTAATACTCGGAACTTCTTAAATACGGGTTTTACATTAAAGGTACGCTCTGATTACCATATTAGATTTGGTAAATTCTTATGAATTTATAGTGCAATGATGCAAAGTGTTATATCTTTGAAAATTGAAAATGCTTGGGATGGAATAATCCTCGCAGCATTAATCAAGTAAAATTTATCTGGAATGAATATTCTTTTAGTCAACTGCAGAAACCGGCTCTATCAATGAAGACCAAGTTTGAATTGCACAACTTAAAGCTCCTTTGACCCATCAAATAAGGGACACAATGATGTTTGATATGTTCAGTTTTACAGATAACCACCTTTTGTCTAGCTGAAGCAAAGTAACGACTCCTTCCCATGAAAGATTTAGTACAGTTGCTAATTTCCACCAGCACTAGCAGCAAGGATCCTCAATTCAACCAATTTTTCAACTACGCATTATTTTTTTATTTATTTGTTTATTTATTTATTTATTTTCAACTACGCATTTTGCTACAATGATAAGATGATTTACATCATCTGATTCTTTGACACTGCTTTGTACATCTTTTTCGGTCCTACCATTATCATCCGACTTCGTGTTGTTGCAATATGCTTTGCATAGACATATAACTTTAGTACTTATGTTTCACAAGATTAATTAATTCAATATGTTAATACAAAAATATCCTTTAATTTAAGCGAAGTTTTACACAATCATTACGTTTAACAAGTTTAAGTTTCTTATAATCCCATCAGGTTTGACGACTCCAGGCTACACTTTTACGAGCAATCCAAAATCTTTTGTGCCTTATTGGTTGCCTTGCCTAAAGAGTTTCCCAAACACCCCCTAACCAGCAAGCCGCTCTAGCTCAGTTGATAGAGCGCGTGGCTTTTAACCACGTGGTCGTGGATTCGAGTCCCACGGGCGTCAAAAAGCCAGATTTAAATTAAAGTTGATATGCGGTATACCTGGTTTACGTTCTATTTTTCACTATGTTTATAACTAAGTTTTTCTACGCCATTGTTTTCGTCTGAAATATTATTATGATTAATAGAGGTCAGCGAGTTTTTGACTAACATGCTTGTGGTTTAACTGATGTAAATGGGTAGCCGTTTCAATCGTTTTCCTTCCATGTGATGAAAGATTGACACGTGTCTAATTGTTCGGCCTTTTTTATTTATACTTGGCTCACATATTTGAGTCATGCTATTTTGTTTTTTCCTTTTTCCAATTTATCCACCAGCGGTGGCTCAACTATCAATTGCTCGGCCCCAGAGACGGAGCTAGAAATTTATGTTAAGGGGGGCTCAACCTTTTTTTTATGTAATGTATAGTTTTATTTTTGGCATCAATCTACATAATGTAGAAGTTTTATTTGAAGCATAACTCAAAATTACAGATTATGAACTGCAGGGGTTAAAATTAGACTTTTTGGTAAAACTATAGTACAAAGTCAATAAAATAGTACAATACTTTGACTATATTTTGTTGTGTTCTGTTTCATCTTCTACATTTACCTTAAAACCTCCATTGAAACATACACAAAATATAGAACTGGTTATTAAATTGTTTATAGTCTTTCATTCTTTTCACCTTGTCATAAGGTAGATGTGCCAGTGTTGGGGGTGGCCAAGCACCCTCTGGCCCCTCCACTGGCTCCGTCGCTGCTCGACCCATCTTGAAAATTGAAAAAGTACTTTTCATTTTACACTTTTTAGTTTTTTACGTGGGTCGAGCACTTGGCGGTAAACAAAGTTTCTTTGTGTTTTCCTACTACTGTCTGAAACTTGATGATTATTAAACTAGTACACAAATCATTGCAGCCAAGTAGCCAACTATACAATACATCGTTGCAGCCATTTGTCCAACAACATCTTCAAGGTTAGAAAACTGAGTCAAAAACTCGCCATGAAGATCAGAATAATCCAACTGATTTTGCTGCCACAAGCTAAGGCCGTTAGCAATTACTTGCCCCCGTACATATATTAGATGACGATGTCAATCGATCAAAGGATAGGGAAATGTGTTCTCCCTAAACATCACATTCGTTACAGCAGTAAAAGATCTGGTATAGGTTAATATACACATACTGTACTCACCCTATGTTTATACCAAACCAGCATCAAAAATCAATCACACAGACCATGTTTTTGCCCCATATACCATATATGATCAAACTTTTCCCCGGGTCTCGTTCTCATAATTTCACAAACACGGAACCAGATTACTTCGACTATGATTTACAGACATGTATACATATTGCTTGACAAATCTATCAATAAATGGCTAAATATAATCATTACTTTTAGAAGTATTTTAACATAATATATATAAAATATCAATCGGTAATTCAATTCGTAATGAATGTATCTCCCTTAATCCATACAAATTGCAATAACAGTTGGAATCAGTTAATAACTATATCGTTTCGCAAGATCATTCAACAGCAATACAGCAGCATTTGAACATATTGTTTCACAAGATCAATCAATTCCATAAGTTAATAAATATATTCATCTCAAATGTCAAAACGGAGCTTGAAATCGAAACAAGATCTTGTTGAATTCATGTGTTATTTTTTAATCAAACTGATCCATCAATGCGTCAAAAGAAAACAATTCTGAAGGATCGAAGCTATCGGCATTATACCTACTATACAGATCAACTTCTTCAGGCACCATCGTTGAACCAGAAAACAATTCCTCAAAAGAAAAAGATTCTGAAGGACTCGTGTTCATGCTTATTATTGCTGGAAGAGTCTGAGAAGATTCCACGTGAACGTTGTTAAGGTCTGATTGTTGATTCGATGTGAGCATATACTGCATAGGTGCCAGAATCTGAACTTCTGTCTCTGAGTGATGATGATTACTTTCATGGTCCATTGATACTCTTCTACGTTTAACCGGAGGTTCATCTTCAAGTGGGTGGTTTTGTTCTACGATTGCCTCTTCTTGATCCGCCAAGTTATTGTTAGCATTTTGATTTGGCACCTTCTTGTAAATCTTACAAAGCACCCAACGAGTCATCTGCATAAACAAATTACAATTTTTTTTAGCAAAATATATGAATAGACAATGGATTATATACCTTGTTCATAAGAGATTTTGGATAAGCAGATTATATACCTTGTTCTTATCCGTGTTATGTTTTTGGTCTTCTTTTGGGATATTGGGGATTTTCGTGGTATATTCTTGCATTAGCCAAGGCGTCTTGCGTTTGTTTTCATCGATATAAACTAAAGATAATTTGCTTCCAACATCTCGTTTGGTCACATCCTGCACCGGTGCACAACTCTGAGACGCCCTCCAAGTACCACCATTCCTGGTTTGTCTATTCGGACGGGTTCCATTAGGGTGTTTTTGCTTAGTCCAAGTCAAAAAGTACCATTTGTTGTCACTAGACCGATATTCTGGTTTGGCTGTTATATATCAAGAAACGTAAAACAGTTAATTTAGAAGCAAATTAATAAACCCTCAACAAGCATCAAGAGTACTTTATCAAGAAACGAGTATATATAGTGCATACATCATATCAATTAGACAACGTATTGTATATAACTCGATAAGAACGTACTAACCTGTAAGTTCATCAGGACTATAGTCGTAAATATCGACCTCATAAACGCGGGACATGGGATCTCCTTTTCCTGTTTCAATCTTTGGTTTCAAGTAGTAAACAATGAGCTCCGGATCGGTTGGACAAAAGCGATATCCAGGTTTAAGCGTATCAGCATAGTCATGCTCTTCTTGGTTGTTGTTTCTGATATTTTCTTGGTTTATAACAGCCATTTAAGTCGAATAGAGGATTTAGAAGAAACTTTGATCGTAAATGAATAAAAAAAAGTTTGTTATGCATGCATGCATATTTATATAGTCACGGGTACGTAAAGTATAAACAAGAATATGCATGCATGATAAGCGTATTTTTCTTAACTGATTATGTAACTGGTAGTGTGAAACTTTTAGTCCTTTTGTTTTCGGAAAATTATATACTTGTTTAAATTTCACTAATCGGCCATCAAACTTCGATAATTGCGTATATCTTCATTTAACTTCAGTAATTAATGTAATTCGGTTTAGCCATCCAATGTGTTCGTGTTAAAAGCTTCATTCAAAAGCCTCTATAGCCTTATTTTTTAGGCAGACCATGTACGGACTAGTAGAACGACAATAGACATATTTAGATTCTGTTGGAAGAAATAAAACTTAGGGCTTTTTTCATCTGTTGCATAGACATATAACTTTAGTACTTATGTTTCACAAGATCAATCAATTCAATATGTTAATACAAAAATATCCTTTAATTTAAGCAAAGTTTTACATAATCATTATGTTTAACAAGTTTAAGTTTCTTATAATCCCATCAGGTTTGACGACTCAAGGCTACACTTTTACAAGCAATCCAAAATCTTTTGTGACTTATCGGTTGCCTTGCTTGCGAAAGAGTTTCCCAAACACCCCATAACCAGCAAGCCGATCTAGCTCAGTTGGTGGAGCGCGTGGCTTTTAACCACGTGGTCGTGGGTTCGAGTCCCACGGGCGGCGTAAAGCCAGATTTAGTAAATGCTTTAAAAATCTCACTGCTGCTTTTTTCACTATGTTTATAACTAAGTTTTTCTACGCCATTGTTTTCGTCGGAAATATTAGTATGATTTATAGAGGTCAGCGAGTTTTTGACTAACATGCTTGTGGTTTAACTGAATGTAAATCGGTAGCCGTTTTAATCGTTTTCCTTCCGTGTGATGAAAGATTGACACGTGTCTAATTGCTCGGCCTTTTTTATTTCTACTTGGCTCACATATTTGAGTCATATCATGCTATTTTGTTTTTTCCTTTTTCCAATTTATCGACCAGCGGTGGCTCAATTACCAATTGCTCGACCCATCTTGAAAATTGAAAAAGTACTTTTCATTTTATACTTTTTTAGTCATGTCTAACAAAGCACGTGCTTGGGAAGCATAGATAATTTGTATAGATTTTCGTGATGGAAAACCATGCTTAGTGTATTCAGGAGCCTGAATATTACTGTATAAAATCATGAATCATAGCAGGGTGTGCTGCTTGTAGTCCATGATTAGGATTAAATTCAACTCGCATATGTCCGAGGTAATGCGTTAGCAGCTTGGATCTCATCCTTAGGCTGAAAGAAACCTTCGTATACATGGGGGATACGTATGGCATCCTTTATGGTCATGAATATATGAAATGTGGGTGTAAGAATGGAAAGTGTCATCGAGCAATCGTGACAGCTCTCACTGATACACCGCTGATGGTACAGAAATTCTTGTGGCCTGATTAATACATGGCACAACAAAATGGATATACCCTTTAGAGGGTACCCTGAATTTTTTAGGGATGTTCCAGAATTTGACGTGAGTCATGTGTCTTGACTCGTGTCTTGGAAGTATAAGCATGACATGTGTCATGACTGGTGTCTTGACATGTGTCATCGGAAAGTATACATGAGACATGTGTCTTGACTGATTTCTTGACATGTGTCTTGAAATATGAAACAAATAGAACTACAAATATTAGGTTATTATGCCATAATTGGCGGGTCGGTTGGATTACTGATCCTTTGTGTTTCTGATCACGTCCGCGGCCGGAGCTTCAGTTTCGATTGCTAGGATAGTTGATGTCATAGTAGTGGTTACTATCGTCTTGTCTGTCAGTTCCATGACAGTCATTCTCATGACTGTGAGTCATGTAACTATTCAGCTGAGTGGCCGGCTGGTACCGGTTTGTACTCGTATGACTGAAATGACAACTGAATGACGTGTGACATGTAACTAAGATTTAGGGACAATGATTAATGAAAATCGTCTGATGGTGAAGCATCTTCTCGTCCAATTGCTTTGCTATGACGCCTTTGTCTTCGTCTTAAAAGATCTCCAGGTTGTGAACAGCATCCGCATCTCGTAGCGTCTCCAAACATCAGCCGTATCAACCTTTAGTAACATCTCCAAGCTATGAGCGGCATCAACAATTTGTAGAGTATCAGCAAGTGGAATACGCACATGGGATGCGGTACATGGAGTACACATGGAATGCACATGAAATGATCATCTAACATGATTTTAAAGGAAAATAATTGGTTAAATGGTTAGAAAGACCATCATGATAACCTGGCAATGCCAGTATATACCTCATTCTGGTTGGATAGAGAAAGGCTAACGTGTGGTTAAACGAACTTTAACGATGATTTTCCTGAAAGCATGATTAATGAAAACCAACCATGACTATCATGAAAGCAGGATTTAATGAATTCCAACAGTGTCTTGCATGAAAGCATAAATGACAAAAGAGACGTAATACGTAATCACCTGAAGACGAATCATCAAGAAGAAACATGAAACAACCTAACATGAAAGAGTGTATAACATAATCAGCATAAAACTGAAGTTAACCATGACAGTATGAAAACATACTTGACATAAAAACATAGTAACTTATAAGGGGACATGAGAAAAATTTATGCCAATAAATCATGAGAAAAATTTTATGCATGAATACATGATGCAGTTTATAAAAACTTTTATATGCGCGAGGGGACGCCTATGGGTCCGTCCCAAAACAAAAGACATGGCGAGGGGACGCCTATGGGTCGATCCCAAAGTTAAAAGTTTCGATAAAAGCACATGCGACTAAATAGGGCCAGTCCTGTACCAACCATTACTTAGTCAAAATTCCTGCAACAATGATACATGAAACATAAATAAGTAAAAAACATCTGTCAATTATGAACTAGTGGGGTTCAGTTCACAAGGAACATCGTGCATGAAACAATGACACGTAACTAAGTATGGATGACGGTTGTTCAGTCCATATTAGTAAAAGCAATACTGATGAAAACATCATGGTTAAAACAACAAGGTGCTGAAAACATAAATACATGGAGTAACGAGCGTTGGCTTAGGAAGCTCCTGATGACTACCCACTAGTCACACGGCAAGTTTTAGAGCCTACAGGTCAAAGCCTTGGGCTCTGATACCATAATTGTAACATCCCACTTTGATAAGTGGACCGTTACGCGTAATTATGGCGTGTCATCAAAGCATGCAAGGTAATATGTAGTAAAACATTCATGACCAAAGGGAAAACCGGAATCAAACATCGGTTCCAAAACATAAGCCCAAAAAATAAATGAAGTAAATGAAATGAAGAAAGACTAAACAAGCATAAATATATAAAGGCAAAAGGAGAAGAAGTCTATGGCAGCTTCCATCCTATGCACGTCCTCCAAATGCTCGAGTCTTGGGTACCTGCCGTTTTGGGACATGGAAAGGAAAGTAACGGCTGAGCAAAATGCTCAGTGTACGGATATATAACATAGTATGAATGACTGAAACATAATAAAGACTTAACAGCAGTGGAAATGTATAAGTCCTGGAAAACCTGGTATAACTTAATCTAACTGGTTTTATAGTTTGAAAAGCCTTATGTTTATCTTATAAAAACTGTTTAATATGTTTACCATTAGCCAATATAGGTCATGAAATATCAACGTGCATGAATACTTAGAGGGGTGACCTCGTCATGCAATTAGAAGGGCTGCCTCTAATTAATATAAATTTCTGGGTAGGAGGGATCAGCTCCTTGTGAAGGATGCAAGGCACACACCACATTCACCTGAATAATCTGCTGAAACATGTAAACTAGGATGCACCCATACGCCCCACATGATAATAATAATAATAATAATAATAATATGGCCAAAAGCTGAAGGGACGCCACGAGCTATCACTCCGTCGTGGTGGAGTCATAACACTGGTGCCTCCAGTGTTATGGTTATGGTACCTCCATAACTAGGTGAAACTGGTCATGCATGTATATGGCTTTAGGTATCTAATTAAACATAAGCAATTCAAAAACATATAAAACATATACTGGGAAAATAGTTGGCTGCATACGGGAAATCCTAATAAGGAAGAATGTCCATACTGAAAGGACGGAGAATCCGTACCTTAAGTCCAGTGAACGAAGAAGACGAACGGGAGAGAGTCCTACTTCGATCTCACTAATGCTACATACATAGGATACATGTATAAGTATTCTGATTACTGAGTACGTAACTGGTTTTATATCATGTTTTAGCTTGTTTTATATGTTCATGTCTTGTTTTACTGACTTTAACGTTATACTGTGTTTATCGTGTATTCTGTATATTCTGATTAAATATTACTCGTATTTCTTGTATTATTATTTATTATACTTGTTGTGTAATAATAAGTAACTTTCTAAAAATAGCAGGTTTCTTAAAATAGAAAGTTTTCAAAAATAGAAAGTTTCCAAAAATAGATTTACTGCTTAAAATATATAAGTTTCTAAAAATAGAAAGTTTCCATAAATAGATTAGCTGCTTAAAATAAATAAGTTTCTAAAAATAGAAAGTTTCCATAAATAGAAATAAGTTGGATTATTAAGCTAAAAGGGATAAGCTTAAGTTTTATTAATTAATATTCTAAGTCATGTGATTAAATAGTATAGTTTATTAATTAATACATGTAGATTAAATAAACTATATATTATAAGATTTAATTAAATATAAACATGATTTAATTAAATTAAGTGTATAAAATAAATAGGTTAAAACATGTATTAATAATTATATTAATATAACCTAAGTCATGATAATTAATTAATTACATGTCATGTTTTAACAATTAATTAATTACTATAATCTCAAATAAATAATAAAATACTTAGGTTAAAATCATGTATTATTAATTGATTACTTATAACCTAAGTCATGTTTTATTAATTAATTATAATTCATGTTTTAAATAATTAATTAATAACTATCATCAAATTAAAGGGGTAAAAATACTTAGGTTAAATACATGTGTTATTTATTAAAAATATCTATAACCTAAGTCCATGATTTAAATTAAATTAATTACTAGTCTTGCTTAATTTTTTTTTAATTAACCTTGTAAAAATATACTTGTAACAATCTATAACTTGTAAAAATGTAAGACTTGCAAAATTGATCAATCAAGCATCTTTTATTTTTCTTAAACTGTCAGTCAAACACACCCTTAAGTCTGTTTTAAATCAAAAAAACAAACACCCCTTTAACTTGCCATTTACCCCTGGCAGTTATGCTACTGCCGCCGACAGTAGCCGGTTCCCCCTACTCGTTTAAAACTCCCACCGAGACCACTAGGGTCTCGGTTCCCACTGACAGACCAAACCCACCACTGGCCGCAGCCAGTGGTTTCCACTGCTGGGCTGCCGTTGCCCCTGTCTGAACAAAACCCAGCCAACACCCAATTAGGGTTGCGGCTGGTGACTGGTTTTTACCACCGAGACCATGAATGGTATCGGTTTGTGTGTCAATCGAACACAGCAACACCCCAAATGACACCCCTTTATTAATCTTTCGTTCTAATCATGCTCTTATTCTTAACCCACGTTTCTTAATCAATTAAACGAAAAAAAATAACTAACAAAACGAGATTAACGTTACCTTGTTTCATGTTAAGGTTTAAGAGATCAAAACGAATGCAACCTTTTTTTTCTTGGTTCAAAACATACGCTTTCCACTCTTGTCTTGGTGTTGGTCGACGGCAAGAGAGACAAAAGAAGAAGAAGAAAAAAACGACGGCTTGTACAGTATTAGGGTTATTATGTTTTCTTGTCCAAAAGTAAATTGATATACTCCTCCCGTCTGTTTGTTTAAGCAGACCAACACAATGGGCTTTGGCCCATTCTTTCTCCTTTCTTTTGTCCAAACCGCTAGCCCAACAGCCCCCTTGCTTGTCTTATTATTTATTTCCGCGAGTTGTTATAAGATGCGCGTAATCGTGTTTAAAATGTCGTGAATTTTCTCGTGGTTACTCTTATACGTGTAAAACATAACTATTTCGTACGTAATGACTTACCGTGTTTGATTTAATATACGAAGAATAATCGTGTTAATTATTCGTGTTTACACGTTACATAATTATTAATTATTCATGTTATTATAATTACTAGTACGTAACGACATTCATCGTATTAATCATTATACGTAAGTACATGATTATATGTTCGTGATTTCATGTTCATGATATTATGTTCGCGATTATAATTATTATTGTTAATAATTATCGTGTACTAACATGTATTTAATACTTATCGTGTGATAACACGTACGTAATTCTTGTAATTAATATTCGTGATACGTGTTCATGTTATATAAGGAAATTTTTAATCATATACGTACGATCATAAGCGTACTGTTCATGTTAAAAGCATGCGGGTTTTACATAATAACTATATCGTTTCGCAAGATCATTCAACAGCAATACAGTTAGAAGCATTTGAACATATTGTTTCACAAGATCAATCAATTCAATAAGTTAATAAATATATTAATCTCAAATGTCAAAACGGAGCTTGAAATCGAAACAAGATCTTGTTGAATTCATATGTTATTTTTTAATCATACTGATCCATCAATGTGTCAAAAGAAAACAATTCTGAAGGATCGAAGCTATCGGCATTATACCTACTATACTGATCAGCTTCTTCAGGCACCATCGTTGAACCAGAAAACAATTCCTCAAAAGAAAAAGATTCGGAAGGACTCGTGTTCATGCTTATTGCTGGAAAAGTCTGAGAGGATCCCACGTGAACATTGTTAGGGTCTGATTGTTGATTCGATGTGAGCATATACTGCATAGGTGCCACAATCTGAACTTCGGTCCCTGAGTGATGATTATAACTTTCATGGTCCATTGATACTCTTCTACGTCTAGGCGGAGGTTCATCTTCAAGTCGGTGGTTTTGTTCTACGATTGCCTCTTCTTGATCCGCCAAGTTATTGTTAGCATTTTGATTATTCGGTACCTTCTTGTAAATCTTACAAAGCACCCAACGAGTCAGCTGCATAAACAAATTATACAATTTTTATTTTTTGCAAATTATATATGAATATACAAGGGATAAAAGATACTATTTCATAAGAGAGTTTGGATAAGCAGATTATATACCTTGTTCTTGTCCGTGTTAAGCTTACGGTTTTCTTTTTGGAAATTGGGGATTTCCGTGGTATATTCTTGCATTAGCCAAGGCGTCTTGCGTTTGTTTTCATCGATATAAACTAAAGATAATTTGCTTCCAACAACTCGTTTGGTCACATCCTTCACCGGTGCACAACTTTGAGATGCCTTCCAAGTACCACCATTTCTGGTTTGTCTATTCGAACAGATTCCATTAGGGTGTTTTTGCTTAGTCCATGACAAAAAGTACCATTTGTTATCACTAGACCGATATTCTGGTTTGGCTGTTAGGGAGTATATATCAAGAAACGTAAAACAGTTAATTTTGAAACAAATTAATAAACCCTCAACAAAAAAAGCATCCAGACTTGATCAAGAAACGAGTCTATAATTCGATAAGAACGTACTAACCTGTAAGTTCATCAGGACTATAGTCGTAAATATCGACCTCATAAACACGGCACTGGGGATGTGCTTTTCCGGTTTCAATCTTTGGTTTCAAGTAGAAAACAATGAGCTCCGGATCGGTTGGACAAAAGCGATATCCAGGTTCAAGCGTATCAGCATAGTCATGCTCTTCTTGGTTACTGTTTCTGATATTTTCTTGGTTTATAACAGCCATTTAAGAGGATTATTAGAAGAAACTGATCGAATAAGAATAAAAAAAGTTGGTTATGCATGCATGCATATTTATATAGTCACGGATACGTAAAGTAAAGTTGGTTGGCATGACGTATTTTTCTTGACTGATTATTTTTCTCGAATAACTTGAATATGAAAAATACGATACTATTAATTATGAAATGAAATTTATAATTACGTTTATATAAAATATATATAATGAAAACTCTTTCAGATTTGAAATTCAACAGTGTGATCTTTAAGCATGACCAGAGACGAAGCCAGTGGGGCTGGCGAGTGCTCGGCCACCCCCAAGTGACCCTGCTAGCCACTTGTACCTTCATTTTCAGGTGGGGGGCTGACCCCTGCCATAGGTGTCAGCGATGACGCTCTAACGCATCAATCAAAAGAGGATCATCAAAATTAGGTTTTGTTTATGATGGAGAATATATATACCGTATAGACTAATGAGCTTTGATGGGTTCCGTTTTTTAACGGAGAAGATGGTTTATCTTATATGTAGACCAAGGAAAGGTTTATTAGTAACACTATTTAAATGTCAAGATGTTTCAACCCTTTAATATTAGTAATTGATAAAGTTACCCTCCAATGTAGATATGTTGCTCAACCATTTTAGAAAAATTAAGACGCTCAAAAGGAGCGCATGAGCTTTTATTACTACTGTAACAGTAAAATCAAATGAAACTCGGTCGTTTTTATGAAATACTCGTAGTTTTTTAGTGATCTAGTATTCGTTTGTTACTATATTTGAAAAAAAACGGCCCCCCTTAACTCGTATTTATGGCTTCGTGTTCATGAACCATGGTTACGTTCCTGAAAGTGTTATACACGATGTCTAGTGTATTTAAATATAAGTTGACAAGTTCACAATTCTCCAAGGGTAAGAAAGGTAAGTTTTTTATATTTATATTCTTTATGTTTGGTGTTTGCTTTGTTTGTGCACGTTTGAATAATTGAGGGGCTAAATGTGACAAGTTGTTGGAAGTATAGTCAAGCCCTAGTTATATTTTTCGTTTTCTCATAGTTGTAGTTAGTCTTTACCATTCTGTTTAGTTTTCTCTCTCATTCCGCCATTGTTGGTTGATAGTTCTTGTTCTTGATCTTTGATCTTGCTTTGAAGATCATTAAATCATTGATTCATTCGTTCTGTTTGTATGTACTGATCACAAACCCAGGATTCACATTTGAAGTGATTGCATGAGGCTGTTAATAAAATAAAAGGGGTGGTTGGTTGAGTAATTTTCGTTTCTCATTGTTGTTTTTCTATAAAATCTTATATGGTATCAGAGCCTGGTTTCTTGATATCTGTTTTTAACTCAAAACTGGTTTTTTGTTAAAGATCTTGATTAATCTGTTGGTTAATCGTGTTAATCTGTTGGTTAATTTAAGTTTTTTGATCTTTTAAATTTTTAGGGTTTTCTAAAATTTGGGGGTAATCTGATTCTTGGTGTTCTGTGGGGGTTTCTTGGGTTCTTAGGCAATTAAATGAGTTTAATTGCATATCTGGTGAGTTTAATCAAAAAAACCCTAAAATCAGAAATTGTGGTTTTTTTTGTTGAAGGTATTTTTTCTTGATTAATTAGTTATTCTGTTATAACTAATCTTTCAGGTTGTGTTCCGCTGTGCTTTGTTTGGTTGTTGATGTGATCTGCTTAATCTCATTGATTCTTGGCATTCTTGGTGTCTTGTTGTTGCGCGTGCTTTGTAATACCTATCTTGCTCTTTCTTTTAGGATTGTTTAGGTTGTTTAGTGGGTGATTAGGTGTCGAAGGGATCTAGTTAGTGATTGGAGTATTGAATCGGTTTTCTTGTGTGGCTTACTTGGTAGCTGTGTGTAGAGGAGTTACAAGGGGTTCTTGTTTTTTCTTTGTTTTTGTTTTCTTGGTGTGTCATCATGTTTGGTGACAAGAAAGGTGATAAGGGTGATAAAGGTGTTAGTGATACTGATACTGATGATAATACTAAAACTGTTATTCATACTAATGACCCTCTTTACTTACACCCCACTGATACCAATGGTCATCTAATTGTGACTATTAAACTTACTAGTCCAGAAAATTATAAAGTATGGGATGCTGCTTTTAAACTTGCTTTACATACTAAAAGTAAGTTGGGTTTTATTGATGGTACTTGTGAAAAAGATAAGGAAGATGAGGTTCTTCAAGAACAGTGGGATAGATGTAATGCTGTTGTTTTGTCTTGGATTCTTGGATGCATTTCTTTTGAGTTATACCAAGGGTAAATTTTTTCAAAAAATGCTAAAGATGTGTGGGATGAGTTTTAAGGAGACATATGATAAAATTGATGGATATGTTATCTATAACTTGCACTATAAAATTTGTTCTCTTACTCAATCTGGATCTTCATTGTCTGGGTATTATTATAACTACAATAGTTTATAGAGGCAGTTTGACTCCCTTGTCAATCTTCCTTCTTGTAGTTGTGATAGTGCTCCTCAATTAAAAGGTCATATTGCTCTTATGGGGGCTTATGCAGTTTCTTATGGGTCTTGATGACACTTTCAGTGTTGTGAAGAGCCAATTGTTAACTGTTGATCCTTTACCTGATGTTAAATCTGCTTTTTCTACTTTGTCTAGGGTTGAATCCTATAAGAATAGCTTGGTTCATAATGATAATGTTAAAAACACTGCTTCTGCTTTTGTTTCTAAACCAAATAATTGGTCTGGTAACAAATAACCTGAACAGAGGTTTTAACAGGAATAACAATACTAATAACTTTGTATGCAAGCATTGTAATATGAATGGGAATACTATAGACAGATGTTTTGAATTGAATGGATATCCTCAGGTTTCAAGAAAAGAAACCCTGGAGGATCTAATAGGTCTAATAATGACTCTAATGGGTCTAATCATGTTTCTAGTTCTCATGGTAATAATGATCAGGGAACAAGGAAATCTCTTCCCTTTACTGTTGATCATATTAATAGGCTTATGGATTTAATTGGATCTAAGCCTGATTAGGTGATGTACAGTCTTGTGTTGTAGGTACTGTTTTTAGTTCTAATCATATAATAAACTTTGTTACTTGTAGATTTTTTTAACTATAACTCTAATATAAGTACTTATATTGGCTGTATTTTTTACTCTGGAGCATCCCAACATATGACTTTTTCTACTATTCATTTATATGATGTAATTGATGTTTCAAAATTAAAGATATATGTTTCTCATCCTAATGGAACTATTGAACAAGTCAAACATGTTGGTAATTTCAAACTTTCTGATCAAATTGTGTTAAAAAATGTGTTGGTTGTTCTAGGCTATAAGGTTAGTCTTATATCTGTTCATAAGTTAGCCAAGGATGATAAATTTGTTGTTTCTTTTACTGAGTCTAGATGTTTTGTTCAAGATTCTCTTCGAAAGTCCCTTCTGGGGACTGGTAGTGAGAACAATGGACTTTACTTGTTTGATTCAGGAAGGAAATTTTACTAATAGTGCTATTACCAAGTGTTATTTGTCTAAATGTGTTTGGCATAATAGACTTGGTCATCCTTCTGACCAAATTTTAGCTATTCTTAAAGATAAAATTCAGATTGATTCTACTAATGATGTTCAGCCTTGTGATGTATGTCATAAGGCTAAACAAACTAGGGATCCTTTTCCTTTAAGTGAACATAAGACCAAAGTTTTGGGTGATATTGTTCACTTAGATGTATGAGATCCTTACAAGATTAAAAGTAGAGATGGATATAGTTTTTTTCTTACTGTGGTAGATGACTATACCAGGGCTGTGTGGTTATATATGCTTAAAGGCAAAGATGAAGTTTTTGATAAAATTATTGAATTCTCTAATCTAATTAAAAATCAGTTTGATGTGTCTGTTAAAATCTTTAGAAGTGATAATGGATCTGAATTCATTAATCATAAATTTGAGAATTTTACTCAAACTAATGGCATTGTTCATCAAACTACTTGTGTATATACACCATAGCAGAATGGCATAGCTGAAAGAAAACATAGGCATTTACTTAATGTAGCTAGAGCCCTCATGTTTTAGGGGGGATTACCTTTGAACATGTGGCCTGAGTCTATTCTTAGTGCTGTTTATCTCATTAACAGGATTCCTTGCTCAGTTCTCTCTAAAAAAGTCCTTATGAAATGATATATAATATGGAACCCAATATCTCTCATTTGAAAACTTTTGGCTGTTTGTGTTTTAGTATTGTGCTTAATAATATGGATAAGTTTGTTGCTAGGTCTGAAAAATGTGTTTTTATTGGATATTCTTTTACAAAAAAAGGGTTATAAACGGTTTAGTCTTGAGTCAAAAAATGTGTTATTTTCAAGAGATGTCAAGTTTTATGAAACTGTTTTTCCTTTTAAAAATGTTGTTTGTAAAGGCGATTTGATCTTTGAGGATCAGGGAATAAATAGTTTAAATATTTTCGACTTAGTAGTAAACAAATCTGATGATCCCTATGATGAAATGAGAGATGTAAGCTTAGGTGATAGAGGTAGCATATCAAAAGGATCTGACTTAGCTGATAAAGTATCAACTGATACTTCTACCACTATTACCAGTCACTCTCAGGGGTCAGATACTGTGATTAACAAGAATCATAGTATTGGAAACCATAGTGGTCTAGGCAGTAGTGAGACTAGTGATATAGATCATAATGTTGCTCTTAATGATGATGACTGTGATTCTGAGGGTGAGGATTTTGTAGAATTTCATCAACTTTTTCCAAACAATCCAGAGAGGTCTGAGCTGAGAAGGTCAAGTAGACCACATAAGATTCCTGCTAAATATGATAACGATGAGCTTGATAAAAGGGTTAAGTATGATATTAACACTATTGTGAGTTATACTAATTTGTCTATGCATAACTTTGTGTTTCTAATAATTTGAATAAAATACATGAACCTAAGTCTTATGATGAGGCTGCCAAAGACCATAGGTGGGTTGAGGCAATGAATGAGGAGATGGAGGCTCTTCATAGAAACAATACTTGGGTTATTGTTGATTTACCTCTAGGTAGAAAACCTGTTGATTTTAAATGGTTGTGGAAAGTGAAATATAAATCTAGTGGAGATGTTGAGAGATTCAAAGCTAGAGTTGTTGCTAAAGGGTTTAGTCAGAAAGAAGGAATTGACTATGAGGAAACATTTTCACCAGTGGTGAAAATTGTGACTGTTAGATGCCTTCTTTCTGTTGTTGTGCATAATAGTTAGCTTTTTTATCAGTTAAATGTTAATAATGCATTCCTTTATGGAGATTTAGATGAAGAAATTTATATGAATCTTCCTGAAGGTTATGGTTCTAATTCTGATAATAAGGTTTGTAAACTGACTAAGTCTTTGTATGGCTTAAAACAAGCACCCAGAAAATGGAATGAAAAATTGACAAGTGTTCTTACTAAAAATGGGTTTAGTCAAAGTAAAAGTGATGTTTCTTTGTTTACTAAGACTGAAAATGAATCATTTGTTGCCTTGTTAGTTTATGTTGATGATATTATTATAACATAGAACAATGAAAGAATTATTAATACTTTTAAAGAATATTTAAGCTCTAAATTTAAAATTAAAGGTCTTGGAAAGCTTAAGTATTTTTTAGGTATTGAAGTTCTTGATACTAATTCTGGTCTATGTCTTAATCAAAGAAAGTATTGTCTTGAGTTACTTTTTGAGTATGGGATGTTAGCTTGTAAACCAACTAAAGCTCCTATACCAGATCCTTCAAAGAAAAACAAGGATCATGTCAAGTGTGAAGTTGATGTTATTCGTGATAATAAAACATGCTATCAGAAAATTGTTGGAAAATTGATTTATCTGACTCTAACTAGACTTGATATTGCTTATGCGGTTCATTGTCTAAGTCAGTTTATGCATGCTCCATATAAGTCTCATCTTAAGATTGCTTTTCATGTGCTTAGATATCTAAAAGGTTCTCCTAGAACTGATATATCTTTTGAGAAACATAATAATCTGAATCTTAATGCATTTGTTGACTCAGATTGGGCTAAATGTAAAATCACTAGAAAATCTGTCACTAGGTATACTGTTTATCGGGGAAATAATCTGGTTTCTTGGAAAAGTAAGAAACAGTCTGTCATAGCAAAATCTTCAGCTGAAGCTGAATATAGAGCTATGAACAATTTTTCTTGTGAAATAATGTGGATTCTTAAGATCATGAAAGATCTTAAGGTTGATGCTACATTATCTGTTCCTATTAGCTGTGATAGTAGTTTTGTTATACAAATTGCAGCTAATCCTGTCTTCCATGAGAGGACAAAGCATTTTGAAATTGATTTGTAGTTTCTGAGGGAGAAATTGTCTGCAGGTTTGATCAAAACTTTTAAGATCAAATCTGAGGACAATGTGGCTAATTTGTTTACTAAGGGCTTATCTATCAAAGATCACAAATTCTTTTGTGATAGGTTGAAACTTGTTGATCTTTATCCCAAGTCAACTTAAGTGGAGGTATTAAAATATAAGTTGACAAGTTCACAATTCTCCAAATGTAAGAAAGGTAAGTTTTTTATTATTATTTTCTTTATGTTTGGTGTTTGCTTTGTTTGTGCAGGTTTGAATAATTGAGGGGCTAAATATGACAAGCTGTTGGAAGTTTAGTCAAGCCCTAGTCAAGGCCTATATATTTATCGTTTTCTCATAATTGTGGTTAGTCTTTACCATTCTATTTAGTTTTATCTTTCATTCCGCCATTGTTGGTTGACAGTTCTTGTTCTTGATCTTTGATCTTGCTTTGAAGATCATTGAATCATTGATTCATTCTTTCTGTTTGTATGTACTGATCACAAACCCAGGATTCACATTTGAAGTGATTGCCTGAGGCTGTTAATAAAATAAAAGGGGTGGTTGGTTGAGTAATTTACGTTGCTCATTGTTGTTTTACTATAAAATCTTATATAGTGCCCTTTTAAAACAATGGCTTTTAACAACGTTAAAAGACTCACTCTGGCTTTTCGTCGCCCATGGGACTCGATAACCCACGTGGTAAAAAGCCACGCGCTCTACCAACTGAGTTAGAGCGGCTTGTTAGTTAGGGGGTGTTTGGAAACTCTTTTCACACAAGGCAGCCGATAAGTCAAGATTTTGAATTGCTCGCAAAGTGATTCTACCTATGTCTTCATTTGACACATTATGTATGTATTGACTTTGTAGTTAGCCATCATTTAAGTATTATTTTTGTTTTGTATCTAACACGTTTTGTTTTTGATGATATTATATATCATTCGCATGTAATTTTTGATATCTTGCTTTTAGTTAGGATTCTCTAGACTCCAATTTTACATATTCGTCACTGGATAGTCCATTTTTGTAGGTTTTAACAATTAGATTGCATTAAAGTATGAGTATAATACAGTATTAAGCAACTTAAAAACAGCTATAACTGAAATCTTCAAGAAAACTAAAAGAATTAATATCATCTCAAATAGGCACCTCTAAGAGCAAAGTTTGCAATTTACAACAGCCAGTTATAAGTTTGTAACCACTATCACAGAATTTTTGCATGTTATTTGAAGTACACTAATGCGGGTTGATGGCTTTAAGTTTAGTAAAAGTATCATCAGAGTCATCAACCCGCATTAGTGCACCGCAAATATAGATTTCGCTTTTTTAGACTGGATACAGGACTTCCAAACAGTAACTAGACTAGCAGTAGTACTTTTGGCAACAAATGTTTGACAGCCACACAACACTAGACTTGCAAAAATGAGGGTTGGAATACCAACTACATCAGTGCATAACTGGTCTAGTAATTCCAATGTTCTAATGTTAACAGCTTCTATAGCCTTATTTTTTAAGCAGACCATGTACGGACCAGTAGAACGGCAAATCAATAGACATATTTAGATTCTGTTGGAAGAAATAAAACTTAGGGCTTTCTTCATCTGCTGCAGCCATATTTATGCAAAGAGCAAAACAATGAAAAGGCTTTTTGTGACAACCCTAGATTTTGGATTTGTCACTTTTGACTGTTTGATGTTGATCATGTGCTTGGTGTGCGCTTATGTGTTATGTGTTCATATTTGAGACTTTATCATGATGTTAGACATTGTTTACGTAGTACATGGTACGTTATATGATGATGTGATGGGGTTGTTTCGTGCTCATGAGTTCACATGAATGTGTAAATCATGGTATAAGTTGGAAATGAAATGAAATGGAATGAAATGAAATGAGTTTAGAAATGAATTGCAGAAAATTTCGGGTAGCGTTTTTATAAGGTTTCGTTTACGTATCGTATGTTGTATGTATGTCTTAAGTATATATAATATGGTTAGGATAAGTTTTATAGTTTCTATATTTAGAAACTTTTAGAAATGAAGGCTAGTTCAAAAATCGCGTAAAAATTCGAAAAATTAGCAAAATGGTGCCCGGTTTGGTCCCGAAAGTGTATAGGAGTATAAGTAAACATAAAATAGGAGGACGGAGAGTGTAAATATGATAAAATACAGAGGGGAGTCGAATTTTTGGGTCCCATAGCTGAAATTTTAAATATTAAATTAATAAAAATAGGATAATTACCATTTAAAAGTCCTAATTGGGCCTAAACTTGTCCAGAAGGTTACCAAGACCTATATAAACACCCCTAGACCCCTAAAAACGACTAATAACCCTAAATAAACCTAAAATCAGTCTAAATCTTCCATGGATATCAAGAGGAGTCGAAATTATGATTAGGGTTCATTAATTTTTCTTGTTTCAAGGTAAGTGATCAATTCAACCTTAATATAATTCATGTTTTTATTATTTAATCATAATTGGAAAGTTAATTAACCATCATTGAGATGATTAGGGTTTTGTTAAATTTCTGAGAATTATAGTTATTTAGATTTATTAATGATTTTAGGGTTTTTGTTAAGAATTTAGGGATAATTAATGATGTTTAGAGGGTTAGTGCATAAAGGTGTAAAACAGTCTGATTTTTAGGTCTGTCTTGTGTTGACTGTTACGGGCAGCAGGTAGCACCTTTGGTCGCGTTTCTTTTTTCTAAAATTAAGTTCAGAGAATCTACTTTTCAAAAATGTAAAATTCTTGGAAAACAAGGTTCGGGAAGGTCGTCAAACAATTGTTACAAAAACAGTGCGCAATTCAGGAATAAATTTGGATTTCGGAAGTTTGAGTCAAAACCTAACCAAACGAATGAGATAGCAAAAGATTTTTAATTTGGGAACTCTCTATAATGTATATAAAAGGACTGGAGGTTTTCAATAAAAGTTATGGTGTTTAGGTCGGGCTTTTGGTGTCGAACATTTAGCATGTACAGAAAATCAGCTTTGTGAAATCGACTTTTAGTGTAGAGACTAAACGAAAGGATTAAACGTGTAAGTAGAAAGTAAAATTGGTTTTTGGAGTTCTTAGATCATATAACAACATAAATCCAGTAGGGTAGGAGTCATGTGTGTTGTTAAGTTCACTTCATGTGGTCGTTTAATGACTAGTAAACCGTACCGGGAAAAACTGAATTTTTACGTATAGAATAGCTTGTAGTGTGAGAACTAGATAGCGAGGATTGGGGGATTAGATTCATCTTCGTGATTGTTACTTAACTTGGGTTTTAGGACCTGATCTAAGTGTGTTGTGTATGATTTTATATGTTTGCAGGAGTGCTAGCTTGTTGTGCTATCAGGTGAGTTCATAGTCGCATTTTGCTATGTTTTTAAATGTTTTTCCAGTATGGGATGGAGATGACACTTGCAATGTTCTTTAATATGATTTAGTACTATGTTTTAAAACGTGTGGACATAAATGTGATATTGTGTGACTTGCGTGCTTATGTGTTCTCATATGTGCTTTGATATGTGTTCTGATATGTGAATCTTGATTGTGTTATGATTGGGATTGGTACATAGATGTATGGGCGTCTATGGGACCAGTTGTGATGTGTGTGGAGCATGGGGCACGATCCGTCCTGAGTTCTTGGTTCTGAGTTCTTGGTTCGTGGGGCACGATCCGTCCTGAGTTCTTGGTTCGTGGGGCACGATCCGTCCTGAGTACTTGTGCATCGTCTCTTCGGAGGCAAGATATCTCGACGGGGATATAGTTCATCTTCCACAGGTGGTGTGGGAAAGATCCTGATAGTGTGGTGTGTGTTCTTGTGTGTGTGACGGGATACTTCTTGATTGTTATAGTGTGCTTTGTGAATTGTAGATGTGATCGGTACTTGGTTTAAGTTTTGTTGTGGATGCATGTAACATGATTATCACATTATGGTCCATTACTATAAAAAAAATTCTTCAACTTATTTACAGCGGATGTCAAGGTTTCTTATGATGTTCTAGATAACTTAAACCTATGTACTCACCAACTTTATGTTGACAGATTTTATTGTCATTTTCAGGTGAGGTAGTTGTGCAAGATGAGGTTAGAAGTGGCTAGAGTATAGAGGCTGTTAGGATTGCATTAGGAGGAATCCCTTTCCTCTTAGATTTTATTTTGTCTTTTGATTTAATAAATTGTTTGATACTTATATGTTTGATGTGTGTTATTTAAATGTCTTTGGTAAGAGGTAGGCCTGTTACCTACTTACCTAGACGCCTACATTATTTGAGATATTGTCATGACATTGTGTCACCTTTTTATGATATTTCTATGTCATTTAGTTAAATCTATAGACACGCTATTGTTGTGATGATATCCATACGTCGCGACCCATATTCCGCCTTGGTGGGGTGTGACAGAATGGTATCAGAGACAATGGTTATAAAGAATTAGGTTGCCTAGTCGTGTAGCCTAGTCTATAGCTTAAGGGTCCCTTCATATAGGCGTCATAGGAGTATGTGTGCATTTTATAGTAATTGATGTGTTTGAGAGTTATTTTCGCAGTATTTGTTAGGTTATGAACTACTATGGTTCATACTTAGCTACATGTTATTTTCTTTTCGAGTTTTGAATAGTGTGGGTTGAACTATAGTCGTATACGCTAGTCATTGTTGGATTTCGTTTAATTACATTTTCATGTTCTTTATACATTTTGAATTTTGTCTACGGTGGTTCAGCTGGATTACGAGTTTATATGTTTCATGCATTGGCTACGTTATTTTAATACATGGATTTTGGATCTTATTTTATGTTGTGGTTATGTGCTTATATGAGTTGTAGGATCTATGTGCTTATTTGAGTTGGTAGACCGATGTGTTATGTGTAGTATTAATTCTTATAAGTGTCATCATAGGAGGGAGTGTATTGGCGAAAGGGGACTTGTATAAGTATGGTGGCCAACATAGTTACACAAGTACCACAACATCAATGGATTCCTGCGTATGGTTACATGAAAGAGGGTTAATACATGTTTGTATAGTACACGTTGGATGAATTTGAGTGTATGTATGTATATGCCTATATATGTATAATGCCCTTCAATTTTTCAGGTGTTCGTTTGTACGATACTTTTAGCGTAAATGTTATTGAGATAGTTTAAGAATTCCATTGTCTTTGTTTATTTGGGGTAAAGATATCTTTTATTTTGAGTCTTACGTGGTAAAAGAAATGAAATTTGCAAATAGTTAAAATAGTTGTTGGTAGTTGATAAAATAAGGGTAAAGTGTCAAAAACGTGTTTGAAATAGGGTGAAATATAAATTCTTTAACATATAAGCATGGCTTATTTATTTTAAAAAAAAATTAGTTTTGATCACCTAAAGTTATCGTTCTTTAGTTAAAATATTGTTCTTATTTAATTAAATATATGTTTAAATCAAGTAATTGATCATGATGGGTGAGAGTTTTAATTTTCTCGAATTAAAATAAATTAGACCTTGAATTTTGTAATTAATAACGGTTTTTTTTTTGGTTTAAAATCGTCTTTTTTGTTTAAATCGGATTTGGCAGAAACTGTCACTAAATTGTCAGAATTCATCGCTAAACTGTCAGAAACTGTCGCTAATGTCTGGGCAGATTCTAGGTAAAAATCGTTTTGGTTATAACTTATTCGTCTTTAAAGCTTTTTGGGTGATTCAAAAGCCTAAAGTTATGTACTCGGAGCGTACTTATCAAATATTTAGAATGTATTGTCAATGGAAGTCAGTAGCTTGGTCGAATTCAATTGTCGAGTTCAAGATTAATTTTCGGACAACATGGTTTAAACTCGTGTTTTGGGATAGTGGACACTTAGAAGGCTAACATAGGGCTGCTTTGGGATAGGATTTCAGATGTATCCATCATAGAGATTGTTACATTAATGAAGAATGTGGGTTCCAGAGTCAATGTTGACGCGTGATATTGTGTTGTGTGCTTTAGACAATTGATCGTTCGTGAAGAGGCTATAGATTTTTTTCGGCAAATGATTACATATATTACTAATGTAATACCATGGTTTTAGAACAACTAATATACATTACAGTACAAAATCCATTCTGGGGTAAAATTTGGTTTTACACAAGGTTTTAATAGTATGTCACTGGTCGTAATACGTTTTGGTTGTCGCTGGGTGCTTCTTGTGTCATTGGTCCGTTTCCATGGTTCGTTGGGAGTCGATACATGTTTTATGTTGAGTATCTTTTGGAGTCTCATGGTTTTGGTTCATATTTTTAAATTCGTTCACGTAAACGTCCGTTAGTTGTCCATGGGCTTGATCGTTTATGCGAAGTTGGGGGTCCTAAAATTTGTCGTGAGCTTATATTCATTGAGGGTGTTGTTGTAGTCATACGGATGATCCGGTTACGTTCTTATGAGAGAGATAGCGAGTTGGTTGTGAAATGAAGTTTTTTGACCTTTTGGAGTAAATCTCGGGACGAGATTTCTATTAGGAGGGAATGATGTGACAACCCTAGATTTTGGATTTGTCACTTTTGACTGTTTGATGTTGATCATGTGCTTGGTGTGCGTTTATGTGTTATGTGTTCATATTTGAGACTTTATCATGATGTTAGACATTGTTTACGTAGTACATGGTACGTTATATGATGATGTGATGGGGTTTTTTCGTGCTCATTAGTTCACATGAATGTGTAAATCATGGTATAAGTTGGAAATGAAATGAAATTGAATGAAATGAAATGAGTTTAGAAATGAACTGCAGAAAAGTTCGGGTAGCGTTTTTATAAGGTTTCGTTTACGTATCGTATGTTGTATGTATGTATTAAGTATATATAATATGGTTGGGATAAGTTTTATAGTTTCTATATTTAGAAACTTTTAGAAATGAAGGCTAGTTCAAAAATCGCGTAAAAAGTCGAAAAATTAGCAAAAGGGTGCCCGGTTTGGTCCCATAAGTGTATAGGAGTATAAGTAAACATAAAATAGGAGGAGGGAGAGTGTAAATATGATAAAATACAGAGGGGAGTCGAATTTGTTGGTCCTATAGCTGAAATTTTAAATATTAAATTAATAAAAATAGGATAATTACCATTTAAAAGTCTTAATTGGGCCTAAACTTGTCCAGAAGGTTACCAAGACCTATATAAACACCCCTAGACCCCTAAAAACGACTAATAACCCTAAATAAACCTAAAATCAGTCTAAATCTTCCATGGATATCAAGAGGAGTTGAAATTATGATTAGGGTTCATTAATTTTTCTTGTTTCAAGGTAAGTGATCAATTCAACCTTAATATAATACATGTTTTTATTATTTAATCATAATTGGAAAGTTAATTAACCATCATTGAGATGATTAGGGTTTTGTTAAATTTCTGAGAATTATAGTTATTTAGATTTATTAATGATTTTAGGGTTTGTGTTAAGAATTTAGGGATAATTAATGATGTTTAGAGGGTTAGTGCATAAAGGTGTAAAACAGTCTGATTTTTAGGTCTGTCTTGTGTTGACTATTACGGGCAGCTGGTAGCACCTTTGGTCGCGTTTCCTTTTTTTAAAATTAAGTTCAGAGAGTCTACTTTTTAAAAATGTAAAATTCTTTGAAAACAAGGTTCGGGAAGGTCGTCAAACAATTGTTACAAAAATAGTGCGCAGTTCAGGAATAAATTTGGATTTCAGAAGTTTGAGTCAAAACCTAACCAAACGAATGAGATAGCCAAATATTTTTAATTTGGGAACTCTTTATAATGTATATAAAAGGAATGGAGGTTTTCAATAAAAGTTATGGTGTTTAGGTCGGGCTTTTGGTGTCGAACATTTAGCATGTACAGAAAATCAGCTTTGTGAAATCGACTTTTGGTGTAGAGACTAAACGAAAGGATTAAACGTGTAAGTAGAAAGTAAAATTGGTTTTTGGAGTTCTTAGATCATATAACAACATGAATCCAGTAGGTTAGGAGCCATGTGTGGTGTTAAGTTCACTTCATGTGTTCGTTTAATGACTAGTAAACCGTACCGGGAAAAACTGAATTTTTACGTATAGAATAGCTTGTAGTGTGAGAACTAGATAGCGAGGATTGGGGGATTAGATTCATCTTCGTGGTTGTTACTTAACTTGGGTGTTAGGACCTGAGCTAAGTGTGTTGTGTATGATTTTATAGGTTTGCAGGAGTGCTAGCTTGTTGTGCTATCAGGTGAGTTCATAGTCCCATTTTGCTATGTGTTTAAATGTTTTTCCAGTATGGGATGGAGATGACACTTGCAATGTTCTTTAACATGATTTAGTACTATGTTTTAAAATGTAAATGTGATATTGTGTGACTTGCGTGCTTATGTGTTCTCATATGTGCTTTGATATGTGTTTTGATATGTGAATCTCGATTGTGTTATGATTGGGATTGGTACATAGATGTATGGGCGTCTATGGACCAATTGTGATGTGTGTGGAGCTTGGGGCACGATCCGTCCTGAGTTCTTGGTTCTGAGTTCTTGGTTCGTGGGGCACGATCCGTCCTGAGTTCTTGGTTCGTGGGGCACGATCCGTCCTGAGTACTTGTGCATCGTCTCTTCGGAGGCAAGATATCTCGACGGGGATATAGTTCATCTTCCACAAGTGGTGTGGGAAAGATCTGGACAGTGTGGTGTGTGTTCTTGTGTGTGTGACGGGATACTTCTTGATTGTTATAGTGTGCTTTGTGAATTGTAGATGTGATCGGTACTTGGTTTAAGTTTTGTTGTGGATGCATGTAACATGATTATCACATTATGGTCCATTACTATAAAAATATTTTCTTCAACTTATTTACAGCGGATGTCAAGGTTTCTTATGATGTTTTAGATAACTTAAACCTATGTACTCACCAACTTTATGTTGACAGATTTTAGTGTCATTTTCAGGTGAGGTAGTTGTGCAAGATGAGGTTAGAAGTGGCTAGAGTATAGAGGCTGCTAGGATTGTATTAGGAGGAATCTCTTTCCTCTTAGATTTCATTTTGTCTTTTGATTTAATAAATTGTTTGATACCTATATGTTTGATGTGTGTTATTTGAATGTCTTTGGTAAGAGGTAGGCCTGTTACCTACTTACCTAGACGCCTACATTATTTGAGATATTGTCATGACATTGTGTCACCTTTTTATGAAATTTCTATTTCATTTAGTTAACTATATAGACACGCTATTGTTGTGATGATATCCATACGTCGCGACCCATATTCCGCCATGGTGGGGTGTGACACTTTCGTCTGTTTAATGTAGTTCAATTATATGCCTTTACAAATTCCAATTAGATGGATTCTAGAAATCATTTGGGATAGAAAACCTCTCATTTTCCAGCCAAACACAGTATGGAATTTCATTTCAATCCCAATGCCATCAAAACCCCAAGAACCAAACGCGCCTTGAGGGGCTTACAATTACTAGCAGGTGTTGCAACTAGAGAATGTCAAATAATAATTTCAAGCAAAAAGGATGATGAACAATACTTCACTAAAAAACTAATATAAACAGAAGATCGTTATTACACGTTAAATGTATAGAAAAAGAAAACGAATAGTAGCCCTCTAACTTTGTTATAACTTCTCATTAACAATTTTTTCCGGTATCAGCACCATCACTTACATAGGCTAATCAAGAAATGACGGGCTTTTCCTCAATTGCATGTACATTCATATTAACGACCTGAAAAGCATGGGTTTAAGTCATTAATTAGCCACGTACTTTATTAAATGTATTGATATGGTACGTGTACTAATTTTATTATCTATATGATACATGTACTTTGTGTTTTGTGTTGATATGGCCATATTTTTACCTGCTACCGATAAAACCGGCTAATCTTTTAATTATGTGTGATGTGGCCTTTTTATTTTATTCTAGTAGCTTGAAAATATAAAATGTAGTACCAGTAACATATTTCACAACTTCTTTAAAAAAGAGTTTAACAACTTTTAGCCAAAACCATCATTATCTCCAACATGTCTTGATGTGAATTAATTGTTTGACAGGTGTGAGATGAGGTGCAGCGTGCATCTCCAAGGTTTTGTTGTTCATCACCAAGGTTGAATCTCAAAAACCCACAATCAGCGTATGAAAAATACCACTAAATATTTTACATGCAAGGTTATAATCTAATCGTTGTCCATTTGATGCAAGTCCCTGTAGATCCAAGAAAATCTTGTTGGGATTGGTTATAACGGGTCTAGAGTTTTGATAGACGTCTAGAGGATTAGCCATAATGTGTATCTAGATGCTTGATACTAAATCAGTTAAAAGAAAGGGTTAATATACAAAGATGTTACTAAATGTTCCATAAAATTTGTCCTAAGGTAATAAACGTTCATTTTTTGTTTCTAAGTTACTCATCTATACGGGGTGGGTAAAGGGGTTACTTAACATTACAAAATGTGACAACGAGGTTACTCAATGGAAGGATAACCGGTACTCCAGGTCATTTTTGAAAAAAATGGGATTTTTAATATATTTTTAGAAAAACATTTTTAAACAAATATTTTCAAAATAATCTTTCATAAATCTTTTAAAATAAAGTATTTTTCGAAAAACATTTGTAAAAAGGTTTTAAATTATTTTAATATTAAAAAATATTTTAAATTATTTTTAAAGATTTAAGTATTTAAGTAAACAAGTTGGTTTAAAGAATTTAAAAAAACGTTTATTTTTTTCCAAAAATACGAGTTGGTTTAAAAACGTATATAAAAGATTTTTTAAATGTTTTTCGAAAAACTTTAAAAAACATTTTGGAAAAAGAATTTCAAAAAGATTTTAAAACATTAAAAAAATAAATTCTTATAAAAATTATTTTCAAAATATTTCAAACATTATTTTCAAAAATATTTTAAATAATTTCGAAAAAAATATTTTTGAAAAGTATTTTTATAAAATATTTTTGAAAAACATTTTCAGAAAGATTAAAAACATTTTTGAAAAAACTATAATCCTATAAAAAAATATTTTAAAAATCTATTCGTTAAACATTTTCGAAAAGAATTATATTCTTATAAAAAAAAAGAAAAAAATGTTATTTAAAAAAAATATATAGTTTAACCCTACGAATGGTGAAATTCAAGTATTTTTTTATAATTTTTAAATCCTTTTTATAAGAATTTATTTTTTTAATATAAAACACACTTTTTTAAAATGAGATTTTTTAAAGTTTTTAAATAAATTATTATAAGAATTTAATTTTTTTAATTGTATAATATTTTTTTTGAAAAAAGTATCGAGAGGTTTTTTGGAAAGAGATCTTTTCAAGAAATTTTGTAAATCTTTTATGTCAGCAAGTATTTTTTTAAGTTAATTATTTTAATAAAAAAGACACTTTATTGTCAGTTTGTGTGAAGAGGGAGAGAACGAGATAGATTAATGGGTGTGTTTTGGTGAGTACTTATGTGTTTGTATGGTGACTCGTGGGAGGCGCTGATGACGATTGTTGTAGGATAATAATGTGAAATTAAGTGATGATTTATTAATATCCCTGAATTTGCTTTGCTTGTGTAATAATTGAACCCGCACAAAACAATGAATTATTTTTTAAACCTGCACAAGACATCGATCGAGTCCAACAATTGTATCAAGAAGCAAGGCTGGATGTGTAACCTTTTATGATTTTTGTTTTGTTTTTAAAGATGTTCAATTTTTTGAGATTGAAGATGGTTAAGAAATGGTTAAATTTTAAAGAAAAAGATAAAATAGATCATAGGAAGAAGACGAGGGCAAATGAGTCATTTTAGTGAAAATATTTTGGTGAGTTGGAAGACACGTAAGCATACAGGCATACAGTCGGTTAAAACGGTGGAAAATTAAGTATACGTACTATATTAACACGAAACACAAAGTACACGTACCATATAAATAATAAAATTAGTACACGTACCATATCGATACACTTGATAAAGTACGTGGCTACTTAATCATGGATATCAGTAAGCTTCGTACACAGTAACTTCATAACTTGGGTTAAAGCCATAAATTATCAACGAACTTTATTTTTTTTCTCGATTACAAATATGAAACATATACTCCTTATATAACCATTGAAACTTGTTGGTACCGACTATTATTAGTAACGTGAAAATATTTTTTTCCACGTCATTATTTTTGTCCATGTGTCGTTGATTTTCATTAACTTTAACATGTTACATGCCACGTGGCCTAAACTCTATCTACATCACAATTAATTAAAAAGAAAAAAAACAACAAATCATTTTCTTCCAAAGTTTTATCGAATCACCAGTTTTGTCATTAATCACCATTTTCCAATCTTTTCTCCTCTTTTTTTAAACCCAAAATATACTAAACATTATTCCAGTTTCTTCAAAACCTTTTCAATTCAATCAATCAATCTCATAATTGCATCATCGATTTTAAGTTTTGATAACATTTTTTTTCAAACCCCAATCTCTGATTAATGGGTTTATGTGTTACATATGGGTCTTAAATAATTAAGTATTGGCGAAATCGAGGGATGGGCGACACATATAGGTTGCGTGGATGGTGGTGGCAGGGAGTGCTTATCAACGAATGAATCGAGGGATGGGCGACACAATGATGGTGGTGGTGGCGAAATCGCGGTGGAAATGCGTGGCCAGGGAGATGAGTGGCCGTGGAGGTGGTAGAAAGAAGGAATTTATGTGACTTAATCTTATTCCTTTATCATGGTATGCATACATGGAAGCATTAACAGATGTGGGTTAAACTATGGCTGCGAATTTATTAGTATATGTTAGTGATGGATTTTTTTGAAGAAATAAGAAAAAAAGATGAATGGAAGTGAAAATGAAAAAATTGGTGAAATTTACAACTGATGTGGAATTTTATAAGCTAGGTGGAAAAAAGAATATTTAATAGTATTTAACATTACAGGTAAAAAGGAGTGACGTGTAGGTATTTTGTTCTTGAAAACCGGTTATCATAGGTCATTTTTGCGACCATTTCTAATTTTAAAACATATTGTAAAGTTTGGTTGGTTAGAATAGGAGTATATACTCCTTATTTGTAATATCGGAAAAAAAAGTAAAGTTCATTGGTAATTTATGGCTTTAACCCTCATAACTTCTATATACGCATGTAAAAGAAACCTTTCCAATAGAATATTAACCGTAAGTCCGTAAGAGTTCATATGGTGCATCTAAAATATTGTGCCAGAGCAATTGCAGCATTAAAAGTATAACAAAACAAGTAGAATTGATACCAAAATAGTTATCCAACTGAAAGAACTTTAGCATATGTGATAGGAATTTTTCCATGGTATACCCTTTAATTTATACGAATTTGTTTTTCTTGCAACGGTAAATAAGTAAAGTTTTACACAATCATTATCCTTAACAAGTTTAAGTTTCTTATAATCTCATCAGGTTTGACGACTCCAGGTTTCCTTGCTTGTTAAAGTGCTTCCCAAACACTTTGTAACCAGCAAGCCGCTCTAGCTCAGTTGGTAGAGCGCGTGGCTTTTAACCACGTGGTCGTGGGTTCGAGTCCCACGGGCGGCGAAAAGTCTTAGTGAGTGAATTTTTTAAAAGTATACCTTGTCCACGTTCTATTTTTCAATATGTTTATAATTAAGTTTTTCTACGCCATTGTTTTTCAATATGATAGGAGTTTCAATATTTTTCTACGCCGTGGCAGTCTTTTTCCTTCTAAGTGATGAAATCTCGAGAAGTCCTTTAATTTCCTTTAGCATTATGTTCATGAAGAATGATAATCCTTGACAGTATGTAGTTAGACTCCATTATTTATACCCAATTTACATGGTCAGAAATTTGAGTAATTTTTATATTTGATTCCTTTCCAATTTATCGACCGGCGGCGGCTCAACTACCAATTGCTCGACCCATCTTGAAAATTGAAAAGGTACTTTTCATTTTGTACTTTTTTTTATTTTCAATGTGAGTCGAGCACTTGGCGGCAACCAAAGTTTCTTTGTGTTTTCCTACGACTGTCTGAAACTCGATGATTAAAACTAGTAGACAAATCGTTGCAGCCATTTGTCCAACAACATCTTCAAGGTTAGAAAACTGAGTCAAAAACATGCCATGAAGATCTGTAATCCAACTGATTTTGCTTCCACAAGCTAAGGCCGCTAGCAATTATCCTCAAGCCATTCTGCAACAATGAAACTCCCTACCTATTCCATCTGGAGATTTTCTTTTTTTGTTCTCCATTGCATCACTATCGATGGTCATCGTCTTTACTCCCTGGTGAGAACATTCTTTTTTTCTCGGTGCTCAAACGATTAGCAAAGTTGTCTGTGTGCCATCTCCACAGCCATTCAGAAAGAAGACTAAGGTTAAAGGCTTTAAAAGAGAACCTCCCGAGACCTCCGTACTTCACCGGGGCACAAACTTTACTCCACGAGACCCAAGAAACTTTCTTATCTTCCGCCCCACCATGCCAAAAAAACTTTCTGCGGATCTGCTCAAACAAATTGATTAGTCAATTATTGATACATGATGCTGTCATTAATGGGCCAATTTAGTCAAGTCTTAAAGACTGTGGAATGATAAATTTAATCATGATGGTTAAAAGGAAGACCAACACTTCCTCTTGTGTAAACCCTGTCTCGTATCCTTGATGGTAAAAAGGAAGACCGACTTTGTTACAGTGAATGCCACATAGAAACGCAATGGCACCCGTGAATAACTGCAACCCAAAAGCACCCAATGGCCGGACTTCGGCAATCAATAAAAACATCACTGCTTCCTTAAACAATATATGAAACCAAATATACACAAATCCTACTTTCACTATCACATTTTCATATGCAACATGCTGACAAGTAAAAGCCATACACTACGGTTTTTAGTTACAAAACTATTCGTGACCAGGAAACCACTTAACACCGCTAAAGTATTTACAATGTTACGCATCACTACACTTTTAACCGATTTCAGTCGAATTTTCAATCCAAACGCACACATTCACATAATCTAAAACTTAACATTTAAAACTCCAATCCTAGAACTAGATAAGCAAACACTTTGATCAGTAACAAGCACAACTTAGTATCCACACTTTTAGCGATAACCCAGCTATAGCTAGATTAATCGCGAATTTCCGTTTGACAACACCTTCTTCATCCATAAACACAGCAGTAGTAACTAATCAAATATGAGTAAAAGCTAATTAAACTCAATAATCACTTAGATTACAACTGAATTTCATGTGTTTCTTCATCCTAAAACCAAACAAATCCAACAGTAAAAACCAAGGTTGAAAAATCGCTAGGCGCTACCTTGGTGGTCGGATACCGCCTAACGATCAATCGGTTAGGCAGGAATTAATTTGGATTGGATTTTTTATGAAATTATAATTTTTGAAACTATATGGGCGATATTGCCAGGTTTGGCCGATTAGGCCCCTGATTTAGCCGATTTATGCGGGATTTGACCGGTGTTGACCGATTTATTATTAAAAATCAAGATGGTTCATCCCGCCTAACGATTATTCGGCCGCCTATTTTGCAACACTGGTAAAAACACATCGAAAAACCACATCGTAACTATAAAGGGCACGACATCGAAAAAAAAGCTAAATGGGGAAACCAAAATTCAATAGGAAGAGTAAGAGCTATAAAAATTCTTTTAGTTAAAACCACATTTAACTAATTTAACAATCTTACTACTAGTAACTAATAGGAATAGTAAAAATTGTTTCAGACTCAGATCGATCTTCTTCGACTTTAACAGATTTGCAAACCTGAAATGAAAGTGAAAGATATATCATTAGATTTGCATCTTCTAAAAAATTATAACAGAAAATGAGTTTCATACATATTTAAAGTCAACGTTTGAATTTTTAAAGTATAAACATACATTAGTCAGCACTCCTTTGATGCTTCATTCAGTTGTGCTTCTACAGTTGTAGGCTTGTGGCAGGGTGGGTGTACGCCCAGATACCAATCGATCACATTTTCTTCGATCCAGTCCCACTCAAGGTGAAGAATCACTACACCAACCGAGATGAACAATAAAAGTGGCTCATAAGTTGGTAGGAAGACAAATGCGAAGCCCGTCAAAAACATAGCAAGAGACATTATCAAGCCGAGCACAACCCATAGATGAAAAAGGCACCCACGCTCCAAAAAGACCGCCCCTTGAAACACCCAAAAAGCTCCAAGATTGTACCACGCTAGCCAAATGAGTGTTGGAGAATGCTCAATATGGTCCCCAAAAACGCCAGCAGCCAATAGCGCGATCCCAGTTGTGGTTGTGTAAGCCACACCTTGTTTGGCTAAACTTTCAAGGGTTTTCTCATCTTTAGTTTGGTCGGGTTCGGATGCTTGTGGGAGAGGTGCTAGACCCAAGAGTTTCCCCTACAAAAAATAATAGAAATGAAAACAAACATAACATTGTTACTGACTACTCATGACCTCATGGGTGATGACTCGTGTGGGAATGGTTGATGGTTGATGGTTTATAATGTCCAGGTGTCTCTCCTCAAAACAAGCTAGCTTTTTGAGTGAGTTTTACACTTGGGACTTATGAACCGATTACGAGCGTAGTATGGGATATGTTACAATCGAATACAGTATATGTTTTGCTTAGGCTCTCAACAGTTTTGGTTTCCCCATTTAGGTTTCTTTAACACAGTAGTATTTATTTTGATACTACAGATACTACAGTATGAAAGATAAGTATATATAATGGTGTACCATATTGTGAGTAAGTGACCGCAGGAAGATCATCAACAGCAAATACAAAGGAGACAACACCACGACAACATGCGCAAATGTATCGGAAGACACGAAATACGTAGAACATAGTCCCATGATAGCCAGATGACACGTGACGGCCACAAACGAATAGACGACAGATAGAGTACGTGATCTAGCCACCAGCGGGGCAAAAAAGAAGGCGAGAAATCCTACGACAGTCAAGACACAAAAGTACAGACTGATAGTTGGCGAGGTGTTAAGGATCCTTGTGGCTTTTCCTATGCCGATGAAAGCGAAGGCGGCGACACCTAAAAGTTTCTTCCCGTCATCTGTAGTCTTCTTAAATAGCTTTTCAACTCGCTCTCTTTGGCAGAAAAAAAGAAATAGTTATAATTGATGAACAAAAAAGAAAATAATGCAAGCATGTAGAGTTGATATACATCAAGACGTACCCAACGAAGTTGCAAAACCTATCGACCAGAAGGTAGACATTTTCTGCAGCAAAGAGAAAAAAAAGTATCGTTCCTATCAGAACATAAGCTTCGTAAACCATTGCAGAAAAAACAAATACGATTTGGTTATTTGCGTCTATTTAGTATTTATTATAAGGAACCATTGTGCCTGCTGCCTTCTTTGTTGTTTATCAAAAAGTGTTGGTATATGTTTTCTACAGATTAACTTGAAGTTGTAGAGTCTATCGTTTCCGAAACACACAAAGGATTGCATTAACTGAGATGTTCATCAAAGTATTTAAAGTATTTACGTTGTTATCATATATTCTTTTCTTTCTTCTAAATTAAATAATGGGAGTTGATATGTACACATACAATTTTACTTTGAACACATAGAATCAATATACAAAGACAACAATACCCTTATGTTGATCTAACCCTTGAACTCCTAATATCTTTTCTTACAACAATCAAACTATCAAAGCATCTTAAATTACTCTTCGGGCAACCTTACACTGCCATCTCAATTTGGATTCAAAATATAAACATATAATGGTTTAAGGTGGAATAAATCGAACAAGAATAAACTAGTAATATCCTTAATCAACAAATTAATGAGCGAAACTGGATACCAAAACTGGTCTCCACAAACGTAATATCATATGCAGATTCTCCTTTTCAAATATGAACTGTATGAGATATTTACGAACACATTTTTTTATTTTCGTCATTAAGAGCTAAACTGGGTAAGAATTTAACGTAAGCTATCAAAATATAGTATAACCTATGAAAGCTACCATGATCATGCAAGGTAACTAGAATTCACGACCTTCACTTTTTACCATTTAATGTACTGTAAGAACCCTAAAGCACATTTCCTTTACTAGATGTCACAAATTCCATTTTTGGTAGCGTGCATGATTCATTGCTTTTGAATTCTGACATGTATCTCAGTTTCATTTATATCTTCTCTGTCATCAAGCTTGTCTAATTTACTTTGAATGATGATACCTCTTTTATTCTTTTGTTTCTAAACTAGAACTCGAGAATTATTAGTCTGTGTATCTATAATTGTTAGAGAAGTTTGAAAGGTTCTAGATTATGTTCAATGTATGCAAATTTACTGAAGACGTGAAGTGGGTCAATCATATACCAAGGCTCTTTCCAGTTGACCAAGGTCTTCCACCGTAAATTAAAACATGCTACAAGCTAGTGACATATTGTATAAATGTGTGAATCAATACCAACATGTTTTCTGAAAATAATAATATGGAATATATTCGTTTCTTATCATTGACAACAATAACTAAGAGCATCCACTATGATAAACTTTCCTATAGGTTTATAAGTGTGTTATAACATTAATTTCTTAACCTTTTTGTTTTATAAACCTATTTCTACTATGGATAAACCTCATCAAAATTTATAAACCTCTAACATAATCAAATGCATTAAATTATGAAGAGGTTCAACATTCTAGACCTCTTCATGCCACATCATCTTGAAATAGATGTTCACTATGGTTTAAAACATTTTAGACCTCTTCAAAACTTTATAAACCTATGTTTGAACCACCATAGTGGATGCCCTAATGGCGAGGTAAAGGATTGATGGAGATCGGGATAGAGGGCTTTGTGATGGTAGATCTAGAAGTTTAGTCGGAGCCAAATTGAAAATAATAAAGAAGGAAATGCAACGAAAAAACAAAATAGGAGGGTGTTGTTGTCCATGCACATTAATTGTATGTGTGCAAAGTAAAAACTCTATGTGTACATATCAAGTCCCAAAATAAAGCTATCTCAATTAATATTTTCAAATTTTAAAAATTCTCTAGTTACATTTAATGTTACGTTTCAACTTAAGCTCTGACTTTCTAATATTAATTTATTTTTCTTTCTCAAAATTTAAATCGTTGTTATAGCTTGTCATATTTATAAAAATTTACTCTTATTTTACTAAACTTATATATTTTTCAATTGATTTTATTAACACATATGTACCTTAATATTATTTTTACTTTTGTTATAATTAGTTTTATTTTTTAAATAACTTTTATTTATTTTTATAAAATAAATATTTAAATTAGTTATTTATTACAGTAAAAAATTGTTATTAAAAATTGTTATTTTTTATATCTATTTTATATGATAGGTGTAAAAATTTATTACTTATTTATTAACAAATTAAAACCTATTAATTTTTTTTTTACTTTTTGGAAGAATACGTGTAAAAACTAAGAAAAGTAATTTTTTTAAAAACTTTCCAAAAAACGTTTGTAATTAAACTTCTTAATGGAGTTAATTTTGGTAAAATTATTATGTGCTTGTATGTAAATCAAACTTTATGGGCTTATTTTTAATGGGCATATGTTATAGAGTAAATTATGGAAATGAATTAAATTGTTTATCTCTATCCCTTTATAAAAGAAAAATCACTTTTTTTAACCACCTTATTTTCGGAAATGTTAACTAATTAAGGAAATATAAGAATTTTTTTTCTATATTTCCATCTTTAAGTTCTGACTTTTTCTATCAAACTTAAAAAAGCTGTAACGTATCTGCTATTTAAAATCCTAATTGTACTATACAAAAACACACAAATACCAAGCATAACCGAGCCTTTATGTTTCTCTCTCTAAAAATCATAGGCGCCACCACAGCCACCAGATCAGCTATTGCCATCATCTTCTCCATTAGCATGGTTGATAGATGTTTCTGGTTGATGGTTTGAGCCTTGGAGGTTTAGCGTGCGCGGTTGCTTTTGTTTGAGAACAAAGGAGGTTCTTTATGAGGCAGCCATGGTTGTGATCATAATTAAGGATGGTTGAAACCATAATCGTGCGAGACTCTCTCTTTCTTTAAAAATCATAGCCGCCATCACAGTTCCTAGATCCACCATGAAGGTTGATTGATGTTTCTCTGTTACCGGAATCTCTTGCTGCCACCCTTATATACGGTTTTCCTTTTAACTATTACGTGTCGGTAATTAATTTTGTTATAAGTTTGTTGTGTAATCAACCAATGATTGTAAGGTTTTGTTTCGATCTGAAATTTCTTATGTAGGTGGTTGCACAATGAAGTGTGTCAGGAGGCAGTTTATGGGTTCCAATATAGTCTCGAGAGCAGGGTGCTTGCACCTATGGAGTGGGCCGAGAGGTAGTGTATAGGTTCCAAGTCTCAGGTATAAGATTTGCGGTTTTGGTTATGGTTACAAAAAATAGTAGTTTGTGTGTCAAAGTTTAATATTCCGTTACCGTATTTGAGGATATTTTGTGTCACTGTTAGAAGCTGAAACAAATAAGCTCATACTCCTAAAAATAAGCTGAAACAAACACCCCCTTATCATTCTTGTTCATGTTCTTCTTTATGATATGCTTTTTTTGTTTTTAGGTTGTTGTTTACATGAAAGAGGTGATGGCGCATATAAAAATTGATAGTTCTTATGGTAATTTTCTTCACATCATGCTTTTCATTATTGCTTTTTGTTTGGTGAGTAAGCAGTTGTATGTAACTTTATCAAATCCAAAACATCCTAATAAGCTTGTAAAAAGAACTTAACTAGAATATTTAAGCTTATGTAACATAAGCCACAATTAAATAAGCTAATAAGCCAGAAAATAAAGCTTAAAAATTCATCTTTCATATGTTTATTTAGGCTTATAAAAATCGGATTATGTCTTATTTGGTTTTCGGCTTATCGCTTACTTCTTGTGGCTTGTTTGTAAACTTTTATAAGCTTATCATGACATGGTAAGCTTATATTTATTACTATCGCCTTTTTCTTGGTGTTATTACATCCATTGTTTCTAGAAGCTAGAAAAGGTGTAGATAAAGCATTAGTTGTAGCGTTTAGGTATGGTGCTGTAATAGGGTTTCTTCTTGCTACAAATGGCCTTTTGGTTATGTATATTGGGATCAATCTTTTTAAGTTGTAATGTGGAAGTGACTCGGAGGGACTTTTTGAGGCTATAACTTGTTATGGACTTGGTGGTTCTAGACATCCTGTTGATCCGCCTTCTTTGGTGCATTGTTTTGTTAAAAATCATTGAGGTCGCATAAATACCCGACTAATTATTTGGCCCGTTTACAATTGAAATCAGTTCGAAAATACCCGACAGTGGAAAGTTGATTAAAAATGATTCTATATGTTAAATCATTTGCAGAATACTGTTAAGTACTAACTATAAAGGTTCATATGATATCAAACAGTTCACTTTTTATAATCTTTACGGTATCAAGGATATATATATCATGTCCTGTGGCTATGTTGTTCAATTAGTTTAGATTGAATGGTTTTGACAAGTAGTGCTTCAAATGGTTCAACAACTAGATACCAAAAGCTCGGGGACTGGGGCTTCTCTTTGCAACAACTACGGTATGAACGTATGTCCAGACCACAGGTCTCCGGTCCTTGCTTAACACCAATCGCATGTCCATCCACAACATTTACCTGCCTAATGGATCACACCCTCTTCTTATGCAGGAATAGGCTACAGGCATCAAGATGCTATGATGACTCCGTTTAGTCCTACCCATGCTGGCCCACGTTTAGCATCCATAGTGTATGTGTGGTATCCATGTCACTGGCCTGGGAGACTCAAATTGACCCATTATCCATACCAATGAGTTATATACCACCTATATTTATTTGTTCATAGAGCCTGTTAAAGTGGTGGTTTCTAACAGCCTTAAAGACATGGTTTTGGAATCAAAAAAGAGCAGTAAGATTTTATCCATTATCGTTTGTTTTTCTTTCTGATCGTACCATTCATAACATTGGTTTATATCGAGTCATTTGTAGACACTTTAATTACAGCTACTGCTCTTGCAATAGAAGCAACGAAATTAGGGAAGTCCTCAGCCGTGTCTGTTGCTGCTGCCACAAGTGCGTTAGCTGGGGAAGGTATGGCAGCAAGAAACTTGCTCCAATCTTGGACGAAGTTGCTACTTCATTTGAAAACGATGCCGATTTCAAGATCACAAAATTTGTGAGTTTATACTTTTATCTCAGTTTAACCATATTTAAATGTCGAAGTGATTCCCGTGAAGTCGTTGTATATATGGTTATAATGTAACACAGTGGTATCAAATCATCATAACATGATAGAAGTAAAAGGTTAGATGCACACATTAGTATTATTCATCAGTCGGTATCAGTACCAAACCTGCATAATCATACGTTCTGGAAAATAGCTTGAGGTAAATATAATAAGAGCACCAGCTTCTACAAACATATCATTGGATCTTTGATAACTAACTGTGGAATACATGCCACTAACGTACATCCTAAGTCCTAACTACATAACTGCAATCCACACTAGATGTGCATCATGCCTAGGTGAACCAAGAATTTATACCCCTGATCCGTTTACTAATTAGGTGAACCAAGAATTTATACTGATATTGGGACCTGTAATACACATTTACATTAACTATATGAAGGCGCATGTTATTTGTCTCTTAATGCATTTGGATATGTTAATTTTAACAGACTAAATATTAATACCAAACACCCCTTAAACAACCGTTTGACCCATAAATTGCTAGCGGCATCTATGCATTTTTCTTTTCATCTTTATCTTCCTGAACTTTTTCAGAGATTAAGAGATAAAAGGATATTATGGCAAAATCTTTGTCTTCATGTACGTATAACAATATTTTATGTTTTGTAACTTTATTTAGTGTGTAGTTGTTTCTAATAATTCATGAGATTTCTTTCTGTCAGCTTTGTACCAGCCTCGCTCAATATTTGCTTGCTGCATGCTTGGGTTGCAGTAAATTTGGTTCACCCTCATCTTTAGAGGTTCCACGTTAAAGGTCTGCTTCTTTTAGTGGAAGAGTTGTTGTTGCAGCTGTCAGCTATTACAACCGGACGACCCACATTAGCCGTGTCATGTAATGCCACAGTCCCCTCATGGGACCAACAAGGAGTCAAGCCGCGATGATAAACTCGCTTCCACTACAAAACGCAAACCAACCAAAGATAAATGTCATAACCAAAGATACATCAATGATTGCCTGAATGCTTTAGCTTTCTTTTTTAAGTGTAACAGTAAAATAATATATGGTCTGACAAGTAGGACTTTAACGGTGTAATGAGAATGATCTTTTGAGTTAATTATGTAGTAACAACGTTATATCTTTATCCAGCTCTTGTGACGTTTTATTTTCTCAATCTTTACAAATTTATCTTAAAGGTCATTACAAATATATCCATAAATTTTGAAAAATTGAAAGTATTGAAAAATTGAAAGTATTGAAAAATTCTAAACATGACAACGTTTGTACAGTAGTTAAAACTTTAATCAATTTATACATGACAACTTTTGTGAATTTGAAACAATTGAAAAGTTGACTTTAGTATTTACATCTTTCAAAACTATCTATACTAATAATCATCGCTTGATAAATTGCTCATGCAACTTCAAAGAATCCTAATTTTATGAATAATAATCAACTTATACATGACAACTTTTATGAATATTATCTTTGGCTTTTATTTTGTATCTTTTGGATTACTAAGAGCTGAAACTATGTGCATGTTCTAAGTATGTCTTTTGAATGTATTTCATGTTAAACGATATATATAGCAGAATGTCTTGTTTAAGTTACTTTCTTTTAGTATGACATTAAACTATACATTTTTTTCTCGCACACTTTATAAAGTCTCGTGTTAAGACTTTTATCTCATATGATGCGAGACTTTTCATTGCATTTTAATCTTACCTCGAAATATCGTATCGTTAATTATATGCCATCAGCTAATCCCGCCGCTTTGCGCGGGTATTCGTCTAGTTGCATTAAGTTGTTGTACATTGTTTTTATATAGAAATGTTTTTAATTCTTGCATTTAATTCTTATGCTTAAAAGACTTGTAAATTATTTTGTTTTATTATATAAAATACATCTATATTGTGTATATAAACTGAACGTCAACCATTAAGCATAGAGAATATACATGTAAAAAGCGTACAATTATACAACACTGACTACGTATAATGTGCATTCTAGAGATTCAATTAAAAAATGATTCCAACCACCAAAGGCCAATAACATTACTATTTGAAGAAAAAACAGTATGGCAATTCCATTTATTAAATTCCTCCTAGGCTTATTTTTAAAAGTATTGATGTTAAATTAAGGCTTGATGAGTATACACACCGCTGATCTAGTATCTCCACACCGTCAATGATTAGAAAATAAAACTAGTACAAATTTGTCAGTAGCTGTCAGCAACTTTAGAAATATTAAAAAAAAACTATATACTTTCTAACTGTTCACCATCATGTACCTCTCACACATATACTAAACTACCACCACACCTCCACCACACCCAAATTTGTTCAAAACATAGATCAAGCGAGATCTATCAATATCATACAAAAAAACTACACTCACACACGATGTCTCTGGAGAATGTATAGATCCCGCCGGATCTGTTAATGGATCTGTTAATGGAACCAGCTCTTTTGCCGGAAAAAACGCAGATCTTTCGCCGGAAAAAACGCAGCTCTTTCACCAGGGTGTCATGGCGGTAAACGGAGTTGGGTTCACACGTTTGAAGAGAAAGTGGTGGTTCCCGGCGGTTACGTTTTCTGGCGATATTGCAGCGATTTTCTTGGCACATGAGGTGAAAAAGAGGCCGTGAGAGAGAAAGTCAGCAGCCGGGAAAGTGGATAAAACAGATCTGGCAGAAATTTAAAAAGTGAAATACATGTAAAAGAGTGTGTGTGAGAGAGTTAGGTAAAATTCTGATATATTATTTAGTGGATTAAAGAATAAGAAATTCTCAGTAATCAATGTTCAAAATGTAAAAGTAAAAACAGATTTAAGTTTCCAATGAGTGGGGTTGGCTTTGTCAGCAAAAGTTTTATAATTAAATAGTACACTGGTGTGTGAACTATACAGCCCTAAATTAAAGAGCATTTTTTTGCCATTCATTCCTTAAACCCTAAAGCATCATATGAGAAATAAGTGTATATATACAAATATGTGGAAAACGACTACTAATGAACTTAGACATAATATTGTACTTGTTATTTGATAATAGCCATATACTTATTACAACTCAAAGTTAAGCCTCTGAAGTATATATTGTATCTGATTTCACAAGATAAGCATATAACTCAGTCATTTGGGCTAATAACTTTGTACAAAAATTTGATTTTTTTTAAATAAAACGTAAAACATTAAAAAAAGTATATAACTTTGTACAAAAATATTCTTTAGAAATATAATTTACGCACGTTTGAATAAAAATGTTTTAAAAATTATTATTTTAAAACATGTTTTAGTTAACTTTTAAAATTTATATAAAACGTGTTTTACAAAAACAAAATCGAAATTTTTGAAATTATTTATTTACAAAATTTTAAACTTTTTTTATTTTTATTTTATATAAATTGTGTGTATATATAACTTTTTTTATAAAAAAAATTTTACGAAATAAATTTTTTTGCAAAAAATTTATTTTTCTTTTTAATCTTAAAATTCTCAAAGTAAAAAACCGCACTTTTTTACAAAAAGTTTTTTGAACCTTCGAAATTTTTTTTGCAGAAAAACATACTATTATTTAAAAAAATTTAAAGTTTACAAAACTAAAAGTCGTGTTTTTTCACAAAAATCGTACCTTTTTACAAAATTTAAAACCTTTTTTTCTTTTATATAAATTGTGTGCATATATAATTTTTTTTTAAATTTTTTAACGAAATAAATTTTTTTCGCAAAAAATTTACTTTCTTTATTGCAAAAAAATTACTTTTCTTTCAAAAAAATTTTTGTGAAAAAGTATGACATTTAGTTTTGAAAACATTAAAATTCTAAAAAAAATAACATGATTATCTAAAAAAACATCGAAGGTTCCAAAAACTTTTTAAAAAAGTACGGTTTTTTACTTTAAAGATTTTAAGATTACAAAAAGAAAAATAATTATTATTTTGTAAAAAAATTTTCTAGATAAAATTATATATACACACAATTTATATAAAATAAAAAAAAAAACAAAAGTTCAAAATTTTGTAAAAAGGTACGATGGTTTTTGTAAAAAAGGAATTTAAAAAATTTCAGTTTATTTTTGTAAAAGAGTATGACTTATGCTTTTGAAAATTTTAAATTTTAAAAAAAAATATATTATGATTTTCCACAAAAAATTAAGATTTATAAAGTACGAAAAAGTTAAGTTATATTTAAGATATTTTATATAAATTTCAAAAGTAACTAGCACATGTTTAAAAATAATAATTTTTTAAAATTTTCTATATATGCATGCGTAAATTTATTCTTATATTTTTTATATAAAGTTACATGTTTTTTTTAAGGTTTTACGTTTTATTTAAAAAAAATCAAATTTTAAGTGTTTATGTTAGCCGTTAATATAAAGGACTAACGTTGTAATAAAAAATTAACGATCGTTAAGGCAACCTGCTAACCAGTCAAGCAGGTCACCGGGTACACACAATGTACGAAATCACAAAGTTTAATGATAATATAGAGAAAAAAAAAGATGGCTACACAGAACAGTAAAAAGTGTCAAGTTATATACATTTTTAAGTCATTAGCCCTAGTCATTTTTGTTATGAGCTCTACCATATCTTGTCTCTGATTTCACAAGATAAGTCATTTCCCTTAACAAAAGAACCCATTCAAGCTTCAACATCATCGAGCTTTACAACCTTGTAATGGAACAAAAGTTTGAACTTATGTAATTTCAAACTAACTAAATCAGTACTTTCAAGGTGTATAAACCTTATGCCTTTTAATTGCAACATATACTATTTATTCCCAAATAATACAAATTAACTAGTTTTTATAAATACTAGAAGTACTATCGCTAATAGCTTATGCATATGACAGATCGAGATACCATACAACTTGATGTTAAGGATATAAGAAAACATCAGAGTTCGAAAAATACAGACAACGTTCGATTAAGTTCATTTCATAGGTAATTTAATCATTCAATCATATTACTACCTACTCGACCATTGCTACCCGTACATAAAAAGGGACCTTTCTTTGATCGAGTGGTAAGTCTCTTCTCCAAAGTTCTCCTTCTGGATACAATAAGAATAAAACAAATAGTTAGTAATCAGAAATACACTTATGGGTTCTACAAGTCCACATAAAAAGACCAAACCCTAAAAATGGCTTTCACCTCCTTCTCATCTCATTTTTTTTAATTCTCATGATCAGATCTGATCCTTGTTATTCATTGAATAACACTCGTTTAATCATACGCGATCTCGCTTGTTCTACCTTGCTATTAGGATTGGGACTGGTTGAGCTTGTAATCTCCATCGCTCCTCAATTCGTGATGAGCGCCTAATACCTTGGTGGATCTTTGATTTATGTGTGTTTGCTAAACATTTTTTTATTTGATTCGACAAGTTAGGGTAGATTCAGAATTTTTTTCTTTGTCTGTTTTATGTTTTTAGGGTTTCATCATGGCGAATAAGCTTCGCACTTATGCGGATCTTACACAGTTAATTTCCAAATCGATTTTTGTGACTATTTTTCTATAAAAAACTACGCTAAAGCTTTATGGAGTATTTGTTAAACGTATGGGACTGTGGAAGTTTTCATCCCTAATCGCAAATCTAAATCTGGTAAACGATTTGCTTTTGTCCGTTTCATCAGGGTGGACAACATTGATAGACTAGTTGGGAACCTTTGCACGTTATGGATTGGTAGCATGCATCTGCATGCCAATGTGGCTCGCTTTAAATGTACGACCAATCCTTCCCCTCGTACTATTCGTCCACCTCCTTCTGTTAATCAAGGTAGATTTATGTTTGTTTCAGCCGTCCAAGGTAAAGCTCGTTCCCCACCTTCTTTTTCTTCTCCTTTGTTTGCTTTGGTTCTTGATGACTCGTGCCTTGTGGAGTGCGATCTAGTGCAATTTATTATGGGCGAACTCAAAGTGTTTTCTTCGATCCCTAATCTTCATTCCATTATGTTGAAGGAGGGGTTCTAGAATCTGAATTTGTCTTATTTGGGAGGGTTTTGGGTCTTGATGGAATTGGAATCTTATAAGGCTAAAGAGAAATTTTTGCAACATTTAGGGATGGCTTCATGGTTTAACTGTGTTCGCAATGCTCAGTCGGATTTTGTAGCAAATGAGAGAATTATGTGGGTAGAAATTGAAGGTGTTCCTCTCCATGCTTGGTCACATCCAAGTTTTGCTAAGATTTGCTCCAAATGGGGTGAGGTGATGTAGTTAGAAGAAGGTAAGGACTATTTATTTGCTTGTAAACGTATTTGTATCAAAACTAAACAGGTGGATAACATTTTGGAGAGTTTCAAGATTGTTATTCGTGGGAAGGTCTTTGTGGTTAGAGCAAAGGAGTTGTTCATGTGGTCCCCGGTTATTAAAGACGTTGAAGAGATCCCTTACTGCTCTAATGATGAAGGGTACAATAGAGGAGATGTGTCTAAAGGGGAGAATAGCTTGAATGGGGCTACTAATAGTGAAGATGAAGGGATTTCAGAATTTTTTTTGTAGAACCTAATGATACCTTAGCCAGTGATAATGTAGTTGAACAACCACTGAATGAAACGGAGAATTCTAGTGATCCATTTGGTATTATGATGTTCTGAAAAAACAAGGTACTGTTGCGGTTCCTTCTGTTGCAGATAGGAGTAGTGTTCCCTTTCCTCCAGGTTATACTCCAGATAATTCTAAGAATGTTGCTCCTGAGCAAGACACTTTGGAAAATGAGGATGCTAATTCGCGTAGTCGCTCTGTTTGTTCATGTGTAGCTAAAGATGCTCATGATACTGATATGGGACCTGATGTTAATGAATCTATGCATATTCAGAAAAAAGGAGGATCTTTCTTGGAGCTTTTGGATAACAAGATTAAAGTGAGGCAAACTATGGGGTATTCTATGGATGGGTGTGAGAAAGATATTGAAGGTATTATTGGCTCACAAGGAGTTAAGGATGTTTTTTAATGAATTGTATGTCTCTTATAATTTAAGGCCTAGCTTCCAAGACCAAAAAAGATTGGATTCGAGAGTTAATTAATAAGTATAAGGTGAACTTTTTGTCTCTCCAAGAGACTAAGATGAGTAATATTTCAGACATGGGGGTAAAATCGTTATGGGGTAACTCACGTTTTCATCATGTATCTAGTGACGCTCTTGGTTTTTCAGGTGGGATTTTGTGTGTGCGTTGTTGGTTTAATCTTGAATGAATAATTAGTTTAGGATTAGAATATTAATATTAGGACTTAGTAAAATATGTCATGGCTGATTCTAAGGACGTGCAACACGTTATACCAGTTGTTTAGGTAGTTAGTTCCTAGTTTTAAGTTTCCCTTGATGTTTTTGTAAGGCTATATATAGCCCATTTGCTTTTGAGGTAATGCAACAGTTCTTTCTGTTCACAAACTCAACTTTCTCTCTATATTAGTCACGTACATATATTGTTGATAGAGGGACCTGATCCCTCATTTGGTATCAGAGCCTAGGGCTCGCGAAGATCAGAGGGAGCCTCCGCCGACGGGTGTGTCGGTCGACGGAGGGCAGGCGTGAAAGATCTGTTCGGGACAACAGGTGGTTGTTCGGGACTGTGTTGCAGCAGAAGACGGAGCCGTTAAGATGTTTCGATCGACCGTTGTTGTGGTAGATGTACCGGTTGAAATGACGGGGGTGACCCGTTGTAAGCATTGTTGTTCCGGGCTGTTATAAGGCATCGAAAGGTGAAAGAAGGCAGCAAGTTTCTTATCACAGCGAGTGATTGCAAGAACACAACAAGGAATGTTTGAAAGCAAGAAATATAGCAATGAGTGCTTTCTCATAGGAGGAAGCAAGCATGAAATCATAGCAAGAAGCAAAAGAAAACTGAAAAGGCAGCAAGAAGGTTTCCACATCGTCTGTAGCAAGTAGCAGGCAAGGCAACCAAAGCAAGTTGAATGTTTTATGTTTATAGCAAGTAGCAAGCAAGAAAGAGTCGACAAGCAAGGGTCGACAAGCAAGATTCGACAAGCAAGGGTCGACAAGCAAGGATCGACAAGCAAGGGTCGATAAGCAAGAGTCGACAAGCAAGGGTCGACAAGCAAGGGTCGGCAAGCAAGGGCCGACAAGCAAGATTCTCGACAAGCAAGAGTCGAGAAAGACAAGCAAGAATGATAGCAAGAACTGGTTTCTGGTTTCTTAGAGCAGGAAACTAAAGAAAGGAAATCGTAGCATGTAGCAAGAACGAGAAAGACATTAAGTAGAAAAGAGTGGCGAGCAGTAAGGGCAAGAAAGACGAGCAAAAAGCACGAGAAGAAAAGATTGATCGTGGTAGGAAAGTGAGTTCCAACGTGAGACGGAGATGACCGTGTTCGTGCTTATGAACGTAAGAGCCGAGATCGTGAAAGATTCAAGATCAAGGGGGTGATTGTTGGTTTAATCTTGAATGAATAATTAGTTTAGGATTAGAATATTAATATTAGGACTTATTAAAATATGTCATGGCTGATTCTAAGGACGTGCAACACGTTATACCAGTTGTTTAGGTAGTTAGTTCCTAGTTTTAAGTTTCCCTTGATGTTTTTGTAAGGCTATATATAGCCCATTTGCTTTTGAGATAATGCAACAGTTCTTTCTGTTCACAAACTCAACTTTCTCTCTATATTAGTCACGTATATATATTGTTGATAGAGGGGCCTGATCCCTCATTGACTCTTTAGTTTATCATGTTGTTAATCATACTATCTCGGACAATGTTGTGGCCCTATATGGTATCTGGAATCATTCCAAGGCTAAGTTACTTGTGAAATCGGTTTACACTCCTCAAGCTTTGTCCGAGAAAAGCTCTTGTGGAGTTACATTTCTTTGATTATTAGGAGATGAGATGGATAATGTTTTGTAATGGGATATTTCATTGAGATTCGTTGTGTGAAAGAGCGTACGGGGTCAGTGTTTAACATTCAATGTACAAAGGTTTTTAATTATTTTATTTCTAGCTCTAATCTTATTGATGTTCAGCTTGAAGGATTATTGTTCACTTAGTCCCTTCCTTCGGCGTCTAAAATGAGTAAATTAGATAGATTTCTTGTGTCTGATGGGTTTCCTTCTATTTTCCCTCACATGTCGGCTCATTGTATGGATAGACACTTGTCGAATCATAGGCCTATCTTACTTCAAAACTTGTATATTGACTTTAGAGCTACTCCATTCGGGTTGTATCACTCTTGGTTGAAATGGGACGGTTTTAATCTCAAGGTTTCTAGTGTCTAGAATTCGATTTCTCTCGAGGGTCTTAATGGCATGATTCTATTTAAGAAGTTAGAAATCCTGAAAAGGGAAATTAGGGCTTGGGTTTTGGCTAAAAGGCAGCAGTCTTTGAGTCGAGTTAATGACATCAAAACCAAGCTCCATGACATTGATATTAAACTGGAACAAGGTGGCGTTTCTGAAGAGATTCTTCTTTCTCGTTTAAATTTAATGAAACAATTACATGATCATAAGGCGTCTGATACTCGTGACTATATTCAGAAAGCTAAGATTAGGTGGGCCATTGAGGGGGATGAGAACTTTAAATATTTCCACGGTATTGTTAATAGGAATAGGACTGCTCTTTTTATTCGAGGTATTATTATTGATGATGAATGGGTTGTTGACCCGAGCCATGTTAAAGAAGAATTTCGTTCGCATTTTGCTCATCATTTTAATGAACCGGTTAGTAATCGCAGTAAACTTGCTTTTTAGGTCCCTAATTGTTTAGATCCTGACCAGGTTATGGAGTTGGAACGTTGTGTCTCAAATGAAAAGATCCGTCAGGCGGTGTGGGGTTGTAGTGAAGATAAATCTCCTGGGCCTGATGGGTTCACGTTTGATTTTTTCGTAAATTATGGGAGCTTATTAGGCCGGATTTTTATGGTAGTCCCTTGGTTTTTTATCACTGTTCGTTTTCTAAAGGTTGTAACTCATCATTTCTTGCGCTTATCCCTAAAGTTCCTGATCCAAAGTTTGTATATGATTTTACGCCTATAAGTTTGATTGGGTATATGTATAAGGTCAATAATAAAATTCTTGCCACGCGTATGTCTGTGGTAATATCAGAGTTGATTTCGGATGTTCACACTGCATTTGTGCCGAACCGTCAAATTCTTGATGGGTCGTTCAAAAAGCTTAAACAGCAGGCGATGGTCTTTAAAGTGGATTTTGCTAAAGTGTATGATTTTGTTCGGTGGGATTATTTGGTAGACGTTTTAAAAGCGTTTGGATTTGGTGATAAGTGGTGTTCGTGGATTAAGGGAAGCTTATTGTCTAGCATGGCTTTCGCTCTTGTTAATGGTAGTCCGACGGCTGAATTCTAGTTTAACATGGGGTTGAAACAAGGGAATTTTGGCCCCTTATTTGTTCATACTTATTATGGAGTATTTACATAGTATTTCTTTTGATAAAGTCGTTGATGCAGGAATCTTAAAAGGATCGATATAGATGGCGTTATTACTTTATCTCATCTATTTTACGCGGATGACGCCATATTCATCGGGGAATGGTCTGTTGATAACCTCAATCAGATTATGCAAGTGATTTTCTGTTTTTCTTTAGTTTCTGGTCTGAGGACCAATGTCAAGAAAAGTCACTTATTAGGCATGGGTATTTTTCATGAGGCTACGTTATCTGCAGCTTCAAATCTAGGATGTTCGGTCATAAAAACCCTTTTTAAGTATCTCGGTGTCATGGTTGGAGGGAATATGTCGAGGCTCAATTCTTGCGATGAGACTATTCTTAAGATGCGATCTCGGTTGTCAAAATGGAAGTTTAAGACTCTTTCTATTGGGGTCGTCTTACGTTAATCAAATCGGTTCTAGGTTCATCTCCAATTTATGTTATGTGATTATTTATAGTCCCTAAGATCATCTTGTATACGTTGGAATCAATTCGCATGAATTTTTTCAAAGGTATTCAAGGAGAAGGTAAGAAAATATGGGTTAAATAGAGTAAGGCCCTCGCCGCAAAGCAAAATGCTGGCTTAGGGGTTTCTAGTTTCTTTGCTCTTAATAGAGCTCTTCTTTTCGAATGGGTATGGCGCTTTATCTCTCAAGATAAGTAATTGTGGTTTCGTTTTATGTCTGTTGTTCATGGGTCTTAGTTAGACCTTCATTCATCCAACGGGTCTTCTTTGTAGTGTACTATTCTTTGTGAGCTTAGTTCCCTTAAAACCCAATGTATCGATTTTATTCCTCACTAAAAACGCATGGGCAATGGTTTATTCACTAGGTTTTGGAAGATCTCTGGGTGGGAGATTCTCGGTTTTGTAGTTTGTTTCCTCATTTATTTTCATTGGAAACGACTAAGGATATCAGTGTGGTTGATAAAATGAGGCTCTCGGTTGTGTCTTCTTTTCGACGGCCTGTCAAAGGGGGTGTTGAGTCGTTCCAACTGCAAGAGATGATGGAGAGGTTAGAGTCGGTGGTCTTGTCTAATTCTAATGATCGGTGGTTCTGGGACATGAATGGGGAAGGGGGTTTTCGTGTCAAAGACGTTCGTCTCATGTTGGATGACTTCTTTCTTCCTAAAAGTGAAGTTGCTACGCGTTGGGTGAATTTGTGTCCTATTAAAATCAACATTTTTGCTTGGAGAGTTTTTTTGGATCGTTTGCCTTAGAAGTCTAATCTTATACGTAGAGGTGTCCAGGTTGATTCCTCGTTAATCCCGAGCTGCAATTCTTGTGAGGAAGGCGTGTCTCATATATTTTTTAGATGTTCTATGGCGGTGGATGTTTTCCAAGAATTTTGTAGATGGTGGGATGTTGATTGGGTGCCGCTCAGCTCTTATTTGGATTAGTTGGCTTGGTTTAGTTCTATTCGGATAGCTTCCAAGACTAAATATTTGTTTGAAGGAGTCATGTACGTTTCTTGGTGGTGCATTTGGAACATTAGGAACCAAGAAATATTTGCAGTCTCAAAGCCTCAGAAAGCGGTGATCTTTGATGACAATGTTGAACGTCCATTTTTATGGTGTTCTGTTAGATGTAGATTATCTTTTAGTTGGGATAGATGGTGTTAAAGCTGTAAGAACTCAAACTTTTCTAGCATTATTTTATTCTTTTATTCGTGTATTTTCCAACGTATGTCATTTCTTGAATTCTTTATATGTAAATCCTGAGATCATGATAATTTTAATAGATTATACTTTTTAAGTATTTTCTGATCATTGATAAATACTTTATCTGGAATTATAAAATTCTTAATTTATTTTTCCATATTTAATTTAAATCAAAGGTTTGATTTAAAATCACCTGCGTGTGTTTTACAACGAGTTTACTCAAAATCAATGTACAACGAAAATTCCTAGTCATCGCGATACCGATGGATGCCCAAAATATTACGTTAGATTATCGATTGTGCTAATCCCTCTTCAGTCCATAGCCCAATATTACGTTTGACTATCAAATAAGTCAAATGAGCCTACGGGTGAATGATAATCAATAAAATCTAGAGATACAACGTAGGAATTGGAGAAAGAGTACTACACAATTGTCTTATATAAGTGGTTTTAACTTGAGGACTTATGGTAAACAATGATCTCGTTTTTAAGCTTAGTATGGGGAACGTGAAACTTGAGGGTGATTAATATTCATGACACCAAAGCCCTAATTCAAGTCTTAGATTTCTTTACAAGTTTCTTCCATCAAATAGATTCCAAGTAATAAATCATTTAACTTTTGTCTCCTTTTAAATTTTTGTCTTTTCATCGTAGTAGTAGTAGTAATAGTAATAAAGGCCAAGATGGGTTAATTATAAGAAAAATGTAACTTTATGCTTTAAAATAATGCATTGCATTGGGTCATTGCAATGGTCAAGTGTAGGAGATTTAATAAGTGTGTAAACACTTATCCTTTTGCCACTAAAATCAAGGAAAAATAAGACCTAATCATGTGTTTAATATCGTAAAAGTCGGAATTACGCGTGGTTTTGTGTTTTTGTGTTAAAATAGGTACAAATGATCAAAAGAAGAGAAAACACGAGATTTCACGATCATATGTTGAAGAAAAGTCCAAAAAGAGACGAAGACAAAGTCAAAAGATCAAAAGTGTGCCCCAAGTTCACGAAAACCGGCTTAACCGAGAGTTTGAAGGAATTGTCAAGGAAGCCGAAATCAAGTTCGTTTTTAGCGGATTTAATCTTTTTCAAGATATTCGAGTTTTATGGGTCCCAAATTAGCTAAATGGGCTTTGAAGGCCCATTTTATGGGATATAAAGTCAATATTTAACCAAAAGCCCAAACCATATGGCCCAATTCAATTAGCACACGGATGGAAAAAATCATTTTGGCCCATATGGAAAACATTTAAAGACGGAAATTGGGCCAAGCCCAATTGATTGACAAAACAAGATTGGAGCGTTTAATAGTTTGATGGTCAAACTTAACAATATAACTCACACACCCCACAAACGTTTATCCCACACGTGTCCCAACACCTTACCCAATCCATTAAATAAAACGTTATATTTACCCCATTTACTCTATTTTTTCGTTACAAACAAAGCAAAATCCACCCACTACTTCTTCTCTCCCATTCACGCAGCCATTTTTTCACCCTATCCTCAAAACCCTAATTCATCCTAACTAAAAAAATTACCATCCATAAATTGGGGCTTTTTACACATTCGTGTGATTCACACGAGGGATAATAAATCCCCATGTTTTTCACATGAACACTACCAGTGGTCCTCCATCTCACGTGGCATCCATTCCCTTTTTGATTGGTTAAAACACACCTCCAATACCAGTCCCACCAACTAGAGCCTGCCACATCAGCAGTAAACAAACACAAACCATCCAGGTTGGCAATCCATGATGCAAGGAGTGTTTTCCACTGCAAGATCAAGAAAGAGAAGAAAAAAGATGGAATGAAGGGCTAGGATTTATTGCTTACTTATTAAGCCACCAAGAGGGTTTCCAGGGTTTCTCTTATAAAAACCCCATCAAAAGATGTAATGGATCACTTTTTCTTTATTTTAATTTTCTGCAAAATTAGTTTAGGTTTAATGTAATTTTAATTTTCAGTATTTGTAATTTTTTTAATGATTAATGAAAACTTTATTTTAATTACTTTGAGTATCATTTAAATTTCTGGCAATTTTTATTCATCTTTAAACTGCTTCTTGTTAATTTTACTGTTGGTTTATATTCGATATAAAAAATAAAAAAGAAATAAAAAAAAGTGATAAATAATTTTCCCCGCTGGAAAATTATTAAAAACTGTCGAAGTACTTGTTTGAAGATTCTGTTTGGTTCGAGAAGAAGTTTTGTTCGAGGAAGGAGAGGCTTTGTGTTGATGATTTTCGGTGAGGTTTAAGGTGTTGGTGTTTGATTCGGTGACAAAGGGGGTTCAGCACCACCCTTCGGCTCAACGGAATCGACAAAAGGTTCTCATCCTCTTTTTAATTTACTTGTTTTACTTTGAGTTTAAGTTTTATCAGCTTTTATTAATTGTTATTTGATTTGGTTAATGATTATTTGATTTAAATGTTTCTGTTTATTTAGTTGGTTTGAATCTGCTTATTTTGTTATTGTTTCGGTATCGGGTTGTTTAGATCTTCTTAGGATAATTTGTTTTAGTCTTTTTTTATCTGATTTTTAATTGTTGAAGTTTTTGTTTGGTTTGTATGATTTGGTATCTGCTTATAAAGTTTGTTTAAGTTTTGATTTATCTGTTTGGTAGATTGATTCGAATAGGTAACGGGTATTGCTCTGAGTTGTGTTTCGGTCTGCTTATTGTCTTTGATTCGGTGCTGTTTAGTTTCAACTGTTAGTTTGCTTATCTGTTAGTTTAATAAGCTTGTTTGGTTTTGGTAATATTGGCTTATTTTCAATAAGATTTGTTACTACTTATTCAGTCTTTGTAGCTTATTTGAACTGTTTACTTCATGCTTAGTTTGATTTGCTTATTTGTCTTATTGCTTATTATATATTCTAGCTTATTGTTCTTTAGAGTTTTAGTTTACTTTGTTTTCCTTTTTGCTTATTTGTTTAACTGTATTGCTTAGTTCATTTTGCTGCTGCAACATACAGATCTTGTTGATATGTATCTTTAAAATTCCAAAAAAATCCAACAAAAAAAAAATATTAATAGCTAAATTTGGTCACTGCTGGGTATCGAACGCTGGACCTCTCGAATACAAGCCAACGACACAACCAACTCATCTAGTACCTTTCTTGTGTATTAATTCGCACCTTTTAATTAATATAGTAGCTTTTTTTTAGCTGGCAGTTTATTATTAAGTTTAATCCAAGTTTTAAGTTTTGTTAAACTTTAATTAAAAGTATTTTAATAGTTTTTCTTCAATTCAGTTTTTATAAAAAAAATAAAATGAAAAAAATATATATTTTAATTTTAAGTACTTTTATAATTTTAAATTAGTTTTCATTTAGAGTAATTAGATTTAAAATTTAAATTTAAATTTTTTTTATTAAAATTAGTTTTTATTTAAAAGTCTTTATTTTAGTTTTTGAAAATTAGATTTAAAGTTTTATTTTTAAAAATAGTTTTTTTTTACATAAGTTTAGTCCTATATAAAAATAGATTTCAATTAAAGTTTTTTGTTCAATTAGATTTAATTTTAAATAGTTTAATTAGTCTTTTGTTTAGATTTTAGTTTAAAAATACCAAAAATATATTTTACCAAGAACAATAAATCTTACGTTAGTCCGATATCAATTTCGAGTCGATTTGAGGAACGAAAAATAGAGAACATAAAAAGAGTTGCAAAAACCTTACTATTAAAATGGCGCCGCTGCCGCTTCGCTCGTACGTTTGACGATTTTTCGTGAAGACGTTTGGATTTTGGGATCCGTTCGCTTTGAACGTTAATTTTCTTGCAACAAAAATAAAAAATACAAAAAAAATCAAAAAATTAAAAATATAAAAAAGAAATAAAAAATCACAAAAGCAATTTTTTTCCTAAGATTTGCACCAAAATAATTTAAAAAATCCAAAAGTAATACTATTTCCTAAAAGTATTACACCAAAAAATATTACGTATTAGTGTTATTTTTCTTAGTTCGATTTCTTTCGATTTTTCTTGTGAATATATATTTTTTCTAAAAAATACAAAAGGATTTTTCATTTATTATATTACGTAGCACAATAAATTTATCTACTTTTCAAATAAGCCTTAGTTGGGATTTCATCACCTAACTATTGTATTCGCATCCTAAACGACTTAAAAGGGCAAAATAGATAAATACTAGTAAGACGTTTGAACTCAAAATATACAAACTATAAGGTGGGTATAAGGCAACGCGCTATAAAAGGCCGTCTAAGGAAAAAGGTTTTTAAGTGCTTTGTGCCAGCTCGTTTCCCCGCTTGCTTGTGCGTATATTGAGAGGGACGACCAATTATTGGTTTGCCAACTCAAGTAGTACTTAAGTATATATTTTTGTAGCTTTTTACTATTGCACCTCGAGAGGGAAAATCCTTTTCCTCTCAAAGTCGACCGAGGTCACCTACATCATTCCAAAGTTTTAATTGTATGCGCACTCGCGCGCGTACATACATACCGATTGGTGTACCAAACTCTTCCAATTCTTCCAAAAAGAAGAAGAAGAAGAAAAACAAAAAGTCCGTCATTCAAGCCGATCCCGAGAATCGAGCTTTCGACAATACGATGGCAACGGATAATCGACCAATGATTGAGATTCCCCAATCTCACGTTGAAGGAAACGATGACGCAATTGTGGTGCCGGATATTGGAGCAAATCATTTTGAACTTAAAACGGGTTTTATTCAAATGGTTTCCGCTACACCATTTTTAGGCCGTACTAATTATGATCCACACGCTCATATCAAAAGTTTCATACAATTGGCTAATACGGTGAAATACAATGGGGTGCCACAAGAGGCCATTCGTTTACAACTCTTTCCTTTTTCCTTTGAGGGACAAGCCCGGATTTGGCTTGATAAGGAACCACCCCAAAGTATCACGACATGGATTGATTTAGAGACCAAGTTCATTAATTACTTTTTCCCACCATCACGGACCACCTCTTTGAGAAATGACATAATCACCTTTGAGCAAAAATATGGGGAAACGTTTAGTGAGTCTTGGGATCGATTTAAAGAGCTTTTGAGAAAATGTCCACAACACGGTTTCACTAAAGTGCATCAAATAAATACGTTTTACAATGGTTTAACTCTAAACGACCAAGACTCACGTAATAGTGCCGCGGGGGCAATATTCTTGTGAAAACAATGAACGAGGCTTGGGCCATAATTGAAAACAAGGCAAAAGTACAAACCAAAATTGTTAGGGCCACTATGGTGAGTGCTAGTTCTAGTGAGAGTGACAAGAGAATCGATAAACTCACTTCGCTTGTTGAATCACTTGCTCTAAAAACCGAAACCCTAAATGGTCAAGTTAATGCCATGAAAGAAACTTGTGAAACGTGTGAGACTTGTGGTGGACCACATTCATATTTCAATTGTGACAAGGTTTACAATAATCAACAACAACAAGTTTGTGCTTTTAATGCTAATGAAAGGGTTCAATTTAAACCTAATGTTGATGTTAACCATTTGTCTTACAAGAGTACTAATTATTTGGCTCCCCTGGGATTTGTAGCACCACAAATACCATCCCCACCCGCCCAAAATACCCAAAACCATAATAGGAACCAAGGTCCTCAAATGGGTAATTTTCAAAGGAATGCTAATCAAGGGAATTTTAATGGTCAAAATCAAGGTTTTCAAAATAATAACCCAGGTTTTTATAACAACAACGGTTTTCAACCTCAATATCAAAACCAAGGTTTTCCTAATCAAGGGTTTAATCAAATGAACATGCAAAATCCTCAGATGGACTTGGTTCTACAAAAATTGACCGAACATGAGAAAATCGTGAAAGCAATGCAAGAATCCACTAGACAAATGCAAGAGTCCAACGATAAGAAATTTTTGACAATGATTCAAGCCCTTAGACCCCAAGGAGCCTTACCTTCAAATACCGAGATTAACCCTCGTGCTAATGTGAGTGCTATCAATATACGAAGTGGAGCCACTTTAGTGGGACCTTCCATCTCTTCGCCCATAAAGGAGAGACAAGGCCCGGAGGTCATAATGAGTAATCCTACTCCCCCTTCGGTGATTCCCCCCCACTACCACTCCTAGTACTAGTGCTTAATTTCCGAAAGAGCCTATCCCTACGATTGTTCAAGAAACGAGTCCTTCTCCTTCTCAACCTTCAAAGCCTTATATTCCTTATCCGTCTAGGTTATACAAGGCTAAAGTGCTCACCAACGACGACGTTCATGTCTCCAACTTTTTGAAAATGATTTCCAACGTCAATGCTAACATAAGCCTTATTGAAGCACTTGCTCAAATGCCAAAATTTGTCAAAATGTTTAAAGATTCGCTTAATAAGAAAGAAAAAATGGTTGAGCTCGTGAACACCCGTTTAAATGAGTATTGTTCCGCGATCCTTCTCAAAGAGCTTCCCGAAAAGCTAGGAGATCCCGGACAATTCGTGTTACCTTGCTCGTTTCCTCAAATCGATGATTGTATGGCTTTAGCGGACCTCGGCGCTAGCATCAATCTTATGCCACTTTTGGTTTGGAAACAATTATCATTACCCGACCTTGTACCGACTCGTATGACTTTAGAGTTAGCTAATCGAACTCTCGCATACCCCGTTGGTATTGCCGAAGACGTTTTTGTTCGAGCTGATACATTCACTTTTCCCGTGGACTTTGTCGTCGTCGACTATGAGATGGATCCTCGTATTCCGTTAATACTTGGTAGACCATTCTTACGATCCGGAAGAGCCTTAGTAGACGTAGACGAAGGGGAGTTAATTCTTAGGGCTCGGGATGAACAACAAGTTTTTAAAATGGGAAAAATCACAACAAAATCAAATGGAAAAGAGTCGGTCAATATGATTGATGTTCCTAATTATGATAATGACGAGATTTTTACTAATCCTTTTGGAATTGAAAAGGCTAATCAAAATGATTTTGTGATAACTTCATCCCTTCCCTTAGAACCTCAAATTTTTTAAACTCCCATTTATGATACCTATAGTGATGACACTTCTTCAAGTGATCACACTATCTTCGGTTTAGACGACTCGTCTTTTGACCCACCCACTTTTGACCCACCCATTTATGATACCCCAATATTTGATACCTATGATGATGACACTTCTGTAAGTGATCTCATTAACTTTGATGACCCACCCCATGATCTTAATGAACCTCATATCCCTATGAGTGATTCTTCTATGGAGACTCCTTTTGACTTTTATACTCCAATTTTAGAAGTCATGACTATTGAGGAGGATCCTCAACTCTTAGAGATCATTCCGACTTTAGAGGTTATTCAATTTGAGGAGGATTTAGATATCTTTCTAAATACCTATTTTCCTCATGAGGAAGAGTTTTCCTATGACTCCGATGATACTTATGTTTTCACATCGAGTTTGGAAGAGGACGACCTTCCCACTTTGGATTTTGATGATATATTGAGCTTAAATGTCACTACCTCTTGCTATTTTCCCATTAAGGAATCGGTGTTTGATCCGGGAATAAAGACTTTTTTGCTTTCATTGCCATACCACCTTACCTTTCCTTGTAAGAGACTTTTGCCTAAGGATACCCCACTTTTCTTTGACTTGCGTACCACCTCGGGGTTTATTTCCATTTGTGATGGAAATTATGTGTTTGACCCGGGTGGAATTTTCATGGGGTATGCCGTATATGACTTTGTTTCACCCCTTTATCATGGAGAGATTTTCCTCCCTTGGAAATCTCGGTTTTTCCATGATTTTCCCATTTTAATGAGACATTCAGGAATTCGAGTCGAGCTAGAGACTCGTGATAAATAAATCAAGCATCGTATAACTAGGTTAGATTTTTACCTTTTCCACCCATTTCCACCAATAAGTGTAGGGGGGAGACAAGTAGGTTGTTTGTGTTGTGATGTTGTGTGCAGGGACATGTGCTTAATGATCCACTTTTGGTACTTTTGACGCGGCCCGTGTTCCCGTGTTTCCCGTGTACCCGGTTGCTTCGATAAGTTTTTGCTATTGTGATTCAATCTTGTATATAAGTAAAACGAATAAATGAAATCACTTTAGTTGTCTCTTCCTTAGCTCGATTTAAAACAACGTACTCAATGTCCTAAGTGTGGGGGAGTTTATTCTCCCACATGCTTAAACATTGAGGACAATGTTTATATTAAGTGTAGGGGGATTTCTATCGAAATTTTAGTGGGCTTTTCCATGAATTTGACCCCATTTAACCGGAAAATTTAAAAAAAATTTCAACGTTTTTCAAATTTTTGATCTATTTTGGCCTAGTAGTATTTTTCTTTTATTTTCTTTCCTTTTATCATTACATCGTATTTATATTTTCCGTTTCAAGAATAAAGTCAAAAATAAATAAATGAATAAAATGGTTTTAACAAGTTTAGATATCTTTGATATATTAGGCCCGTCGTGAAAATTTTGACTCAACCCGAGTTTACTTATCCTAGTTTACTCTAGCTAGTATCCTTAACCAGATGGACCTTAATTGGTTTATTAGGCTAAGCATCCACGAGTCTCATTCCTTGAGATTTTAAATTGTGGAGAACGAGAGATGATAGAGTTGATAATAAGTTTAAGGGTTAATTTTTGCTTATATGGTTTTTGTGGCTCTTTCTTCCCGCTTGTATATTTAATTGCTTAATAAATGTGGATTTTTGCGGTGTCGATTCGATATCTTAACTCTTAGTCAAATCTTTATTCTCCTTGTAATTAAAGCATGAACACATTGAGGGTGCCAGCGTTGTGGACTTCCGACTAAGGTGGCTCATAACCACTAAGTAGGAGGTATTCAGACCATGGGACCACGGAATTTGGCCTACTATATATATCATAAATAAGAAAGAATAAGATTAAAACATGACCTCAAGGAGCCTTAGGGTTTGGGGCATGTAGCACAAACCTTGTCATTAGAGCCTTAGGGTGTATGGCATGGTAAGTGTTTAATAAAAATTGATCAAAAATCAATTCCCTCGTTTATCGTTCAAGGAGCCTTAGGGTGTGGACAATAGACGGGGATCATTTTTACATCTTAAAGAGCCTAAGGGTATATGATGTGAACTTGCTAAACTCCACATAAAGTCAACTTGACTTTAGAGGAATAATTAATAACGTCGTACTATTGGCCAAATTTTGGGTCCGAGAATTTATTGCCCAAATCGTGTTAAATCATCCTTGATGTGGGATTACTTTAGTAACAACGTTTTTGAGGACGAGGTTAGGTTTTGAGTATCGGGTTTGCACCGTTTAGCCTTCATTTTTGGAATAATAACTATCAAATAAGTCAAATGAGCCTACGGGTAAATGACAATCAATAAAATCTAGAGATACAACGTAGGAATTGGAGAAAGAGTACTACACAATTGTCTTATATAAGTGGTTTTAACTTGAGGACTTATGGTAAACAATGATCTCATTTTTAAGCTTGGTATGGGGAACGTGAAACTTGAGGGTGATTAATATTCATGACACCAAAGCCTTAATTCAAGTCTTAGATTTCTTTACAAGTTTCTTCCATCAAATAATTTCTAAGTAATAAATCATTTAACTTTTGTCTCCTTTTAAAATTTTGTCTTTTCATCGTAGTAGTAGTAGTAATAGTAATAAAGGCCAAGATGGTTTAATAATAAGAAAAATGTAACTTTATGCTTTAAAATAATGCATTGCATGGGGTCATTGTAATGGTCAAGTGTAGGGGATTTAATAACTGTGTAAACATTTATCCTTTTGCCACTAAAATCAAGGAAAAACAAGACCTAATCATGTGTTTAATATCGTAAAAGTCAGAATTACGCGTGTTTTTGTGTTAAAATAGGTACAAATGATCAAAAGAAGAGAAAACACGGGATTTCACGGTCATATGTTGAAGAAAAGTCCAAAAAGAGACGAAGACAAAGTCAAAAGATCAAAAGTGTGCCCCAAGTTTACGAAAACCGGCTTAACCGACACGAGTTTGAAGGAATTGTCAAGGAAGCTGAAATCAAGTTCGTTTTTAGCGGATTTAATCTTTTTAAAGATATTCAAGTTTTATGGGTCCCACATTAGCTAAATGGGCTTTGAAGGCCCATTTATGGGATATAAAGTCAATATTTAACCAAAAGCCCAAACCATATGGCCCAATTGAATTAGCACACGGATGGAAAAAATCATTTTGGCTCATATGGAAAACATTTAAAGACGGAAATTGGGCCAAGCCCAATTGATTGACAAAACAAGATTGGAACGTTCAATAGTTTGATGGTCAAACTTAACAATATAACTCACACACACAGTCAACCCAATTCCCCAATCCCACAACACACGCTTATTTTACAACTCACAATGTAACCTCCCACACCCCACAAACGTTTATCCCACACGTTTCCCAACACCTTACCCAATCCATTAAATAAAACGTTATATTTACCCTATTTACTCCATTTTTTCGTTACAAACAAAGCAAAATCCACCCACTACTTCTTCTTTCCCATTCACGCAGCCATTTTTTCACCCTATCCTTAAAACCCTAATTCATCCTAACTAAAAAAATTACCATCCATAAATTGGGGCTTTTTACACATTCGTGTGACTCACACGAGGATAATAAATCCCCATGTTTTTCGCATGAACACTACCAGTGGTCCTCCATCTCACGTGGCATCCATTCCCTTTTTGATTGGTTAAAACACACCTCCAATACCAGTCCCACCAATTAGAGCCTGCCACATCAGCAGTAAACAAACACAAACCATCCAGGTTGGCAATCCATGATGCAAGGAGTGTTTCCACCGCAAGATCAAGAAAGAGAAGAAAAAAGATGGAATGAAGGGCTAGGATTTATTGCTTACTTATTAAGCCACCAAGAGGGTTTCCAGGGTTTCTCCTATAAAAACCCCATCAAAAGATGTAATGGAGCACTTTTTCTTTATTTTAATTTTCTACAAAATTAGTTTAGGTTTAATGTAATTTTAATTTTCAGTATTTGTAATTTTTTTAATGATTAATGAAAAGTTTATTTTAATTAATTTGAGTCTCATTTAAATTTCTGGCAATTTTTATTCATCTTTAAACTGCTTCTTGTTAATTTTACTGTTGGTTTATATTCGATATAAAAAATAAAAAAAGAAATAAAAAAGAAAGTCATAAATAATTTTCCCCACTGGAAAATTATTAAAAACTGTCTAAGTACTTGTTTGAAGATTCTGTTTGGTTCGAGAAGAAGTTTTGTTCGAGGAAGGAGAGGCTTTGTGTTGATAATTTTCGGTGAGATTTAAGGTGTTGGTGTTTGATTCGGTGACAAAGGGGGTTCAGCACCACCCTTCGGCTCAACGGAATCAACAAAAGGTTCTCATCCTCTTTTTAATTTACTTGTTTTAGTTTGAGTTTAAGTTTTATCAGCTTTTATTAATTGTTATTTGATTTGGTTAATGATTATTTGATTTAAATGTTTCTGTTTATTTAGTTGGTTTGAATCTGCTTATTTTGTTATTGTTTCGGTATCGGGTTGTTTAGATCTGCTTAGGATAAATTTTTTTTAGTCTTTTTTTTTATCTGATTTTTAGTTCTTGAAGTTTTTGTTTGGTTTGTATGATCTGGTATCTGCTTATAAAGTTTGTTTAAGTTTTGATTTATCTGTTTGGTAGATTGATTCGAATAGGTAACGGGTATTGCTCTGAGTTGTGTTTTGGTCTGCTTATTGTCTTTGATTCGGTGCTGTTTATTTTCAACTGTTAGTTTGCTTATCTTTTAGTTTAATAAGCTTGTTTGGTTTTGGTAATATTGGCTTATTTTCAGTAAGATTTGTTACTACTTATTCAGTCTTTGTAGCTTATTTGAACTGTTTACTTCATGCTTAGTTTGATTTGCTTATTTGTCTTATTGCTTATTATATATTCTAGCTTATTGTTCTTTAGAGTTTTAGTTTACTTTGTTTTCCTTTTTGCTTATTTATTTAGCTGTATTGCTTGGTTCATTTTGTTGCTGCAACATACAGATCCTGTTGATCTGTATCTTTAAAATTCCAAAAAATTCCAACCAAAAAAAAATATTAATAGCTAAAATTGGTCACTGCTGGGTATCGAACCCTGGACCTCTCGAATACAAGCCAACGACACAACCAACTCATCTAGTACCTTTCTTGTGTATTAATTTGCACCTTTTAATTAATATAGTAGCTTTTTTTAGCTGGCAGTTTATTATTAAGTTTAATCCAAGTTTTAAGTTTTGTTAAATTTTAATTAAAAGTATTTTAATAGTTTTTCTTTAATTCAGTTTTTATAAAAAAATAAAAAAAATAAAAATATATTTTGATTTTAAGTACTTTTATATTTTTAAATTAGTTTTAATTTAGAGTAATTAGATTTAAAATTTAGATTTAAGTTCTTTATTTAAATTAGTATTTATTTAAAAGTCTTTATTTTAGTTTTTGAAAATTAGGTTTAAAGTTATATTTTTATAAATAGTTTTTTTACATAAGTTTAGTCCTATTTAAAAATAGATTTCAATTAAAGTTTTTAGTTCAATTAGATTTACTTTTAAATAGTTTAATTAGTCTTTTGTTTAGATTTTAGTTTAAAAATACCAAAAATATATTTTACCAAGAACAATAAATCTTACGTTAGTCCGATATCAATTTCGAGTCGATTTGAGGAACGAAAAATAGAGAACATAAAAAGAGTTTGCAAAAACCTTAGTATTAAAATAGCGCCGTTGCCTCTTCGCTCGTACGATTGACGATTTTTCGTGAAGACGTTTGGATTTTGGGATCCGTTCGCTTTGAACGTTAATTTTCTTGCAACAAAAATCAAAAATACAAAAATCAAAAAAATAAAAATACAAAAAAAAAATTAAAAAATCACAAAAGCAATTTCTTTCCTAAGATTTGCACCAAAAAAATTTAAAAAATCTAAAAGTAATACTTTTTCCTAAAAGTATTACACCAAAAAAATATTACGTATTAGTGTTATTTTTCTTAGTTCGATTTCTTTCGATTTTTCTTGTAAATATATATTTTTTCTAAAAAAATACAAAAAGATTTTTCATTTATTTTATAACGTAGCACAATAAATTTATCTACTTTTCAAATAAGCCTTAGTTGGGATTTCATCACCTAACTATTGTATTCGCATCCTAAACGAAATAAAAGGGCAAAATAGATAAATACTAGTAAGACGTTTGAACTCAAAATATACAAACTATAAGGTGGGTATAAGGCGACGCGCTATAAAAGGCCGTCTAAGGAAAAAGGTTTTTAAATGCTTTGTGCCACCTCGTTTCCCCGCTTGCTTGTGCATATATTGAGAGGGACGACCAACTATTGGTTTTCCAACTCAAGTAGTACTTAAGTATATATTTTTGTAGCTTTTTACTATTGCACCTCGAGAGGGAAAATCCTTTTCCTCTCAAAGTCGACCGAGGTCACCTACCTCATTCCAAAGTTTTAATCGTATGCGCACTCGCGCGCGTACATACATACCGATTGGTGTACCAAACTCTTCCAATTCTTCCAAAAAGAAGAAGAAGAAGAAAAACAAAAAGTCCGTCATTCAAGCCGATCCCGAGAATCGAGCTTTCGACAATACGATGGCAACGGATAATCGACCAATGATTGAGATTCTCCAATCTCACGTTGAAGGAAACGATGACATAATTGTGGTGCCGGATATTGGAGCAAGTCATTTTGAACTTAAAACGGGTTTTATTCAAATGGTTTCCGCTACACCATTTTTAGGCCGTACTAATGATGATCCACACGCTCATATCAAACGTTTCATACAATTGGCTAATACGGTGAAATACAATGGGGTGCCACAAGAGGCCATTCGTTTACAACTCTTTCCTTTTTCCCTCGAGGGACAAGCCCGGATTTGGCTTGATAAGGAACCACCCTAAAGTATCACGACATGGATTGATTTAGAGACCAAGTTCATTAATTACTTTTTCCCACCATCACGGACCACCTCTTTGAGAAATGACATAATCACCTTTGAGCAAAAATATGGGGAAACGTTTAGTGAGTCTTGGGATCGATTTAAAGAGCTTTTGAGAAAATGTCCACAACACGGTTTCACTAAAGTGCATCAAATAAATACGTGTTACAATGGTTTAACTCTAAATGACCAAGACTCACTTAATAGTGCCGCGGGGGGCAATATTCTTGTGAAAACAATGAACGAGGCTTGGGCCATAATTGAAAACAAGGCAAAAGTACAAACCAAAAGTGTTAGGGCCACTATGGTGAGTTCTAGTTCTAGTGAGAGTGACAAGAGAATCGATAAACTCACTTCGCTTGTTGAATCACTTGCTCTAAAAACCGAAACCCTAAATGGCCAAGTTAATGCCATGAAAGAAACTTGTGAAACGTGTGAGACTTGTGGTGGACCACATTCATATTTCAATTGTGACAAGGTTTACAATAATCAACAACAACAAGTTTGTGCTTTTAATGCTAATGAAAGGGTTCAATTTAAACCTAATATTGATGTTAACCATTTGTCTTACAAGAGTACTAATTATTTGGCTCCCCCGGGATTTGTAGCACCACAAAGACCATCCCCACCCGCCCTTAATACCCAAAACTATAATAGGAACCAAGGTCCTCAAATGGGTAATTTTAAAAGGAATGCTAATCAATGGAATTTTAATGGTCAAAATCAAGGTTTTCAAAATAATAACCAAGGTTTTTATAACAACAACGGTTTTCAACATCAATATCAAAACCAAGGTTTTCCTAATCAAGGGTTTAATCAAATGAACATGCAAAATCCTCAAATGGACTTGGTTCTACAAAAATTGACCGAACATGAGAAAATCATGAAAGCAATGCAAGAATCCACTAGACAAATGCAAGAGTCCAACGATAAGAAATTTTTGACAATGATTCAAGCCCTTAGACCCCAAGGAGCCTTACCTTCAAATACCGAGATTAACCCTCGTGCTAATGTGAGTGCTATCAATACACGAAGTGGAGCCACTTTAGTGGGACCTTCCATCTCTTCGCCCATAAAGGAGTGACAAGGCCCGGAGGTCATAATGAGTAATCCTACTCCCCCTTCGGCGATTCCCCCCACTACCACTCCTAGTACTAGTGCTCCATTGCCGAAAGAGCCTATCCCTACGGTTGTTCAAGAAACGAGTCCTTCTCCTTCTCAACCTTCAAAGCCTAATATTCCTTATCCGTCTAGGTTAGACAAGACTAAAGTGCTCACCAAAGGTGACGTTCATGTCTCCAACTTTTTGAAAATGATTTCCAACGTCAATGCTAACATAAGCCTTATTGAAGCACTTGCTCAAATGCCAAAATTTGTCAAAATGTTTAAAGATTTGCTTAATAAGAAAGAAAAAATGGTTGAGCTCGTGAACACCCGTTTAAATGAGAATTGTTCCGCGATCCTTCTCAAAGAGCTTCCCGAAAAGCTAGGAGATCCCGGACGATTCGTGTTACCTTGCTCGTTTCCTCAAATCGATGATTGTATGGCTTTAGCGGATCTTGGCGCTAGCATCAATCTTATGCCACTTTTGGTTTGGAAACAATTATTATTACCCGACCTTGTACCGAATCGTATGACTTTAGAGTTAGCTAATCGAACTCTCCATACCCCGTTGGTATTGCCGAATACGTTTTTGTTCGAGTTGGTACATTCACTTTTCCCGTGGACTTTGTCGTCGTCGACTATGAGATGGATCCTCGTATTCCGTTAATACTTGGTAGACCATTCTTACGATCCGGAAGAGCCTTAGTAGACGTAGCCGAAGGGGAGTTAATTCTTAGGGTTCGGGATGAACAACAAGTTTTTAAAATGGGAAAAATCACAACAAAATCAAATGGAAAAGAGTCGGTCAATATGATTGATGTTCTTAATTATGATAATGACGAGATTTTTATTAATCCTTTTGGAATTGAAAAGGCTAATCAAAATGATTTTGTGATAACTTCATCCCTTCCCTTAGAGCCTCAAATTTTTGAAACTCCCCTTTATGATACCTATAGTGATGACACTTCTTCAAGTGATCATACTATCTTCGGTTTAGACGACTCGTCTTTTGACCCACCCACTTTTGACCCACCCATTTATGATACCCCAATATTTGATACCTATGATGATGACACTTCTTTAAGTGATCTCATTAACTTTGATGACCTACCCCATGATCTTAATGAACCTCATATCCCAATGAGTGATTCTTCTATGGAGACTCCTTTTGACTTTTATACTCCAATTTTAGAAATCATGACTATTGAGGAGGATCCTCCACTCTTAGAGATCATTTCGACTTTAGAGGTTATTCCATTTGAGGAGGATTTAGATATCTTTCTAAATACCTATTTTCCTCATGAGGAAGAGTTTTCCTATGAATCCGACGATACTTATGTTTTCACATCGAGTTTGGAAGAGGACGACCTTCCCACTTTGGATTTTGATGATATTTTGAGCTTAAATGTCACTATCTCTTGCTATTTTCCCGTTAAGGAATCGGTGTTTGATCCGGGAATAAAGACTTTTGTGCTTTCATTGCCATACCACCTTACCTTTCCTTGTAAGAGACTTTTGCCTAAGGATACCCCACTTTTCTTTGACTTGCGTACCACCTCGGGGTTTATTTCCTTTTGTGATGGAAATTGTGTTTGACCCGGGTGGAATTTTCATGGGGTATGCCTTATATGACTTTGTTTCACCCCTTTATCATGGAGAGATTTTCCTCCCTTGGAAATCTTGGTTTTTCCATGATTTTCCCATTTGAATGAGACATTCGGGAATTCGAGTCGAGCTAGAGACTCGTGATAAATAAATCAAGCATCGTATAACTAGGTTAGATTTTTACCTTTTCCACCCATTTCCACCAGTAAGTGTAGGGGGAGCCAAGTAGGTTGTTTGTGTTGTGATGTTGTGTGCAGGGACATGTGCTTAATGATCCACTTTTGGTACTTTTGACGCGACCCGTGTTCCCGTGTTTCCCGTGTACCCGGTTCCTTCGATAAGTTTTTGCTATTGTGATTCAATCTTGTATATAAATAAAACGAATAAATGAAATCACTTTAGTTGTCTCTTCCTTAGCTCGATTTTAAACAACGTACTCAATGTCCTAAGTGCGGGGGAGTTTATTCTCCCACATGCTTAAACATTGAGGACAATGTTTATATTAAGTGTAGGGGGGATTTCTATCGAAATTTTAGTGGGCTTTTCCATGAATTTGACCCATTTAACCGGAAAATTTAAAAAAAAATTCAAGGTTTTTCAAATTTTTGATCTATTTTGGCCAAGTAGTATTTTTCTTTTATTTTCTTTCCTTTTATCATTACATCGTATATATATTTTCCGTTTCAAGAATAAAGTCAAAAATAAATAAATGAATAAAATGGTTTTAACAAGTTTAGATATCTTTGATATATTAGGCCCGTCGTGAAAATTTTGACTCAACCCGAGTTTACTTATCCTAGTTTACTCTAGCTAGTATCCTTAACCATATGGACCTTAATTGGTTTATTAGGCTAAGCATCCACGAGTCTCATTCCTTGAGATTTTAAATTGTGGAGAACGAGAGATGATAGAGTTGATAATAAGTTTAAGGGTTAATTTTTGCTTATATGGTTTTTGTGGCTCTTTCTTCCCGCTTGTATATTTAATTGCTTAATAAATGAGGATTTTTGCGGTGTCGATTCGATATCTTAACTCTTAGCCAAATCTTTATTCTCTTTGTATTTAAAGCATGAACACATTGAGGGTGCCAGCGTTGTGGACTTCCGACTAAGGTGGCTCATAACCACTAAGTAGGAGGTATTCAGACCATGGGACCACGGAATTTGGCCTACTATATATATCATAAATAAGAAAGAATAAGATTAAAACATGACCTCAAGGAGCCTTAGGGTGTGGGGCATGTAGCACGAACCTTGTCATTAGAGCCTTAGGGTTTATGGCATGGTAAGTGTTTAATAAAAATTTATCAAAAATCAATTCCCTCGTTTATCGTTCAAGGAGCCTTAGGGTGTGGACAATAGAAGGGGAGCATTTTTACATCTTAAAGAGCCTAAGGGTATATGATGTGAACTTGCTAAACTCTACATAGAGTCAACTTGACTTTGGAGGAATAATTAATAAAGTAGTACTATTGGACAAATTTTGGGTCCGGGAATTTATTCCCCAAATCGTGTTAAATCATCCTTGATGTGGGCTTACTTTAGTAACAACGTTTTTGAGGACGAGGTTAGGTTTTGAGTATCGGGTTTGCACCGTTTAGCCTTCATTTTTGGAATAATAACTATCAAATATGTCAAATGAGCCTACGGGTGAATGAAAATCAATAAAATCTAGAGATACAACGTAGGAATTGGAGAAAGAGTACTACACAATTGTCTTATATAAGTGGTTTTAACTTGAGGACTTATGGTAAACAATGATCTCGTTTTTAAGCTTGGTATGGGGAACGTGAAACTTGAGGGTGATTAATATTCATGACACCAAAGCCCTAATTCAAGTCTTAGTTTTCTTTACAAGTTTCTTCCATCAAATAATTTCTAAGTAATAAATCATTTAACTTTTGTCTCCTTTTAAATTTTTGTCTTTTCATCGTAGTAGTAGTAGTAATAGTAATAAAGGCCAAGATGGGTTAATTATAAAGAAAAATGTAACTTTATGCTTTAAAATAATGCATTGCATGGGGTCATTGCAATGGTCAAGTGTAGGGGATTTAATAAGTGTGTAAACCCTTATCCTTTTGCCACTAAAATCAAGGAAAAACAAGACCTAATCATGTGTTTAATATCGTAAAAGTCGGAATTACGCGTGGTTTTGTGTTTTTGTGTTAAAATAGGTACAAATGATCAAAAGAAGAGAAAACACAGGATTTCGCGGTCATATGTTGAAGAAAAGTCCAAAAAGAGACGAAGACAAAGTCAAAAGATCAAAAGTGTGCCCCAAGTTCACGAAAACCGGCTTAACCGACACGAGTTTGAAGGAATTGTCAAGGAAGCCGAAAACAAGTTCGTTTTTAGCGGATTTAATCTTTTTAAAGATATTTGAGTTTTATGGGTCCCACATTAGCTAAATGGGCTTTGAAGGCCCATTTATGGGATATAAAGTCAATATTTAACCAAAAGCCCAAACCATATTGCCCAATTCAATTAGCACACGGATGGAAAAAATCATTTTGGCTCATATGGAAAACATTTAAAGACGGAAATTGGGCCAAGGCCAATTTATTGACAAAACAAGATTGGAACGTTTAATAGTTTGATGGTCAAACTTAACAATATAACTCACACACACAGTCAACCCAATTTCCCAATCCCACAACACACGCTTATATTACAACTCACAATATAACCTCCCATACCCCACAAACGTTTATCCCACACGTTTCCCAACACCTTACCCAACACCTTACCCAATCCATTAAATAAAACGTTATATTTACCCCATTTACTCTATTTTTTCGTTACAAACAAAGCAAAATCCACCCACTACTTCTTCTCTCCCATTCACGCAGCCATTTTTTCACCCTATCCTCAAAACCCTAATTCATCCTAACTAAAAAAATTACCATCCATAAATTGGGGCTTTTTACACATTCGTGTGATTCACACGAGGGATAATAAATCCCCATGTTTTTCGCATGAACACTACCAGTGGTCCTCCATCTCACGTGGCATCCATTGCCTTTTTGATTGGTTAAAACACACCTCTAATACCAGTCCCACCAATTAGAGCCCGCCACATCAGCAGTAAACAAACACAAACCATCCAGGTTGGCAATCTATGATGCAAGGAGTGTTTTCCACCGCAAAATCAAGAAAGAGAAGAAAAAAGATGGAATGAAGGGCTAGGATTTATTGCTTACTTATTAAGCCACCAAGAGGGTTTCGAGGGTTTCTCCTATAAAAACCCCATCAAGAGATGTAATGGAGCACTTTTTCTTTATTTTAATTTTCTGTAAAATTAGTTTAGGTTTAATGTAATTTTAATTTTTAGTATTTGTGATTTTTTTAATGATTAATGAAAAGTTTATTTTAATTACTTTGAGTCTCATTTAAATTTCTGGAAATTTTTATTCATCTTTAAACTGCTTCTTGTTAATTTTACTGTTGGTTTATATTCGATATAAAAAATAAAAAAAAAGAAATAAAAAAGAAAGTGATAAATAATTTTCCCCACTGGAAAATTATTAAAAACAGTCGAAGTACTTGTTTGAAGATTCTGTGTTGTTCGAGAAGAAGTTTTGTTCGAGGAAGGAGAGGCTTTGTGTTGATGATTTTCGGTGAGATTTAGGGTGTTGGTGTTTGATTCGGTGACAAAGGGGGTTCAGCACCACCCTTCGGCTCAACGGAATCGACATAAGGTTCTCATCCTCTTTTTAATTTACTTATTTTAGTTTGAGTTTAAGTTTTATCAGCTTTTATTAATTTTTATTTGATTTGGTTAATGATTATTTGATTTAAATGTTTCTGTTTATTTAGTTGGTTTGAATCTGCTTATTTTGTTATTGTTTCGGTATTGGGTTGTTTAGATCTGCTTAGGATAATTTGTTTTAGTCTTTTTTTTATCTGATTTCTAGTTGTTGAAGTTTTTGTTTGGTTTGTATGATTTGGTATCTGCTTATAAAGTTTGTTTAAGTTTTGATTTATATGTTTGGTAGATTGATTCGAATAGGTAACGGGTATTGCTCTGAGTTGTGTTTCGGTCTGCTTATTGTCTTTGATTCGGTGCTGTTTAGTTTCAACTGTTAGTTTGCTTATCTGTTAGTTTAATAAGCTTGTTTGGTTTTGGTAATATTGGCTTATTTTCTGTAAGATTTGTTACTACTTATTTAGTCTTTGTAGCTTATTTAAACTGTTTACTTCATGCTTAGTTTGATTTGCTTATTTGTCTTATTGCTTATTATATATTCTAGCTTATTGTTCTTTAGAGTTTTAGTTTACTTTGTTTTCCTTTTTGCTTATTTGTTTAGTTGTATTGCTTAGTTCATTTTGCTGCTGCAACATACAGATCCTGTTGATCTGTATATTTAAAATTCCAAAAAATTCCAACAAAAAAAAATATTAATAGCTAAAATTGGTCACTGCTGGGTATCGAACCCTGGACCTCTCGAATACAAGCCAACGACACAACCAACTCATCTAGTACCTTTCTTGTGTATTAATTCGCACCTTTTAATTAATATAGTAGCTTTTTTTAGCTGGCAATTTATTATTAAGTTTAATCCAAGTTTTAAGTTTTGTTAAATTTTAATTAAAAGTATTTTAATAGTTTTTCTTTAATTCAGTTTTTATAAAAAAAATAAAAAGAAAAAAATATATATTTTAATTTTAAGTACTTTTATAATTTTAAATTAGTTTTCATTTAGAGTAATTAGATTTAAAATTTAGATTTAAGTTTTTTTATTTAAATTAGTTTTTATTTAAAAGTCTTTATTTTAGTTTTTGAAAATTAGGTTTAAAGTTTTATTTTTAAAAATAGTTTTTTTACATACGTTTAGTCCTATTTAAAAATAGATTTCAATTAAAGTTTTTAGTTCAATTAGATTTAATTTTAAATAGTTTAATTAGTCTTTTGTTTAGATTTTAGTTTAAAAATAGCAAAAATATATTTTACCAAGAACAATAAATCTTACTTTAGTCTGATACCAATTTCGAGTCGATTTGAGGAACGAAAAATAGAGAACATAGAAAGAGTTTGCAAAAACCTTAGTATTAAAATGGCGCTGCTGCCGCTTCGCTCGTACGATTGACGATTTTTCCTGAAGACGTTTGGATTTTGGGATCCGTTCGCTTTGAACGTTAATTTTCTTGCAACAAAAATCAAAAATACAAAAAAAAACAAAAACTTAAAAATACAAAAAAAAAGAAATAAAAAATCACAAAAGCAATTTCTTTCCTAAGATTTGCACCAAAAAAATTTAAAAAATCCAAAAGTAATACTTTTTCCTAAAAGTATTACACCAAAAAAATATTACGTATTAGTGTTATTTTTCTTAGTTCGACTTCTTTTGATTTTTCTTGTGAATATACATTTTTTCTAAAAAAATACAAAAAGATTTTTCATTTATTATATTACCTAGCACAATAAATTTATCTACTTTTCAAATAAGCCTTAGTTGGGATTTCATCACCTAACTATTGTATTCGCATCCTAAACAAAATAAAAGGGCAAAATAGATAAATACTAGTAAGACGTTTCAACTCAAAATATACAAACTATAAGGTGGGTATAAGGCGACGTGCTATAAAAGGCAGTCTAAGGAAAAAGGTTTTTAAGTGCTTTGTGCCACCTCGTTTCCCCGCTTGTGCGTATATTGAGGGGGACGACCAATTATTGGTTTGCCAACTCAAGTAGTACATAAGTATATATTTTTGTAGCTTTTTACTATTGCCCCTCGAGAGGGAAAATCCTTTTCCTCTCAAAGTCGACCGAGGTCACCTACCTCATTCCAAAGTTTTAATTGTATGCGCACTCACGCGCGTACATACATACTGATTGGTGTACCAAACTCTTCCAATTCTTCCAAAAAGAAGAAGAAGAAGAAAAACAAAAAGTCCGTCATTCAAGCCGATCACGATAATCGAGCTTTCGACAATACGGTGGCAACGGATAATCGACCAATGATTGAGATTCTCCAATCACCTTTGAGCAAAAATATGGGGAAACGTTTAGTGAGTCTTGGGATCGATTTAAAGAGCTTTTGAGAAAATGTCCACAACACGGTTTCACTAAAGTGCATCAAATAAATACGTTTTACAATGGTTTAACTCTAAATGACCAAGACTCACTTAATAGTGCCGCGGGGGGCAATATTCTTGTGAAAACAATGAACGAGGCTTGGGCCATAATTGAAAACAAGGCAAAAGTACAAACCAAAAATGTTAGGGCCACTATGGCGAGTGCTAGTTCTAGTGAGAGTGACAAGAGAATCGATAAACTCACTTCGCTTGTTGAATCACTTGCTCTAAAAACCGAAACCCTAAATGGTCAAGTTAATGCCATGAAAGAAACTTGTGAAACGTGTGAGACTTGTGGTGGACCACATTCATATTTCAATTGTGACAAGGTTTACAATAATCAACAACAACAAGTTTGTGCTTTTAATGCTAATGAAAGGGTTCAATTTAAACCTAATGTTGATGTTAACCATTTGTCTTACAAGAGTACTAATTCTTTGGCTCCCCCGGGATTTGTAGCACCACAAAGACCATCCCCACCCGCCCAAAATACCCAAAACCATAATAGGAACCAAGGTCCTCAAATGGGTAATTTTCAAAGGAATGCTAATCATGGGAATTTTAATGGTCAAAATCAAGGTTTTCAAAATAATAACCAAGGTTTTTATAACAACAACGATTTTCAACCTCAATATCAAAACCAAGGTTTTCCTAATCAAGGGTTTAATCAAATGAACATGCAAATTCCTCAAATGGACTTGGTTCTACAAAAATTGACCGAACATGAGAAAATCATGAAAGCAATGCAAGAATCCACTAGACAAATGCAAGAGTCCAATGATAAGAAATTTTTGACAATGATTCAAGCCCTTAGACCCCAAGGAGCCTTACCTTCAAATACCGAGATTAACCCTCGTGCTAATGTGAGTGCTATCAATACACGAAGTGGAGCCACTTTAGTGGGACCTTCCATCTCTTCGCCCATAAAAGAGAGACAAGGCTCGGAAGTCATAATGAGTAATCCTATTCTCCCTTCGGTGATTCCCCCCACTACCACTCCTAGTACTAGTGCTCCATTGCCGAAAGATCCTATCCCTACGATTGTTCAAAAAACGAGTCCTTCTCCTTCTCAACCTTCAAAGCCTAATATTCCATATCCGTCTAGGTTAGACAAGGCTAAAGTGCTCACCAAAGATGACGTTCATGTCTCCAACTTTTTGAAAATGATTTCCAACATCAATGCTAACATAAGCCTTATTGAAGCACTTGCTCAAATGCCAAAATTTGTCAAAATGTTTAAAGATTTGCTTAATAAGAAAGAAAAAATGGTTGAGCTCGTGAACACCCGTTTAAATGAGAATTGTTCCGCGATCCTTCTCAAAGAGCTTCCCTAAAAGCTAGGAGATCCCGGACGATTCGTGTTACCTTGCTCGTTTCCTCAAATCGATGATTGTATGGCTTTAGCGGATCTCGGCGCTAGCATCTAACTTATGCCACTTTTGGTTTGGAAACAATTATCATTACCCGACCTTGTACCGACTCGTATGACTTTAGAGTTAGCTAATCGAACTCTCGCATACCCCGTTGGTATTGCCGAAGACGTTTTTGTTCGAGTTGGTACATTCACTTTTCCCGTGGACTTTGTCATCGTCGAATATGAGATGGATCCTCGTATTCCGTTAATACTTGGTAGACCATTCTTACGATCCGGAAGAGCCTTAGTAGACGTAGCCGAAGGGGAGTTAATTCTTAGGGTTCGGGATGAACAACATGTTTTTAAAATGGTAAAAATCATAACAAAATCAAATGGAAAAGAGTCGGTCAATATGATTAATGTTCTTAATTATGATAATGACGAGATTTTTATTAATCCTTTTGGAATTGAAAAGGCTAATCAAAATGATTTTGTGATAACTTCATCCCTTCCCTTAGAGCCTCAAATTTTTGAAACTCCCATTTATGATACCTATAGTGATGATACTTCTTCAAGTGATCACACTATCTTTGGTTTAGACGACTCGTCTTTTGACCCACCCACTTTTGACCCACCCATTTATGATACCCCAATATTTGATACCTATGATGATGACACTTATTTAAGTGATCTCATTAACTTTGATGACCCACCCCATGATCTTAATGAACCTCATATCCCTACGAGTGATTCTTCTATGGAGACTCCTTTTGACTTTTATACTCCAATTTTAGAAGTCATGACTATTGAGGAGGATCCTCTACTCTTAGAGATCATTCCGACTTTAGAGGTTATTCCATTTGAGGAGGATTTAGATATCTTTCTAAATACCTATTTTCCTCATGAGGAAGAGTTTTCCTATGACTCCGATGATACTTATGTTTTCACATCGAGTTTGGAAGAGGACGACCTTCCCACTTTGGATTTTGATGATATTTTGAGCTTAAATGTCACTACCTCTTGCTATTTTCCCGTTAAGGAATCGGTGTTTGATCCGAGAATAAAGACTTTTGTGCTTTCATTGCCATACCACCTTACCTTTCCTTGTAAGAGACTTTTGCCTAAGGATACCCCACTTTTCTTTGACTTGCGTACCACCTCGGGGTTTATTTCCTTTTGTGATGGAAATTATGTGTTTGACCCGGGTGGAATTTTCATGGGGTATGCCTTATATGACTTTGTTTCACCCCTTTATCATGGAGAGATTTTCCTCCCTTAGAAATCTCGGTTTTTCCATGATTTTCCCATTTGAATGAGACATTCGGGAATTCGAGTCGAGCTAGAGACTCGTGATAAATAAATCAAGCATCGTATAACTAGGTTAGATTTTTACCTTTTCCACCCATTTCCACCAATAAGTGTAGGGGAGCCAAGTAGGTTGTTTGTGTTGTGATGTTGTGTGTATGGACATGTGCTTAATGATCCACTTTTGGTACTTTTGACGCGACCCGTGTTCCCGTGTTTCCCGTGTACCCGGTTCCTTCGATAAGTTTTTGCTATTGTGATTCAATCTTGTATATAAATAAAACGAATAAATGAAATCACTTTAGTTGTCTCTTCCTTAGCTCGATTTTAAACAACGTACTCAATGTCCTAAGTGTGGGGGAGTTTATTCTCCCACATGCTTAAAAATTGAGGACAATGTTTATATTAAGTGTAGGGGCGATTTCTATCAAAATTTTAGTGGGCTTTTCCATGAATTTGACCCTATTTAACCGGAAAATTTAAAAAAAAATTCAACGTTTTTCAAATTTTTGATCTATTTTGGCCTAGTAGTATTTTTCTTTTATTTTCTTTCCTTTTATCATTACATCGTATTTATATTTTCCGTTTCAAGAATAAAGTCAAAAATAAATTAATGAATAAAATGGTTTTAACAAGTTTAGATATCTTTGATATATTAGGCCCGTCGTGAAAATTTTGACTCAATCCGAGTTTACTTATCCTAGTTTACTCTAGCTAGTATCCTTAACCATATGGACCTTAATTGGTTTATTAGGCTAAGCATCCACGAGTCTCATTCCTTGAGATTTTAAATTGTGGAGAACGAGAGATGATAGAGTTGATAATAAGTTTAAGGGTTAATTTTTGCTTATATGGTTTTTGTGGCTCTTTCTTCACGCTTGTATATTTAATTGCTTAATAAATAAGGATTTTTGCGGTGTCGATTCGATATCTTAACTCTTAGCCAAATCTTTATTCTCCTTGTAATTAAAGCATGAACACATTGAGGGTGCCAGCGTTGTGGACTTCCGACTAAGGTGGCTCATAACCACTAAGTAGGAGGTATTCAGACGATGGGACCACGGAATTTGGCCTACTATATATATCATAAATAAGAAAGAATAAGATTAAAACATGACCTCAAGGAGCCTTAGGGTGTGGGGCATGTAGCACGAACCTTGTCATTAGAGCCTTAGGGTGTATGGCATGATAAGTGTTTAATAAAAACTGATCAAAAATCAATTCCCTCGTTTATCGTTCAAGGAGCCTTAGGGTGTGGACAATAGACGGGGAGCATTTTTACATCTTAAAGAGCCTAAGGGTATATTATGTGAACTTGCTAAACTCCACATAAAGTCAACTTGAATTTGGAGGAATAATTAATAAAGTAGTACTATTGGCCAAATTTTGGGTCCAGGAATTTATTCCCCAAATCGTGTTAAATCATCCTTGATGTGGGCTTATTTTAGTAACAACGTTTTTGAGGACGAGGTTAGGTTTTGAGTATCGGGTTTGCACCGTTTAGCCTTCATTTTTGGAATAATAACTATCAAATAAGTCAAATGAGCCTACGGGTGAATGACAATCAATAAAATCTAGAGATACAACGTAGGAATTGGAGAAAGAGTACTACACAATTGTCTTATATAAGTGGTTTTAACTTGAGGACTTATGGTAAACAATGATCTCGTTTTTATGCTTGGTATGGGGAACGTGAAACTTGAGGGTGATTAATATTCATGACACCAAAGCCCTAATTCAAGTCTTAGATTTCTTTACAAGTTTCTTCCACCAAATAATTTCCAAGTAATAAATCATTTAACTTTTGTCTCCTTTTAAATTTTTGTCTTTTCATCGTAGTTGTAGTAGTAATAGTAATAAAGGCCAAGATGGGTTAATTATAAGAAAAATGTAACTTTATGCTTTAAAATAATGCATTGCATGGGGTCATTGCAATGGTCAAGTGTAGGGGATTTAATAAGTGTGTAAACACTTATCCTTTTGCCACTAAAATCAAGGAAAAACAAGACCTAATCATGTGTTTAATATCGTAAAAGTCGGAATTACGCGTGGTTTTGTGTTTTTGTGTTAAAATAGGTACAAATGATCAAAAGAAGAGAAAACACGGGATTTCACGGTCATATGTTGAAGAAAAGTCCAAAAAGAGACGAAGACAAAGTCAAAAGATCAAAAGTGTGCCCCAAGTTCACGAAAACCGGCTTAACCGACACGAGTTTGAAGGAATTGTCAAGGAAGCCAAAATCAAGTTCGTTTTTAGCGGATTTAATCTTTTTAAAGATATTCGAGTTTTATGGGTCCCACATTAGCTAAATGGGATTTGAAGGCCCATTTATTGGATATAAAGTCAATATTTAACCAAAAGCCCAAACCATATGGCTCAATTCAATTAGCACACGGATGGAAAAAATCTTTTTGGCCCATATGGAAAACATTTAAAGACGGAAATTGGGCCAAGCCCAAATGATTGACAAAACAAGATTGGAACGTTTAATAGTTTGATGGTCAAACTTAACAATATAACTCACACACATAGTCAACCCAATTTCCCAATCCCACAACACACGCTTATTTTACAACTCACAATATAACCTCCCACACCCCACAAACGTTAATCCCACACGTTTCCCAACACCTTACCCAATCCATTAAATAAAACGTTATATTTACCCCATTTACTCCATTTTTTCGTTACAAACAAAGCAAAATCCACCCACTACTTCTTCTCTCCCATTCACGCAGCCATTTTTTCACCCTATCCTCAAAACCCTAATTCATCCTAACTAAAAAAATTACCATCCATAAATTAGGGCTTTTTACACATTCATGTGATTCATATGAGGGATAATAAATCCCCATGTTTTTCGCATGAACACTACCAGTGGTCCTCCATCTCACGTGGCATCCATTCCCTTTTTGATTGGTTAAAACACACCTCCAATACCAGTCCCACCAATTAGAGCCTGCCACATCAGCAGTAAACAAACACAAACCATCCAGGTTGGCAATCCATGATGCAAGGAGTGTTTTCCACCGCAAGATCAAGAAAGAGAAGAAAAAAGATGAAATGAAGGGCTAGGATTTATTGCTTACTTATTAAGCCACCAAGAGGGTTTCCAGGGTTTCTCCTATAAAAACCCCATCAAAAGATGTAATGGAGCACTTTTTCTTTATTTTAATTTTCTGCAAAATTAGTTTAGGTTTAATGTAATTTTAATTTTCAGTATTTGTAATTTTTTTTTAATGATTAATGAAAAGTTTATTTTAATTACTTTGAGTCTCATTTAAATTTCTGGCAATTTTTATTCATCTTTAAACTGCTTCTTGTTAATTTTACTGTTGGTTTATATTCGATATGAAAAATAAAAAAAAGAAATAAAAAAGAAAGTGATAAATAATTTTCCCCACTGTAAACTTGTTAAAAACTGTCGAAGTACTTGTTTGAAGATTCTGTTTGGTTCGAGAAGAAGTTTTGTTCGAGGAAGGAGAGGCTTTGTCTTGATGATTTTCGGTGAGATTTAAGGTGTTGGTGTTTGATTCGGTGACAAAGGGGGTTCAGCACCACCCTTCGGCTCAACGGAATCGACAAAAGGTTCTCATCCTCTTTTTAATTTACTTGTTTTAGTTTGAGTTTAAGTTTTATCAACTTTTATTAATTGTTATTTGATTTGGTTAATGATTATTTGATTTAAATGTTTCTGTTTATTTAGTTTGTTTGAATCTGCTTATTTTGTTATTGTTTCGGTATCAGGTTGTTTAGATCTGCTTAGGATAATTTGTTTTAGTATTTTTCTTATCTGATTTTTAGTTGTTGAAGTTTTTGTTTGGTTTGTATGATTTGGTATCTGCTTATAAAGTTTGTTTAAGTTTTGATTTATCTGTTTGGTAGATTGATTCGAATAGGTAACGGGTATTGCTCTGAGTTGTGTTTCGGTCTGCTTATTGTCTTTGATTCGGTGATGTTTAGTTTCATCTGTTAGTTTGTTTATCTGTTAGTTTAATAAGCTTGTTTGGTTTTGGTAATATTGGCTTATTTTTAGTAAGATTTGTTACTACTTATTCAGTGTTTGTAGCTTATTTGAACTGTTTACTTCATGCTTAGTTTGATTTGCTTATTTGTCTTATTGCTTATTATATATTCTAGCTTATTGTTCTTTAGAGTTTTAGTTTACTTTGTTTTCCTTTTTTCTTATTTGTTTAGTTGTATTGCTTAGTTCATTTTGCTGCTGCAACATACAGATTCTGTTGATCTGTATCTTTAAAATTCCAAAAAATTCCAACAAAAAAAAATATTAATAGCTAAAATTGGTCACTGCTGGGTATCGAACCCTGGACCTCTCGAATACAAGCCAACGACACAACCAACTCATCTAGTACCTTTCTTGTGTATTAATTCGCACCTTTTAATTAATTTAGTAGCTTTTTTTAGCTGGCAGTTTATTATTAAGTTTAATCCAAGTTTTAAGTTTTGTTAAATTTTAATTAAAATTATTTTAATAGTTTTTCTTTAATTCAGTTTTTATAAAAAAACTAAAAAGAAAAAAATATATATTTTAATTTTAAGTAGTTTTATAATTTTAAATTAGTTTTCACTTAGAGTAATTAGATTTAAAATTTAGATTTAAGTTTTTTTATTTAAATTAGTTTTTATTTAAAAGTCTTTATTTTAGTTTTTGAAAATTAGATTTAAAGTTTTATTTTTAAAAATAGTTTTTTTACATAAGTTTAGTCCTATTTAAAAATAGATTTCAATTAAAGTTTTTAGTTCAATTAGATTTAAGTTTAAATAGGTTAATTAGTCTTTTGTTTAGATTTTAGTTTAAAAATACCAAAAATATATTTTACCAAGAACAATAAATCTTACGTTAGTCCGATATCAATTTCAAGTCGATTGGAGGAACGAAAAATAGAGAACATAAAAAGAGTTAGCAAAAACCTTAGTATTAAAATGGCGCCGCTGCCGCTTCGCTCGTACGATTGACTATTTTTTGTGAAGACGTTTGGATTTTGGGATCCGTTCTCTTTGAACGTTAATTTTCTTGCATCAAAAATCAAAAATACAAAAAAATCAAAAACTTAAAAATACAAAAAAAAATTAAAAAATCACAAAAGCAATTTCTTTCCTAAGATTTGCACCAAAAAATTTTAAAAAATCCAAAAGTAATACTTTTTCCTAAAAGTATTACACCAAAAAAATATTACGTATTAGTGTTATTTTTCTTAGTTCGATTTCTTTCGATTTTTCTTGTGAATATATATTTTTTCTAAAAAATACAAAAATATTTTTCATTTATTATATTACGTAGCAAAATAAATTTATCTACTTTTCAAATAAGCCTTAGTTGGGATTTCATCACCTAACTATTGTATTCGCATCCTAAACGAAATAAAAGGGCAAAATAGATAAATACTAGTAAGACGTTTGAACTCAAAATATACAAACTATAAGGTGGGTATAAGGCGACGCGCTATAAAAGGCCGTCTAAGTAGTACTTAAGTATATATTTTGTAGCTTTTTACTACTGCACCTCGAGAGGGAAAATCCTTTTCCTCTCAAAGTCGACCGAGGTCACCTACCTCATTCCAAAGTTTTAATTGTATGCGCACTCGCGCACGTACATACATACCGATTGGTGTACCAAACTCTTTCAATTCTTCCAAAAAGAAGAAGAAGAAAAAAAACAAAAAGTCCGTCATTCAAGCCGATCCCGAGAATCGAGCTTTCGACAATACGATGGCAACGGATAATCGACCAATGATTGAGATTCTCCAATCTCACGTTGAAGGAAACGATGACGCAATTGTGGTGCCGGATATTGGAGCAAATCATTTTGAACTTAAAAAGGGTTTTATTCAAATGGTTTCCGCTACACCATTTTTAGGCCGTACTAATGATGATCCACACGCTCATATCAAACGTTTCATACAATTGGCTAATACGGTGAAATACAATGGGGTGCCACAAGAGGCCATTCGTTTACAACTCTTTCCTTTTTCCCTCGAGGGACAAGCCCGGATTTGGCTTGATAAGGAACCACCCCAAAGTATCACGACATGGATTGATTTAGAGACCAAGTTCATTAATTACTTTTTCCCACCATCACGGACCACCTCTTTGAGAAATGACATAATCACCTTTGAGCAAAAATTATGGGGAAACGTTTAGTGAGTCTTGGGATCGATTTAAAGAGCTTTTGAGAAAATGTCCACAACACGGTTTCACTAAAGTGCATCAAATAAATACGTTTTACAATGGTTTAACTCCAAACGACCAAGACTCACTTAATAGTGCCGTGGGGGGCAATATTCTTGTGAAAAGAATGAACGAGGCTTGGGCCATAACTGAAAACAAGGCAAAAGTACAAACCAAAAGTGTTAGGGCCACTATGGCGAGTGCTAGTTCTAGTGAGAGTGACAAGAGAATCGATAAACTCACTTCGCTTGTTGAATCACTTGCTCTAAAAACCGAAACCCTAAATGGTCAGGTTAAAGCCATGAAAGAAACTTGTGAAACGTGTGAGACTTGTGGTGGACCACATTCATATTTCAATTGTGACAAGGTTTACAATAATCAACAACAACAAGTTTGTGCTTTTAATGCTAATGAAAGGGTTCAATTTAAACCTAATGTTGATGTTAACCATTTGTCTTACAAGAGTACTAATTATTTGGCTCCCCCGGGATTTGTAGCACCACAAAGACCATCCCCACCCGCCCAAAATACCTAAAACCATAATAGGAACCAAGGTCCTCAAATGGGTAATTTTCAAAGGAATGCTAATCAAGGAAATTTTAATGGTCAAAATCAAGGTTTTCAAAATAATAACAAGGGTTTATATAACAACAACGGTTTTCAACCTCAATATCAAAACCAAGGTTTTCCTAATCAAGGGTTTAATCAAATGAACATGCAAAATCCTCAAATGGACTTGGTTCTACAAAAATTGACCGAACATGAGAAAATCATGAAAGCAATGCAAGAATCCACTAGACAAATGCAAGAGTCCAACGATAAGGAATTTTTGACAATGATTCAAGCCCTTAGACCCCAAGGAGCCTTACCTTCAAATACCGAGATTAACCCTCGTGCTAATGTGAGTGCTATCAATACACGAAGTGGAGCCACTTTAGTGGGACCTTCCATCTCTTCGCCCATAAAGGAGAGACAAGGCCCGGAGGTCATAATGAGTAATCCTACTCCCCCTTCGGTGATTCCCCCCACTACCACTCCTAGTACTAGTGCTACATTGCCGAAAGAGCCTATCCCTACGGTTGTTCAAGAAACGAGTCCTTCTCCTTCTCAACCTTCAAAGCCTAATATTCCTTATCCGTCTAGGTTAGACAAGGCTAAAGTGCTCACCAAAGATGACATTCATGTCTCCAACTTTTTGAAAATGATTTCCAACGTCAATGCTAACATAAGCCTTATTGAAGCACTTGCTCAAATGCCGAAATTTATCAAAATGTTTAAAGATTTGCTTAATAAGAAAGAAAAAATGGTTGAGCTCGTGAACACCCGTTTAAATGAGAATTGTTCCGCGATCCTTCTCAAAGAGCTTCCCGAAAAGATAGGAGATCCCGGACGATTCGTGTTACCTTGCTCGTTTCCTCAAATCGATGATTGTATGGCTTTAGCGGATCTCGGCGCTAGCATCAATCTTATGCCACTTTTGGTTTGGAAACAATTATCATTACCCGACCTTGTACCGACTCGTATGACTTTAGAGTTAGCTAATCGAACTCTCGCATACCCCGTTGGTATTGCCGAAGACGTTTTTGTTCGAGTTGGTACATTCACTTTTCCCGTGGACTTTGTCGTCGTCGACTATGAGATGGATCCTCGTATTCCGTTAATACTTGGTAGACCATTCTTACGATCCGGAAGAGCCTTAGTAGACGTAGCCGAAGGGGAGTTAATTCTTAGGGTTCGGGATGAACAACAAGTTTTTAAAATGGGAAAAATCACAACAAAATCAAATGGAAAAGAGTCGGTCAATATGATTGATGTTCTTAATTATGATAATGACGAGATTTTTATTAATCCTTTTGGAATTGAAAAGGCTAATCAAAATGATTTTGTGATAACTTCATCCCTTCCCTTAGAGCCTCAAATTTTTTAAACTCCCATTTATGATACCTATAGTGATGACACTTCTTCAAGTGATCACACTATCTTCGGTTTAGATGACTCGTCTTTTGACCCACCCACTTTTGACCCACCCATTTATGATACCCCAATATTTGATACCTATGATGATGACACTTCTTTAAGTGATCTCATTAACTTTGATGACCCACCCCATGATCTTAATGAACCTCATATCCCTATGAGTGATTCTTCTATGGAGACTCCTTTTGACTTTTATACTCCAATTTTAGAAGTCATGACTATTGAGGAGGATCCTCCACTCTTAGAGATCATTCCGACTTTAGAGGTTATTCCATTTGAGGAGGATTTAGATATCTTTCTAAATACCTATTTTCCTTATGAGGAAGAGTTTTCCTATGACTCTGACGATACATATTTTTTCACATCGAGTTTGGAAGAGGACGACCTTCCCACTTTGGATTTTGATGATATTTTGAGCTTAAATGTCACTACCTCTTGCTATTTTCTCGTTAAGGAATCGGTGTTTTATCCGGGAATAAAGACTTTTGTGCTTTCATTGCCATACCACCTTACATTTCCTTGTAAAAGACTTTTGCCTAAGGATACCCCACTTTTCTTTAACTTGCGTACCACCTCGGGGTTTATTTCTTTTTGCGATGGAAATTATGTGTTTGACCCGGGTGGAATTTTCATGGGGTATGCCTTATATGACTTTGTTTCACCCCTTTATCATGGATAGATTTTCCTCCCTTGGAAATCTCGGTTTTTCCCTGATTTTCCCATTTGAATGAGACATTCAGGAATTCGAGTCGAGCTAGAGACTCGTGATAAATAAATCAAGCATCGTATAACTAGGTTAGATTTTTACCTTTTCCACCCATTTCCACCAATAAGTGTAGGGGAGCCAAGTAGGTTGTTTGTGTTTTGATGTTGTGTGCAGGGACATGTGCTTAATGATCCACTTTTGGTACTTTTGACGCGACCCGTGTTCCCGTATTTCCCGTGTACCCGGTTCCTTCGATAAGTTTTTGCTATTGTGATTCAATCTTGTATATAAATAAAACGAATAAATGAAATCACTTTAGTTGTCTCTTCCTTAGCTCGATTTTAAACAACGTACTCAATGTCCTAAGTGTGGGGGAGTTTATTCTCCCACATGTTTAAACATTGAGGACAATGTTTATATTAAGTGTAGGTGGGATTTCTATCGAACTTTTAGTGGGCTTTTCCATGAATTTGACCCCATTTAACCGGAAAATTTAAAAAAAAATTCAACGTTTTTCAAATTTTTGATCTATTTTGGCCTAGTAGTATTTTTCTTTTATTTTCTTTCCTTTTATCATTACATCGTATTTATATTTTCCGTTTCAAGAATAAAGTCAAAAATAAATAAATGAATAAAATGGTTTTAAGAAGTTTAGATATCTTTGATATATTAGGCCCGTCGTGAAAATTTTGACTCAACCCGAGTTTACTTATCCTAGTTTTACTCTAGCTAGTATCCTTAACCATATGGACCTTAATTGGTTTATTAGGGTAAGCATCCACGAGTCTCATTCCTTGAGATTTTAAATTGTGGAGAACGAGAGATGATAGAGTTGATAATAAGTTTAAGGGTTAATTTTTGCTTATATGGTTTTTGTGGCTCTTTCTTCCTGCTTGTATATTTAATTGCTTAATAAATGAGGATTTTTACGGTGTCGATTCGATATCTTAACTCTTAGCCAAATCTTTATTCTCCTTGTAATTAAAGCATGAACACATTGAGGGTGCCAGCGTTGTGGACTTCCGACTAAGGTGGCTCATAACCACTAAGTAGGAGGTATTCAGACCATGGGACCACGGAATTTGGCCTACTATATATATCATAAATAAGAAAGAATAAGATTAAAACATGACCTCAAGGAGCCTTAGGGTGTGGGGCATGTAGCACGAACCTTGTCATTAGAGCCTTAGGGTGTATGGCATGGTAAGTGTTTAATAAAAATTGATCAAAAATCAATTCCCTCGTTTATCGTTCAAGGAGCCTTAGGGTGTGGACAATAGACGGGGAGCATTTTTACATCTTAAAGAGCCTAAGGGTATATGATGTGAACTTGCTAAACTCCACATAAAGTCAACTTGACTTTGGAGGAATAATTAATAAAGTAGTACTATTGGCCAAATTTTGGGTCCGGGAATTTATTCCCCAAATCGTGTGAAATCATCCTTGATGTGGGCTTACTTTAGTAACAACGTTTTTGAGGACGAGGTTAGGTTTTGAGTATCGGGTTTGCACTGTTTAGCCTTCATTTTTGGAATAATAACTATCAAATAAGTCAAATGAGCCTACGGGTGAATGACAATCAATAAAATCTAGAGATACAACGTAGGAATTGGAGAAAGAGTACTACATAATTGTCTTATATAAGTGGTTTTAACTTGAGGACTTATGGTAAACAATGATCTCGTTTTTAAGCTTGGTATAGGGAACGTGAAACTTAAGGGTGATTAATATTCATGACACCAAAGCCCTAATTCAAGTCTTAGATTTCTTTACAAGTTTCTTCCATAAAATAATTTCCAAGTAATAAATCATTTAACTTTTGTCTCCTTTTAAATTTTTGTCTTTTCATCGTAGTAGTAGTAGTAATAGTGATAAAGGCTAAGATGGGTTAATTATAAGAAAAATGTAACTTTATGCTTTAAAATAATGCATTGCATGGGGTCATTGCAATGGTCAATGATGTAGGTTTTTCGTACACGTTTTAGGAAAAACGCGTATGAGTGGCAAGTATTAAGCGTTACGTTTTAGGAAAAACGCAAAACCGAATAAATGCGGGTTCGTTCTCGAAGGAGGTGTGTGTATTAATGTGCCAATATATATGAAATCAAAGTTTGGATTAGTGACGTTTTTGGTTTAGAAAGAGAAAAATTAAAGACGAGCTACGACTACGATTACACTACGACGATTTGACGTAAAACACGAACGTAAATACGTAAAACGTGACAAAATTAATAATGAAACCTAAAAATTAATTAAAAGTTTACACTAAGTCTAAAATAATATAAATAAGAATAAAAATCCAACAAATATATTTTAAAACCTTTTATTAATTAAATATTCAATTTTAAATGCTAATTAAAGCCCTAAAATTAAATATAATTAAGAAAAAGCCCAAAATATTATTTTATTGAACTAATGACTCACTTATATTATTTAAAGACTAAAAAGTATTTTCGCTAAATTTTCAAAACTATTTTTCTATTTTTAAAACTCTAAAAACTATTTTTAAATTAAAATAATCATAAAAAATAATAAAATAATGCCAAAATTAATTTGACAATTTTAAAAATCCTAAATTACACTAATGAACAGTAGAAAATTGAAAAAGTTTGAAAAATGTAAAATTTTGCACTAAAAGACAAAATAGTTTAATATTAAAACCCTAATTAAGCTAAATTAATTATAAAAATAATTAAAAAGTGAACAATAAAATATTTTTAAACTAAAAATCTTAAAATACTTTTCTAAATATAAGAAAAATTTTAAAACTGAAAAATAATGAATTTTACCACTAAAAGACAAAAACAGAAATATTAAAAGTTAATTAAAATAGCAATTAAACCTAAAAAATACTAAATGAACAGTAACTGAAAATTAAATTAAACTAAAAAATCAAAAATAAAATAAGAAAAATAATGCAACTAGTTTGAAACCCTAATTCCTATTTAACACCACAAAAGACAAAAAAACAAGTTACTGATGTTGACACTTAATTTCCTTTTGTCTGTATGTGAAGCAGGGGAAACTCTTATACTAGCAGTGGGAACTTTGTTCCCACTGACTGCTATAAAAAACGGGTCTGGTGCTTTAAAGCTTGATAACTTGAGCTTGGATTGATTTTGTTGGACAAGAGGGGCACCCCCACAACCAGTTGGGTTGTGGGGAGTCAGATAAACCAGAAAATAGCCAAGTCTAACACATAAAAATCACAAAAGAAAGCCAAGAACAGTTACTGTATGTTTAAGGGGGGGCTGTGGACGTTTTAGCTGGTGCAATGTGCACAAAATTGAAATTCAAAGGCCAAAAAGTTGCACAAACCCTAACCAAATAACATATAAGCTGAGTAGAATCCTAGATTTACCTATATTCTAACAATTAACAAGCTTATAAGGCAGATTACCCTAAATCAAACATAGAAAAGGACTTTCTGATTTTTAAGCAATAAAAACCAAATTTTAACACATGCAATTTCTATTTCCTTCTACCAAACATGAAGCAAGCAACTAAGTTATCCCTACCCTACCCAAAATGAGCATGTTTAAACTGTATAAAGGCCAAATAGTGTCACTCAACTTAACCTAAATAGCAGATCCAAACACCCCCTAATTTTTCAGAAAATGAAAATTTAACAAATCAATAGTGTCCTAATCCTACCCAATCTGATATCCAGCTATCTAAACATGCATAATAAACATCTTAGAGCAAAATCAAACAGAAAAATCCAACATACAAACCATTTCACACAAAATCACATAAATAATTCCAAAAAGCTTAAAAAAATCTCAAAAGGGGTTCTAAGCCGTTACCATGCTGATGCCTTCCAAATGGGACGTTTTGAGGGCTTGTAGGAGCTCATGTGATGTGTGATGATGTAGAGAATTGGGTGGGGACTAGAGCAGTCCCAAACACCCCTAATATCTTTAAAAACAATGGAATGAGAAGGAAGCTATTTGTTCTTGGAAACCTGCATCAACACAAAGCAAACCAAGAGACCACTACAAGCTTACATAAGCTAAGTTCACAAGCTAGTTTCAAGTAGCTTGTGAAACTGGCTTATATAAACAGTAAGATTAGCTTAATGAAAATAAACCAAAATTTTTGAAACTGACTTAAAATTACCAAATCGTGATAAAAGCTTAACCAAAAAGTGAACTCAACATTTTGAATCCACTATCACTTCCTCAAAAATGTTTAATTCAAACTTTGAAAAACCTTTTCCAAAACCATAAAAACTGAAAACTGGAAATCCTTTTTTGAAACGTGATCAACTCTTGAATCTTTTAACTAAATTGCAACAAGAATTAACTTTAACTAAAACAAGCACAACACTTGGGAACTCAGAATTATTTGCAAGATAATTTAAGAAACTTTAACTATTTTTTCATTAAAAGAACTTTTACAAATAAAACTGGAACAAGGGCAAACCAACATGTTTGGTGCTCCTTTTATAGACAAACAAGAACTATCTAGAATCTTAAACTGATAAACCCTAATTTAAAAGAAAAACCAAAAATGCCCTTGTTGACTGAGATTTAAAATTGGTCAAAAATCCTTCACGTGAATGATGTTGATATGCTAGCTGTAAAGGAGTGATCATGGACGTCCATTTTGACTTTGGGACAAAGGAATGGATGAGAGGCGTTGGATTTATGCTAGGATTCCATTTTTGCTATTTTGGGTTGAGCAGGGGAACCATGGGGGTCCCATTTGAGTCACGGGACAATGTTTCTGGGTTGTGGGTTTGGTTAAGGGGAGATTAAATTGACATTCTGGAAGGTATCAAGGAATAACCCCTTGATTTAGGGTTGTAGGGATTAGGGTTCCTGGGTATTAGGGGTGTAAACAGGAGTGTTTTAATCTATTTAAGGTTTTGAAAACATGTTTCCCACTTAATCTTTTATTAAACATATTTAATATTAAATCTGTTATATAAAAAATGATGGTGGAGTGTGACGTGGTGTTTAAGGATGAGGTGGGGAGTGGTAATTGGTTGGGAAGTGACATGGAAGATGGGGATTGGAGGTTGGGATTAAGGTTGTCGGCTGGTGAAGTAAAATGGTGGGGTTGGTTAATTTTAATGGGAAGGTTGGTTAAAAGGTTTGGGAAAGTGGCAGTTTTGGTCCCCATGGTTAAGTCCCTATTTAACAGCTTTTGCAATAATAGTCCTTGGCCATTTTCACCCATAGTCCTTTAGGATTTGCAACTTCAGTCCTTTGGTTTAACAAAGTAACAAACTTATGTATTCATCCAATCTTCAAGGGTTGAATTGTAAAGTCTTCAAACTTTAGGGACCCCTAAGTATTTCTAAGATAATTAAGGGGTATAAAGTTTCAAATCTTCAAAGTAGAGGGACCATTCTTGCACAATCTTCAAAACTTCAAGGACTTGAATGGAAATTCATGATTCGGGTCCGGTTCCTTGTGCGGCTTCGTTTCCCATGTTTGTTTTTGCTTGATTCCTTTGATCTTTTGGTGAATTCACGATATCCGTACCTGAAATACACAATGAACAAACACAGGCATATTTTTGGGTATTTTGATGATATTTTAAGCGTTTTAAGCCCGATTTGGACGATGAGACTATGTATAAATACAGTCTCATCACTCCCCATACTAAACCATTGCCGTGTCCCCACGCAATGCTAGAATTAAGTATCTTAGCACTTCCAAAATTCATTTTGTGATGACATTTATTGAAGACATAAATTTAAATAAACTACTACACGCGTTTTAGACATAATGTATTGTTTTCATCACGAGAACGTGACTTTTAGGATCATAGAACAAGAACACGTGAATGCTTCGTTATAAATAATTTCGTCGTCCTCGATTTTCACCCAATTCCATGCTAAGCGTGTAACGAGATCATTGTTATTATAAGTTAGCAACACGATCACATCTCATAAGTGTTAATTACGAACCTAAACTCCCTTATTCCTACTTGGTATCTCTTATATTTTATTATGTCTTAATGATCACGAGGATACATCATTGACTTATGCGTGAATAGAGATTAAGTCTAAAAATAGAGTTTTAACGATGTAACCAAAATCATTAAATTAATAATTCACCCTAATAGACAACGATGTCAAAAAATTAAGTCAACAAGAAGGATCGATAAACACGGTTTTATAACGGTTTTGAACATGAGACTTATTACCAAGACTTTTATACGCCCCCTAACGGAATGGCCTTATTATCTTTGGTTTACCTCCATCTTTTATTCAACTTCGCCATGAAGCTTTTATTATGACTTCGGTCTTGCCTTGCCTTTTATTATCCGCCTCATCGGTGGTTTTATTAGCCAAAGACGTATATCCTCACGCTAAAGCGAATTTTGGATCTTTAAAGCTTCGAAGATTAAGGCTTGATTCACTTTCAATTTGGGCATAGATTTTTCGGCCTTGTGAGCTTCAAATTTTTGCTTAATTTAGGTGAGCACTTGAAATCTTATTATTAGGTGAAGCTTTCGATTATTCGGGTGCCAATACTTCAAAACCGTGACGCTGGCGATACCTTAATGTTTTCCTAATTTAATTACATAGAAGCTACTAAAACAAATTAGAAACCAACAATAGTGACTAAACCGCTAAATCAATATTTATTAGCAATTTATTATCAAAAGCGTGGGGAGAATAAGCTAATAATCACTACACATGAGATCGTGAACGATTACGAGACTTATAAATAACTCTATCATTTCTCGTCCTCATTTAAGAGACTTAGCCTAAAAAGTTAAGGAATCGAAGCTAAGTGCTCAACACGCACGGTCGAGTTAAAAATTACTCTCATTCTCACCATCGGAAAACCTACATTCGTGTCTTAAACACTTATGAAAAACTAGAAAAATTTTAAAATTTGGCCATTTTTAGCCTCATTTTGCAACAAAACGATAACAAAAAGATGAATATTGGATTGCGTGTTGACGTAAGCAAGGTGAAGTATCTACTCACCCCCATACTAAAACTAAACATTGTCCTCAATGTTTCGAGTCTAGGGGTGTAAACACCCCCCTACTAGAGACGAAGTCGAATGCTTAATCTCGAGCATAGAAAGGGTAAAACGAATAACCTAAAAGCCGTTTATGAATTACGCTAATAAGATAAACATTAGAACATAAAAGGATATCACCGGATATCGGAATCTACAAAGGCAACGATCGAAGCTCGAGTGATCCATAAAACAAACACGAGAGGCTTCAATGATGACGATGAACCTAAAAAAATCACAATCACAAACAACCACGAAACAAAGGTTGTAAGAGCACAAGTCCCCTCATTACGTTAACTAAGAAAGCAATAATATGTACAAGGATAAGCATGAGAATCCCCCACGAGGCACCTTGTTTTTGTTAACCGAGTCAAAAGCTCGACTCGAATCCCCATAAATGTGATCATTTAGGGATAATCTTGGTATGGTCATTTTTGGTGGGGCTTACATGATTAACAATGCCCAAAAGTACATGGAGTACTTTAAAAACCCGATACACGAATACCGGGGTCAAAGATAGCATCCTCGTTTTCGGATGAAAGACGAAACAACGCTACTCTAACGTGAACCCCAATGGGGTAGAAGAAAAGAGATGAGAAGTAGAAAGGTGGGGCAATGGGTAAGTCAAACATATGAGCTACTCGAGGTAGACTCACACCAAGAAAAAAAAAAGATTTTCCATTTATTGCATCGGTGGAAGACCGAGATTTCCCTTTACAAGCAATTCCGGGATCGTAAATCTCGTCCTAGGTGGTAAAGTGTGAGGGAACATTTGGGGCTTCCCCCATACTAAGACCACACCAGCCGTCGTCAAAAGGAGTAGACGAGGTGGTAGTACTCATAACACGATGTGATGACGGAGTTAAACATGTAGAAAAATCTTTTAAAACATTTTCAAAATCTTTTCCTTTTTCATCGTTTTTAAACTCTTTAAGAAAACCCGATTGAATAATGTCGAAAATATTTGGCGTGTCAAATTCAAAATTAGTCGCGCTAAAAATACTCACATTTAAGTCGTGGTTAGGGGGTGGTGGGTTGTATAAATTCTCAAAACGTCGATCAACAAAGAACACCGCCCCCTCGGGGTCAACATACTCGTCATCCTCATGAACGTCGATCTCATCGATTTCTTCATCAAAGATAGGCTTGTCAAACCACGGTTTGTCATTCCCCTCCTTGAGTATCTTAGAAACTCTCTCGAAAAGATCACGATCACGCACGAAACCATCATTCTTTTGTGGGGATCGTTGATAAGTTAGATCCTCACGAATGTGGTAAACGTCATTCTCAAATGAGGAGTGTTTATAAGGTAACTCCTCGAGAATGGGACTTGTGTCTATAGCAAGAAAATCATCGACCTCCTTAAAGAATTCTTCATCATCACAATCGTGAAACGAAGGAGGATCGATGATATGGTTATCAACGTTCTCGAATTCATCATCAAAAATGGGATTATGATGAAAAATAGGTTCGTATACGGAATTCGAGTACGTTGTGAAAGTGTCGTCATTCTCATCATCATAAGAAATTTCCGACATGAGATCGTCCTCTTCATTTGAAGATTTATCAAAAGGTAAATCCTCGAAGATGGATGGTGGATTAGCAAGTATATGCTCGATCTCGGCAAAATCACCATCGCCATCAAAGAAAGTGTCGATGTGAGCAAGTTCTCGAGTGGATTTCTCGAGAGTCACAACCATGGTCTTACAAGCCCTTGGGCTATGCTTAGGTGACATTTCTATGATGGGTGAGATTGCATTGGGTTGGGCCACTTCCTTAGCCTTAATGGATTTGGGGCTAGGAGTGGGAGGCACTTCAATGGGTTTAGAAGTATGGGCCTCAAAGTCATGGTCCTTCGAAGGTGGTGAAAACGAGCCCATATTGGTTTTTGTCGTGATGGCACTAACGTCACCCTTCGGAATTGGTGTTTCACTTGTTTCGCTAAAAACATCCCAAAGTGAGTTTTCATCCATAAATTTACTCATACCCTTTTGAATTAGGTACACGTATTCTTTATCATTAAAATCATCATCTTTAAAACCGTTTTTCTTAATTCTTTCAAAACATGCATCAAGCTTCATTCTTTCCGCCAAAGTGAACATTTTGAAATTATTAAGATTTGAATCATTAGGTTTTGAAACCTCGGTTTTTTCATTATCATTATACCCTCGGGATTTTCTAGCGAAAAAGTCCATTTTTTCATCCCCATATCTCATAGTAAGTCTCCCCTCGTGAACGTCGATTACGGTTCGAGCCGTCGATAAGAATGGTCGGCCTAAAATAATGGGACATTTAGGGTCACACTCGTAATCGGATATAACGAAATCCGCGAGAAAAACAAACTTTCCAACTTTGACATAGACATCCTCGGCTATTCCAATTGGTATTAACGGTGTACAATTTGCAAGCTCGATAGTCATGTTCGTGGGGGTAAGTGAAGGCAATCTCATCAATTTCCAAAGAGAATGAGGCATGAGATTGATGCTAGCACCTAAATCGGCAAGGGCTAAACATCCCTCAATCTCGGAAAAATCACAAGGTAATAGAAATTGGCCCGGATCCTTTTCCTTTCTCGGCATACGCCTTTTGGATTTTTTAAGAAGGATCGAAGCACAAGTTTTTGTAAGGTCAACAAAGCTCTCTTTTTGAACCGTGGATGGAATTTGAGGTACACGAGGGTGTGCACTCTTTTCCTTAGTCGCCACGTTCACCCCATCGACTTTAGAACAAGAAGACGTCTTAGAAGTCGAGGGTTAAGAGGAATAAACAACACGGAATCCTTCAAGGTTAGGGGTAATCACACGACCTTTCTCACGAGACGAGGTGGCTTTACATTGTTCCTTCGGATTTGCAACGGTGTCACTAGGTAACAAACTCGATGACACACCCGAGGACTTGTTCATAATGGCCGAAAACATCTTTTTAATATCAATTTGCCCTTGCTCAATCTTCGTGTTTTGCAATTTCAATGTATTAGAAAAGTCGTTTTTCAAAGTACCAATTTCTCCCTCTAATCGTCTCATATTAGCCTCATTCGTTTTCATGTAATTTTGAAAATCGTTTGATGAACTATTTTGATTAGAATTAAAGTTCCCTTGGTTTTGATTGTTTCTTTGAAAATTTCCTTGATTACCACTTGAAAAATTGTTTCCTTGATTGTTGTTGTTTGAAAAATTCGAGTTTTGATTATTGTCTCGATTTTGCCAAGTTATATTACGACCTTGATTATAACCTCCTTGATTTTGATTCGAAAAATTTCCTTGTTGATTATTTCCTTGAAAATTGTTTCGGTTTTGAAAATTGTTGCCTTGGTTATAATTGCCTTGTTGTGATGGACCCGCGTTATTTTGATTTGAAAAATTGTTGTTTCCATTTAACGCACTCACATTCGACGTTTGGCCATCCGTAGCCACACACTCGTAATAATTATGAGGTCCACCATAAAACGTACATGAAACCTCAACCGCTTTCACCGTAGCGGGAGCGTCTTTCTTTTGCATCTCAACGAGAAAAGACGTAAACACATTCGTCAACTTGTCGACTTTTGCATCAACTCTCTCAATGTCGCGATTAGAACTACTAACATTGGCGACATTGGCAACACTCGGTGCGTTGCGGAGTTGGTAAACCTTGGATCGGTTTTCGATAATTATCAATGCGTCTTTCGGAGTTTTACACAAAAAGTTGCCACCGGCGGCGGAATTCAACGAATCTTGCTCTTGAAAATTAAGACCGTTGTAAAACGTATCGATTTGGTGCAACTCAGAAAAACCATGGTGAGGACATTGCCTATGCAATTCCTTAAAACGATCCCACGCGTCTCTAAAAGATTCATTCGGTTTTTGCTCAAATTTCGTAATCTCGTTTTTGAAAAACGTCGTCTTAGACGGTGGGAAAAAATAATTAACGAACTTGGAAACGAGATCCTTCCACGTAGTTATAGAATTAGGTGGCTCTTTCTCGTACCAATCCTTGGCGGCACCATCGAGCGAGTACGGAAAAAGCATAAGCTTGATGACATCGGTGTCAACGTTCTTAAACTTGCTCGTGGCCAAAAGACGATCAAAATTCCGAATATGGTCGTGAGGATTATCGGCTTCACGACCTCGAAACTTTGTAGCTTGGATTAACGAAAGCATTCCGCTCTTAATCTCAAAATTCTCCGCTTCGATAGCGGGAATTACGATCGCGTCTCCATAACCCTCGGTGGGTGCTTGGAGCAATTCCATCATCGAACGATTGTCGGCCATCTCCTCTACGGTTTCTTCAACAACGATATTAGGAACGTCGGTTTCTAATTCTCGTCTACGTCGTCGATTCCTTCGATTACGATTGCGTCAATTCGAAGCTTCGCTAGAATTGGAATAATCCTTCGATCGAGTGCGCATGCACTAAGCGTAGAATGGGTGGTAGCAAAGAAGATTCTTTTTGCGGTTTTTTCGATTTTTCAATTTTTTTGGTTTTTGATTGTTTTTTTAATTTTTTTAGACTTTTGAATGTATTACGTAGACACAAATATACAAATCTCTCCTCGAATCGACTTTCTCGATTAAAGGAGCCTCAAAGAATGAAAACGATCACGTGGAGTGAACGTTCTCGATGACTTTAGAACGTTGGTGGAACACCAAAACGTTCAAGAGGGTTTAATCTTGAAAACACAAGCAAATATAATATACGTAGATAATACTTGGGTGGCAAACCCTCGATTGGCCTTCTTTCTCAAAACACGCACAAGCAAGCGGAGGAAACGAGGCGGCGCGAAGCACTTAAGAGCCTTTTTCCTTTAGGTCGTGAAATACAACCGCCTTATACCCACCTTATAGTTTGTGTTAATTGAAATTAAGCCTCACGAAAGTATTTATCTATTTTGCCTTTAAACTTTTGCTTTAGATTCGAATACAATGATCGAGTGATGAAATCCCGAATCAAGGTTGCGTTTTCACGCTTTTGGAGTACTTGTATTTTTATTGTTCTTACGTAGATACAATATAGTAATAATATATTCACAAGAAAAACGAAAACCAATATATCTACAATATAGTAAAGATTGTTTTGTGTTTAACTTAGGAAAATTAAACACGATTTATTTGGATACTATAATATAATAAGTAAAAATAACAAAAATGAGTATGTACGATATTCACGCTTTTCAAAAATTGAAAAGCAAAAACGCACTACTCACACAAACACAATACTAATAATAATGGCACACTAAACACCTCCCTGGCAGTGGCGCCAAAAATTTGATGTAGGTTTTTCGTACACGTTTTAGGAAAAACGCGTATGAGTGGCAAGTATTAAGCGTTACGTTTTAGGAAAAACACAAAACCGAATAAATGCGGGTTCGTTCTCGAAGGAGGTGTGTGTATTAATGTGCCAATATATATGAAATCAAAGTTTGGATTAGTGATGTTTTTGGTTTAGAAAGAGAAAAATTAAAGACGAGCTACGACTACGATTACACTACGACGATTTGACGTAAAACGCGAACGTAAATACGTAAAACGTGACAAAATTAAAAATGAAACCTAAAAATTAATTAAAAGTTTACACTAAGTCTAAAATAATATAAATAAGAATAATAATCCGACAAATATATTTTAAAACCTTTTATTAATTAAATATCCAATTTTAAATGCTAATTAAAGCCCTAAAATTAAATATAATTAAGAAAAAGCCCAAAATATTATTTTATTGAACTAATAGCTCACTTATATTATTTAAAGACTAAAAAGTATTTTTCCTAAATTTTCAAAACTATTTTTCTATTTTTAAAACTCTAAAAACTATTTTTAAATTAAAATAATCATAAAAAATAATAAAATAATGACAAAATTAATTTGACAATTTTAAAAATCCTAAATTACACTAATGAACAGTAGAAAATTGAAAAAGTTTGAAAAATGTAAAATTTTGCACTAAAAGACAAAACAGTTTAATATTAAAACCCTAATTAAGCTAAATTAATTATAAAAATAATTAAAAAGTGAACAGTAAAATATTTTTAAACTAAAAATCTTAAAATACTTTTCTAAATATAAGAAAAATTTTAAAACTGAAAAATAATGAATTTTACCACTAAAAGACAAAAACAGAAATATTAAAAGTTAATTAAAATAGCAATTAAACCTAAAAAATACTAAATGAACAGTAACTGAAAATTAAATTAAACTAAAAAACAAAAAATAAAATAAGAAAAATAATGCAACCAGTTTGAAACCCTAATTCCTATTTAACACCACAAAAGACAAAAAAACAAGTTACTGATGTTGACACTTAATTTCCTTTTGTCTGTATGTGAAGCAGGGGAAACTCTAATACTAGCAGTGGGAACTTTGTTCCCACTGACTGCTATAAAAAACGGGTCTAGTGCTTTAAAGCTTGATAACTTGAGCTTAGATTGATTTTGTTGGACAAGAGGGGCACCCCCACAACCAGTTGGGTTGTGGGGAGTCAGATAAACCAGAAAATAGCCAAGTCTAACACATAAAAATCACAAAAGAAAGCCAAGAACAGTTACTGTATGTTTAAGGGGGGGGGGGCTGTGGACGTTTTAGCTGGTGCAATGTGCACAAAATTGAAATTCAAAGGCCAAAAAGTTGCACAAACCCTAACCAAATAACATATAAGCTGAGTAGAATCCTTGATTGACCTATATTCTAACAATTAACAAGCTTATAAGGCAGATTACCCTAAATCAAACACAGAAAAGGACTTTCTGATTTTTAAGCAATAAAAACCAAATTTTAACACATGCAATTTCTATTTCCTTCTACCAAACATGAATCAAGCAACTAAGTTATCCCTACCCTACCCAAAATGAGCATGTTTAAACTGTATAAAGGCCAAATAGTGTCACTCAACTTAACCTAAATAGCAGATCCAAACACCCCCTAATTTTTCAGAAAATGAAAATTTAACAAATCAATAGTGTCCTAATCCTACCCAATCTGATATCCAGCTATCTAAACATGCATAATAAACATCTTAGAGCAAAATCAAACAGAAAAATCCAACATACAAACCATTTCACACAAAATCACATAAATAATTCCAAAAAGCTTAAAAAATCTCAAAAGGGGTTCTAAGCCGTTACCAGGCTGATGCCTTCCAAATGGGACGTTTTGAGGGCTTGTAGGAGCTCATGTGATGTGTGATGATGTAGAGAATTGGGTGGGGACTACAGCATTCCGAAACACCCCTAATATCTTTAAAAACAATGGAATGAGAAGGAAGCTATTTGTTCTTGGAAACCTGCATCAACACAAAGCAAACCAAGAGACCACTACAAGCTTACATAAGCTAAGTTCACAAGCTAGTTTCAAGTAGCTTGTGAAACTGGCTTATATAAACAGTAAGATTAGCTTAATGAAAATAAACCAAAATTTTTGAAACTGACTTAAAATTACCAGATCGTGATAAAAGCTTAACCAAAAAGTAAACTCAACATTTTGAATCCACTATCACTTCCTCAAAAATGTTTAATTCAAACTTTGAAAAACCTTTTTCCAAAACCATAAAAACTGAAAACTGGAAATCCTTTTTTGAAACGTGATCAACTCTTGAATCTTTTAACTAAATTGCAACAAGAATAAAATTTAACTAAAACAAGCACAACACTTGGGAACTCAGAATTATTTGCAAGATAGTTTAAGAAATTTTAACTATTTTTTCATTAAAAGAACTTTTACAAATAAAACTGGAACAAGGGAAAACCAACATGTTTTGTGCTCCTTTTATAGACAAACAAGAACTATCTAGAATCTTAAACTGATAAACCCTAATTTAAAAGAAAAACCAAAAATGCCCTTGTTGACTGAGATTTGAAATTGGTCAAAAATCCTTCACGTGAATGATGTTGATATGCTAGCTGTAAAGGAGTGATCATGGACGTCCATTTTGACTTTGGGACAAAGGAATGGATGAGAGGCGTTGGATTTCTGCTAGGATTCCATTTTTGCTATTTTGGGTTGAGCAGGGGAACCATGGGGGTCCCATTTGAGTCACGGGACAATGTTTCTGGGTTGTGGGTTTGGTTAAGCGGAGATTAAATTGACATTCTGGAAGGTATCAAGGAATAACCCCTTGATTTAGGGTTGTAGGGATTAGGGTTCCTGGGTATTAGGGGTGTAAACAGGAGTGTTTTAATCTATTTAAGGTTTTGAAAACATGTTTCACACTTAATCTTTTATAAAACATATTTAATATTAAATCTGTTATATAAAAAATGATGGTGGAGTGTGACGTGGTGTTTAAGGATGAGGTGGGGAGTGGTAATTGGTTGGGAAGTGACATGGAAGATGGGGATTGGAGGTTGGGATTAAGGTTGTCGGCTGGTGAAGTAAAATGGTGGGGTTGGTTAATTTTAATGGGAAGGTTGGTTAAAAGGTTTGGGAAAGTGGCAGTTTTGGTCCCCATGGTTAAGTCCCTATTTAACAGCTTTTGCAATAATAGTCCTTGGCCATTTTCACCCATAGTCCTTTAGGATTTGCAACTTTAGTCCTTTGGTTTAACAAAGTAACAAACTTGTGTATTCATCCAATCTTCAAGGGTTGAATTGTAAAGTCTTCAAACTTTAGGGACCCCTAAGTATTTCTAAGATAATTAAGGGGCATAAAGTGTCAAATCTTCAAAGTAGAGGGACTATTCTTGCACAATCTTCAAAACTTTAAGGACTTGAATGGAAATTCATGATTCGGGTCCGGTTCCTTGTGCGGCTTCGTTTCCCGTGTTCGTTTTTGCTTGATTCCTTTGATCTTTTGGTGAATTCACGATATCCGTACCTGAAATACACAATGAACAAACACAGGCATATTTTTGGGTATTTTGATGATATTTTAAGCGTTTTAAGCCCGATTTGGACGATGAGACTATGTATAAATACAGTCTCATCAGTCAAGTGTAGGGGATTTAATAAGTGTGTAAACACTTATCCTTTTGCCACTAAAATCAAGGAAAAACAAGACCTAATCATGTGTTTAATATCGTAAAAGTCGGAATTACGCGTGGTTTTGTGTTTTTATGTTAAAATAGGTACAAATGATCAAAAGAAGAGAAAACACGGGATTTCACGGTCATATGTTGAAGAAAAGTCCAAAAAGAGACGAAGACAAAGTCAAAAGATCAAAAGTGTGCCCCAAGTTCACGAAAACTGGCTTAACCGACACGAGTTTGAATGAATTGTCAAGGAAGCCGAAATTAAGTTTGTTTTTAGCAGATTTAATCTTTTAAAGATATTCGAGTTTTATGGGTCCCACATTAGCTAAATGGGCTTTGAAGGCCCATTTATGGGATATAAAGTCAATATTTAACCAAAAGCCCAAACCATATGGCCCAATTCAATTAGCACACGGATGGAAAAAATCATTTTGGCCCATATGGAATACATTTAAAGACGGAAATTGGGCCAAGCCGAATTGATTGACAAAACAAGATTGGAACGTTTAATAGTTTGATGGTCAAACTTAACAATATAACTCACACACACAGTCAACCCATTTTCCCAATCCCACAACACACGCTTATTTTACAACTCACAATATAACCTCCCACACCCCACAAACGTTTATCCCACACGTTTCCCAACACCTTACCCAATCCATTAAATAAAACGTTATATTTACCCCCATTTACTCCATTTTTTCATTACAAACAAAGCAAAATCCACCCACTACTTCTTCTCTCGCATTCACGCAGTCATTTTTTCACCCTATCCTCAAAACCCTAATTCATCCTAACTAAAAAAATTACCATCCATAAATTGGGGCTTTTACACATTCGTGTGATTCACACGAGGGAAAATAAATCCCAATGTTTTTCGCATGAACACTACCAGTGGTCCTCCATCTCACGTGGCATCCATTCCCTTTTTTATTGGTTAAAACACACCTCCAATACCAGTCCCACCAATTAGAGCATGCCACATTAGCAGTAAACAAACACAAACCATCCAGGTTGGCAATCCATGATGCAAGGAGTGTTTTCCACGACAAGATCAAGAAAGAGAAGAAAAAAGATGGAATGAAGGGCTAGGATTTATTGCTTACTTATTAAGCCACCAAGAGGGTTTCTAGGGTTTCTCCTATAAAAAAACCCATCAAAAGAGGTAATGGAGCACTTTTTCTTTATTTTAATTTTCTGCAAAGTTAGTTTAGGTTTAATGTAATTTTAATTTTTAGTATTTGTAATTTTTTTAATGATTAATGAAAAGTTTATTTTAATTACTTTGAGTCTCATTTATATTTCTGGCAATTTTTATTCATCTTTAAACCGCTTCTTGTTAATTTTACTGTTGGTTTATATTCGATATAAAAAAAAGAAATAAAAAAGAAAGTGATAAATAATTTTCCCCACTGGAAAATTATTAAAAACTGTCGAAGTACTTGTTTGAAGATTCTGTTTGGTTCGAGAAGAAGTTTTGTTCGAGGAAGGAGAGGCTTTGTGTTGATGATTGTCGGTGAGATTTAAGGTGTTGGTGTTTGATTCGGTGACAAAGGGGGTTTAGCACCACCCTTCGGCTCAACGGAATCGACAAAAGGTTCTCATCCTCTTTTTAATTTACTTGTTTTAGTTTGAGTTTAAGTTTTATCAGCTTTTATTAATTGTTATTTGATTTGGTTAATGATTATTTGATTTAAATGTTTCTGTTTATTTAGTTGGTTTGAATCTGCTTATTTTGTTATTGTTTCGGTATCGGGTTGTTTATATCTGCTTAGGATAATTTGTTTTAGTCTTTTTTTTTTAATCTGATTTTTAGTTGTTGAAGTTTTTGTTTGGTTTGTATGATTTTTTATCTGCTTATAAAGTTTGTTTAAGTTTTGATTTATCTGTTTGGTAGATTGATTCGAATAGGTAACGGGTATTGCTCTGAGTTGTGTTTCGGTCTGCTTATTGTCTTTGATTCGGTGCTGTTTAGTTTCAACTGTTAGTTTGCTTATCTGTTAGTTTAATAAGCTTGTTTGGTTTTGGTAATATTGGCTTATTTTCAGTAAGATTTGTTACTACTTATTCAGTCTTTGTAGCTAATTTGAACTGTTTACTTCATGCTTAGTTTGATTTGCTTATTTGTCTTATTGCTTATTATATATTCTAGCTTATTGTTCTTTAGAGTTTTAGTTTACTTTGTTTTCCTTTATGCTTATTTGTTTAGCTGTATTGCTTAGTTCTCTTTGTTGCTGCAACATACAGATCCTATTGATATGTATCTTTAAAATTCCAAAAAATTCCAACAAAAAAAAATGTTAATAGCTAAAATTGGTCACTATTGGGTATCGAACCCTGGACCTCTCGAATAGAAGCCAACGACACAACCAACTCATCCAGTACCTTTCTTGTGTATTAATTCGGACCTTTTAATTAATATAGTAGGGTTTTTTTAGCTGGCTGTTTATTATTAAGTTTAATCCAAGTTTTAAGTTTTGTTAAATTTTAATTAAAAGTATTTTAATAGTTTTTCTTTAATTCAGTTTTTATAAAAAAATAAAAAGAAAAAAAATATATATTTTAATTTTAAGTACTTTTATAATTTTAAATTAGTTTTCATTTAGAGTAATTAGATTTAAAATTTAGATTTAAGTTTTTTTATTTAAATTAGTTTTTATTTAAAATTCTTTATTTTAGTTTTTGAAAATTAGATTTAAAGTTTTATTTTTAAAAATAGTTTTTTTTACATAGTTTAGTCCTATTTAAAAATAGATTTCAATTAAAGTTTTTAGTTCAATTAGATTTAATTTTAAATAGTTGAATTAGTCTTTTGTTTAGATTTTAGTTTAAAAATACCAAAAATATATTTTACCAAGAACAATAAATCTTACGTTAGTCCGGTATCAATTTCGAGTCAATTTGAGGAACGAAAAATAGAGAACATAAAAAGAGTTTGCAAAAACCTTAGTATTAATACCAATTGATTAAAATATGACAATTTCTAAAAATCGACGGGAGAGAAAGATGTGTGCACACATGAATCATGGAACATTAGACGGGTAGCTCCCCCTCAACAATATATGTGGGTCTTGAGACAAAAAATTGACAATATTTTGGAAAAACGACACCACAAAATATGTTGAGGTATGGAGATGAGATGCCTTTTCCAATATAATATATTACATTTGACAATTTTATATCATTTCCAGAATGTGTTCGATACATAAAATATGATAATATCAAAGATGTACCCAACAACATTAAAGGCTTTGATTTTAAAACGCTCCCCCTCAAAAATTGATCAAAATAACATATGACATTTTAGAGATATAAAATCACATTATGAGGAAGGGAGTGTTTAACACACAATTTTGAAAGATTTAGAAAAACCTTTTGAGAAATTCTTGAAAAATTGTGTCCAACGGTTTTAAAATAAATTCTGATTTACATGAGCTCAAAACTTTGAATGTTTTGTGACAAGCTCATGACCGAGAAAAATTAATTTCTCGTTGAGAAGGATAAGTTATCGTCCTTGATAGACTTTCCTTATTTGAGGTTTGAGTCCTAAGCTGTGATGCGCTTAGAAGTCATTATGAGAGAATATCAAGCAACTTCATTTGCCAAAACCTCCAAGTCTTCTGGAGGCATATACTTCATACCAAGACGGCCAACGAGATACTAAAACCTATTTTAGGATAGGGCTTTAGTAAACAACTCTGCTATCTGGTACTCAGTTCTGACAAAGTATAATTCTACAATACCACATTCCACTTGTTCCTTGATGAAGTGACATATGACTGCGATGTGCTTGGTACGGGAGTGTTGAACCGGATTGCATGAGATGGCTATGGCCGACTTTGAATCACAATACGTAGGTATTTTATCAAAGTGTAAGCCATAATCCGTGAGTTGAGTTCTTATCCAGAGGACTTGAGTACAACACGCGGATAGAGCCACATATTCTGCTTCAGCTGATGAGAGCGAAGTGCAATCGTGCTTCTTTGACGACCAACTCACAAGCTTGTCTTCCCCTAGAAATTGTACGCTACCAGAAGTGCTTTTTCGACTATCAAGGCAACCTGCGTGATCAGAATCTGAAAAAGTTGTTAGATGAAAACCGGTTTCCCTCGGATACCAGAGTCTAATGTGAATGGTATTCTTAAGGTACCGAAAGATCCGTTTAACCTCCTTGAGGTGCTTTTGAGTAGGTCTGGCTTGATAGCGTGCACAATAGCATGTGGCATGATGAATATCAGACCTGCTGGCTGTAAGGTACATAAGAGACCCGATCATACTGTGATATCGCGTTTGATCTACAGGATATGAGTACAAGTCAGCGTCTAGGGATATGGTCGACAATGGTGTACCAACGCGAGCACATGATTGCATACCATGCTTTTTTAGTATATCTTGAGCATACTTAGCTTGGTTAATAAAGATACCACGTGGGGATTGATGAATCTGAAGGCCTAAAAAGAATTTTTGCTCCCCCATCATTGACATTTCGAATTTGTTGTGCATTAATTTTTCAAAACGTTTTGGAAGTTTTGGGTTCGTAGAACCAAAAATGATGTCATCAACATAAACTTGCGCAAGCAATATGTCATCCCCATATTTATTAATAAAGAGAGTAGGATCAATGAAACCTTTTAGAGAATCCTTTGGATACCAAGAAGTTTGATAATTCATCGTACCACGTCATTGGAGCTTGTTTGAGTCCATATACTGCCTTCTTGAGACGGCAGACTTTGTCAGGATGATGAGGATCAATGAACCCTTCCGGTTGATTCACATATACTTCTTCCTTCAAATGACCGTTGAGAAAAGCAGTTTTAACGTCCATCTGATAAACCGTGAAGCCTTTATGTGCAGCATAAGCAAGGAATATCCTGACAGCTTCCAAACGAGAAACTAGAGCAAATGATTCGTAGAAATCTATTCCTTCTTGTTGACGATATCCTTTAATAGGGGTGTAAACGGGTCGAGCTTTTAACGAGCTACTCGAGCTCGAGCTCGTTTAACTCGAGTTCGAACTTAATACTCTCGAGCTCGAGTCGATCTCGAACAAATATTTATGTTCGTTTAATTTGGCGAGCCGAGCTTTGAAAAATAATATTGAGCTCGGCTCGTTCAAAAACTCGTTTAATTGTCTCGAGCCGAGCGAGCTTAACGAGCCGAACAAGCTATTCGAGCTTAACGAGCCGAACGAGCTATTCGAGCTTAATGATAAATCTATAAATATATATGTTATATACACCTTAGCTTACTCATTAAGTATTAATATCATTTTAATAATCATAAACGAGCTTTCGAGCTCGAGCTTGAGTTAATAAACGAGTCTATCCAACTATATTTATAATAGAAGTTAGTCTAAACAAAAGTTAAAAATCGTAAACGAGCTTCGAGCTCGAGCTCGAACAACAAAAAATATTCGAGTTCGAGCTCGAGCTAGATTATAAAGTTTTATTCGAGCTCGATCCGAGCTCGAGCCAGACAGTTAATAAACAAGCCTGGCTCGTTTAGGCCAAAACTCGACTCGGCTCGGATTGTTTACACCCCTATCCTTTAACCACAAGACAAGATTTGTTTTTGATGATGGTTTGTTCTTCATCCAGTTTGTTTTTCCAGATCCATTTGAAATCTAAAATCGAAATTCCATAGGGTCTGTCAACAAGTCCCCAAACATTTAGGCGTTCAAACTGATGAATTTCGTCTTGCATTGATTCAATCTACGCATGATCAGTCATGGCTTGCTTGATGTTTGTAGGTACAGTTGAACTCACGGTGAGTGCATACATACACACATCGCCATTGGTTTCGAGTTGTCTGCGTGTTCGAACCGGTTGTGAAGGATTTCCAATGACTTGCTCCAATGGATGATCACGTGTCCAATGGTGAGTGGATGGATATCGTTGGTAGAATGTATGCATGTTGGACGGATCAACATGTTGAGTAGAAGACACTCCGACTTCACGTACTGGTGTATCGAACGGGTTGATAAATTCTTTTTCGTCAGACTGTGCATCGATTGCTTAGTTGTTGTCTCCTCCTGCGGCATTGAAGGTTGGTGAATTTGGTTGTATGACGGTTTCTTGAGTTTGTTGAGTATCCAATGGAATTGTCTCTTGAGCAACGGTTGCTGAAGTAGAGGCAGTTGTGTCTTGTTGACTTTGTTCTGGTGCATCAGCAGTAATGAAAGCGGAAGGCTTTACACAACTTGATTGTTTGCATAGAAATATTCATCAAACATTGGATCATATAAATCAACCAACTCATTCATTTGTGTCGTATCCTCGAGTCCGCTGTAGGAGTACTTTCTTGACATTCTTGCACGGGATGTACACTGTTTTGTGTAGGTGTCATTGCTAGACATTGAGGAGCGGGACTTGAGCTGTTTTGTTCAAGTACCATTTGTGGCAATTTATCAAAGTTCACATGAATTGTTTCGACAGTAATCTTTGTTCTCTTGTTGTAAACTCGATATCCTTTCGACAATGTAGCATACCCCACAAAAATACATGCATCGCCTTTTTCTTTCATCTTGTTGAGATTCTCACCGTCTTTAAGAATGTAGCATAAAGATCCAAATACGTGAAAGAATTTAACAGTAGGATTCCTGCTATTTATTATGTGGTAAGGTGTCTTTTCATGTTTAAGGATTACGAGAAAACGATTCTGAGTATAACAGGCAATTGCAGTTGCTTCAGCCCAAAAGAATAGTGGTAATTTGAAGCAGAAAGCATTGTTCGAGCTGCCTCAACCAAAGTGTGGTTCAGTCTTTCGACAACGCCGTTTTGTTCAGGGGTTCGAGCAATAGACGTTTGATGTTCGATGCCTTCTTCTTGAAAGTAAGATTGCAAAGTCTTGTTCAAAAATTCAGTACCCCTATCCGTTCTTACGGTTAAGACTTGAGCTTGAAGATTGCGTTGTATCATCTTGAGAAAGTTTTTGAGAACCTATGGTGTTTCATCTTTGGACCTTAAGAAGAAAGTCCATGTGTATCGAGAGTAATCATCAACAATCACGAGAATATAATTTTTCCCATTAATACTCTCTACATGCATGGGACCACATAAATCCATGTGTAGAAGTTCCAATCGTCCTTTTGAGCATGGGGTAGTCTTTGTTTTGAAAGACTTCCGTTTTTCTTTCCCCAACTCACAAGAAGAACAAAGATGGTATTTGACGAATTTTAACTTTGGAAGACCGGTCACAATATCATTCTTCGAAAGCAAGTTGATGGTGTCAAAGTTGAGATGTGGCAATCGTTGATGCCATAACCATGCTTGAGAGGATGAAGCTTTGCCATTAAGCAAATTGGATTTCATGAAGATGTATCTTGAAGAGTTACTGTGTAGAGATCGGAACCACGAGAACCTGTAAGAAGGTCATTCCCATCATAGTCTCTAACATAGCAAGTAGTTTTTCGAAAAGCCACTTCCAAATCCGCATCACAAAATTGACCAACCGAGAATAAAATGTGATTCAGTCCCTTGACGTAATAAACCCGTATTATAGTGATATTCCTTTGAACCAAATCTCCATATCCGAGTATCAGTGCAAACTGATCATTTCTAAACCGTACCGTACCCAGAAACTTCTCCACGAAATTACTGAGAAACTTGAGATTGCCCGTCATGTGCTTTGTGCACCCAGAGTCCATTATGAAGAGAATGATCTCAACGAGATGCATAAGAATTAGAAGACAATGTAGAGTTTGAAAAATGGGAGCCCTTGATAGAAGTGGGTTCCAAAATATTAGTATGCCTAGATACAAATTCTAAAGGCAAGCTAACATTCATAAACCCAATTAGAATAGTGGTTGTCTTAGGGACCCATTTATATCCGGGTGGTGTAAATCTTGAGTACCCCCGTTTACATGTCCTACTCATGTTCTCATAAAGCTTCTTTAACATGTTTTGTATAAGTAGAGTAGTGGATTCTAACGCACTTAGTTTCTTAAGTGGTTGAGCAGTGGATTGGTTCAAAGTTCTTGTAGATTTTCTAGTACTAGTGGGCACAAGAATAGGCTTCCTAGTTCTAGCATTCACGCCATTATGATTGAAAGTCCCTAATCAATGCGAGAAACCCTAATCTCAACTTAATCAACACAAGGTATTACTTTTCAAACGTAATCTTATTATTGTATAATAAAGAATTACAAGTGTTATGGATAACACCGTTTGATGACAATGTGTTGTGCACACTTTGAACAACAATAAACCTTAACTTATGAATACAGTCGTAGCTGTTTGATTCACTAAGTTACACGCACTAATGTTCTTAATATCTCAAAGTGTTGAGCATTAATGCAAGGATACACATCCTATTTATAGTGTTACGAGTTTGACTTGAACAGTACTTGATGTCGACTACACAAACTTTTACAAGTTCCCACATCAGTCACATGATGTCCTTCTATTCTTGGTAGTCTTCCATTATGCTTTAAGGAACAGTTGTCCAAAACAGTTTCCTTATTCTTCATATTCTCGAACACACAAATGGCATGTCCAAAGTGTGCTGAGAGTTATCAGGGTATTGCCACCCCTGTTAACTCTCAACCCCTCAGAGTCCCTAATACATCTTGGCTGTTATCCATCACAACCAAGGAGTATGTCTTCAGGTAATCTTCGACTTCCCTGACAATGTCTCTGACATGGACTCCTCTGAGGTTGCTCACAGAGATTCGGATCTCTGTGAGTCTTGTGAAACTTGCCTGCCTCCTAGGCACAGGCAAGGGACTATCTATCAGCCTAATTATGTTTAAATCAATGAACAGGGAATCTAACAAGTTTAGATTCCCAACAATCTCCCCCTATTTAAACATAAATAGTGCTAGATCTAACTAAGTTAAGGTAAGTGAGTTTAACAGCTTCTTCTTACACATAACAGATCTAAACAAACATACCTCATGATTTTATTAAGACTTAAAGAAAAATTACAAGTTCATTACATAAGTTAAATAAAAGATGAAGGTAAAAGGGCTGATACTATCTTCAATAGTCATCATTTTTGATTCTTTCTTCAGCTTCGGCCACATCTAATCTGTTATCAATTTCATCCTGCAAAGTCTTTGCAAACTTCTTGGAATATTCTGAGTTGATCTTGAGACACTTCTTGTGACAGAGTAGCTGAATAGTTGAAGCCAGGCAAAGCTCATCTTCCCTCTGAAAAGCATATTGGCAGGCTTTGTTCATAAACGCCATTCCTCTTTCAGGCACTGAGTATGTCTGACCATCAACAGGGCCAACAATACCATTAGGAAGGATCAGATCCCTGTGCATGCCATCCACACGAACATCTTCAGTAACAAAAGTTTCATCAATGATTTGGGAAATTCTTCTTCTTTTGTTGCCTGTCTTTGGGGGTCCTTGTTCGAAAAGCTGTGGTGGAGGATCAATCTTGAGTTTGGCAGCTGTTTCCTTGATCCAGTTAAACTTAGCCTTAAGAGTTTTAAGCAGAAGGAAATTTGCCTGTCCAGACTTTTTGGCAGCTAAGGCTTCGAGTTCAAACCATTCTGATAACCCAAGTGTTTTTAACCTGAAGTTGTCAAACACATCCATATTCCTCTGTTGATTATCCCTCCATAAGATCATCTGTGGGGTGTTTGTGGACTTGTGAATGGTGTATCTAAACTTGGTTATCTTGCCAGCAGCATACCTGTTGTTCACGCAGGCATCATAGTCAGCTTTGACTTTCTTTAAGGCCTCAGCGCGTTTAAGTTCCATTTCCCTCAACCTTTGTTTTTGTTTTTCTTTTTCAGGTGGTGTCATCTTCCTCAGAGTAGCTTCATTTAATTCTTTGGCTGCCTTGAGCTCACTTAGTCTTTTGAATTCCTCAGCCTGTTGCTCTATTTCTTCAGGCGTTAAAGGTCTCTCGTCGGAAGGTGTAAAGGTTGAAAAGTGGGAAAGGTCTGTTGTGGATCCTCCTGTCTCTAACATTGCAGCTATCTTCTTAAGTTTGGTGTCAGTATCAACCAAAACTATCTCTTTACCTTTCTTGGAGACAGAGGACTCCACACTTATGTTTTTCAAATCATCAGCTCTTTTGAGGAACGCTGTCTGAGCCTGATTTTGAATAGATTTTGGTAGGGAGCTCACAGTGAATTTAAGTTTCTTGGCTGCTGGTTCATCATCATCCTCAGGCTTGCTGATGTTAACTAAGATCATGGATTTAGATGAGTCAGCTCCATCTTGTGTTTGTTGCTCCCCCTGAGTCTGATCCTCATCATCAGGTACTATAACTGGTTTGATGACTTGAAGAGGAACAGGTGTTGTTGAAGGATTGGCTGAAGATGAGCCTTGTTCAGCAGATGCAAGGCTGAGTTTAGTATTCTTCTCCCCCTCACGTTCATCCTTACTTCTCTTATGCTTGGATGAACGTGCCTGAAATCTTCTTGCAATCTGCTCCACAGAGGCAGCCATGGCACGCTGTCTTTTTCTTGATGCCCTGGCAATCTTCAGCAATAGGTTGGCATTGGCATTGGTATTTGCCTGAACACGCCTGACAATAAAACCAGCATGGTTGTATTGCCTGTTGCGCACTGCATTGAAATGCCTGTTCATGTTATTTTCTTGTTCATGGAACAATGCAGGGACAACTGAGTCAATTGCATTCTTGATTCGTGTCGAGAGATGACTTAGTCCCTGGGCCACACCTTTTTTGGCACCCTCCTGAATAGGCTCAGTGACAGCCTCAGTCACAGCCTTCTTTATAATACCTGGAAAGGTGACAGTAAAATTGTGCATCTCTGACTTGATCACGTCCAGCTTTCTTGATAAGCGCTCAATATCAGACTGATGGTGTACAGGCTGAAGATTCTTGATATTGAGGCTTTGTTGAGCAAAATCATCCTCCCTTGGAATCAAGTCGAAGTTAGTCTGGGTAGGATGATCAAACAAGAGGAATTCAGCTGTTGGATCATAAATTGGTCTTTGGAAGACTGTTGTTGCAGATGTAGCAGAGTTTTGTGTGTCAACAGCTTCCTTAAGAGGAGAAGTCTTGTCATCTTCTTTAGGAGGAGAGGCTGACAGCTGGTCATCCTCATCTTCTTCCTCTTCTTCATCAAACATTCCCTCAGGGAATTCATCTTCAGGCATTGGTTCAAACTCAGCGACATAATCTTCTACAGAAAGCATTTCTTCATCAGCATTGAGCACAAGTTCTTCTTCAATCGGAATGTCCTGAGTTATTGTTTCAGCCTCCTTTTCATGTACCTGAGGTTCTTGGACTGGCTGTACAATTTCAGCCTGCAAGTTTGTTGTAATTAGTAACAGGGGAAAATATAAAGTGAATGGTCGCCATTTCGCTGTCCCAGAGAGGCTGAGGGTGATTACTCAGCCACTCCAAAGGATAAATCCTTGGGATTCTTTTAAGTGTGAATGAAGTGTGGTTAATGGTCGCCATTCGCTGCCCCTAGGAAAGCTGAGTGTGATTATTCAGCCCCCCCAAAAGGTAAAAACCTTTGGGACTCTTTTGATTGTGAAACATATGTTGTTTAATGATCGCCATTTCGCTGCCCCTAGGAAAGCTGAGTGTGATTATTCAGCCCCCCCAAAAGGTAAAACCTTTGGGACTCTTTTAAGAGTGAAACATATGTTGTTGTAGGTCGCCTGTTACGCTGCCCCTAGGAAAGCTGAGGGTGATGATTCAGCTCCCCCTGAAAGGATAAATCCTTTGGGACTCTTTTAATGAGGGAACCAAGAGGCTGTGTGAAGTACAGCCATCAAGGTTGAGACATTAATGTATTCAGGTTGTTGTTAGCCTGAATACTGTCTAGAGGGTTCAGGGTCATCGGGGTGCTTTATAAACACAAATGAATCACTCCTTGGTGCAAAGACAGAGTGTACAGAAGTCTTAAAGAATTATAAGTGAAATGATAGACTTCTATGGGTCGAGGATTACCCTAACTTCACCACTCTCTCCTACAGACAAATGAGAGTGGTTGATTGTGAACCTCTAAAAATGTACACTGATTACCTGTGAGATATCAGCTTGGTTTGGCTGGTTTCCTGTAGTCTCTGCTGACCTAGAGACACTAGACGCCTGTTGTTTGTCAGCCAAAGATTCTGTATCCACAAGAGTATCTGGACCAGAGGCGGTGTCAATCTTCTTTTCCTTGGCCTTACTAACAGCTTTAGGTTGGGAAGAAGAGGGGATTTTCTTCTTCTTTAGCTGTTGGCCAGATGAAGCCTTGGACTTAGTAGCATGCTGCCCAGAGGTCAAAGACGTAGACTTGCCAGCGACACTAGAAGTATTCACCTTCTCAGAGGAAGGGAGCAAGGGCTTCTCAGCGTTGGGTACCTGGTTAGCAACGTTCAGCATGTGTGCAGTGACAGGGATATCATCAGCTCCTATCTCCCTGTAGATGGCGCCTGTGATGCGATATGGCTTCAGAGCTGTCAAGGCTTTGTTATGGTAAATCTCTCCCAGCAAACTCTCAAAGATCAGGGACAAATAGCGCACATAACAGATGTTCTTTTCCCTGACCTGATTACGTCCTTTCAGTTGTTCTACCAGGTTAGAGAAAAGGATGCTTCCAACGTCAACATCAGCTCCCCATATTAATCCATACGCAATAGTCTGATGTTTGAACGACATTTGATCCTGTGATCCCTGCATGCCTCCCAGAGACTTCACAATGTGGGTGAAGAGGACACGCCACATAGGAGAAAAATACTTAATCTTCAGAGGGGCTTTAGCAAGGATTTCAGCTGGTGTGAGGGCAGGGTTAATGTCATGACAAGGGTTGAGTGTGGCCAATGCTTCCTTGACAGCCTTTTTGTCAACTGTCTTCAGGCATTCATCTCCATGTTTAAGTCCGGCCACACTGGCAAAATCAGTAAGGGAAAAGGCAAACGGATGTTCATTGCAAGAAAGGCTAAAGGTAATGGTGTCTTCAACTACTTCAGCAGAATACCAGAATTCCCTAAGGTATTCTTGGTAAAAGGTGGAAGGAGATTTGGTGAAGGCTTCGTTTAGGTCACAATTCTGCATGAAATTTACCAGATCTGAGTAGGTGTTGTTTGGTGCCTTGATCCATCCAATGGCGTTATTGGAAGCGATGATGCTCTCGTTGATCTCGAAGTTCACATTGGAGGCTTTTGGTACTGGAAACGCCATTGATTTAAGGTTGAAGGAGAATGAAAATGGCGGATGGTTGAGAGAGATAAGAGTTTAGAGAGAGAAAAGATGATTTTTAGAATGGTGGTGGGTGAGAAGAGAAAGAAGACAATATATATATTCAAACTAGAGTGAACAGTTATTCAACCGTATTAAATGCAAAAGCGAAAATGACTGCTCAAGTGGGTCCCCTTGACCTTTCAAAACGTTTGTCTCCTCGTTATCCGAAACTTAAATGATTAAAAAATGTGAGAATGTTTTTCGCATTTACTTGGAACGCAACTACCTAGTTTCATGTGAAAAACATTTAATAAAACATTTAATATAGAATCAATCATTTAATGAACACATTTAATATCAAGCCACGGGCTTTGAAATATTGAGCATCCCTAGCTCAGCAACTAGCCTGTTGAACGTAGGTTCAGCCAAAGGCTTTGTAAAGATATCAGCTAGTTGCAGCTCTGTGGGAACAAAATGCAGCTCAATATCTCCCTTCATAATATGATCCCTGATAAAATGATACCTGATATCAATGTGTTTGGTACGAGAGTGAAGAACAGGGTTGTTGGATATGGCAATGGCGCTGGTGTTGTCACAAAAGATTGGCACTTTGTCATACAAGATTTCATAGTCAGCCAATTGACTTTTCATCCAGAGCACCTGAGCACAACAGCTGGCTGCAGCGACATATTAAGCTTCAGCTGAAGACATAGCCACAGAGTTTTCCTTCTTAGCACTCCATCCAACCAATTTTCCTCCTAGGATTTGACAGTTGCCTGAAGTACTTTTCCTGTCAATACAGCATCCAGCATAATCTGAATCTGAATAGGCCTTGAGATCAAAGCCTGATTCCTTTGGATACCATAGTCCTAGGGATGGTGTTCCTTTGAGATACCTGAAAATTCTCTTAACAGCCACTAGATGGGATTCTTTTGGGTTAGCTTGGTACCTTGCACAGAGACATGTGGAGAATTGGATATCTGGACGACTGGCTGTTAGATACATTAGTGACCCAATCATGCCTCTATATAAAGTCTCATTGACAGAGACCCCTGACTCATCAGGGCCCAAGTTGTTGGGTGGAAGCATGGGGCATTTCACTGAAGCACAATCAGCCAAGTCATATTTTTTAAGTAAATCCTTAACATACTTTTCTTGACAAATAGAAATTCCCTTAGGACATTGTTTAATTTGAAAACCCAAAAAGTAAGTTAATTCACCCATCATACTCATCTCATATTTCTTGGTCATTAATTTAGCAAAACGTTTACTAAGATTGACATTTGTTGACCCAAAGATGATATCGTCCACATAAATCTGCACAATGATGAAATCACTCTTGTCCTTGAAGGTAAAGAGTGTTTTATCAATAGAACCCCTGATAAATTTGTTTTCAGATAGGAAATTTGAAAGAGTTTCATACCATGCTCTTGGAGCTTGTTTCAGACCATACATTGCCTTGTGAAGTCTGTACACATGGTTGGGAAACTCGTTGTTCTCAAATCCTTCAGGTTGAGCAACATAGACTTCCTCAGCCAAATCACCATTGAGGAAGGCACTCTTTACATCCATCTGATAGACAGTGATGTTCATATAGGCAGCATAAGCAAGAAAGATTCTGATGGCTTCAAGTCTAGCAACAGGTGCAAAAGTTTCATCATAATCAATTCCTTCAGTCTGAGAGTATCCCTGTGCTACCAATCTTGCCTTGTTCCTGATGATGTTCCCAATTTCATCCATCTTGTTTCTATAGATCCATCTAGTGCCTGTAATATTCTTTCCAGGTGGAGCTGGCACTAGTGTCCATACTTTGTTCCTTTTGAACTGATTGATTTCTTCTTGCATAGCAGCTACCCATCCATCTTCTACCAGAGCCTCAGCAACTCTTTTAGGTTCAATTTGAGAAAGAAATTCAGCAAATAGACATTCATTGGCTGAGGCTGACTCAGAGTCTTGGATACGCTGTCTGGTTGTGACCCCTGCATTTGGTTCCCCAATAATGTTGACAAGAAGAATGTGTTGATCTCTTGACCACTTATTTTGAGGAGCTGGAGTTTCAAGAACAGGGGTACTTGAGGGCACAGCTGGAACAATTTGAGTCTCATCCTGCTGACTAGGAGGGCTTTCTTCAAAGACTACTTCAGTGTCTGAGTCTTCTTCAGCCACATCAAGGGAAGCAATTTCATTATCAGCAGGAGCAACTTCAGAGTTTTGAAGAATTGGTGAGTCATTAATATCATGAGAAGGACCATCAGAGATTTGAGGTTCTTCTTCATCAAGTCCCTGAGAGGTAGGAACTTCTATGTTGTGAGTAGACAGAGGATCAAAAGCAGGAACATAAGGAGTGAGAGTGTTGGAGTGGTGATGACTGGTAGGTCTGGGTTCTGTGAACTCATCACTTGGGAAAGAAATATTTTCATTAAAATCTACTTCATCACCCTCTGTTCCTGTTCTCTGTATGACTTCATCATCTTCATTAAATCTGACATGGAAAGTTTCTTCTACTTCTTGTCTTCTGATGTTGAATACTCTGAAGGCTTTGGCTGTTGGAGAGTATCCCAAAAAGAATCCATCATCAGCCTTTTCATCAAACTTTCCAAGTTTATCCCTGTAGTTATAAATAAACACAGGGCATCCAAACACATGAAAATAGCTGACGTCTGGAGATCTTTTTCTGAAAACTTCATAGGAGGTTTTGCCATGTCTTTTGACAATGATTGATCTGTTTTGAGTATAGCAGGCAGTGTGTACAGCTTCTCCCCAAAATTGCTTTGGTAAGGCTGCACCATTAAACATAGTTCTTGCTGCTTCAATCAGAGTCCTGTTTCTTCTTTCAGCCACACCATTTTGTTCAGGAGTGCCAGCTGAAGAGAAGTTCTGTGAAATCCCTTTTTCATCACAAAATGATTCAAGTTGATGATTCTTGAATTCCGTACCATTATCACTTCTTAGAGCTTTGACTCTAACATCATTCATATTTTCAACCTGTCTGATGAAGGACATGATGGCATCAGCTGCATCACTTTTCCTTCTGAGGAAGAACACCCATGTATATCTTGAAAATTCATCAACTATGACCAAGGTGTATTTGTTGTGATTAATGGTTTGAGGTTTGACAGGCCCAAACAAGTCCATGTGAAGGAGATGTAAGCACTTGTCAATAGAGAATGATTGCCTAGTCTTGAATGAAGACCTGTGATGTTTTCCTTTGACACAGGCAGAACAAGTTTTGTCTTTGGAAAACATCACTGAAGGTAGACCAGCAACCAAGTTTTGAGTGGCTATCTTATTGATGTTCTTGAAGTTGAGATGAGACAGTCTCTTGTGCCACAGCCAGTTGACACTTTCAGAGGCTTTGGCAAGAAAACAATTTGAGCTGTCTTCAGAGCACACAACCATGTTGATGACATAAACATCTCTCCTTCTAGGTGCAACCAGCACAACATCATTATTTTTGTTGAATATGGTTCCCTGAGTCTTAGTAAACAAAACCTTATAATCAGCATCACATAACTGGCTGATGCTAATAAGATTGTGCTTAAGACCATTCACATATGCAACCCTGGTGAATGTGATCCCATTGCAATTCACTGAGCCATATCCTTCTGTGTCACCTGAAGAGTTATCTCCAAACACCACTTTGGGACCTGGCTCCTTTGAGTATCTGTGCAGGTATTGTTGAATCCCTGTCATGTGTCTAGAACAGCCACTATCTAGATACCATACCGATTCCTTGAGATATTTCTACACAGATACATAGAAACAGATTAGTTCCTATGGTGAACCCACTTTCCAGTGGGTTCCCTGAATTGCTTGTTAGCAACTCTTGTGTTCCTGAAAAACTTTTGGCGTTGGGATGGACAGTTCATTGTTTCATGGTTATAACTCCCACAGATATCACACCCAGGGAAGTCACCACACTCGTCTGAGTGATGGTCTGTGAACCCACAGAATTTACAGGGAGGATAAGAATTGTAATTTCCCTGTTGTCTTTTGGAACTCTGTGGTCTGTCCCTAGAGGGTGTCTGAGCTCTTTTAGCTGCCATGTGTCTGTCATGATCTAAGGTCGAGTGGTGAGTATTCTTACAAACATTGCAATAAGGTTTGATTAACCTATCCCCTTTGGGTTCACCTAGGACTGACTTAGGTTCATGAGAAGTAGAGCATTCAGCGGAAGGCTTAATGTGTTGTTTCAAGAGTTCTACTTCTTTCATAAGAGACAACAGGCGATCTTCAGTGGTGGGGTCAACCTTATTTACAGCTTTAGTAGAAACAGGCTTAAAAGCTACTTGTTTACCAGTTGGTTTAGCAGGCATACGAAAAACTTTGGCTGGAGGATTCTCAATATCTATCTTAAGTTCATCCTTAGCAGATCTAGAAGAACTGCTAGGTTCAACTCCAGAGAGTTTGGGCAGGGGTGGAAGCTCAGCCACATCTTCAGAGACAGGGTCATTAGTCAAAGAGGTATCTGACATATGAATAGTCTCTGTAGATTTAAACACAATGTCTTTGGGTTTGGTGATAATCCTCAGCTTTTTATGCTTAGCAGTTATATCCCTGTTTAAGTCAGCAGGCACTTCATCCCTAAGCAACTCATCAATAGTAAACCTAGCACACAGCCATTTTTCAATAACTTTGTTTAATTCAGTGACTTGATCATTTAAAGCTAAGTTTTTCAAGGTTAATCTAGCTACTTCATTTTGCAGGGATATTTTTTCTAAGTTAACCCGCCTGAGAGTTTCACATTCAGCCTTAGCATTAATCATTTCAGTTTTAACAGAGTGAAACTTGTCAAGTAGGTTCTTCCTTTGTTCCTCAACAAAGTGCAAGTCAACAATGGTGTAATCAAGGACATGCTTACGTTCATCACAATCAGTCATAGATAGAAGCCTGTGTACCTTTTTCATTGTGATGTCAACCCATTGTCCTGATCTTGCATCACCTTTTCCAACAGCTGGTTCATCCTCAGCTATCGCCATAAAAGCCCTGACTCTTGTGGTGTCTTCTTCATCTGAAGTTAATGGTTCATCATTCCAATCATAGGTTTCAGCAACCAACCCTTTCTCAGCCTTTTTCTCACCACCTTTCTTTTTGGACATAGCTTCAATCTTCAAGTTCATCTGTTCTAACTCAGATTTAAGTGCCTTGTACTTATTTTTGTAATCTTTCTTCTCAGTGTCTGAAGAATTGGATTGAGATGAGTTGTTATGTTGTTTGAACTTGTAGGGTTTGGATGAAGATGATGGATAAGAGGGTGAGGATGTTTTGGTGGAAGGACATTCTTTTTGAAAATGTCCAAGCTTTCCACAGGCAAAACATGTTTCTTTTGACCTGTCAGTTGGTTTGCTAGCTGATCCTACTCTTCCAGATCTTTTGTAGTATCTTCTTTGGTTGGCTAGCAGTGCTCTTTCATGAAATTCTGCATTGAGGTCTGACAAGAACTCTTGGCTGCTACGGGTATCTTCTTCAATATCAGAATCGCTGTCAAGAGGATGTGTTGCAGAGATCAAAGCTTTGGAAGATGCTCCTTGGACTACAAATCTTTCAGTCTCTGATTTGTAGATAGTATCGATCAGCCCTTCTTCATAATTGTACTTTCCATAGAGCTGAGCAAGGGTATCATTTTTGATTGAGTTGTTAGCTCTCTGAGTCTGATTCATGCTCAGCCACTTTCTTGGAAGGCTGTTGACAAAAGTGGCATTGATCTCAGCTTGACCAATAGTAACATCATTCATAGCGAGGTCATTTAGAAGAATCTTTAGCCTAGTATAGGTTTGCTGAACTTTTTCACCTTCAAGAGACTTAAAGGCATTAAACTGAAGTCTGAGTGCCTGAATCTTTGTCTCTCTTGTTTCAGAGGGTCCTTCATGGCCAAGAATGAGGTCTGTCCACATTTGTTTAGCTGTGGGACACTGAATGACAGACTTCATGATATGCTTTGGAAGACAGGAAATTATGATGCTTTTGAGACGTTTATCTTGGTTTGCTAATTTCCTATCAGCTGCGGTCCATTGTTTGACAGGCTTGGGAAGAGGGTTTTCTTCAGTAGAAGTAAGTGCCATGGGAATATATGGACCATTTTCTAAAATTTCTAAGAGAAAAGGTTCAAGTCCATCAAGGTATACAAGAAATTGACTCTTCCAACTGGCAAAGTCTTCTTCATCAAAGACTGGTACACTGGTTATGTGTGATCCACCTCTTGAGTCAAGAAGTTGGGGTAGATCATCATCATTTGGTGGGGGGGTAAGTCTTGGTGAAGATGGATTTCTGGAAGGTGAGTGTGGGCTAGAGGTTTCCGGCATGGTGGATCTTGATTATAAAATGGAGAACGATGTTTCTTGAAGGTTTTAATATCAAACACCGCTCTGATACCAATTGAAAGTCCCTAATCAATGCGAGAAACCCTAATCTCAACTTAATCAACACAAGGTATTACTTTTCAAACGTAATCTTATTATTGTATAATAAAGAATTACAAGTGTTATGGATAACACCGTTTGATGACAATGTGTTGTGCACACTTTGAACAACAATAAACCTTAACTTATGAATACAGTCGTAGCTGTTTGATTCACTAAGTTACACGCACTAATGTTCTTAATATCTCAAAGTGTTGAGCATTAATGCAAGGATACACATCCTATTTATAGTGTTACGAGTTTGACTTGAACAGTACTTGATGTCGACTACACAAACTTTTACAAGTTCCCACATCAGTCACATGATGTCCTTCTATTCTTGGTAGTCTTCCATTATGCTTTAAGGAACAGTTGTCCAAAACAGTTTCCTTATTCTTCATATTCTCGAACACACAAATGGCATGTCCAAAGTGTGCTGAGAGTTATCAGGGTATTGCCACCCCTGTTAACTCTCAACCCCTCAGAGTCCCTAATACATCTTGGCTGTTATCCATCACAGCCAAGGAGTATGTCTTCAGGTAATCTTCGACTTCCCTGACAATGTCTCTGACATGGACTCCTCTGAGGTTGCTCACAGAGATTCGGATCTCTGTGAGTCTTGTGAAACTTGCCTGCCTCCTAGGCACAGGCAAGGGACTATCTATCAGCCTAATTATGTTTAAATCAATGAACAGGGAATCTAACAAGTTTAGATTCCCAACAATGATTAAAATCACAAGCATCATGATTGAAAGTACAAACATAATTTCCACATTTAACACAAACAAATTCAACATTTGAAGTCTTAACATTCAAACTATCATTACATGCAGTTACAGACGTTTTATTCTTAGAAAACTTAAAATTCCTACAGTGGTCTTCTACTTCCATCTTCTTCCCTTGACTATTGTTAGGCATGACTGTATCTTGAATTCTAGTGCTTTAAGTTATGGTCCGCTAACGCTAGTAGTGGGAGTTACTCCTGTAGAAAAAGACACACGTTGATTAGTTTTCCTAGTATTCTGAGGTAACCGCGATGTTCCAGTTTGAGTGGACCTAGTATTCGTCTTATACATTCCAGGTGCTATCACATTTGTGCTCTTATCAGTTCCTAGTTTAGGCAAAGTCTGTGGGGGTTTGCCCAAAATAGATGATTTAGGGCATTTAACCGCATTCGGTTGACGAACAGCGGATGGTTTACCCAATTCAGACTTTCCTTTCATTTTCTCAATGAGTTTTTGTAACTCACTGATGGCTATGTCCCTTTCTTGTAGTTGAGCTTTCAAATCATTTATTTCAAAACCTTTTTCATTTAATTGACGAACCGAAGAAGCTGCCATTTCTTGACAATTTTTATGATTATGAGATTTTTCACCTTTTTTTAAAGCAAGTTCAAGAGAAATGGAGTGTTTCTCAAGTTGGGAAAAACTTTTTGAAAGTTTGTTATATGATTGAATTTGTTTCGAAAGCTCAACTTGAAGATTGTGACATTTCTCGTCCGTTTCTGACACTAGACATGCTACATGACAATATTGATCAAGATCGGACACCAAGTACAGCATTCATATGGTCAACATAAAAGTATTCCTTCGAAAGTCGATCAATTTCGTTAGAAAGTTGGTGTTCTTGTGTCTTTAATTTTGTTTGAAGAAAATCAACTTCATCTTCAAGAGATTTAACATATCTTAAATCAGTTAACATTTCCTCTGTGAGAGCGTTATAAAATATTTCCACATTATTTGATAGATCATCGATGGTTGGAACAATACATTGTTTAATGACGAATTCTACTTGTGGGTTAGGTTTAATATTCCGAACGGTATCTCTAGAAACTTTTTTATAATCGACGACACCTTTGTACAAATTTAAAACCCCTTGTTTTATAAACTCAAATTGCTGAACACTTTTACTTTTCTCATCCCATTTACGTTTTTCATCCAAAATTTGTATTTCTAACAAAATTGATTGCTTTTTCAAACCCCTTTTAAAGAAACTTTCTTTTCCGTTTCAGGACTCGGTGATGGAACATTTGTATACATCTTTTGTTCTTTGGAAAGTTCTTTTTGAGGAACAAACTTAATATAATGATCAGGATCGGAAAGGTTTATTAAATCACTTAAGTTCGATCGACTTTTTTCTTGATGACGAATGATTTCGTCGCAGTCAGCGGAAAGCATAAGAGCAAGATTATCAACATAAAAACCGATATCATAAAGAGCAGGCTTGATACTTTGAACTTTCTTGAGATATTCAGGCTTAGCAAAACTCGTTTTCATATTTCTATTGAGCATATTCATAGTTTGAATAGACTGCCCCGTTTTGTAAACAATGTTGTTTAACGTTTCGACTCTCTTTTCCAAAGCAAGAATTTTTTTCAATATCATTTTCTTCACGAGTTTTATAAAGCTCAGTTTGATCTTTGTTAACCGACTCTAATTCAGTCATCTGGAGTTTATGTAGCAGCAGTTGTTCTTCAAGTTCGGATATCTTTTGTTTTGACATATGAATTTCATGTGTTACTTCAGAACAATATTGTCCGTTGAGCACCTTACGTTCATATACCAAACCATTAGCTATTGCAACTCGTCAATCAGCTTCTTTTACATAATCACACTCTTTAAGCCTGTCTATCTCCTCGGCTAAGGATGTGTTTGCTTGCTTCAAACGTTTATTAGCCTCTTTGTTTTTGTCAATTTCATGTTTTAAAGAATCAATAATAGACGCAAGCAAATCACGGTCCTCATCCGAGTCAGTATCCTGAGCAGCACTACCGTCATCATTACACATATGCTGTGAATCCGTAGAGATATTGCTATCCTCCATGTCCATTACATATGTGTCATTGATGCTTTCGGGTTGCACAGGATGTCGTCGTTCATTAGCAAACACATTATAGTTATCATATGATGGTACCTTTTCAATTGGCTTAGTATCAAAGATAGGTCCATAATTGTCAGAAGGCTCAGGAATCACTTCTTGAATCTTTGCCATGTACACATAATGTTCCTCCAACTCTTGATCATCGGCTTCATCATCAATGTCATCACGCCAATCAACTTCATCTGCTGTGAGTGGAATCCATGCTTCTTCTTACACAGCAACATCTTTTCCTTGTGATATCCCGAATCCTTAACCCGTTTTTGCTTCTTACATTCCATAGCCATGTGCCCAAATCCTTTGCAATTGAAGCATTGAATCCTAGTCTTCTGCACAACTGGAGTGCCTACAGTTTCTCTAGCCCCAACTTGAATCGGCATCCTCTGATTATCATACCTAGCATCACGATCATACATAGGTTCATGATCAACTTCCTTATATCTAGCATTGGATGATGATATGAGGTTGTTGTTGGTAGGTTTGTATATCTTCTTATAAGTTATGGTGAGTAAAGACATGAGTTCCTCAATCTTCTTATCCCTTGAAGTTTGTTCATCATCACTGTCTCCATCTGAATCGGTGTCATACTTTGGAGGTGGAGTGGGGACAATTGCTTTTGCTTTGTTTTTAGCAATAGCTAGAGGTTTGGTGGATGAGCTTGATGACTTTGAGGAATGAGTAGGTGGTTGTTGATGGTGTACGGGTTTTGTTGAAGTAGCAGCCATAAAAGCAATAGAGTTAGCAGACCGTTCTGCCTTTTCAGCCCTTAGTTCATTCACTTCATTCTGATGCTGTTTCAAGATATCATAAATTTTATGATAGGAGATGGTCTTGATATCTCCCTTTGTTTAACCAAAGTCACAAACCTTTGCCATTCCAGTTTGAGTTAAATTAGAAATTGAACATTGGCATGATAATTGGAGATGGTGCACTGATTTCTGACAAGCTCATTCATCATTTTGTAGAATCTCGAGTAATATGAGTCAATGGATTCACCATCTTCATATGTGAATTTTCCAAACTCCCAAAGTAGATTAGTCTCGAGATCTTGAACATTGATCGACTCACCTTGCTCTAATCGATGAATTGAATTCCACATTTCCATAGCATTAGGACATGCATCAACCGTGGAATAGATATCGTTATCAATCCTAGTGAGTATGTAGTTCACAGCATCAGCTTCAGCTTGGAGGAGTTTCTTTTTCTTAGCAGGACATGTATCGAAATTCTCCATATCTCGTGTAGTTGATGAAGTACCATCCTCTACTTGTATGGTAATGGGTCTTAATTCAAAAACTGGAGGTGGATTCTCAAGGCAGTGATGAAGAGCAGTTCGGTTTTCTTTTCCGTCGAGAAATCTGAGAAAACGAGATCTCTATTGAACGTAGCAACCGGCAGTGAGCACAGGTGGATTACCGTTGCCACCTTGTTCCAAACAAATTTGATTGGCAGTCGCATTGCTGATGTTGTTGTTAGACATTGTAAATGTGTGTGAATGGATTAGGATCTCAATGGATGTGTTGTGATGAGGTGTGGTTGTCAATTCCAAAAAGTCGTGTGAAATCCCCTAAAAAAGTGTCTACAATAAACCAAAAAATTCCAAGACAAACAAAAAAAATCACGAAATTTTTAAGTGTAAAAATGTGAAATTCGGAATATGAGTGAGTGACCTTCAACTTCGAAATAATTAAGGAAGTTATCTTCGGAATAAATTGTCAGTAAAACACCTCGGAATGATACTTCGCAATAAGTGAACTTCGCAATCCTTGATGATTTACTTCGCAATCTTTGGATCTTCAGAATCCCCAATGAAATGAACTTCGGAATCTTGGAACTTCTGAATATCGACTTCGCAATCTGATGACTTCGGAATCAAATGTACTTCGGAATCCAATTGACTTCGAAATAAATTTCTCTTCGGAATAATAACTTCGGAATAAGTGAACTTCGCAATCGGCGATGATTCACTTCAGAATAACTCACAAATTAACTTCGGAATGAAGTTTGATGAACAACTTCGGAATGAAGATTATACTCAACTTCGGAATCTTGATGACTTCGCAATCGAGATTACTTCGGAATCCAATTGACTTCGCAATCGACTGAACTTCGGAATCCAAGGATCAAAATAACAAGGATCAAAATAACTTCGGAATATTTTAAGAAGCTATCTTCGGAATAAATTCAAAGTGTAACTTCGGAATCCTTGGAACTTCGAAATTCTTTAGAGAAATTAACTTCGGAATATGGACTTCGCAATGCTACTTTGGAATCCAAACCCGAAATCCACTTCGCAATCAAAGAACTTCTAAATCCCCAAATAATGAACTTCGCAATAAGTAAAACCCTCGAAGCAACTTCGCAATAAGTAAAATCCTCGAAGCAACTTCGCAATAATCACAAAATTATTCCGAAGATGGACTTTTTCTTCAACAGACTTCCTGTTTTGTCGGGTCTAACACACCAAATTCTTGATTTTGAGCCAAATAATGATCCAAACACCCAAAAATTTTGTGTTTTTAACCAAAATAACAATACCAAATCTCTACCACAACTATGTAGATGATTTGTATCAAGGATAAACCATAAAATCACAAAAAAAAATTGGATCAATTAATTTTGGATAAAAATAGACACAAAATCAAGAACACAAACATGAATCTTCAATCACCTATCCACTATAGGCTCTGATACCAAAAGTTAATCCCTCTTCAATTCATAACACAATATTAAGATTAGATTTAGAAAGAGAAATAGATGAAGGTAGAGAGAGAAAGTAGAGAGAATAGATGGTTAAAACATTACTAGAGAGAAAGTGAATGTAACCAACACCCTCTTCCACACATGGAAGAGGGTATATATATGCCACGCCTTAAAGGCTTTAGTGGGCTTGTTCATGGGCCGGGCTTGGCTTTGCTTGGGCTTAGAGCCCCTAACTTATACAATATTAGCTTAAAGTCCATGCCCGGTTAACCCGACTACCCTATTACAATACAATACCATTAACGACTAAGATGACCTATTACATTCTTTTTTACTATATAAAATATATGGCTAACAGATTGTTTCGATAATTAATATTTTCGACAATTTCGTTTTAATTACGTAATAAGTCGTGTCGGGAAATCATATAATCATATTTATGATGCATTGTAAGTTTTGAAAAGTATTTTTACGAAACCCGAGCCCTGTAAATATTTTCAAAGTTTACTAATAGGTATTTTCTACCCTTTAAACTATTAAATTGCTTTTAGGTCCAAAACTATTCAACAATTGCAATATCAACCCCAACCATACTATATAAGCCATATTTTTATCATTTCACCTCATTTCTTACAATAAAAGAACACACACAAAGTTTATTCCATCTCTCCCCTCCTCTCTTAAACATGCTGCCACCACCATCACTATAAAACACCACTAAAAACAATTTTCTAGCCAAAATCATAGAAAACCAATTCAAGTCCCATGCTTAAAATGTTGTTGTGATTGCTTTGATACCAAAATCATAAACATGCATCAAGTTTTCTAATTTTTATGATTTTATGGTTGGATTATGTTTAAATCATCATGCATGTGATGATCTTGGTAAGATCATCATGATTTGATCCTAAAAAGGTTTATTTTTTATCTTTGATTTTGCTAAAAATTTACATACAAGTGTTTAGGAGTTTTTGGTTGATGGGTATGATAGTAGGGTGATTATAGAGGTGCGGGGAATGGTTAGAATTGGTGGGAAAATTGATTTCATATGATTTTCTAAAGTGTATTTTACATCAGCAGCTTAGAACAGATTTTACGTAAGTGTAAGATTGGATATAGGCTTAGATTATTTGATTTTTTTGTAGAGTTTTTCGAGACGCTAGTTTTGGTATAAGATAGAGCTTCTAACTCATTACGAGTCAAAAGTTATGCTAGTTTTAGTATTCGTGTACCGGGAGACGCAAATCGGCACAATCCGAAATTATGGCTGATTTTGGGTCGACTCCCGGGGACTTTAGGCATGGTTATATAATTAATACTACTGGTTTTCAAAGTATATAAACTTGATATGATGAGTCTAATAGTGGGTTTAAAAGGCGGATTGTCAAGATAATACTTTTAAAGTGGTATAAACGGTTTTACAAAACGAGTATACACATCTGTCCCAAAATTTAGAGTCGAGTAAAGTGTCGAGATGATGGGTTTTAAAGTGTGAACTTTGGCTCAAATTTTGACAGGTTCTTATACAGGTTATAAGTGACCTTGACACCAACTTTCATCTAAATCGGACAAGTCTAGATAGGATTGATCGGTGTGTACATTTGGAGTGTACATGCTGATTGGTATTTTGGACACGTAGTTCAATGCTTGTGTTGCGTGAGTTTGAGTATTCACTATTGGACATGGTGACCTACTCAAGTGTTTAGTCATTATATAAATTACTTAACTACTGGTCCGAATAAGGTAAAGGGATAGTTTGACTTGCCTTGACTTGGCGTCGTATGACGGGTCAATTTCAAGTGTACAAGTGGTTAAACGGGTAGTGTTGGATAAATGGGTTAATACAGATTCATTTGGTTTGTGTCAATGGTTTTGAAATATGAATACTTTGAAAATAATTAGGTCATATTATACTTGGTGTATAACGATATTTGAGTTCGAGCCTTAACGCGCGCCTTATTTTGATAGGTTGCGGTTTTCGTGTTTCCCGGGCATCTATATCGTCGGTGATCGTCTCACTACCATTGTTTCTACTCAGTTGCTGAGTACCGTGATTCACTTACCTCGTGGCTAAGGTGATTCCATAGTCCCTTTTTACTTGTACATGGTTTCTAAACACGGGGTGAGATTTTACATGGTGGAACACAACCATTTAAAAACTGTATGCTATTTAGAACTTGTATGCTATCCAGAACTTGTATGCTATCCAGAACGTGTATGCTTTCCAGATGAATTCAATGATATTATTGCTTTTAGTCTACAGCCTCTAAGTTTCCTCTCCTGATCATGAACCGTTAATTTCGAGTACTAAGCGCGAATGTTATGGGCGGATCCATCGGGATTGACTATCCCCGTCTCAAGTACCTTGATGCACTAATGTTTGTTTATACTTGAGTATTTAGGCTGAATACTCCCTAAAGGAACTTACATTGAGTTAAGCTTAGGTTCATGAACTAAATAGCTATAATATGCACCGTGACTATGGACAATGTACATAGTTACCCCCCCCCCCCCCCCCCCCCCCATTACTTGTTTTACAAATTCTATTGTGTTCCACACCTTTACTGCTAAACCTATGAATATCACTCAACTTTATGTCGACGAATTTACATGTTTAATCTCAGGTATAATTACTTAGCTTTGCTTGGATGGGAGCCCACAGGATATTATAGCAGCTTGGAGATTTATGTGTATATTTAAAGTTTGGTTTAAGCTAAAAGTTGTCAAAAAAAATTCTGTATTTTTGGTAACTAAGTGTTCTAAATCATGATGAAATAAATAAATCTTTCCACATATAAAACTCTTGGACTTATGTTTAAAACTCTGATATTTTATGATGTAATGTACATGTTTTTATTACGTCAACTTTGTGTCAACAGTAATTCATTATTTCTTGTACCATGGCGTGGAACCCCTTTGCTGCCTAGTTGTTTCCTTGTCTGATTCTGGCGGTCTCACAGATTGGTATCAAAGAGATGTTTATTGGGAACTGAGTCGTTTTTCAAAACTTAGTCTATAACCGAAAGTTCAAATATTTTATTGTTCCTAAGTGTCAAACACGGAATCTGCCATTGTTGTTTGATATTTGCGCGGGTAACTCTCTAATCCTTATTATATACTTTTAATTATCATTGTAGTGTTTCTTCTCCTGATTACATGTTGAAATATTACATTACCCTAGTGATGATAATTAATATATCTTTTCAAAGATTTTGTGCTCAATGAACTATCATTGGATATTACTTGATTACATATGCTCTTACTATATTTCTTGAATTCTTGTTCTTGTGAATTGATCTGTTACAATGATTTTATATTGTCATGACATTACATACTTGTATTCGGAGTGCATATGATGCCAACTTTTCATACTCAATTTTTCTGAAGTACTATTGCTATCTTGTTTATGCATGATATGACTAACCTCATATACTCGTTCTTTTTGAACCGCCTGTTTTCTCGACTCATTCTGTTACATGTTGTGCATACTCTCGTGATACCATTTTTCGGGATTGAATAAAGGTTTTTTCGATGAAACTTTTGATTTTCATTTTACTACCGTGCGTGTTGCTTTCACCATTAAACCTCTTTAAAATATCTATTTAGATATCCAGATTATTTTCTGACCATCTGTGGTTAGATGCCTTGAAAATTAGTCTATAGACCATTGTGTAGCTCAATGTGTCTATGAGAAAGATTAAAGGACATCGTGTGAGTCACACATCTCGAAGCATTCGTTGAATCAGTATTGAATAATATCGTGTGTTTTCGTGACCTTGATTGACCTTTACGTCACCGTTTTACGCGACACTTGTATATCGATTAAATACTACTTCATTGACCATTCTACGTTTCGACTTCGAATTACAACGTCCGTTTATACCTTGAAACCATCATTGTCATCTTGAGATTCATCCTTTATTGTGTAGCGAATGCTTGGAATGCAATTCTATTCCTATAAACTTGTATCCCTCCCTTTTCATTAAACCTACTCGCTCTAGGAGTGTGACCCGTTAATGTTCTAATTCTTTCTCGATATGTCTTGTGATTTTGTAAAATCACGCCACCAAGAGACCTTCCTGTATTGCATCTTGAAACCTAAGACACGGATGTCATGCGCCGTTTTTGATTTCTTAGATTTTCGTCGGTATTCTTGAACGATTTTTATACTATGTTTTTGTTACATGATTAATTATACAGATTGTTCTCTTTCGTCTTTATGGAATCCACAAGTCTTGTGTGTACATAAATTCCGAGTCATTATTAAGTTCGATTAAATTTCAAGCTGTGTCGAAAAATATACTTTGTACAAAAACGTTACAGGAAATTTCACAGTGTCGAGAAAATATTTTTATAAACTTTAGACATAAAAAAAATGTTTCTACTTGTTGAGACATTTGTTTACTACATAAAAATCGTCCTGTAAATTTTAAAAACGAGCCAGTTACGCTCATTTGAAATTGAAAGGTTTAAGAATTCATTTCTGTGTATTTCTAAAATGTCATTTGGTTGACAGATTTAATGCAAGGGCATTTTCGTCCATTTCTGATCCGTTTCAAGTCTCGAGTAAAACTAGAAAGTTGTTCAAAACATCGTTTTACACCCTGCTTTACACTTCGAGTCTTAAAAATATCATCTAGTGAGTCAATTGGTTTGGTCAAACCCAAAGGTCAAACTTAAAAGGCCAAAACTGATAGAACTTAAAAATATGGATTGAAGCATTTTAAAGTTCGTTTGAGCTCGTAAAACTTTAAATAATGATATTTTACAACTAAAAACATTGATCGCACTTGGAAACGTTTAAAATAGAAACTTTTCGGAGTAATGGTACTATTTTTGAACCGATGCCCTACTTTCTTAAAAGCATATTTATGTCAAATAAATTACAATGTGAACACATACGGATTCTTTATTCCTTTCTTTTATTTATGACTTATTTGTCATTCTACATTGTCATTCTAAGTTGTCTCTCTTTGCTTCTATCGTACCCTCGATTCGGGCCGAGGTTTGAAGTTCTTGCTTTTGCATCATTCGTTATCATCTTGACACGTGTCTCATGACGATTCCGACTAAACCTCTTGAAACCTTATCACCTTTCATTGATTGTCTTGAACTATTATTCATTACCCTCTTGTAACCCACTCGCTATTTTGTAAGCTATCATCATGTCGCCACATGAATTTAACTGGTATTGTTTGCGAAATATTTTACAAAATGTTCCATTTGGGCATTATTAAATACTGGAAAGTTATCTTATAAAATTAGTTTATATTACTTTTACAATGTATATTCGCAAATTATTCTACCTTGGTTCTATAGAGAAATCTTACAACATTACAATTATTGAATTAAATATTAAGCCAGTAACTTATTGGCGAAAACTTTCATAAATTATTTTGATTCCAGTTTTTAAAATGGCATTATATACATATTTTAAATAATATGACCTGTAATACCGGTTTGACGAAGCTGAGCATCGCATTGCTAGTCCTAAATTATGCATGGCCTGATCACCTATGTATAATTTAGAAGGAGCCATGCAAGGCCGAATAGTAGTCACCTTAAATATTTAACCAAGAATCAACTTTTTAATTGTTTCTTAAAAAGTTAGATAAATGAAAATTTTGAAAATTTTTACATCTTATGCGAGTAACAACAATTCGTGACATACACCTATGAACCTTTATTTTTTTCTTGAACAAATTACATGCCTCGAGCACATATTTCTTTACTCGACAACCTTTGTTACTTGTTACCTCATCTTCCTTCGTGACATAATTCTCGTTACCACTTGTCTAATTTCTTACCATTGATACCAGACTTGAAAGTTTCAACGTTGTTATGCTTCTACATCAATCGACCTTCTCTATCTCTTTTGGTAGACCTTCGAAACATCTCTGGACACGAATAATGAGTTATGACTGGAAGTGACCAATGATTTCGTGTTGTGGAAACCAAAGTTTCCTCGATCTTTTAGCTACTAGGAATGATCATTGTTCATATGATTAGATAATCACAGCGGAATAGAACAACAACCATTAAACAAGGTGTTTAGGAACAAGAACAGATGAATTACTCAAAAGGATTGCTCATTATATTAATAATAAACAATCACTAGGCGTGTATGCATTTAATCTCACGCCTAGTCGACACACACTTTTAGGTTTACATTATGAATAAAACTGATATGAAAACCTATAACCCTTGGTTCCTTTTATAGTGTAAGGAATAGGGTTTTACAAGAGATAAGAACAAATAAACCTGCATATCTTCTATTTAAATAAACTAATACAGAATATTGATAAAAAATATTCTGGATATTTATCCAAAATAGATTTCTAACAGCGTTTGAAGGCTGCCAGCGTCTCGTTTACATTTGTCAGCGTCTAGACACAATGTGTCAGCGGCTGAAACAAATGCCTTCATGTTTTCTTCGTTTTGAGTTTATGCCACATCAACTTTTTAGACCCAACAATCTTTCCCTAGTTGATGTCGGCAGAACTCTTTGTGTATCTCTTGTAAGTGGTACATCATCTTCAAATTGCTTCCCCTCAAGTTTAGCATGTATATCTTCCCCTTTTTGTCACATCAAATAGGGAAGGAAACAAAGTATGCAATCGAAGATTCTCCAAATGTAGGCTCTATGTAATGATCTTGAAGAAAAATAACTATAATATTCTTGATGTAGAAGTAGAATAACCCAAACCTGTTTTCCATGTCTTGTACTATTCACGTGACGTCGAACTTATATGAATATAGAAAGTATAAGCAGACCTTAATCTCTTGTCAAAATCCTCATCCTCTATGAGACACTGAGCACGATAATGTAACTCCTTCAAGTGATAGCAATAGTCTTTTTGCTAGATTTGACAAGTCTTCGTCACCAACCATGTAAGCACGAACAAGTTATCTATAAAGTGTGAGTGGAAAAGAACACCACAACTTTAAGATATGATAGAACACATACCCGCGAAAATCTACTTCAAGCATCAAATTTACCATAAGAATTCTTCCCCTTAATCTACCACCTCCTCATGACGAATCTTAATGAAATAACATCTTCATACCATATGCAAAAGTACTTGAACGGATAACTCTTTTACAAGGCTATCCCGATTACATAATCTAATATCAATCAGATTCTTCATGAATTGTTGCTAACTTACGTAAAAATCATTGATCCCCTTAAAAATATCCGAGCCATTAACATCAAAGCGATATTCTAAATAAAATAGAGATTCCATGTAACTTCGTGTGTAAATACCTCGTTTTGTGTGCCAAAACCTAACCAATTTTCCAAGCAGCAACATTTCCTTTGTTATCCAAGATCCTTCACTGTCCAATAACCTTACAATATATATTGTCCAATATCGGACAATACTTGTCAATGCTTCTGTCAGCGCCTGACTTATTCCTTGTCAGCGGCTAAATAACAAACGTTAGCGGCTAACCATTTTCTAACAGTGACGTGTCCTTTATAATCTCTTACCTCATACAACACCATGTGATAAGTCAAATCACACAATGCAACAATAAAGAGTATTACTGATTTGTTGGAAATACCCACGTCAATATCACTGTGTGAAAAACCTCGTACTTTATAAAAAGAAATAAATTAATCCTATAAAATAGGATATAGAGTATTACCCACGTCTACAAAATAGGGATTCTTCACACGGTATGCTTTCATAATATATCCCATAAAATCAGGAACTGATTTATATTAATCCATGTGAGATAAACAACAAATATAACTTCCATAAATAAGTCATAAATCACGATTTCAGCCTCTCAAAATCCACGACTTATTCCTGATTCATGTTATCCATACCTGCTGTGATCTTTTCACATCGAACATCCCATATCCTCATCATACGTTTTAGATCATGTATAACAGCCATGTTCATTAAAAATCAGTGATATCATCATAAGAAAAGTACATGTTGTTATCATCTATCAATAAGCCACCATTCTGCTTTGTACACCTTTTTGGCAGCAGCAATGATCACCGAATCCATCTAAACCGTACGTCTGATTCCCCAGAATGCTCTTCTTCGATCAGTACCAACACTAAATCTTTATACTAGTTCATGAATATGTAACTAACATGAGATCATAGATCTAGGGTTTGTGGAAAAACCATAAAATAACGATTATAGCAGCCATGAACATAAACAAAGACATCGAGTAGCATTCATGGAACATATATCTCTACAAGGGTTCATCATCAATCCATGGATTGATTCACCAAAGCAAGTAGAGACAGCAAACAATCATCTTTTTAGAATTACGGGTTTGCTTGAAAAACCCTTTTATGCTGTCAACTTTAATACTAAATAACTTTTTCTTGGAGACATATCTTGACAATCCCTCAGGTGGATATCTAGGTATATGTGGGTAGAACACACACACAAAATTTCGTGTCGATCCAACGGTTCAAGAAAAATTATGGCCTTCTGAATAATGTTGCGCACAGAAACCGCCCAAAAAAACCCTATATGGATTTTTCTTTCTTCTCACTAACATGAAGACCTTGTTGGTCCTCGCATCACGAGCCACGAGGCTCTAATACCAACTGTTGAAACCAAAGTTTCCTCGATCTTTCAGCTACTAGGAATGATCATTGTTCATATGATTAGATAATCACAACAGAATAGAACAACAACCATTAAACAAGGTGTTTAGGCACAAGAACAGATGAATTACTCAAAAGGATTGCTCATTATATTAATAATAAACAATCACTAGGCGTGTATACATTCAATTCCACGCCATAGTCGACACACACTTTTAGGTTTACATTGTGAATAAAACTGATATGAAAACCTATAATCCTTGGTTCCTTTTATAGTGTAAGAAATAGGGTTTTACAAGAGATAAGAACAAATAAACATGAATATCTTCTATTTAAATAAACTAATACATAATATTGATAAACAATATTCTGAATATTTATCCTAAATAGATTTCTAACAGCGTTTGAAGGCTGTCAGCGTCTCGTTAACATTTGTCAGCGTCTAGACACAATGTGTCAGCGTCTGAAACAAATGCCTTCATGTTTTCTTCGTTTTGAATGTCTGCCACATCAACTTTTTAGACCCAACACGTGTATCCGTCAATATGAGTGTTAGACTCCATCGTCTTGAAATTCATTCGTGTGAATCATGTGTTTATTTCGCCTTTCATTGCTAATGTTGTTCATCTTACTAGAATTACTCTCAAGTAACTTCTCAAGATTTTTCTTTGACTCGAAAATTCATTGTGTGGCTTTTCTCTTTTGATCGTGTATCAATCATCGAGAACTTAATAAGTCGTTGTTGGCAACACCAACTATACTCAAGAAGTGATGACTTGCCATAATCTTTTCTTTCTTATTGTCCCTATCATCGATGCGTCTATCCTATCATGTTTGTTAAGAAATTGGTACAAATTTCGTTTTATTCCCTCGTGCTATTACTTGTATACTAATTGCTGATCGTTATTCGTTTCATAATTGTTTGCTATTTTGTCACTTTCTGAAAACCAGAAACTGTGACATGTTTACCATTTGATGCAGTAAACACCTTCTTGGATTTCTAAAAATTATTATTAATTTTAAGAACGATTTATACATTTTATCAAATGTTTAAATTACCAAAATAATCGTTTCAAGTTAAATACCAGATATATATCCTCTTTGAGAAATTTACCTAGTGTTTCTAAGGATACGAAGTTGTATCTTTTAAAGTAATTAATTTTATCATACTTTACCTACAATATAATGAAATTATTAAATTAATTTATAATTTCTAACAATGATTCTAAATAACTTGGAAAATCTGAATTTTCTTTAATGGTAGCGATAAACCTGAGTTTTTAAACGATAATTTCATACAGTCATCCAAAAGTTCTTAAGCCGTTCAGGATAACTCTTTTGAACTGTTCTACTTCTGCTTTGAAAATCCTGATCAAGAAAAAGATATAACAACAACTTACTCACTAAATATAGATAGTTTGATTTTAAATCACTACACCTTGTAAAATTTTCTTTTAATCAAGAAAATATTTAAACTGAGTTTAAAAGTAATACCAAAATACTAGATAATTGATTGTGACAATTGAATTTTAAATGATCATATGTCATTCATTTTTCCCTTCTATTTCTCTTGTAACTAGATTGTTACGTTTTAAGATTGTCATGTTTATAGTTGCACGAATTGCGACTCCTTGTTGATTAACAATCTTGATTCATTTTAACACACTTTGTCCGTTTAAGCGATTCTTGTGTTCATTCTATCTCTTGAATATTTATCTGTACCGAAAGGTCATTATTCTAATCTGAGTTTGAAAAATTTATTCGAAAAGGAGTTAAGAAACTGAACCGTAGTGAATTCCAATCGTGAAGGTACGTCGTGGTGTAGAAATTACCTGAGAAGCAATGAATTTGTTCTACACTTTATACCTCCTCTTGTTTACATCTTCTACTATTTCAAGGAGACCTCTGAGGGACCAGAGTTCCTTTAGGGGTGGGGAAGACTGTAAGAACTCGTACTTTCTCAACATTATTTTATTCTTTTATTCGTTTTTCTGAATTTTCCAACGTATGTCATTTCTTGAATTCTTTATATGTAAATCCTGAGATCGTGATAATTTTAATAAATTATACTTTTTAAGTATTTTCTAATCATTGATAAATACTTTATCTAGAATTATAAAATTCTTATTTTATTCTTCCATATTTAATTTAAATCAAAGTTTTTGATTTAAAATCACCTACGTGCGTTTTACAACGAGTTTACCCAAAATCAATGTAGAACGAAAATTCCTAGTGATCGCGATACCGACGGATGCCCAAAATATTACGTTTTATTATTAATTGTTTCGATAATTAATAATTTCGACGATTTCGTTTTAATTAGGTAATAAGTCGTGTCAGGAAATCATATAATCATATTATGATGCATTATAACTTTTGAAAAGTATTTTTACGAAACCCGAGCCCCGTAAATATTTTCAAAATTTACTAATAGACATTTTCTACCCTTTAAACTATTAGCTTTTAGGTCCAAAACTATTCAACAATTGCAATATCAACCCCAACCATACTATATAAGCCATATTTCTATCATTTCACCTCATTTCCTACAATCAAAACACACATAAAAAGTTTATTCCATCTCTCCCCTCCTCTCTTAAACATGCCACCAACACCATCACTATAAAACACCACCAAAAACAATTTTCTAGCCAAAACCATAGAAAACCAATTCAAGTCCCATGCTTAAAATGTTCTTGTGATTGTTTTAACACCAAAATCATAAACATGCATCAAGTTTTCTAATTTTTATGATTTTATGGTTGGATTATGTTTAAATCATCATGCATGTGATGATCTTGGTAAGATCATCATGATTTGATCCTAAAAAGGTTTATTTTTTATGTCTGATTTTGTTAAAAATTGACATACAAGTGTTTTAGGAGTGTTTGATTGATGGGTATGATCGTAGGGTGATTATAGAGGTGTGGTGAATGGTTAGAATTGGTGGGAAAATTGATTTGATATGATTTTCACAAGTGTATTTTACATCAGCAGCTTAGAACAGATTTTTCGTAAGTGTAAGTTTGGATATAGACTAAGATTATTTGATTTTGTTGTAGGGTTTTCCGAGACGCTCGTTTTGGTATAAAATAGAGCTTCTAATTCATTACGAGTCAAAAGTTATGCTAGTTTTAGTATTCGTGTACCGGGAGACGCAAATCGGCACAATTCGAAATTGTGGCTGATTTTGGGTCGACTCTCGGGGACTTTAAGCATGGTTAGATAATTGATACTACTGGCTTTCAAAGTTTATAAACTTAATATGATGAGTCTAGTAGTGGGTTTAAAAGGCGGATTGTCAATATAATACTTTTAAAGTGGTATAAACGGTTTTACAAAACGAGTATACAAATCTGTCCCAAAATTTAGAGTCGAGTAAAGTGTCGAGCTGATGGATTTTAAAGTGTGAACTTTGTATCCAATTTTGGCAGGGTCTTATACAGGTTATAAGTGACATTGACACCAAATTTCATCTAAATCGGACAAGTCTAGATAGGATTGGTCGGTGTGTACATTTGGAGTGTACATGCTGATTGGTATTTTGGACACGTAGTTCAATGCTTGTGTTCCGTGAGTTTGAGTATTCACCTTTGGACATGGTGACCTACTCAAGTGTTTAGTCATTATATAAATTACTTAACTACTGGTCCGAATAAGGTAAAGGTATAGTTTGACTTACGTTGACTTGGCGTCGTATGACGGGTCAATTTCAAGTGTACAAGTGGTTAAACGGGTAGTGTTGGATAAATGGATTAATATGGATTCATTTGGTTCGTGTCAATGGTTTTGAAATATGAATACTTTGAAAATACTTAAGTCATATTATACTTGGTGTATAACGATATTTGAGTTCGAGTCTTAACGCGCGCCTTATTTTGATAGGTTGTCGTTTTTTGTTTCCCAGGCATCCATATCGTCGGTGATCGTCTCATTACCATTGTTTCTACTCAGTTACTGAGTACCGTGATTCACTTACCTCGTGGCTAAGGTGATTTCATAGCCCCTTTTTACTTGTACATGGTTTCTAAACACGGGGTGAGATTTTACATGGTGGAACACAACCAATTAAAAACTATATGCTATCCAGAACTTGTATGTTATCCAGAACTTGTATGATATCCAAAACGTGTATGCTTTCCAGATGAATTCAATGATATTATTGTTTTTAGTCTATAGCCTCTAAGTTTCCTCTCCTGATCACGAACCGTTAATTTTGAGTACTAAGCGCGAATGTTGTGGGTGAATCCATCGGGATTGACTATCCCCGTCTCAAGTACCTTGACGCACTAATATTTGTTTATAGTTGAGTATTTAGGCTGAATACTCCCTAGAGGAACTTACATTGAGTTAAGCTTCGGTTCATGAAATAAATAGCAATAATATGCACCATGACTATGGACAATGTACATAGTTATCCTCCCATTACTTGTTTTACAAATTCTATTGCTGCTGTTGTTGTTGTTGACGGTGTGGGTGACAAGCGATTCAAGAAGCGTAGTGATTTTGTCAAGTCGCTTGTCGCTGTCACTAGTACTAGCACTAGCGACATTGGTCCGAACACTCTTGGTTTGCACACGAGACTTATTCTCAATGATATCCCAAGCAGCATTGGAAGTCTTAGCCAAAAGATTACCCCCCGAGGCACTGTTTAGTGAATCTTGGTCACTCATGCGTAAACCATTGTAAAAAGTATTAATTTGATGTACTTTGGTAAAACCATGTTGTGGGCATTTTCTTAAAAGTGTGGAAACCTTGGTTTCTGGATCTTTTAAGCTACTAGGAATGATCATTGTTCATATGATTAACATAATCAAAGCGGAATTAGAACAACAACCATTAACAAGGTGTTTAGGCACAAAACATGAATTAAAACACAATTGGATTGCTAATTATATTGATAATCAACAATCACTAGACATGTATACATTGAATCCCACGTCTAGTCGACACACACTTTAGGTTTACATTGTGAATGAATTATATATATAAAACCTAAGACCCTTGTTCCTTTTATAGTGGAAGGAACAGAATCTACAAGAGATAAAATCAAATAAACATCTAAATCTTCTATTTAGATAAACTATATATTGTGTATATCATAAATAATATACTCAATATATTCCCTAAATAGATTTCTCCATCAAATCTATCAGCGTTGACTTTGTTGACTGCGTTTGACTTTTGTTGACTTCTGTCAACGCCTACTTTGCTCTTGTCAACTCTTGTATTACTCTTGTCAACGCCTGAATATATGTCCTTCGATTTTGAGTTTCTGCCACATCAACTTTTTGACCCAACAATCTTCCCCTAGTTGATGGTGGCAAAACTCTATGTGTATCTCTTGTAAGTTGTACATGATCTTCAAGTTGCTTCCCCTCAAGTGTAGCACGTTTTTCTTCCCCTTTTTGTCACATCAACAGGAAAGTAAACAATGTTGCAATCTTTGAAGATTCTCCATATGTAGCTCTATGTAATGATCTTGACGAAAAATAAATAAGATATTCTTGATGTAGAAGTAGAATAACCCAATCTTGTGTTCCATGTCTTGTATTATCCACGTGATGAAGAACTTATAGAGGAAATATAAGTAGACCTCGATCCCTTGTCAATATTCTCATCCTTTGTGAGACACTGAGCACGATAATGTAACTCCTTCAAGTGTTATGACAAGTCTTCGTCACCAAACATTTAAAGCATGAACAAGTTATCTTTAAAGTCTATGACTGGGAGTGCATGACTTTAAGATATAATGGAACACAAACTCGCGAAAATCTTCTTCAATCATCAAACTTACCATAAGAATTCTTCCCCTTAAGCCAACATCTCTTCATGATGAATTTAATGGAATAACATCTTCATACCATATGTAAAAGCATCAAGACGGATAACTCTTTTACAAGGCTATCCCGATTACATAGTTTAAAATATCCATCAAATTCCCATAAAAAATTGCTAACTCGTTTTAAGATCATTAATCCCTTTCAAAAATATCCGAGCCATAAATATCAGCATGATATTATATATTAAAACGGAGATCCCATGTACCTTCGTGTGTATAATCCTCCTTTTTTTGTTTTGTGTGCTCAAAACGTACCAGTTTTCTCAAACAGCAGCAAACCTTGTGTTGTCCAATATCCTCTTCTGTCCAATATCTTTGACAGATGTATTGTCCGATATCAGACAATACCTATCAGCGTTGAAGTTCATATATCGGACGACACTGTCAACTCTATCAGCGTTGACTTATTCTGTCAACGTCAAAATTCTTCCTGTCAGCGTCTAACCATGCCTTGTCAGCGCTGCTTTCTGCTGATGTCATCTCCATGTCCTAATAATTATCACGTCACCCTTTCAATTTTTGGATAATCGTACCAAATAAATTCATCAAAAGAATCACGTTTTTGAATGGGTTTTGATCATGTGCCTGCAAGTCCACCATAACCGTGTGAACACCAACTTGAATAGCCAATCAAACACCACTTCTTTTGAATATATCATGGACTGAAACGAATTAACCAATTATAATATGGTAACCGTGTGAATGCTTTGCTCCAATAATAGGATGAGAACCGTGTGAACACAAACATGTCATCCAACCATCTTACCTTCGTGTGAACACCATAGTTTCAACCAATGAGAAAGCCTCAACCTTGTGAACATAACCTGCTTTCACCCTTTGAAAAGACGCAAGACTAAGATCCAATATAGTACGAATATACTGCCTTTGTATGTATACAGTAACTGATAAAAGTAGCAGTACTCCCTGACTCGTCTTTTGTCTCTGTGTTGACCACATCTTGGCTCTATGACAGTCCTTTAACTGTCTTTAAATGGACCACATGCTGTCACATCGAGCAGTACTTGCTCCTTTTAACTTTTGGCAGCTCTAAGTAAACATCTTGGGGCCACGATCATTGACGAAAATAGATATATTATTATATTCCAAAGTCACGAACAACCTTCATAGCTACTAGACATGGATTCTAGGGTTTACACAAAAACCCTAAACGTAGAAGTTAACCCAGGCATCACCAAAACATGCCTTATAACAGCCACGTCCCTCTCTTTTTCTTGAATCATAATAGCCACAAACTGCAATTCTTCCTGCTTTTAAGTAGATCTAGGGTTTGAGGAACCCTAGTTCATGATTTTATGTAAAAGCAGAAAACTGAAAATCACTCATCAGCCAACTTCGACGCTTAATAACTTTTGCCTGGGGATAAAACAGAACAATCCCTCCGGTGGATGTTTAGATCTATGTATGTAGAACACACATATAAAATTTCGTGACGATCCAACGGTTCAATCAAAAGTTATGACCTTCTGAGTACTGCTGCGCACACAAAAACGTCCAGAAAAACTCTATACGAATTTTTCCTCTTCTTCACGATATACGAACACCTTGTTGGTCCTAGCATCATGAGCCACGAGGCTCTGATACCAATTGTGGAAACCTTGGTTTCCGGATCTTTTAAGCTACTAGGAATGATCATTGTTCATATGATTAACATAATCAAAGCGGAATTAGAACAACAACCATTAACAAGGTGTTTAGGCACAAAACATGAATTAAAACACAATTGGATTGCTAATTATATTGATAATCAACAATCACTAGACGTGTATACATTGAATCCCACGTCTAGTCGACACACACTTTAGGTTTACATTGTGAATGAATTATATATATAAAACCTAAGACCCTTGTTCCTTTTATAGTGGAAGGAACAGAATCTACAAGAGATAAAATCAAATAAACATCTAAATCTTCTATTTAGATAAACTATATATTGTGTATATCATAAATAATATACTCATTATATTCCCTAAATAGATTTCTCCATCAAATCTATCAGCGTTGACTTTTGTTGACTGCGTTTGACTTTTGTTGACTTCTGTCAACGCCTACTTTGCTCTTGTCAACTCTTGTATTACTCTTGTCAACGCCTGATTATATGTCCTTCGATTTTGAGTTTCTGCCACATCAACTTTTTGACCAACAAAAAGATCTTTAAAACGATCCCAAGATTCACTGAACGACTCATCGTACTTTTGTTCAAAATTTATGATTTCATTCCACAAAGCGATAGTACGAGAGGGTGGGAAAAGTAATTGATAAACTTGGTTTCCAAATCCGTCCACGAGAGAATACTCTGTGGCGGTTCCTTAGCAAGCCAATGCCGGGCTTGTCCCTCTAAAGAAAAGGGAAAAAGTTGTAAACGGATTACCTCTTGTGGAACACCATTGAATTTGACCGTGTTGGTGAGTTGTAGGAATCTCTTGATGTGGTCATGCGGATCATCAATGGTACGCCCCAAGAATGGTTGAGCAGAGACCATCTGGATAAAGCCGGACTTGAGCTCAAAATTGTTGGCGGCAATTGGTGGTATGACAATTGGATCATTGTTGCCGTCTACATGAGCTTGAAGAAGTTCAATCATCGGGCGATTATCCGGGAGAGGCTCGTTGTTGTTGTTATTATTTTAAGGTGGGTTATTGTTGTTGTTGTGTACACCAGCCATGTCTAAGTTATCGAGAGTCTCGGGCTCGGGATAAAACGTTGAGCGTGTACGCATGCACCTGCAAAAGAACTAACAAAACAAACAAAGCAATTTTTTATTTTTTTTTTTATGTTTTTTAATTTTTTTTGTATTTTTTTTTGAAAATTTTATATTTTTTTAGATTTTTTGAAAATTTTTGTGGAAAAGTAACGTTCCCGGTGAACGGATCCCAAAATCCAAGTTCTCACAAAAAACTTTTGATCTTAACGAGAAGAGCCGGCAGCGGCGCCATTTGATACTTGCATTTTGTATGGGTTCAATTATGTCTCTCGGTATCCTCTCGAATTGATCTTGGTTCTAAGTGGAATGATTGTTCTTGGTTACAAAAAGGGGGGTGGTTTTCTATTCTACTGAATGTTTAAATGCATAAAATGTAAACTTAAATTTAAAGGCAATTAATTTAATGACAATTAATAAATCTAAAATTAAAATTAAACTTAACAAATAAAATAAAAATATGAAATGAAGAAACAGTAAGAAACAAGAAACAGTAAGTAAATACCACTTAACTCTTAATTGAAATGCTCAAAAGAAAAACTGATCCGGAACTTTCTTCGGAAGTTGATTCGGAACTTCACCCGGAACTTTCACCCGGAACTTTGTTCGGAAGATTGATTCGGAAGTTGGTGATCCGGAAGTTGATTCGGAACTTTTGGCTCGGAAGTTTATTCGGAAGATTTGGAAATAAAACTCATTCGGAACTTTTTAACTAAAATGCTTCATTCGGAACTTTTCAAAAACACATTCATTCGGAACTTTAAACTCATCCGGAACTTTCAGTTCATTCGGAAGATTTGTTCATCCGGAACTTTGGTTCATTCGGATGTTTAGACTCATTCGGAACTTTTTATGTTCATTCGGAAGTTGATGTTCATCCGGAACTTTTAATTCATTCGGAACTTTGAGTTCATCCGGAACTTTTGGTTCATCCGGAAGTCTGGGAAACTCAAGAACAGTAACTTTACCCGAAGAACAAGGAATTCGATTTTAAGCCAAAATCAAGCCAAATAAGCAAAAAGGTTTTACCAAATTAACCACAAATCATCTACCAACTACAAGGATCAAATCCCAATCACAAAAACACAAATTCAACAACTTTTTAAAGATCAAATCAATCAAATAAGAACTTAAGAACTTGAAATAAAAGATGATGATGAACAAGATGAAATGGAAAGATTAAACAAGAACTTGTATTGATGATTAATGTTTTAACAATCACAAAACAAAGATTAAAATTATAAGATTTGAAGGACAAAGATTAAAATCACCAAACACCCTAGTGGTGTTGGTGATGCTACGAAACAGAAAAGGAGAAAAAGGTGGGGAAAAGAAAAACTAAAAACTAATTGGCACTATTGTGTGAGGGGATCCCTTTATATAGGTGTCCCCTTTGGTTGGTGAGTGGGCTTTCTCCCGTTCTTCTTGTCTTCTCGTCTTTTCAGAAAAGTTGACGTTTTCGATTCTGATTCGGGATTTGTCGTCGATTAAATCCAACTCGTCTTTTAATTTCTTCGTTTAATAGACTTGAGTTTCTTCGACTTATGTAAATCTTCCATCTTTGGTCCTTTTCTTCGATAAATCTTCGAATAGGCCCAGTGACTTCAAATCTTTTGCATCTCTTGGACAATAGACTTTATCTTGAGTCTTTTTCTTCAGTAAAACCCGTGAAATCCCATGTTTTCTCCATTATCCATCCGGTTGGCTCTGAAAACACAATAAACACAAAAACCACGCATAATTCCAAACAAATGATATTAAATACGTGTTTTGGTCTCGTTTTAGCCAAAATTAAGTGGTAAAAGGATGGGTGTTTACACACCTATCATATTGTGTTCCACACCTTTACTGCTAAACCTATCAATATCACTCAACTTTATGTTGACGGATTTACATGTTTAATCTCAGGTATAATTACTTAGCTTTGCTTGGATGGAGCCCACAGGATATTATCGCAACTTGGAGATTTCTGCGTATATTTAAAGTTTGGTTTAAGCTAAAAGCTGTTAGAAATTTTTTCTGTATTTTTGGTAACTAAGTGTTATAAATCATCATGAAATAAATGAATCTTTCCGCATATAAAACTATGGGACCTATGTTTAAAACTATGATATTTTATGATGTAATGTACATGTTTTTATTACGTCAACTTTGTGTCAACAGTAATTCATTGTTTCTTGTACCATGACGTGAAACCCCCTTGCTGCCTAGTTGTTCCCTTGTCTGATTCTGTCTCACAAAAACCCTTCTTTGATTTCTTTGTAATTTGTTTCTAGCTTCTTGCTAGTTTTAATATATCGTTGCCGTTCAAAAAAATTAATCAAAAATACTATGTACATCATTTGTATAGTTGTATATATCACTCAATCATTAGTTATATGTTCAAGATATGCATTTTGAAAAAAAACACTTAACAACTTGAATCTTAGGTGACAAAGTCTAAAACAACCATACATGAACAAATACTTATAAAAAAACTAAGTAATGCACATTCAATTAAGTCTAACACAACCATAATTCTCACTAAGTGATCAAAACAACCTCAAATCCAGTAAAAATATGAATTACCAACCTTTCGACCAATCATAACTATATAAAGCAACTCTAAAGTGGCTTAAACAACTAAACAGTGGTTGAAATAGTGAAAAATTCAGTTTCAACATATTCTTTTTACTCTTAATTATACAAATTGTTCACTTTTAAACCTTTAGCAAACAAACTAACACAACTCAAGACATGTAATATTGTAAGTACATAGTAATTAAATTTAATTATTCACTTTTAAACATTTAATAAACCTTTTAAACCTTTACCCAAAAAAGTAGCGGACGAGACAATTAAACTCTTAGAAAAAGTAATATTAAATTTAATCACATAACTTACTATAAGATAAATACTTTATATATTATGAAAAATTTGATTATCATATACCATGTTTCTAGAAAAATAATTAGTCTCGTATAAACAAAATTAAAAGAGTGTTTGTCTTCTCTTATGTTGTTATAGTTTATTAAGTTTTATTGAAAAATATATGTTTATTATAAAAGAAGATCTTATTCTCACAACCACGAACTCATCACATATCCTTACCATTACAGTATTGGGAGCCGCTAGGCCCCAAAGGCTCGTGCTAAAGGAAAAAGTGATGCTACGTAGACAAAATTGGCGCCACATAGACAAAATTGGTTTTGACACCAAAAACATATTGGCATCACATTTTCAGCAATAGTGGTTGGACCCTAAAAATGTGGTGCCAAAATGTTCCTTTATATAAAAATAACATACAATTTTTTTTCATTTTTATTTCCATTTAAGACTAACGGTGCAAACTAAAAAAGACTAACAATGTAAGAAAAATAGCCATAGGTACTAATAACGTAAAAATTTATATATCAAGTTAAAAAAATCTAAAAAGCCTCGTCTTCTTTCTTTCCTGCCCGCAACCTGAAAAAAAAACACACGTACACACACACAAAAAACACACAAACATCAAACACGCATCAAGTTCTACGATTTACAATCTGGTATTTGGTTTAAGAGACCCAAAAGCAGAAGATGGATGTTCTGGTTCTAAAAGGAAGAGAAGATTTTAAGTGTGTTGCTTAACCAAGTGTTTTGTTACATGTTATGCTTCTTGCAAGATAAACATATAATGCATAATGCTTTACCTAACCCCTCTACTATACATCACATCTTGCTTCTTTTTACCACTATTATTAGAAATATTATTTTGGACCACTTTATATGCTTGTATAACAACTTGTCTGGGATTTTTCAAGTCCTTTCCCACACCCGGGCTCATAGTCTTAAGACACACATCCATAACATAACCAAAAATCTTTCAACTCGAACATCTGGGAGGTTTCCACTCATACTCAACACGAATGGTACAAAAATAGAACCTCTTGTAGTTAATAAATTTAGGCTTATCCACCACGATAATATCTTGCAACTCCACATCGGATCAAAGCTCAATCATTGTTTTAGCATAACTCGACATACCCGATGATTTCATACACATTTTAGAAGTATACGAGTCAAGCATCAAGGGAGTATTACACTTAGTATCAATGAATCTTAAACCATCATTACTAAACACCCTCATTGGGACACCATGAAGCTTAACCCAAACCGGAACGTTACCAACGTCTTTAATTAATAAATTCACATCTAAAACCCACTTTTTTGGGATAACCGGATTAATCCGAGTTAACGAAGGACCATTTCAAGCATTGCATCCATACCATCCATAGACCTAATGTCTTTCACTCATGCTAAAGATGAATGCTTGGATCACTTGTTGGTCACTAAGACCTGAGATCTTCATTGCTAGGTTGCACAGAAACGTCGCTAGAATGTCGTATCACATACCCGAAACGTCCTAGAAACGGGAAACACTTGGGAAACGTCCCCGGAAAAAATGAAAACTTTTCTTGAATTAGTGTACGCCGATCCTTATTTAAGAAACGTTTGGCGAAACGTTTCTGGCCTAAAAAGGCACGTCTCCGGTGTGAGGTTTACATATAATTTTTTTTCCGACCACACATGGTTAAATAAGGAAGAGATAGTTAAATTAGGAAGATGGAGTAATGATAGAATTTGATTGGTTTAAAAGATAAGAGAGAAACTATACTTTTGCATTTCTAAATATCACTTGAGAATTTATAAGAAGTCAAACTAATTTATACCTCTTACCAACTAATTTAAAATGTTCAATTTGGTTCATTTATTTCAAACTTCTATTAGAACGGCATCAATTAAATCCTTTTAAAATTTTAATTTTAAATTTTGAATATGACTTGAAAATAGATGGAACTGATAAGAAAGCATATGTAATTAACTTATTGACCATTTGATCTACTTATTTGGTGACATTAACTTATAATACAATTTTGAAATAAGAATTATATAATGATTAAGAATTTTTAGTTGAATTATGAGTAATATTTGTTTGTACTTTTAATATTGAGTAATATATTTTTAAACAACTTTTTCATATACCAAAATATTATAAAAACTACAGATATTTCTCCGCCGATGTTGGCGTTTCCTCGTACCCGTACCCGTCTCCATCCCCGTTCATGTTTCTGTCCCCGTGCAATTGTATCGTTATTGATATTTTCGTAATGTCTTTGAATGACTAATATGGTGTTGCCTTAATAGTTATAGGCCGATGATGTTTCGAGTGTATTTATTACTGCCTCTAATGACCATGCGCTGGAATCGTGATAGCTTGCCCCTCAATATGTGTTGATATCGTAATGTGTCTGTTTTCCCTGGTGAGTACACGGTTACATGCATTACCTAGAGGGTTCGTTTAGTGTTTAAACCCATCGCATCACACTAACAAATAAATTCCGTACATTTTATTGTAATCTTATGTGGAAAATGCGACGTAATTTTCTAAAATTTGCATTGGAATTGCAACTAAACGAAATGATAATTTCTTTTATGTTTGAATTATGTCTTTGATTGCTATTATAGGTGTTAACGGGGCGATTCGGATCTGTTACTTGGAGGATTTAAAACATATAATATCATTATAGTAAAATTAAATGACATTATATAGATTAATTCATATTAAATTTGTTCAGTTAATAAACATGTGTGTCATATTAACATATGTATTCGAGGTTTACATGTTAACATCACGTTAATCAATTTTCAAATATATATGGTTTGTATATATATTCATTGCGAGCAACATAGTCTTTATACAATAAAAGTAGTGTAATAAAAAAATTAATATTTGTAGAATTTATTAGAATAATTTACTAAACCTTTCATGTATATTATAAACGGTTCGGTTCGGTCAAGCATGGAAACGTAAAAAAACAGAATTCAAACTATGATAAGCGAGTTTCCTCGGTTTTAGTTTTAGATTTTTTTCAGTTTCGAATTAAGCGATTCGGTTCGAATTGGAAGTAGATTTTTGCAACGAAATGGCACCACAAAATTAGTGATAATTTATCTTAGATTTAACTTTTGTCTTCCATTGCGATTTCGTTGTAAATTTTGAAATTTTACAACCGAATTGGAACAAAAAACAAATGTACTTTTTCTTCATACTTAAATATGGTTTCCGGTTGCAATTTCGTTGCAAGTTGTTAAATTTTGCAACGGTTTGCTTTTTTGTTGGAACCTTTTATAATTTTGCAACATCTTTGCAACAAGAAAAAATAAAAATAAATGAAAAAGAAAATAGTTTATACATATTGCAACCGATTTGCAACCATTTCTTTGACATTAGTTTTCAGTTGGTAATTCGTTGCAGTGCGGTTATAAATTTGCATTGTAATTCTACCGTAGCTTATATAGTGGGCTTATAAGCTTATAAGCCGAAATCAAGTGTTTGGTTAAGCTTATATAAGTAGGCTTATAAGCTTATATAAGGGGGTTTTGGTAAGCCAAGAATTTGTGGCTTATATAAGGATATGTGGGTTTATATAAGAATATTATATGAAAAGACATTTATACACTTATTTAATAATTATATCTTTTTTATTTTTAGTACTTTTTTGTCATTTTACCTTATTAACTATATAAGCTAAACTAGACACTTAAGTAAAGCTTATAAGCTTATTATATATAAGCCATAAATGTCTTATATAAAATTATATAAGGCGACTACATAAGCTTAACTAAACACCCCTAACCTGTTTTTGTAATAGTGACTATAAAAGACTTAAAAGTTTGTGACTTCTTTATACATCAGCAGAGCAAAAGGTCATGTGATTCTAGCGACGTTAAAGATGTTTGAAACAATTATTTTACAAAGGTTGTTATAAGTGAGATTGGAAAAAGTTCTTTTACCTTTTTTTTCCAATATAAAAAATGTTTGAAACAATTATTTTACAACGGTTGTGAAGTGAGACCGGAAAAAAGTTAGTTTCCTCTTTTTGCGTATGTTGCAACCAGATTTATGGTTCGTACGATGAGCAAGTAACTTTAAAACTATTTATAAAGATACAAAATTTAGATTTATGGTCTGCCAAACCTCGATAGCTTCGACTCTCGATGCTTTATCTTATTGCTTATGAAACCATTGGTCACTTTGTCGAACCAACCATAAGAATCCTTCGCCTGTCGCCTTATGTTTTGAGGGTCCCACGGTTTCATTACCGGAAATATGCTCGCTATGTTAAACTTTCCATCTACCTCCATCAATGTTCTCACGGCCATATCAAAGCCCCCCATATCTTTTGAGTCGTAGCCTGTTACATCTTGCGAAAGTATTGTGTTCGACATTTGGTTAAACACCATAACTATTAGAATTGGTAAAACTTCATGTTGAATTATTATTAATCATCCCATATAAATACATTATAAGTATTGCATAATAAGATAACTGACATGGGCTAAGCCCGATAACAATATATGAAACTATGCATGGGCTAATAATAATTTGGCTAATACTCCCTCGTAGTTAGAATGGGTGGTCTTCGAACATTCAAACTGGAACAAAACTCAAGAAATAAAGCACTCGAGAGTCCCTTGGTGAAGATATTTGCATATTGAAACCGAGACGGAACATGTAAAACACGCACTTGCCCAGAAGCCATATATCACGAACAAAATGCATATCTATCCCGATATGCTTAGTACACTGGTGTTGAAACGGATTAGTTGCAAGGTAAACGAAACTGATGTTGTCACAGTAAACAAGTGCAGCAGTATGCAAAGGAGCATGTAATTCGGGCAAAAGATTACGAATCCATGCAGTTTCAGCGACAACATTAACAACACCCTTATATTCGGCCTCTACACTAGAGCGAGATACGGTAACTTGTCTTTTAGCAGACCATGATAGTATATTATCCCCGATAAAAACACAATACCTAGAAGTGGATCATCTGGTGACTGGGCAACCTGCCCAATCAGCATCGATGTATGCAGTGAGCGGAGTGGTAATAGAAATATGCAACTGCAGACCATGATCAAGAGTACCACGAACATACCCAATAATCCTCTTAAAAGCAGCAAGATGAGTCTCATGAGGATCATGCATATAAAGACAAACTTGTTGAGCATCATAAGAAATATCTAGTCGCGTAAAAGTAAGATACTGAAGAGCACCTGCCGAGCTACGATACAAGGTGGAATCAGAAACGGGGTCAACATCAGGACCCAACTTGGATTCAGTATCGACAGGAGTACGACAAGGATTACAATGTTGCATATGAGCTCTTTCAAGAATCTCTTCAGCAAATTTGGTTGTGATAAAAATAAACCAGATGCAATCCGCTTAGCAGAAATACCAAGAAAATAATTAAGAGAGCCAAGATCTGTCATCGTAAATTTGACATGAAGAGAGCTAATAATACGTTGTAGCAATGACGTAGATGATGTAGTAAGGATAATATCATCCACATATAATAACAGGTATGCAATGTCTGATCCAAAATGATAAACAAATAAGGATGAGTCGGTTTTACTTTGTTGAAAACCAATCAACGCTTTAGTCCATACAGTGATTTCTTCAAGTGACATAGATAATCAGGTCTGGTAGAATCAACAAACCCGGGAGGCTGGTGCATATAAATCGTCTCAGATAAATGACCATGAATAAAGACATTCTTCACGTCAAGTTGATGAATAGGCCACTTACAAGAAACTACAAGACTCAAAACTGGACGAATGGTAGCTGGTTTAACCACCAGACTAAACTACAAGACGAGCCTTATACCTGCTTAAGGAGCCATCTACATGAAACTTATGTTTGAATAGCCACATAGAACGAACAACGTTAGCGTTAGCTGGACGAGGCACAAGAACCCATGTTCCGTTAGTAATTAAAGCATTATATTCATCTAACATAGCTTCTTTCCAGTTAGAATCCCGAAGAGCATGAACATGAGAGCGAGGAAGGGGTGAAGTAGTGGTAACATTAAGATACATGCGTTCAAGAGGTTTTGAAATACCAGACTTTGCGCGTGTAACCATGGGATGAACGTTATGGACAGTTTCAGGTGATGGTTCGACATAGAAGGGACAAAAAATGGGTTAGAGGTGAGGGTATTATTGGTGTGGAGGGTCGAGGTTGATGGGGCAGTTTGTTGTTGGACCATGGAGGAAGCAATGTGTGGTGGACTATTGTTGGTTTGGTGGGGTGGTGGTGTATGAGGTGGTGGGGTAGGATTAGTTGGCTGGGTCGGCTGGGTAGCAATTGTGTGATTGGGCACAATAGGTGAAGGTGGAAGTAATGGATGAAGTAAAAAGTCATATGAAGGTTTAGTAGAAGGTGTGGCAGTCCCAAATGGGAAAACATCTTCATCAACCGTACATGTCTCGAAATTATTATTTTATTAGAGGCTAAGTCGAGACATCGAAACCACGTGACTGGCGGGATAACCAAGAAAAATGCAAGGTGTGAAACGTGGTTCAAGTTTATGTGCAACATCAATGTGACGATAACAAAGACATCAAAAAACACGTAAATGTTCATATGTGGGGGTCTTGTTATAGAGTTTAATGTATGGTATTTCATTGTTAATGGCGGTAGAATGTAATATATTTAAAATGTGAGCGGCCATATTAAGAGCTTCCACCCAATAAGATGGAGGTTAGTGAGCTTGAAAAAGTAATGTGCGGATAAGGTTATTGATGGTGTGAAGCATACGTTCGTATTTGCCATTTTGTTGTGAAGTACGAGGGCAAGAGAACCGAAATTGTAAGCCATTTTCGCGAAAAAGATCATGAAAATGAGTGTTGTCATATTCACCCCCATGGTCACACTGCAAAGCCTTTATGTCAACATTAAATTGTTTGTTGACATAAGTACGAAAAGCGACAAAATTAGCAAACAAGTATGACTTTTTATGTAACTGGTAGACCCAAACAAAGTGCGAAAAATGATCTAAGAATATAGCATAATATTTTATTCCACTTTCACTTAAAATCGGCGATGTCCATATATCTGAGTGGATAATTTCAAAGGCAGACTTAATAGAAGACTCAGAACTATAAAATGGAAGCTTAACATGTTTACCTAATTGACACGCGTGACACAAAGTGGACAACTTTGATTTATTGCATGAAATTAAATTACTTGACTCTAAACGGCGAAGCACATCTTCCCCGTGATGACCAAGGCGTCTGTGCTATGTGGTGGGACTAAAGGAAAGCAAAAAAACAGGAGTTTGAAACGAAGGTTGTTGAGTGACCGGATAAAGGTCGCCGGTACTATCACAATGACGAAGAAGCCTTCGGGTTTGGTAATCTCTCACAGAAAAACCATAAGCATCAAATTCAACGGAAACATCATCGTCACGAGTAAATTTACGAACATAAATTAAATTCTTAATTCTGTGAGGTGTGACAATAATTTGATTTAAATGAAGAGGCTCATGAGGTGTGTGCAAGAAGCTATGTCCGATATGAGTAACAAGAATAGAGTTACCATTGCCAACAAATACAGATGGACAAATGCTCGAATTACTAAAGGAAGTGAATATACATGTATTTTCTGCCACGTGAGAAGATGCTCTGGTGTCCATGTTCCAAGAGGGATCTTTAGGAGTCATATTCTGAAATGCTTGCAGAAGCATGGTAGCTTGAAAAGCTTGAGGCGAGATTATACTGTAATCATGAACATAAGCTGGAACAGTGCCACAATGGGCTGGTAAGCATCCAACCTGGCCAAAAGCGTATTGGGCTGGAAAAGAACTTGCAAAATGGGTGGGCTTTGACCCGCTTGAAAAAAGTAGGGTACAACTGGTTGTGCCATTCGTCTACTTTTGCAATATATGAATCGAATCTCCAAGCAAAAAAATAAAAAAAAGTGGCGCAAGATCCACTCATTTAAACAATAGTTTGATATGTAGTAGCATCAGATGATGACGCATAACAAAAGCATCAAGTGACATGGAATTAAAAAAGCAACCTAATAGTGAAAAAGCAACATCAATTATTAGGAGATAGCATACAGAAACAAACGAGCATTATTGGTGCAACGGCGTTGAATTAATACTGGCAAAGAGTTTTTGGTGGTGAATTTTTTTAAGACTCTGATGACCATATTAGAATTGGTAAAACTTCATGCTGAATTATTATTAATCATCTAATACAAATACATTATAAGTCTTGCATAACAAGATAACTACATGGGTTAAGCCCGATAACAATATATGAAACTATGCATGGGCTAATAATAATTTGGCTAAGAATAACGCATGCCAACTTTTCAATTCAAAGTCAAACCCATTTATGGTGTATAACTATACTCACCCCAACAATCCTACTTTACATTGACATAATCCTAGAACCATAAAAACAGCTATTCGACATCAATCATAAAAAAGTAGTAACAAATACCAAATTCATATTGAAAACCCTAAATTTGATTACCCAAATTGCATACTATAGTTTTATTTAAGCTTCAATGATTAGACTTTAGACTGTACAAAAAAAACTAATTCAGATATTAACTAAAGCTATTCTATAAACCCCAACAAACGAATTACCAAAACCATATCAATACCAAAAGCTTAACTCTATTTGGATATAAAAAGAATGTTATATGAACAAAGTGTTCGCATAATCAATACCTCTATATTTCGCATTCGTTCTCGTGGAAGTCCACCAATATGCCGCAAAAAAAGGAATTTGATTAGACGGAGAATATAACACTTCAAAAGCATATTAGGCTATTTAATACAAAGAATACATCAAATTCAAACAACGCTAACATGAAACAAAGCCATTAGACCTAAAAATCAAGCCACAACATAATGGTTGGTAGTTTTGTGTGTTTATTTTCCGACTAGGTGAAATGAAACGGGGCGGTGGATTGCTAGTTTTGTGTGTGTATTTCTTATGATGGATGGTTCTTACGCTGTGTTCCCGAGTATAAAAAGGAAAGAAGGGAGATGGAGAGGAGAAAAAGGAGAGAAGTAAAGAGGAGAGAGATATGAAATGATTTTTTTTCTTATGTTCCTGAGTTGGGAAGAAAGGAGGAGGAAGTAAGAAAAAAACACTAAAAAACCAATTTCACTCCATTTCATCCCAATTTGGGAAGAAGATTTGGAGAGTAAATTTGGTGTAATTTACTCTCTTTTAGTTTCCACTGCTCTCCTAAAAAATCTCAGGAACACAATTTTTTTTATTTTCATCTCAAATCTTTCCTTTTCACTCCAAAATATAAACTCGGAAACGGAGTGTTATAAAAGACAGGTGTGAACCTCCACAAGAGACTCATGTTTTTTTTCTTATTACTAAACGAGGTGAGGTAGAAAGTTTCCACCAATTCTTAGATGGGTATTAACAATGATTAAAAAGACTACAGTTAGAGTTATTGTAGACAAGAGTCTAAGTAGTATAGCTTTGTGAGATATTACTTTTAGTAAAAACTATTACATATAAAGTTGTACAAACATACAACAAGACTAATGAAAATAGTAGCATCATAAAAACCTGCATTAAAAATGACAAACATATGTGTCTTACCAAATACAAACTAGTACAATATCTGTGCGTTGCCCGGGTTTAGCGAATCAATAATTTTTAAAAATATTATATACTTATATTTTATATATTACTTTAAAAAAATGCTTAAAAACACACATATGAACACAACCGTAAACAAAAAACATAAAAGTGTAAAGTCATTTGGTATAAACAAAAATCTAAAAGTGTAAAGTTGATTTATGCACATAAATTATATTCCCAAGACTATCACATTATGCCCTTATTCATTTCACAAATCTATTGTAATAATCTATCGCAAGTATGCATGCAATTGAATCAAATATTACTAAGCATGAACTTTCCAAATAGTACAATACTCATGCGTTTGTTTGAGTACTATCATGATAGACTACCGGCTTGTCCTTCATACATCCTTACATTTAATTTTACTATACGATATATAAACTATCTCATGATTATCACGGACGGACTTGCATTGATGTCGGGTGTTGCATACAATATTAGGTCACGAATTATTTAGAAAGTATTTTGATTCATGCAACATCCGATAGCTGTGCTATTTTCTTTCTAGTTCAACTTTAACTTGGCTAAAAATTCTTTATGGTGCACATTTTAATAATTATGATCGAATTTTTTTTGTGTTAACATCTTTCTAAAAGTCCTACTTACACGCCAACTTTACTATTTGCAACATCTTTTAGTCGTGATAGTGCCCTTTCCACTAATTTCAAGTATTTGTTTGTTTCCGTCATACGATATACTCGTTTTAAAGTAAGTTATTTGTCATACAAATATACTTATTACTATATGGTTATTTTATATACACTTAACTTACTATGCTACTATATCAACAACATAATTAAAACGATAATATTAACAAACTGGCAGGTTCGTGAATCTCGACAACATACATATTTTACAAAGGCAACTTCTGAAACATCCATGATAAAAATATATACACTCAAACAAACATGTGTATCCCTTATATGAGTTGGTATAAAATGTTCTTTTTTAATGGTGACCATCATCTTCTTCTTAAACCTTGTGAATTGTGGAACCTAAAAATGTAAAATAAAATCGAGGGTGAGTGAAAAAAATCATATAGTAAAGTAAAAAAGAAAACTAAAGATGATCGTAAAAGATCGTACAAAAATAGAATATTTTTTGGAGAAGAAACTAAACTTTCAATAATAATAATAAATGCAACAAAAAAAGAAAATAAAAAGAAAACAATAAAAAACCTACGTTGACATATAAATAATATATAAAAGCAAGCAAAATCAAACCTAAACATGAAGAAAAAGCTGCAATTTATAAGAAGTAAAAAAGAAATATGAAAAGAGGATACATGCTAAAGAGTTACTATATATAGGTAAAGATGAACGAACATTAAAGGTTATGTGACTACTTTTTAGGAGGCTATAGTTTTTCTGGCTTTTTTGTATAACATAGCTATAAAGATAGATCTACTAAATTTAAAATTTTCCCCATGCGATGTTTATCCTGTTGGAAAGTAAACAACCAAGCAATTGATTCACAATATATGGCACTCAACAAAGAAGTTTGCTTCTCATTTTATTCAGTAATATCCACTGACTTTTTATTGCCAAATACAATAAAAGGCACGTAGCCACAAATCAAAAGAGATCCCTGATAAATAAGAACTAACTACTACTAATTCAAATCTAAACTAGTAGACTTGATCCTCCTAATTGAAGCTAAAGAATCGGTCTTTATTCTGAAAGACTATTTCTTCCTAATAAAACCTCAACATATCCATCAACCTACTACTCCTATTTAAAAGGATGAATTTAAAAGGTCAGGATCAAAACTTATTATAATTTCAACGGTAGAAAACAACTAATACTCAAAAGGACCGTCGGCAATAGAAGTATAAGTACAGAGTCAAATAAGTTAAACTAAATTGTAGAGATGGCAAATCGGTTGGGTCGGATTGATCTGAGTCATGGGTCAAATAGGTTATGGGTCAAATGGTTTATGAGTCAAATGAGTCATCATTTAATAATGGGTCTAACATGTTATAGGTCAAATGGTTTGGGTCGGATCGACCCACTAACTTACAATGTTTTCATACGTTTTTATCTATATTGTTCGATTTTTACGTTTTGGTATGTTTTTTACGTTTTCCTCAGATATTTTAAGGCTTTATCAGCTATTTTAGGTTTTTTCCGATTTTTTACATTTTCGTCTGTTTTTTTATTTTTAATCAACTTTTTACTTTTTCGTCCGATTTTTTACTTTTCGTCTTATTTTTTATGTTTTCGTCCGATATTTTACGGTTTCATCAGCCTTTTTACGTTTTCATCAGTATTATTACTTTTTTGTCCGATTTTCATGTTTTCGTCCGATTCTTTACGTTTTCATCAATAATTTTACGTTTTCATCAGTATTTTTACGTTTCCGTCAATTTTTTTATGTTTTTGTCTCACGAAAACAAAAAGTTACCTACAAAAACGTAAAATATCGGATGAAAACGGAAAAAATGACGAACACGTAATAATAGGACGAAACATAAAAAAATACTCACGAAAACGTAAAAAATTTAAACAAAATGTAAAAATACTGATGAAAACGTAAAATTACTTCCGCAAACGTAAAAATACTGACAAAAGCGTAAAAAACTGATGAAAATGGGAAAAAACTGGCGAAAACATAAAAAATACTGACGAGAACGTAAAAGTTCGGAGAAAAACGAAATAATATTGTCAAAAACATAAAAAGTCAGACGAAAACGTAAAAGTACTTATGAAAACGTAAACATACTGATGAAAACGTAAAATTACTAAAGAAAACGTAAAAATAGTGACAAAAAGTAAAAAATGGACGAAAACAAAAAAAAACTAACGAACACGTAAAAATTCGTAAAAAATCCACTTAGTAATAAGATTTAATTATCTAGACTATTGAGTTTTTTGTCCAACACTAAGAACAGTTGACCAATTCTTACACCTAATTGACCCATTCCTACACCCATTTAACAAGAACTTCATTTTAATCAAAGTAAATTGGTGAGCTCAGTGGCGGAGCTTGACCATCTCATCTGAGGGGCCAAAATATTTCGAGAAAACAATGTAACATTCAAATAAAAAAGATTAATTTTTAAAATTATATATATACCGTTAATACAATAAATACGATCAAAACTGATTACACAAAAATGCTAATTGTCAACCGTTTTCTTGAACTCTCAAAGCTTAATACATTTATTTGATTACATCTATGATAGGTGTGTAAACACCCATCTTTTTACCACTTAATTCGGGCTAAAACGAGACCAAAACACGTATTTAATATCATTTGTTTGGAATTATGCGTGGTTTTTGTGTTTGTTGTGTTTTCAGAGCCAACCGGATAAATATTGAAGAAAACATGGGATTGCACGGGTTTTACTGAAGAAAAAGACTCAAGATAAAGTCTATTGTCCAAGAGATGCAAAAGATTTGAAGTCACTGGGCCTATTCAAAGATTTATCGAAGAAAAGGACCAAAGATGGAAGATTTATATAAGTCGAAGAAACTCAAGTCTATTAAACGAAGAAATTAAAAGACGAGTTAAATTTAATCGACAACAAATCCCGAATCAGAATCGAAAACGGAAGCTTTTCTGAAAAGACGAAAAGACAAGAAGAACGGGAGAGAGCCCACTCACCAACCAAAGGACAAGGCTATAAATAGCCTTCCCCTCACACATTTTAGAGCTAGTTTTTTCTTTCTTCCTCCCCACTCTTTCTTCCTGGTTCGTAGAACACCATCACCACTAGGGTGATTGGTGATTTTTATCTTTAGTTCTTTAATCTTGTAATTTTAATCCTTGTTTCATCTTGTCAAAACATCAATCATTCAATACTAAGTTCTTGTTTAATCTTTCATTTCATCTTGTTCATCATCATCTTTATCTTCAAGTTTTTAAGTTTTCATTTTCTTGATTTGATCTTCAAAAGTTGTTTGGATTTGTGTTTTTATTAGTGGGATTCGTTGCTTATGATGTCTAAATGATTTGTGTTTAATTTGGTAAATTCTTTTTAGGTATTTGATTTGATTTTGATAAAAATTTGTATCCCGTGTTCTTAGTAAACTGTTACTGTAACTGGGTTTCAAAATCTTCCGAACCAAGCAAAAAGTTCCGAATGAAGCATTCATTCGGAATCTTCCGAACCAAACATTAAGTTCCGGATCAGTATCTTCCGAGTCAGTTATTTCCGAATCAAACGGTTCCGAACCAAGCCCTTCATTCGGAAGTTTAAAACTTCCGAACCAGTGATTTCCGGACGAAGCAAAAGTTCCGGATCAAGCTCAGACTTCCGAATCAAACACCTTCATCCGGAAGGTTCCGAATCAGCCATTAAGTTCCGGATGAGTAAGTTCCGGATGAGAAAGTTCCGAATGAATGAATAGTGTCTTCCGAATCAGAAAGTTCCGAATCAAGGTTTAAAGTTCTGAATCAGTTAAATTCTGGGTATTTTTAAGTTACTGTTTTACTGTTGATGATTTACTATTTCTCTGCTCATATTTCACAATTTACATTTTAACTTTAATTTTAATGTGAACTTTAAATTTTCAACCAAGTTTTTGTTAGTCATAATTAAAGTAATTGTTTTTGATTTAAATTTTCATTTCCACTTCCTATTAGACTAGAAAACCAAACCCCTTTATTTAGCAACCAAGAACAATCATTCCACTTAAGACCTAGATCAATTCGAGAGGATATCGAGAGTAAAATTGAACCTAGCAAAACCCCAATATCAAATGGCGCCGCTGCCGGCTCCTCTCGTTAAGATCAAAAGTTTTTTGTGAGAATTTGGATTTTGGGATCCGTTCCCCGTGAACGTTACTTTTTCAAGAAAATTTTCAAAAACAACTAAAAAAATATAAAATTTTCAAAAATCCTAAAAAGTAAAAAACAATAAAAACCAAAAATATTTTTGCTTTGTTCTTCTTTGTTCGTTCTTTTGCAGGTGTATGCGCACTCGATCCACGTCTTATCAAGAGCCCGAGCCTCTCGATAACTTAGACATGGCTGGTGTACAAAACAACAATAACATACCACCTCCGAACAACAATAATAACAACAACAACCCGCCTTTCAACAACATGAATAACAACAACAATGAGCACCTTCCGGATAATCGCCCAATGATTGAATTGCTGCAAGCTCATGTTGATGGCAACACGGATCCAATTGTTATACCACCAATTGCCGCCAACAATTTCGAGCTCAAGTCAGGCTTTATCCAGATGGTATCTGCTCAACCGTTCTTGGGACGCACCATTGATGACCCACACGACCATATCAAGAGATTTCTACAACTCACTAACACGGTCAAATTCAATGGAGTTTCACAAGAAGTGATAAGGTTACAACTTTTTCCCTTTTCTTTAGAGGGACAAGCCCGGCATTGGCTTGCTAAGGAACCGCCACAGAGTATTCTCTCGTGGACGGATTTGGAAACAAAGTTTATCAACTACTTTTTTCCACCCTCTCGTACTACCGCTTTGCGGAATGAGATTATAAACTTTGAACAAAAGTACGATGAGTCATTCAGTGAATCTTGGGATCGTTTCAAAGATCTTTTAAGAAAATGCCCACAACATGGTTTTACCAAAGTACATCAAATCAATACTTTTTACAATGGTTTAAGCATGAGTGACCAAGATTCACTGAATAGTGCCTCAGGGGGTAATTTATTGGCTAAGACTTCCAATGCTGCTTGGGATATCATTGAGAACAAGTCTCGTGTGCAAACCAAGAGCGTTAGGACCAATGTTGCTAGTGCTAGCACTAATGACAGCGACAAGCGATTAGACAAAATCACCACGCTTCTTGAATCGCTTGTCACCCACACCGTCAGCAACAACAACAGCAACAACGCCAAAAATGCACAAGTGAACGCTGTCAGCCAACCTTGTGAGATATGCGGTGGTCCCCATTCTTACACAACTTGTATCGCCACCCAAGATTACCCTGCTGAGAATGTGAATGCGGCATATGGCACCTACCAACAACCTGCTTATCAAGCTAGACCTCAAGGTGACCGTAACTTGCTTAGCTACCGCAGCAACAACTATCTTTCACCACCTGGCTTTCCTCCAACCAACCCAAACCAACAACAAAACCTTAACCGCCCTACTCAACAACAACAACAACCTCGACAACCATACGTCCCACCTCACAAGCAGCAATAACCGCCTCAACGTAACAATCAAATCTACCAACAACCTGCTTACCAACCACCTGCATACAATGCTCCTTCCAACCAAACCAACACTGCACTACACCAAGAGGTCGCCACCTATATGAGGACCAATGATGTGATAGTGGGAAATCTCCAAGAAGAAGTGCGCAACTTGAAGGCAGATCTGGTCAAGCAAGGAAATGATTTGCGAGCTGATATGAGAAACACGTTGGATAGCCAGACTAATGATCTGAGGAACATGATGGCTAGTTTTTTCCAAAGTAGTCAACCCTCTTCTTCGGGTACTCTTCCGAGTAACACCGTTGCGAACCCAAGAGGGGAGATGAAAGCAATCACCACTCGAAGTGGTAAAGGTACCAAGGAACCCGAGCTTCCTATACCCCCACCGGTGGTTGTGACTAAGGAAAACGAGTCGCCTGCTCCCATTCCTCATCCTTCTCCTGCCCCAATTTCTCCACCTCTTCTTTCTACCCCTCCTCCACCCGTGGTTGTGAGTGATCCTATACTCCCAAAGACTTCCTCTTCTTCCAATATACCTTATCCTTCTAGGTTGAGGAAAGAGAAGCAAAAGAGCAAGGATGATATTCAGGTTTCTAACTTTCTTAAAATGTTTAAACAACTGAATTTCAATATCTCCTTCGCTGAGGCTCTCGCTCACATGCCCAAATACGCCAAAATGTTTAAAGACCTTCTGAGCGACAAGGAAAAGCTCCTCAACATTGCCAACACCCAACTTAATGAGAACTGCTCTGCAGTGCTCTTAAGGAAATTGCCAACCAAGCTTGGTGATCCGGGTCGTTTTCTTATCCCTTGCAATTTCCCGGGAGTAGAGAATTGCATGGCCCTAGCCGATCTAGGTGCCAGTATTAATCTCATGCCTCTAAGTGTTTGGAAGCAATTATCTCTCCCAGAGCTAGTCCCCACTAAAATGACTTTGGAATTGGCCAACCGTACGGTTGCTTATCCAGTGGGGATAGCCGAAGATGTTATTGTAGGAGTCGACAAATTCACCTTCCCTGCTGATTTTGTTGTCGTCGACTACGAGATGGACCCCCGTGTGCCACTTATTGTTGGTCGTCCATTCTTGAGGACCGGTCGCACTCTCATTGATGTTGAAGCCGGTGAGCTTATCATGAGAGTGGGTGACGACAAAGTAGTCTTCAACATGGGAAAGTTGTCTAAACAGCCTTATTCATATGAGAGCGTTAATTGTATTGACGTTCTTGATGAGGCTTGTGAAGAACACTTTAATGATGCTTGCAAAAGTATTCCTACCTCTCTTCCCACTGTTGAGACCGTGTCCTCCATTGATTCCTCGTTGTCTCTATTTGGAGATAGTGATTTATTCTGGAACAATCTTGAAGATGCCATGGGAGATGCGAATTTAGCTACTAATGATTCTCCCACCGAGGGGGATGAAGATATGAGTTTCTTTGACAATCTTCTCACCGAAGACAATCCTTCGCCTCCATCTCCCACGGTCATTGCTATCGATACTCCGACGTTGAAAACGCCTCCCGTCGAAAATCCTCCGGATTTGGAACTAAAGGAGTTGCCGCCACATCTCGAGTACGTGTTCCTTGACGACAACAAGAAGTCGCCCGTCATTATTGCAACGGATTTGAAAGATGAAGAGAAGACTCGCCTCGTTGCTGTGTTGAAAGCTCACAAGAAGGCTATTGCGTGGAAAATCTCGGATATTCGTGGAATTGATCCTCACTTCTGCACACACAAAATTCTCATGGAGGACGACTATAAGCCCACTATTCAAAGCCAACGAAGGGTGAATCCAAAAATCCATGAAGTCATCAAAACAGAGGTTATCAAACTTCTTGATGCGGGTATGATTTACCCTATTTCGGATTCACCATGGGTTAGTCCAATCCATTGTGTGCCCAAGAAGGGCGGAATAACCGTTGTTCCCAATGAACACAACGAGTTGATTCCCACTCGTCTCGTTACTGGGTGGAGAGTTTGTATAGACTACCGCAAACTCAATGATGCCACGAGAAAGGATCATTTCCCCCTACCTTTCATGGACCAAATGCTTGAACGATTAGCCGGTAATGAATATTACTGCTTTCTTGATGGTTTCTCGGGTTATTTTCAAATACCCATCGATCCCCAAGATCAAGAGAAGACTACATTCACTTGTCCCTATGGCACTTTCGCTTACAAAAGAATGCCTTTTGGCTTATGTAATGCGCCCGGGACTTTCCAAAGGTGTATGTTAGCTATCTTCCATGACATGGTTGAACAAACCATGGAAGTCTTCATGGATGATTTCTCGGTCTTCGGGGATTCCTTCTCTGCTTGCCTTGCCAATTTAGAACGTATGCTAAAGCGGTGCGAAGACACTCGCCTTGTTCTAAATTAGGAAAAATGCCATTTTATGGTAAAAGAAGGCGTCGTGCTTGGACATATGATTTCGAAAGCCGGTCTTGAAGTAGACCGTGCTAAAGTTGATGTTATAGCAAAGTTGCCTCCACCTTCCACTGTGAAGGGTGTGAGAAGTTTCTTGGGTCATGCGGGCTTTTACCGTCGATTCATCAAAGATTTTTCGCAAATCGCTCGCCCGATGACCCACCTCTTAGAGAAAGATACTCCTTTTATCTTCTCCAAAGAGTGCCTTGAAGCCTTCAACTCGCTTAAGGATAAGCTAACTAAGGCACCCGTCTTAGTTACCCCTAATTGGGAACGGCCTTTTGAGTTGATGTGCGATGCTAGTGATTTTGCTATTGGAGCGGTTCTTGGACAAAGAGTGAATAAACACTTCCAGCCAATCCATTACGCTAGCAAGACAATGACTGGGGCACAATTGCATTATACGACAACGGAAAAAGAGCTTTTAGCCGTTGTCTATGCTTTTGAAAAATTCCGCCCCTATCTTGTCCTTTCCACCACCATTGTGTACACCGATCATTCCGCGTTGAAGTACTTGTTGACAAAGCAAGATTCCAAACCAAGACTTCTTCGCTGGGTTTTACTGCTCCAGGAATTTAAAATCGACATCCGCGATAAAAAAGGAGCAGAAAACTTAGCCGCGGACCATCTTAGTAGACTTGAGGATCCATACCAAGGGGATCATCCAACCAAAGAAATCAATGATTTTTTTCCCTTGGAGACCTTAATGTCTATAAACTCGAAGCCGAATGAAACCCCGTGGTTTGCGGACTTTGCAAACTACTTGGCGGGTGGAATTCTCAAGGAAGGGTTGACGTCCCAGCAAAAGAAGAAGTTCTTCACCGACATTAAGACTTACTTTTGGGACGACCCTTACCTATTCAAACAATGTGCTGACCTGATAATTCGCCGATGTGTTGATGGACCGGCAGCGTCGGACATCCTTGATGCTTGCCACAAAGGACCCACCGGTGGTCACTTTGGTCCCAACTACACCGCTAAAAAAGTGTTTGATTCGGGATTTTATTGGCCCTCCATATACCGTGATGCTCACGATATGGTTAAAAGATGTGATGTTTGCCAAAAGCAAGGCAAAATCACACATAAAGACGAGATGCCTCAGAATTTTATTCAAGAGTGTGAAATTTTTGATGTTTGGGGTATCGACTTTATGGGGCCATTCCCTTCATCTAAAGGAAACAAATACATCCTTGTAGCCGTTGACTACGTTTCGAAGTGGGTTGAAGCCAAAGCTTTGCCTACTAATGACGCAAGGGTGGTTTGTAACTTTTTGAAAGCTCTATTCGCTAGATTCGGTGTGCCTCGCGCCATTATTAGTGACCGTGGGACTCATTTCTGCAATGATCAATTTGCTCGAGTCATGGCTAAGTACGGTGTAAATCATCGTCTTTCCACAGCCTACCACCCACAAACTAATGGCCAGGATGAAATATCCAACCGAGGGCTGAAGCGAATTCTTGAAAGGACCGTGGGAGAGCATCGTGCCTCATGGGCTGATAAATTGGATGATGCTTTGTGGGCTTTCCGTACTGCTTACAAGACCCCGATCGGCTGTACGCCTTATCGTCTTGTGTACGGGAAAGCGTGCCACCTCCCCATTGAGTTGGAGCACAAGGCTTATTGGGCCTTGAAGTGGGCTAATTTTGATATAAACAAAGCCGGTGACCTACGCAAGATCCAACTCAATGAGCTGAATGAACTCCGGAATGAGGCTTATGAAAATTCTTTGATCTATAAGGAAAGAACTAAGCTCATTCACGACTCTAAGATCAAAAACCGAGAGTTCCATGTTGGAGACAAAGTCTTACTTTTTAACTCTCGGTTGAAAATCTTCTCGGGAAAGCTCAAATCTCGTTGGTCCGGCCCATTCACCATTGCCCAAATTTTTCCATATGGTACTCTCGAGCTTGCTCAACCTAATGGACCAAATTTTAAGGTGAATGGCCAACGAGTGAAGTTGTACTTTGGTGAGGACACCTCTAAGGAGGTGATTCCATCCCTCACCACGTTCCGCATGAACTAATTTTGGGTCGAGTCAGGCTCGTGACTCGGTTATCAAAAACAAGCGCTCCTCGGGAGGCAGCCCGAGTATCTATCCTTGTATGTTTTAATCCCCTAAGTGTAGGGGGGGACTTGTATATGCGTTTGTCTTTGTGGTGATGTGATTACAGGGATAAGTGCACTCTTGGAATCTTTGAAGAACCGTGCTCCCGTGTTTATCCGAAATCCGGTTCTATCTCTCAACTATCGTGATTCAATTTTCTTCATACTCACATTTGAAATTGATCACGTTAGTCGTCTCTTCCTTAACTTGAGTTAACCAACGTGCACAATGTCATAAGTGTAGGGGAGACTTCTCCCACATGCTTAAACATTGAGGACAATGTTTATCTTAAGTGTAGGGGGGACTTCTATCGAAGTTTTAAGTGGACTTTTCCATGAAAATGCCTTCAATTAACCGGAAAATCCTATTTTTCAGCATTTTTCAAATTTTTTATTAACTTTGGCCATTTAGTCGTAATTTTTAAATTTTTATCGTTGCTTTCATATGTATATATCCCGCAATAAAGTCAAAAATATTAATAAAGTGGTGTAGGTAGTTTAAGAATCTTTGACATATTAGGCCCGTTGCGTTTATTTTGACTCAACCCGAATAGACTTATCCAAGTTTATTCTAGCTAGTATCCTTAACCATATAGACCTTAATTGGTTTATTAGGCTAAGTGTCCACGAGTCTCATTACTTGAGATTTTAAATTGTGGAGGACGAGAAATGATAAAGTCAATTATAAGTCGGTATTCTTGCACAAGCTCACTTGGTGTAATTATTTGCCTATTCTCCCATCACTTGCTAATAATTTATCTGCAATAAGTAAGGTCTTACGATTTGAAAAGTTACTTAGCTTCTAGCCCAAGATCGTTTAAAAGTTGCTCGGTAATGATAAGAGTTCATAGCCAAGGCATAACTTATGAAGCGGGGCGCGAAGATTGGCGAGTCCGAAAAGGCCCTAACAAGGCATGAGGATTCAATTTTATTGCTGAAGATCCAAAGTGATGTGAAAAGCATTATTCCTAAAGTCAATATGAAGGATCAAGACTCACGACGAAAAGCAACCAACTCCCATAAAGATCATGGAGAAGTCTATCCGAAAAGACCCTAACAAGGTATGAGGATAAATAGATCCAAGTCCGAAAAGGAGGCGGATCGTTGTATCTCAAAATCCCAATTAGAGATTGAAGAAATAATCATGAAGTCGTGGTCAACAAAGTTGGAGTAACCCTCAAAAGTCTCCAAGCGAAGAAACTCTATTATGATGAGAAGACCATTATCTCAAGAACGTCTCTCGAAGATATGAAGTATGAAGTACATGCCAAATATCGGCCCGAGAAAGGTCTCAAATCGTGAACCAAGTTATGCCAAGATATGAACTTTTTGATATCCCGAGAAGCAGTTTTAAGAGATTTTGTCCTTTAGCTAACTATTGATCAAATCGTCCTACTTTGCTTTCGGCCCTAATAAACTATCGAAATAAGTCCAAAAATGCATCTTCATGATCATTCTAAGACAAAAATAAAATATAAGAGATACCCCTAGGAATAAGGGAGTTTAAGCATTTAATTAAGCCATGTGTGCAAGTGTTTGAATTGCTAACTTATAATAACAATGATCTCGTTTTTAAGCTTAGTTTGGGGAACGTGAAACTTGAGGGTGATAAATCTTCGCAGCACCAAAGCCCTAATGTAAGTCATCGATTTCTTTGCAAGTTATTTCCATGTAGCTATTTTTAAGTGAAAATGGTTTTCTATCCCTTTGTTATCTTTGAAGTTTTATTTCTTTAACTTTTGTTTAGTAGAATTTTAAATAAGGCCAAGGTTGATTAATTATGAGAAAAGTGTAAACTTGCTTTATTACTAAGCATTGCATGAGGGCATGGCAATGGTTAAGTGTAGGGGATTTGATAGGTGTGTAAACACCCATCCTTTTACCACTTAATTCGGGCTAAAACGAGACCAAAACACGTATTTAATATCATTTGTTTGGAATTATGCGTGGTTTTTGTGTTTGTTGTGTTTTCAGAGCCAACCGGATAAATATTGAAGAAAACATGGGATTGCACGGGTTTTACTGAAGAAAAAGACTCAAGATAAAGTCTATTGTCCAAGAGATGCAAAAGATTTGAAGTCACTGGGCCTATTCAAAGATTTATCGAAGAAAAGGACCAAAGATGGAAGATTTATATAAGTCGAAGAAACTCAAGTCTATTAAACGAAGAAATTAAAAGACGAGTTGAATTTAATCGACAACAAATCCCGAATCAGAATCGAAAACGGAAGCTTTTCTGAAAAGACGAAAAGACAAGAAGAACGGGAGAGAGCCCACTCACCAACCAAAGGACAAGGCTATAAATAGCCTTCCCCTCACACATTTTAGAGCTAGTTTTTTCTTTCTTCCTCCCCACTCTTTCTTCCTGGTTCGTAGAACACCATCACCACTAGGGTGATTGGTGATTTTTATCTTTAGTTCTTTAATCTTGTAATTTTAATCCTTGTTTCATCTTGTCAAAACATCAATCATTCAATACTAAGTTCTTGTTTAATCTTTCATTTCATCTTGTTCATCATCATCTTTATCTTCAAGTTTTTAAGTTTTCATTTTCTTGATTTGATCTTCAAAAGTTGTTTGGATTTGTGTTTTTATTAGTGGGATTCGTTGCTTATGATGTCTAAATGATTTGTGTTTAATTTGGTAAATTCTTTTTAGGTATTTGATTTGATTTTGATAAAAATTTGTATCCCGTGTTCTTAGTAAACTGTTACTGTAACTGGGTTTCAAAATCTTCCGAACCAAGCAAAAAGTTCCGAATGAAGCATTCATTCGGAATCTTCCGAACCAAACATTAAGTTCCGGATCAGTATCTTCCGAGTCAGTTATTTCCGAATCAAACGGTTCCAAACCAAGCCCTTCATTCGGAAGTTTAAAACTTCCGAACCAGTGATTTCCGGACGAAGCAAAAGTTCCGGATCAAGCTCAGACTTCCGAATCAAACACCTTCATCCGGAAGGTTCCGAATCAGCCATTAAGTTCCGGATGAGTAAGTTCCGGATGAGAAAGTTCCGAATGAATGAATAGTGTCTTCCGAATCAGAAAGTTCCGAATCAAGGTTTAAAGTTCTGAATCAGTTAAATTCTGGGTATTTTTAAGTTACTGTTTTACTGTTGATGATTTACTATTTCTCTGCTCATATTTCACAATTTACATTTTAACTTTAATTTTAATGTGAACTTTAAATTTTCAACCAAGTTTTTGTTAGTCATAATTAAAGTAATTGTTTTTGATTTAAATTTTCATTTCCACTTCCTATTAGACTAGAAAACCAAACCCCTTTATTTAGCAACCAAGAACAATCATTCCACTTAAGACCTAGATCAATTCGAGAGGATATCGAGAGTAAAATTGAACCTAGCAAAACCCCAATATCAATCTACTTAATCTATGTTGAATGAAACTTATTTATATTAAAAAGATAAAATTATACGGTGGAAGTGAAAGTTAAACTCTGTACCATCCCACGTCTTATGGTAGTACCATAATTTTAGGAAGCCACAACATAAGTTTCAATATTTAAATACTAATCTCCACAAAAATAGGCAATTGTGACCAAAAATCTAGGGGGGCTGGCACCCCTTTTTGCCCTTGAGAAGCTTCGTCAGTGGGTGACGTATTTGACGCATCACTATATTTTTGCTCAACCTATTTTAACTCATAAAATTATGACTTGACCTAAATTGACTTAATTTTGGTCGAATGAGTTGGGATTATGTGACAACTGGGAATTTTCTGACTTTAAATACTAATAAATTATATTATTTATTAATCGAAATTCATTTTCGAGAAATATCAAAGTCATTTGATTCGAAAACGGGAGTTTATTTTATATACTGTAAAAGACTGCGCAAAAATCTGAGAACTGATGCGATATAAATTAAATTTATATTTAATTATTCAGAAATATTTGATAAAAAGATTTTTTTTAAACTATCTGATAATTTCATTTTAGTTTTAAAACTGCACGTTGAAAACGAGATCAACCGAGTTGAATTTTATTTTTCTTCGAACGCAACTGATATGAGCTTAAACTCATATCCTTTTATCAACAAATAACCCTAAAACATGAAGCAAAATACCCTTTTATATTGTAAAAAGCAGTGTTATGTGGTATGTTTGTGTTTGTGTGATCTTATGTAGGTAAAAGGATACAATTTCAAGCAAACAAGGAAAAACCAAGCTCAAAAGGATGAAAAAGACAAGGAAGGATCACAAGTGACAAGTTTTCAAAGCTCAAGGACCTATCTTGACAAGTCTTGAAAGTTGAGGGACTTAAAGTGCAAATACTGCAAAGTCAAGATCCAAGTCAAACCTGGTCAAACTACAAAGTCAATCAAGTCAAAGGGTCATTTTGTTGAAGAATCAAAGTTGAAGGGCCAAAATTGTCAAAGGAATGAAGTTTCTAGCCTTAAAGAGAAATCTGCCAAGTTAAGGGGCTTATTCTGCCAAGTTTGGAAAGTTAATAAAGATCAATCCATGTCAAAAGGAAGAGAACCAATCAGAAGCAAGAGAAAGGGTCACACGGATCAAGTAATAACTTCCCACTTACAGCCGCCACATTTAATACCCAATCATAACAGTGCAATCCGTGTGATACTTTTTCATCCAATCAAATTCTTCCACGTGTCCTTCTCCTTCACAAGAAATATTTCCAGATCGCGTTTTTGATAGAATGCATTTCAGAAGAAGATCAAAACATCAAAGTTGCTCGTTTTGAAGAGACGAATCCAATGGTGTTATCCAATTAACATATAAACCATTGAATCAAAAACCCCCAAAAGATGTTCATCACCTTCAAAGAGGATATGCAGAATTCCTCCACGTGTCAAGCAATGATTGGCCTGAACACGTCACAACTCCAACTGAATCTTCCTATCTTGCCTATAAATACACAACTTGTACTTCATTTGTGATAAGTAGTTAATTCTGTAAACACATAGTTCTTTAAATTTCTCATTTCCCTTTTCCCTCCTTTTCACCTAACAACTCAAGAGTCTGACAAACTCTTGAGTTAGTTAGTTAGTTAGAACCCTTGTAACTACCATTTGTAACTGAATTCTTCAATAAAATTTCAAATTCCAGTTTTCCCGCCAAAACTTGTTCTTCAATTCCTGCTACTTTACTGTTGTTGTGTGATCACATTGTTGCTGTTTGAAGTTTGTTATGATCATACATTGATCATAACTGACTTTGTTGAAGAATTGTTGCTGTTTGATCAAAATTCCAGTTCATTCCTAGTTCTTGAAGTTTTCATGGCAGAATGAAGAATTGTAGCTGTTTTGGTTGTTGATTTGAGTTGATAGCTAGTGATAGGTGGTGGTATCACTAGGGCAAGAGAGCTCAGCGCTCCTCTTCTACCCAAAGGATTACTACACTAGGTTCCAAAGTTTCTGATTTTTGTTCCTCTAAACAGTTCTTGCCTGCTCATTTCTTAGATAACTTTGATGGCTGCTTGATAATACTTGATCAGTTGTTGTTTGAATGTGTTTGAGTGTTATAGTTTAGTTATTTCATTCCTATTCATTTGAGTTTAGTTTTGTAGTCTTTGGCTTAATTTCAGTAATTGTTTAGCTAATCACCTTAATTGAGTTCTAGTTGGTAAACTTGCTTGATTTCAGTCTCATTAGCCTTCATTTTGATCACATAAACTAGTTTGCTATAGTTCTTTACTCAGTCTTAATCATTACTCAAAAAGTCTTTGAAAAAGTTTGATCATAATCAGATTAAGGTGTGTTTGGGAGTAGTTGTTAATCAGTATTCAAGTGTTGTTAATTGGATTTTAAGTGATCATTTGCAGTCCTTAGGAGTTAACAAGTAGTTTTGAGCCTTTTGTAAGTCAGTATAATAGTCAAAAAGGCAATTGGTTGATAAAAAGTTTGGGTCATACTTGAAAACAGCTTTTAGTTCAAAACTTGTCAGATTCATTAGCTTATTTCTCTTTCAAAACTTAATGAAATTTGCTCAAACCAGTTTCTAGTTATAGCTTATAACATAATCTTTCAGACTTTAAGAGGAAATTCTACAGTATCAAGAAATAAGCTGGAAAACAGCTTATTAGTTAAGGACTGAGCATTTTGCATTCTCTGATGTGATTAGCTAACTGTTTCATTAGATCTCATTATCCACTTCATAAATCTAGCTGTTTTCTTTCACAAACCTGTTTAGTAAGTGTTGAATATGAGATTTTGAGATTTTGAGTTTTTTCAAAAATCTGGTCAACGTTTGGTCAACATAAGCTCATTTGAGCTTATTTTCAGATATCTGGCTTATTTCTGGATGAAAATTGTTCTAGTTTGATTTCCCCTGCTTTAAATCAAGTGCTTATTCATTTTCTTTACAAAAATCAAGTTGTGGATGTTTGGATTAAGCTGTAGCTTATTTTGAGCTTATTGATAAGCACTCTTTTGCTTATCTTGAACTTTTAGCTTATTTCCTTGAACACACGTAGTTGTAATTGGATTTTAGAGGTTTTGCAAGTTGTTTCAGCTTATTTGGTTGAGAATTAAGCTCAAACGAGTTTAATCTTTCTTTGAGCCCGTTTTTGGTTATAAATTTGGTTTTATTGCACTTTGGTCCTTAGATTTTTAATCAGTTTTAATTTTTGGCTAAACTTGCTAGAATTTAGGGTTTGCAAAAGTTCAATCCCTGGACTTTGTTAGTTTGTTAATTTCAGTTTTAAAGTTTGTTAGTTTGTTAACAATTGGTTAGTTTGTTAAAGTTTTTACAAGTTAAGTCCTTTTAGTTAACTGATTTACATTTTTAGTCCTTGTAACTTTTAGAATTTACATTTCAAGCATTTACATTTCATAGAAATTACATTTTTAGTCCTTATACTTTTATATTTTGCATTTTAATATTTTACTTGAATAAAATTTGGAATTTGCAATTTGTTTTACGTATAAGTAGGTTTATATTTTTCATTTTTAGTTAGCTTTGTTTGAATTAGCAATAGATTACCAAGCAAGCTTGAACAACCAAAAACAATTATAAATTTGATATTGATTGGACTTTCTATTAGTTAAGAACTGAGAAAACGAACTTGCATTATACACATATCAAATGGCGCCGCTGCCGGTTCTTTGACTACACGAGAGACTATCGATTGACGGTTTTCATTGGCTTTTGGGATCCGTTCACTTTGTGAACGTTATTTTTACGTATTATAAATCAAAAACAAATAAAAAATCAAAAATATAAAAATATATAAAAACTAAAAAAATTAACAAAACAATTCTTTTCCTAAAGAATTGACCAAAAAAAAATTAAAAAATCCAAAAAGCAATCTTTTTCCTAAGAGATTGCACCCAAAAATATATATTATTGGATTCTCTCGGTTTTTATGTACATATAGTATTTTCCTTTAAAAACTCATAAATACAAAAATATTTTCCATATATTATTATAAGTACATACGTATACGTATAAGAACAATCAATCTACATATCTTCCATAAGTATTGCCGAGGCAATACACCGTGTTGAGGGGCGCTCCGGTCCTTGACACGCGTATCGATCAAACAAAATAAAGCAAGAATAGATAAATACTCTCAATAAGCAATAATTCGAAGGATACGAACATTTAAGTGAATAGAAAGGCGATGTGCTATAAAATGCCATCTAAGGGTCAATAGGTACTTAAGTGCTTCGCGCCACCTAACCCCCCGTTCACTTGGGAGTATTCTAAGAAGGAAAGCTTCATTGAGGGTCTTGCACCCAAAGTAGTATTACATATATTGTTACTTTCTTGTGGATATTTAATATCGAAACTCGAAGAGGATAATCTTATTCTTTTCAAAGTCACACGAGAGCTTCTCTCTCATTCCTCGTATTGAGTTGCATGCTCACTCGCGGGCGTGCACAAATACCGATTGGTGTACAACCTCTTCCTCCGAAAAGGAAGAAAAAGAGAAAGAGTAAGACCACCACCGTCCACCAAGCCGATCACGAGAATCGTGCTTTGTCATCACCACAAGGAGCCATGGCTGTTGATAACCGTACTTTGTTTGAACGTATGCAAACCAACATTCATGGATTTGTTAGTGCCATTAAGATTCCCGACTATCCCGCTAACACATTTGAGCTACATACATCTATGATCAATATGGTTGCTGCATCACCTTTCTATGGAAAACAAAATGAGGATCCCCATGCTCATCTAAAGAGATTCCTTTCACTTTGCAATACCATTAAGCATAATGGGGTTCCACCGGATGTCATTAGATTGTTGTTAGTGTCATTTTCACTAGATGGGAGTGCTAAGCATTGGTTAGACACCCAACCACCCGATAGTATCACCACTTGGGAAGAGTTTACCACTAAGTTTTTGAACAAATTCTTTCCTCCACAAAAGACTATGGCTTTGAGAAATTTGATTATGGGCTTTACACAAAAACCTAGTCAATCCTTTGGTGATGCTTGGGAAGAGTATAGTGAGTTGTTGAGGCGATGCCCTAATCATGGAATGGATGATCTAAGCCAAATCAATACTTTCTATAATGGCCTTAAACCTCACCACCAAGATTCACTAAATGCTTCCGCGGGAGGGAGTATTCATTTCAAGACATACCAAGAGGCTTTGACCATTATTGAGACTAAGGCAATGGTTCAAACAAATGATCCATTTGAAGAAAGAGTTCATGTTATCCAAAACACTTCTCAAACACCTTGTGATAACCAATTCCTTAAATACCACCAAGAGATCCTTCAACAAGTCAAACAAGGACAACAAGAAATGACTCAAGAGTTAGTTCAAGCCTTGAAGAGCTTGACATTGAACAATTCCTCAAACAATGTGAATGCCATCACCATTTCTTGTGTTACTTGTGGAGGTCCTCACTCTTATGAACAATGTGACAAGGTGCAAGGTTATCAAGGGGAATGCTATGCTTACCAAGAGGAACACCGTGAACACTTCAAGCCTAACATCAATCCAAATAACCTTTCTTACAAATCCCAAAATTACCTTACTCCACCCGGCTTTCCACCCCAACCACCCACCCAAATTCAACAAAATCCTCCTCAAATTTTAGCAAGGAATCAAGGGCAAAGACAACCATACCAAGGAAATAACTACAAGGCACCAAATCACTTTCAACCTCAAGCAAGTACCTTTTATCCACCACATCAAGGATTTAACTCCCAACCTTTACCTTTCCAACCTCAAGGTTTTCAAGGTTATGTGCCACAAGAGTTAAACACAATGGATCTTTTGCAAAAGATGAATCAAGAGAATGAAAAGAAATTCCAAGCTATGGACAAGAAAATGAATGACCAATTCAATAAGCTTTTCATGGCATTAAATCAAAGACCACAAGGAGCTTTACCTTCCAACACACAAACAAATCCTAGGGCCAATGTCAATGCCATTACAACAAGGAGTGGTACAACAACAAAGGATCCTTCACCTCCTAAACCTACTATTGTTCAACCCACTTGTGCTCCTACTTGTGATAAGCCTTCTACTTCTACTCTACCTCCTCAAAGTGCTCCTATTCACTCAAACACACCTTCTCAACCACCTCATACTTCTCCTTCACCTTCCACACTTCCCAATGAAGAGGCTAACAAAGACAAATCTTCCACTACAACACTTATTCCACCTACACCCAAACCCACTCTTCCATACCCTTCAAGGTTGAAAAAGGACAAGTTAAAGAACAAAGATGACATTCAAGTGTCCAATTTCTTAAGGATATTCAAGCAACTCAATATCAACATATCCTTTGCGGAAGCTCTTGCTTATATGCCAAAGTTTGCTAAGATGTTCAAGGATTTGCTTTCAAACAAAGAAAAATTGGTTGATTTGCCCAACACATCACTTAATGAAAATTGTTCCGCGGTGTTACTTAAAACCTTACCAACAAAACTTGGCGATCCGGGGCGCTTCTTGATACCTTGTAATTTTCCCGGTGTTGAAAATTGCATGGCTTTGGCGGATTTAGGGGCAAGCATAAATCTCATGCCTTTATCGGTTTGGAAACAACTCTCTCTTCCCGAGCTCACCCCCACTAGGATGACTCTTGAACTAGCCAACCGAACCATAGCTCACCCCGTAGGTATAGCGGAAGATGTGTTTGTAGGTGTGGATAAGTTTACCTTTCCGGCCGACTTTGTAGTGGTCGATTATGACATGGATCCTAGAGTGCCTTTGATTGTTGGTAGACCGTTTTTGAGAACGGGTCGTACCTTGATAGATGTGGCGGAAGGAGAATTAATTATGAGAGTAGAGGATGAGAAAGTGGTGTTTAAGTTAGGGAAAGTTTGTGATAGAAAAGAGGTTAAGGAGTCTAGACCTTGTGAGACGATTAACATTGTGGATGTGCTTGATGAAGTGTGTAATGAACACTTTCATGATGCTTGTAAGAATGCTAGTGATGAGATTCCACATGTTGAAACCGTGGCCTCAATTGCTCCCTCTTTAACACCTTTTGGAGAGAGTGATTTCCTCTTGGAGGAATTTGAGTCCAACTTTCTTGGTGATGATGATTCTCCCATTAATTGGGAAGAAGATATTCTTACAATCCAAAAGTTGCTCAATGAGGACCCTATTCCTTCTCCTATTCCACAAGAGATTACCATTGAGGAACCTTCCATAGTGAAACCTTCCATAGAGAGTCCACCTCCCATTGAACTTAAGGAACTTCCATCCCACTTAGAATATGCTTTCTTAGAAGGAAAAGACCAATTACCGGTGATTATTGCTAAGGAATTGAAAGAGGATGAGAAGGAGCAACTTATTGAAGTCCTTAAGAAACATAAGAAAGCTTTAGCATGGAAAATATCCGACATAAGGGGAATTGATCCACATTTTTGTACTCACAAAATCCTTGTGGAGGATGATTATAAACCCGCCATTCAAAACCAAAGGAGAGTTAACCCAAAAATTCATGAGGTTATTAAGAAAGAAGTGATTAAACTCTTAGATGCGGGTATGATTTACCCCATTTCCGACTCTCCATGGGTTAGCCCGGTTCATTGTGTTCCAAAGAAGGGTGGAATCACCGTGGTGCCTAATGAGAACAATGAGCTTATTCCCACGAGACTTGTAACCGGTTGGAGAGTTTGCATTGATTATAGAAAACTCAATGAGGCAACTAGGAAAGACCATTTCCCGCTTCCCTTTATGGATCAAATGCTTGAACGCTTAGCGGGAAATGAGTACTATTGTTTTCTTGATGGCTTTTCGGGTTATTTCCAAATCCCAATTGACCCTAAGGATCAAGAAAAGACCACATTCACTTGTCCATACGGTACATTTGCTTACAAGAGGATGCCTTTTGGCCTATGTAATGCACCGGGGACGTTTCAAAGGTGCATGATGGCAATTTTCCATGATATGATAGAGCAAACCATGGAGGTTTTTATGGATGACTTTTCCGTATTTGGGAACTCCTTTAGCTCGTGTCTCACCAATCTTGAGAGAATGCTTAAGCGTTGTGAGGAGACACGTTTGGTGCTTAATTGGGAGAAATGTCACTTTATGGTGAAAGAGGGGATTGTTTTAGGACACAAGATATCCAATAAGGGATTAGAAGTTGATCGTGCAAAAATTGATGTGATTGCTAAGCTTCCCCCACCTACCTCGGTTAAAGGTGTGAGGAGTTTCTTAGGTCATGCGGGTTTTTATAGGCGCTTTATACAAGATTTCTCTAAGATAGCTAGACCCATGACTCATCTCTTGGAGAAAGAGGCTCCTTTCATTTTTGACCAAGCTTGTTTAGAATCTTTTGAGACACTTAAGGAAAAATTGACAAAGGCTCCCGTTTTGGTTTCTCCAAATTGGGAATTACCTTTTGAGCTTATGTGTGACGCTAGTGATTATGCGGTGGGGGCCGTCTTAGGACAAAGAGTTAATAAGCATTTCCAACCTATACACTATGCGAGTAAAACCATGACCGGTGCACAACTTCATTACACTACCACGGAAAAAGAGTTGCTTGCTATAGTATATGCTTTTGAGAAGTTTAGACCATACCTTGTGCTTTCCAAGACCATAGTGTATACGGATCATTCCGCTCTCAAGTATCTTATGACAAAACAAGATGCTAAGCCTAGGCTTTTGAGATGGGTTTTGTTGCTTCAAGAGTTTAAGATAGAGATTCGTGATAAAAAAGGGGCCGAGAATTTAGCGGCGGATCATTTGAGTAGACTTGAGCATCCTTTTCAAGGAGATTTCCCACATCAAGAAATCAATGAATCCTTTCCATTAGAGGAGCTCATGTCTATCTCTTCCCAAGAGGATGCCACACCTTGGTTTGCGGATATTGCAAACTATCTTGTGGGCAATGTGCTTATTGAGGGTCTTACTTACCAACAAAAGAAAAAGTTTCTTAAGGAAGTTAAGTATTACTTTTGGGATGATCCATATCTTTTTAGGCAATGTGCGGACCAAATCATTAGACGGTGTGTAGATGGGCCCGAAGCATTTAAAATCTTAGAGGCATGTCATAAAGGACCTACGGGTGGACATTTTGGGCCTAACTACACCGCCAAGAAAGTCTTTGATTCGGGGTACTATTGGCCTTCCATTTACAAGGATGCTCAAGAGATGGTGAAATTTTGTGATGTTTGCCAAAGACAAGGAAAAATTACACAACGTGATGAGATGCATCAAAATTTTATCCAAGAGTGTGAGATATTTGATGTATGGGGAATAGATTTCATGGGACCTTTTCCATCCTCTAAGGGAAACAAGTATATACTTGTGGCGGTGGATTATGTGTCCAAGTGGGTGGAGGCTAAAGCCTTACCTACTAATGATGCTAGAGTGGTTGTAAAGTTCTTGAAACAATTGTTTGCTAGATTTGGTGTACCTCGGGCCATCATAAGTGATCGTGGTACGCACTTTTGTAATGATCAATTCACGAGAGTTATGAAGAAATATGGAGTGAATCATAGACTTTCTACCGCGTATCACCCTCAAACAAATGGTCAAACCGAGGTCACAAATCGTGGTTTAAAGAGAATTTTAGAGAGAACGGTGGGAGAGCATAGAGCTTCTTGGTCGGATAAGCTTGATGATGCTTTGTGGGCGTTTAGGACGGCTTTTAAGACACCAATTGGTTGTACTCCTTATAGGCTTGTCTATGGAAAAGCGTGCCACCTCCCATTTGAGTTAGAACATAAGGCATCTTGGGCTCTCAAGTGGGCTAACTTTGATTTAAACCAAGCCGGTTCACATAGGAAAGATCAAATCAATGAGATGGATGAGTTGAGAGCCAATGCCTATGAGAATTCTTTGCTATACAAGGAAAAAACTAAGAAATTGCATGATGCTAAGATCAAGAATCGTGAGTTCAAAGTTGGAGAGCCGGTTCTCCTCTTTAACTCAAGATTGAAGCTTTTTGCGGGAAAGCTTAAGTCGAGATGGTCCGGTCCATTCACTATTGCTCAAGTGTTTCCATATGGAACTCTTGAGTTGTCCCAAAACGATGGTCCAAATTTTAAAGTGAATGGTCACCGTGTTAAGCATTACTTTGGGGAGGACATTTCCGTTGAAATGGTCCAAGAGGTCCCCATTTTCCCCATGAATTAATTCATTGAGGGACGAGTCGAGCTAGAGACTCATTAACTCAAGCATCGTATAACTAGGTTAGAGTGTTGTAGGTTAGAAATAAAGGCATAGATTTGGAGATAAGTGTAGGGGAGACCTTCTTTTGTCTTCATGTTTGTTTGTAGGGTTGCTCACTCATTTCATGCTTTGGAGCTTATGGAGGAGGCCCTTGTATCCGGTTCACTTCGTTACTTTAGTGATTTTTCATTGACACCTTGTGCTTAAACTTGATTTCACTAATAGTAGTCCTTTCCTTAACTTGGGTTAAGCAAAGTCTATTCATTGTCATAAGTGTAGGGGAAGTTTTTATACTTCCATGCTCTTAAACATTGAGGACAATGTTTAGCTTAAGTGTAGGGGGGTCTTCTATCGAAGTGACCTTACCTAGAACTTGTCATTGTCTTGCATGATAACATGGAAAATTGGATTTTCAACATTTTTCAAATTTTTGATCTACTTTGGCCAACAAAAATATGCATTCATAATTTTTGCATCAATCATTTTTCATTTGCATAACACATTTGCATTGTATATATTTCTTCTCTTATTTTGCATCAAAAATATATAAAAAGAAAAAATATAATAAAACATGGTTTTAACAAGTTTAGATTTCTTTGACATATTAGGCCCGCCATGGATATTTTGACTCAACCCGAGTTTGCTTATTTTAGCATTCTCTAGCTAGTATCCTTAACCATGTAGTCCTTCATTGGTCTATTAGGCTAAGCTTCCACCAATTTCATTCTTTGAAATTTTAAATTTGTGGAGAATGGGAAATGATAGAGTTGAAGCAAGTGAAAAAGGGCTAGATAGACTTCATGGCAATTACTTGTGGCTAAACCCTTCTCTTCTTGACCTCTATTTTCTTCGCTTGTATATAATTGTTAATAAATAATCAAGTACGGTTTTAATTGGTTCGTAATCTCTTATGCATTTTTGGCTAATCATTTATGGTTGATATGAGTACGTCTTAAGATTCTAAGTTAGCACGTTTTATGTGTACTAGAATTGTGTCATGCTCCATATTTAGCGGGTGTTTTTCCTTTTCTTCTTTGCAAATTTCTTGGTGAGGAATAAAGAAAAATAAGAGCGGCTTATAAAAAAATGAGTGGCTAGAAAAAAAAAAAAAAGAAAAAATAATGCAAGACTCCCAAGAGGGGCAGTGTGGTGTTAATTATAGTGACTATTGAGTTCCAATATTACCTTGACGGGTTGCGGGAATTCAATAGATTGCTCCAATCCAATATTACCTTGACGGGTTGCGGGGTTGAAGATCCAAAATCTCAAAAAGATGCGGATGTAAATTATTGCGTGAGTTTTATTTTTCTTTCCTTAGCGAGTGTGTAGTTACTTATGAAAGCATGGCATGAGGATTTTACACATAAGGCGAATGACTTATTACTCTTAATACGGACTTATATTAATTGTGAGCGGTTTTTCAAGTAATGGATGAGAAGATTACTTAGGATTAAAACCGTGCTTCCTTATTTTTGGATTTTACACTTCTTATATTTCACGCTTGAATAATGACAAATTTGCCCACAAGCAATTTGCTCAAATAATAACCGGTTCCACATTTAATTGTCATGAATAAGTTGATGCACTTTTTACTTGTGAATGCAATGATCCCATTTTCTAGCTTGGTATGGGGAAAGTGAAACTTGAGGGTGATAAATGTCCATGGTACCCAAGCCCTAATCCAAGTCATTGAATTCTTTATGAGTTATTTCCATCAAAACCATTTCAAGAAAAATCAAAAAGATATAGATAGAATTGTATTTTAATCCATAGCATTGTTAAAAGTCAAAATCATGCATCATTTAGTTTAGAGTAGTGTAGATGCATCTCATATGGCCAAGGTGGATTAATTATGAGGGAAATGTAAAATTTTTAAGCCTTGAAAGATAATATTGCATGAGGACATGGCAATGCTCAAGTGTAGGGGAATTTGATATGAGCTTAAACTCATATCCTTTTATCAACAAATAACCCTAAAACATGAAGCAAAATACCCTTTTATATTGTAAAAAGCAGTGTTATGTGGTATGTTTGTGTTTGTGTGATCTTATGTAGGTAAAAGGATACAATTTCAAGCAAACAAGGAAAAACCAAGCTCAAAAGGATGAAAAAGACAAGGAAGGATCACAAGTGACAAGTTTTCAAAGCTCAAGGACCTATCTTGACAAGTCTTGAAAGTTGAGGGACTTAAAGTGCAAATACTGCAAAGTCAAGATCCAAGTCAAACCTGGTCAAACTACAAAGTCAATCAAGTCAAAGGGTCATTTTGTTGAAGAATCAAAGTTGAAGGGCCAAAATTGTCAAAGGAATGAAGTTTCTAGCCTTAAAGAGAAATCTGCCAAGTTAAGGGGCTTATTCTGCCAAGTTTGGAAAGTTAATAAAGATCAATCCATGTCAAAAGGAAGAGAACCAATCAGAAGCAAGAGAAAGGGTCACACGGATCAAGTAATAACTTCCCACTTACAGCCGCCACATTTAATACCCAATCATAACAGTGCAATCCGTGTGATACTTTTTCATCCAATCAAATTCTTCCACGTGTCCTTCTCCTTCACAAGAAATATTTCCAGATCGCGTTTTTGATAGAATGCATTTCAGAAGAAGATCAAAACATCAAAGTTGCTCGTTTTGAAGAGACGAATCCAATGGTGTTATCCAATTAACATATAAACCATTGAATCAAAAACCCCCAAAAGATGTTCATCACCTTCAAAGAGGATATGCAGAATTCCTCCACGTGTCAAGCAATGATTGGCCTGAACACGTCACAACTCCAACTGAATCTTCCTATCTTGCCTATAAATACACAACTTGTACTTCATTTGTGATAAGTAGTTAATTCTGTAAACACATAGTTCTTTAAATTTCTCATTTCCCTTTTCCCTCCTTTTCACCTAACAACTCAAGAGTCTGACAAACTCTTGAGTTAGTTAGTTAGTTAGAACCCTTGTAACTACCATTTGTAACTGAATTCTTCAATAAAATTTCAAATTCCAGTTTTCCCGCCAAAACTTGTTCTTCAATTCCTGCTACTTTACTGCTGTTGTGTGATCACATTGTTGCTGTTTGAAGTTTGTTATGATCATACATTGATCATAACTGACTTTGTTGAAGAATTGTTGCTGTTTGATCAAAATTCCAGTTCATTCCTAGTTCTTGAAGTTTTCATGGCAGAATGAAGAATTGTAGCTGTTTTGGTTGTTGATTTGAGTTGATAGCTAGTGATAGGTGGTGGTATCACTAGGGCAAGAGAGCTCAGCGCTCCTCTTCTACCCAAAGGATTACTACACTAGGTTCCAAAGTTTCTGATTTTTGTTCCTCTAAACAGTTCTTGCCTGCTCATTTCTTAGATAACTTTGATGGCTGCTTGATAATACTTGATCAGTTGTTGTTTGAATGTGTTTGAGTGTTATAGTTTAGTTATTTCATTCCTATTCATTTGAGTTTAGTTTTGTAGTCTTTGGCTTAATTTCAGTAATTGTTTAGCTAATCACCTTAATTGAGTTCTAGTTGGTAAACTTGCTTGATTTCAGTCTCATTAGCCTTCATTTTGATCACATAAACTAGTTTGCTATAGTTCTTTACTCAGTCTTAATCATTACTCAAAAAGTCTTTGAAAAAGTTTGATCATAATCAGATTAAGGTGTGTTTGGGAGTAGTTGTTAATCAGTATTCAAGTGTTGTTAATTGGATTTTAAGTGATCATTTGCAGTCCTTAGGAGTTAACAAGTAGTTTTGAGCCTTTTGTAAGTCAGTATAATAGTCAAAAAGGCAATTGGTTGATAAAAAGTTTGGGTCATACTTGAAAACAGCTTTTAGTTCAAAACTTGTCAGATTCATTAGCTTATTTCTCTTTTAAAACTTAATGAAATTTGCTCAAACCAGTTTCTAGTTATAGCTTATAACATAATCTTTCAGACTTTAAGAGGAAATTCTACAGTATCAAGAAATAAGCTGGAAAACAGCTTATTAGTTAAGGACTGAGCATTTTGCATTCTCTGATGTGATTAGCTAACTGTTTCATTAGATCTCATTATCCACTTCATAAATCTAGCTGTTTTCTTTCACAAACCTGTTTAGTAAGTGTTGAATATGAGATTTTGAGATTTTGAGTTTTTTCAAAAATCTGGTCAACGTTTGGTCAACATAAGCTCATTTGAGCTTATTTTCAGATATCTGGCTTATTTCTGGATGAAAATTGTTCTAGTTTGATTTCCCCTGCTTTAAATCAAGTGCTTATTCATTTTCTTTACAAAAATCAAGTTGTGGATGTTTGGATTAAGCTGTAGCTTATTTTGAGCTTATTGATAAGCACTCTTTTGCTTATCTTGAACTTTTAGCTTATTTCCTTGAACACACGTAGTTGTAATTGGATTTTAGAGGTTTTGCAAGTTGTTTCAGCTTATTTGGTTGAGAATTAAGCTCAAACGAGTTTAATCTTTCTTTGAGCCCGTTTTTGGTTATAAATTTGGTTTTATTGCACTTTGGTCCTTAGATTTTTAATCAGTTTTAATTTTTGGCTAAACTTGCTAGAATTTAGGGTTTGCAAAAGTTCAATCCCTGGACTTTGTTAGTTTGTTAATTTCAGTTTTAAAGTTTGTTAGTTTGTTAACAATTGGTTAGTTTGTTAAAGTTTTTACAAGTTAAGTCCTTTTAGTTAACTGATTTACATTTTTAGTCCTTGTAACTTTTAGAATTTACATTTCAAGCATTTACATTTCATAGAAATTACATTTTTAGTCCTTATACTTTTATATTTTGCATTTTAATATTTTACTTGAATAAAATTTGGAATTTGCAATTTGTTTTACGTATAAGTAGGTTTATATTTTTCATTTTTAGTTAGCTTTGTTTGAATTAGCAATAGATTACCAAGCAAGCTTGAACAACCAAAAACAATTATAAATTTGATATTGATTGGACTTTCTATTAGTTAAGAACTGAGAAAACGAACTTGCATTATACACATATCAGCAACTGTTCGAGTTAACCGATAAATAATAATGATTTTAAATAAAAAAATTAGACAATTACGAAAATTAGTTGAGTAAATACTTTACCATAATGGAAAAATCATTTTGAAATGAACGGCAAAAATTTCGTTGAATGAATCAAATTTTTACTATCATAAACAAGTCCCGAACCATGCTTAAGCAAAAATACGAAAAATGTAAGTAAATAAGTTACAATACAAACCCCCAACTATTTTAAATATTTCACTTAGTTTTGAAACTTTTAGATATAACTATATATAGTTTAGAAATTAGGGTTTTCATTACAATCTAACCCTAAATCTAATTTCCTCACACACACTACTCTCTCTCTCAAATAATAACCGGCACCCCCATTTAAACTCCGATCACCGGACATATTTTCCGGCCACTAACTCCAGCCAACGCCACAAACCCATCCGTTCGTCACTTGATTACTCTCCTACGTGTTCAATCCACCCTACCACCACCTTATATCTTAAATTCGGCCAGCCGCCACTTTTTCCACCACCGGATCTATTTCTGATATGCCACCATCATCGTCAATCACCAACCATCGTAGCCTTTGTGGTCATCCCCATAATCAATCTATAGTAACATCACCACCTCCACTTGATTCGTTCGCCACCACCACGATAGACCACCACTACCATTGTGGCCTTCAATCACGAAGAACTGCCACCACATACCTGAACCATCACTAGTTGATGAATTATCTCGAGGGTGGGTAAGACTCGTAGTCTTACGTGTTAATGTGGAATGTACTGTATTTTCAGAGTCGAGCTGAGTCATCAAAAGGTTGAGATGTGTAATAATTCATAACAAAACCTGGGGCCATTCTTTGTGAGTGAGTTTCGAGGTTGGGTTATGATAAGTTATTACTCAGCTTGGTGTTTGATGAGTCTTCCTCGAGGATGGGAAGGTTTTGTGTGATTGGATAATTGCTTAATTTGAACTGAGTATTATATAATTATCTTATTTATAACCGTGAGTTTCTTTACTTGATATACGTCTACGACTGCTTTATCGCCTATCGACACTTATGTTCTTCGATCCGGTACGTTCGAAACGTCTACTTATGGAAGACGGCTTATTTTCAACTCGTACTCTTTGCTTTTTGTAATTTTGGATAATATCGTTTAGAGATTTTAACGACTTCGAATTGGGTATTTTGCCGGTGACACTTAAGTAGGACGATTTATGAAGTCTTTATTTAAATGGATTGGGACGCCTTTGCATTTGGATAAAGAAATCATAAATCACCGAACCATAAGTTTATAATAACATATTTGCATAGATTAGGACGCTTGTGTATGCAAATATGAGATTATAAGTGAGTGGGCTTAAGGATATCCGACGTGACCCTATATACTTGTGGTATTGATTTAGTATTCCAGTTTGGAGTGTATTTCTTTTAACTCAGGATTCGTCCATATGAATATATCGTATTTCGTCTTGTTATCTTATTATTACGACATTTTGACGAGTGATTTTTAAACTTCGTTTGACTCGCGAATTGTTACGAGAATCTTTTTTTGATTATATATTGATCGACGTGAACCTAACGGGCTGGTGGTGGTGAACCATTGTAGACTTTTAAGAGCGATCGAGTTTTCTAGACTCTTCGCCTCGAATTGTTTCCTCTTATCGTTATAATGATGACCGCTTTGTCAGATTGACATTTAGAACCGCTAAGATATATTCCTCTTCTACCTATTGCTTACCTAATTAACTATTGGTGGATAACACGATTTTTGAAGTTCTGACAGAATGATCTGTGAGCAGATATAAGTATATTCGATAGAACACTAGGGTAGAACATCAAATCATTTTCTCTACACTTTCATTAGGGTAACAACGATTGAGTTCGAGGACGAACTCCAAATAACACGGATGTACTGTGACAACTGGGAATTTTCTGACTTTAAATACTAATAAATTATATTATTTATTAGTCGAAATTCATTTTCGAGAAATATCAAAGTCATTTTATTCGAAAACGGGAGTTTATTTTATATACTGTAAAAGACTGCGCAAAAATCTGAGAACTGATGCGATACAAATTAAATTTATATTTAATTATTCAGAAATATTTGATAAAAAGATTTTTTTTAAACTATCTGATAATTTCATTTTAGTTTTAAAACTGCACGTTGAAAACGAGATCAACCGAGTTGAATTTTATTTTTCTTCGAACGCAACTGTTCGAGTTAACCGATAAATAATAATGATTTTAAATAAAAATGTAGACAATTACGAAAATTAGTTGAGTAAATACTTTACCATAATGGAAAAATCATTTTGAAATGAACGACAGAAATTTCGTTGAATGAATCAAATTTTTACTATCATAAATGAGTCCCGAACCATGCTTACGCAAAAATGACGAAAAATGTAAGTAAATAAGTTACAATACAAACCCCCAACTATTTTAAATATTTCACTTAGTTTTGAAACTTTTAGATATAACTATATATAGTTTAGAAATTAGGGTTTTCATTACAATCTAACCCTAAATCTAATTTCCTCACACACACTACTCTCTCTCTCAAATAATAACCGGCGCCCCCATTTAAACTCCGATCACCGGACATATTTTCCGACCACCAACTCCAGCCAACGCCACAAACCCATCCGTTCGTCACTTGATTACTCTCCTACGTGTTCAATCCACCCTACCACCACCTTATATCTTAAATTCGGCCAGCCGCCACTTTTTCCACCACCGGATCTATTTCTGATATGCCACCATCATCGTCAATCACCAACCATCGTGGCCTTTGTGGTCATCCCCATAATCAATCTATAGTAACATCACCACCTCTACTTGATTCGTTCGCCACCACCACGATAGACCACCACTACCATTGTGGCCTTCAATCACGAAGAACTGCCACCACAGACCTGAACCATCACCAGTTGTCGTTGCCACAATCTACACAGCCGTGGTTTCCAGCCACCACCGCCACCCTTACGAATAAGATCTACCATATCCATCATAGACACCAGATTTGTTCCCTCGCTACCACCATCATTTTGTCGCAGCTATTAGATCCACACCATGATGTGGTGTGCTTGTCGAATCGTACCAGTCGCGCAACACCACATTTATACCAGCTCTTAACCGCATTTTCGTGTTTGTTTTGATTATTTAACTCAGTAAGGGGGAGATGTTTCTGCCGAGTAAAACCCACCTATGGTGCGTACGGGATTGCAGCCACCACCACCCTACAAAAACCACTATTGTGAACACCACCAGGCCGTCGTCGTGGCCTACACAGCCACACGTCATCCACGTGTATATGTTTCTGCTTCAAATCACCACGAGGGTGTGTTTAGATTGGCTTAAGGGTGCATTTGGGCGCAGGCAGAAATGACTACAACAGAAGGGGTGTTATAGTGCAGCAGGAGGGTGCGTTTTGGTCTAGCAGTCGGTGCGTTTTGGTCCAATAGTAAGTGCGTCTTGGTCTAGCAGTCGGTGCGTTTTGGTCCAGCAGAAAGGTGCGTGTTGGACCAGCAGAATGGTGCATCTTGGTTTGATCCAACCACTAGCGGAAGTGCGTCCGTCTACATCAGCAACATCAGCTGGTGCGTTTTAGTCTTCACATAACATCACAGTAGGGGTGTTTGGCTTGGGCAGAAAGTAGCAGTAAAGGGTGTGTTTGTTTCGCTAGCCGAAAAACGTAGCAGTAGGGGTGTTGGTTCGCGGTACAACAACTTTTGGGGGCGTTTGGGACTAGCAGAATGCCCTACAGGGGTGTTTGGGTTGCTATTTATTAGTTCGGGTGCGTTTGGATGCGGGATTGCAATGGTTTAGAGTATCGGGCGCAACTACAATTCATGGTTTGTTGTGGTTTAGGAATCGGCTAATAACATATATAGCTTTATTAACTAATTAAAACGGATTGGTTGGTGGTATATATTTATGTAAGTGGTTAAATAAATATATCAAACATTATCATTATCACGAGAACTATTAAAATTACTATAAGTTTAAATATGTCTTAATTAGCTCACATCGGACGCTTGACTTTTAAATTATAACACATAGGTTGTGTTCGAGTCCAATTTAATTAGGGTGATTAAATAGTCTAGTTCGGATATATGTTAAAGTGTGGTTTGCGTAACGTAGGTCGTTTGGAAAATATTGAGAGTCGGCTAAGATAGAAAAGGTTGTATAAACGAATAGATCATGTCGAAATTTTTATAAAATTTTATACTTTATATTTTGTTCGCTACAAGCTACTAATATATTTGTAAACCGATAAAACAAATAAATACCATTAGATTTATAAACCGATAAGTAAATAAATACTATTATGGTTGTAAACGGATAAATAAACAGACTACTATTATTACTTGTAAACCTATAAAATAAATAGACTTTATTGTATCGATAAATTAATGAGAGTATACTTTTACCTAAAAGTGACAATTAGTGATGATTTTCTTAAAATGTGTCGGACTATGTTGTCTAATTATTTTTGTCACGATCCTTGTGCTGTAAATACAAAATAAATATATACTTTGATTTATTTTGTAAGATGGTTGTTCTATTATATAATTAAACGTAAGAATTATATAATCGTCGGGTTATATATAATGTGTATGGAATACATTATATACTTTGTGCGTGCTTAATTAATTTATTTAACCAACCACCAAACTATTATAACTTGGAACTTAAATGTTTTATCAACGGGTCACGTTGATGTACACATTTATCGAGAACTCAAATACACATTTTTAAGTTATTTGGGATTTGCCGATTAGTTAAACCACAACACCATGAGCGAGCCATATCGATTTCCGTTTGTGCGGAGCGTATTATTAACATCACTATTGTTCGCGCTACCACGTCGAGGTGAGTTCATACCCCACCTTTTCTTGCTTTAAATTGAGTTATAAATGTTTTATAATTGCTCTTTGGGGGAGGTACATGCTTGGTCATAAACTACTTATAAACTTGCTTGGTTGTCATAAACTGATATTAAACTTGTTTGGTTGTCTATAACTGTTTATAAACTACTTGATTGTCATAAGCTAATGCTAAGCTTACTTGGTTGGTCATAAACTATCTTTAAACTAGTTTAATTGTTACGTGCTGAGTGGTCAACTCCTCTAATTGTTATACATATGAATGCTGATACTAAAATTTCTATTGTGATTTTCATAGCCCAAAACTTTAACTGTTTTTCATTGGTTCTCGGGTAGAGACAATGGTTGCAAGAATGAACACAAGTGCATATCTCTTTTATGTATTGGTCTAAGTCCCACTTTAACCCAATTACTTTGGCCCATTATCATGAACCGTTAATTTCAGACCGGATGACCGGTCGAAAGCGCGAATGTTATGGATAGATCTATCGGGGTTGACGCCCCTGTCCGGCTTGGTCCAACAGAGGACAAGCGGGCACAGTTTCATTTGAGTCTGTGGACGGATGTCGTGGGTTAGGCATCCGTAGGGGCTGCATTATGTGATTATACTACCGGTGTTGTTAACGCTTCGGTGTCATGAGCTTAGACAATAATAAATGCTTTATTTTATTTAGTGACTTTGTATTTGTTATATTGTCACTAAGTGGTTGGAAAATCTTGTGGTTCATAATCAATTCTATTATCATCGAAAACTCTATTATTTATCAGTGAGCCCTACTGTTATCAGAAAACGCTAGTTGTTATCTATGAACTCTGTTTTACCTAAAAACCCTATTTATTTCATGTGAATTCTGTTTTATCAGAAAACTCAATTTATTTTCCGTGAACTTTGTCTAATAAGAAACTCTACTTATTTTAGTGAACTTTGTTATATCAGTAAACTCTCGGCTTTTATAAATAAACTCTGTCTTTATCAATACACTTCGAAAATCTTCAAAGAAAGTCTATTTATTAGGAAACTGTGGTTTTTAAACTCTTATATTTTACTGCAAGGTGCAGTGATCGGTAAAACTCTAAGTTTTCATAAGTGTTTTAAAACAAAACTTATGAACTCACCAACTTTATGTTGACGTTTTAAGCATGTATTTTCAGGTACTTGACTATGTGGATTATTTGGAGTCTTCTTTGTGGTTTTTGGCATGTAGAGGTCGTTCTCGGATCAAGCTCTCGAATACTCATGAAGTCACAAGTCCCCAAAGCAAGTCTTCCGCTGCAGTGAATTTGGGGGTGTGACAGATTGGTATCAGAGCCTTGGTTATAGAGAACTAGGTTGCATTAGTAACTCTAGACTATAACCAGCTCTCGGTTTTATTTAGTAGTAACATTCATCACATCATACTTATTCCGCTGCTATATGAATATTTGCAATGCATGTTTGCTATTGCCTTGTTACCTGTCATGTGATTACTTGTTTACGTGAGTTCGATTGCTTGATTAGTGCGCTTAGACATATAATATACTTTTATATATGAACATTAGAACATTCATTGGGCATTGTGAGTTACACAATGGTCCCGCGTATCTGTTTATAACAAAACTTAGAGACATTATGTGATTTTTAGTTGACGATTGGTCGTGAGTAATCCCCAAGTTCGAGCTAATTCATTCAAAAAGGTTGAGAGGTGTAACAATACTTAACTATGCCTCAGTGGGCCTCATGTTTGATTGAGTGCGAGATGGAATTATGGGACGTTACGCAGCCTATGATTTTTGATGAATTATATCGAGGGTGGGTAAGACTCGTAGTCTTACGTGTTAATGTGGAATGTACTGTATTTTCAGAGTCGAGCTGAGTCATCAAAAGGTTGAGATGTGTAATAATTCATAACAAAACCTGGGGCCATTCTTTGTGAGTGAGTTTCGAGGTTGGGTTATGATAAGTTATTACTCAGCTTGGTGTTTGATGAGTCTTCCTCGAGGATGGGAAGGTTTTGTGTGATTGGATAATTGCTTAATTTGAACTGAGTATTATATAATTATCTTATTTATAACCGTGAGTTTCTTTACTTGATATACGTCTACGACTGCTTTATCGCCTATCGACACTTATGTTCTTCGATCCGGTACGTTCGAAACGTCTACTTATGGAAGACGGCTTATTTTCAACTCGTACTCTTTGCTTTTTGTAATTTTGGATAATATCGTTTAGAGATTTTAACGACTTCGAATTGGGTATTTTGCCGGTGACACTTAAGTAGGACGATTTATGAAGTCTTTATTTAAATGGATTGGGACGCCTTTGCATTTGGATAAAGAAATCATAAATCACCGAACCATAAGTTTATAATAACATATTTGCATAGATTAGGACGCTTGTGTATGCAAATATGAGATTATAAGTGAGTGGGCTTAAGGATATCCGACGTGACCCTATATACTTGTGGTATTGATTTAGTATTCCAGTTTGGAGTGTATTTCTTTTAACTCAGGATTCGTCCATATGAATATATCGTATTTCGTCTTGTTATCTTATTATTACGACATTTTGACGAGTGATTTTTAAACTTCGTTTGACTCGCGAATTGTTACGAGAATCTTTTTTTGATTATATATTGATCGACGTGAACCTAACGGGCTGGTGGTGGTGAACCATTGTAGACTTTTAAGAGCGATCGAGTTTTCTAGACTCTTCGCCTCGAATTGTTTCCTCTTATCGTTATAATGATGACCGCTTTGTCAGATTGACATTTAGAACCGCTAAGATATATTCCTCTTCTACCTATTGCTTACCTAATTAACTATTGGTGGATAACACGATTTTTGAAGTTCTGACAGAATGATCTGTGAGCAGATATAAGTATATTCGATAGAACACTAGGGTAGAACATCAAATCATTTTCTCTACACTTTCATTAGGGTAACAACGATTGAGTTCGAGGACGAACTCCAAATAACACGGATGTACTGTGACAACTGGGAATTTTCTGACTTTAAATACTAATAAATTATATTATTTATTAGTCGAAATTCATTTTCGAGAAATATCAAAGTCACTTTATTCGAAAACGGGAGTTTATTTTATATACTGTAAAAGACTGCGCAAAAATCTGAGAACTGATGCGATACAAATTAAATTTATATTTAATTATTCAGAAATATTTGATAAAAAGATTTTTTTTAAACTATCTGATAATTTCATTTTAGTTTTAAAACTGCACGTTGAAAACGAGATCAACCGAGTTGAATTTTATTTTTCTTCGAACGCAACTGTTCGAGTTAACCGATAAATAATAATGATTTTAAATAAAAATGTAGACAATTACGAAAATTAGTTGAGTAAATACTTTACCATAATGGAAAAATCATTTTGAAATGAACGGCAGAAATTTCGTTGAATGAATCAAATTTTTACTATCATAAATGAGTCCCGAACCATGCTTACGCAAAAATGACGAAAAATGTAAGTAAATAAGTTACAATACAAACCCCCAACTATTTTAAATATTTCACTTAGTTTTGAAACTTTTAGATATAACTATATATAGTTTAGAAATTAGGGTTTTCATTACAATCTAACCCTAAATCTAATTTCCTCACACACACTACTCTCTCTCTCAAATAATAACCGGCGCCCCCATTTAAACTCCGATCACCGGACATATTTTCCGACCACCAACTCCAGCCAACGCCACAAACCCATCCGTTCGTCACTTGATTACTCTCCTACGTGTTCAATCCACCCTACCACCACCTTATATCTTAAATTCGGCCAGCCGCCACTTTTTCCACCACCGGATCTATTTCTGATATGCCACCATCATCGTCAATCACCAACCATCGTGGCCTTTGTGGTCATCCCCATAATCAATCTATAGTAACATCACCACCTCTACTTGATTCGTTCGCCACCACCACGATAGACCACCACTACCATTGTGGCCTTCAATCATGAAGAACTGCCACCACAGACCTGAACCATCACCAGTTGTCGTTGCCACAATCTACACAGCCGTGGTTTCCAGCCACCACCGCCACCCTTACGAATAAGATCTACCATATCCATCATAGACACCAGATTTGTTCCCTCGCTACCACCATCATTTTGTCGCAGCTATTAGATCCACACCATGATGTGGTGTGCTTGTCGAATCGTACCAGTCGCGCAACACCACATTTATACCAGCTCTTAACCGCATTTTCGTGTTTGTTTTGATTATTTAACTCAGTAAGGGGGTGATGTTTCTGCCGAGTAAAACCCACCTATGGTGCGTACGGGATTGCAGCCACCACCACCCCACAAAAACCACTATTGTGAACACCACCAGGCCGTCGTCGTGGCCTACACAGCCACACGTCATCCACGTGTATATGTTTCTACTTCAAATCACCACGAGGGTGTGTTTAGATTGGCTTAAGGGTGCATTTGGGCGCAGGAAGAAATGACTACAACAGAAGGGGTGTTATAGTGCAGCAGGAGGGTGCGTTTTGGTCTAGCAGTCGGTGCGTTTTGGTCCAATAGTAAGTGCGTCTTGGTCTAGCAGTCGGTGCGTTTTGGTCCAGCAGAAAGGTGCATGTTGGACCAGCAGAATGGTGCATCTTGGTTTGATCCAACCACCAGCGGAAGTGCGTCCGTCTACATCAGCAACATCAGCTGGTGCGTTTTGGTCTTCACATAACATCACAGTAGGGGTGTTTGGCTTGGGCAGAAAGTAGCAGTAAAGGGTGTGTTTGTTTCGCTAGCCGAAAAACGCAGCAGTAGGGGTGTTGGTTCGCGGTACAACAACTTTTGGGGGCGTTTGGGACTAGCAGAATGCCATACAGGGGTGTTTGGGTTGCTATTTATTAGTTCGGGTGCGTTTGGATGTGGGATTGCAATGGTTTAGAGTATCGGGCGCAACTACAATTCATGGTTTGTTGTGGTTTAGGAATCGGCTAATAACATATATAGCTTTATTAACTAGTTAAAACGGATTGGTTGGTGGTATATATTTATATAAGTGGTTAAATAAATATATCAAACATTATCATTATCACGAGAACTATTAAAATTACTATAAGTTTAAATATGTGTTAATTAGCTCACATCGGACGCTTGACTTTTAAATTATAACACATAGGTTGTGTTCGAGTCCTAATTAATTAGGGTGATTAAATAGTCTAGTTCGGATATATGTTAAAGTGTGGTTTGCGTAACGTAGGTCGTTTGGAAAATATTGAGAATCGGTTAAGATAGAAAAGGTTGTATAAACGAATAGATCATGTCGAAATTTTTATAAAATTTTGTACTTTATATTTTGTTCGCTACAAGCTACTAATATATTTGTAAACCGATAAAACAAATAAATACCATTAGATTTATAAACCGATAAGTAAATAAATACTATTATGGTTGTAAACGGATAAATAAACAGACTACTATTATTACTTGTAAACCGATAAAATAAATAGACTTTATTGTATCGATAAATTAATGAGAGTATACTTTTACCTAAAAGTGACAATTAGTGATGATTTTCTTAAAATGTGTCGGACTATGTTGTCTAATTATTTTTGTCACGATCTTTGTGCTGTAAATGCAAAATAAATATATACTTTGATTTATTTTGTAAGATGGTTGTTCTATTATATAATTAAACGTAAGAATTATATAATCGTCGGGTTATATATAATGTGTATGGAATACATTATATACTTTGTGCGTGCTTAATTAATTTATTTAACCAACCACCAAACTATTATAACTTGGAACTTAAATGTTTTATCAACGGTTCACGTTGATGTACACATTTATCGAGAACTCAAATACACATTTTTAAGTTATTTGGGATTTGCCGATTAGTTAAACCACAACACCATGAGCGAGCCATATCGATTTCCGTTTGTGCGGAGCGTATTATTAACATCACTATTGTTCGCGCTACCACGTCGAGGTGAGTTCATACCCCACCTTTTCTTGCTTTAAATTGAGTTATAAATGTTTTATAATTGCTCTTTGGGGGAGGTACATGCTTGGTCATAAACTACTTATAAACTTGCTTGGTTGTCATAAACTGATATTAAACTTGTTTGGTTGTCTATAACTGTTTATAAACTACTTGATTGTCATAAGCTAATGCTAAGCTTACTTGGTTGGTCATAAACTATCTTTAAACTAGTTTAATTGTTACGTGCTGAGTGGTCAACTCCTCTAATTGTTATACATATGAATGCTGATACTAAAATTTCTATTGTGATTTTCATAGCCCAAAACTTTAACTGTTTTTCATTGGTTCTCGGGTAGATACAATGGTTGCAAGAATGAACACAAGTGCATATCTCTTTTATGTATTGGTCTAAGTCCCACTTTAACCCAATTACTTTGGCCCATTATCATGAACCGTTAATTTCAGACCGGATGACCGGTCGAAAGCGCGAATGTTATGGATAGATCTATCGGGGTTGACGCCCCTGTCCGGCTTGGTCCAACAGAGGACAAGCGGGCACAGTTTCATTTGAGTCTGTGGACGGATGTCGTGGGTTAGGCATCCGTAGGGGCTGCATTATGTGATTATACTACCGGTGTTGTTAACGCTTCGGTGTCATGAGCTTAGACAATAATAAATGCTTTATTTTATTTAGTGACTTTGTATTTGTTATATTGTCACTAAGTGGTTGGAAAATCTTGTGGTTCATAATCAATTCTATTATCATCGAAAACTCTATTATTTATCAGTGAGCCCTACTGTTATCAGAAAACGCTAGTTGTTATCTATGAACTCTGTTTTACCTAAAAACCCTATTTATTTCATGTGAATTCTGTTTTATCAGAAAACTCAATTTATTTTCCGTGAACTTTGTCTAATAAGAAACTCTACTTATTTTAGTGAACTTTGTTATATCAGTAAACTCTCGGCTTTTATAAATAAACTCTGTCTTTATCAATACACTTCGAAAATCTTCAAAGAAAGTCTATTTATTAGGAAACTGTGGTTTTTAAACTCTTATATTTTACTGCAAGGTGCAGTGATCGGTAAAACTCTAAGTTTTCATAAGTGTTTTAAAACAAAACTTATGAACTCACCAACTTTATGTTGACGTTTTAAGCATGTATTTTCAGGTACTTGACTATGTGGATTATTTGGAGTCTTCTTTGTGGTTTTTGGCATGTAGAGGTCGTTCTCGGATCAAGCTCTCGAATACTCATGAAGTCACAAGTCCCCAAAGCAAGTCTTCCGCTGCAGTGAATTTGGGGGTGTGACAGATTACCACCTCTACAAAGGGTCCGTTTGGTTTGAGATCGGGTTTCATTTTAAATGTGGGATTCATAAATGATTAGTCTAAGATGAAATGTGGCTTTTTAAAATATGGTGTTTGATTACAGAAGTTTGAAAGATATTTCACAATAAATATATAATTATAACATATATCAACTTTCATTTATAATTATTTATTTGAATTAAAAAAAATGAACCGAGGGGCTACAAATAAATTGTGGTGGTGAGTAAATATGTTCAATGCATATTTTAAACAAAACCAAAAGTAGTGTCAAAAACTCCACTCAATACCCAGACTTTTGTGAAATGATCAAAATTCTCTCAAGTTGAAGATAACTTGATTGATCATGTTAGCCTATCAGAATTTAAATAAATTTGCACCCTGTTTAGAAACCCATCTGTTTTAAACAAACAACACATTTTACTTTGAGTAAATTGCATAAATCGTCCTTAAAGTTTGGCCAAAATGCATGTTTTGTCCTAAACGTTACGGAAATGCAAGACTCATCCCAATTTGGAAATTTTAATGCAAGTATCGTCCTTATGAGGAAAATTCTTGGGACGAAACACGCAAAATGGCCAAAATATTACGAACGAAACATGCAAGATAGCAAAACCTCAAGGATGAATATTTGCAAAATAGTTTGATTTTGGGACCATATAAGCACTTTCAAAATATTTAGGACAAAACCTGCAAAATGTCCAAACTTCAGGGACGATTTATGTAATTCTCTCTTTTACTTTTAGTCAAAAAAACCCGGATGGCCCATCAACCCCAACTAAACGGATCCTAAATTGTGAGACCGACCCATTGAATATTAATGAAAGCCCAATGGGCTAATAAATAAGCCCGGATGCTTTCATGTCTTTCAAATAACCCAAACTTCATCTCATTCCACCCTCTTCAAAATTAGGGTTTTTGTTCTTCTTGATCGCATTTCACAAATCACAATAATCTCAAAAAATCAATAAAAAGTAAGCAATACCTATTCATATCTCAAAAAATCAACAATGCATCAAGTCTTTAAGACTTGATGCATTTAATGCAATAAATGCAAACTTTATTTAATGACTATGACTTGAAACAAAAAGTTTGGAGTTTCTCAACCTTTTCCAAAAAGCTTTTCAAAAACCTTGCTATACAGTGGCAAAGACCTTGTCAAAAAGTTTTTTAGAATTATAAAAAGCTCTACACCACTTTTTCTATTATGAGTGCTCTAAAAACACATTTGTTTTAAACAAACAACACTTTTTACTTTTAGTCAAAACCAGATGGCCCATCAACCCCAACTAACCGGATCCTAAATTGTGAGACCGACCCATGGAATATTAATGAAAGCCCAATGGGCTAATAATAAGCCCACATGCCTGGCGTCTTTCAAATAAGTAATAACCACCTACAGTTCATCTCATTCCCCTCTTTTCAAAATTAGGGTTTTTGTTCTTCTTGATCCCATTTCACAAATCACAATAATTTTCACAAAATCAACAAAAGGTAAGCAATACCCATTTCATATCTCATCTTTAATTTCACTTTCCCATAATTTTCCCCAATTTTTATGACTTTTTTTTGGGGGTTTGATTTGTAAACAGGTGAAGAATAAGAAGAATGTCACGTGTTTACGTTGGTAATTTGGATCCACGTGTCTCTGAGCGTGAGCTTGAAGATGAATTCCGTGTTTATGGTGTTCTTAAAAAGTATTTAATCTTTTTTTAGGATCATTAAATGTTTAATTTTGTTAATTTATTACTTATTGTTTCATATATTTATGTTAATTATGGATTTAAATAAATAACTGTAACGCGCACAGTTTGACGCTTAAGGCTCATGTGATTTTGGCTTATGTTTTATAACCCTATTTTCCGGCTTATTTTGAAACTTATTTTAGATTATTATGACATGATAATCTTGTATATAAGCTCATAAGTTTTTTAACTAAGGTGCAAAAAATGGGTCTTTGAAACATAAGGAGAAACCACATAGGCCCAAAAATAAGTTAAAACAAACACCCTTTTTAGTTTTCGTTACGATAGTACGTGGTTTTGGTTTGGAGGTGATAGTGACCGTAGTTATGATTTTGTGGTGGTGGTTGATGTTTGAGTGAGGTGGTGGCGATTGTTGTTAGGATCTAGAAATGGAGGGCTTTACTATGTAAGCTTCTGTTTCTAAATCTTGATTAGTTTTGCGGCCATCAGCGAACCGTCGATACCACCAACATTGTCTAATCAAATTATTTTTGTCAACAGGCTCTTGTTTATTCACAAATTCAAACACTACCTTGCAGATCTATCATACATTGATAGTTTCGTACTTTATGAGTTGTCTAAATAAGCTTATCCAAGCCAAACAAAACCTGCTGCCCTTGGGCAGCTTATCCTTGTTCTGCTAAGCAGTTTGAGATTGCGTATTTCTAATTGTTAGTTTTTTTTGGTGGATTTGAAATAACAACTTTACCCGTCTGGTGTTCAATAGGCAAGTTAACATTCATAAACATCATAGAAATAGCTGCAACATAACTTTCTATATATTTTTTAATTAAAAAATATGCTCTATTTTATAGCGATAATGTTTCATATTGTGTTTGCAATTTTTGCAGTGTGTGGGTTGCTAGGAGACCACCTGGTTATGCATTTGTCGAGTTTGATGATCGCAGGGATGCTCTAGATGCTATTAAGGCTTTGGATGGTATGTTCAAGGTGTACATGGAACTGTTATGATAGTGAAAGCTGCTTTATTTATTTTTTCCAATATGTTGTATTCAGTTAAAAAATTTTGTTCATTTTAATGCTTTTTGTTTGAAAGATTAATTTGCTCTAAAGTTTTTTGTGGCCTTCTGAGTGTTGGTGCGGTTGGATTTCGATGTTAACATTTATTTCATTCAGCATTGGTCACTATCATTATCATCGTAGTTATGTATGGGTTTCTGTTTTGTCGTTAGGGAAAAATGGGTGGCGTGTGGAGCTCTCTCACAACTCTAAAGATGGAGGTGGTGGAGGCCGTGGTGCTGACCGTGGTGGTCGTGGACGTGGTAGTGGTGATTCTCTCAAGTGTTACGAGTGTGGTGAACCTGGTCACTTTGCACGGGAGTGTCGCTCACGAGTAGGTGGCCCGCGAGGTGGTGCAGGTGGACGTCGTCGTAGCCCAAGTCCAAGACGCGGCCGTAGGAGTCCGAGTTATGGGCGTCGGTAAGTCAGGGTCTTTTCTGTTTATGCATTTGAATTAGGGGTTTATCGATGTAAGTGAATACCTTTAGAGACCATAGGAGACCCTTCAGAGACCATAGGAGACACTATGGAGATCTTTTTACTAGTTATATAGTCGGATGATAGGATAATGCTTCAGATTTCTCTGGTTTCTCTACCCGCTTACATTTCTGGTGGCAAAACTTATCACAATCTAATCGAGGAAATTAACTGAGTTAAGATATATCCGTTGATGAAAGCTAATGTGTCTTATCACATCGCTCAACTTTTGGTTTTGATGGATACAAAATCATTTTTTTTTTGTTATTTCAAGTGGCATGGAAATTATATGTAGTACTAAATTAACGCAGATGTTCCTATATGCTAAGCATTCCATTATCTTCATATATTTTTCTATTGACTCATTCACACATTTCAAATCTTCTCAAATATCGTTTTTGAATATACCAGTTTTCCCTGCAATTAAGTTGTAAAGAAACTCTCTAATACAGTAAATTTGAAATAGAATAGGGAGGGTTTAAGCTGTAAAGAAAGGAGGGTGTAGTATTAGCATCAAGGGTTGTGCAGTTAATGAGTTACTATACTCAGCTGTTACTTGTTTCTATAAGATTATTACTTGGGATGTTTGTTTTCACATAAACAGAATGGACCTAATGATTGTAGTGGTACTGGTGCCATACAAATTTTTTTTTACTTTGCAACTTTCAAACTTTGAATGCTAATATATCTCATTCTAGTCTTATATGACGCACCAGTTTTGCTTCAGGCTCTCAGTATCTACACTCTTGATAATTTTGCAGGAGTTACAGTCCACGCTACAGTCCTCGTGGAAGGAGGTCTCCTCCTCGCCGTAGCATATCACCTCCTCCTCGTCGAGGTCGTAGCATCAGCAGGTCCCCTCCTCCGTATCGCCGTTCTCGACGCGATTCACCCTATGGAAACGGGTATGTTGTGTATATCATTTTGTTTCTATTAATTACAGTATGCTCTTTCTCCTACGAGTAAAACAACTACATTCATCTAAAACATTACATATATATAGCTTATATTTTTTCCTAATGAGCATTATGGATTGCATGTAATTGGATCGCTGGATTGGGTATAAAATGTTTCTATTGAGCCGGTTTGCACAAGTTGATACATTTTTAAATTCTGTTTCCAACTTGAATTGGATTTAGGAGATCATATACACTTGATGTAATAAATACATGTCTAGTTAGACACTTGGACCTTCTGAACAGCTAGTTTATCTCTAAGACCCCATTATTGAACGATATTCATGTTGCTTCTCATTGTTGCCTTCCATTCCTCGCTGAGACGAAAGTAATGGAGCCTTGTTTATTAAGATCTAAGGATCATCAAATCACATATATGTAAAATTTATATCGTTAATAATAGGAGTTTTTTTTTTCTTCAGAATATAGGCGGTTGGAGCATGAGTGGAAGCAAAACGGTGGAGCTGCGAAATGAGACCCCTTGTGCATGAATGTAGTTGTGATGGGTAATTGTGAACAAAGTGGAGTAGGTTTTATTCTAGTTGATCATATATCTTGAGATTATTCTGTATGGAGCCAAAAACGGCGCTTTGGACTCCATCTTTGGCTCTATTCAATTCGCCGGAATTTAGAGGTCCTTTTCATACTTTATTTTGTTTCATGTGTTTGTTACTTGCATCTAATGCCTTTGTCATGATGTATGTGATGTTAAGATGCTAAACCTTCTTTTTATATTTTCTCTTGTTGTGAGGTTCGGTTATCGACCGTGATTGTCTTTCGTCCTCCACTTTCTGCATGTTAGTCTACATCCTTTCTGCACCTGCATCATCTCATCAGTCGCTTCTTGTGGCTTTTAATGACTACTTTGAACGTGATATAGTCTCGCACTGCACTTTCTTCATGTTAGACTCTAATGGTTAAGCTTCACTTCTCTGCAATGTAGTATCATCTCATCAGTCGCTTCTTGTGGTTCTTAGTGACTACATTGAACGGCTCGTTAAAACTGCACTCTAGAATGCTCTATACCACTGCATGAAAGCTTCTGATGTCATATTTATGACTTCTTTACCGTGCTCAGAACGCTACATGTGGCTATAATCCTTTCTGTTGTGTTTTTCGTTTTGCTGCTCTGCTCTGCTCATGAAAGGTAAGTACTGCGATGTAACAAAGATGTTGCCTGTGTTTCTACTTGATTTTACAAGTATTCTGGTGATATGTATCGTGTCATTTCATTCACTGGGGACAGAACTTATTGTAACACATCATTATCGTTTAATTCATGTTTTAGTTTAGGTAGTTAACCATAAACTTTTCATTATAGACCCCCGTTGGAACGATTTTGTCGATAATCTTTAGCTTAAGAAAACGTCTGTTTTATAAGTGACTTGTAAGTTGCTTGTAGTGTGGCACCGTCAACAGGTCCGTACTGGTAAATGTTACAGTGTTACCAAATGATTGTATGTAGAAGCGGGAAGCCACGAAGTAGTAAACACAAGTGTTCTAAGAAACAACACATGATGTTGGTGCGTAATCTTACAGCCATGGCAGTGAAATCTTTATTGTCGAATGGCCGCATAAACCAATAACTTAAGTTCACATGTGAAGAATAAGTTACCTAATCGACCAACCACGCCACAAGCTCCTGTCATTTGCTTTAGGTTTGTAAAACCACATCGTAATTAGACTAATAACGGTAATCCTTATAACTGTGCTAGCATCAAACACATGTCTAAAAGAATTAATCTAGTGAGGACTGAGGATATGCAAAAGAAACAACATTTTATTCATTTTGCCAACAATATGACATACAATAAGTGAGTTTTTACACTTGGCAATCATCATGATCAAGTAAGTTAGACAACCATGACAAGTGTTGACTAAAATTATAAGCAATGTTGGACACTAAAATATCTTAAAGTCGAAGTGATTCTGTGAGAGACGATGAAGGGAGCATTGCCGTTTGTGGGAATGGTGGTTAGTTATGCTGCACAGGTCGGATTGATGTTAGCTGCCCAGAAAGCCATAGCAACTGGGATGCACACCCTTTCGTTTATATTCTACTCCAATGCGTTAACGTTCTTTATTCTTCTTCCCGCAGCTCTTCTCGTACATAGGTTAACCCTTGTTGTTCTTACTATAATTTGTCCTATGAAGCAGTGAGACTTATTATAACTTCTGTTAATCTGGAAGATCAAATCGCCCTGCATTAACTTCCTCAGTGACGGGTGGTTTTCTTGTGGTTGGCATGATAGGGTATTCTAAATTCACATATACTTGACTTTTTTTTAAGGTTCTGATCTGGTCTTAGATCTTTGACATGTTCTTATTCATTATGTTTTCAGTTTCCTGGCACAAGTAGTTGGGTTTGCAGGACTTACATATGCTTCGGCTACTGTCGCCACAGCAATTCTTAATCTCGTACCAGGCTTTACATTTCTATTTGCTCTTATAGTTGGGTAATCAGTGATTCATGCTTTACATATTTGAACAAGTTTGAGGGTGTTTACGATTGCTTTTCAAAACCTTAAATCTACTCCATTAGTAGTATATAACAAACAGGCAGTTTGAAAGTGTTTGGTATCATTTATTGCTCTGCCGTCAATTTCCGACTTTACAACAAAATGAATAGGTCCTCAGATTCTAAACGGGGTGTCTTAGGCTTACACGGTTCGTGCCCGGGTTTGGTTGGGGTGATGACAACCCGCTGACCCGAATTGCCGCTCTATTTTAAACTGTCTGTTGATTATTTGTCGGTGAAAGAAACTGTTTTATGTAAGTAACTTCGAACTGTGTATTTCGATAAAGCAATATCCAGTTCTTATAGCATATGTTTGGTACTACGTGCATAATAGGTGTATGAATCTTTGGATTAAGAAAACGTACTATACAACTAAGACTACAAACATTTACTTCAAATGTCATCTTTTTGCCACTCTTTCAGCGTAGAAAGACTAGACTATGGAGGGCCAGCCAAAATAATTGGAACGCTAGTTACAGTTGTAGGGGCTCTCGTTGTGACATTCTACAAAGGCCCTGCAATTATAACGTACCGTTTAAGCTCAATCAACTCACAGTCTCTTGACCAATCATCAAACCGGAGCCTTGGTGGATTGCTTATGCTAATTGACAGCATCATAGGTGCTTTATTTATTGTGTCACAGGTATAGTACGTTATTCTTTATCAAAGTTATTAGCGATTGCATAGGTTTGCTTACTTATGAGTTGTGATGAATATATACAGGCATTGATCCTCAAGAAGTACTCAGCCGTGTTGATTTGGATGCTTGCTTACTGTTCCATTACTGTTGTGTTATCTCTTTTAGCCTTGTTGATTTTGGAACATGACCTGAGTGCGTTTAGTTTACAGTCTAAAACAAGGTTACTTGTCATTCTGTACTCGGTAAGGTGTAAACATCTTCGTACTTCTCTTATCTCATTTATAATGCGCTGATTTGTTTTGTACATATATTGTTGTGATGTAGGGTTTCTTTGGATTCGGTTTCCGGATCGCAATCGGGGCATGGTGTATGAAAATTGAAGGAGCACTTTTTGTTGTTATGTTTCAACCATTAGGGATTGTGCTATTATTGGCGTCTTATTTCTAGGGGACGGTCTTTATTTTGGATGGTAAATATACATTTAGGCTACTGAGTCTTCGGTAAAATTTATTAATGCAACCTAGAGAGTTATATTTGTTTATACAAACTACTTATTAGCATATGCGGTGTCAAATGACAACGCAGGAGACAGCGTTTGGATTGAATCATTAGCTTATTTCTAATAAGATGGTCCAAAATAGCTCAAATAACATAGGCACCTAAAGCTGTGGGCTCTTTCTAAACACTTATAAGTGCTTATTTTTTAAGGCAGTGAAACCTGCTCATTGACTTTATCAAAAGACAATAAGCTGATATAAGCTTCCCCTAACAGCCCTTTACTCTTGTTAGTTCTTTATGTTATGTATACGACATAGTTTTGACACTTGTGCTTAAACTTTGGCAGTTTACTTGGATCACTAGTCATTGTTATTGGATTCTATGGTGTGATGGGGGTATGGCTAAAGAAAGCAAATTTGTCGAAGCGAACATGGTTGAGAACTCAAATTATCCTCTCTTGCAAGACAGCACTGAAGAGCACAATGTTATGCTATCGTAAATATACCAACCTGCAAAAGTTTCTGTCTCTTCCTTGCAGCACAAGAGAACGCGTGCGTCTCTAAGAGAACTTCAGAAAGTTTGATATGTAACTGAAGATTAGTGACGAAAAGCAAAAAGCAAAGTATCTCTTTTGTATATAATTTTTTCTTAAGAAATAAATCGTATATCTTAAACCAATATAATGCTGCAACTAACTTAATAACTAGTAAAAAGATCTAAACAGTGTTTCCTATGGCCTTAAGATTCTACATGGTTGAGCTACACTTCTCTGCAACGCATAATCATCTCATCAGTCGCTTCTTGTGGTTCTTAATGACTACTTTGAACGGCTCGTTGAAACCGCTTTAAAATGCTAAACCCCTGCAAGAAAGCTTCTGATGTCATATTTAGGACATCTTTACTTTGCTGCAGTCGGTACATGTGGCTATCACCCTCTCTTAATGTACTCTGCTCTTCCTATGAAGGTAAGTACGGTGATGAAACAAAAATGTTCCATCCACTTGTACATGGCTTTCCTAGTATGGTACGTAGAGCATTTTATTATTTCATTTTATTTATTAGGAACCGAACATATAGTTTACCATTCTATCCATATTTAATTTTGGGTAGCTGACAGTTTGCTATCTGTTGTACTGCATTGCTGCGTTTCTTTACCGACTCCCATTGGAATGACTTCATTGAAAAGGTTTTGGTTGATTCTAAACCCTCGTAGACGAGTTAAGTTTCTCTTTTCAATAATTATGGACTTGGTAACTACAGTAATGGTTAAACACATAGACGTTATGCCACTCCTGGTAAGTGGTACCAAAGTAAAAGACACGAGTGTTCAAATGTTCTGAGGAACAACTTTTGCTTTCTCATTGGTACCTGCACTTTAACGCCAAAGCTTTTCAAAATAAATATTTCATTCTCACATCTACGAAAGTGACATTTCTATTGTCCAATGCCCATGGAAACCAACAGCTTAAAAGCACAGTATGAATTGGAAACAAGTTTCGCAAGTGACTAAACATGCCATGAGCCCACGCGGGGATTGCTATACCCTTCAACATCTTTTTGCCTAATTATCCTCCTGCGGTCATGCCCATATAAAGATTTGACAAGTGTGTTTTACTCATCATCTCTTCTCATCTAAAATGTTAGTTTTTCCACTTGTGTGAACATCCATATATGTCCTAAGAAAATAATTAAGGGAAGAGATGCATGCAATAATGTTTTTCATTTGGCCGACTAAATATGTCATAAAATGAGTGAGTTTTCACACTTGGCAATCATCATGATTAAATAAGTTAGACAACCATGACAAGTGTTTACTAAAATATAAGCAATGTTGGACACTAAAAGATCTTAAAGTCGAAGTGATTCTGTGAAGGACGATGAAGGGAGCATTGCCGTTCGTTGGAATGGTGGTTAGTAATGTTGCACAGGTGGGATCAACGTTTGCTGCACAGAAAGCCATAGCAACTGGGATGCACACCTTTTCGTTTATATTCTACTCCAATGTGTTAGCATCCCTTATTCTTCTTCCTGCAGCTTTTTTCATACATAGGTACCGCCTTTTCCATCATCCTTCTCGTTCTTGTTGTTATATTTCATCTTATGAAGCATGTGAGACTTATAACCTTTGTTTCTTTCGAAGATCACCTAATCGCCCTGCATTGACATCCTCAGTCGCGGGTGGGTTTCTTGTGGTTGGCATGATAGGGTATGCTAAAGTCACATATCTTTACTCATTCTTAAATATTTATAATAAGAAACTTAAGGCCAAGAATTTGACATGTTTTTTATCCATCATTTTTTTTCAGTTTCCTGGCACAAGTAATCGGGTATGCAGGAATTACATATGCTTCTGCTACAGTTGCCACATCGATTCTTAACCTTGTACCAGGCTTTACATTTGTATTTGCTCTTATATTTGGGTAATCGATACTTTAATCTTTTCTTGAATTGAACAACTTAGGGGTGTTTGTGAGTGCTTACTAGTTGCTACAACGCTCTTATTGTGTTCTGATAGAGTTATGCAATTGCTTATCCAAACCGCCTATCTGATCATTTTCAGAGAAATAAACAGTTTTGGATGATTAATTTCAAACTGCTTATTTCAAATAAGCAACTTAAAAACAACTCCCTTGGTATATAATTGAAACAACAAAATTTAATTTCCGAACATCCTCTTTGTGCCACTGTTACAGGGTCGAAAGACTAGACTATGGAGGGTCAGCCAAACTCATTGGAATGCTAGTTACAGTTGTAGGGGCTCTCGTTGTGACATTCTACAAAGGTCCTGCAATTATAACGTACCGTTTAAGTTCAATCACCCCACTATATCTTGACCAATCATCACACTGGATCCTTGGTGGAGTGCTTATGCTAATTGACAGTGTGATAGCTGCTTTGTTTGTTGTGACACAGGTTTAGTATATATTTACTTTTTAATGTTATCAGCGATTGCATAGGTTCTCTTACTTATGAATTACTATGAATACAGGCATTGACCCTCAAGAAGTACTCAGCAGTGTTGATTTGGATGCTGGCTTACTGTTCCATTACAGCCGTATTAGCTCTTTTAGCCTCGTTGATTTTGGAACACGATTTGAGTGCGTTTACTTTACGATCTAAAACAAGGTTACTTGTCATTTTGTACTCGGTAAGTTGAAAATATCTTTCTACTCCCCTTATCTCTTTTATAGAGAAATAATTTGTTTTATACATATATATTTATGATGTAGGGGTTCTTTGGATGCGGTTTCCAGCTCACAATCGCCGCGTGGTGTATGAGAATTAAAGGGCCACTTTTTGTTGTTATGTTTCAACCATTAGGGATTCTCACTGCAGCTATTATTGGGGTCTTATTTCGGGGGGATGGTCTCTACTTTGGATGGTAAGTATTCTTTTAGGCCTTTTTCGGGTGCTTGGGAAGCCTTTTTTTTATGCTGCTTGTATATTTATCTTTGAAACAACTTGTATACTTACTTTTTCAAAACAACTTACTGGCTTATGGGGTATCGATATACAATGCAGGACATAATGTTTGGATTGAATTATTAGCTTATCTCAAATAAGATTGTCCAAAAATAACTCAACTAAGCTGAGACAAACCTAAGCTGCTGTTTGTGTCTTTCGAGACAGTCAAATATGCTTATTCTTTCTAAGGCACTGAAAAGTGGTTATTGACTTCATCAAAACACAATAAGCTGATATAAGCTTCCTCGAACACCCCTTTACTCTTTGTAAGTTCTTTCTGTCATGTATGTGACATATTTTTGACACATGTGCTTAAACTTTGGCAGTTTACTTGGATCAGTAGTCATTGTTATTGGATTCTATGGTGTGATGTGGGGAATGGCTAAAGAAAACAAGATAGTCGAAGCGAACACGGCCATGAGCTCAAATTCCCCTCTCTTGCAAGACAATACTAAAGAGCACAATATACCTTTTTAACCTGCAAACGTTTCCGTCTCTTCCTTGCAACACAAGAGAAGGCATGCATCTCTAAGACAACTTTAGAAAGCTTGATATGTAACCGAACATTAGTGACGAAAAGCAAAATAAAAAGGATATTTTTAGTATATACTCTTTTTTTCAAGAAATAAAAAAACCAAAATAATGCTGCAAAAGCTAATACTTATTATATATAATAACCCCAAACGACCCAATCCTGCATTAATCTACCATTCTACCTCATTCTGTGTGTTAGTGTCAACCTGTTGGTTCAGATAGTTTCTGTTAAGTTGATGTCAAGATATCTATCTGAATAGGCATGTCAGTTTCAAGCGATTCTGTCTCATTTTGTGATAGAAAACGGAATACATCTACAGTGACTTGTCAAATTGTTTTTTGTTTCTCGGTTTTTTCAATTTGTACGTTCGCCAAATCTGTGACACAGACACGATTAAGCAAGAACACGTGGTCATATCTTCTCGAAGGATAACTGTGTTATAAATTAATCACTTGAGTGACATATGAGTTAGTTGTATGATTAAACAAATCCATCTTCAATAAATTAAGTGAACTTACATGCCAATACATGGTCCTGCTATTAAAAAATACATAAATCTTGTCTTGCTAGATTTTTTACTGATAATTCACACTATCTTATGATTAAATAATCATAATGTAGCATCAAAAGTGGTCCTGCTACCAAGAAATTCATTAGTTTAAGTTGACAACCATGGACTATATTTGACTAAAACATAAGCAGCGTTGAACTGATCCTGTGAGAAAGGATGAAGGATGCACTGCCGTTTGTGGGAATGGTGGTTGGTCAGGTTGCACAGGTGGGCTTAACGTTAGCCGCCCAGAAAGCCATAGCAACTGGGATGCACACGTTTTCCTTTATATTCTACTCCAATGCTTTAACATCACTCATTCTTCTTCCTGCCGTTTTTCTCGTTCATAGGTACCTTTGTTCACCTTCTTTACTTTTTTTACGCTTTTCTCGTTCAGAGGTACCTTTTGTTCACCTTCTGTGTGTATTTTGAAGATCACCTAACCGCCCTGCACTTACTTCCTCAGTCACCAGTGGTTTTCTTGTGGTTGGCATACTCGGGTATTTTAGACTTACACATGTTCACTTCATTACAATAAACCAAAGACTAAGAATTTGATTCTTTTTAGTTTTTATCGATCCACTGTTTCAGTTTCCTGGCACAAGTAGTCGGATATGCAGGAATTACATATGCTTCTGCTACAGTTGCCACAGCGATTCTTAACCTCATACCAGGCTTTACGTTTGTATTTGCTCTTATATTCGGGTAATCAATAGTTTAATCTTTTCTTGAATTGAACAACGGGGGTGTTTGTGATTGTTTATTAGTTACTACAACTGTCTATCTACTTGCATATTGTGTTTATCAGTGAAATAAGCTGTTCTGAATATTTAATTTAAACTGCTTATTTCAATAAGCAATTCCAAACAACCTTCTTGGCATATAATTGAAACAACAAAATTTCATTTCCGAACATCCTCTTTTTGCAACCTTTTCAGGGTCGAAAGACTAGACTATGGAGGGTCTGCTAAAATCATTGGAACACTAGTTACAGTTGTAGGGGCTCTCGTTGTGACTTTTTACAAAGGGCCTGAAATTATAACCTATCGTTTAAGTTCAATCGCCCCACAGTTTCTTGACCAGTCATCACACTGGATCCTTGGTGGTGTGCTTATGCTAGTTGACAGTGTCGTAGCTGCTTTGTTTGTTGTGGCACAGGTACGTGACTACTTGCCAAATTATCAGTACTTGCATAGGTTTGCCTACTTATGAGTTATGGTGGATATCTACAGGCATTGGTCCTCAAGAAATACTCAGCAGTGTTAATTATGATGTTGACTTACTGTTCCATTATAGCCGTATTATCTCTTTTAGCCTCGTTGATTTTGGAAGATGATTTGAGTGCATTTAGTTTACACTCTAAAACTAGGTTGCTTGTGATTCTGTACTCGGTAAGCTGAGAAGATATTTCTTCTCCAATTTCTCTTTTACTGTATAATGATCTGTTCTATGTGTATAAAACTATATACTATGTATACTGTAGGGATTCTTTGGAGGAGGTTTTCAAATTACAATCGGAGCATGGTGTATGAGAACGAAAGGACCACTTTTTGTTGTTATGTTTCAACCGTTAGGGATTGTAATTGCAGCTATGATTGGTGTCTTGTTTCTGGGCGATGGTCTCTATCTTGGATGGTAAAGATGCATATTAGGGGTGTTTGGGAAACCATGTGTATACAGCTTATACTTATGTATAAAAACAACTTATATGCCTGTGCAGTGTAAAAAAGCGATGCAGAAGATACTGTTTGTATTAACTAATCAGCTTATATACTTATAAGCTGATTCAAAGCATCTTAAATAAGCTGACAAGCCTAAACCATTTAGCTCGTTTCAAACACTCTAAACTGCCTATTCCCTGTATCAAAATGACATAAGCTGTATAAAAGAGCTTAGCCGAAAACCCTCTAATCTTATTTGCTCTTTTATATTTGGAACATATTGTTGACACTTTTCTTTGATTTTTTGGCAGTTTGGTTGGATCGGTAGTCATTGTTATTGGATTCTATGGTGTGATGTGGGGAAAGGCTAAAGAAAACCAAATTGTAGAAGCAAACATTTTCGAGAGCCCAAATTCCCCTCTCTTGCAAGGCGACACTGAAGAGCACAATGTTGTGCTACTGTAAATACACCAACCTGTAAAAGTTTCTTACTGTTCCTTGCAGCACAAGAGAAGGCATATCTAAGAAGATTAGTGACAATTTATGTAAAGTACCAAACAAGTTGAAAATTCATATATGCAATTTGGTAGAAAAGAACCTATTGCTTGTTGCCACAACTTACGTCAAGCGTTTTCATTTATTATAATACATATACTGTTTTACCCGTTGTCATGACTTATGTCAAGCGTATTTTTATCCTGGAATTGATGCCTGATCTGTGTCAAGCAAAATGCTACAACAAACAATCTTGTCAACTATTACATAAACACTACAAACATTAGTAACAACAACATGGTTCATGCAAGATAATACGACAAAGACCATTTGGCTAAGAACCAAGATAAAAGTGTATCCTGACATAATATTTTGACTTAAAAGTTTAGGTGAAACTTTGCAGTTACTTCGAACAAGTTTTGTCCATCTGCCCTTTTGGCGAATCAGTTAGTTGCATTACACTAAGGAAGTACTTATGCTGGATAGCTTGGTCAGCCACGAACTCGTTGTAATGTGACTTCTGCAAGTTCTCATGTCAACGGGGCAAAATTAGGAACTGAATATGTGCATGAACAAAAAACGTCGAAGAGTTTGTCTTTCAGAAAAAAAAACACAATTTTGACTTCCTTTTGTGTTGTGTAAAGGTCAAAGGGCATGTCAAAAGGATAGAAAATGTTTCGACACTTCTAAGCAGGAAAAGTCAGTTGCCTCCTACATACTAGAACTATAAAACAGTTGGTCAGTTATCAGCATTGCACTAATATTATTAGATAAGTTAGCCGGCCAGCAATGAGCTAGCTGGAAGATGACTTGTTCCAGTTATCAGTTCTCACGTCAATGGGGGCGAATGTTGACAAGATGCAAACAAGCACGCGCACAGATTGTCAACTGTTCTGACTTCATGGCAAAAAAAAGATTTTATAGTTTGAAATTTTCTTATGTTGCTATTATATTTGGAGCTAACAAGACGTTCAACGCTTCTCAGCCAGGAAGAGCCGGTTGCCCCATGCCCTTTGATGCTAAACTAAGTTGCGCTTTTTGAATTACATTATTTGTATTCCTATAACTTCAACGACTGTCTCATCTTTGACATATTGTGAGTCAAATACTTGAACGTTATCACTCATCAACGCTGGATTATATCCATTATCCTAACCGTTATCAGCATCACATCATTGCATATTTGTTATGTTACCTGATTGCTAGACATTTGATACACTCAATATTATTAGTTATTACAGTTACGTACGTAAACAAGGCTAAACTAATTATCGAGAAGTCCTTAAAAGTTGAAGTAACATGAAGACCACACTTTGAAGATGAATGGGATGCACGACTAAAGCTAGGACTGTTTTTATAAGTTTAAGGGGGAAATGTATGTTTGGGATCCAATTGTTTATTAATCAGGGTCAGAGTATTGACATTTTAAAATAGCTGAACTATGACTAGTCTGCATCACATAAGCCAGATATGCATCAAATCTTGCAGCAAATATGCAACCAGCTAATACAAGTCATCAGTCGCGTAGGCGTAACCAACCCATCATGTGCCAGGTACGAGGCATTGTTGTTAAAGGTTACCGTTAGTCCGTTTGCTTGGAGTTTTTGGTGCGGGGCTTTTTTTGAGTTAGTAGGAGTGCTCGTTTTTTTTAGCTTCTTGCTAGATTTTTAATAAAATAAATTCACCCTTGTTTTTCACAAAATATTTTATAAAAAACAAGAAAATAGAGATCACATTGAAATCATCGTTTTTTTACAAAATTCTCTACAAAACACAAAGTCTATATTTCCCACTTTAATACACAAAACTAGAAAACATATTTTTTTTTCACCTATGTCCTTTAAAACACCTTCAATCCATTTCCGCACTCATTTTTCGGAGAGTAAAAGCTAAAGATGTTAATGTACTAACCGAAGTAACATGGTTTTTATATGATTTTTACGTATTAGTTTTGTACGTTTTTATCTATTTTCGTCATTTTTATACGTTTTGATCCGTTTTTGTTTGTTTTCGTTTGTTTTTATACGTTTTCGTACGTTTTTTACGAGTTTGTCAGTTTTAATACTTTTTGGTCGGTTGTAATACATTTTTCGTCTTCTTTTATTCATCTTCATCTGTTTTTATACATTTTTTTCAAAAAAAAAATTCCAGTTTTATACGTTTCACCGTTTTATACGTTTTCATCCGGTTTTGTATATCCATGTCCTTCTTTACGTTTACGTTTGTTGGGGTTTACTTCGTTCCAACAGGGTGAAGATAATCAATAGCCTAACTACGTACCAATGAATGGTTACCGGATATCTCTTGAAGTCGTGTAATCACTTTCCAAAGAAGATTATTCGACCCTATGCCTGGGTTAACACGAATACCTCCTTGGGATAAAACCAAGAGTTAGTTCTTGTTTTAGGCACAAATCAAGAACTCTGTGCGTGTAAGTGTTTCTTGTTATTGTATATCTCATCATGCAAATATGATCACTATTTATAGTGATCCTAGTCCTAGAAGGATGTAACTCATAGTCAAAGGTATTTTAAGGGCATTAATCGGCCAATTAAGCTCATAATTACCTACATGAAAACATAGTGGTTACATGGCCATAAACCTGGTCATCAAGTCAATATTCAACCCTCATTGATTGGTCAAAGAGGTTACAAAGACTTTGTGTATCACCAGGAGCAGCGTCCTAACCAGGAGCAACTTCCTAACCAGGAGCAATTTCCTAACCAGGAGCAACTTCCTAACCAGGAGCACCTTCCTACTGAAGAACTTTCAACCACTATACTGAGTCCAGGGAGGTCAGAGACTTAATGGGTGTACACTCCGTACCTCCAAAACCCATTAACAAGTATGACTCGATCCCACAATTGCACTAAATTTCCAACAATCCTCCCTAATTTAGTACAATTCCTTTTTGCATGAAAATCAACTTTAACAAAACCAGTGCATAAATGAAAATGTCCCGAGGATTGAATTTCCATATTAGTACATCACATTAAATATTCGAGAATCAGGGTGTTCTAAGAATTGAACCCTTCAACTACTTTGAATACCTGAAGATAAAATACACACAAGTTTTCAAACACTTAAAACGCTCGTGACACCATACAAGCCATGTGTCCATATCCAATTCATAAATGTTGTAAGAGCCAAAGTCCATGCTCCTTGAGGCGGCGAAACCTCAACATTTACATAGGTGGTTCCTCTTTAGTTCATGCTCCTGCTTAAGCACTTTTTCAAAGAAATTAACCATTAAGAAGTTTATAACTTCATCCTCCTTTCAACAGGTACAAGCACATCCTTGGGATGATATACATGTGCTTCAGTCCCCTGAATGTTCAGCTTTCCACATTGAACTCAGCTCCCAAGTTTCCTCAGGAGGGAGTTGGGTGTCCTAGCATTCAGTGACTAGTTTGGACTTTAAACCCAGCCCTTTAGCAGACTTTATAACCAAGTCTCTAGCCAATCCCTTCGTCAAGTGATCAGCTAAGTTTTGTTGAGACCTCACAAACTCTATTGATATCACCCCCTTCATGATTAGCTCACGAATCATGCTATGTCTAACACCTAAGTGTCTAGACTTACCATTGTACATTTGGCTATAAGCCTTAGCCAATGTAGCTGCACTATCACAACGGATAGATATGGGTGCCATAGGTTTGACCCACAATGGAATCTCAAGAAGCAAGTTTCTCAACCATTCAGCCTCTTTACCAGCAGCTGCTAGAGCCACAAATTCAGATTCCATTGTTGAACCAGTAATGCAAGTTTGCTTCTTGGATGCCCAAGAAATTGCACCACCACCAAGAAGGAATACCCAGCCACTTGTGGATGAATTATCCTCAGTATTGCTGATCCAACTTGCATCAGTGTAACCTTCCACCATTGAAGGATATCCAGTATATGACAAACAATAATCCATTGTTCCTTTCAAATACTTTAGTACCCTCTGAATTGCTTGCCAATGTTGAGTACTAGGATTACTAGTGTACCTACTCAGTTTACCCACTGCAAAAGCAATATCAGGCCTAGTACTAGTCATGGCATACATCAAGTAACCAATCACCCTAGAATACTCAAGCTGGGAGACAGCCTGACCATTGTTAGGCATTAGTTTCTCACTTGTATCCATAGGTGTACTCACTGGAGTACAATCAAAGTGATTGAATTTCTTCAGGACCTTCCCAATATAATGAGACTGAGAAATTACAATACCATCACTTTCATGTTTAATCCTTATGCCAAGGATAACATCAGCCTTCCCCATGTCTTTCATAGAGAACCTTGATGACAAAAACTCTTTGGTTAAATCAACCTGAACTTGGTCAGTACCAAAGATTAACATGTCATCAACATATAGGCAAATGATGACTCCTTTACCAGATTCATCAAATTTGCTATATACACATTTGTCAGCTTGGTTAAATAAATAACCATTAGATAAAACCACTTCATCAAACTTTTGATGCCATTGCTTAGGTGCTTGTTTGAGTCCATATAAGGACTTAATCAGTTTACACACCTTACCTTCATGACCAGGCATGATGAAACCTTGAGGTTGGTTCATATAAACCTCCTCATCTAAATCACCATTCAAGAATGCTGTCTTCACATCCATCTGATGAATAATCAAATTGTGAATGCTTGCCAAGGCAATCAACATTCTTATGGTACTTATGCGTGCTACAGGAGCATAAGTATCAAAGTAGTCTATTCCTGACTTTTGTTTAAAGCCTTGAATGACTAACCTTGCCTTGAACTTTTCAATAGTTCCATCTACCTTCATCTTTCTTTTGAAGATCCATTTGCATCCAAGTGGATTGCAACCTGGAGGTAGATCAACCAACACCCAAGTGTTGTTGCCCATGATGGAATCTATCTCATCATTGATTGCTTCTTTCCAGAAAGCAACATCCTAGGACTTCATTGCTTCATCAAATGTTTTGGGATCATCCTCAACATTAAAGCAATAGTAGTACTGGTGAGAGACCTCATCCCTTGTTCCTTCAACTAGGTATAGTTAAAATTCAGGCCCAAATTTCTTTGGAGTCCTTTGCCTTGTGCTTCTTCTAAGCTCAGGCTCAGGTTGCTGAACCACAACCTCATTAGTGGCCCTTTCAGGTTCCACTAAAGCACCAATGTCCTCAGCTCTAGTAGGAGTCCTAAGGATTGGTCTAGGGACTGATGAGAACCTAGTCTCATCAAAGTTAGCATCCCTTGATTCAATGATTGAGTTTATTGAAACTGAATCATTAGGTTCAATAACATAGAACCTATAAGCCTTGGAATTCTCAACATATCCAACAAAGATGCATTCAATGCCTCTTTCACCCAAAGTTTTCACCTTTGGATCAGGGAGTCTTACAACAGCCCTACAACCCTAAACTTTGAGGTAGTTCAAGTTTGGTTTCCTTTTAGTCCAGAGTTCATAAGGGGTAATCCTGTTCCTTTTATTAGGAACCCTATTTAATAAATAGCAAGCTGTTATCATAGCTTCTTCCCAAAACCCTTGACTCAGTCCTGAATAGGACAACATGGAGTCAACCATCTCTTTTAGTACTCTATTTTTCCTTTCAGATATACCATTTTGTTGTGGAGTATAGGGAGCAGTTGTCTCATGGATTATTCCAACAGACTGAAAGTACAAAGTATCCATGTACTCACCTTCCCTATCAGTCCTAAATCTTTTGATTTGGACTCCTTGTTGTAATTCAACTTCAGTTTTAAATACTTTAAATTTATCTAATGCTTCATCCTTAGTATGTAACAAATAAACATAGCAAAACCTAGAAGCATCATCAATAAATGTTACCAAGTATTTCTTATTCCATAATGAGGGAGTAGCATGCAAATCACATAGGTCACTATGGATTAGCTCCAAAACTGTAGTTTCATGTTTTACATCCTGAAATGGTTTCTTAGTAATTTTGTTCAGCATACAAGTCTGACACTGATTGCATCCTCTTATAGTGGACATGGCCTAGTCTAGCATGCCATAGTGATGAATCATTCAGTTTAGTGGTAGTCATCAGGACAGAATCAACATTTATACTAGAATCAATATTAAGCCTGAATATTTGATTACTCAAATAGCCAAAACCAATAAACACACCATGTTTAGATAAAACAAATTTATTAGATTCAATCACTTGTTTATAACCACAATTATTCAAAACACTACTAGAAACCAAGTTCTTCCTAATATTAGGAACATGCAAAACATTAAACAAAGAAACAATCTTTCCAGAACTAAATTTAAGATCTACACAACCACGTCCATGCACTAGGGCTGTTGACTCATTTCCCATGTGAAGAATAGATCCATCATTCATTGACTCATAAGTCTTGAACCAGCATCTATCTTTACACACATGTACAGTTGCTCCAGAGTCAACCCACCACGCAACATCATCATCCTGCACAAAATAAGCTTCAGATACATATGTAACATAATAAATCTGGAGAGATTCATTAAACATATTCTGACCTTTTGTGCCTGATCCATTAGCTTGGTTGCCAATGCTAACACCTTTGCAATCCCTTTTGAAGTGTCCAGGTTTCCCACACTTCCAACAAGCCACTGATGACTTCTTGTTAGGATTAGCTTTGGTGTTATCCTGATGCTTACGTTTGCCCTTGTTGTCATTGTACCTGGTGGAGTTGTTATGCTCCACCATATTGACAACAGATGAACCAGCAACATTGTTGCTCTTTGGCTTATCACTTTCATGCACCCTGAGGGATTCCTCAATGCGCAAATGACTGCCCAACTCAACAAGAGTTAACTCATCCTTCTTATGTTTCAAGGTGTGCTTGAAATCTTTCCAAGAAGGAGGTAGTTTGTCAATGACACACGAGACCTGAATGGTCTCATCCATGTTCATTTTATGTTGTGTAAATCTACCAAGTATTCCAAGAAGTTCATTGTATTGTTCCATGATTGGTCTTAAATCAGTCATTTTGTAATTTGTGAAATCACTCACAAGGAACTTCTTACTTGATGCATCCTCAGCCATATATTTGGCTTCCAAGGAATCCCATAGTTCTTTAGCAGATTCAACATTTTGGTAAATATCAAATAAAGAATCAGACATACCATTGAGAATTATGCCGCGACACACATAATCATCATTCTCCCATTTGCTCCTTTTCCTTAGTTCCTCCAAAGTAGCATCATCACCACCATCAGGAATGGGAGTGGTCACCACGTACACCACGTTCATGGTAGAAAGAAGAAAGTGCATATTCTTTTGCCATCTCCTAAAATCAACCCCTTCAAACTTCTCCAGTTTGGAGAAGTTAGCCACCATATGCTTTATTTCCGCCGCCATTGATTATCACAAAATAATCTTCTTTGATTGTTGGGGTTTACTTCGTTCCAACAGGGTGAAGATAATCAATAGCCTAACTACGTACCAATGAATGGTTACCGGTTATCTCTTGAAGTCGTGTAATCACTTTCCAAAGAAGATTATTCGACCCTATGACTGGGTTAACACGAATACCTCCTTGGGATAAAACCAAGAGTTAGTTCTTGTTTTAGGCACACATCAAGAACTCTGTGCGCGTAAGTGTTTCTTGTTATTGATATCTCATCATGCAAATATGATCACTATTTATAGTGATCCTAGTCCTAGAAGGATGTAACTCATAGTCAAAGGTATTTAAGAGCATTAATCGGCCAATTAAGCTCATAATTACCTACATGAAAGCATAGTGGTTACATGACCATAAACCTGGTCATCAAGTCAATATTCAACCCTCATTGATTGGTCAAAGAGGTTACAAAGACTTTGTGTATCACCAGGATCAGCGTCCTAACCAGGAGCAACTTCCTAACCAGGAGCAATTTCCTAACCAGGAGCAACTTCCTAACCAGGAGCACCTTCCTACTGAAGAACTTTCAACCACTATATTGAGTCCAGGGAGGTCAGAGACTTAATGGGTGTACACTCCGTACCTCCAAACCCATTTACAAGTATGACTCGATCCCACAATTGCACTAAATTTCCAACAACGTTTTCGTCCGTTTTTATACGTTTCCGTTCGTTTTTATACCTTTTAGTTCATTTTCTTCAGTTTTTGTATGTTTTCACCCGTTTTTAAACATTTTTCTCCTTTTTGTTCATTTTCGCCTCTTTTTGTACGTTTTCAAATGCTTTTTAACGTTTTGTCCATCTTATAACTTCTTCTCCGTTGTTGTACGTTTTTGTACTTTTTGTTTTTTTTCTTACATTTTGATTCGTTTTGTACCTTTCTATTCTTTTATATGTTTTCATCTGTTTTATACGTTTAGGCTGTTTTTATACGTTTTCGTCCCTTTTTGCGTTTTCATCCGTTTTTATACGTTATCATTCTTTTTCATATGTTTTTATACAACAAAATTTGAACATGTTTCATGGTTTTGCAAATGAAAAATACAAACGTATGTTTCTTTCACTAAACGCGTTTTTAATCTTTTAATTGTTTTGTGAAGATATAACCCTTTCCTTTTTCCTACAAAACAGGAAATAGAAAACAAAAAAAATATAATTTCCAACGAAACACAACCTTATTTTTCTTTCAACAAGAATAATTAAATGGTATCTGTTGGAGAATTCTTGATCGTTTGGATGTGGCTGCAAAGCGAGTCCAACTCGTCCTAAGTGTTTATTTAGGATATTAATAATGCAATCATGTTGATGTTTATTCGTCCCAACCAGGTAAGATAATCAAACCTAGCTACGTACCAAAACAATGGTTACCATATATTATTTGGAATCGTGTAATCACTTTCCAAAGTAAATTATTCGACCCTAATGCCTTGGTATCACGAATACTTGCTTGGGATAAGACCAAATGTAGTTAGTGATTTAGGCACAAATCTTTAACCCTTTCGCTGTTATGTGTTTATGTTTCTGTGTCTTCATGCAAGTTATGATCACCTTTTTATAGGTGGAGTACTCAACCCTAGTCAATAATATTAAGAGGAATTAACAGCCAATTAATCTCCTCTTAATGTGCTCCATAATACTAGGATAGTGGTTACTTGGCCAATGTTAAACGTGGTCATCAATGCAGTTAAACTGCCACTTGAATAGGTCAAGGACCGTTACAAGTATATTTTGTTCAGTTTCAGTATTGCCTATCCTTCAGTCCCACTGAAGCATCAGCCATCCGGAGGATGTTCCCGCTAAAGCCTTCAGTACTGAAGAAGACTCTCTGGTGAGTAAACACTGAAGACAAGTCTTCAGTGAAGTTACTCTCTGATGAATACCTTCAGTCCAGAGTTCAACTCCCTGAAGAGTTAACTCACTGAATATCATCAGCAATGCTGAACAACATGTTACCCACGTTCATGGACTTATGAGTGTATACTCCGTACCTCCTTACCCATTCACCAGTATGAACTGAACCCACAATTGAACTATATTTCCAACAATCCTCCCCAATATAGTACAATTCCTTTTGCATGAAAATTAACTTTAACAAACATGTGCATACATGAAAATATCCCGAGGATTTAATTTCCCTATTAGTATATTATATTTCAAACATTTGAGAATCAGGGTGTTCTAGGAATTGAACCCTTTCAACTACTTTGAATACCTGAATATAAAATACATACAAGTTTTCAAATACATAACAACTCCTGACACTACTAGCCATGTGTCCATATCCAAATTCATAAATGTTGTAAGAGCCAAGTCCATGCTCCCTGAGGCGGCAAAACCTCAACATTTACATAGGTGGTTCCTCTTTAGTTCATGCTCCTACTTCATCACTTTTTCAAAGGCATTAACCATTGAGAAGTTTGTAACTTCATCCTCCTTCAGCAGGTACAAGCACATCCTTGGGATGATATACTTGTGCTTCAGTCCCGTGAATGTTTAGCTTTCCACATTGAACTCAGCTCCTAAGTTTCCTCAAGAGGGTGTTGGGTGTCCTAGCATTCAGTGACTAGAGTGGACTTTTAAACCCATCCCTTTAGCAGACTTTATAACCAATTCTCTAGCCAATCCCTTCGTCAAGTGATTAGCTAAATTTTGTTGAGACCTCACAAACTCTATTGAAATCACCCCATTCATGATTAGTTCACGAATCATGCTATGTCTAACACCCAAGTGTCTAGACTTACCATTGTACATCTGACTATATGCCTTAGCCAATGTAGTTGCACTATCACAACGGATAAAAATGGGTGCCATAGGTTTGACCCACAATGGAATCTCAAGAAGCAAGTTTCTCAACCATTCAGCTTCTTTGCCAGCAGCTGCTAAAGCCACAAACTCGGACTCCATTGTTGAACCAGTAACGCAAGTTTGTTTCTTGGATGCCTAAGAAATTGCACCACCACCAAGTAGGAATACCCAGCCACTGGTGGATGAATTATCCTCAGTATTGCTGATCCAACTTGCATCAATGTAACCTTCCAACACTGTAGGATATCTAGTATATGACAAACAATAATCTATTGTTCCTTTCAAATACTTCAGTACTCTCTGAATTGCTTGCCAATGCTGAGTACTAGGATTACTAGGGTACCTACTTAGTTTACCCATAGCAAAAGCAATGTCAGGCCTAGTACTAGTCATGGCATACATCAAACAACCAATCACCCTAGAATACTCAAGCTGGGAGACAACCTAACCATTGTTAGGCATCAGTTTCTCACTTGTATCCATTGGTGTACTCACTGGATTACAATCAAAGTGATTGAATTTCTTCAGGACCTTCTCAATGTAATGAGACTAAGAAATCACAATACCATCACTTTCATGTTTAATCCTTATGCCAAGGATAACATCAGCCTCCCCCATGTCTTTCATGGAGAACTTAGATGACAAAAAATCTTTTGTCAAGTCAACCTGAACTTGATCAGTATCAAATATTAGCATATCATCAACATATAGGCAAATGATGACTCCTTTACCAGATTTATCAAATTTGCTATATATATATATTTGTCAGCTTGGTTAAGTGAATAACCATTAGACAAAATCACTTCATCAAACTTTTGGTTCCATTGCTTAGGTGCCTGTTTCAGTCCATACAATGACTTAATCAGTTTACACACCTTGTGCTCATTACTAGGCATGATGAAGCCCTGAGGTTGGTTCATATAAACCTCCTCATCCAAGTCACCATTCAAGAATGTTGTCTTCACATCCATCTGATGAATAATCAGATAGTGAATTGATGCCAAGGCAATCAACATTCTTATGGTACTGATACGTGCTACTAGAGCATAAGTATCAAAGTAGTCTATCCCTGACTTTTGTTTAAAGCCTTGAATGACTAACCTTGCCTTGAACTTTTCAACAGTTCCATCTACCTTCATTTTCCTTTTCAAAATCCATTTGTTACCAAGTGGATTGCAACCAGGAGGTAGATCAACCAACACCCAAGTGTTGTTGCCCATGATGGAATCCATCTCATCATTTATTGCTTCTTTCCAGAAAGCAACATCTTGGGACTTCATTGCTTCAGCAAATGTCTTGGGATCATCCTCAACATTAAAGCAATAGGAGTATTGGTCAGAGACCTCATCCCTTGTACCTTCAATTAAATATAATTGAAATTCAGGCCCAAAGTTCTTTGGAGTCCTATGCCTTGTGCTTCTTCTCAGCTCAGGCTCAGGTTGTTGAACCACAACCTCATCAGTGATCCTTTCAGGTTCCACTGAAGCACCAATGTCCTCAGCTCCAGTAGGAGTCCTCAGACTTGGTCTAGGGACTGATGAGAACCTAGTATCATCAAAGTTTGCGTCCCTTGATTCAATGATTGAGTTTACTGAAAATGAATCATTAGGTTCAATTACATTGAACCTATATGCCTTGGAATGCTCAGCATATCCAACAAAGATGCATTCAATGCCTCTTCCACCCAAGGTTTTCACCTTTGGATTAGGGAGTCTTACAACTGCCCTACAACCCCAAACCTTGAGGTAGTTCAAGTTTGGTTTCCTTTTAGTCCAGAGTTCATAAGGGGTAATCTTGTTCCTTTTGTTGGGAACCCTATTTAATAAATAGCAAGCTGTTAACATAGCTTCACCCCAGAACCATTGACTCAACCCTAAATAGGACAACATGGAGTTAACCATTTCCTTCAATACTCTATTCTTTCTTTCAGATATACCATTTTGCTGAGGGCCAGTCGTTTCATGGATTATTCCAACAGACTGAAAGTACAAAGTATCCATGTACTCACCTCCCCTATCACTCCTAAATCTTTTGATTTGGACTCCTTGTTGTAATTCAACTTCAGTCTTAAATACTTTAAATTTATCTAATGCTTCATCCTTAGTATGTAACAAATAAACATAACAGTACCTTGAAGCATCATCAATAAATGTTACCAAGTATTTCTTATTCCCTAATGAGGGAGTAGAATGCAAGTCACATAGATCACTATGGATTAGCTCCAAGACTTTAGTTTCACGTTTTACATCTTGAAATGGTTTCTTAGTTATTTTGTTCAGCATGCAAGTCTGACACTTTTCAGTGTCCATGTCAAATCTTGGGATTAACCCATCCTTAGACATATCTTGCATTTTCCTAAAGTGGATATGGCCCAGCCTAGCATGCCATAGTGAAGAATCCTTCAAATTACTGGCGGACACAAAAGCTGAACAAATATTTGTACTACCAGCACTAACTGAGTTAATACTGGTGGTTGTTTCAATATTAAGCCTGAACATTTGATTGCTCAAATAACCAAAACCAATAAACACACATGTTTAGACAAAACAAATTTACTAGATTCAGTCACTTGTTTATAACCACAATTATTCAAAACACTACTAGAAACCAAATTCTTCCTAATATTAGGAACATGCAAAACATTAAACAAGGAAACAATCTTTCCAGAACTAAACTTAAGATCTACACAACCACGTCCATGCACTAGGGCTAATGACTCATTTCCCATGTGAAGAATAGATCCATCATTCAGTGACTCATAAAACTTGAACCAACATCTACCTTTACCCACATGAACAGTTGCTCCATAATCAACCCACCACGCAACATCATCATCCTACACAAAATAAGCTTCAGATACATATGTAACATAATAAATCTGGAGAGATTCATTAAACATATTTTGACCTTTCAGTGTTGTGTTGTTAGAACCAATCACTGAACCATTTGTGCCTGATCCACTAGCTTTGCTGCCAGTACCAACACCTTTGCAATCCCTTTTAAAGTGTCTAGGTTTCCCACACTTTCAACAAGCCACTGATGACTTCTTGTTAGGATTAGCTTTAGTGTTATCCTGATGCTTACGTTTGCCCTTGTTGTCATTATACCCGATGGAGTTGTTATGCTCCACCATATTGACAACTGATGAACCAGCAACATTGTTGCTCTTTGGCTTGTCACTATCTTGCACTCTGAGGGATTCCTCAATGCGCAAATGACTGCCCAACTCAACAAGAGTTAAATCCTCCTTCTTATGTTTCAAGGTGTGCTTGAAATCTTTCCAAGAAGGAGTAAGTCTATCTATGACACAAGAGACCTGAATGGTCTCATCCATGTGCATATGATGTTGTGTAAATCTACCAAGTATACCAAGAAGTTCATTGTATTGTTCCATGACTGGTCTTGAATCAGTCATTTTGTAATTTGTGAAATCACTCACAAGGAACTTCTTACTTGATGCATCCTCAGCCATATATTTGGCTTCCAAGGAATCCCATAGTTCTTTACTAGATTTAGAATTTTGGTAAATATCAAATAAGGAATCAGACATACCATTGAGAATAATACCACGACACACATAGTCGTCATTCTCCCATTTGCTCATTTTCCTCAGGTCCTCCAAGGTAGCATCATCACCACCATCAGGAATGGGAGTAGTAAGCACATACACCACACTCATGGTAGAAAGAAGAAAGTGCATCTTCTTTTGCCATCTCCTGAAATCCACCCCTTCAAACTTATCCATCTTGGAAAAGTTAGCCACCATATGCTTCATTGCAGCCGCCATTGATTATCAAAAAATAATTTAATTTGATTGTTGGTGTTTATTCGTCCCAACCAGGGTTAGATAATCAAACCTAGCTACGTACCAAAACAATGGTTACCGGATATTATTTGAAATCGTGTAATCACTTTCCAAAGTAAATTATTCGACCCTAATGCCTGGGTATCACGAATACCTACTTGGGATAAGACCAAATGCAGTTAGTGATTTAGGCACAAATCTCTAACCGTTTCGCTGTTATGTGTTTATGTTTCTGTGTCTTCATGCAAGTTATGATCACCTTTTTATAGGTGGAGTACTCAACCCTAGTCAATGATATTAAGAGGAATTAACAGCCAATCAATCTCCTCTTAATGTGCTCCATAATACTAGGATAGTGGTTACTTGACCAATGTTAAACGTGGTCATCAATGCAGTTAAACTGCCACTTGAATAGGTCAAAGACCGTTACAAGTATATTTTGTTCAGTTTCAGTATTGCCTATCCTTCAGTCCCACTGAAGCATCAACCATCCTGAGGATGTTCCAGCTAAAGCCTTCAGTACTGAAGAAGACTCTCTGATGAGTAAACACTAAAGACAAGTCTTCAGTGAAGTTACTCCCTGATGAATACCTTCCGTCCAGAGTTCAACTCCCTAAAGAGTTAACTCACTGAATATCATCAGCAATGCTGAACAACATGTTACCCACTATAAGAGTCTGAGTGTTCAGGGACTTATGAGTGTACACTCTATACCTCCTTACCCATTCACCAGTATGAACTGAACCCACAATTGAACTATATTTCTAACAAATCATAGTTATACTCTAATACGTCTTGTTTATTCTATATATAGCGCGAATGGTATGGATTCTTTTTGTACCGATTGAAGTTTGTGTTAGTTTCTTCACTAAAATAATACTTGCGCGTTTGGCACTAATTGTTCTTGTTCTTCTTTCCAGTGTCGTGTTCTTACTTTTGTGTTGCACACACCTGATAACCACACTTGGTATAAGAGATTTATGGTGTCTTGTGAATGATTGTTGGCTGTGACTTAAGGTCTTAGTCAAGGAATGTTCGACGATCATAGGAAGCCAATTAAGGTTGTTGATTCGTAGATCTAATACTATGAGGTGTGAAGGATCAGGTTGTTGATGAACCCTAAAAAGAAAAAAAGAAGAAGGAAAAGAGACAACTTAAAGAACCTATGTAAAACAGGAGGGTTATTTAACTCGACGGTATCAATTGTGCTTATCAGTTAGGCTCATCAATTGGGTCATTTGATTAGCGTGTATAAATTGATTACAGGCCTATTCTTGTTCTAAGTTCTAATAGCGAGTTGGAAACGCTTATATAACTATTGATTGTCTCGTTAGTTAAAGTTGAAATTTGGTAGGGCATACGGGAAATCGGTGATAGTCTTACGCGTATTTAACACGAACAAAGAATTAATTCAGGCCGTGGATTAAAGGGTTGGACTGTTCTCCTTTACAAACATATTCTCAATCAATAAGAAGGTCTAGAATGGTGGTGGGAGAAAATTCACAATCGTAAGCAAAAGAAACAACGGTGACGTTTCGGTGTCCGGTGTTAACGTCAACGAATTATACCATATGGAGGATGCACACGGAAGTGCTTCTTGGAATCCATGGAGTTTGGGATGTGGTAGATCTGGGCTTAGATGATGCCAAGAAAATTAACATAGAGAAAGGTTTATTGTTTCAATCAATTTCGGAGGATTTGGTGATGTAAATCAGGAATTTAAAAATCGGGAAGGAGATGTGGGAAGCGATAAAACTCGTAATTTAGGGGCTGATCGTGTGGAAGAAACAAGGCTTAAAATCCTAACTAAAGAGTTCAAGAGTATGAAGATGCCAGATAGCGATAATATATACACATATGCCGCGAAGTTGTCAGGTATTGCTTCTAAGTCAGTCATGCTTGGAGAAGTCATGTCGGAACACAAGCTGGTAAAGAAGTTTCTCACAAGTCTTCCTAGACGTTTTATCCATATTGTGGCAGCCCTAGAGAAAGTTATAGACCTTAAAACAACAGAGTTAGAGGACGTGGTTAGACGATTGAAAGCGTATGAAGAAAGTGTCAATAAAGAAGATAAATCAAACGATGCTCAAGAGAAGTTGCTTTATGCTAGGACGGAATATCCCAACAGGAATAATGACTCAAGAGGAGGTGGCTCATACTCTCGATGTCATGGTCGTGGTTGTGGTCAAGGCATTGGACGTGGTAATGCTCAAAACCATGGTCCGCGTGACTCCTCGAAAATCCGTGAAGATAATGAACAAAAGGGTAAACAGTATGAGAACCGTGACCTCTTGCATATAAAGTGTTACCGTTGTGATAAGTATGCACTTTGTTTCAAGATGTCCTCATTGAAAGTGAAACCATTAGACAAACCTTAATGAGACGTAAGAGGAAGATGTGTATCATGAGGAAGGTATGTTTTTTTATGATGAACCATATTCAAGAGACTATTTTCATGAATGAAGAAAAGTGCATTCCGCCAATGATCGAGTCAAATACCGAGGAGGAGGATGTATGGTATTTTCATAACGATGGAAGTAATCAAATGACAGGTAATTACTCTTACTTTTCTGAATTAAATGAAAATATAACTGGACGTGTTAGGTTTGGAGATGGTTCGTGTGTTAGTATAAAGGGAAAAGGCTCGATTTTTTCCAAGGTAAAAACAGAGATCGAAAATTGTTGAAAGATGTCTATTATATTCCCGCTCTTCGAAGTAATGTGATAAGTCTCGGGCAAGAGACAATATCCGGTCATGATATTAGGATCCGAGGTGATTTCTTAACCATGCGAAATAGTTGTAGAGATTTGCTTATAAAAGTCCCGCTCTGTGCAAATCGCCTTAATAAAGCTCAACTAAAAGTTGGTAAAGAAGATAAAAACGAAGTGTAACGAGAATCAATAGAGGAAGAAGATGAAACTAATGGAGATAAACAACATTTTAATGAAGTTGATGAATTATTTACGCCCGTAGCTCGAATTGAGACCATATGGCTATTGATTGCTCTTGCACCCGGGAAAGGATGGAAGATTCATCACTTGAATGTGAAAATGGATCTTCTAAATGGTGATCGAAAGAAGCTCGATATTATTTTAGAATAGATGGGTTTTCTACAATGCGTGCACGAAATTGCGGTCTATAGAAAGGTGCCAAATGGAGAATTAATCATTGTTGTGGTTAGTATGGATGATTTATTCGTGATTGGGACGAGCTTAGACTTCATATATAATTTCAAAATGAGAATGGTTTCTCAATTTGAAATGTCAGATCTTGGTGAGTTAACATATTACTTAGGTATTGAAGTATCACAAGAAATGGAGTGTGTCAAGATCAAGCAAGAGAAATATCAATGAAGATTTTAAAAGAAGCTGGTATGGAAGATTGAAAACCAACTTTGTGTCTAATGGAACCGGGACTCAAGTTTTCAAAAGCAGAGGATGAACCAGAAGTTGAAGCTACTCAATATCGAAAAGTGGCGGGATGCTTACATTATCTCTTGCATACTCATCCAAATTTGGCTTACCCAGTTGATGTGGTTAGTCGATACATGAAAAGTTCAAGAGAATCACATGCTCGTGCTATCAAGCATATTCTACACTATCTCAAAGGTACAACTTCGTTTGAAATTAAATACGAGCGATGTGATGACATGAGATTTATGGGATATAGTGGTCATAATGTTGATATTGATGATAGACGTTCTATCTGGGTACATCACTTATTACATGGTGCTCACAAAACCAAACTACCGTGGCATTATCTTCGTGCGAAGCTTAGTTTATGGCAACCATTTAAGCTGCGTGTAAAGGAATTTAGCTAAGGGGGTATTAGCAGAAGTGTTGGAGAATGAGAAGGTGATAGTTGAGCATGTAGCCAGAGAGAACCAAAGAGCAGACGGTCGACAAAGGTCTTGGCGCACATACGGTTCAAGGAGACGAGTTCGTCACTCGGTGTGCAAGAGTTACCCTCTTCGACTCAGAAATTTAAGGGTAATTGTTGGAGAATTCTTGATCGTTTGGATGTGGCTACAAAGCGTGTTCCACAGTTATCAGGAAAGTCATCCTAGTTGGAGTGCGTGTCCAACTCGTCCTAAGTGTTTATTTAGGATATTAATAATGTAATCCTACTTATAGTCTAATACGTCTTGTTTAGTCTATATATACCGCGAAGTGTAAGGATTCTTATTGTACCAATTGAAGTTTTGTGTAGTTTCTTTAATAAAATAATACCTTTGCGTTTCGTAGTAATTGTTCTTGTTCTTCTTTCATGTGTCGTGTTCTTGCTTCTGTGCTGCACGTGCCTGATAACCATAGTATCAAGTTTGAACCGTAAACATATGTGCACGAGAAAAGATTATGGTATCATGTATATTACCGACGCATAACGATGATTAGAGATGCAATTAGGTCAAGATTAGCTCGAGCTTGACTTGAAACGATAAAATAGTAGATTTAATTTTGACTTAGTTTTTCATTAAGCTTTAGTCATTCAAGCTTAAACTTTGCTCGAAAACTTAAAATCTTATACATTCACTTTTATTGCTATATTGTGATTGTTTTTCAATACAAGATCAACATACAAAAGCAGATAGACATGCATATCATATAGATTGATGATCATAACATTTAACATTATTAAATAGAAGTTGCTAATAAATCAATTCTTATCAAAATAAATCAATATTAGAACTCGAAGAAGCTTGATAAAAGTTTGAGTTGAGCTGTCAAAAACTTAAGTTTGAATCATTATATGTTTTTAGCTATTTTTAAAGCTTAAGTTTGATAAAAGCAAACCCAAGCTCGCACTACTTGATAAAAATTTGTTTTAATTGCAGCTCTAACGATAACATTGTACCATCATTAATTCGTTTATGGAATTTTCTTATGTCCATGTGAGTGCGCATAGTAAGAGATAGGGCTGAGCATCGGTCCAGGACCGGAACGGACCGGCCAAGACCGGACCGGACCGAGGACCGAAATGGTCCAAAACCTCGGACCGAGACCGGACGGAAATGGTCCGGTCCGGTCCGGGTTAGTCCGGTCCTGTTCGGTCCTCGGTCCGGTCTGATCATATTAGGCATAATTGACGAGTTTGGGTAAGAACGAACCGGACCGGACCGGACTGACCGGACCGAGGACCGAATTCGTCCAAAACCCCGGACCGAGGACCGGACCGAAATTGTTCGGTCCGGTTCGGTTCGGTCCGGTCCAGTTTTCCGGTCCGAGTCGGTTTTAGGTCTGTCGTGTGTGGAAACCTTGGTTTCCGGATCTTTTAAGCAACTAGGAATGTACCATGTTCATATGATTATACAATCAAAGCGGAATTAGAACATGATACATTAACAAGGTGTTTAGGGCACAAGAACATGAATTAAAACACTTGGATTGCTAATTATATTGATAATCAACAACCATTAGACGTGTATACATTGAATCCCACGTCTAGTCGACACACACTTTAGGTTTACATTGTGAATGAATTATATATATGAATAAAACCTAAGACCCTTGGTTCCTTTTATAGTGTAAGGATTAGGGTTTACAAGAGATAATGAATTAATAAACAAGTAAAACTTCTATTTAAATAAACTTATGCAGAATATCTTTTGCATGTTTATCTAAATAGAAGCTTCCATAAGCTTCTTTGTCTACGTTTTGTCAATGCTTGAATTGCATGTGACAATGCTTGGATTGCACACGACAATGCTTGAGCCATCAACGCCTAATTTGCTCTTATCAACGCTTGATTAACTCTTGACAACGCTTGGACAATTTCTTCATGTTTTCTTCGTTTTTGAGTTTCTGCCACATCAACTTTTTGACCCAACAATCTTCCCCTAGTTGATGGTGGCAAAACTCTATGTGTATCTCTTGTAAGTTGTACATGATCTTCAAATTGCTTCCCCTCAAGTGTAGCACGTATTTCTTCCCCTTTTTGTCACATCAACAAGGAAGTAAACAATGTTGCAATGTTGAAGATTCTCCATATGTAGGCTCTGTGTAATGATCTTGAAGAACAACTAATATAATATTTTTGATGTAGAAGTAGAATAACCCAAACCTATGTTCCATGTCTTGTACTATCCATGTGATGAAAAACTTATACCAATGACTAAATATAAGTAGACCTCGATCCCTTGTCAATATTCTCATCCTTTGTGAGACACTGAGCACGATAATGTAACTCCTTCAAGTGTTATGACAAGTCTTCATCACCAACCATGTAAAGCACGAACAAGTTACCTTTAAAGTCACAAGTGCTTGACTTTAAGATATGATAGAACACAAACTCGCGAAAATCTTCTTCAATCATCAAACTTACCATAAGAATTCTTCCCCTTAAGCCAACACCTCTTCATGATGAATTTAATGGAATAACATCTTCATACCATATGTAAAAGCCACTCTCAAGGCCACCCTAATTACATAGTTTAAAATACCCATCAAATTCCCATAAAAAGTTGCTAACTCACTTTAAGATCATTAATTCCTTTCGAAAATATCCGAGCCATAAATATCAACATGATATTCTATATTAAAACGGAGATTCCATGTACCTTCGTGTGTATAATCCTCCTTTTTGTGTGCTTAAAACGTACCAATTTTCCAAACAGCAGCGATTCCTGTGTTATCCGAGATCCTTCTCTATCCAATATATCTGGAATATGTATTGTCACATATCGGACAATACTTAACAGCGTTTGAAAAACCATATCTCGGACAACACTGTCAACGCTGTCAGCGTTGACTTATTCTGTCAGCGTAAAAAATGCTTCCTGTCAGCGTCACTTTCACTCTTGTCAGCGTCTCCTTTTGCTGACGTCATCTGCATCCCAACTTAACCATATTCTTGCTCAATAAATAACGTGGCTATATCTGTTCACACTTTTAAACATATCACGTCTTCAATTAATCAAATCTAGGGTTTATAATTTATGCATCGAAACCCTAATTAGGGTTTGTAAATAAACCTAACTCGATTTTTTCCATCATAACAGCCACAACTCTCGTAATATTCTGCTTTTTATGGTGATCTAGTGTTTGAAGAAACCCTAGTTCATGATTTCATGTAAAAAGCAAAACATTAATACTTTTAAACAGTGAACTTCGACCTTGAATAACGTCTTCATTAGAGCTCAGATCAAAAATCCCTTCGGTGAGATTCTAGACACAAGTGTCAAGAACCTACAGTCCAAAAATCACGAAGATCCAACGGTTAACGAAGGAGACATCGTGTTTTGAACATGGCTGTTTACAGAAAACTGCATGTACTCCCTGTTGACTTTGACGCTTAATAACTTTTCTTGGGGGTAAAACTCGACAATCCCTCTGGTGGATGTTTAGATCTATGTATGTAGAACACACATATAAAATTTCGTGACGATCCAACGGTTCAATCAAAAGTTACGACCTTTTGAATACTGTTGCGCACACAAAAACGTCCAGAAAAACTTTATACGAATTTTTCTTCTTCTTCACGATACACGAACACCTTGTTGGTCCTAGCATCACGAGCCACGAGGCTCTGATACCAATTGTGGAAACCTTGGTTTCCGGATCTTTTAAGCAACTAGGAATGCACCATGTTCATATGATTATACAATCAAAGCGGAATTAGAACATGATACATTAACAAGGTGTTTAGGGCACAAGAACATGAATTAAAACACTTGGATTGCTAATTATATTGATAATCAACAACCACTAGACGTGTATACATTGAATCCCACGTCTAGTCGACACACACTTTAGGTTTACATTGTGAATGAATTATATATATGAATAAAACCTAAGACCCTTGGTTCCTTTTATAGTGTAAGGATTAGGGTTTACAAGAGATAATGATGAATAAACAAGTAAATCTTCTATTTAAATAAACTTATGCAGAATATCTTTTGCATGTTTATCTAAATAGAAGCTTCCATAAGCTTCTTTGTCTACGTTTTGTCAATGCTTGAATTGCATGTGACAATGCTTGGATTGCACACGACAATGCTTGAGCCATCAACGCCTAATTTGCTCTTATCAACGCTTGATTAACTCTTGGACAATTTCTTCATGTTTTCTTCGTTTTTGAGTTTCTGCCACATCAACTTTTTGACCCAACATCGTGCGCAGCCTTAGTAAGAGATATTCCCCCAGTCTAGTCCATTTTTTTTAATTTTGAGTTGTCTCAAAATATTATTTATTATTAATAATAAAAATAGATTGAAGTCTGATAAAGTTTAATATATCTTTGCCTGAAATTGATATTATAAAATTTAATTTTTTTTAATTAATTAGCGAATGATAAAACTGTCATTCTGCTAAAAAAGTAAGAAAAGAAGACTAATAAATATATTTTTTGTCGAAAAATAATAATTTTAGAACAAAGAAAATAATAAAGTAAATTAAATTTAAATTGTATTTTATTAATTACATTGCTTTTTACAAGTAATGATATTTTAATTTAAGGATATTACTACACTAGTTTTAATGCCCGTGCACGCACGAGATTTGAAAATAAAAGATAAATGAGGTAATAATTTCGTTATTGCGATTTTATGTACTTATATATGTTTTTACCTGATTTTTCATCACTGTATATGATAATATTAACTGATATTTTCTTTGAGTAAATATTACTACGTAATTGATATTTGTATAAGTATTTATTGCATAAAAGATTTGAATTTGTTTAAATGAAATTTTAGCTATCTTTTTCTAGACATTTTGTGTTTAATAACAAATAACGACATTGAAAAAATATATGCTTATTGTAATATGTAGAATCCCGTTTATTTATTTTCATCTAACATCGATGTCTCTGGGTCTTGCATTCATTTTACTATTTATATTCATGTTAATAATAATTTACGTAGATTGCATTGTTTGATTTTGTTAAGTGTCAAAATATAAATAAACAATAATTTGTGTTTTTATTTGAATATTAATAATCATGTGATTTGTTGATTTTTTAATATTACATATATATTATATTTTTAAAATATAAAATTTAGATGGTATAAAGTTTAAGGGGTATTTTGTTTATTTTATAAAGTTACTAAAAAATATGGCAAAATATAAGTTTACACTTAAGTCTATCTAATTTATTTAAAATTCAACCATTAAACTTTTAATTAATCCCCTCCTCATTTTTTAAGTTTTTATTTTCACAAATTTGACACATATATCTTTTTGTGTTTTTATCAAATTCTTCTACCAAAACATTTAATTTTGACTAAATTTCATTCAATTTTGACTTTTTTGGGCCAATCACATTGCTTGATTTTGCTTATGTGTCAAAATCAAGTCATTTGATTTGTCTAATTATTTTTTCTATAACCTCCACTTTTCACTAAAACTCTGAAAAAATCTAATTCTTTTATTATATAAAAGATTTTAAAATTTTAAGTTTTTAATGACACCAAGGATAGTGTAAAATAAAGAAAAGATACCTATTTTTAGAGTATAATTTAATACTATATGTGTACTATTTGCCGTTTCAAGAAAAACAATAGTTTTGTTAATTTGATATTTAGATTAATGGATTCGTCATAGATTGGCGGTGCTTCTGCATTTTAAAATTTATAGTAACTAAAACTAATTGCTACTGTCGATATGTGAGTATACATATAAAATAAAATAAAAATACATGTAAATGACGTGTTAGTAAACATCTTATTATTTGGCTTAACTCAATTCTATGGGATAAAAAATGTGACGTGCCATCATTTTTGTCATCTACATATAAACAGTCAACATGGTATTTGAAAATAATCTGATGTCATACATATTTAAATGCGTGTAAAGTATTAAATTATTTAATAGGTGACGTGTTAGAGTATAATATTAAGAAGACACACGATGGATATTGATTTTGGTAGGGTCACTTTTAATATGAGCCACTAAAGATCCATAAAAATCATGACCTAATAAAAGTTTTGGTCTTATTACTATTCTTTCCAAATATATCTCACTAGAATTGTAAAGTTACTAGCAAAGTAGTAGAGATAAACATGAACCCTTTAGTTAATGAGTCAAATGGACTCGAAACTGATAAAACTTAACTCAGATGTGCCCAATTTATTAGGTTTTAATTTGATTCAGTAAATAATTACTTTACAATGGTTAAAATACATAATCAGGAAACAAATTAAAATAGGCTAAGCCTTAATATAACAATGAGCCTCAACTAAATTTTCTATATAAAAAACCTTAAATATACTAACCGGAGAAGTTCTTCATATGAGAAAATACTCCACCCGAAGAACTATAAAGATAGTAACTAATAAATCTTCGCAGTTTGAGCGGAAGGAGGACAGACGCTCAAGATGAAACGAAAATCTTTAAACAAAGCTGAAGGAAAACCTTTGATGAATATGTCAGTGTACTAAAATCGTGATGCAACATGAAGAATCGAAACATGACCCACCTTAACCATATCACGAACAAAGTGTATATCAATCTCAATATGTTTGATTCGTTGGTGTTGAATCGGGTTGACGAACATATACACAACACTAACATTATCACAGTACACCAAAGTAGCAGTCAGAAGAGAGGAATGTAACTCACGAAAAAGGTTGCGAAGCCAGGAAGTCTCGGCTACAAGCAAACAACATTAGCAACAACCTGATACTCCGCTTCAGCAATAGAGCGGAAAACGGTGTGTTGACATTTAGCAGACCAAGACAGTAAATTATCACTAAGAAAAACACAATAGCCGGAAATAGACCTGCGGAAGGAAAGCCAGCCTGCCCAATCTGCATCAGTGTAGCCAACTAAAGAGGTAGTAGCGGAAGCATATAAGTGAAGTCCAAGCTCTAGAGTTGCTTGAACATAACGCAAAATGCGTTTGAGAGCTACAAAATGAGGCTCTCCCGAATCATGCATATAGAGACAAATATGTTGAACTGCATAAGATAAGTCTTGTCGTGTAAAAGTAAGATACTGAAATCCTCCTGCAAGACTGCGATAAAATGTAGGATCCTGGATAGGAACACCGTCCGGACCCAATTTGGAGTTAGTGTCAACTGGTGTGCGAGACGGATTATAATTAACCATATGAGCACGGTCAAGAAATTGAAGAACATACTTATTCTGAGACAAAAATAACCTATAGAATGACAAACATCAGAGATGCCAAGAAACTAATTAAGGTCCCCGAGATCGGTCATATCAAACTCTTTGTGCAAAGAATCTACAATCTGCTAAAGTAGAACTGGATAAGAAGCTGTGAAAATAATATCATCCATATATATAAGTAAATAAGCAACCTAATAACCTTGTGTATATATAAACAATGAAGAATCACACCGACTAGGAGAAAATCCAGCCCGAGTGGCATAACCTGCAAATCGCTGAAACCAAGCACGAGGTGCCTGTTTCAAACCATAGAAAGATCTTTGTAAGAGACATACATGATTAGGGTACCGAGAATCAACAAAACCAGGGCTGATACATATACACGGTCTCAGATAATTCACCATTAAAAAATGCATTATTAACATCAAGTTGGTGAATAAGCCACTGGCGAGACACAACAAGGCTAAAAACCGTGCACATGGTTGCCGGCTTAGCAACCGGACTAAATGTCTCATCAAAGTCAACATCGTGTAGTTGACTACTACCATTAGGAACCAGTCGAGCCTTATAGCGAGTCAACATACTGTCAACATGAAACTTATGCTTGAATAGCCACATAGAGCGAACCAGGTTGACATCTAAAGGCCTGTGTACAAGATTCCAAGTACCATTTTTAACTCACGAATTATATACATAGCATTAGACCAATTACGGTATTGTAAGGCAAGAAACAGAGTTTTAGGAATGAGAGAAAGAGATGAAGTGTTAAGAGATAACGTTCGACGGGTTTAATAATACACTCTTGAGATCGAGTGACCATGTGGTGAGTTCGAGTAGGTTCGAGAACATGTGGATAATGAGTTGTAGGTCGGTTGTGAGGTTGTTGGGTCATGGGGTTATCTATTTGAGGTTGTTGGGTGTTCGTAGAAGGCTCAATAGGGGTTTTGTGATTAGAGTGGGAAGGTTGGTCCGGAGAAATGAGTAGGTCAGTATTAGGTTAAGAATGACTGGGTTGGTGAGTGGCGTGGGGCGAAGTGAGGACGGGAGGGTTAGTTGGAAGGTGTTGGGATTTAGCGTTAAGGATGTGATGAAGTACATGAGAAGCGTGAGTAGTATCTAGAAAGGTGTATGAGGGCGAGAGGAGGGTGTCATAGATTTATATAAAAATCGAGTATTAGTGACATGACATGAGAAAATGATTTAGTTAGTTTTAAAGTTTAAGAAGCGATAACCACGGAACAATGGGTAAAATAAAGGTTTTAATTTGATTCATTGAATAATTATTTTACAATTATTACAATATATAATCATAAAACAAACTAAAAATAAATATGCCTGAATAGAATGATTGAATAGAATGATAGGCCTTCACTAAATTTTCTAAATAAAGAACCCTAAATATGCTAGCCAGAGAAGTTCTTTATATGAAAAAATACTCCATCTGAAAACTATAAAAATACTACCTAATACAATTAACTTATAAAATCTTGAAAAATAAAATTATTGAACCGAAAATGTCACACTTTTATTGTTGATAATAGTAAAGTGAGGTAATGCAATACTTCTATAAGAGAAAAAAACGAATAGTATTTTGTTTGTCTTTTTGTTCGGATATCATTTATTGAAAAATAACACGTTGTTGGCGGCACTAATCTTGCTTACGACATAAAAAACAATGATTTTTTTTTATATCTACAGTATTTAACACCTAAACTTCTCTTGTTATATTTTTGATGCACACAACTTACACAAGAGGCAATGTTCGTGCATATATTCGTCATAAATTTCCTTGTTAACAAAAAACAGTAGGTTTTTAGCAGTGCCCGACCTAGACTATATAAGCCATCAGGTTTGTTTTATAAATATTATCTATTTTGGATATAGTTCATTTTAGAACAATCAAGATTCGGCAATCTCTATAATATTTTACATAGAAATGTAGTTTGTAACAGTTGCCTTTAAAATATTATTATAATTAGAACAAAATAAATAATAAATAGTTTAGTTACACATATTTTTCACAATAATCAAGCCATTTATAATTTATTTTAACCTAAATGACATTACAGATTTGCAAGTAGATGTTTCATTTTTATGTTGACTTATCGCAAAAAACTAAAATAAATAAATAATTAAAATTAATAATAAGGTTAATTATCCTTCCAATTAGTTAAACCTCAATTGGTGTATATATTGGTCAAGATGACAATATTGAAATGAATGCATTGTGTTAAATAAAAAAACACAGCACTTCGGTTTTAACTTGTACGTAAGTTTGATACTATTATTACATGTCTACATATATCAATGTATTAAGACCGGCCAATGGTAAATACATTTGAACTTGCTCTTATTCTTATTCAAAATATTAGTGATAGTTGTGTTTGCGAAATAGTCTTGTTAGTTTAACATGTATAATCATCAAAATATTGCGTCATTCAATTGTGGGACATCTAATAGTGAAAATAAATAATATAGTCGAAACATATTGCCTTCCACACATATGATTGGGTCACTCGAGTAGCTGCAAAACACCTTCACCATTTCCTCAAAGGTTACTCTATCTCATTCACTAATTTAAACCTTCCCTATATATGGGCCTAGCTACAACAAAAATCTTTACTATCTTAGCTAGAGATCCCAAGGCCTAAGTTATTTAAGATCTAGCGATATCATCTATCAACAAGACATGGAGACCAAGGCTATGATGCTAGGTGAACTAGTTCCATGCATTTTGATGGCCTTAATGGAGGTTTGCACCATTGGATTAACCATCTTGGCTAGCACCATCTTGTCCAAAGGACTAAGTCCCTTTGTGTTTGTGGTCTACACCAACGCCTTAGCTTCCATCTTCCTTCTTCCTTACAACACGTTCATCGTTACTAGAAACAAGTGCGGTTATTTCCCTTGTTGTATATTAGATATATGAGATGATTCAGATGCATGTGCTGAGGCTAAAGAAGTCGAACATGCAGTGTTCGACTGCTAGCTCTGATGCACATGCATTTGAATCATCGTAAATAGCATGAAGGAATGCATGCATGGAAGTATAACTAACCAATGGTTTGATTATCTTTTGTAGGAAGGATGAACTTATACCACGGTTTCTTCTTCTTGGTTTCGTAGGGTATGTATTTTTCTCTCTTTCTCATAGAATTAACCATAAAATGTAACCACAAGAATCCATGACAAAAAGTTATCAAAGTTTTATACTCTTTGTAACCGATGAATTTTGCTGATAATAATCAAAGTAGGCCATGATTTACAAGTGATTGGTCATTAGCAACTAACTTTGTTGTTAAACTTTCAAATAAAAATAAAACAATTAAAGATATCATGGGATTAATAGCTAGCTAGCATGATGATTAGTCGGTGCTGAGTCACCCCTACTCACTGCTTATTGTTGATACAAAATTATGTGTAGGAGAACTGTAAACTGTATATGATATAACTTGAAACCATATCATACAACCACTCCGAGTTATAAAGTGAATTGAAGTATCATTTAGAGAAAGTACTAAGAGTCCAATCCCAAGTCTTTGTGATGTTGTCTGTGGGATATAAGACTTACTCATATCGTTTGTAGTTAATTATTTTTTTTAGGTTATTAATCTAATTTTCGGGTAAAACTGTTTACCCATAAAAGAAAAAAAGAGTCTAATTGCACGTCTTTAAGATATATAAGGACTCGTATCATTAAAGTTATGAAGTTAATCTGAGTGAAGCTTTCGTATGTTGTAGGGTAACATTGGCACAAAATCTAGCATTTGTTGGATTGAGTTATAGTTCGCCGATCGTTGCTATTGGGATGGGCTGTTTAATCCCCTCTATGTCGTTCATTCTTGCCGTTATTTGCAGGTTTGTTTAATTTCATCTCTTCCCTATAGATTAATCATTTCATCTGAATATTTGTATGAACAAATATGTGCTAAATTTTATACAAATATGTGCTATACTTTATGTCATTTGTTTGAGCAATCATATGGGTATACCGTATACATGTGTATGCTATATGCATGTGGGTTTTATACGAGTATATTACAACACCTGCATGACTACATTCCTTACGGAATCACCTAAAAAGTACTACTATTTATACAATCACTCTCATACTTTCGTAACTCATCTATCAAATTTTGATTTGTATAGTACTTGATCCTGTTAGATCATAATATATCAAGCTAGCTAGCGTTACATATTTTTCAAATAAAAAAATTATTGTTGTTCATACTCGATTAGGGATCTAAATATGATTCAAAAGGTCATTTGTACTCTGTCCTAATTAAATACTTAGATCGTATACACACACATGATGATAAGTCAAAGTTTAATTATTTATCTACCTAGTAGCTTAATATATAAATGAGATTTTAAATAGTAGTATACCACGAAAGTTAGATTCAGAACTGGTGGCTCCTAAAGCATCCTGGAAAGGTAAACTGACGTCAATTTTGTTTGCTACCTATTTCTGTGGCCATGAATCAACATGTCACATATAACAATAAAGAGAAAACAATGACATTTGATTTGGTTTTGTTTCCTAGCTATCGGTATCTTAATCTAACGTGTTCATAAAGTATGATATATAAGTTTTTATCGACACCAAGTCTTAAATATATGTGGTCTAGTAATATACTTATATACAATGAATAACATATAATGTTATGGTTTATATAGAAAGACAAACGTGGATTTAGGAAGTTCAAGTACTCGAACAAAGTTGGTGGGCACGTTGATATCGATTGTTGGAGCTGCGTTGCTAATACTGTATAGGGGTCCAGTCGTCAGGGACCCTTCGTCGCATCTCCAATTCTCAGGAGCTCCTAGGCTCTTTGTTTTCTTATCCACGCACGAAAATTGGGTTCTTGGTTGTGCTCTATTCGCAGGAGCGTCCTTGGCTTTCTCAGTATGGAATATCATTCAGGTATTTATCGACACCAGACAAAACCTAACAAGTAACAACCTTCGCTAAGGACTGCAATAAACCTTTTATAGAATGATTGTTGCTAGATTTTTTGAATATTAATCATTTAAATTTTCCCTCTTAGATAATATTCATATTTATTTCGGGCAGGTAGAAACTCTTGAAAAATGTCCACAAGTGATGACAGTGGCTTCTAGTTATAGCTTATTTGGGACGCTTCAATCTGCTTTGCTTGCACTAATAATAGAAAGAGACCCTAGTGCTTGGAAGTTGGAATTTGACATGGGTCTCCTTATCATTGTCGCAACGGTAAGCAAACTTAATAAAAGTGCAAGTTGTAACAAATATTGCACAATCTAGTACAGGCTGTACAACTTTACATACAAGAGGCGATTATAACATCTAACTATGAGTTTTCTCAATATAGGCAATATTTGGAAGTCTAGTTAAAAGCAATGTACATATGTGGTGTATACGAAGAAAAAGCCAGTTTTACGTGACAATGTTCAAGCCTCTCGGAGTTCCTATTGCTGGCATGTTCGGTTCCATCTTCTTTGCTGACACTTTTCATTACGGAAGGTATATATATATATTTCTAACGTTAGATCTAACATACTAATCCATTGTTCTTTTAAGTAAGTGCTAACTTTCGAGCTGTCAATGCAGTCTAATGGCCGCGGCGGTGACTGCAATTGGATACTACACAATGATGTGGGGTCAAATTAGAGAGGATGATACTAAAAGGGGTAAAACGGATTTAGTAGAAGAGACAGCCCCTCTTTTGCAAGGAGAAGATCAAGTTTAAGAGCAAATAATATCAAATGTTATATTAGCCAGGGGTGTTTTTTCAAGGCCCAACCAGCATTTGTGTGCATAGTTAATAATATCATATGTACATACCATCCTTAAAACAACTTATAATTCGATTTATAGGTTGTAATCTGTAAAATAGTTTCATGGATTTATCCGAACAATTATCGGCGTTGTCCTTCTTTTTCATATCGTATGGACTATGAAGTAGATAGATAAAGGATTTTCTTGTGAGTGAAGAAGTTTCTTTTGATGATTTAAAAGCACCGCATGCATAGCAAACGGTGTTGCATGTTTGCGACATATGGTTCAAAGGATTTACCCAAGTGTCCGTATACGATGAAAGTTGCTTAAAAAGCAAAAGGTTATTAAACATTTTGTGGATTGCAGATGTTCTTAGTATGTATAAAGAGTGTTATAAAATAATGATAACTGTGATTTTTCGAAGGAATCGTTTTTATGTTAAGGTCTTATGTTCATATATGTTGTTGAAGATGAGTTTTGTCTAAAATCCTATTAAAATAAGTTTTGATGATATTCTATGTTATATGTAGATGAAGATTTTAAGTATTATTAGTCTGCTTTGGAATATGATTTTCTAAACCTGCCTATACTGTTTCTGTTAAGAGAATCCATATTTTTATTGCCAATTTGATGATGTTCGTGACTTGTTGGATCGGTGAGTGATTGATTAGAATTTTCTTCTAAAAGGATATGCAATTTCAATCAAGGATCGGGTTTGCAGGCCTACAAGTCATGAGGCAAGATCTCGCTCTCAACATAGCTCATAAAATTTTTCAGATTTTTGTTCATAGTGAGTTAGTGACACATCTTCAGAAGTTGATGGCGCGGTTACACAAGGCAAGAGGAAAGGTAACCTCCGTGTATTTGGGTTCACAGAGGCTAAATCATTTGCTAATTCACTCCAAACACCACGTTTTGTCACCATGATTGATTTGGAGAATGAAGATTGTATTATTGACGGTAGTAACTCGTGGTTCAGTTCACAGATCAAAGGAAGAAGGTATCAATTATTTAGGAATGGAACGAAAGGTGATGAAGAACTAAGGTGTAACAATGACGGTCACAAAATATGTGACATTTGTTAAAGCAAATCTTAAATGTCATGTAATCCTTTGTATCATTTCATTTTCAACGAATTATTTAGGAATGGGAGTATCGGGCCATGAAACTGTTCTATGTGGACGCTCGTTGGTGCTTGGTGTATCATTATCTGCTTACAAATGCATAGAATACATTCTCCTAAGAGTAGCCGGTAAAAATCGTGATAAGCAAAAATGTGTAGTATATATTGGTGAAGGAGGATCGGGGCATTTTGTGCATATGATTCATAATGGAAATGTATTCAGTCAAATGCAATTGATTGTAGAGTGAAATTTTTTTCGGAAAGTGGAACAAAGGAGACCTTTTGGGTCTTTATCAATGTTTTGAAACCCGGTTTTTAAATCGACACGGTCGAGTGATCGAGTCCGGGTCAACTCGAGTTCACTCGATTTTTTAAAAAAATATCTTTGTTTTAATAATTAACAAAAATCATATATAAAAATCATAAAAACTTTCGTACATTGAAAATATAAATTATTTACAACCAATATAATATTTAAAAATAAAATTTCGTCGCATATACGTAAAATTTACATTTTTTTCAAAAAAACTCGAAAAAATCAAAACTCGACCGAGTCTCGAGAACCGGGTTGAATAGCTTGTGTCCCAAGCCCGACCCATGTTTTCTTTCTTTGTAATCACAAACCGAATTTCCCTCTCATCTCTATAAAAGGAGACGAGGGGGAAGGAATTTAGCACATTATTCTTTCATTAATCCCAACAAGTTAAGATTAGGGTTTACTTTGTGTGTTTTTTCGGTCGATTAGTATCTTCTGTGTGTGTTCTTCACGATCGGTGATTCCGCTCTAGTTCACCAGATTGTAGTCGATAAAACTACAAGTGGTATCAGAGACGGTTCGAAGTCTCGCTGGTAACTAGGGTCGATCGTAGTTGAAGGTTTTTTGTTGATCGGATCTTGATCGATAACAAAGCAGCAAGGTTTTCTATAGAAAAAGGTGTTGTTTTTCTCATTGTCATCGCCGGATTTAGAGGGCTGGTTTTCTCTCTGTGGTGGCTGGAGTAACAGGGAAGAAGGAACAAAACGCATATAATACTACGAAGGGTGTTGTAAGGGTTTTTTTTGTTTGGTTATTTGAGTAAGCTTAATTTGGGCCAAAGGTTTATATAAGCCTATTTTTAATTTGGTTTTGATTAGGCCATATTATAAAACGGGTTATTATATATATATTTTGTTTTGTTTTGATAAAATAAAAATGTTAATACTTCGTAGGGATTTTACACAAAGCGAATTCGTAATCCGTGATTGTGAGGTTTAATATATCACAAGGTTAGCGAATTACCGAAGGGGCTTTGTCGGTTTGTGATTATGAGATTCTTCAAAAGGTTTAGCAAACAACAAATGGATTAAAGAATGACGCGAGCCAAGACATCGAGAAATTCAATGGAACTGGTGGTTTCGGGTTATGAAGAATCAAGATACGTGCTTTGTTAATCCAACATGGATGTGAAGTAGCTCTGGCGGCCTTACCCGCGAATATGTAAGTTGAAGAGAAATCTAAGTTTGACAAGAAAGCGCACAGTGTCATGATTTTGTGTTTAGGTAACAAGGTTCTTAGAGAGGTTACTAGGGAGACAACTGTAGCGGGGGTTTCATCAAAACTCGAGACTTTGTACATGACAAAGTCATTGGCTAACAAGTTGTACCCGAAGAAGAAGTTGTATACATTCTACATGCCGACTGGACGATAGATTTCCGAGCATATAGATGAGTTCAACAAAATCATTCTTGATTTATCAAATATTGAGGTAAAATTCGAGGATGAAGATCTTGCTTTATTATTACTGACTTCGTTACCAGAATCATACGAACACTGTGTGGATACCTTGCTCTATGGATGGGAATCTTTTACTTTGGAAAATGTGATGGCCACACTAAATTCAAAAGAAATCCAAGAAAGGTCCAAAGTGAAGGGGATAATGGTGAAGCCTTCACCGTGAAGGGTTATACATGAGGGGAAGAACTTATCGCAGGGATTCACATCAGTCAAGGGGAAAGTCAATAATGAAGTCTCAAGGTGGAAGACTCAAATGTTTTATTTGCCAATCTGATGAGCACTTGAAGAGAGATTGTCCAAAGAATAATCACAAGAAGTCAAAAGGTTACGTCAAGAAGGATGATCATCCAAGCTCCAGTGGTTTGATTTACGATGATTCTAAGGTGATGATGGTGATAATTGCATAGAGACTACTAGATTGGATCATGGATTCAGGAGGTTCATATCACATGTCACCAAGGTTAGATGTATTTTTTGATTTTCTAGAATGCGACGAGGCAGTGTTCTGCTAGGTGAAAGATCAAAGGTATTGGCAACTTAATGGTACAACTGAAAGATGGGTCAAGTTTTGTGCTACAGGATGTCAATTATATTCCTGAATTGAAAAAAACTTGATATCGCTAGGAACTCTTTAAAAAGAGGGATATACCGTAAAATTGCATTCGGGAAAGTCAATGTGATTAATGGTTTTAGGGTTATTTTATCTGGAACCCGAAGGGAGAACTATGTGTACTCTTTGGATTGCCATGCAGTGGAGGGTGAGCTTAATGCTATAATTTAAGAAAAAGATAGTCTTGTGCATGTTGAGCATAAAATACTTGGACATATCAGTGAGGCGGGACTACAAGTGATGGAAAAGGAGGGTTTTGTAAGAATTGTGTTCTTGGAAAGTCACATCGAGTCAGTTTCGGTGTAGGAAGGCACACTACTTAGGGAATGATAGACTATGTTCATTCAGACTTATATTGGTTCGTCTCATGTGGAATCATTGGGAGGTAAGAGGTATTTCTTATCTATTGTTGATGATTATTCCAGGAGGGTATGTGTTTATATTCTTAGGTTTAAACACGAAGCATTTGTAAGGTTCAAAGAATGGAAGCAATTAGTAGAAAACAAGACTGGGAGGACGGTTAAGAAGCTGAGGATGGATAATGGTATTGGGTTCTTTAACCGAGAATTTAATCAGCTGTGCACTAAGAGTGGGATTGCTAGACATTTGACAGTTTTTGAGACGCCGTAACAGAATGGGTTAGCAGAATGAATGAACAGAACTCTCGTGGATAAAGTACGTTGTTTATTAATTCAGTCTAGATTGCCCAAGACCTTCTGGGCGGAAGCGACATGTATGACTGCATATCTTATCAATAGGTCACCATCGACATCAATTGAGAAAAAGACACCTATGAAGAAGTGGTCGGAACATCCTAGTGATTATGGGATGTTGAGGGTGTAGAAAACTAGAATGGGGATTGAATACTTTACCGATTAGTTTTAGTTTCTTGAATCTTTTTATGTGATTAGTGTGGATATAAATCAAGTATGATAGAGAAAGAATAAATCAAACCACAATGAACAAAGATTTATAGTGGTTCGACCTAGCAAGATCTCATGTATGTTGCCCCTACTTCCACTCCTCGAGTATCCACTCGAGAGTTCTACTTTCACTAGTCAAGAATCTCTTTTACACCGGTGGAAAAACCTCTGCACTTAGCTTATAATCTTTACCGACACCTAATCTATGATGTTGTGTTTTTTTACTCGGGTACAACGAATCCCTTCACACTATATACTTTGTGGACTACAACACCAATCACACTATTACACAAGTAGTAGATGAATGGGTACAACAATGGGGATTGTATAGATATCACTTAACATAATCACACAATGTAAACTTTGAAGGATCAAAGCTTGGAGATAAAATTCTTGTTAGTGATCTTCAAGTTAATAAAGATCTAAATCACAATAGAAAAGAAGTAAGAGAAGAATAGAAGTTAGGAGGTTATAGATAATCAGAGAATTAGAGAGATTGATTAGAAGAGGGGTGAGTGTGAAGCTTGGAGATAGCTTGGTATTTATAAGCAACTTCATTAGCAAGTCTCGGACCCCGACGTACCCTTTTACCAAGGGGTTCGCCCCTCTGTCGAAGGATCCGTGACATCTGGCTTTTGTTGCCTCATAAATACTTGTCCAAGATCACACTCAAACAATGTATCTAGCTAAGTTTGACTTTTTTGCATCAGATATATATATATATATATATATATATATATATATATATATATATATATATATATATATATATATATATATATATATATATATATATATATATATAGAGTTAGGATCTAATAAGAAGATTAACAAAAGTGAGAAGGATGAGAAGAAACCACTCATTTCAGATGCACCTACAAAATCTCCTGCATCTTCCCTTAAAATTCTCACTCTTATTTAAAATGTGTGGTCCAGAGTTCTTCTTATTCTTCTTATTTTTTTCTCTTCTTACTGGATCGCTACTATATATATATATATATATATATATATATATATATATATATATATATATATATATATATATATATATATATATATATATATATATATATATATATATATATATATATATATATACTAGCCTTTAGACCCGTCCGATAGACGGGCTAGCTTTAAGTATATATTTTTTAGTGAAAATTGAAGTTATGTGTGTTTGTATTAAAAGTCTAGTATATGTAGTGTTAGTTATGATATTAATATATTAATAATGTATCATAGAATGGACTAAAATAACGTAGCTTAAGAAATTTTATGTATTTAAAAATTTTATGAGGTAATTGAATTTGCATACGTTAACGTTATGAATAAGTTTGTTACACTAAAATTTTTTAGAATTTAATAATATTGTATAAAATATTTTATGTATTTTTGAATTTTATGAGGTAATAATTTTGTATATGTTAACGTTATGAATAACTTTTTTACATTATTTTTTTTTGAAATTAATATTATTGTTAAGTTTTTTTGTTAGCCAAAACATTATAGTTAAATATTTTTTAGATTTTATTTTGTTTTGTAAGTTTTGTCGTAAAATATATTCTAGCAAAAGTAAGCCCAAAAAGCCCATTCCTGGTATTATTTTTTGTTACGTGTATAATACAGCAACAATATATAGCCAGTTCAAAACTTGACAGTCCGAATATCTAAAAATATTTTCATTTTAGTAAGTGAAACTATTGTGAATCATTTGTAATTCCTATTGTATTTTTGAAGCATTTTATGAAACCCTTTAATGAAATACATGTGTCATTTTTATAAAATTTGGTATTTACGACATTGTTTTTTGAATCATTTTATGGAAACCCTTTAATGAATTACATGTATCCTTTTTATAAATTTTTGTATTTAAGGCATTGTTTTTTGTAGCATTTTATAGAAATCATTTAATGATTACATGTGTCATTTTTATAGAATTTTGTATTTAATACATTGTTTCACCATCCTTCCTATATAAGGCATGTGTCATTTTTATATAATTTTGAATTTAATGCATTGTTTTTTGAAGCATTTAATGGAAACTATTTAATGAATTACATGTGTCATTTTTATAGAATTTTCTATTTAAGACATTGTTTTTTGAAACATTTTATAGAAACCCTTTAACGAATTACATGTGTCATTCTTATATAATTTTTATTTAACGCATCGTTTCTTAAATACTTTCTTAAATGTGAAAATTTGTTACGAATCATATATGATTTTCTCAAACGTGACTTAAAAAAAGTGGAAAAAAAATTCGTTGAAAGTATATACATGTGTCCCTCGATAGAAAGATGATTTAATTCACGTTGTAATGGTATATTTTTTGTCGATTGACGATATATCGTTTGTAAAATATTCAGTTTTAGAAAAAATAGTGTAAAGTGTTTTTTTTAATAAATTATTGTGATTGGTTGATAGAGTTTATTCTATGTTAAATGTCTTACATTGATCATAATATAAAAATGAATTGTGTTAAAGACAATTGGAAGTTAACATGAAACTATTTTCAGTGTATAATTTTTACCCCATTACAAAAATTTCATGAAACTGTTTTAAGTGTTATCATGCAATTTAATTGCAACCTTACAAATTGATAACAATAACATTACTGAGTTGATTTCAAAAGTTTTGATGAGCTTTATATTTCTTGACATATACATACTTTACTCCATATATCACACAAGTATTATTGAATATGATGATGAGTGTGCATAATAGTTCCAAATATTTGAATGCACGTAACTTGAAAATAGTCTTATAATGTACGTAGCTTTGTTTAATTTACTCTCCAACATGTTTACGTCACATAAAGCTTGAAATAGATAATCAAATTTCGTATAAAATAATATGATAATAAATAAAACTTGAAATAACATTAAAATTCATTGGTTAAATAAGTAAACATATAAATGGTAACAACAAAATAAATAAATAACAAAACATAAAATATTTGAGTTTCGTAAATCAGCATACCATGGCTTTCACCGGCTCAAGTATAAGAATAAATTCTCATCTCCTTGTAATAATCTACACATCATTAATTTGTATATTTTTCAATCTTAAAACATGAGCATCACATTATAAGTCTTTTATAGTATGTTTTATCGAGAATGATCTAAAAAGGCACCATCCTCTCTCTTATTTCACTCTTTGTGTAGTAACAAAATCGCCTTGAGAACCTTAAAATGCTTCATCTTTCTAGTGATCTTTTCTTCAACCCCATTTTCATATGCGCTAACATTCCTGATTCCTTCATATATTACTTCATGGACAGTAGCTCTAAAAGCACCGGTACCTATCAACTCAGACTTCTTAAAAGATGATTATTTATCTTCTTGTTGTTCTACCCTTCTTTCTACACCAGGCAAAGGCGCTGGCATGTACTAATTTCAAAAGTTTGGCTTAGACCAAATTGTGATGGTCTGCCTGAGGTGCAATACCTGTCAGAAACATAAAGAGAGAAAATTTTATGTAATAATTTTGTTACAGCTTGGTACGTTATATACCGAAATTTTATATGAATTGGTTCCCAAAGGTAATCATCTCATTTGAGGCTCGTTTGCTTGAAGGGTTTGTAGCATAAGCTTCTTGAAGTTGCCCCACAACATCAGCAGCCATGGCTTCAGCTGAAGAAACTTGCACCAGCAGAACCATAGAATCCTTGTTCACGCTAAAACATAAGTTATAAACTCTTATAAATTATAATTTACAATGAAAATATGTGGTGAAAACCTAGGAAAGCATACCTCTAGAGTCTCGACCCCTAAATGGTTGCCTGGATGTTGTCTTAACTTGTTCAAGGACGTCCATTTGGAATTCATTTATGTTACCAATGCTAGCCGTTAAGTATAGACCATAGTAACCAACTTCAGTCCAATTTATTTTTAATCGACTCCTGGCCTACATTTTCACAAGGAAAAAAACCATTTACATATGTCTTTTTCTTTCTTTTGCAATTTTGTTATTGAACTTTGAGCGACCAATTTATTGTCCTCTGCAACTAAAGAATGGCAAACCTCAATTGACCCTTTCATCTTTGTCTATGATGAAAGAGTAGGGATATTACATCAATGTCTCATCCCAACGAAATCAAATAGATGATAATAATAAAAAATAATGTCAAACGAACCTGGACCTTGCGTCTCTCTCGGCATGCAACGTGGGGACGATGTGACCGAAACTATGAATCCAATCTTTGACCCCAGTCAACTCCCTTTGAAGCACGACATTTTGTTAAACCACGTGCCTGTTTAGAACAGCCAGGTGAGGAGGCAAGTATTTGCATCTATAAAACAACCCATTAAATGGCTATGTAATAAAGTTATTGGAAGTCATTTTCTTTCCACACTGTTACCACCACACCCTGATCCCTCCAGCTAACGATTGGTTCATCTCCTAAACCTAGTACTGCTAATGCTGACACATTTATACTCCACTATAACCTCGTACTGAATCATCCTGCCACGTCTGACATGGTACCTGACAACCTCTTATACTGACACAGCCGCCACCTAAAAGTAATTACCAATCATTAGTAGACCATGTGGCTAGCTTACCCTGGATAAATAGTTGACTGAATGAGCCAACAACTAATGATCACTAAAAATATAGTAATAGAAATCTGATTACTCTCCTCCTTATGCAGAATACAATGTTTTTATCAAAAAATTTAGATGATACATTACTATTCTCGATGTAAATACCACTATGTCCAATTAGCTTGGTCTGATCCCATGGTACTAATTTACCAGATTGTAAAATAATAGAAGCATGGAAAAAAGTAGCCATATAAATTAAGTATCTTTCGTGTAAGTTCCAATGCAATAGTAAGTAAAATAGAAGCATCCAGTACCGTCAACTTCTCTTTTCCTTTGTAATACATTTTGCACCCGAAATCAAAAGTAGAAATATAACTTAATACAACTTTCTAAAGTTAATGGGTCGTATGTGGTAAAATTGAATAGGTAATGCATATAAGCTCCTAAGTTCTTTTATTCCAAAAGCTAGAGCATTACTTTTTAATAATAGAGCTTTTTCCCAAGCATGTGATATTTGAACGTCGATAATGACGCAAGTTGTTGCAGGTTGTTGCTATCGCCACTCTTGGTATGCTAACAAAAGAAATTTTTTTTTATTGTAACGTGAGAAATGAAACACAATCTCGTAAGATGAAAAGATTGTGGAATTTAAAAAATATTAGTCGAAATTGAGCAGGCTACGTTTAACAGGGTGTTTGGGGTTATTTATAAAAGGTCTAAACACAGTGATGTAGTTTAGTACATTGCATAACTTATTACGTGAATCAAAAAGTAAATCAACAAATTTTTTTACGGGGGTCTCTGCTTACTTCTCAGCGACAGCAATATGCCAATATGACGAAACACTCAAATTTGTGAACGAAATTTTCTAAGAAATTGGCATCAAAGTTATCCACAGACATACCTTGTCCTCTTCTTGACCTTCATCCATTGCCACAGATCCAGAACCTCCATGATGAGTCAGAAGTGGGGTCTGTTACAAAACTTGGATTCCCCCTAGTAGATAGCAAAGATGTCGCAGGCTTTCACCTATACGTGGAGGTTTAATTACTTCGAAGGTGCATTAGAGGTTATGGGTACTTGGGTTAGTTTATGCACGTTTAAAACCAACTAATGATACGTTAACATTAATATTAATTTCATTAGAGGTGAGAAATGAGTACTTCGGGCGGGGTTGGATAATAGATGAATATGTACTCGGGTCAAAATGAGTCATTCTAGTGCGCACTCATGGGGTCAAATCAATGTGGCTGAATAGTTATTGATCTTTTTTTACTTCCTCTATATCACAAACTAATGCTATCATAATAATAGTCCAAGTTTTCCAAATAGAACCATATAGGAAGTCATAAACATTGATTTGTTCTTTTATTTATGACTCGTTATTTTTCTATGAATTTTAAAATGATTAGATGATACTAAAGCCAATACCTTAACATAATATCCGATTTTCACCATTCACCTACATACATAAACATAACCATAATTAAGTACTAATAGAATTTGTACCAATGGCGTGTTTCGGAAAGTTGTATTATATGAAACCATATTTAAATTACTTTAGATAACTTATGTGATTTAAGTGAAATGTATCAACTGATTTAGATAACTTGATTTTTTTTAATATTTCATCAAACACCTTATGTACATATACCTAACCAAACATATAAATTAAACTTGTTTATCAGATAACCTTAAGATAATTAAAAAAACAAATAAAGATTATACCTTTTATTATAATTCATGAATAGACTATTGAGCTAAAAAAATTCTTAATTCAAGTACCCTAAACGGAAATCAACAATCACACACATCTATAATAAAAAATTAAACCATACTTATATTTCAAGGATTATTGAATCGCATCTATACAGTAAATTAAAGTTGAATAAGATATTCGACATACCTGATTGAAAATTGAAGATTAAATTTTATCATAAAAAAACCGTAGCGATTCAGATCACGATCTTCATGTGAGGATCTGTTTTTTTTTCTTGAAGTGAAAGACCGAAAGATATTGTTATAGTTTGGGAGGATAGTATGGCAGTTATGGAATTTGGTTATTGATTTACACGTGTCATTTTTTAGAATTTTGAAGTTAAGGAAATGTTTCACCATCCTTTTTATATAAGGGTTTCTGGTATATATATATAGAGAGAGAGGAGAGAGAGAGAGAGAGGAGAGAGAGAGAGAGAGAGAGAGAGAGAGAGAGAGAGAGAGAGAGAGAGAGAGAGAGAGAGAGAGAGAGATGTTTTACATATTTTAAGTTCACACAAAAAGGTTTAAAAGTGTAAAAAACTTTTTACAAAAGTTTAGAAGCATAAGATCAAGGGCCAAAAAACTTTAATGTTGATTGTATCATAAACGTAAAAATATGTTTGATATTTTGTCATTAACAAAACCTTAAGAGTAATTAAATTGTAAACATCGTTTTAATACGATATTTGTATTTACAGAGGGTTTTCTGTTGTGTCGCATATTCACACGTTAAACAAGGTAAGCTCGAGCTGAGGGTGGTAAAATGTGTTGGAGTTTACTTCGTTCCAACAGGGTGAAGATAATCAATAGCCTAACTACGTACCAACGAATGGTTACCGGATATCTCTTGAAGTCGTGTAATCACTTTCCAAAGAAGATTATTCGACCCTATGCCTGGGTTAACACGAATACCTCCTTGGGATAAAACCAAGAGTTAGTTCTTGTTTTAGGCACAAATCAAGAACTCTGTGCGTGTAAGTGTTTCTTGTTTCTGTATCTTTCATCATGCAAATATGATCACTATTTATAGTAATCCTAGTCCTAGAAGGATGTAACTCATAGGCAATGGTATTTAAGAGAATTAATCAGCCAGTTAAGCTCATAATTACCTACATAAAGCATAGTGGTTACATGACCATAAACCTGGTCATCAAGTCAATATTCAACCCTCATTGATTGGTCAAAGAGGTTACAAAGACTTTGTGCATCACCAGGAGCAATGTCCTAACCAAGAGCAACTTCCTAACCAGGAGCAGCTTCCTCCTGATGAACTTTCAACCACTATATTGAGTCCAGGGAGGTCAGGGACATAATGGGTGTACACTCCGTACCTCCAAACCCATTTACAAGTATGACTCGATCCCACAATTGCACTAACTTTCCAACAATCCTCCCCAATTTAGTACAATTCCTTTTTGCATGAAAATCAACTTTAACAAAACTAGTGTATAAATGAAAATGTCCTGAGGATTGAATTTCCATATTAGTACATCACTTCAAATATTCGAGAATCAGGGTGTTCTAAGAATTGAACCCTTCAACTACTTTGAATACCTGAAGATAAAATACACACAAGTTTTCAAACACTTAAAACGCTCCTGACACCATACAAGCCATGTGTCCATATCCAATTCATAAATGTTGTAAGACCCAAAGTCCATGCTCCTTGAGGCAGCGAAACCTCAATATTTACATAGGTGGTTCCTCTTTAGTTCATGCTCCTGCTTAAGCACTTTTTCAAAGAAATTAAACATTAAGAAGTTTATAACTTCATCCTCCTTTCAGCAGGTACAAGCACATCCTTGGGATGATATACATGTGCTTCAGTCCCCTGAATGTTCAGCTTTTCACATTGAACTCAGCTCCCAAGTTCCTCAGGAGGGAGTTGGGTGTCCTAGCATTCAGTGACTAGTTTGGACTTTAAACCCATCCCTTTAGCAGACTTTATAACCAAGTCTCTAGCCAATCCCTTCGTCAATTGATTAGCTAAGTTTTGTTGAGACCTCACAAACTCTATTGATATCACCCCATTCATGATTAGCTCACGAATCATGCTATGTCTAACACCTAAGTGTCTAGACTTACCATTGTACATTTGGCTATAAGCCTTAGCCAATGTAGCTGCACTATCATAGCGGATAGATATGGGTGCCATAGGTTTGACCCACAATGTAATCTCAAGAAGCAAGTTTCTCAACCATTAAGCCTCTTTACCAGCAGATGCTAGAGCCACAAATTCAGATTCCATTATTGAACCAGTAATGCAAGTTTGCTTCTTGGATGCCCAAGAAATTACACCACCACCAAGAAGGAATACCCAGCCACTTGTGGATGAATTATCCTCAGTATTACTGATCCAACTTGCATCAGTGTAACCTTCCAACACTGAAGGATATCTAGTATATGACAAACAATAATCTATTGTTCCTTTCAAATACTTTAGTACCCTCTGAATTGCTTGCCAATGCTGAGTACTAGGATTACTAGTGTACCTACTCAGTTTACCTACTACAAAAGCAATATCAGGCCTAGTACTAGTCATGGCATACATCAAGCAACCAATCACCCTAGAATACTCAAGCTGGGAGACAACCTGGCCATTGTTAGGTATTAGTTTCTCACTTGTATCCATAGGTGTACTCACTGGAGTACAATCAAAGTGATTGAATTTCTTCAGGACCTTCTCAATATAATGAGACTGAGAAATTACAATACCATCACTTTCATGTTTAATCCTTATGCCAAGGATAACATCAGCCTTCCCCATGTCTTTCATAGAGAACCTTGATGACAAAAACTCTTTGGTTAAATCAACCTGAACTTGGTCAGTACCAAAGATTAACATGTCATCAACATATAGCCAAATGATGACTCCTTTACCAAATTCATCAAATTTGCTATATACACATTTGTCAGCTTGGTTAAGTAAATAACCATTAGACAAAACCACTTCATCAAACTTTTGATGCCATTGCTTAGGTGCTTGTTTGAGTCCATATAAGGACTTAATCAGTTTACACACCTTACCTTCATGACCAGGAATGATGAAACCTTGAGGTTGGTTCATATAAACCTCCTCATCTAAATCACCATTCAAGAATACTGTCTTCACATCCATCTAATGAATAATCAGATTGTGAATGCTTGCTAAGGCAATCAACATTATTATGGTACTTATGCGTGCTACAGGAGCATAAGTATCAAAGTAATCTATTCCTGACTTTTGCCTAAAGCCTTGAATGACTAACCTTGCCTTGAACTTTTCAATAGTTTCATCTACCTTCATCTTTCTTTTAAAGATCCATTTGCATCCAAGTGGATTGCAACCTGGAGGTAGATCAACCAACACCGTGTTGTTGCCCATGATGGAATCTATCTCATCATTGATTGTTTCTTTCTAGAAAGCAACATCCTGGGACTTCATTGCTTCATCAAATGTTTTGGGATCATCCTCAACATTAAAGCAATTGTAGTACTGGTCAGAGACCTCATCCCTTGTTCCTTCAACTAGGTATAGTTGAAATTCAGGCCCAAAATTCTTTGGAGTCCTTTGCCTTGTGCTTCTTCTAAGCTCAGGCTCAGGTTGCTGAACCACAACCTCATTAGTGACCCTTTCAGGTTCCACTGAAGCACCAATGTCCTCAGCTCCAGTAGGAGTCCTAAGGCTTAGCCTAGGGACTGATGAGAACCTAGTCTCGTCAAAGTTAGCATCCCTTGATTCAATGATTGAGTTTATTGAAATTGAATCATTAGGTTCAATAACATAGAACCTATAAGCCTTGGAATGCTCAGCATATCCAACAAAGATGCATTCAATGCCTCTTTCACCCAAGGTTTTCACCTTTGGATCAGGGAGTCTTACAACAGCCCTACAACCCCAAACTTTGAGGTAGTTCAAGTTTGGTTTCCTTTTAGTCCAGAGTTCATAAGGGGTAATCCTGTTCCTTTTATTAGGAACCCTATTTAATAAATAGCAAGCTGTTAACATAGCTTCTCCCCAAAACCCTTGACTCAGTCTTGAGTAGGACAACATGGAGTTAACCATCTCTTTTAGTACTCTATTTTTCCTTTTATATATACCATTTTGTTGTGGAGTATAGGGAGCAGTTGTCTCATAGATGATTCCAACAGACTCAAAGAACAAAGTATCCATGTACTCACCTCCCCTATCAGTCCTAAATCTTTTGATTTGGACTCCTTGTTGTAATTCAACTTCAGTTTTAAATACTTTAAATTTATCTAATGCTTCATCCTTAGTATGTAACAAATAAATATAGCAAAACCTAGAAGAATCATCAATAAATGTTACCAAGTATTTCTTATTCCCTAATGAGGGAGTAGCATGCAAATCACATAGGTCACTATGGATTAGCTCCAAAACTGTAGTTTCACGTTTTACATCCTGAAATGGTATCTTAGTAATTTTATTCAGCATACAAGTCTGACACTTATCAGTGTCCATGTCAAAAGCTGGAATTAACCCATCCTTAGACATATCTTGCATCCTCTTATAGTGGACATGGCCTAGTCTAGCATGCCATAGTGATGACTCATTCAGTTTAGTGGTAGTCATCAGGACAGAATCAACATTTATACTAGAATCAATATTAAGCCTGAACATTTGATTACTCAAATAGCCAAAACCAATAAACACACCATGTTTAGATAAAACAAATTTGTTAGATTCAATCACTTGTTTATAACCACAATTATTCAAAACACTACTAGAAACCAAGTTCTTCCTAATATTAGGAACATGCAAAACATTAAACAAAGAAACAATCTTTCCAGAACTAAATTTAAGATCTACACAACCACGTCCATACACTAGGGCTGTTGACTCATTTGCCATGTGAAGAATAGATCCATCATTCATTGACTCATAAGTCTTGAACCAGCATCTATCTTTACACACATGTACTGTTGCTCCAGAGTCAACCCACCACACAACATCATCATCCTGCACAAAATAAGCTTCAGATACATATGTAACATAATAAATCTGGAGAGATTCTTTAAACATATTATGACCTTTTGTGCCTGATCCATTAGCTTGGTTGCTAATGCTAACACCTTTGCAATCCCTTTTGAAGTGTCCAGGTTTCCCACACTTCCAACAAGCCACTGATGACTTCTTGTTAGGATTAGCTTTGGTGTTATCCTGATGCTTACGTTTTCCCTTGTTGTCATTGTACCTGGTGGAGTTGTTATGCTCCACCATATTGACAACAGATGAACCAGCAACATTGTTGCTCTTTGGCTTATCACTTTCATGCACCCTGAGGGATTCCTCAATGCGCAAATGACTGCCCAACTCAACAAGAGTTAACTCCTCCTTCTTATGTTTCAAGGTGTGCTTGAAATCTTTCCAAGAAGGAGGTAGTTTGTCAATGACACATGAGACCTGAATGGTCTCATCCATGTTATTTTTTGTTGTGTAAATCTGCCAAGTACTCCAAGAAGTTCATTGTATTGTTCCATGACTGGTCTTGAATCAGTCATTTTGTAATTTGTGAAATCACTCACAAGGAACTTCTTACTTGATGCATCCTCAGCCATATATTTGGCTTCCAAGGAATCCCATAGTTCTTTAGCAGATTCAACATTTTGGTAAATATCAAATAAAGAATCAGACATACCATTGAGAATTATGCCGCGACACACATAATCATCATTCTCCCATTTGCTCCTTTTCCTCAGTTCCTCCAAAGTAGCATCATCACCACCATCAGGAATGGGAGTGGTCAGCACGTACACCACGTTCATGGTAGAAAGAAGAAAGTGCATCTTCTTCTACCATCTCCTAAAATCAACCCCTTCAAACTTGTCCAGTTTGGAGAAGTTAGCAACCATATGCTTCATTGTCGCCGCCATTGATTATCACAGTATAATCTTCTTTGATTGTTGGGGTTTACTTCGTTCCAACAGGGTGAAGATAATCAATAGCCTAACTACGTACCAACGAATGGTTACTGGATATCTCTTGAAGTGGTGTAATCACTTTCTAAAGAAGATTATTCGACCCTATGTCTGGGTTAACACGAATACCTCCTTGGGATAAAACCAAGAGTTAGTTCTTGTTTTAGGCACAAATCAAGAACTCTGTGCGTGTAAGTGTTTCTTGTTTTTGTATCTTTCATCATGCAAATATGATCACTCTCTATAGTGATCCTAGTCCTAGAAGGATGTAACTCATAGTCAATGGTATTTAAGAGCATTAATCAGCCAATTAAGCTCATAATTACCTACATAAAGCATAGTGGTTACATGACCATAAACCTGGTCATCAAGTCAATATTCAACCCTCATTGATTGGTCAAAGAGGTTACAAAGACTTTGTGCATCACCAGGAGCAACGTCCTAACCAGGAGCAACATCATAACCAGGAGCAACTTCCTAACCAGGAGCAGCTTCCTCCTGATGAACTTTCAACCACTATATTGAGTCCAGGGAGGTCAGGGACATAATGGGTGTACACTCCGTACCTCCAAACCCATTTAAAAGTATGACTCGATCCCACAATTGCACTAAATTTCCAACACTTTTGGGGTATCCTGAAGGTGTGAAGGGGCATAGACTATATAGTCTTGATAATGAATCACCTAAAATAGTCACAAGCAGGAACGTGGTATTAAATGAAAGTGTCATGTACAAAGACATGTTGAAGGATTCTAGTGCAGGTGTAGGTAATGATAAGTCTATTGAGAAATTACAAGTTGAGGTGGAACTGCAAAGGTTACATAATCATACGCCTGAGGAAGATCAGACACGTCAGGAAGATTGGATAGATCAGGAAGACCAGACAGATCAGGAAGATCAGTCAGATCAGGAAGATGGCTATGATGAAGATGTCTAGGTTGAAGAAATTGATTAGCCACCGATCTCACAATGGTCAAATGGTTTGGTATAGATAGCCAAGGACATGAACGAAACTGACAAGGTTTTAGGATGAGAGTAATATGGTTGCTTACATGTCTGCTGCAATAGAGGAAAAAGATACTCGTGAACCATTGACATACCAGGAGGCAGTTGCTTGTGAAGATAATTCTAAGTCGAAAGATTTTATGGAAGAAGAGATGGATTCTCTGAGGAAGAACAAGACCCGGGTGTTAGTAGATCATTCAGCTGGGCAAAAGCTGGTGAGCTGCAAATGGTTGTACAAAATAAAGGAAATGATTCAAGGTGTTCAAAATGCTAGGTACAAAGAAAGGTTGGCGCTCATAGATTCCCACAAAGGGCATGTATTGATAACAATGAAATATTTTCGCCGATGGATTGACACACATCTTTTCGAGTTATACTTACACTGACTGCATGTAAAGATTATGAGTGGAGCAGCTTGATGTAAAGAGGGCATTTCTTACATGGAAATCTTGAGGAAGTGATCTACATGAGGCAGCCATCGGGATTTAAACAAGGTAACAAGGTATGTTTGTTAAAGAAATCTCTTTATGGTTTGAAGCAGTCACCTAGGAAATGGTACAAGAGGTTCGATGAGTATATGCTAAGCAATGGGTTTAAGCGAAGCAGCTACGAAAACTACGTATATTACAAGAGTTATGCACCAGGGAAATATATCTATCTTCTGTTATATGTAGACGATATGTTGATTGCTTGTAAGAGCAATACTAAGATTATGTACCAAGTCTTTGCTTAAAAGGGAATTTGACATGAAGGAGCTCAGTGAAGCAAAGAAGATTCTTGGTATGTAGATCGTCAGGGATCGGATTCGCAAGACTCTAAGGGTGTCGCAATTCGGGTACATTTCTAAAGTTTTAAACAAGTTTTGAATAGACAATGGGTAATCGGTTCAGATGCCATTGGGTAGGCACTTCAAGTTGTCGTTGAAGGATTGCCCGATTAGGGATTGTGATGTTGAAAGGATGAGTAGGGTGCCATATTTAAATTCGTTTAGGAGCTTAATGTACTTGATGGTGTGCACGAGGCCAGACATAGCTTATGCAGTAAGTGTAGTTAGAAGATATTTGGCGAATCCGGGTAAACTTTATTGGGAAGCAGACATACCATATACAGTAAAGTGTTTATGAAGGATAAAACTTTTAGTGGACAAATTTACTCCTTTACAAGGATGTTCTATTTATAATGCTAGGGTTCGGGTATCTACTTCATGCAACATGCATATTCCCAATCTTGATTGGGTACTACACTGATACAATTTTCTTTATGTATAGTAACTATATAGAGTAAGTATACGACACGCTTTCGTAAATCCAGTGATGACATTAACTTTATCTTCATACCCAAAGAAGTAAGATTGACATTACGAGGATAAGTACTTGAATTTATCCTTTCAAACTTATCCAATCCATTCTCTAGTCTCTTGGACTAATATCTAATTTCTTCAGGGTCTTCAAGGGTGAGGAGATCATATGAGATTCATTGAGTCTATTGTCCCAACTCACTAAACACATCACCTCTTGTAGACTCATGTTGAGATTTTGAAGATGACTTTCAAAATGACTATTCACTCAGTGACTTATTATGTTTAAGATTATAGAACACTTAGGTTATTTTTATTCAAATCCATTGAAAAATAACTAAAGATCATTAGACATTGAATTGGCCTAATATACGGAGACAAAGTAATAAAACCGACGAAAGTGTATAAAAATTAAAAACGGGCGAAAGCGTATAAAAACGTAAAAAAAACTGACGAAAATGTATGTATAAAAATCTAAAAACGTATAAAACCAGAATAAAAACATATAAGAACGTAAAAGAGGTACACATACGTAAAAAACAGACGAAAATGTATAAGTACGTATTAAATATTTTTTTCAGGTTATTTGATGCTAAATTTTACCTTTTTAATTGTTTTAAAGTTTATTTGGTTAGCTTATAATCTTTGTTTTTTGTGTTTCAACAGTTCTTTATAATATAACAAGTGTATAGAGAATGGCGATTTTTCTATTTTTGCAAAATAAAAAACATAAACGCATGTTTCTTTAACTAAACGTGTTTTCTAAATTTTTAATTGTTATGTGAAAATGAAAATGTTATTTTTCCTACAAAACAAGAAATAAAAAATGAAAAAAAAGTATTATCCAACTAGGTGCAATCTAAGTTTTCTTTCAAATAGAACAATCAAATAATACTCGTATCAAGTTTAGGAAGAGATCCTCAACACCCCGTTATTTGTCAAAGTCTCAATGGACAATTTACATTCATTGATTGTAAATTGATCCAATGGTGATGATCAATACATCTCCCGCTTAATCCCTCATATTTTTCACAAAAGAAAATGGATCAGGATCCCCACCAGCGATCACCGCAACAAACCTATCTCCCTTTTTCCGGCGACCACCGCAACAAACTACCCTTTTTCAGCGACCAACACAACAAACCCACCCTTTTCCATACCTCAACAACAAACCACCTTTTTCCGGCGACCACCGCAACAAACCACCCTTATCTGACGACTTCTGCACCAAACCACCCTTTTCCGGTGACCCCCACAACAAAGGTTTCACCTTCTTGCCAACCCTTTTAGTAATAATAACCTCATCTTCCTCATTTGTCTCATCGCTACCACTCCCCTGATCACCACCTTTATCATTATCACCTTCTATATCCGACCCTTGTTCACTATCACCTTGTGGGAGAATTATCAATGGCCAAAACCGTAGTCTCATTGTTTATAGGACTAGGTATAAGAGGCTATTTGATAAATGGAATTTTGCTTAGCATATGTGTACTCAATCGTTCTCGGTATCTAATCGAATTGATCACGGTTTAGGGTGGAATTATTGGTGTTGGTAACTAAAAAGGTACAAATAACATAAACGTAAAAACTACTAAAAATAAAGTAGAATGTCTAACCTCGATTGCTGGTTCAGAATGAATGTTGCACAGTAGAACTTGGTAAAAATGACTAAAAGTAAAAGTAAAAATGTAAATGTCGTTGCGTAAAAATGAAAGCTTTAAAAGTTAAACTAAAAATTACGAGTTAAAAATAAATGACGAAAAATTAAATCTTTAAAATTAAATTTGAAACTTAAAACTTTGTAAAAATGAAAAGTTAATTAAAATGCAAACTTAAAAATAATTAGGACAAAACACTTTTAAAAATCAACTAATTAAAATCGGCGAGAAAAATTAAGTTTAAAAATAAGTCTGGAAATGAAAATTTGGATATAATTCGGAATACCAATCAAGAACCTAGTTCGGATAATGGATCTCTGACCTAATTCGGAATCCACACTTCTGATTTAATTAGGATTAGTGATGCAAGACATAGTTCGGAATGAAGATCAATCATGCAGTTCGGAATCCAAGGTTCTGATGTAATTCGGAATCACAATCCTGTAATTAATTCGGAATGTTGAATGCTGAAGGTAATTTGGAATGTGTGCCCTAACCTAGTTCGGAATGCTGAGATGTGGACCTAATTAGGAATCTTCATACTTCATGTAATTCGGAATCTGCGTTCCCTAACTAGTTCGGAATAAATGGCTAGAGATTTAGTTCGGAATATGTGTGTTCCACAAGCAATTCGGGAAACGAAACTCGTATGTAATTCGGAATACCCTAGTTTCTGACTTAATTCGGATTAAACAATCCGAATATAATTCGGAATAAAGCAAATCCAAACCTAATTCGGGATCTTAATACTCAACGTAGTTCGGAATATCCAATTCCGAACCTAATTCGGAATGAACTGGTTTGCATATAATTCGGGAAAGACACTTTGGACTTAATTCGGAATCAAATCAAGCACCTATTTCAGGAAACTAGGGTTTAAAGGGAAATCCGAATTAGATAAAAATTAAACACAACTAAAAATAAGCTAAAACCAAATAAGCACTTATCTAAAAGTTTAACCAAATCAATTTTAAGAAAAAGTAAATAAGTCACAATTTAAAAACTTCTAAAAACACTTAATAAGCAAAAATTTAAAATCAACTTTTTTATAAAAATATTAAACTATCAAAATCAACTTATTTAGAAACTATTAAACATAAAGATTAAGCAAATAAGCACCTTAATCTAAAAACTCTAAACACACCAACTCAATAAGCACAATCCAATAAGCAAACCAATCACACAATCAAAAAGATGAAATCAACTACATGATTAATTAAGCAAAACAATAGATTATGATTAAGAAAGGTAGAATGAGAATTTATTAAAAAGCTTGATTATATTAAAGATTAAGATCAAAGATTACAAGATGAAGGTTTGATAAGCTTGAAAGAAAACTAGAGAGAAGAAAAATAAAACACACTTAATTACCTACTAAAAATTAAAGACTAATAATGAAGACTAACTCCTTAATGACTATTTTCTAACTATATATAGGGGAATTAGTAGGTGCTTGTTTCTTCCTCCTTTCTTCTCGTCTTTTAAATATCTTGCTTTCTCGACTTTGTCTCGGGATTAGTCGAATAATAACTTGAACTTGTCTTCTAATTTTCTTCTTTTAGTAGACTTGGTTCTTCGACTTTGTTAAACTTCCGTCTTTATACTTTTTCTTCGATAAATCTTCAGAATAGGCCTTTGACTTCCGTTCTTCTTGCACTTTTGACCTTCTGACTTCGTCTTTTGTCTTTTTATTCGATAAAAGCCCGTGAAAGCCCGTGTTTTCTTCCTTTTTCATATTTTTGTCCTGAAACATAAAAACACAAACCACGCGTAATTCTGACTTTTACGACATAAAATACATGTTTTGGTCTTGTTATTATTGGAAATAAGTGGTAAAAGGATAAGTGTTTTCACACTTATTACTATTCAATGATGGGATGTTTTTCCTTGATAATGGTCACTTCCTTAGCCTTAATAGATTTGCGGCTAGGAGCAAAAGGCACTTCAATGATTGAAGTTTGAGCCTTAGGTAAGTCATGGTTTTTCGGAGGTTGTGAATACGTGTTCTCATTTAAATTTTTCGTGATGGAACTAAAGTTTTCCTCCGACATTGGTTGGTCGTTCCAATCACCAAATAAATCCCAAAATGATTTGTCCATACATTTTCGTAAACCCTTTTCAATTAAATAGGCGTACTCTTTGTCATCGAATTCATCATCTAAAACCCATTTTTCATAATTCTTTCATAACAGTCATCAAGTCTTTTGTTATCAAAATGAGAAAGACCGTTTTGAAATAGATCAGTTTTGTTTTGGTCTTTGGATTTATCGGCAAACAATTTCATCTTATCATCCTCATATGTTAAAGTCAATTTCCCGCCAAAAATGTCAATTTAGGCTCGAGCTGTGAGAATCCGTACTTTCCCAGCATTATTTTATTCTTTTTATTCGTGCTTCTTGAATTTTCCTACGTATTACGTTTTCTTGTATTGCTATATGTAAATCCTAAGATTTTTAAATTATACTTTTTTTAAGTATTTTGATCATCGATAAATACTTTGCATGGAATTATAAAATTTTTATTTTATTTTTCCATATTTAATTTAAATCAAACTTTTTGATTTAAAATCACCCGCGTGCGTTTTACAACGAGTTTATTCAAAATCAATGTACAACGAGAATTCCTAGTGATCGCGATACCGACGGATGCCCAAAAGTTTACGTTTATTTATCGATTGTTTCGATAATTAATATTTTCGACGATTTCGTTTTAATTACGTATTAAGTCGTGTCGGGAAATCATATAATCATTTTTATGATTCATTGTAACTTTTGAAAAGTATTTTTACGAAACCCGAGCCCCGTAAATATTTTCAGTATTTACCAATAACCATTTTCTACCCTTTAAAAATATTAATTGTTTTTAAGTCCACAAGTTTCAAACTTGGCAACAATGGTCCCTCCACTTAAACCACCATATAAAATGCATTTTATTTCCACCAACTCACACATATCATTTGATAAAAAAAAATCACCAATCTCTCTCCCCACTCCTCTCCTTGCCGCCACTCCACCACCATAAAACACCTCATTTCACCATCATCCACCATGATTTAACAAAAACAAAGATTAGACCCATTCCTAAAATTCAATGGTGATTCTAGTGATACTAAATTTGTACACATGCATCAAGTTTTTATAAACTTATGATTTCATGGTTGTATGATGCTTTAATCATCATGCATGTGTTGTTTTTGGTAAGATTATCTTGAATTGATCATAAAAAGTCTTGTTTTTAATCTTTGATTTTGTTAGATTTTACATGCAAGTGTTTTTAGGAGTGTTTGGTTGATGGGTATGATAGTATGATGATTCTATAGGTATAGGAATGAGTGGTGTTGCTTGGAAAATTGATTTGACTTGTTTTCTAAAAAGGTATTTTGGGACAGCAGCTTTAAACAGATTGTTTCGTGGGTTTAAGGTCTGTGAAAGACTGATATTATTTGAAATTGTTGTAGAGTTTTCCGAGACGGTCGTTTTGGTATAAGATAGAGCGTCTAAGTCATTACGAGTCAAAAGTTATGCTAGTTTTAGTTTTCGTGTACCGGGAGACGCAAGTCGGCACAATCCGAAATTGTGGCTGATTTTGGGTCGACTCTCGGGGGCTTTAGGCTTGGTTAGATAGTTGATACTACTGATTTTCAAAGTTTACAAACTGAGTTTGATGAGTCTAGTAGCGGTTTCAAAAGACGGATTGTCGAATTAGTACTTTAAAGTGGTCCAAACGGTTTTACAAAACAAGTGTACAAATCTGTCCCAAATTTGGAGTCGAGTAAAGTGTCGAGCTGATGGATTTTAAAGTGTGAACATTGGCTCAAATTTTGGTGAGGTCTTATACAGGTTATAAGTGACATTGACACCAATTTTCATGTAAAACGGACAAGTCTAGATAGGGTAGATCGGTGTGTCCATTCGGGGTGTACTTGCTGATTTTAATTTTGGACACATAGTTCAATGCTTGTGTTGCGTGAGTTTGAGTATTCACCATCGGACATGGTGAATTATTCAAGTGCTTAGTCATTATATAAATGACTTAGCTACTGGTCCAAGTAAGGGTAAATGATAGTTTGACTTGCGTTGACTAGGCGTCGTATGACGGGTCATTTTCGAGTGTACAAGTGTTTTAACGTGTAACGTTGGATAAATGTATTCATTTGATTCGTGTCAATGGTTTTGAAACGTGTATACCTTGAAAACATTTGACTTATATTTTATTTGGTATATATATCGATATTGAGTTCGAGTCTTAACGCGCGCCTTATTTTGATAGGTTGCGGTTTTCGCGTTTCCCCGGGCATCCATATCGTCGGTGATCGTCTACCACTACCGTTTCTACTCAGTTGCTGAGTACCGTGATTGACTTACCTCGTGGCTAAGGTGAGTTCATAGCCCCTTTTTACTTGTACATGGTTTCTAAACACGGGATGAGATTTTACATGGTGGAACACAACTAAATTAAAAACTGTATTGCTATCCAGAACTCGTATGTTATTTTGAATGTGTATGCTTTACAGATGATTTCAATGGTATTATTGCTTTTAGACGTTAGCCTTGAGTTTCCTCTCCTATCATGAACCGTTAATTGTCCCGTATGCTTTGCGCTAAGCGCGAATGTTGTGGGTGGATCCATCGGGATTGACAATCCCCGTCTCGATTACTTTGACGCACTAATATTCGTTTATATCTGAGTATTTAGGCTGAATACTCCCTAGAGGAACTTACATTTGAGTTAAGCTTCGGTTCATGAGACTAAACAACAATAATATGCATCGTGACTATGGACGTACATAGTTATCCCCCCTATTACGTGTTTTACAAATTCTATTGTGTTCCACACGTTTACTGCTAAACCTATGAATATCACTCAACTTTGTGTTGACGATTTTACATGTTTAATCTTAGGTATTATTACTTAGCTTTGCTTGGATGGGAGCCCGCAGGATATTATCGCAGCTTGGAGATTTCTGTGTATAATTTAACTTGGTCAAATCTATAAGCTGTCAGAAGATATTTTCTGTATTTTTAGTAACTAAGTGCTATAAACCTTGACGAAATAATAAAATCTTTCCGCATATAAAACTCTGGGACCTATGTTTAAAACTCTGTTTACTTTATGATGTAATATACATGTTTTTATTTCGTCAGCTTTGTATGAACTGTAATTTATTGTTTCTTGTACTATGACGTGTTACCCCCTCGTTGCCTAGTTGTTCCATGTCAGATTTTGGGGGTCTCACAGATTGGTATCAGAGCGATGGTTATAGGAAACTGAGTCATTTTTCAAAAACTTAGTCTATAACCGAAAGTTCAAATATTTCATGTTTTAATTGTCAACCACAGAATCTGCCAATGTTGTTCGATATTTGCGCGGGTAACTCTCTAATCCTTATTATTTACGTTTAATTATCGTTATAGTATTTCATCTCTTGATTACATGTTGAAATATTACGTTACCCTGATGACGATAATTACTGTGTCTTTTCAAAGCCTTGTGCTTCATGGATTATCATTCGATATTACTGTGATTACATCCGCCTATACTCTGTATTGCTTGAATTCTTATTCTTGTGACTTGATCTTATTACAATGATTCTATATCGTTATGATTTTTCCACGTACTTGTATTCAGAGTGCGTATGCTGTCGACTTTTCATTGCTCATTTTACTGAGTACTATTGCTATTCATTTATACGTGATACGACTGACTTCATATGCTCGTTTGTTTTGAACTGTCTGTTTTTCTCGACTCGCTGATACATGTTGTGCATACTCTCGCGATACCATTGTTCGAGATTGAATAAGTGTTGTTTTCGAATAAAAATCTGATTTTCATTCTACTACCGTACGTGTTGCTCTCATTGTTTATTTCCTTTAAAAAAATCTATTTAGATACGCAGATTTTCCTTCCGACCATTCGTAATTGATTGTCTAGTCTATAGACCATTGTGTAGCTCAATGTGTCTCCGAAAAAAAAGACTAAAGGACACCATGTGAGTCACACATCTCGAAGCATTCGTTGAATCAGTACCTGAATAATATTGTGGGTTTTCATAATCTTGATTTACCTTTACGTCACCGTTTTACACGACACTTGTGCATGGATTACATCTTATTTCATTGACCATTCTACGTTTCGACTTCGACTTACAACACCCGTTGTACCTTGAACACATGATCGTGATTTATTATGTGACGATTGTTTGGAATACGATCCTACTTGTATCCTCCCTTTTTCATTAAACCTCCTCGCCTCAGGAGTGTGACTTGTTAATATTTTGTTTCTTTCTCGGTATGTCTTGTGATTTTGGAAAATCACGCCGCTAGGAGACCTTCCTGCATTGCATCTTGCAATCGAAGACATGGATGATATGCGTCGTTTTTTATGTCTCCGATTATCGTTGCCATTCTTGAACCATTTCTATATTGTGTTTTCTTTACATAATTGATTATACAGTTTATCTTCTTTCGTCTTTATGGAATCCACAAGTCTTGTGTGTACATTAATTTTGAGTTATCATGAAATTTAGATTTAATTTCAAGATGTGTTGAAAAAAATATACTTTGTACAGAAACTTTACAGGAAGTTTAACAGTGTTGAGAAAATATTTTTATAACTTTAGACATAAAAAATATATTTCTACTTGTTGAGACGTCCGTTTAGGAAATAAAATTTGACCAGTAAACTTTAAAATCGAGCAAGTGACGCTCATTTGAGATTGTAAAATCTAAGAAGTTATTTTCTGAATAATGCTAAAATATCATTTTGTTGACAGATTTAATGCAAGGGCATTTTCGTCCATTTTTAATCCGTTTCAAGTCTCGAGTAAACCTGGAAAGTTGTTCAAAACATCGTTTTACACTGAATTGCATAGGACTTCGAGTATTAAAAATATCATTTAGCGAGTTAATTGGTCTAGTCAAACCCAAAAGTCAAAACTGATAGACTTTAAGAATATGATTTCAAGCGTTTTTGAGTTCGTTTGAGCTCGTAAAACTTTAACTAATGATATTTTGCAAACTAAAAACAATGATTGCGTTGGAACAAGTATAAATAGTAATTTTGAGTTCGGTCATACTTATACATAGATCTTGAACTTTTGAAATTCGGTAACTTCCTAATATAGAAACTTTTCGGTGTGATTGTACTATTTGTTAACTGATACCCTACTTTCTTAGAGGTAAATTATTGTCAAATTAATCACGATGTGCACACATACAGATTCCTTTATCCTTTCTTTTTATTTATGACTTATTTGTCATTCCATTTTCTTTGTTTGCTTCTATCGTACCACTGAATTGGACCGAAATTTGAAGATCTTGCTTTCATAACGTTCGTTATCATTTTGGCACGTGCCTCTTGACGATTTCGGCTAAACCTCTTGAAACCATATCACCTTGTAACCATTCCATTGACTGTCTTGAAACTACTCTTTATTACCCTCATGTAACCCGCTCGCTACTTTATAAACTATTGTCATGTTACCATATAAACTCAAACTGGTCTTGTTTGCGAATCATTTTACAAAAGGTTTCATTTGGGCTTTCTTAAATAACTGAATGCTATCTTATAAAATTAATTTATATTAATTTTACAATGTATTCTCACAAATTGTTCTACCTTGGGTCTTGTAAAGAATCTTGTAACATTACTGTTGTTGAATTAAATATCTAGCCAGTAACTTATTGGCGAATAGTTTCATAAACTATTTTGATTTCTGTTTTTAGAAATGCTATTATATACATATTTTAAATCATATGATATGTAATACTGGTTTGACGAAGCTAAGCATCGCATTGCTAGTCCTAAATTATGCATGGCCTGATCACCTATGCCTAATTTAGAAGGAGCCATGCAAGGCCAAATAGTAGTCGCCCTAAATATTTGACCAACAATCAACTTTTTAATATGTTCCTTAAAAAGTTAGATAAATAAAGTTTAGAAAACTTTTACATCTTATGCGAGTAACAACAATTCGTGACTTACACATAAGAACCCTTATATCTTTCTTGCACAGAGTATATGCCTCAAGCACAGATTTCCCGACTCAGCGATCTTTGCTTTACTTGTTACCTCATAATCCTCATGATATAATTTTCGTTACCATTTGCCTAAATTCTTACCATTGATACCAGACTTGAAAGTTCAACGTTGTTATGCTTCTATGATCGACCATCTCTATCTATCTTGGTAGAACTACGAAACGTCTTTGGACGCGATTAATGATTTATGACTGGACGTGAACGATGATTTCGTGTAATTGTCATGATGTGTGTTAGACTTTATCGTCTTGAAATTCATTCGTGTGAATCATGTGTTGATTTCGCCTTTCATTGCTAATGTTTTCATTTTACTGAATTTACTCTCAACTGACTTCTTAAGAATTTTCTTTGATTCGAAAATTCGTTGTTTGGTTTTTCCCTTTCGATCGTACGTCGACCACCGAGAACTTAATAAGCCGTTACTGGTGACGCCAACCGCACTCGTGAAATAATCTTGCTGAATCCTTTGTTTCTTATTATTTTTATCATAGATGCATCTATTCGACCACGTTTGTTAAGAATTGATAAGATTTTTGTTTTGTTCCCTTGTGTTATCGCTCGCATACAGATTGTTGACCTTTATATGATTCATATTCGTTGCTGTCTTGTCACCTTTTGAAAACCAGAAAAATGTTACGTGTTTATCGTTTGATATCTTAAACACTTTCTTGAATTTCAAAAAAAAAACTATTATTAATTTTTAAGAATATTTTATACATTTTACCAAATGTTTAAATTACCAAAATAACTGTTTCAAGTTAAATACCAGATATATATATCAACTTTGGAAAATTTACCTTATGTTTAAACAGTGTCAAGTTGTATCTTTTAAAATAATTGATTTTATCATACTTTACTGTCAACCTAATGAAATTATTAAATTAATTTATAATTGCTAACAATGATTCGAAATAACTGCTGATCCTAAACTTAGATCGATTTAGCTTTATGTATACGAGATTAGATCAAGTAATACAGTTAGAGAAACCTTTGTATATGTATATGACAATCTAAGTGTTATGCGGAGTTAACACTTAAACAAGAACACACAAGATGTAAACAAACTTTCACTTTGATTAATGATATCAAACTTGCTTACAATGAAAGTAGTTTACGTATGAAAAACTTATATTGAACATTAACCTAAAGGTCTTCTTTTATAGACATAAGAAGCCTTGTACAATAATCTACGTATCAACTATTCTAGGTAAAGATAAATATTCTAGGTAAAGATAAATATTGAAAATACATTGTTGTTCCTATCTTTACTAGAAGTAATCTAGAATACAATAAACGCGTAGAGTATATCCTTCCATCAGTGCTTGTCTTCAATGTATCAACGCTTGACTTTGTCTTGTCAACGCTTGATCTGTCAGCGTTTGTTTTACTCCTGTCAACGCTTGTTTTACTCTTGTCAGCACTCAAGTAGACTGGCTATAATTTATTCCCAACAATCCTCCCCTAAACTTGATATCTACACTAGTGATCAAGTTTCTGAATAATCATTAAGTACTAGGAGGAATCTTACAAACCTTCTCATATTGATAATAAATAAATCTGATCAAATCTTTTACCACGTCACTTGAATAATCAATTTTCAGCTGTGTGTTTTTCATCTTCTCCAAGACTTCCTTGGACATGAAATACTGACCATCAACAAGTAGATATTCAGCAAACTTTGTAGAACTCAAATAGTAAACACCAGCAGTTGAATACAACCTCCATTGAAGACCACTGAGATCATCTTCAAGATCCTTCCAAATAGCAGGATCTTCATCTCTTGGTCCACACATTCTTTTGAATGTGGACCACAGTTTTGTTCCATTGACTGAAGTTGGTGCTTCAGTCAAATACTTGGCCTCTAATAACCTCCATAGGTCTACCAAGTCCTCTCTGTCAAAACTTGCAAACAAAGATATAAGGGTGGTAAAAGTGTGAACCTCTTTTCCATACCTGCCAATCTTCCAAAACCCACATTCATCTTCTTCATAGCTTACAGTTGGGTTTCTGGAATCAAGTGGTAACACTTGCACCATATCTGAAGCTTCTAATGGTGAGAGCTTGAGGCTCTTTCTTATAACTGCTTCATTTGGATGTAATGGATCCATATCTTTGGGAAACTCAAGAGGGACTCCCTTTTTCACTGGTCTGGGAACAAACATTGCCTTCTTAAGCTCCATTTCCTCTACAAGTTCTTCTTTCCTTTCATCAGAAAGAAGTCTTAGAGTGTTTGCTTCCTGCACTCTAACCCAAATGGGATAAGCTCTGCACTCCAACTCTTCAAATGTCAATGCCATCAACTTCTTATAAGTCCACCCTGTTCCATGACATCTGAGCAACATGCAGTACAACTCCTTTCTATCCCTTTTCAAATTTGAGAGACCATTGCTTGCTTTGTGTTTCAGAATAACCTTGCAATCCTTTTGGACTCTTAGAAGAATCTCCAAACCCCATATCTGATCTGAAATGGTCAAGTGTGAATTCTCCATACATCTATCTTCCCAAGCATGGTACATCTGAACTACCTTTGGCATATCAAAACCAACCTGCAATTTCAACTCATTCAATTTCTCCTTGGCCAACTCATCTCCATACTCAAGTCTTTCTAGCTGTTCTATGATCATAACACTTAAGTCTGAACTAGCTTCATCACCTCCTTCTTGCTCTTCTGAAGTGACAACAAAAGGTGATTCTCCCACCTCCTTTCTTTCTTGTTCCACAATTTGTGCAGCCAACTTTCTATCAAACTCAATTTGTGCTACATTCTTTGGAACAACCTCTTCTACCATAATACCCTTACCCTTATCTAATGGATCAATTGTTGGTAAGGTAGATGGTAATACCTGTGAAGAAACCTCTTTGATGATGGATGATGACTGGAATACATCACCTTCATGTGCAAGTCTGTCAACGCTCACTTTTGCTTTGTCAGCGCCCAAAATACTCATGTCAGCGTTCAAATCTGTCTTGTCAACGCCCAATGTACCTGTCTCAGCGCCTCTTGCAATTTCCCCCAACATGGCTGTAAATGACAAATTTAAGTTGGTAGGAGCAACTAGAGACATATCAAAACCTGCTTGTTTCTTCAAACCAGTAAGGGCTTCAGCAACGCCCAAAGATTCTTCATCAAATGAATCTTTTCCACTCTCAACAAAAGGTTCTGTAGCAGCTTCATGTGAACCTTTATCACTCAAATTAATAGGCTCAGTAGCAGCTTCCTCCCCTTTGTAAGAATCCTCCTCAGATAAAAGGACCCTTGTCTGCCTTCTCCTGGACTCAGCTGTCTCCAAAATAACAATCCTCTCCCTCAATTGCTTGAGTTCAAGGCCTTGTGTGCTGACAACTTGTACCAAGTCTGCATTTTGCTTTTGCAAGCTCATGCAGACTGCCGTCAATTCCATCAAAGTCATTGGTTCCAATCTGCCCTCTTCTAAAATGGGTATTTGACCTCCCAAGTCAGATTCATTGGGCATGGATGAGGGCTTAAGTATGGTGGGACTGCCTTGGCCAGCTTCTAAGCCAGAACCAATAGTTCCAGCCTCATCCATAGCACCAACCACACTTGTGGTGGCGGTTCTCTCTGCTACATGGCTAGGACCACTAGAGGAGAACACTCTAGTAGTCCTTTGGCGTTTTTGTAACCTATATTGTGTTGGGGGAGAAGAAGATGTGGATTGGGTGGATGTGGGTTGGTTAAGGGGTGTTTGGGTCTGTAAGGGATTTGTGTCAACGTTGGAAATAGGCACATCAACACTAACATTTAATGTGTCAGCGTCGAAGGGTTCTGGGTCAATTTGCATATGTTGTGGTGAAGGTAAAGGTTCTGGTATTGGGTCAATTTGGGGTTGGGGGTCTGGTTGAGGTTGAGCTGCTGCAATGACAGCAAGCATAGCTGGGGTTAGGGGTAGGTCATGATGTGGGGGTGAGTTCATCTTCATAAAAATCGCTTTCTTTTGCACATGGATCTCATAAAAATCATCATGATCCCTTGTGCAGTAACCTTGGACCTCAAAAAACATTTGTAAAAATCTGGGATAAGCTAAAGTCATTTTGTTCCCTTTATTTTTACACATGCCCTCAAAAATCATTTTGGAATAATTAAATTTTTGCCCAGTAGCAATACACACAATAGCACTTGCAATAGATCTATTGATCTCATTGTGTGCAGTGCACTTGGGACTCAAACATTGTAGGAGGACATGTATTAGGTACTTACAGGCTGGGGGAAACTCCTGTTTATGATATTTATTTAAAGTTCCTTCATCAGGAGAAGGATAACCCAAAGCCCTTAGTCCTTGTTCTATTTCAGTAATGGGGAGGGTGGTTATACCATCAGCATCATCAAGATGCAAAGCTTGGCGTACCAAAGCTTTAGTAACCACCCATGTTCTCCCATGAATAATAGAAGATAATGTAGTCACTCTATTAACTGTTGAGGAACTAACAGTGTTCCAAAACTGTTTAATATGTGTGACAGGAATGAGTGGAGCATGAGAAAGAGCATACCTAAGGGGGGATGCGTTCAAATACACCACCATTTGCGTGTATTGGGGAAACAAAGCATCATCAGCTTCAAGATACGCGACCATGTTGTGTTGACTTCTGAACCCCAATTCCAAATCAGATGGTTTAAACTTTGGTGCCATTGTTGAAAGCTATTAGAATGATTGAGAAAGATGAAGTTTATAGGAGAAAAGTGTGTTAGACAAGAAAAATAGGTACCCTGTTTAAAATAGGAGCCAAATATATAGGAGAAGAAAATGCATGTGATTGGCCCAAAAATAGGCAAGTATTTTCAAAATGTAATCATGAAAATATTAAAAAAGAATAATTTTATCTCATGCATTAAATGAGGTGTATCTGCTCCCAAAATTACGGCCTAAAAATATGTCAAAAAGTAACAACTGGGTAGGTCCCATTGAATGTCAACGGTCAAAAATAACCCATCAACGCCCAATGGCTATTTTCTTGTCAACGTTTGCCTAAGCCATGTCAGCGTCTAAATTGGTCACAACAACGCTTGGAAAAATACTGGTCAGCGTCCAAAAATAAAAATTTATAAAAATGAAAAATGACCTTAACAAAGTAATTTATCCTAGAGAAGATAACCAAAAAGTTGATAATTATTATAGGGCGGCAAGTACTGTCCAGTTATGCACACTTGCTTATGCAAGATAGACACAACAGTCCTTTAGTGTCCCTTGCTAACCAAAACTCTTAACAACTAAGTTACCTTATAAAATTCCTTATTACTCCCAGGTAAATCCCATGACAAAATCATTCCCAAGTCTCCCAGCAGACCACACCCAATTCTAGGCCAAAAATGTCTTGGCAGTATGCATAGTATATCAACTTTGCATGCTACAGTGCCTCATGATTTAGTAAAACTAACTCATACTCACCCGTGGACACAATCTAGAATTGTGATAAGAGTATCATATGGATACCCAAACATCCTAAAGGTTCCTAAAACCTCCCCTTAAACTATGATACATATGTTGCTAAAAATATGCATGAACATAAAAAATTTATGTCAAGATAGGAATTAAAAATTCCAACCATCATCCATAAATAAAAACACGTCCAAATGCTTCTCCAATGATCCATAAGCAACTTTGTATCCAATGGTAAACTGCTAACACCACCTGCACATTTAGATTGAAAACCACAAAACTAACATTGTTGCTGACAACGCCCCGATAACACTTGTCAGCGTTGAAGGAAGCTTTGTCAGCGTTAGACAAATATATTGCTGACAACGTCACAAAAACACTTATCAGCGTTCAAGCAACCTTTGTCAGTGTTAGAAAAATATAGTGGAAAATCTAAATCCTCAAAAAGACCAATAACAATGCATTATCCTGTACATACTTTTAAAAAGACTTAAAAACACATATTATGTGAGATTGATCATTCCAATACTTGTTACCAAGTATTGAAACCTTCCAGCATCAAAAGGTTTAGTTAGTAAATTTGACACATTCTCCTCTGTGTCAACCCTATCTGGTTGTATTAAACCCTTTTCAAAACAATCTCTTATAAAATGGTGTCTAATTTCTATGTGTTTAGTTTTAAAATGATGTACAGGATTCTTAATAATGCATAAAGTGCTGTTATTGTCAACAAATATCTTGGTATGCATGAAATTATACCCATAGTCTAACAGCTAGTTCTTAATCCATAAAACTTGTCCACAACAAGCAGCTGCAGCCACATACTCTGCTTCAGTTGTAGAATTTGCCACCACTGTTTGTTTCTTGCATTGCCAAGATATCAACCTGCTCCTAAGAAACTGACATCCACCAGTTGTGGATTTCCTATCAAACTTATCACCTCCATAGTCACTGTCTGAATATGCAATCAACTCCAATGGTGAATCCTTTGGGTACCACAAACCAAGACTAGGATAGCATCTTAGGTACCTAAAGATCCTCTTCAGAGCATAAAGGTGACATTCTTTGGGAGTCACTTGATGGCGTGCACAAGCACACACAGCAAACATGATATCAGGTCTAGAGGCTGTAAGATACATCAATGAACCAATCATTGACCTATAATGCCTGACATCAACATCCTTTCCATCTCCAATCTTTCCCCAAGGGTGTTCTCTATCCATAGGAGTAGTAGCCCTCTTTTCATGTGGAGAAAAGCCAAACTTCTTCCATATTTCTGCCACATATTTATCCTGGGAGATGAAGATACCATCTTCTTTCTGCTGAACTTGTAAACCAAGAAAGAAGTTCATCTCCCCCATAGCACTCATCTTGAATTTATCTGTCATAAGCTTGGAGAAATCCTCACTCATCTTTGGATCAGTAGACCCAAAAATGATGTCATCAACATAGACCTGAACAAGCAACACATCCTTACCTTTCTTCTTTGTAAATAGTGTCTGATCTATGGTGCCCCTCTTGAATCCATTGTCCACTAAATAAGTAGACAAAGTACCATACCATGCTCTTGGGGCTTGATAAAGTCCATACATAGCCTTCTTGACTCTATACACCTTGTCTGGATTCTCTGGATCCTCAAAACCAGGAGGCTGCATCACATATACCTCTTCAACAATTGTTCCATAGAGAAAGGCACTCTTGACATCCATTTGATAGACAGTGAAGCCCATGCAGGATGCATAGGCTAAAAAGATCCTAATAGCTTCAATCCTTGCAACTAGTGCAAAGACCTCCTCATAGTCTATCCCCTCCTCTTGTGTATATCCCTGAGCCACTAATCTTGCCTTGTTTCTGACCACAATACCTCTTTCATCTCTCTTGTTTCTTAGAACCCATCTTGTCCCTATAGGTCTGACATATCTGGGACAATCAACCAGCTCCCAAACATCCTGAATTGCAAATTGGTGAAGCTCATCCTGCATTGCTTCCACCCAACTTGGTTCTTTGAGAGCATCAAATATCTTCTTGGGTTCCTGTTGTGACAGAAAACAGGCAAACAAACATGCTTGTACAAGAGGGGTATCAACCTTCTTGTGAATATTAGCAATAAATCCACCAAGACCTTGATGAGATCTTCTGGTTCTAACAGGAGTCATGATATCACCAATGATTTGAGAAGTGGGGGTGATTCTTCATAGTAGAAGTGAGAACTCCTCCTTCGAAAAGTCTGGTGTCTTCTATCTCATTCTCCAAGTTGTCAATATCTTCTTCATCAGACTCTCTTGCATCAACATGAGGATGAACCTCTTCATATAAATTGGAAGGTTCACCCTGTTTAAAAGTAGAAGAGAAAAGATGTTCAAAAGTGTTGTCAATGCTTGAACCTTGGTTGTCAGCGTGTGGGCTAACAACGCTTGAACTGTTGTTGTAAACGTCTGAGCCATCAACGTCTGAATTGGTCTTGTCAGTGCTAGATTTGCCTTTGTCAGCGCCTGAAGGACCATGCATGTTGTTAACTGGTGGTACTTGGGGACCACCATTATCTTTTCCAGCAGCAGCAGCAGCAAAAGCATCTGTCCATATGGGAATTGTGACATACTCTTGTGTAGGAGATGACTTTTCTGCTTGTGATCCAACCTTTTCATGAACTTGTGTACCTGAAACATCAACCACTTGTTCTTCCACAACATTTGAAGTTACCTTCATAATGTCTGGATTAGTGACAGGCATATAATTTAAAGTCCTAGATAAAGGTTCTAAGTCAAACAACCAATTTGGACCACTATCAGGATCACTAGGTGTATTCTCTAAAAACCTAACATGTACTCTTTCAAGTATACGTTTTTCCTTTTTAAGATAAACCCTATATCCCTTGCTCTGCACTGAATACCCCATAAAGTAGCCTTCATCACCTTTTGCACTAAATTTACCTAAGGCATCACTAGTATCTAAAACAACTACATGACAACCAAAAGGTCTGAGAAAACCAATATTAGGTTTTCTTCACCAAAGTAACTCATAAGGTGTTTTGTTACGTATTTTGTTGACCAATGCTCTATTTTGAACATAGCAAGCTGTATTAACAGCCTCAGCCCAAAATGCTATAGGGAGATGAGCATCAGCCAACATGGTTCTGGCTGCTTCAATTAGGGTTCTATTTTTCCTCTCAACAACCCTATTTTGCTCTGGGGTTCTGGCAACACTAAATTGCCTAGTAATTCCTTTCCTGGCACAAAACTCATCTAACACTTTATTCCTAAATTCACCACCATTATCACTCCTAAACATTTTGACTTCATTACCAGTCTTCTTCTCAATCTGAGTGATAAAATCAATTAAAGTGTCAGCTGTATCACTCTTCATAGCTAAAAAGAAAGTCCAAGTAAACCTAGAAAAGTCATATGTGATGACAAAGCAGTATGATTTACCATTCAAACTCTCTATATTGGTTGGACCAAATAGGTCCATATGAAGCAAGTGAAGAGGTCTAGTACTAGAATGCACCTGTTTGGACTTGAATGAGACCTTGTGCTGATTGCCTTTAAGACATGCAACACAAGAGTGGTCATTGTGGAAGGCCTTTTCAGGCAAACCATCAACCAAGCCAAGTCTCACAAGCCTGTTTATATTCTTAAAATTTATGTGCCCTAGTCTCCTGTGCCATAAATTACTCTCATCTACGGAAGCTTTAGCATAAAAACACGACATATTGCTATTCATTCTAATCCCATTCAGATTCACATTATATATGTCTTTATGTCTATTTATGTGTCCTAGTCTCCTGTGCCATAAATTACTCTCATCTACTGAAGCTTTAGCATAAAAACACGACATATTGCTATTCATTCTAATCCTATTCAGATTCACATTATATATGTCTTTATGTCTAGGTGTTCTATAGTCAATATATTTCTCATCAGGGATCTTATAATCCTTGCTTAACACCAAACATTCAGTATCAGTAAACAGAACTTTATTTTTGTTATCACAAACTTGTGATACACTAAAAAGATTGTAATCAAGTTCCTTTACCAAAAATACGTTCTCAAAACGCAAGTTCTTGGTGAGAAGTGTTCCTTTGCCTGTGATAGTACCATATCCGCCTCCAAAGTAAACCTTATCACCATCCTTAATGGGAGTGAAGTTGGTCAAATAGTCTTCCTTCCCTGTCATGTGCCTTGAGCATCCACTATCCCAATATCCATAGTCATTGACCTATTTTTGAATGCCCTGCACATAAAGAAAACAAGTTAGTTTTCTTTGGGAACCCAAGCCTTAGCAGACTTGGATTCATCTGGTTGTTCAATAAGAACAGACTTAGTTCTCATAACAACCCCATTTTCATCCTTCTTTGGATGAAATACCCAGTTAACCCCAATAGGTTTTGTAATGACCTTTGAAATGTAATTAAATCTATTGCAGGTCATTGAGATCCCATTATCATTAGGGTTTTGATCTTTCTTTGGTCTCCATGTCAAGCTTGAAGAAGCTTTAGACCCCTTACCCTGTGGTTGCAAATATTTAGGTCTGGTCACGTTTCTGTCAGCGTTGGAATTGGTCTTGTCAACGCTGAAATTACCCTTGTCAGCGTTGAACCTAGGGTTTGCTACACAAACCCATTGCATGTTAGACCAAGTATTTGTCTTTTGAAATGGTCTTTGTCCATGAGTGTTAGACCCTCTAGTGAAGAATGGGGCAGGTCTAACAACTTGTGGACTTTGCTGCACACAAGGTTTGGGTCTGACAACGTTTGACTTTCTAACAACGTTGACTTTGGGAGCGTTGACACACTTATGTGCTAAATGTGAAAAGCTACCACAAGTGTAATAGGCTTTTCTAGACACAATCCTAGGTCTAGAAGAAAAGAAGCCTGTTCCATCATTGCTAACTTGGCTCTTAGGTGACCTAGTATTCCTATACATATCTGCATACTTAATGCTAGGTTTTCTAAAAGTGTTTGAACCAAGATCAACAGCCTTACCAGTGATTGGGTTTGTAACCTTAATGGGAGTTGACTCATTAGGACTTTCACATAGCAAGCCACCCTTAATAAATAAGGTAGGGTTAGCTTTATTCCATTCATTCAAGTCAATCAGCTTTTGTTGATACTCTTCAACTGGTGTGACAACGCTTGGTGGAGGAATGAATCCCTCTTCTTGGAGTTCTGGTAAACCAGTCCAAGATAGGTCCTTTTGTTAGACACCATAGAAGTCACCAGCTGGTGGTGGAACCACAGAGTACTCTTTCATCCCAATCCCAGTCATGTCCTTAGGATCCCTTTTTTTACTCACACATTCTCCTAGGGTTTGTGTGGCCTTATCAAATCTTTGAATTTTAAGACCAACATTATCTTTATTCTTAATGGCTTCATCTAACTTAGCTTGTAACTCACCATTAACCCTTTCCATGATACTCCTAATATCATTACTAGCATTCAACTCATGTTTTAAGAAATTTATTTTATCCTTTAAGTCAAATTCCATTTTCTTGTATTCTGAAACTGTCTTCTCAGTTTGAGTGAGAGCTAGTTGGTAATCAGATAGTTTGCATCTTTCAGTACTCACATCATCTAATAATCTTAACACCTCTTTGTTAAGTCTCTCAGTATTTAACCTACAACCTTTACTACAAAAAGCATCATCGTATACCTCATTATCAGATGAAGAGGAGGAGTGTGCCATGAGAGCATATTGAACATGCTCTTCTTCTTCTATCTCAACCACCAAAGCTTTATCCTCTTCCACATCTTTAGCAAGATAGCTCCAATCCCATCCCATACCATCAATTCCTTGAACTGCAACCATGGCCTTAGGATCCTGAGCCTTAACAATCTGGCTTGAAGGTTTGCCAGCATCAGATCTTCTAGGAGATCTGCATTACCTCATGAAGTGCCCCATACGATGACAGTTGTAGCACTCAACTTTGGATTTATCAAATCCAGCTGTGTCCTTTGCATTGAAGGTCATCTTCTTCTTAAACCTTCTGTTTCACCTGTTTGCTCTTATACTAGCAAGAGCCATGTTCCACTTAATATCCATCTCTTCCAAGTGCTCATCACTTATCTGCTCAAGGTCCTCATATGTAATCACTGAACCATTGGGCAAAGAAGCAATATAAGCACATACAGTATCCAGATCCAAACCATCAGGCTTAACTCTTGGTGAGTCATTTTTGTATGTGTCAGCGTCCATGTATGAGATGTTGACAGGACATGTTACAACGCTGACACATGATGATCCAGTAACTGGATGCATGTAAGAGTCCTTCTGATTGAATTGACCTTCACTATGAGAAAAGAAGGACATGTTACTGTTGGTAGACTTGCTTCCATGCTCCAAAAGAGTTTCATCTTCCAACAGCCTCAGTTTGTTGTAAATATCGTCAAAAGTAGAACTTTTGTGAGTGTTGTTGGCAAGTATAGATCTTGCCTCAATCTTCCACACCTCACCCAGACTTTTGAGAAAAGTGGCATTGATGTCAACATCACCAAGTTGTGTCCCCATGAAGGAAAATTTGCTTGTAATGTCAAGCAATCTGCTTCTCACACTGCTAAGCTTCTCATTAGGTTGAGCCTTGAAGACAGCATAATCATGCATGAGTTGCTTCTTCTTTTCTTCCTTAGTATCCTCATTGCCCCCATATGCAACTTCAAGAGCTGCCCAAAGGTCCTTAGCAGATTCATAACCTCTATACTTATGCTGGTTCTCTTGTCCCAAAGAGACTTTCAGAATGTTTAGGGTTTTCATGTCAACCCTTTTCTTTGCTATGTCTTCAGCAGACACAACTCTACCATCATCAGGCTTTTCTCTCTTATCTGCTTCTGAAAATCCAGCAACAGCTGCTCTTCCAGCAATAGCATCAACAATCTTTTGGGCTTTATTGAATGTGTTTCCATATTCAATAATCTCCCAGAGTGTGTAGTCATAGATCCCTAGATAAAAGTTGAATTTCCACAATTCAAAGTTGGTTGCATCAAGCATGGGAATCTTGATGTTTGGTAAAGGTGAGGAGGAGGAGGTTATTTCTGAATTTGACATGATGTTGTTAGGGTTTTGAGAAAATTAGGTTTTTGGTGATTCTTAGGGTTCTTGTGTTCTTTAAGATCAAAAAGTTTCTCAACAAGCTCTGATACCACTTGTTGATCCTAAACTTAGATCGATTTAGCTTTATGTATACGACATTAGATCAAGTAATACACTTAGAGAAACCTTTGTATATGTATATGACAATCTAAGTGTTATGCGGAATTAACACTTAAACAAGAACACACAAGATGTATACAAACTTTCACTTTGATTAATGATATCAAACTTGCTTACAATGAAAGTAGTTTACGTATGAAAAACTTATATTGAACATTAACCTAAAGGTCTTCTTTTATAGACATAAGAAGCCTTGTACAATAATCTACGTATCAACTATTCTAGGTAAAGATAAATATTCTAGGTAAAGATAAATATTGAAAATACATTGTTTACTAGAAGTAATCCAGAATACAATAAACGCGTAGAATATATCCTTCCATCAGTTCTTGTCTTCAATGCATCAACGCTTGACTTTGTCTTGTCAACGCTTGATCTGTCAGCGTTTGTTTTACTCCTGTCAATGCTTGTTTTACTCTTGTCAACACTCAAGTAGACTGGCTATAATTTATTCCCAACAATAACTTGGAAAATCTGATTTTCTCTAATGGTAACGATAAACCTGAGTTTTTAACGATAATTTCATGTAGTCACCCGAAAAGATCTTAAGCTGATCAAAATAACTATTTGAACTGAGTTACTTTTACCTTGAAGTCCTGATCAAGACAAATATTTGACAACTGTTTACCCACTCGTTTTATATAAAGTTTGATTTTTAATCACTACACTTGGTAAAAAAAAATTTTAATCAAGAAAATATTTAAAACTAGGTTTTAAAGTAATACCAAAATACTAGACAACTGATTTTGACAGCTTGTATTTTAAATGATCATATGTTATTCATTTTCCCCCTTCTATTTCGCTTGTGACTAGATTCTTACATTTTAAGATTGTCACGTTTTACAGTTGCACGACTTGCGACCCCTTGTTGATTTACAATCTTGGTTCATTGTATCGCACTTTGCCTGTTTAAGCGATTCTTGTGTTCATTCTTGTTAGTTTATCGCACGTATCTCCAACAATTCTATCTCTTGATGTATCTCCGTATTGAAAGATCGTTATTCTATTCCAAGACTTAAAAGTTATACGAAAAGGAGTTAAGAAACTGAAGCGTAGTGAATTCTAATTGTTAAGGTTCACCGTGATGCAGAAATTACCTGGGAAGCAATGAATTTTGTTCTACACTTTGTACCTCCTCTTGTTTGCATCTTCTACTGTTTTCAGGAGAACTCTGGGGACCAGAGTTCCTTTAGGGGGGGGAAGAATGTGAGAACCCGTACTTTTCCAGCATTATTTTATTCTTTTTATTCGTGCTTCTTGAATTTTCTAACGTATTACGTTTTCTTGTATTGCTATATGTAAATCCTAAGATTTTTAAATTATACTTTTTTAAGTATTTTTCTGATCATCGATAAATACTTTACATGGAATTATAAAAATTTTATTTTATTTTTCCATATTTAATTTAAATCAAACTTTTTGATTAAAAATCACCCGCGTGCGTTTTACAACGAGTTTATTCAAAATCAATGTACAACGAGAATTCCTAGTGATCGCGATACCGACGGATGCCCAAAAGTTTACGTTTATTTATCGATTGTTTCGATAATTAATATTTTCGACGATTTCGTTTTAATTACGTATTAAGTCGTGTCGGGAAATCATATAATCATTTTTATGATGCATTATAACTTTTGAAAAGTATTTTTACGAAACCCGAGCCCCGTAAATATTTTCAATATTTACCAATAACCATTTTCTACCCTTTAAAAATATTAATTGTTTTTAAGTCCACAAGTTTCAAACTTGGCAACAATGATCCCTCCACTTAAACCACCATATAAAATGCATTTTATTTCCACCAACTCACACATATCATTTGATAAAAAAAAATCACCAATCTCTCTCCCCACTCCTCTCCTTGCCGCCACTCCACCACCACAAAACACCTCATTTCACCATCATCCACCATGATTTAACAAAAACAAAGATTAGACGCATTCCTAAAATTCAGTGGTGATTCTAGTGATACTAAATTTGTACACATGCATCAAGTTTTTATAAACTTATGATTTCATGGTTGTATGATGCTTTAATCATCATGCATGTGTTGTTTTTGGTAAGATTATCTTGTTTTGATCATAAAAAGTCTTGTTTTTAATCTTTGATTTTGTTAGATTTTACATGCAAGTGTTTTTAGGAGTGATTGGTTGATGGGTATGATTGTATGATGATTCTATAGGTATAGGAATGAGTGGTGTTGCTTGGAAAATTGATTTGACTTATTTTCTAAAAAGGTATTTTAAGACAGCAGCTTTAAACAGATTGTTTCGTGGGTTTAAGGTCTGTGAAAGACTGATATTATTTGAGATTGTTGTAGAGTTTTCCGAGACGGTCGTTTTGGTATAAGATAGAGCTTCTAAGTCATTAGGAGTCAAAAGTTATGCTAGTTTTAGTTTTCGTGTACCGGGAGACGCAAGTCGGCACAATCCGAAATTGTGGCTGATTTTGGGTCAACTCTCGGGGACTTTAGGCTTGGTTAGATAGTTGATACTACTGATTTTCAAAGTTTACAAACTGAGTTTGATGAGTCTAGTAGCGGTTTCAAAAGACGGATTGTCGAATTAGTACTTTTAAAGTGGTCCAAACGGTTTGCAAAACAAGTGTACAAATCTGTCCCAAATTTGGAGTCGAGTAAAGTGTCGAGCTGATGGATTTTAAAGTGTGAACATTGGCTCAAATTTTGGTGAGGTCTTATACAGGTTATAAGTGACCTTGACACCAATTTTCATGTAAAACGGACAAGTCTAGATAGGGTAGATCGGTGTGTACATTCGGGGTGTACTTGCTGATTTTAATTTTGGACACATAGTTCAATGCTTGTGTTGCGTGAGTTTGAGTATTCACCATCGGACATGGTGAATTATTCAAGTGCTTAGTCATTATATAAATGACTTAGCTACTGGTCCAAGTAAGGGTAAAGGATTGTTTGACTTGCGTTGACTTGGCGTCGTATGACGGGTCATTTTCGAGTGTACAAGTGTTTTAACGTGTAACGTTGGATAAATGTATTCATTTGATTCGTGTTAATGGTTTTGAAACATGTATACCTTGAAAACATTTGACTTATATTGTATTTGGTATATATATCGATATTGAGTTCGAGTCTTAACAGCGCCTTATTTTGATAGGTTGCGGTTTTCGTGTTTCCCCGGGCATCCATATCGTCAGTGATCGTCTACCACTACCGTTTCTACTCAGTTGCTGAGTACCGTGATTGACTTACCTCGTGGATAAGGTGAGTTCATAGCCCCTTTTTGCTTGTACATGGTTTCTAAACACGGGGTGAGATTTTACATGGTGGATCACAACTAAATTAAAAACTGTATTGCTATCCAGAACTCGTATGTTATTTTGAATGTGTATGCTTTACAGATGATTTCAATGGTATTATTGCTTTTAGACGTTAGCCTTGAGTTTCCTCTCCTATCATGAACCGTTAATTGTCCCGTATGCTTTGCGCTAAGCGCGAATGTTGTGGGTGGATCCATCGGGATTGAAAATCCCCGTCCCGATAACTTTGACGCACTAATATTCGTTTATACTTGAGTATTTAGGCTGAATACTCCCTAGAGGAACTTACGTTTGAGTTAAGCTACGGTTCATGAGACTAAACAGCAATAATATGCATCGTGACTATGGACGTACATAGTTATCCCCCCCATTACGTGTTTTATAAATTCTATTGTGTTCCACACGTTTACTGCTAAACCTATGAATATAACTCAACTTTGTGTTGACAATTTTACATGTTTAATCTCAGGTATTATTACTTAGCTTTGCTTGGATGGGAGTCCGCAGGATATTATCGCAGCTTGGAGATTTCTGTGTATAATTTAACTTGGTCAAATCTATAAGCTGTCAGAAGATATTTTCTGTATTTTTAGTAACTAAGTGCTATAAACCTTGGCGAAATAATAAAATCTTTCCGGATATAAAACTCTGGGACCTATGTTTAAAACTCTGTTTACTTTATGATATAATGTACATGTTTTTATTTCGTTAGCTTTGTATGAACTGTAATTCATTGTTTCTTGTACTATGACGTGTTACCCCCTCGTTGCCTAGTTGTTCCATGTCAGATTTGGGGGTCTCACACGAGCCGTCGACAAAAATGGTCTACATAAGAGAATAGGACACTTAGGATCACACTCATAGTCAGAAATAACGAAATCCGCAGGAAACGTGAAATTTCCAACTTTAACATAAATATCCCCGGCTATACCAATTGGTTTATCAAGTGTATAATTTGTTAGCTCGATGATCATTTTCGTGGGGGTAAGACTAGGAAATTTCATCAATTTCCAAATTGAGAGAGGAATGAAATTAATGCTAGCACCGAGGTCGGCAAGTGCTACACGTTCCTTGATCTCGGGAAATTCACAAGGTATTAGAGATACACGAGAGGGTTTAAAAGTAGAAGGAGAAATAGTATACTTTGAAGAAAAAGAATGTGTAATCTCATCCATGGTCGCCACCTTCTTCCCTTCGACCTTAGAACATGAAGACTTTGAGGTAGAGGGTTGAGATAAATGCACAACCATAAAGCCATCAAGGGTAGGTGTAATCACATGACGATTTACATGAGATGTAGTGGCTTTAACATGCTCCTTCGGATTAGGCACGGTGTTACTTGGTAATAAACCTAAACTTGATGGTGTGTTCATAATAGCCGACAACATACTCTCAAGCTTACTTTGATTTTGTTCAATTTTGTTGTTTTGACCTTTCAAAGTGTTGGAAAACTCGTTTTTCAAAGTACTAATTTTCCCTTCTAATCTCTTCATTTTAGCTTCATTAGATTTCATTTAGTTTTGAAAGTCGTTTTGAAAACCATCTTGATTTTAATTAAAATTTCCTTGGTTTTGATTACCACCTTGAAAATTCCCTTTATTGTTGTTGTTTTGAAAATTATCATTTGAACTTTAACCTTGATTAATGTAAGATATGTAAATCTTGCTTATGTTTTAGAGAGAGAAAGAGATAGAAAGATGGTGGATTACACATAATTCTAGAGAGGGAAACTTAATAAGAACTATGTAAAAAATGATTAACCACACACCCTCTCCATCAAAGGAGAGGGTTTATATACCCAAGCATTGTGATGGGATTGGGCTTACAATGTGGGGCCGGCCTACACATGTTGTAGGCTAGGCTTGACTTTGTTTGTTTAATAAAGATATCTAGACTACGAGCTACTACTTAATATATTGTCGGAGTGACCGAATCTTCCTAAATACGTAAAAACGTATTTCTAACAATCTCCCCTAAGGGAGGTCACTCCAAACAAGGGCGTTACCCGAGTTACAATAATGAAATAAACCTAGCATACTATGCTTGTCTTGAGCTCGTAGTCTTCGTCTTTCTTTTTTTTCTTTTCTGGTGAACATGCTGATGTGATCTTTGATATAATTCTTGAGAATTAATCTCTTGCCTTGATCTTGTGCTTCCATCACTTGTGATCTTCGCCTCTTCGTGACTTGAAGTCCCACATACTTATACCTTCATAATTCTTGAAAGCTTCAGAGTTCGATACAGCGGAAGACTTAACTTTTAGGTTTTCTTGAATTAGATGAGGTATTAAGTGCGTAAAGTATAAGCATGCGGGGATGACTTCTTCTCGGATTCCGCAACGCCACCGTCTTCAAATGCCGCAACATAAGTAGACACGAACAAAATGGCTTTGAACATTTCATTCTAATTCGGTAGCATTTTACCTCCGGTCGGTGAAGACCGTTGGACGATATAAAATATCGTACTTGTGGCAGGTAGGTTTAATTAAAAATCTCCTTGACAAGATTTCGCGGGTAAACCCGTTCTCTTTACTCGACCGTCCAAAGCTGACTACGAACGTAAAGAGTGAATCATTTTGGATAAAATTATCCGCATGATTGAAGCCGTCAATTCTGATTCCTTGAAAAAGTTTGATTCATTAAAGAACGCACCATCGTTGCTTTTTCTAGTTGTCACGAGCTTGATTCATATTGAATCTTTCAAGTTACCTACCAAGTGCTGTTTGAGGTTAACACTAGAAGGATTTCCACTCATCACTGTGAACACTAAGGTATCACTCTGAGTGTTTTGGCAAGATCACTAAGATATTGCGTAGAGGCCTAGAACGTGTTTAAATTCAGTTAAGAATTAAACAGCTGTTGCTTTCCAGTTATCACAAGTTTGATTCATAAAGAATTGCACAAGTCACCTACCATGAGCTTTTTGATATTCGCTCAAGAAGGATTTCCATCTTCATTGTAAATACTTTCGTATTACTCGGATGTTCAGGCAAGATCATGAAGATTTTGTGTAGGACTCTTAAGATCTTTCTTACTTTTCACAGTGTGTGAAGAAGCAAGGAAATATGAAAGTGTGTCCTAATGAGATATTTGATGATCTCAAATGGCTCTAGACTCGATCGTGCACTTTGGATTTTAGTGATCGGAGGCTGGAGAGGAGTGCCACCTTTTCAATACCAATTTATTCGGAGTGAATAAATCAATAGATAATGCGTTGTCTCCGTGTGATTAAAACAAATACCTTTTGAGAGATATCTGAGTTAGCTGGGATGGGTTGTGCATTGCATCACTGGGTCCATGGTGTCTATCTTCAATATCAAGAATCATTAAAAATGATCTCAATAGCATATGTATTGACCCGGTTTCTGCCTAAGGTTGTAAGGAGGGCTTCTTTCTTTACACCCTTTATCTTTACAATTCTTTTTCATTCTTCAACCCCTTCAATGCTTACCAATACGTCATAACTAGCACCTTTTTGTGATTGTTACAGTGCTAACTTAAGTACTTGGTCGGCATTCAGCTACGTTCACAATCTTTTCTCCAACTTTCCTAAGGACTACTATTTCTAGCTATGGAATGTCCTTGGGAAGATTCCTCCGGTTCTGGAAGAATCATAGGACTTAACCTATCCTAGCATCCTTATGTCACCACAATCTTCATCGTCGTGAAATAAATGAGGTTTTGGTAAGTATATGTCACCATGAAAATCCATTTTGATATGCAAATCCGTTTTGCTCCCCCTTAACATGTGCCATGATATTCGAAAACATTTCGCATATGTCGGGATGAGCCAGCACATTAAGTCAAACCATTTGTGATAATATCCCATATTAAATCACATTTTCTCACCCATATTAAAAATATTAACCCAATCGATGTTTTTAATATCAATTGATTTAATGAAGTTTTAACAAAGGTTTTGGGAAGAAAAATGCAAGTCCGTTTAATCTTCACGATATCAAATGTATGAGATATGATACCGATTTGTAACATGATCACATATTCACCATATTAGAAAAGAATTGACAAGGTTGGACCTGATAGATGAGAACATCATATGATAAAATCAAATGGTTCTTGTCAGCATATGTTGGTCGCCTCGTCACGTCTGAAGTCATCTCTTCACACCACGAGTACGATTGGTATTGTTGTCTTGACACCAGTTAGTGAGCTTGGCACGTTCGGCATCGAAGATTCTGAATGCTTGACAATTGCTCCCCCTCAATTGTTGACCCGTGTTCTATTGAAAGAGCTGTAGTCGTCGGTTGAGTAGTCGCATCGTCGAGTATGTAGATACCAATTGTAGATTGCGATGGTTGTAGAGATGATAGCTTCATAAAAACAAGACTTCTCTTGTTTTAACAAATAAATGCACTGAAACGTACATATATTTGTGTTAGACCAAGTTATAAAGTAAACTTGATCCCTTACAAGGTTTTAAAGTAAACCTTGCCCGAGAAAATTAATTCCCGTTGTGAGCCAAAGCTTTCATAAGAAATACTTGACTTTAATATGAAAACTGGGTTGCAGTCAGAAATAACTACAAGCCATTTAGGCATGTTTTATGAAATACTTACAACTTTTGTACGAACTCTATTTATGTTGTCGTGTCGATATTAATCAACATTTCTAAGGCCATAAATATTATCGTACCAAAAGACATGCCTTTGAAAAATAAGGTAAAAATATTTTTGGATTTTTCTGAATTTTTCAATTTTTATGGTTTTTGTATGGTTTTATATTTTTGTATTTTGCTTTTGTGGATAAAAATATAAACAATATATACAAATGATCACCAAGGATACGGAGAATAGTTTACCACCACTATTCTTTCGCTTCATCTGCCAGTTCCTTTAGAGTCTCAGGCGAGAAAGTTCTCATTCCTAGCTTGTCGGCCAAAAATTCAATTCGAGCGCGATCTAAAGCCTTCGTGAAAATATCCGCCAATTGATACTCAGATCGGACAAAGTAAAGCTCGATCACTCCATTTTCCACTTGCTCCTTGATGAGTGGTAGCGAATGTCAATATGCTTCGACCGGGAGAATTGAACATTGTTGCAGCATAAGGCAATTGCACTCTTGTTGTCGCAATACATCGGAATTTTGTTGAAACCTAGACCATAGTCGGTTAATTGCGATCTCATCCAAAGAATTTTAGCACAGCAACCGGACATAGCTATGTATTCTGCTTCCGTACTTGAAATTGCAGCACTTTTCTGCCTTTTCGATGCCCAACTGATTAGTCGATCTCCTAGTAGTTGCAAAGTTCCACTCGTGCTACGCCTTGTATCTTGACAACCCGCGTGATCCGCATCTGCATATGCCATTAGTACAATAGAAGAGTCCTTCGAATACCAAAGTCCCCGATTAATGGTTCCTTTAAGATATCGAAAGATCCGTTTAACAGTAGCTAAGTGTAACTCAGTAGGCCTAGTTTCATACCGAGCACACATACATATAGCAAATTGAAGATCAGGTCGACTAGCTGTGATATACAGAAGAGTACCGATCATTCCATGATAAAGTGTCGGATCAACGACAACTCCATGTAGATCTTCATCAATCTTAGTTCGTTCCACCATTGGAGTATCCACGGGGTCGCAAGATTCCATCTTATATTTCTTAAGCGATTCAAGGGCATACTTGGATTGATTGATAAAGATGCCTCTGGGACTCTGAGATATCTGAAGACCTAAGAAGAATGATATCTTGCCCATCATTGACATCTTAAACTTGGAAGACATGAGTGTCCCAAACTCGTCGGATAAGGTTTGGGTCGAGGCTGCAAATATAATATCATCAACATATATTTGTACCATAATCATATCTTTACCTTGTTTCTGAATGAACAACGTGGGATCCACCTTGCCTTTAGCGAAGCCTTGCATAATGAGGAATTGTGACAAAAGATCATACCATGCGCGAGGAGCTTGCTTCAACCCATATAGAGCCTTCTTAAGCTTGTACACATGATTAGGATAATTAGGATTCACAAAACCATCCGGTTGTTGAACATAGACCTCTTCCTTAAGTTCTACATTAAGAAATGCCGTCTTCACATCCATCTGATAGACGATCATATTCATATGGGCTGCATAAGCGAGGAATAGTCGAATAGCTTCCAAACGGGCAACAGGTGCAAAGGATTCCATAAAGTCGATGCCCAATAATTGCTTGTATCCACGAGCTACTAGTCAAGCTTTGTTCTTCAATATTCCGCCTAACTCATCGAATTTCACCTTGTAAACCCATTTCAAAGTGAATAACTGCACTTGATCCGGGCATGGGACAAGTTCCCATACTTCAAGACGTATAAATTCATTAAGTTCTTCTTGCATAGCTTCTATCCAACATGATTGAGTAAAAGCTTGTTGCCATGTCTTAGGGTCAACTTCAGTGAGAAAAGCATCAAAGTGACAAAACATTGCACTTTCTTGTAACTGACTTCGTGTGGATACCGGACGATTAGGGTCACCAATAATAGAATCTATAGGATGATCCTTTGTCCACTTGCTGTCATGTTCACGAATCCGTGGATTGGAGTAAAATGTAGTAGGAGCTTCCTCTGAGGTGGACGACCTGGCACGATTAGGGTCGGGAATTGGTACACCAAAGAATGGAAGTTCACGCATTTGAGTGAATTCCAAATCGTGATCATCATCATCCTCTTCATCATCAATAGGCATGACATGGGTAGTTGAAACAGGTGTTGGTTGAGAATTACTTGTTGATGGTATATCTTGACCAATTGTAGGTGCAGATGTTTCTGATTGTGCTTCGGTTGCTGGAGCGACAACTTCGGTGACCGGAGCTATTACCTCAGGTTCTGGAGCAACAATACTGGGAGGAGTAAAGAATTCATCAAAGAACGGTTGAAACAACGTATCCCATTCCTTCCTAGTAGGTGGTGTAAATGATGATGAAGTAGGGTTGTTTGGGACAAGACCAGAACTAATATTACTGGGTCCCATTTCATGAAGAGCGGGTTCAGAGCTGCTTTGCTCAGAAGCCATTGCTGTCAGCTCATCAAAATCAACATTCATAGTTTCGAGGATCTTGCGAGAGTTACGGTTGTAGATTCGATAAGCCTTTTTTGCGGGGGCGTAACCAATGAAAATACCAATATCAGCCTTTGGTTGAAGTTTTCCCAAATTGTCACCATCATTATTTGGATAGCAAAGAGAACCAAATACATGAAGATATGATAAATCTGGTACTTTTCCATGGAGAAGCTCATAAGGTGTTTTACCATGGCGTTTACGAATTAGTGACCGGTTTTGGGTGTACACTGCTATAGATACTGCTTCTGCCCATAAAAACAATAGAGCCTTTGCGTAAATTAACATCGTTCGAGCAGCTTCCATAAGTGTGCGATTTCGCCTTTCAACGACACCGTTTTGTTATGGAGTGCGTGCAACGGATGTTTCATGAGATATGCCAACTTCTTCATAATAATCACGCAAAATTTGATTCACAAATTCGGTTCCATTATCTGTACGAATGCGTCGGACAGTAGTGTTGAGACGCACTTGAATCATCTTGAGAAATCCGATGATGAATTTAGGTGCCTCATTTTTTGCTTTGAGAAATTTCACCCATGTAAACCGAGAGTAATCATCGACAATGACGAGGATGTACTTTTTGCCACTAAGACTTTCAACACGCATTGGCCCACAAAGATCCATATGCAATAGATAAAGTTTCTCTTGGTTGGTGTCTTCCGTCTTGGGTTTGTAAGATTTCTTAGTGCTTTTCCCCATTGTACACGTGGAACACAAATGATCCTTGTGAAATGAAAGTTTAGGAAGACCACGAACAAGTACGTTTTTCGCCAAATGATTAATAGCGTCAAAGTTAAGATGAGATAATTGTCGATGCCATAACCATGACTTAGTCTCCGATGCTTTGGAGAGAAGACATACGGGAGAAGCGGCCATCATGTCTTGTAGAGACAAAGTATATAAATTATTCCCTCGAGTACCTTTCAATAAATCAACCCCTTCCAAATTACGAATGAAGCAGGTATGCTCTCGAAAAGCAACTTCTAGGTTTGCATCACAAAATTGTCCCACAGAAAATAAGTTGTGACCGAGACCTTCCACATAATACACTCTTGAAATTATAACATTCCCAATATGATATTCACCATAACCCATTATCTTTGCAATATGATCATTTCCAAATCTAACCGTACCAAGAAACTTGCTGACGAAATTTCTGAGCTGAGAGCGATCTCCGGTCATATGCTTGGAGCAACCAGAGTCCAAATACCAGAGAACAATTTGGACCACATGTTTTCAACAACAACAGTAGACAATGCATTGGAAACTATTGGTTCTGGAGTGTTAGCAGATACAGATATAGAATTATCAGAATTGCTAACATTTTTGAGACCCTTAGATTTCCTGCGTTTTCTAATGTGAGTTTCAGCACTAACAGGTTTTACTGTTCCAACTTTCTTAGGTTTTGGATTATTCGCAGGCACTACAGTGGGAGTAGACCTATTTAAAGGGCACTTGGTTCCTAAAGTAGTGTCATTGTTCCTAGTTAAAGGACACGCTTGTGTTTTGGTAGCCTTGGTACTCCTGGTTAAAGGGCACGCTTTCTTCGCTTTAGTGGGAGTGATCCTAGTCAAAGGGCACGTATTTCCTACTATAGTAAAAGTTCTACCAGTGGGACGCCACATCCAACCAACTTGGGTTAACACTTTCCCAGTCGGTTTCCATTCTAGTCCATTTTTCCGGGCATACATCTCATTCACATGGTCAATAAGGCAAGAATCATGACGACTAGAAAACATACATTCATTGCAACCGCAGAGCCTTTAGGTTTAGCTACATGATTCTTTTTATTCAAAACAGAAATAACATTCCTAGGAGGGGCTTCTACTTTCTTCTTCACTTGACTACTAGATGGGGGCAAGATCCTATCATTCTTCTTGTTTCTTTTAAGCTTAGATCTTTGAGCCTTAGTAGTAGTGCTTACTCCTGTAGAAGGCAACACAGGAATATTAGAAGCTGGTTTTGATTCCGCCTTATCTTTAGTGACCAAAGTTTGAGATGGTTTAGTCCTAGGGCCCTTGTTAAGTGGTGTGACGGCTATAAGGTTCCTTTTGATTGCACTAGAGGACGATGCTGAGACAGTGGCTGCGTTATCCACAACATTCTTACCTTTTAGAGTACGAAGTGTTTCCTTTAACTCAGCCAAGACCAGATTCTTATCACAAATTTGTTCTCTCAAATCAGATATTTCCATCGACTTTCGATTCAATTGTTCAATTAATGATTGATTCTGTGCAGTGGTATCAACACATACGGGCTTTACTGAATCGAAGAGTCGTGTATTTTTCTGTTTTAAGTTATCAACTTTGGACAAAATCTTGGAAACTCTATTATCTAGATCAAGTTTAAAATTCTCAGCGGCCTCAAGTACGTTCACACAATTAAGCTCCTTAGATTTCTCTATTTCTATCGACAAAGATTTAGCAACTTTGTCACTTGGCTGACGCTGTTTTGATTGTAAATTCAATTGAAAATTCTTTTCAAAGTTTGCATCATCGATATTAACACCTTCGAATGACGTTTCAAAGATTTCTTGAATAAATTGTTTCTTGCATTCAAGCGAAATACAATGTGTTTGAATCTCATCAAAACGTTTTAAAAGCGAAGAATATGAATCTTGAAGCTTTAAAAATTCAGTGTCAGATTCGTGACAAGTACTATCTACCACAGTATCCACAGATTCAACATTATGCACAATAGAATCATCATCAACACTTTTATTCACACAGACGGAAACTATATCATGAGACATCACTTGCTTCAGAAGCTGATCATTTTGGCGTGAAACCCGTTCTATTTCAAGTAAACTATTTTCATAAGCATCTTCCATTTTATTGAAAACACATCTAACTTCTTCTATTTCCAAAAGCAGATCTTGATCAAGATTTCTAAGACAAGCCTTAACATTCTTTACAAACGGAACAATTTCGTCTCGAAACGCAGCTCTAGTGTGCTCAAAATTCCATTCACCTTCCGTTATGACCGAAGCCGTCGTACGTTCCAAAATGACCTTGTCAAAATCGGCTAAGTGTTGGTGAACCGCATTTAAGTTAACGGACGCCTTGCTTACCGGTGGAATTAACTTTGTTAAATCCGTTTTGACAAGTGTAGGAGACGTACTAGGAAGGTTTTCATTTGACAAATTTTGGGGCACAAGAACTGTCAATTCTGCTAATTCCTTTTGTAAACGAATGCGTGTCTTTTTCGAAAATTGATCTTTGTTATGTTGATCATAATCAATTATATGGAATTTTGAAAACATTTTAGAATGAGTTTCATCCGCAAGTGACTGTGTCTCCTCAGTACTACGAACAAAAGGTGCTTCTTTCGATTTGCCAATTATGGTCATATCATAAAGACCGGGAATATATTCCTGAGCTTGTTTTGCATAACCGGGATTAGGGTGGTAAATCTTGAAGACGTTTAAGTTCGAGTTCTTTAAATGATTTAGTTAAAAGATGAACCTTTTCTGTGGAAGCGTATTGTTTTAAAAGCTGTTGTTCCTTGAATTTAAGAAGTTTGGTATAATTAATTTCTGATTCAACCTTTTTAGACTCGAGAGTTTCGAAATCCATTTTAAGTTTCTGAAAATCATTGACAACCGACTCCTTTTCTTTTAATTCATTAGAAAGATTAGCTTTTAATGATTCTATTTCTTTCAAGTGTTCAATCTTTTCAAAACGAAATTGGTCAAATTTAGAACATGTTATTTTCTCTGCTTGAGGGACCATTTCAAAAGTTTTGACCTTTTCTTTATGCAACACAAGCTCAACAGTTAGGGTGGAATTGGTATCTACGGATTGTCTGAGGGCCATATGCATTTGATCAATAATATGTTTAGGCACCATAACCAAATCATGTTGAGTATTTGGTTGAGGTTCACTCAAATGTGTAGGATTGGATACCATATCATTTGAGTTACTAGTCCCCGAATGCTGTTCGAGGTTGTCATTTTCATGCCCAACTTGATGTTGGTTATCATCAATATTATTAGATGTGGTTGGTACCTCACTGACGACATCAGAACCGTAGTGAGAGAGATTAGCAACGAGAGCAGCTTGGGCAGAGTGAATGTCATCACAATCTGAATCGTATGCATCAAGATCGCCCGCTTGATAAGCTGCATTAGAAGTGGAAACGACTGCAATGCCTTCAGTATCTGCTGCCCCTGGGTCTGCAAGAAATGTTAACTCCTCTGAATCCAATATCTTCCCCTTAGACTGAGCATCAACCAAATACATCTTCTCACGAAACCATGCATCATCTCTCCTCCTTTTCGGCTGAGTGCATTCCCTAGCCATATGACCTTGTCCTCGGCAATTGTAGCAAGTCACAACCTTTTTAGGACCAATTGGACTTCCATTTCCACTAGCTTGAGAATTCATAGTTTGATTGTTCCCAGTCCTTGTAGGAAGTCCATATGAATTTTTCCTTCCCTGAATAGGTTGCACCGTCACTTGACCATCTTGAGCAGTGGCTTAATGTCGAGGATTTGAAGAGGTGCGGAGCTGATTGTTTGTTGGTGGAAATCCTCTAGTTGCAACAAGTTTTGACAAGTAGGCAGTGAGATGGTTTAGTACATCAGCTGGCGTATCATTTGGAGTAAAGACCGATGCTTGGATTGGTGGAAGTTCATTAGAGTAGAAAGCTTGTGCTGGTTGTGCTTCAATAGGAAAGTATCCTTGCTGAGGGGTATAGCCCATTGGAGAAGTGTTGGATTGTGATGGTGATGTCTGATATGGTGGTTGCGGTGAAAAAGATTGTTGATGAACACTTTGTTGAAATGCTTGTTGTGGCATTATTAGTGGTGGATAAGATGGTTGCTGATAGTTGTGTGGTGGTGGTTGCTGCAAGTATGATGGTTGCTGATAAGTATAAGCCATGTTTTGTTGAGAAGCATACATTGCAAGTGGATCATGAACTTGAGGTGTAGACAACCGAGCCTCGATCACATGGCATTCGTGTTGTTGAAGAAAGGCTTGAAGTTGATCCACATTGGTGTTATGCAAGTCCTTAGCCAATTTAACATCCGTCACGTATTTTTTCCATTCTGGAGGAAGAGTGTTCAAATACTTGGTGTTCAATTGAAAGGTAGGAATTGCCATGCCATAGATATTAAGCTCATTTAACAATAGGGTAAATCTCAGATAGTAATCATTGAGAGTCTCCCCTGGCACATAGGCAAACTTATCAAAAGTATCATAAAGCTTACACTCTCGTTCTTGTTTAGTTAACGAGGTGCCTTGCATGAGAACACGAATTCTATCCTATAACTCTTTGGCAACTTTATGTTTGGTGACGAGTTTGTAGACATCTGGAGGAAGGGCTTGGAGAATGATGTTTGTAGCATACTTATCACATTTATCTTGAATCTTTATATCTCCAATCAATTCACCCGTTGTGCGACGACGAGTAGTTGTACCTTCTGTTACTGTACCATAATCTAATGGTCCATTGAGCACCGATGCCCAAATAAGATGTCCGTTCTCCTTGTTCAACATGTAAAGTTCCATTCGGGAAGTCCAATCCTCGTACATAGACTTCTCCAACATTGGTGGACGATTATCCGTACCCGAGAGGATGGACTTATCCGTAAGAGATGTGTACTCCATTTCGATAAGTTAAGATTTACAAACTTGATCGGTCAATGAAAGAAAGTAAATGTGTTTGTTGTAGTGTGTTAAAACCGAGAAATAATGTTAAAATCCCCTAAATTATGTCCTCGATAAACCAAAAAATCCAAGTCAAAATTACACACGAGTTAACAATTTTCAAAAACACGTTTTTGAAAAAATGTTGGATCGTACTCAGATCGCAGTGGTGATCGCACTCCCTATGATCGTACTCAGATCGTAGTTGTGATCGCACTCCCTATGATCGCACTCAGATCGTAGTTGTGATCGCACTCCCTATGATCGCACTTAGATCGGACTCCCAGATCGTACCCAACGATCGTACCCTGATCGCACTCCCTTATCGCAACAAGTGATCGTACTATGGATCGCAACGAGTGATCGTACTATGGATCGTAGCGAGCTATCGTACTGAACAAACTTACCTTGATCGTAGAGTGGATCGTACTAAGCAATCGGACTGATGGATCGTACTAGGGATCGTAGTGAGCTATCGAAGTCAAGATCGTAACTTGGATCGTGACTATGGATCGCAAGTAGAAACCCCCAGGGTTTATGCAAACACAAAGTTAGATCGAACTGGATACCAACTAACCTTATTTCTCAGACAGTACAATAACACAATCAAATCAAGATTCTAAGCCAAAAAAGTGAATCAAACACCCAAAAATTTTGTGTTTTTAACCCAAATCACTATAACAAGTAATAAGATGAAGTAAATCAAGATTAACTCATAAAAACACAAAAAAAAAAAAAATTTGGTTCGTGTGAAAATGGATCAAAAATGGCAAGAGAATCAAGAACACAAACACAAGAACTAAACAATCATCCCATGGCTCTTGATACCATTTGTAAGATATGTAAATCTTGCTTATGTTTTAGAGAGAGAAAGAGATAGAAAGATGGTGGATTACACACAATTCTAGAGAGAGAAACTTAATAAGAACTATGTGAAAAATGATTAACCACACACCCTCTCCATCAAAGGAGAGGGTTTATATACCCAAGCCTTGTGATGGGCTTGGGCTTACAATGTTGGGCCGACCTACACATGTTGTAGGCTAGGCTTGACTTTGTTTGTTTAATAAAGATATCTAGACTACGAGCTAATACTTAATATATTGGCGGAGTGACCGAATCTTCCTAAATACGTAAAAACGTATTTCCAACAATTAAAAATCCGGTTTTGATTGTTGTTATTAAAACCTTGATTTTGAAACTTAAGTTTTGCCCTTGGTAAAATCCTCCTTGATTTTGAAATCTGTTTTGATGATTTTCAAAATTATTGCCTTGATTAACATTTCCTTGTGGTGGACTGATGTAGAGTTTTTACCCCTTTAGGAAAAGGAAGGCAAAATAGTGGCAAGTATTAAGTGTCGGTTTAGGAAAACTAAGCACTAATGACCAATGAGAAGTTCGTTTCCCAAGGAGGCTTGTGTGTTGTGTTAATGAAATGATTAACTTTTGTGATTATATTGTTATGAGAAAGAAAATAGAAATGGGATAAGAAGAGAATGACAGTTACGATGACGATTTACACTAAGACGATAAAGGCGTACACGTAAAACCGTAAAAAACACCAAAATTAAAATTTTACTCTAAAAATTCCTAAAAATCACTAAAAATCCACTAAAATATTCTAAGGGTTTACAAAAAAAACCAAACTTGCTAAAACCTTTTAATTAAATAATAATTTTTTAATGCTAATTAAAGCCCTAAAAATCAATATTAACTAATAAAAAGTACAAATCAAGATCTTAAAGTTTTTAAACCTTTAAAATAACCTAATTAAGCTAAAAAGTATTTTCCAAAATTTTAAAACCACTAAAAACTATTTTTAAACAATTAAAAGCTATTAAAAGCTATAAAAATTTAAAATAATTCTAGAAATTAATTAAAAGACCCTAAAAATATTTAGAAAGTTGATAAATTCCTAATTAAGTGTATAGAACCTAGGAAAAATATAAAAACTTAGAAAATCAGACTTTTAATTTTTAATAATAAAATAATATTAAAATATTAATAAAAATCCAATAATCCTAAAAAATTCTAAAAAGTTTTAAACTAGCTTAATTTAACCTAAATAACTCAGAAATGAACTTAAAATTACCTAAATACCCTTAATGGGCCTAGAAAATGGGCTAAACCCAAAACAGATCCTTAATGGGCCAAATTTGAGCCCAAGATGAAAAAGTAGCCCAAATAAGCCCAAAATGCACTACTTGACTCAAAATTTGATTTTAAACAACTTTTTCCAAAGGCCCAAAAGCTGAAAGTATGAAATAAGCAAGCTTATACCAAACAGCTTATTCTTAATGGGCTTTTTGGCCCATTAAGCTATAAGCTAATGCCATAAGCTCAAATTAGACACACAAGCTTCTTTTGTCCTAAATAAGACTTCTGTAAAAAGAAATTTGAAATAATCCCAAGGAATAAGCCTGAAAATGCAATAAGCAATCTATAGAAAACGACAAAATAGTCGTTTTTGAGTTCTAGGCCACCCCAAGAGCTGATTCAAGTTTCTAAAGCTTTTAAATGACTTAAACAAGCTATTTCAACAAAAAGTTTTCAAATAAGCTGAATCAATAAGCTGGAAAATGGAGATAAGCACTTATGAAAAAGTCAATTAAGTTGGTTTTCTAGCAAAAAGTCAAAGTCAAATTCCAATAAGCTCCAGTCTAATCAAATGGGTCAAATAATGAAGATCTATCACAAAAAATAAGTTGTTTCAGGTCTGGATAAGCTAAAATAGCTTATTGATAAGCTGAGTACATATTAACACTAGCAGGGGCTAGTTTTGGGTGTTGAGCAGTGGGAACTTTTCCCACTGTTTGACTTGTAGACTTTTTTGTCTTTAGTGACTTTTTTGGAGATTCAAGTTTCAACAAGGCACCCAAATGATCATTGGATCATAAGGAGTCAATAACAATAAAAAAATCACAACAAGAAACAGCCAATTTGTACAGTTAATTTAAACAAGTACCAGATCTGTCACAAACTTAGGACAATAAGCAGTTTAGGTTCAATAAGCACTTAGAGCAATATTCAGCCAGCCAAACTCAACCAAATGCATACACAAGCTATTATAAACTCAAATGAACAAGTCTAAACAGGTTTCATGCAATGATTCAAAGTTTTAAGCAAGATTCAAGCTGATGAATGTTACTGATGAAGACTAACACATGCAGTTTTATACTTTGCTGATGTAATTGACCAACAAGCCAGATTCAAACACTCAAATCTATCAAGTATGTTATATTAATGATGTCTTAACAGCTTTTAACCCTAAGCATGCATAAACTCTAGGTTTTCCCAAAATCTTAGGTCAAAAATAGTCAAACTCAACAAGTTATAGCACAATCTTTGATTTCAAGGTTTTAACCCAAAACCATGCAGCAAACAACTCTCAACCAAGCATATATCAGATATAAAGCATAAATACAAACTTCCTTCCACACAATAACAAGTTTTGATTCAAAGCAAGTAATCCCAAACACCCTTTTAACTTTTCTAAACCAAGTTTTTCAAATAAAAAGTGAGATTCAGTTTACTAAATGATTAATCTAGCATATAAACAACCTTATCATGCAAGACTAAGCAGATTCAAGCCAAGAAATCAACAAGAACACAAGCAGAGCACAAATCCACAAAAATCCAAAATTTATCAGATTTTCAAGGATTTATGACAAACCTCATGGATGTACATCAACACCCACGAATGTTAGAGCTTATGTGCTAGCTAGAACAAGCACAAGCTTCCAACAGCAACCCTGCTAAGATTCAATAAGGTTAGAAGCACAATATCAAAATCAGAAAAGTAAAAAGCCTTGATTGATGCAACCTTATTACCCCACACTTGATTATCCCCAAGTTATAAGCCTCACCACACCTTGATAACACAATATCAGGATGCTATGATCAGCCCTATAGCCCAAGAATTCCAAGGTTTGAACAAGAACTTAGCAAAATATCAAGCTTTAAGGAAAAATGCAAACTTTTTCACTCTCCTTAAAAACAGGTTTTGAGATTCAATTTCAGTTAACAAATAACATAAACAAGCTCAAAATTAAGTGGCACTTGGTCTTTCTTCAACAAACTTAACACACTTTCATTAATCAGAAAAGGGGATTTACAAGTTGTTGAACAAGGAAAAACCAAAAGCAAACGTAAATGAGAGACCCTATACCCTTTATATAGAGGGTGTACATGGTCTGCATAAGCTAAAAACTAAAAACCCTAACTTGTAGAAGTCCCAAAATACCCTTGCTGAATTTTGAAAATCTTGGCTTCATGTGACTTTGAATAGGCGTTTTGTGGAGGTGGCAAGTGTGAAAATGCATCCAATGGTGTATATCAAGCTTAAGGAGTAAGCAGGAATCTGAGTTGTTGATTCTCTGGCTTCTTTTGGCATTTTCCCCAAAGGTGGTGTAAAAGGGTTTATCATGTGAGCTGGTATGGTGACGTGGCCAAGGTTTTAAGGTGGGGTTGGGTTTATTCTCACCTTAATCACATATCTGGAGTGAATTAAGGTGTAATTGCAAGTGATTTGGGAAAACCCAAATTTGCCAAGAACACTAAGAACAGACGGTTTGATCTTCTTTTGTGTTTAAAAAAAGTGTTTAGCGCGTTATTTAACTAATCAGATTTAATTAGTTAAATAAATGCTGAGTGGATGTGTGAGGTGGAGCTTTGGTGGGATATGATTGGAGGAGAGGGGTGAGTGGGGCACGTGGCAGGAGGGGATTAGTCTAGGTAAGTATGTTGGCAGACCATGTTTAATCCCCTTTCTTTATTTTCCTTGTCTTTTCAGCTCAAAACCTTGTCAACGCCCAAACTCTTCATAACAACTTTTGCCTTTTTACACTTTTGCCCCAAAATGTTTTATAAAGTGAATTCAGGGGTAATTCTTGCCATTTTGTGATTCTTGAAAGAGTGGTTTGGTATTTTATTCAAGGATAATGGTCTAAACTTGTATGATTGACATTTTGTAGGACTGAAATTGCCAATTCATGTTTGATGAGGGACCATTTTTGCCAAATCTTCAAAGTCAAGGGTCCTTTTTGTAATTTTGATATTTTCAAAGGACCAATCTTGTAATTCTTGTAACTCGGAGTCCTTCTAGGTATGTTTGACTTTGAGGATGATAAATATTGACATTTTAGCTTTGTTGAGGGGCTAAAATTGCCAATTCTTCAAAGTGGAGGGCCCTTTTTGCAATTTTGACAAACTTTAGGGACCAAACTTGTAATTATGAAGATACAAGGGTATACAGTGTCAATTCTTCTATATTGGAGGACCCTTCTTCATAATTCTTCAAGTCTTCAAGGGTGTTCTTGGGAAAATTCTTCATTAAGGCTTGGTTCATTGTGTGGCTTCGTTTCCCGTGTTCGTTTTTGCATGATTCTTGTGATCTTTTGTCATTTTCTCAATATTCGTACCTAAAATACACAAGCAACAAACACAAGCATATATATGGGTATTTTGATGATATTTAATGCATTTTAAGCCCTTTTTGGACGATGAGACTATGTATAAAAGCAGTCTCATCACTCCCCCATACTAAACCATTGTCGTGCCCTCACGCAATGCTAGAATAAAGTATCGTAGCACCTCCAAAATTTATTTTTATTCACTTTTATTGAACGATAAACTAGCTACACTACTACTATTGCTACTAATACTTGCATTTTAGACATAATGTATGATTTTCATCGCAAAATGGGACGTTTAGGTTCATAGAATAAGAACACGTGAATGCTTCGTTAGAAATAATTTCATCGTCCTCGATTTTCACCCCAATTCCATGCCAAGCGTGCAACGAGATCATTGTCATTATAAGTTAGTAATGCTAACACTACTCATATGCCCTAATCACGTACTTATTCTCCCATTTTCCTAAGTTGTATCTCTTATATTTTATTTTGTCTTGAATGTTTCACGAGGATACATTGTTTGACTTATGCAATAATAGAGATTTAGGTCTAAAAATAGAGTCCTAACGGTGTAACTAAGACCATCAAATCAATAACCCCTCCTAATAGACAACGATGTCAAAAAACTAAGTCAACAAGAAGGATCGATAAACACGGTTTTATAACGGTTTTGAACATGAGACTTATTACCAAGACTTTTATACGCCCCCTAACGGAAGGGCCTTGTTATCTTTGGTTTACCTCCATCTTTTATTCAACTTCGCCATGAAGCTTTTATTATGACTTCGGTCTCGCCTTGCCTTTTATTATCCACCTCATCGGTAGTTTTATTAGCCAAAGACGTATATCCTCATGCTAAGGCGAATTTTGGATCTTTAAAGCTTCGAAGATTAAGGCTTGATTTACTTTCAATTTTGCATAGATTTTCCGGCCTTGTCGGGCTTCAAATTGTTTGCTTGATTTAGGTGAGCACTTGAAATCTTATTATTGGGTGAAGCTTTTGATTATTCGGGTGCCAATACTTCAAAACCGTGACGCTGGCGATACCTTAATGTCTTCCCAATTTAATTACACGGAAGCTACTAGAAAAGACTAGAAACCTAACAATCCCAACTAAACCGCTAAGTCAATATTTATTAAGCAAAAAATATTTACATGCGAAGGGAGAATAAGCAAACAACGAGAACACATGAGTTTTTGAAAGAATACGAGTACTCTACGTTTAGCATAGTAACTTATAATTAACCCTATCATTTCTCGTCCTCATTTAAGAGACTTAGCCTAATGTGAAGTTAAGGAATCAAAGCTAAGTGCTCAACACGCACGGTCGAGTCAAAAATTACTCTTATTCTCGCCATCAGAAAATCTACATTCGTGTCTTCAAACACTTATAAAACATGAGAAAAATTTTAAAATTTGGCCATTTTTAGCCTTATTTTGAAATAAAAAAATAAACTTTGGAAAGCGTGAAGGTTTGGCAAGGCAAGTATCTATTCACACCCCCCCCATACTAAAGTTAAACATTGTCCTCAATGTTTCGAGTCTAGGGGTGCAAACACCCCCATACTAGAGACGTAGTCGAATGCCTAATCTAGCATGGAAAGGGTGTAACCGTTAAATTTAAAGCCGTTTATGAAGTGTGATAAAAACCTAAGGTTAGAACATCAAAGGATATATCATGGATATTGAGAAAGCCGTCAAAGCAAACGATCGAGTGCTCCCATAAAACGAACACGAGAGGCTCCAATCGTGAAGATCATGATCATCTAAAGTCCCCAATTCACAAACAACCATGAAACAAAGGTTGGAAGGGCACAAATCCCCACACGTTACTACATTAGAAAGCGATAATATGTACATAGGATAAGCATGGGACTCCCCCACGAGGCACCTCGTTTTTGATTACCGAGTCATGAGCTTGACTCAATCCCCTCAATACTAATTATCATTGGGGAAGGTGACTTGGTCGAGGTAGTTCAAGGATGGAACTTCCCCGCCAAAGTAGTGCTTCAACCTATGTCCATTCACCTTAAAGTTGGGGCCATCATTTTGAGCTAGCTCGATGGTCCCATATGGAAAAACTTGAGTCACGGTGAATGGACCGGACCAACGGGATTTCAACTTACCGGAAAAGATTTTCAAACGAGAACTAAAAAGCAAAACTTGATCCCCAATGTTAAAAACCCGGTTTTTAATTTTAGAATCATGCAACTTTTTAGTTTTTTCTTTATAAATCAATGAATTTTCATAAGCAATGTCCATCAATTCATCCAATTCATTTAATTGCATTTTCCGGTGTTTTCCCGCAGTCTCCATATCATCATTTCAATGCTTTAGGGCCCAATAAGCCTTGTGTTCCAATTCAATAGGCAAGTGGCAATTCTTCCCATACACAAGCTTATAGGGAGTGCACCCAATGGGCGTCTTATGAGCGGTCCTAAAGGCCCATAAAGCATCGTCCAACTTATCCGACCAAGATTGTCGGTTTTCTCCAACGGATCTCTCCAAGATCGTCTTCAACGCTCAATTTGAAACCTCGACTTGCCCACTCGTTTACGGGTGATAAGCCGTAGAAAGCCGATGTGTAACCCCATATTTCCTTAGGACCCTTTCGAATTGGTCGTTACAAAAATGGGTTCCACGATCGCTTATGATTGCACGAGGGGTTCCAAACCGAGAAAACAAGCTTTTCAAAAACTTGACTACCACACGAGCATCATTGGTGGGCAAAGCCTTAGCTTCCACCCACTTAGATAGGTAGTCAACCGCAACAAGGATGTACTTATTACCACGAGATGATGGGAACGGCCCCATAAAGTCTATGCCCCAAACGTCAAAGATCTCACACACTTGGATGATATTTTGTGGCATTTCATCTTTTTGTGAGGCTTTTCCTTGTTGTTGGCATGAGTCACATGACTTCACAAGATCTTGTGCATCTCGGTAAATAGTAGGCCAAAAGAAGCCGGCATCAAACTCCTTCTTAGCCGTGAGATTAGCACCGTGGTGACCACCCGTGGGTCCCTCATGGCAAGCTCTAAGAATGTTAGAAGCTTCGGTGCCAAATACACAACGTCGGATGATTTGATCCGCACAAGTTCAAAACAAGTAAGGGTCGTTCCAAAAGTAGAACTTGACGTCATGAAAGAATTTTCGTTTTTCTTGTGTCGTCATACCCTTGATGATGAAGTTACCCGCATGGTAATTTGCAAAGTCCGCAAACCATGGGGTGGAAGAATCAAGCTTAGAATTCACTACACCAAGTGTCTCAAGCGGAAATGTTTCGGTGATTTCCTTAGGCTCGTAAACACTTTGGTGAGGATCTTCCAAACGAGAAAGATGATCGGCCGCTAAATTCTCAGATCCTTTTTTGTCAACAATTTTGTGGTCAAATTCTTGAAGGAGGAGAATCCAACGAAGTAATCTCGGCTTTGCATCTTGTTTAGCCATGAGATACTTGATAGCCAAATGATCCGTATACACTATGCATTTCGTCAAGACGAGATAAGGTCGAAATTTCTCAAATGCATACACCACGGCAAGGAACTCCTTCTCCGTTGTAGTGTATTTTAGTTGAGCCTCGGTCATCGTCTTGCTAGCATAGTGAATAGGCAAGAAGTGCTTTTCATGACGTTGCCCCAATACGGCCCCAACAGCGTAATCACTAGCATCACACATGAGCTCAAAAGGGTAGGTTCCAATTGGGATCAACAAGAATAGGAGCTTCGGTAAGTTTCCTCTTAAGGATTTCAAAGGCTCGTACACAATCTTCGTCAAAGACAAAACGTGCCTCTTTTTCAAGAGGATGTGTAATAGGTCGAGAGATTTTTGAAAAATCCTTGATGAATCGACGATAAAATCCCGCGTAGCCTATGAGACTCCTAACTCCCTTAACGGTTTTGGGATGAGGTAATTTGGCGATGATGTCTACCTTAGCTTGATCTACCTCAATCCCCGCTTTTGAGACCTTGTGCCCTAAGACGATTCCACTCTTAACCATAAAATGACACTTTTCCCAATTGAGCACAAGGTTGGTTTCCTCACAATGTTTCAACATTCTCTCAAGATTCGACAAACATGAAGTGAACGAATTACCAAACACAGAAAAGTCATCCATGAAGACTTCCATCGTCTTCTCGATCATGTCATGAAAAATAGCCATCATGCACCTTTGAAAGGTTCCCGGTGCATTACAAAGTCCGAATGGCATTCTACGATAGGCAACCGTTCCATATGGACACTTAAACGTAGTTTTTTCTTGATCACGAGGATCGATGGGAATTTGGAAGTAACCGGAAAAACCATATAAAAAGCAATAGAAATCGTTTCCCGCAAGACGCTCCAACATTTGGTCCATGAAGGGCAAGGGAAAATGGTCTTTTCGAGTGGCTTCATTCAACTTTCGATAGTCAATGCACACTCTCCATCCGGTCACGAGTCTAGTGGGAATTAACTCGTTGGCATCGTTTGGCACAACGGTCATTCCTCCCTTTTTAGGGACACAATGAATAGGACTCGCCCAAGGGCTATCAGAAATAGGGTAAATCATTCCCGCGTCAAAGAGTTTAAGGACCTCCTTTTTGATGACGTCGTGAATTTTGGGGTTCACCCTCCTTTGACATTAGATTGCGGGCTTGTAATCCTCCTCCATTAAGATTTTGTGGGTACAAAATTTGGGATCGATCCCCTTAATGTCGGATAACTTCCACGCAATTGCCCCTTTGTGATCCTTTAGAACATCGACAAGTGCGGTTTTTTCATCATTCGAAAGTTCCTTCGCAATAATAACTGGTAACTTGTCGTCCTCCTCCAAATAGACATATTCGAGATGAGGAGGTAAATCTTTCAAGTCGAGGATAGGTGGTTCCTCAAGTGAAGATTTGGGCTCGATACTCATAACCTCCTCGGGTGGAGGAAATGGGAAATCGTTAAGAAAATCCTTGATAATCGAGAAGTCCTCATCGTTGTCGAGGTCTTCGTTACAAGTACGTGGAACATGGAATTCTTCCAACGTAAAACCACCACCTTCAAATGGAGTGAAGGTTGGTGTCAAATTATCAAGAATGGGATCCAACATAGTGGGATTGCCACTAGTTTCATCATCACCAAAACCTAGAACTTCTTGTGAGAATTCCTCGCAAACCACGTCGATCATATCAACGAGGTTTATGGTTGCCATGGAATAAACATGAGAAATTTGAGAGTTTTGAGTTGCGTTTATAACAAGTTCCTCGTCGTTGAAACGTAAGGTGATCTTTCTAGCATGAACATCGGTCAAAGCCATAGACGTATCTAAAAACGAACGACCTAAAATGAGAGGAACTTGAGGATCCGTGGGAATATCAACAATGATAAAGTCTACGGGATAGTAGAACTTCCCCACTTTCACAAAAACGTCTTCCGCCAATCCACATGCGGGAATCGTGGAATGGTCGGCCAACTCGATAGACATTAGTGAAGGAGTAAGATTAGGAAGATTGAGCGACTTGAAGATCGCAAGTGGCATCAAGTTAATGCTAGCACCAAGATCGGCCAAGGCAAAGGATTCTTCCATATCTTGGATTACACAAGGGATCAAAAATTTACCGGGATCACCGACTTTTTGAGGTATGCGATTAAGATAAACCGATGAACAACTAGACAATTGGTGCAATTTCTCCTTGTTGTTCAACATACTCTTAAAGTTAGCGGCAAATCGAGGCATCATGACCAAACCATCGGCGAAACTCACATTAAAGTGCAAATCACGAAACATTTTCATAAAAAGCTCAAATTGGTAATTGTCGCGCTCTTGACGTTTCTCCTTTCTAAGTCTCGATGGATAGGGCAAAGGTGGTGTGGGTTGAGGCATAGGCATAGCCCTTGGAATCTCGGGTTCCAATGTTGGTAATGGGTCAACCGTAGGTGTGGCATGAGCGGTACTTCATGAGATTGGGACATGCTCCTTTTGGACCACCACCTCGGGTTCTTCCTCAATTGCTTCCTCCGTAGGAGCAATTGGTTGAGGAGTTGGTTCCTTAAGTGTCTTACCACTACGTGTGGTAATCACTTTCATCTCACCCTTAGGGTTTGATACGGTGTTGCTAGGAAGACTACTCGAAGACGGTTTACACATAATTGCCTCAAACATAGATGAGATTTTATCTTCAAACTTGGATTGCCTCTTCTCGGCTTTAACCATTTCTTGTTTTATCTCATGTTGCCCTTGTTCCATTTTTTGTTGGTTTTGTTTTAACCTAGTTACGGTCCCTTCCATCTTGTTGGTGTGGATTTTAAGCTCATTAGCTAACTCATTTTTCAACTCTTTCTTCAAGTCGTTCTTAAACTCGGATCTTAGGCTAATGATTTCTCTTTGAATATTGTCAAACCTAGCATCATTCCCATTAGCGTATTCAACAAATTCATTTGGAAGATCTTTCAAAGTTTGCAAACCTTTGTTGTTGTTTTGAAAATCATTTTGATTTTTGTTTGAAACTTGATTATTAGCCCCTTGATTACCATAGTTTCCCTTGTTGTAATTGTTTTTGAAACCAACTTGATTGTTGCGATAGTTGTTGTTAGCATTTTGATTTGAACCAAAACCCGGTGGAGTCAATTGATTAGAGCGGGTAACTTGACCGTTTTGGTTGTAAGTTCCCGTGGCCGCGTAGGCACTCGAAGTGTTACCACCGTTGGTAATGCACTCGGAGAAATCATGACCTCCACCACAATACATGCATGAAACCTCAACCGCTTTAGCCGTAGCGGGAGCACTTGGTTCTCCAACTTTGAACTCAATCAAAAGACCTTTAAGCTTATCAAAAATCTTGTTTTCCAAGTTCGCCTCAATTTGGCAAGCATCGATGGTAGTAGACAAAGAAGGTGAAGCCGAAGACGAAGCCTTACGAACACTAGACGTGCTACGAGGACTATACACCTTAGATCTATTCTCAATTATCACCAAAGCTTCCTCAACCGTTTTACACAAAAAATTACCACCCGCGGCGGCATTTAAATAATCCCTTTCATGATCATTAAGTCCATTGTAAAACGTGTCAATTTGATGCAAGTCGGAAAAACCATGATGAGGACATTCATGTAACATCTCCTTAAACCTATTCCAAGCCGTTGAAAAACTTTCATTAAACTCTTGTGAAAATTTTGAAATCTCGTTTTTCAAATGCGTAGTCTTAGAGGGCGGAAAAAATTGGTTCACAAACTTAGACACGAGATCCTTCCACGTCAATATAGAATTGGGTGGCTCTTTCTCTAACCAAATTTTAGCGGGACCCGCTAAGGAATACGGAAAAAGCATCATCTTAATCGAGTCATTCGAGACATCCTTAAACTTGCAAGTGGCGGTAAGACGATTAAATTGGCGGATATGGATGTGTGGATTGTCCTTCTCATCACCACGGAATTTGTTGTTTTGGATCATCGACAACAAACCCGTTTTCACCTCAAAATTCTCCGCAAGGATAGCGGGAATCACAATAGCCTCTCCATAACCCTCGGTGGGTGCTTGAAGTAACTCCATCATAGTTCGTTTCGCCATGGTTGGTGCTTCTCTTACAATGGGTTCGTCAATTGGAGACTCCTCACTAGAAAGATTAGAAGTGGGAGTTTTGTTCTTTCGTTTACGTGCACGTCTTGCTTGATTACGAGTTAGCATAAACGTCACGTACAACGAGGGGATGAGCAAAGAAGATTCTTTTTGGTGTTTTGTATTTTTCAATTTTTTTCTGGTTTTTGATTGTATTAACCTTTTTGGATTTTGGTGAATGTATTAAGTAGACAAAAATCTACAAATCTCCTCCTTAATCAAATCTCTTGATTAAAGAAGCCACAAGGAATGAAAACGATCACGTGAAGTGAACGCCTTCGATGACTTTAGAACGTTGGTGGAACACCAAAACGTTCAAGAGGGTTTAATCAATAGAAACCAAGAAAATATATATGATACTTAGTAATACTTTGGGAGGCAAAACCCTCGATTAGCTCTCAAAATCAAATACTCACAAGCAAGCGGGGAAACGAGGCGGCGCGAAGCATTTAAGAGCCTTTTTCCTTAGATATATTTTATAATATCCGCCTTATACCCAACTTATAGTTTGTATTTTTCAAGATCGAGCTTGACGAAAGTATTTATCTATTTTTGCCTTTTTCTTTGGTTTGAGATTCGAATACAATGATTGGGTAATGACCTCCCAAGTCAAGGTTGTGATTTCTCACGTATTTGGAGTACTTGTGAATTTATTGTTCTACGTATACAATATAGTAATAGTATTCACACAAAAATCGAAAATCGATAATACGTATTAGTAGAGTGCTACTAATACAAGTACTATTATGGTTAGTATATAAAAACAACAATTCCAAATCAAAACACAACACGCCTCCCCGGCAGCTGCGCCAAACTTGATGTAGAGTTTTTACCCCTTTAGGAAAAGGAAGGCAAAATAGTGGCAAGTATTAAGTGTCGGTTTAGGAAAACCAAGCACTAATGACCAATGAGAAGTTCGTTTCCTAAGGAGGCTTGTGTGTTGTGTTAATGAAATGATTAACTTTTGTGATTATATTGTTATGAGAAAGAAAATAGAAATGGGATAAAAAGAGAATGACGGTTACGATGACGATTTACACTAAGACGATAAAGGCGTACACGTAAAACCGTAAAAAGCACCAAAATTAAAATTTTACTCTAAAAATTCCTAAAAATCCCTAAAAATCCACTAAAATATTCTAAGGGTTTACAAAAAAATCCAAACTTGCTAAAACCTTTTAATTAATTAAATATTAATTTTTTAATGCTAATTAAAGCCCTAAAAATCAATATTAACTAATAAAAAGTCCAAATCAAGATCTTAAAGTTTGTAAACCTTTACTATTAAAAGCTATAAAAATTTAAAATAATTCTAGAAAATAATTAAAAGACCCTAAAAATATTTAGAAAGTTTCAAAATTCCTAATTAAGTGTATAGAACCTAGGAAAAATATAAAAACTTAGAAAATAAGACTTTTAATTTTTAATAATAAAATAATATTAAAATATTAATAAAAATCTAAAAATCCTAAAAAATTCTAAAAAGTTGCAAACTAGCTTAATTTAACCTAAATAACTCAGAAATAAACTTGAAATTACCTAAATACCCTTAATGGGCCTAGAAAATGGGCTAAACCCAAAACAGATCCTTAATGGGCCAAATTTGAGCCCAAGATGAAAAAGTAGCCCAAAAGGCACTACTTGACTCAAAATTTGATTTTAAACGACTTTTTCCAAAGGCCCAAAAGCTGAAAGTGTGAAATAAGCAAGCTTATACCAAACAGATTATTCTTAATGGGCTTTTTGGCCCATTAAGCTATAAGCTAATGCCATAAGCTCAAATTAGACACACAAGCTTCTTTTGTCCTAAATAAGACTTCTGTAAAAAGAAATTTGAAATAAGCCCAAGGAATAAGCCTGAAAATGCAATAAGCAATCTACAGAAAACGACAAAATAGTCGTTTTTGAGTTCTAGGCCCCCCCCCCCCCCCAAGAGCTGATTTGTAACACTCTCATTTTTCGTATCGGTACAGCGGAAGGGTCTTTCAGAGTGTTATGGGATAGCACAATAACTCCAATCATAGACAACACATAAAAATGGTTGTACAAGGTTTAACAAACATTCATTCGATATAAAGTTTTAAAAGCGTACAACAGGTCCCAAATTATACAGGTCATTAAGTTTACAAAACATAGATCGAATGAACATTTTTAATATTATGTGGGCCATCAGAGTCGATCTCCATCCGGATTACCTTCAAACACCTGAGATAAAAACATGCAAAAGTCATATCAGCGAATGCCGAGTGAATTCATAGAGTTTAATGAAAACCGTTATATAAAAACAATCATTTACAATCATTTAAAATCAGAACACAAGTATAATATCGGAAGTAAGTCCTCATATTGCTAGTCAGGCAATATATATCAAGCATACATCTTAAACCGTCCATGAGACCGTAGTCTCTATATTACCATGATAGGTAATATATTCATCGTAATGGCGTCGTTATCGTTTATTATTTATGTTTTATAGCATACGTTGTAGGATTATTATTAGCCGCATGACATTGTTACCTTACTATGAAATCAGCGGGCCGCGAACCCGACAAACAATTTGCCCATCTAAGTTAGCGTGTCGTCACAAAAATCACGCTATGGAATCTTCTCATACATAAATTCGCTTACCAATCAATGTGGCACGACGGGGATCAACCGTCAAGGCGCGAACTGGGGTGATCGTCCCCAATTAGTACTATCAAATGCATAAGCGTCTACCAAATCCCGTTAGTTCACAATTCATGCTAATGGGACTTTAAGTGACATAACCTAACTACTAATAATCCTTTTAGTCTCGTTTATAGGGTCATAGCATCATTCGGGTCCATATCATTAAGCATACAATCGGGACTACTTGTGTTCTATTTTTATAAAATCTAGCATGTTATCTCCCTCGCGGGTTTACAAATCATTTTATAAAACATTTAAAAGAGTGCGAGGCTATGAACTCACGTTGTTAATGAAAGGCGGATTATCGGCTACGGGCGTGCTTCGGTCACGGAAACCTATATAAATAATAATCGGTCTTAGACTCGGTCCAATGACTTTTATCAAAATAACAATATACATATGATAATTTTGTACATATGATGATTTTGTACATATGATGATGATCAAGTGGGTTTATACTTCCTTGTTTACTCAATTTAGTGTTTACGTCTTGGTAACGTTTTACTAGTTTGCTAGTTTTAACCTATTTACCTATTTTAAGTCCATTAAGCCTTCTATGAGTTCTTTAACTTGTTTTTATCTCTTTTATACCTATATTATCAGTATATATACTTTTCATGTTGGGCCCAAATGGGTTAAGCCCAGTAAGTTCTTTTTTACAAGTTTTTATCTTATTAAGTCCAATTATTAGTCCAATATGTTTAATTAGCTCGTAAATGTCCGTAATTCTTATAGTTCGGGTTTTATCGTTTTTTACTTGTATTAGTTACTTATACATCAGTATATGACTTTTATAAACTTTACATTAGACGGGTTTGGTCGTCTAAGTTTTATTTGGCGAAAAAACGTTAATTTCACGGCGATAGCCGAAAAAGTCGTAAAAATCAAGTTTATAGTTTTTACTACTTATAAATATTATTTTTACCACCATTTATATAATTTACCCATTTAATTAACCTTCTATACATTTATATAAATAAGTTTTATAAGTTAGTGGGTTTATATTTTCACATTTTATACATTATAATGTGAGTGCTTATATAATATTAATAAACATTATTTCCAAAAATCTGATTTTTAACTTCATGTTCACCATTTTAAACATATCTAGAGTTCTATAACGAATTAGAAGCTCATTTTTGGATGAAATGTTCTTCATATTATGTGCTACATTTAACTTAGTTATAGCTACTGCCCATTTTGAGTTTAACTTGCCTTAACAGTCCCTACAAAACTGCTTATTCAGATTAGACCACCTAACTTGTTTTGATCATATCTCACTCATTATTTTGATTCCATTGCATGGCCAACTCTCACATGTGTATAACATCTTTTACTTAATGTAAATGGATCAAACCATTCAATTTTATCAGTTCATCTTTTAGTTATCTACTGTTTTTATACAGCCAACTAAATAATCAAGATTTTAGCTTCATTTCATATAGTTATCAACCTTTTTAAGCATATTTATCAACACTTGATCCCCACACAACATTTTTATCATCATATATACATCATATACATATACAAAATGAAAGAAAATACATTTGTTCTTTACAAAATAACAAGAGAAAAAGGGAGAGGATGATCTTCTTTACCAACCAAGTGGATTTCTTGTTTTAGGAAGACAAGAACTTGATGAACACAACAAGTATCTCCAAGACCATCAAATATCAAGAACATAGGTTGGAAAATCAGCCCTAGGACACAAGCAAATCACCTCCAAAGATGTTAATATGGCCACCAAATGATCAAGGCTTCAAGAATACTCCTTAATAGAGCTAGTAAACATGTTGTTCATGGCTAGAAGAGATCAAATGGGGTGTTTGTTGGCTTATATTGGACGGCAAGGGGGATGGAGTTGAGAGGATTTTGGAGTTGATTGCATGTGAGAAATGGTGTAGGTGAAAACAAGTTGCTAGTTTTGAGGCTTAGTGGAAAAGTTAGCTTAACATGTAAGCTTAGGCTTACACTTGGTGTAAGTTACTTAACTTGATGCCACCTTGATGTTGTGGTGTCAAGTTGGCCGTCCCAACCAAGCTAGTGGGGTGGGACAATGTGTTTTGTCCCATCTCACTAGTTTACGGGTATTTATCGATTCTAGTTTTCTCGATTTGCGTGCCCTCGGGTCGTTTTACGAAAAACGTTTTTATAAATTATGAATCAACGTCACAAAAAGAATCCAATAAAAATTGTCTCATCAAAAACGGAGTTCAAAAACATAAATACGTAATCCTAAGGTTTCCGGTTTAGTCGTAAAAGACGCCAAATTATGCACGTAAGCCCAAATTTAAATCCGTAAATTGTGAGTTCGTCAAATTATGCACGTAAGCCAAAATTTATACGAGAAAATATTTCACTACCTGAAAATGTTAGATTGTCACAGCTTTTCCTCCTAAAAGGGATCAACGTCCTCGTGATCCATTTCATTTGGATGTCCGTTTCTTATTGAAATCGAAGAGGTGCGGATATTTCTTCCACATTTCATCCTCTCGTTCCCAAGTATACTCCGGTCCATGCTTTGAATTCCATCGGATTTTGACAATAGGTATCCGACTTTGTTTCAGTTGCTTTACCTCACGGTCCATAACTTCTACGGGCTCTTCGATAAAATGCAACTTCCCATCTATTCGAACCTTACCTAACGGAATTTTCTCATCACTCACTGCTAGACATTTCTTCAGATTAGATACATGGAATGTGTTGTGAACACCATGAAGTTCTGGGGGTAAATCTAGTTTGTAAGCCACCGGACCTACTCTAGATAAAATCTTAAAGGGTCCAATATAACGGGGATTCAATTTCCCTCGTTTTCCAAATCTTATAACGCCTTTCCATGGCGATACCTTCAACATTACTCGGTCACCCACTTCAAACTCCATTGGCTTCCGCCGCACATCCGCGTAACTTTTCTGTCTACTACGGGCAGTCAACAACCTCTTCTTAATCTGAACTATCATCTCCGTAGTCTCCCGGATCAATTCCGGTCCCGTGAGCTGGGTATCCCTAACTTCACTCCAACATACAGGAGATCTACACTTCCTACCATACAAAGCTTCAAACGGTGCAGCCTTAATACTAGAATGGTAACTATTGTTATACGAAAACTCTGCTAACGGCAAATGTTTATCCCAATTCTTACCAAAGTCTAACACACAAGCTCTCAACATATCTTCCAGTGTTTGTATCGTCCTTTCACTCTGCCCATCAGTCGGGGGGTGATAAGCAGTGCTCATATCGAGATTCGTTCCCAAAGATCTTTGGAGAGATTTCCAAAAATTCGATGCGAATCTAGGATCTCGATCTGAAATGATCGATACATGCACTCCATGTTTGCATACAACATTATCAAGGTATATTCGAGTTAGCTTCTCCAGTGAGAACTGCTCCTTAACCGGAATGAAGTGTGCTGATTTGGTCAGTCTGTCGACAATAACCCAAATCGAATTGTTTCCAGATGATGTTCTAGGAAGCTTGGTGATAAAGTCCATTGTAATTCGCTCCCACTTCCATTCAGGAATCTTTGGTTGTTGAAGTAGTCCTGATGGCTTTTGATGTTCCGCTTTGACTCTAGCACAAGTCAAGCATCGAAGAACATACATAGCTATGTCAGCTTTCATATTCGGCCACCAGTACAACTTCTTCAAATCATGGTACATCTTATCAGATCCAGGATGAATGGAATACTTAGATTTATGGGATTCTAACATAATCAAATCTCTTAAGCCTCCAAACTTAGGTATCCACATACGACCTCTTAAGCATTTCACTCCATCAGCTCTAACCTCTAAAGGATCTCCTTCTCCTCGGAACCCTTCATTAACAAAATTCTCCTTCTTACAAGCTTCTATTTGCGCATTTCTAATTTGCTCAGGCAAATTATTGTGCACGGTCAAGACTAAAGAACGCACCCTGATAGGCTCTCTATCTTTCCTACTTAACGCATCAGCAACAACATTGGCTTTTCCTGGGTGATATTTTATATCACAATCATAATTACTTAACAACTCTATCCATCTTCGTTGCCTCATGTTCAATTCCTTCTGGTCGATAATATACTGTAGGCTTTTGTGATCGGTGAATACCGTACACTTGGTGCCATACAGATAATGTCTCCACAACCTAAGAGCAAAGACTACAGCTCCTAACTCAAGATCATGAGTAGTATAATTCTCCTCATTCTTCCTTAATTGCCTAGAAGCATAAGCTATCACTTTCTCTCGCTGCATCAAAACAGCTCCATAACCTCTAAGAGATGCATCACAATATACTACAAAATCTTCACTCCCGTCGGGTAATGATAAGATTGGCGCACTACATAATTTTTGCTTCAATGTCTGAAATGCTCCATCTTCATCACTTCCCCAAACGAAAGGTTTATTCTTTTGGGTAAGCTTAGTCAAGGGTTTAGCTATCAAAGAGAATTCTTTAATGAATCGCCTATAATAGCCAGCCAATCCTAAGAACTGTCGCACTTCCGTCGGCGTTGTCGGTGCAGACCAATTCTTAATAGCTTCAACCTTTGCAGGATCAACATGAATTCCATCTCTGTTAATCACATGACCAAGAAATTGCACAGAATCTAACCAGAAATCACATTTCGAAAACTTAGCATACAACCTTTCATCCTTCAACAAATTCAAAACAATCCTCAATTGTTCTCTATGCTCATCTTCATTCTTAGAATAGATTAGAATATCGTCAATAAACACAATCACAAATTTATCCAAGTAAGGCTTGCACACTCGATTCATTAAATCCATGAAAACCGCAGGTGCGTTAGTTAACCCAAATGGCATTACTTGAAATTCATAGTGTCCATAACGAGTTCTAAATGCAGTTATAGGAATCTCTTCTTCACGGACGCGAAGTTGGTGATATCCTGACCGCAAATCTATCTTAGAATACACACTAGATCCTTGTAGTTGATCAAACAAATCATCAATCCTAGGTAAAGGATATCGATTTTTAATTGTCAACTTATTCAGTTCCCTATAATCAATGCACATACGAAAAAGATCCATCCTTCTTCTTAACGAACAAGACTGGAGCTCCCCAAGGCGACGAGCTCGGTCGAATAAAACCTTTATCAGACAACTCCTTAAGTTGCTCAGATAACTCCTTTAATTCAGAAGGGGCTAATCGGTAAGGCGCACGTGCCACCGGTGCAGCACCAGGAATTAAATCGATTCGAAACTCTACTTGCCTTATCGGTGGAAGTCCGGGTAAATCTTTAGGAAATACCTCAGGAAATTCACAAATAATAGGTACATCTTCCAATCGTTTCTCCTTAGACTCATTCCCGGTCACTTGAGCTAAGAATAACTCACAACCGTTCCTGATGTACTTTTGGACTTTAATACATGAAACGATTTTCAAACGGGATTCACCTCGACTACCATCAATTACTGACGTCCTATTCCTAAGAGGAATCTTAACTTTCTTCTCTCCACATAAAATAGTAGCATTGTTCAACGACAACCAATCCATACCAATAATAATATCAAAACTACCTAATTCTATCAACATCAAATCAATCGGAAAGGAATGGTTTAAGAGATTTAGAGAGCATCCTTCTAATAGCTTATTAGTTTTCACTAATTTACCATCAGCCAATTCCACCTCGTAACTGGTACTTATCTCAACAGGTTCAATATCAATAAGGGCACTAAATTTAGTGGATACAAAGCTCCTATCGGCACCCGAATCGAATAAAGCAACAGCATAATGATTGTTGAGTAAAAACGTACCGGTAACGACATTCGGATCCTCTTTCTTCACCTCAATTGTTCCAAGTTGGTAGATACCACCCTGGGGGTTTCTTCCAGGTACAATCGCTTTCAACTTGGGGCATTCCGATTTCCTATGACCTTCTTCATTACAGTTGAAGCAAATGGTTCCCTTCTTACACCTTTCAACCTTGTGTCCAAGCTTTCCGCAATTTCGGCACTTCCAGCAGTCGCCAGCATGCCTCTTGTTGCCACACTTAGGACATCTATCATCGTTGCGTGGTGCATTGTTGGTAAGAGCATTTGCATTCCCCTTTCTCTTATTCTGACGGCGATTGAAATTCTTCCTATTATCACCTCTATCTACACGATCACCGTCTCCCTTTCTTTTCTCACCTACACGGGCTTCATCTTCCTTATCCTGAATTATCTGTCCAATGAGTTGGTAAGCCATTCGAACAGCACCATCAATGGTCAGTGGTTTCCATGATGTTACGTCCCCCCGGATATTCCTGGTCAACCCTTTCACATATTGCTCAATTCGGATCTCTTCGGGTTCAACCAATCGAGGACATAGCAAGGCCAACTCATGGAATCGATTCGTGTAACTATCAATGTCCACACCTTTCATTCTCAGATGAATCAACTCTTGCTCTAACCTAATGATCACACTACGAGGACAAAACTCCAAAGTCATCCACTTCTTAATTTCAGCCCAAGGAGTAGCATTAGCAGCATCAAGACCCATGAAAGCAATTCTCCCGTTCCACCAAGTCAACGCACGACCTTTAAGAGTAGCCATAGCAAAAGTCACCTTATCTTCCTCCTTACACTTACTAATCCGAAACACCTATTCAATCTTCTCAATCCATTGGCTTAATCCTACAACACCTTCAGTTCCATTAAAAGGTAGAGGTTCACACTTCATGAACGTCACATAAGTACAACCACCAACTTCAGGTGCATTAGTTCCAAGTCCTCCTATATTTCCTCCAGCATTAGCATTCACATTATTAGCATTCATATTCACATTAGTACCGCCAATTCCACTACCGCCAGCTCCACTACCGCCAGCTCCACTACCGCCAGCTCCACTACCGCCAGCTCCACTACCGCCAGCTTCATTTCTAGCATTTGCCATAAATTCAGTCATAGATGCGGTAACTTGCTCCGTAATAATCCTACGTACATCATCCTCAGTCACAGCCTTCTTGGGCGGCATAGTTCTATAATTTCACAATTTCAAAGTATTAAGCATTCACCCAACAAAGGATTCATATAATATGGACTGGATTCATAATCAAGATACAAATAAGGCACAATATGGAATTCAAGACAAGATACATATTTCATTCGATTTGAAACAAAAGTATTGTCTTAGTACATCCCATATCAAAGTTCTAGCACTATATACACTCAAAATTCGTGACAAGTCTATTACTAACAAGTCGGTTCAGTCAAAGCTACAAACACAAAAGATATAAAGGTCACTACTAAACACAGACTGGTCTACTGAGAACCGCCAGATGGTCCATCATCCATCGTCTTCTGAATCTTCGTCGGACGATCACTAGACACATCTTCAGCTGGGCGCTTACGGATTACTCCTCTTTCAACCATGTCAGCATAAAATCTACTGTTCCAACCCACGGATATATTCAACTCCTTTTCAACTTTCTCACGCATCGCACGAGCTACACTCAACTGAATCTCCATAGTATTCACCTTTTTCTTCATTTCAGCAAACTCACCACTTTCCAACACCGATAACCTCCTAAAAGCCTCATTCAAACCACGTTCTACATCACTCAAATCCAAGCTAAGCAATTCTCGCTCTTTCTCTCCAACCTTAGCCTTCGACTCTAAATAAGCAACCTGAGTCTGAATAACACCTAATCCAACCTCTATCACACAACTCTTAACACGGGAAGCATCTAGATCACGTCTCAAGGCCCATGGTGCAAGACCATCGATATGAGTAGCCTCTCGAGTACTAGACGACTCTCCTATCTCACGTCTACGAGTAGCAATACCATCAGTACCGTCAGGTGCATCGTCATCCTCATCCTCCTCTGATTCAGAATCAGATTCAGACGATTCAGACATTTCATCCCTAGGTAACTCATCCTCAGAATCAGACAAACAAACTGGTGGGGGCAAAGGCTCGCCCTCAGGAACATCATACGGATAAATAAGCTCGGCTTCCTCATCGTCATCAACCTCAACATCTATACCTACATCCTCCTCGACATCCTCATCGTCAATCTCGTCATCTAAATTATCTAGCCCAATCTCATCATCGTTCTCAATATCGACATTCTCAATATCCACATTCTCAATATCCACATTCTCAATATCCACATTCTCAATATCCACATTCTCAATATCCATATTCTCTACCAAGTCAACCTGAGGGGCAATCTGATCTCCTAGTCCTAACTCGGGCTCGGGATCCTCAAATGGTTCCTCCTCATCATCAATATCATAATATACTAAGTCGAAATAAGGATCATCTTCTATATTAGGTTCGGGAATAGCATGGTTTTCTACAGGAATATTAGGGTCAGCCATGACAATCTGCATTTATATATATATCTCGTATTAGGATAACATACTAGTTAAATAATTACATAATGAAATCACGATATATACATATATATAAATTAAATTATATATATCAAAATATATATCTTCTCAATAGGGCTTGTTGGTAACGTCGGAGATCTCTGGCACCGTTATAGTCAAAAGATTTTTCAAATATTTTCTCAAATGTTCATTGTCAAAAGATTTTGAAAAGTTTTGTTCAAAACCTTGGATTTTAAAATCCTTTGTTCTCTATAACGAGAGCTCTGGTACCAAACTGTAACACTCTCATTTTTCGTATCGGTACAGCGGAAGGGTCTTTCAGAGTGTTACGGGATAGCACAATAACTCCAATCATAGACAACACATAAAAATGGTTGTACAAGGTTTAACAAACATTCATTCGATAAAAAGTTTTAAAAGCGTACAATAGGTCCCAAATTATACAGGTCATTAAGTTTACAAAACATAGATCGAATGAACATTTTTAATATTATGTGGGCCATCAGAGTCGATCTCCATCCGGATTACCTTCAAGCACCTGAGATAAAAACATGCAAAAATCATATCAGCGAATGCCGAGTGAATTCATAGAGTTTAATGAAAACCGTTATATAAAAACAATCATTTACAATCATTTAAAATCAGAACACAAGTATAATATCAGAAGTAAGTCCTCATATTGCTAGTCAGGCAATATATATCGAGCATAAATCTTAAACCGTCCATGAGACCGTAGTCTCTATATTACCATGATAGGTAATATATTCATCGTAATGGCGTCGTTATCGTTTATTATTTATGTTTTATAGCATACGTTGTAGGATTATTATTAGCCGCATGACATTGTTACCTTACTATGAAAACAGCGGGCCGCGAACCCGACAAACAATTTGCCCATCTAAGTTAGCGTTTCGTCACAAAAATCACGCTATGGAATCTTCTCATACATAAATTCGCTTACCAATCAATGTGGCACGACGGGGATCAACCGTCAAGGCGCGAACTGGGGTGATCGTCCCCAATTAGTACTATCAAATGCATAAGCGTCTACCAAATCCCGGTAGTTCACAATTCATGCTAATGGGACTTTAAGTGACATAACCTAACTACTAATAATCCTTTTAGTCTCGTTTATAGGGTCATAGCATCATTCGGGTCCATTTCATTAAGCATACAATCGGGACTACTTGTGTTCTATTTTTATAAAATCTAGCATGTTATCTCCCTCGCGGGTTTAAAAATCATTTTATAAAACATTTAAAAGAGTGCGAGGCTATGAACTCACGTTGTTAATGAAAGGCGGATTATCGGCTACGGGCGTGCTTCGGTCACGGAAACCTATATAAATAATAATCGGTCTTAGACTCGGTCCAATGACTTTTATCAAAATAACAATATACATATGATGATTTTTTACATATGATTATGATCAAGTGGGTTTATACATCCTTGTTTACACAATTTAGTGTTTACGTCTTGGTAACGTTTTACTAGTTTGCTAGTTTTAACCTATTTACCTATTTTAAGTCCATTAAGCCTTCTATGAGTTCTTTAACTTGTTTTTATCCCTTTTATACCTATAGTATCAGTATATATACTTTTAATGTTGGGCCCAAATGGGTTAAGCCGAATAAGTTCTTTTTTACAAGTTTTTATCTTGTTAAGTCCAATTATTAGTCCAATATGTTTAATTAGCTCGTAAATGTCCGTAATTCTTATAGTTCGGGTTTTATCGGTTTTTACTTGTATTAGTTACTTATACAACAGTATATGAATTTTATAAACTTTACATTAGACGGGTTTGGTCGTCTAAGTTTTATTTGGCGAAAAACGTTAATTTCACGGCGATAGCCGAAAAAGTCGTAAAAATCAAGTTTATAGTTTTTACTACTTATAAATATTATTTTTACCACCATTTATATAATTTACCCATTTAATTAACCTTCTATACATTTATATAAATAAGTTTTATAAGTTAGTGGGTTTATATTTTCACATTTTATACATTATAATGTGAGTGCTTATATAATATTAATAAACATTATTTCCAAAAATCTGATTTTTAACTTCATGTTCACCATTTTTAACATATCTAGAGTTCTAAAATGAATTAGAAGCTCATTTTTGAATGACATGTTCTTCATATTATGTGCTACATTTAACTTAGTTATAGCTACTGCCCATCTTGAGTTTAACTTGCCTTAACAGTCTCTACAAAACTGCATATTCAGATTAGACCACCTAACTTGTTTTGATCATATCTCACTCATTATTTTGATTCCATTGCATGGCCAACTCTCACATGTGTATAACATCTTCTACTTACTGTAAATGGATCAAACCATGCAATGTTATCAGTTCATCTTTTAGTTATCTACTGTTTTTATACAGCCAACTAAATAATCAAGATTTTAGCTTCATTTCATATAGTTATCAACCTTTTTAAGCATATTTATCAACACTTAATCCCCACACAACATTTTTATCATCATATATACATCATATACATATACAAAATGAAAGAAAATGCATTTGTTCTTTACAAAATAACAAGAGAAAAATGGAGAGGATGATCTTCTCAACCAAGTGGATTTCTTGTTTTAGGAAGACAAGAACTTGATGAACACAACAAGTATCTCCAAGACCATCAAATATCAAGAACATAGGTTGGGAAATCAGCCCTAGGACACAAGCAAATCGCCTCCAAAGATGTTAATATGGCCACCAAATGATCAAGGCTTCAAGAATACTCCTTAATAGAGCTAGTAAACATGTTGTTCATGGCTAGAAGAGATCAAATGGGGTGTTTGTTGGCTTATTTTGGACGGCAAGGGGGATGGAGTTGAGAGGATTTTGGAGTTGATTGCATGTGAGAAATGGTGTAGGTGAAAACAAGTTGCTAGTTTTGAGGCTTAGTGGGAAAGTTAGCTTAATATGTAAGCTTAGGCTTACACTTGGTGTAAGTTACTTAACTTGATGCCACCTTGATGTTGTGGTGTCAAGTTGGCCGTCCCAACCAAGCTAGTGGGGTGGGACAATGTGTTTTGTCCCATCTCACTAGTTTACGGGTATTTCTCGATTCTAGTTTTCTCGATTTGCGTGCCCTCGGGTCGTTTTACGAAAAACGTTTTTATAAATTATGAATCAACGTCACAAAACGAATCCAATAAAAATTGTCTCATCAAAAACGGAGTTCAAAAACGTAAATACGTAATCCTAAGGTTTCCGGTTTAGTCGTAAAAGACGCCAATTATGCACGTAAGCCCAAATTTAAATCCGTAAATTGTGAGTTCGTCAACCAATCACAAAAATAAGTTTCAAAATATTATACGAGAAAATATTTCACTACCTGAAAATGTTAGATTGTCACATGATTCAAGTTTCTAAAGCTTTTAAATGACTTAAATAAGCTATTTCAACAAAAAGTTTTCAAATATGCTGACTCAATAAGCCGGAAAAAGCAGATAAGCACTTATGAAAAAGTAAATTAAGTTGGTTTTCTAGCAAAAAGTCAAAGTCAAAGTCCAATAAGCTCCAGTCTAATCAAATGGTTCAAATAATGAAGATCTATCAAAAAAATAAGTTGTTGCAGGTCTGGATAAGCTAAAATAGCTTATTGATAAGCTGAGTACAAATTAACACTAGCAGGGGCTAGTTTTGGGTGTTGAGCAGTGGGAACTTTTCCCACTGTTTGACTTGTAGACTTTTTTTGTCTTTAGTGACTTTTTCGGAGATTCAAGTTTCAACAAGGCACCCAAATGATCATTGGATCATAAGGAGTCAATAACAATCAAAAAATCACAACAAGAAACAGCCAATTTGTACAGTTAATTCAAACAAGTACCAGATCTGTCACAGACTTAGCACAATAAGCAGTTTAGGTTCAATAAGCACTTAGAGCAATATTCAGCCAACCAAACTCAACCAAATGCATACACAAGCTATTATAAACTCAAATGAACAAGTCTAAACAGGTTTCATGCAATGATTCAAAGTTTTAAGCAAGATTCAAGCTGATGAATGTTACTGATGAACACTAACACATTCAGTTTTATACTTTGCTGATGTAATTAACCAACAAGCCAGATTCAAACACTCAAATCTATCAAGTATGTTATATTAATAATGTTTTAACAGCTTTTAACCCTAAGCATGCATAAACTCTAGGTTTTCCCAAAATCTTAGGTCAAAAACAGTCAAACTCAACAAGTTATAGCACAATCTTTGATTTCAAGGTTTTAACCCAAAAACTTGCAGCAAACAACTCTCAACCAAGCATATATCAGATATAAAGCACAAATACAAACTTCCTTCCACACAATAACAAGTTTTGATTCAAAGCAAGTAATCCCAAACACCCTTTTAACTATTCCAAACCAAGTTTTTCAAATCAAAAGTGAGATTCAGTTTACTAAATGATTAATCTAGCATATAAACAACCTTATCATGTAAGACTAAGCAGATTCAAGCCAAGAAATCAACAAGAACACAAGCAGAGCACAAATCCACAAAAAATCCAAAATTTATCAGATTTTCAAGGATTTAAGACAAACCTCATGGATGTACATCCACACCTACGAATGTTAGAGCTTATGTGCTAGCTAGAACAAGCACAAGCTTCCAACATCAACCCTGCTAAGATTCAACAAGGTTAGAAGCACAATATCAAAATCAGAAAAGTAAAAAGCCTTGATTGATGAAACCTTGTTACCCCACACTTGATTATCCCCAAGTTATAAGCCTCACCACACCTTGATAACACAATATCAGGATGCTATGATCAGCCCTATAGCCCAAGAATTCCAAGGTTTGAACAGGAACTTAGCAAAATATCAAGCTTGAAGGAAAAATACAAACTTTTGCACTCTCCTTAAAAACAGGTTTTAAGATTCAATTTCAGTTAACAAATAACATAAACAAGCTTAAAATTAAGTGGCACTTGGTCTTTCTTCAACAAACTTAACACACTTTCATTAATCAGAAAAGGGATTTACAAGTTGTTGAACAAGGAAAAACCAAAAGCAAACGTAAATGAGAGACCCTATACCCTTTATATAGAGGGTGTACATGGTCTGCATAAGCTAAAAACTAAAAACCCTAACTTGTAGAAGTCCCAAAATACCTTTGCTGAATTTTGAAAATCTTGGCTTCATGTGACTTTGAATTGGCGTTTTGTGGAGGTGGCAAGTGTGAAAATGCATCCAATGGTGTATATCAAGCTTAAGGAGTAAGCAGGAATCTGAGTTGTTGATTCTCTGGCTTCTTTTGGCATTTTCCCCAAAATTGGTGTAGAAGGGTTTATCATGTGAGTTGGTATGGTGACGTGGCCAAGGTTTTAAGGTGGGGTTGGGTTTATTCTCACCTTAATCACATATCTGGAGTGAATTAAGGTGTAATTGCAAGTGATTTGGGAAAACCCAAATTTGCCAAGAACACTAAGAACAGACGGTTTGATCTTCTTTTGTGTTTAAAAAAAGTGTTTAGCGCGTTATTTAACTAATCAGAATTAATTAGTTAAATAAATGCTGAGTGGATGTGTGAGGTGGAGCTTTGGTGGGATATGATTGGAGGAGAGGGGTGAGTGGGGCACGTGGCAGGAGGGGATTAGTCTAGGTAAGTATGTTGTCTGGCCATGTTTAATCCCCTTTCTTTCTTTCCCTTGTCTTTTCAGCTCAAAACCTTGTCAACGCCCAAACTCTTCATAACAACTTTTGCCTTTTTACACTTTTGCCCCAAAATGTTTTATAAAGTGAATTCAGGGGTAATTCTTGCCATTTTGTGATTCTTGAAGGACTGGTTTAGTATTTTCTTCAAGGATAATGGTCTAAACTTGTATGATTGACATTTTGGAGGACTGAAATTGCCAATTCATGTTTGAAGAAGGACCATTTTTGCCAAATCTTCAAAGTCAAGGGTCCTTTTTGTAATTTTGATATTTTCAAAGGACCAATATTGTAATTCTTGTAACTTGGAGTCCTTCTAGGTATGTTTGACTTTGAGGATGATAAATATTGACATTTTAGCTTTGTTGAGGGGCTAAAATTGCCAATTCTTCAAAGTGGAGGGCCCTTTTTGCAATTTTGACAAACTTTAGGGACCAAACTTGTAATTATGAAGATACAAGGGTATAAAGTGCCAATTATTCTCTATTGGAGGACCCTTCTTCATAATTCTTCAAGTCTTCAAGGGTTTTCTTGGGAAAATTCTTCATTAGGGCTTGGTTTATTGTGCGGCTTCGTTTCCCGTGTTCGTTTTTGCATGATTCTTGTGATCTTTTGTCATTTTCTCAATATCCGTACCTAAAATACACAAGCAACAAACACAAGCATATATATGGGTATTTTGATGATATCTAATGCATTTTAAGCCCTTTTTGGACGATGAGACTATGTATAAAAGCAGTCTCATCATGGACCCGCGTTATTTTTATTTTGATTGTAATTTTCATAAACAACGTTAACACTCGAGGTTTAGCCATCCGTAGCCGCACACTCGTAATAAGGATGTGATCCACCACAAAATGTACACAATTTCTCAACCGCTTTCACCGTAGCCGGAACGTCCTTCTTCTTCAACTCACTCAACAACCTTGTAAACACATCAGTCACTTTATCAAATTTCGCATCAACTTTCTCAATGTCGTGATTAGCGTAGCTAACATTGGCAACATTGGTAGCACTCGGTGTACTACGAAGTTGGAAAATTTTCGACCTATTCTTGATAATCATTAACGCCTCCCTAGGAGTTTTACACAAAAAGTTACCGCCCGTGATGGAATTTAATGAATCTTGCTCGTATGGATTAAGACCGTTATAAAAAGTGTCGATTTGGTGCAACTCGGTAAATCCGTGGTGAGGACATTACCTAAGAAATTCCATAATATGATCCCACGCCTCTCAAAACGACTCATTAGGTTTTTGGGTAAACCGTGTGATTTTTGTTTTAAAAAACGTAGTCTTAGACGGTGCAAAGAAATGATTCACAAATTTGGACATGGTATCGTCCCACGTAACAATAGATCGAGGTGGTTCTTTCTCGTACCAAATTTTGGCGGGGCAATCGAGACAATAAGGGAAAAGCATGAGCTTAATTGATTCATTAGGCACTTGCCTAAATTTTCATGTAGCCGTAAGACGATTGAAAACCCGAATGTGGTCATGAGGATTATCCTTGTTGGATTGTAACACACGACTTATAAGAACAAGAGGTAGAGATGAAGAACAAGGTTAAACCAAAAAAGAAAGATTAGATTAGATGAAGGAAAAGAGAAAACAAGGTTGTGAATTCCTAGTGAGAGAAACACATACGTTTCTCTCTCTACCAAACAAATGAATGGAAAACACACACACATAAATGAGGCTTCGGAGGCCTTTTATACTAAGTACTAAGTGTTTAGGAGGCCTTCCTCATTTTTGTGTTCGGGACTAATTCCCGTTACATAAACATTAATAACTAAGAACTCTCGACACCGTTGAATAGTATTTTTCACGAGCTTTGCAACGGTATATTATATGACCATCACTTTAAATACGGCTAACAATCTCCCCCTAAGGGGTGGTCATGTAATGTGTGACTTCACTTCGTTGGTGTTGCATACTTTGAAGCTCGTTGTCTTGAGAGTTCTTTCATAGTTCCTTTCATGACTTGTGATCTTGGATCTTTGATCTTTGCCAGCTTGTATTCTTGTGTCTTTCTCCACATACTCATCTTTTGTGTTGACTTGAAAGCTTGTAAACAATCTCCCTTGATCATCAGAGTAGCGGAAGTCTTTATCTTTAGATGTTCTTGAGCTTTCTTCAATAATCCTGAATATATGGCCTTGAATTGCGACTCTTGAGATAACGCCACCGTTTGCATTCCACCGGTTTCCCGTTATACAGTACGAATACTGTACCTGTGATCAGGTAAGTTCAAAGAACTTCCTTGACAGGATTTCCAGCTATGGTAGCTGTTCTCAATACTTCAATATATCGAAAGATAATTCAAAGTAAGGAGTGAATCATGCAGTTCCATTCTGCTGATTAAGTCGTCAGTTCACTTTCCTGGAACAAGTCTGAATCAATTAAGAATCAAACCATCGTTGCTTTCCAGTTGACACAAGTTTGATTCATATAGAAGCGCACAAGTTACCTACCGTAGTGCTGTTTGATGATGACACTGGAAGGATTTCCATTCGTCACTGTAAATACTGAAAAGTATTACTTTGAATGTTCTGGAAAGACCGTAAAGATATTGCGTAAAGACCTGGAACGAGTTTGAATCAATTAAGAATCAAACCACTGTTGATTTCCAGTTAGCATATGTTTAATTCAAACTGAATCGTACATATGACCTACCGCAGTGCTGTTTGATGTTAACACTGGAAGGATTTCCATTCATCACTATGAATACTAGAGAGTATCACTCTGAATGTTCTAGCAATACTACAAGGATAGAGCGTAGGACTCTGTAAATTATCGCTTGTGTTCAAATGATGAACAACAATTGATATAAGGAGTAAGTGTCCTAATGAGATTTTTGATGAATCTCGTTGGCTCTAGACTCTATAAGTGCACGTTTATTTGGTGATCGGAGGCTGGAGCAGACTGCCACCTATTCAAAATCTACTATCTCGGAGTGAGAAAGTCGATAGAAATGAGTTGAACTCCGTGACAATAAAACAAACTTCTTTTGAGAGAAGCTTGAGTAGGCTGGGAAGGGTTGTGCATTGCATCACTGGGTCCATGATGCTTTGTCTTCAATACCAGAGATCATCAACATGATTCTGATAGTAGATGTATTGACCCGGTTTCTGCCTAAGTTGTATGGAGGGCTTCTTTCTTTACACCCTTTATCCTTACATTTCTTTTTCATTCTTCAACCCCTTCAATGCTTACCAAGACGTCATAACTAGCACCTTGTTGTGATTGTTCCAGTGCTAGCTTAAGTCATTAGTCGGCATTATTCCCGTACACTTAACTACTCCATCTTTCCTAAGGACTTCTATTTTCTAATGGATTGTCCCTGGGAAGATCCCTCCGGTTCTGGTTGGATCATAGGACGAATACCTAACCACCTTTTGACACCAATACCATCGTGAATTTATGTGTTGAAGGGTATAGATATCGTAACCAGAAAAATCAATTGAAAATGCAGTCAAGGTGTTGATGAAATCAATGTTTACACCTTGAAAGTTTTCTATATCACCAAAAACGCTCCCCCTACATATGTGCATCATAAAAGAAGAGATTTTTTCACATATTAGGAAGAGAAAGCACGTATATCAAAGATCTTAATCAAGATAACAAATTTTAATCACTATTCTCCCCCTCAAAAATTGCATGAAATTGAAATTTTTGTGAAATTAGTGATGAAACATGGAGAGAATAATGTGTCATGAAACTTTGGAACAAATGTTTATAAAGACATTATACTCCCCCTCGAAAAGAGACTGTATTTAAATAGGGGAGTATATGAGCACATTGTTTTGAAATACTTTGAAAAATTGTGCTCAAAAGTCCGAGAGAAATTGTGTTCATGAGCTTAAAACTTTGAATGTTTTGATATAAGCTCATGACCGAGAAAAATGAATTTCTCGTTGTTGAGGATAAGTCAAAGACTTTCCTTTATTTAGGGACCGGGTTATAGTCTGACATGTGACTATAAGCCATTATGAGAAGAAAAATAGAAAAGACATGTTTTGAAAACATTTAAACTCTCATTCGAACTTTATGTACGTACCCGTGTCGTTATTGAACAACATTTCTAAGCACGTCCATATTATCGATGTTGAGAGACATGTCGGAGAAGAATATTTTTGGTATTTTTGAGAGATTTTCTCATTTTTTATTTTGTTTTTATAGGTTTTATATTTTTGTATTTTGATTTTCTGATAGATATATACAGGGTTACTGCGAATGAGCAAGACGTTCAAGTTCATCAGGAGTGAAACTACGCATACCAAGTCGACGAACCAAGAATTCAAATCTGTCTTGAGAAAGAGCTTTGGTGAAGATGTCGGCTAGTTGGTAGTCCGTCTTGACAAAGAACAGTTCAATCGTTCCTTTTTCCACATGCTCCTTAATGAAATGGAATCGGACAGCTATGTGCTTGGTCTTGGAGTGTTGGACCGGGTTGCAGGATATGGCTATGGCTGATTGTGAATCACAGTAAATAGGGACTTTGTTAAAGTAAAAGCCATAATCCGTGAGTTGTGTTCTCATCCAAAGGACTTGAGCACTACACACGGATAGAGACACATATTCTGCTTCCGCGGTGGACAACGCCGTACAGTCTTGTTTTCTTGATGACCAGCTCACTAGCTTCTGGCCTAAGAATTGTGCTCCACCGGAAGTGCTCTTGAATGTATCATGACACCCTGCATGATCGGCATCTGAAAAACCAGTGAGATTAAAACCAGAATCCTTCGTATACCAGAGACCCATGTTAATGGTTCCCCGGAGATAACGAAAGATCCTTTTAACCTCCTTGAGGTGCTTCTCGGTTTGCTTAGCCTGGTACCGAGCACATAAACAAGTAGCATGCACAATGTCCGGTCTGTTTGAGGTTAAGTACATAAGGGACCCGATCATACTTCGGTATTTTGTAGCATCTACAAATGTCCCTTTCTTATCCAAATCAAGCTTGTGTTTAGTGTCCATTGGAGTACCAATAGGATTACAGTTATCCATACCAAATTTCGTTAGAATCTCAAGCACATACTTGGACTGATTTATGAAAATACCACGGGGGGATTGGTGAACTTGGAGACCAAGAAAAAACGTCATTTCCCCCATCATGGACATTTCGAATCGACTTTTCATAAGGTCGGCAAATAATATGGAATATTTTAGGTTAGTAGAACCAAATATAATATCATCTACATAGACCTGAGCCACCAAGATGTCGTTGCCGTAGTGCTTGATAAACAACGTTGGATCAATAGTTCCTTTGCGGAAGTGATTTTGGAGAAGAAATGATGATAATTCGTCATACCATGCCCTCGGTGCTTGTTTCAAACCATAAATTACCTTTTTCAACTTGTAGACATGGCTTGGATGTTCAGTATTAATGAAACCTTCAGGTTGACATACATACACATCTTCTTTTAACGGCCCATGCAAGAAAGCCGTCTTCACGTCCATTTGATACACTGTGAATGATTTGTGTGCAGCGTATGCCAAGAAAATCCTAATAGCTTCCATCCGAGCAACTGGGGCAAAGGATTCTGCGAAGTCAATTCCCTCCTTCTGTTTATAACCTCTCACAACTAACCGAGTATTGTTTCTAATGACCGTTTGCTCCTCATCCATCTTGTTTTTGAATAACCATTTCAGAGTAAGTGGGTCGATATTGTCCGGTCGAGGTACTAACTCCCATACATCAAGCCGGATGAACTGATTGAGTTCTTCTTGCATAGACTCAATCCATGATGCATCGATCATTGCTTCTTTCACACTTGTTGGTTCCATTGTGCTGACTGATAGTGCATAGATACATATATCACCATCGGTACGCAGCTGATTGCGTGTTGAGACTGGTCGTGTGAGATTGCCAATCACTTGAACCAAAGGATGATTCTTAGTCCATTTGTGTTCATGTGGAAGTGTATGAGAAACTTGATGCGAGCTCGACGGATCCACATATGGTGCTGAAGGCTGAGTAGTGCTTGTGGAAGCCGCAAATGGATTAACAAACTCGTGTTCGTTGAGCATCGCATTCTTTGCATTTTCAGCAACTATTTCATTCTGAAGATGAACATGAGTAGGAATTTGCTGAGAATGTTATTAAGTTACGTCAGCAATCGGAGAAGTGGTTGGAATGTTTTGAGTCACTATGGTTGAGGTTGACGTAGATGGTGCAGAAGTAGATGCCGATGGTGTAGATGCAGTCGGAGGTTCTTGAACTACCGTAGCAGGTGCAGTCGGGGCATTTTGAGGAACACCAAATGACGAAGGACCCTCCATATATTCATCATAAATAGGCCCAAATAAAACTTCCAAGTCACGTTCCGAAGGTTGTAACGATGAGATTGCTGACGGTGCAAATTGAAGCGCGAGTCCTGAACTTACGTGTCCAGAAGTCTGACCTTGAAGCTCGGGATGTGAACTCCTATGTTGAGAGGCCATACCCGAGAGTTCATCAAAGGTAACATTCATAGTCTCCATTACCTTTCTTGTCCTTCGATTATAAACCCTGTAAGCACAAGCAGTTGAAGAATAACCAATGAAAAAACCAATATCACCTTTAGGTTCAAGTTTACCGATATCTTCACGATCATTCTTCGGATAACATAATGCACCGAAGACATGTAAAAATGAAATATCCGGTTTTCTTCCATTAATGATCTCATAAGGTGTTTTGTTGAAACGGGTGTGAATAATGGAGCGGTTTTGAGTATAACATGCAGTTGCTATAGCGTCGGCCCAAAGGAATAACGGTGCACTGGAGGAGAGAAGCGTCGTTCGAGCAGCTTCAACTAACGTACGATTCCTCCGTTCCACAACTCCATTCTGCTCTGGAGTTCTTACAGCCGAAGTTTGATGAGAAATCCCAACTTCGTCAAAATAAGCTTTCAATTTCTGATTGGTGAATTCTGTACCGTTATCCGTTCTCACAATAATGACAGGGGCTTGTAGTAGTACTAATGTTTTCTTCAAGAAGTTAATAATTACATCAGGGGCTTCATCTTTTGATGCAAGAAAATGAACCCATGTGTAACGAGAATAATCATCCACAATTACTAGGACATACCGCTTTCCATTAATGCTTTTGATTCTCATTAGGCCACACAAATCCATATGTAAGAGATGTAACCTATTCGTTGAGTTGGGAATAGGTTTGGGTTTGTGAGGCTTCTTCTTACTTTTACCTTGCTCACAGGAAGGACAAAGATGGTCTTTTGTATATTTAAACTTTGGAAGACCGGTAACGAGATCATCTTTCGCAAGTTGGGTGATGGTATCGAAGTTGAGATGAGATAACCTTTGATGCCATAACCATGACTTTGTTGATGTGGCTCGGGCCATGAGACAAATTGGAGAAGCAGCAGACATTTGAAAAAGATCAATGGTGTAAAGATTGGTGGTACGATTTCCTTTCAACAAATCAATTCCTTGAAGATCTCTTACAAAACATGTATGACTTCTGAAAGCGACCTCCAAGTCTGAATCACAAAATTGCCCAACCGAGAACAAGTTATGTCCCAAGCCATCAACAAAAGAGACTCTGGTGATGATTATATTTCCCCAATGAAGATCACCATAGCCTAGAATTGCCGCAACATGATCATTTCCAAATCGAACAGTTCCCATGAAACGCCATACAAAGTTCTTGAGAAGGCTTTGATTCCCAGTCATATGTTTGGAACAGCCCGAGTCCACACACCAGAGACAAATTTCAACAGCCTGCCAATGATAAGAGAAACAAATATTTTGGCAACCGATGAAATAGGTTCCTGTAGGGTTAGAAGATAATTAAGCCGTATCACATACCGACGTTTCACTGTCAGTATGAGATCTACTAGTGTCGATAATTTTGCCACTACAGTCAAAATTTCTCCCAGTAGGCAACCATTTAGAGGTGAGTCTAGGGCTACTAGGCTTAGCAAGACTTTTTGTGGACCCTACATGCGTATTTTTTGGAACATACACCTTAGCCTTAGGAGTACGTTGTTGTTCACTGACTGACAGCTTGTCAATTCGAGTGTAACCGCCATAATTCAAACCATTCATAGTCAAACCACAAGCATCATGACTAAAAGTAAAGAAACATTTATTACATTTAGCACAAATAACTTTAGATTTTTCATTCCGAATAGCAAGCTTAAAGTCATTACATTCAGATGAATTAGGTTTCTGATTATGATTAAAAAGCGGTAAATTCCTAGGGTGTTCTTCTACTTCCACATTATTGATCTTGGGGCGACTACTTCTAGAGGCAAAAGGGACCCTATCATTCCTTGTATTGCTCGTAGGCTGTGGCCTTCTGCTCTTAGTGTAGTTGTTTATTCCTGTAGAAGAAGACACGCGTCTATTAGAATTAGCACTTTTTAAATCAATAACTTGTGGTTGAGTTATAGTGATCGGTTTTGTCCTAACGCTTGCTTTACGTTGTTTGCTAGGCACAGAGGGAGAACTAACACGAAACATTCCTGGGGTAATCACAGCAGTTTTCGTTCCAGCTACCTTGGGAAAAGGGTCACAGTAATACGAGTGGGTCCCGAGGTTGCTGGTTTCTGGATCATCGTATCCACAATCGAGCTAGGTTCAGAAGTCTTATCTTTTAACAAGGCCTTTAACTTACAGTTCTCACAGATTTTATCAATAAGTTTCTGACAGACAGACTTACTTTGTTCAACAGCCCGCTTATATGAAACAACAACAGATTCTAAATCTGCAATCTTAGCCTTAAGCTTCTGAACATTACCACCACTCGCACTCTCTAACCCTGACGAGGCCAAATTTGTTTCCGAAACCCCTCCTAACTGAGCCTGCAACCGTACGATAGTTTGTTGCATTTCATTGTGAGCTTTTTCATACGAAATCTTGTCATATTTGCATTCGTCACATTTTTTGACAAATTTATTCCAAAGATCGGTGAATTCTTTATCCTTTTTAATGACATAAGATTCCATTTCCCTTTCATAAGATCAAGCTCAGTTTGGAGGTGTTCATTATGCGACTTAGAGGTACCTAACTCACCTGGGCTACTATCAATACTATCACTTGCTTTAGAGAGGCGTTCAAGATTGTTTTCCAAAACTTTGATTTTATCAAGAGATTCATCAGCTTCCTTTGCCAAAGATTTAAAGTCTTCAACAAAGTTGGCAAATTCTTTTTGAAAAGCGTTTTCCAAATTTCCTAACCGAGCATCAACTTGATTAATAATCGGATTAATATCGTTTTGAAGAATTTTCTGGACCTCAATCTGAACAGGTGATGTAAAATTTCCTCCGGTGATTTTGGAATTAACAACACGTTTAAGGATGACAAAGTTATCTTTAAGCTCGTTTATAAATCGGCGAGTGATACTCGGTTTAGGAGGGTCATCAGTCAAATCCTCACTTGGTAACAAAAGCATTTCAGTACTCGTTTTAGACCGAACAAAAACAGTTGGAGGATTAACTTTCGGATAATAAACGGGTATCACTTCCTTATCAAGCTTTTTCATTCTTAAACGAGACTCTACAGCAAGTTCAGTAGTTTCCTCGGAATCATGCACACTAGGAGGATCATGCTCATCAGACAATAGCACACTACCATTATATAAAGTTTCATTAGTGGCCTGAACTTGCTTAAGGTATCCTGGATTAGGGGGAAGAGGACAACCTAAAGCCATTTTGTATCGAGTGTAATTTATCTCATTCACTTTTGGTGCGAGCATATTTATCGTCTGCATAGTTTGGCCACGTTTTACTAAAAGGTTGTCTAATTCTCTAATCCTATCCTGCGCTTTGCAAAAATCCTCAAGAAGCCCATCTTCTCGAATTTTGAAATCATGTTTTAGCTTTTTTCGTTCTTCTTTAAATTCCACAATAATAGATTTTTCCGTTGAAAGCTGTTTATTAAGAGAAGTGATTTCATCATTCAATTCGCTTATCTTTTTAGCACTACTTAAGTGTAAGGCATTTAATTTCTTAGTGGTGCATTTTTCTTGATAAACCGATGTAGCATGAGCTTGTTCAAGTTCCTTGATTTTAGCATGATGAATCTCAAAACTTTTCTCCCGTTCCTTATATCCCGCAAGCTCAGTGGTCAATTTGGCATTAGTTTCTCTAAACTTATTATTAACCACCGTAGCATGATCTACATCCTTAGCAAGCTTATCAAATAGAGATTTATAATACGCATGTGTCTCATCAGGAAGGGTTGTAGGCTGAACAACTTGATCCACACTAAGGTCTACACTAGGCTCATTTGAAATAATATTACTATTATTCGTTTGATCCTCGTGTGTCTCAATGTAGGGCTCAAGCATCTCAGTATACTCTTCCTCCTGATTAGACATATTATATATATCATTATCATCAAAACTTGGGTGTACCTCAGAGGGAGCGTCTGCATCATAGACGGGAGCTCTGTCATCATGCATTCCTGAGGTTGATGCTTGCTGTAAGTTTGCCATCAAGATGTAGTTGGCATTCACCTCTTCTTCCTCGTCATATTCGGCAGCAGAAGCCATAAGATCAAATTCCTCAGCTTGAAGTGGGATTCCTGCCTCTTCTTTTTGTGCTATGAGAAGCTGAGTCTGAAGATAAGCAGCATCCCTCTTCTTTTTGGCTGTGCAATCTCGAGCATAATGACCAAATCCCCTGCAGTTGTAGCACTAAACCTGGAGATTATTGTTTCCATTTCCCGTACCAGTATTCTCAGCCCTTGCAGCCACAATGTTTCCCATCTGGTTACCAACCGCTGGCACAACTATTAACCCATTCTGATTACCCGCAGTCAGAACACCCGGATTTGGACTACGGTTTTGCCCATACTGATAGCCTGCATTGCCAACGGTCTGCCCAGCATTCTGACCATATTGTTGAAACTAAGTCCCCGTGTTTCTAGCAACTACCAATTGGCGATCTTGATTCGCATTCATGAAAGGTTGAGCAATCTGCCTATTTCTAGTGTTCGAGGAGATTCTCTGATTGTTGTTGGTGGGGTTAATGGTGAATTTGAATGCCTTTGCAAGAAGGGCAAGACCAGTATTAATAGCATGAGTAGGATCGGTAATGTCATCAAAATAGGCAATGGGTTGTTGTAAGTAATTCATAGCAGCAGGGTGTTGATATCCATAGGCGGTGAGTTGTTGTTGTTGTTGTGGCAGGAAGTTACTTGATGAGGGTTGATGGTAGGGTACCATGGGATATGACATAGATGATGGAGAGTTTGCCATAAAAGCCAATGGATCTTGTGTCTTGGCACGTCTTTCTGCCCTAACTTCGTTAGCTTCATCTTGATTCATCTTCAAGTAGTCATAAACTTGAGTGTAGTCCACAACATGAAGATCCTTAGTTTGATTGACAAGAGTGACATATCGTGACCATTCAGAAGGAAGATTATCAAGAAATTTGATGTTGGCAGCAATTTGTGCAGGTTCATGTTTGTTTCTTCTAAGATGGTTCATGAGGGTTGAAAATCGATGATAATAAGGTTCAATTTTTTCCCCTTCAGTAGACGTAAATTTCTCCCATTCACGAAGCAACTTAGTTTCCTTTTCTTGTAAACCGATTTCACTGCCCTTCATCATTTTCTGAATCCTAAGCCACATCTCGTGTGCGGTTTCACAACTATCGACAGCAGCATAAAGATCTTCAGGAAGTCCCATAAGAATGACTTGAATTGCTTGATCATCAGCGTCGAGTTGTTTGGATTCAGCTTCAGTTATTTCTTCATCCGTTTGCTCATGACTAGAGTCAGCTACTGGGTTAGCATTCGTAGGGTCCCCAGGCACAATAATTGTTCTTCTAACATACGGACCCTTTTGAATCGAGTTGACAATCAACTTTCCCAGAGGTTTACATTTTGCATAACGAAGGAGACGACTAGCCCATGTAGTGTAGTTCTCCTTGGTAAGCATGGGTGGACGATTCTCAGTACCCGCAGCATAAATATCTTGTTGAGACGTCATCGTAGAAGTCGTGTGAAAAACAGGATCTCAATTCGTAGAAAGCGTGTGGTGATGTTGAAATTCCGAAACTTCCGATTTTTTTCTCAGTCCGACAATAAATTCCTCAGTCCGACAAAACGGTAAGCTGAAAAAATTCAGTATCGCCAAATTTTGAAATTGAGTTCGAGATAGCCAAAAACTAGTAGGGAAAAAAAATTTAATTTTACTAGACCTAAAATTTTTAACTCTTTTTTTTTTTTAATCTTCGTGTAAACTATGCTCCGAGACGAGTCTAGATGGTGGCTAAGACTAAAAAATACTTGAACAAAATTAAAAAAAACAGATCAAAGACCCTGATCGTACTCAAGTGATCGTACTCAGATCGTACCCAACGATCGAACTCAAGTGATCGTACTCATATCGTACCCAACGATCGTACTCAAGTGATCGTACTCAGATCGTACCCAACGATCGAACTCCAGTGATCGTACTCAGATCGTACCCAACGATCGTACTCAAGTGATCGTACTCCTATCGTACTCACTGATCGTACTCCTATCGTACTCCTATCGTACTCCCCCGATCGTACTCCCTATCGTATCCTAGATCGGACTCTCTGATCGTACTCAGCTATCGTGACCACTGATCGTACTCTGCAATCGTACTCAACGATCGTATCCAACGATCGTACTCCTTGATAGTATTGAAGATCGTAAGTAGAGAACGCAGTCTAGATCGCAACGAGTGATCGTAGGATGGGATCGTGACTTTGGATCGCAAGTAGAAACCCCCAGGGTTTATGCGATCGCAACAATCAGATCGAACTTAAGGGAACAAAGTTACCACTTTTCTCGGATAGAACAAGAACAAAACAATTCGTGATTCGAAGCCTAAAAATGGATCAAACACCCAAAATTTTTGAGTTTTTAACCACAGCCATGAACTCAAATCACTACTACAACTACTTAGGAGAAATATGAATCACGAAACACAAGAAAGACACGGACAACACCCAATAGCAATCCACGAATCCCTTGGCGAATGATACCACTTGTTGGATTGTAACACACGACTTATAAGAACAAGAAGTAGAGATGAAGAACAAGGTTAAACCAAAAAAGAAAGATTAGATTAGATGAAGGAAAAGAGAAAACAAGGTTGTGAATTCCTAGTGAGAGAAACACATACGTTTCTCTCTCTACCAAACAAATGAATGGAAAACACACACACACAAATGAGGCTTAGGAGGCCTTTTATACTAAGTACTAAGTGTTTAGGAGGCCTTCCTCATTTATGTGTTCGGGACTAATTCCCGTTACATAAACATTAATAACTAAGAACTCTCGACACCGTTGAATAGTATTTTTCACGAGCTTCGCAACGGTATATTATATGACCATCACTTTAAATACGGCTAACAATCCTTCTCATGACCGTTAAACTTTGTTGCTAGAATTAAATAAAGTGTGGAATCCATAGGTTCACGGATCTTTTAGCTACTAGGAATGATCATTGTTCATATGATTATACAATCACAGTAGAATAGAACAATAACCATTAAATAAGATGTTTAGAACATACGTTTGATCTTTTATTAAACATGAAAACTAAAGAAAAGCCTATGCATCTTTACAAAGACCCGGACGCCTAGAGGCACGCACACTTTGTAGGTTTAGATTGTATGATAAGCTGATGAATAAACCTAAGACCCCTTCGTTCCTTTTATAACATAAGGACCGGGGATATACAAGAGAAAGAATCAAATAAAACATGTAAATCTTCTATTCCTATATACAATATTCTAAATTCTTATCAAATAAAAATCCATAAATCGCAGAAACAGTCCTTTAATGTTTTCTTCTTCATATCAACTTTTAGACACAACAATCTTCCCCTAGTTGATGTAGGCAAAACTTCGTGTATCTCTTGTACATAGTATATGATCTCCAAATTGCTTCCCCTCAAGTTAAGCATCCATATCTTCCCCTTTTTGTCACATCAATAGGGAAGTAACAAATGTATGCAATCGAAGATTCTCCAAAAGTAGGCTCTATGTAATGACCTTGTAGAAAAATAAATATAATATTCTTGATGTAGAAGTAGAATAACCTAAACCTGTGTTATATGTCTTGTACTATCCACGTGACAAAGAACTTATACAATTGGAGATAAATATAAGTATACCACAACAATCTCTTTGTCAAAATCCTCATTCTTTAAATGAGACACTGAGCACAAATAACGTAACTCCTTCAAGTGATAGCATCATCTACTGCTAGATTTGACAAGTCTTCATCGCCAACCATTTAAGCACAAACAAGTTATCTTTAAAGTGAGTGGTTAGGAGTTCACGACTTTAAGATATAATAAAACACAAACCCGCAAAAATCTACTTCAAACATCAAATTTATCATAAGAATTATTCCCCTTAATCATTTACTTCTCTATGAGCAATATCCGAGCCATTAATATCATAATGATATTATGTATAAATATGAGACCCCATGTACCTGTGTGTAACAACCTTGTTTTGTGTGAAAAAACTTAACCAAAACTCCAAACAACAGCAAACACTTCATCATCTGATAACCTTCTTTGTCCGATAAATAAAAGCCATGTGTTGTCCAATGTCGGACAATACTGTTCAGGGGATAGAAAAAATATATCAGACAAGACTATCTTCTTTCAGGGGCTAGAAATATACCTGTTAGTGGCTAGAGCTATCCATTGTTGCCCGTCAGTGGCTACAGTTAGCCTATCAGTGGCTACGAATAACAAACAGTGGCTAGAAAAACATGTATGTGGCTAGATTGTACATCTCGCCCATACATATTTAACCCACGCTAATTTGGGACCACCAAAATTCCACACAGATCGTTCACTTCTTCATAAAATCCTACTATAGTTCAATAAAGATAAATCTAGAGTTTATGCAAAACCCTAAAATGAAGATCGTCACAACAGCTACAAACATCAATCACACCAGGGATCATCGTTGATTTATGAATCAACTCACTAGAACTAGTATGACCACCCTAAGAACCTGTTGTTGCTTCTTGATTGTTCCCCAACAGCAACGAAACCATCGATCTAGGGTTTAACAAAACTCTAACAGCCATAAACTTTTCACCTTCTGCAGCAATATTCGACGAGCTATATTTTTTTAAGAAAAACCAGACCGAAGATCCCTCCGGTGAGGTCGTAGATATATATGTCGAGAACCTCCAGTTCGAATTTTGTTACGATCTGACGGTTAACGAAGGAGACATGGTCGATTTACCACGACTGTTCAAAGAAAAACTGCACAGAAAAATCTTTTCTGCAGTGAACTTCGACACCTCATATATTTTTACCGAAGGCAGATCACGAAGATTCCTCCAATGAAAACCTAGCCACATACGTGTAGCACACATACACCAAATTTCGTGTCGATCTAACGGTTCACGAAAAAGTTATGGCCTTGCAACTGCTGTTGTACACACAAAACCAAACATAAAACCCGATACGGGTTTCTTCTTTATTAGAAAACACGAACACCTTGTTAATCCTATCATCGAGAGCCACGAGGCTCCGATACCAATTGTGGAATCCATAGATTCACAGATATTTTACTCCTAGGAATGATCATTGTTCATATGATTATACAATCACAATGGAATAGAACAATAACCATTAAACAAGATGTTTAGAACAAACGTTTGATCTTTTATTATAAATGAAAACTAAACAAAAGCCTAGGTGTCTTTACAAAGACCCAAACGCCTAGACACACACACACACACACACACTTTGTAGGTTTAGATTGTATGATAAACTGATGAATAAACGTAAGACCCCTTGGTTCCTTTTATAGCATAAGTACCAGGGATATACAAGAGATAGAATGAAATAAAACATGTAAATCTTCTATTCCTATATACAATATTCTGAATTCTTATCATAATAAGAATCCATAAATCACGGAAACAGTCCTTCCATGTTTTCTTCTTCATGTTTCTGCCACATCAACTTTTAGACTGAACAGTGATTTCAAAATTTTCCGCAAGGACGTCGAGAATCACAATCACCTCTCCATAACCCTCGGTGGGTGCTTGGAGCAACTCCATCATCGTATGATTTTTCGCCATTGGTTCTTGGATTTCAACAACGATTGGATTCTCGGGTCCTAAATTTTCTTGTTGTCTCCTTCGAGCTCGTTGATGTCGATTCGTCATGTTGTTAAAATTTAGAGTGTGATAACTAGACGAATGGGTATGCATGCACTAATGAAGAATTTAGAGGGGTGGAGAATAGAAATTAGAATGAGATAGCAAATAAGATTTTTTTTGTTTTTGGTTTTTCAATTTTTTTGGTTTGTTGGTGTATTACATTGATTAACAAATCCACAAAAATCTCTCCTCAAATCAAAAGCTCGATTCGAGAATCCAAAGGAACGATGGTAATCACGCGGAGTGAAAACCTTCGTTCGACTTTGTAGTGTATGGTTAACACTATGAGGGTTCAATAATTAAACAAAATAAATATTTGGTAATACTTTGGTTGGCAAACCTTTAATCAGTTTTCACCGTCAAAGTACACACAAGCGAGCGGAGAAACGAGATGGCGCGAAACAATTAAGAGCCTTTTTCTTTAGGTTGTATTTTATAACGACCGCCTTATACCCACCTTAAAGTTTGTAGTAATCTAAATCAAATATCTTATAGGTATTTATCTATTTTGCCTTTTTCTTATTGTTTGATTTGATACGCGTAAAAGTTATCGGATCAATAATAAGTACGATAAATTTTCACTCTTTTGAAGATATTTTAATTTATTTGTTCTACGTATACAATATAGTAATAACAAAGAACAATGAAAACGCTTTATGTAAATTGAGTTCAATATACACTATTTATTATATGGCTAATAAGAAAATAAAAGATATTTACGAATGGAAACTTCCCAAAATGGAAGGACCAAAAACGTAAATTCTCAAAACAATGACGTTAATGGAAACCTAACACCTCCCCAGTAGCGGCGCCATTTTGATGTAGTATTTTTGCACTAGGTAAGTATTAGTAGACATAAACGTAAAATACGTAGACAAAAACCGAAAGTCGAGATCGTTCCTAGCGAGGTGAATATGGTCAAAGGATACGTATTTGTGAGAATCAGGTTTTAGGGAAAGAAGATTAAAAGTATAAAGACGAAACTACACTAAGACGGCTAAAAACTACGTCGAATTATGTTTTCACGAAAATTAAGAATAATATTAAAATAATAAAATATACAAAAACATTAAAAACTTTAAAAGTAATTAAAAATTACCTAAATAAACCAAAAATGAAATTAAAAATAATTAAAAACTCTTTTTGAGCCTTGAAATGGGCCAAAACCAAAATCAATAAAGCTTAATAGGCCAAAAAGCCCAATAAAAAGGTTTGAAAAAATGATAAACAAAAAGGCTTTTTCTGACTAAAAATAACATTCTAAACAACTATTTCAAAGGCATAGAAGCCCAATCCTAGCCAATAAGCCAGAAATAAGCTATAAGCTAACTTATTGGGCCTAATAAGCCCAATAAACTCAAAACTTAAGCTTATAAGCTAAAATTAGACATAGATAAATCTTTTGGGATAAATAAGAGATTACAAAAAGAAAATTTTGAAAAGCTTTTGTAATAAGCTCAAAACAAATATGTTAAGTTTGGCACTAAACGACAAAATAGTCGATTTAGTGTTTTACTTAACCTTAAGTCCTGAAACTTGTTGCAGAAGGTGAGAAATGAAAAAATAAGCACTTTAAAAATTAAAATAAGCTAAAGGAATAAAGCAGAAAATCGGAATAAGCACTAGAAAATAAGTTAACTTTTTAGTTTCCTAGTAAAAGGTAAAGTACAAAAGTTGAAACTTCTAGGACAAGTTAATTAAGCTATAAAAGAAAGATTAAGTACCAAATTAAAGTTGTTGCTAGTTTCAAATAAGCAGAAATGATCAATAAGCCAAAACTGCCTTATTTGACCAGTTGACTAAAAAAAGTTAAAAAGAAAAAGAAAAGAAAGGATCTGAATAAGGACATATAGCAGATGGACAGTGATGAGTGTGGTGAGTGAGAGGTCCAGGGTTCAATTACCTTTTACTTCTTTTTGTTGTTGATTATAATTTTATTTTGGACAGATAAGGAGATTAAGCCAGTTGAGCTTATTCCTTTTTAGCACAATCTCAAAAACTCAATAAGCACACAATTCAGCACAAACAAGCACACATACCACAAAGATATTCAAAACTAAGAAAATGCAAGAAATTTAAACCGAATGCTATAGTAATAAGCTAAACTTAGGTGTAATTTGGCCACATTTGAACTTATTTATAAGCCACAAATAAGCTATAATACCACCATAGACCTAACACAAATGTAGAAAGTAAGTTAAACTAACACTGTGTTGAAAATCCAAGTTTAAAACTCAAAAACCTAAGAGCTATGTAATAAGTGTGAAAACACTTATCCTTTTACCACTTATTTCCAATAATAACAAGACCAAAACGTGTGATTTATGTCGTAAAAGTCGGAATTATGCGTGGTTTGTGTTTTTATTGTGTTTTAGGACCAAAAGATGAAAAAGAAAGAAAACACGGGCTTTCACGGGCTTTTATCGAAGAAAACGGGAAAATACGAAGTCAAAAGATCAAGAGTGCTTAAAGAACGGATGTCCAAGACCTATTCTGGAGATTTATCGAAGAACAAGTCTAAAGACGGAAGTTTAATGAAGTCGAAGAACTTAAGTCTAATAGAAGAAGAAAATTAAAAGACAAGTTCAAATCCCGAGACTACAAAGACGAAGAATTAAAATCGAGTCGAGAAGAAAAAGAAAGAAGAAAGCACCACACATGCCTCCCACTTCCCTATAAATACCCTCCTAATCACATTAGGAGGGGGTTAGCTAGTTTTTATTTTTCAAGTTTTCTTTCTAGTTTTTAGAGAGAGAAAGTCTTAAACTTTCTCTCACTAGATTTCATTCTCTCTTTTAATCTTTGAAGATTAAACATCTTGTATTGCTTATTTACATTAATCAAGTTCCATTTTTAAGCTTTTAAATCCTTACTCTCATTCTACACTTCTTGATTTATCCTTCCTTTGATCCGAATTTCACAACTCACTCGTATGATTTGATGTTTTCGTGAATAAAGGTTTGATCTTTTGGTTTACACACAAGCTCTTACACGTTTAGGTCATAAGCTCATACTGCTTATTGGCTTATTCGAATCTTAGCTTATTGATTTTCGGATTTCTTCAAGGTTTTTAGTAGTTTTAAGTTCATTTCATAAAGTTCTTGATTTTAAGTTTTGAAAAGTCATCGAATTTGAGCTTTTTGGGATCGTTTAAGATTCGTTTAGATTTGCTTATTGCATTTGCTTATTGAGATTCACTCTTGCCACAAATTTCGGAATCAGTTTCCATCCATCGCAATCTTAGGGTTTTGACACACATTCCGACGGTTTACTCCATATTCCGATAGGTTTTGGTTTTTGATCGCAATAACCCATTAGGGTTTTACTTTGCGATCGGTTGGATTTTCCCCCTTATTCCGATCTGGGTTGCGATCGCTTATTGCGATCGCATACTCCGACGGGTCTTAAGGCCTTGGTTAAGACGAAGTGCTGCCCATTTTTCGATAGCGTCATTCCGATAGATATACATTGCGACAGTAGTACTTTACATCATTCCGATCTGAATCATTGCGATAGTGGCTTTCCGATAGATGGTCATTGCGATAGTATTGATCTTGACTATTCCGATGGTTAATGTTAGTTATATTCCGATGGTTGCAATTTTGGTGCATTCCGATGGACATGAATTGTTTTATTCCGATTGATTAAGTTTTTAAGTTTTTAAGTTCTTCAAGGTTTTAAGTTTCAAGTATTTTCTTAATTAACTTTAATTTTAATTTTGTCCAAGTTTCAAATTTACTCAACGACACTTTAATTACTTGCTAGTAGTTTAAAACAAACAAACCAAATCATTCTCTTGATTCACCAAAAGACAATTGAGTCGCACTTAAGACCGGTTTTCAATTCGAAAAGACTTGGGACTTCAAAATTTTATACTTTGGTTGCAAAAACCATGTATTACTATGTCATTTGACAGTGTTAAGGCCAAGTTTGTTCAAATTTTAACACTCGGATAAATCCTACAAGGTAACTAAGACCTATAATTCTATCAGATGTTTCAAGCAACTCAGACAACAAATAGACCAAGCACGGATCATATCAAACAACAAAGAACACCATGAAATCAGATAGGAAATTGCAAACAAGTACTTTTGAGATTTTTACACTAAATGACAGAATTAAAAAGCAAATTTTAACTTATTCTAACATAACAAAAGTGTGCAGGCAAATATTAGCTTAACTTTTGTTGTCAATAAGCTTTAAGCATATAATTCCAAACACTCCTTAAGTATGGTCAGAACACAATATAACTAAGACTTGATGAAATTCAAACTAAAAACACTTAAGCAGAAGATATAAACTAATAAAATAAGCAACAAGGAGTGAATTTAAAAACTAATAAACTAGGCAAATAAGCATTTCATAAGCAAAATTCACATAAGGTCAAAAATTGATAGAATTAGCCAAATAAGTAGAGTTCAAAGCCCTTACCTAAACTGACCTACATCCAAGCCAGCTTATGAGATGATGCAACACCTAGGGTTCTTTATAAGCGTAATAGCTTATGGAAATAGCTTATGTGAGCTTATGGACCTTAGTTGATGGATCTACAATAGATCCAAAGGTCATGAATGGAAGTGATATATATTCAGTCCGAAACACATGAAAAATAACCAACACTTGCAACCATAAACCTACAAGCTAGCTTATTTGTCAAATAAGTTAGCTTGTAGCTTATGCTACATTAAGAAGCCCAAAATCAAAATATAGGATTTTTTGAAAATTTTGGAAAGAAAGTTTGTAATGAAAGTTAAATTGAATAGAAAACTAACCAAACTCCTACCACTTTCGCAAATCAATTGTTAGTTGATTTATGAAAACAAAATTAAGAACTTGGAATCTTCAAAGAAAATTTTTACTTTCTAAAAATCTTTTTTTGAATAAAATGAAAAAACAAGTGCAGGATAAGTAAATAATTGAAATTAAATTTGCAAGAATTAAAAGATAATAAATAAGGGAACTCAAAATTCATAAATTTCAATACTTCACTAAAATAACAAGAACTTGAGAAATATATAAAATTTGGAACAAATGGATATCTGCTAGTGCTATCCTATTTATACAAGTAACAAGAAGATACTAGAACCCTAACAACATAAAACCCAAGATGAATGAAGTCCCTATATTACCCTTGAAGATCCTTGGAAAATACTTTGATGCCGAATTTTTGAATTTAGTCTTGGCACTCATGTGAATGTACCATATGTTGAAGCAGACTCTGAAATAATCTGAGTTGTCCATTTGTTGTGGGCAACAAGTCTTAGATCTTAGCCATCAAATCTTTGTAGTTCATCTTGTCTTGTTCTTGACCCGTGACCAATTATAGCTGGGATGAGGGGACCAGGGCACGCGGATGATTTCTGGGTGTATAAGGTCGATGTATGTGGGGTATTGAGTGAATGCCCCAAGGTAATTAAAGTTTTATCTTTGGTTTGGAGATGATTAAATCTGGCAATGGTTAAGGCAAGTTCATCATGATTAATGCATTTGATTCCTTTTGGGGTAATATTGAGTGTTTACCGCCCAAGTTTACATAGTTTAATCATTTAAACTTTTGAATTTGGCACTTTGGGTCCTTGTGGTTTATAAAGACAGAGTGGCTTGATTCCTCTGCAAATAAACTTTCAAAAATTACCACGAACCCCCTAGACTTGTTTGTATCCTTGGATTATTGAAACTTTGACCAATTTGCAACTTCAGTCCCTCTGTGTAACTCTGGGTTAATTACCCAATGGCCCTTGTACTTGATTTATCCATTTTCCTTTTTAAAATCAATTTTGGAAAATGACAAAATAGTCCTTGTACTTGTGTCTAACTTCAATAAGGGCTTGTTTTGCATAATCTTCAAACTTCAAGGACTAAATTATACTTATTCAAAATTTAGGGACCCTAATGTAATATTTGATATTTGAGGGTTATAAAGTGACAACTTGTAAAACTTGAGGGACAATTCTTGTAATTATTCATATCTTCAAGGGTAATTGGTAATTTCACATCCGCCTTTGGTTCTTTTGTGCGACTTCGTTTCCCATGTTCGTTTTGGCTTGTTTTTGTGATTTCCAAGTGAATAAACGATATCCAAGCCTGCAAACACATAAATAGAGAAAACAATGGTATTTTGCACATATTTTATGATATTTTCCGTATCTTAAGTCTGATTCGGGACACGAAATGATATATAATTAGAGTCTCATCAAAGTCATTGTGACTCATATATGTTTCACTATGATACATATATGTTTCACTGTGACTTATATATGAGTCACAGTGAATATATGAGTCATAGTGACTCAAAGATTATTTGTGATCATATATGAGTCTTCAATAAGCATCAAACATAACATATTGAAATCAAAAGCTTCTCATATAACCACTACATCTATCCTTAAACAACATATAACCGTATTTTACTATCCTCAAACTCATATCAAGTAAAACGCATCCAAGCGCTACTTCTAGAATATATGTTTCGTAATCATATACGAGTATTTAATAAGAATCAAAACATAACATAGAGAAATTAGAACCTTCTCATATAACCACTACTTCTAAAATAACCGCTACTTATATCCTGAAACAGCATATAACCGCATTTTTACTATCCTCAAACGCATATAACCACTAGTTCTAGAATAAGAGGATATTTGTTTCAGCTTATATGTAGGCTATCGAGTTTATAATATTTCAGATTATATAAACATAAACCAGTAATAAACAATAAAACTCATATATGAGTCACTAATAAGCATAAAAATATACATCAACTGATTAATCATAATTAAACGAATCTACAAAGGCGCATATATGATTCAAATCAAATTAACATAAATATAAAATCAAAATAAGCATAAAAATTAACATAAAATTGGAATAAGCATAAATATAAGCAAAATAATTAAAAAAACTAAGTTTAGAGTTCAATAATCATTCAAAGCAGCAAGTTCCTCAGGGATATCTATCAATGCACGATTCGAAGTAAAAAATTAGGGTTAGGGTTCAATAAATGTTGAATAATTAGGGTTAGGCTTGAACAACGGTTGACCGAGTGTGTGTATGTGTGTGTGAAAATTGAAGGTTTTTTTATCAGAATTTATGGTGGTTGATCGGATAAGATTTTATCAAGTGTGTGTGTGTGTGTGTGTGTGTGTGTATGTATGTATGTATGTGTGTGTGTGTCTGGTGGTTGTGTGTGAGAAAGAAATGGAATGAATAACCTTTGGGGGATTGGGGGTATTTTTTTAATTTGGGTCGTAGATGAATAATGGATTGGAAGGTCAAGATAGATCCAATGGGTCTTTGATAAAAAAGGGGACTATACGAAACTTTTGGCTATCAAGTTTGGACTGTAGACATATGGGCACGAGAAAATATTATGGTATCATGTATATTACCGAAAAATAGTGACGACATTGTGCCGTTATCAATTCGTTTGTAGAATTTTTTTATGTACATGTGAGTAGGGGTGGCAATTCCTGACTCGACACGAAACCCGACCTGAAACCGACACTAAATTTAACAGGTTTGGGTTGAGTAAACATATATTTTGGTCAGGTTTGGGTCAACCCATCTAACCCGTTTATCAAACTGGTTAGGTTCGAGTTGAGAATAAATTAAGCGGGTCGACCTGTCAACCTGTTTACTATCTTCTTAGATCTAAAATTATTTATATTATATTATGCCTGTTAAGTGAATTAATTTAGTCGATCCCAAACACGTTTAACCTATTTAACAAATGTAATGTGTCAACTTTTTTGTATTTAAAACAAGTTGAACCCATGTAATGTGCCAATTTTTATATATATAATGGGTTAAATGAGTCAACCTAAAACCCGTACGACTTATTCCACATGTGTGACCTATTTAGCCCGTAAACCCAAGTATAATAACGGGTTAATTGGGTTAGGTTTGAGTTATGTGTAAACGGGTTAGGGTTGACATAGCTGACACGATTATTTAATTGAGCCGGTTTCGGGTTGTTATTTTCCGACCCGCCAATCTGTCAACATAAACCCGCCAACCGAACTCGACACGAATGCCACCCCTACACGTGAGTAGGGGTGCTTGTAGTTCGAAAACCTCATTGGACCGACCAAAATCGGATAAACCAAAACCAAATTAGTTCGAAAAGACGGATCAAGGATTAGACCGAATGGTCTGGTTCAACCTCGTTTAATCTTCTATCCGGTCCTAAAAGGCATTATCATCGGGTTTTTTTGTAAAAACAAACCGAAACGAACTGGATTGAAAACCAAATTAAATGAAAAGCATAGACCGAGGACTAGATCGGAATACGTTTGGTCTGACAGAATTTAGTATGTTTTTTAGTTCGATCTGATTTACGATCCAAAATAGTCAGCCGTACATGTGAGTGCAGAGTACGTAACAGTAAAGTAAGTAAATAGTTTAAATTGTATTTTATTAATTTAATAAGTTACATTGCTTTTTACAAGTAATGATATTTTAAGTTAAGAATATTACTAAAATTTTAAAAAATTAAGTTTTAAATGACACCACGGATGGACATACACGTACTTGAGTAGTAGTGTAAAATAAATAAAAGATACTTATTTTAGAGTATAACTTAACACTATGTGCGTACTATTTGCCATTTCAAGTAAAAAAAAAACTAGCTTTATTAATTCGATATTTTTAGATTAATGGGCTCGTCATAGATTGGCGGTGCTTATGCATTTTAAAATTTAGAGTAACTAAAACTATTTGCTAGTGTCGATATGTGCGTGTACATATAAAATGAAATAAAAATACATGCAAATGACAAACATCTTATAATTTGGCTCAACTTAATTCTTTGGGATAAAAAATACGATGTGTCATCATTTTGTCATCTACGTATAAACAGTCAATATGGTATTTGAAAATAATCTGATGTCATACATATTTTAATGAAAGAAAATGATTCTAAATAATTTTGTTTTATTTTGGGTAGGGTCACTTTTAATTTGAGCCACCAAACATATATAAATCATGACCTAATAAAGGTTTTGGTCTTATTATTCTTTCCAAATATATCTCACTATAATTATAAAGTTACTAGTATAGCAGAGATAAACATTAACAGTAAATGAGCAAATAGACTCGAAATTGATAGAACTTTTTAACTCAGATGTGACCAATTAACTTAAAATCTTGCAAAACAAAGTAACTGAACTCAAATGTCACTTTTTTATTGTTGAGATGAATTATTTGTATCTTTGCATTTTATTAAATATTATTAATATTTACTTTTAATTTGCTTTTAATTCAATTGTGAAAACTAACGTAGGATTTTATATCAAATGATCATTCTCGCTAAACTGTTCAAAGTTGTAAAAAAATAAAGAGTGTAAAGTTATAAATATAATGAATTACTATTAATGATAAAATAATAAAATATCATTTATTATATTACACCGTAATTATATTAATAAAATATCGATAGTGATATTCCATTACTTTATTAATAGTAATATTCATTGTTTTTATTACTAGTTAAATATTATTAGTGATAATCAATTTTCGTCATATTTATAAGATTAATCAATTTTTCGTTTTTCATAAATTTTTGGATATTGACAAAAATAACATTTTTATATTTTTTTAATCCTAACTAATAAATGACAAATATTATTACATTGATATAGAGTAAAAATAACAAAATATCTTTTACTCTTTGGTATGTATAGATATCAAGACGTGTATGTATACACTCTCTAAATAGTAAAGTGAGGTATGCATATATTTCTATAAGAAAATAAATAAATAGTATTTTGTTTGTTTTTTTTTGTTGGGATATCATTTTATTAAAAAATGACACGTTTTGGCGGCACTAATCTTGCTTACGACATAAAAGAACAATGATTTTTCATATCTATTTTGATTATAAAACATCTAAACTCCTCTCGTGATATCTTTGATGCACACAAGAGGCAATGTTCCTGCATATGTTCGTCATAATTAAATTTTCTAATTAACAAAAAACAATATGTTTTTAGCAGTGCCCGACTTAGACTTTTTTTTAGAACGGTTGTATTATTAAAAAAACTAGCAAGATGCTAGAAGTTACAAAATGATAAGTTGCGGGTTTTCCAATCAATCGATCCAATTGAACGATGATTTACATCTATTTATACACCAAGAAAATGAAAATGAAACAATATTATCGAAATGAGTCGCCTTTGAAGGATTGTTGTTTTCGAATAAAGTCTTGTTACGGAAGCCCCAAAGCACCCACCACATAGTATAAAACACGTCTTCTAACACCTCTTTAAGCTTGGCCGGAAGATGAATCAAAACAATCCAGTTCCACCAATCAACGAAAGAAGTGAAATCTACATGCGAAATATTCCACCATCTCGAAATTTTCCATATAACTGTTTCGCTACGCAGGAACTAAAGAATAAGTGCATGGTAGTCTCCACATCATTATCACATAAAGGGCAGACAAGAGAGGCAACGTCAATGCCTCGTCGAGAGAGATTAAACCTAGACGACAAACTATCGATTTTGATCTTCCAAGCGAGGATGTTTACCTTTATAGGAATACAGCTTAACCATCTCGTCCTAGACGACACCTGAATCGATCGTTGTTTATCAATGATTTTCTAAAGCGACGCTACAGAGTACTTCTCATCTTTTTCTAAGGTCCAAATATGCCTATCATGTTGCGGAACAAGAGTAATATTGTCCATGGCTGTAGTGAGATCCGAGAGTTGGGCCTGCTCAGCGCCTCCCCGAGCTCTACGACGAAAAGAGTAAGACAAACTAACAGCTTCAAGTTTTGAGTGAATACTAACCTCTTTAGTAGTTTCAAGAGCAAAGATGCGAGGGAATTTATGTATCAAAACACCGAGGTCACACCAATCATCGTTCCAGAAGCTTGTTGAATTACCATCTCCCAATTTCGATTTCAGAAACTAAAAAAGATTAACGCCCTGGTCTTTCGGGTTTTTACATTCTTTCACAATGGTTAACCAACAGGTACGTCGGCCTTTTTGCGGAATAGAATATAGGTCGCCGTCATCTCCATAAATTGCTCTAATGAGACGCGCCCATAAAGATTTCTTGTGTACGAGGAATCTCCATAGCCATTTTAACATAAGAGTCCGGTTTAATGCATACAGACTTGGCACACCAAGCTCGATGGAAACACTCCAAAACATTGATAATGGTACCAATATCAGACAAACATACGTCTCTCCCGTTTATCATGGGGAGCGTATACGACTACAAGAAGAATACGAGTATTGGATTTTAACCAAACGCCTTTAACCATAATAAAGTAATCCGAAGTGCTAGAATCCTTTTTTAAGAAAACAATTCGGATCCCATGCACAAAGAATGTCGCAGTGAACAAAATCAAACCCGAAATTAACCTAGCAAGATTTGACCGTAAAAACTTCCATTGTTTCCAATTTAGTTTCCTGTAAAGCAAGAACATTAACACCATGTTTATTACATAACTCCCGAACCCAGTCCCTTTTGGCCTTTGAAGCTAGGCCTTGAATATAAAGAGACATGAACTTCATTTATAAACCGTATCCGCTCCTTGTGATGTTATGATCTTCATTATGTCATTTTCACACCCTACCATGTCATATCCCATTGTTTGCCCACTTTGACTATATCTTCTAAGCATACCAAAATCGAAACGCTGTTTTTGGAGCACTTGTGGTTTTAAAATTACCCGAACGTCAAGAATTAGAGCGGTACTATCAGCAGCTTCGGTCACATTATGATTAGTATTGTTCTCTTCGACTTGTTAAATATTATTATCATCCTGTAATTCATCATGAATGGGAGTGAATCCTGGAGGAAATTGGTGGCTACTACTTCCAGTTTCCTTGGCTTGCGGTTGTTGTTTCTCCTTGTCAAAAAACCCATATATCTCAAATGGATCCTCAGACTGGACCTCCTTTTGTTCCTTCGATTTTTCAAAAATTATCCCTGCCACGATATCTGGTTCACTGTGTTCGCTAACATCTCTCTCGACTGGTATATCACTATTCTAAACTAAGACCTCCTCATTAATTGAACTCTCATCATCCGACTCGTTCGTGAAATCAGGAACCCACCCGGTGACTTCTTTAGCCCTAATCCAATAAATTTTTCCGCAAAAAATTACTTTAAAACTTTCAAAGACATTAGCTTTTAACTTGGTCAGGATGCATAACCTCTTGTTGTAGTAGCAAGAGTTTTCTTGATCATCAATGTCAAGTATCTCTCCCCATTTGTTGGCAATCCTCTTGTAAGTGTTGTTCGACCAAAGCTTAAATGGAACCCCTTCTATGTCTATCCAGGCGATTCTTTCAGTTGTGTAAAAATCAATTGTCGCTTCCTGTAATACTGAGAACTAGGAATTAATCCCTACACTATCCCGAAACGCTTCTTTGGAGGAAATACTGGAGAAAACCATCATGACCCATAGCTCCCCCGTGAAACGAATGGAAACATCATCAAAACCCTCATTAGTAATCACGTTGTTTAAATTAGGGAGAGAGGAAAATTCTTTCACTCTTCCGATTAGAGAAAGGGATAAGTCTTGATGATTAAGACATTCATCATCTAACATAATGGTAGGGGTTGCGGCAGTCTCCAAACCAGCACTGCCATTAACAACATTAGCAAAAGAACGAGAGACTGTAGTGTGTGCCACAACGCTAGGAACTTTTTTAGAACCAATGGTATTGTTAGACCCATCGTTCTTATCCTGAGACCTATGCTCCTTAAGTGGGGAGCGTTGAAACCTAGCCATGTTGGCATGCAACTTGAGACGACCTACCAAGATCGTACAGAGGTTTTGGACTAAACGATCAATATTGAAAACATTAATAAAACGAACGAACCAGAACCGTTTACCTCCTTTAGTTTTTTGATCGGAATGAACGAATCCACGACATGACCGCATGTTCTACAAGTGTGAAATAAATCTTTAGCCGAATAAGAGTCTGGAAAATTTGTTACAAAGATTGAAATAGAAATTTTGGCAAGATCATCCTCTTTGGATTTAACAGGAACCATGATTTGGGAAATTGAAAAGGAAGGGGACGAAACAGAAGCAAACAAACCCTAAAAAAACTACAAGAAACAAACCCTAAAAAACCACATCAATTAAATAATAATAATTAGAGAGAGCCACAAGAATTGTAAGATCCCTCGGTGTGCTACCTGTTCACGCAAGAATTAGGGATCGATTGAACTCGAAAGCCTAAAACTCATCGCAAAGTAACAGCAAACGGAATATACATCATATGGATCAGCAATAATCGATTGTTATTCGATGAGAGGTGATTAAAAGGATCCGATCAAGTAGTTGAAAAATTAGGATTTTTTGAAAAAACCGCCATTGTTGTTTTTAGTCAATTGTTTACTGTTATTTTTTACATATCACTAGTGCCCGAGTTAGACTATATAAGCCATCAGGCTTGTTTTATAACTTATTCAGAAAAAAATAAAAAAATTATAACATGTATTCTTTATTAGTATGTGATTGTAGCATCTATGTGATTGTAACATTCATCTTATCTATATAATCTGCATTTCTTATTTTTATTTAAAATATTAGTGATCGTTTGCGAAATAGTCTTGTTAGTTTAACATGCATAATCATCGAAATATTGCGTCATTCAATTGTGGGACATATACTAATAGTAAAAATAAATAAAATAATCGAAGCAGATTTGCCTTTCACACATATGATTGGGTCACTCGAGTAGCTGCAAAACACCTTCACGTACCATTTCCTCTATCTCACTCACCAATTTAAACCTTCCCTATATATAGGCCTAGCTACAACCAAAATCTTTACTATCTTACCTAGACATCGATCACAAGGCCTAAGATTAAGATCTAGCGATATCATCAACAAGACATGCAGACCAAGGCTATGATGCTAGGTGAACTAGTTCCATGCATTTTGATGGCCTTAATGGAGGTTTGCACCATTGGATTAACCATCTTGGCTAGCACCATCTTGTCCAAAGGACTAAGTCCCTTTGTGTTTGTGGTCTACACCAACGCCTTAGCTTCCGTCTTGCTTCTTCCTTACAACACGTTCATCGTTACTAGAAACAAGTGCGGTTATATATATTATTTCCCTTGTTATATATATTAGATATATGAGATGATTCAGATGCATATGCATAAGGCTAAAGTAGTCGAACATGCAGTGTTCGACTGCCAGGTTAGATGCACATGCATTTGAATCATCGTAAATAGCATCAAGGAATGCATGCATGGAATTATAACTAACCAATGGTCTGATTATCTTTTTTAGGAAGGATGAACTTATACCACGCTTTCTTCTTCTTGGTTTCGTAGGGTATATATTTTCTCTCTTCTCATAGAATTGACCATAAAATGTAACTAGAATCTATGACAAAAAAAGTTACTAAACTTTAATAGTAATTACTCATTAGCGCGCACTTTATTGATAAACTTTCAAGTGAAAGTAAAACAATTTACTGTATTAAGATAATATGGGATTAATGGTTTTAACCAGCAGGCTGGAGCGAAAGGATGACTAGGGTATATACAAATTATCTGTAGGAACTTTAATGTATATGAGTAACTTTAAACCATACATGATATAGTATAACTTAACCAAGTACGTACCCAGAGTTAATTATAAAGTGAAGTGGTCACGTCTTTAAGTTAATCTTAATGAAGCTTTCGTATGTTGTAGAGTAACATTGGCACAAAATCTAGCATTTTTTGGATTGAGTTATAGTTCGCCGATCGTTGCTATTGGGATGGGCTGTTTAATCCCCTCTATGTCGTTCATTCTTGCCGTTATTTGCAGGTTCGTTTGATTTCATCTCTTCCCTATAGATTAATCATTTCATCTCAACATGTGAATGAACAAAATTACAAAAATATGTGTTACGTATATTTTAAAACTCTTTATGTCATTTATATAAGCAACTGATATTCATACATGCATACCTACATCTATACGCATGTGTGTTTTATACGAGTAGATTATAACACCGCATGACTAAATTATTCATAGAATCACCTGAAAAGTACTATTTGTATCTATCAAGTTTAACTTTGTTTTGTATATAGTAGTATTAGATAATATATGGGAAGCTAGCTACTAGCCTTAATCTTATTTTGTTTAGGGATCTTAATAATCTGATTCAAAAGGTCATGTGTATTTTGTCAATTTAAATACTTAGTTTGTATACATATTTGATGATAAGTCAAAGTTTAATAATTTATCAACCTAGTAGGTTAATAGTATAAAAATGATATTTTAAATAGTATACCACGAAAATTAGATTCAGAACTGGTGACGTCAATTTTGTTTGTTAGCTAATTCTGTGGCCATGAATCATTATGTCACATATAATAATAAAGAGACATAATAAGTATATACAAGTCTTAAATATATGTTGAATATACTTTTATACTATGAATAACATACAATTTTATGGTTTTTAGAAAGACAAACGTGGATTTAGGAAGCTCAAGTAGTCGAACAAAGTTGGCGGGCACGTTGATATCGATCGCTGGAGCTGCACTGCTAATCCTGTATAGGGGTCCAGTCGTTAGGGACCCTTCGTCGCATCTTCAATTTTCAGGAGCTCCTAGGCTCTTTGTTTTCTTATCCACGCACGAAAATTGGGTTCTTGGTTGTGCTCTTTTTGCAGGAGCGTCCTTGGCTTTCTCAGTATGGAATATTATTCAGGTATTTATCGACACCAGACAAAATTGGGTTTTGTCATTTAATTTGTCCTCTTAGAAAATACTCATATTCATTTTTGGGCAGGTAGAAACTCTTGAAAAATGTCCACAAGTGATGACAGTGGCTTCTAGTTATAGCTTATTTGGGACACTTCAATCTGCTTTGCTTGCACTAATAATAGAAAGAGATCCTAGTGCCTGGAAGTTGGACTTTGACATGGGTCTCCTTATCATTGTCGCAACGGTAAGCAAACTTGATAAAAGTGCAAGTTGTAACAAATATTGCGCAATCTAGTACAGGCTGTACAGCTTTATGTACAAGAAGCGATTATAAGGTCTAACTATGAGTTTTCTCAATATAGGCAATATTTGGAAGTCTAGTTAAAAGCAATGTATATATGTGGTGTATACGAAGAAAAAGCCAGTTTTACGTGACAATGTTCAAGCCTCTCGGAGTTCCTATTGCTGGCATGTTCGGTTCCATCTTCTTTGCTGACACTTTTCATTACGGAAGGTATATATATAATTCTAACGTTATATATACTAATCTATCATTCTTTTAAGTAAGTGCTAACTTTCGAGATGTCAATGCAGTCTAATGGCCGCGGCGGTGACTGCTATTGGATACTACACAATGATGTGGGGTCAAATTAGAGAGGATGATACTAAAAGGGGTAAAACGGATTTAGTAGAAGAGACAACCCCTCTATTGCAAGGAGAAGATCAAGTTTAAGAGCAAATAATATCAAATGTTATATTAGCTATCGAGGGTGTTTTTTCAAGGCCCAACCAGCATTTGTGTGCGTAGTTAATAATATCATATGTACTAATGTACATGCCATCCTTAAAACAACTTATAATTCGATTTATAGGTTGTATCTGTAAAATAGTTTCATGAATTTATCCGAACAATTATCGGGTTGTCCTTCTTTTTCATATCGTATGGACTATGAAGTAGATAGATAAATGATTTTTTGTGAGTTTGATCAACAAAATTTTAAAACCGCATGCATAACAAACGGTGTTGCATGTTTGCGACATATGAAAGTTGCTTAAGACAAGTAAATATCATCTATAACATGTATTTGATCAACAAAATATAATTAGTGATTGATGAGTAAAAAGCAAAATGTTATTAAACATTTTGTGGATTGCAAATGTTCTTAGTATGTATAAAGAGTGTTACAAAATAACGAAAACTGTGATTTTTCGAAGGAATCGTTTTTATGTTAAGGTCTTATGTTCATATATGTTGTTGAAGATGAGTTTTGTCTAAAATCCTATAAAAATAAGTTTTGATGATATTCTATGTTATATGTAGATGAAGGTTTGAAGTATTATTAGAGTTTGCTTTGGAATCTTATTGCCAATTTGATGATGTTCGTGACTTGTTGGATTGGTGAATGATTGATTAGAATTTTCTTTTAAAAGGATATGCAATTTCAATCAAGGATCGGGTTTGCAGGCCTACAAATCATGAGGCAAGAACTCGCCCTCAACATAGCTGATAATTTTTTTTTTCATATTTTTGTTTATAGTGACACATCTTTAGAAGTTGATGGCACGGTTACACAAGGCAAGAGGGAAGGAAACCTCCGTGTATTCGGGTTCACAGAGGTTAAATCATTTGTTAATTCACTCCAAACACCACATTTTGTCATTGTGGTTTTGGAGTGTGGCAGTTTCATAGGATTAATGTTATATGTAATTTTTAGTTTAGTTTAGAATTTGCAGGCCACTTGTACATTCGAAATAAGGCTTGCACATATCATGGTCTAGGCCAAAGGCCAACAGACCCATAAAACAGTTAGTTAAGTTAGTTATTGGCAGTTATTTGTGAACGGACATAACCTTTGGTTTGAATGAACCATCACATCCTTTCACATGACACCTCTTATTATAGTATAAATGTGTGTATGACAGTTAACAATCAATCAATTTTACAGATATATCATGACTATTAAGGTATGATGTTTTTATTTCTCTGTAACGTTTATCTTGAAAACTAATGGAACTCCAGTAGTTATCCCAAAATACTTGCAAGGTTTGACCTATTCAGCCCTTCTAAAGTGATTGAAATTAATGTGGATCCGCTTGACATGCTCAGCTTTCAAGCTAGATCTATAGATTGGCACTCTGGCTCTTAATCTCTACAATTTGTATTACGGGTAATTTTTAATTGTGAACCGTATAATATAGACCTTTAAAAGTTACCTTTTTAATGCAAGTGAGTGGATTATGTATATAGAACTATATATGTAAAAAAACAAGTCACTGCGGTACGTTTTTTTAACTTAAGTGAGAAGCTATAGTCAACGATCAATGGTGCCATTGTGAATCATGAGCGAAGGTTCATGATTAAGCAATGCCCACTGATCAATCTTCTTGGATTGTTCAGTCTACTTATCGAAACAATGGAACTAATTTCCAGTATGTCTTATTTTGGGAGCTAGTACATAGCAAAAAAATACTTAGGTCATTATATTAATTTAATCAAGTTCTAGGTCATTCAAACATAATAGAGATCAAAATACCAATAACTAATTATAACATCAAAGGGTGATAAATGGATTTAATAATTTAATTAGTGGAAAACAGAAACAAAGAGAACTATTATGTTTGAAGTCTTGTATGATCTGTTTTTAAAGGCAAAGATACTCTATCTGTTTCAGGTTGAATCGGTAAGTAAATTTCAGCTCTAGATTTGTAGAACTATTAATCAATGTTCCATTTTTTACCGGCCTTCTATGCCACAACCTCCTCAAGTTTTTGTTTTATCATTCATAAAGCTGTCCTTGCACGGACTCCTGCTATAACTTTTTGATCCTCCTACGGGTTTATAATCAGTAGATTAATTAATCATGCATGGTTGTGTGACATCAATTGGCAACTTCTCCTAAATGGACAACTTTTAAATTCGTCTCAATTATATACCTGGCATTTTTCAATGTACTTCATCAACTCCTCATTCTTGTACTTAATAAGATGTACCATAGAAGCATTTGACTTGTTCAATTTATCCAATTCTACTTTCTCGTTATGTAGCTGTGCAACCTGAAACCCAAAATGTCTAAGCTTATTGAAATGATTCACAAGTAGGAAATTATGTTTCAAGACAAAAGTAAGAACTCACAATACCTGGTATCGAGCCCTGTTGAGCTCGAACACATTTTGTGATAGTCTCAGTTTATCTAATTCTTTCGTGTCATTCTGCAGCTTTTCAATCTGAAACCCAAAAATGAGTAAATTAAATTAAATGATCGACGAATATTAATAGCTCGGCCAAAAGGAAGATATCATGACATATACATGTTCTCGAGCGAGTATTAGTTCAGCCTCATCTTTCTTGTGAGTAGTTTCAACTTTAGTAAGAGTACAATTTGCTTCAGATAGATATAAAATCGTTGCTTTCCTTTCGAGATCACAACTCTTGAGCTCTCTGTTCTACATATTTACCAAAAATAAACATAAACTCAATGTATGTATCGATTACAAGATATAATGAATGATGGATATCATATACGTAACGTACCTTCCGTTCTAGAAGAGAATCTGTCAACTTGAGCTCCTTCCGTTCTAGAAGAGAATCTGTCAACTTGAGCTCCTTTTCCAGCTTTGAATATACTTCAATTAGCTATATACTAGAATAATACACACGCAATGCGGCGGCGAGTACCTAATAACGAATTTTGAGACTAACAACTATTAATCTCTTACTCATTGTAAAGTCATAAAAAATCGGATTAAAAAACCCACTAAAATTGAAAAAGACTAAAAACTAATAAAAAATATATCAAAACTGATATCGAATTAAAAAGCACAAAATTTTAAAAAATATTGTGAAATTAGATTATAAAAATAATAAATTAATGAAAAGAATTTTCAATTTAAAAGAAAAAATGTTATTTTAAAAGGTTGTTACAAAAGTTTGTTACAAAAGGTTGTTTGAAAAAGGTTATAGTATATAATGTTGATTAAAATATCAACAACTTGTTTTATATAGTAGGTAAAAAAGTCTGAATTTTCAGTCTTACTATTTTAGGAAGATCTCAAATGTTTTATAAAGTAGTATAGATTACACATCCCACAACATGTAACAGACAAAGAAAACTATCAAATCATATCGGGATTAACCGTAACGAATTAACCTGCTAATATACTACAGATCCGACACTTGCAATAAATAACGAAATGTATTTTTTTTTTTGAAACAGCGGAATTAATAAAGAGATTAGCAAGAAGGTAGTAGGAAAACTTACAAGATATATTTGAAAGAGTTAGACACTATACCAGTCTAGCCAACAAAAGAAATGTTTTTACTTCTACCGGAGATCCAATTAAATGTCGAAAGCTTGATCTCATTTAGAATTAGCTCTTTTTGAGGCCGCTTCAGGTTAAAGAGGCTAGGAACTTGTTCCTATAGTTCCAAAGAGACCACATCGTTGTGTTGACCGTAACATAAAAAAAAGCTGGTTAGGAGCTTCTCCAAGTGTGCACTATTGGCTAAGGATGAGAATCTAAAAGCTTCCACCAAGTACAAACTTCTTTCCAAACGGATTAGACAGTGGGAAAGAGACCAAAGCATGGCTTTCAGTTTCGATGTAGTTGCTAAACATGGGGCATAGAATTGAATCGAGGTCGATCCCACGCTTATCAAGATTGGCTTTAGTTGGGAGTCTTTTATACACAAAATGTAAATTAAAGCAACAACTATTGTTATTAATAGCATTTAACGTGTTTGATATCTTTCTCCATCAAGTGTTGAGATAACCTGAGCTCCTTAATATCGGCTTGTGCTTCCAACAACTTTTGATCCTTATCTGCCAACAAATTAGTCCACAAATCAAAATCACAATTCAGAGATCATAAAAATGAAACAACGTTATTTGTGTCAGTTCACTTCTAACTTCATTTTCCAACCGTTCAAGCTCGACCTTCACCGAGTCCTGTAGCAGATTCTTAAACTCGTCTAAGTCTATGCTAACTGTAACTGTCTTACGACTACCGGCTTCCGCCATGAGGGTTGCCGTAGTTACTAGTTAGGGTTTTATTTGACTCACTCACAAGTGAGTGTGTACTTACATGATATCTGGTTATACTTTTACCAAGTCCAACAATATTGTCACTTCAGTCCTTCGAGTTCCTTATTTTCTGATTTCTACACCATCTTTGTTTTTTCACGGGAGCAAATGGGATAAACGGGCCGAAAATGGCTCAACTTAAAAAGACTGTACGTGTAACTTCAGACTGTTTGGAGTTGCGGGACCCATTGCGCGAGGCTCATGATCTATCGTGAGAAAGCCCGCGCCGAGTCCGAGGTCTTGACAAATGGTCATAGACCGCAGTTTTATCACAAGAATTAGGGAACAGGCGATGAGAGTTGGGGCAAGAACATGAGCACTGAATGACAAAAGGGCTTCACTCAAGGCTTTGACTTCGTCAAAAACTTGCAAAAATCTGACTAAAAACATTGGCGAGGACATGCTCTTGCCAAAAAGTTGACCGTTCGGTGACTGTCCGGTGTCCACAATTTTTTTTCTTTCCCAACGAACCTTTTGGCGAGGACATGTTTTTGCCAAAAAGTTGGCCATTTGTTACCTTTTAATATGTATTGATTTAACAACTTAATACTTAACTAAATTAAACTAATTACTCTATTCGTCCTAAAATTATAGTCCACGTTTCCTTTTCGGATTGTACCAAATTAATTATCCACTTCTAAAACTTCTATAAATAGGTATGAATTTTAGATAGAGATTACTAGATTACCCTTAATTGAAATCAATATTACAAACTTTAAAAAGACTTTAAATTAATTGGTTATGGGTAAAACTGTCTTTCTGCAAAAAGCCAAAAAGTAAGAGAAAGCTAAAAAAGTGGTATTTTTTTAAAACTGTGTGTTTTTGTCGGGGGACAATAATTTTGGAACGGAGGGAGTACATAATAATAAAAAATGTGGGTTTGCATTCGGAAATAACATGTCGTCGCCAAAGGTGAAAGTCATTAACATTCTGTAACTAAATGTTTTATTTAATAATTATAATTTATTTGATAGAAGAAGACAAACAGACAATAAGTTAAACCGCTAGCCTTTTTGTATATACATCATGAAATCAGGCTAAATCACGTGAACTAACGTCTTACGGTGTAATTTACTCTATAGGATAATATTATGTGAACGAATATTACTGTGCCTGATGTCTATACTATGATCTAAACATAACATAGTAATATGTGGCATGTTAAATGCGCTTAATTCCAGCTTCTAAATTGATGGGAGTCCTTTAAATAAACTTTATGACAATTTTATACTATGTAGGAGAATAATGTTGAATGTTTGGTTTGTCACTCTGATTATTTTTCTCAAGTTACTTTTATTGACTCAAGAGGGTACGTGGAAGAAATTTGTGGCTTGACTTTTTCTCCAAACAATCAGTTCCTGTTTACAGCTTTTGGAATATGGAAGCTGAGAAGGAAATTTCTTAGATTTATACCAGACTTGTCAGTTGTCACCTATTCTGAAAATATGGTTATATGAAACATGTGTGCAACATAATCTATATTATTAGCATAAGCCTCAGCTTATTGGCAGCCTAGCTAGTAGAAAGTAGATCATGGCGAACAATTTTGTTCTTATGATGTTATTTGTTCTATCACATAGCTTTCAAATTTCCTCACAAGATGAAGGAAACACTACTTCACAGCCTATATGTCCGGACTCGTTTTCCTGTTCAAATCTCGACTACTTAAGCTTTCCATTTTATGCTACCAATAATTCAGCGTGCGGTTTGTGTGAGGTAAACTGCGATGAGGTAGTTCCAAAGATTAAACTGAAAGAAGACTACCCGTCTTATGATCTTGTGCAAGTCCAGCCAGGTAGCAGTGTCACTATTCAAGTTCAGGACACCTATTTAGCTAATCAGATAGATACTAATAGTTGTGATTCATTCATGTATAGTATTCCTCCTAATTCACCCTCTATTTCTTATACCATTTATCCAACCATATCCATATTGAGATGTGCAAAGAGTTCACAACTCGGTGCACAGGTCGACCAGTATTTTAGTAAAGAAGGTGAATATTATAGTTTTGAAAGATGTATTGATTTTAGCTATTATTACACATATTCGGGTGGTTATATTTCAGCCAACCCTAATATACCGCCACTTTGCTCTGTGGTTGTTCTGCCTGGAAATTCTTTATCTACGCTTCCAAAAGACTCAGATTTTAATGATCTATTTAAACTGTTAACGTCTGAGGTTAATTTTGTACTACAAGTGTCTGATGATTGTCAAAAATGTCACACGAGTGGAGGGAAGTGTTCGGATGAGAACCAATCGTTTCGGTGTGAATACAATATCCGCAACAGAAAGAAACGTACGAGGTTTCTTTTGCAATAGTAAAGTTTCATTTCACCCTTTGTTATCCTCAATAAGATGATGCTAATGTTAAGTTCTCTCTGCAGGAAAACCAGTAAATATTGTGATAAAATCAGCGCTCGGTAAGATTGTATTTTTTTTCTTTTCCCATTGGAGAATTATCTTTCAAAATTCTTATAATGTTATTCTTTTATTGCAGCAACTTTTGGCACTGGGGCTGCAATTATATCAATCATATTAGTAGTCCTTTTCTTCAAATTCAAGATGTCTTCAAGGTATAACATGGAAAAATATACCAACGTGGAAGCCTTTATAAAGAATCATGAATCTCTTGCTCCAAAAAGGTACACTTATTCGGATGTGAGGAAGATGACCGATTCCTTCAAAGTCAAAGTTGGCGAAGGAGGTTATGGATCTGTGTACCAAGGAACATTACCAAATGGTAACAGTGTCGCAATCAAACTCTTGAATGAATTAAAAGGTAATGGGGAAGATTTAGTTAATGAACTTGCAAGCATTAGCAAGACTTGTCATGTTAACATAGTAAATTTGTTAGGATTCTGTTTTGAGGGTCGTCATCAAGCCCTAATTTATGAATATATGCCTAACGGGTCCCTCGAAAAATTCATATATGACCGAAGTTCACTTCTAAGTAGTAGCCAACTAGAATGGAAAAAGCTTTATGAAATAGCAGTCGGCATTGGTAGAGGGCTAGAGTACTTGCATCGTGGTTGTAACACACAGATTCTGCATTTTGACATAAAGCCACATAATATTCTTTTAGATCAAGATTTTTGTCCTAAGATATCTGATTTTGGCCTTGCTAAGCTATGTCCTGAAAAAAGAAGTGTCGTATCTATGTCGGGTATGAGAGGGACTCCTGGTTATATTGCACCAGAAGTATTTTCTAGGAACTTTGGAGGGGTATCTCATAAATCAGATGTTTATAGCTACGGGATGATGGTGTTAGAAATGGTAGGAGGGCGAAGAGATGTTGTGGTTGCAGATGAAGACATGAGTAGTATGGACTTCCCTCATTCAATATATAAACAACTTGTCTCTAACAGAAATCTCGGATTGAGAGGTATATTCAATGAAGAGGACAAAGAGCGAGTAACGAAGATGGTTTTGGTAAGTTTTTGGTGCATACAAAGTGATCCTTCAAGCAGACCATCAATGAGTAAGGTGTTGGAAATGTTAGAAGGGAAATTAGAATCTATAGAAGTTCCTCCTAAACCTTTCTTGTTTAACCATCCAAGATCACCAGATTTCACAAACTAAATATGTGGACGGTCTTAAGCACAATGATCACCATATATATTTTCTAGCCTCGTTTAAGTTACTAATGTATAGAGATTCTTAATCGGTTTTCGCTAGAATATATGAATACCCTACTATTTTTGGTTTTTGAATTCAGTGATGCAATAATACTGTCCCTTGGTGGATCTCTCAACAATAAAGTATAATGACATGACAAACCAAGGTACTAAATGACATTTTAGCACCAAACACAAATAGATTTATATTTTGTTTAATCAAAATAACGCTCCACATTTCCTTCTTGGCTTCTATTATTGAGTCTGAAATTTCAAATTTGAATCTTGGCGGGAATAGATTTAAATATAAATACTAAAAAAATGTGCAGATTTTGTTCTTTTATAGTTTTTTTTCCACTTGAAAGTAATCCAGCACTAAAACAGAACTTGAAATCAGTCTTGATTTCCATTTTGAAAATCTTTATAATCTCGCAACGTTATTTTGTCGGCCAAGCATACACATACAGTGGAACATGTAAGATCATGTCGCATCTACACTCATACAAAATGATTAAGTAAGACAAAAATAACCATAACCATACATCGTTCCAAAAACAAAATCAATTAATTAACGAACCTAAACAAAATTGAGGGTAAGGGAAGAAAATGATTAAAGAACACTCTGAAAAAGACTTCACAACCACAACACTCTACATCCCTACCATGAAATTCAAAAACTTGGCAAATGATTTCTTAATACTAAAATGGTTAAATCTCGAGCAATAATGCTACAATGACTCGTACTTGATGCAACGATTGTTGTGCATCTCTCTGGATGAGTAAACAAAGGTATGGGCAAAACCGCAAAAGGGTAAAGGTTGGAGGGAAATATCAGTTGCTCTTTCATTTTCAAATACTGTCACCAAACTTTTCATAGGTAAGAAATACCTTACTCCATTACCATCTATTACTTTGTTTAACAAATAAATAATAATATATTTTCTTTCCTGTTCACTGCTTTTTCTTCTGCTTTAAGTGAAAAATCCCATAGAAGGTTGTTGTTAAGTGTTAACAACTTAACAACATACACTTGCTTTATACATACTCTGAATACGATTCTTCTACTCAATCATCTTAATATCCTACCACATATTATGATTTCGACACTTCCCAAGTAAAGTTCGAGTTTCTGTTTGAAAGTAATATATATTGGATGTGTTACAGTGACTAAACATCATCATGCCGTTTGGGTTAGTTTCAGCTTGGAATAAGAGAAGGAGAAGCAAGTCGGATGATCATCTTGACCCTTGTAAGTTTTCTTAGTTCCTTTTGAGTCATGGATGGGATTTTTTTGGAAAAAGATTGTGATGGTGAAGGATGAATTTCAGGGCTTTATAGACCTGTGGAGTATTGGAAACTTGAAAATGATCAAAATATTCAGAACCCGCCTCCAAAAAGACGACATGGGTCATCGGTTTTTACTTTAAAAGAAATGGAAGAGGCGACTTGTTCTTTTAGTGAAGAACGGTTGCTGGGAAAAGGTGGGTTTGGCAGAGTTTATAAAGGAACACTGCAGTCTGGTGAGGTACATTTCATAAAGTTATCTTGTACTCTATATTGAATCCTATATAAAACTGAATAAATTGACAGATATCATCATGATAAAGATGGAATCTAATCAAATAAGGAACATAAAACCGATTTTCTTTTTAACCAAAAGTATAAATTTTGAATTTTTTTCGTGCCGGAAGGTGGTGGCGATTAAGAAAATGGATTTACCGCCGTTTAAAGCAGCAGAAGGGGAGCGCGAGTTTCGGGTTGAAGTTGATATTTTGAGCAGACTGGAACATCCAAATCTTGTTTCCTTAATAGGGTATTGTGCAGATGGGAAGAACAGGTTTCTGGTTTATGATTACATGCACAAAGGAAATCTACAAGATCATTTAAACGGTTTGTCGTTTTAAGTCTTTAACTTTCTCTAAAAGGTTATGCTAGTACATTCTTTGTACCCACATACATATATGGTTAATATTCTGATAAAATTTATTCTAGGAATCGGGGAAAAGAAAATGGATTGGCCGTTGAGGCTTAAAGTGGCAATCGGTGCAGCAAGAGGACTAGCTTATTTGCATTCAAGTTCTGCTGTTGGAATTCCTGTCGTACATAGAGACTTCAAATCAACCAATATACTTCTGAGTGATGACTACGAAGCAAAGGTATATTACCTTCACGTTTTTAATATTTCGTTTCTAAAGTCAGTAATCAATCATTTCCACAGATATCGGATTTCGGTCTAGCTAAGTTAATGCCAGAAGGTCAAGAAACTCATGTGACAGCAAGGGTGCTCGGCACATTTGGTTATTTTGATCCTGAATATACATCGGTAAGCAATGATCCTATTTGTTCTATAATATTCAGGATTATGATCTTCAACTTATTCATTTTCTGCTCCTGGTTACTTATATTAGCACATAAAGGCATTTATATGAAATTAATAATAACACAATCAAGTACAGGCTAATCATAGCAACAAACATCAATGCTTAGAAACATAAAATACATGCATGTGTGATTTCATAAAACTTACGGAGTATTATACTAATTCGTTTCTAATGAATATGGATATTTCAATAAATACGCTATAGTTTTAAACTTCTCAGACTATTTTCTTAACTTATTCGAGACTACTGTGCCAACAGACAGGAAAACTCACTTTACACAGCGATGTTTATGCATTTGGCGTTGTTCTGCTTGAGCTTATGACTGGGCGTAGAGCCATCGACCTCAACCAAGGACCCAATGATCAAAATCTTGTATTGCAGGTACGATTTTTTTGGCATTCCAGACCATACAATAGTCTAGGCCAAGATCTTACCATTGGATAACTGTGGAAAATATGCAGGTTAGGCATATCTTGAATGACAAGAAAAGGTTGAAAAAGGTGATAGATCCAGAGATGAGCCGAAGCTCATACACAATCGAGTCAGTAGCAATGTATGCAAACTTAGCATCAAGATGTGTACGCGTTGATAGTCATGAAAGACCATCTATGGAAGAATGTGTGAAAGAACTCCAGATCATCATATATACGAACTCTAAAGGTGTGGGCATGGCAATGCACGCGTTTAGAATGTTATGAGAACTTGATAGACTCTTTGTGTTCCAAAATAATTAATCTTCATTCTTATCAACAAGTATAGCTTAATACTATTGGCAATTTGGTGTTTTTCTAAGGAACTTGAAGAACTCACCAATCTTTATTGAGAGAAGATAGAAAGTCTGATCCTTTTTCAAGTAAACTTGTACTTTTATATGTTAGTTTGCATGATACAGTTATATTCTTGTTTGCAACAAATATACATCGGGATACAAAAAAGAACGAACAAAAGAAACGTGTTACTAATTACTACGAGTATGATACACTGGTCGTAAAGCTTTAGACATCATACCTCATGACTATGACCTGAGGATGGCCGGATCCACTATAAATCTAATGAAGTCCTCTTCTTAATGATCATCGAAATGCATCTGTTTGTGAAGGGGTGTATCACCAGATTGACTTCTATATATTCAAATCCGGCAGACTGCTTCAGACCAGATGAACACAACCATATCTTTAATAATAATGAACCCATGACGTAGAACTTGCAAGGTTTCTAGACATCTATCGGTGCAAGATTTTTTTGGTCACCAGACAACGTATCTGTCTCTGAAACAATATTTGCGGCAGGAGGAAGTTGTTTACACATTAAATGTTTACGTCTTTGCAATGTTAGCAGAATTAAGACGCTGTCGGTCTTGTAGACAGAGTATCCTGCTCTTGAATACATGGTGAATGGAGCTGAATCAATCATTCGACAGTGCAAGTAAACCTCTCTGACCGAACTCATTTGAGATATAAGTTCCTCACTTGCCTTTAAAAGCTGCCAACCGATGCCCTGCCTGAAATTAGTTTTACACAAATCAGTATACACTTCATATTCATATCAGTTTTACTAAGTGAAAGATAATAAAACACTTTACAACATTTTGGTTGGCTATAATCATATACTAATATGCTAAACCATAGTCACAGGAAACGCTGACTCGGCCGCGTTTCGGATCGTTCGTACCCAAACGCGGTACGATCGCTATATTCGGCGTCCCCAAACATTGTCAATCAGCGTACCGAAGTGTAAAGGATCGGCGTACCGGAATGGACCGATACGACGTACCGGAACGGATCGGTACGGCGTACCGAATTGAGAGGGTACGACGTATTAAATTCAGCAGATACATTTATCTACAAACTTAAACAAAACTTAAAATAATACACATATTTATTACACTCCCAAAGTACAATTATTTAATTAAAATTGCTTTTAACAAAACTTAAACTAAACTGCTTGGCATCGTCCTTTATCGTTAGTATCTGATGTAGTATGTATTGTCTGATATGTGTAACATTCTATCTTTTGGTATGTTTTTCAGAATTAAAACCATCTGAGACAAAATCTTTTGGAAAGAATGTTCAAGCACAATCTTTTGGGTATTGATATATTATCTAGATATTTGGTTTGTATGTACGCTAATTTAGAAATATATTATTAATATGGTACGTCGTATCAAATTGGGTACATCGTACCAAATTATATGGTACATCGAACCGAAGCGAACCGGAGCGTACCGGAATGAGCCTACCCCCCTACGTACCCAATTTTAAGGACCCGCGTACCGCGTACCTGTTTCTCGTTTACGTACTGAAGCGTACCGCGTTTCGTGTGACTATGTGCTAAACCCCAACAAAAGCGATAATGGTGACAGTCCAAACCTATAACAAAAAGTCAGAACACTATGTGCTCTTTAAAAGAAAGAGATATGCTCATTTACTATTCTTAAATGTCAAACCTAGTACTTCTCAAATCCATAATTAGTAAAAACTTGTTTCACTTATTCTTATTTACACCTATTCAATATCATTCCTTTATATCTAACATCATTCCTTTATATCTAACATCATTTAGTACCGTTACTAATTCATATCAGGAATAACGATTTGGATCAGATTTGAGGTCCAAAATTGAGAAGTTTGACCCAAAAAAGTCGACATTGATCTAACGGCATCATAACTATTTTTCAAAGTTCTAGAATTCTATAAACTAGCTATCAACATTTTCTGACATCACTTAGTACCAGTAAAAGTTCATCTAAAGCACAATGATTTTAACTCCCAAAGTGTAATGTTTGACACCAAAAAGTCAACACTGGTTTAAGGGCATTATAACTGAAGCTTTTAATTTCTACTCGTAATTTGCTATAACCTTGTTATCAGCATTATCTTAAATATGCATAAAGACTCCAATCAACATTACGAGGTATTTGTTTAAGCTTATATAATTTTCAGCTTACACTTCATAAGCTCATATTTTACGGCTTATGACCTTATTAGGAGTTAAAGATAGAAAATTTCTATAAAAGGACAATAATCCCTAATAAACGAGCTTATGCAATATAATCCGAAAACCATAAAAGCTCGTAAGCCGACTTATGAGCTTAAATAAGCACACCTCCGATATTCACATTATAATACCATACTTTCTTTTCATCAGCAAGTAAACGGTTAGTGATTCGAGCCTGTAGTGACATTCAATTTGGCAGTATGCACAAAAGCTACTAAATATACAACAAAAGCTACTAAATATACAACTAAAGCTACTAAATATACAACTAAACCTACTAAATATACAACTAAAGCTACTAAATATACAACAAAAGCTACAAAGTAAACAAAAAGCTACCTTCTTAGTGACTTCTTAACCGTCATATTACAAATATAAGGAGCATCCTTAGGAGGCACAGGAGTAGGAGGTGCAGCATTAGCCCCCATCTTATCAAAACTTACTTCAACAGTCCCTGCTAATTGAATATCTTCACTTACAACCCCTTCACTTTCACTTTCACTTCTATGAAAAGCAATCAAAGTTGCAGCATGAGGCATCAACCCTCTTCTCTCAACCAAATACTGCTTAACCAAATAAGCCAAAAGCTTCACATAAGCTTTAGGCAACATCATAGATTCAGCAAAAGACTCAGCTAGAAGCTCAACAGTCATGTCAAGCTCATGTTCTTGCATGACACGTATTAAAAGCATTGACCCAGATGGTAACTTGTGGAAAAACTTGTAGCTTTGGAGGGTTTGGAGGTTTTTGAGATCTGGGTCAGTGAGGAATCTGCCATTTGGAAGTGGGTTTTGAGTTTCTTGGGTTAAGGATGGTGTTTGGGTTTGGGAAGATGGGTTTGAGGTGCAAGTGAGGATGAGATTGAAGCGAGGGGTGGGTTTTGGGGTGTTTGGGAAATGGGTTTTGGAGTAGGGTGATTGAAGGTGGTGGTGGTTATGGTGGTAGTGATGGTGGTCAATGGTGGAATATAGAGAGAGTGATGTGGTGGCCATTGGTTGTTTGGTTTTTTGAAGTGGATAAATATGTTTTGTTCTTGTGTTTAGATCTTGTCACACAAATTTAGTGTCATTTTTGAAAACTTTAGACGAGTTTTGCTACGATCACATAAATCTATATTCCATGGGTGTATGTTAATTGTTAAATGTTAAAAAGTTAAAAGTTGAAAAAATTTATTCATGGCAAATCTTAACTGCGTACAATGCAACGTGTGACATTATAATTAGGGGTGTCGAAAAGTTGACCTAACCCGAACCCGAACCCGAAATAGCCTATTCAGGTCCGGTCACTCGGGTTCAAAAACATATTCGGGTCAATTCGGGTCCTAATTAGCCTCGGGTTCGGATTTATATTTTTTTGCCTTGACCCGACTTGACCCGACCAACCCGACTTGACCCGAGTTTTTTACCACATTTTACCTTGTAAATATACTTAAATAAGTCAATTTTTTACTTTTTTACTTATACTCGGGTCGACCCGAACCCGAGTTGACCCGACCCGCATTAACACGACCCGAATTGACGCGAACCCGACTGACCCGAGTTCTAATTAGGCTCGGGTTCGGGTTTGATTTTTTTGAGTTCTGACCCGACTTGACCCGATCCGACTTGACCCGACCCGACTTGACCCGAACCCGGTTGACCCGACCCGATTCCCACCCCTAATTATAACTACATCGCTGGGACTTTTGGAAAGTATACGCAATTCTGACTAATTGTAACTACTCAACAAGAAACTTTGGAAAATATTCGGTTTTTATGAAAGAAATTTTGATCCTAATGACAATAATCAATCACTCTCCATTCTTCCTTTACACTCTTCCCCAATCAGTTTAAATTCGGATGTCTCTCTAACACTGATTTAAACCAGTCTATTTTAACAACAATTAAAAAACAAATACATAAACAACTGATTGAATCGTATGTGTATTACCGTCTTTTCATCCTCTATTTTGCAATTCTTTATTCTCTTTTTACATGTTTTTGTGATCTGTATATATGTTGAACTGATTTCATTCTTACTTTTTATTTTGCAGGCTCTGAATGTTAATGGATAGTGATTCTTAACTTCGATTCGACCAAATGATTTATGTAAGTTTCAACCGTATTGAAACTCATTTGATTTACGTTCTCGATAATTTTTATCATCATCAACCTCGATGTTATGACATGTGTTTATAATCTGAAATGTCGTTAAGCAGTCAATGGAGTTTGCTTAGGTGACTACATTTTTAAGGAGTATGTATGGCTTTGTGGAAATAAAAACACGGGTTGGTGGGAAACAAATTATTTTTTGTACGGGTTGAGCCGAATCACAAGCATATCTTTCTCATTTATCATATTGTGTGTGATTCAAATGGGTTACTTTGAAGCCGTTAAAAGCTGGATCAATCGCAGTTGTTGAGCGACTCCAGATTTGAATTAGGTTTGAAATAAGAAGGACAAAAGATAAGTAAAGATAAGAAAAATATCAACGAATAGGGGATCATAGAGTATTGTGTTAAAAAAACTTAGAAAAAGGCCAAAAGGTTTACTTTTTACAAAGAATTAAAAGTTGTATATTTTTTATTGTGAATTGTTTTAATTACTTTTTGCTTTGTGTGAGCAGGCGACAAAAATAGCAAACAAGATGAACATTCAAAGATACATGGTTATGCTAATGATTCACTCCAGAGAAGGCGAAAAAGAAGCTAAAGCAACACTATGTCCAAAATGGGAGCCTGCAATTGATGGTTATCTGGAATTTTTGGTTCACATTAAATATGGATATAACACTTTTGACAAAATTCTTGACAATACTCATATCCATGAGTGTGAGTTTTTATTTTGGAAAAAATGAAGACCTTTATGTGAGTAAACTTAAGTAGTTAATTTTTCATACTTTTGAACTACTAGCATATTTAGGTGAAACTACAAAATGCAAGTACATGTAAGAAACTTAAAAGCAGAACATGATAGCATAACGTTGTCTGATCTAAAACGTTGATTATAACATAGATACCTCTAATTGTAATCTACAGGAATGTACACCAGCAACCTCGCAAACACAACAGACTTTTTTTTAGCTTAGGACGGGTTTTTTAAGATTACACATGTTTCTTCTTCACGAAGTGTGGTGCGCTTCTTATATATATGTTATTTACAAATCGTCATCGCAACTCCCTAACAATCTGATAACCAAACCAACCTGTTTATACCCGAAACCTGATAAGCCAGTGCCTTATACTAAATGTGCATAACAAAAGATAGTTTGACATGTGAGATCTTTTCATTGTCATAATTTTCTTACTCTTGGGTACTTTTGTAGCTTATACAACATGTTTAGACAACTAAACATGCCTTATTTTTCCAGGTTGGGATTTGATCAATTTCACTTTGAAAATTCATTTTACTCCGCTGATATAAAGGTTGGTTTTGGTACTACATTTTTTTTTGATTGTGTTGTCTTCTAATATATAACTTATGGCTTTTATAATGACTACCTGTTATATGCGTTGTGACCTTTTATTTGTTTGACATAGACTCTTTTATATTAGGGGTGTAAAGATTTTATTAAACGCAGAAATGTTGGTACATACAATATGCGACATGAAATATGATTGCTCAAAAATAAGTGCCTATTAGGAAGACTATTGATTTGAGCAAAGATTTATTGATTTGCTGAAAGATTATATGGAACTCCTTTTCTTTTTACTTATTGTTATACATGTTTCAGGTTATATTTTAGGTGGTGAGATGGTGTATGGAGCATGCTTATCGTAGCAAAGACATTCTTAATGTTAGATTGTGTAGTTATATAGATTAAGAAATCTAGAACTGTAAGATGGAGGTAAAATTGTATAAGATTAGTTATACTATTTATAACATATTTAATGGCTCAATATTGGGCATGTTGTTGATTTCTAGCTTATGTCTTTCATATATGCTTCACTAGACCATCTATGTATACATATTCAGGGAATCTCTTACAGAAAGGCCTTATACATATACCCGCATGCTATAATCGTTTGAAATTATATTATGATCTTTTCACATTCTGAACGTTAAGCGAAGTATTTACCATATCACATATCGTCATTTATATGATGTTTTGAATTTCCGCCGCTATGCGCGGGTATTCGTCTAGTTTTATAAAACAGCACAATGAGTTAATATGCCATTTTGAGTTGGTACACATCATGGTGTGAATTTATTTTTGTAAATTTATGTCATTTTAGCATTACTCTTTTGTATTATGAAGTATTCTCATGATATGGGAAAAATGACATCATAACAACGTTTTTTCTCTAACACTAACTTCATGGCACTATAAGTATCTGGTACCTAAGAGAGGTAGGTGTGAGCGAGCCGAGTAACGTGTTATTCGTCTGTCATCTCAGTATCACCTTATCATTCTTACAATAATACATAAATAACTAAAAATCATATTTTCAGCAAAAATGCCAATAACATACTTTTTTCAAGCGAACTATCTTTTATTCATTCAAATTACAATATGAGAATAAAGAAAAGATACGAAATTTTAACACGAGACTTTTGGATGATATTTATAATAATTTGAAATGAAATGAATGTCGATCATTTTTCTCCATCATTTCACTTGGCTTCATACAAATATCCTTAAAAAAACTCCGTTTTAGAATTTCATATTAAAATAATAATATAAATTACACTACGACACAAAAATACAAATCATCCTATTTGTTTTCTTTGTGCATTCAAGAGACTTTGTGACTAACGTTATCTTGTGTTTTCTGACAAATAACCCCATAATATTGTTTTAACCTTGCGATCTTTCTAAGCTTCATTGTCCAAAATCTTTTGAAGCGGAGCACATCTTTCGAGCAAAATGTCTTTTCATTCCCGTATTGTTTCCTTTGGTCTTCTTATGCCTTCTTTGCTTGGTGAAACAACGTGATTACACTCGTAAAACCGTCTAGACAGGTAACATCGTCTTCGTCACATTTTTTTTAACAATCGCTCGAATTTGTTCGACAATATGACGAGGGAACGAGCCATTAATTAGAAGGTAAGTATTAATACGAAAGATAGAAATTGAAGAAGAATATGTATGTGAATTGAGTTGTTTACATGAAGAGGGATAGATAAAAATAAGTATTAATAAGTAAGGGGACGTTAATTTTAAAGGGTAAACTGTAAATTTTGTCTTTGTACTTTGTGAAATTGGCAAATATGCCACCGAGAGCAAACTACGCGCAATTTTAACACTATACTTCAAAATCTCGTGCAAATTTGCCACCGAGTTAACGATTTTTTACTTTTCGTCGTTTTCTTCCATTAACTCCCACACGTGTCTTGCACGTGCGGGTATATTCGTCATTTCTCATCGTTTCCAGCCTAAATCTACCTTTCGTTCAAGCAAAAAACGTCCTCGAAAAGATTTCGATTATCAAGTCTTGTAAACCCACCTTTCGTTTAAGCAAAAAACTTCCTCCAAAAGATTTCTCACCCGACACTTCAACAGGCATCTTTCGTAACTACAAATTATGGCCCTTCAAATAAATTTCGCGAAAAAAGAAAAACTCTTGGTAGTCCAATGTCTGACACACTTTCAAGGACGTTATTTGCACCACCTTTGAAATACTCGAGGAATTTAACTCCCCTAGACGGTTCGTGAACATCTATCATCAATGTAAGTCTATAAATATCAGTACCTCTAACCGCATTTGAAACCCAAACTTTCACTTAAAACCTTAAAGAGTTATAATAATCCAAACTTATTCAATGGCAAACCAAGACGTCGGTTTAAGGAGACTGGTAATGTGCGAGAGATTGGCACGTGATGTGAACTCTTGTCGCGTGGAGAGGCAGATTTTTGTTCAGTTTGGAAGGGAAAGGGAACAGAGTCTTGCAGATTCTAGGGACCTTCATGTCCTTATTGACGAAATTCAGGAGCGGATCAACCATCGGAACTTGTTGATCAATGAGCTTGGCATTCTGACTGGCTGTATTCTTGCGGTAGAAGCCACGGTCGAACTGAAGAACGTGAGTGTAATGACGACATGGTTGTGAAGTTGAACGAGCTGGTGATAGCAGCCCGCCGTGCTGTAACAACAAACAAACACTGTTTTCATGACTATGATGCTTTCACGTATTAGTGATCAAACACGACAGTTTGTTTGGGTGTTATCACATGTTTTGTAATTTTATTTCATTATCTAATGTACTACGTTTTGCACTAATGAAATGATAATGAAGTTTTATGGTTATTGTTCTTGTTAAGGGGTGTTTGGATGTGCTTTACATGTTTTACAAAAGTCAAAAGTCAATTTGTCATACATATGGGTCCAACCCATCAAATTTAGGGCATTGGACTTATAAATACAACCGCCAGTAACAACACCTTTAACGCGTAACCAAAAAACCTACTTTTTGTGCATCAATGGCAGATTTTAAACATAATCTTGAAAAGGGATTCGATGATCTTGAAATCAAGATAGTAAATCTAGAAAAAGATCTTTCAAGCAAAAAAGGAGCGAATGCTATTGAATAAAGGAAAACATTACATTTATCAATCTAGCTTTTGAAAAAAAGTGTTGTTCCAAACATCCATTTTATCATTTGATTTTTAACCTAGAATCATATCTTAATTTTAGAAGTTATAACAATTGATTCGGACTTTGACACTGAAAAGCATGAAGTGAATGATTCTTGTAGAAAACTAGAAGAAGGGTTGAATATTTTTAGAATTGGTTTGAAACTTTTTCGTGATCGTGAATGGATATATATGAAGTGTGAATTAGCAAAGTAATAGACTTGAAGTAATAAAGAAACAAACCACAATGCACTCGAGAGTTCTTGTCCCTACTTCCACTCCTTGGGTATCCACTCGAGAGTTCTACTTCACTAGTAAATGAATCTCCTTTACACCGGTGGAGAAACCTTCACACTTAAGCTTACAATCTTTAACGACACCTAAGCTAGAATGTCGTGTTCTTTACAAAGGCACAACAACGCCTTATACACTATACACTTGTGGTTTATAACACCAACCACACTATTATACAAGTAGGTAGATGAATGGGTACAATAATGGTGATTGTGTAGGTAACACTTAACACATTCACACAAAGTAAAGCCTTGTAGTATCAAAGCTTAGAATATACATTTCTCGTAACCGATCTTGAAATACACAAAGATCTAAATCACAAGAGAGAAAAAATAGACAAGAGTGAGGTTAGAGAGTTAGATATATGCAGAGAAAAGATAGAGAAGGGGTGAAGGTTAAGCTTGGACAAAGCTTGGTATTTATAGGCAAACATTAGACAGGCACGGAACCCGTCGGCCCCTTTAGCCAAGGGTCTGCCGGGTCTGACTTTTGTTGCCTCATAAATGTTTGTACAAGATCACAAAGAAGCAATGTATGTGGCTTAAGTTGACTTTGTATGTCTGACATAAGCAGGTCAAAGTCAACATTTGGTCCATTTTATTTTTCCATTTTTAAGTTGTATAAATTGTGTAACTTTTTACAAAAGTTTAGAATATAAGTTCATGGACTAAAAAGACTTATATGTTGCTTGTAATTCAAACATAAAAGTATGTTTGATGTTTTTTCATTAACAAAACGGGTTAAGTATGATTAAAATGTAAATAGTGTTTTAGTGCGATATTTGCATTTACAATCCCCCCTTTCTGTTGAAGACAAAACATGAACTTATTTTTAGTTGGTATGTACATCAACATATAAGTTTCTAGAAATATAGAATTATATTTCTCTTCTCTCCTTTTTGTCGAAATAAAAAAGGAAGGTTTAATGGAAAAAGTTTTGAGAGAGATATTACGATATCATGATTAAGCAAAATAGATATCAAAAGGTTTTTCCGTTGTCTCCCCCTCGGTTCATACTCCCCCTAATTTAGAGAACCGGGAGACATGGATTATGAAAATCATGCAAGAAATGGGTTAGAAAGATTGACAATGGTTTACATGTACATGAGATAGCCCAACATAGGACCATATGAATTTACACATTTTTACAAGTGAAAGAAAATATGTAAATGATTTGAACAATTGTAGTGAGTCATATGGTACTCCCCCTAGATTCATGCCATATGATCAAGCATTAACATAATTCCTACAAAAGAAAGTTAAGTTTCTCGAGACTAATAATCGAGATAGGGATAGGAGCACAACATTCACATATTTTATCATACATGTACAAGTCATAAATTGGAAAGAAAAGGGTTCATTCATCTTGCCCCAAGTAAAATTACAGCTTTTAATCATGTAAAACATTGGTTAAAAAGATGAATTACATTTGAAAAAGTAAAAAGAAAGCAAAAAATCAAACAGTAGACCCACGGACCCTTTCTGGGTGACAGACCCCTGTTGAGAGGGGTCCGACGGGGTCCGGGTCTGTCTGTAGACAAAAAGTACGAAAAGGAGAAATTGGGTCCCAAGAGCTTGTAGTGGTGATGCTACTGAGAAGGAGGATGCAGGAGAACATTAACACTTTGAAGGATGTTGTTTATAATGAACCTCATTTCATCACAAAGATCCGTGACAAGAGTTAATGTATAACGACAATGGTCTCATACATGAGGTGTGTTTGGGGTAGGAAGATCATGATGAGTAGTGTGTTTTGGAAATGCCCTGAGATTCTCCGCCTCATGGAGATGTGATGAGACTGCAATTATACATAGTCTCATCATCCAAAACGGGCTTAAAATGAATTAAAATGTCATAAAATACCTTGAAATATGCTTGTGTTTGTTCATTGTGTATTTTAGGTACGAATATCGTGAAAAAAGACAAAAGATCACAAGAAACAAGCAAAAACGAACACGGGAAACGAAGCCGCACAAAGAACCGGTCCCGAATGATGATTTTCCAAGCAAAGTTCTTGAAGAATTAGAGATGTGCAAGAATGGTCCCTCAACTTTGAAGAATTAACACATTAAACCCTTTTAAATCTCAAAAATACAAGTTTGGTCCCTAAAGTTTGCTCAATATACAAGAAAGGCCCTTGAAGATCAGAGGAATTACAAGTTAGGTCCTTATTCCATGTTTATTAAACATAAGGACTAATTATGTAATTATGCCAAAGATTTATAAGCCCTAAATTGCCATAAGAAAGTTTTTGTGCCAAAACTATCATTACCCCAAAGTTAATTTTCAATGGAATTTGGAAAGTAATCTGCCAAAACTTGATTTGCACAAAAATTACAACACTGAGGGGGTGTTTTGCCAAAACTATAAACCCGTACCCACTTTACCCGACCAAACCCAACCCACTAGCCCAATTACCCAAACCTTACAACCCGTTTATATTAGTTAACTAGTTTTTCAAATATTAGTTAATTAATAAAAGCGCAGTTAACAGTCCTTTTCCCCAAAATTAGATCAAACCCACCATTGTTTAACCTCACAAACCCTAATCACCAAAACCACTAATTACCTAATAATCAACCATCAACTCCTCCAGATCTATTATTAATGATCTGCTCAACCTATCCACTCTCAATATTCCCTCCACGTCACCCCCATTGATCCCCCGTGACCTCCCATATCCCACTTCACATGGCATAGTACTTTCGGCAACTACATTGATGCATATGATCATTTGGAGTGTTCCTCACACCAAGATGAAGGGCTGGGATCACTTTTTCACCACTGGTATCTCAACTACAAGCCAAAGCCATCACATGGACTCTCTTTGATATTCAGGCAACAATGGCAATTCGTCTACTAGGGTTCTAGTCTTTCTGACTGTTTCTAGAATACTTGTAAGCCATTATATAAGGCCACATTAGCATAGTGATAGGTGTGAAAACACGCATCCTTTTACCACTTAATTATAATAATAACCAAGCCAAAAGGTGTATTTTATGTCGTATATGTCGGAATTATGCGTGGTTTGTGTTTTTGTTGTGATTTAGGACCAAAATATGAAAAGGGAAGAAAACACAGGCTTTCACGGGCTTTTATCGAAGAAAAAGACAAAGACGAAGTCAAAAGATCAAGAGTGCAAAAAGAACGGAAGTCCAAAGCATATTCTGAAGATTTATCGAAGAAAAAGTCTAAAGACGGAAGTTTAATGAAGTCGAAGAACTCAAGTCTAATAAATGAAGAAATTATAAGACGAGTTCAATCTATCCCGAGACAAAGTCGAGAAAGTCGAAGAATTTAAAAAGACGAAAAGACGAGAAGAGGAAGAAAGCATCAAGGCATCTAATCTCCCTATAAATACCCCCTAATGTGTCATTAGGAGGTGTTAGCTAAATTGACAACTTAGTTTTTCCATTTTACTTTCATGCACTTTCATATTGTCATCTTAATTTCTTGTCTTTAATTTCAAGTAAGTTTTAATTTTGTGTTGTTGACTCTTTAATTTTAATTAATCTCTCATTCTACCTTTCTTGTTTTGCTTAATCTTTATGCTTATTTGCTTATTGTCATGCTTATTTGATTGTTTGTTATGTTTTTATATGTTTGATTGTGTTGGCCTATTGATTTTGTAGCTTATTTTGTGCTTTTCTTAAATTTAATTAAGTGTTTTTAGAAGTTATTTTATAAAAAGTTAATTTTAAATATTTTGATTATTTAGTGTTTTTAAAAGTTTTTAAATTTTGGCTTAATTGTTTTTTCTTAAAATTGTTTTGGTTAAACTTTTAGATAAGTGCTTATTTGGTTTTTAGCTTAATTTTTAGTCTTGCTTAATTTTGTTTTAGTTCGGGTTATCTTTAAACCCTAGTTTCCCTAACTAGTTCTAGTATTCAATTTTCCCGAACTGAGTCTTTCACCCTTTCCCGAATTATGTGCTAACCTGATTTCCCGAATTACGTGTTTGCTCCACATTCCGGATTACGTGCAGCAATCTGGATTCTGAACTAGTTCCTTCATAGCTCATTCCGAATTACGTCCAAAACTCCCCTATTCCGAATTAGGACATGATCCAAGGATTCTGAACTATGGTCTGGATGGGTATTTCGAATAAGAGATCATGCACCAAGTATTCCGAACTGCATGCATGATGTGGATCCCGAATTAGGTTTAGATCAAGGATTCTGGATTAGGTGAGGATTCTGCATTCCGAGTTATATGTGTGACAGACATTCCGAATTAGGTTGGGATTCTAGTATTCCGAATTAGGTGCTGTTTTTTATTCCGAATTAGACTTAAGATTTGGTATTCCGAATTGTGACAGGATTTTGGGATTCCGACTTATGTTTTATTTCTTGTTTCCTGTTTAGTTTTTAAACTTTAATTTTCCCGCCATTTTTCTTAAACTTTATTTTTGACTTATTTTAACTTTGCATTTTAAAGTTTTCAAATTTACTTTTCGTCAAGTTTTAATTTCCCGTCATTTAATTAATTTACTTTTAAAGTCTTTATTTTTCGCCATTCACTTTTTAATTACTTTTAGCTTTATTTACCCTGTCTTTTACTTTAAAGTTTTGCAATTTTTATTTTACAACAACGAACAAAATCTATTTCTTTCCCACCAAAAGACGACCGAGTCGCACTTTTAACCGGTAATCAATTCGATTAGACCAATCAAAGAACAATTTTTCTTAATGAAAAATCAGTTATTAAAATGGCGCAGCTGGCGGCTCTTTTCGTGAAGATTAACAGTTTTTTGTGAGAGACACGTTGGATTTTGGGATCCGTTCACTCGTGAACCTTATTTTTCGTGTCAAAAATTTTCAAAAATCCTAAAAATTAAAATTTTCAAAAATCCAAAAACATTAAAAAAACTCATAAAAATTAATTCTTTTTCAAAAGTTTTACACCAAAAAGATTTTATTTTTCCAAGTAAATATATTTTGTCTATTTCTTTGGTATCTTTTTCTTTTGCAGGTGTATGCGTACTAGATCTTCGTCTTATTCTGAGCCCGAGACTCTTGAAGACTTAGATATGGCTGGTGTGCACAAGAATAATAATCCACCTCACCCCAACATGAATAATAACAACCATCTTCCTCAACCCGACCTTTGTACGATGGAGGAGCTTTGCCTACCAACAATAAATGGACACGGAGTACCGATTGCGCCGATGCAAATGACGGCTCCAGAGTTTTCGTTGAAGCATCACATGATCCAACAAGTTCAAAACATAATAACTGGTTTTTACTATGTGAAATTTTTCTTGTGTGTCTAATCGAATTGAGTCCTGGTTTAAGTGAGACTCAGTCGTCTTTTGCTGGGTAAAATAATAGATTGGTGTAGTAAAATTAAATTGCAAGACTTAAAAGAAAATGACAGGTAATTAAAGCTAAAACTAATTAAAACGTAAATGGTGCAATATTAAAACTTTTAAAAGTAAATGACGAGAAATTAAAGCTTGACGAGAAGTAAATTTGACAAGTTAATAAAAATGAAAGTAAAATTGACAGTTTAATAAAAATGCAAACTTAAAAATAAAACTAAGACAAACAAAACCCAATCCGTCGGAATACACTCCATCAGAATGTAAACTTACCTCCCCTATCGGAATATGGACGGAATGAGCAGTCGGAATGTCTGAAAAAGAAGCTATCGGAATAATCTGGTCGGAATCCAGATCGGAATATATAAAGGGACAATAATCGGAATAATGGAAACACAGAGCTGTCGTAATATTCAAATAATACCTCTGTCGTAATCCAAATCGGAATCCGTGTCAGAATCCAAAACCCCTTTCCGATCCAGTGATCGGAATGCCCGTCGGAATGCAAAGCCCTTTTCCGACGGTGGTGATCGGAATACAGTAGAAACGAAAATAAGCAAAATTAAATAAGCTAAGACTAATAAGCACTAACCGAAACTTACCAAAGCAATAATAAGACGAACAAAATAAGCACAAATTTATAAACTTTCAAGACACAAAATAAGCAAATTTTATAAAATAAACTTTAAGAAAAATTAAAATTTTAAAACTCGTAAATAGAAATAAGCAAAAGTCACAATAAGCTAAACCTTAACTCGTATGAAAACTTTGATAAGAAAAAAAAGATAAAAACTTTTATCAAAATAAACATAAAGATAAAAACTTAAAGATTAAAACGAATCAAATGAAAGATTTAGAACAAGAAGAGAAGAATGAGAATGATAATGAAAACTTGATTAATATAAGATTCAACAACAATATTTAAAGACTTACTTGAAATTAAAGGCAAGAAATTAAGGTGCAAGACAAGAAAATTAAATGACAATTAAATAAATGACATGAAATGAAAGATGGAAGAACTCTGTGTCAAATAGTCAACACCTCCTAATGTGACATTAGGAGGGTATTTATAGGAGATTAGGGAGGTTAGCATGTGTTGCTCCTTTCTTTCTTCTCTCGTCTATTAGTCTTCTAAATTCTTCGACTTTTTTCGACTTTGTCTCGGATTATTTGAACTTAATACAGGATTTTGACACCCCGTATAAAAATTAGTTCGTTTAAGTATGTCTCTTCGAATTGAAAAATGGATTAAGTGTGTGACTCAGTCGTTCTTTGGTGGAAACAAAAAGTTGTGTCGTTGTAGTATATTGAAATGCAAGACTTAAAAGTAAATGACGTTAATTTAAATCTAAATCTAATTTAAAATAAATGACGAGAATTTAAAACGTGACGAGAAATTAAAAGGCACTAAAAGTAAATAACGCAAACTTAAAACTATCTAAGGCAAATAAACTTAAAACGAAACTAAAATTTAAAATAAGGCAAGGCTTAAAATAAATCTAAGGCAAGTAAACTTAAAGTGCGACTAAGTATAAAGGCGAGAAAAGTGAAGCTAAAAAAAAATAAAACAAGACATAAGGACGAAGCCCCCATCGGAATCCCATCGCAATATGGCAATCGCAATATCCACTCAATCGCAATGCCCAATCGCAATGACGCCAAAAAGGAATCCTATCGCAATATAGACAAAAACAATCTCGTCGGAATGTTGAGACTTAAACCCAATCGCAATTATCCCAATCGCAATCCTCATGGTAATACCACCAAAATCAAACCAATCGCAATCCCAATCGCAATATGCGTCGGAATGCAAAACCCTTATGCGATGCACCGATCGCAATACGGGTCGGAATACCAAAACCCTTATGCGATGCAGTGATCGCAATACTGGTCGCAATATGCCCCGTCGCAATAGGGTTAACCTTTGCGATGGCTTGTGAATCGAAATAAGCAAATCTAAAAAGCTAACTCGAATAAGCACAAATAAGCAAATATCAAAGCTTAATTAAAAAGATATAAAACGAGACAATAAGTAACAAAGTTAAAGACTTTTTCAAAGCACGAATTAAGCAAACTAAATAAGCAAACTTTTAGAAAGACTAAACTTTTTAGAAAACTTAAAAAATCAAATAAGTTAAGTATGAAACAAGCCAATAAGATTGTCAAACTTATGGCTTATCTTATACAAAAACTTACACAAAGTAAAAAGATAAACTTTTTAGTAAAATAAGCAAGGGGATTAAGCAACTCCTTGCTTAATCTGAAATTTGGATGAACCAAAAAGAAGAAAAGTAGAAGGAGAATGATGAAAAGAAACTTGATCAAAGGTAAATGAAGATTAAAGCAACAAAATTAAAGAACACTTACTTGGAATTAAAAGGTATTAAAAGTGCAAGACAATGTATTTAAATTGACATGAAAAGTAAATGTGCAAAAATTAAAGATAGAAGAACTAGTGTCACTCTAGCCAACAAAAGTAAAATTAAATGATCCTAAACTATATATACGGGAGGTTAAGGAGTGCTTAGGAAGCTTCCTTCCTTTTTCCTCTTTTCATTAATTGCACACTTAAGTCCTTCTCTTCTTAATCTTTTGTTAATTGCACCATTAGTCCTTAAGCCTTTTAATCTTCTTAAATCTTCGACTTTAATGACTTTTGGCTCGGGATTTCTTTGGACTCGTCTTTTAATTCTTCAATAAATAAGACTTGAGTTCTTCGGCTTTTAATAAACTTCCGTCTTTTGACTTTTTCTTCGATAAATCTTCAAAATTGGTCTTGGCCTTCCATTCTTTTTGCACTCTCGACTTCTTGACTTTGTCTTTCGTCTTTATCTTCGATAAAAGCCCGTAAATGCCCGTGTTTTCTCCACTTTTCACAATTTCGTCCTAAATCACAACAAAAACACAAACCACGCATAATTCTGACATAAATGACATAAAATACACGTTTTGGCTCGGTTATTATTGTAATTAAGTGGTAAAAAGGATGGGTGTTTACACACCTATCAGAACTCGTCTTATAATTTCTTCATTTATTAGACTTGAGTTCTTCGACTTCATTAAACTTCCGTCTTTAGACTTTTTCTTCGATAAATCTTCAGAATAGGCCTTGGACTTCCGTTCTTTTTGCACTCTTGATCTTTTGACTTCGTTTTTTTGTCTTTTTCTTCGATAAAAGCCCGTGAACGTGTTTCTCTCCCCTTTTCACATTTTGATCCTAAACCACAACAAAAACACAAACCACGCATAATTCCGACATTTACGACATAAAATACACGTTTTAGCTTGGTTATTATTATAATTAAGTGGTAAAATGATAAGTGTTTTCACACTTATTAAATCCCCTACACTTAGCCATTGCAATGTCCTCAAGCAATGCATTAATTACAAAGCAAGTTTTATATTTTCCATCACACTACAAGAAAAGATGGTTTTTAGGACGAAACTTTTTGGGATGGCCAAAAAATCGTGCCAAATACACACATTTGGCACTTGTTAGCTAACTGTGCCAAAAAAGTAGGTATATGGGACGAATACTATAAAATTGTTCCAAATACATATGTATTTGGGACATTTTCTATCAATGGTGCCAAATACACGTTTATTTGGGACAATATGACTTAATGGTGACAAATACATATATATTTAGGACGGTTGGTACCAACGGTGTCAAATTTATATATGTATTTTGAACGTTATCTTTCGTTTATGTCAAATTTATCTATTTCGAACGCTTGGTTCCACTAGTATTAAATATTATAACACTTATATTTATTTGAAACCTTATCTTATTCTAGTACTAAATACTAGGGTTGAACAAAACCGATCGAAAACTAAACTGGACCAACAAACTGAGCCTAGTCGAACCGATCAAAAATGAACCAACAATTTGTCGGTATTTGGTTTTATATATTTATGGTTTTTGGTTTCGGTTTTGTTATTTTGGTTTGGTGTTTAGCTTCGGTTTTAAGGTGAATATATTATAATTACTCGTAAAAGTTAAGTAATATATATTTCGTTGACCTCAGGGATGGAATTTTATATATTATAATGATCCGTAAACCGTCAATCACATCTTCCCCTCGATAGAAAGATGATACATATGTCCTTGATAGAAAGACGATTTAATTCCCGTCGCGGTATTATGTTTTTTTATGTAACGATTAACGGTTTGTGAAATATTTTTTTTAATAATGAAAGTAAGTTCTTTTAGATAGAAAAAATGAATGTCTAAGATGGATTATTTGAGTTTGAATGTATACATTAATTTTTCGACGTGCACATACTCGTTTAATATAATGTACAAATAAACACGTTAACTGCCCATAATTAGCGCCTAACTTGCCTTTCGCCTACCTTAATGAGTTGAGTTATTTTACAACCTTATTTTTACTTGCAAGTAAATAGATACCTAAGATTAAATCTTATGAAAAAAACATGGAGAGACTATTTTTGCCAAAATGTCAAAAAATGCAAAAATCACGGAAAGATTTTTAATTTTTTTAAACTGATTTTTATCAGTGGTAATATTTTACTAGTAAAAAAATAATGAAATATCACCAATGATAAAATTATTTTATCACCGGTGGTATTACATTATTTTTTTCACTAGTGAAACATCACAATGAAAAAAAATCAATTTGGAAAATTTAAAACTTAGCCCCGTCGCCTGATTTTTGAAACATTTGAACTTTTTGGCGAAAATGATCTTTTTTATTTTTTAATCTTAGGTTAATATCCACCTTTTAATCATACCAAAATAAATAATAAGGATTTATCTCTGCATATTAAAAAAATTCATTTAAACTTTTTGACTTACCTTAATTTAAATTATTAAATAATTTGGCAAGTATATTAAAAGTTAAAGAAAAAAGGGGAACTGTTGGCTCAGAGTAAATCATGTAGAGAATCACATTCATATCTTTGACTCCCGGCCCATGACCTTCTTATAAAAGATTTGAAACAACTTACAAACACAAACAAGTCTTAGCTTGTGACGTTTTTAGAGTATTTTGTTTCTGACATATTTATCACTCACGATCGTCGGCATCTCTTCTCAGCCATCATCGTCAATCACATCTTCGAAGTCATAGTAAGCTTCTATGTTTACTGCTCGTCATCTCATCTCATTTATCAAATTCTCGTTACCACTGTTTGTAGCAAGTAACTTACTCTTAACCAAGATTAATGTCCTTTTTTATTCGGGTTTTACTCGATGGGATGAGAAGGTAATATTTGTTCTTTAGTAGCTTCAAGTTTTACCTTTAGTTTTTTTAAAGTTTAAATTGCTTTTGTGTTGACAACTTACTTAAAAAATTTGTATAATATGTGTAACTTTCATATATGTAAGAATTTATACTCGTATTTTTTATGTGCAGTTTTGTGCTTCAAGAAGCTACTGGGGAGTTATAAGATTTGTGCTTCAAGAAGACGATATTAGGAAGTTCATTGCAAAGATGAAGTTACAGTTTTCTTAGTAGTTTAGTAGTTATAGGCATTGTTTCAGCATTATATATTTAATCCTTTGTTGACGACATAGAGTCCACTTGAGTGTTATTTGTATTTTTTGTTACTAGTAAATTTTCTTATCAATTTATATTGAGTTATAGTCCTAACTTTATTATTTTATACAAATATGTTCATGTTGACTTGATTTATGGTTCGTCAATAAAAATTAAGTTTAAATTATTTTTGGCTTTTGTTGAAATATAGTTGCGAAATATGAGTCGGTTGATTCATATAGCAAAGATCACGGGATTGGGAATCACATAAAATGGTGCTAATAGATGATACAGAGTAGTAAAGATCAAGGAATCGTTCCAATAAAAAATAAAGACGTGAAATGTTTTTTGACAAAGCCGATAAGATATCCTGAATAATTTGGCAAAAAAAGATAAAATCGTTTCAAATGCATTTGTCATGGTAGATAAAATCTTCATAACTTATGGCACATAAAATAAAAAATTGTACCAAATATTATTCGGCACGGGAAATGAGTTAGTACCAAATCGAAATATGGTACGGGATATAGAAGTGTGACAAATGCTCATTTTGAAACGAAAAATAATCAGTCGTGCCAAATACCTCTCTCATGGCACCCAAAGTTTAATCGTCCCATTAACCGTGCCAAATACTATTTAGCACGGATTAAACCCGACCCAAATGTATTTGGCACCCTCATATTTAGGACGGAGCCAAAAGCGTGCCAAAGCCGTGCCAAATAGCATTTGGCACAGTTTTTTAAGTTTTTGGCACGGTTTTTGCCCCTCACAAATTCCCTTTTTTCTTGTAGTGTCATAATCAATCCACATTAGACTTTATTAAAGAGATAGAAAATTATAAATATTCAAAGGAAGAAAACAAATAAAAAGATCAAAAACTTACCTTAGGGTTTTGGAATGTCATGAATGATTATCACCCACAAGTTTCACGTTCCCCAAACTAAGCTTAAAAACGAGATCATTATTATTATAAGTTAGCAAACTATCACAAACTCATGTGGCCCAATTATTCACTTAGACTCCCTTATTCCTAGGTGTATCTCTTATATTTTATCGTTGTCTTGAATGATCACGAAGATGCATTGTTGACTTACTTCGATAGTTATTTAGGTTGAAAATAAAGTAGGACGATTTAATCAATAGTTAGCTAAAGGACAAAATCTTTTAAAACTGCTTCTCGGGACCTCATAAATTTCATATCTTGGCATAACTCGCTTCACGATTTGAGACCTTTCTCGGGCCGATATTTGGCAGCGACTTCATACTTCAAATCTTGAGAGACGTTCATGAAATAATGGTCTTCTCTTCATAATAGGAATTTCTTCACTTGAACTTTTTGAGAGATTATTCATATTTGGACCACGACTTATTCATTTTTCTCCAATCTTTATTTGGGATTTTGATATACAACGATCCGCCTCCTTTAGGACTTGGATCTATTTATCCTCATACCTTATTAGGGCCTTTTTGGATAGACTTCTCCATGATCTTTAGGGGAGTATTTGCTTTTCGTCGTGTGTCTCGATCCTTCATATTGATTTTTGATAAATGACTCTTCACATCACTTGGGATCTTTAGCAACAAAATGTAGCCCTCATGTCTTGTTAGGACCTTTTCGGACTCGCCAATCTTCGCATCCCGCTTCAATAAGTTATGCCTTGGCTATCAACTCTAATTAATACCGAGCAACTTCTAAATGATATTGTGCTAGAAGCTAAGTAACTTTTCAAATCGTACGACCTTATTTATTGCAATTAAATTTATTAACAAGCGATGGGAGAAAAAGCTTATAATCAACTCACATAAATTCATGAAAGAATACCAAACTTATAATTGACTCTATCATCTCTCGTTCTCCACGATTTAAAATCTCAAGGACTAAGACTCGTGGATGCTTAGCCTATTAAATCAAAGTTTTAGGTTTTCAAGTCATCTATAGGATCTTGTAACTTCTTAGACTTTTTCAAGTTTAGAATTCGCATTTTAAAGTTCCCTTGATAAACGAATTTCTATGATCAATTATAGGAACTTGCGAAAAGTTCTTGTTCTTAACCCGTAAGAGTTAAGACTTTCGTGTTTTAAAGTTCCCTATATAAAAGCCTAGCAAAACTTGACTTAAACACGTTAAGGATACTAGCTAGAGTAAACTTGGATAAGTAAACTTGGGTTGAGTCAAAAGATTCACAACGTTTAAAAATTAAAACCACTTTATTAAATTTTATTCTAGCAAAGAAAGAAAATAACTATAACAAAATTAAAACTACTAGGCCAAAATAGATCAAAAATTTTGAAAAATGTCGAAAAATTGATTTTCCGGTTAAAATGAGGACAAATACAAGGAAAAGACCACTTAACTTCGATAGAAGTCCCCCTACACTTAATATAAACATTGTCCTCAATGTTTAAGCATGTGGAAGTAAACTCCCCTACACTTAGGACATTGTGCACTTTGTTTTCATCTTGCTAAGGAAATGACAACTAAAGTGATTCCTATTTCAATCATAAATGATAAAATAATGAATCAAAAGAGTTTAGGAAAGAACCGGGAAGACGGGTACACGGGATCGCGGTTCGTCAAAAGTCATCAAGAATGGCTCTTTGAAAGCTCGAATCCCTGCACATGATAAGAAAGAAAACAACAAACACATACTAGGGTCTCCCCCTACACTTATTATAAAAACAGAGAAAAAGGATAGATACTACAGGTTGCCTCCCGAGAAGCGCTTGTTTTTGTTAACCAAGTCGTGAGCCTGACTCGACCTTGATTAGCATGGAAAGAAACGTGAAGAACATCCACCGGGGTCAAATAAATGGTTTTCATCCATCAAATAGCACAAGCTTAAGGCGAACAAGGCAAGCCAAAGAAGAGTAGGAAAGGTTCCCTTAAGCAAAGATTGAGCACGGTGGTAGAAAGTAGGATGAAGTGCAAGCATATCTCCACAAGGTCCAAAAATCTTTCCTTTTATTTCATCAGATGGATACTGAGATGGCTTAAAAATTGCAATATCGGGATCAAACACCTTTTCCTTTAGGGGAAAATAACACTCAGGCTCAGCAGACCTTGAAGAGGATCCGCTCATAAATCTCACAATCTCATCCTCAGAAGGCGGATATAGAGGTGTCAAGACATAAGTAATGCGGATATCAGTGTCTTCCGGCTTCTTCTCCTTTGAAACGGGTTTCTTCATATCCAAAGGAGGATAAAGAGCATCATCAAAGTCCAAAGGAGGAGAATCACTTTCATTTGGGAAGTAAGTGTTGAGAAAAGTAGCAAAGTCTTCCTCAAATGAGTAGTCATCCAAAGTAGGATCAAGCACTGTTGGCGGAGGATCTTCATCAAAAGTAGGTGCAATGTCATCATGTGAAGAATCACTCGAAAGAGTATCGACATCATCAAAGTCATCATAAGTTGGCATGTCTTTATACTCAAGTGTAAAATCATCAGAATCATCCATATCAGAACTAGAATCGTCATCATAGTCATCATAGATCGGTGGAGACTCATGAATTGGTGGAGGATCTAAATTAGAGAGAGAATCATCCACATCATCTTGGAACATTGGATTATCATAGCAAGAATCGAAAAGAGGATTGTTGTAGACGACAAAATCATCAAGCACATTAATCATATTGGCTAATTCTCTTTCATTGGGTTTGGTTGTGATCTTCCCCATTTTAAATACTTGTGCCTCATTCCCGACTCTTAAGATTAACTCACCTTCGGCAACATCGACTAAGGCTTTTCCGGTACTCAAGAATGGCCGACCAAGTATTAACGGAATACGAGGGTCCATTTCATAATCAACAACTACAGAGTCGACCGGAAAAGTGAAGGTGTCAACTTTAATGAACACATCTTTGGAAATACCAACGGGTTAAGCGAGAGTGCGATTTTCAAGCTCAAGAGTCATCTTTGTTGGTGTAAGGTCGGGTAATGATAGTGTATTCCAAACACTTAAAGGCATCAAATTTATACTTGCCCCGAGATCAGCTAAGGCAGTAAATTCTTCGGTTTTGTTAAAAATGCAAAGCAACACAAAACGATCGGGATCTCCAAGTTTTTCCGGAAGTTCTTTAAGAATGACTGCAGAACAGTTTTCATTTAAGCGAGTATTAACAAACTCGGCCATCTTCTCCTTCTTGTTAAGCAATTCCTTAAACATCTTAACAAATTTAGGCATTTGGGCTAGAGCTTCAACAAGGCTAAAGGTGATGGTCACTCCTGAAATCTTCTTCAAAAAGTTTGACACTTGAATATCATCCTTGGTAAGCAATTGGCACTTGTCTAAGCGAGAAGGATAAGGGATATTGGGTTTAGGTGGTGTAGGTGTAGCAGGTAAAGGTTGAGATGTTGAAGGTTTAAAGGTGGAAGGTAGGGTTGGTGAAGGGTTCTTCTTGGGTACTTCAGTAAAAGGTGGAGACGGTAATGGAGAACTAATACTAGGCGTGGGAGTAGGAGGGATAAATGGTGGTGGAGGGGGTGTAGATAGAGTAACTGGGGAAGGGATAGATGGTCCTACTAAAGTTGCTCCACTGTATGTAGTAATAGCACTCACATTCGCTCTTGGGTTGGTGACGGTATTTGAAGGAAGAGAGCCCGAAGTAGAGAGTTGAGTACTTGGAAAGAAACTAGCCATCATATTCTTTAAATCATTCGTTTGATTGCTAAAAGAGGTTTGCATATCATGTCGAAGCTCGGTTCTAATATCATTCCCTTGCTTAGTGATATCTCCTTTCAAGTTGATGATTTGGCTTTGTATATTCTTAACTAGCTCTCCTTGGGTCCTCATGAAAGTTTCCACATCTTGATTAATGGGTGGGGCTTGTTGAGCGGGTGGGTGATAAGGATTAGAAGCTCGAGGTGGGTTTGGATTGCTTCTATTGTAGTTGTTGGGGTTGTGGTTTTGAGGAGAAAAACCGGGTGAAAGAAAGTTATTAGAACGGTAACTTAGCAAGTTACGATCACCTTGAGGTCGGGCTTGGTAGTTTTCCGTTGAATAGTTACCATAAGCTGCATACACGTTTTCCGGATTGTCATGAGTAGAAGGAGAATCAGTGTATGAATGAGGACCGCCGCAGATCTCACAAGAAGTTGCTACAGCTTTAACTTGTTGTTGTTGATTTGTAGCCAAAAGTTGCATATTCTTGCTCATTTCGACCATTGCGCGGGTCAATTTGGTGATATCAAGGTTTGAAGAAGTAGAAGACACATTGACTCTCGGGTTTGATCTTGAGGATGCGGATGAATCTCAATTTTTGTGATGAGTAGTCTTGTTCTCGATAAGCTCTCTACACTCCTCGGGTCTTCTTTTCATAAATGTGCCACCGGCGGCTGCGTTAATCGTATCACGATCACGAAAAGTTAAACCGTTGTAGAAAGTATCAATTAAGGTGACGGGGAGCATGTTGTGGTTTGGACATCGATCGATCAAAACATTATATCGTTCCCAAGCATCAAAAAGTGATTCATCAGGTTCTTGAGTAAATCCATTAATTTGATTCCGAAGGCTCGTGACCATGGATGGTGGAAAGTAGCGCGACAAAAAGCGTTGAGTCATCTCATCCCAAGTATGAATTGAATTCTTCGGAAGACGATCAAACCATTTTTCGGCATGGTGGGATAAGGTGTGTGGAAATAGGTGAAGGCGAAGAAAATCCATGGTAACACCGGGCAACTTCATGCTTTGAGTTACGGTAATGAACTTGTCGAGGTGTTTGTTGGCATAATCATCCGGCAATCCGCGAAATGGACAAGTGTTTTGGACTTGTTGGATCATGTGATGCTTCAACGAAAACTCTGGAGCCGTGATTTGCATCGGCGCAATCGGTCCTCCTCGTCCATTCATCATAGGTTGACACAGCTCCTCCATTGTTCGAAGGTCGGGTGGGGGAACATTGTTGTTGTTATTCATGTTAGGGTGGGGTGGATTATTGTTGTTGTGCACACGAGCCATTATCTAAATCTTCACGAGTCTCGGGCTCTGAATAAGATGAAGATCTAGTACGCATACACCTGCAAAAGAAAAAGAAAAAGGTACCAAAGAAATAGAGAATATATATACACTTATAAAAATAAAATCTTTTTGGTGCAAAACTTTGAAAAAGAAATGCTTTTTATAAGGTTTTTAATGTTTTTGTATTTTTTGAAATTTTTTAATTTTTATGGATTTTTGGAAATTTTTAAACAAGAAAAATAACGTTCACGAGTGAACGGATCCCAAAATTCAACGCGTCTCTCACAGAAAACCGTTAATCTTTACGAACAGAGCCGGCAGCGGCGCCATTTTAATAACTGATTTTTACTATGTGAAATTGTTCTTGTGTGTCTAATCGAATTGACTCCTGGTTTAAGTGCGACTCAATCGTCTTTTGGTGGGTAAAATAATAGATTGGTCGTTGTAGTAAAATTAAATTGCAAGACTTAAAAGTAAATGACAGGTAATTAAAGCTAAAACTAATTAAAACGTAAATGGTGCAATATTAAAACTTTTAAAAGTAAATGACGAGAAATTAAAGCTTGACAAGAAGTAAATTTGACAAGTTAATAAAAATGAAAGTAAAATTGACAGTTTAATAAAAATGCAAACTTGAAAATAAAACTAAGACAAAATATTAAGACAAAACCAAATCCGTCGGAATACACTCCATCGGAATGTAAACTTACCTCCCCTATCGGAATATGGTCGGAATGAGCAGTCGGAATGTCTGAAAAAGAAGCTATCGGAATAATCCGGTCGGAATCCAGATCGGAATATATAAAGGGACAATAATCGGAATAATGGAAACACAGAGCTGTCGGAATATTCAAATAACACCTCCGTCGGAATCCAAATCGGAATCCGTGTCGGAATCCAAAACCCCTTTCCGATCCAGTGATCGGAATGCCCGTCGGAATGCAAAGCCCTTTTCCGACGGTGGTGATCGGAATACAGTAGAAACGAAAATAAGCATAATTAAATAAGCTAAGACTAATAAGCACTAACCGAAACTTACCAAAGCTATAATAAGACGAACAAAATAAGCACAAATTTAAAAACTTTCAAGACACAAAATAAGCAAACTTTATAAAATAAACTTTAACAAAAATTAAACTTTTAAAACTCTTAAATAGAAATAAGCAAAAGTCACAATAAGCTAAACCTTAACTCGTATGAAAACTTTGATAAGAACAACAAGATAAAAACTTTTATCAAAATAAACATAAAGATTAAAACTTAAAGATTAAAACGAATCAAATGAAAGATTTAGAACAAGAAGAGAAGTATGAGAATGATAATGAAAACTTGATTAAAAATAAGATTCAACAACAAAATTTAAAGACTTACTTGAAATTAAAGGCAAGAAATTAAAGGCAAGAAATTAAGGTGCAAGACAAGAAAATTAAATGACAATTAAGTAAATGACATGAAATGAAAGATGGAAGAACTATGTGTCAAATAGTCAACACCTCCTAATGTGACATTAGGAGGGTATTTATAGGAGATTATGGAGGTTAGCATGTGTTGCTCCTTTCTTCCTCTTCTCGTCTTTTCGTCTTCTAAATTCTTTGACTTTTTTCGACTTTGTCTCGGGATTATTTGAACTCGTCTTATAATTTCTTCATTTATTAGACTTGAGTTCTTCGACTTCATTAAACTTCCGTCTTTAGACTTTTTCTTCGATAAATCTTTAGAATAGGCCTTGGACTTCCGTTCTTTTTGCACTCTTGATCTTTTGACTTCGGCTTTTGTCTTTTTCTTCGATAAAAGCCCGTGAAAGCCCGTGTTTTCTCCCCTTTTCACATTTTGATCCTAAATCACAACAAAAACACAAACCACGCATGATTCCGACATTTACGACATAAAATACACGTTTTGGCTTGGTTATTATTATAATTAAGTGGTAAAGGATAAGTGTTTTCACACTTGTTATAACACTTGTCCATTTCGCGGATTACCGGATGATGATGCCAACAAACATCTCGACAAATTTATTACCGTCACTCAAAGCATGAAGTTGCCTGGGGTTACTATGGATTTTCTTCGCCTTCATCTATTTCCACACACCTTATCCCACCATGCCGAAAAATGGTTTGACCGTCTTCCTAAGAATTCAATTCATACATGGGACGAGATGACTCAACGATTTTTGTCGCGCTACTTTCCACCATCCATGGTCACGAGCCTTCAGAATCAAATCAGTGGTTTCACACAAGAACTTGATGAATCACTTTTTGATGCTTGGGAACGTTATAATGTTTTGATCGATCGATGTCCTAATCACAATATGCTCCCCGTCACTTTGATTGATACTTTCTAAAACGGTTTAACTTTTCGTGATCGTGATACGATTAATGTAGCTGCCGGTGGTACATTTATGAAAAGAAGACCCGAGGAGTGTAGAGAGCTTATAGAGAACATGACTACTCATCACAAAAATTGGGATTCATCCGCATCTTCAAGGAATAACCCAATAGTCAATGTTTCTTCTACTTTATCAAACATCGAGATGACCGAATTCACCCGCATGATGGCTGAAATGAACAAAAATATCCTACTCCTGGCTACGAATCAACAACAACAAGTTAAAGCTGTAGCACTTTCTTGTAAGATTTGCGGTGGTCCTCATTCATACACTGGTTGTCCTTCTACTTATGACAATCCGGAAAACGTGTATGTGGCTCATGGTAACTATTCAACGGAAAGCTGTCAAGCCCGACCTCAAGGTGATCGTAACTTGCTAAGTTATCGTTCCAACAACTTTCTTTCACCCGGTTTTTCTCCTCAAAACCACAACCCCAACAACTTCAATAGAAGCAATCCAAACCCACCTCGAGCTTCTAATCCATATCACCCACCCGCTCAACAAGCACCACCCATCACTCCACCTACTACTTATAATCACGATGTTGAAACTTTCATAAGGACCCAAGGAGAAGTAGTTAAGAATCTTCAAAGCAAAATCATTAACTTGAAAGGAGATATCACTAAGCAAGGTAATGATATTTGAACCAAGCTTCGACATGATATGCAAACCTCTTTAAGCAATCAAACAAATGATTTGAAGAACATGATGGATAGTTTCTTCCAAGGTAATCAACCCTCTACTTCGGGCTCTCTTCCTTCAAATACCGTCACCAACCCAAGAGCGAATGTGAGTGCTATTACTACGCGCAGTGGAGCAACTCTAGTAGGACCATCTACCCCTTCCCCAGTTACACCATCTACACCTCCTCCACCACCATTTATCCCACCTACTTCCACGCCTAGTATTAGTTCTCCATTACCGTCTCCACCTCTTAATGAAGAAGTATCCAAGAAAAACCCTTCACCAACCCCACCTTCCACCTGTAAACCTTCAACATCTCAACCTTTACTTGCTACACCTACACCACCTAAACCCAACATCCCTTATCCTTCTCGGTTAGACAAGTGCAAATTGCTTATAAAGGAGGATTCTCAAATTACTTCCTATTTGAAGATGATCTCTCAAATGAATTTTAACATTAGCCTTGTTGAAGCACTTGTCCACATGCCAAAATTCGTCAAAGCATTCAAGGAATTGCTTAACAAGAAGGAAAAGATGGCTGAGTTTGTCAACACACGCTTAAATGAAAACTGTTCTGCAGTCATTCTTAAAGAACTTGCGGAAAAACTTGGAGATCCCGGTCGTTTTGTGTTGCCTTGCATTTTTAACGAAGTTGAAGAATTTACTGCCTTAGCCGATCTCGAGGCAAGTATAAATTTGATGCCATTAAGTGTTTGGAAAAAAGTTATCATTACCCGACCTTACTCCAACAAAGATGACTCTTGAGCTAGCAAATCGAACTCTCGCTTACCCCGTTGGTATTGCCGAAGATGTCTTTATTAAAGTTGGTACCTTCACTTTTCCGGTTGATTTTGTTGTTGTTGATTATGAAATGGACCCTCGTATTCTGTTAATACTTGGACGGCCATTCTTACGAACCAGAAAAACTTTAATCCATGTTGCTGAAGGTGAACTTATTCTAAGGGTCGGGAATGATGCACAAGTGTTTAAAATACGAAAGATCACAAACAAATCCAATGGAAGAGAATCAGTGAATATGATTAATGTGCTTCAAGACGAGCTTGATACAAATACTTGTGAAAGTACAAAGCTTGATGATTTTGTCGTCTACAACAATCCTCTTTTCGATTCTTGCTATGATAATCCACTTTTCCAAGATGATGTGGATGATTCTCTCTCCAATTTGGATCCTCTGCTAATTTATGAGTCTCCACCAATCTATGATGACTATGATGATGATTCTAGTTCCGATATGGATGATTATGATGATTTTACTTCAGAGTATAAAGACATGCCAACATATGATGATTTTGATGATGTTGATACTCTTTCGAGTGATTCTTCACATGATGACCTTGTTCCTACTTATGATGAAGATCCTCCACCAACAATGCTTGATCCTACTTTCGATAACTACTCATTTGAGGAAGATTTTGCTACTTTTCTCAATACCTACTTCCCCAATGAGAATGATTCTCCTCCTTTGAACTTTGACTTTGGTCTTAATCCTCCTTCGGATATTAAGAAACCTGTTAGGACTCATGGATTTAAAAGTTACTCTTGGTAATATGCAGTTACTACTGGAGTACTCCGTTACTCCTGGTGAGTTACAGTTCCTACTGGAGTACTTCGTTACTCCTGGTGTTACAGTTCCTACTGGTAGTATTCTTCGTTCCTCCTGGTGATACAGTTCCTCCTGGTCGTATTATAAAGCTAATAGAAGATTGTAGAAGATAAGATCAAGGAAGATTATAGAAGATATGATCAAATATTTAGTCTTCCTATTCATATGGAAAGTATTAAAGATATTGATTATGATGAGGAGGTTACAAAATTATTTAGGAAATAATTAAATGGTATTAATGTATAATACTTTGGAAAGTATTAATTATGTTGTAACCACCTAGGACCCCTTGCACTATAAAAGGAGGTCCTAGGGTGTAGAGATGAATACACTTCTACACACACATATTCTCTACATATTTCTCTCATTGTTTGTTATAGCTTCAAGGTTGTAAACCCTATCACTATTTAGAGTGATCGTATTAATATATTGAGGCTTGAACGTTTGGTTATTTCTATTGTTCTTCTTATATAAAGATTGGTTTCCGCACACTCTTTGTATTGCGATCAAGGCTTCAAAGATCCTTCAAGAAGTGAACCCAACAAGTGGTATCAGAGCCTCATTGAGAAGCTTTGATTGAGAAGAACAAGAACAGTAGCAGTTTCGTGAAGTAAAGCTGCGGTTCAGAATTCACGACTGATCAGTAGCAGTATCGTGACAGAATTAGTGTTGACTAAAGGTTCTGATTTTAAGGCTTTGCAAGAAAATTCTGATTAAGGTGTTACTGAAGAATTCATGGCGTATAGAACATCAATTCCAAACAATGAGGTAATTTATATAACTGAATCGGAAGTTAGAGAATATAATGCTAGACTAAAGAATAAAATGCATGTTTATAGTAACTCTGACTTAGCAATTAGTTGCGTAGAAACATATGAACAAAAATTTCTAGAACTTCAAAAACAATGTGCTGATCTGAATGCTGAAAATGATAAATATTATCTAGAAGTTCAGTCATACAAAAGTTCTTTAAAAACCTTAGAAGAGCAGAAAAAGTGGTTTCAAAATACTCAATTAGAGTATGAAGATAAGATTAAGGTATTAAGTATTGACTTAGAAAATACAACTAATTTATTGACATATTCTGAAAAGCTTAATACTGAGGTAAATAAAGAGAAGCAGGAGCTACAAACTAAACTAGATAATGCTTTGGCTAGGTTTGATAAATGGAAAAATTCATCTAAAAACTTAGTCAAACTAGTAGATAGATCCATGTCTGGTAGGACTAAAATTGGTTTGTGTGACATTCGTCAAATTTCCATCATTTATTTATCCATATAGTACGAGTAATTTTAACTGTTTACCGACGAGTTGTCGACGTGAACGTGTCAATCATTTTGCCTTGCGGACAAAGCCCTTTTTAGGGAGAGCATATGTAACATCTCAATGTTTCGCGATTATTAAGTTGAATGCAATACACAAGTTGTGAGCGTCTTATGTTTTGCCGTACGTTTTATTTGTTATAGTTATTAAGTTTTCGTGACGTCTCGCACAATTGTTTTTGTTTTGGGATCGTATGCTAAACGGTTTTGGTGTCGGGATTATTCAGTCGCGTCTAAACCTAAACATTGTGAACCCGAGTCGAGTGTATAAGCTGTCACAGCATGTGTACATATACTGAGTATAAACCTTCAATTTTATTGCCAAGCTTGTCATACAAGGGTCTCAAAAAAATCAGTCACATGTCTACATTACATATAACCTTCATAGTTTACTGCCTCACTAAAGGACAGCACATTTGCCTAGTTTACCCCTTTTGGGTATATCACAAGTGAACATTTTCAGATTTACACTAACCCTAGACTAACAATACAAGTTTATATACAAACCCAAAGTATTATCCAATGTCCAAATACAAGTTATCTCAGTCCAAAATACAAACATCAAAATCTGCACAAGTCTTTCCAAATACAATTCCTGGGTAGAAGATTAGGTCCAGCCGACCCATACGTCGCGTCGAACCTGCAAAACAGAAAGTCTTCATCCCGTCCGAACCTGCAAAACCGAACGTAGCATCCCCATTGTGAGTCTTTTGTCTTTTCGTCTTTCTTTTGAAGTCTAGATGTGCTTGTTTTGTACGAACCTACGAATAAACGAAATAATGTGTTAGTCATTGTAATGGACTTATACTTTTAACTAAAAACTGAAAAATTGTTAAACTATTTAAATGCAAACATGTTTATGTTATTGCTTTTCTGTCAACCAAACCGAGACCCAATTTAAACCAAACCGAGACCCAATTTAGACCAAACCGAGACCCGATTGAGACCAAACCGAGACCCGACTTAGAACCAAACCGAGACCATGTCCAACCAAATCAAGACCTCAATCAAGAACCAAACCGAGACCCATGTTCAACCAAACCGAGACCCAATCAAGGACCAAACCGAGAATCACAGCAAACCAACCAAAGTTCTTACTGCCAAAATTATTAACCATTATTACCAACCAATCCAAATGTCCTAATCAAGTTTTATTTTACAGAAACCATTAATCATGTCGCGGGTATAGAAACCCCCAATTCAAATCGAAACCCTAATTAGTTAAACATCTTTTTAAACAGTAAATTAGTACTTTTCAATTCAGAAACACCACATAAATATGAGATTCAGTCGAATATATGAAAAACCCCCAATTTTATGAAAACCCTAGATTTAATTTTTATTAATTAAAACGTTAATTAAACCTAATCTAAACCCAAACCCCTTATTTAATTTAATTGAAAATGAGTTATACAAAAACCCCCAAATGACCGAAACCCTAATTTTTATAAATCGATTTTATATTAAAATTAGTTTGATTTTATAAATGAAAACATCAATTAATTATGTTTAAACCCGATTTTGATGAAAACCCCCAAATATTTCAAAACCCTAATTTTGTTTATTTTCAATCCGAGAATCATATGATTTACAACAAGTGTATACAAATAAATTAAACCCACTGATATTTATTAAACCGAAAATCAATTAAAGCTTTTAAAAGAAACAAGGAGAATAAACTTATCTTTGATTTTGGTTATTGATTCACAAAACCGCAAGGGAGAACACATCATAAAACCAATCGGTTTGATGTGGGGATTAAACCCCACATCTCACACGATCCAGAACACCTCAGACCACCACACGAGATTAATTATATCCCAATGATTTGATATTTGCCATGGAAAAGGGTTTGAACCGATCTAGATTAAGAGAGAGAGAGTTTTGGGACGGTGGAGTTAATATCGAGGGAGGAGAGAGAGTAAACTCTCAGATATGGGAAGTTGTGTGTGATAAACACACGTTAGTACTCCCTCCGTTCTTGTTTATTCCGCCAAGTGGGCCGGGCCGGGTCTATTGACCTTGGGCCGGTTTGTGTGTAAAGGATTTGGACCCAATTTGGGCCTCACATGTTTATTAGTTTAGTTATAAGCCCAAAAACGAATTTTGTTAGTTTAAGTTATAATTTGACCCGTAAAACCCGACCAGTTAATAAACCGACTTTAATTATCGTACTTTTCCCGTAAATCGTACTTTTCATAAACGTATGGTTTCGTCAAGCACAACTAGGGTGTCGAGTCATTTAATAATACCATTATTCGTATCGTAACTCGATTCTCAAATTAATTAGGTCGCGGCTAGCGTAACCGTACTCTCGAGCTATTTTATCTTCGTTCTCTTTGCTGAATTTACGAGGTGAGTTTATAGCCCCATACTTTACTATTTTCACTGCTTTTTGGGGTGAGACATTGCTTGATTTTAACGTTTGAACACAAGTGCATTTACTGATTTATATATTAGTCTAAGTCCCACTAAAAACCCAGTTGCTTTGGCCCGTGAATCGTGAACCGTTAATTACTTTGTGTAAGCGCGAATGTAATGGATAGATCTATCGGGATTGACGTCCCTGTCTGTCTTGTCCAACAAGGGGACAAGCGGGCACAGTTTCATTTGAATCTGATATAGGATGTCGTGGGTTTAGGCATCTAGTTTGGGCTACATTTATATGATTATACTGCCGGTGTTGTTAACGCTTCGGTGTCACGAGCTTAGACTGTAATAAATACTTTTGGGATGACTTTGTATCTGTTATATTGTCATCACATTTGGGAAAATCTTGTGGTTCATTAAACATTTCAAACTAACTAAACCTATGAACTCACCAACTTTATGTTGACACTTTAGCAATGTTTTTCTCAGGTATTAAGAAGGAAGATGCTAAATGAGGTCTCATGCATTGCCGTCATTTCTTTGAAACAACGATCATTTGTACCATTTGAGAAAACTATGTTTTGTAACCATATTCAGTTTATGCTTCCGCACTTTGTTAAAACAACTTATTTTATTAATTACAAGTGATCTATTTTCCGAACGTCTCATTTAGAGGTCGTTCTTTGTGACTATGTGTGTATGATAATCATGACGTCACCACTCCCTTGTCGCCATTATACTCTGATATTTTGGGAGTGTGACAGATTGGTATCAGAGCACTAGTTATAGAGAACTAGGTTGCATTTAGTAACTCTAGACTATAACTGCTCTATGTTTAATCGATTATCATACAGATTGTAAGTATTAAGTATATGTAGATACATAAGTAATAAATGGGATACATGTGAATTAACAATTACGAGGTATATTTACATGGGTTACATGTGCAACAACAAAATCTGAATTATGTTATATGGGATACATGTGGATTCAACAATGATTGCTATGTTATGTTAATGTCCTTTTTACGGACTAATTTTATAAGATATTTACACACATTTATTTTGTTTATAATTACAGCGATGTCTACATCCGATGATTCCACGTCTACAGGAGCGTACTACAACCGTAGTTCACAGTCGACCATCAGTTCATCAGTAGGACTACCTAGAGGATCGCCGTCAGGATATCCGTGGTACCGGATGGTTTCAGATGACGATGTAGAGAGAGAGGTTGAGGAGGTTCGTCATTCACCGATTCGTATTCCTGACACATCAGCTGACGATGTGCTTAGCCTAGAAGGCGGGGGAGAGGATGACTTAGACACTGACGTGGTGCAGTCACCAGGTCAGACATTAGTGACTGGAGATGAGACGGTAGAGGAGACAGAGGATGATGAGATGGAGTTTACAGATGGGGAAGGAGAGCCTATGGAGGTCACAGACACTGAGGACCCTCCTACTGCATATGCCGCTACTCCTGAGGCTTCCCTAGCACGCATCTCCTCATCTTCATCTGAAGACGAAGGAGAAAGGACTGCTATTCCTGCTCCAGCACCTGGTACTCTACCTTTCTACTATGTGAGACGACGTCTTCGGGGGAGAGCTGCTCGACCACCACTTTCACCTTACCGACCCCTCATACCTTTCACTGCCACTGACAGGCATGCAGCCCGCACACCTGCCAGTTCTGTCCCAGAGGCACCACTACTACTACCACCACCAGAGACTGTACCTGCAGTGTACCAGGAGATGCTTACTGACGCTGGTATCTCTACAGGACCGAGAGCTACGACTCCTCTTCCTAGGAGAGCTACGTCGACGCTGGTGATGCTTGGGGCGGCAGATGGATGTGTGACGACACGGTTGAACAGGTTGGAGGATGCTGTAGAGGCGTTAGGTGAGGAGTATAATGAAGTGCAGGATAAGTTAGAGGCACTGGCGAAGAAGAGTCCAGTCAGGGATGAGACAGTGTTGACAGTATGTGTGACCCGTCTACGAGGACAGCTTCTTACTGTTCTTGATCAGATGGAATCCATGCCGAACGCTCGTCTTGAGGAGAATGAGAGCCTGATGACCCGTTGGGGAGTAGAGCCATTGGTGGAGACAGGCGGACTAGAGGCACCAGTGGATGACCCTGTTGCAGACTTGGATAAGAGGTTTAGAGCCGCTTGTCATGACACCGATGTTAGGTTGAGAGATTCCCAGGCTCGTGAGCTAGTGGTTGAGAGGAGGTTAGCAGAGTTGGAGAAGGAGCTTCATCAGCGCCGTGAGGGCACTAGTTAGATTTATCTTGTACCATCGACTTATCCCTGTATGACCACTAAGCTTTGAAGTTTGTCTTAGCTAGTTGGTATTTTATTTTCTCTTATTATGTTATGACAAACTATGATGTACTATCAAACGATTCCATGAATGATATTATGAGTTGCAAAAATTGTGAGATCATTATATATTGTGTATTTATCTTGGAGCATTTCATAATTGTGTTGTGTGTGCCATGCATGTCTGGCAAAACTTATTATCCTATTACCTTGTTAGATTATGGCGCCAGTTAGAAGATCCGAAACGCAGAATCCGCCAGCCGCTACCGGTGGAATTGACACCGCCCTGTTAAGCCAAATGATAGCCGAACGAGTGGCCGAGGCACTCGCGACCGCTGAAGCAAATCGTACAGCTAGCACACAGGAGGAGACCAACCAAGGAGCTAATAATGCTGTTGCACGTACTTGTACCTACAAGGAATTTCGTGCAGTTACGCAAGTAAGTTTCCGAGGTACTGAAGGAGCAGTAGGATTAACCAGATGGTTTGAGAAGCTAGAATCCCAATTTGGGATTAGCAATGTCGCTGAAGCCGACAAGGTGAAGTTTGCGTCAAGCACGTTAGTGGATGGTGCTTTGACTTGGTGGAACGTCTATGCTCGTGCAGTGACCATTGACGTTGCCCAAGTGACGCCCTGGAGTGAATTTAAAGCTATGTTTGTGAGGAAATACTGTCCCCGAAATGAAGTCAAGCAGATGGAAGTTGAGCTGTGGAACCTGAAGGTCAAGGGTACTGCTCTTACTGCTTACAATCAGCGCTTTCAAGAGCTGATTTTGTTATGTCCTGAAATGGTGCCCAACGATGACCGATTGTTGGAGCGCTACATTGAAGGACTACCTTTGAGCATCAAAGGGAATGTGACTTCATCCAAGCCGACTGATTTGCACGAGGCAATCGACATGGCTCAGAGTCTGATGTACCAAGTGGTACAGGAGTTGGGAGAAAATACTGGGGATAAAAGAAAGTGGTCTGGCAACCACTACAACAACAATACCAACAACAACAGCAACCCAAACAACTACAACCAGAACAAGCGACAAGAAGTAGCAAGAGTGTTCACTGCTGGACAAGGAAATACTGGGAACTACGCTGGAAGACTACCTTTCTGCGGAAAATGTGGTCGACACCACGAAGGAGCATGTCCCCCTACGTGCTACAATTGTGGGAAGGCGGGACATAAGGCAAAGGAATGCCGAGCACCACCTCGTTCTACTAATCAAAGAGGACCTGGAACGCAAGGTGGCCAAGGAGCAAATGTCACTTGCTTTGGATGTGGAGAGAAAGGTCACTACAAGAACAAATGTCCGAGCGGTGGGAACCAAGGTCGTAGTAACCAGATTCGAGGGAATCAAAATCAGAACCAAGGGAACCAGAAGCAGAATCAAGGGAACCAAGGAGGGAATAACCGAGCCACAACTAGTACTCCTGGAGGATTCACGGCACCTAGCAAAGTGTATCATCTCTGTGCTGAAGCTGCTGTGCAAGACAACAATGTTGTGACTGGTACGTTTCTAGTCAATAATAACTATGCTTCAGTACTATTTGATTCTGGTGCGGATAGGAGTTTTGTGTCGTCTATATTTAGTGAACGCCTAAATGTTACCCCTACTGCGTTAGACGTTAAGTATAATGTAGAATTAGCCGATGGGAAGTCAGTAACCACCGACGTTATTCTGAAAGGATGTAGCGTAAGGCTACAAGGTCGTTCGTTTAGTATCGACCTACTCCCTATAAAATTGGGAAGTTTCGACGTCATCATTGGAATGGATTGGATGTCGAGGCATCACGCGGAGATTGTATGTCATGAGAAGTGTGTCCGTGTTCCTTATGGAAACGACGTACTCATCATACAAGGCGAAAGAAGTGGTGTGAAGAATGGATCAAGATTGGAATTCATCTCATGTATCAGGACTCAAAGATACATTGAGAAGGGATGTCCGGTGTTCTTGGTTCAAGTAACACAAAAGGAAGGAGAAGAAGATCGCGAGAAGAAGGTGGAAGATGTACCGATCGTTAGAGACTTTCCGGACGTATTCCCAGAGGATTTACCCGGACTACCACCAGCACGGCAAGTGGAGTTTCACATCGAGCTTACACCAGGAGCCGCGCCTGTTGCTAGAGCCCCATACCGTCTAGCACCGGCCGAGATGACAGAGTTAGCTGAACAGATAAAGGAACTTTCTGACAAAGGTTTCATTAGACCAAGTTCCTCACCCTGGGGAGCGCCGGTCTTATTTGTCAAAAAGAAAGATGAATCCTTTAGAATGTGTATCGATTACCGAGAATTGAATAAGCTGACGATAAAGAACCGCTACCCATTGCCGAGGATTGACGATCTTTTCGACCAATTGCAAGGATCTAGCATATACTCGAAGATCGACTTAAGGTCAGGATATCATCAACTAAGGGTTAGAGAGGAAGACGTTCATAAAACGGCTTTTAGAACCCGGTACGGACACTACGAGTTCCAAGTTATGCCTTTCGGTTTGACAAACGCACCTGCGGTATTCATGGATCTCATGAACCGAGTTTGCAAACCATACTTGGACAAGTTTGTGATTGTATTTATCGATGACATTCTCATCTATTCTCGTAACGAAGAAGAGCACAAGGAGCATTTGAAGACTATATTAGAGCTGCTAAGAAAGGAGAAGTTATATGCAAAGTTTTCCAAATGTGAGTTTTGGATAAACACAGTGCAATTCCTTGGGCATGTGATCGACAGCAGTGGTATTCACGTTGACCCTGCTAAGATCGAGGCTGTAAAGGATTGGGCGACCCCAACAACACCCACGGAGATCCGTCAATTTTTAGGTCTTGCTGGTTACTATAGGAGATTCATTGAAGGTTTCTCCAAGATAGCTAAACCAATGACGGAATTGACTCAAAAGGATAAGAAGTTTGAGTGGAAGGAGGAGCAAGATTTGGCATTCCAGACGTTGAAGCAGATGTTGTGTGAAGCACCGATACTAGCCCTACCCGAGGGTAATGAAGACTTTGTGGTGTATTGTGATGCATCCATAAAAGGGTTAGGTGCAGTACTGATGCAAAGGACTAAGGTCATAGCTTACGCATCAAGACAACTAAAAGTGCACGAGAAGAACTACACAACTCATGACCTAGAGTTGGGAGCAGTGGTGTTTGCCTTGAAGATTTGGAGACACTACCTTTATGGTACTAAGTGTGTTGTATTCACTGACCATAAGAGTCTACAACATATTTTGAATCAAAAGGAACTCAACATGAGACAACGACGTTGGCTAGAGTTGCTCAGTGATTACGATTGCGAGATCCGTTATCACCCAGGCAAGGCAAATGTCGTGGCCGACGCTTTGAGTCGAAAGGAGAGAGTACTTAGGGTGAAGGCGTTAATGATGACCATTGACTTAGACCTTCCATCCTTAATTCTCAAGGCTCAGAAAGAAGCAGTCGAGGAAGAAATTCTCAAGACTGAAGATGTTGGAGGAATAATAAAGAAGTTGGAAGCACGTTCGGATGGAACGTTATGCCTTGATAATAGGAGTTGGTTACCATGCCATGGTGACCTACGATCCTTGATTATGCATGAGTCGCATAAGTCAAAGTACTCCATACATCCGGGATCTGATAAAATGTATCATGATCTGAAGATGTTGTATTGGTGGCCGAACATGAAGGCGGATATTGCTACATATGTTAGCAAGTGTTTGACTTGTGCCAAAGTCAAAGCCGAACATATGAAACCATCAGGATTATTGGTCCAACCCGAACTGCCAGAATGGAAGTGGGAAAGGATCACTATGGATTTCATTACCAAGCTACCAAAGACCGCAGCCGGATTCGACACGATTTGGGTAATCATCGACCGACTCACCAAATCGGCTCATTTCCTACCCATCAAGGAGACTGATGGAATGGATAAGTTAGCAAGGACATACTTGGAGGAAGTAGTCACGAAGCACGGTGTGCCTGTGTCTATAATCTCCGACCGAGACAGCCGATTTACTTCGCAGTTTTGGAAGTCACTGCAGAAGGCATTGGGAACGCAGTTGGATATGAGCACTGCGTATCATCCCCAGACTGACGGTCAAAGTGAACGGACCATTCAAACCCTAGAAGATATGCTGAGAGCTTGTGTGATTGACTTTGGAAATAAATGGGATAGACACCTACCTCTGGTAGAATTCTCATACAACAATAGTTATCACACTAGCATTAAGGCAGCGCCGTTCGAGGCACTGTATGGTAGGAAGTGTCGTTCACCCGTGTGTTGGGCAGAGGTCGGTGAAGCACAACTCACTGGACCCGAGATCATACACGAGACTACCGAGAAGATCTTCAAGATTAAGAGCCGTATGCAAGCCGCAAGAGATCGACAGAAGAGTTATGCTGATATGAGACGCAAACCTCTTGAGTTTGAAGTTGGTGACAAAGTCATGTTGAAGGTCTCACCTTGGAAAGGTGTGATTCGCTTTGGAAAGCGTGGAAAGTTAAATCCTCGTTACATTGGACCCTTCAAGATTATAGAGAAGATTGGTCCCGTAGCCTATCGTTTGGAATTACCTCAAGAACTTAGCCGAGTGCACAATGTGTTCCACATTTGCAATCTGAAGAAATGCTTAGCGGACGAAACACTCGTTATCCCTTTGGAGGAGATTCAACTCGACGACAAACTCAACTTCGTAGAAGAACCGGTAGAAGTTATGGACCGTCAAGTTAAACAACTCAAGCAAAGCCGTATACCTATTGTGAAGATCCGATGGAACGCGCGTAGAGGTCCAGAATACACGTGGGAACATGAAGATCAATTCAAGAGCAAGTATCCTCATCTTTTCGCTAACCATCCTACTACAACAACGTCTTGATTTCGTGACGAAATCTCTAAAACATGGGAATACTGTGACATTCGTCAAATTTCCATCATTTATTTATCCATATAGTACGAGTAATTTTAACTGTTTACCGACGAGTTGTCGACGTGAACGTGTCAATCATTTTGCCTTGCGGACAAAGCCCTTTTTAGGGAGAGCATATGTAACATCTCAATGTTTCGCGATTATTAAGTTGAATGCAATACACAAGTTGTGAGCGTCTTATGTTTTGCCGTACGTTTTATTTGTTATAGTTATTAAGTTTTCGTGACGTCTCGCACAATTGTTTTTGTTTTGGGATCGTATGCTAAACGGTTTTGGTGTCGGGATTATTCAGTCGCGTCTAAACCTAAACATTGTGAACCCGAGTCGAGTGTATAAGCTGTCACAGCATGTGTACATATACTGAGTATAAACCTTCAATTTTATTGCCAAGCTTGTCATACAAGGGTCTCAAAAAAATCAGTCACATGTCTACATTACATATAACCTTCATAGTTTATTGCCTCACTAAAGGACAGCACATTTGCCTAGTTTACCCCTTTTGGGTATATCACAAGTGAACATTTTCAGATTTACACTAACCCTAGACTAACAATACAAGTTTATATACAAACCCAAAGTATTATCCAATGTCCAAATACAAGTTATCTCAGTCCAAAATACAAACATCAAAATCTGCACAAGTCTTTCCAAATACAATTCCTGGGTAGAAGATTAGGTCCAGCCGACCCATACGTCGCGTCGAACCTGCAAAACAGAAAGTCTTCATCCCGTCCGAACCTGCAAAACCGAACGTAGCATCCCCATTGTGAGTCTTTTGTCTTTTCGTATTTCTTTTGAAGTCTAGATGTGCTTGTTTTGTACGAACCTACGAATAAACGAAATAATGTGTTAGTCATTGTAATGGACTTATACTTTTAACTAAAAACTGAAAAATTGTTAAACTATTTAAATGCAAACATGTTTATGTTATTGCTTTTCTGTCAACCAAACCGAGACCCAATTTAAACCAAACCGAGACCCAATTTAGACCAAACCGAGACCCGATTGAGACCAAACCGAGACCCGACTTAGAACCAAACCGAGACCATGTCCAACCAAATCAAGACCTCAATCAAGAACCAAACCGAGACCCATGTTCAACCAAACCGAGACCCAATCAAGGACCAAACCGAGAATCACAGCAAACCAACCAAAGTTCTTACTGCCAAAATTATTAACCATTATTACCAACCAATCCAAATGTCCTAATCAAGTTTTATTTTACAGAAACCATTAATCATGTCGCGGGTATAGAAACCCCCAATTCAAATCGAAACCCTAATTAGTTAAACATCTTTTTAAACAGTAAATTAGTACTTTTCAATTCAGAAACACCACATAAATATGAGATTCAGTCGAATATATGAAAAACCCCCAATTTTATGAAAACCCTAGATTTAATTTTTATTAATTAAAACGTTAATTAAACCTAATCTAAACCCAAACCCCTTATTTAATTTAATTGAAAATGAGTTATACAAAAACCCCCAAATGACCGAAACCCTAATTTTTATAAATCGATTTTATATTAAAATTAGTTTGATTTTATAAATGAAAACATCAATTAATTATGTTTAAACCCGATTTTGATGAAAACCCCCAAATATTTCAAAACCCTAATTTTGTTTATTTTCAATCCGAGAATCATATGATTTACAACAAGTGTATACAAATAAATTAAACCCACTGATATTTATTAAACCGAAAATCAATTAAAGCTTTTAAAAGAAACAAGGAGAATAAACTTATCTTTGATTTTGGTTATTGATTCACGAAACCGCAAGGGAGAACACATCATAAAACCAATCGGTTTGATGTGGGGATTAAACCCCACATCTCACACGATCCAGAACACCTCAGACCACCACACGAGATTAATTATATCCCAATGATTTGATATTTGCCATGGAAAAGGGTTTGAACCGATCTAGATTAAGAGAGAGAGAGTTTTGGGACGGTGGAGTTAATATCGAGGGAGGAGTGAGAGTAAACTCTCAGATATGGGAAGTTGTGTGTGATAAACACACGTTAGTACTCCCTCCGTTCTTGTTTATTCCGCCAAGTGGGCCGGGCTGGGTCTATTGACCTTGGGCCGGTTTGTGTGTAAAGGATTTGGACCCAATTTGGGCCTCACATGTTTATTAGTTTAGTTATAAGCCCAAAAACGAATTTTGTTAGTTTAAGTTATAATTTGACCCGTAAAACCCGACCAGTTAATAAACCGACTTTAATTATCGTACTTTTCCCGTAAATCGTACTTTGCATAAACGTATGGTTTCGTCAAGCACAACTAGGGTGTCGAGTCATTTAATAATACCATTATTCGTATCGTAACTCGATTCTCAAATTAATTAGGTCGCGGCTAGCGTAACCGTACTCTCGAGCTATTTTATCTTCGTTCTCTTTGCTGAATTTACGAGGTGAGTTTATAGCCCCATACTTTACTATTTTCACTGCTTTTTGGGGTGAGACATTGCTTGATTTTAATGTTTGAACACAAGTGCATTTACTGATTTATATATTAGTCTAAGTCCCACTAAAAACCCAGTTGCTTTGGCCCGTGAATCGTGAACCGTTAATTACTTTGTGTAAGCGCGAATGTAATGGATAGATCTATCGGGATTGACGTCCCTGTCTGTCTTGTCCAACAAGGGGACAAGCGGGCACAGTTTCATTTGAATCTGATATAGGATGTCGTGGGTTTAGGCATCTAGTTTGGGCTACATTTATATGATTATACTGCCGGTGTTGTTAACGCTTCGGTGTCACGAGCTTAGACTGTAATAAATACTTTTGGGATGACTTTGTATCTGTTATATTGTCATCACATTTGGGAAAATCTTGTGGTTCATTAAACATTTCAAACTAACTAAACCTATGAACTCACCAACTTTATGTTGACACTTTAGCAATGTTTTTCTCAGGTATTAAGAAGGAAGATGCTAAATGAGGTCTCATGCATTGCCGTCATTTCTTTGAAACAACGATCATTTGTACCATTTGAGAAAACTATGTTTTGTAACCATATTCAGTTTATGCTTCCGCACTTTGTTAAAACAACTTATTTTATTAATTACAAGTGATCTATTTTCCGAACGTCTCATTTAGAGGTCGTTCTTTGTGACTATGTGTGTATGATAATCATGACGTCACCACTCCCTTGTCGCCATTATACTCTGATATTTTGGGAGTGTGACAGTTTGGGGTTTAAAAACTATATTGGGCCAAATGATATTTTTGACTCCTCTTTGTCTAGTGTGTTTGACACTACCCCTGAAGATGTGGAAGGTAGGCCTGTTTTCAATAGGTATAAACCAGCTGCAGAGATGCATGCTGTTCCTCCACCTCTCACAGGGACATTCATGCCTACCTTAGACCACTTTGACTTTGATGAATCACAAATGACATATGGTACAAGGTCCACTGGCTCAATTAAAACTAATTCTATGTCTAATGACTTTGTCTCTTGTACCTCTAGTGACAAGTCTTTAGAACCTAAGACTAGTGACCTTGACTCTTGTGAGTCCAACTCTAGTGTTGAAACACTTGAGTCTGTGCCTGAACCAGTTATAATTGAGCCCATGACTTGTAAATATGCCTCTTGTAAGTCTACCTTAAATGCTAAATCACCTAAGTTCTATCCTCAATCTGCTTGTGCTAAGAATGAAAGTAATAGGAAAGCAGATAATCCTAGGAAAAACAATACAAGTCCTAGAGGTAATCAAAGAGGTTGGAATGGCATGATGACTCAGAAATTAGGTGATAACTTTGAGTTCAAAAGTAAGGCTTGCTATGTGTGTGGTAGTTTTGATCACTTGCAATATACTTGTAAACACAAGAGAAAGATTAATGATCAACAACAAGTTAAACCGGTATGGAATAACTCAAGATGGGTAAATCATAAGAACTTTGGTAGAGTTTTTCACCCCAATCCTAAAAATAACATTATTCCACAACCAAGATGTTTTAACAATGTTAAGGGTACACGGGTTGAGTCTGCACGGTCAAAAACAAAGGTTAATATTGTTAAGGCTTTAGCTAGGTGGGTTTGGAAACCTAAACAAGATGGTTTACAACATGTCTCTAAATCAAATAGTGCATCAAAAACCTTAACAAGATATGACTATGTTGATGTTTTTGGAAGATTCAAGTCTGTCTTAGCTTGGGACTTCCATGAACACTAATCTTTGTTTGGTTTGTGTTTATTTTAGCAAGTGTGATTATAAATTATTATGTTTTGTATTTTATGTATTTGTGTGAACTAACTTTTTGTAGGAAAAGAAAAGTTGTTTAAAAAAAACAAGGGATTTTCCTGCTGGTGGATACTTAGCTCTGTTTGAGGGGAGGTTTTTGCCTAAGGGGAGGCGTGTTGTATGAATTCTTGTATGCATTATGTGTTTTTCGTCTAACCAATTATACAGGATGACGTTGCTGTTGGTGGATATGGTTCCTCCTAGTAGAACTAAGTTGCTCCTAGTCGACCAATGGTTCCTCCTGGTTGCACTCATTCTGCTTCTGGTGGACCATTGTTCTTCCTGATGCATTCTATGTTGCTGCTGTTTGACTCATAGTCTTTGACTGGTTATATATATATATATATATATATATATATATATATATATATATATATATATATATATATATTTAAAAAAAAAGTAAGTAAAAAAATAAATTTTTTTTTTATATATATTTCATTTTTTGGGCTATTTTGTTTGATACTATGGTGTTGGTTAGCCTCCACACAATAAATGGTTCTCAACTCACCATGTCTAACCGACAAGAAAGAGTTGATTCACCTTGAGGGTACGGCTCCTGGTGTGATTCTCAAATCCGTTGATGGTTGCCAGGTTACCCAAAACTGGATGGTTTTCACTTGCCATGGTCCTAGACTGAAAAGTGGCTAATCCAAGGGGGTACGGCTCTTGGTAAAGATTTTATCAAATCCGTTGATAGCTATAATAGCTTGCTTAAAGCTATAGGGTTTTCAACTCACCGATGCTTAATTGTTGAGAGTTGGCGAGTCCAGAAGGGTACGGCTTCTGGTAAAGACATATCAAATCCGTTGACGGCTGTGATGGTTTGCCCAAAATTATCAGGGTAATCCAACTTACCGCTGATTCACGTTCCAAGAGTTGGACTGGGTACTAGTCTCCCAGGGTGATGTCATGATTCCATCAAAAGGCTGGCTAGCCCAAGAGTGAGCAGCTACTTGGTAAAGGCTTATCAAATCTGCTCATGTTGTTGTGAAGATTTAACATGTGCAGAAGTTTTCAAGCTTTAAAGAAGTTCAGCATTTTAGTACAGAGCATCACTTTGTGTTTCTTCTGGTGTTATCAAGTGAGATTGTTGCTGTTGTGGTTCATATTCCAATCCTCATGCTTATTGGTGACACATCTACTTGGAAACTTAAACTCAACAAAGTTAAATTCAAGTTTAGGGGAGGATTGTTAGGACTCATGGATTTAAAAGTTACTCTTGGTAATATGCAGTTACTACTGGAGTACTCCGTTACTCCTGGTGAGTTACAGTTCCTACTGGAGTACTTCGTTACTCCTGGTGTTACAGTTCCTACTGGTAGTATTCTTCGTTCCTCCTGGTGATACAGTTCCTCCTTGTCGTATTATAAAGCTAATAGAAGATTGTAGAAGATAAGATCAAGGAAGATTATAGAAGATATGATCAAATATTTAGTCTTCCTATTCATATGGAAAGTATTAAAGATATTGATTATGATGAGGAGGTTACAAAATTATTTAGGAAATAATTAAATGGTATTAATGTATAATACTTTGGAAAGTATTAATTATGTTGTAACCACCTAGGACCCCTTGCACTATAAAAGGAGGTCCTAGGGTGTAGAGATGAATACACTTCTACACACACATATTCTCTACATATTTCTCTCATTGTTTGTTATAGCTTCAAGGTTGTAAACCCTATCACTATTTAGAGTGATCGTAGTAATATATTGAGGCTTGAACGTTTGGTTATTTCTATTGTTCTTCTTATATAAAGATTGGTTTCCGCACACTCTTTGTATTGCGATAAAGGCTTCAAAGATCCTTCAAGAAGTGAACCCAACAAAACCCGTTTCAAAGGAGAAGAATCCGGACGACACCAATATCCGTAGTACCTATGTCTCGACACCTCTTTATCCACCTTCTGAGGATGAGATTATGAGATTTATGAGCGGATCTTCTTCAAGGTCTACTGAGCCTGAGTGTTATTTTCCCCTAAAGGAAAAGGTGTTCGATCCCGGTATTGCAATTTTTAAGCCATCTCAGTATCCATCTGATGAAATAAAAGGAAAGATTTTTAGAACTTGTGGAGATATGCTTACACTTCATCATACTTTCTACCACCGTGCTCAACAACTGCTTAAGGGAACCTTGCCTACTCTTCTTTGGCTTGCTTTGTTCGCCTTAAGCTTGTGCTACTTGATGGATGAAAACCATGTATTTGATCTCGGTGGATGTTCTTCAAGCTTCTTACCATTGTAATCAAGGTCAAGTCAGGCTCACGACTCGGTTAACAAAAACAAGCGCTTCTCGGGAGGCAACCCGCAATATCTATCTTTTTTATCAGTTTTTATAATAAGTGTAGGGGAGACCCTAATATGTGTTTGTTGTTTTCTTTCTTATCATGTGCAGGGATTCGAGCTTTCAAAGACCCATTCTTGATGACTTTTGACGACCCGTGATTCCGTGTCTCCGTCTTCCCGGTTCTATCCTAAACTCTTTTGATTCATTATTTTATCATTTATGATTGAAATAGGAATCACTTTAGTTGTCTCTCCCTTAGCAAGATTTAAACAACGTGCACAATGTCCTAAGTGTATGGGAGGTTACTTCCACATGCTTAAACATTGAGGACAATGTTTATATTAAGTGTAGGGGGACTTCTATCGAAGTTAAGTGGGCTTTTCCTTATATTTGTCCTCATTTTAACCGTAAAATTGATTTTTCGACATTTTCAAAATTTTTGATCTATTTTGGCCTAGATGTAGTTAACTTTGTATAGTATTTTCTTTCTTTGCTAGAATAAATTTTAATAAAGTGGTTTTAATTTTTAAACGTTGTGAATCTTTTGACTCAACCCGAGTTTACTTATCCAAGTTTACTCTAGCTAGTATCCTTAACGTGTTTAAGTCAAGTTTTGCTAGGCTTTTATATAGGGAACTTTAAAACGCGAAAGTCTTAACTCTTACGGGTTAAGAACAAGAACTTTTCGCAATTTCCTATAATTGATCCTAGAAAGTCGTTTATCAAGGGAACTTTAAAATGCAAATTCTAAACTTGAAAAAGTCTAAGAAGATGCAAGATCCTATAGATGACTTGAAAACCTAAAACTTTGATTTAATTGGCTAAGCATCCACGAGTCTCATTCCTTGAGATTTTAAATTGTGGAGAACGAGAGATGATAGAGTCAATTATAAGTTTGGTATTCTTTCATGAATTTATGTGAGTTTTTTTATAATCTTTTTCTCCCATCGCTTGTTAATAAATTTAATTGCAATAAATAAGATTGTACGATTTGAAAAGTTACTTAGCTTCTAGCCCAAGATCGTTTAAAAGTTGCTCGGTATTAATTATAGTTCATAGCCAAGGCATAACTTATTGAAGCAGGATGCGAAGATTGGCGAGTCCGAAAAGGCCCTCACAAGGCATGTGGGCTACATTTTGTTGCTAAAGATCCCAAGTGATGTGAAGAATCATTTATCAAAAATCAATATGAAGGATCAAGACACACGACGAAAAGCAAATACTCCCGTAAAGATCATGGATAAGTCTATCCAAAAAGGCCCTAACAAGGTATGAGGATAAATAGATCCAAGTCCTAAAAGGAGGCGGATCGTTGTATATCAAAATCCCAAATAAAAATTGGAGAAAATGAAGAAGTCGTGGTCCAAATATGAAGAATCTCTCAAAAAGTTCAAGTGAAGAAATTCCTATTATGAAGAGAAGACCATTATTTCATGAACGTCTCTCAAGATTTGAAGTATGAAGTCAATGCCAAATATCGATCCGAGAAAGGTCTCAAACCGTGAAGCGAGTTATGCCAAGATATGAACTTTATGAGGTCCCGAGAAGCAGTTTTAAAAGATTTTGTCCTTTAGCTAACTATTGATTAAATTGTCCTACTTTATTTTCAGCCTAAATAAACTATCGAAATAAGTCAACAATGCATCCTCGTGATCATTCAAGACAATCATAAAATATAAGAGATACACCTAGGAATAAGGGAGTCTAAGTGAATAATTGGGTCGCATGAGTTTGTGTTCGTTTGCTAACTTATAATAAAAATGATCTCGTTTTTAAGCTTGGTATGGGAAACGTGAAACTTGAGGGTGATAAACATTCATGACATTCCAAAACCCTAAGGTAAGTTTTTGATCTTTTTACTTGTTTTTCTTCCTTTAAATATTTTGCAATTTTCTATCTCCTTTAGTTTACTTAAAGTCTTGTGTTCAATAAAGGCCAAGGTAGATTGATTATGATGGAAAATGTAAAACTTGCTATGAAATTAATGCATTGCATGAGGGCATTGCAATGGTCAAGTGTAGGGGATTTGATAGGTGTGAAAACACCCATCCTTTTACCACTTAATTATAATAATAACCAAGCCAAAACGTGTATTTTATGTCGTATATGTCGGAATTATGCGTGCTTTGTGTTTTTGCTGTGATTTAGGACCAAAATGTGAAAAGAGAAGAAAACACAGGCTTTCACGGGCTTTTATCGAAGAAAAAGACAAAAGACGAAGTCAAAAGATCAAGAGTGCAAAAAGAACGGAAGTCCAAGGCCTATTCTGAAGATTTATCGAAGAAAAAGTCTAAAGACGGAAGTTTAATGAAGTCGAAGAACTCAAGTCTAATAAATGAATAAATTACAAGACGAGTTCAATTTATCCCGAGACAAAGTCGAGAAAGTCGAAGAATTTAAAAAGACAAAAAGACGAGAAGAGGAAGAAAGAATCAAGGAATCTAATCTCCCTATAAATACCCTCCTAATGTGTTATTAGGAGGTGTTAGCTAAATTGACAACTTAGTATTTCCATTTTACTTTCATACACTTTCATATTGTCATCTTAATTTCTTGTCTTTAATTTCAAGTAAGTTTTAATTTTGTGTTGTTGACTCTTTAATTTTAATCAAGTTTTTAATTAATCTCTCATTCTACCTTTCTTGTTTTGCTTAATCTTTATGCTTATTTGCTTATTCTCATGCTTATTTGATTGTTTGTTATGTTTTTATATGTTTGATGGTGGTGGCTTATTGATTTTGTAGCTTATTTTGTGCTTTTCTTAAATTTAATTAAGTGTTTTTAAAAGTTATTTTATAAAAAGTTAATTTTAAATATTTTGATTATTTAGTGTTTTTAAAAGTTTTTAAATTTTGATTTAATTGCTTTTTCTTAAAATTGTTTTGGTTAAACTTTTAGATAAGTGCTTATTTGGTTTTTAGCTTAATTTTTAGTCTTGCTTAGTTTTGTTTTAGTTCGGGTTATCTTTAAACCCTAGTTTCCCTAACTAGGTCTAGTATTCAATTTTCCCGAACTGAGTCTTTCACCCTTTCCCGAATTATGTGCTAACCTGATTTCCCGAATTACGTGTTTGCTCCACATTCCGAATTACGTGCAGCAATCTGGATTCTGAACTAGTTCCTTCATAGCTCATTCCGAATTACGTCCAAAACTCACCTATTCCGAATTAGGACATGATCCAAGGATTCCGAACTATGGTCTGGATGGGTATTCCGAATAAGATCATGAACCAAGTATTCCAAACTACATGCATGATGTGGATCCTGAATTAGGTTTAGATCAAGGATTCCGAATTAGGTGAGGATTCTGCATTCCGAGTTATATGTGTGAGAGGCATTCCGAATAGGTTGGGATTCTAGTATTTCGAATTAGGTGTTGTTTTTATATTCCGAATAAGACTTAAGATTTGGTATTCCGAATTGTGACAAGATTTTGGGATTCCGACTTATGTTTTATTTCTTGTTTTCTGTTTAGTTTTTAAACTTTAGTTTTCCCGCCATTTTTCTTAAACTTTATTTTTGACTTATTTTTAACTTTGCATTTTAAAGTTTTCAAATTTACTTTTCGTCAAGTTTTAATTTCTCGTCATTTAATTAATTTACTTTTAAAGTCTTTATTTTTCGCCATTCACTTTTTAATTACTTTTAGCTTTATTTACCCTGTCTTTTACTTTAAAGTTTTGCAATTTTTATTTTCCAACAACGACCAAAATCTATTTCTTTCCCACCAAAAGACGACTGAGTCGCACTTTTAACCGGTAATCAATTCGATTAGACCAATCAAAGAACAATTTTTCTTAATGAAAATTCAGTTATTACATAGCATTAGGTTCTTGTTCTCAGATTTTCTAAAAAGTTGTAATTCCTTTTTTCTCTTTATTGGATGAAAAAGTTGGTATTCTTGTGATAAATCTGAGTTCCTTTGATATTGTTTTAAGTTTGATCATAATCTTTAATCCGTTTCAAGTTTTGTTCAAGTTTGTTTTTAAAAGCCATATGGTGAAATACAGTTTTGGTTTGTTTAGTTTTGAGCTTTTATTGGTTTCGTGTGTTTCAAGAATCAACAAACCCTCGTCTCAATTTTTTTCATGTTTTTGTGGTTTAAATCTTGCTAAAAATCTTCTCCTATTTTTGGTTAGTGATTTCGGATTTTTGTTTTGGTGAAAAACACAAAACATTTTGGTGTTTGGGTTGTTTTTGTTGAAATATTTCAAAAAACAGCTTATTGAGGAATCATAAACCCTCGTTATTCAGCAATCGCATTATTCATCATTCACATTATTCAGCAATCGCGTTATTCAGCAATCGCGTTATTTAGCAATCGCGTTATTCAGCAATCGCGTTATTCAGCAATCGCGTTATTCATCAATCGCGTTATTCAGCAATCGCGTTATTCAGGAATCGCGTTATTCAGGATTCGTGTATTCCGAATTGATCAGTTTGAGTTATTCCGAAATCGTTATTTCAAGGATATTTCGAGATAGTGTCTAAACTTGATTATTCCGAGATCGTGTATGCCTTTTTCCGAGATAGCAGTTCTATTAGTTTTCTGAAACAGCTTATTGAGGAATCATAAACCCTCGTTATTCAGCAATCGCGTTATTCAGCAATCACATTATTCAGCAATCGCGTTATTCAACAATCACGTTATTTAGCAATCGCGTTATTCAGCAATCGCGTTATTTAGCAATCGCGCGCGTTATTCAGCAATCGCGTTCTTCAACAATCGCGTTATTCAGTGATATGAGTGAAATCTCATATCAATTATATAATAATTAACCCTAAAACACAAAGTAAAATACCTGATTTTAATTTATAAAAGCAGTATTATGGGTATACTTTGTTGTTTGTGCTTGTGTAGGTAAAAAGATACAAATATGAAGCAAATAAGAAAATCAAGCATTATTGATGAAGAAAAGACAAAAGAAGGATTAAAAGTGACAAGTCAAACAAAGTCAAAGGACCTTTCTTGACAACTTTGAAAGTAGAAAGACTAAAAGTGCAAAGTTGGAAAAGTCAAGAACAAAGTTAAACATGGTCAAAGTTCAAGTCAACAAGTCAATGGCTCATTTGTGTTCAAGTTCAAAGCTAAAAGGGCTAAAATTGACAAGTTTGTGAAGATCCTAGTTCAAGTTTAAAAGTTGAAAACAAGAAGGACCAATTCTGCCATATTTGAAAGTTCAATTCAAGTGTGATCCGCGTGTTTTGTTTTCAACCAATGGGAGAGCTTCATTTGGTTAACAAGGATCACCAGCTCAGCTTATTTAATAAAGAGAGAGAACAAGTGGCAAATCATAACAATGATAACATCAACCAATCATATTTCACAAACCGGATAACAATCCGTGTGTCACTTTCTCATCCAATAAAAACATGCCAAGTGTCACACTCAAGCCCAGATCGTGGAAATTGATAGAGTGAATATCATGGAAAGTGTTAAACATGAAGAGTACTCGCATTTGCAAGACGAAGCCAACCCAGTCAACCAATTAAGCTGAAATCTATTGTATCAAAAAGGCCCAAATGTGTTCTTCATCTACAAATCACAATTCATCAATCAAGGACACATGGAAGGTTGCTATTGGTTCTGACACGTCACCAACTTCATCCCCACCTCTTTTTCACTCTATAAATACCCCTAGCTTGTATATATTTCAGGTATTGTAGCTAAGTGTGCAAAACACACACACTTAGATCTCTCTCACTTTCTGTTGTTAGTTAAGCAGTTAGAAGCCTCTCAAAGTGATTGACAACAACTTTGAGAGAGTTTGTTAGTTTGTTAGCTCCATTGTTACATAATTCACCATTAATGAAAGTCAACTTTACCTAAATCTACTTTTCACTCTCATTGTTACTGCAATATTCTATTCTATTGTTCCTATGATTGATTCTGTTGTTCTTATAGAATTAGGGAACTTTGTTGATTGATTTGGAAGCTTATTCATGTTCAGACTTGTTCTAAGCTTACAACCATAGCCATTTCATGATCAGACTTGTGTAGCAGGGTGATTTGATAATGATGATGGTGAATCTTGTATTGTAGCTGTTGTAGAAGATAGTTTGGGTGGTGGTTAGAGATTAAGTGAGCTCAACACTCCACTTCATCACCAAAGTAGCTTCCAATCACTTCAATAAGTTCTTCTTTGATAAATTCCTCTAAAAATCTTACTGCATGCTTATTCTTGTTTACCTAGTGTAAATACTTTGTGATGCCTGTTACTTGCTCATTTTTGGCTACTTGATTTGTTGTGAGTGCTAGTTTTCATAGACTGTTAGTTTATCTTAGTTTCATCAGTTTAAAATTTGTGCTTATCTGATAAGTGTTGTTTGGATTAGTAGAGATTTCTTGTTTCAATTGATGAAAGTTGTTGATTAGAGTTTATACTCACTCACTAGACTTGTGCAAGTAACTTTGCAAGCCTTTGTAGTCAAACAAATAGGCAAACATGCAATCTGCCATAAAACACTTTGGGTCATAATACACAGCTTAAACATGCTCAATTCAAACACATGCCATATATTTGTTAGTTGGATTTAGGAGTTGCTTTTTGTTTCTGAGTGAAGTTCATAGTATCAGATTTACATACAACTAAGGTAGACAATACAGTTCTCCAAAATAAGCTCTTGAATAAGCCTTAGACCAAATGCTAGTTTCTATAATGAGGACTAATCAGATAATCATTTCCCACTGATCCTCTTCATCAAACTTGTGATTTTATTGCATATTCTTGTTGCCCAAGTGATTTTAAGTGGATTTGGAACTTTTCAGCTTTTTGTCAAAATTTTGGTCAACGAAAGTCAAATAAGCCAATTTTGCTTAATTCCATATTCCAGCTTATTCACTTGATGCTTTTTGATAATTCTTGACATTCCATTCTTCTATAAGCTTGATCTTTCATTCTCATTAAAAAGAATCAAGTAGTGCATGTCTGAATAAGCTGGTAGCTTATTTTGAGCTTATTCCAAAAAGCTATCTTGAGTTCTAGGACAATTCAGCTTATTTCCTTTAAGCTGACTAAGTGAAATCTGATTCTAAGCCTTTTGAAACAAAGTGGAGCTTTTAAGATTGAGTAATAAGCTAGAACGAGCTTATTCAACTTTGTAACCCGTTTTCACTAACAACTATGTTGTAATTGCCCTTTAGTCCCTAAAATTTAGGAAAGTTTGTAAACAGCTTTTGATAGTTAAGTTTTTAGGGTTTGCACATTTAGGTCCCTGGATTAGTGATTTGTTACAATTTTGGTTAGGCAGTTTTCAAGTTTGTTATAAGTTGGTTATAGTTGGTTAATATTTTCATTTCCAGTCCTTTTAGTTTCAATATTTTCATTTCCAGTCCTTGCACTTTACATACTTTACATTTTTAGTAGATTTACAATTTGTGCATTAAATACTTGAACAATTTGCATTAATTGTGGTATGTGCACCTTCTTTTAGAGTAGTACGGTTACGTAGTGATAATATTTTTGCAAATTTTTACGTGCTTTGTTGAATTAGACCTAGTTTTCCAAAAATCTTATAAAATATAAAACCAAAAACAATTTGTGAACTTGAAATCTTTTGGACAATCAATTCGTTTTGAGTTAGGAATTACGAACATAAAATATCAAATATTACAGCAATCGCTTTAGTCAGCAAACTGTTATTCAGGAATTGCGTTATTCGGGAATCGTGTATTCCGAATTGATCAGTTTGAGTTATTCCGAAATCGTTATTTCAAGGATATTTCGAGATAGTGTGTAAACTTGATTATTCCGAGATCGTGTATGCCTTTTCCGAGATAGCAGTTCTATTAGTTTTCCGAGATAAGACATAACATTGTTTTTCCGAGAACAGACATAACATTGTTTTTTCGAGTTGGGAGCACATTTTATTATTCCGAAAAGAAAAGTATTTGTTTTTACCGAGAACAACATGTTTGCATTTTTTTCCGAGAATAGAATCTTCCAAATATTATTCAGAAATCGTGTACAACCATTATTCAGAGATAGCATACTAATCATTTTTCCAAAATAGTAGTTCTATTAGTTTTCCAAGATAGAACATAACATTGTTTTCCCGAGAACAGACATAGCATTGTTTTTCTGACATCGTGTACTTAGATTTTTTCCAACAAATCTTTGTACTCGACTCACGACTCGAACACACACAATCTCGAACACAAACAACACTTAAACCCATCACATCACCGAATCAATCAAACCCGACTATTTACCTTTTCCCATCGTCACACTAAACTCCCATCTTTACTAATCAACTAGACTCGAATAAGAAACCATAATTAATCAAAATCTCATATTAGGTTTCGGTATCATCTCACTAAGACATGCAACGATCTTTTCAGATCTTGGCAACCCGAAACATTATCATCATTGATCAGTGTAGAGATCTACAATCTTTGTTTATATTCGAATATTAAGAAGTATTAATAACAACTATGTTAATTTATCAAAACCCTATCCACCATTAATTAGTTTTAGTGTTCTTATTGCCTATTTTATCATAATCATAAAAATAAATCGATGGTGACACATAGAATAGAATAAGATCAATAATTACTTACAAATAAGAAAACGGATGATTTGATGGGTATCACCATCACACCAAGGAAAAAGGGAAGAAAAGCACCAAGAAGGCCAATGTTCCATCTAGAATCACCAAGGTTCTTCAATGGAGGAAAAAGAGAGAAAAACTTGAAATCAACAATGAAGGATGGAAGTATAAAAAACACTACTTAAATTTTTCTTGGGGAAGGATTTGTATTAGGTTTAACATCTTTTCAATAATATAAATACACATTTCTACCTAATATAACACATAGCCTAGAATTAAAATATTTTCTTTGTTTATTCCAAAAAATTCGTTTTTTATATATGGAAAGATTTTTTTTTTCTTTTACTATCATATATTATGTTTCCAAATTTTTTAAATAATTTAACATAAGGTTTAATTTTTGAAAGTTCTTTATTAATGCAAACTATACTTCAAAGTATATGAAATGAAATAGAAAAATCCAGTTTCTCAAAATTCATGTTTTACAATCTCAAACAATGTCTTAAAACCAATCAATTAAATTAGTTTAGTTGATTATCAAAGACAACTTTGAGGATGTACTTTTGAAAAGGTTTCGGGTTCGAGTCTCCCCATAGACTCTTCATGGGCAAAAAACACTAATAGAAACATGAATTAGGTTTTGAATGTCATTGTGGGCTAAAAACACTAACTATTAACTTATCGTTAAAAAAATTGTCTTAAAACCTGATATACTGGCTCATTGTTTCGACATGTTAGGAATTGTTAAACCAAACATAATGACTTTTAATCATTATCTTGTAGTGACAGACTACACGCATCAAGGAACGTCAATGAAAACCTCAAATATACTAGGAGTTTAAGCCCTTATAACTACGACAATTGTAGTAGACATAAGGGTACAACTATTCAAGACCAAGCGAATGGACTTATGGCTACTCCTCTAGATTTTGGGGCAGGCCAAATCAATCCTAACTGAGCCATGGACCTAAGACTCATCTTTGATTTAGGTTCATAAGACCACATTGATTTCCTACTTGGTCTTGGATATTCTTTAGAAGAAATAATGATGGTAATTAGAACGAACCGGTGGATTTGCAATGAAAACAAGACTTATGTGAACCACCCTTTGTTTGACGCCAATTTGGCAAAATCAAACCACCCTTCTTTAAAAAAACATTTCACGAGAATAGTTACAAGTGTTGGAGAGTCTAAACCCGAAATTCTAGATATCTATTATCCAAAATTTTAGATATTCGGATACATAGAACTTTAGATATTCGGAATTTATATATCTGTTATCCAAAATTGTTGGTATCCGAAATTTTAGATATTAGTTAACCAAGGAACCATGCCGTAACCGAACCATATATTAGAACCATAGTCCGGTTCTTGGTTCGTGCAATTTCAAAATTTCGGTTCACGAGACGGTTCAGAAAAAACTGTCGATTTCGTTCTTTTCTGAAAAAACCATTCTTTTGAAAAATATGAAATTATTTAGAACATATAGAATATGTAGCGTTTTTAAGAAAGCATAAAATAAAGCCCTACCTATTAAACCATTAATAGGCTGTAAAAAACTTCTTAAACTTAAAATCCTTAACAATTTAAAACGCTTTTAATCTCCATCATCTATCATCATAAAGATCATTCATCAACATGAAAGTAAGTTTTATAAAGGTCACTAAAGGAAAGAAGATGGTACACAATTATAATGGCAAACAATGATGAAGTTTTTAAAAACTTTTCTAGAGTTTGGAACGTGAATGCGCAGTTTTGATACTTTTAAACAACTATATAGTTACATTTTTTTATATTTTGTGTTTTTATGTTATTTTGAACTATTGGAATATTGCTACGATTTTGAATATATTTGTCTGTGTGTTATAATATGTCTTCTATGAATGATTAAAAGATAAAAAATGATTTTTTTAAACACAATGGTTCTCTCGAGAATTCTCCAGAATTTCTATACCAGAGTCGGAAACGTACCGAAACCGAACTGAATAAATTAGGACGGTTCTTGATTTCATATTTTTCTTATTCTTTGGTTCTCGATTTTACAGTTCTGTCCGGTTCTAAAACCATGTACACCGCTAATAAGAGGTGTCTATGGGGTAACGCTACCACTTTAGGCATCTGATTTTTTAAAGGCTCTAAAGTCAAAACGCCTATATATCTCTCGAGTTTTATATTTACTATTTATCTATGAATTTCTAAAATATACTAAAGTATAAAGTATATGACACAACTCGTGAATACGTGCTAATGTGACGAAATAAAAGGAAAATACTGCAATTTAGGGTGTCTTAAATATCTGTATTTGGATACTGGAAATTTTGTTTGGAATTGATTTGAAAATCGAGATATATGGGTTTTCAATCTGAAACTTATATAAAAGTTTTAGAAAAAATCAAAATATATGGATAACTAATATTTGGATACTCGGATACATAAAACTATTATCCGAAATTTTAGATATTTATAATACTTATTTCTGAATCATGGCTTTGCTTTATGCCTTCAAAAGTTGTGAAACGAACTTGGATGGTATGATAGTTGAAGTGGAGAAGAGCATTACCCAATTCACAAATAAATATCAGAAGCAAAAATTTGTATTAAGTTTACAAGCATTCAACGATACTACTCCAAAGGCGAAGTATGGGTATCTCAAATGGGTAGATTAGCATAACCACAGGGCATCCAACCTTATCGTAGCCACTATTCAGTGAAAATGACTGTGAATATTGAGTAGCTACATGATTGTTAACATAACTTGAGTAGTTTTTATATTTTAGGTTTAGCGAAACAACTAACACCCTTATATCAAGACGTACTCGCCATTACATCATTTTCACTGATTGAAAAACAATTCCTCGTTTGCACTACGGGAAATGACGGACCAGATGCAATGACAATATGAGACTTGCACCTTGGATCATGACAGTTGGTGCATTCATAATAGATCGAAATTCCGTAGCAACACTTGAGCTATGAAACTAGATAAAATTATAAGGTACCTCATATTTCCATCTAGCGTTTCCATTACTAATACACACAGTTATTATGAGTTCGGTGATTTAAGAAAATGGGTATGTTTGTTTTAGATCCTAGTGAAGTTAAAGGAAAAGTAATCTTATGTAATGATAATGGTAACTCAAATATCTTAAAGAAGATGAATGTGGCAACCTTTGTAGGTACATATGGTGCCATTTTCTTGACTACAGACTCTTTGTCTTTAGATCCTATCGTGTATTCAGTTCCGCCAATATGTTTGCATACTCGTTTTGCAAAAGAAATTAAGGAATACTAAATGGAGGGTAACACGTCCGTAACAAAAATGAGATTTGTCTTCACGTAAACATGTACACGACATGAAACACAAGTGAAATCTTTATCTTCACACAGTTTTACTTGGTTACCCTAAACACTGTCTTAAAACCTGATATACTGGTCTCAGTTTTGATGTGTTTAAAGCCGCTAGACTGGACATATATGATATGTGAATTCTAATCACTACGTCGTAGTGATAGACTATTACTCTACCGAGGCACGTCAATGGAAAGCACATGTAGCAAGTGTTTCAACCCTTGTAAAGGCGGTATACGAGATTGGAGTTCGGCACCCATTCGATATATACCATTATAACCACGACAACTGTAGTAGAAAATACCGCTACAACCACTCAATACCAAGCGAATGAACTTAGGCTACTCCTATCAACTTTGGGGCAGGCGGTATCAATCCCGACCAACCCACGAACACATGATTTATCTCTATATTGGGTTCACAAGACTACATTGATTTGTTATGTGGTCTTGGATATCCTCCGGAACAAATGATGACGGTAATGAGAAGTAACTCATATGGAATAAAGGGATGAGTTCTTGTAAAGTGACATCTTAAACAAGATTGATTTGAACTTTCTTCATTTTTCGCAAGTTTACAAACGAGTCCATGTTTCCTTTTGAAAAAACATTTAATGAGAATGGTTCCAAACAATGGAGAACCAAAATCCACTTATCGACCCTTTCTAGTTGTACCTGATAGAATCAGAGGTAGTGAAACTACTATTAATAATAGTATTTTATTTTTACAAAATAATAAACTCATGCTACGATAAGCTCTGATAAGCTTAACGCCTAACATAACCTAAAGCTAGTGGTTCTGACTTTTTAAGGCCTTCAATTTCTAAGCATCTACATATATCTAGAGTTGTATGCTTACTGTTATCTCTGACTTTCTAAGATTCATTTAAGTATATGAGACAGTTTGTACATACTTGCTAATGTGATGAAATAATACGAAAATACTACAATTGAGGTTAAAAAAAAAAATTTTATTCGGATATTCGAAATTTTGTCTACAATTGATTTAGAAATTAAGAAATATGAGTTGTTATATAAAAGCTTTACCAAAAATCAAAATATCTTAATAACTAATATTCGGATACATAAAACATGTATCCAAAAATTTAAATATTTGAAATTTCTATATTATATACTTGCTTTACGCCTCCAAAAGACATGAGACGATCTTAGATGAAATTATAGTTAAAGTGGAGCCAAACATTATACAATTCACAAGAAAAAATCATAAGAAAATTTTTGTATTAAGTTTTCAGCTGGCAACGGTAATGCTCCAAAGGTGAAGCATGAGTATCTCTGATGACGTATGAATCTTGAGTAGTTCACAATTGATGATGATGATGGAATATATGTACCAGAAATGTTAACAATATGGTTGTTAACATAAGTCAAGTAATTTTAAAATTCTGTTTTATGCTATTAAAGTGTTGATTATAATATCATATCCGAGAAGGTTTTAGTTTTGCATCATTTTATTGTTGATTAGATTCAAACTCGTTCTATGTTTAGTTATTACATAGCAAGGTACTTACGTGATTGGTATTCTGTAACTAAATTCTGTGACAAGAAAATGTTATTCGAGTATTCGTTCTTTTTTAGAAATTACTTCTGAATGACGATAGTTTTTACCTAAAAACACATCTCAAAGTGCAATTATGATTGAGGGATATACAAATGGTTAAATGGCAAAAAGGAACAAAATGTAATTAACCGTCCTTAAGAAGTAACAAGTTATTTAATTGAGATTTGATCTAAGATAATTATCTCTCCAAAACATGACACGCCATTTTATTTTTCTAATCCATTTCTTCTAAATCGAAATTTAACTAAGATGACGAATCTAATTGATTTTCCCGTCAAATCAGTAAATATGATGATCTCATAGATGTGTATGATTAATTTTTTGTTTATTGATATTGAAGATGGCGTAGATTATAAAGTAATGTGGTTTATCGTTTGTGGGGATGACCGATAGGCTTAATTATTTATCTAAGTTACTATATATCTTTTGGTTTTTGTTTTAAATTTGGTATTCCATATGTGAGCTACTTTTTGTTATTGATTTATTGCTCAAATTCATGTTTACTATTTTAAATAATTTTTTTATATAAAATCTTCTTTTATTATCAAAATCTTTTCGTGTTTAATATCGTTGAAAAATATCATGAATTAGACTTTTATTTGAGACATGTATGAAAGTTTTTATAATGTTATATATTCTTTGAGAAATAGTTGTATATTATTCTTTGCATTAGGATGTAGTATAAATGTTTTTCTATGGTTGTATAATGTGCATATATGATGATGTGTGCTAAAAGACACATCTTATTATGCCTAAAATGATAAAAATACCCTTCATAATGACAAATAACAATAGACGTGCTTAAATATGTTGTAAATATGTTTGGTATGTGTTCTTGTGTCTTGTAGATAAAAAAAGATGAAAAACGGAGTGAAAACGATGAATTTTGGACGAGTTTTGACGACGTTTACGCTTTTATCGAGATTCAAACGAAGTGGTAAATATACGACGAGCACACAATTGGAAAGGCCACAAAATTACAAAGGCTTTTTTTGATCTTCATAAATGTCTATTGATTCTGGAGGCAACTCATCGAACCACACTCTAGCGTTCCCAATCAATGTAGAATTGAACACATGACACCACGTTGTCATGGCCCATCGTTCTACTTCGGCTGTTGTGTGGAATACTTATAGGTGGTCATCCAGATCTTCCATGCCCTCGTATGTCTTAAACTGACTTGACATGCAGATTTTGTTTGGGAACTCAAAGTTTCGAACGCGAGGTGTGAACGAATCTACTTACCCATATAGCCATGGTTGAGACAAATCGTCTTCTTCCGCGCTTGACTTCTGTCTTTTCGCCTTCTAGTGTCCGTTGTCGTTATATTCACTCTCATAGAGCTCTTTTGTCTTCTTTAAGGAGATTTATTTGTGGTATCTTTTACAAGAGACGGACTTCATCTTATTTGGTAATTGAGCGAACATGGGCTATAATCTGGGGTGGTTCGTGGCCTATCTTCTCTGTATGTCCATTTCTCTTACATTCTTTCTTGTTTCAGAGTTTTGGTGAAATGGGAGAGCAAATTTTTATATTCGGGCGAAGACACCCATTTCTCTCTTGTCAGCCTTTTAAAGACGCCTCTTTCTCTATATCCCAGCCTTGTAAAGACTGTCTTTTCGGTTGGCCTCCTTCAGTTAAGAGATTCTGGCCCGCTATGTTTTATTCTGAAAAAAAAACACTTTGGTTATGTAATGGGCTTTCAGATATGTCTGGAGACTCTGCTATTTAATGTTTCATCTTTGGCTCTCTCCTTAGGTTTAGGGTTACAGATTCGGAGTGGTATGATGCTCCGTGAGCCCTCGGGCTTCTCCTTGAGTATCCTTTAAAGTTTAGACGAGCTTGTACCGCCTTTAGCGTATCCTGGTGTTTTTTCCCTTGATGAACTTTTTCAACTATGAGTGGTAATAGTTCATGGTAGTACTCATCACAGAGTTCTTTAATATTTGTGTCGGACACTCGCTTTTTTGGATCTTATGTTCTTTGACCATTTTCTTTCCCTACCGTGGCACGACGGACATGGGTGGGGTGGGATCAGGTTGTGTCGATGTGCTCATATTTGGATGAGATCTTCTTTTGGAAAGGAATTTATGTACTAGGTCTTACGAATTGCGACACTTGTTAGTACAAAATTGGTGCGAGAACATAAGTGGATTTGGGCCGCCTACGGATGGACTCAATAGGCCTGTCTTGGGTTAGATCTTGTACTAAAATTAATTGTACTTGATGATTTCCTACACAAAGTTAAATCGTTAGCCTTACCATGTGAACGGATCCACGATTAGACTATGGTGTAAGAGCAAGTTTTCATTTATCAGAGATATATGTGTGTATTTGGATGTATGAGAAAATCACATTTTTTTGGGAGTCAGGGTTTACCTTTTATAGGCGAGCCAAATACTAGGGTTTCCTAGTATTTTGGGTAGTGCTCAAAATGGGACCCTTGTCCGACAAAGGTTCACGGTATGTTTACTAATCGTAGCCTGTTTTCGTGGAGTTGATCCAATAATGACTTGCGGAAGATGACCCGACCATGGCTTGCAGATGCCACGTGTGGTGGGCTAATATCCGCCTTTAGCTAGGCATTGGACGAAAGTTTATTGTGTGGTTTAAGCCCAGTAGACTATGTATACACTATACGTCATCAATAGATGATCTTTTGGGCTTCCCTTAGATTTTGTCCATGCGCCCGAAAGCCAAATCTGGCCTGAAGGACACCTCTATTTGCATAACGTTTGGCACAAAAGATAAATAATACTCTTTTCGTCTCAAAATTATTGTCCCCTAACAAAAAACCACATAGTTTAAGAAAAATACATTTATCAGAGTATTTTTCTCTAATTTTGACAGAATGACAGTTTTACCCTTAGCTAGTTAATTTAATTCTCTTTTAAATTTTGTAATTACAATTTATAGGAAGACTAATATAGTAAACTTGATCAAACTTTTCTTTCCGTTAATTAAAGTGGAAAATTAAATTAGGACATCCTAAAAAAGAAACGTGACAATAATATTGATACGGAGGGAGTATCATGCAAAAGGAGAATCATTAAGTTGCATCAAATGCTTATTTAAGAGTAGATAGAGATTCAAAATCACTAACTAAAATTAGTTGACAAACAACTCAAATTTCATTAATATGCTAGAAATTCTAATGAGCCAAATTGGAATTAAAGAGACATGCAAAAACTAATGAGTACGTACTTAAACAAATACTTGGTTTGAAACACACTGCTTTAACAAAATAAAGTTTACAATCCAAACAAATACTTCAAGATATCCCAATTGCAAAGTAGTTTAGCAGAGTATCCATCCATTTAAAATAATTCTTGAGCTCTACATGTAATGTCACAAATACAACAAAAATGTTGTATCTATTAAAATAAAGTGGTTAATATCAACTTGGGATAAGATGCATTGAATAACTGATAACTTGATTGCTACAAGTTGTTACCACTTGCTCCATTTGATTTCTTGGTGCATGAACTAGCATGGAGAAGTTGGCTATAAATAACACCTTAGTTTCTTGTTACAATCACACCAAAACACGCATAAACGCATACTTGTTGTATAGTTTCTTAACTCTCTTTTAGTTGTTAGTTTTTGTTGTATGTTTCCATTGAGAAATATATAATGTTGGTTGCTTAGTTCTTGGTTTATTTTTTATTGTCTAATTTTTAACAAGCTAGTTTTGGGGTAAGCTTATAGTGTTGAGTTTATTCACACTCTTTACCTAGTCGGTGGGATATTATTGCGATTATTCCACAACAAGTAGTACCAGAGAGCCGAGATTATTCTTAGTATGTTTTGTTGTTGAAATTTTATTTGATCTTCCACATCAGAAAAGAATTAAATTAGTCCTTTGTTTAGAAGCTGTTGAAAATTAATTTGTACTCAAGATGGTAGATGGAAAAATTGGCAAAGTACCTTCCACATCCACATTGGTGGATCCAACATCTTCAAGTTCAAGCTGGGCTAGATCAGTCTTGACGAATGCAAGATTGACGGTGGAGGTATTCGATGGCACGGGCCATTTTGGTATGTGGCAAAGTGAGGTTCAAGACGCTCTTTTTCTGCAAGGTCTAGACATTGCCGTTGAAGAAAGTAAACCATAGGATGTAGAATAAGGGAATTGGTTAACCATCAATCGCATTCGTTCATGTCTTTCGAGAGAGCAACGATATGCTTTCTCAAATGTAATATCTGCTTACAAACTGTGGGTGATGTTGGAAGACTGCCTAGACCTCTTAATTTTTAGACTAGGAATCCTACATCTTACCATCTCTCTAGTTATGCTACAAATATCATCAACACTACTAGAATTCCTTCGAGGAATTCTATTATTCATTGCAACCAATAAATGTTAAACAATGACTCCAACAACAAGTCTTTGAATGATACTCTCTATAGACTTACAAATAGGTCTAGAAGAAATATAGTGAATAATAGAGAAGAGGTTATCAAGAGCTATATTAAATCTTATAAGATGTTTAAAATAACTTCTAACTTTCTGGGAGAAATCACATCCAAAGAACAAATGATCATGATCATCTCTAACAGAATTGCATAAGAGCACTAGGTATGGTAGAAGGTGATGACTTGACTCGTGGGCAAAAGAAGGCAAAATATAGGGTTTTTTCTCCTTAACACCAAAAAGTGGCTCCTTGGTTAATACCAAAAATTTTGGTGCTATGGATGGACCCACTTTTTTTGTTATAAAAAAGACATTTTATAAATTTAAACATAAATTTCATTAAAACACGATTGATTTTTGGTTCCATAGGTTGTTTGCAAGTTTTTTGTTTTTTGACGATTTGTTTTTTTTTTGGTTTTGTTTGTTTGTCGGGACGATGACTTCGTCGTCCTCCTCATCCTCCCCGACCACGGTTTATTGAGAGGAATGGGGTGGCAATTGGGTTTGACATAAAAATTATTGAAACTACTCGGGAGTAGAATTGAGAAAAGAATTTTGTATGTTAGGGAATGGGTTTGGAATTTTTATGTTGGGTCGAATTTGAAAGTTGATGGAGTTGGAGGATGATGGAGTAGGTGGGTTAGACGAAGAAGAAGAATTTTGATAGTTTTTAAACATCTCTTTTATCCAAATGTTTGGATTGGAATTCAAATTGGGATCCATTTGAGGTGATAAAATATATTGGAAGAGATATAAAGATGAGATTGGAAGTATTGAAAAAGATATGTAAGGTATTTATAGGATTTTAAGGGGTATTTTTTGGTCAATGCCCTAAAAAGGGCTATTTTTTGAATTCTCTGTTTGGCAACGACAACATTTAAAAAAAATCAAAAAATAAAAATTTTAAGCGCGAGAACGCGAGCTGAAAATGCCAGCCGCGGTATGACGTTGTCATTTTCGCCCAATACGTGAGTTGTCTGTGGCGGCGCCAGACCCCATGGCGCCATTCCTGTTGTGGTGTTTTGTTGTGCTTTAGCCATGACGCAAGCCACCTATCACCATACCTTGAGCTCTAAAGAACATTTCAAGATATCACCTTTATTCCAAATGGAAACCTTATTCTGAGTATTTAATATGTTGTTCAAGGCTAGTTAGGGGTGTTCACGGGTCGGTTCAGTTCAGTTAGTGGGAAGATTTAAACTATCCATTGCGAGGCGGGTAACTAATTTTATTACCCGAAACCGAACCGTACTAGACGGGTAACCGAACTTCCGGTTACCCGAAATGAACGGTTACCCGTAGTCCGGGTCATGGTTAACCATTATAAAAGTTTTGTTTAGTTTAATCGCATGGAAATAAATTAATATAGAACGTAAAATGTCATTTTTATTAAAATTAATTAACATTGAATAGATAAAATTGTTCCGTCACAAAAATCGTATTCAACTTAACATACATCACACATTAACCAAAATATATTTTTTCTATGGCAATAGGTTATAATCACGTTAATCAATTTTCACACTTAAATGTTTAATAAATGTTTACTTTAAAATAAAAGAATCGTTATACAATAAAGTAGTGCAATAATATAATTAAAATTAGTACAATTCTATTAATATTCAGTTAAAAACTCTTATGTATGTTATACACGGTTTGGTTTGATTTGGTTTGGTTCGGTTAACCGCGAACATTTAAAAGTAAAAACCGTAACCGAAACGTGATACACGGGTTTTTTCGTTTTCGGTTATTTTTGGTTACGGTTTGTCAGTTTCAGATTGAACGGTTCTGCTCGGTTTCTCAGTTTTTTAACACCCCTAAGGCTAGCCATAAGATGAAAGTATTTATTGAAATATTTTGGGTGAACCACGCAAAGCTGGACTGAATGGGAGTAAAACTCACGCGTGAGTTATGAACCCATGCGTGAGTTGCCACCCCAAAGGATAAACCCACACGCGATTTGTGTGTAATATGGTGGGATACTCACCTCGGTGAGTTATAAATATTACTCCCTTTTTCATAAACTATCCTTTAACAATTTGAAATACTTATAAAAATTCCCACTTTTTCAATAAATACTACATTTCATACTCATATATCTACAAACACATTCTTCACAAAAACTTAAATACTTACCGAGATGGACGAGTATGAGTTTATGTTACAACGCCGAAGAAATGCTTAAGAAAAAAAAGTGATTTTTCTGACGAAATCCATGTCGTTTTTTAGGCGTCGGCGACAAAGTAATCGAGTGCCGAGAGAACCAGTGTACCAAGATCGTTATGGCGCTCATGACTGTTTTTGGTCCGCCTTTTTTTTCCGAGCATCCACATTACGATGGCTACAAATTTCAAAAGACGTTTAGAATGGCTAAGCCCCTTTATAACTAGATAGTTAATGAGGTAACTGCTCATGATCCCTACTTTACTAAAAACAGTGATTGTACTAGGAACATAAGCATATCACCGTTAGTCAAATGCACATATGCAATTCGTCAATTGCCTTATTGGGTTGGTCCGGGTTTTCTAGATGAATATTTGCAAATAAGTGAGGGAACTTCACGGGAAACTCTTGATCATTTTTGCACTTCTGTCATGGTGGTGTTTGGTCCCGAATATTTGCTGAAACCCACATTCACTGATGTTGAGAAACTATACCGACATCATGAAGAAAAACATGGGTTTCCAAAGATGTTAGGAAGCCTTGATTTTACAGATTGAGAGTGGTTTGGTTCTCCGAACGCCTATAAAGGCCAATATGTTAGACGTGATCATGGTTCGAACCCGTTTATTTTATTGGAACCTGTTGCGTCACAAGAGTTATGGATACGACATGCTTCCTTTAATGTCGTTGGATCCAACAACGACATCAACGTTTTATACCAATCGCCTTTGTTTAACGATCTCAAGACCGAACGAGCACGAGAGGTTCTGTTTGTGGCTAATGATGTTTCTTACCCTCGGGGATATTATCTCGTTGATGGGATATATCCGGAGTTTGTGCCACTTGTTAAGGAAATATCAGAACAAGAACCAGCTGATGATGATCACAAAAGAATTTTGTATAAGAAAAAACAAGAATCAACAAGGAAGGATGTGGAACGAGCTTTTGATTTTATAAAAAAGAAATCGACCATAATAGTCACTCCTACTCGAACAATGAGAAAAGAACGAATCCAGAATATGATGTATACATGCATCATATTACATAATATGATTCGAAAATACAAACATCATACAATTTCTCCCATATGGTTTCTGCGGAAGAACACCAACCCGAGGACATTGTCCGAAACGATGAGCAAAAGTGGGCAGTTATGAGGTATATCTAATCGGCACAAACACATCATAATCTTCGAGTTGATTTAGTCGAACACTTGTATACTAATGGTAATTTGTAGTTTTAATATTTAGGTTTATGTGAATGTAATGTTTTTAATTATTGATAAAAGTTTATAGGCACTATCCATCTAAGTTTTGTGTGAAAGCTCGAAGCTAGTACTAATTGCATTACGGTTGGTTTGGCCAATAATTTGATATAATCGCAACAAGCTACGGTCCACGGGTAAAACATATTTGTCTCAAAAGAAACAATAATGGTGATGATGATATATGTATTGAAAATACGGAGATATGTGAAAAATATGGAAATAGTATTTGTTTTTTTCTTTTGTGACTTCTCACTGAGGGTCGTTTCATGATTTTTAGAGATTTTAGGCAATAATGATAAAAAGGTTTTTTTACATTTAAAAAAAAATACATATAAACTTAAATTATATGACATGTCTAACATGCATATAATATATTTATATCTAAAAGGCAAAAGAAAAAACTCCTTTCAAATAAAAGTCCTTGTGGAATGACACCACTTATAAACCTCTTGAGTTGTCTATGCTTCTAATTTTTTTAATCATACGACGATATTACAAAACACTTGTACACCAGCTGGCTATGCTTCTAGTTTTTTAACCATACGGCGATAAGCAAGTATCGAAATAGAAAACGAATATGATGAATAATACTGTAGTAATATTAAGTGGATGCAGGTGCATTTTGTAAAAATAATAAATTAAGAATAAGCATTATTTCTTCAGCCTTAAAATTATTATTAATTGATAAAAAACACACAGTTTAAAAAAACATAATTATAACGTATTTTTTTCTTACAAATAAATTTATATTTTATTTAAAGCTTGTAACATTAACTTTACGTGAGAGTAATATAACAAATCGAATTAAATATCATATTTATTTTTAAATGTAGATAATTATTTGGGAACAGCCATATACGCTCGAGATATATATTATACGTCGGTCGTAGTCCCACCCTTTTGCATATGATATTTAAAAGAGTTTGTTTTTGTTTTAGTTATTAATTGTTGTGCAAATACGAGGAAGGTGCACAAGTGGAAAATTCCTTTTAGGATTTCAATTACTTTTGCGGGCGGACTTCTAGCTTGCTTGACTCCCACTGGTATAAAAAAACACCCACCCTTCATTCTTCTTAAGGAGCATGCGGCACATGCACAGCCAATACACCTTAACCTAAACTAAAATTGAAATGAGACCTGGAAGCTCGTCATCTCAGCGGCCACCGGCGGTTAATGAAAAGGCACGTCGAGACCGTATGAAGGACCTTGTTGGAATCCTGTCCCAAAACCAGAAGGATTTCATTCTTATTTGGGATAACTATTGTTTGGTCATTATCCTATTTGGACTATAGGATGACTATCTGATTCTCAGGAATTGTATCCTAGGTATTCTAGGATTACTTCTCTATTTATAGAGCCCTTTACATTCCTTCCAACAGAGATATACACACATCTACGATCTTTCACCCCATAACAGTAAATCCCTAGTTTTGTTTAAGAGTTTCTGTGAGAATATTTAGTTCTCGTCCATACTTCAATTAGCCTATATACCATTGAAGGTTTGTACTATTTTTAATATAGTGGATTTGTGGTCGTCGCCCGTGGTTTTTCCTCCCATTAAATTGGGGGTTTCCATGTAAATCGTTTGTGTTCTTTAGTTACTATTATCGTAACTTGTTTGGTTGATTATTGTTTTTGGTTTATTCTTTGCTTCCGTCCCAACAAGTGGTATCAGAGCCAGGTTACAATGGTCACCAAATTTGATATCGATAAGTTTGATGGAAAGATTAGTTTTGCAATCTGGAAAGTTCATATGCAAGCGGTATTGACGCATCAAAGGTACAAGAAGGCCCTCAGGGGTATAGCACACAAGCCACAAGCTATGTCAGATGAAGATTGGCTTGAATTAGATGAGAAGGATTTAGCTACGAACCAGCTTTTTCTGACTCGAGAAGTTCTCCGGGAGGTCATACACGAAACCACCGCGGCTGGTTTATGGCTCAAGTTAGAATCTCTTTATATGACAAAGAGTCTTGCGAATAAGCTTCGATTGAAGGATCGTCTTTACACTTTTCGCATGAAACCAGGTACATCTGTTCAAGACCATCTTGATGAATTTAATACCATTCTCATTGATTTAGAGAATCTAGAAGTTGACATTGAGGATGAGGACAAAGCCATATTACTTGTTATTTCTTTACCTGCTTCTTACAAACACTTTAAAGAGATCATGTTATATGGCAACCATGAAACACTGGCGTTTGATGATGTTAAATCTGCTTTGTTGTCCAAACAAAAGTATGATGATGATGTTGAGCCAGAAAGTGGTGAAGGGTTGGTTGCAAGAGGCCGAAGTTCTGACAGAGGCGAGAGTAGCAATAACAATAAAAAACATCGATCACAGTCTCGTGGAAAATACTCAAACAAGACTTGCAAATATTGCAAGAAGCTTGGTCACATTGTATCTGATTTTTACAAGTTAAAGAACAAACTAGAAAGAGAAGGCAAAGGGAATAACGATAAGAAACCTGAAAAAATAGCCGAGGTAGCCATCGCTAAAGTGGAATCTGATGGTGATGTCTACTTGGCTATTGACACCGAAAGGTCTAAAGATGAATTGATAGTCGACTCTAGTTGTACCTTCCACATGACTCCGCATCGAAGTTGGTTTACCACTTATGAATCCTTTAGTGGTGGTAACGTGTATAATGGGAATCATTCTATTTGTCCCGTTATTGGGAAGGGTAATATTCAAGTTAAGATGCATGATGGTGTTATTAGGACCATCACAGGGGTTCGACACGTTCCAGATTTTAAAAAAATCTGATATCTCTTAGCACTCTTGAGGCTAATGGGCGTAAGTACTCCGGTGAAGGTGGAGTCATGAAAATATTCAAGGGAGCTTTGGTGTTGATGAAGGCCATTCAATCAGGTGGTTTATACGTGCTACAAGGTACAGTAGTATACGGTACTGCTGGAGTTGCTACATCAAAGGCAAATATTGATGATTCCAAGATTTGGCATTATCGCTTGGGTCACATGAGTGAGAAAGGTATGAAGAACTTAGCCAAGAAAGGTCTTATTAAAGTTTCATGCAACCTGGACTTCTGTGAACATTGTGTGTTTGGAAAACAAAAAAGAGTAAGTTTTTCTCCTGGTATTCATAGAACGAAGGATGCTCTTGACTACATTCATTCTGACCTGTGGGGGCCATCTCCTGTTACATCTCGAGGAGGTAAGCGATATATGTTGACTATTATTGATGATTTTTCTCGTAAAGTTTGGGTTTTTTCTTAAAGCACAAAGATGAGGTGTTTCCAACTTTAAGGAGTGGAAAGTGTTGATTGAAAACCAAACAGGAAAGAAGATCAAGAAGTTGAGGACCGACAATGGTCTTGAGTTTTGTGGAGAAAGTTTTAATGTCTTATGCCGTAAGTATGGCATTGCACGACACCACACACTTGTTAGGACACCACAGCAAAACGGTGTTGCAGAAAGAATGAACATGACTATAATGGAGAAAGTGTGTTGTATGCTTTCGCATGCCAATTTGGATAAGGATTTTTGGGTTGAAGCTGCAACTACTGCAGCATATTTGATAAACCGCTCTCCTCATAGATCTCTTGATGGCAATATTCCAGAAATACTATGGTCAGGTAATTCGATTGATTATTCTAATCTTAGCATTTTTGGATGTCCTGTTTATGTACATGTAAATGAGGAAAAACTAGTTCCTCGTGCTGTTAAATGCATTTTCTTGGGTTACGGGTCCGGGGTTAAAGGTTATCGTGTTTGGTGTCCTGATCCTAAGTATCGTAAGATTATTCATAGTAGAGATGTAACCTTTAATGAAGATGTTATCATAAATTACGGTAAAGACTCTATTCCATCTCAAAATGTTGGTAATAATAGTACAGATGGTAAGGTGGAGTTTGAGTTTGATGTTGAAACTAGTGCACGTACTCAAACTGATGATGAACATATTGAAACCCAAGTTGATGGTACCATACATACAAGTCCACAAAGTCAATCTCAAACCGAGTATCGTTTGGCTCGGGATGGTGAAAGGCGACAAGTTAGTAGACCTCCAAGATTTGAGGATTACGAATGTGACTTAGTTGCTTACGCTTTTGCCGCTGCAGCCCACATTGAAGGTTGTGAGCCTAAAACTTATTTTGAGGCAATATCAAGTCCTGAACGTGTTAAATGGATTCTGGGCATGGAAGAAGAGGTTGAAAGTTTGCATAAAAATAAAACATGGGAGTTGATGAAACTTCCTATGCAGAAACGTGTAATAAGTGCAAGTGGTTATTCAAGATTAAAGATGGTATCCCCGGGGTCGAAAGCAAGCGGTACAAAGCTCGGTATGTAGTTCGTGGATTTGATCAACGTGAGGGTATTGATTTCAATGAGGTATTCTCCCCTGTTGTTCGTCACACGTCTATTAGAATTTTACTTTATATTGTTGCTTTGAAAGATTTAGAGCTGGAACAGCTTGACGTTAAAACAACGTTCCTTCATGGTCATCTTGATGAAGAAATATACATCGAGCAACCCGAAGGTTTTGTTGTTCCTGGAAAGGAGGGCCATGTGTGCAAATTGAAAAAGTCGCTCTATGGTTTAAAGCAATCTCCTCGACAATGGTATAAAAGGTTTGATTCCTTTATGATTGGTCATGGCTATGATCGTTGTAGTTATGATGAGTGTGTTTACCTCCGAAAATTTCCAGATGGATCTTTCCTTTATTTGGTACTTTACGTGGATGACATGTTAATTGCTGCACCTAATAAAGATCAGATTAGGGAGTTAAAAGATCAACTTAGCAACGAATTTGATATGAAAGATTTGGGAGTTGCTAAAAAGATTTTAGGCATGGAAATTCGAAGAGATCGAAAAATGGGTAAACTTACTCTAACACAAACTGATTACATTTCAAAAGTTCTAAAGAAGTTCAACATGAACAGTTGCAAACCCGTTCCTACTCCGTTAGCACCACATTTTAAGTTATCTTCTCATGAATCCCCAAATTCTAATGAAGATAAGGAAGATATGTCTCGTGTTCCATATTCGAGTGCGGTAGGCAGCCTGATGTACGCCATGGTTTGTACTCGTCCCGATTTGGCCCATGCCGTTAGTGTAGTGAGTAGATACATGCACAATCCGGGTAAGAAGCATTGGGAAGATGTTAAGTTTATCCTTCGCTACTTGAAAGGGACTAGTAATATTGGATTATCTTTTGAGAAAAGTCGTGCTAGTCCAAACGGAGTTGTAGGATATGTTGATTCTGATTATGCGGGTGACCTAGATGCAAGGAAGTCTCTTTCTTCGTATATATTTTCTCACTGTGGTTCTGCTATCAGTTGGTATTCGTCTTTGCAAGCAATCACAGCTTTGTCAACCACCGAGGTAGAATATATCTCTTCTACTGAGGGAGTAAAGGAGGCTATATGGCTTCGAGGAATGGTGAATGAACTTGGTCTACCTCAAAAGGTACTTGTTGTGTACTGCGACAATCGAAGTGTTGTGCACTTGACCAAGAACAACAAGTTTCATTCCAAGACCAAACATATCGAAGTGAGACACCATTTTGTTCGAGATATTGTTGAAAAAGGAGAAGTTATTGTTGACAAAATACATACAAACGACAACCCTGCTGATATGTTGACGAAAGTTCTCACTCCAACTAAATTCAAACATTGTTTGGACTTAGTTGGTGTTACTGGTATTTGATACCCTTCGGGGTGCGGCGACGACTACTATGAAGAGCTATGGTTTTTGGTTCAAGGTGCAGATTGTTGGAATCGTGTCCCAAAACCAGAAGGATTTCATTCCTGTTTGGGATAACTATTGTTTGGTCATTATCCTATTTGGACTATAGGATGACTATCTGATTCTCAGGAATTGTATCCTAGGTATTCTAGGATTACTTCTCTATTTATAGAGCCCTTTACATTCCTTCCAACAGAGATATACACACATCTACGATCTTTCACCCCATAACAGTAAATCCCTAGTTTTGTTTAAGAGTTTCTGTGAGAATATTTAGTTCTCGTTCATACTTCAATTGGCCTATATACCATTGAAGGTTTGTACTCTTTTTAATATAGTGGATTTGTGGTCGTCGCCCGTGGTTTTTCCTCCCATTAAATTGGGGGTTTTCACGTAAATCGTTTGTGTTCTTTAGTTACTATTATCGTAACTTGTTTGGTTGATTATTGTTTTTGGTTTATTCTCTGCTTCCGTCCCAACAGACCTTTACTCCACTCTTGCTTCACTTCTTCAACTTCGACCTCATGTACATATCTTATTATGTCTAATATACGTACATGCTTTTCTGTTTAGTTTACACATGTTACATTTGGGACATAGGCTAACAGGCGCTCCACAATGCACATTATAAACATGTTGTACATATGTTGTTAAGTGCATCAACATTTCTTTCGAAACTGATTATGTTCTCGAATTTAGTTTGTACTTTTTCTAATCAATGATATTGCAAGAAAGAATGCCGTTGCCGGATCTACTGGAACGAGCGACAACGACACTAAAACAATGGAAGGAACGAGTAGAGTCTTTAAAGACTAGGAAAAAAGATCTAGAAGAAATTTTAAATGGTAAGTCGAGCAACTACATAGACAAGTTACACCAGTTTGTTCAAGTAAGGGAAGTAGTGGAATCAAGGTTGGAGGCAAATCTAAAATCATGGTGATTGATAAGAACCTTTTGATATTTTGAAAGTTGTAGAGGAAGGTGGTACCCAAGTTACAAGCTCTAGTTTCTACAACAAGGGCAACCACGTCTTCTGCACTATACATGCACAGGTAATTTATGCATACACGTTAATAATATGCATGGTGCAATTTTATTTAGGGCCTATTTGTTTAATATGCACGGACATAGTAAACCACCTGGCAATAAAAAAATCCAGTAGTCCATGTATACCAATTTTTCTTGACAATAACTTAGCGTATGATATGCCATTGTTTTAGATAATTTACAGATCCGGTTATGACATAAAAGTCTTATGACTGTATTTTGTTTTATTTTTGCAGGCTTCGAATGCTCGAGTAGTGTTTGATGCAGAATTCATAGAATCACGGTTGTTGGAACTGGTTTGCTAGTCATGCATGTAACTTGATCAAACGAACTTTTTTCTTTTTTGAAATGGTATCCCAATTGCAGTAGTTTAGCAAAGCATCCATCCATATAAAATAATTCTTGGGTTCTACATGTAATATAATGTCACAGACAGAATACTTACAGATTGTAACAGAAATATATGTACCTAGATATCATCTCCTTAATCATGCAAATTTGATCCATAACATTCGACTACTAAATATAATTCAATGTTGCACGTCAAACATGCATGATGCCGATGTGTGAGAGACAACGACTAAGCGCCATAGACAAAAACATTACAATTGAAGAGTTAAATCTGGCTCTGCAAGGTACTGCAAACAAGAATGAACAAAACTTCAAGAAACTCTATTAAAAAGACCACATGCTGTAATAGAATTTGCAATCCTTCTAAGACTACGTTTATTCACAACCTCATCCAACCCAACCATTTATTAAAATAATATTTTTTACTCTTACATTCATACAATCAACACATACAACCAATCTTAACTTTTTTTATCATTTATCAACAACCCAACTCAAACCAACCTAACCTAATATATATTAATATTTTTTTATATTTAATTTAATAATTATATAGTAAATAAAATATTTACTCTAAAATATTATCAATATTTAATTTACTTGAAGAAAAAAAAAACCTATTTTTTATACAATTAACATCAGCTGAAAAAGTGATTTATAAAATTCAATTTGTAACCTCCCATACGTATTTTGTGAAAAACAGATAATCCAGTATTACTATTACTTCATACAGTAAAAAAGAGTAAATATCCCATGTATATTTAAAGTTTCCTATTTATTAGGTACTCACAAATTAAATACTGTAGTATAAAAAAGGGCGATGATACCAATGGATAACTCACACCAAACTTTCAACTTTCAATTAAAAGTCTTCTTCTTCACCATCAACACAAAACCTGCTTCAACCATGAAAATAAAGACATGAAGAAAATTACAATAGAAGTAAATTAAATTTTGAAAAGTTTAATCAACCATTCATAATAAGACATCTGGCAAGGTTGGGTTCGCAACTCGGAAGTCACCACACGACCAGGTCGTGAGTTTCCCTTTCTTCTCTTATGTACTTTTTTAATAAAATACTGGTTCTGTTTTGTCCTTTTCCCTCCAACCGGTTGGTTGAGGTTGGGGATAAAGGTAGTCTAAGAAACTGTTGATGCAATCTCTGTAGCGATATTTGAGGCAGGATGAAGTTGTTTACGTACTAAATGACAGCGCCATTTTAACTTTATAAGTTTCAAGATGATGTCAGTCTTAAAAACGGAGTAGGCAAGATACAAGTTAATCCATCCTGAATCTTTCAGTCGACAGTGTGCATAGACCTCTCTGACCGAAGTCATCTTGGAAAGAAGTTCCTCACTTGCCTTCACTAGATGCCTACCAACGTCCTCCCTGAAAGATAATCACCTGATATGAACATGATCGAAAATAATGATGTGGATCAAATCTGTGGACCAATTTCAAAACGGTTAACCTTGAACTGTCAAGACTAAACTAACCATCAAAATTGAACATGATGAACATATGATACCTCCGACCAAATATTGATGCCTCTCGAACAAGCTATAAATTTATACATGTTTTTTTAATGATTTATAGCAATCATAATCGAGAATTTTGCTATATCAAACTCTAATACGGAGTATTAATCTCCAAAATTTAATTTTGTGAATTTTTGGGAAAAAGGGACAATCCACGGTAAATATATGATTCAAAATCAAAAAAAAAAAAAACAAACTTATATGAACATGTTCACATACGACATGCCCAACACATGTTTAGGAAAAATACATAAAAAGTAAGCCAAAATATAAGTCTACACAAACTAGACTTCACGAACACATTACAAATACTAAGCCATTTACATCAGAAGAGGAATGGAAGCATTTCCCACATGTAGCATCCTCTCAGGGGCGGACCGAGAATATTTTATCGAGTGTTGCATAATTTTTTTTTGGAGGTGTTTCATATATTTTCATTCGATTTTTAGCCTAAAACAAAGTAGCACAAATTTGTTTTGGGTGTTGCACGTACTAGAAAATCAATAATTTTTGAAAAAATTTACACTTCGTAGCGTCAAATCGGGTGTAGTCCATACCACACTCGGCTCCCATATAGGTCCGCCCATAACCATAATAGCTTCTGTATCTAACCAATTACTCCATCCAATCCAAAAAATTCCAGAAACTCTCCACACTTTTTCCATACCTATCCTCACAATCCAGAAAGAAGAAATAGGCAGCAAACCAAATCTCTTAAGATACTTTCAAGGAGAAATCACATCCAAAAAACAAATGACCATGATCATCCCTAACAGAATTGCATACAGGACATTTCAAGATATCAAATTTATTCCAAATAGCAACCTTATCCTGAGTATTTAATCTCTTGTTTAAGGCTAGCCATAAGATGAAAGCATTTCTCGGAATATTTTGGCTAAACCCCACAAGCTTCTTATACCAAGGCAGATAAATCAGACCAAGCAATTTTGACAGAGAACGGGCATACCTTATGGTTCCTGGTATTTCAAAGAACCTTATCTAGCTTATCCTGTAACAATAAAGGAGGAGGAAGATGAAATAAGAACTCAAACTTAGACCTCCCTCCAGCAGTTAGGCCAAATTTTGTGCATTTATCAACACAGACCCTTCAAGCTGGCTATGTTTTTTTTATAATAGGACTTCCAATTAAACTTATAATTTTATAACATGGAATAAATAGTAATGTTTGATGACTACTATCACTTCTTTTATTAGCAAAAATAGAGCTTTTAGTGACAAACAACAGTTGCATAAATTAAACAAGGATAATTTAATTTCGTGATATCCTACTTAAATTCATAACCCTATCACTGCTACACCCAATCTAAGTTTTGTGTGAAAGCTCGAAGATAGTACCAACTGTATTACAGTTCGTTTGGCCAATTATTCGATATAATCGCAATCAATACAAATTCCGAGTAACAAGTTGTGGTCCACGCGTAAACATATTTGTCCCAAAACAAACAATAATGCTGATGATGATGTATTGGAATAGTTTTTGGAGGCCCATGCAATAACGACAAGGAGACGTACTTTTTTTACATTTGTAAATTTAAAGAAATTGTATGTAAACCTGTATTATATGACTCATATATGTTTAACATGTAACATATTTATATCTAAAACTAAAAAAAATAAACTCTTTTTAAGGAAAGACCTCGTGCGATGGCACAAGTTGCACACTCTTTGAGCTGCCTATACTTTTCTTAACGATATGACGATAAGCAAGTATAGAAATAGAGAACGAAGATGATGAATAATAAAATTAAGTGGATTCAAGTGCATCTTATGGTAATAAAAATAATAAAATTAAGAATAAGTATTAAAAGAATATAACAATGCTCGAAATATATATTATGTCGATGGTAGTCCCACCTTTCCGCATATGATATCATGTTCAGATACATTTTTCTAAGTTATACTGTATAAAACTAGGAAAATATTTGTTCACAAAAGTTTGTTTTTGTTTTTTTTTTCGAGTTATTGTGGTGCAAATACGAGGAAGGTGCACAAGTGGAAAATTCCTATAATAAGGATATTTCATTTATGTTTTTGCGGGCGGACTTGACTCACCACTGGTATATAAAAAGACCCACCCTTCAATCTTCTTCAGAAGCAAGTGGCACATGCACAAGCCACTGCACCTTAACCTAAACAAAAATCGAAATGAGACCTGCAAGCTTGTCATCTCAGCGCCCACCGGCGGTTAATGAAAAGGCACGTCGAGACCGTATGAAGGACCTTTACTCCACTCTTGCTTCACTCCTTCAACTTCAACCTCATGTATATATCTCATTATGTCTAATATACACAGGGACGGGTCTAAGTATAAAATATGGGGGGCAGGTGCTCCCCATGGCCATGGCTTGTCCGACAAAATGAGAATTTAGTATAAATTTGTTCCGATTTTGAGTTTTTTTTCCAAAATGCCTCCCACCAAAACTCAAATTGACCTATATATATACAAAATCTCAATATTTAATGCTCTAACACCTTATAAACCCTTCATTTTTAAATAAAAATACTCGATTTATCATTTCGATAACAGTCTTTCCTCTTTCCGCATTCTGTTGTTATTTTTAAAAAAATATTCTTCCCACTGGTTCCGTCACCGAATATACGCAAATGTTTTTGTGTGTACAGATATTACTTTTGGGACATGGCCTAACGGGCAATCCACAATGAACTTTATAAACATGTTGTACATATGTTGTTAAGTGCATCTTCATTACAAAATATGAGATTACCTAATGTATTTTATGATCATTATATCGGTAGTTTGTTACTATGTAGCTGAATTAGTTCTTTATTTCATTGTGTGGGCATGAGGGTGGCCCTCAACACATGCCATGTTTGCGCGTCATATATATTATACATCATCAATACAATGGAATCAATGATATTGCAGGAAAGAATGACGTTGCCGGATCTACTGGAACGAGCAACGACGACAATGAAACAATTAAAGGAACGAGTAGAACGCTTAAAGAATAGGAAAAAAGAGCTAGAAGCTAAGTCGAGCAACTACATAGAGAAGGTACAACAGTTTGTTCAAGTAAGGGAAGTAGTGGAATCAAGGTTGGAGGCAAATCTAAAAATCACGGTGAATGATAAGATTGTCACACCTTTTGATATTTTGAGAGTTATAGAGGAAGGTGGTACTCAAATTACAAGCTCTAGTTTCTACAACAAGGGCAACCATGTCTTCTGCACTATACATGCACAGGTAATTTTTGCATACACGTTAACATATACTATTTGCATGCATGTGGTGCAATTTTATTAGGCTAATTCGTTCTTAGCATTGATTTGTAACACTTATTACCAATATTTCTGGATATACCATTGTTTTAGATAATTTACGGATCCGGTTATGACATAAAGTCTTATCAGTACAATGTTGGTGATTTTATGTTAACAATGTGATTTAAGTGTAATGGTTTGACTTAGGTGACCAATGTGTAATCGTGATAAACGTTCATTAAGTCGGGGTTGTGCGGAGTGCACACTTGTATGACATTATTGCGGTTATCATACGGGGCGAAGTACGACGGGGGTCCGGGGGCAGCCCCCTGGTAGCAGCGTCCAAGGGGCGCTGCCCCTGGCTGGACTAATTCCGCCCGTTATTTAGTATAAAGTGTTATGTTAAAAAGGCACTTGAAAATAAAATTCCCGGATATTTTGGTCTAATTCTGCCCATTATTTAGGCTGTCGGTTTGGTTATTACAACTGCTTTTTGCAGTTACAACCGAATGACAGTTTTTGGTCATATAATCATCTGTTATTGTCTGGTTCTGTTCATAACATAAAAACACTTTTTTTGTTCGATTTCTGATTTTTATCCGATTGGAGATTTCGATAGAACTATCGAAATACTTTGATTTGAAAGTGTTTGACACGACTCTCAGATTACGATTACTGTGATCCACCAAAATTTCTAACATACAATCGACTGTATTTTGTTTTATTTTTGCAGGCTTCTAATGCTCGAGTAGGGTTTGATGCTGAATGCATAGAATCACGGTTGTTGGAACTGGTTTACTAGCCATGTAACTTGATTGTGTTAGTCGACACTTTGTCCGCTTTATTTGAGGAGTTTCGTACCAGTTTGAGCATTCGTTGTCCTCCCGCTCCAACTGCGGGGAGTGTTAGTCGACACTTTGTTGTATCCTAGCTGTATGCTAGGTGTATCTTATCTGTATTAGTATATATCCTATGTATTAGTATATATCCTATGTATTAGCTATGTATTACTAGTTGTGGGCTTAAACACAAGCTACTTATATGTATCGTTTTGAGTTAATGAGAAGATCACGTACAGATCATTAGACAAACTTACAGATTGAACAAACTTTTTTCTTTTTTTTGCATTTCATGTGTCACAAGAATATAATTACATTGTTGTTAATTGAAGTAGTTTAGCAAAAGCATCCATCCATATTAAATAATTATTGGGTTCTACATGTAATGTCACAGACAGAATACTTAAAGATTTGTAACAGAAATAGACAAAAGTTATTTTGGATCCTTGTTTTTTACTGCATCCTAAGGGACTAATCCCCACCATCTATTTGCTTTTGATCTAATAGTGGGGATTAATCTAAGATTTAAAGGTTTAACCTATTTTACTGTCAACTATATAAAGTTTCAATTTCGTTATTTTTTCACTTGCCCACCTTTTTTACTCACACTTCTTGTGTGTTCTCTCATCTACTTTCCTTCAAGAATCGATTCACAATAATCGTCAATTCCTATTCTATAACCACAACTGAGACCCGCCATCACCCTACATAGTTCACCTAATGATACGTTTGATCACCGTTGTTGCTCCCTCACCATCGTCATGTACCACCATTGGTCGCACCCGACCGATATCGACATTGATGGATTAAAATCGACTTGATCCAATTTTGAGTTAAAAACTGAAGGTATATACTAATTACTCTATTAGTATGTTAACTAACAGGTTAATGATCGAGTTGTGTTTTGTATTAGATTATCAATCTTATTCATTCGTTTTGTGTATTCGATTATGAGTAATTAAATATCATTATCTTGATATTTTAGTTTTCTGTATTAGTTTGTGAGTAGCCTTAGGCTCTAGTATGATTTCAATTCGTGATAATATCTATGATGGAAATTTGATGCTTGGAAGGTGTTCGACGAAATGCCTAAGAGAGGAATTCACATACCATGTTGCTTGATGTGACCTTAGGCATGGGAAGTTCATTTGATTTATCACTGGTGAGTAAGGAAAATGAACAAGAGTAGGATTGTTGGGGCAGATGTTGCTATTCAATGTGAATATGCTAGATGAACTTTAAGAGTTAGGTGTAGGGACTGGAGCGGGACTCTAAAGTTCAAAAAAACTGGTGATGAGTTTTTCCACTTATATTTGTGGATTTTAAGACCCAATACAATGTTCTACTTTTAAGCTCGAAAGTACGATCAGTTTATAATGTGTGCCTTTTCTAGTAGTTTTAGCATTACCAGGGTGTTGCATCTGCTTTTTATGGCTGCTAATTGTAGTCATTTACAAATTTGCATTAAATTCATAACTAGTATTGAAATGATATATTTTTTGCGTTTTAGCCTAGGTTTATTGATTATGTAAACAAGTGTCAATCTTAAACTCGGTTGGAAGTATGATTGGGTATTGAAGCAAATTACGTTGCACGTAAACATGTTGTTTTTTAGCACACTTCTAATTGAATTTAAACTTTAGCGGATTAATCATAACTTATGTTGCATCAGTTTAGTTCTTATTTGGACTAGCTCATGGTAAATGAGTAATCTTAGACATTAAATAAAGCCTATTACATTGCGCGAAAACTAGTTGGTATTTCTGCCTTTTATTTAAAACCTATTACATTGCGTGTCAAGGTTGTTATTTATACTCTTTATAGCTGCTAATTGAAGTAAGTTCAGAAGTTTGTATGGAATCCTTCATGAGATTGAAATTTGATATAATTCTAGTCATTGAAATTTGAGTATTAACCAATATCCTGAAAATATAGGAGTGCTCTAATGCCTTCTTTATCAATCCTAAATGTTTTATATGAAGGGTTTTTTTTAACACAATGACTTAACAAAACCTGCAACTCCTAATAAACTAGCGAATTAGCCAACCAGCTACCCCTTTCTCATGATGTTCGATCTTGTTATGGTACTATCCAAAGGCCAGCTGCAACTCAGAAAATACCATTGTTCTATATTGCAACGGGACATATGTAAGCACTAGAAGGTGAACTGTGTATACATTGTATTCATATGTGTAATCTTGCTCACATATGTCTTTCACATGGACCCGTGTTAGATAATTCTTGTTGAACTGTTACTACGGTGTGCTAATACATTTCAGTGGTTTTGATATAACTGGTTTATGAAACTCTTAATATTGCCTTTGTAGATAATACCATGGAGAAACATATTCAGAAATATAAAACTCTTGTGCAGAGTCTTCAAGAGCAATTGCGGCTATGTGGGTGAAAAGACGAGGTTGTAAATGACTATACGAGCTCTTTGACTTGACATTTTAATGAGTTGAGACAACAACAAATTATCGAATAGTCATTATTGCCTTGTCTGTGTAAGTGATACTTGTAGACAATCTTTCAACCCGTTATCAATATGAATGTTAAGATGAATTTTGTTTAATATTTAAACATAAGAATGTGTATGTTTTTCTATGAACGAGCTATTATTGTTGTATATCTTTATAAAAGCTACAGATTAATGTGGCAACAACCTTACTATTATGAGTGACAGTTGTGCAGATGTTCATTTGCAATATTACTAGTGATAATGTACGGAGATAATTTTGTCTTTGATGTATCACAAGTGATAAATGATAAAATGTTGAGATTTTAGCAGCTATTAAATTAGCAACTTTTTGAGATAAAATATTGATCGTCACTTGAAATATCACAAGTGATACTGAATTAAGAAATTTTTATCTTTAGTATATCAATGGTGATAAATTCCATTATATTTTAATTCATATATCACTATTGATAATTGATTGAGATACTTGTATATTTGATATATCACTAGTGACCATTTCGGTCCAGTCTTGGTTCGAGATTTTGAACCAATTCGGTCCTCGGTTCGGTCCGGTTTTAGTTGATCCGGTCCGGTCTGGGTCCGTCGCTCAGCCCATATAACACGGGTTCAAGTCGACTCAATTTACTAGAAAAAAGATTCTTATAGACATGCAGGTCCATGTACAGCCCTGTAGGTGTTTTCTAATTTAGTCATTTGCTTATTGAACTTTGCTTACAACTCCTAGTTTAGGTGTTATTTGGTATGATGTTCTGTTACGTGATGAAACACATTTGAGTATATGCTTATGTGTGTACTGTAACGTTCGTGTTTTGTTGTTAATTTTTTGGCTTCATTGCTTCCTGAACATTGTTTTGTTGATAGCTAGTATGATAGGTTTTTTGAGGTTAGTAGGATTCTAGGTGTTACTAAAGGTTAAACTTATCACCGATGATATTACAATCTCAAAGTTAATTTTACTGTATCACATATGATGTCACTTTTATGTAGAAATACGAGAATTAGTGTTACATTATATTGATAATATATTGCTTTATCACTTGTAATATTTCAAAAGCATAGTTAATGTCTAATATCACTTGTGATATTTTAAAAACAAACAAATATATTTTTTAACCTTTAATATAAGATATTTTATATTTTATCACTTGTGATATTACTCGATTTTAGTTAATAAATATTAAATTTATCAACAGTGATATTAGAATCTCAAGGTTAATTTATCACTTGTGATATACTAAATGTATAATACAAGAATTAGTGTTATATTATATTGCTTTATTATTTGTGATATTTTATAAGCATAGTTAATTTTTAACATCATGATACTTCTAAAAAATAAATATGTTTTTTTAACTTTTAATATCATCTTAGATATTTCATTGTTAGTTATTAAAGGTTAATTTTTGTGTTACATCATATTGTTTATCACTTGTTATATTTCACAAGCATTCACTTGTGATATTTCATAAACATAAACATGTTTTCTAACCTTTTAAAATCAGTTGAGATATTTTATCATTTTATATATTATCGGTGATATTACTCGTAAATATGTCAAAAACTGTTTATCACTAGTGATATTTCACCAATGAAAAGCAATGAATTCACTAGTAATAAGGCAATCAAATATCACTAATGATATTTTATAGACCTGGGTACTATGTAATATTACCGGCATTTTATCACTAGAGATATCTCATTGCGTTATCACTAATGAACTATCACTAGTGATAAACCAATACTTCGTCATATTTTAACCTTTATCACCGGTGATATATATAACCTTTATCACCGGTGTTAAATATAACATTTATTGTAATATCACCAGTGATGAATATTGTAACTTTTGTCACCGGTGATAAATATAACTTTATTGTAGCATGTATTGTAATATCACAGGTGATAAATATAAGCTTTATTATAACATGTAATATAATATCACCAATGATAAATATAACCTCTATTGTAATATCATCGGTGATAAATATAACTTTTATTGTAATATCACCGGTGATAAATAGAACTTTTATTGTAATATCACCGGTGATAAATATAATATTTATTATAAATTAACACCGGTGATAATTATAACTTTAACTGTAATATCACCGGTGATAGATATAATTTATATTGTAATATCATAGTTGATAACTTAACATTGATTACTCTTGGTATTTTTTTAAATGACATTTCTGTACCTCTTGTGATATAACATTCTAAGAACGATGAAAAGTGTATTTAAATTGTCGTTCTTTAGATCTCATGTGAGGTGATAAATCATAGGAGTAAATAGAGGAAAAGTAGACATCATTCATGTACGACTATATTACTTGAGATATTACTCAAAATTGACCAATTTCTCATTCTATCACTTTATCACCAAAGATATTACACTAAAGTGACTAAGACAAATCAATCAAATACTTTTCAACTTTGATACAATGTTATATCACAAGTGATAAACTAGTGTGACTTACAAATACCAAAATGAATAAAAAAGATGCAAACTATGAAAAAACTTGACATATTCTCAAAACCAAGCAAGTGTTGCATCAATATACGAGGTTATCTTCCCTTGTGAACTTGTCATGGTGAAACAAACAAAAACAAAAAAATATAATCTTGTCCTGAAATTGTTTTACGACATTAGTCCATGAGGGCCTTGGAAAAGCCTTCATATCTTCTACCTACTTTATTAAGTTCTCGAATACAAGCTTCATAAAAGTCTTTGATGCAATTTCACTCCACTTCATCATGTATGTATCTTTCGACATGACTCTATTGCTGCAGATAACCATAACCAGCTGTCATGAAGTATAAAAAACTGATAGTAATACACAGGATAATTGAATAACATACACTTCAAATACCAAGTCAGGTTGTATTAATAAGCAAGTTTCATATAATATGTCATGCTAGTCTACATGTGAATATCATTCACTATAATTTTATACACTGAGAATTTGACACATAAATACGATATCTTTTAATCACAACCATATAGCACCATAAATAAAAAATGTTACAAGTAAAATCATCACCAATCTGCATCAACGACATGTATGCATTCCTAATCTTAATGCAATAGGTTAAAATCATCACAAAACATAATCAATTTTCATACCACAAACTAATTCAGCTAATGATTCGTAGCCAAAGATACTAAAGCCATTGATACAATTCTTATCATAAAAGGTATCATATAAGAAGGCAACTCAGCTATTCAAACTTTATCAACCATTGAAAGTTCAAAACTACTTGATATGTCACCTAAGTATATATGTGGTTTCTTTTAGCGAATCCGGCGAAACACATGTTGGGTGACAAACCAAACTTCAACTGTTTAAAAAATCAATCATTAAGCACTTCTAATAAGCATAACCAAACACCCGTTAAGTACTACGTATAAGATTTCGAGGCACGAAAAAAAAGACATTGAAAGGAACATTAATGTGTCATTCATTATTTGTATGAGACCTACGATCTGTTTTCGTTCCAGCTTCGTGATTCGTTGCATTAAGTTCTTGAGAATCAAAGTAATCCCGAGGATCCCGATAAGTTTAGACTATAATACACCATAAAAAGAGAAAACGAAGTCCTAACCACACCCTACTGTGGTAAAGGTATCTCATTTCTTACAACTAGTGATGCACCATTATCAGAATCTTCAAATATTACTAGTAATAGTTACAGACCTACTGACCTAATATGCCTGTCTAACTCAAATGTGACTAAACTATCAAAGGGAGTAACTGGATTGAAGATTTGTACCATCGTCTAAATATTCAATAGGTTAATTTTGATAATTAGTCATGTGAGAGGTGATGATAAGATATAAACAAATGTGATTAAAAAAGTAACCAATTGTGGTTTAGTTTCTAGGTTGGTACTGTTTAATTGTTTGACCTCTTGATAATTAGTCATTTGAGAAGTGATGATAATTAGGGATGTTCTAAGGAGTTGGATAATATTTCACCGTGGAGCCTAATAAGCTTCATTGAAGAAAAAAAAGTTTGTAACTTAATTGCTATAGTCTAGACTAAGTTTGTTATCAAAATTGGAAACTAGATCTCAGTTGTCTTTTAATGCAACTATAACTCCTTAGATCTTAATCTCTATTGATATTGTTTCTTTTTACATTACAAAGTAATATAAAGTATAAGAATAACAAAATATTAAGTATTAGTTTCCCTCAAGTTTATCAGACAGTTGGGAGACATGCATTTCCTAACAGCAAACAGCATCACATATACAAAAATGATAAACTTTGATGTTTTTTCATTGATTAAGAACTGAACAAAATAGTACAGGCATGAGTTGTATTTTACATGAGTATAATAGGTAACTCAGGGAAGGTAGATACCTTAAGAAGCTGCCTAAAATCATATATTGAATGTTTTTTAGATTTACAATAGAAAAGAGAAAAAGATGTTTTCCATATTGGTACATTCTGATTATTTTTACTTTTGGATCTGACCTAAAGCTAGCTCTGCACATAGACCGCTGTAGTTTTGGTACTTCACAGTTCAGATCAGATTTTTGTGCCATATAGAAGACCTTAACTGATTTTATAAGTACTCTATCATTAGAATAAAGTAAACAAGTTACCATCATGAATTGCATATTACGAACAATAACAAAAAATAAGTTTAAAATAAGCATGTATTAATTTGATATTTGGAAGTAGTTAATTTATAGTATAATACGCAAATACACATTTATCCAAACTCGTCTCCTAATGTTTTAATGGTGGTTTTGTGTTTACCATTTTGGGCGGTACAAATTGTGTGGACAGCCGGTGGCACATGACGGTTAGCAACCACTTGGTCCGCCACGATTGATACCGGTGGTTCAATCATTCTCTTAACATTTCTGTCTCTGTAGGTCCGCCGACCACCTGTAGATGTAACACAATATATACTTTAATGCAACAGCTAAAAAAACAGTGTGAAAGAATTTCAAACAAGAACGATATGAAGAATAATGAAGGAAAAAAGATTGTTGACAGGTTAAAACAATAACCTTGAGACGGATGGGTTCCCACCACATCTTCAAAAACTGTGCTTTCCCTTTAGGGATCAGCCTTGTGTTGATTTCAAAAGCCCTTTCGTCATGCATATATGCTTGCTTGCTGGTACCGGATAAAGTTTGACACTGAATGGTCTGTTCTAGGTTAGCACTCCATCCATACTTGGAGCTCATAACTACCAACCGACCTACTGATCTTGACATAATGAACACTCTTAATGGCATGAGTTCCCTTCCACTACTTGGTAAATCCTTGAACGATTTTTGATTTCTTTGTATTTATAATCTCGTGCTTTAATTTATCAATTAGTCGAAGAATAACATCGATGTACCTGAAATAGAAGTGAGAAATAAATGAATACAAAAGCATTTAGGATATAACTTTTAGACCAGCAATCACACTCGAGTTATGTCTTGTTGGATAAAAACAGCATACCATGATAAATTTGGGCCAAATTGTGACCTCTGCTTGTTGGGAAACTACATTTTAATAATGAGATTTAGTTATCAACATAATATAAATAAGTATCTACCTAATCAAAATATAAACGCATAAGCTAACCACCACGGACTGGCTAAAGGGGTGTTTGTATTTTCTTATTGAAGAGCTTATGAGTTTAAAAAAGTGGCTCAGCATCACCAACAAGCGTACACTCAGTTTTTATTTGAGCTCAAATAAGCCCTTTATACAAGCCTTTAACTTTGACATGTACTTTTTTGCAGCTTAATTTTTGTGTTTATATATTCACGCTCATATCCGCTGAGACCATCAAAATATAATCCGACTCCCTATACTATATGCACAGCAGTTAGTATCAACTTTCGATACACCATTTCCAACATGTTTTATCAGTGTTTTGTCCTTTTAGGCCGATTTTATCACTAGCATTATCTTAGTATATCATCACTTGTGATAATTCGTATAAAATACTCTCGATAAAAAATTATCTTAATGTATCATCACTTTTATCGCTAGCATTATCTTAATGTATCATCACTTTGATCATTCACATAAATACTATAATATTTTTTTAAATGGCTTCTAAATTAGAAATAAGGAACAATACATCATTTAATCTTCAAAAAAATCATAGAAATATCATATAATCAAACTCACAAAATAAGCACATAATCATCAGAATATCATATAAATTAACAATTAAACAAATTAAATCAATGAAAATTAAAATAAGCATCTTATACATCATCAAAGCTCAAAATCATCGGTTTATAATTACAAAATCACTAGATATATTTCTATAACGTTTAAATATCGGATTTACCATCTTTGATAGTTTATGACAGATCGATTTTCATCGTTTCTTTGTTGTATGAGATCCGTTCGATTGTTCCATTCGTGTGTTTTTGAAGGTTTCTATCGTGCTTTTTGTTGATGTTTTTTAGTGATTTCAGAAATGAGGAAGTTGCGAGTTTAGAGAGAGAGTTTTTTGTGTTTCGAAAAATGATCAGGTGGTTGGGTTTTATTCTTATTTTCATTTTTAGTCCTTGAAATAAGTTTTAAAGTTTGACAGTTTTGGTCCTTCCGTGTTTTTTATCATTTGATCTGGTCCTTCCCAATGGATGGCCCAGATTGAGCCCTTGGATTCCACCAAAAAAGATGGTTCTTTAATAACCGGACTCAACAGAAATATATGTAGTCATCTCCTTAATCTACGCAACTGTTGGTGCAATCTCTGTAGCGATATTTGAGGCAGGTGGAAGTTGTTTACGTATTAAATGACGGCGCCGTTGTAATCTTAAAAGTTTCAAGATGCTATCAGTCTTGCAAACAGAGTAGCCAAAATACAAGTTGAGCCATCCTGAATCTTTCAGTCGACAGTGTGTGTAGACCTCTCTGACCGAAGTCATATTAGAAATAAGTTCCTCACTTGCCTTCACTAGATGCCAACCAACGTCGTCCCTGAAAGATAATCACTTGTTAGACACACCTCATGTCAAACATAAGTTGTAAAAAACAACCAAAAAAAAAGATAATACAATACAAAAAGAAAATAACTTACCCTGTTAGGGACTTCTTGACTGTTATAAAACCTACATAAGGTGCATTCCTTGGAGGACTGGGAGTCCAAGGTGGTACTTCATCCCCTGACCAATTAAACTTTACTTCAATAGTACCTGCTATATGATTACATTTCATTTCACCTCCTAGTTCATCAGTATCTCTTGCATGAAACGCAACTAATGTCACACCGTTAGGCAATATTGGGATTTCCATATTATCTTCCAAAAAACAAGCAAGATCCTCCTCATAAGATTTAGGGACAAGACTACGTCTTACTAATTCATGAACTATCCATTCAGCCAAAAACTCAGCTCTCATATAGTTTTCTTGTTGCCGCATCACACGGATCATCAGCATGGACCCAGATGGTAATTTGTTTCTAGGAATTGACGCTTTTGTGAAGAGTTTAAGAGGAGTTTACCAGCCGGGAGTTGGTCTTCATGGAGGGTTGATGATGATGATGATGAGTGATATGAGCAAGTGAGCATTGGCTTGTAACGAGGTCTATATATAGAGTATGATGGTTGGTGGTAAAGATGGTGGACAACTGCGGAAGAAAACGAGAATGGCATTGAGGCCATTTGAGTGGGAGTGTGGAAACTGGTTGCATATTTTCTTTGCGTATGAATTGGTTTTGTATTGAGATGTTGCTTATACGCCATGCCATAAGAAACACCAGCCCTTAATTTTCTTGCCGCAACATCTATAAAACATCTCATATTTTGGCCTCTGCAAATTATCTGTCGCCCCTTCTTATTACCTTTGTAACTCTCCTCTTGAACTTTTCCTGAGATATATATGTAAAACAGACATGTCAGATTGTAAAACATTTGCACTGCAAAAAAATTATTAATACCTGCAAAACATATATGTGTATGCAGGGGCGGACCTATATTTTGGGTTCGGGTCGGCTAAAAAGACGAGATTAGAATGTATTTTTTTGAAGTCCAACATTTAACACTCTAAAACCTAGAAATCCTCCATTTTTAAGTTACAATACTCAGTTTTTTTATTCGGATCATAGTTTTTTTCGCCATGCTATTGTCAAAAAAGAAAAATACCCCCACAATCTAATTTCCTGCGTCTACCGCTGTGTATGCGAGGTTTGGACATTGACATTTACATATGACACTATAAACTGTGAAACTAAAAAAAGTCGTTATCTCAACTACATTCATAGATGAATTTACAGCAGAACTCTTACCGTGACTAATTAAAATGGTACTGTTGAGTTGTAACTGATACAGGTATGGATGACACAAAGTATTACATTTTCTGACCCCAAATATATACTTATATCCTAAAGGCGTTTAACGAGTGTTTTGTAACTTTTATAAGCGGGTGTACTGTTTGCGTCAGTTGTTATGAGAGTTGTCTTTGGTGTAGATTTAGGTGGTGTATCTTCATTATGAGAGGGGTACCAAATCGAGGCAAAATACTAGATATGACCTCAAAATAACAGGGTCAAGGTCAGCAAGTGAGACGATGGGGGATAAGCTTCATCGTGAAACAGCCCAGATCACCAGCAGCCTCTAAATGACCGCTCAGTGATCAAGGAGGTGAAGGTGCAGAGGAGGTTTACCTAGAAGTAGCCAGGAGGTTTGGCAAAAATAGTCTTTATATTTTTTTTAATCTTAGATAAATGAATAGATGAATTTATCATCGAATATGTAGTGAAAAACAAGGATACAAAACAACTTTTGAATAAATAATTTATTTAACATGATGAATAAACATATGATACCATCAAAATTGAAACATATATAGGATCCAAAATTACCTCCGGTAAAAAATTTGTAGCCTCTCGAACGATCTATAAATTTATATATGTTTTTTTTAATGATTTATAGCAATCACAATTGAGAGTTTTGCTACAAGTATTCCAAAATTTGTGAGCTTATTAACACAGGCCCTTCAAGTTGATTATGTTTTAATTTTAGCCCAAACTCTTAAATTTATTTTATTTTCATCACCAAGAAACAAATATTCTCAATTCATAATAGGACTTCCAATTAAAGTACGTATTCTATGACATGCAATCGGTCGAGTCACCGAGTCACAAGATCGATTAGCATATCGTTAACTATTTGCCACCAGGCAATTTCGAAAGCTATGAGCGGATACAGTGATACACGTCTACTAAATAGTAATGTTTGATGAACTCCAAATGTTGTTGGTTCACTTATTAGAAAAAATAGAGCCTTATAATGACAAACAACAGTTGTATAAATCATCTTAGTTTCGTTCATTCAAGCAGATTAGGCGAAAACTTGCCCAGAAAAGAGCAACCAATCTTCTCATCACGCATACGCTGAATCCTCATACTTCCCACTCCACCTATACAGAAGTTAAAATCGGAAACTTTAAACATCTAGAACAATATAAAGTTGTTACATAGTCAATAAGAACATGTATAGTGTAGAGATAACTAACCTATGTTCTTCGTTTTCTGGAATGTTGAGCTCATGAGCTTCTTCAAATGGCTGAAATAAAAGATCTAGTTTCTCACTATCGACTTCGCTGAGAGATGAAGGGTCCCACTGTAATTTGCACGAATTAGATGATATTTTTAGTGCAGACATGGATATTATGTATGATCAGACAGAAGCAAAGGTTGTCACGAATTTCATGGGTGACAAAAAGATTACCTTTGGAGAGTTATCTTTGTCTATGGTAAGAGCACGAATACCCTGTTTGTATGAAATATTCTTTTTAGTTCCGTGTAATGTAGCATGTTCGGCCATATTCTACTTAATCGTCATTTATATATGAAAATAGTTACCTCGTACACATCCCCAGATAAAACCCTTCGGAGTATATTTATTGTGAGTCTAAATTCCTTCTTTAGGCACTCGGCTAGTGTTTGCTTCCTCCCTTCACGAATCTATCATGAAAGAAAACCACATAGATGCTGTCACAATGAGCTTAAAGTAGGAATCCGCTGTTAGATAGTTTGAACCAGTGTTATTAAAGAAAATTACCGATCTCAGTGTTATCTTTAAACCAGTAGGAGACGATCTTTTTAAGCCTTTAAGTACGGGTACAATCCATTCATTTCCTTCCTTTCTTGACTCGGCTTCCTGCAAACATGTAACCAACAGAAAAAACAACTTAATTTCCAAATGAAAAACGTAAAGGAAATAAATCTGCCAATATAACAACACTTACAAAGGATTCCAGAATCTCTTCCATGGTATCTTTTGAAAAACACTGTTCAATTATCGACTGTCTGTATTCAACTAAATAACATAAGTTTCGTGTCAAATTTCCAAAAATAAAACTTCAATTCTTGAATTCAGAATCATTACTTGTTTAGGACACTTTCTTGACTAATCTGAACATCTACAGAGAACTCTTCAATGGCATCCTTTACCACCTTCTCGTCACCAGAGTTCAAGCTTACCAAATGGTTTTCAAGTTCCGACAATTTCTGAAAGACGAATAAGGAGGTTTAGTAAATATCACATTTAGAGGAAAATAATCTTTTAACCAATTTACATTGATTTCAAGTTCAACTCACATCTAGAGGAACAAAATGAGTCGCTAGCCCGACTGCAACCAGTTCCTCACCACTCAATCGTGCGCCGGTTAAGGCAAAGTACTCGCCTGCAACAAACCCACAAAAAATGACATCTACTATAAGAAAGAAAAATAAATTCAAAACACTGAATAAAGTGGAAGTATTATTATTTATCAACGACATTGTGAGATGAAGTGAGTATGTACCTAAACGGCCTGGAAGATGAGATAGGACATATGAGAAACCACAATCAGTGTGAAACCCGATACTAGCCTCTGGAGTCGCAAAAACCTAAAATAGAGTAGGACATTAAAAAATTAGATTTTCATAATAAAATCAGGAAGTTTAAATATATATACAGGTAGACATAATAACTAAAACTTACAGTTTTCTCAGTGACAACTGAAAACTTCATTGGAACCATAAGTGACGCACCTCCACCCATTGAAATTCCATGAACAAGAGAAACCTGCCGATGGAAATACCATTCACACTCACTTTCAGCAACGATTTCTTAAGGGAAAAATGTAGTACTTTGGCACATTTTGTATAAGACTGCTCATGCTTGCAAATTTAGCAACAATTTAAGTTTGCATTTTCGCAAAAACGATAGTTTGCTTGAATTGGAAATCGAGTAAAATGGATCCGCTAACCTGTGGTTTCTTGTACGTATAATTGTGGTAGCACAGCCAATAAAACCTATATACCACTTCAAGACATGAATCCTCTGTGACACGAAAAAACGGACTTGTAATGACTAAAAAGCTCTATAAACAGAGGCAAATAAGAAGCCATGAGAAAATGATGGATTTACTTGATGCCCTGCCGTCATAGAACATTTTTAGATCTCCGCCCGCAGAGAATGCACGACCTGCACCCTAAAAGAATATAATCATTCACAACAGGTTTCTTTATATCTATATAAGTTTTAAGTTATGTTATGCTGGCTTGGATAAGCAACTGCAATCTGTTTATTCTAACAGCTTATTATTCAAAAGATCTATAGCGGTGGGAACTGGGAACACCCTGATACCATGCATCATTTGATGCCAACCAGACTCTTCCCCAAGGATCCGGCCCAGGCAATCGCCACATGTGCCAGTTGGCCTAATTAGTCAAGAGTTGGGTTTGAAGTTTGAACCCAGGCCAAATGGCCAATATCCAAATAGCCCCCTTTGACCGGTCAACTGGGCGTTTGCATTGGGGGAATGATACCAACTGTGCCAAGGCCCAGTTGATTCTAACAGCTTATTATTGTAAAACTAATTAGATAAGCAGTTTGGATATGCAATTTAAAACACCATCGAAAGTTGAAAGTTGTTGTATCTATTGTAATAAAGCGCAATAAGCAGATACTAGTTTTAATAAGCAATCTCAAACAGTATGAACACTGTTTATCTGTTAAATCAAAACGCAATAAGCAAATTATGTAGTATTAAGCAATCCCAAACAGTGCCTATGTGCTAACTCTATCAACAAACGGACGTGAGTTGTACTGGACTAGAACAGCACTAACCTTAATAATCACTAGCTTGGCATCTTCATCTTTTTCATATTGTTCCATGTGTTGTGCCAATAGATAAACCTAACATTGCACACAGACACAATCAACAACATATTAACGCTTAATGATCCAAACACACAAATACTAAAACATAATTGTAAGGTAGATTCAACTTACCACTTTGGGTGAAATCACATTTAGTCTTCTTGGTTGGTTCAAGGTGATCAATCTCACATGTCCTTTGTTTTCAGTAAGAACAACCTATTACACAGCTTATTTACATCAATCACGCACACTATCAAAAAGCACCTACGAAACCTGAAACTACGAAAACATAAGATTACCTCTTCTTCCGGGTTAACTGCCATTTGAAGTAACTACTAATTCAGGCTATGAACAACCTATCAAATATCCAGTTGAGAAAGATTAAAGATTCCTACTGTATTAAGGTTAATTAAGCAAAACATGAGAACCTTGAACTTACTTGATGAATTCAGAAATTCTGAAGAATTTGATTGCTTGAAGAATTGTATGGAAATTAATAAGTCCAGTAATGGGGGTTGGTAGTGATTTTGATATTTTTGGTGGAAGGTGGTAGGTAAGCTCTTCACCATATGAATGTTTGGTGGTTCTTTCTATAAAAAAATTTACTGTATTTGTTTTCCTTAATTACTGTAGTTTTTTTTTTACCAAAATAATCAAGAGAAACAAGTTAATTTGCATGTAACCAAATTTATTTGTACACAGCAACAACAACGATGCCCAATCCCCCGAGAGCAGGGCAAGGGAGAGTGAGATGTAGACAGATCATACTTCTACATTCGGAAAAACCCGAAAGTAAAGACTAAAGAGACTGTTTCCAAAAAAACCTTCGGTATTTAACAACTTTACCTTGACACAGAAACAGAAACATAATACAAAAAACTTATCCATGTCAATATAAAGGTGTCTCATTTCTGCAAATTTATAATCACATATATGAAACTGTAACAAAAAAATTGCCCTTTAAACATAGGATTTCAATTTACATATGCTATGTGCTTCACCTAATTGCAAGACTGGTTTAAACACATGTTTTTTTTTAAAGTCATAAACACACATGTAGGTTAGGTGAAGACGATGAATAGAGGATGGTTGGACTATTAAGTATAACATTCAATATATGATATCAACTTCTTAATCATATTCTCAATCTATGTCATATTCTGAATTTAATACATAAATTGATGACTCGAGACGAAGAATTTTAAAAGGAAGGATACCGTGTTCTCACAAATTGACAACTAACAGATTATCTAGTTCTTAAATATGACGATTTTTACTAGAAATCATTTGAAGACAGGTAAAGAAAAATAAATGTTTTGAACATTGACAAGTAAATACTAGTTCTTTTGTAAAGTTTCAAAAGGGCTCATTGGATGCTTCTTGATTCATAGGACCCTTGTTGCACTTTCCATAAAGTTAGTATAAAAGAGGGTAGCACATGAACTTTTGCATCAACTCCATGTGGAGCAATCAGAGCCATTATCATATGACACTTGCTTAAACAATCATATAAGACAATGATTAAAGTTTAATTGACTTTAACTTAATTAACTTAATCATAATACAACTGTGATGTATCTAAACAAGTCAAAAAAAAGAACATAAACAGACAAGATCAATGTTCATGGAGACAAATGCATGCTGGCCTCATTTTCGAATGAATATAATAAGTAAATAACATGAAAGGTGTTGTAATTTACCTTTAAGATTATAGAATATTGAGTAATTTCATCTGTACAACAATAACAACAAATTCTTGGTGCACAGTAGCATGCTCCACATGAATGCTAATACAGTTTCTTTTTCAATCTTGATCATCTCTGCTGTCCGGATCCAAGTATATGGATTGCACAAAACTCGTTACACTAATCTACATTCTTTTAAAGACTCCAGCGTTTCATTATATCTAACATAATCTCGTTCCATGTGTCTATAGGTCCGGGTAAGCACCAATGAACACAGTCGTTTGGAACCCTGTCTCGCTTACCATTAGCAAAAGGATTTGGATACATATAAGACCCTGGATGCCCGTCTGGTCTCATTAACGCTATTTTAGTCACATCTAGGGCCTCTAAACGGAAATCCTTAAAATTCTTGGCATTTTCCTTTGCTGCCACCACTTGTTCCATCTCTTTTCTTCTCATCTCATAATCCACTCCTTCTAGCTTCTTCTCATTTTCCTCAAAAGGTTTCGTCTTTGAGCAAGCATCTAATGAATCCCAATCACCTTCAAAATGGGCAGGTGAGAACGTTGTTACAATTGCATCTATCTTCTTATCAACCAATGCCTTAAGAGTAGTCTTAAACGCCATCCCATAAACATCATAGAACCCAACCTGAGTAAAATTCTTGTCATTACAAGAGTGACAACCTAGTACCGTATCGCCATAGTAAAAGACTGCTGGATGAAGAAACCAATGACCAATCGACAACACGACCATATCAAATTCGCCTAAATCTTTAGCCCAAACATCGTTAACCGAATCCAAATAAAGTCTATTATAAGGCACTTCCTCAGATTTCTCAGACCCCTTTACAAGAAACGGCGACCAATAAACCGAAACATTAACATTATGCGACGGAAAATGCCATTTCCTAAACTTATTATCTTCACCACTGGTGTAAACAAGGTTTGGAACAGAAACAGTAGCAAGCAAACATAGAAGTGACTCCAACTGATTCCTAGCAAGCGAGTCACCAACAAATGCCAAGTGTTTGTCTTTGACTAATTGAAGGAATATATTGGGGTCAAACCTGGGGAGATGACACTTGTTCGGCTTCCATCTCCAGTACAAATACCCCATGTCTGGTCTACCATGGTTCACACAATTCTGGCCATCTTTAATTGTACCACATGCACTAGAGTTGTACAATGGACCCTTGTTGTCATGGACCCATTTTCCATTTGTGTAATCACATACATTATCACTAGCACTACCGTCTTCCACCAAAACTGAAAAAGGCCCATAACCGAATCACCAATTAGTACAAATATCAAAACTTTTTTTAAGAACCAAATTCCAATTAGCAAAAAGATTAGAAATTTATGCAAACTTTTTAAAACCCATGTACCATTTAGCAAGCTATATATGATTAGGAGACCTAAAATGTATTTTAATGACGAGTAGGTTTAGACATATGTTTAGACATTTTCAACCGTATTCACTTTTTTACAAACCAATAAACATGGTACATTATACTTAAACATGTTAATCATTTCTCTTAACGTAGTGTTCTCGAGATCCTTCCTTAAACAAAATGAAAAGAAATGGAAGTAAAGCGTTTCACCTCAATATCGGGATGAAACAGTTACTTTCAAATTCAATCAAATAATACTTGAATTTACTTTCTTTTCCTTTTCTTTTCCTTAATGAAAAACCCGAGAACACGACTCATTTCATTTCCTTTCTTTTAATGAAAGATCTCGAGAACAGAACAACAACGATACTCAATCTGTACAGGGATTAATCATTTCTCTAAGCAAAAGATTATATCTTGGAACACAAATGCTTAACAACTTAACAACATTAAAAGCACAAAGATCAATACTCTATAACTATAAACATGTACTCCACTAATAACCCAAATGTGAAAAAGCAAAAAAGATTCTATATTTATACATAATCTCAAAAACCAAAAAAAAGAACATAAATGGTTGGCTACCTTTGGAAGGAGGAGGTGACATGGGTGTCAAAAGATGCTCTCCGGCGGCTGTGGCGGCGGTGGTGGCGGTGGTGGCGGGTGTAGGGAAGAAGTACAAACGAAAGATGGCAATGAAGAGCAAAATGTACAAAGCATAAGAAAACAGTTTCTTTCTAAATGAATGAGAATGGTCTTTGAAAAAAGGTGATTGAATGCCACCCATTGTTTGGTTTTGTTTTGAGGTTTTTGTGATTATGGAAAGTGAGAGAGTTATGGTTGGTTTTGTTGTTGATTGAGTCAAGGTTCAAAGAACATAAAAGAGAGAAATGGAGGAGTTGTTATAAGCTCATGTTTGACAACTATATTTTGTTTTGTTAAACAATTTGGTGGTGAGAGAAAAGGTGTCACCATATGTTTTATTGGACCATTTGTATTGCTAGTTGGTTCTTTATTTCTTTTCTTTCATGACAACAAAATTGACTAATCATCATAACTACATAACTACATATAAAGCTTTAGAAATGAAAATAGTATAGTGATACTTAAGTTTGCAAAATTTAATACTTATATTAATACTAGCATAATAATTAACTAGCGGGTACTCGCGTGATACGGCGGCGGGTACCATGTGACTAAATTTTCTTGAGAGTGAATGTTATTCGGTTATTCGTCTTTTATAGCAATAATTTATGGATGACGATAGTTTTCACCTAAAAACATGTCTCAAAAACGTAATTTTGATATAGGGATATTATTACGACGTATATGTAATATGTGTAACTTTATTTTCGGAACTTAATTAAGCGCGAGAATTGACATAACCTCTTTTGAACATTTGAATGAGAAAATCAACCTAAAAGTGGTTTGTACATATGATTGCAAGGAAAAAGGGAGAAAAATATGATAGAAGAGATTTGTACAATGTGTTGTTTTGCTTGTAAATTGTGATGATAAGGTGTTTTAGTTGTATTATTAATTATGTTTCAATTAAGTATGATTAAATGTTTTGTATATATTAGAGATATAAAGTTGTACATATGCATTAAAATCTTGTATTATTTAAGTTTCATTTTCTTTGTTGCACTAATATGTTGTACATTATGTTGTATTTGTTGTACTACTTAATTTTTTTGTATTAAATGAAGAGAGGGGGTGTAATCTCTTTTGTAATAAGATAGTATGATATATACTTTAAAATAAAAATAATATAACATTAATTAATATATAATTAATACATTTAATTATTTAAAAGTACAATCATATATTCTTATTGTATAAAATCTAAAAACATATCTATTTGTACTACATATTACACATGTATATGTAAAGCTTAGTGAAATTATCTATCATTTGTATACGGATTTTAGTAAAAGCTTAGCGAAATTGTAATCATTTTGCTAAATAATTCAATTGAAACGAATTATTCACGTCAATACACAAACATTTTTAAATAATTTACAAAGTTTGAAAACATGTAAAATATTAAGTAAGTAAATGTTTGCATGTTATATAATGTGACGAATATTACGCAACATCTACTTATTAAAAAGTGTATTTCACCGTCAAACAACACGACCTCGTGATACTACTAACCCGTTTTGATATCGTTTTGATACACATGTATATAGAACTATGATAAAGTTATTTCTTAAAGTTCTCACCAAGTGCAAAACTATTATCACTGAAAACATTTGACTGAAAAATATTTCTCGACAACAGATTTGATTACAGGGTATCTGCCTCTACAATGCGCGGGTATCCTACTATAATGCCAAAAGTAATAATATCTCTCGATTGAAATTACGTTTTTAAACCATGTTTTTAATTGAAAACTATCGATTCAGAAGTTGTAACCAAGAAAAAAAAGTATTGCGTCGAAAAATTTAGTCACAGGGTACCCGCCGCCGCATCACACGGGTACCCTGCTAGTCCATAATAAACATAGTACTATTTTTTGTTAGAGAATCACGTCTTGTAACATCATAACACTTAAAAATTATATTGTTATTTTAACGTCACATTAACATAACATCAGAAATAACATCAGCTTCTTTAATTATACTATCTCCGTCCTAAAATAAGTGTCCATATTTGACTTTTAAAGTTTTTCTTTTGATACTTTGACCGTAATTATTTTTGTGTATATTACGCAACACTTGATGCAATATATACCAATGGATAGAATTTTAAATGTATTTTCTATTGATATAACTTTTATCAAGTATTTTATAGCACAGACAAACATATTTGCGGTCAAAATTGCGAAAAAAAGACTCTGAAAGTCAAAAGTGGGCACTTATTTTGAGACGTAGGAAGTAACATCAAATAATACTACTTACCTCTTTATTTTCATAAAATCTTCTTAACAATTATTTCATTTATTAAACGTTGAAATTGCAAAAAAAAGACCACCAAATGGTAGTCTATAACGGGTCCAAAAATAAAGTTTTTTTAGCAAAATGGTTAGGGCAACTTGGCAACTTGGAAGAATAGGTTCAGTGGTTGGCATGTGTCCATGTTGTGTAAGGTATTTGTACTACCATGTTTTACGGGCAACTCGTGTTGTGTGGCAACATAGTGTATGGGCAATTAGTTTTTTGATAATTTTACACTTTATAGTCAATATTTGACTGACACAAAAGTACAATTAGCAAATAATAATATAGGGCAATTAATATCAGAAATAGTGGGTAACTATAACATTAAATGAAAACATTATTATACCATTTAATACGATTTTATACCCATTTATTCACATTCTTCTTGTCCCCTCCATCTTCTTGCTCATCTTCCCCCATCTGACTTTCCATAAAAAAATGTAATGTGGTATAATAGGATACACATTCTTATTAATGCATTTCAAATAAATTAGTTTTTTGCTTATTAAATGTCACTATTGTATCCAATTAAATTGATCATTTTATAGTATAATCCAATTGAAATTTGTTGTTGATAATGTATCAGTGGTTCAATTAGTTTGTGGTATAAATCGATTGGTACATGCATTTGTCATGGAATGAAGAATAGTCTAAAATATGCTCTTACATACAGTTTGAGCGGCTTTGTTTTTGCTTTCCAAGTATGCAATTTAATCTTTTATGTAGTCTACTAATGTAGTAATTGTTATATTTTATTAGCTAATTTGTTGTATGGTTTACATTCCATGTAGATTTGGATTATTGAAACATTTGAGAGGTCTAATCATTGGTGGGTGAAAGAGCCCAAAATTATACCCCCAAGAATCGCCTGGTCAAAAAAGTTGAATCCCCCAAGCTTGGATTGTTGTTATCTTTTTTCAAAGGTTAGTGTCAATTTATTTCATATTACCTTAATCAACAATTATCTGCCATATTACATTACCACTATAGAGATAATATGTAATGTTGAATCTTATTCAGGATTCAGAGTCAATTCCTGATATCAGACCTACTATGCAAGAGTACGATTCTCCATCATGGATACATAACAATCTATTTTTGCAACAACATGTTCCAAGATCACGGGTCATACAACACCACAAACTATTTCAAATTTACCTTTTTAAGTTGGAAAAATCACGGAAAGCTCAAAGGGCGAGTTTGCTACCAAGTTTCTTCACGAAAGACATAGGAACAGGAAAAGATTGGATTTCTAATAGACTGATTAGCGAGTTAAATCCTATGGTTTTTAAACTAGAGACAATAATTGAGGTTATATAACACATTATCATTTTTACACGTACGTTGTCGGTGAGTAGGCCGTAATATTCTCTAACCATGATTTCCACATCTCCGGTCATTGCTCGTGAAAGAGAAAATGGTAAACTTGCTAATTTTCACTTTAAGGAAGAGTTTACGAGTTTTACGCCTGAATTTTGTTCTTCACTAACTAAATTGTATCAAGATTTGGTGAACCTAGAGGTTTCCGATGATGATATAATCAATGTAATTATCCTAAACTTTTACTTACACTCGTTCCTAGTTTTGAAGTTATTCATACTAAGTGATTGTTCTTTACAAGATTATCTACTAGAAGAGGAATTGAGATTGTCGTTAGAAGACGAAGCACGTCTGGGACCGGAACATGAAAAAAATATTGCACTTGTGTGACAATCCTCAAATTTCACATATGTGTTATGTGCTATATTATATAAATATGAAAATTTACTAGAAATTTTTGCTTATGTGCCTTACTTGGTAAGATAAATGGGTCCTCACAACCTTGAACTGCCACTTCAACATATTTATATATGTTGTAAACACAATGTATATATCAACTCTAAAGTTATAAAAGTAATCTAATAAGTACATTATGAATAAGAACATCTCAAATATAATTATGATGCCTTAACTTCCCTTAAAACCCCTAGAAACCCTATAAATTAGTTGTAAACTCACGATTTATGAAGTATGAATGTACAACACTTATGAATAAGTAATAAAGGATTATGAACAAGTTATAAACTATCATTTTGAAGTATAATTTCATCTAAGAATGGTAAGTATAAACCATTTAAAGCTAACTAAAAGAACTAAGACCTAATAACTAAGATTAGCACCTAAAATCCATTTTATAATGAATTAGAGCCTAATCTTTTGCTACCAATTATAAAACAAAACTAAATATCATAAAAATACCATAATTTAACTTCAAGATAATGTACAAATGATTAAAGCACAAAGTACAAGTTTTCAAAGCATAGGATTCTAATTAAACTTATTTTCTCCTAGGATATGATTAACCTATATAACTTATTAAACTAAGTATGTAGACTCTTTAGAAACCTTAAATACAATATATAATCCCTAGAATAATCCAACACAATGATATAAACACTAATTACCCAAAGTATAAAGTCATTAGGCTTAATGACCTAAAAAACCTTATATTAAGCATTTCACTTAGAATCAATGCATAGTCTTTTAGGACAAGTGTACTGATACAGGGCTTTTGACACCCCGCATAAAAATTAAAGTTCGTTGTGTTGGTCTAATCGAATTGATCTAGGTTCTATGTGCGACTCAGTTGTCTTTGGTGGAAACAAATGTTGTGTCGTTGTAGTAAATAAAAAGTGCAGAACAATTAAAGTAAATGACTTAAAAGTAAATCCAGGTCTAATTAAAATAAAGGGACAAGTAATCTAAAAGCGTGACTAAAATTAAAGGGCACTAACTGTAAATAACGTAAACTTAAAACTAACTAAGGCAAACTTAAAACGCAACTAAAACTTAAACTTAAACTAAGGCAAGGCTAGAATAAATCTAAGGCAATCAAACTTAAAGTGCGAGTAAGGAAGAAGGCGGGAAAAATAAAGCTCGAAATTAAAAGCAGAAAATTAAAAAACTGAAATTAAAGAAACTGAAAATTACCTATCCGGAATAAATACCCTTATTCGGAATAAAAGGCTTACTCGGAATATGTCACCTATCCGGAATAATCCTCTCTATCCGGAATAATCTTCTTATTCGGAATGTTGCCCTATTCGGAATAAAGTAGCCAATCCGGAATAACTTCCCTCTTCGGAATAATCTGCCCTATTCGGAATATTACCCCTATGCGGAATAATGCCCTATTCGGAATAATGTAGCCTATTCGGAATACTCAGCCTATCCGGAATAATGCCCTATTCGGAATAACGGATATTCCGGATTGAGCACCTTGGCTTTGACCTTGATTCGGAACACCTGGGAGATCAGAACCTGGGAATCACAGTAATAAACTCGCGAAGAAAAAGGGATAAACAGATAGCACGGATTTAACAAAAACTTAACAAAATCAACAAAAAGATTAAATCAAACTAATAACAAAACATCTACTAAGCATAAACAATCAATCCAAAACAACAAAACTAACAAAACTAATCAAGATGACCAAAACCCACTTTGATCAAAATAAGAACATAAGAACATGAACATGGACATAAACAATAAAAATCAAAGATTTAGAAAGGTAGAATGAGAGATGAACAATAAAGATAAAGATTGACAAGAATTAAAAGAAAAACTTACTTGAAATTAAATGGTAATTAAGGTGCAAGACAAGTATTTAAATTTGACAAGTAATTAAATGACGAGGTAATTAAAAGTGGAAGAACTAATTGTCACTATTAGCCAACAAAAATGAAAAGATTAATCCTAATGACTATATATAGGGGAGGGTTAAGGAATGCTTAGGAAGCTTCCTCCCCTCCTTCATTTCTTCTTAATTGCATGATTAAGTCCCTCAAGCCTTTTATCTTCATTTAATTGCACCATTTAATCCTTAAGCCTTTTAATCTTCTTTAATCTTGGACTTTAATGACTTTTGGCTCGGGATTTCTTTGAACTCGCCTTTTAATTCTTCAATAAATTAGACTTGAGTTCTTCGGCTTTAAGTAAACTTCCGTCTTTTGACTTTTTCTTCGATAAATCTTCAGAATTGGTCTTGGACTTCCGTTCTGTTGCACTCTTAACTTCCTGACTTCGTCTTTCATCTTTTTCTTCGATAAAAGCCCGTGAATGCCGTGTTTTCTCCACTTTTCACAATTTCGTCCTAAATCACAACAAAAACACAAACCACGCATAATTCCGACATAAAAGACATAAAATACACGTTTTGGCTTGGTTATTATTGTAATTAAGTGGTAAAAAGGATGGGTGTTTACACACCTATCAAATCCCCTACACTTGACCATTGCAATGTCCTCATGCAATGCATTAGTTACAAAGCACGTTTACACTTTTCATCATAATCAATCCATAGTGGCCTTTATTAAAGAGATAGAAAACTATAAACATTCAAAATAAAGAAATCAAAAAAGCATACTTTGGGTTTTGGAAATGTTATGAATAATCATCATCCTCAAGTTTTCACTTTCTCCAAACCAAGCTTAAAAATGAGATCATTGTTATTATAGTTAGCAAACTAACACGAACTCATGTGGGCCAGTTACTCACTTAGACTCCCTTATTCCTAGGTGTATCTCTTATATTTTATTATTGTCTTGAATGATCACGAGGATGCATTTTTGACTTATTTCGATAGTTTATTTAGACCAAAAATAAAGTGAACGATTTGATCAATAGTTAGCTAAAGGACAAAATCTTTTAAAACTGCTTCTCGGGACCTCATAAAGTTCATATCTTGGCATAACTCGCTTCGCAATTTGAGACCTTTCTCGTACCGATATTTGGCAGCGACTTCATACTTCAAACCTTGAGAGACGTTCATGAAATAATGGTCTTCTCTTCATATAGTAATTCTTCACTTGAAGTTTTGAGAGATTCATACTTGGACCACGACTTCTTCATTTTTCTCCAATCATTATTTTGGACTTTGATATACAACGATCCGCCTCCTTTTATGACTTGGATCTATTTATCCTCATACCTTGCTAGGGTCTTTTCGGATACACTTCTCCATGAATTTTGGGGAGTTTTTGCTTTTCGTCGTGTGTCTCGATCCTTCATATTGATTTTTGATAAATGATTCTTCACATCACTTTTTGATCTTTAGCATCAAAATATAGCCCTCATGCCTTGTTAGGACCTTTTTGGACTCGCCAATCTTCGCATCCCGCTTCAATAAGTTATGCCTTGGCTATGAACTCTAATCCATACCGAGCAACTTTTAAACGATCTTGGGCTAGAAGCTAAGTAACTTTTCAAATCGTACAACCTTATTTATTGCAGATAAATTTATTAGCAAGCGATGGGAGAATAGGCTTATAATTAACTCACATAAATTCACGAAAGAATACCAAACTTATTACTGGCTCTATCATCTCTCGTTCTCCACAGTTTAAAATTTCAAGGAATGAGACTCGTGGATGCTTAGCCTATTAAATCAAAGTTTTGGGTTTTCGAGTCGCCTATAGGATCTTGCAAATTCTTAGACTTTTTCAAGTTTAGAAATCGCATTTTAAAGTTCCCTTGATAAACGACTCTCTAGGATCAACTATAGGAACTTGCGAAAAGTTCTTGTTCTTAACCCGTGAGAGTTAAGACTTTCGCGTTTTATAGCTCCCTATATAAAAGCCTAGCAAAACTTGACTTAAACATGTTAAGGATACTAGCTAGAGTAACTTAGATAAGTAAACTCGGGTTGAGTCAAAAGATTCACAACGTTTGAAAATTAAAACCACTTTATTAAACTTTTGTTCTAGCAAAGAAAGAAAATAACTATACAAAGGGAAAAACTAATAGGCCAAAATAGATCAAAAATTTTGAAAAATGTCGAAAAATTGATTTTCCGGTTAAAATGAGGACAAAAACAAGGAAAAGGCCACTTAACTTCGCTAGAAGTCCCCTCTACACTTAACATAAACATTGTCCTCAATGTTTAAGCATGTGGGAGTAAACTCCCCTACACTTAGGAGATTGTGCACTTTGTTTAAATCTCGCTAAGGAAGAGACAACTAAAGAGATTCCTATTTTAATATTGAGAAAATATAAAATAGTGAATCGAAAAGAGTTTAGGATAGAACCGGGAAGAAGGGAACACAGAATCACGGGTCGTCAAGAATCATCAAGAGTGGATCATTGAGCGCTCGAATCCCTGATTATAAGAAGAGAGGAGAGGAAATAGCAAACCAACGGGTCTCCCCTACACTTAGGATAAAGAAAGCTAAAAGATAGATGCATGGGTTGCCTCCCAAGAAGCGCTTGGTTTTTGTTAACCGAGTCGTGAGCCTGACTCGACCTTGATCATCATAGGAAGAAGCATGAAACATATCCACCGGGATTAAAGACATAGTTTTCGTCCATCAAATAGCACAAGCTTAAGGCGAACAAGGCAAGCCAAAGAAGAGTAGGCAAGGTTCCCTTAAGAAACGACGGAGCACGGTGGGAGCAAGTATGATGAGGTGCAAGCATGTCTTCAATAGTTCCAAAGATTTTTCCTTTTATTTCATCAGGTGGATACTGAGATAGTTGCAGAATATCGATACCGGGGTCGAACACCTTTTCCTTTAAGGGAAAATAGCACTCAGGCTCAGCAGAGTGTGAAGATGATCTGCGAAGAAGCACAACCTCGTCCTCAGAAGGGGGACAAAGAGGTGTTAACTCATACGTGTTGCGGATATTGGTGTCGACCGGTTTCTTCTCCTTTGAAAGAATGTTCTTCAAATCCAAAGTAGGGTCAAGACGATAATCTTCAAAATCATAAGGAGGAGCATCACTCTCATGAGGGAAGTAAGTGTTGAGAAACGCAGAGAAATCTTCTTCAAATGAGTAATCGTCCAAAGTAGGATCGAGTGATGAAGGAGGATCTTCATCATGTGAAGAATCTCTCGAAAGAGTATCAGCCTCATCAAAATCATCATATGTGGGCAGGGCGGGATAATCGGAAGTACAATCATCATAATCATCCGAATCTGAGCTAGAATCATCATCATAAGCATCAAAGATCGGTGGAGAATCATAAATGGGAGAAGGTTCTAAATTGGAGCGATAATCAGCCACATCATCTTGAAAAAGTGGATTATCAATGCAAGAATCGAATAGAGGATTTTTGTAGACGACAAAATCATCAAGCACATTAATCATATTCACTGATTGTCGGCCTCCAAAGGATTACTTGTAAGCTTTCCCATTTTAAAAACTTGTGAATCATTCCCGACTCGTAAGATTAACTCACCTTCGGCAACATTAACTAGAGCTCGTCCGGTTCTCAAGAATGGTCGACCAAGTATTAAAGGAATACGAGGGTCCATTTCATAATCAACAACGACAAAATCGACCGGGAAAGTAAATGTGCCAACTTTTATGAACACGTCTTCGGCAATACCAACGGGGTAAGCGAGAGTGCGATTTGCAAGTTCGAGAGTCATCTTCGCTGGAGTGAGGTCGGGTAATGATAGTGTTTTCTAAACACTCAAAGGCATCAAATTAATACTGGCCCCGAGATCAGCAAGGGCAGTAAATTCTTCAGTTTTGTTGAAAACGCAAGGCAACACAAAACGACCGGGATCTCCAAGCTTTTCCGGAAGTTCTTTAAGAATAACTGCAGAACAGTTTTCATTTAAGCGTGTGTTGGCGAGCTCAATCAACTTCTCCTTCTTGTTAAGCAATTCCTTGAATGGTTTGACAAATTTCGGCATGTGGACAAGTGCTTCGAGAAAGCTAATGTTGAAGTTCATTTGAGAGATCATCTTCACATAGCTCGACACTTGAGAGTCATCCTTGGTTAGCATTTTGGTCTTGCCTAAACGAGAAGGATAAGGGATATTGGGTTTGGGTGGTGAAGGTGTAGGTGTAGGTAAAGGTTGAGATGTTGAAGGTTCCTTCCTAGATACATCGTCATGACGAGGCGGAGACGGTAATGGTGCACTAATACTAGGTGTAGGAGGAGTAGGGATAAATGGTGGTGGAGGAGGTGTAGATGATGGGGGTGGGATCGGTGGATCGACAATGGTAATTCCACTATGAGTAGTAATAGCACTCACATTTGCTCGTGGATTGGGGACGGTGTTTGAAGGTAGAGAACTCGAAGAAGAAGGTTGAGCTGCGGGCAAGAAACTAGCAAGCATATTCTTCAAATCATTTGTTTGATTGCTGAAGGAGGATTGAATGTTATCTCGCAGCTCGGATCTAATCTCATTCCCTTGCTTGGTGATATCTCCTTTCAGATTGATAATTTGGCTCTGAAGATTCTTGATTTGCTCACCTTGGGTTCTCATGATGGCTTCAACATCGGGGTTAATGGGTGGGGTTTGTTGAGCGGGTGGGTGATAAGGATTAGAAGCTCTTGGTGGGATTTGGTTGCTTCTATTGTAGTTGTTGGTGGGGTTTTGGTTTTGAGGAGAAAAACCGGGTGAAAGGTAGTTGTTTGACCGGTAACTCAGCAAATTTCTATCCCCTTGAGGTCGAGCTTGGTAATTTTCCGGTGAATAATTACCATAAGCTGCATACACATTTTCCGGATTTCCTTGAGTTGAAGGACAATCGGTGTATGAGTGTGGACCGTCGTATGTTTCACAAGGATTAGCAACCGCTTTCACTTGTTGTTGTTGGTTTGAAGCGAGAAGCAAGATACTTTTGCTCATTTTAGTCATCATGCGGGTGAGTTCGGTCATATCAGGGTTTGCTGAAGTGGAAGAAACATTGACTCTCGGGTTGTTCCTTGAAGAAGCAGAGGAATTCCAATTTTTGTGGTGAGTAGTCATGTTCTCAATAAGCTCTCTACACTCCTCGGGTCTCCTTTTCATGAATGTGCCACCGGCGGCTGCATTAATCGTATCACGATCACGAAAAGTCAAACCGTTGTAGAAGGTATCAATCAATGTGACAGGGAGCATGTTGTGGTTTGGACATCGATCAATCAAGACATTATATCTTTCCCAAGCATCAAAAAGAGATTCATCGGGTTCTTGCATGAAACCGCTGATTTGATTGCGAAGGCTCGTGACCATGGATGGTGGAAAGTAGCGCGACAAAAAGCGTTGAGTCATGTCATCCCAAGTATGAATTGAATTCTTTGGAAGACGATCAAACCATTTGTCGGCATGATGTGATAAAGTATGTGGGAAGAGTTATAAGCGAAGAACATCCATTGTGGCACCAGGCAACTTCATGCTTTGGGTGATAGTAATGAACTTGTCGAGGTGTTTGTTGGCATCATCATCAGGCAATCCACGAAATGGGTTAGTTTGCACTTGCTGAATCATGTGGTGCTTCAACGAAAACTCCGGAGCCGTGATTTGCATAGGCGCAATCGGTCCTCCTCGTCCAAACATGGTAGGTTGACAAAGCTCCTCCATTGTCCGAAGATCGGGCTGTGGAAGAACATTGTTGTTATTATTGTTGAGGTGCGGTGGATTATTGTTTTTGTTAACACCTGCCATACTTAAATATTCTCGAGTCTCGGGCTCTTGATAATTAGAAGATCTAGTACGCATACACCTACAAAGACAAAAGAAAACAATACCAAACGCAGAGACAATATATATACACAATAAAGATAAAATCTTTTTGGATTTTTGAAATTTTTAATTTTTATGGATTTTTAACAATTTTTCTAATTTTTATGGTTTTTTGAATATTTTTGTGCAAGAAAATAACGCTCACAAGTGAACGGATCCCAAAAAGCAACGCGTCTTTCACAGAAAACCGTTAATCTTTACGAATAGAGCCGGCAGCGGCGCCATTTGATACAGGGCTTTTGACACCCCGCATAAAAACTAAAGTTCGTTGTGTTGGTCTAATCGAATTGAGCTAGGTTCTATGTGCGACTCAGCTGTCTTTGGTGGAAACAAATGTTGTGTCGTTGTAGTAAATAAAAAGTGCAGAATAATTAAAGTAAATGACTTAAAAGTAAATCTAGGTCTAATTAAAATAAAGGGACAAGTAATCTAAAAGCGTGACTAAAATTAAAGGGCACTAACTGTAAATAACGTAAACTTAAAACTAACTAAGGCAAACTTAAAACGCAACTAAAACTTAAACTTAAACTAAGGCAAGGCTAGAATAAATCTAAGACAATCAAACTTAAAGTGCAAGTAAGGAAGAAGGCGGAAAAATAAAGCTCGAAATTAAAAGCAGAAAATTAAAAAACTGAAATTAAAGAAACTGAAAATTACCTATCCGGAATAAATACCCTTATTCAGAATAAAAGGCTTACTCGGAATATGTCACCTATCCGAAATAATCCTCTCTATCCGGAATAATCTTGCTATTCGGAATGTTTCCCTATTCGGAATAAAGTAGCCAATCCGGAATAACTTCCCTATTCGGAATAATCTGCCCTATTCGGAATATTACCCCTATGTGGAATAATGCCCTATTCGGAATAATGTAGCCTATTCGGAATACGCAGCCTATCCGGAATAATGCCCTATTCGGAATAACGGATATTCCATATTGAGCACCTTGGCTTTGACCTTGATTCGGAACACCTGGGAGATCAGAACCTGGGAATCACAGTAACAAACTCGCGAAGAACAAGGGATAAACAGATAGCACGGATTTAACAAAAACTTAACAAAATCAACAAAAAGATTAAATCAAACTAATAACAAAACATCTACTAAGCATAAACAATCAATCCAAAACAACAAAACTAACAAAACTAACAAAACTAATCAAGATGACCAAAACCCACTTTGATCAAAATAAGAACATAAGAACATGAACATGAACATAAACAATAAAAATCAAAGATTTAGAAAGGTAGAATGAGAGATGAACAATAAAGATAAAGATTGACAAGAATTAAAAGAAAAACTTACTTGAAATTAAATGGTAATTAAGGTGCAAGACAAGTATTTAAATTTGACAAGTAATTAAATGACGAGGTAATTAAAAGTGGAAGAACTAATTGTCACTATTAGCCAACAAAAATGAAAAGATTAATCCTAATGACTATATATAGGGGAGGATTAAGGAATGCTTAGGAAGCTTCCTCCCCTCCTTCATTTCTTCTTAATTGCATGATTAAGTCCCTCAAGCCTTTAATCTTCATTTAATTGCACCATTTAATCCTTAAGCCTTTTAATCTTCTTTAATCTTGGACTTTAATGAATTTTGGCTCGGGATTTCTTTGAACTCGTCTTTTAATTCTTCAATAAATTAGACTTGAGTTCTTCGGCTTTAAGTAAACTTCCGTCTTTTGACTTTTTCTTCGATAAATCTTCAGAATTGGTCTTGGACTTCCGTTCTTTTTGCACTCTTGACTTCTTGACTTCGTCTTTCATCTTTTTCTTCGATAAAATCCCGTGAATGCCGTGTTTTCTCCACTTTTCACAATTTCGCCCTAAATCACAACAAAAACACAAACCACGCATAATTCCGACATAAAAGACATAAAATACACGTTTTGGCTTGGTTATTATTGTAATTAAGTGGTAAAAAGGATGGGTGTTTACACACCTATCATGTACAAACTTCAATAGCAGTACATTTAGGCTATAATATCATCATAAGATAATGTACAAGTAACTTAATGCACAATGTACAACATTTCAATGCATGACTTATAAATTAGGTCAAAATAGGTATTTTCACCCTTTGGACATTTTTACCTGGAATAACTTAGTAAAACCAATGTAGAGACTTCATGAACACATTGAGGACAATTTAGGATGTATAAATTGAGTTTATATCAGTAGCTAAATCAAGAATAAAGGCTTTGACAAGGATTAAATCCTAGATCACTAGAAACACTAATCTGATTATGTTTTCTTCTCGATTTCACTTTAAACCTTTGTTAAACTTTAAACCAAATACCCAAAATTATTAATTACAATGTTTAAAACCTAATTATACCCTAATACATCACTAATCACATTCCTAAACACTTAATTACAAGAATTACAAAGTTACAAAGTTACAAGCCCTAGATTTACACCCGACTAGGTTTTTCCCTCCAAAAATGCATTTAAACTCTTTCCATACCAAATTCAAACTGAGGATCAGAACTAATAGATACTTTGAGATATTTTTAAGTAGGTGGATAAGCTACTTGAAGTATACACATCACCATTCTTATCAAAAAATGTCGTGGCTACCTTAAGGCCTTAAACCCTTGATAAGTTTGAATCTAGCTTCCACGAATCGTCTCCTAGACTTACTTAGACTTCCATATCATCCCTTATTCACTACCTTGATGTTCTTACACGTTTAGATGCTTAACTTGGAGGCTAAGTGTTGAAAACTAGTATAAATAGGAACATAACCCTTTTATTGAAAACTTGCACCCCGATCTCCTTTACCTCCATGCCCATTATGATTTACCACTTCTAACAAAGTTATGAGGATTCCTTGAGACCAGAAACTAAGTCTAAGAAGTATTCATTTAAATTCTTGAAGCTTTAGAAGCAAAAGAAGTTCATAAGGAGCCCTAGAAGTCATTCTGGAGCTACCTAAGTAATCACTATGTTATCTAAGCTTAGATCTTGTTATAATGATTTTCTAAGACTTTTTATAATTTTAATAATATGTTAATAATCTAATATAATAATCCTTAGTTAATATATTAAGCTAAAATGGAAGATATAAGCAAAAGTTGTAATAAAACCCGAGTTTTGTAATTTACATAAAATAATGAGTTAAAATCCATTTCAAAAGCTATAGATCTGGAAAACTAATTTTATTATGATTAAAAATATTTTTATAAATTTTTTTATAAGTTCCTAGATCTTTTTGTATGATTCTGAGGTTGTTATGTAATTTTAAGCAAGTATAGCAACTAAAATTATCATTTTTGAAACTATAAACATTTTGGGCCAAAAATGTCATTTTACTAAAGTTAAAACTATAAGGATTAATATTTTTAAGTTTGAGACCTTGAGGTTAATTTAGAAGGTTGAAATTGTAAATACTTAAACTATATACTTAAATGGTTAAAAGTGTAATTAAGTTAAACTTATAACTAAAGGGTAATTTTGCCAACTTTGAAACTAAAGGATATAAAGTATTTATTAGACTATACTTATCATTTGAAGGAAGTAATAATATATCGTATTAGTAGGGAACTTTGTACAAAGATGTTCCATCTTGATATTACAATCTAACTGAGTGGTCGGGTTTATGATTTAAAGTGCCCTCCCTCCTCAAAGATTTATAAAATGGCTTCTAAGTATGATGGCCCGAACAATGATGCTATAATTACCACAATTTATAAATAAAAAAATACCTAATTAAATACTTAAAAATATTAAAATCAAGATCAAAAACTTGATATTATACAAAATGTGTTAATCCATGTTTGTGTGAGACCAAATTGTTGTTTGTGAGAACAAGTTGTTCTTTGTGAATGAAATACATCTGATGCAGCTCAGGCTCTATCGATATAAGGTGAGTTCATAGACTCACTAAAGTTAACTACTTTTAAATGATTTAAAAAATCCGTGAGGGTGATATATGCTAAATTGGAATATAAGTATTTTTGGTATGCTTCCTAGAAATGTTGATTGACACTATGTTTACTGCTACCTAAAAGTCCATTTTTAATTATGAACCACTAATCATTTAATCGAAAATGAGCACTAATATTGTAGATAGTACTATTTTAGGACTGACATCCTCTGTCTGGGAAAGTCGCACTTGCTAGAGCCTTAGTGGCCAAACATGCATACTTTATTTTGCAAACCCAGGTAGTTTGACAGACTCTTGCATAAGGGCAAATTTTTGGTTTCTGATATGTCTAGCCGCGGTATCATGAGCTTAGTGCAATGTAAACATGAATTATTATATGTGGGCGAATAACAACGTAGCTCAGGGAAAAGGATCTCGTATTAAAAATGATTTCAAGCCTATGAATTCACCAACCATTGTGTTGATTTTAAGCATATATTTCATGTATTAAAGATTGATAGCATGGAGCAGCACGAGGATGGCATGAAGAGGCACAAGCTTGAAGTTATTATTCTAGATTTTGGGGAACCTCATATTGTAAAAATCTTATTTTTAATGATATATAAAGAAAGTTGATTTAATCACTTGAGTTGTTTTCTATCATTATGACTTGTGTTCTATGAAGTAATACCCCAAATTAATGTTCCGCTGCGTTAAGGTAAAAATTGGTGTGTTACAGCTTGAGAGGGAATACAAGATTGAACATGCAAAGCGTTTGAGAATGGAAGAACCTTTAGTCATTGAATATTGAAAAGGAGAAGAAAAGAAAGCGCAACGAGTTTATGTTTACTAGTCATGCGAGAAGTATATTTGCCAAATTACAGTGTAGCAATGTTGTTAATGAATCATGTATAATGGGGAAGGCTCTGACAAAGGTTTCTTGTGTTAAGTTAAAAAATCGAGAGTATTTAAATGATCCATCTATTGCACAAATGCTACAACAAGTCAAACCATAGGAAGAGGTGATCATTTAAGCTAATATTTGTATTTACTTTCTTCCAACTTGTTGCAGTGATAAATATTGAACCCTTTAATTTATCGATCCAGGATCTATCGAGATGTTTTCGCTATTTTGATATAGTATGGTTGTCTAATGATATCCGACAGTTTATCCATAAACCCGAGAATGTGAAATGTAGGTTCCCCTAGAGAGATGATTATACAGTTAATAAAATGTTTTGGCTTACGTTAGCGTGCTTAGATCCTACCCGTCCGGGTTGGTTAACAAAGGAGGTTAGTTTTTATTAGGCGTATATGGTATTAGTGTATTATTTGGTGTAACTTGATAGTTAAAAGTGTACCTAAATTTTTTCAGCACATTGACTTGTAGGCGACGTGTCAGACCCCATAATCGTAACTGAGTAATGCCAGTTGTTACTTTGTTTAGTTGCTTCTACAAAACAGCATACCAATGTTATATGCCGATGTAGAAAGTATTCCATTTCATGGAGAGATGTTGATCAGGTAATAATGTATACGTCATACGTTTGTATGTGTTTTTTAATACGCTTGTATACGAATTTTCTTATTATACTAGTTGATTGAAAAAAATTTGCATGTTACCTATAGGTTTTCCTACCGGTCAATGAAACGGATCATCATTGGTGTGTTTCTTAATTCGATATAATATCTGGTATTGTGACGTTCTATGATACTGGAGACACATATGACTATGACTCAAACGATTGGTATGCCGGCGTTAGGGATTGTTTACCGGTACGCCTCATCTTAATGTACATTTCAATATTTATAATTAACATGATTGCTAGTAATAGATAAGCTGTCTGATAAAACTACAACAACAACTTTATTATTGAATACATAAGGTGTATGATAACAGTATAGTGGCCAATATAGGATTAAGATACACAAAACATCCTTCTTACTTCGTTCAGTTGACACAAAAGCTAACATTTAAATGCAACAGCTACAAGGTCACCATACAAAAGATTAAGATACACAAAAGTTATACAGACATACATTTTATGTTAGTTATTACAAGATTTATCTACTTAGCGATACGAAACATCATATTTTCCTAGCACTCCTAAGACTGTAACGTATGTCCGTCCCACATGGTTTAACAAGTAACTCACTATAGGTCCCCGTTGCAGTTATGTTTTTCTCAATAAACTAGAATGAGTTATCCACCTCATCATACATAAATAGATGGTAGCCAAATCACAAGATAATCTTGCCATGCCCCGACTGCCATTGGTTTCCAATATCTATACCATGCATCCTCTCTATGCACATTTTCAATGAATCTGAGGATCAGGATAGGGGATTGAAACAACCTTGTCCACGTTTCTTCCCTTTCATACTCAATCATTACCCACACAACCGCATGATGGGTGATTCCATAGCTTGCAACAACGCACAACCATTCACCTAAACAACCCAAATCCATTGTTTTGTTCTAAACAGCCTTGTCCACATTTCTTCCCTTCCATACTCTAGCATCACCCATACAACCGCATGACGGGTGATTCCATAACTTGTAACAACGCACAACCTTTCACCTAACCAACCTGTAAAATCCATGATTTTACCATGATTTAATGTAATAAAGTTACACCCAATAATCCTTGAACACTCTCTCATGTGTTATATTTCTATAAGATATGTATGAACTTGTCCATTATGTACTTATACTTTTACATTCATACTTGTTGTAAATAAGTTACATAACTTAAACCATGCACTTAAAACTAGGAGAACAAGTAATGAGATGTGTAACTAACTATGTATACACAACACTTAACAAAACTTTGGAAATATGTTGTATTAAGTATTTATGCCGTATATATATGTATATACATCATAGGCATACATACACATCTTGGACTAGCCCACGATCCTTTATCTCTGTGTGCTAGCCCAACATAAGCCCACAACAAGCCCATCTCCCTTTTTGGTTAAGCATTACACGGTACCCCACTATGTGGAAGAAGAAGGGATGCCTTGGTTTTGGAAAAGCCAACACTTGGCACATACTCTCTTACCAAGGCAATCATACCCCTTTTTGCCTTCCCTTATCTTTCCCCCTTTAAGCCGAATACACACACATACATTCTCTTCACATTCTCTCATGCAAAAACCAAATCTCATTCTCTTTTCACCTTTCTCTCTCAATCATTCGGCTATAAGCCACAATCATCCAAGTTTGTACATTTAATCCACTAGATCCTTGTCCCATCTTAACTACTAATCATTTAGTAGCATCATCACCCTTGGAAGCATAATAACAAGCCCTATCCAAATCCTTAAGGGCCATGGCTTGGTTATAATTAGGGTTTTCTTCATCATCTATATTAGATCTCTAATCTCCTTGTTCATCTAGATCTTCCTTGGTAACTTTTAAGCAAGAAAGGTATACTCCTTATGCTTCTTCATATTTACTTGCATGCATCATCATCCATCTATAAACACATGTAAATAACTTGTTAAAAATCAAGGTTTGGTAAAAACCATGACCTTAAAGGTCACGACATAAATTTGAGTACCATTAGTCATGGTTAAAAACTTTTTATAAAGAAACCTATGACTAGTATTCTATGTTTTAACTTGATTAAAAATCATATGAACCATCTTATGAATTTAAATGTAGCATGGGTTACAAATCTTACTTTTTGGGATTTTGGTTAACTAATAATCATAGATCTCATAAGTGAACATGTGTAACTCAAAAACCATGAAAGACCATGACCTTAAAGGTCACGACAAAATTTAATGGATACTTATGATTTGTGTACTAAGTTTTAAATGATGGAATATGTATTATTACATGTGAAATGGACTACTAAAAATCACTAAAATGAATTATGTGTACAAATCTAGCCGTGGGTTATATATGTCCTTGGATGGACTTTAAATGTACATGCATGCTTATATAAACCTAGATCTAGTGTTAAGAGTTAAACTCAACATGATAAACATAAAACAAGCTTATAGATCTTATGGGAACATTGGGAGAAAACAATATAGCCGTGAGCTATATGTTGTTTTCTTGGAATTGTGGTAACCTTGGAAACATGCAAGAAGCCTAGATAATTATATTGTATTTTATGAATATTTACAAGACATAAAACTAGCTAAAAAGTTCATCTTGGAAACACCAAGATTAAAATTATAGCCGTGGGCTATATGTATGTATGTATGGACTTATGACTTGGTTTCTTGATTTGTACATAGCTAGATCTTATTTTGGGGGCACTTATAAGTACATGCAACCTTAAAACAAGTTTTGACTCATCTTAATAAGCTATAATTAATTATAGCCGTGAGTTATAAGCTCATATTAGGGCTTATGACTTGCATGCAATCTTGTAACACATCTAGATCTCATTTGGTACATCAAATAAAATAAACTACAAGTTTTATTCTTTTATTAAGGTTTAAAACTTAATATGGATAAACTAATAATAAGCTTATAAGAAAATCCTAGATTAATACTTACATGAAATGAAAAGTAGTATTAATGGACTAATTAAGCCCATGCAACATTAGCCCAAGACTTAATGGACCCAATAAGCCCATTTAATAAATCTTAGTATCTTAATAGACTTAAGATTATACTTAGGACCATTTAATTAATTAATGAACTTAAAAATGTATTTAAGCCCAATAAATGTTTTAAAAGACCCATTTAAACAAGTTAGTGGACTTAAAATATATATTGGCCCACTAAATGGACCATTAGATATTTTAGCCCATTTAATGAGCCCATATAATGTTTTGAATGTTTAAATAAAAGTTTTTATAATAAAATATAACTTATAAAAACTTTTGAATTAAAATGACAATTTATGAAACTTAAGGACTAAAACCGTGACTTATGAAACTTGTTTTGATAAATTAGTAAACACAAGGACTGAAAATGTAATTATCCGAAAGTCTAGGGTTTAATCAATACCATCCGTGGCATATTAAACCCTAGGGACCATTTTGGAAAGTTTCTAAAAGTTGTTTTGTCATTTTATAACCCTAAGGACCATTTTGGTAATAATCCGAAACTTAAAGAAACCCTAGGGACTGTTTTTGTCATTTTAAGAATGTTATAAAACCTAGATATAACTAGGAGGACTAAATCTGCCCTAAGCTGAAACTTTAACAAGCCCTAGGTACCAAATGTGTAAAATCCGAAAGTTATACTTTGTTTAAAATATGGAGGGACTAGTTTTGCCATGTTCTGAAACTTTAACAAGCCCTAACCCTAATTCTATTTTAAATTTAGTAAAACTTAATTAAAACCTAAACCATAAGGATTAATGTATAAATTCTTAAACTTGTAATTGATAAATTATTTTATAAATATTAAATAATTTATGGGAACTTTAAAGTTAAATAAAATATTTTATTTTTGAAATGTTATTTTATTTTTCAAAAATAAAATATTTATATTTTTGCTTTATGAAATAGATTGTATAAACAATATGGATATGTATTATTAATACATGAACTCATATACTTTTAGGAAATAAAATTATATGAACGTTAAATAAATTGAATACTAATAATATAAGTAGAACACCTTATGTTTACTTAAAATATGAAACTTACTTGTAAGTTTAAATGATTATTACTAATATATGTACTACGAACGTAAACTAATATTTTAAGTAAAACCTTCTTATGTTTACTTAAAATGTAAAACTTAATTGTAAGTTTAAATGATTATTACTAATACATGTACTACGAACGTAAACTAATATTTTAAGTAAAACCTTCTTATGTTTACTTAAAATGTAAAACTTAATAGTAAGTTTAAATGGATGTTAATAATACATGAACTGCGAACGTAAATTAATATTTTAAGTAGAACATTTTTGTGTTTAAATATGAAACTTAATTGTAAGTTTAAATGGTTACTACTAATACATGTACCACGAATGCAAACTAATATTATAAGTTAAACATTTTATGTTTACTTAACTATGAAACTTATAGATATAAGTTTAAATGAATATTGTTAATACTTGTACTACAGCTATTTAGATAAATATTGTAGCATTGAACTGATTAAAAATCTGTATAAGCATACACATATGTTCTTTGTACTATCTATTAAGACTGTACTGTTTGATTAGGCATAACTTTTGGCGTGAGCATTATTTGGATATTTGTGTTATACAGCTATTGCCAACTCCCAGGTGAGTTTACAGCTCATATAAACTTTTGATAAACTTTTCCTCTACGGGGGAGAAAACATGCAACTATTTTAAATGGACATAACTGAATTGTATAAACTTGACTATGATTGACTATTATAGAAACTGTTAAATTGTTGTAAATCGCCCGAATGTTATAAAAAGATCTATTAGGAATTGACCATCCCCATCTGGGTAAGTCATGCTCATTGTGCCTTGGCCGGGACAACAGATGTATACCATGTTGGAATTGGGTTTGGGTGTCTTTTTGTAAGATACTACGTCCTCATCTGTTGAGGACTATGGAAGGTTAAGCTTCAGTTTCGAGTAATAGCAAATGTAATCTACTTTTTAGTAAGAATGCTTAGTGCATTGTTACTTCTATGATTAATGTATGTCCAAACTAATTATTGTTAAACCTGTAAATTCACCAACTTTATGTTGACCCTCTAAGCATGTTTTTCTCAAGGAAATGAAGTTAGTACGTGATATGTGCATGGACTCAAGCATCTATGTAATCTGCATTGTAGGAATCGTCAAGAGTTCCATTTGGGGAAAATGAACAATCTACTTATGTCATGTTAAAGACAATTTTTATTAATTTGTATAACAACCATGTAAACTGTTTTTGAATAACTTCTTATCTTATGATCTATGAACTATGTGCTATCGATCCACCCTTGTGACATCTCCGTTAATAATTCCGCATATTTTGACCCTACCCGGGGTGTCACACAACCCCAATCCATTGTTTTGTTCCCTTCAACAAACACAGGCAAAACAACAACGTCATGTGTTTCATTTATAAATCAAAAGTAGCAATGTTCTCTGAATATGGTAGATTATCTAACTAGTGAAGAACGCCATCTAAATAAACACCATCCGCCGTTAGCGAAGTTACCCCTGAGAATACACCTTTTCACTTCCATGTTCCAATATTCATCGAGAATATCACAACTTTATTCTCGGCCTTCGATACTCCAACAACTTTATAATTGTCAACTTTGTTGTACCTAAACCCATAAACAACCTGGTATGTGTGTTCACCCATAAAACTGGAATCAATTCTAAGAAGTTTCTTGGTACAAGGGTTATATATGGTTAATCTTCGATCCTACACAACACATATAAAACTGTTGCATGACCGATGCGTTGCAAATAATCCTCTCCAATAATTAGATGCACACCACCCAATACTATTTTAACATTATTTGTTTTGACAGAAACATCCAACATGGTACTGTAGAGAGTCTGATTTTTTCCAAAACAAATGTCGAAACTCTCATAATTCTGCATGCTTCTTTATAAAGTTTGGTTATGATACAACACTCAACCATTCTTTGCAAAACTCCTTGCATCGTAACAACGATGCAACTAGTAGATTCACAAGAATGTTGAACATCCAATCAATGGTGAGGTCATACATGGTTGTGATTTTGGATTTCTTCATGGTTGTTGTGTTGAGTGTAATGGAAGCTTGATTTTTTTTGTAAATGGATAATTTGTGTGTGTTTGAACATGTGGTATTTGAGTTATTAAGCAATTATGGAGTTTGGCTGGTTATTATGAAAATATTTTAAATAATAATTATTCAAATTTGATTTGAAGGATTCATCTAGAATTGTAACTAGGTACTAGTTGATTATGTCACTCAATTGGTTAAAATATGCATTTCCAAGGTTCACATTGGGTCTTGAAATTTTTTTCATAATTGCAAAAACAAAGTTACAAACTTAGCTATAACAAAACAACGATTTGCTTTTTTCAACCCTTATAATCAACATTAATTAACTTTGTAGTTTTATAGTAGTAGTGGAGACAAGTTGGATATGACACCACTTTTCATAGTAAAATAATGTTTCTTTCACTTATAAGTACAACATTCTCACTTATACCAAACCCTAACAAACACAAAATTTTACATAACAATTTCTCTTCACAATCTTTTCAAACAATGTATCAACTAAATCACTTAGCCCTTTTATCCAACTTCATGTATGTTAAGGACATTATCATTAAGTAGTTTGAGATTGACAATGACCGTCATATGGTACTTGTGAAATAAACTATTTCAATGTGCCAATACGTGTCCCTTCATTGTAAACATTGGAGGGAACAACTTATGGAGATACAAAGGTTGTATCATAAAAAATGTTGTGTCTAGGTCATTCAAATTTCTTTTGGAGCTTCAGGAGCATGACCTGGAAAAATAGAGGGACATGATGACTCTTGTTAGTGAGAAACAAACAAATGTGTTGAAGAAGATGTCATACATATCAGCACTTCGCGGACAGTAGAGATCTTGTCGTCACATCTTTAGTGCTCACTTAAATCTTCTGTCAAATGTTGGTTTTTGTTCCAAAAATGTCGTATGTTATGTTTGCGTCTTTTACTTTCTCCATCTTGCACTATGTTATGTAGTATCATTAATGAAGTTATGAATGAAGTATGTTTATTTTATCTTTTCCATTCGAGTACTCGTACTATGATAAGTTAATGTCCCGCCAAATTGAATATGCAACATTATCGATATATACATAATACAAAACGTAAATCATTTACAACCCTAGTACAATATATAATTGTTGTTTACATGGTTGTTTATTATTTAACAAGTCGCACTTCCTATTGTTCCTGACCGTGAACGTATGTTTGAGAATCATGTGATAGATCTTAGCAGTTATGTAACGACCCACTTTGACAAGAAGGCCGTTATGTCATAATCATGGCGTGTCATCAAAGCATAATAAAGGCATCAAGTCATAAAGACATAAAAGACCAACAGGAAAGCCGGAATCAAACATCGGCTTCCATCATAAGCTCAACATGAAATAAAGTAAAGGAAATCTAAAGGACAAAACATGTGTCCAACAATGCATAAGTATCAATAATTTATTAAGGAAAGAGTCTATGGGTAGCTGTCATCCTAAGCACACACTCTCATGCCCAAATCTTGTTTTTAAGTACCTGTCGTATGAGACATGAAAAAAATACAGCTGAGAAATACGCTCATTGAACGGATATAAAGACAAGATAAAGATAATAGTCAAGAATAATAAACATGATAGCAGCGGAAAGAACATCCATGTCCTAAGGAAAACCTAGGAGATAAGTTGTGAAGAATATAAAGTAACAGATATATCATGAATGGTATAAGTAATACAAGGAAAAGCCCATGAGCTCATATAAGTCATAACATGTCATGCATAATAATATCGTAAACGTGCGCATGATAAATATAGGGGCTGACTCATCATGTAATAGAGGGGTGACCTCTAATAATAGTAACATGGGTGGAGGGATCAGCTCCAATGTGATGGGGTGGAGAGCACACACCATATCAGTCACCCTGTACATGTAAACATGTAAACTAAGATGCACCCATACGCATTGTAGTAATAATATTGGCCAACAGATAAATATAACATGTAACATGAAGGGACGATGCTAGAAATCTCTCTCGTCGCGGAAGAGTCATAACACAGGTGCCTCATATGCCATAGTCATGGTACCTCCATGACTAGGTGGTAAATCATGTATATCATGGTCATGCATGTAAATAGCACAAGAAATATGTGGTTCATAAAGTAAAACTAATAGAAAACATGGCAGTCATGAAAAGATCTATAACATGAAAATGGGGAGAACTTGTGGCATAGCAATCGGGAAATCCTAATCATGAAAAGAGATGAATGTCCCTACTAAAAGGAAGGAATATCCGTACCTTGTATCCAACAAGCAGTGAGAGAGATGGATAACAGAACTGAAGTACTCCAACTTCACGTGATCGAAAAAGATAGAATCTAGGAATGATAACCACGAACACCACACGTAAGAATCAAGATCAAAAATCAAAGCTCCTCCTTCCTTTTGGTTCCTTATGGCCGGCGACACACACATACACTACTAGGGTTTTTTGTTTTTTCTCTAACTTGATACAAATGAGGAGTTTAGGAGTGTTTTTGTTAGTTAGTTCTTAATGGGCTGGGCCTTGGGCCATAAGTAAACTTGTAAGGCTTATGCCTAAACCAAGGTGTGTTTAATTTATTTTGTGTCATAATTTGAGTTCTCGAGTGTTCGTATATTCATGAATTTTAAATTTCGTGTTATATCTTGTCATGTGTGTTGTCCCCTCTTATATAATGATAGATTAAAGAAATGAGATGGAAAAGATACGAATTTCTAGAGAGAGAAAGTAGAGAGAGAAAGTAGAGAGAGAAAGTAGAGAGAGAGGTGATTAACTATGTGAAATTAGATTAGAGAAAAATGAAAGATCCAACCCTCCTAACATGCTAGGAGGGTGCTTATATAGTCCACCCACATGCGGGCTTTCTATTGGACTATATTTGTTTTGGGCCAGGCTTGAATAAAATGCTTAGTACCTTAAAAGAGGCCTCTAAGCTAGCCATCAAGCCCGTAATGTCACGACTATTTTAACTAACTATTACAACGTTATAATAAATATTACAATATAAACCTATGACCGAACATTCTTGTTTGACTCAATATTTTGAGGCTAACAATCTCCCCCAATGTGAGGTCATTCCTCTTTGATATTTGGAGTTCAATGGAGATTACGAATTCTGTCACAAATGAATCTTGAACGTGTAATAGTAGTCTTGTTCCTTCATGATGTGATCTTTGAGCCTTTGTCATTGTCTTTCGACTTTGTCTTTTATCTTGAGATCTTCAAATTATGTTTGACTTGTCTTTGCCATCTTGCGATCTTGTGTCTTTATCCACATGCTCATACTTCGCACCATCTTGAAAGCTTGCTATCAATCTCCTTTTAATAGAGGTCATCTTGATTGTTGAATATGTATTTAGGTATGAGTATGTGGTTTTGAATCTTTGACTTTGCTGAGTACACCGTAACGCCACCTTCTTGAGACAAAACATAGACACGGACTGAATGGCTTTGACATTCGTCCTAAATCGGTAGCGTTTTACCTCCGGTCAATGAAGACCGTTACACGATATTAAATATCGTACCTATGATTAGGTAGATTCAAATAAGAACCTCCTTGACAGGGTTTCCCGGTGGTACTAGCCGTTCTCTTTACTCGACTGTCTCAAAGCAAGACTGCGAACATAAAGAGTGAATCAATTGGATAAATATTCGCTTGATTAAAGTCGTCAATTCAAATTCCTGGAACAAGTTTGATTCTTGAAGAATCTTACCATTGTTGCTTTCCAGTTGACACAAGCTTGATTCATATGAATCTCGCAAGTTACCTACCGTAGCGCTGTTTAATGTTGACGCTAGAAAAATTTCCATTCGTCACTGTGAATATTAATAAATATCACTCTGAATGTTCTGGCAAGACCATAACAATATTGTGTAGAAACATGAAACGAGTTTGAATCGATAAAGAAACAAACCATTGTTGCTTTTCAGTTTTACATATGTTCAATTCATAAAGAATCTTACACATGACCTACCGCAGTGCTGTTTGATGTTAACACTGGAAGGATTTCCACTCATCATTATGAATACTAGGTAGTATCACTCTGAGTGTTCTAGCAATATCACAAGGATATAGCGTAGGACTCTCTTGATCGTCATCCGTGTGTCCTAACAAGATTTGATTGATCTCTTGGCTAGAGACTAGATTTGTGCACTTTTAGTGGTCGGAGGCTGGAGTAGATGACACCTATTTAATATCAACTATCTCGGAGTGAGAAAGTCAATAGAAGTCGTGTTGATCTCCGTGACAATAAAACAAACTTCTTTTGAGAGAAGCCTGAGTCAGCTGGGGAGGGTTTGTGCATTACATCACTAGGTTCATGATGCGTTGTCTTTATGATGTGTTGACCCGGTTTCTACCTAAGTTGTATGGAGGGCTAATTTCTTTACTCCCTTTATCCTTACATTTCTTTATCATTCTTCAACCCCTTTAATGCATACCAAGACATCATTACTAGCACCTTGTTGTGATTGTTCCAGTGCTAGCATCAGTACTTAGTCGTCATTCTGCTTCGTTCACATTCTACTCCATCTTTCCTAAGGACTTCTAATAATCTATTAGATTGTCCCTGGGAAGATCCCTCCGGTTCTGGTTGGATCATAGGACATCAACCTAACCACCCTTTTAACACCAATAACGTCGTGAATTAAAGATGTTGTGAGTATTTGATCGTAACCATGAGTGCTTGAGTCTTTAGATCACATTTTAATCACATTTTCTCCCCTATCTCTAATATATAAAATCGTTTGATATAAGAGATACCAAATTTGATTAAAATATATCACAAAATATAGTCTTGAAAAACTTTCGGGAGAAAAATGTGTCAAACTTAGCATGAATTTGGAACGCTCCCCCTCAAAAATTGATTCAATTGAATTGTCATTACGAGGATATGATTCACATTAAACTTTTGAGGATAGGAGTTGTTGAACACACAATTTTTGAGAGATTTTGAATATCATTGAAAAATTCTTGAAAAAATTGTGTTCAACGCTTTTTGAAAAATCAATTCTTTTTGGCGAAAAGGTTTTTCTAAAGCAAAAACTTGAGTTCATAGACTTTGAATGTCTTGACGAATCCACTCAAGTGTAAGAAGATTTCTCTTTTTTTCTGAGGGTAAGGGCACTAAAGCGTACACTCCTCCGTGAATTTAGATCCGGGTTTTCAATCTGAAAGTGATTACAAGCCATTGTGTTGAGCTCAAAACGTTGAATGTTTTGTGACAAGCTCAACCCAAGATAGATTGCTCTACCCGTTGTTGGAAAAATTGTCCAAAATAGACGTTTTCCTTTATTAAAAATAGAAATGACATGTTTTGAAAAATATGTACAACTTTCATTCGAGCTTTATTTACACACCCGTGTCATTATTGAGCGACATTTCTAGGAACGTCCATATTATCGATACCGAAAGACATGTCGAGAAGAATATATTTGGATTATCAAAGATTTTTAATTTTGTTTTTTGTTTTTTTTCATTTATATATACAAGTAGACCATCCCACGAGCTTATCTTGACCTAGAAATTGTGCACCACCAGAAGTAATTTTTCGTGTATCAAGACACCCTGCATGATCCGAATCTGAATAGGCCTTTCATAATAAACCGGTTTACCTCGGATACCAGAGTCCCAAATGAATGGTATTTTTTAGGTACCGATAGATCCGTTTAACCTCCTTGGGGTGCTTTTCAGTGGGTCGTGCTTGATATCGTGCACAATAACACGTAGCATGTGATATATCTGGTCGGCTTGCTGTTAAGTACATGAGGGAGCCGATCATGGAACGATATTTCGTTTGATCTATGGCATCTCCCTCCAAATCAGCATCTAGGGATGTGGTTGATAATGGTGTCCCAACGGGGTCACATGAGGTCATACCATGCTTTTTGATTATCTCTTGACAATACTTAGCTTGGTTGATAAAGATACCACTTGGGGATTAGTGAACTTGAATTCCTAGAAAGAATTTTAGTTCGCCCATCATAGACATTTCAAATTTGTTATGCATTACTTTTTCAAACCATTTTGAAAGTATTGGGTTTGTGGACCCAAAAATAATGTCATCAACATAAATCTACACAAGCAACATGTCATCCCCAAATTTATAAGTGAACAAAGTTAGATCAATGGAACCTTTTGAGAAACCTTTGGAGACCAAAAATTTCGAGAGCTCGTCGTACCACGCCCTTGGAGCTTGCTTGAGTCCATAAAGTGCTTTGTGGAGACGATACACCTTGTCAGGATAATGAGGATTGACGAATCCTTCCGGCTGTGTGACATAGACTTCTTCCTTCAAAGGACCATTAAGAAACACCGTCTTTACGTCCATTTGATAAACGATGAATCCCTTATGTGCAGCATAAGCAAGGAAAATCTTGACCGCTTCCATACGAGCTACTGGTGCAAATGATTCTTCAAAATCAATACCCTCTTTCTGGCCATACCCTTTAGCCACTAGCCTAGATTTATTCTTGATGATCGTGTTTTCTTCATCCATCATGTTTTTCTAGATCCATCGAAAATTTAATGGTGTTACATGGTATGGTCTGTCAACAAGTTCCCAGACTTTAAGTCTTTCAAATTGTTGAAGTTCATCCGTCATCGATTCAATCCAAGCGTGATCTGCCAAGGCTTCTTTGATATTTGTTGGTTTAGCTGTACTCACGGCGAGTGCGAACATACAAACATCACCATAAGTTTCAAGTTGTCGTCTTGTACGAACGGGATGTGAAGGGTTTCTAATTACTTGAACCAAAGGATGATCTTGGGTCTAATGATGGTTTGAAGGATGTCGTTGATAAAAGGTATGCATATTTGACGTATCAACATGGCGACTAGAAGACTCTCCAGTTTCGTGTACCGGTGTACCGAATGGGTTGATAAAGTCGTCTTCGTCATTTAATGCATAGTCTGCTTGATTTGTGTTCTCTAGAGCAATGACAGTAGTTGTGGATGTTGTAGGAATGGTTGTTGATGTGATATTATGAGGAGGTAAATCTGCAGCAACCCGAGTTGAAGTAGATGAAGTTGTATCCTTTTGTTGATGATGATCGGTATCATCATTCTTATCATGAGTGACAGCGAAAGACGTCGATACAACATGTTTCTCCCCCGTGAAATATTCATCATACATTGGTCCATATAACATTTCCAACTCTTCAATTGTCGTGTTGACTGTCATATCTGCTCTTGGAACATTTCCTTGAACCAGCTTTGAACTTGACGCTTCATTGATGTGGTCTTGAGTTCGAGTTCCGTGCGGTTGTGAACGAAAGTCGTTTGTCATTGTGGATCGGGACTTAAACTGTTTTGTTCAAGTGCCATTTCTTGTAATTCATCAAATCGGATATGAATAGTCTCGACTATCAATTTTGTTCTTTTGTTGTAAACTCTATCCCTTAGACTGAGTTGCATATCCCACTAGAATACATGCATCACCTTTCTCTTTCATCTTATCCAAATTTTCACCATCTCGTATAATGTAACAAGTACATCCAAAAACGTGAAGGTGTTTGAGTGAAGGTTTTCGATCATGAGTTATGTGATATGGTGTCTTTTCGTGTCTTGGGATAATTAAGGATCGGTTTTGTGTGTAGCATGTGGTTGACACGGCTTCGGCCCAAAAGAATAGTGGAAGTTTTGAAGCGGATAATAATGTTCGAGCAGCCTCAACTAAAGTACGGTTTCGTCTTTCAACAATGCCGTTTTGTTCGGGTGTTCGAGCAATAGATGTTTCATGTTCAATTCCGTCGGCTTCATAAAAGTTCCTCAAAGTTGAATTCAAAAATTTTGTGCCTCTGTCAGTACGAACCACTTTTACTTGAGCTTGAAGACCACGTTGCATCAGTTTAAGGAAGTTGATGAAAACTTCGGGTGTTTCATCCTTGGACCTTAAGAAGTGAGTCCATGCGTACCTTGAGTAATCATCGACAATTACCATAATGTATTTCTTTCCATTGATACTTTGAACACGCATGGGACCACACAAATCTATATGAAGAAGATCTAACCGTCCTTTAGAGCTTGGTGTAGTCTTTATCTTGAAACTACTTCGTTTAGCTTTATAAAGCTCACAAGAAGAACAAAGATGATCGATCCTTGATGAATTTCAAGCTTGGAAGGCCTTTCACAATATCTTTCTTGGAAAGCAAGTTGATGGTATCAAAGTTGAGATGAGATAGACGTTGATGCCATAACCATGCCTGAGTCGTTGAAGCTTTAGCCATGAAGCAAATTTGTAACACCCCACTTTGATAAGTGGACCGTTACGCGTAATTATGGCGTGTCATCAAAGCATGCAAGGTAATATGTAGTAAAACATACATGACCATAGGGAAAACCAGAATCAAACATCGTTTCCCAAACATAAGCCCAAAACATAAATAAAGTAAACGAAATGAACAAAGACTACACAAGCATAAATATATGAAGGCAAAAGGAAAAGAAGTCTATGGCAGCTTCCATCCTATGCACGTCCTACAAATGCTCGAGTCTGTCCTTGGGTACCTGCCGTTTTGGGACATGGAAAGGAAAGTAACGGCTGAGCAAAACGCTCAGTGCACGGATATAGACATAGCATGAATGACTGAAAAATATTAAAGACTTAATAGCAGCAGAAATGTATAAGTCCTGGAAAACCTGGAACGTGTTCATAAAACTGGTTTAATAGTTTGAAAAGCCTTATGTTTATCTTATGAAAAATGTTTTACATGTTAACCATTAGCCAATATAGGTCATGAAATATCAACGTGTATGAATACTTGGAGGGGTGACCTCGTCATGCAAATTAGAGGGGCTGCCTCTAATTTAATATACTGGTTTGGGTAGGAGGGATCAGCTCCTTGTGAAGGATGCAAGGCACACACCACATTCACACTGAATAATCTGCTGAAAACATGTAAACTAGGATGCACCCATACGCCCCACCTGATAATATAATAAATGGCCAAAAGCTGAAAGGGACGCCACGAGCTATCACTCCGTCGTGGTGAAGTCATAACACTGGTGCCTCCAGTGTTATGGTTATGGTACCTCCATAACTAGGTGAAACTGGTCATGAATGTATATGGCTTTAGGTATTCTAATTAAACATAAGCAATCAAAACATATAAAACATATACTAGGGAAAACAGTTGGCTACATACGGGGAATCCTAATAAGGAAAGAATGTCCATACTGAAAGGACGGAGAATCCGTACCTTATGTCCAGCGAACGAAGAAGACGAACGGAAGAGAGTCCTACTTCGGTATCACTAATGCTACATAAATACATACGTGTATAAGTATCTGATTACTGAGTACGTAACTGGTTTTATATCACGTTTTAGTTTGTTTTATATGTTCATGTCATGTTTTACTGATTTAAGCTTTATACTGTATTTATCATATATTCTCCCTATTCTGATTAAGTATTACTTGTATTTCATGTATTATTATACTTGTTGTGTAATAATAAGTAACTTTCTAAAATAGCAGGTTTCCTAAAATAGATAGTTACCAAAAATAGAAAGTTTCCAAAAATAGAAAGTTTCCAAAAATAGAATTCCTGTTTAAAATAGATAAGTTTCTAAAAATAGAAAGTTTCTATAAATAGATTAATGCCTTAATTAAATAATTTTCTAAAAATAGAAAGTTACCATAACTAGATATAAGTTGGATAATTAAGCTAATTATATAAGCTTAAGTGTTTTCTGATTATTATTCTAAGTCATGTGATTATATAGTATAGTTTATTAATTATTTCATGTAAATTAAATAAACTATAGGTTAGAGTATTTAATTAAATATAACATGATTTTAGTTAAATAAAGATAAAATACTTAGGTTAAAATATGTATTATTATCTATTAATAATATAACCTAAGTCATGTAAATTAATTAATTATAGTCATGGTTTTAATAATTAATTAATTAATTATATACTCTAATTAAAAGATAAATACTTAGGTTAAAATTCATGAATTAATAATTAAATTAATAACCTAAGTCATGTAAATTAAATTAATCATGTTCATGCTTTTAATTAATTTAATTTAAATCTTGAAAAATAATATAACTTGTAAAAATCATAAACCTTGAAAAAAATAATTCATGAACCGGAACCGTGATTAAAACCCATGAACCAGACCCGTAACCATCACCATACCCCAACTAAGGTCGGGGTTTCCCTTGCCCTTGCTGCTGCCGTGACACCATCACCACCATACCGAGACCATATGGTCTCGATGGTGCGAAATAAGCCAAGCCGAGACCCCCTTGGGGCTTGGTTAGGCGTCGGCTAAACCACAAACACCCCTAAACCCTTGATTTGATTTAAACCCCATGATTAGAATATGTTTATATTACTTGTTTTTAATTAGTTTATTAAAAACATCATGATTTTATGTGATAAAATAAATCAAAACATAAAAAGAAAAGGTTAAAGGTTATACCGATTACGTGAAATCAAGAAGGATGAACACACACGATTCCTTGCAATAAATCAACAACCAAAATCAACGCGAATCACCCTTTGGTGTTCTTAAACCCGGCGGCCAAGGAAACAAAAGAAGGAAGAAAAAGATTTAGGGTTTCTCTTGTTTTCAATATTTTGTAAATATGAAACATGTTTTTCCTTTAACCCCTTGTTTTTTAAAAATTACATGGGCTAAGCCCATGTTTCTTGTGTAGCCGCGGGTAGGGGGCCCCACATGGGGTAACCCATACTTTTCTCGTGTCTAAAATAATAGTGTGTTCTCGTGTTCGTGTTTTACGTGTTTTAATTAGTTACCGTTCGTGACTTAATATATTTATTCGTGTTCGTAATAAATATATATACATACGTAATATTAGTTCGTGATTAATTTACGTTCATGATCTCATGTTCGTGTGTTCGTGATTATAATTATTCCTGAAATAATTATTGTGTCTTAATACGTAATAAATACTTATCGTGATATAACACGTACGTAATACTTGTAAATTCTTATTCGTGAAACGTAAACATGCTAAATAAGGAAAGTTCTAATCATGTACGTACGATTATATGTAACTGTTCATGGTAAAAGCATGCGGGTTTTACAACTCTTCCCCCCTAAAAAGAATAATTTGTCCCTGAATTATAGATATCGTAACTGGAAGCGTAACATACCCGAATCCAACTGAGAGGGTATATAAGATAAAAGGACATGAAGGTGACATGGTAGAAGGAACGTGAAACGTGACATGTCTTGAAACGGACATGGAACGTGACGTGACTGAAATGACATATCTAATTGATAAAAGAAAAACGGATAAGAAGTCCAGATGAACTTGTCCGTTTCCAAGTGGCTTCCCTCTTGGAATGGTTCCTTCACAAGATCTTGACACAAATAATAATCTTGGTCCTCCTGACCTTGACTTGAAAACACGAAAATTTTATGGTTATCAACGTACGATAGATCCCCAGAATTCGATTGAGGAAATAAAAAAAATTAACGTGCAAGGGTAACTGGAACATTACGATGCAAAACAATCTGACTTAACTGATAATTAGCAACGATGCGCAAGACATATTGAAACGTAGTACGTGAAAATTTTTGAACGTGATACGTGAAAAATTTTGAACGTGATACGTGGAAAATTTTGAACGTGATACGTGGAGATATGGTGAGTGTAGTATGAAAAAACATATCGTGATCAATGATACGTGTAACATATCGTGAACGTGATATGAGGAACGTGGAATGAACATGACATGTGAAACATATCGTGAACATGGAATACAACTGCGGTAACGCCAACTGCTATTAGGTGAGACATGGAATGTGACGTGAAACGTCTATCTGAGGACAGAGAGTTATATTAGACTTGAGTCTGGTCTCTCAAGTTATTGCAAAAACTTCCCAGAACGATGATGAACGTAAAATCGTAAGCCAAGATACGATCATGAACGTGAATAGTGTCATGAACGTGAGCGTGAGAATAAGTCGTGAAATTTGAACAAGGACGTGGACGTAAATAAGGAGCACAAATACGAACCTTTGCCTGACTCGATAACTGAGGGATTACCAAGTTATTGGATGCGCCTTGACTGGAACATGTCCAAGTAATCTGTTGGTTCTGAAATCCTTGTGGATGTAAGGATTCCGCAGACTTGATCAAACTGTTGACAATAACACAGATAGCATCTTGCTTCTTCTGAGTTTGCGTTAATCTGGTAACCAAAATCCATGGAGATCTTGTCCCCTCTCTGTTCACCATTTCTGATGATGGAAAGACATCCTAGTCTGTTGGTGTTCTATCATAGCCTGTTGGTATGTCAGGTACATAGATATGAACGTAACTGTATCCTGCTTCGTAGAAACTTGATACATAGAAGTTTGCGAAACTCTGGGTCTCCGAGATTAGACTTTTCTTAGCGTAGGATTTTCTTGGAACACCTAACGTAGTGTAGGGTTCTCACCTTTACGCATAAGCAGGGCCATGGTAAGATTAACCGTGTGAATCCATGTGATTCAGCGTGTCACTGTAATCAAACAGAATTGATATTGTAAAATTTCCAAGGTGGAATTTCTCCTGTCGTAGAATTTGCAACATAGTGCAAATATGGTCTTCCTGTTCTTCTCTAGACTTAGAGAAAATCAGGTTATCCTCAATGAAAACACTGATGAATTTGCTTATGAGTTCATGGAAACTCATTCTTATAATGCTGATGGAGCATTGATGAGACTAATTCAAAATCATAAATCTAGCATGATCGAGTCATGTACGAATAGCAGTCATGGACATGTCCTGCTCTTTCACTCGTCACTGTTGGCAGCATGATCATGAATCCGATCTTAGAAAAATGCTTAACACCCTAAATGAATCCGATCTTGTCCATACGTGGAGGAGAATAACGGTTATGAATGGTGATTTGTTTAAATTGACGGTAGTCGACACATAATCTCATGTTACCGTCCTTCTCCTTGAAGGTTCTTCTGGAATGTATGGGGAGATTTTGGAATACTCGTCTGGTTATGCGTAAAAGGAACTTCAGTGGTCGTGTCTTAACTGACAGCTAGAATATTTTAGCAGTAATAGCTAACAACGCACGTGCTTGTAAGCATAGATAATTTGTATAGATTTTCCTGATGGAAAATCAAGCTGCATGTATTCAGGAGCCTGAACATCACTGTACATAATCATGAGTCGTAGCATGGTGTGTTGTTCGTAGTCCATACTTAGGATTAAATTCAACTCGCATTTGTTCGAAGTAATGCGTTCGCAGCTTGGATCTTATCATTAGGCTAAAGGAAAAACCTTTGTATACATGGGGAATACGAATGGAGCCCTATATGGTCATAATATATGAAATAGGGTGCAAGAAATGAAAGTGTCAGCGAGCAAACGTGACAGATCTCACTGACATGCCGGTAATGGTACTGAAATTCTTGTGGCCTGATTAATACATGGCACAACAAAATGGATATACCCTTGGAGGGTACCCTGAATTTCTTAGAAATGTTCCATAATTGGACGTGAGTCATGTGTCTTGACTCGTGTCTTTGGGAAATGTAAGCATGACATGTGTCTTGAGTGGTATCTTAACATGTGTCTTCCGAAAGTATACGTGAGACATGTGTCTTGACTGATGTCTTGACATGTGTCTTCAGAAAGTATACGTGAGACATGTGTCTTGACTGATGTCTTGACATGTGTCTCGAGATGTGAAACAAATAGAACTACAAATATTAGGTTATTATGCCAAAATTGGCGGATCGGTTGGACCACTGATCCTTTGTATTTCTGACCACGTCCGCGGTCGGAGCTTCGGTTACGATTTCTAGGATAGTTGCTGTCATAGTAGTGGTTACTATCGTCTTGTCTGTCAGTTCCATAACGGTCATTCTCATGACTGTGATTCATGTAACTATTCAGCTGATTGGCCGGCTGGTACCGGTCTTCACTCATATGACTGAAACGACAACTGAGTGACGTGTGACATGTAACTAAGAATTTGGGACAATGATTGATGGAAATCGTCTGGTGGTGAAGCATCTTCTTTTCCGATCGGTTTGATCTAACGCCTTTGTCTTCGTCTTGTACGATCTCCAGGTTGTGAACAACATCAGCATCTCGTCGCATCTCCAAACATCAGCAGCATCATCTTTAGTAACATCTCCAAGCTATGAGCGGCATCAATAATTTATAGAACATCAACCAATGGAATACGCATGAGATGATTTAGAATCGACTAGTGAATACTCATGGAGTATTGTAAGTGAAATACACATGGATTATGGTACGTGTAATACACATGGAATACTGTACGTGGAGTACACGTGGGATGCACATGAAATGATCGATATGGGTCGATCTTTTGACATGATTTTACATGGTTTGAAGACCAAACTGGGCTGATCATCATGATAGCCTAGCAATATTAGCATGGACATCATTCTGGTTGTATAGAGAAACGTTAAAGTGTGGTTACAGAAAATTCAACTATGATTTGCCTGAAAGCATGATCAATGATAACCAACCCTGACTATCATGAAAGCAGGATTCAATGAAATCTAACAATGTCTTGCATGAAAGCATAAATAACAAAAGAGGCGTAAGACGTAATCAGCATGAAGATGGAATTATCGTGAAGGAACATGAACCAATTTAACATGAAGGATTGTATAACATAATCAGCATGAAACTGAAATTAACCATGATAGTATGGAAACATACTTGACATAAAAGACATCGTAACTTATGAGGGGACATGAAAAAAAAGAATTTATGCTTATAAATCATGAGAAAATTTTATGCATGAATACATGATGTAGTTTATAAAAACCTTTATATGCGCGAGGGGACGCCTATGGGTCGGTCCCAAAGCAAAAGACATGGCGAGGGGCCGCCTATGGGTCGGTCCCAAAGTTAAAAGTTTCGGTAAAAGCACATGCGACTAAATAGGGCCAGTCCTGTACCAACCATTACTTAGTCATAATCCCTGCAACAATGATACATGAAACATAAATAAATGAAACTCATTTGTCAAAACTTATCAGAAATTTTTTTATGTAACTAATTATGAACTACTGAGGTTCAGTCCACATAGTCACAGTTCACGAGGAACGTCATGCATGAAACAATGACACATAACTAAATATGAATGACGGTTGTCCATCCATATTAGTAAAACAATATCGATGAAATACATCAAAGTTAAAACCTCAAGGTGCTGAAAACATCATGGTTAAAACAACAATGTGCTGAAAAAATCAATTTCGTGGACTAACATGCGTTGTCGTGGGAAGCTCCTGGTGACTACCCACTAGTCACATGTCGAGTTTTAGAGCCTACAGGTCGAAGCCTTGGCTATGATACCATAATTTTAACACCCCACTTTGATAAGTGGACCGTTACGCGTAATTATGGCGTGTCATCAAAGCATGCAAGGTAATATGTAGTAAAACATACATGACCATAGGGAAAACCGGAATCAAATATCGGTTCCCAAACATAATCCCAAAACATAAATAAAGTAAATGAAATGAACAAAGACTACACAAGCATAAATATATGAAGGCAAAAGGAAAAGAAGTCTATGGCAGCTTCCATCCTATGCACGTCCTTCAAATGCTCGAGTCTGTCCTTGGGTACCTGCCGTTTTGGGACATGGAAAGGAAAGTAACAGCTGAGCAAAACGCTCAGTGCACGGATATAGACATAGCATGAATGACTGAAAAATAATAAATACTTAATAGCAGCGGAAATGTATAAGTCCTGGAAAACCTTGAACGTGTTCATAAAACTGGTTTAATAGTTTGAAAAGCCTTATGTTTATCTTATGAAAACTGTTTTACATGTTAACCATTAGCCAATATAGGTCATGAAATATCAACGTGCATGAATACTTGGAGGGGTGACCTCGTCATGCAAATTAGAGGGGCTGCCTCTAATTTAATATACTGGTTTGGGTAGGAGGGACCAGCTCCTTGTGAAGGATGCAAGGCACACACCATATTCACACTGAATAATCTGCTGAAAACATGTAAACTAGGATGCACCCATACGCCCACCTGATAATATAATAAATGGCCAAAAGCTGAAAGGGACGCCACGAGCTACCACTCCGCCGTGGTGAAGTCATAACACTGGTGCCTCCAGTGTTATGGTTATGGTACCTCCATAACTAGGTGAAACTGGTCATGCATGTATATGGATTTTAGGTATTCTAATTAAACATAAGCAATCAAAACATATAAAATATATACTAGGGAAAACAATTGGCTGCATACGGGGAATCCTAATAAGGAAAGAATGTCCATACTGAAAGGACGGAGAATCCGTACCTTATGTCCAGCGAACGAAGAAGACGAACGAAAGAGAGTCCTACTTCGGTATCACTAATGCTACATAAATACAAACGTGTATAAGTATCTGATTACTGAGTACGTAACTGGTTTTATATCATGTCTTAGCTTGTTTTATATGTTCATGTCATGTTTTACTGATTTAAGCTTATATTGTGTTTATCATATATTATGCCTATTCTGATTAAGTATTACTTGTATTTCATGTATTCTTATACTTGTTGTGTAATAATAAGTAACTTTCTAAAAATAGCAGGTTTCCTAAAATAGAAAGTTACCAAAAATAGAAAGTTTCCAAAAATAGAAAGTTTCCAAAAATAGAAAGTTTCCAAAAATAGAAAGTTTCCAAAAATAGAAAGTTTCCAAAAAATAGAATTACTGTTTAAAATAGATAAGTTTCTAAAAATAGAAAGTTTCCATAAATAGATTAGTGCCTTAATTAAATAAGTTTCTAAAAATAGAAAGTTTCCATAACTAGATATAAGCTAGATAATTAAGCTAATTATATAAGCTTAAGTGTTTTCTGATTATTATTCTAAGTCATGTGATTATATAGTATAGTTTATTAATTATTTCATGTAAATTAAATAAACTATAGGTTAAAGTATTTAATTAAATATAACATGATTTTTATTAAATAAAGATAAAATACTTAGGTTAAAACATGTATTATTATCTATTAATAATATAACCTAAGTCATGTAAATTAATTAATTATAGTCATGGTTTTAATAATTAATTAATTAATTATATACTCTAATTAAAAGATAAATACTTAGGTTAAAATTCATGAATTAATAATTAAATTAATAACCTAAGTCATGTAAATTAAATTAATCATGTTCATTATTAATTTAATTTAAATCTTGAAAAATAATATAACTTGTAAAAATCATAAACCTTGAAAAAATGATTCATGAACCGGACCAGTGATTAAAACCCATGAACCGGACCCGTAACCATCACCATACCCCGACCAAGGTCGGGGTTTCCCTTGCCCTTGCTGCTGCCGTGACACCATCACCACCATACCGAGACCATATAGTCTCGGTGGTGCGAAATAAGTCAAGCCGAGACCCCCTTGGGGCTCGGTTAGGCGTCGGCTAAACCACAAACACCCCTAAACCCTTGATTTGATTTAAACCCCATGATTAGAACATGTTTATATTACTTGTTTTTAATTAGTTTATTAAAAACATCATGATTTTATGTGATAAAATAAATCAAAACATAAAAAGAAAATGTTAAAGGTTATACCGATTACGTGAAATCAAGAATGATGAACACACACGATTCCTTGCAATAAATCAACAACCAAAATCAACCCGAATCATCCTTTGGTGTTCTTAAACCCGGCGGCCAAGGAAACAAAAGAAGGAAGAAAAAGATTTAGGGTTTCTCTTGTTTTCAATATTTTGTAAATATGAAACATGTTTTTCCTTTAACCCCTTGTTTAGTAAAAATTACATGGGCTAAGCCCATGTTTCTTGTGTAGCCGCAGGTAGGGGGCCCCACATGGGGTAACCCGTACTTTTCTCGTGTCTAAAATAATAGTGTGTTCTCGTGTTCGTGTTTTACGTGTTTTAATTAGTTACCGTTCGTGACTTAATATATTTATTCGTGTTCGTAATAAATATATATACATACGTAATATTAGTTCGTGATTAATTTACGTTCATGATTTCATGTTCGTGTGTTCGTGATTATAATTATTCCTGAAATTATTATTGTGTCTTAATACGTAATAAATACTTATCGTGATATAACACGTACGTAATACTTGTAAATTCTTATTGGTGAAACGTAAACATGCTAAATAAGGAAAGTTCTAATCATGTACATACGATTATATGTGTACTGATTTGATGATAAAAAAAAATGATAAAACTAAGATTGATAAAACGGATGATTTAAAAGATAGATTTAAAAAAGGTTTGATAAAAACTGATTAAAAAATTTGATAAAAAACTGATTGGATAGATTTTCAAGAAAGAAAAAAACGAGACGATTATATAAAAAAATAAAACGAAAAGATTATTAAAAAATTTCAATCAAATCAATAGATAAAAAAAAATACAAATCCTAAGATTTAACCATGGCTCTGATAACAATTGAAGGTCTACGATATCTTAGGATTTGGTAAAATATGGATTGATCTATTGATTTAATGGTGATGAAGGAGGAAGATGGGGAAGAAGGAGATGATGGTGTAGAGAGAGAAAGATGTTTTTATTAAATGAAAAGATTGAAATGAGAAGAACCACCCCTCCTAACATGCTAGGAGGGGGTATATATAGCCCACCCTACATGTGGGCTATGTAGACTATATTGTTTACAAATGGATCACGAGCCCAATACTAGAATATATCTTTGGAGTGACCGATCCTTTCTAAATACGTAAAAACGTATTTCCAACAATCTCCCCCTAAGGGAGGTCACTCCAAGTTACAATGTCCTAAATATTCTATAGCTCGTGATCTATGCTAATAATGATGTGACCGAGACTTTCTTTGGAAAAACGTATTTCCAACAATCTCCCCCTAAGGGAGGTCACACCATTTTACAAAAATCTTAAACCTAGCATACTATGCTTGAGTCTTCGATCTTGTTCTTGTGAATATGCTTGATGTGATCTTTGACTTTAGTCTTGAGCATGTTTCCTTGCCTTGACCTTGTGCATTCATCACTTGTGAAATTTGCCTCTTCGTGACTTCATGTATACTTATACCTTTAAATTCTTGAAAGCTTCAGAGTTTGATACAGCGGAAGACTTGACCTTCAGACTTTCTTGAATTTGTTGAAGTACTAAGTGTATGTAGTACAAGCATGTGGTGACGACTTCTTCTGGATTATACACCACAATGCCACCTTCTTGTTATGCTGCATAAGACAGTTAGCAACAAACCATATACACGGATGAAATGGCCTTGAACATTTCATTCTAATTCGGTAGCATTTTACCTCCGGTCGGTGAAGACCGTTGGACGATATTAAATATCGTACTTGTGGCAGGTAGTTTCAATAAAGAACCTCCTTGACAACATTTCGCGGGTAAACCCGTTCTCTTTACTCGACCGTCCAAAGCTGACTGCGAACGTAAAGAGTGAATCATTTGGATAATATTATCCGCATGATTTGAAGCCGTCAATTCATGTTCCTGGAACAAGTGAAGTTCAATTAAGAACCGCACCATCGTTGCTTTCCAGTTGTCACGAGCTTGATTCATATAGAATCTTGCAAGTTACCTACCAAGTGCTGTTTGATATTAACACTAGAAGGATTTCCATTCGTCACTGCAAATACTTAATAGTATTACTATGAATGTTCTGGCAAGATCACTAAGATATTGCGTAGAGGCCTGGAACGTGTTTAAATTCATTTAAGAGTTTAAACCATTGTTGCTTTCCAGTTATCACAAGTTTGATTCATAAAGAATCGCACAAGCACCTACCATGAGCTTTTTGACGTTCGCTCAAGAAGGATTTCCATCTTCATTGTAAATACTTTCGTATTACTCGGATGTTCAGGCAAGATCATGAAGATTTTGCGTAGGACTCTTAAGAACTTTCTTACTTTTCACAGTGTGTGAAGAAGCAAGTAAATATGAAAGTGTGTCCTAATGAGATATTTGATGATCTCAAATGGCTCTAGACTCGATCGTGCATTTTGGATTTTAGTAATCGGAGGCTGGAGAGGAGTGCCACCTTTTCAATACCAATTTATTCAGAGTAAATAAATCAATAGATAATGTGTTGTCTCCGTGTGATTAAAACAAATATCTTTTGAGAGATATCTGAGTTAGCTGGGATGGGTTGTGCCTTGCATCACTGGGTACATGATGTCTATCTTCAATATCGAGAATCATAAATGATCTCAATAGCATATGAATTGACCCGGTTTCTGCCTAAGGTTGTAAGGAGGGCTTCTTTCTTTACACCCTTTATCTTTACAATTCTTTTTCATTCTTCAACCCCTTCAATGCTTACCAATACGTCATAACTAGCACCTTGTTGTGATTGTTCCAGTGCTAACTTAAGTACTTGGTCGGCATTCAGCTACGTTCACAATCTTTCTCCATCTTTCCTAAGAACTACTATTTCTAGCTATGGAATGTCCTTGGGAAGATTCCTCCGGTTCTAGAGAAATCATTGGACTTTAACCTATCCTACCATCCTTATGTCACCACAATCTTCACCGTCGTGAATAGATATGTTTTGGATAAGTGTATGTCACCATGAAATCCATTTTGAAGTGCAAATCCATTTTGCTCCCCCTTAACATATGCCACGATATCCGAAAACATTTCGCACATGTCGGGATGAGCTAGCACGTAAAGTCAAACCATTTGTGATTAATCATTTCCCATATTAAATCACATTTTCTCCCCCATATTAAAAATATTAACCCAATCGATGTTTTTAATATCAATTGATTTAATAGCATTTTAAGAAAATTTGGGAAGAAAAATGCAAATCCAATTATCTTCATGAATTACACAAGCTCCCCCTCAAATTAATGAGGGTGTGCTGAAACGTAAATTAAATACCTTTTAAACACAAGTGTAAGGTATTTATCATGTGCAAAAATCATATATGATAATGAATTCACAAGATTAGCAATTTACGAGGTTGGACCTGAATGATGGAGAACATCATATGAAAGATTCACATGGTTCTTGTTCACGAATGTTGGTCTTCCTCGTAACTTCTGAAATTATCTTCCCCTTTACACCATATGGACAATTGATATCGTTGTCTTGACACCAACTTGTGAACTATTGGCACTTTCGGCATCGAAGAGTCTGAACGCTTGACAATTGCTCCCCCTCAATTGTTGACCCGTGTTCTACTTAAAGAGTTGTAGTCGTCGTTTGAGTAGTCGCATCGTCTAGTATGTAGATATCAATTGCAACGAACTTCAGATTGAGGAGTTGATAACTTCGGATTTTGAAGTCAAAGCTTTCCGGAGAAATGCTGGACTTCAATGTGAAAAGCGGGTTACTATCAGAAATAATAGCAAACCATATGGAGCATGTTTTAAATCTTTTAAACTTCTGCTCGAACTTTATTTACAACCCCGTGTCATTATTGAATACCATTTCTAGGTTCGTAAATATTATCGATTCCAGAAGACATGCTCTTTTTATCAAAACGTTTTGAACACACAATTTTGAAAGATTTAGAAAAACCTTTTGAAAAATTCTTGAAAAATTGTGTTCAAATTTTTGAAAAACAATTACTTGAGCTTAAGATGTTGAATATCTTAAAGGCGAGCTCAAGTCCGAGAAGTTGTAAACTTCCCGTTGTTAAGGATAAGTTACCATCGGCGATAAACTTTCCTTTTATCTGAAGGACGAGTCCTAAGCTGACATTTACTTAGAAGTCGTTTTCATGAGCTTGAAAACTTTGACTGTTTTAACGGAAAGCTCATGACCGAGAAAGGTTAATTTCTCGTTAAGAGGAAAAGTTCTCTTATTTAAAAGATACACTTTCCTTTCTGAGCTTAAAACTTTGAATGTTTTAATACAAGCTCATGACCGAGAAAGGTGAATTTCTCGTTAAGAGGATAAGTTATCATAAAAGATAAACTTTCCTTTATTTTAAGTTCGAGTTACAGTCTGACATTTAACTGTAAGTCATAGTGCATGAGCTTAAAAACTTCGAATGTTTTTTATATTAGCTCATGCCCGAGAAAACTTAATTTCTCGTTGTTAGGATAAGTTTATCATCGGCGATAAACTTTCCTGCCTTTGAAGAGCGGGTTATAGACTGTCATTTATCTATAAGCCTTTGTGCATGAGCTTAAAAACGTGGAATGTTTTTTAACATAAGCTCATGCCCGAGAAAAATGAATTTCTCGTTTTTAGGATAAGTCATCATCGGGATGAACTTTCCTGTCTTTTGAGATCGAGTTACAGTCTGTTATGTGACTGTAAGTCCTGTTTGCAGCTTAACCATGAATCCCCTGAGACATTTGTTTCTCTGATATCTGCTTCTTCAGCAACCAAACTCTAAGAGTGTCCTTAGTTGAACGGTATACAACGATTGGACCGCTTCGTTCTTTTGGAACATCAACTTTGGTACCTGCATTCTCATTAGGAGTTTGTATACTTTTGCATGGGTTAGAGATATCTATTTTTGAAGCACGTGGGGGTTCACAGTTGGCTTTACTTGTGTCAGAGGCGACCTGAGTAGATGATTCACTTATCTTAGCTGGAAAACGTTTCCTTTTATAGAAAATCTTAAGTTTAGGCTTAAGTGAAGTATCATCTTTATCAATTTCCTCCCTAGTAGTCTTAGAAGAAACGGAGACTATCCTAGTTAAAGGGCACTCGTTTCCTACAAGAGTGAAAGTTCTACCAGTGGGGCGCCAATCTTTACCAACGGGTTTGATTTTAGCTATCCACTGGGACTTAATTCTAGCACGGGAGTTCACCTCATTAAGTAATTTCTTGATACAGGAATCATGATTTGCCGTAAAGACACATTTTCTACATGTTTTACAAGTAGCATATTTAATGTCCGAGTAAGATCTAGAATTCCTAGATGATTAATTGATACTCCTAGGATGTGACATGCTACGGTTAGCAGTGTTGGGTAAACTAGAAGGCATCTGACTAGGTTGGACATTGCTATCTCTTACATGTGTCTTTTGAATAGCTCCCCTTTGACCAAAATCATGGCGCACATTAGTTGAACTAGTTCTAGACATGTTCATTGAACTATTCTTAGAGAAACTAGGGGCAATCATGTGATGAGGTCTTGCTAAAACTGATTTAGTCACATTAGGCCTAGTTGGTGGAGTGACTGTTCTAGAAATATGACCCAAATCAACTTGGGAGGCAAACCGCGGTCTCGAGGATAGTGATCGCTCGGATCTAAATGCAGTAGGTTGTCTGACAATCGGTTGTCTGACGAACTGATTTGTAGGCGGTTTCCCCAAGATTGATGGTTTTTCAAGCTTAGTGTCCACACTAGGTCCTTTACTTTTCCTTAACTCGTTTTTCAACGCAGCTATAGCAAAAACCTTTTCCTGTACTTGGGCCTTTAAAGTCTCATTCTCTTTGAGCAAGTTATCTTGGGATGCCAACTTAGATTCAAGCAGTTGAATTTGTTTCAAAAGATTATCCTTTTCAGCTTTAGAATCTAACACTTTTTGATCCAATTTTCTTTCAAGAACAACATTTGATTTTTCAAGTTTTTCAAAATATGTTTCAAATTTTTCCGTTTTCTTAGAAAATTCAAGTTTGGCATCCTCAAAATCTTTTGATTGCCGAGCTACGATCGTTTCGAGCTCTTTAATCTTGGAATCAGAAGCAGACAATGAAGCAGTTATAGGACAATTATCATGATGTTTAGCATTTTGAGCACCTTCTCCCCCATTATGACTCACATCGGATGAATCAGAAGTGGTATTGCTATCACTCTTTTGCATCCCATGTTTGTCATAATTAAGTGCGGAATGCTCAATATGCGACATGTCATCAGCATATACATCATAAACAACATTACATTGTACCATGTTTGCCGGCTCTTCGTCATAAACGGGTAAGGTGTTATCAAGAGAGATCTCGTGAACATTTCCTGACGTGCCACTGGTATCATGATGTCCTCCTGATTCCGTGCTCTTGCCATTGTTAGGCTCCAAGTTTTCAACCGTATGACCAGTTTCCTCTTGCATCGAAGAGTCTTGCATTCCATTATCATACCCTTGCTGAAGTCGAGATCTTTCATAAATGGAAGACGAGACCGATGTCATGAGTTTCAAAATTGTATCTCGGAAGACTCAAAGCTCGGTATGTGTATCTCGAAGAAATGATTGGCAAATCACTGAACTTTCAGGCTTGATGATATTGAATTGGAGGAAAGGCGTGAGTTGTGTCACAAGAGCCTTATATGCAAGTGCCGATGCAGAGTGATTAAAGTTGTCACGGTTGAGTTGCTCGGCGAGTTGGGTCAAAGTGGTGAAAATTGAGTCGATGAATATATGACAATCTTGACCAAAGATTGTCGCAAATTCGTTCCCTCCTTGAATCCCCGAAAGAGTGACAAGATGAGACTGAAGCATTTGAAATGAAGTGATGCCACTTTTTCTAACTTTGTTGTATTGAAAGTGATACTCCCTCTTGATTTTTCGATTTCAACGAATCCATTGTAAGTTCGATGAAGAATAAAAGAAAAAAAAAATTCTGGGTCTCGTCAAATAAATTTTGTAACTTAGACTCGTCTTTGCGTCTCACCGTTAAAACTCGAACAAGCAACCAACTTTTAAAAGAAAAATCCCAAAACAAAATATGATATATATATATTTTATTTTATATATATATATATATATATATATATATATATATATATATATATATATATATATATATATATATATATATATATATATATATATATATATTTTTTGTTGTCGTCAAGAATATTAAAATTTAAAAAATATGAAAATTTTTAAAAAATATTAAAGAAAATATCTGATATATAAAAAAATCTGATATATAAAATAAAGTAAAATAAAAATTTGATAACAATCTGATATTTAAAAAAATTTGATATAAAACAAAGAAAAAACAAAAAAAATATGATATTAAAAGAAAAGAAAAAAAATCCAAACGTGGTGAAGTTGGCCAGTTGTTGTAAAAATAAAATAAAAAATATATCCCACTTGACTTAGTTTCCTCCGCCCTGTTTTACTTTAAATAAATCTCCCACTTTGTGTTATCCGCCCCCCTTATCTTCTCCAAAAAATCGTCTCCCTCTCTCCTCACTGTAACAAAGCAGATTACCAATCTTTTTATCTCTCTCTCCTCAACACCTACCTCAAAACCTCCGTCCCATTCAATATCTATCTTTCTACAAAATAACACTTCTTCTCTCTGTCTCAGATTCGCAGCCTCCAAAAAAATATAAAAATATAGAACTCAATCTCACAGATCCTCACATCCCATCTAAGCTCATATCTTGCTAGTGAATTTAAACAAATCCATGGTTTTCAGATTCAATCTTTTTATTTCTAGCATCGAAAATGAAACAAGGCTTTCATATGCAAATGATGAAGAAATCCACGAAAATGACTTCAAGATCTTTAAAAAGATCTCGGGTAGGTTCTTTTATTGTCGAATCACAACCTTTCTCTTCATCTGTCGTGTCTTTCTGGTGTGTTTGGTGTCAGTTTGGGAGGGTTTAGATAGAGTCGAGTCTGATTGAAAGTGTGGGTCAGTGGATGTTGACGTGTGTTGGATGAGTTTTGTGTCACGAAAAGAGTCTGTGGATGGGTGTGTTTGTTTGTAGAGTCTAGTCGAAGTTTAGCGTCGGTGTGAAAGAGTCGAAATCTTGTTTTGGAATCTATGTTAAAGATTGAGGGAGTTTGTTTTGTGTTGAGATTGAGAGTTGTTTTGTCGCTCTGTGTGTCATGGTCGAGTGTGCGTGAGGCGAGAGGGTTTGGGTTGGGTGAGAGTTCGAGAGGTATTTTTGTTGGTCGAGACTTTATAAAAATGGAGTCTGGTGAGGGAGTGGTGTTGTGTTGTGAGGGTGTTGTGTCGAGAGGGGGTTGTGTCGTGAGGGTGTTGTGTCGTGAGGGGAGAGTGTTGTGTGAGACGAGAGATGTTGACGAGAGGTTGGGTGTCAGTCGAGAATCTGTCTATTCGGAAACGCTGTTGTTGCTAAAAATGAGGGGTTCTGTTAAAAGAGTGTGTCTGTGTCGTAAGTTTGAGTGGTATTCGAGTCTTGAGTCTAGTCGTGAGGGTAAGGGTCGAGTCGAGTGAGAGTTTGGTTTGATTCGAGAAATGGCTATGCGGAATAATTCCTATACGGAATAAAATTCCTATACGGAATAAAATTCCTATACGGAATAAAACCTTACTCGGAATAAAACCTTACTCGGAATAAAACCTTACTCGGAATAAAACCTTACTCGGAATGATCTTTCTATTCGGAATGATCTTTCTATTCGGAATGATCTTTCTATACGGAATATATGGCTTATTCGGAATATGTGGCTTATTCGGAAAAAGAAATCGCTCGATCGGAAAAACTCAAAAACTGATAGACGGGATGGATCAAAAAGGACTGATGACACTTTTGACAGATTTGGACTGTTTTGGACAAAAATTGATGGACAACAAACAAAACTTAAAAAAATTGATGATGTAAAAAAAACAGATGATGTAAAACTGATTATAAAACTAATAAAAAAAATAATAGAAAAAAACACTGATTATAAAACACGGAAGAATAAAACTAATAATAAAAAAATAAAAATTGATAAAACTGAAATGGATAGAAAGAAAATTGAAAATTTTATAAAATTGATAGAAAAAAAATAGATAACTTTATAAAAGTGAAAAAATTTATAAAAAGAAAAGATTTTTACCACCAAATTGAAAGATAAAAAATATGCAAATCCTAAGATTTAACCATGGCTCTTGATACCAATTGAAGGTCTACGATTTCTTAGGATTGTGCAATTTATGGATTAATCTATTGATTTAATGGTGGAGATGGGGAAGAAGGAGATGGGTTGTAGAGAGAGAAAAGAGAGAGAAGAAAAGTAGAGAGAGAAAGTCTAATTTATTAAATGAAAGTATGAAAATGAGAAGAACCACCCCTCCTAACATGCTAGGAGGGGTATATATAGCCCACCCTACATGTGGGCTATATGGGCTATACTTGGATCACGAGCCTAATACAATAATATATCGTTGGAGCGACCGATCCTTCATAAATACGTAAAACGTATTTCCAACACGGGTTTTACAACTCTTCCCCTAAAAAGAATATATCGTGAGGAATTTCTTTGTTGCCTTTCAAACGTTCACGTTCTTTCCAGTCGTCGTCAACAACCTTTTTGAAATTTTCGATGTTTTGTTTAAGAAAACTAAGTGTTTGCTTACTCTTGCTTACAGAAGCTTTATATGGCAAGTACTCAATAAATTTTGAAACATTAGTTTTCTTAGTGGCAAAAATTTGTCTCCATTTAATTCTTATTTGTTCACATTCGTAAAATATTTGCTCACGAGATTTCTGTTTTTGTGGTTTGAAAATTTCATAAAGACTATTTTCATAAGCATAATTATATGGTTTCACAAATATTTTATTCACTGGTGATCTACTCTCCTCTTCAAGAATTAATGACTCGTCACTATCGAGCCTAGCAATTAAACAATCAACGTCGGTCCATTGGGACTCCTCAAGATATAGGCGCGGGTTCTCAGATTGAGCTTGCTCGAGGTACTTAGGACTAGCAAAACTAGCATTACCCTTGAAAAACGACCGAGGTGCCAACATTCGCATGGTTTGAATAGATTGATTTGTTTTAAAACAATTTTATTATAAAAATCAATTTGCACTTCAAGTTCCATGACTTTTTCAATGTCTTTAGCTTGTTTAATTTTGAAATATTTTTTCAAGTTTGCAACCTCTTCCGTTTTCGCAGTGACTATTTTAGTTTTATCCTCTTGAATAAAATCAATCTTTTGACTTAACTCATTCACTTTGGTGGTAGCAAGATATGTTTTGTGTCGTTCCGTACTTAAAGAAGTGTTATAATTATGTTTCTCTTGTTCTAAAAGCTTAAGAGTTGCGTTTTATTTAGTTTCATAAACATCCTTTACAGTAGTAACAACACCCCCTTTGTACCTTGCAAGCTCTTTGTCTTTTTGAATTAGCTCAGCTCTGCAGCTTGCAGGAAGCTCACTAGATTTTATAACTACAGCTTTACTTTCTTCAAAATTTTGAGTGAGCGTAGCGTTTGCCTTCTTTAATTGCTTTTGACTTTTTCTAGTTTCTTTGACATCTTTTTGTAAAGAAGCAATTAAGTTAGCAAGCGCAATACGCTCCTCATCATCATCATACTCATTTGCATGTTGATCATCCTCAGACTCTTTATTGCACATGTCTGATGAATCGGGTGTGGTATTTCTATCAACCGTTTCCGTCATACATGTGTCACTAATGGCTTTGGGTAGCTCACAATGCTCATGAATATTACCAAACACATTATATTCCTTTTCGGTGTGTACCTTTTCGATTGGCTCAGTATCAAAGATAGGACCATTGTCATCTTCAGTGACGTTGAGAACTTCTTCAACCTTTGCCATGTACGAGTAATGTGTTTCAAGTTCTTGGTCGAAGGCTTCATCATCAGTATCATCAAGCATTGCTCCTTCCTCAGTCGACAATTTAACCCCAGCTTCCATCTTCTTACAAAGAAACATCTTTTCCTTATGATAACCAGAATCCCTAACTCGTTTCAGCTTTCTACATTCCTTTGTCATACGCCCATAACCTTGACAATTAAAGCACTGAATCCCACTTTGCCGAACCACTTGAGTGCCAACAGTTTCCCTATTCCCAGCAGCAGTAGCAATCCTCTGAGTATCATACTTAGCAGTTTGTCGATCATACCTCGCAGAACCCTCAACATGTGTTGGATTACGTCGATCATACCTAGGAGGACTTTCATCACGTTGACGTGTGTCATACCTTCGAGGACTCTCAACATATTGGTTCCTTGTGTTAGATGATGTTTGAAGATTGTTGTTGGTGGGTTTGAAGATTTTCTTGTAGGTCTTCATAATGAAAGCAATTTGTTGTTTCATCTCCTTATCCTTCTGAGCTAGTTCTTCATCACTGTCCTCTTCAGATGATGGTGATGGTGCTCTTGGTTCTTTGTCTCGTGATCTTGTAGGAGCTAAAGACTTAGATGAAGTGGAGTATTTTGGTGAGGAGGATGTAGTGGAGTATTTTGGTGAGGAGGATGTAGAGGAGGATGTAGTGGAGTATGACTTTGAAGCACGAGAGCGATGATCTTGGACATGGTGAGTGGTAGACACCAAAGCAAGTGGATTAGCAGTCTTTGCTACCCGTTCAACTCGAAGTTCATTTGCCTCATTTTGAAATTGTATCAAAATGTCAAAGAGCGTGTGATAGTTGACTTCGTCCAACTTATTTTGTTGTTTCACCAAAGTTACAAATCGTGTCCACTCTGGTTGAATTTGTTATAAAAATTACACATTGGCTTGCATGGTGGAGACTTCCAAGTTGTTTCTTGTCATATTATTCATCATCTTGTAGAATCTTGAGTAATATGAGTCAATTTATTCCCCATCTAAAGAAGTAAACTTACCAAAGTTCTAAAACAAGTTTGTCTTGACATCTTGTTTGTTTAGTGATTCTCTTTGTTGTAGATGTTCAATGGCAAACCACATCTCTTTAGCAGTAGAACATGAATCAACCGTTGAGTAAATATCATCCCCAATTCTACTTAAAATTAGATAGATTGCTTCCTTCTCTGCATCAGTCCAAGCACGGTTCTCTTTTGAAGTATTCTCATATGTTTCCTTAATAGTCTGCTCATCGGCACCTGGGGGTCGAGTCGGTTGTTGGAGTTGCAGGAATGGCGATTATAGTGGGAGTATAGGGTCCGCCAGTGACACAAAGGCGAAGAACATCACCGTTAGGTTTTTGTGTCAAGATATCGAAGAAATCGTGATTGCCATTGAGCATATCGACCCGACACAAGCACTAGGGGTCTTTCTTTGTTACCCGCCACCATGATGTTGTTATTAGTAACACGATATTCAGTGATAGAATCCATCTCGAAAATGAAGTGAATAGTATCTTAAGTAGATGTTTTTGTGAGTAGATTGTGGTTCATATTACGAGAAACTTTGTGAAAAACCCTAAACATTGTCTTCGTAAGAAACAAAAAATTTTATACCAAAAAAACTCGCAAATAAAAATTTTCAAAATCACGTTTTTGAAAATTTTATAACACAACAATTTAGAATATATATTCAAAGAACAAGTCGGAATTCAAGTATGTAAACAATCCGGAATCCACTTGTGTAACCAATCCAGAATCACAAGTCAGTACACAAGTCGGAATAAGTCACAATTCGGAATCTGTTAACTTGATGTAATCGGGAATACGTGTTTCCTTTTGACATGTAGGAATCCTTGTTGGATAATTCGGAATAAAAGTTTGCTTCGTTATTCGGAATCCTTATCCGAAATCCTTTCTAATCCGGAATATGAAGAACAAACCTAATCCAGAATATTGCGAATACACTTAATCCGGAATATTTCGAATACATTTAATCCGGAATATGAAGAACACACCTTATTCGGAATATGAAGAACACACCTAATCCGGAATATTGCGAATACACTTAATCCGGAATATTTCGAATTCACTTAATCCGGAATATGAAGAACACACCTTACCGGAATATGAGAAGATATGCAATTCGGAATCCAGTTTCACAAAGCTAATTCGGAATAAACACTTAATAAACTAATCTAGAATTCCCAAATGTACACACAAGCCGGAATACCACTAAACCCTTTTATTCCGACTTAAGAAACCCTGTAATTCCGAATTACTTGAATCAAAAGCTTAATATGATGAATTTTTATCCAATAATCAAGCCAAAACTTTCAATTTTTTCGTGAAAATCACGAAAATGACTAACACAAACTCCTACCACAACTTTGTAGGCAATTTGTACAAAGATTTAGAGCTCGAAAACACAAATTTTTTTGAGATGAGATGATTTGATGATAAAATCACACGAATCAAAAACAATAACCACAAACTAAACACGAATTTACCCCATGGCGATTGATACCAATAGTTGTTCCCTCTTATATAATCATATATTAAAGAAATGAGATGGAAATATATTTATTTCTAGAGAGAGAAAGTAGAGAGAGAAAGGTGATTAAATATGTGAAATTAGATTATAGAAAAATGAAAGATCCAACCCTCCTAACATGCTAGGAGGGTGCTTATATAGTCCACCCATATGCGGGCTTTCTATTGGACTATATTTGTTTTGGGCCGGGCTTGAATAAAATGATTAGTACCTTAAAAGAGGCCTTTTAAGCTAGCCATCAAGCCCGTAATGTCACGACTATTTTAATTAACTATTACAACGTTCTAATAAATATTACAATATAAACCTATGACCGAACATTCTTGTTTGACTCAATATTTTGAGGCTAACATGTCGTATTTAATATACTTATATACTTGTCGTGGATTATTTAAATATTAAAAGTTTTAATTTAATGGTATTTTCATGCGGGTTTTACAACTCTTCCCCTCTTAAAAGAATAATTCGTCCTCGAATTAAAAACATGATGTGGCTGAAAAGAACATACCCGGATCATGGGATAAAATGAGGATAAAAATTCCGGATCGAATCCTCGGTTTCCCAAGTGGCTTCCCGCTCGGGATGGTTCCTTCATAGGATCTTGACGAAAAGAATAGTCTTGTTCCTCATGACCCTATCTTGACGATCTAGAATAGCTTCGGGTTCCTTAACGTAAGATAGATCCTCACGAATATGATAGAGTGGATAAGATATAACGTGCAAAGGATAATACTTGTAACCTCTATGTAATGATACGTGAAACACGTTGTAAACGTGTGATAACTGAAGAGGTAACGCCAAACGATACGAAACCTCACCGACACTGTTGGAAATAAGTTTTTACGTATTTATGAAGGATCGGTAACTCCAACGAGATATATCTAGTATGGGATCGTGATCTAGTAAGTTTACATATAACCCACTATGCCCACATGTAGGGTGGGCTATATATACCCCCTCCTAGCATGTTAGGAGGGGTTGGTTCACACATTTCACATTTCATTAATCTAATATTCCTTTATTCTCTCCAACGTCTCTCTACTTTATCTCTATAGTTCTTCATCTATCTCTCTCTCTTGTAATCATACCGAGGTTTAGATATCCAAGGATTTTGTAGGCCTACATTTGGTATCAAGAGCCATGAGATGATTGGTTTGTTTTTGTGTTTGTTATTATTGATTTTCATGACTATTTGATCCAAAAACCCACGATCCATTTTTTTTGTGTTTTTTTATGGTTTAATCTTCTCTAAAATCATCTACTTTCATTTAGTAGTGTTTTGGTTATCATATTGTGGCTAAAAGCTCAAAATTTTTTGGTGTTTGGATTGGTTTTTGGTGAAGATCTTTAATAAAAGTACAAATCTTGATTTCAAATTTTTCGTCATCAATTTTGAAAAATGTTTGTGTTTTTCTAATCCCTACGAAACCTACAACCTTGAAAGTACAATTCGTTTCGTCGGAAACACTTGAAAAAGTTACCTTTTTGGAAGATCTAAAAAGATTGCGAACTCAGGACCTAGATTGCGAACTCAGTACAAAGATTGCAAACTCAGGACCCAAATTGCGAACTTAGTACAAAGATTGCGAACTCAGGACCTAGATTGCGAACTCAGTACAAAGATTGCGAACTCGGGACCTAGATTGCGAACTCTGTACAAAGATTGCGAACTCAAGACCTAGATTGTGAACTCAGGACCTAGATTGCGAACTCAGTACAAAGATTGCGAACTCAGGACCTAGATTGCGAACTCAGTGCAAAGATTGAGAACTCATGACCTAGATTGCAAACTCAGTACCAAGATTGCGAACTTAGCTATTTCGACATATTGCAAACTTGGTTTGTGGAACCGTGAGTTATTTGGTCTTGGAGAATTTTTGGTTTCTCAAGAAGACATAATTAGGGGATTTAATCAACTTTTCTTCACTTATCAAGGAATCAAGAACGTTCACGGTTTATTCAATGGTTTGTAAAATCTCGCGAATTTATTTTTCGGTTTCTCCACGAATTGTAAAACTCTGTATTGTTCTTTCGAAAACAACAAACACAATTACTTTCGTTCATTGCTGATCGATAAGTAATCTTTACCTTCATTTTTCATCAAACTTCAATGGAACCGTTGAATTCGAAGTCACGAGAGGGAGAATTGTATCCAATGCAAGAGAACACTAGAGAAAGTGGTATAACTTTATTTCGACTATTTTAGTCTCATCTAGTGACTCTTTCATGGCTTCAAGGAGGAAGTGAATTTGTGACACTCTTTGGTCAAGATCGTCATATATTCATGGACTCCATGTTCCTCAACTTAAAGCAACTAGAGGAGAAATTCCACAAAGAAGACATTAATCGCTCTACATCAGAATCTGCATATAAAGTTCTTGTAACACAATTTATGCACTTCTTCCAATTCAATATCGCCAAGTCTGTAAATTCAGTGATTTGCCAGTCATTTCTTCGAGACACACATACCGAGGTTCAAGATTTCCGTGGTACACTGTTGAAATTCATAACATCGGTTTCGTCTTTGATTTATGAAAGATCACGACTTCAACTCGCGTATGATAATGAAGTGCAAAAATCTCCGATGCAGATGCAAGAGGAGAATGGGCATACGATTGACAAATTAAAGGCTGCTAAAGATTGCAAGGGCATGGAATCAACAGCAAAGCATGATATCAACAGCACGTCAGGAATGTTACAGACATCTCTTATGATGACACCATACCCGTTTATGACGAATAACCTAGAAATATGGTACAATGGAATGTTTCATATGATGTATATGCCGATGATATACAGCATGTTGAGAATTCCAAACCTAATTATGCCAAACATGGGATGGAAAAGAGTGATAGCGATACCATTTCTGATTCATCCGATGTGAGTCATAATGGGGGAGAAAGTGTTCAAAATGCTAAAAATCATGATAAGTGCCTTATGACTGCTTCTTTTACCAATTCTGATTCTAGGATTGAAGAGTTCGAAATGATCGTAGCTCAGCAATCAAAAGATCTTGAGGATGCCAAACTAGAAATTTCTAAGAAAACGGACAAATTTAAAACATATTTTGAAAAACTTGAAAAGTCAAATGTTGTTCTTGAACGAAAATTGGATAAAAAACTTCTAGATTCTAAGCTGAAAATGATAGTTTTTGAAATAAATTAAGTTGCTAGAATCCAAATTGGCATTCCAAGATAAATTGCTTAAAGATAACGAGACTTTAAAGGCTCAGGTTCAGGAAAAGGTTTTTGCTATAGCTGCGTTGAAAAATGAATTGAGGAAAATTAAAGGAACTAGTGTGGACACTAAGCTTCAAAAACCATCAATCTTGGGGAAACCGCCTCAAAATCAGTATGTTAGACAACTGACTGCATTTAGATCCGTGCGGCTAAAATCCTCGAGACCGTGGTTCGCCTCCCAAGTTGATCTGGTTCATGGTACTAAACCAGCCACTCCACCAACTAGGCCCAATATGACTAAATCAGCTTTTGCAAGACCTAATCACATTATTGCATCTAGATTCTCTTATAATAGTACAAAGAACACGTCTAGTACTAGTTCATATGACGTTCTCCATAAATTTAGTTTGAGGGAAGCTAAGCAAAAGACACAAGTAAGAGATAGGAATTTCAACCTAGTCAAATGCCTTCTAGATTACCCAACGCTGCTAACCATAGCATGTTATATCATAGGAACATCAACCAATCATCTAGGAATTCTAGCTCTTACTCGGACTTTAAATGTGATACTTGTAAAACATGTAGGAAATGTGTCTTTATTGCAAATCATGACTCTTGTGTCAAGAAATTCCTTAATGAGGTCAACTCCCGTGCTAGAGCTCAACCCCAGGGGTTAGCCAGACACAAACCCATTAGCAAAGTTTGGCGTCCTACTAGTAGAACTTTCACTCTTGTAGGAAACGAGTTCCCTTTAACTAGGATAGTCTCCATTACTACTAAGACCAATAGGGAGGAAATTCAAAAGGATGATCAGTCACTTATGCCTAGTGATCCATTTCCTTAGGTCGCCTCTGGCACAAGAAACGACAACTATGAACCCCCACATGGTTCTAAAATAGATATCGCTAACCCATATAAAAGCATACAAACTCCAAATGAGAATGCAGGTACCAAAGTAAACGTTCAACAAGAACAAAGTGGTCCAATCGTTGTATACCGTTCAACTAAGGACACTCTCAGAGTTTGGTTACTGAAGATGCAGATATTAGAAAAACAAGTGTCTCAGGGGATTTGCAGTTAAGCTTACAATGATGGCTTGCAATCATGTTACAAATTGTGACCGAACTTCAAAGAAAGGGAAGTTTATTTATTCAACGATAACTTACCCTCAAAACGAGAGATTATATTTTCTTGGACACGAGCTTGAATTGAAACTATTTAAAAGTATTAAGCTCGTGTAAATGGCGTATAATTATATCTCAGATTATGCGCCGAATTTCAAAGAAAGGAAGGTTAATCGCCGATGATAACTTATCCTCACAACCAGAAATTAACTTTTCTCGGGCATGGGCTTATTTAAAAAACATTCGAAGTTTTTAAGCTCATGCATAATGACTTACAGTTACATATTAGACTGTAACTAGGAGGTCAATTAAAGGAAAGTTTATCACGGACGATAACTTATCCTTAGCAACGAGAAGTTAATTTTTCTCGGTCATGAGCTTGTATTAAAACATTCCAAGTTTTAAGCTCAGAAAGGAAAGTGTATCTTTTAAATAAGAGAATTCTTCCTCATAACAAGAAATTCATCTTTCTCGGTCATGAGCTTTACGTTAAAACATTCAAAAGTTTTCAAGCTCATGAAAATGACTTCTAAGTAAATGTCAGCTTAGGACTCGTTCATCAGTTAAAAGGAAAGTATATCTTTAATGATAACTTATCCTCACAACGGGAAGCTTACAACTTCTCGGACTTGAGCTCATTTAGTAAGATATTCAAATTCTTAAGCTCAAGTAATTAGTTTTCAAAACGTTTAACACGGTTTTATCAAGAATTTTTCAAAAGGTTTTTCTAAATCTTTCAAAATTGTGTGGATCAACAATGTTTTGATAAAAAGAGCATATTTTCTGGAATCGATAATATTTACGATCCTAGAAATACCGTTCAATAATGACACGGATTTGTATATAAAGTTCGAGCAGAAGTTTAAATGATTTAAAACATGCTCAATATGGCTTGCTATTATTTCAGATAGTAACCCAATTTTCATATTTAATTCAAGCATTTCACCGGAAAGCTTTAACTCAACAAAGGGAATTAATTTTCTCGGACATGATTTAACCATGTGAGGGATTGTGTTTACGTAATAACACAATCTAACACGAATATATGTACACTTCAGTGATTTATTTGTTAAAACGAGAGAAATCTTGTTTTTACGAAGTTATCATCTCCATGAATCGTAGCTGTGTACAATTGGTATCTATATACTCGACGATGCAACTACTCAAATGGCGACTAAAAGTCTTTAAATAGAACACGGGTCAACAATTGAGGGGAGAAATTGTCACGCATTTAGAATCTTCGATGCCGTTTCTTTCTGAATTACCGGTGTTAACAATTGGTGTCAAGACAACAAAACCAATCGTACATGTGGTGTCGAGGAGGAGATAACTTCAGACGTTACGGGGGAGACCAACATTCGCTAACAAGAACCACATGATTCTATCATATGATGTTCTCATCATTCAGGTCCAACCTCGTAAATTATTAATCTTGTGAATACATTATCATATATGATCTTTGCTTGTGAATATTTTTATTTGCGTATCAAGTATACCCTCATTAATTTAAGGGGGAGCTTTTGTATATCATGAAGATAATTGGTTTTACATTTTTCTTCCCAAATTTTGTAAAATTTCATTAAATCAATTGATATTAAAAACATTGATTGGGTTAATATTTTTAATATGGTGGAGAAAATATGATTTAATATTGAGATCAATTAATTCAATGGTTTGACTTAATGTGTTGGCTCAACCCGAAATATGTGAAATGTTTTCGAAAATCGTGGCATATGTTAAGAGGAGCAAAATGGATTTCGATATCAAAATGGATTTCATGGAGACTATATACTTACCCATAACCCAATTATTTCACGACGAAGACGATTGTGGTGACATAAGGATGGTAGGATATGTTAAGTCCAATGATTCTTCCAAAACCAGAGGAATCTTCCCAAGGACATTCCATAGCTAGAAATAGTAGTCCTTAGGAAAGATGGAGAAAGATTGTGAACGTAGCTGAATGCCGACCAAGTACTTAAGTTAGCACTGGAACAATCACAACAAGGTGCTAGTTATGACGTATAGGTAAGTATTGAAGGGGTTGAATAATTAAAAAGAATTGTAAAGATAAAGGGTGAAAAGAAAGCAGTCCTCCTTGCAACCTTAGGTAGAAACCGAGTCAACACATATGCTATTGAGATCATTTTTTAATGATGCTCGATATTGAAGCTAGACATAATGGACCCAGTGATGCAATGCACAACCCATCCCAGCTAACTCAGATATCTCTTAAAAGGTATTTGTTTAAATCACACAGAGATCAACACATTATCTATCAATTTATTCACTCCGAATATATTGGTATTGAAATGGTGGCACTCCTCTTCAGCCTCCGATCACTAAAAATCCAAAATGCAGGATCGAGTATAGAGCCCTTTGAGATCATCAAATATCTCATTAGGACACACTTCCATATTTCCTTTCTTCTTCACACACTGTGAAAAGTAAGAAAGATATTAAAAGTCCTACGCAAAATCTTCATGATCTTGCCTGAACATCCGAGTAATACGCAAGTATTTAAAATGAAGACGGAAATCCTTCTTGAGTGAACATCAAAAAGCTCTTGGTAGGTGACTTGTGCGATTATTTATGACTCAAACTTGTGATAACTGGAAAGCAACAGTGGTTATCTTAACTGAATTTAAACTCGTTCCAGGCCTCTACGCAATATCTTAGTGATCTTTCCAAAACATTCAGAGTAATATTATTTAGTATTTACAGTGACGAATGGAAATCCTTCTAGTGTTAACATCAAACAGCACTTGATAGGTAACTTGCAAGATTCAATATGAATCAAGATCGTGACAACTAGAAAGTAACGATGGTGCGGTTCTTAATTGAATTTCACTTGTTCCAGGTATATGAATTGACGGCTTCAATCATGAGGATAGTTTTATCCGAATGATTTACTCTTTACGTTCGCAGTCAGCTTTGGACGGTCGAGTAAAGAGAACGGGTTTACCTGCGAAATCTTGTAAAGGAGGTTCTTAATTAAAACTACCTGCCACAAGTACGATATTTTTACATATCGTCCAACGGTCTTCACCGACGGAGGTAAAATGCTACCGAATTAGAATGAAATGTTCAAGGCCATTTCATCCGTGTATATGTTTTGTTGTTAACTGCTTATGCAGCATAACAAGAAGGTGGCGTCACGGAGTACAATCCAGAAGAATTCGTTCCCACATGCTTACATTTTCTACATTATATACTTCAACAAATTCTAGAAAGTTTAATATCAAGTCTTCCGTTGTATCATACTCTGAAGCTTTTAAGAATTACAAAGGTACAAGTATGTGGGACATGAAGTCACGAGGAGGCGAATATCACAAGTGATGAATGCACAAGATCAAGGCAAAAGAAACATGCTCAAGACTAAAGTAAAAGATCTCATCAACATATTCATAAGAATAAGATCGAGGACTCAAGCATAGTACGCTAGGCTTAGGATTTTGTAAAAAGGTGTGACCTCCCTTAGGGGGAGATTGTCAGGAATACAAAATTCCTAAGAAAGTCTCGGTCACATCATAGTTAGCATAGCTAGCTAAAGATCACGAGCTATAGACTATTGAGGAGTTTGTCACTTGGAGTGACCTCCCTTAGGGAGAGATTGTTGGAAATACGTTTTTACGTATATATGAAGGATCGACCACTCCAACAAGATACATCTAGTATGGGCTCGTGATCTAGCAAATTTACATATAACCCACTAAGCCCACATGTAGGGTGAGCTATATATACCCCTTCCTAGCATGTTAGGAGGGGTTGGTTCACACATTTCACATTTCATTAATCTAATATTCCCTTATTCTCTCCAACCTCTCTCTACTTTCTCTCTCTAGTTCTTCATCTATCTCTCTCTCTCTTGTAATCATACCGAGGTTTAGATAATCTAAGGATTACGTAGACCTACAGACACGATCGAGAATCTCGAACGGTTTGATGAAACGAGGACTAGGCTCGCCCTTGATACCAAAACGTCGAACTTCACGTGCGGGTGATACCTTCAAGAAAACACGATCACCCGGCTGAAACTCTGATGATCTACGATGCTTGTCAGCATAACTTTTATGACGAGTACTAGCTTTCCTAAGTTTTTCCTTGGCAACGGCGACCTTCTCATTAGTTACCTCAATCATCTCTAGATCCTCAATGATACGCTCACCAACCTGATCCCAACAAATCGGAGCACGACATTTCCTATCGTACAATATCTCGAAAGGAGCACACTTAATACTTGCATGCCAACTATTGTTGTAAGCAAACTCAACCAAGCATATATAATCGTCCAAATTTCCTGTTCGCTCTAACGCACAAGAGCGTAACATGTCTTCCAGTGTCTGAATTGTATGCTCAGTCTTACCGTCTGTCTGAGGATGGAAAGCTGTGCTAAACTTGAGTCTGGTTCCCCAAGCTTTCTATAAACCTTTCCAGAAACGAGACGTGAAACCTGGATCTCTATCTGATATGATTGCTGATGGAGTACCGTGTAATCGTACGATCTCCTGCTGAAATATCCCTGTCAACTTGCTAACTACGTAATCCTTACAGATATGGAGAAAATGTGCAGACTTGGTCAAACGATCAACAACAACCTAGATAGCATCATGCCTCCTCTGAGTCTGTGGTAATTAGGTAACAAAATCTATGGATATTTCGTCCCGCTTCCATTCAGGAATTTCTAACGAGTATAATAAACCACTAGCATGCTGGTGCTCTATCTTAACCTGCTAGCAAATCAGACACTTAGATACGAAAGTAGCTACATCCTGCTTCATACCGCTCCACCAAAAATGTTGTTTGAGATCATGATACATCTTTGTAGCACCCGGATGAATAGAAAATGGAAAACTTTGAGCCTCGGTCAACAATGCCTCCCTTTGTGTAGAATCCTCTGGAACATATAATCTAATACCCTGCCATACAATGCCGTCATCATCAGTGCAAAACTCGGTCTGCTGATTAATGTTCTAAAAAATTGTCCATGTCTCACCGTCCTCCTTCTGAGCTGCCTTAATCAGAGAAATTAAGTCAGGCTCAACTCTCAGACTAGCCCAGAAACCATTATGCCCACGTACATATAGGTCGACATCCAAACGCTCCAGGTCGCGAATAATCTCCTCATCCACCTTGATACCAACTATCATGCCCGATTTTCTGCTCAAAGCATCAGCCACTACATTGGCTTTACCGGGATGGTACTGAATGTCGGTGTCATAATCCTTCAACAACTCCAACCAACGTCTCTGTCTCATGTTCAACTCCCGTTGGGTGAAAAAATACTTGAGGCTCTTATGGCCGGTAAAGATGTCACATGACTCGCCATAGAGATAGTGCCTCCAAATCTTGAGTGCGAAGACTACTGCTGCTAACTCTAGATCATTAGTAGGATAATTCACTTCATAGGGCATAAGTTGTCGTGAGGCATAGGCAATTACCTTCCTTTGCTGCATGAGTACACAACCAAGACCCTTTGAAATCCACCTGTACCAGATGGGAGAGTAAGAATAGGCGTGGAAACTAAAGCTTAAGTTCTTCGAATATCTTCTCTCGTTCATCGTTCCAAACAAATTTCACACCCTTACGCATAATATTAGTCAAAGGTAAGGCCAACAATGAGAAACCTTCAACAAATCTGTGGTAACACCCAGCTAACCTTATAAAACTACGTACTTCAGTCACAGACGTCGGTCTTGGCCATTTGGCGATAGCCTCAACGTTCGCCGGATCCCTAGTATTCCCTTCTGATGAAACAATGTGGCCCAGAAATGCCACTTTACTCAACTAGAATTCGCACTTGGAAAACTTAGCATAAAATTTCTCCTGTCGTAGAATCTATAGTACCGTGCGAAGATGATCCTCGTGTTCCTCTCTAGACTTAAAGAAGATCGGGATGTCATCAATGAACGCAATGACGAACTTGTCTAAGAATTCATGAAAAACTCGATTCATCAAGTCCATAAATACAACTGGAGCATTCGTGAGACCAAAAGGCATAACCACAAATTCATAATGACCATGACGCGTGCAGAAAGCAGTCTTGGAGATGTCCTGCTCTTTCACTCGCAACTGATGGTAGCCGGGTCGTAAATAAATCTTAGAAAAGTGTTTAGCGCCCTGTAGTTGATGAAATAAGTCATCAATACGTGGAAGAGGATAACGATTACGGATATTGATCTTGTTCAATTCCCAGTAGTTGATACATAATCTCATACTGCGGTCCTTCTTCTTGACAAAGAGAACTGATGCACCCCATGGTGATACACTTGGGCGAATGAAACCTCGTTCCAAAAACTCTTGCAACTGATCCTTCAACTCCTTTAACTCAATGGGAGCCATGCGATAAGAAGCTTTTGATACTGGTTCAGCTCCAGGAGGAAGCTCGATGCCAAACTCAATCTCGCGGATAGGAGGTATTCCTAGAAGTTCCTCTGGAAATACATCAAGAAACTCGGATACAATAGGATGATCGTGAATAGAAGGAACATCAGAAGTCGTTTCATGAATGGTAGCTAGAAAACCTTCGCAGCCATGACATAATAAGGTACGTGCTTGTAAAGCAGAAATGATCTGCACAGATTTTCCCGGTAGGAAGCCATGATGAATGAAATCAAGAGAATGTATATCACTAAACATAATACGATATGAATGGCGGTCAATCGTAGCGCGATGTGCTGCTAACTAGTCCATACCCAGAATCATATCGAACTCGCATATGTCCAAGGGAAGTGCGCTAACAGAACGGATCTTGTCATTAAACTGTAGAGGAAGATCTCTATAAACATGGGTAATACGAACGGAGTCTTTCATGGGCGTGGATATACATAATACATGATCAAGTAATGCAGGTGCCATATCAATACATGTAGCAACCATGGTAGATGTCACTAAATGTGTCGCGCCCGTATCAAACAAAGTGAACACTACGTGTCCAAACATGAATAATATACCAGTGATAGTACCAGAAGTCTTAGTGGCCTGATCTTGTGTAAGTGCAAAGACACGGTCGGATGCATCAGGGTTTCTTGTGAGCATGTCCAGATGTACCCACAAAAGTGCCCTTCTTGCAATCTCGCTGAAGGTGACCAGTATGTCCGCACTTGAATCAAGTACCAACACCACGCCGACACTCCCCTGGGTGTCTACGTCCACACGTGGCACAAACAGGATAGGTATACCCCTTGGAGGGTACCCTGGACTGTTGCGAACCTGGTTCAGAAGATATACGTGAGACATGTGTCTTGAGATGTGAAAATGAATAAAGTTGAAAATTTTGAGTTATAATACCAGAACTGGCGGATCGGTTGGACTACGGACCCTTGTATCTTTGGTCACGTCCATTATTAGAGTTTCTGTTATCATGTTTCAATGTTAGAATCGTGTTACACAGCGGATTAAAAACCGAAAAGTTTAAAAAAGGACTTGTTGTTATTGCTAGAGTAGTTGTTGTTGTTACGGTAGCTGTCACTACCGCCTCGCTTGTCAGCTCCATGACGATCATAATTCTAACCGTGATTCCTGTAACTACCCTATTGAGTGGCCGATTGGTATCGTTCCCCACTCTTATGCGTGAAAGATATAGTTGAGTGGTGCGTAATATGTAAATAAGAAGGTAAAGACATGAAATGAGGTGGTAACGTTTGATGGATGAAGTATATCTCTTGTCTGGTCGCTCCGGTCCATTGTACTCATCTCTGTCATTTAGGATCTCCAAGATGCAAGCAACATTAGCAACTTGAGCAACATCGGTGAATGGAATACACATGAGATGATCGAGAGTCCACTTGCGAAGACCCCAACGAAAATTCTTTGGCTGCTCCTCTTCAGTACCACCAGTCTGCCCAAGAAAACCATCTAATCGGAGAAAATGTTGCATAAACTCGGTACTATTCTCATTCGCCTTTTGGCGGATGGAATGGTACTCCCTCTTCAGGCGCCCCTGCTCGGCTCGAGGGAAAAACTGAAAAAAGAACAGCTCCTTGAATAATGTCTAAGTCAAAGTGATGACCCACTCCTCTCCTCATTTAGCCCGCTTATAGGCGTTCCACCAAGCCAATGCATCACCCTCAAACTTATACACCGCTAACCTTGTCTTGTAACCATCATCACATCCCATAGCATCGAACATCTTTTCCATGTGGGAGATCGAGTTCTCCGCGTCTGCAAGGATTGTCACCTTTTCGAACGAACGGGGCTTTTGCTTATTAAAGCGTTCAAGCTAAGTATGAATAACGACTGGTGGAGGATTTCCACCTGAACCATTAGACGGTCCAGCGTGAAACTCTTCACAGATCTCTTTGTGAATCTGTGGAAGTAAGGCCTGCAAAGCTGTCTGAACGGCTACAACAAGCTCAACATCGGTACGAGTGTTAACAATCTGACGTTTTCACAGGAAAGTAAACGATTAAACGCTTAGAAGATCCATACACGAAAGAGAACTAACATCGGTTTAGGAAGATCCTAGTAACTACCCAATCCTCACAGGTCAAGTTTTAGAGCCTATAGGTCGAAGCCTTGGCTCTGATACCATAATTGTAATGACCCACTTTGACAAGAAGGCCGTTATGTCATAATCACGACGTGTCATCAAAGCATAATAAAGGCATCAAGTCATAAAGACATAAAAGACCAACAGGAAAGCCGGAATCAAACATCAGCTTCCATCATAAGCTCAACATGAAATAAAGTAAAGGAAATCTAAAGGACGCAACATGTGTCAAACAATACATAAGTATCAATAATTTATTAAGGAAAGAGTCTATGGGTAGCTCTCATCCTAAACACACACTCTTGATAGGTGTGAAAACACCCATCCTTTTACCACTTAATTACAATAATAACCAAGCCAAAACGTGTATTTTGTGTCGTAAATGTCGGAATTATGCGTGGTTTGTGTTTTTGTTGTGATTTAGGATCAAAATGTGAAAAGGAAGGAAAACACGGGCTTTCACGGGCTTTTATCGAAGAAAAAGACAAAAGACGAAGTCAAGAAATCAAGAGTGCAAAAAGAACGGAAGTCCAAGACCAATTCTGAAGATTTATCGAAGATAAAGTCAAAAGACGGAAGTTTACTAAAAGCCGAAGAACTCAAGTCTAATTTATTGAAGAAATCACAAGACGAGTTTATTAATCCCGAGACAAAGTCAAAAGTCGAAGTATTAAGAAGATTAAAGACTAAAGGATAATTAAAGAAAGAAGAAAGAGGGAGGAAGCTTCCACTAAGCACCTCCCTAATCCACTATAAATGGGGTCCTTAGGCTTTCATTTTTCTGGTTGGGTAGCTTGACAAACTACCTCTTCCACCATTTTCATATTTTGCACCTTAAATTCTTGCACTTTAATTACTTGTCATGCACCTTTAAATTACTTTAAATTCAAGTAAGTTTACTTTTAATTGTTGTTAATCTTTACTTTCATTGTTAATCTCTCATCTACCTTTCTTGTTGGATCTTAATCTTAATCTTTATGTTTGTGTTCTTCTATTTCTATGGTTTTCAATCAAGTGGGTTTTGATTAATTTGGTTATGATTGTTAGTATTATTGATTTGGATTGCTTGGTATTGATTAGTTGTTCATTTGTGGTTAGTTTGATTTAATCTTTTGGTTGATTTTGATTAGTTTTATTTAAATTCATGTCCTATTTCATTTCCTTGTTCTTCGCTATTGTTAACTTACCCAGATTCCGAATCAGTTCAACTTATTCCGGATGAAGGCTTTGTCTTTAACGTTCCGAACCAAGCATTTGTAGTTTAATATTCTGAATCAGTGTTTTATGTTCCGAATGAAGCTTTTCTTGTTTTATGTTCCGAATGAAGCTTTTCTTGTTTTTATTCCGAATGAAGCCCAAATGTTCCGGATCAGTCTGTTCATCTGGAATAATCAATATTCCGGATGAAGGATATATTCCGGATGAATCATCAAAGTTCCGAATGAAGCTGTCTTAATTTTTATTCCGAATCAATGTTTTTTAGTAATTATTCTGAATCAGTGTTTTTCATTTTATTTCGAATCAGTATAAATGTTCCGAATCAGTGAATGTTCCGAATGAAGCATTTTGTTTAATTTATTCCGGATGAAGCCGTATGTTCCGAATTAACCACTTTGTTCCGAATGAACCACTTTGTTCCGAATAAAGGTTTTTATTCCGAATAAAGGATTTTGTTCCGAATGAAGCTAACATTCCGAATGAACGTTTTTATTCCGGATGAAGGATTTTCTCATTCTTGTGATTTTTTATATTTAGTTTTAAAACTTTACTTTTCCCGCCTTTTTACTTGGTCGCACTTTTACTTGTCTTTCTTTTAGTTTGAGTTTAAGTTTGTCTTATTTACTTTATTTGCATTTTAATTTCTCGTCATTTACTTCTCGCCAAGTTTTTATCTTTCAGTATTTCTTTTTACAGTCTTTATTTTATTTTTATCGGTTCAAATCTTTATTTTAATTAGTGTAGACATCGACAACCATTCTATTTATTTTCTACCAAGAACAACTGAGTCGCACTTTGAATCAGAAATCAATTCGAGAAGATACCGAGAAACGAACTTTTCAACCTAGCAAAATCTTTACATTAAAATGGCGCCGCTGCCGGCTCTTTTCGTAAGGATTAACGGTTTTTTTGAGAGACGCGTTGGCTTTTGGGATCCGTTCACTTGTGAACGTTATTTTTCGTGTCAAAAATTTTCAAAAATCCCAAAAACATGTGAAAAATCATAAAAAGCATTTCTTTTTCAAAGTTTTGCACCAAAAGTATTCTTCTTGCTTATCTATTTTTCTTTATGGATTCTTATGTCCATTGCGTCGGGTGTGGCTGACGATTATACGGGAACGACTCATGTCAATGGTGTACATGTGAGCAGTGCGGAAACGATATCAACAACACACAATTCAGATTTTTTCCATCATGCAACTCGACTAATTCGTCCTTTTCTAATCCACCTCCTGTTCCCCCTTTCATATATTGTGGAAGCGATTCTCATTGGCATGTTTCGTGTCTAATTCGATACCCGCCTCATGGCGAGCAAGAACTGGGTTACAATTATGACAATGGTAATAGCTATTTACAAGAGGCACCAGATTTTTCTCCATACCCTTGTTGCCAAAATTGTGGGGGCCCTCACGATACTTCTTATTGTCAGCCAATGAATTATTATGAGCCAGATCCGTGTCCTCATTTTTCTTCACCGATGGATTATTATGAACCAAATCCGTGTTATAATTCTTCTCAACCGATGACTTACTATGAGCCACATCCGTGCTATAATTCTGATTTTCATAACTGTGATCCCCCACACCCCAACCTCAATCATCAATCCTCTCAGAGAATTCGTATTGCCCAACAACTCACTACTCTGAATGAAGAAAGACAAGCCATTCTTTTGAAACTTCATGACGCCTTAATTCAACTGATCGAGGCATTGAAGGAACAAAAGCGACAGCAACAAGAGCGACAGCAACAAGAGCGACAGCAACAAGAGCAAGTATCTAATCTTAGTGATTATACCCCTCCTCTTGTGCGTCAATACTATTATGATGATGATGACGACGATGATGTCTACGCTCTCGACCCATCTATTGAAGTTGCTACTCCTACTCTCGATATTCCTAATGCGTCTAAGGATGATGATTCATTGAGTGAGATTAGTGATTTTGGTCTCGATAAATTCTTTGATGATGAGGTTTATGACATCCCGACTGCTATGGAGTCTGAGGACGACGTTGCTCTTACGGAAGAGGTCGATCCTAATGATGACGATTTTTCTCCACGCTATGAGAATTTCACTTTTGAAATTTCTCAATCTCCACCGAGAGATGCGGGCGAGGACGATTTATTCTCTCCGGCTTACGAGAAGTTCACCGATGAACTTGCTCTTGAAGATGAGGTGGAAGACGTGATTCTCCGTGACAGATTACGAAAAGTGCATCTTCTTATTGCTCAAATCGAAGAGTTGACTTCTCCTCCTCTTTCCGAGTCTTTACCTCCATCTATTCCTACCTTTGAAGATAATGACCCATTGCGAGAAGAAATTGACATTCACTCAATACCTCCGGGTATTGATGATGATGACACGGAGGGGGATATTATTTTTGATAATTTGCTGCAGGAAGGTATTGTCCCAAGTCCCCCTCCCGAGCACCTTTCATCCTCCCCTTTAGCCACTATTACGGAGGATGAGTGCTTTGACCCGGGAGGTGACATTCACTATTTCATGATTGATAACATTACGTCTTTGCCGAGTGCTCAGCATCCATTGTCTTTGGGGGATGACAATGTGCTTACTTTACCCACCCCACCTCCCGTGGATCTCGATTTCACATACTTTTCGTATGTTGAAAGAACCTTTCTCCCATTCAAGACTTATCCCCCCACCTCTCCTTTGTCGATGTCAACCGGGAAAGAGGACAAGGTCTTTGATCCCGGTATTACATTCGAGGCTTCCCCATGGACCATTTAATTCGGGGACGAGTCAGGCTCGTGACTCGGTTAGTAAAAACAAGCGCTTTTTGGGAGGCAACCCAATTATCTATCTATCTTTACCTGTTTTCACCATAAGTGTAGGGGGAGCCCCGTTGGTGTTTCTTGTTTTCTTTCTTATCATGTGCAGGGATTAGAGCTTCAAAGACACACTCTTGATGACTTTTGACGAACCGTGATTCCGTGTTCCCGTCTTCCCGGTTCTATCCTAAACTCTTTTCGATTCACTATTTTATGTTTCTCAATATTAAAATAGGAATCTCTTTAGTTGTCTCTTTCTTAGCGAGATTTAAACAAAGTGCACAATGTCTAAAGTGTAGGGGAGTTTACTCCCACATGCTTAAACATTGAGGACAATGTTTATATCAAGTGTAGGGGGGACTTCTATCAAAGTTAAGTGGCCTGTTCCTTGTATTTGTCCTCATTTTAACCGGAAAATCAATTTTTCGACATTTTTCAAAATTTTTGATCTATTTTGGCCTATTAGTTTTTACCTTTGTATAGTTATTTTCTTTCTTTGTTAGAATAAATTTTAATAAAGTGGTTTTAATTTTCAAACGTTGTGAATCTTTTGACTCAACTCGAGTTTACTTATCTAAGTTTACTCTAGCTAGTATCCTTAACGTGTTTAAGTCAAGTTTTGCTAGGCTTTTATATAGGGAACTTTAAAACACGAAAGTCTTAACTCTCACGGGTTAAGAACAAGAACTTTTCGCAAGTTCCTATAATTGATCCTAGAAAGTCGTTTATCAAGGGAACTTTAAAATGCGATTTCTAAACTTGAAAAAGTCTAAGAGTTTGCAAGATCCTATAGACGACTCGAAAACCCGAAACTTTGATTTAATAGGCTAAGCATCCACGAGTCTCATTTCTTGTGATTTTAAATTGTGGAGAACGAGAGATGATAGAGTCAATTATAAGTTTGGTATTCTTCCGTGAATTCATGTGAGTTTATTATAAGCCTATTCTCCCATCGCTTGCTAATAAATTTATCTGCAATAAATAAGGTTGTACGATTTGAAAAGTTACTTAGCTTCTAGCCCAAGATCGTTTAAAAGTTGCTCGGTATGGATTAGAGTTCATAGCCAAGGCATAACTTATTGAAGCGGGATGCGAAGATTGGCGAGTCCAAAAAGGTCCTAACAAGACATGAGGGCTACATTTTGTTGCTAAAGATCCAAAGTGATGTGAAGAATCATTTATCAAAAATCAATATGAAGGATCGAGACACACGACGAAAAGCAAATACTCCCCTAAAGATCATGGAGAAGTCTATCCGAAAAGACCCTAGCAAGGTATGAGGATAAATAGATCCAAGTCCTAAAAGGAGGCGGATCATTGTATATCAAAGTACAAAATAAAGATTGGAGAAAAATGAAGAAGTCATGGTCCAAATATGAAGAATCTCTCAAAACTTCAAGTGAAGAAATTCCTATTATGAAGAGAAGACCATTATTTCATGAATGTCTCTCAAGATTTGAAGTATGAAGTCGCTGCCAAATATCGGTCCGAGAAAGGTCTCAAATCGCGAAGCGAGTTATGCCAAGATATGAACTTTATGAGGTCCCGAGAAGCAGTTTTAAAAGATTTTGTCCTTTAGCTAACTATTGATTAAATCGTCCCACTTTATTTTCAGCCTAAATAACTATCGAAATAAGTCAACAATGCATCCTCGTGATCATTCAAGACAACAATAAAATATAAGAGATACACCTAGGAATAAGGGAGTCTAAGTGAATAATTGGCCCACATGAGTTCGTGTTAGTTTACTAACTTATAATAAAATTGATCTCGTTTTTAAGATTGGTTTGGAGAATGTGAAAACTTGAGGATGATGATTATTCATGACATTTCCAAAACCCGAAGGTATGTTTTTAATTTCTGTACTTGTTTTATAATTTTCTATAAAGGCCAATATGGATTGATTATGATGGAAAATGTAAACGTGCTTTGTAACTTATGCATTGCATGAGGACATTGCAATGGTCAAGTGTAGGGGATTTGATAGGTGTGAAAACACCCATCCTTTTACCACTTAATTACAATAATAACCAAGCCAAAACGTGTATTTTGTGTCGTAAATGTCGGAATTATGCGTGGTTTGTGTTTTTGTTGTGATTTAGAATCAAAATGTAAAAAGGAAGGAAAACACGGGCTTTCACGGACTTTTATCAAAGAAAAAGACAAAAGACGAAGTCAAGAAATCAAGAGTGCAAAAAGAACGGAAGTCCAAGACCAATTCTGAAGATTTATCGAAGAAAAAGTCAAAAGACGGAAGTTTACTAAAAGCCGAAGAACTCAAGTCTAATTTATTGAAGAAATCACAAGACGAGTTTATTAATCCCGAGACAAAGTCAAAAGTCGAAGTATTAAGAAGATTAAGGACTAAAGGATAATTAAAGAAAGAAGAAAGAGGGAGGAAGCTTCCACTAAGCACCTCCCTAATCCACTATAAATAGGGTCCTTAGGCTTTCATTTTTCTGGTTGGGTAGCTTGACAAACTACCTCTTCCACCATTTTCATATTTTGCACCTTAAATTCTTGCACTTTAATTACTTGTCATGCACCTTTAAATTCCTTTAAACTCAAGTAAGTTTACTTTTAATTGTTGTTAATCTTTACTTTCATTGTTAATCTCTCATCTACCTTTCTTGTTGGATCTTAATCTTAATCTTTATGTTTATGTTCTTCTATTTCTATGGTTTTCAATCAAGTGGGTTTTGATTAATTTGGTTATGACTGTTAGTGTTATTGATTTGGATTGCTTAGTATTGATTAGTTGTTCATTTGTGGTTAGTTTGATTTAATCTTTGGGTTGATTTTGATTAGTTTTATTTAAATTCGTGTCCAATTTCATTTCCTTGTTCTTCGCTACTGTTAACTTACCCAGATTCCGAATCAGTTCAACTTATTCCGGATGAAGGCTTTGTCTTTAGTGTTCCGAACCAAGCATTTGTAGTTTAATATTCCGAATCAGTGTTTTATGTTCCGAATGAAGCTTTTCTTGTTTTATGTTTCGAATGAAGCTTTTCTTGTTTTTATTCCGAATGAAGCCCAAATGTTCCGGATCAGTCTGTTCATCCGGAATAATCAATATTCCAGATGAAGGATATATTCCGGATGAATCATCAAAGTTCCTAATGAAGTTGTCCTAATTTTTATTCCGAATCAATGTTTTTTAGTAATTATTCCGAATCAGTGTTTTTCATTTTATTCCGAATCAGTATAAATGTTCCGAATCAGTGAATGTTCCGAATGAAGCATTTTGTTTAATTTATTCCGGATGAAGCCGTATGTTCCGAATGAACCACTTTGTTCCGGATGAACCACTTTGTTCCGAATAAAGGTTTTTATTCCGAATAAAGGATTTTGTTCCGAATGAAGCTAACATACCGAATGAACGTTTTTATTCCGGATGAAGGATTTTCTCATTCTTGTGATTTTTTATATTTAGTTTTAAAACTTTACTTTTCACGCCTTTTTACTTGGTCGCACTTTTACTTGTCTTCCTTTTAGTTTGAGTTTAAGTTTGTCTTATTTACTTTATTTGCATTTTAATTTCTCGTCATTTACTTCTCGCCAAGTTTTTATCTTTCAGTATTTCTTTTTACAGTCTTTATTTTATTTTTATTGGTTCAAATCTTTATTTTAATTAGTGTAGACATCGACAACCATTCTATTTCTTTTCTAGCAAGAACAACTGAGTCGCACTTTGAATCGGAAATCAATTCGAGAAGATACCGTGAAACGAACTTTTCAACCTAGCAAAATCTTTACATTAACTCTCATGCCCAAATCCCGTCTTTAGGTACCTGGCGTATGAGACATTACAAGAAAATACGGATGAGAAATATACTCAGTGAACGGATATAAAGACAAGATAAAGATATAGTCAAGAATAATAAACATGATAACAGCGGAAGAACATCCATGTTCTAAGGAAAACCTGGGAGATAAGTTGTGAAGAATCTAGAGTAACAGATATATCATGAATGGTATAATTAATACAAGGAAAATCTCATGAGCTCGTATAAGTCATAACATGATAATAATATCGTAAACGTGCGCATGATAAATAGAGAGGCTGCCTCATCATGCAATAGAGTGGTGACCTCTAATAATAGTAACATGGGTGGAGGGATCAACTCCATTGTGATGGGGTGTAGAGCACACACCAAAACAATCACCCTGTACGTGTAAACATGTAAACTAGGATGCACCCATACGCCCCTTAATAATAATAATGGCCAATAAATAAATATAACATGTAACATCAAGGGACGCCGTGAGAAATCACTCTCGTCGCGGAAGAGTCATAACACATGTTACTAATATGTCATGGTCATGGTACCTCCATGACTAGGTGGTAAATCATGCATATCATGGGCATGCATGTAAATAGCTTGGGCCATTTGTGGGTCATGAATTAAAACTAATGGAAAACATGGCAGTCATGAAAATATCTATAACATGAAAATGGGGAGAACATGTGTCATAGCAATCGGGAAATCCTAATCATGAAAAGAGATGAATGTCCCTACTGAAAGGACAGAATATCCGTACCTTTTATCCAGCAAGCAGTGAGAGAGATGGATAACTGAACTGAACTACTCCAACTTCACATGATCGAAAAATATAGATCTAGGAATGATAACCACGAACACCACACGTAAGAATCAAGATCAAAAATCAAAGCTCCTCATCCTTTTTGGTTCCTTATGGCCGGTGGCACACACACATACTACTAGGGTTTTTTGTTTATTTCTCTAACTTGATACAAATGAGGAGTTTAGGAGTGTTTTTGTTAGTTAGTTCTTATGGGCTGGGCCTTAGGCCATAAGTAAACTTGTAAGGCTTATGCCTAACCCAAGGTCCGTTTTAATTATTTTGTGTCATAATTTGAGTTCTCGTGTGTTCGTATATTCATGAATTTTTAATTTCGTGTTATATCTTGTCATGTCGTATTTAATATACTTATATACTTGTCGTGGATTATTTAAATATTAAAAGTTTTAATTTAATAGTATTTTCATGCGGGTTTTACAAATTATGTTGTTACTTTCAGGGTAGCGAACAATGGACCTAAACAGGGTGGTATGTTTGGAGATTGTGGAGTATGGGTTTGTATACTATTATATCGACTTGCATATGGGCTTTGATTAGATGTTGATGACCCAGTTAACGTTGCACTTGCATATCGTGAAAAGATGATTCGATTTTACTATGAACATAAAGTTGGTTGTATTTAACATGTGATACAGAAACATAGTCCTATGTTCTCATGAACTTTATGTTCCAATTTTTTTGTAGTAACCGTAATTATATATTTATTCGATTGTATGGATAAATTTTAATTTTTCTAATTTATTTATAAATTTTAGTAACAAGTATATATTATTAAGTGTATTTTAAATAATTCCACATATAATGCAGGTCTATGATATTTAGGCAAGAAAATTAAGTAACACACATCTTGCATCATTTAAATTTATTGTAAAGAAAGCCCATACAAGGTAACAATTAACTATGAACTTTATAAACTAACACACAAAAATCCCATGAATTGTTAATAGCGTATTACACACTGGTTTTACATAAATACAACTAGATAAGATCTTCCAAGATTACACAAGTACAAGCAAAAAGATGCTTGATATGGCTGATCATCTCAGCTCCTTTTTAACTTGATTAATGCATGGTTTATTAGGTAATACACGTATTTTAGTTTTTTATTTTTTAAGTTACAATTTTAAGTATAGATTGGTAAGTTGTATTTTTGTTTTGTTAATTATATATGCAAATCTTTGTACCAGGAACAATGAAAATCTTGATGCTTACTTTTTATTTTAAGTCAAGTATAATGAAGTTTTCATTGAATTACCCTTTGGGGTATGAATATGGTAGAAATCTAACACTTAAGTTATCTAAATATAAAAGGATGAGTTTCTGTAAGTTTCTAGACATGTTGAGTTACAAACTAGAATCCCATATATGGTCTTTATTTTATACTAGTCCTAAACTAGTTTGGAGACTGGTTTAACTCTAATTGAATCTGATGCTGATATGGAAAAGATGTATGATACTGGTGTAGTTTATGGGCTAATTAACATCTACATTGCTCATAGTCTTTACAACCTAGCAGAGTATTATTTTAAGAACTTAAGTTTGGTTCCTTTTGAGTCAGACATGGTGGAGATGTTTAAGCTACATCGTAGAAGAAAGTTAGAGGCTGAGTGTATGACATACATGTAGTTTCTAGCATGGAAGGAGGAGGAACAATGTAGCCCGTACCTAAGAACACCACCACCAGTTCCTAGAAGAAAGGGTATTGAGTTTCCATGTTAATTTGTTTGGTGATTATTTGCATTGTGACTATGTTGCTGATTATTTTGACATGGAATATGAGAGTAGGGATGATGAGCGATATGGTGGTGTAGCCACAAATGTTAGTGGGTCTGATTGGCTTGAAAACATGAAGCACACAGAAGGTATGGATTCATATGGATCTCCACTACCTCACATTGTTAAGGATGTATTTGAGAATAAAGTAACATTGGATATTGGACAATCTCCTTTGGCAATGTTATTAAAGAAAAAATGTGGTAGTAGGGTAAAAGTACCAAGAAAGAGTTCATTTTGCTTGAAAAGGTCAAAGGTTTTGAAGTTAAGGCGAGGTATTGGGAAAAGAATTTGTTGTCCACCAAAGAATGATATGGTTAGAAACTTGATTGACTTGTTTGATGATGTTGTTGATGAAGACCCAAAATGCTCATATAAACTTCTTGACAAAGGTAGTGAGTAATTGTTCATTGCAATATTTAATGAACATTTTGGACCTCTATTCATAACATGTTATATTATGTGCTAAACATTATTGGTAAGCATGCCATTTGTATTTATATGAAAGTTGCGCAAAATTTATCATATAGCACAACTATTGTGTCTATATGTATTTTGTGCACTAACGAATCATCTTGTAAAATTTGTATCCATTGAGGTCATAAATGCAGTTAGATTATCTTAAAGGTACCACTTAAGTTATGCATGATATGCACTTATTTTGTGATTTGTTATTAATTCATATCTATTTTTCAAAATGTATATTTGAGAACCACAAACTATGAATCACCCATTGATAAAAGCAGTTGTTTACATCATATCATTCACGTCTAGTAAAAGGAAAATATGCAAATAAGTTGATAATAAATTATGGAACATTTAAATTGTGGAATATTAAAGATGTTATTACACAACCGTAAGCAGATGTGTTGATCTATTTTAAGAAGCTATGTGGACCAAACCACTATGAAAAACTGTTAATGCTCACATTTGATGGGTCATTAGGTCCTTCATACATCATTTCGTGATTTATAGAGTGATTCTGCGGTTGATACATACCCTACATATGATTTGTATCTTGTTGTGGAACATACATTGTTTGGTAATAAAATTCGTTTAATAGTTGGTGATTTGCCTCATTCTGTCCCTGCTCATTGGCTAACCGTGATCTTTTTGTCCCAAGTTTTTGTAAATATTGTAGGACTAAATCACACGACTAATCAAACACAAATAACATGATGATGATTAAACTAAAAAAAGAAAGATTAGATTAAGATGAAGAGAAGAAAAGAAATACAAAGTTGGTGATTTCCTAGTGAGAGAAACAAACACACCTTTCTCTCTCTAAAACTAATCAAATGGAAAGCACACACACAAATGAGGATTAGGAAGCCTTTTATACTAAGTAACAAATGTTTAGGAGGCCTTCCTCATTTGTGTGTTCGGGACTAAATCCCGTTACATAAACAATAATAACTAAAAACTCTCGACATCATTAAATAACATTTTTCACGAGCTCCGCAACGATATATTATATGACCATCACTTTAATTACTTCTAACAATCTCCCCCTAAGGGGTGGTCATGTAATATGTGACTTCACTTCTTTGTTGTTGCAGACTTTGAAGCTCGATGTCTTGAGAGTTTCTTCATAGTTCCTTTCATGACTTGTGATCTTGGATCTTTGATCTTTGCCTTGACTTGATCTTGAAACTTTGCCAGCTTGTGTTCTTGTGTCTGTCTCTACATACTCATGTTTTGTGTTGACTTGAAAGCTTGTTAACAATCTCCTTTGATCATCAGAGTAGCGGAAGTCTTTCTCTTTAGATGTTCTTGAGCTTTCTTCATTTATATGAGCATGTGGTCTTGAATTACGACTTCTTGAAGTTACGCCACCGTTTGCATTCCTTCGGTTTCCTGTTATACAGTAAGAATACTGTACCTGTGATTAGGTAAGTTCAAAGAACTTCCTTGACAGGATTTCCGGCTATGGTAGCCGTTCTCAATACTTGAATTTATCGAAAGATAATTCATAGTAAAGAGTGAATCATACAGTTCCATTCTGCTGATTAAGTCGTCAATTCAATTTCCTGGAACAAGTTTGAATCAATTAAGAATCAAACCATCGTTGCTTTCCAGTTGACACAAGTTTGATTCATATAGAATCGCATAAGTTACCTACCGCAGTGCTGTTTGATGATGACACTGGAAGGATTTCCATTCGTCACTGTAAATACTGAAAGGTATTACTCTGAATGTTCTGGCAAGATCATAAAGATATTACGTAGAGACCTAGAATGAGTTTGAATCAATTAAGAATCAAACCACTGTTGCTTTCCAGTTAGCATATGTTAAATTCCAACTGAATCGTACATATGACCTACCGCAGTGCTGTTTGATGTTAACACTGGAAGGATTTCCATTCATCACTATGAATACTAGAGAGTATCACTCTGAATGTTCTAGCAATATCACAAGGATAGAGCGTAGGACTCTGTAAATTATCGCTTGTGTTCTAATGATGAACAACAATCGATATAAGGGATAAGTGTCCTAATGAGATTTTTGATGAATCTCGTTGGCTCTAGACTCTATAAGTGCACGTTTATTTGGTGATCGGAGGCTGTAGTAGACTGTCACCTATTCAATATCTACTATCTCGGAGTGAGAAAGTCGATAGAAATGAGTTGAACTCCGTGACAATAAAACAAACTTCTTTTGAGAGAAGCATGAGTAGGCTGGGAGGGGTTGTGCCTTGTATCACTGGGTCCATGATGCTTTGTCTTCAATACCAGAAATCATCAATGTGATTCTGATAGTAGATGTATTGACCCGGTTTCTGCCTAAGTTGTATGGAGGGCTATTTCATTTCACCCTTTATCCTTACATTTATTTTTCATTCTTCAACCCCTTCAATGCTTACAAAGACGTCATAACTAGCACCTTGTTGTGATTGTTCCAGTGCTGGCTTAAATCATTAGTCGGCATTATTCCCGTACACTCAACTACTCAATCTTTCCTAAGGACATCTAAATTCTAATGGATTGTCCCTGGGAAGATCCCTCCGGTTCTGGTTGGATCATAGGACGAATACCGAACCACCTTTTGACACCAATACCGTCGTTAATTAATGTGTTGAAGGGTATAGATATCGTAACCAAAAAAACCTGTTGAAAAAGCAATCAAGGTGTTGATGAAATCAGAGTTTACACCTTGAAGGTTTTTGCATCACCCAAAACGCTCCCCCTACATATGTACATCATAAAAGGAAAGGTTTTTGCACATATTAGGAAGAGAAAGCACTTATATCAAAGATCTTATCCAAGATAACACATTTTAATCACTATTCTCCCCCTCAAAAATTGCATGAAATTGAAATTTTTGTGAAACTAGTGATGAAACATGGAGAGAATAATGTGTCATGAAACTTTGGAACAAATGTTTATGACATCATTATACTCCCCCTCGAAAAGAGATACTATTTAAATAGGGGAGTATATGAGCACATTGTTTTGAAATACTTTGAAAAATTTTGCTCAAAAGTCTGAGAAAAGTTGTGTTCATGAGCTTAAAACTTTGAATGTTTTGATATAAGCTCATGACCGAGAAAAATGAATTTCTCGTTGTTGAGGATAAGTCAAAGACTTTCCTTTATTTAGGGACCGGGTTATAGTCTGACATGTGACTATAAGCCATTATGAGAAGAAAAATAGAAAAGACATGTTTTGAAAACATTTGAACTCTCATTCGAACTTTATGTACGTACCCGTGTCATTAATGAACAACATTTCTAAGTACGTCCATATTATCGATGCTGAGAGACATGTCGAAGGAGAATATTTTTGGTATTTTGAAAGATTTTCTCATTTTTTATTTTGTTTTTATAGGTTTTATATTTTTGTATTTTGATTTTCTAATAGATATATACAAGGTTACTGTGAATGTGCAAGATGTTCAAGTTCATCAAGAGTGAAACTACGCATACCATGTCAACGAACCAAGAATTCAATTCTGTCTTGAGAAAGAGCTTTGGTGAAGATGTCGGCTAGTTGGTAGTCCGTCTTGACAAAAAACAGTTTGATCGTTCCTCTTTCCACATGCTCCTTTATGAAATGGAATCGGACAGCAATGTGCTTGGTTTTGGAGTGTTGGACCGGGGTGCAGGATATGGCTATGGCTGATTGTGAGTCACAGTAGATCGGCACTTTGTTAAAGTGAAAGCCATAGTCCGTGAGTTGTGTTCGCATCCAAAGGACTTGAGCACTACACATGGATAGAGACACCTATTCTGCTTCCGCGGTGGACAACACCGTACAGTCTTGTTTTCTTGATGACCAGCTCACTAGCTTCTCGCCTAAGAATTATGCTCCATCGGAAGTGCTTTTGAATGTATCATGACACCCTGCATGGTCAGCATCTGAAAAACCAGTTAGATTAAAACCAGAATCCTTCGTATACCAGAGACCCATGTGAATGGTTCCCCGGAGATAACGAAAGATCCTTTTTACCTCCTTGAGGTGCTTCTCGGTTGGCTTAGCCTGGTACCGAGCACATAAACAAGTAGCATGCACAATGTCCGGTCTACTTGAGGTTAAGTACATAAGGGACCTGATAGGTGTGAAAACACCCATCCTTTTACCACATAATTACAATAATAACTAAGCCAAAACGTGTATTTTATGTCGTAAATGTCAGAATTATGCGTGGTTTGTGTTTTTGTTGTGATTTAGGACCAAAATGTGAAAAGGGAAGAAAACACGGGCTTTCACGGGCTTTTATCGAAGAAAAAGACAAAAGACGAAGTCAAGAGATCAAGAGTGGAAAAAGAACGGAAGTCCAAGACCTATTTTGAAGATTTATCGAAGAACAAGTCTAAAGACGGAAGTTTAATAGAGCCGAAGAACTCAAGTCTTATTAATGAAGAATTTTCAAGACGAGTTTAATTAATCCCGAGACAACGTCGAAAAAGTCGAAGAATTAAGAAGACGAAAAGACGGAAAGAAAGAAAGAAAGAAAGAAGGAAGCAACACATGCTTCCCTTCTCCCTATATATAGACACCATCTCATTTCATTTCAAGTTGTTAGCTAATGTGACAATTAGTCTTTCCACCATTTTTCTTTACTTGCACAACTTTAATTTCATGTCATTTACTTTCTTGTTCTTTAATTTCATGTCTTAAATTTCAAGCCTTTTAATTCCAAGTAAGTTAATTTTATTGTTGAATTCTTATTTACCTTTAATCAAGCTTTTCTTTATCTTTCTCATCCTACTTTTCTTGTTTTTGGTTTATTTCAAATTCGGATTAAGCAAGGTTTTGCTTAATCTCTTTGCTTATTTGATTAAAAAGTTTACCTTTTTTACTTTTATCCAAGTTTCGTATGAAATAAGCTATAAGTTTGACAATCTTATTGGCTTATTTTGTATTTAGCTTATTTGTGTTCAAGTTTTTCTTAAAAGTTTTATCTTTTTAAAATCCATTGTATTAAATTTTCGTCTTTTATGATTTGAAAGGTTTTAACTTTGTAGCTTTTTTTTGTTTCGTCTTATTTCCTTTCATTTAAGTTTTTGATATTAGCTTATTAGTTTCAGCTTATTTAGCTTTTGCTTATTACGAATTGTGCTTCTTCGGAAAGAGAGGGATTTTACACATTGCGACAGCCTTACTCCCATTCCGATTGTGACAGAATTGGAACAAGGGTTTAACATTCCGACGGTTCTTTCCGATTTGACATTGCAATCGCTTGTATCAACTCCCTCATTCCAATCTGGGATTGCGATCGCATATTCCGACGGCTCTTGAGGTTTTCTAAGTCGAAACTCTGCCAAATTTTTATCAGCATCATTCCGATCTGATGTTATTCTGACAGCTTATTACGATCAGTATTCCGATAGATTGTCTTGCCTTACATTCCGATAGGATTAGTTTTATACATTCTGATAGGTTGCATTTTTATTTATTCTGATAGACACATTCCGACAGTCCTTTCCGATCTGGATTCCGATGGGTGTGGTGACGGCATTCCGATCTAACATTTCGATGGTTTTGGGTTTGGAATTATATCTTGCTTTGTTTGATTCTTAAATTACATTTTTAATACTTTGTCAAATTTAATTTTTTCGTCACGCTTTAATTTTAAGTCATTTAATCAATTTACTTTTCAAAGTTTTAATATTGAACCATTTACGTTTAATTAGTTTTAGATTTAAATTAACCGCCTTTTACTTTAAAGTCTTGCAATTTAATTATACTACAACGACAGATCTTTGTTTCCCACCAAAAGACGATTGAGTCGCACACATTTTATCCTTTCTCAATTCGAAAAGACTGGAACAACGATATTTTGAACTGAGTAAAAACTTAGTTATTAAATGGCGTCGCTGCCGGGGCAATCTTATTGGCTTATTTTGTATTTAGCTTTTTTACTTTTTAGTTTTCTTAAAAAGTTTAGTCTTTTTAAAGTTTGCTTATTTCTTATTTTAAAAGTTTTCAAATTTATGCTTATTGATCTTTTAAAGTTTGATTTTTATAGCTTAAAGTGTTTTAGTGCTTATTGTGTTAATTTTCTTATTTTTGATTAAGTGCTTTTTAGTTAATTATTATAAAAAGTTGTTTTTAAATATTCTTTATTATTTAGTATTTTTAAAAGTTTTTAAATTTTGGTCTATTAGCTTTTTCTTAAATTTGATTTGGTTAAGTTTTTAGGTAAGTGCTTATTTGGTATTTGCTTATTTGCTTATTGTATTCCATCGCAACTTGCTTAAGGGTTTTACCAGTACGATCCAGTAAGTGTGATCGCATAAACCCCGAGGGTTTCTACTTGCGATCCATTACTGCGATCCATAGTACGATCGTCACCACGATCACACTCCATAATCCTCGCCATGATCACTTGTTGCGATCGTGGGTGCGATATGTGGGTACGATCCGTGGCTACGATCCTTGTTACGATCCTTGGGTGCGGGTGCGATGGAATCTTCATTACAAAGTGCGATGGAAGTGACCAACATGCTAGCAAGGATCGGGTGCGATGGAATCTTAATTACAAAGTGCGATGGAAGTGACCAACATGCCTGCTAGCTTACTCCCTTTTTGCCGCCAAATTAAGCAGCTAGCTTGCTAGCTTCCAGCAGCTAGCCTGCTAGCTTGTTTATTTAATAGTATTGTTCCGTAATTGTTTAGTTTTATCTGAAAGTTGTTCCGATTTTATTTTGGAAAATTACGTATTTTTAGTTGAATTTTTCGTCGATTTTTAGTATTAATATTTTTTCGTAAAGTTTAAGTTTTATCTTTTATTTAGTACCCGCTTTAGGTTTTGCCTCGTTTAGCTTTAAAGTACCATTTTAGTTTTATTCTCTCCTTTTTCATTTAGTAAACTTTATTTTCGAGTCTATAGTTAATTTCGTCTTTTAGTTTTATTTTTATTAATTGTTTTGCTTTAAATTTCGTTTTATTATTTGTTTTAATATTCGTTTTAATATCGTTTTAATTTTTAGTTTTTAATATTCACCTTGTTTTACTTTTATTATTTATACTTGTCTTTAGTTTGTTTTTAAATACTTTTCGCATTTACTTTTTAATTAGTTATAGATAATCAACTTCCCTTTTTCTTAACCAAAAACAATTGAGTCGCACTTTGAACCGGAAATCAATTCGTTAAGACACCGAGAAAACGAACTTTTTAACCTAGCAAAAAAAACCAATTTCAGGACCTGATCATACTTCGGTATTTTGTAGCATCTACAAATGTCCATTTCTTATCCAAATCAAGCTTGTGTTTAGTGTCCATTGGATTACCAATAGGATCACAGTTTTCCATTCCAAATTTCTTTAGAATTTCAAGCACATATTTGGCCTGATATATGAAAATGCCACGGGGGGATTGGTGAACTTGGAGACCAAGAAAAAACGTCATTTCCCCCATCATGGACATTTAAAATCAACTTTTCATAAGGTCTGCAAATAATATGGAATATTTTGGGTTAGTAGAACCAAATATAATATCATCTACATAGACCTGAGCCAACCAATATGTCGTTGCCGTAGTGCTTGATAAACAAGGTTGGATCAATGGTTCCTTTGCTGAAGTGATTTTGTAGAAGAAATGATGCTAATTCGTCGTACCATGCCCTCGGTGCTTGTTTCAAACCATAAATTGCCTTTTTCAACTTGTAGACATGGCTTGGATGTTCGGTGTTGATGAAACCTTCAGGTTGACATACATACACATCTTCTTTTAACGGTCCATGCAAGAAGCCGTCTTCACGTCCATTTGATACACATTGAACGATTTGTGTGCAACATATGCCAAGAAAATCCTAATAGCTTCCATTCGAGCAACCGGGGCGAATGATTCAGCGATATCAATTCCCTCTTGTTGTTTGTAACCTCTCACAACTAACCGAGTCTTGTTCCTAATGACCGTTTGCTCCTCATCCATCTTGTTTTTGAATAACCATTTCAGAGTAAGGGGATCGATATTGTCCGGTCGAGGTACTAACTCCCATACATCAAGCCGGATGAACTGATTGAGTTCTTCTTGCATAGACTCAATCCATGAAGCATCGGTCATTGCTTCTTTCACACTAGCTGGTTCCATTGTGCTAACTGATAGTGCATAGATACACATATCACCGTCGGTATGCAGCTGATTTTGTGTTGAGACTAGTCGTGAGAGATTGCCAATCACTTGAACCAAAGGATGATTCTTAGTCCATTTGTGTTCATGTGGAAGTGTATGAGAAACTTGATGCGAGCTCGACGGATCCACATATGATGTTGAAGGCTGAGTAGAACTTGTGGAAGCCGCAAATGGATTAACAAACTCGTGTTCATTGAGCATCACATTGTTTGCATATTCAGCAACTATTTCATTCTGAAGATGAACATGATTAGGAATTTGTTGAGAATGTTGTTGAGTTGCGTCAGCAGTCGGAGACGTGGTTGGAATGTTTGGAGTCAATATGGTTGAGGTTGACGTAGATGGTGCAAAAACGGATGCCGTTGGTGTAGGTGCAGCTGGTGGTTCTGGAACTACCGCAGCAGGTGCAGCCGGGGCATTTTGAGGATTGCTGACGGTGAAAATTGAAGCGCGAGTCCTGAACTTACGTGTCCAGAAGTCTGACTTTGAAGCTCGGGGTGTGAACTTCTATGTTAAGAGGCCATACCCGAGAGTTCATCAAAAGTAACATTCATAGTCTCCATTACCTTTCTTGTCCTTCGATTATAAACCCTGTAAGCACAAGCAGTTGAAGAATAACCAATGAAAAAACCAATATCACCTTTAGGTTCAAGTTTACCGATATCTTCACGATCATTCTTCGGATAACATAAAGCACCAAAGACATGTAAAAATGAAATATCCGGTTTTCTTCCATTAATGATCTCATAAGGTGTTTTGTTGAAGCGGGTGTGAATAATGGAGCGGTTTTGAGTATAACATGCAGTTGCTATAGCATCACCCCAAAGGAATAACAGTGCACTGGAGGAGAGAAGCATCGTCCGAGCAGCTTCAACTAACGTACGATTCCTCCATTCCACAACTCCATTCTACTCTGGAGTTCTTACAGCCGAAGTTTGATGAGAAATCCCAACTTCGTTAAAATAAGCTTTCAGTTTCTGATTGGTGAATTCTGTACCGTTATCCATTCTTACAATGATAACAGGGGCTTGAAGTAGCACTGATGTTTTCTTCAAGAAATTGATGATTACATCCGGGGCTTCATCTTTCGAAGCAAGAAAATGAACCCATGTGTAACGAGAATAATCATCCACAATCACAAGGACATACCGCTTACCATTAATACTTTTGATTCTCATTGGGCCACACAAATCCATATGAAGGAGATGCAACCTATTCGTCGAATTTAGAACAGGTTTGGGTTTGTGAGGCTTCTTCTTGCTTTTACCTTGCTCACATGATGGACAAAGATGGTCTTTAGTATATTTGAACTTTGGAAGACCGGTAATGAGATCATCTTTTGCAAGTTGGGTGATGGCATCGAAATTGAGATGAGATAACCGTTGATCCCATAACCATGATTTTGTTGATGTGGCCCGGGACATGAGACAAATTGGAGATGCAACAGACATTTGAAAAAGATCAATGGTGTAAAGGTTTGTTGTGCGATTTCCTTTCAACAGATCAATTCCTTCAAGATCCCTAACAAAGCAAGTATGACTTCTGAAGGCAACCTCTAAATCTGAATCACAAAATTACCCAACCGAGAACAAATTGTGTCCCAAGCCATCAACAAAAGAAACTCTGGTGATGATAATATTTCCCCAATGAAGATCACCATAGCCTAGAATTGCCATAATATGATCATTTCCGAACAGTTCCCATAAAACGCCATACAAAGTTCTTGAGAAGACTTCGATTCCCAGTCATATGTTTGGAACAGCCCGAGTCCACACACCAGAGACAAATTTCAACAGCCTGCCAATGATAAGAGAAGAGAAAATTTGGCGACCGAAGAAATAGGTTCCTATATGGTTAGATAATAATCAGGCCATATCACATACCGACATTTCACTGTTAGTATGAGATCTACTAGAATCAATAACATGACCATTAGAGGCAAAATATCTTCCAGTAGGCAACCACTTAGAGGTAACTCTAGGACTTCTAAGCGTAGCAAGACTTTCAGTGGACCCTACCTGCTTAGTTTTCGGAACATACACTTTAGCCTTAGGAGTGCTATGTGTTTCGCTGATAGAAAGCTTGTCAAGATGAGTGTAACCACCATAGTTCAAACCATTCATATTCAACCCACAAACATCATGACTAAAAGTACAGAAACATTTATTACATTTAGCACAAATAACTTCAGATTTTTCATTCCGAATAGCAAGTTTAAAGTCATTACATTCAGAAGAATTAAGTTTCAGATTATGAATAAAAAACGGTAAATTCCTACGGTGTTCTTCTACTTCCACATTATTAGCCTTGGGACGACTACTTCTAGAGGCAAAAGGGACCCTATCATTCCTTGTATTGCTCGTAGGCTGTGGCCTTCTGCTCTTAGTGTAGGTGTTCATTCCTGTAGAAAAAGACACACGCTTGTTAGAATTAGCATTTTTTAAATCAATGACTTGTGGTTGTGCGATAGTGGTCGGTTTTGTCCTAACGCTTGCTTTACGTTGGATGCTAGGCATAGAGATATCTACCCTAGTTTGAGATGAAGGTCTAACGCGAAACATTCCTGGGGCTATAACAGTAGCTTTCATTCCAGCGACCTTGGGAAACGGTGTTACAGCAATATGAGTGGGTCTCAAGGTTGCTGGTTTCTGGATCATCGTATCCGCACTCGAGCTAGGCTCAGAAGTCTTATCTTTTAACAAAGCCTTTAATTTACAGTTCTCACAGATTTTATCAATAAGTTTCTGATAGACATACTTGCTTTGTTCAATAGCCCGCTTATATGAAACGACAACAGATTCTAAATCTGCAATCTTAGCCTTAAGCTTCTAAACATTACCATCACTGGCACTCTCTAACCCTGAAGAGGCCAAATTCGTTTCCTTAACCCCTCCTAACTGAGCCTGCAACCGTGCGATAGTTTGTTGCATTTCATTGTAAGCTTTTTCATACGAAATCTTGTCATATTTGCATTCATAACATTTTTTGACAAATTTATTCCTGAGAAAGGTGAATTCTTTATCTTTTTTAATGACATAAGATTCCATTTTCTCTTTCATAAGATCAAGCTCAGTTTGAAGGTTTTCATTATGCGACACAGAGGTACTTAACTCAACAGTGCTACTATCAATACAATCACGAGCTTTAGAGAGGCGTTCAAGATCATTTTCCAAAACTTTGATTTTATCTAGAGATTCATCAGCTTCCTTCGCTAAAGATTTAAAGTCTTCAACAAAGTTGGCAAATTCTATTTGAAAAGCGTTTTCCAAATTACCTAACATAGCATCAACTTGATTAATAATCGGATTAATATTGTTTTGAAGAATTTTCTGGACCTCAATCTGAACAGGTGATGTAAAATTTTCTCCAGTTGTTTTGGAATTAACGACACGTTTAAGGATGACATAGTTATCTTTAAGCTCGTTTAGAAATCGGGTGTGATACTCGGTTTAGGAGGGTCATCAGACAATTCCTCACTTGGTAGCAAAAGCATTTCAGTACTCGTTTTAGACCGAACAAAAATAGTTGGAGGATTGATTTTCGGATAATAAACGGGTGTCACTTCTTTATCAAGCTTTTTCATTCTTAAAAGAGTCTCTTCAGCAAGTTCAGTAGTTTCCTTGGAATCATGCACAATAGGAGGATCATGCTCATCAGACAATAGCACACTACCATTATATAAAGTTTCATTAGTGGCCTGAACTTGCTTAAGGTATCCGGGATTAGGGGGAAAAGGACAACCTAAAGCCAATTTGTATCGAGTGTAATTTATCTCATTCACTTTTGGTGCGAGCATATTTATCGTCTACATAGTTTGGCCACGTTTAACTAAAAGGTTGTCTAATTCTCTAATCCTATCCTGAGCTTTGCAAAAATCCTCAAGAAGCCCATCTTCTCGAAATTTGAAATCATGTTTCAATTTTTTTCGTTCTTCTTTTAACTCCAAAATGGTAGATTTTTCAGTTGAAAGCTGTTTATTAAGAGACGTGATTTCATCATTCAATTCGCTTATCTTTTTAGCGCTACTTAAATGTAAGGCATTTAATTTCTTAGTTGTGCATTTTTCTTGATAAACCGATGTAGCATGAGCTTGTTCAAGTTCTTTAATTTTAGCCTGATGAATTTCAAAATATTTCTCCCGTTCCTTATATCCCGCAAGCTCAGTGGTCAATTTGGCATTAGTTTCTCTAAACTTATTATTAACCACCGTAGCATGATCTACATCCTTAGCAAGCTTATCAAATAGAGATTTAATAATACGCATGAGTCTCATCAGGAAGGGTTGTAGGCTGAGCAACTTGATCCACACTAAGGTCCACACTAGGCTCATTCGAAATAATATTACTATTATTCGTTTGATCCTCGTGTGTCTCAATGTAAGGCTCAAGCATCTCAGTATACTCTTCCTCCTGATTAGACATATTATATATATATCATTATCATCAAAACTTGGGTGTACCTCAGAGGGACCGTCCGAATCATAGACGGGAGCTTTGTCATCATGCATTCCTGAGGTTGATGCTTGTTGTAAGTTTGCCATCAAGATGTAGTTGGCATTCACCTCTTCTTCCTCGTCATATTCTGTAGCAGAAGCCATAAGATCAAATTCCTCAGCTTGAAGTGGAATCCCTGCCTCTTCTTTTTGTGCTATGAGAAGCTGAGTCTGAAGATAAGCAGCATCCCTCTTCTTTTTGGTTGTGCAATCTCGAGCATAATGACCAATTCCCCTGCAGTTGTAGCACTGAACCTGACGATTGCTGTTTCCATTTCCCGTACCAGTATTCTCAGCCCTTGCAGCCACAATGTTTCCCATCTGATTACCAACCGCTGGCACAGCTATTAACCATTCTGATTACCCACATTTGGAACATTCGGATTCTGACCACGAATTTGTCCATATTGATTTCCTACATTCCCAACATTCTGACCATACTGTGTCCCCGTGTTCCCAGCAACTACCAATTGGCGATCTTGATTCGCATTCATGAAAGGTTGAGCAATCTGCCTATTTCTAGTGTTCGAGGAGATTCTCTGATTGTTGTTGGTGGGGTTAATGGTAAATTTGAATGCCTTTGCAAGAAGTGCAAGACCAGTGTTAATCGCATGAGTTGGATCGGTGATGTCATCAAAACAGGCAATGGGTTGTTGTAAGTAGTTCACAGCAGCAGGAGGTTGATATCCATAAGGAGTGAGTTGTTGTTGTTGTTGTGGCATGAAGTTACTTGATGAGGGTTGATGGTAAGGTACCATGGGATATGACATAGATGATGGAGAGTTTGCCATGAAAGCCAATGGATCTTGTGTCTTGGCACGTCTTTCAGCCCTAACTTCATTAGCTTCATCTTGATTCATCTTCAAATAATCATATACTTGAGTGTAGTTGTAACACCCCATTTTGATAAATGGAATATCACGCGTAATTATGGCGTGTCATCAAAGCATGCAAGGTAATATGTACTAAACATACATGACCATAGGGAAAACCGGAATCAAACATCGGTTCCCAAACATAAGCCCAAAACATAAATAAAGTAAATGAACAAAAAGGAAGACTAAACAAGCATAAATCTGAAGGCAAGAGGAGAAGGAATCTAAGGTAGCTCCCATCCTATGCGTGTCCTCCAAATGCTCCAGTCAGTCCCTGAGTACCTTCCGTTTTGGGACATGGAAAGGAAAGTAACGGCTGAGCAAAACGCTCAGTGCACGGATATAGACAGAGTATAAATGACTGAAACATACTTAAAGACTTAATAGCAGCGGAAATGTATAAGTCTTGGAAAACCTGGAACATGTTCATAAAACTGGTTTTATAGTTTGAAAAGCCTTATGTTTATCTCATGAAAACTGTTTAACATATTTTACCATTAGCCAATATAGGTCATGAAAATCCACCGTGCATGAATACTTGGAGGTGACCTCATCATGCAAATTAGAGGGGCTGCCTCTAATTTAATATACTGGTTTTGGGTAGGAGGGATCAGCTCCTTGTGAAGGATGCAAGGCACACACCACATTCACACTGAGTAATCTGCTTGAAAACATGTAACTAGGATGCACCCATACGCCCCACATGATAAATATAATAATATGGCCAAAAGCTGAAGGGACGCCACGAGCAATCACTCCGCCGTGGTGAAGTCATAACATCAGTGCCTCTAATGTTATGGTTATGGTACCTCCATAACTAGGTGAAACTGGTCATGCATGTATATGGCTATAGGTATTCTAATTTAAACATAATCAAGTCAAACATATAAACTTATACTACGGGAAAACATTTGGCTGCATACGGGGAATCCTAATAAGGAAAGAATGTCCATACTAAAAGGACGGGAATCCGTACCTTATGTCCAGTGAACGAAGAAGATGAACTGAGGAGAATCCTACTTCGGTATCACTAATGCTACATAAATACATACATGAATACTTACTAAATACGTAACTGGTTTCATGTCATGTCTTAGCTTATTTTATATGTTCATATCATGTTTTACTGTTTAAAGCCTTAAACTGTGTTTATCTTATATTCTGTCTATTCTGATTAAGTATTTCTGGTATTTCATGTATTATTATACTTACTGTGTAATAATAAGTAACTTTCCAAAAATAGCAGGTTTCCTAAAATAGAAAGTTTCCAAAAATAGAAAGTTACCAAAAATAGAAAGTTACCAAAAATAGAAAGTTTCCAAAAATAGAAAGTTTCCAAACATAGAAAGTTTCCAAAAATAGAAAGTTTCCAAAAATAGAATTACTGCTTAAAATAGATAAGTTTCTAAAAATAGAAAGTTTCCATAAATAGATCAGCTGCCTTAATTAAATAAGTTTCCATAAATAGATTAGCTGCCTGAATTAAATAAGTTTCTAAAAATAGAAAGTTTCCATAAAAAGATTAGTTGCCTTAATTAAATAAGTTTCTAAAAATAGAAAGTTTCCATAATTAGATATAAGCTGGTTAAATAAGCTAAGTATATAAGCCTAAGTGTTTTCATGATTATTTTTTAAGTCATAATGATATAATGTATTGTTTATTAATTATTTCATGTAATTTAAATAAACTATAGGTTAAAAGTATTTAATTAAAATATATCATGTTTTAATTAAATAAGGTTAAATACTTAGGTTAAAACATGTATTATTATTTATTAATAATATAACCTAAGTCATGTTAATTAATTAATTATAACCATGGTTTTTAAATAATTAATTAATTATAAGTCTAGAAAATATAAAATACTCAAGTTAATAATTTCATGATTTTAATAATTAATATAACCTAAGTCATGTTTATTAAATTAATCATGTCATATTTATTAATTTAATTTAACATATGATTATAAAAAAAATAATCTTAACATAAACCGTGAACCGGATCTTGACTAGAAACCATGAACCAGACATGAAATCGACACCATACCCCGAACCACTTCGGGGTTCCCCTTGTCTTGCTGCTGCCGTGGGACCCAAACTACCCAAACGAGACCATATGGTCTCGGTGGTGGTCGAGTAGCCAAACCGAGACCCCCTTGGGGTTCGGTTTAGGCGCCGGCCAAAACAAACACCCCTAAAAACACCCTTTTTTATTTCTCTAAAAACCGTTTACATGTTTGATCTATGTTTTTAATTAGGTTTTAAAAACATCATGTTCTTAATTAATTATTAGATCAAATCAAAAAGAAAAAGGATAAAAATAATATACCGAATGCGTGGATCTAAACGAGGATGAACAAACACGAACACTTGCACCAAAACCAAGATCAAAATCAAACAATCACCCCCTTTGGTATGTTTGTATTCGGCGGGCAAAAAAAGAAAAAGAGGAGGAGAAGAAACTTTTTAGGTTTTTTGTTTAATCTTCTGTAAAGTGAAAATGACTAGTAAACTTTTACCATAACCCCTCTTAGTAAGTTTTGAGATGGGCTTGGCCCATCTCCTTATGGTTGTCGCGGGTAGGGGGGGCCCACATGGGGTACCCGTACCATTTCCCGAGCCTAATTATTTAAGTGTTCGTTCGTGTTTAGCCGTGTCCGTGTTTTATGTGTTCTCGTTAAATATTAACTGTGACTTAATATATTTATTCGTGTTCGTAATAAATATATATATATGTATTAATATTAGCTCGTGATTAAATTACGTTCACGATTTCATGATCGCATGTTCGTGATTAATTATTGTTTAAATAATTATTGTGCGTTCGTACGTAATAAATACTTATCGTGTTCTAACACGTACGTAATACGTAAAATTCTAACACGTGAACGTAATCATACTATAAAAGGAAAGTTTTAATCTAGTACGTACGATCTTAAGGGTACTATTCTTGGTAAAATCATGCGGGTTTTACAGTAGTCCACTACATGAAGATCCTTGGTTTGATTAACAAGAGTGATATATCTTGACCATTCAGAAGGAAGATTATCAAGAAATTTGATGTTTGCAGCAATTTGTGCAGGTTCATGTTTGTTTCTAAGATGATTCATGAGGCTTGAAAATCGATGATAGTAAGGTTCAATTTGTTCCCCTTCAGTAGACGTAAATTTCTCCCATTCACGAAGCAACTTAGTTTCCTTCTCTTGTAAACCAATTTCACTCCCCTTCATCATTTTCTGAATCCTAAGCCACATCTCGTGTGCGGTTTCACAACTATCGACAGCAGCATAAACATCTTCGGGAAGTCCCATAAGGATGACTTGAATTGCTTGATCATCAGCGTCGAGTTGTTTAGATTCAGCTTCAGTTAATTCTTCATCCGTTTGCTCATGACTTGAGTCAGCCACTGGGCACAATGATGGTTCTTCTAACATACGGACCTTGTTGAATCGATTTGACAATCAATTTTCCCAAAGGTTTACATTTTGCATAACGAAGGAGACGGCTAGCCCATGTAGTGTAGTTCTCCTTGGTGAGCATGGGAGGACGATTCTCAGTACCCGCAGCGTAAATATCTTGTTGAGACGTCATCTTAGAAGTCGTGTGAAAAACAGGATCTCAATTCGTAGAAAGCAAAATGTTGAAGTTATAATCCCCTAAATATGATTAAATCCCCTAAAAAACACTCCTGAAACCAAAAATTCCAAGTCAAAAAAAAAGAAACACACGAATGTTAAAAATTTTCAAAAACACAAATTTTGAAAATATTTTCGGAATAATGGCTTTTTCAGAAAAAACTGCTTTTTCAGAATAAATGGCTTTTCAGAAAAAAAAAACCTTTTTCGGAATAATTGGATTTTCAGAAAAAACTGCTTTTTCGGAATAATTGCTTTTTCAGAAAAAATGAGTTTTTAGAGAAATTGGCTTTTTCGGAAAAATGAGTTTTTCGGAATAAAAGAAGTTTTCAGAAAAAAAATCTTCAGAAAAAGTTGGTTTTCAGTAAAATTTTCGAAAAAAATGGATTTCAGTAAAATCTTCGGAAAAAGTGTATTTTCAGTAAAATCTTCGGAATAAGTAGATTTCAGTAAAATCTTCGGAAAAAGTGTATTTTCAGTAAAATCTTCGGAATAATTAGATTTCAGTAAAATCTTCGGAAAAAATGTATTTTCAGTAAAATCTTCGGAATAATTGGATTTCAGTAAAATCTTCGGAATAAGAGATCTTTTCAGTAAATTCTTCGGAATAAATGAACTTTTCAGAGATTTATAAACCCTTTTCCGAAATGAAAAATTTCGGAAAAACAAACCCTTTTTCGAATATTTATCCGAAAAATGAAGAAATACCGTATGAGTCGGCAGAGATGATGCTAAACCACCACAACACAATCACGAATCCACCAAAATCAATAACTACTTCGATCACCTAATAACAAAACCTCAAAACCTCAAATACTAATCGAATCCAATATCCTAAACTAAAAACCTCCACGAAAACAATACCAAATCCACACCAAATCAACACCAACGCTAACTACGAATCCCTTGGCGAATGATACCACTTGTAGGACTAAATCACACGACTAATCAAACACAAATAACATGATGATGATTAAACTAAAAAAGAAAGATTAGATTAAGATGAAGAGAAGAAAAGAAATACAAAGTTGGTGATTTCTAGTGAGAGAAACAAACACACCTTTCTCTCTCTAAAACTAATCAAATGGAAAGCACACACACAAATGAGGATTAGGAAGCCTTTTATACTAAGTAACAAATGTTTAGGAGGCCTTCCTCATTTGTGTGTTCGGGACTAAATCCCGTTACATAAAAAATAATAACTAAAAACTCTCGACATCATTAAATAACATTTTTCACGAGCTTCGCAAAGATATATTATATGACCATCACTTTAATTACTTCTAACAAATATCAACAATGGTAAATAACCTACGATAGTAATTATATTCAAACTAAAATATTGTGTTTTATACTTACTTTGAATGACATCATTGGAACATTACACCTTGTCCGTTTGCGTCTAGTCATACCACACCTACCACACTTCATATTAATTGGACCTGCCCTTGATATTTGATACGATCCTTCTTTTTTGTTCTCCTTGACTGTCTCTTATCTATAATAGGTGGAAAATCATGTTGGAGATCATTCGTGGTAATCCTACTTGATTCTTCTTTGAGAGGATATACGACCCCTGCGTATGTAGCTGTAATAAATTTGTTTAAAAACCAAGGTTTTGCAAATTTTCTAACGCTCACTGATGACGTATAGTCCCTAGTCGGGCTGGATAGTCCGACTCACGGGTATTACCCGTATCCATCAGGAGTGGATTGATATTTATGTGATGTGCGCGCATCCCATGAGGCCCGGTAAGTCGCTGTCGCACATACGGTTCATTACTTAACCGTGTCCTCGTTGCACTGCGACAGGATCAGACAAGAATATAATCTATCTTATGATTATATTCCCTATGGAAAGAGGATATACACTTACCTCAATTATGCGATAAGGATCAATCTATTTTGAGTCATTGTCTCTTCCTTAGGCCGCAAGAATGGGGAGCCCAGCCAGGACTCTCTCGAGTATAAAAGGAACCCCCACGGTTCCAAAAAGGTACGATACACACGAGACCCTAAACCCTAATATACTCGAATCGAGTCGGAGTCTAATCGTGGGTCACAAACCCACGGTAAGCCTAACGTTGTCTTTTTTAGTGCGCAGGGTCCTTAAACAAGTTTCACTTGGTGCAAGAGCCAGAGTTCACAAGACCCCGAATTAAGCCTAATTCGGGTCAAGCTCGGTCCATCCAACTTTTGTATCAACAAGTTGGCGCCATCTGTGGGACCCTACATTGAACTCTAACTAATGACGAAAAACAGCGCAAACCCGTCCCAACCGAAGGGCGGATCTAAGAAGCCAGCGGGGCCATTCTCAAGTTTCGAACCACTTAATAACCCAGGTCGTGGAGGGAAGGGATTGCAAGTATCTTTTCCCCACTAGTCACCCCTCCCCCGTAGACAGCTGGGGACGCATAGTCCTCACGGGAAATCCTGATGCAATCCACAACGACACTCTAAATGTAAGGGTTGTGGTAGACCCGCAAACCGAGACAGAAATTCCTCCCGCGACGAAGCAGGATATGAGCGACTATGTCGTAAAAAACTATGAAGCTCTAATTCCACTTATGAGAGCGCATATGAGAGCAAACCGACAAAAGATCTACGGATCAGCCTAGACTTCGATAAGGAACTTAGGGCCATGGAAGGGTCAAGACCTAACAGGGAAGCTAGGAAGGAAAGGTGAAAAAAGAGAAAACATCTGAGATTTCAGCATCTCCTTCTAATGCGCCCCTTATTGAAGACGCATCGTCCTCAAACGATTCTGAGGACCCAAAAGGAGAAGAGAACTTCATCACACCAGTCAATAACCATCGACGCACGAGCGTGAAAGACAGATTAGGGCCCGACCCTTCTGGCAGACGAAGCGCCCTTAATAGACTGGGCCCCTTGCAAAGAGATTCATCCCCGGATTTGAAAGGACAGGAAAGAAACATGAATACTGAAAAAACACGCAGAAGAGATTCCTCAAGCGAAAATTCCTCGGACTCTAACTATAGCGATCGCCATCCTCACCGTAAAAGGGTCGCCCTTTCATCCACCGAGGATTCTGATTCCTATGAATACAACAGAAAGCATCGCAGGGCACTCAAGAAACCAAGGATGCGCAGTGAAGAAGAGTGGACCCTCCCATGGCGTCGCGAGAAAGGAAGTATGTTTTCAAAAAGCATAACTACTTTCAAAGATAATAAAAAGAGACGCATGTCGTCCAACGTCAAAACCTACGATGGTACGACGGATCCAGATGATCACCTAAAAGTGTTCGAATCTCAAGCAGGAATGGAATAATGGCCAGAGGCCATGTGGTGCCACATGTTCAACTCAACGCTCATCGGGAATGCCCGGACTTGGTTCGACCACCTCCCGCGAAGGAGCATTAATGGATTCGAAGAGATTAGGAGAGCATTCAGAAGAAAATATGTGCAACAGAAAAAGTACGACAAAAGCCCCGTCTCACTTGCAAGAGTGAAGCAGAGGCACAATGAAAGTCTCGAAGACTTTATGGAGCGCTTCAAACCTGAATGCAACCAGATTAAAGATTGCCCTGAAATTCTTAAAATTTTAGGATTTCTCACGGGCATCACTAACCCAAATCTAATAAAGAAGTTAAATGACAAAACCCCAGGAACCTTTGATGGGGTAATGAAGAGGGTCCGAGCATTTATTCAGGGCGAAACCGCAGCAGCGGATAGCAGACAGATGACATCAAGCTACACATACCAAGACCGACCCAAGAAGTAGTCATATGGGCAAAACATCAGCCATACCTTGGACTTCCAAGGCATAGCGAAACAAGGGCGCAATAACAACAACAATAAGTTTACCCCGCTGCAAAAAACATCTAGGGAGATATTCTTATCTAAGGGCGCAAGCTTTCCAAAACCTAGTCCGATGATGGGCCCGGTAGACAAACGGGAAAACACAAAGCATTATGAATACCATGACGATAAAGGGCATGCTACTGATGAGTGCATTCAACTAAAAAGGCACATCGAAAGATTGGTTAAAGCAGGGAAGTTAAACCACCTGATAAGAGACTGGAGGAAGAACACGGACACGAAGAAAAGTGAGGCAAAGAAGCAGAAAGATAAGCCCATAACCATTTATATGGTAGAAAGGGAAAAGTCTTTCATGCAGAGGAGAACGACCGCGGAATTTACGCGCGACAAGGAGATAACGTTCCTCATTCTTTCTGACATGGACTACAGGGTCGGATCATTGACTATCGACATACCCCTTGGGGACCATGCTATAGAAAATATGTGTGTTGATGGAGGATCAGCAGCAAACATACGGAATGAACATTGCTTCGCACGATGACCATGGGAAATAAAAAAGGAGTTAAAGGACACTGCACAAGTCCTTACAGGTTTTAACGGTGATAAAACACGACCGCTGGGACACCTCTGCACGTAGGTAACTATTGGAAGCGCAGATCACTCGACAACTATGCGGATAGATTTCATGATTGTACGATCACGATCGTCGTACAACGGTATCATAGGACAGCCAATGCTAAACACACTGCATGCTGTACCCTCTACAGTGCATGGTATGTTCAAATTCCCAGTTCAAAATGGAGTAATCACCATACGCAACATAGATACGCTCGAAGGAGGTAGTAGCACTTATAGCCACGACGCGAAGAGGAAGGATGAAGAACAGAGTGAGCACAACACGGAATCCAGCTCACGGATGATTAAGAGGAGGTGCATCTCAGAGGGTTCCCATGCTAAAAGTATATTCATACGCGAAGGCTCGTCATCAGGACTCCAACGAGTCCTATTTTCGACAGGCTTCGCAGGGAAAGGTGGTCCAGATGCAAGGTTCATCCTCACAGATCAAGGTGACATAAAAAACACCTACGCGCTGTTGTTTGACTTTTCCACAACAGGTATGGAGGCAGATTATGAAGCTCTCATAGCAGGTCTAATTGGCACTTAGAATGGACATAAAGAGCCTAGTGGCCTACGCATATAGCCTTTTGTTGGCAAGCAGGGTCGCGGGGTCATGCGAGCCACGAGGACATACGCTAATCCAATACACACAAAAGATGGGGGTTATAACCAGGGAGTTCGCAGAGTTTGCTATACGAAAAGTTTCCGAAGAAAATGGCAAAATCTCAGCTGACATGGATCAACTCTCAATTGTGGACATGGATAAACCTCCTAGTTACCTTCTAGTTGATTTTATCTTACAGAAAAATATAAGCGCGGATCCTGAGACACCAACATGGATGACACCTATTAGGGAGTTCCTGACACACAATACATTGCCAAGCAATAGAAGGAAAGCCAGACAAGTATAGACGAGAGAAAGGCACTTTAAAATAAACAAGGGAATGATGTACAAACAATCAAGTAACGGGCAAACACTACAATGTCTAGCGTTGGAGCAAGCACGGGTAGTCGTGGAAGCCGCACATAAAAGGGCGTGCCCATGTGGCCCGATAGCTGTGGTTGATGAGATTACTCGCTCAGGGTATTTTTAGACATTTATGCATAAGGATGTTCGTAAAAGGGTGGTGCGATGTCTCCAATGTCAGGCAGACCCATGTCATAGGAAAATCCTAACATGATCACTGGGCCACCCTCAACAAAAAGCACAAAGGAAGATGGAATCCTCTCAAAGCTGGGGCATACTCTAGGTTCTCTGACCGCGTCAATAAAAAACATAACACAAAGGGTAGCAGCAATACTCCCATCACAAGGTAACCACCAGCAACAAAGCAACGGAGCAATCGCACTTCCAGCTAGAAGACTCGCCCGCACTATGCGACAAAGGGATCAAGCAAACAGGCTATCAACAGCACGAAGCATGCAACAGCACCGAGGAGCAATAAAGGACTTCCATGGATTAGAATGAACATGGATAGCTATGCGCAGTTGGTATCTATTCCCATGAGGAGTAACTCAAGAGATAACCAGGATTTCAGACGATATTCTCCATGAGATGTCGCACCTACCAGTATGGATCATTTTCTTGGCTATGGACAGCCCCCAATAAAGATCCATGTATTTTTTCTTTTTTCAAGTGTTTTAGGATTTCCCCTTTTATGTTCTTTGTTTCAACATTTGCAAAAATATAAATAAAACACTGCGGTTCCTAGCTAGTTCCACAGTCCAAATATTTATTTTTTATCTTTTATGCATAAGAGTATTTTTCTTTTCTGAAAATAAAATTTTGCCCTCCGATGTACATGTACAATGAAACGTTTCCAGGTGAAATAAGAGGAGTAAGTTTACCCTACTAATTAAACTTGTCACGTAAGAGGGATGCACCCCCAATGGCGCCGGATCAAGTATCCTTTGTTAGGCAGCTTACTATAAGACGTTGTAGTAAGTGTAGCATTCCTCATACTCTATGATGGATATGCACAAGACACAGTGTGCACGCCTAACAAACACGTCATTATCTATGACATCGCTTATGGTAGTAGTGGCAGGTCCACACGTAATGAACTTTCAACTCACCCATAAGCTCAGAGTTACACTTCACTGAATGTACTCATAAACAGGCACTTACACTCACAATCTCAGGCGTGGGTACAAAGACCTGGATATATATAAAGAAAAAATACACCTGGTGTAGGACACTATGTGCATACAACAGCGTAGGTCGCTATAGACATTAAAAAGTTCTTACTTTACAAATAATGTTAGGAAAGGTACATGGTTACAATTAAGCACATAGTGCGACAACGGCCTTCTATAGCAGATCGCCAGTTGAAAGCGATCTCTTTAATCTACGGTGTGAGGGGTTCAACGACACACGACATTGTGCCCAAGCCTCCTTCATATTTTGCAAGACGCGTATTTGATATACATCAATGGAAGGCAGACTAACCGGTACACCATCAGATCGATTAGGGTGCGCCAGGCCTAGGCCAATGACAGCGGTTGCAGCAGAAGACTTATTCTTCTTTGCCATGTATTTCGCATGATGCTTTAGCTTGTCCTTAAACGAAACCAGCTTTGGTACATCAAAAACATAAATAGGAACTTGTAGTTGGGAGATATTTGGCCCGGCCATGCCATGGGGATTTTCCTCCGCATCTTCTTCACAATGACTCACCAGAGCGAGTCCTGCCATGATCACGTTAACCGGTTGGTCTTGATCCTTTTCAATAACATCTATGATGGGAAGCAGAAGATCTTTTAATCTACGGAACGCGGCGTCAAAGCCTTCTTGAGCATAACGAGAGTAAATGGCACTACCCTCCAAAGGTCCTGTCAGTAAGCCATCTTTGAAGGCGCGCTCGATGGCAAGACTTTGCCTTAATAGTTGGGTAGTAGCGAAAATCTTTTGGATCGCTCTCTTCAGGTTAGGTAGCTCCACGGCACCCTTGGCAGCTAGCGGAAGACCGTGCTTAATTAACCATTGATTCTCAGTGCGCACTGCTTTTAGGTGTGGATATAATCCTCATTGAAGTTGGTACTCATACACTTCCGAACTTCTGCCTTCTTAGCCATAACTTGATGACAGTTTGTTGTCCCTAATAATATGATGATAGATTAAAGAAATGAGATGGAAAAGATATGAATTTTAGGGAGAGAAAGTAGTGAGAGAAAGTAGAGAGAGAGATGATTAACTTGTGAAATTAGATTAAGAATTATGAGATCATCCACCCTCCTAACATGCTAGGAGGGTACTTATATAGTCCACCCACATGCGGGCTCTCTAATCGACTATATATCTTTTGGGCCAGGCTTGAATAAATGCTTAGTACCTTGAAAGAGGCCTTTTAAGCTAACCATCAAGCCCGTAATGTCACAACTATTTTAACTAACTATTACAACGTTCTAATAAATATTACAATATAAACCTATGACCGAACATTCTTGTTTGACTCAATATTTTGAGGCTAACAATCTCCCCTAATGTGAGGTCATTCCTCTTCGATATTTGGAGTCCAATGAAGATTTATGAATTTCGTCATAAATGAGTCTTGAACGTATAATAATAGTGTTGTTCCTTCATGCTGTGATCTTTGAGCCTTTGTCGTTGTCTTTCGACTTTTTCTTTTATCTTGAGATCTTCAAATTATCCTTGACTTGTCTTTGCCATCTTGTAATCTTGTGTCTTTATCCACATGGTCATACTTTGCACCATCTTGAAAGTTTGCTAACAATCTCCTTTGAATAGAGGTCATTCCTCTACATTATTTGTTAAGGAAGATTTTGATCGTCAAAGTTGCGGAAGTCTTTAGCTTTCTTGATTGTTGAATATGTCTTTGGTCATGAGTATGTGGTTTTGAATCTTTGACTTTGCTGAGTACACCGTAACGCCACCTTCTCGAGACAAAACATAGACACGGACTGAATGGCTTTGACATTCGTCCTAAATCGGTAGCGTTTTACCTTCGGTCGGTGAAGATCGTTACACGATATTAAATATCATACCTGTGATTAGGTAGATTCAATTAAGAACCTCCTTGACAGGGTTTCGTGGCTGTACTAGCCGTTCTCTTTACTCGACCGTCTCAAAGCAAGACTGTGAACGTAAAGAGTGAATCAATTAGATAAATATCCGCTTGATTAAAGTCGTCAATTCAAATTCTTGGAACAATTTTGATTCATTAAGAATCTTACCATTGTTGCTTTCTAGTTGACACAAGCTTGATTCATAAGAATCTCGCAAGTTACCTACCGTAGAGCTATTTGATGTTGAAGCTAGAAGGATTTCCATTCATCACTGTGAATATTAATAAATATCACTCTGAATGTTCTGGCAAGACCATAAAGATATTGCGTAGAAACCTGAAACGAGTTTGAATCGATTAAGAAACAACCCACTCTTGCTTTTCAGTTTTACATGTGTTCAATTCATAAAGAATCTTACACATGACCTACCGCAGTGTTGTTTGATGTTAGCACTGGAAGGATTTCCACTCATCATTGTGAATACTAAGTAGTATCACTCTGAGTGTTCTTAGCAATATCGCAAGGATATAACGTAGGACTCTCTTGATCGTCATCCGTGTGTCCTAACGAGTTTTAATTGATCTCTTGGCTCTATACTCGATTTGTGCACTTTTAGTGATCGGAGGCTGGAGCAGATGCCACCTATTCATATCAACTATCTCGGAGTGAGAAAGTCAATAAAAGTCATGTTGATATCCGTGACAATAAAACAAACTTCTTTTGAGAGAAGCCTGAGTCAGCTGGGGAGAGGTTGTGCATTACATCACTGGGTCCATGATGTGTTGTCTTCATGATGTGTTGACCCGGTTTCTGCCTAAGTTATATGGAGGGCTTCTTTGTTTACACCCTTTATCCTTACATTTCTTTTTCATTCTTCAACCCCTTCAATGCTTTGTGATAGTTCCAGTGCTAGCATCAGTACTTAGTCGGCATTCAGCTACGTTCACATTCTACTCCATCTTTCCTAAGGACTTCTAATAATCTATTAGATTGTCCCTGGGAAGATCCCTTCGGTTCTGGTTGGATCATAGGACTTAAACCTAACCACCCTTTTGACACCAACAACGTCGTGAATTAAAGATGTTGTCGGTATTTGATCGTAACCATGAGTGCTTGAGTCTTTAGATCACATTTTAATCAAATTTTCTCCCCCTATCTCTAATATATAAAATGGATTGATATTAGAGATACCAAATTTGATTAAAATATATTGTGAAAAATAGCCTTGAAAAACTTTCGGGAGAAAAATGTGTCAACCATAGCATGAATTTGGAACGCTCCCCCTCAAAAATTGATCCAATGGAATTGTCATTACGAGGATATGATCCACATTTATCTTTTGAGGATAGGAGTTGTTGAACACACAATTTTTAAAAGATTTTGAATATCATTGAGAAATTCTTGAAAAAATTTTTGTTCAACGCTTTTTGAAAAATCAATTCTTTTTAGCGAAAAGGTTTTTCTAAAGTATAAACTTGAGTTCATAGACGTTGAATGTCTTGACGAATCCACTCAAGTGTAAGAAGATTTAACTTCTTTTGCTAAGGGTAAGGGCACGAAAGCGTACACTCCCCCGTGAATTTAGTTCCGGGTTGCAATCTGAAAGTGATTACAAGCCATTGTGTTGAGCTTAAAACACTGAATGTTTTGTGACAAGCTCAACCCAAGATCGATTTATCTAGCCGTTGTTGGAAAAATTGTCCAAAATAGACATTTTCCTTTATTAAAAATAGAAATGACATGTTTTGAAAAATATTTACAACTTTCATTCGAGCTTTATGTACACACCCGTGTCGTTATTGAGCGACATTTCTAGGCACGTCCATATTATCGATACTGAAAGACATGTCGAGAAGAATATTTTTGGATTATCAAAGATTTTTTAATTTTGTATTTTACTTTTTCATTAATATTTACAAGTAGATGTTTGATAGATGAATCAAGCAGGCTTCTTTGCCAAAACCTCCAGTTTTGCTGGAGTCAAACATCTCATACCAATTTGCCTAACAAGATACGCAAATCTCTCTTTCGAAAGAGCTTTTGTAAACAAGTCAGCTAATTGGTAATCAGTTCCAAAAAAAGTATATTCAACGATACCCCTTTCAACTTGTTCCTTAATGAAGTGATATCTGACATCAATGTGCTACGCGCGGGAATGCTGTACCGGATTGCAGGAGATGGCTATGGCAGACTTTGAGTCACAGTACATAGGTACTTTATTAAAGTGGAAGCCATAATTCGTGAGTTGTGTTCTCATCCAAAGAACTTGATCACAACACGCACATAGAGACACATACTCCGCTTCGGCTGATGACAATGATGTGCAATCCTGCTTCTTGGAAGACCATCCCACAAGCTTATCTTGACCTAGAAATTGTGCACCACCAGAAGTACTTTTACGTGTATCAAGACACCCTGCATGATCAGAATCTGAATAGGCCGTTAGAAAGAAACCGGTTTCCCTCGGATACCAGAGTCCTAAATGAATGGTAATCTTGAGGTACCGAAAGATCCGTTTAACCTCCTTGAGATGCTTTTCAGTGGGTCGTGCTTGATATCGTGCACAATAACACGTAGCATGTGATATATCTGGTCGGCTTGCTGTTAAGTACATGAGGGAGCCGATCATGGAATGATATCTCGTTTGATCTATTACATCTCCCTCCAAATCAGCATCTAGGGATGTGGTTGATAATGGTGTCCCAACTGGGTCACATGAGGTCATACCATGCTTTTTGATTATCTCTTGACAATACTTAGCTTGGTTTATAAAGATACCACTTGGGGATTGCTGAACTTGAATTCCTAGAAAGAATTTTAGTTCGCCCATCACAGACATTTCAAATTTGTTGTGCATTACTTTTTCAAACCATTTTGAAAGTTTTGGGTTTGTAGACCCGAAAATAATGTCATCAACATAAATCTGCACAAGCAAAATGTCATCCCCATATTTATAAGTGAACAAAGTTAGATCAATGGAACCTTTTGAGAAACCTTTGGAGACCAGAAATTTCGAGAGCTCATCGTACCACGCCCTTGGAGCTTGCTTGAGTCCATAAAGTGCTTTGTGGAAACGATACACCTTGTCAGAATAATGAGGATTGACGAATCCTTCCGGCTGTGTGACATATACTTCTTCCTTCAAAGGACCGTTAAGAAACGTCGTCTTTACGTCCATTTGATAGACAGTGAATCCCTTATGTGTAGCATAAGCAAGAAAAATCCTGACCGCTTCCATTCGAGCAACTGGTGCAAATGATTCTTCAAAATCAATACCCTCTTGCTGGCCATACCCTTTAGCCACTAGCCTAGATTTATTCTTGATGATCGTGCTCTCTTCATCCAATCTTGTTTTTCCAGATCCATCGAAGATTTAATGGTATTACATCGTATGGTTTGTCAACAAGTTCCCAGACTTTAAGTCTTTCAAATTTTTGAAGTTCATCCGTCATTGATTCAATCCAAGCATGATCATCCATGGCTTCTTTGATGTTTTTTGGTTCAGATGAACTCACGGCAAGTGCGAACATACAAACATCGCCATCGGTGTTAAGCTGTCGTCTTGTGCGAACAGGCTGTGAAGGGTTTCCAATTACTTGAACCAAAGGATGATCTCGGGTCCAATGATGTGTTGAAGGATGTCGTTGATAGAACGTATGCATATTTGACGGATCAACATCGTGAGTAGAAGACTCTCTTCGTGTACCGGTGTACCGAATGGGTTGATAAATTCGTCTTCGTCAGATAATGCATTGTCTGCTTGATATATGTTCTCTGGAGCAATGACAGTAGTTGTTGATGTTGTAGGAGCTATTGTTGAAGTGATATTCTGAGGAGGTAGATCTGCAGCAACCCGTGTTGAAGTAGATAAAGTTGTATCCTTTTGTTGACGATGATCAGTATCATCATTCTTATCATGAGTGACAGCGGAAGACTTCGATACAACATGTTTCTTCCCCGTGAAATATTCATCATACATTAGTCCATATAACATTTCCAACTCTTCAATTGTCGTGTTGACTGTCATATCTGCTCTTGGAACATTTTGTGGAACCAGCTTTGAACTTGACGGTTTATTGTTGTGGTCTTGAGTTCCGAGTTCCGTGCGGTTGTGAACGGAAGTCGTTTGTCGTTGTGGATCGGGACTTAAACTGTTTTGTTCAAGTGCCATTTCTTGTAATTCATCAAATCGGATGTGAATAGTCTCGACTATCAAATTTGTTCTCTTGTTGTATACTCTATATCCCTTAGACTGAGTTGCATATCCCACAAGAATACATGCATCACCTTTCTCTTTCATCTTATCCAAATTTTCACCATCTTGTATTATGTAACAAGTACATCCAAAAACGTGAAGGTGTTTGAGTGAAGGTTTTCGATCATGAATTATGTGATATGGTGTCTTTTCGTGTCTTGGGATAATTAAGGAGCGGTTTTGTGTGTAGCATGCGGTTGACACGGCTTCGGCCCAAAAGTATAGTGGAAGTTTTGAAGCGGATAATAATGTTCGAGCAGCCTCAACTAAAGTACGGTTTTGTCTTTCAACAACGTCGTTTTGTTCGGGTGTTCGAGCAATAGATGTTTCATGTTCAATTCCTTCGGCTTCAAAATAGTTTCTCAGATTTGAATTCAAAAATTTTGTACCTCTATCAGTACGAACTAATTTAACTTGAGCTTAAAGATCACGTTGTATCAGTTTAAGAAAGCTGATGAGAACTTCGGGTGTTTCATCCTTGGACCTCAAGAAGTGAGTCCATGTGTACCTTGAGTAATCATCGACAATGACCATAACATATTTCTTTCCATTGATACTATGAACACGCATGGGACCACACAAATCTATATGTACAAGATCTAACCGTCCTTTAGAGCTTGGTGTAGTCTTTGTTTTGAAGCTACTTCGTTTAGCTTTACAAAGCTCACAAGAAGAACAAAGATGATCTTTGATGAATTTTAAGCTTGGAAGGCCTCTCACAATATCTTTCTTGGAAAGCAAGTTGATGGTATCAAAGTTGAGATGAGAAAGACGTTGATGCCATAACCATGCCTGAGTCATTGAATTTTGGCCATGAAGCAAATTGGAGTTGTAGAAGTTGTGTCTTGAAGTGAAATAGTGTAGAGATCAGTACCCCGTGTACCGGTAAGTATGTCATTCCCATCATAATCACGAACAAAACATGTCTTCTTTCTGAAGGCAACCTCCAAATCCGCATCATAGAATTGACCAACCGAGAAAAGATTCTGATTGAGCCATTCGACGTACTATACCCTTTTGATCGTTATATTCCACTGAACCAAATATCCATATCCTAGGATCGGTGCAAATTGATCATTTCCGAATTGGACCGTACCCAGGAACTTCTCCACGAAGTTAATTAGAAGCTTGAGATTCCCCGTCATGTACTTCGTGCATCCGGATTCCAGTATCAAGAGAATTATTTGTATCACCTGCAGAAGAGTTAGAACACGATGGAGCATTTGCTAAATTGGATACCACAGTAGTTGCGATAGTAGAATCATTAGTGTCCTTAGAAATATTTAAAGGCATACTAACACTCGTTGTCACGTTGTCTGTCCTAACTTTAGGCATCCATTTATATCCTGGAGGACATTGATTAGCAAATCACCATTTCCAAGACTTGCTAGCAGACTCATATAACTCCTTAATTACACTTCTAGGGTTCTTAGTGGTGGAGTCTGATGCATTACTTTTCTTAGTGGGGGTTGCACCAGAATGGTTCACTTTGTGTTTGGGTTTACTAGCACTAATAGGCATCGCAACTTGCTTCTTAGTTCTAGTTTCTACGCCTTTGACATTATTCATAGCACTCATAGAATGATTAGCATTAGCACACTTTCCACATTTGACACAAACAAATTTCACATTCATCGCATTCAAATCATTCAACTCATTCAACTCATTCAAATCGTCATTACATGCGATTACAGACTTTTAATTCTTAAAAACATTCAAATTCTTAGGGTGTTCTTCTACTTCCTTCATCTTCCCTTGACTCTTGTATTTCCCGACCTTATCATTCACTTGAGTGCTCTTAAGCAGAGGCCGGCTAACACTAGCAGTGGAGACTACTCCTGTAGTAGAAGACACACGAATATTAGTGTTTCTAGAAGTCTGAGGTGAGTAACTAACTTTGTTTGTGGGTTTAGTGGTCATTCTATACATCCCTGGTTTAATCAAATTATTGTGCTTAACGCTTGGTGCTATAGCATTCCTTATGGATTGAGTATGTGGTAACCTTTCCTTTCCATCCATCTTGGGGGCAAACACAGGTTTTTCAAACGAAGAATTTGAGAAAGCAGATGGTTTTCCCAAGATAGAGGATCTATTCATTCTAGAGGCATTGAGATGTCTAACAACAGGTTGCTTAACGCTAGGTTCCACAACTTTCCCACCCATCTTAGCAATGAGTTTCTTCAACTCTGTTATTGCTATGTCTTTTTCTTGTAACTGAGCTTTCAAATCCAAAATATCAAGACTTTTTTCGTTTAATAATCGACATGACTCAGATAATTTTACTTCTAAAGATGTATCATTTGAAAAGCTGCCAACTTTCTCTTGTAAAGCAAGTTCAAGTGAGTGACAATGTTTTTGAAGATAATCATATCTATGTTGAAGTAACGAAAACTCTTTTTGGTCAACTTTATTCGAAAGCTCAGTTTTAAGACGTTCACATTCTCTAACTTGATCAAGATATTTGCATGCAACATCAGAATATTCATCAATATCAGCACAAGATGTAACATAAGCACACATAATATCGTTTGAGAGACATTCATGTAAGAGTAGATCATATGTTGTAGAAAACTCGTCTCTTTTAGGTTGATGGTCGTTCACTTCTTGTTCAAGAGATTCCATATATTTCAAATCATCAAACATTTCTTGCTTAATTAGTGTTTCAAATTCCAAAATATGTTTTTGCGTTCTTTCCGCAAGCGAAATCAAAATACTTTTCACAAGCACAGTTATATCGTGAGGAATTTCTTTGTCTCCTTTCGAAAGTTCACGTTTTTTCCAGTCATCATCAACAACCTTTTTGAAATTTTCAATATTACTCTTGAGAATACTAATTGCTTGCTTACTCTTGCTTATAGAAGCTTTATATGGCAAATAGTCAATAAATTTTGAAACATTAGTTTTCTTAGTGGCAAAAGCTTGTCTCCATTTAATTCTTATTGGTTCACATTCGAAAAATATTTGCTCACGAGTTTTCTGTGTTTGCGGTTTGAAAAGACCATAAAGACTGTTTTCATAAGCATAATTATATGGTTTAACGAATTCTTTATTAACTTTTGGTCTACTCTCTTCTTCCAAATCGTGTGTCTCTTCACTATCGGGCCTAACAACAAGACAATCAAGATCGGTCCATTGGGACTCATCAAGATATAAGTGTTGATTCTCAGATTGAGCATGCTCAAGTTACTTAGGATTTGCAAAACTAGGTCTATCCTTGAAAAACGAACGAGTTGCCAACATTCTCATGTTTTGAATTGATTGATTAGTTTTGTAAACAATTTTCTTGTAAAAATCAAGTTGAGTTTCAAGTTCCACCATTTTGTCGATGTCATTCGCTTGTTTAGTTTTAAAATCCTTTTCCATCTTTTCAACCACAACTTTCTTTTCATTAACAAGTTTAGTTTTATCCTCTTGAAGAAAACCATTTACTTGAGTTATCTCATTAACTTTAGTGGTAGCAATATACGTTTTGTGACGTTCAGTACTCAAAGAGGTGTTATAATTACGTTTCTCTTGTTCAAGAAGCTTAAGAGTTTCGTTATATTTCTCTTGAAAATCGTACTTTTTAACATTAATTAAACACCCTTTGTACCCCTCAACCTCATTGGTCTTTTGAAGAAGTTGAGCTCTATTGCTATCAATAGTCTCACTAGATTTAATTAGAGTAGCTTTGCATTCTTCAAAATTTTGAGTGAGCGTAGCGTTTGCCTTCTTTAATTGCTTTTGACTCTTTCTAGTTTCGTTGAAATCTTTTTGTAAAGAAGCAATTAAGTTAGCAAGCGCAATACGCTCCTCGTCATCATCATACTCATTTGCATGTTGATCATCCTCGGACTCATTATTGCACACGTCTGATGAGTCGGGTGTGGTATTGCTATCAACCGTTTCCATCATACATGTGTCATTAATGGCATTGGGTAGCTCAGAATGCTCATGAATATTACCAAACACGTTATATTCCTCTTCAGTGTGTACCTTATCGATTGGCTCAGTGTCAAAGATAGGACCATTGTCATCTTCAGTGACGTTGAGAACTTCTTCAACCTTTGCCATGTACGAGTAATGTGCTTCAAGTTCTTGATCGGAAGCTTCATCATCAGTGTCATCAAGCATGTCTCCTTCCTAAGCCGACAGTTTAACCCCAGCTTCCATCTTCTTGCAAAGCAGCATCTTTTCCTTATGATAACCAGAGTCCCTAACTCGTTTCGGCTTTCCGCATTCCTTTTCCATATGCCCATAACCTTGACAATTAAAGCATTGAATCCCACTTTGTTGAACCACTTGAGTACCAATAGTGTCCCTATTCCCAGCAGCAGTATCAATCCTTTGAGCATCATACTTAGCAGTTTGTCGATCATACCGTGCAGAACCCTGGACATGTGTTGGATTACGTCGATCATACATTGAAGGACTTTCATCATGTTGACGTGTTTCATACCTTCGAGGAGTCCCAACATATTGATTCCTTGTATCTTATGATGTTCGAAGATTGTTGTTGGTGGGTTTGAAGATTTTCTTGTAGGTCTTCATAATGAAAGCAATTTTTTGCTTCATCTCCATATCCTTCCGAGCTAGTTCTTCATCACTGTCCTCTTTATATGATGGCTCATGTGATGGTGATGGTGCTCTTGGTTCTTTGTCTCGTGATCTTATGGGGAGATGAATACTTAGATGAAGTGGAGTATCTTGGTGTGGAGGATGTAGTGGAGTACCTTGGTGAGGATGATGTTGTGGAGTATGACTTTGGAGCACGAGATCGATGATCTTGAGTGTGTTGAGTGGTAGACACCAAAGCAAGTGGATTAGCAGTCTTTGCTATCCTTTCAGCTCGAAGTTCATTTGCCTCATTCTGAAATTGTTTCAAAATGTCAAAAAGCGTGTGATAGTTGACCTCGTCTAACTTGCTTTGTTGTTTCACCAAAGTTACAAATCGTGTCCACTCAGGTTGAAGTTGTTGTAGAAACTGCACATTGACTTGCATGGTGGAGACTTGTAAATTGTTTCTTGTCATGTCATTCATCATCTTGTAGAACCTTGAGTAATATGAATCAATTCATTCCCCATCCAATGAAGTAAACTTACCAAAGTTCCAGAACAAGTTAGTTTTGACATCTTGCTTGTTAAGTGATTCACCTTGTTGCAAGCGTTCAATGGAAAACCACATCTCTTTAGCAGTAGAGCAAGTATCAACCGTTGAGTAAATATCATCCCCAATCCCACTTAGAATCAAATAGATTTCTTCTTTCTCTGCATCAATCCAAGCACGTTTCTCTTTCGAAGTGTTCTCATATATTTCCTCAATTGTTTGCTCATCGGAACCGATCGTCGAGTCGGTTGTTGGAATTGCAGGAATGGTGATTGTAGTGGGAGTATAAGGTCCTTCTTTGATGCAACGTCGAAGAACATCACCATTGGGTTTGGTGTCAAGATATCGAAGGAATCGTGATTACCATTGTGCATATCTACCAGTGACAAGCATTGGTGGTCTCTCTTTGTTACCCGCCACAATGATGTTATTAGTAACACGATATTCAGTAGTAGAATCCATCTCAAGAATGAAGTGAAGTGAATAGGATCTTAAGTAGATGTTGTTTTAAGAAGATTGTGGTTTGAAATTTCAAGAAATGGTGTGAAAACCCCAAACAATGTATTCGTATGAAACCAAAAATTCTTAAGCGAAAAATCACACTTTTCAGAATCACGTTTTTGAAAATTTTAGAATAAGTCGGAATAAATCTTCAAAGAAAAATTTGGAATCCAATGAACTCAACCTAATTCGGAATCACAAAAAATTGACCTAATCCGGAATCCTTGACCCCAATCTTGTTCGGAATCCAAGTTCTGAACCTAATCCGGAATCCAAGTTCAGCACCTAGTTCGGAATATGTCATCAAAACGTAGTTCGGAATATGAGATCAAAAGCTAGTTCGGAATATGTGATCAAAACCTAGTTCGGAATATGCGATCAAGACCTAGTTCGGAATATGTTAATCACTGACCTAGTTCAGAATATGTAGTCAACACGTAATCCGGAATAATGTTTTGCACGTTTTTCGGAATCCAAGATCCACACCTAGTTCGAAATCCGTGAGTCAATGACCTAGTTCGGAATCTGTGAGTCTCAGACCTAGTTCGGAATCTGTGATGTTCTGATCTAATTCGGAATTGATGAAATTCTGAGCTAATTCGGAATCGGTGATGTTTTGACCTAATTCGGAATATGTAGATACACACTCAATCCTGAATCCAAATCGGGTACAAAGTCGTAGTACACAGATCCACACTCAATTCGGAATCCAAACCAGGTACTAATTTGGAATACAAGTTTCTCACCTAGTTCGGAAAACAAGGTTCTCACCTAGTTTTGAATACCCCTCTTTCCCACCTAATTCGGAATATTTCTAAACCCTAGTTACCCGACTTAAAACCACTTCAAATTCCGAATAGATTAACCAAAGACTACAAATGACGATTTTTTACCCATAAATTAAGCCAAAACTTCCAATTTTTCCGTGGAAATCACCAAAATGAGGAACACAAATTCCTACCACAACTTTGTAGGCAATTTGTATGAAGATCTTGAGCACAAAAACACAAATTTTTTTGATACGAGATGATTTTAAGATGAAAATCACACGAAATAAAAAATGATAACCACAAACTAAACACGAATCTACCCCATGGTGATTGATACCAATTGTTGTCCCTAATAATATGATGATAGATTAAATAAATGAGATAGAAAAGATATGAATTTTAGAGAGAGAAAGTAGAGAGAGAGATGATTAACTTGTGAAATTAGATTAAGAATTATGAGATCATCCACCCTCCTAACATGCTAGAAGGGTACTTATATAGTCCACCCACATGCGGGCTCTCTAATGGACTATATATCGTTTGGGCCGGGCTAGAATAAATGCTTGGTACCTTGAAAGAGGCCTTTTAAGCTAACCTTCAAGCCCGTAATGTCACCACTATTTTAACTAACTATCACAACGTTCTAATAAATATTACAATATAAACCTATGACCGAACATTCTTGTTTAACTCAATATTTTGAGGCTAACACAGTTGGCAACAAAGTTATTACAATTCGAAGTAAGGGCTCTCATACCCTCCTCAAGCTTGGACATGGCCCCAACGATTTTCCTCTTATTGTCTCGCACGAAGGCGGCGCTCTCGACTTGTGGATTCGGATAAGGATGCCTTCTCATCCTCTAAGTACTAAATGGATTCGGCATTTATACTGGAAAAGCGCGCAGTCGTGCGAATTTCACTTTGGCGCACACTAGTTCGTTGTCTTTTTTTCTATAACTTGGGTAATTTTCAAATTCCCTTGAGCCAGGCGCTTGGAAAGATATGACATCTTCTTTTTCAATTGAGATGCTAACGTTACCTTCTGCGACACGCACGTGGCCAACTCTCTCATAAGCATTTCATCGGACAGTTTGTTCATAAGTCGGGCACGTCCGGGAGGGGTTAGATGTTGGTGGAAGTCCTCACATCGGTCGCGATATCGAGTGCGCATGAGTGTGTGCACTTCCAGGGAGGAAGGTATTTTCTAGAATTCAAAGTGCCAGCGTCGGCTTTGGTAACTGCAATGCCTGGGCTGCACATTTGATATCATGGAAGTTTTAGAAAGGTTATTTTTTATTAACATTACAGGAAAGTTAGGAGCAGAATTACAATATACCTTGGCGCAAGTGTGTTTTCGCGTGGCCTTGAAAGCAATCCCCATGAAGTAATATCGGCGCGTGGTCTGGTCAGCCGTGTCCTACTCCTCTTAGGGAATTGATATGTTGGGGAGCACGGTAATCTTTTGTAGCCAGGGACAGGGATGATATCTTCTGAGGGACCGGCGCGCGAGCTATCTTCAAGACCATAGTCTTTCTCACACACCAGATCCACTTCTTCAAACGAAGACTCCATTATGCATGGCATGCTCCGAATAGGAGTGGCATTTAGTGCGACTATCCTCTCTGTACTTCCGCTGGTTGTGGATAAGGAAACTCAAGTGCTGTTGTGCGTTGACTAACGCGCCATCCATTAGATAGCTCGAATGGTGTGAACGGTTAAGGACGCATGGTCACAGCGCACGGGTGCTCGAGCTTCATGAGTTGCGTATAAGTTAGCTCTGTTAGAATATGGAGGGAATATGAGAACATATGCATAAAACATTTGAATTTTATAGCCTTAACGAATAAGGAAATGGATTTTTTACCATGATCAAAGTTGTCAAAGTATTGCGGAAGGTAATTTTCAGGGAGAGTAGAATGATAACTCGGCCCTAATACGTATAATAGCGCCTCTGGATATTCCTGCATTGGTATATGGTTGGCATCTATTTTCTGCGCGTCTGCCTCGTTATAAGTGCCAGGGATGGGGCGGTCATATTTCATCATAGTCTCGGGAGTAATAGAATCATAGTCGAACGGGAATACAACCTTGTCTACCCAGAAAAATTTGTCGTTCCATTTTTTCACTGAATCTATCTTCACCTTATAACATTGCAGTTGGTCGGGGCGTTTAGCGAAGGATATCCACCCGTTTATCCAGGACGGCCGATAGAAGGCGCGGAACAAATTTATGGTTGGGTCAATGTTCTTCAGTAAGCAATTTATTTCAAAATTAGAGATCTTCGTTGCACCGATACAGTGCAGCTATGACAGATGTATGTTGTAGTAGCTTAGCACGTCGATCAAAAAACGGATTAGTGTTATACGGTTGTTGGAAAACTCAAAAAACCTGGTATATAAACCAATTTTTCCAGCAGGATAGCTTCCTATGTGTGCTTGCGGATCTGGCACAGTCGGATGGAGGTCTTCAAAAATGTGGTATTTGGTGGCAAAAATGGAAAGTTCTTGTTCTGATATACGTGACGTTACATCGAATAGTTGTGCCACCATTTTTTCCTTCTCTAGGTAATTCAGTTAGGTGTTGATTTGAAGATGTTTTCTGCTATGGTGACTATTTCTTGCTGTTTTCATAATGGTGGAAGTTTTTTGAAATGATATGAAGAAGATTGAAGGTCACCAGAACTGCATTTATATCCACTTTCGACACATAGGATCATGCGACATGTGTCCAAGGGGTTAGTTCATCCTACGGTGTTTATTAGTTGGTCCCTCTGACGTGGTTGATGCCTTTCCCAGTTCCCAAAGAGGGTTGGTACTAGTGGTGTATGACGTGGATGCATGTTCGTGGGCACATTCAAAATCATTTCATTTTCTTTGACATTGCGCACGAATTTCTCTTACGCTTATGGAATGCCTACGAAGGGGCCTTAGAGATTAATAGTTTAGTAGCCGCGGTTGGAACCTGCGACCACTAGACTAGGGGGACATGATGACGTATAGTCCCTAGTCGGGCTGGATAGTCCGACTCACGGGTACTACCCGTACCATCAGGAGTGGATTGATATTTATGTGATGTGCGCGCATCTCAGGAGGCCCGGTAAGTCGTTGTCGCACATACGGTTCATTACTTAACACTGTCCTCGTTGCACTGCGACAAGATCAGACAAGAATATAATCTATCCTATGATTATATTCGCCTAAGGAAAGAGGATATACACTTACCTCAGTTATGCGATAAGGATCAATCTATTTTGAGTCATTATCTCAACCTTAGGCCGCAAGAATAGGGAGCCCAGCCAGGACTCTCTCGAGTATAAAAGGAACCCCCACGGTTCCACAAAGGTACGATACACACGAGACCTTAAACCCTAATATACTCAAATCGATTACTTACTCTCACGCCGGAGTCTAATCGTGGTTCACAAACCAATGGTGAGCCTAACGATGTCTGTTTTTAGTGCGCAGGGTCCTTAAACAAGTTTCAGTTGGTGCAAGAGCCGGAGTCCACAAGACCGCGAATTAAGCCTAATTCGGGTCAAGCTCGGTCCATCCAACTTTTGTCTCAACACTCACTAAACCCTCCTTCCTTGACACTGCACAAACGTGTCCACATGGTTACCCAGATAGCTGCCATTTGCGACAACTACATTCCTCATTTCTGAAATCCACTACATGTATTCCTTTATTTTCTCGAACCTCATAAACTTTGTACTGGATGATCCCATGCACAGTCCAGGTTGCACTATTTTGGCATCTTTTCCGTGCTTTCTTTGCAGCCCATGGACTAAGCTTTTCATCTGGTGAATCTATAAATAATATTTTTAGATAAAACAAAAATTCATTATGTGCACTTTGGTTCACAAAAGGTAACATTAACGTGTACCTTAATGTATAGCGCCGTTCACAATACCACTGTTGGACAAGATCTCTAAACCATTCCATTAAAGGGGTTATGGGAAGTTTACGAACGTCTTTTGTTAAAGCATTTACTGACTCGACACTGTTTGATGTCATGTAGTTGTATCGATGTATTGGGCTTAGTGCTCTAGACCATTTTCAATCCCTGCTTCAATCAATTTTTTGTGAGCTAACGATTTTACACTCTCATCGTCAGATAGTAGCTTTCCTAACTAACCAGGCGTGTAGGCTTTTCATGTCTTCCAGTATAAACCTTTCAGCTTATCACTTTACATTTCACAATTCATCATTGAATGTTTGCAATAAAATCTATGGAATGCTTCCGGGAACATATTTTTACACGCAAGGTTAATGGCATAATGTCTGTGTGATATTATGGTGAGATTTGTAACATCCCAAGGCATACTTTTAACTTGGTTAAAAACCATGTACACGTCAGGCCAGTCTCCCTCTGCGAGACACCAGTCGCAATAGGTATAATCTAATTATTACCATCCATTCCAACTGCAAGAAGGTTTGTTCCCTTGAAATCACCTTTTAGATGTGCACCGTCAATAATTAGCAACGGACACATATAGCATAAGAAACTCTTGATCCGATACGTAAATATAGATTTTGGTAATTGTATATATAAAATATGGGTCATAAAAGAATAAACTATTGTACAATGTTATCAGATTTTTAGTTTATGTCTGATAATATATCTGCTAATTGACTATAATCATGCACAACAGTTAATGAAGCCTAACTATGGTATTGAAGCCAAATATTTTAACAAGCCATATTATGTTTATTATATTTGGCCAATGAATGTCAATAAACACAAAATTTTATATGTATGCAGGTGGAGTATGATTGGATAATCGGCAACTTCTTAGGTACTAAAATGCATTAAAAAACACAACTTATCTTTAAATATAGCAATGTTAGATACTCAACATTTTCTTAGGTTATATAATGCAGTAAATATAATAAGAAAAGGCAATAATATGCGTACCGCAACACCCAACACTAAGAAACACATTGTAAATCTCCTCTGGTCATCCGTATCGATGCGTGCAACAAATTCTAGAGTGGCCATCTATAAGTTGTAAATTTTATCTGGCAACTTACAAAACGAAGTTACAAGGCAACCTTGAGTCGATGTCAATGCTTGTTGTTTCGACCTCCAAGCTAAATGGTAACCAACGTCAACATTCCGCTCCAAATTAAAATCTTTCATGATGTCTTTTGGTTTGTATACACTTTTAACATCTTTTCCTTTGGGGACTAACATCCGACCTAACAATTTAGCACTAGCATTACGATGTCGTGGGTATATCTGAGTCTTACAACATAAATGTTTTTTTGTTAATGTGTGTGATTCTAAGTCCACAACATGTCTTAATCTTACGAGCGAAACATACCAAGAACACTCTTCTTCAAAACATTCAACAACATACCTAAGTGAACAAGATCTTACAACCTTAAACTGAAACCCTTCGGTTACAGCTTTTAGTGCTATAGCATACATATGTGCTTCCTTACTCGCGAATCTAAACTCTTTAACGAAGGTACCATTATTTATATTGTAATCTACTTCTTTTTTTCCTTGGATCAAAGGAAGATATCATGAGTTGTTTTACGCTTTGTAAGAGAAGATGATTGTACCTGACTTTTTGGACTAACAAGGTTGATGATGAGTTTCATATTATCACCAGATTCGATAACCTCATTAACCAAAAAAAACCACATCATCGTCATCAATTATGTTGATTAACGGTGCACCAATGATGTAAGTTAATGTTACTTGATTGTCAACACCAATCATGAACTTTCTCTTCAAATAACCCAAAAATTATGAAATGTAATATTGTGTGGGAGTATCACGCCATATTCGAATTCTTCATACACCAAAATTATCTTGAAATTAGAGGAGTTATTAGAGTTCATATTTTGTTTCGTACATTAATTATGTGTTAAATTGAGGCTAAAATAAGATATGGTCTAGTTACCAAATCCTAAATTAGTCGTCCAACAGTATAATTTAGTCAAATATGCCAACGCGCTCAAAAGTACAATGGAGAGTTTCATTAGGTACGCTCAAAATAATTGAAGTAATCCAAATAAGTTGATATTAACTTTGTTAGACCATTAAACATTTCAAACATTTTTAGTCAATCGACTTGTAAAATTTTCGACTAAAACGTCAATTTTTAATAAACACAAAATAATAAAACAAATGTTATACATAACAACTGATACCACGATATTTTGTTACACATATAATCCCTAAAGTTGTCTCTCATCTTCATCCTCTCTTTCTTGACACTCCTCTTGATCCTTTTTAAGTTAATGCTCTTCTTCCAATGCAAGGGTTAATGCTTCTTGATCAAACATTTTTTGTTCATCTGAATGAATAACATCTTGCTCCATATTTTTTTCCAGCATTAGATTGATAATGTCTCCTTATTCTAAAATTCATTCAACTAGGTCCTTATAGAAAAGTTTAACAACATTCGTTGTCGTAATGTTCAAGAAATGGTGTGACTTGTTCCTAGATAAAACAGACACATTCTTTAGTATGAAAGTTGATGCTAAACCTATTTTTTTCCATCACATGCCTCCTGTATTGCTTTGTGAGGTATAGAAACTTTAATTATTCCTGGTGTGTTTTTCAATGTTACTATTAGATCACCAGCAACATTGGGAACACATGATTGTATGTATTCTATAATGTGCTCAAGTTTGTTGTTTTTTATGTACTTGTTAATATCAGCAAAACAACCAACAATGTTTCCACCATTTGCGTATACATACTGAATAGCTCTAACCCATGAACCTACATAAATGTCATCATTATCATCCCCACAAATGATTTCACTAAACCCGAAATTATCATATCTTGCATGATAAGGGTATCTTGAATAAGTTTTGCTGTCATTTCGAAGAATGTCTATTTTAGTGTTAATGATGTTTGTAAAAAAATGGGTTAGATATTTAGTACATACAGTCATATAATATGACGCTAATATAGTACACATAGTTGTCAAAGGCTTTTTGGCGGGAAATTTTTTTGGCGCCAATTTACATTATAAGAGTCAAATAAACATGTAAAAAGTTAAAGCATCGTACATAAATTACAACAACAACTCATTACTTAATTAAGAAAGGTTCATAGTTCTAAATAGACTAGCTCATAAAGCTACATGATGGAACATAAAGAGTTAATCACTTGTACATAAAAATTGAAACATAGACATTGTATTCAACGAGGGGTACAACATCTAAAGTAAAATTTGTTGCAACCACGTTATCAAAGGATACAGTGATGCAAATTAGATATCTAACATAAAGGATTCTAGATCGACTATTGGATATGTATTTACAATAGGATGGGCCGCTGTATCTTGGAATTCTTCCAAGCATACCGTAATAGCTAATTCCACTATGGAATCATAATTTATTGGTTAGATAAATGCGAGAGAAGAGGCGGAATGGCTACGTCAATTCATAGAGGACATACCCAGGTGGACCGGTAACGACCATTAGTATACATTGTGATAGTCAACCAGAAATTAGCAAAGCTCATAGCGTAATGTATAATGGAAAGTACAGACATATTCGTCGTCAAAATAACTCTATATAACAACTATTTACAACAAGAGTTATCTCAACTGACTATGTGAAGTCAAAGGATAACATTACGGATCCGCTTACGAAAGGTTTAAGTAGAGAGTTATTTAGTAAGTTGTCTAAAGGAATGGGACTAAATCCCTTAAAGGAATGAGTTTCTAAGAAGGAAAATCTAACCTGGTTGACTGTAGATCCTAAGATCTGAGTTCAATAGGACAACCTAATCATAAAAAATGTGGGGGGAGTTAAATTAATGTGAGGGAGTTACTAATTATAGTAACATTTCTAGTCCATTGCTGTAATAATGTGACTTGTTGAGAGGTTAACCATATGGCTTGATGATTCAAGATAAAATCATAAATCATAATGATTCAAGATGAAATCTAAAAGTATATGTTTTAAATGATTCAAGATGAAATCACCTATATGAGAAAGATGTGGGGTCGCTTCGAAGGAAATTACGGGGACGCAATTTTTAAGAGCTCTTGCAGAACCAGGCTAGTGTTCATGACCATAAAGAGCGCGACTATGAGGACTTGGCAAGGTCAGGAAGAGTCTTGTGTGAGTTTGTATTGTCGTCTACGTAAACAGAGGTTGAGTTCATGGATATCGCGTCTACTCAGATCTAGGAGACTAAGTTCATCTCACAAGGGAAGGTTCAAAGGGCCACACCTAGCTATTCTTTGCAGGACTTAACCACACAAAATTTCATCAAAACTTGTGTGTGTTTTTTACCGATCTCCATTCATGTGGGGGATTGTTGGATAAATGGTAGTTTCAAAATGTTTTTTTTCATAGTTTGGACATAATTTATTATATGTATATGCTATATATATTTGTAGTAGTACGTTAGTAGCTTTGCATTCTCCTCGAAGAGAGCTTCGCAACAAGCTAAAGTATGTCTAATATAGAGTTAATATGAATGAGATATCGTGTCTCAAAGTGAGCCATGTGAAACAATATTCATAAAAGCGAAATGTCCCACATCGCCATGTTTATAAGAAAATCATGACTTCTACCTTCAAAATCTATTTGGTTGGTTTTACACCAACAACAACATGTACGCAGGGGTGCGAGCCTGCACGGACACGAATGTAACTCCGAAAGTTTGCATGTACGCTAACTTTTTTTGTAAAAAAAATTGAGTTTTGGTTTCCGGAATATTCTGTAAATATATTTAAGGAGTAGATAGACTTTGTGAATAAGTCATAACATAATACATTGTGTATATACAATATATGAAAATCGTGTGTTTCTTATAATTGATTTGCACTAGGGTTTAGTGCCCGCGCTCCGCCGCGGCGGGCTTGGTCCGGTGGATTATGAAGCATTTATGTTTGGTTGGATTCAACAGTGAATTAAGAGGCAAACAACAGGGTAGCTGCAAAAATAGGCCATCAGAAGCTGTGTTCGCAAGTATTTGGATACCCTTCGAGGTAAGCAGGGGGTAGTTTGAGATGTTTAGCGTGCTCTAAACAGACTAAAGACCGCAAAATGCCCCCTGCTTCCCTTGAAGGTTATCCATATATTTGGGAATACATGTCACAATGTGATAGGACTGATATGGTGGCATTCTATGTTTAATACAACGCATTAGGCTCAGATCTTTTAGCACAATCGCGGGACCAAACACATGACATGGCTGCAATCGCACACTCAGTGCGACTGCCCAGCCTAGATGTAGGTGTCGGTAGACCACACATGCTAATCATAAGAGTGTCATCATCGCCTGATATATGAGACCATCACCACCGTTGGAACAGTATCGCTTTCGAGGTTTTTTTAGATATAAGCTAGCCAAAACATAAATAAGTTAAATACCAACTAATGGCAAATAGCACTCACCTCTCAGACAACACAAACAACTCCCTTCATGTAGCAGTTCACGCTTCCTGTAGCAGATCAATAAAATTAAAGGTTTTGGTTTTTATGTTTTCATTAGTTGGTATTTAAATACCTCTGAGTGTGGGTACTGTTCATTGGGAATCGCAACTCCCCTCTCTTATTAAGGATATAATATAATATAATGGAAAATAGTAGGCTCAGATATGACGACCGTCAAGGAAACCGGACGCACACGGCATGGCTGCATCCTCAAAAGGTTGCCCTGCTAAGGTCCGTGGAGCCTCGGGTTTAACCTGGGCTGTTCAATTTCATCACAGCCATGGAAAACGAAACCTGACAATGAATTCTTAACTTTCCAGAAACCACAAAGATACAATCTTTGTTTCTGCATAGAAAAATCAAAACGACCCATAAAAATCGTTAAGAACCCGCCATCAACGTCGCAAAACATCCACACATTACTTGTTATCATAAGACATTTACGCAGTGTCACAATAAATCAAAACAGGAATATGCATGCTTACCGGGTGCAGATTCCTTTAAAGAGTAAAGTATTCTTTAAATCCGACATGGCTGCATCCTTCAAAGGATGCCCTGCCAAGATACGACCGATCCTAGCTCGATCGAAAGCAGGTATACTCATCATAGCCCATAAGAAAGCTCATTTAAGGCGTCTGGACCAGTAAATCAACCTGGCCCGTTCAGGTTCATCACTCCCCGAACGACATATCGTCACAACAATAAAAGCATCACAGCCTGTAATAGTGGGTTTAAATACCATCTTGGTCGCGTCACCAATCATATGTATGCCACCAACCTTAAAAGGTTGCCTGGCCAAAATCAAACGACATTACCAGAGCTATATAGCGATGAACAGCGGCAAAGAAAGACACAAACAACTTTACGCAGTAACTTCACGTCAACAAATACGTGATAAAACCGGCTCAGATTAATTGATGTCGTGGCTGGGTTTGTGGAGGTTGCTGAATCGAGCGATGCTCGCATTCTGCCATCCTTCCACTTTCCTAGCAAGACACCGTACCAAAGGATCATCACAGCCGACCAAACAGAGATATACGCCACCCACAATAAGATGGATCCGATAGTGAGTATTCAGGGATCACATTATATCTTACCGTACCAAAGGATCATCACAGCCAACCAAACAGAGATACACGTCACCCAAAATAAGATGGATCCGATAGTGACTATCGAGGGATCACATTATTATATATCGGTACGGATCATCACAACCAACCAAACAGAGATACACGTTACCCAAAATAAGATGGATCCGATAGTGACTATCGAGGGATCACATTATTACATATCCTTAATAAAAGAGGGGAATTGCGCTTCCAATGAACAGTACCCATACTCACAAACAAACTTAAAAAATATATTTTTCTCCCACTCACCCATACTCACAAACAAACATTTTTCTCCCTCTCATATATCGGCTCAGCCTAATTGATGACACGGGTGGGTTTGGGGAGGTTGCTGAATCGAGCGATGCTCGCATTCTGCCATCCTTCCACCTCGCCCATAAGACATCGTACAAAAGGATCATCACAGCCAACCAAACAGAGAAATACGCCACCCAAAATAAGATGGATCCGATAGTAAGTTTTCAGGGATCACATACACAAAAAATCGTGAATGTATATCGGATTCTAATACATTCAAAGGATCATCACAGCCAACCAAATAGAAACATTTTTCTCCCACTCATATATCAGCTCAGCTTAATTGATGGTGTGGGTGGGTTTGTGGAGGTTGCTGAATCGAGCGATGCTCGCATTCTGCCATCCTTCCACCTCCCGCGTAAGACATCGCACAAAAGGATCATCACAGCCAACCAAACAGAGAAATACGACACCCAAAATAAGATGGATCCGATAGTAAGTATTCAGGGATCACATAGACAACAAATCGTGAATGTATATCGGATTCTAATACATTCAAAGGATCATCACAGCCAACCAAATAGAGATTTTGGCAGTACAAACACCCCTTACAGCCTATCGTCGCCAGCCGTCAACAGCGGCACTAAAAGCCACAATTGTTACTACCGTCGCCTGCTATGAATAGCGGCAACGAAGGTTCAATTGAAGGGCTATATATCGTCGCCTGCTATGAACAGCGGCAACGAACCTTCAATTGAATGAGTATGCTTATAAAACACCTTTTATCCCGAACCCAAAAATTAGGTTTCCAGCAAACCACACCTCTTATCCCGGACCCAAAAATTAAATTTCCAGCAAACCCCAAAATAAGCGGTTTCAGTGAATTACACAGCTAATCGTTATCAAATAAGACGGTGGCAACAAAGAGGGTTGTGGGTATGTGGTCCAAGCCACAAAGAATAAATACCTCTATGAAACCATAAAAAACACAGATTTCTCTAGTAACTTATAAATCAGGATGAACCAAAGCAGAAAACCCACCCAGCGAGAAGTAAAGCATCCATTAAAAGCGAACCCCAAAAAAAATTAGAGTTTCTATCAAAAGGATGGATGAAAGCAGAAAACTCATCAATCCAGAAGCAAAACATCCATTAAAAGCGAAACCCCATAAAAAAATTAGGGTTTCTATCAGAAGGATGAATCAAAGCAGAAAACTCACCAACCCAGAAGTAAAACATCCATTAAAAGCGAAACCCCATTAAAAAACTAGGGTTTCCATCACAGCCCTAAAAACCAGAGCTTCAATTAGGGTTTCCATCGTTGCATCACAGCCGTAAAAACCATAGCTTCAACATAAGAATCAGCTTCATCATAAGAATATGATTAGATCATAAGAATATGATTAGATCGATCAGATCATCTTATGATGATCAATTGATGAGCAGATCATCTTATAATTGATGAGCACATCATCTTATGATGATGATAAATTGATGAGAGAGAGACACAGTCGTGTGAGGATGAGAGAGAGAGTGGGAGAAAAATGTTTGTTTGTGAGTATGAGGAGGGTGGGATAAAAATGTTTGTTTGTGAGTATGGGTGGGTGGGAGAAAAATAATATGGGTGAGTGGGAGAAGGGTGAGTGGGAGAAAAATATTTTTTTTTACTTTGTTTGTGAGTGTGGGTACTGTTCATTGGGAATCGCAATTCCCCTCTCTTATTAAGGATATAATGTCAGTTTATTTTATAAGCAAATATTCTGTCTTTGTGACTAAGACATGAATTGGCTATAAAATAAACTCTTCTAGTTCAGTTTTATACAATGAAAATGTAGTTCTGTTACCTTAATATTCCAGCAGTCTTTTCGATCAAAAACACAGAAGTATCTCGTGATCTTTCAGGCAAGTTTGTCTAGTCCGGTTGTACAACAGATTTGAACGGTGTACATTGAGAAAAAGACGACAAATCTATTTTAAAGGAATCGTGTCAAACACGAGCCTCGTCTCTTAACCTTTACTGCTTTCGTTATTTAATTTATATTCTTTTACTTTGTTGTTAATTAAATTACTGTTATTTAATTTATTTTTATTAAAACATACACCGTTTCTTACAAAATCACATAACGGCCGTAAACACTGCAACACCTTCTTGAGATTTTGGGACACATAAAAGTTTCTAACCGATATTTGAGATATTTAGAAATGTAAAACTCACAAATAATATGTATTAAAAGTGGGTTTTAACCAAAAATTTAGAAATTAAAAACCACATACGTTGTAAGTCAAGGTACTCTTTTTTCAACGCGCGAAGAGGGGTCAATATCAGTATTATGAAGGGGTTTTCCCAGCTAATTCAAGTGCTCGACGTTGTAAGTCAAGGTACTCTCTTTTCAACGCAGTTTCTTCCCTCTACGCCGCCAACTACATTTCTAACTCTTGATTCTTCAATTTAAAACATGTCTTTTTGCTCCTGTAGCTTTCCTCATTTCATCGACATAAATATTCATGAATTTGTCTGCTACATCGTCAACAAATGAAGATCCCTCACAAGAGGAGACGTGCAATTTCTTCTTAGCTTGTTCACGACCAATTGGCCGTTGCTCTTGAGTCTCTTCCTCACACTCACCTACTTCATCGTTCAAATTAAAACCACCTTGTGTTTACCCCGAGGTGGTTTCAACAGTCTTCTATTTTTTCGACCTGATTTTCTTGTAAAAAGAAGGAATCTCAATATCTAACCAAGTTGGGTGATCTTTCATATCGTTCCAACACGCCTCTAGCGTAACCATGCCCATAAGCCATTTTGTATTTTGCACACGCTTTTTGGTACGCAGTAAGGTGACATGAACCATTTGTGTGATAAGCTTCAATATTATTGAAAATGACATAAAATATACCAATTTTAAGGCGAACCCTATGTTTCCATTTGCTAAGGACTGTGTCCCACCCTCTCGTTGTACCAGTCTTGTTTGCCTTGCACACTATTTTTCAACACATCGCACCAACCTTTTCACAACGTGATCTCTTCCTCTGTTGTCCCCTCTTTTGATGGATCGTTGGTATCATCTTTCTTGGGCTTTGAAGCACGTTTCGTTGGCTTCTTAACTTTGATGTGTGACATCTCTTCTACATGGGAGCCGCGTCGTCAACTGGAACCGAACCTTGGTACGACCCGTAACCCATAGAATAATCTTGACTCGATTACCGTTACCCGAACCTTGACCCCCAAAGTACTCTTGATCATATATATCATCTCATCAAAATCAATATCAATTTAACGACATATTTGGTTGTGAAGATGTTGATGAATCCATAGTAAGACGATAAAATCCATTTGGTGAGTGATAGAAATGTTGTTGGTTGTTGTATGGAGGATTGAATTGACGATTTGATAAAATCTGTTTGCATTGTGTGGTAGTTGTGGTAAATTTGATATTCAAAACTTGCGGGTCGAAAGCAAACGGCTGGTGAGACACAGGATAATTGGAAATTTGGATCTGGTGTTAAATGCGAAATTCTTTCGTGAATTCAAGATATTAAGGTTTTTGATTTAGGAGTCTTGTAAAATGGGTAAGTATTTTGAATTGTATTTTTTATGTGTGAATAAAGTTTAAATTTTAAAAGTTAATTTTTTTTATTTCCAAGTGGTCCCTTTTTATTTGCTTTATGTTTCACTTGGCCGCGACCTCGACACTCATCTCATTTTGACGACCATGGTCGTCAATGTAAGGCAACCGACTATAACCATGGTCGTCCAGTCTGTTGACCTTCCATATAGCAGATGGTCTAAGAAAAAGAGAAGAGAAAGAGAAGGCTTACTTGACAAACTTGATTCATTTCATAATAATGACACAATATTTATATTGAATAGGGTAACCTTTACAATGAAATCCTTATCGTATGTGACTCGATTAACAAATAAGATAGACGACTAGCTCATTTAAGAGTCTGATGCGTATCATTCCATACTTCTTCGAAATCACCTTACCCTCAAGGTGCTATCTAAAAGCATATTTTAATTTTTAGATAAATTGTTATAACTTGATCACTACCATGTGTCCTATCGTCCTTCGCTATTTTTTCTACCACCCTTTGCCATGTGTGCTACAACTCTCTCATCCACCTTTAAAACTAAACACTTTACAATTCTTCTCGCGATACACCACTTCAAAAAACAACCAAAATCGCTAGAAGCATCTCTACTCTCCAACACTATAAATCATAAACAATGGCTTAAACTCAAATTTATTTCATCCAAAGGATCGTCAAATTAACCACCTCCGATCTCACTCTATTCAACTCATCCTCATCAACCCCACACGTTTCACCAATATCGAAAACATCGTATATAGGATACTCACCTTATCAACAATAATCCCAAAAGGCCCAAAAGACCACTTCAAGGGGTGCAAATTTAATACACTCATATTCAACTACTTTTTCTTAAATCCTAATATTTGGGTATTCACTTTGAAAAGATAGAAAGGTATCTTCATTAGCATTAAGGGCTCATTAACCACGTGTGAAGTTTTTTCATTTGGTCATGATCGAATGGTATCTACTTTGTCTTTAATGTTCAACTCTTCCTCTATAATTTCCTCGAAACAATTGCCTGACGCGTACTCTTCTTACGTTTTGAGTGGAGTTTCTTCACTTGATTTGTCCATTATATGGGATAAGGAAAAGGATTCTTCTAAAGTTATAAGCGTTAACCTTAAGACAACACATTCTAGAGCCGGTTTATGTCTAGAGATATAAAATCATTTAAGTAAGTTTTCAGAGACCTTTGTTACACGATTTATAAATATATCAAATCACTTTAATATTCAGCCACTACACCTATTTGCAAAAGCTTGGATAATGTGTCTCTATCGTTGTTGCCTGATGCCATTAACTATAATTCAAAAAACAATAACACAAATTTTATTATCGATGATTTATACTATGAATATTGTCAATGAACAATACCGCGAATAGTACTCCAGATAATTATACTATGATGAACAATACCGATAATAGTACTCCGCGGAACTATTTTTTTTATTGCAACCTTAAAACGGCAGCACTCTCAACCATAGATCTCAATGTAAAATAAAGTATCAATTGATACGACCTGGAACATATAAAAACTCAAACCGTACATATTTACCCGGATATCTAGGAGTAACATAAGCTAGTTGTTAATTAATGCAGTTGACCTTGTACAATTGACGTTTGTTAAATGCAGTCCTTTAAAACTAAACTAATGAAATATTCGTTCGTCTTGTCGGCCATGGATCACCACTTCTCTTCACACATATAATAAGCCAAACCTCACATGTTGTCACGTTTATTTGGCTTATAAACACATTAGAGTGTCTTACGTATAAAAATAATTCACATGGCCTATATCATAAGATAAGTTGAATGTGAAAACATGAATTATTGTATAATATAATATGTCTAAAACGCTCCTTATAACTTTTAGCAAAAAACGTACACTTTAACAACGAAAAAAGATGTTTAGGGCCAATTTTTCTTTTTGACATTAACAAGACGAAAAAGCATAAAATTCGAATAAAAAATAAAGTATTGTAACTTAAAAATAAAAAGCATATAAGGTTTAAAGTGTTAAATATTAGATTTTAATGCGTGAGTAAGAGCAATTTGACTTTCAAGCAATGCTTTGAAATCCGAGTCTTGAATCGACCCGATCAAATGACCGGGTTGCCGAGTCACCGGTTCAACCTGTTGAACTGTCAGGTCGATCCGGTTCTCCAAAAAAAAATATTTTTATATATATTTGCAATATTAAGAAAAAATATATATATATAAATCATGAATATGTTATATATTTAGACTAAAAACTATTTACTAACAAATATATCTTGTAAAAGCAAAGTTACATTACAAATACATATAATTAAATCGAGAAAAAAAAACACGAAAAAACGAAAAATATCAAAATCTGGCCGGGTCTCACGAACCGGGTCGACACGGGTCTCTTCAAACCCGGCGGGTCACACCCGGATTTCACAATATACGACCCGGGTCAATGTGACCCTTTTTTTTTACCGAAACCGGTTCAATCAGTTGAATCGGCCAGGTCGACTCGAATTTTAAAACATTCAGGGCCGGTCTTGGGGTGGGCGAGGCGGGCGACCGCCCAAGGCATCAAACGAACAGGGGGCATCAAATTTTATGTTTTGTGAACTGGTTTTATTTGATGAAGGTGGTGGTGTGATCACAAAATGGAACGATAAAATAGTTAAGCCAGTTTGAAGTACGTTTTCTGCCGGAGAAAGGAAGAGTAGTCGGATGTTTTGAGGAAGATGAAGGCAGGCTAATATATAAGTCTACTTTTTTTGTGATTGGCTGTCTAAACTGTAAAGTAAAAGGATCCTTTTTCTTTGATTTGTCAGTTACTACATAGGGAGCCTAAATCTTATTTTTAATTGTTTTTTACTTGAACTTTTTATTTTTGTTTTTCTGAACTTATTTGTTTTTTCATTTACGTATTAGCTTTCACTGCATTTTGATTTTACTAATTTTAGTTTTATATTTTATTAGTATTTTTTTTTGTTCTTGACAAACCTACATATAGTAGACATTTTAAGCTAATAAGATGATCTAACAGAAGAATATGATATACAAGTGTTTAAAGATATATCAGTGTGTATAAAACGATCATGCGTGGATAGCGATCAATGTTTAAAGTAACAAATACTCTATTATGATTACAAAACTACGGATGTGAATGTAAAGTAATAATTAAATGAAAGTAGATGGATGTAAAATGTAATACGGAGTATCGAAAATAATAGGAAGTATGGTAGATTATTAATTTCTATATTCTCACACTAAGATTTTTTTAAGCAATTGTATTTTTATCTTATATTGAGTGTTTTCCCAACTAGTAGTATGTTTATATATGTTGCAACTTTTTGTAGCATGTCTATCTATGTTGTATTTGTTTTGGCGAAGTTTTTCGCACCGGATAATAAGCATGGCACGAATATGATTTTTTAAGTCGAACATGAGGCATCGTTTTATCATCTCGCCTAGGGCATCGAAAATGTCAGACCGGCCCTGAAAACATTGGTTTCAAATGAGGACACGGACACTTAAAGAAACGCTAAAAATTTAAAGAAAAAAAAATACTGTAATATTGTGTTTTTATCTAACCATGAAAAACGCCGTCGCCTCTGTTACAACGGAAAAGACGTTTCTAGAATGGCTTTAATAGTGAGAACACGAGAAACAATTATTACAGACGAACGAGTTAAACTTTTTCCACATTTCTTGTAGAAAATATTTGAAAAAGGCCCGGTCGGTATTTAGAAAAGTAAAGAAGGCGATTGGCTGTATAAATGAAACCAAAGCACAATTTGACAAGATTAACCCGATTGATCAGATGTATTTGCAAAATATAACACGAGACGAGTAAAATAGTTTTATTGAACTGGGTTGATTACAAAAAAATCAATAATTTTTTAGAAAAATTACCATTACATCATAAGATTTTACAAGTGTCTCGAGACACATCTGATTACGTTCGTGTTTACTTACCAATTTAAACTTTTTATTAAAATTTACTTGTTATTTCACTATTATTATGAGTATAAAGATTGATATCAATATAAACTCATAGTTTAACATAAATTCAATCAACAAATTATACTTACTTATTATTTTTATTAAAAATAATCTCATACATTGTAAATCGCCAAGCGACAAAAAATATACTACTATGATGAGAATTCAATTATCTTTCTATAGAAAGACACGTGTATAAATTTTCGATGAATTTTTTTAATCACGTCTGAGAAATTCATATATGATTCATATCACGAATCATATATGATTCGTGATGCGAATCATATATTATTTTATCAAACATGATTTAAGAAAAAAATATAAAAAAAAATCGTTGAAAGTATGCGTCCTCTATAGAAAGATGATTAAAAACTGTTGACTTGTCAAACTTATTAAGTTTATGTTTTGTACTCTTTTGTTTGTGCAGGGACTGGAGTTGCCCTTTGCTTATTCTTTTGGTGGACTTGTTTGTGGGTCGTCCGTTGGAGCCCATGAGGACTTGGAAGTAGTATAACCCTAGCAGCTGCTAGGGTTCTTTTTTTTATCACAACATAACACACACACATAAAGTGTGTGGTTGCTCTCACTCTCTATCAGCCGTCTAAGGCTTCTACCATGGGAGGATTTCATTCTTCATGTATAGATTAGGTTGAGTGTGAGAGTATATGTAGTGAGGGAGATTGGATCAACCTAGTTGGGACAAACTCACAATTTATCTTGTATTTGTACGATTAGCATCCATTCGGGGACTAATCTTTTATTGTTTCTGTTTGTACTTGAATCTTGTTATAATAAATCACCAAGGGGTTGGGTGATAAGATCTGGTGTCTCTATCTGTTATTCATTTGATCAGTGACTCTTTTGCTAGGAACATTCATGCCAACATGGCAGGTAGATGCTCCTTCTATAATTTCAATGTCTTGTTCAATATTAATTTTTCTAAATACTTATGTGGAAACTTGAAAGGGTTGTTTTGTACTATCACTATTGGGTGGATTATAAACTCTGGGTGTAACCAACACTTGACTGTCTTCATTGTGGGTATGTTCAATGTTGTTGATGTTGGCAATCTCAATCTCATTGTGGGGCATCATAATGAGACTAGTGCCACCATAAGTCATGTGGGTCACTTGAGACTGTCCAACAATGTTATTTTGTATGATGTTCTTGTTGTCCCTGGTTATTGTGTCAGTTTGTTATTTGTTAATAAGTTGATAAAAGATAGTAAATTGTTTGTTGGTTTTGATGAGGATAAATGCTATATTCAGGATTTGACCAAGGGGACCACTATATGGACTGGTAGTGAGTCTGGGGGCCTCTACTTGTTTGACCTAGATAAAAACAACAATTGTGTAGGTAAGTCTAACATGATCATGTCTTTTAATATGTCCAAAGACTTGTGGCATTGTAGGCTTGGTCATCCTGCTGACCAAGTTTTATCTGTCCTCAAAACTGACCTCAACCTCACCAAAAACACTTGTGTCTCTGTCTGTGATGTTTGCCATATGGCCAAACAGATAAGAGAACCTTTTCCCTTGAGTGATCATAAGTATACCCATCTGGGTGAACTTATTCACCTTGACTTGTGGGGTACTTACAGGGTCTCTAGCAGAGAGGGATACAAGTATTTCTTGATCATTGTTGATAACTATTCCAGGGCTGTGTGGACTTATCTGTTAAAAAATAAAGATGAAGTTTTTGACACCTTTGTTAACTACATTAAAATGATCAAAACTTAATTTAACATGTGTATCAAAGTTGTCAGATCTGACAATGAAACTGAATTTATCAGCAAGAAAATGACTTCTCTGTTCACTTACCTTGGAATAGTCCATCAAACTTCTTGCACTTACACCCCTCAGCAAAATGGCATTGTTGAAAGGAAACATAGGCACTTACTTAATGTTGCAAGGAGCCTTATGTTTCAGGGGGGATTCCTCTTGTGTTTTGGTCTGATTGCATCCTAACTGCTGTTTACTTAATCAACAGGCTTTCCTCATCTATCCTCAAAGGAAAATCATCGTATGAACTGGTTTATAACAAAAAACCAAATCTCTCTCACATTAGGTGTTTTGGGTGTCTTTGTTTTTCTACTAATTTAAACAACAGTGATAAGCTCACCCTTAGGTCTGAAAAATGTGTTTTGATTGGATAATTTTTGTGAGAACACATACTTTCCCAGCATTATTTTATTCTTTAAATCGTGCTTCTTGAATTTTCCAACGTATTACGTTTTCTTGTATTGTTATATGTAAATCCTGAGATTTTTTAAATTATACTTTTTAAGTATTTTCTGATCATCGATAAATATTTTGTATGGAATTATAAAATCTTTATTTTATTTTTCCATATTTAATTTAAATCAAAGTTTTTGATTTAAAGTCACCCGCGTGCGTTTTACAACGAGTTTATTCAAAATCAATGTACAACGAGAATTCCTAGTGATCGCGATACCGACGGATGCCCAAAATATTACGTTTATTTATCGATTGTTTCGATAATTAATATTTTCGATGATGTCGTTTTAATTACGTATTAAGTCGTGTCGAGAAATCGTATAATCATTTTTATGATGCATTGTAACTTTTGAAAAGTATTTTTACGAAACCCGAGCCCCGTAAATATTTTTAATATTTACCAATAACCATTTTCTACCCTTAAAAACTATCAATTGTTTTTAAGTCCACAAGTTTCAAAGTTGGCAATATTAGCCCCTCCACTTAACTAACCATATAAAAGACTTTTTACTTCCACTTTTACACACACACATACAACTAGCTAAAAAAAACACACACTCTCCTCCCACCCCTCATTTATGCCGCCACCTTCACCACCATCCATCATGATTCATCCAAAATAAAAACAAGACCCATTCTTAGAATTTTCTTGTGATTCTAATTGTTGGATAATTCAAACAAAATCAAACAAACCAAGCGGAAGCTTTTATTCAAAACCCTAAATTACAATTCGAAAGTTACAAAAAAAACTAATGACATTGGCCTCTATTTATAGGGAACCAATGACCTAAAACTTACCAAACAAAAACATACTAAAAATAACAAAGCTTGTAGGACAAGCCAAACAAATTTACTAAACAAACCCTAAAGTTTAACTCACTTTACAACAATCTCCACCGTGAGTTCAACTTCATACGAAACTTCAAAACAAAAGAATCTTGGTCTTTAAATTCAAATATCCGAATACCAAATTCCAAGCGCCCCTCAGAGTTTAAGTCACTTTTCGAAGAATCTCCACCGTGACTTGAATTCTATTCGAAACTTCAAACTAAACGAACATTCCGTCTTAATTCGAAATTTCAAACGAACGAGCGAATAACTCTTAATATGTTATTCAACAAACGAACAAATGTATTATCTGTATCAAACAAATTCAAATTAATAAATAATTTGACGAACGGGCACACATTCAAATGCCCCAAATATGATCCGGATAATACGAATGACCCACTTATGAAATAAGATTTACGGTCCAAACAAACAAACGAACGATCGAGTAAACGATCCAAACAAACAAACAAATGATCGAATAAACGATCCAAACAAACAAACAAATGATCGAACCTGAGAACGATCCAAACGAACAAAGACCGAACCTGAAAACGGTCAACCAAACAAACGACCGAACCTGTAAACGGTCAACCAAACAAGCAAATTCCGCCAAGCGATCTTCACCAAAGACTATCAAATTCGAGCAACTAACTTCAAAAACTCTAACGAACGAAGATCTCAAATTCTCAAACGATCGAACAAATTCGAACCGACCCGATTATTAACAAGTCTTCAAACACTTAATCAATCTTCAAATTCTCAATAGTTACTCCACCGTAAACGATTATCCCAAAAATCCCAAACAACGAATTCCTCCAAACTAATTCGAAAATAACATCACGCCTAATGTTATTATACGATTCAACTTAATAAAGTCATCGAACCGATAATTCTTGAGATGAGACAAAAGCAAAACTAATTACTACTAGTTCCAATATCAATTGTCAATAGTTGACGTCAACAACAGTAGCTCAATACTAGCCCCACAAAACCTTATCAATCGATCTAAAAAAATATATATAATACTAGATCGAACTCTTCCAAAACCAAATCGCAAACGACGAACCTTAAACCGAACGATACTCGAACAACTTTTTTTTTCTTTTTCTTCTTCATGGCGAATCGAACCACGCTCTGATACCACTTGTTGGATAATTCAAATGAACAAACAAAATCAAACAAACCAAGCGGAAGCTTTTATTCAAAACCCTAAATTACAATTCGAAAGTTACAAAAAAAACTAATGACATTGGCCTCTATTTATAGGGACCAATGACCTAAAACTTACCAAACAAAACATAATAAAAATAACAAAGCTTGTAGGACAAGCCAAACAAATTTACTAAACAAACCCTAAAGTTTAACTCACTTTCCAACACTAATGGTATCAAATTCATTAACATGCATCAAAATTTCAAAAACTTTTGATTTTAAGATTGTATGATGTTTAAACCATCTTGCATGTCTTATTTTTAGTATGATCATCACATTTTAATCCTTAAAAGTCTTGTTTTTAATCTTTGATTTTGTTAGATTTTACATGCAAGTGTTTTTAGGAGTGTTTAGATGATGGGTATGATAGTATAGTGATCCTAGAGGTATGGGTATGAGTGGATTTGGTTGAAAATTTGATTTGTCATGTTTTCTAAAAAGCTAATTTGGGACAGCAGCCTTAAACAGTATGCTTCGTGGGTTTAAGGTCTGTGAAAGGCTAAGATTATTTGAAATTGTTGTAAAGTTTTCCAATACGGTCGTTTTGGTATAAGATAGAGCTTCTAAGTCATTACGAGTCAAAAGTTATGCTAGTTTTAGTTTTCGTGTACCGGGAGACGCAAGTCGGCACAATCCGAAATTGTGGCTGATTTTGGGTCGACTCTCGGGGACTTTAGGCTTGGTTAGATAAATGTATCTACTGATTTTCAAAGTTTACAAACTGAGTTTGATGAGTCTAGTAGTGATTTCAAAAGTCGGATTGTCGAGTTTGTACTTTTAAAGTGGCCGAAACGGTTTTACAAAACAAGTGCACAAATCTGTCCCAAATTTGGAGTCGAGTAAAGTGTCGAGCTGATGGGTTTTAAAGTGTGCACATTGGCTCAAATTTTGGTGAGGTCTTATACAGGTTATAAGTGACCTTGACACCAATTTTCATGTAAAACGGACAAGTCTAGATAGGGTAGATCGGTGTGTACATTTGGGGTGTACTTGCTGATTTTTAATGTGGACACGTAGTTCAATGTTTGTGTTGCGTGAGTTTGAGTGTTCACCATCGGACATGGTGACTTACTCAAGTGCTTAGTCATTATGTAAATGACTTAGCTACTGGTCCAAGTAAGGTTAAAGGATAGTTTAACTTGCGTTGACTTGGCGTCGTATAACGGGTCATTTTCAAGTGTTCAAGTGTTTTAACGTGTAACATTGGATAAATGTATTCATTTGGTTCGTGTCAATGGTTTTGAAACGTGTATACTTTGACAACATTTGAGTCATATTATATTTGGTACATATCGATATTCGAGTTCGAGTCTTAACGCGCGCCTTATTGTGATAGGTTGCGGTTTTCGTGTTTCCCGGGCATCCATATCGTCGGTGATCGTCTACCACTACCGTTTCTACTCAGTTGCTGAGTACGTGATTGAATTACCTCGTGGCTAAGGTGAGTTCATAGCCCCTTTTTACTTGTACATGGTTTCTAAACACGGGGTGAGATTTTACATGGTGGAACACAACCATTTAAAAACTGTATGCTATCCAGAACTTGTATGCTATCCAGATCGTGTAAGATTTTCAGATTTTTGATATTATTATTGCTTTTAGACGTTAGCCTTGAGTTTCATCTCTTCGATCATGAACAGTTAATTTCGAGTACTAAGCGCGAATGTTGTAGGTGGATCCATCAGGATTGACTATCCCCGTCTCAAGTACCTTGACGCACTAATATTTGTTTATACCTGAGTATTTAGGCTAAATACTTACGTAGTTAAGCTTCGGTTCATGAAACTAAACAGCAATAATGATAATAGTATCGGATTGTGGTTGACGTATATAACTATTTCCCCTACTACGTGTTTTCAAACGAATGCTTGTGTTCCACATTCTTATTACTAAACCTATGAATTTCACTCAACTTTATGTTGACGATTTTACATGTTTAATCTCAGGTATTATTACTTAGCTTTGCTTGGATGGGAGCCCGCAGGATATTATTGCAGCTTGGAGATTTCTGTGATGCTTTTGAAAGATTGGTTTTATATAAACTATCAGGAGTTTATTCTACCTTTTGGGCAACTTAATGTTATAAATCGAGACGAAATAATATAAATTTTCCGCTTTTAAAACTCTGGGACCTATGTTTAAAAACTCTGACCTTTTATGATGTAATATACATGTTTTTATTTCGTCAGCTTTGTATGAACTGTAATTCATTGTATCTTGTACTATGACGTGTTACCCCCTCGTTGCCTAGTTGTTCCATGTCAGATTCTGGGGGTCTCACAGAGTGGTATCAGAGCGATGGTTATAGGGAACTGAGTCGTTTTTCAAAAAAAAAAACTTAGTCTATGACCGAAAGTTCAAATATTTCATGTTTTAAGTGTCAATCACAGAATCTGCCAATGTTGTTCGATATCTGCGCGGGTAACTCTCTAATCCTTATTACTTACGTTTAATTATCGTTATAGTATTTCATCTTTTGATTTCATGTTGAAATATTACGTTACCCTTGATCGGCGTCGAAGTACCGGTCAAAAAAAAAATAAACCTAATTACCTTATATTAGATAGGGTAAATGGGTATCGATCCACGAGGATTATGTGGTTTTAGTTTAAGTTTTGAGGTGATCACTGATCAATAAAGGTTTTGGTTTTGAAATCTAACAACTAAAATACTTTTGATAATAAAAATGCTGATTAAAAATTAAAATAATTATTAAACTAATAGTAAAGCTAGAAAAATAAAATAAGATGTAAACAATTAAAAGAAAAATGCAATCCCTTCCAGCTCCTAATATTTATGGTTGGTCACACTAATGGATTATTGAAACTTTTTAGAACCGATTACAAAGATTATTTTGACTTAATATGAATGAATTAATGTCAGCATTTATTATGTTCATCAACGACTTGCAATAATAAATCTTATATTAATCCAACCAATAATTATGTTTTAACAATTTATTTAGGTACAACTTATGTTGATTATACGACCATCTTTTTTTTTACTAGATAAAATAAGTATGAATCGTTAACTAACAATAAATTGTCTAACACAAATAATTAAACATAATATCAAATCGATAAAAATAATTTATAAATAAATTATAAATCAATGTAATAAAAATATGATAATCCAAAAGTAATGATCAAACCATAAATAAAGTTACCGGAAGGAATTACAACAAAATTAGCCGGACATCGTGGTGTACCCGAGCCACTTCATATAAAACATCATTTTTTTTCTTTCTATGCTAAGCCACTGTTGCCAATCGACCCTTTTCTTCTTTTGATATATATTGATGCAACAGTTGACTTTTTTTTTTTTCTTTGTATATCCGATCACCACAAGTCACCAAAAAGTCACCCCAACTTTTTTTTTTCTTGGCTTTTATAATGTGTCCACCTTATGTCGGTTGAACAATGGGCCATGGGCTAATAAACTTTTTTTTTTTTTTTTCTTTTGAAATATAATAGCTTTGGCCCAAATAAAAATAGCCCAACATTAATAATTGCTCGAACGAAGCCCGGACAAATAAAAGATGACCGAAAATATTGCGACGCGCTCAAATTTTTTCTTCAATATTTTTTCTTCATTTATCGGCGCTCACAATGTCTTTTCTCCAAAAAATTAATTAAGCGGCCATTTTATTCCATTTCGCTCGTAACCTACATAATCACAAAACACACTCAAAGTACATATATAACGAAAAATAAATATATAAATATACTAAATTAACATGCTATGAGGTGTATGCAAAATACACCGATTAACTCCCCTCAACTTTAACTTTTACCGTCTCGTGTAAAAATAAAAATATACAAGCATGTTAATTTCATAATTTTTAATTATACTATTGAAATTTAATCAAAAAAATCACATTCAATCTAATACATTAATAACCATCCTATATGACAAATAATCCAAAAATGATTACCAATATTTTTGTCCTTCTTAAACACTTAACATAACCATTCCCATTGATTCCATTTACTTTATATTTCATATAATTAACCATGTGGCCAACGTACCTATTACACACCTATAATCAATATAAACATTAATCTAAAACAAGAGGTGAGAATATCGTACACCTTTTATAACGTTGGAGTTTTTATAGAATAAGAGCACATCATAAACCATCATACTTTAGCTTACATACTTCCACTTTTTTTTCATCATTTTTTTTTCACACATTTTTTTTCTCTACTTTTTTTTTTTTTTTTTTTTTTTTTTTTTTTTTCACATCACACATAAGCTCTATCTTTTTTAGCCATTCAGGACCGTTTCTTATACAAGTCATCCCGAACGCTTTATACACTCCTTTTAAGGTTGATATAAAAACCAATTATTCAGAAAAATGAATATCTATCCTATAGGTGCATACTAAGATACATTGGCACATGAGAACCGGTTAATTAAGTCTGTTTAATTAAATGGGAACAGTTATACTTCGTGCCTACTGGTACATCACATGATGGAATTATCTACCACATAGTCTAATTATACAATGCACTAAATTAAACTAATCTTTCTAATTTCATTACAACAATACAAGGATTGGGTTATTTCACCTAAAATTGTCTCAGCTAAGTGCAATGCTATCCATCATAAAAATTGGCGTCTGACCCATGCTAACAACTAAAGTATCACCTTGCGCGGGTGACGAATCAGATAGGCAAGCCCAGCATATGACTACCACCAATAATTATGACAGTTCTCCAACTCTTTTCTAAGGCCACCGTGCGCGGGTGACGAGCCGAATAAGATCAATTCTAAATGTCCTAACCCAACTATTACATTACTATATTTCATATTATTTATTTAAACTTTTTACTCGATCTAAGCAAAGGTAAGTAGAGGGAATTCAAACGGCGTGGTTTGATCATCTAATTATACATATGCCTAACTACATGCAAACAATCAAATCAATTTAATAACCAAATTATACAATGAAATCGGGTGCACCTGATAATTTTGGCAAAATCCTCTAGCTTGCTCCCATAAATCATCCACAAGCTAATCTTTAGAATCTGCAAACACTCAACAAACATATATGTGTAGAAGAAACTTCCACATCTAATTAGCACAAGGCTCTTATAATGTGATTTAAAATTTTAAAAATTTTCAATTTTTCCCAAAAATCACATTTTAACCCATTTTGACCAAAATTTCACACAAAAACATGTAACACATGTGCCCCTCCCCTCAACTTAAAGCATTGCATTGTCCCTAATGCAAAAACTTTAAATTGAAATTTTGGTTAAAAATCAATTTGACAAACTCACACAAAAAACAAAAACCTAACTCACTTTCGTAGGAATCACGGTTGCATTTAGCGTATGCAACAAGCCTTTAAACCACTCGGTAGCCCGACTGGACGAGTTTTGTCTCGTGAGGGTTTGTAGTGAACACACCCACAAAGTTCCACAAACCACGGGTTGCCTCCCGCGAAGCGCTAAGTTTACCGTCTTCAGCCAGACATAACTCGTATGAGCTATTGAGACGGTTGGATTGGTTCCAAGTAAACCACATCCACCGTTTCCATCTGATCACTCTCTAACTCAACATACGGCTTCAAACGGTGTCCATTAACTTTAAAAGGCACTCCACCCGCCATATTTTTTATTTCAATGGCTCCGTATGGAGAGACTTGAGTCACGACGTATGGACCCGTCCATTTACTTCTCAACTTTCCAGGAAAAAGCTTAAGTCTAGCATTGAATAACCAAACTTTTTGACCAACCAAGAAGGACTTCTTGGTGATGTGTCGATCATGAAAAGCTTTGGTTTTCTCCTTATAAATCCTAGAACTCTCATAAGCATCACGTCTAATCTCATCTAGTTCAGATAATTGAAGTTTCGTAGAACTACCCGCTTTCTCTAAATCCAGATTAACAGTCTTAATCGCCCATTCAGCCCTATGCTCTATCTCAACCGGTAAATGACACGCCTTGCCATAAACCAACTTATACGGTGACATACCAATAGGAGTCTTAAAAGCCGTCCTATATGCCCACAATGCATCATCTAACCTCAAGGACCAATCTTTCCTATCACTACGAACGGTCTTTTCTAAAATTCGCTTAATCTCCCTATTAGATACTTCAACCTGTCCACTAGTCTGTGGGTGATAAGGGGTAGCTATCCTATGATTAACTCCATAGTGTTTTAATAATTTCCCAAATTTAAAGTTCTTAAAGTGAGAACCCCCATCACTAATGATAGCCTTAGGAATTCCATGCCTAGCAAAGATATTCTTCTTAACAAACTTAAGAACTACACTATGGTCATTTGTTCTAGTAGCTTCAGCCTCTACCCACTTAGAAACATAATCAACTGCCACTAAAATGTACACATTGCCATGGGAAGTGGGGAATGGTCCCATAAAGTCAATACCCCACACGTCAAAGATCTCAACAACAAGTATGGGATTCATAGGCATTTGATCACGCCTTGAAATCCCTCCTACTTGTTGGCAACGAATACATGCTTTCACAAAAGACTGGGCATCCTTGAATATAGTCGGCCAAAAGAAACCGCTTTGTAAGACTTTATGCCCAGTTTTCGTAGCACCAAAGTGTCCACCACATGCATAAGAATGGCAATGAGCCAATATGTCCATATGCTCATGGTCTGGAACACATCTCCTAACAACTTGGTCAGCACATACCTTATATAGCTCCGGATCCTCCCAAAAATAATGCTTCAACTGAGAGAAGAAGTATTTTCTTTGTTGCTTGGACCAAAAATCCGGAAGCTTTTTAACAGCTAGGTAATTAACTATATTTGCGTACCAAGGAACCTTAGAAACCTCAAATAAGCTTTCATCCGGAAAGCTTTCCTTAATCACATCAGAAGGGTTGAACGGCGGAGGGATAATTCTAGACAAATGGTCGGCAACTACATTTTCTGACCCCTTTTTATCCCGAATTTCTAGATTAAATTCCTGTAAAAGCAAAATCCACCTAAGCAACCTCGGTTTTGTCTCTTTCTTAGTCAACAAATGTCTTAAGGCACTATGATCTGAAAATACTATCACCTTAGAATGCCCCCAAATATATGACCTAAACTTATCAAGAGCAAAAACCACGGCTAACAACTCTTTTTCAGTAGTGGTGTAATTCATTTGAGCTTCTGAAAAAGTCTTACTAGCATAAAAGATTACAACGGGCTTCTTATCGACCCGCTGTCCTAGAACCGCCCCAGCGGCATAATCACTAGCATCACACATGATCTCGAAAGGCTTCGACCAATCAGGTGATTGCAGAATAGGGGCTTCTACAAGCTTTTGCTTAAGCATGTTGAATGCTTTAAGACATGATTCATTAAAGTCAAAGCGTGCATCTTTTAAGAGTAGATTACAAAGAGGCTTTGATATAGCACTAAAATCTTTAATAAATCGCCTATAGAACCCAGCATAACCAAGAAAAGAACGTACACCTTTGACGGTAGTGGGAGGAGGAAGGGTCGAAATTACTTGAACTTTGGCACGGTCAACCTCAAATCCTTTTTCAGACACAACATGCCCTAATACTATTCCCTCACGAACCATGAAATGGCTCTTCTCCCAACTAAGCACCAAATTAGTTTCGGTGCATCTTTTTAACACACTTTCAAGTTGATCAAGGCAGCTTTCAAAAGATTGACCAAAGATGGAGAAATCATCCATAAATATCTCTACAGATTCTCCAACCATGTCAGAAAAGATACTCATCATACACCGCTGAAAGGTAGCGGGTGCATTACACAGGCCAAAAGGCATTCTTCGAAATGCAAACGTCCCATATGGACACGTAAACGTAGTTTTGGCCTGGTCATCAGGATGGATGGGTATTTGATTATAACCGGAGTACCCATCCAAGAAGCAATAGAATTTCTTACCAGAAAGCTTCTCAACTATTTGATCAATGAAAGGTAGTGGGAAGTGATCTTTAGACGTGGCATTATTCAACTTACGGTAATCTATACAAACTCTCCACCCAGTAACTGGTCGGGTTGTGAGCTTTTCCCCATTCTCGGTTTCAACAATGGTGATTCCGGCCTTTTTAGGCACCGTTTGAGTAGGACTTACCCATTTACTATCCGAGATGGGATAGATGATACCGGCATCTAACGATTTAAGAACTTCCGTCTTGACTACCTCTTTCATATTAGGATTCAGTCGCCTTTGCGCATCTCTTGCTGGCTTAATATCTGGGTCCGTAACAATTCGATGCATACATAATGAAGGGCTGATCCCTTTCAAGTCTGCAATCGTCCATCCTACTGCTGCTTTGTGCTTGGAAAGCACTTTTAGAAGTGCTTCCTCTTGTGATTCAGAAAGATCAGAAGCAACAATAACGGGTAAAGTATTGTTAGGACCTAGAAAAGCATATTTGAGATTAGATGGCAAAGGTTTTAGTTCAAGAGTTGGAGGCACCTCTAGAGACGGTTTCGTGGCCGTATCAAAAGTAGAAGGCAAGGGCTCCACTTTATAAGACCAAGGTGGTTTTTGATGGTCCAAAGAACTGACCAAACACTCTTGAATCTCTAGAACTTCAGCAACATCGAGAATCTCCTCATTATCACCAGTTAGATATAATTCCAAAGGATCATTCTTAAGCATACGGGATGCATACTTTTGAACTTCCTCATCAATCACATCTACTTGGTAACATTCATTCATCGTAGGAGAATTCATAGAATTAAATACATTCAATCTTATCTTCTTATTACCGAAGGCAATATCCATGGCGCCAGTCCGACAATTAATCCTAGCATCTATCGTGGCTAAGAATGGGCGGCCAAGGATAATAGTTGGTTGAACATCCTTGTATTGTGACTCGGTGTCCATAACAAAGAAGTCAACTGGGTAATAGAAATCATCAACTTTCACAATAACATCCTCTAAGATACCTCTAGGAATTTTGGTAGATCGATCGGCTAAGGAAATAATGGTGTCTGTCTTACGAAGGGTTCCTAAATCATACTTATCAACCAAACTAGCAGGAAGGATGTTAATACTGGCACCAAGATCAAGGAGCGCCTTCTTAATGGCAATATTTCCGACCACAACTGAAATCAGTGGTGCTCCAGGATCTTTGAATTTAGGAGGAAGGGAGCTAGATAAGACTGCACTAACATGCTCAGTTAGGTCAATATTTTTAGGCAACGACGCCTTCAGCTTCCTCTTCTGAATACACAAGTCCTTTAAAAACTTGGCATAAGCAGGAATTTGCTTGATAGCATCAATAAGGGGGAGATTGATTTTAACTTGCTTGAAAGTCTCCCACATGTCCTCAGCGTGAGGACCCTTTTTAGCTAACTTTGCAGATGTCGATTTCTCCAAAGCCGTAGGGTAAGGTGTGCTGGACACACCACCCTCCTTAACTTCAGGAGATTCAGTAGCTTTAGGATTCGGTGTTGTTGGTTTAGGAAAATCATTTAACAAATCATTTACCAACTCAGAACCGGACTTAACATTATCAGAATTTTTACCTTCAACAATAATTTCGTCATCGGTAACGAAATCCTCGACATCAGGAGAATTTGGAATTCCCTTGTCATTGTTGTAGATTTTACCGTTTCGAAGAGATGTCACCATATTCACCTGCTCATTTCCATTTTTCTTGTGTGCGGGATTCATGGTGGGGTAGCTCGGTAGCCTTCCCTCGTCTCTTTTGCTTAATTGATCCGCCAATTGACCAACTTGTCTCTCAAGAGCTGCAATAGATTTAGTAGTGGTCTCATGTCTTTGATTAGTGACCTCGAATTTCCTATTAATCTCTTGATTGTTGGTAGACAATGAATCCATAAGCCTATCAAACTTTCGGTCAAGGTTCAAGAGACGGCTGTCATCATGGCCTTGGCCCTGATTTGGATATTGCTGTTGTGGCCTATGATTGTAAGAATTTGGTTGGAAATTAGATGAATCGCCACCCTCATACCTTGGTTTGTAACCATAGTGTTGTTGTTGGGCATTATTAGGGCGAGTGTCTTCATCTTTCCAACGGAAATTGGGATGATTGCGCCATCCAGGATTGTAACTTTCGGAGAATGGGTCATTTCGTGGACGACCACCGTAGACTCCATTTACCTCCTCATTTGGTGGCGCTCCCCAACTTTGACAATTATCGACAGAGTGACTTGGATCACCACACATTGAACACCCACTATGAGACACATTAGACACATTTGGTCCACCTTTTCCTAGATTTTTCAACAAAAGATCAACTTTCTTACTTAACTCGCTAATTTCAGAATTTGTGCCACGTTGGTTAGACACAAAATTGGCGGAAGATTCGTGGTTGTTTCGATCCACTGAAGCTTGGGTCTTAGAACCTTTGCTTAGTTTTTCAAAAAACTCCCATTCTTCCTCCATAGGTCGCGAGAAAAACATACCCCCACTAGTGGCCATCACAAATTGTTGGTTGTTATAATCCAACCCATCATAGAAGACTTTGACAAGCTCCCATTTTGGAACATCGTGATGAGGGCATGTTCTTAATAACTCCTTAAGTCTATTAAATGCTTCATGAAACTGCTCGCCTGGGATTTGACGAAAGGATTTAATCTTATTCCTAATGGCAGCAGTCTTACTTATAGAATAAAATTCCTCAAGAAAAGCAGATTTCATTTCAGACCATGAGTTAATACTACCTGGCTCAAGAGATGAGAACCAGTCCTTAGCTTGATCTTTAAGAGAAAAAGGAAAAAGGCGAAGTCTTACCTCATCCTTAGTAATGTTATTAACCTGATGTGTGTCAGCAATTGAGAAGAATTCTCGTAGATGTGCATATGGCTCCTCACGACCTCTAAACACTGGCAAGATTGCTATGAGGTTCGGCTGGATCTTGAAGTTACTTGTAACCCCTTTAACCGGATCCGGATAAACGATAGGCGAGGGATCCTCGAAGATCCCCGGCCTGTAATAAGAATCAACACCCCGTGGTGGAGATTCTCCTCCGCTACTACTGCCGCTAGCACTTCCGCCAGCATCTTCGTCACTTGGCATTTCAGCGAAAAGCTCTGCTAAACCTGAAAAATCAAGATTAGTAGAAAACTGTCGAAACGTCTTTCTTCTTAACCTTGCATTTTTCTCAACCTCAGGATCGTAAGATAACGGTGATGTTCGTCCCGATCTACGTGTGCGCATACACTAACCTGCACAGTCACAAGAAACAAACAAAACAAGAAACAAACAAACAAACAAGAAAAATAAAATCTTTTTGTATTTTTTTATTTTATTTAAGAAAAATATTAACAAAAACTTAAACGAAAAGCTCACTGAGTCCCCGGCAGCGGCGCCAAAATTTGATCGGCGTCGAAGTACCGGTCAAAAAAAAAAATAAACCTAATTACCTTATATTAGATAGGGTAAATGGGTATCGATCCACGAGGACTATGTGGTTTTAGTTTAAGTTTTGAGGTGATCACTGATCAATAAAGGTTTTGGTTTTGAAATCTAACAACTAAAATACTTTTGATAATAAAAATGCTGATTAAAAATTAAAATAATTATTAAACTAATAGTAAAGCTAGAAAAATAAAATAAGATGTAAACAATTAAAAGAAAAATGCAATCCCTTCCAGCTCCTAATATTTATGGTTGGTCACACTAATGGATTATTGAAACTTTTTAGAACCGATTACAAAGATTATTTTGACTTAATATGAATGAATTAATGTCAGCATTTATTATGTTCATCAACGACTTGCAATAATAAATCTTATATTTATCAAACCAATAATTATGTTTTAACAATTTATTTAGGTACAACTTATGTTGATTATACGACCATCTTTTTTTTTTTACTAGATAAAATAAGTATGAATCGTTAACTAACAATAAATTGTCTAACACAAATAATTAAACATAATATCAAATCGATAAAAATAATTTATAAATAAATTATAAATCAATGTAATAAAAATATGATAATCCAAAAGTAATGATCAAACCATAAATAAAGTTACCGGAAGGAATTACAACAAAATTAGCCGGACATCGTGGTGTACCCGAGCCACTTCATATAAAACATCATCTTTTTTCTTTCTATGCTAAGCCACTGTTGCCAATCGACCCTTTTCTTCTTTTGATATATATTGATGCAACAGTTGACTTTTTTTTTTCTTTGTATATCCGATCACCACAAGTCACCAAAAAGTCACCCCAACTTTTTTTTTTCTTGGCTTTTATAATGTGTCCACCTTATGTCGGTTGAACAATGGGCCATGGGCTAATAAACTTTTTTTTTTTTTTCTTTTGAAATATAATAGCTTTGGCCTAAATAAAAATAGCCCAACATTAATAATTGCTCGAACGAAGCCCGGACAAATAAAAGATGACCGAAAATATTGCGACGCGCTCAAATTTTTTCTTCAATATTTTTTCTTCATTTATCGGCGCTCACAATGTCTTTTCTCCAAAAAATTAATTAAGCGGTCATTTTATTCCATTTCGCTCGTAACCTACATAATCACAAAACACACTCAAAGTACATATATAACGAAAAATAAATATATAAATATACTAAATTAACATGCTATGAGGTGTATGCAAAATACACCGATTAACCCTGATGACGATAATTACTGTGTCTTTTCAAAGCCTTTGTGCTTCATGAATTATTATTGGTTGTTACCGTGATTTCATCTGCTCTTACTGTATTTCTGGAATTCTTGTTCTTGTGAACTGATCTGGTTACGATGATTTTTACATTGTTATGACGTTACATACTTGTATTCAGAGCGCGTATGCTGCTGACTTTTCATACTCATTTTTCTGAGTACTATTGCAATTTCATTTATGCGTGATACGACTGACTTCATATGCTCATTTGTTTTGAATCATCTGTTTTTCTCGACTCACTGCTACATGTTGTGCATACTCCCGTGATACCATTGTTCAGGATCGAATAAGTGTTGTTTCCGATGAAACTTCTGATTTTCATTCTACTACCGTACCTGTTGCACTCATTGTTTAATTTCTTTAAGATATCTATTTAGATGCACAAATTTTCTTTCCGACCATTCGTAATTGAATGTCTAGTCTATAGACCATTGTGTAGCTCAATGTGTCTCCGGAAAAGACTAAAGGACACCATGTGAGTCATACATCTCGAAGAATTCGTTGAATCAGTGCTGAATAATACCGTGAGTTTTCGTAATATTGATTTACCTTTACGCTACCGTTTTACACGACACTTGTACATGGATTACATCTTATTTCATTGACCATTATACGTTTCGATTTCGACTTACAACATCCGTTGTACCTTGAACACATGATCATCATTTATTATGTGACGATTGCTTGGAATACGATCCTACGTGTATCCTCCCCTTTTCATTAAACCTCCTCGCCTCAGGAGTGTGATTTGTTAATTTTTCGTTTCTTTCTCGGTATGTCTTGTGATTTTGGAAAATCATGCCACCAAGAGACCTTTCCTGCATTGCATCTTGCAGCCGAAGACACGGATGATATGCGTCGTTTTTTTATCTCTCAGATTATCGTTGGCATTCTTGAACCATTTCTATATTGTGTTTTCTTTACATGATTAATTATAGAGTTTATTCTCTTTCGTTTTTACGGAATCCACAAGTCTTGTGTGTACATTAATTTTGAATTATCATGAAATTTAGATTTAATTTCAAGCTGTGTCGAGAAAATATTTTTATAACCTTAGACATAAAAATATATATTTCTACTTGTTGAGACGTCCATTTAGGACATAAAATTTGACCAGTAACTCTAAAATCGAGCAAGTTACGCTCATTTGAGATTTGTAAAATCTAAGAAGTTATTTTCTGAATAATGCTAAAATATCATTTTGTTGACAGATTTCATGCAAGGGCATTTTCGTCCATTTTTATTTCGTTTCAAGTCTCGGGTAAAACTAGAAAGTTGTTCAAAACACTGTTTTACATCGAAATGCATTAGACTTTGAGTCTTATAATATCGTTTAGTGAGTTATTTGGTAGTCAAACCCAAAAGTCAAAACTGATAGACTTTAAAAATATGATTTCAAGCGTTTTTGAGTTCGTTTGAGCTCGTAAAACTTTAACTAATGATATGTTGCAAACTAAAAACAATGATTGCGTTGGAACAAGTATAAAGTAGTAACTTTGAGTTCAGCCATACATATACATAGATCTTGAACTTTTGAAATTCGGTAAATTCCTAATATAGAAAATTTTCTGAGTGATTGTAATATTTGTTAACTGATACCCTACTTTTTTAAAAAAATATATATTTATGTCAAATTAATCACGATGTGCACACCTACGGATTCCTTTATCCTTTCTTTTATATATGACTTATTTGTCATTCTACATTGTCTTTCTTTGCTTCTATCGTACCACTGATTTGGACCGAGAATTGAAGATCTTGTTTTCGTATCGTTCGTTATCATCTTGACACGTGTCTCTTGACGATTCATGCTAAACCTCTTGAAACCTTATCACCTTGTAACCATTTCGTTGACTGACTTGAACTACTCCTTACTTCCCTCTTGTAACCCACTCGCTACTGTATAAGCTATTGTCATGTTACCATATAAACTCAAACTGGTCTTGTTTGCGAATCATTTTACAAAAGTTTTCATTTGGACTTTCTTAAATAATTGAATACTATCTTATAAAATATATTTATATGAATTTTACAATGTATTCTCACCAATTGTTCTACATTGGTCTTGTTAAGAATTCTTGTAACAATAAAATGGTTGATTTAAATATGTAGCCAATAACTTAGTGGCGAAAAGTTTCATATGTTATTTTGATTCCTGTTTTCACAAATGCTATTATATACATATTTTAAATCATATGATATGTAATACTGGTTTGACGAAGCTGAGCATCGCATTGCTAGTCCTAAATTATGCATGGCCTGATCACCTATGCCTAATTTAGAAGGAGCCATGCAAGGCCGAATAGTAGTCGCCCTAAATATTTGACCAACAATCAAATTTTAACTATGTTCCTTAAAAAGTTTGATAAAATAAAAGTTTTGAAAACTTTTACATCTTATGCGAGTAATAACAATTCGTGACTTACACATATGAACCCTTATCTTTTCTTGAACAAAGTACGTGCCTCAAGCACAGATTTCACTACTCAACAATCTCTGCTTTACTTGTTATCTCATCATCCTCATGATACAATTTTCTTTACCATTTTCCTAAATTCTTACCATTGATACCGGACTTGAAAGTTTCAACGTTGTTATGCTTCTATGATCGACCATCGCTATCTATCTTGGTAGAACTACGAAATGTCTCTGGACGCGATTAGTGATTTACGACTGGACGTGAACGATGATTTCGTGTATCCGTCATGATGTGTGTTAGACCTTATCGTCTTGAAATTCATTCGTGTGAATCATGTGTTGATTTTGCCTTTCATTGCTAATGTTTTCATTTTACTGAATTTACTCTCAAGTGACCTCTTAAGATTTTTTTTGATTCGAAAATTCGTTGTGTGGCTTTTCCCTTTCGATCGTATTTAGACCATCGAGAACTTAATAAGCCGTTATTGGTGACGCCAACCGCACTCGTGAATTAATCTTGCTATAATCCTTGTTTCTTATTGTCCTTATCATCGATGCATCTATTCTATTATGTTCATTAAGAGTTGATACGACTTCCGTTTTATTCCCTCGTGCTATTGCTTGTATACTAATTGTTGATCGATATTTGTTTCATAATATTGCTATTTTTTCACTTTCTGAAAACCAGAAACTGTTACGTGTTTATCGTTTGATATCTTAAACACTTTCTTGAATTTCTAAAAATTATAATTAATTTTTAAGAGCGTTTATTACATTTTACCAAATGTTTAAATTGTTTAAATACCCATTTCAAGTTTAATATCGAATCTGTACATCCTCTTGGGTAAATTTATAACCTATGTTTAAACAGTGTCAAGTTGTATCTTTTAAAGTATTTGATTAAATCGTACTTTACTATCAGTATAATGAAATTATTAAAATTAATTTATAATTTCTAACAATGATTCTAAATAACATGGAAAAACTGATTTTTCCTAATGGTAACGATAAACCTGAGTTTTTAACGATAATTTCATGTAGTCACCCAAAAGTTCTTAAGCTGATCAGGATAACTATTTTGAACTGTTCTACTTTTGCTTTGAATATTCTGATCAAGAAAAAGTTTTGACAACTGTTTCCCCACTCATTTTCTATAGAGTTTGATTTTCAATCACTACATCTGGTAAAATTTTCTTTTAATAAAGAAAATTTTTAAAACTAAGTTTTAAATTAATACCAAAGTACTAGACAACTGATTTCGACAGACTATATTTTAAATGATCATATGTTATTCATTTTTCCCTTCTATTTCGCTTGTGACTAGATTCTTACGTTTTAAGACTGTCATGTTTTACAGTTGCATGATTTGCGACTCCTTGTTGTTTAACAATCTTGATTCATTTTATCGCACTTTGCATGTTTAAGCGATTCTTGTGTTCATTCTTGTTAGTTTATCGCACGTATTTCCAACAATTCTATCTCTTGATGTATCTCCGTATTGAAAGATTGTTATCATAATCCAAGACTGAAAAGTTATACGAAAAGGAACTAAGAAACTGAAGCATAGTGAATTCTAATCGTTAAGACTCGTCGTGGTACAGAAATTACCTGGGAAGCAATGAATTTTGTTCTACACTTTGTACCTCCTCTTGTTTGCATCTTCTACTGTTTTCAGGAGAACTCTGGGGACCAGAGTTCCTATAGGGGGAAGACTGTGAGAACCCATACTTTCCCAGCATTATTTTATTCTTTTATTCGTGCTTCTTGAATAATACAACGTATTACGTTTTCTTGTATTGTTATATGTAAATCCTAAGATTTTTTAAATTATACTTTTTAAGTATTTTCTGATCATCGATAAATATTTTGTATGGAATTATAAAATCTGTATTTTATTTTTCCATATTTAATTTAAATTAAAGTTTTTGATTTAAAGTCACCCGCGTGCGTTTTACAATGAGTTTATTCAAAATCAATGTACAACGAGAATTCCTAGTGATCGCGATACCGACGGATGCCCAAAATATTACGTTTATTTATCGATTGTTTCGATAATTAATATTTTCGATGATGTCGTTTTAATTACGTATTAAGTCGTGTCGAGAAATCGTATAATCATTTTTATGATGCATTGTAACCTTTGAAAAGTATTTTTACGAAACCCGAGCCCCGTAAATATTTTCAATATTTACCAATAACCATTTTCTACCCTTAAAAACTATCAATTGTTTTTAAGTCCACAAGTTTCAAAGTTGGCAATATTAGCCCCTCCACTTAACTAGCCATATAAAAGACTTTTTACTTCCACTTTGACACACACACATACAACTAGCTAAAAAAAACACACACTCTCCTCCCACCCCTCATTTATGCCGCCACCTTCACCACCATCAACCACCACCATCCATCATGATTCATCCAAAACAAAAACAAGACCCATTCTTAGAATTTTCTTGTGATTCTAATGATATCAAATTCATTAACATGCATCAAAATTTCAAGAACTTTTGATTTCAAGATTGTATGATGTTTAAACCATCTTGCATGTCTTATTTTTGGTATGATCATCACATTTTAATCCTTAAAAGTCTTGTTTTTAATCTTTGATTTTGTTAGATTTTACATGCAAGTATTTTTAGGAGTGTTTGTATGATGGGTATGATAGTATAGTGATCCTAGAGGTATGGGTATGAGTGTATTTGGTTGAAAATTTGATTTGTCATGTTTTCTAAAAAGCTAATTTGGGACAGCAGCCTTAAACAGTATGCTTCGTGGGTTTAAGGTCCGTGAAAGGCTAAGATTATTTGAAATTGTTGTAGAGTTTTCCGATACGGTCGTTTTGGTATAAGATAGAGCTTCTAAGTCATTACGAGTCAAAAGTTATGATAGTTTTAGTTTTCGTGTATCGGGAGACGCAAGTCGGCACAATCCGAAATTGTGGCTGATTTTGGGTCGACTCTCGGGGACTTTAGGCTTGGTTAGATAAATGTATCTACTGATTTTCAAAGTTTACAAACTGAGTTTGATGAGTCTAGTAGTGATTTCAAAAGTCGGATTGTCGAGTTTGTACTTTTAAAGTGGCCGGTTTTACAAAACAAGTGCACAAATCTGTCCCAAATTTGGAGTCGAGTAAAGTGTCGAGCTGATGGGTTTTAAAGTGTGCACATTGGCTCAAATTTTGGTGAGATCTTATACAGGTTATAAGTGACCTTGACACCAATTTTCATGTAAAACGGACAAGTCTAGAAAGGGTAGATCGGTGTGTACATTCGGGGTGTACTTGCTGATTTTTAATGTGGACACGTAGTTCAATGTTTGTGTTGCGTGAGTTTGAGTGTTCACCATCGGACATGGTGACTTACTCAAGTGCTTAGTCATTATGTAAATGACTTAGCTACTGGTCCAAGTAAGGTTAAAGGATAGTTTAACTTGCGTTGACTTGGCGTCGTATAACGGGTCATTTTCAAGTGTTCAAGTGTTTTAACGTGTAACGTTGGATAAATGTATTCATTTGGTTCGTGTCAATGGTTTTGAAACGTGTATACTTTGACAACATTTGAGTCATAGTATATTTGGTACATATCGATATTCGAGTTCGAGTCTTAACGCGCGCCTTATTGTGATAGGTTGCGGTTTTCGTGTTTCCCGGGCATCCATATCGTCGGTGATCGTCTACCACTACCGTTTCTACTCAGTTGCTGAGTACGTGATTGAATTACTTCGTGGCTAAGGTGAGTTCATAGCCCCTTTTTACTTTCACATGGTTTCTAAACACGGGGTGAGATTTTACATGGTGGAACACAACCATTTAAAAACTGTATGCTATCCAGAACTTGTATGCTATCCAGATCGTGTAAGATTTTCAGATTTTCGATATTATTATTGCTTTTAGACGTTAGCCTTGAGTTTCATCTCTTCGATCATGAATAGTTAATTTCGAGTACTAAGCGCGAATGTTGTAGGTGGATCCATCGGGATTGACTATCCCCGTCTCAAGTACCTTGACGCACTAATATTTGTTTATACCTGAGTATTTAGGATAAATACTTACGTAGTTAAGCTTCGGTTCATGAAACTAAACAGCAATAATGATAATAGTATCGGATTGTGGTTGACGTATATAACCATTTCCCCTACTACGTGTTTTCAAACGAATGCTTGTGTTCCACATTCTTATTACTAAACCTATGAATTTCACTCAACTTTATGTTGACGATTTTACATGTTTAATCTCAGGTATTATTACTTAGCTTTGCTTGAATGGGAGCCCGCAGGATATTATCGCAGCTTGGAGATTTCTGTGATGCTTTTGAAAGATTGATTTTATATAAACTATCAGGAGTTTATTCTACCTTTTGGGCAACTTAATGTTATAAATCAAGACAAAATAATATAAATTTTCCGCTTTTAAAACTCTGGGACCTATGTTTAAAAACTCTGACCTTTTATGATGTAATATACATGTTTTTATTTCATCAGCTTTGTATGAACTGTAATTCATTGTATCTTGTACTATGACGTGTTACCCCCTCGTTACCTAGTTGTTCCATGTCAGATTCTGGGGGTCTCACAATCTTCTGGTAAAAAGGCTTACAAGCTCTTAAGTTTGGACACTAGGGGTGTCCTATTTCTAGGGATGTAAGATTTTATGAAACTGTGTTTCCTTTTAAAATGAAAAACAATAAGAATGATGATTTGGCTGATGTTGATACAAGTGATGATGAACACATTTCTTTCTTTGATAATCCTACTCCTTTAAGACCCAATGACGAGGAGAGAGCAACATCTACTGTGGATGGTAGAAACCCTCCAAGTGATGAGTATAACACTCAGCAATCACTTGACGTGGATTATGCAACCCAAATAGATGATAACAATCTTTCTGAGGGCAATATTCTAAATACTTTGCCTATTTCTTCTGAACCAGTTCTTAATAATGATGATCCTATGACTGATGAGGTGTCTGTCCCTATAAGAAAGTCTGGTAGAAGTACTAAGTTGCCTGCTAAATTGAATGATTATGTTGTTGATAACAAACTTAGATATGGTATTAAAAAACATGTCAACTACTCCAGACTTAACTCTGTGAATTTGTGCTTTGCTACCACCCTTAACAAATCTGTTGAACCTAGTTCTTTTAATGATGCTAAGAATGACCCTAACTGGATTGAGGCCATGAATAATGAAATTGAGGCCCTCATTAGGAACAACACTTGGACCATTACTGACCTGCCTTTGGGTAGAAAAGCCCTTGGTTGCAAATGGTTGTACAAAATCAAGTATGGGGCTTCTGGGCTAATTGATAAGTATAAGGATAGGGTTGTAGAAAAAAGGTATGGGCAGAAGGAAGGTATTTATTTTGATGAAACCTTTAGTCCTGTGGTTAAGATGGTTGTAGTTAGATGTATTATGTGCCTTACTATATCTAATAACTGGCCCTTATGTCAAATGAATGTCAGCAATGCTTTTCTTTATGGTGATTTAGAGGATGATGTCTATATGACTTTACCTCCAGGATTTGATACCCCTAATCCATCCAAGGTCTGCAAAATGAACAAGTCCCTTTATGGACTTAAGAAAGCCCCAAGGCAGTGGAATGCCAAACTTACCACTGCTCTGGCTGAGCATGGCTTTGTTCAAAGCAAATTTGACTACTCCCTTTACATTAAACATACTGGCAACATTTTCATTATCATTCTTGTGTATGTTGATGACCTGGTGGTCACTAGCAATGATATGTCTGAAATTGAGAAGTTTAAGAGCTTTCTCAAAACAAGTTTATGATTAAAGACCTGGGTCTTATGAAGTATTTCCTTCGCATTAAGGTCCTACACAATAGTTCTAGTGTGTGTATGACTCAAAGGAAGTATTGTCTTGATTTAATTCATGAGTTTGGCCTGTTAGCTGCTAAACCTGTCACCACACCCCTACCTGAGAATTGTGTCATAGCTGTGGATGAAAGTGACTCTGATAAGTTTCTTATTAATGTGTTTTACTATCAAAAACTTATTGGCAAACTCATCTATTTGACCCACACTAGGCCATATATCTCCTATGTTGTTCAATGTTTGAGTCAGCATATGCATGCCCCTTTATAATCTCACCTTAAGATTGCCTTAAGGGTCATCAGATACCTTAAAGGTGCCCCTGGTATTGGTATCCAAATTTATAAGGATAAAAAGCTTAATTTGTCTTGCTATACAGACTCTGATTAGGCTAAGTGTTTGAAGACCGGAAAGTCTGTTTCTGGTTATTATGTGTTTTTGGGTAACATTCTTGTTTCTTGGAAAAGTAAAAAACAGCCAACTGTTTCTAGATCCTCTGCTGAAGCAGCGTATAGATGCATGGCTAGTGTTACTTGTGAGGTCATTTGGATTTCCAACTTGCTCAATGATTTAAATATTCCAAGAGTGTTTCCTGTGAGCATGTATAGTGACAACTCCTCTGTCATTCAGATTGCTGCCAATCATGTCTTTCATGAAAGGACTAAACATTTTGAAGTTGATGTTCACTTTATAAGGGAAAAGGTGCAGTGTGCCATTATTAAAACTATTAAAGTGGCTTCTGATGATCAAACATCATATTTGTTTACCAAAGGTCATGGTTCTCATCAACACTCTAAACTGTGTAAACAGTTGGGAATGGTTGATATGTCCAAAAGATAACTTTACAAACTTGATAAGTTTGAGGAAGGATGTTGACTTGTCAAACTTATTAAGTTTATGTTTTGTGCCTATTTTGTACTCTTTTGTTTGTGCAGGGACTAGAGTTGCCCTTTGCCTATTCTCCTGGTGGACTTGTTTGTGGGTCGTCCGTTGGAGCCCATGAAGCCCATGTGGACTTGGAAGTAGTATAACCCTAGCAGCTGCTAGGGTTCTTTTTTATCACAACATAACATACACATAAAGTGTATGGTTGCTCTCTCTCTCTCAGTCGTCTGAGGCTTCTACCATGGGAGGACTTCATCTTCTTCATGTATAGATTAGGTTGAGTGTGAGAGTATATGTAGTGAGTAAGATTGGATCAACCTATTTGGGACAATCTCACAATTTATCTTGTATTTGTACGATTAGCATCCATTTGGGGACTAATCTTTTATTGTTTCAGTTTGTACTTGAATCTTGTTATAATAAATCACCAAGGGGGTGGATGGTTGGGTGATAAGTTCCGGTATCTCAATCTGTTATTCATGTTCTTTACAAAAATCTCGTCGTGATTATATGTATCGTTTTGCGTAACGATTAACGGTTTATGAGATATTTAATTAAAAAAATTCAAACTATAAAAGTACTTTTTTTAAGTGGAAATAATAAATAACCTAAATTACTTTCTTTAAATGAAAATAATAAATAAACTAAATTATTTCATTGAACTTATGCTAAATAACAAAAATCTACTTAATGCTTACTATTACAAAAAGGTTAGAAGCTTTTTTTGGCAAAAAATTTTATCTCTTCCAAATGTCTTCCTCTATTTTGGTAAATGATTGTTTATATAAATAACTACTACGTGCATAAGATTCGTAAAAAATTGAGGGAAATGGTATCATATTTCAACGAGACACGTGTAAGAAATGTAGAGATGGAGTGGTTGTCGAGCTCCACGATGTGGTCACGAACGTCAGCGTCGATCAAGACGTTGATGCCGCTATCTAGCTAGTAATTGTTTAGTTTATATCATCAGCCATGTGAACAAGTTTTGAGATCTGTAATTTCAACCTACCATTAGTCAACACACATAAATACACTCTAGTTTTACGTGTTTTTTACATGGTTAATAAAGCTTAGTTGTCCTTGAATAATCAAAATCGTTTAAGTGTCACAAATATGAAAACAGATTTTTTTAGACAAGCTACAATTTTCAAACTTTTTATGCTTAATGTAACAAAAATGATTGTCATAATTAGCAAGACAAGTGGTGCAAAGTGACATGCAAGCCGCATATCATGAGGTGCATCCGTGCATGGTACAAAATGATTTTCAAGTACCATGCATAGTCTTGTAATAAGTCACATGTTTCACATGCTTTACCTGACTTGCTTCTGTTTTGCTACAGTATAAGCTTGATATGACATGTAGCATATTAGTATTACCTTCTAGTTGGGCTTCTATCAGGAGAATGGTCAGCCCAGTGGACAGGCATTTATCCTCTATCCTAATAAGCATGTCGCGTCCCGACAAAATCGGCTAGCATTATGTTTGATAAAACTAGCTATAAACTGTAAGCTGTTTACTAAAAATCTGTATTTTTAATGAAACTGTTTGGTATTAAAATTAAGATGTAAATGATTTAAAAGGACATATTTAAATAAATTGTAATATGATTGGAAGGTATATCAGTCATCTACAGTTTTAACAGCTCTTGATAATTTAAAAAGATATAAAAAATTGTTGTACTAAACAGAGTTAATAACTTCTTTTTTTTAACAAAAAAAGCTAACAGCTCTAAAAAAGTTTTCAAACAGTTTTTGCCAAACATAACCTAAGCCTTTTAGCGGGTCGTTTTAGGTCCAGCTGTTAAGGCTCATTCTTTTTTAGTTTTTATAAATTACGTATTATCAAATGACTGCACACATAAAATACCTATTTCTCTCTAGAACTCTCTCTCCCAACCCCCCACACACTGGTCGCTCGGTTTCGACTGGTCGCTCGGATCCCCTCTTATGCATAATCTTTTCTACTACATCCCATAATAATAATACCTTGCCATCAGATCTGTCATCTCCCGTTGCTGTTTGTCATCTGTCAACGTCGCTACACCATCTGATGTGCTACTGCTATCTCATATATTTTATATCTGTTGTGCTTTCTAGCTTCCAATCCACTAGATGGTTTGCTGCTGCTACAGGATGTTTTGCTGCAATCTTGGGATTTATATTTAGATTTGTTTGGTTTATGTTTGGCTCTTTTAGGGATGTTAGGCTTTATTTTCCTTGTATTGTTAGTGTACTCTTTTGTAGTTTTGCTCCAGGCTACACCATCTTCAAAGGGTTGTGTTTGAGAAAAGTTCACATTGGTGATTGCCCTCACCTTTGTATTGTGTTGCTGCTTCCGTCTCACAATCCTTATGGTGTATGTCTTGGTTTGTTTCAACTTGTTACTTTGTGCACTATGTTTGGCAAATCACTTTTGATTTTTCCTTTTGTGTTCGATGTAACTTGTTGTGTTCTAAATTCCTCCGTTTGTGAGGTGTGATAATGAAATTATGTTAAAAACAATCACTGCACATGTAACTTCTTTTTATCTAATTCTATTTTGCAGCTTTGTATGTGGGTTGGTAAGATTTGTCTTCATTTCCGGGAAAAAAAATCGATGCATCAAAATAAATAGTGCGCCAGACGTTGGAAATTGTATTGTGAGGAGTATATTTTTTTTATAATAGCAAGATGAAAAAATTAGAATGCGAATATAAACTGAGTATTTTAACTTAAAAATGAAAGATTTTTAAGTTTTAAAGTGTGATTTTAACATGTGAGTAAGAGCGATTTGAGTTTTAAATGAAAAACACTTTAAAAAAACAACCAAAATAAAAAGAATACACTGTAGTCTCTTTTTTTTTCTAGTCACAGAGAACCACCACCCCATACCCGAAGCATACGTCTTCCCTGGCATCAAAAGAAAAAGTTAAGGTATTGACTTTCAGATTTTCGTGGCGCTACAAGATTGCTAGGAGATTTGTTAATGAAAAAGGTACATAGATATTTTAGGTTTATAATTTTTTATTTCAATCGCTTGATGTTACAATGGATTTTAGTGTTATGGAAAAAAGTGGTGACGTGGTATCACTTTTCCCCACGGCTTGAGCTCACGGCTCAAACTGTACCTTGGGCTCTAAGACTATACTAATTACCATTGACATGTTGCTATTGCATTTTTTAACATATATTAATGAAAACCAAGAACGAACTTCTTTGTTTGGCTAATAATCATATCAAAGATTTATATTTCCCCTTTTAATTATGCTTAGTTTAAATAATAAGGAACTTATTGGCAACGGCTTATTTGATTATAAAGTAAGCATATAAGCACAAGTAGTTTAAGCCTATACAAACACTCTAGACTGCTGATATACTTATAAATAAGCATATGTTAGATCAAAGATTATATGGGTCGACCCGTTGTATAAATGGGCCGTACCCGTTAGATTATGATTAGTTACTTGATTATCAAGTAATTGTATTAGTATATACACATAGGCTATCTAATGTATAATTACGATTACAATAATACAAACCTTTCGAGATTTTATATAGTATTAGAGCAAAAACCCTAACCATTGTTTTTTCGGCACAATTCCGGTCAGCCTCCACAGCAGTTCGCCCGAAAAAATCAAGATCCGACCACGTTTTTGCCTTTTCCGGCCAACTGACATATATTCACGAAAACCAAACACACCAATGTGACCCTTATATAATTTCGAACAAAACTCAGCAATCAATTTTGGCGGTTAGCCTCAACAGCAGTTCGCCGGAAAATCAAGATCAGGCAACGTTTTTTCTTTTTCCGGCCAGACGACATTGATTCACGAAAAACAAAACCACGAGTTTGATCCTTATATAATTCCAAAGAAAACCCACCAATTAATTTTGGTTTTCCGGTCAGTCGTCGCCGCTGCCACTGCCGTTGCCATCGCTGTCAAGAAATATGGCTATGCTTCCAGCTTTCACTACAGCCGATAAAACGACTCACAACTCTGGTAAGTTCGCTTTTAGCCTTTCACCCACAAATTATAGTTATTGGAAAAATATGATTGAACCATTCCTCATCACAAACAATTTGATGGGTTATGTGGATAATTCAATACCATGTCCACCAAGAACCTTACCTGTTACCACCGAAGGTGCCACTGTTCCAAAGAAAAATCCGAATTATCCAATATGGGTCTCGAACGATGCCCACGTTCGTATGCTAATTATCTCCACAATCTCGGAAGCTTCTTTTCGCCATGTTCAAGGTACAACTTCCCGAGATCTTTGGCTGTCTCTTGAAAAGGCGTATGCACCATATTCCATATCCAGGGAATACACTCTTAAGACACACCTTCTGAGAATAGAGATGCACGGTGATGAAACTCCTGATGCTTATCTAAATCTTGCGCATGATTATGCTGATGCACTCGCCGCCATTGGTGAACCTGTAAAAGATAAAGATCTGGTGATGCTTGTTGTCTCAAGTCTCCATGAAGAATATAACGGCCTAAAAGCCACAATCACTGCCCGTCAAAGTCCAACTGCATTTAGTGAGCTTCATGCACTTCTTAGTGATCATGATTACATGCTTGGAAAAACACGTGCACCTGCTCCATCTATTACTCCATCTTTTGCAGCAAACTACGCATCAGGCTTACCAAGTGATAGGTGTGAAAACACCCATCATTTTTACCACTTAATTACAATAATAACCGAGCCAAAACGTGTATTTTATGTCATTTATGTCGGAATTATGCGTGGTTTGTGTTTTTGTTGTGATTTAGGACGAAAAGGTGAAAAGTGGAGAAAACACGAGATTTTACGGGCTTTTATCGAAGAAAAAGACGAAAGATGAAGTCGAAAGATCAAGAGTGGAAAAAGAACGGAAGTCCAAGACCAATTCTGAAGATTTATCGAAGAAAAAGTCAAAAGACGGAAGTTTACTTAAAAGCCGAAGAACTCAAGTCTAATTTATTGAAGATTATAAGACGAGTTTGAAGAAATCCTAAGAAAAAGTCCAAGTATTAAGAAGATTAACAAAAGATTAAGAAGATCAAGGACCTAAGCTTGCAAATAAGAGAAAGAAGGAGAAGCTTCCACCTTAAGCTTTCCCCTCCTATAAATAGTTTAGGATCTCATTTTGTAAAGGGGGTTGGAGGCTTGACAAGCCTCCCTTCCACCATCTTCAATTTCTAGTTCTTTACTTTTATGCATCTTAATCTCCATGTAACACACTTTTAATTTTCTTTTAATTCCAAGTGAGTTTCCATTTAATTGATGTTAATCTTTACTTTATTGTTAATCTCCTTCTTCCTTTCTTGCTTGATTTGTTCTTAATCTTGAGTTCATGTTCTTAAGTTTTTATGATTTTAATCAAGTGGGTTTTGATTGATTTGGCTTTGTTTGTTAGTTTTAATGATTTGTTTTGATTGATTATTGTTAGTTGATACTTTGTGGTTGTTTTGGTTTAATCTTTTGATTTATCTTGGTTAGATTTGATCAAATTCGTGTATTGCTTTTCATCCCCTGTTTCTTTTTCAAGTTACTGTTCTTAGCCAGTTTTTCCGCATAAGACCTTTTTTCCGCATAAGACCTTTTTTCCGCATAAGCCAGTTTTTCCGCATAAGCCAGTTTTTCCGCATAAGACTTTTTTTTCGCATAAGCCAGTTTTTCCGCATAAGACCTTTTTTCCGCATAAGACCTTTTTTCCGCATAAGCCAGTTTTTCCGCATAAGACTTTTTTTCCGCATAAGCCAGTTTTTCCGCATAAGACGTTTTTTCCGCATAAGACCTTTTTTCCGCATAAGCCAGTTTTTCCGCATAAGCCAGTTTTTCCGCATAAGACTTTTTTTCCGCATAAGCCAGTGTTTCCGCATAAGACCTTTTTTCCGCATAAGACCTTTTTTCCGCATAAGCCAGTTTTTCCGCATAAGACCTTTTTTCCGCATAAGACCTCTTTTTCCGCATAACCATCTTTTTCCGCATAACCATCTTTTTCCGAATAGAGTTTTTTCAGTTTTTAGTTTTAAGCTTTATTTTCCCGCCTTTCTCTTTACTTGCACTTTTATTTGCTTTCCTTTTAGTTCAAGTTTTAGTTTAAGTTATTTACCCTTATTGCTTTTAATTTCTCGTCATTTACTTTTCGCCAAGTTTTTATCTTTCATTGTTTCTTTTTAACCGTCTTCACTTTATTTTTATTCGTTTCAAGTCTTTACTTTTCATTAGTTTTAAACAACGACCATTCCTTTTTATTCCACCAAGAACAACTAATCTCGCACAATTAATCGGAAATCAATTCGAAGAGATTCCGAGAAACGAACTTTTTCAAGGACTAAAAAAATAGATATTAAAATGGCGCCGCTGCCGGCTCTTTTCGTGAAGATTGAAGGTTTTTTGTGAGTGACGCGTTGGATTTTGGGACCCGTTCACTTGTGAACGTTATTTTTCTTGTCAAAATTTTTCAAAAAATCCAAAAACATTTGAAAAATCATAAAAAGCATTTCTTTTTCAAAAGTTTTGCTCCAAAAATATTCTTCTTGCTTATCTATCTTTCTTTATGGATTTTTATGTCCATTGCGTCCGGTGTGGGAAACAACTATCTGGGAACAACTCTTGTCAATGGTGTACATGTGAGCGGTGCGGAAACGATATCGACTACACACAATCCGGATTTTGTCCTTTGTGCAACTCGACTAATTCGTACTTTTTGAACCTACCTCCTGTTCCCCCGTGCATCTATTGTGGAAGCGATTCTCATTGGCATGTTTCGTGCCCGGTTCGATACCCGTCTGGTCACGGGCAAGAACCGGGGTACAATTATGACAATGATAATAGCTATCCACAAGATGCACTTGATTTTTCTCCATACCCGGTTTGCAACAACTGTGGGGGTCCTCACGATACCTATTATTGTCAACCACTGAATTGCTATGAGCCACAACCTTGCTATAATTCGGGTTTTCAACACTATGAACCCCCACATCACACCCTCAATCATCAATCCTCTCAGCAAATTCATCTTGACCCACAACTCACTACCTTGAATGAAGAAACACACTCCTTTGTTTTGCAACTTCAAGAAGCCGTTGTTTTGCTTAAAGAACTTCGGGACGAGGAAAAGCGACTGCAACAAGAGCAAGTATCTAATCTTAGTGATTATACCCCTCCGCTTGTACGTCAATACTATTATGATGATGATGACGATGATGCTGTATGCACTTTCAACTCATCTTCTGAAGTTGCTGCTCCTACTCTCGATGTTCCTACTGCGTCTAAGGATTGTGATTCATTGAATGAACTTAGTGATGTTGGTCTCGACAACGTATTGGATGATGAGGTTTGTGACTTACCTACTATGGAGCCTGAGGACGACGTTGCTCTTACGAAAACGGTCGATCCTAGTGATGATGATTCTTCTCTCTGCTATGAGAATTTCACTTTTGAAATTTCTCAATCTCCACCGGGAGATGCAGAAAATGACGATTTATTCTCTCCGGTTTACGAGCAGTTCACCGATGAACATGATCTGGTGGATGAGGTAGAAGACGCGCTTCTTCGCGATGGATTACGGAAAGTGCACCTTCTTATTGCTCAAATCGAAGCGTTGACTTCTCCTTCTCTTTCCAAGTCTTTACCTCCATATATTCCTACCGTTGAAGATAAGGACCCATTGCTGGAAGAAATCGACATCCACTCCATTCCTCCAGGTATTGATGACTCTGACACAGAGGGGGACATTATTTTTGATAATTTGCTGCAGGAAAGTATTGACCCAAGTCCCCCTCCCGAGCACCTTCCATCCTCCCTTTTAGCCACTATCACGGAGGATGAGTGCTTTGATCCGGGAGGTGACATTGATTATGCTATGATTGATACCATCACGGCTTTGCCGTTTGCTCAGCATCCATTGTCTTTGGGGGAGGACAATGTGCTTACTATACCCAACCCACCTCCCGTGGATCTTGAATTCACATACTATATGTATGTTGAAAGGACCTTTCTCCCTTTCAAGACTTATCCTCCCGCCTCTCCTCTGTTGATGTCAACCGGGAACGAGGACAAGGTCTTTGATCCCGGTATCACATTCGAGGCTTCCCCATGGACTATTTAATTCGGGGACGAGTCAGGCTCGTGACTCGGTTAACAAAAACAAGCGCTTTTTGGGAGGCAACCCAATTATCTATCTATTTTCACCATAAGTGTAGGGGGGAGCCCCGTGGTGTTTCTTGCTTTCTTTCCTATCATTGCAGGGATTAGAGCTTCACAGACACACTCTTGATGACTTTTGACGAACCGTGCTTCCGTGTTCCCTTCTTCCCGGTTCTATCCTAAACTCTTTTTGATTCCCTATTTTATATTTCTAAATATTAAAATAGGAATCTCTTTAGTTGTCTCTTCCTTAGCGAGATTTAAACAACGTGCACAATGTCCTAAGTGTAGGGGAGTTTACTCCCACATGCTTAAACATTGAGGACAATGTTTATATTAAGTGTAGGGGGGACTTCTATCGAAGTTAAGTGGCCTTTTCCTTGTAATTGCCCTCATTTTAACTGGAAAATCAATTTTTCGACATTTTTCAAAATTTTTAATCTATTTTGGCCTAGTTGTAGTTCCCTTTATTTCTGCTATTTTTCTCTTATTTTAATAAAATGGATTTAACAAGTTCAGTTATCTTAGACATATTAGGCCCGTTATGAATATTTTGACTCAACCCGAGTTTACTTATCCGAGTTCACTCTAGCTAGTATCCTTAACCATGTAGACCTTAATTGGTTTATTAGGCTAAGCATCCACGAGTCTCATTCTTTGAGATTTTAAATTGTGGAGAACGAGAAATGATAGAGTTGGTTACAAGTTTGGTATTCTCCCATTAACTTATGTGAGTTAATCATGATCTTTTTCTCCCATCACTTGCTAATAATTTATCTGCAATAAGTAAGGTCGTACGATTTGAAAAGTTACTTAGCTTCTAGCCCAAGATCGTTTAAAAGTTGCTCGGTAATGATAAGAGTTCATAGCCAAGGCATAACTTATGAAGCGGGGCGCGAAGATTGGCGAGTCCGAAAAGGCCCTAACAAGGCATGAGGATTCAATTTTATTGCTGAAGATCCAAAGTGATGTGAAAAGCATTATTCCTAAAATCAATATGAAGGATCAAGAATCACGACGAAAAGCAATCAACTCCCATAAAAGATGATGGAGAAGTCTATCCGAAAAGACCCTAACAAGGTATGAGGATAAATAGATCCAAGTCCGAAAAGGAGGCGGATCGTTGTATCTCAAAATCCCAATTAGCGACTGAATAAATAATGATGAAGTCGTGGTCAACAAAGCTGGAGTACTCCTCAAAAGTCTCCAAGTGAAGAAACTCTATAACGAAGAGAAGACCATTATCTCAAGAACGTCTCTCGAAGATATGAAGTATGAAGTACATGCCAAATATCGGCCCGAGAAAGGTCTCAAATCGTGAACCGAGTTATGCCAAGATATGAACTTTTTGATATCCCGAGAAGCAGTTTTAAGAGATTTTGTCCTTTAGCTAACTATTGATCAAATCGTCCTACTTTGCTTTCAGCTTAAATAAACTATCGAAATAAGTCAAACAATGCATCTATATGATCATTCTAAGACAAAAATAAAATATAAGAGATACCCATAGGAATAAGGGAGTCTAAGTGATTAATTGAACCACATGAGTAAATGTTTGTTATGCTAACTTGTACTAACAATGATCTTGTTTTTTAAGCTTGGCATGGGGAACGTGAAACTTGAGGGTGATAAACATTCATGACACACAAACCCTAATGTAAGTCTTAGATTTCTTTACATGTTTCTTCCTTGATTGCGTCTTGTTATTTTCTATCTTTTTGATTTTCCTTAGTTGTTTAATAAAGGCCAAAGTAGGTTGATTATGATGGAAAGTGTAAACCTTGCTTTATTGCTAAGCATTGCATGAGGGCATTGCAATGGTTAAGTGTAGGGGATTTGATAGGTGTGAAAACACCCATCCTTTTTACCACTTAATTACAATAATAACCGAGCCAAAACGTGTATTTTATGTCATTTATGTCGGAATTATGCGTGGTTTGTGTTTTTGTTGTGATTTAGGACGAAAAGGTGAAAAGTGGAGAAAACACGAGATTTTACGGGCTTTTATCGAAGAAAAAGACGAAAGATGAAGTCGAAAGATCAAGAGTGGAAAAAGAACGGAAGTCCAAGACCAATTCTGAAGATTTATCGAAGAAAAAGTCAAAAGACGGAAGTTTACTTAAAAGCCGAAGAACTCAAGTCTAATTTATTGAAGATTATAAGACGAGTTTGAAGAAATCCTAAGAAAAAGTCCAAGTATTAAGAAGATTAACAAAAGATTAAGAAGATCAAGGACCTAAGCTTGCAAATAAGAGAAAGAAGGAGAAGCTTCCACCTTAAGCTTTCCCCTCCTATAAATAGTTTAGGATCTCATTTTGTAAAGGGGGTTGGAGGCTTGACAAGCCTCCCTTCCACCATCTTCAATTTCTAGTTCTTTACTTTTATGCATCTTAATCTCCATGTAACACACTTTTAATTTTCTTTTAATTCCAAGTGAGTTTCCATTTAATTGATGTTAATCTTTACTTTATTGTTAATCTCCTTCTTCCTTTCTTGCTTGATTTGTTCTTAATCTTGAGTTCATGTTCTTAAGTTTTTATGATTTTAATCAAGTGGGTTTTGATTGATTTGGCTTTGTTTGTTAGTTTTAATGATTTGTTTTGATTGATTATTGTTAGTTGATACTTTGTGGTTGTTTTGGTTTAATCTTTTGATTTATCTTGGTTAGATTTGATCAAATTCGTGTATTGCTTTTCATCCCCTGTTTCTTTTTCAAGTTACTGTTCTTAGCCAGTTTTTCCGCATAAGACCTTTTTTCCGCATAAGACCTTTTTTCCGCATAAGCCAGTTTTTCCGCATAAGCCAGTTTTTCCGCATAAGACTTTTTTTTCGCATAAGCCAGTTTTTCCGCATAAGACCTTTTTTCCGCATAAGACCTTTTTTCCGCATAAGCCAGTTTTTCCGCATAAGACTTTTTTTCCGCATAAGCCAGTTTTTCCGCATAAGACGTTTTTTCCGCATAAGACCTTTTTTCCGCATAAGCCAGTTTTTCCGCATAAGCCAGTTTTTCCGCATAAGACTTTTTTTCCGCATAAGCCAGTTTTTCCGCACAAGACCTTTTTTCCGCATAAGACCTTTTTTCCGCATAAGCCAGTTTTTCCGCATAAGACCTTTTTTCCGCATAAGACCTCTTTTTCCGCATAACCATCTTTTTCCGCATAACCATCTTTTTCCGAATAGAGTTTTTTCAGTTTTTAGTTTTAAGCTTTATTTTTCCCGCCTTTCTCTTTACTTGCACTTTTATTTGCTTTCCTTTTAGTTCAAGTTTTAGTTTAAGTTTTAGTTTAAGTTATTTACCCTTATTGCTTTTAATTTCTCGTCATTTACTTTTCGCCAAGTTTTTATCTTTCATTGTTTCTTTTTAACCGTCTTCACTTTATTTTTATTCGTTTCAAGTCTTTACTTTTCATTAGTTTTAAACAACGACCATTCATTTTTATTCCACCAAGAACAACTAATCTCGCACAATTAACCGGAAATCAATTCGAAGAGATTCCGAGAAACGAACTTTTTCAAGGACTAAAAAAATAGATATTACCAAGCATAAAAGAAACACGTCAAGCTCAACTATCAGAGTTGGCTGCTCAAATGAGTGCTCTTGGACTCCAACTGTCACCAATTGCACCATCTGATCCACAAGCCTTTTATGGTGCTCGTCCATCAAACAACAACAACAACAACAACAGAAACACCAACAACAACCGTGGATATCGAAACAACTCTGGTGGTAACAAAAACAACCGAGATCGCGGGTAATGATCGTCAATTTGACTGGGCATCCACCCAGAACACAGTGTATGTCACTTGCAATAGATGTGGTATTGGGCACATTCCATCACAATGCCCAAATCGTGACCCTTCTACTATTCGCAATCGACCATTAGCTAACTTTGCAAATACACGTGGTCAATCTTCTATTGAGTCTGCAAATTGGCATTCAGACACCGGAGAAAAACAGTCATGTGACACATGATTTGGAAGCAATGGACAATTCACAAACATATTATGGTGATGACGCACTTCATGTTGGCAACGGTAAGAGTCTTCCTATTCTTCATATTAGTTCATCTAAAGTTTACTCACAACAAAAAACGTTTTCACTCAAAAACATTCTTCATGTATCAAAAATCTCTCATAACCTCCTTTCTGTTCAAAAATTTTGTCATGAAAATGATGTCTTTTTTGAATTTCACTCTTCTTATTTTGTTATGAAGGACGAGTCTACACACACCACTCTTCTCACCGCCCCAGCAAACACGGTCTCTACACCATCACTCTTCCTCAACTCAAGTCAATCCCCAAAGTATCTTTTTCGGCTATAAGAGCTTCCCCAACCATTTGGCATAGGCGGATCGGACACTAATACAAGGTTTTTGCCAAGTATATAAAAATTTGTTCGTCTCGAGTCAATTCGAATTGATTTCCGGTTAAAAATGCGACTCAGTTGTTTTTGGTTAAGAAAAAAGAAGGTTTGGTTATCTATTTCTAAGTAAAAGGTAAATGCGAATAGTAATAGAAATAAGCTAAAAACAATTAACTAATAATAAAGGAGCGAAACAAATAATAAAACGTAAATTAAAACAAAAAAATTAATAAAAATAAAACTAAACGAAGAAATTAACTATCGACTCGAAAATAAAGTTTACTTAATGAAAAAGGAGAGAATAAAACTAAGATGATACTTTAAAGCTAAACGAGGCAAAAGCTAAAGCGGGTACTAAATAAAAGATAAAACTTGAACTTTACGAAAAAATACTAATACTAAAAATTGATGAAAAATTCAACTAAAAATACGTGACTTTCAGAATTAAAATCGGAACAACTTTCAGATAAAATTAAACGATTACGGAACAATACTAATAAATAAGCAAGCTAGCAGGCAGCTAGCTCAAACAACCAAGCTACCTGCTGAAATTGGCGCCAAAAGGGAAGCAAGCTGCTGGGCATGTAGCTCAACTATCGGAATGTTAGTATGAATATCTATCAGAATGTTAGTATATAATATCTATCGGAATGTTAAATTGGAATAACAATCGGAATATTGAATTGGAATAACAATCGGAATATGATACAAACCCTTATTCTGATGAAACAGTCGGAATAACCATCGGAAAAGGTAAACCTTTTTCTGATGGAATGTAAAATGAAATAAGCAAACCGAATAAGCTCTTATCTAAAAACTTAACTAAATCAAATTTAAGAAAAAACTAATAGACCAAAATTTAAAAACTTTTAAAAACACTAAAAAATAAAAATATTTAAAAACAATTTTTAATAAATATTAACTAAAAAGCACTTAATTAAAAATAAGAAAATTAACACAATAAGCACTAAAACACTTTAAGCTATAAAAATCAAACACTAAAAGATCAATAAGCACAATCAAACACAAACATCAATAAATCAAAGAACACGATTAACAAATTACATGATTATCAAAATTAGACAAGATTAAAAATAAAGAAAGGTAGAATGAGAATGATTGTGAAAAGCTTGAAATAAGATGAAGATTAAGGACTCAAAAGTAAAAGATTAAAGATTAAAGATTAAGAAAACTTGAAAGAAAAGCTTAGGAAGATGAAATAAATCTAGAGAGAGAAAGTAATCTACTCCTACTCCTAAACTAATCTACTCCTAAAATGACTAACTATTCAAAATGAAGGAGTAAATGACTATTTATAGGAGGAAGGGGAGTTGTTGTTGTTTCCTCTCTTTTTTTCTTTGTCTTTTCGTCTTTTAATTTCTTCGTGTTTGTCGACGTTGTCTCGGGATTTGTTGATCTAAAATGAACTCGTCTTCTAATTTTCTTCTATTATTAGACTTGGTTCTTCGACTTCGTTAAACTTCCGTCTTTAGTCTTTTTCTTCGATAAATCTTCAGAATAAGCTTTTGACTTCCGTTCTTTTTGCACTCTTAATCTTTTGACTCCGTCTTTTGTCTTTTTATTCGATAAAAGCCCGTGAAAGCCCGTGTTTTCTCCTTTTTTTCATCTTTTGGTCCTAAAACACAATAAAAACACAAACCACGCATAATTCCGACATTTATGACATAAAATACACGTTTTAGCTTGGTTATTATTATAATTAAGTGGTAAAAGGATGGGTGTTTTCACACCTATCAGACACCCTCATCAACGTCTTTTGCGTTCTATGCTTTCTAATTTTTCTCTTCCTATTACGAATAATAGTTTGTCAAGTCTATGTACTTCTTGTCCATTGGGAAAATCTTCAAAACCTTCTTTATTTGTTCCTGATTTTCGAAGTAATAATATTTTAGACTTGGTTTATTGTGATGTTTGGGGTCCTGTACCTTTGTTGTCTTTTGAAGGTCATAGATATTTTATGTTGTGTGTTGATCCTCGGTACAGGTGAATATATCAGTTAGCTCAAAAATCTGGTGTATTCCACTTTTAAATCATTTGTGCAAATGGTTGAACGTCAATTCACCACAAAATTAAAGAGTGTTTAAACCGATTGGGGTAGTGAGTTTCACAATTTGGCTTCGTTTTTCTCTTCGCTAGGAATTATTCACCGGCGATCTTGTCCTCATACTATTGAGCAAAATGGCTTTGTTGAACGTCGCAATCGTCACGTTGTCGAGACCGGACTTACTCTTCTTTCTCAATCATGTGTCCCTCAACGTTTTTGGCATTATACTTTTGATACTGTTGTTTACCTAATCAATCACATGCCCTCTTGCACATCAACAAACAAGTCACCTTTTGAACATGTATTCAAACGGTCTCCCGACTACACTTTTCTTCGTGTCTTTGGGTGCTTATGTTTTCCCCATCTTCGTCATACAATCGTCACAAAATGGATTTTCATTCCACTCCGTGTGTGTTTCTTGGCTACAGCCCGTCCCATCATGGATATCGTTGTCTTGATATTTCGACCGAGCGTCTTTATATTGCTCGACATGTTCGTTTTAATGAAGCACAATTCCCATTCGATATCCCCACAAGCATTCACGCACCCCCTTCAAAAACATCTCCCTATTACTCCTCGGAGTCACCTTATGTAATTCCTACTATTGACCATCCAAGTCCGTCTTCACCACGCTCACCAATCTTCTCCCCATCACCTGTTTCACCACCGTTGAGTCCAACTTCTCAAACTTCTCCCGGGTCTTCGGTACCACCACCACCACCTCCTCCTCCTTCTCCTCTTATCCCACCTCCTCTTATCCCTCGGAAATGTCCCGCAAATCTTCGTCCAAATCCCAAACAACAGGTTCCCTACAATGCTTCCGCAAATAATGCTACCATCCTCCCCACTAACATCATTGAACCAACCTCGTTTGCCGTTTCCAACCAAATCTTTAGAGTAGCGTCAAGCTATGAAAGAAGAGTATGATGCTCTCGTAAAAAAATGGAACGTGGTCTTTAGTACCTCGTGCTTCTAACACCAATGTTGTTGATGGTAAGTGGGTATACAGGTTAAAACGGGACAAGAATGGTGATATCACTCGTTACAAAGCAAGATTTTTTGCCAAAGGTTTTCGGCAACAACCAGGTGTTGATTTTCATGGGACATTTAGCCCGGTTGTCAAGTCAACCACTATCCGAGCTATTTTATCACTTGCCGTTACTAACAATTGGCCACTACGTCGATTAGATGTCAGAATGCGTTTCTTCATGGACATCTTCAGGAGCGGGATTATATGTAACACCCTCCGGGCTTTATTCATCCACAACGCCCAAATCATGTATGTTTGCTTCATAAGTCTCTTTATGGCTTAAAGCTAGCCCAACGTGCTTGGTTTGAGCGCCTTTCCAAGGCTCTTTATGGTCTCGGTTTCAAGGGCTCCAAAACAGATCCATCTTTGTTTATTTATGCGAGTGGACACACACTTTTGTACATTCTGGTATATGTGGATGATATCGTTATAGGTAATAACACAAGCACTCTCGACAATATAGTTTGTCAACTTGGATCTGATTTCGCATTAAAAGATCTCGGGCCCCTTAACTACTTCTTAGGGATTGAAATTGTTCCTCATGTGTCTGACATTCTCTTGTCTCAAAAGAAGTGTACTTTGGAGCTATTACAAATGGTTGATCTTTCTAATTGCAATCCCGTGTTTTCTCCCATGGTTACCTCAAGCTCACTCAACTTATATGACAGTACTGCTTTCTCTGATCCAATGAAATATCGACAAGTAGTGGGTGCTTTACAATATGTTACTTTGTCTCGGCCTGACATAGCTTTTGCTGTTAACAAGGAATGTCAATATATGCATGCTCCGACCGAGAATCATTGGTCTGCTTTTAAACGGATTTTACGTTATCTTCATGGTATGGTAGAACATGGTATGCTCATCCGACGTTCTTCTGGTTCTACTCTTCAAGCTTTTACTGATGCGCTATGGAAATGTGGTCTGATACTTCTCTTGAAGCTTTCTCCGATGCTGATTGGGATGGCTCAGATGATCGACGGTCCACGGGGGGATTTGCTATATATCTTGGTTCAAACCTTATATCTTGGACCACTCGTAAACAACGCACAGTTTCACGTTCGTCTACAGAAGCTGAATACAAATCTCTTGCTGACGTAGTTGCTGAGCTTACATGACTTCAAACTCTTCTTCATGAGCTTGGTATTCGTTCTTCTTCAACGCCTATACTTGGTGTGACAATCTTGGTGCAACATACTTGTCAGCTAACTCTATGTTTCATGCACGTACAAAACAATTGGAAATCGACTATCACTTTGTTCGGGAAAAAGTTGCTCAAGGGGATCTTCGAGTTCAACATATATCTACACATGATCAAATTGCAGATATATTTACAAAGCCATTACCAACTCCTCGATTTCTCTTTCTAAGATCCAGGTTGTTGCCCGTCCTTAGCTTACGGGGCGTGTTAGACCAAAGATTATATGGGTCGACCCATTGTATAGATGGGCCGTACCCGTTAGGTTATGATTAGTTACTTGATTATCAAGTAATTGTATTAGTATATATACATAGATTGTCTAATGTATAATTATAATTACAATAATACAAACCCTTTGACGTTTTATAGCATATAAGAGGAATAAACTAGCCATTTCAGAAACTCTTGTTATTTTTAGTGTTTAACTTAAGTCCCAAACTTGATTATGTAGTTGGAACATATCTCTTTGTAACCTGACATGTATCATCAAGTTAAGAGGGTGTTTAGGTTAGCAAATTTAATTGCCTTATGGGCCTATTTAATTTTGGGAAACCAGATAAGCTCACTTTTTTGTCTAGCCAAGTCGCAGGTAACTGCTTTTGGTAAGCTATAGCATGCTTCTGTTTGCATTTTGTGATAACTAACGTTGTTTAGGGTAGTCACTATTGGCTGAAAGCCTTGTAAGTTTCTTCAACAAACTTAACTGTTTTTGCTGATTTTTTACTGCAATTTGATTTCCAGGAGCCGGAATATCAGCTTCGATGTGATTGCGCGTTTTCCACCGGCATAAAGCTCCCACTAGGTTTTTGTTACACCTCAGGATACAGGTAATCACATATCCTATATGAAAGTCATTCTGTGATTGTGGCATTGTGCATTTAAAATACACTTTGGGCTACTCACGACCCGTTTGACCCGTTTCATTTTTTATGTTGTCATGTTGGCAACCCTCCTAACCCTCGAATACCTGTGCAGTTAAAAGGTAGATCAGCGACCGGAAATTCCATATATGAGAACTTCGACAGAAACCAATGATCATGCGAAACTAAGAACCTTATAGGACAACTGTTTGGTTAGTAGCTACTCTTTTTTTAATGAATTCCTACATTTGAGGGTTTTTATGTTTTGTGAACATCCATAACAACTTACTGGATAAGTTTATGTCTGTTTGGGAGCCGGAATATCAGCTTTGATACGATTGCGCGTTTTTCACCGGCACAAAGCTCCCTCTGGGTTTTCATTACACCCCAGGATACCAGGTATGGCAAACATATGGATTCAAGGTCCCACGTCTATTCAATTGATTAACCAGGTTGGATGTTTTCATGTTCATGGCAATTCTTCTAATTTTGCTTGCAATGTTTACCATTTTCATGCTCATGCGGAAAATTGATGGTGATGCTAATGAATTAAAATACATATTCTAGACTTGAATGTACGAAAAACAACAACAATACTTGCTGTATGGTTCACATCACATGTTCTTAATAAATATGAACCAAGGCTATTTTGTTGAGCCCTAAGTACGAAGTATATTTTCAAAGTTGTCAGAAACATCATTCTTGCACTTTTGATTGCAGCCAGTACCAGATATGCAGCTGCGACACTGGAGAAAGATTGTATCAATAGACAAAGAAGCATTGACGTGATTTCTTTATTAGTGTTGGCGATTGAATTCTGTATTTTCGATTGTAAACACAGTTATATATTTCTGATGGTATGATAATGTTAACAGAAACATTTTTTTACCTCTTATTCGCATAATCACCGCATACCACACCCCGCTGCGAAGCGCGGGTTGGAAAATCCCGTTACTATCTATTTCGCAATTCACAATTGTTACCTTAACATAATGAATAAAGGAGGTTGTTTAAGTATAATGCAATCACCCATTACTTAATAGTGGGTATTGGGTCATTACTCAAATCGAGGGATTACATTTTCATTCACCACTAACTAACCTGCCATAAAAACGTGTCAGAATAACCCACCACGTTCTGCATAACGATGCTAACAAGGTTAAGACCCTATCTATTTTGCCAAGTTACATGAGAAAGTCGTATATGCTTGGGGCCTGGGCTATTGCAACCAGAAAACTAGTTTATGCATCATGTCTTTGAGTACCTTTTTTTTCGTATGCAAGACTTTTGTTACTTAAGTTGGGTTATTGTTCTTGTTTCTGAAGTTTGCCTATTGTTGATTTGATATATAAGACTCTTGTTTCTAAAGTTAGCTTATTGTTGGTTTGATTTGTAAGATTCTGGTTACAGCTTACTGTAGGGTTCGTATATAAGACGTTTGCTACTGATGTGCCAATTCTTAGCAAAATTTTATAGTAGTATAGGCGTAGAAACAAGTATATTGTACATTTCCTGGATCTGGTATGCAGATACACGAAGAATCAAAAGTCACAATCGTCTTCTGGGGTGCACCTGTGTTTGGATTAGCAATATTTGTTGCTGTTATAGTTGCTTATCAGTGATGAAATCATATTGAAAAAGGATACCAATCTATTGCATCTTCAGCGGCTAATTTCATTGATCTTTGGTTATGGGAATTCTACGCAACATGAATAACCACCTTGCTGGTTGGTAAAGCTATATGTTTTACTAACATGATTAGGTGAAAAATAGAAGTTGCTGAATGTATGCTTGAGGCTGGTAAGGTAACGGGTCAAAGCGGGTAAAGTCTGATTCTTATTATGCTGAAAAAGAGTATAAAACCTATATAGTTCTAGTTCTTGTCACAGTGAGGTCCATACCTTTTTTCGTTCTTAAGTTGTTAAAGCGGGTTTTAAAATTTGATATGGCGAATAAATTATGAGAAACTAACATGTGAAATTGTGAATAAGTGTTGAACCAAGCACGCCAGTATATACACAAAAAAAGGTCAAAAATGTCAAATATAGCTAAACATGGTAAAAAAAACCGGAAGCCTTTCTATCATGAGAAACATAGAACTTTAGTAATAGGACTATCATCAAATGTACTAACATAAGCCAAATAGAAATTGTCTAACAAACAAAAAAACCATAACATCCAAAGAAGATATCACATAATGCTGCAACCGGAATTGGTATTACCATACGGGTCATACTCTCGATATTGATCGAACGGCTCATGCTCATGATAAGGATTCGATGGCACATAGGTTGCTGGTGGCGGAGGACTTGGGAGGGCGAGTGTGTTATTGTAGTAAGAGGGGTATTCAATTGGAGGAGCTGCAATCTTTTGCATACCATAAGGATGGTATTGATCACTGGTTCCATAATAAGGCAGTGTGTCCCTATAAGATGGTGGCGGCAGCATGTTATAGCCACCTCCATATGAGCCATAGTTGTACATATCCATATGTGGAACATAACCGCCACCATATGAAGGAGCATAACCAGTGTTGTTTTGGTGTCTTAGATGTGGATGTTTAAAATTAAAACCTACGCACTTTGCATGCACACCTCCAGACGCCAAAGTTTTAATTACTACGTTTGGATCAACTTCTCCTGCTAATCTGAAAAGACAATCTCTCTTATCCCAATTAACTGAATAAATTCCTGTAAGATAATTAGTACTATCATTAGTTGATATATATTATGAAAAGATAAAATCATATATATATGCGAAAAACATAAAACAATGTTGAGGAAGGACAAACATAAATGGTTTTACATGTACAGAAAACCTATGGCCGGCTTTGTTTCTTGTTGAAGGGTTGGTAAAAATTGTATCATGACCAGAGGTGGCTTAAGGGGTGTGCAAGTGGTGCCATCGCACAGGGCCTCGACTCTAGCATATCATAAAGCTAATTAATAGCAATATAATAGAATTTTTTTTTTCCGCTTAGTCGTTAACATTGTGTTGATTGATATCTAACTAGGTTTATTTGTGATGATATAAATAAAGGGACCTAGCACTTATGAAAAAATAGAAGGGATGCAAGAACAGTTTATTTGCATTATTGTAGCCTTTAATAATACATTCGAAGATGGTTAAGTGCAAGATATATGTATGATTCACTATTGGGATGCTAGAATACGCAATCAAGTTATAAAAACGAAGAGTTCAAAGTTGACATACCAAGGATGCAACGTAAGAGCTCACTTGCCTTCCCCAGACAGGCTGGGCACTCGTCAGCGACTTGGAGAAGCATCTCCTACAAAACACCAAATCAAAAAAATTTATATTAGAAAACATGCATGTTACGTTCTTCATATGATATCATAAGCATTAACCAGATAATTAATTGTTTACCATGTCTGCATATGCTAATGAACCCATAATGAATGACTGATGATTGAATCACGAGACAGAACTAGTTTTGCTTGCTGGAATGGAAGATCGAGTAGAATAAAAGATAAAAAGAATCCCTGTGGAATGAAGTGTATATATAGGACCAAGATCATATCTTTTTAAATGAGAAATAAAATCTGTATATTTGTTTTAAAGGAAATGATTATATTATATCATTTATGAGATTTCAGAAGATTTGTAAGCCTATCATCTTCCATAAATAGAAAGATTCTTATATTTATATCAAACGACTGAATATAAAAAAAAGTGACTTCCACCGTGGGATCTTTCACAAAAATAATCACCGGTTATTAATAAAAAGTAGTAATAAATCTTATATTTCTCTTCCATTGCCGATGATCTGTTTTCTAAAACTTGGGGTGTGTGTAAGCAATGTTTTGAAACCCGGGTTGACCCGGCCGGGCTCGGTTTCGGGAAAAAAAAGGGTCATATTTACCCGGGTTTCACATTTTCAAACCCGGCTAGATTCGTCGGGTTTTGAGTGACCCGGGTCAACACGGTTCTCAAGACCCGGTCGGGTTTCGATTTTTTCGGGTTTTTTTTAATTATGTAAATTTTATGTATTTACGAAATAATTTTCTTTTTAAATATTATATTGGTTGGTAAACAATTTATATCTTCAATATATGAGAGTTTTTATGGTTTTTATGTATAATTTTTGTGAATTATCAAAAAAAAATATATATATATATTTTTTTTAGAAAATCGGGTTAATCCGAGTTGACTCGGGTCAACCTAAGTTGACTCAGACTCCATAACTCGACCGATTCGATTTAAAAACGAAGTTTTAAAACATTGTGCGTAAGTGTGTAGAGAGATAAACTTTGTCTTGTTCATAAGTTATGTAATATTTTTGTGATAATGTAGAAATATTGTTCATTCATTAACAAAAGATAATGCTCATTTTTATCATTAACTTTTTTAAATGTTCATAAATATGTTCTATCAGTTCATTTCGATAATATTCATCTATTCCGTTCTTTGTTAATGTTCATAAGTCAATTTTAGATTATGTTTAACTAGGGTGTTAAAAAACCGACAAATCGATGAATCAAGCCGAACCGTCAAATCTGAAACCCAAAAAACTCGAAACCGAAAAAACCTGAAACAAAAGAAAAACCGAAACCGAAGAAACCCGCTCATACGGGTTGGTTTCAGTTTTTACTTTTAGAAATCCGCGGTCAACCGAACCGAATCGTGCATATTATATATGCTTTTTTAGCTATATTCAAATAATCGTTCAAACATTAACAATTTTATTGCATCACTCTTACTCTATAAAAACATTTTAGCTCCTAATAAGCTTATGTAATAATTTGTGTGTGAAAATTAATTAATGTAATCGTAATGTATAAACGAAATAATTTTTATACGTTTAAATTCGATTATATTACTTTTATATAGCTTTTATCTACTCGATGTTATTTGATTATACTAAAATGGGATATTATGTTTTATACCACGTTATTCTTTATACGGTTAGATTCAATTAAACATAAAAAAAGGTTAACCGTGAACCGAACCGGGGGTAACCGCTCAATTCGGGTACCCGCATATCCGGTTACCCGCCTAGTGCGGTTCGGTTTCAGATAGTAAAATTAATTACCCGCCCCGTGACGAATAGTTAAATTCTTCCAACTAATCGAACCAACCCGACCCGTAAACACCCCTATGTTTAACATTTGAAAGTTGTTGTTTATTAGTTCTGAAGTCTTATTAAAAAAAATTGTTCATTGATTCCTCAATTACTTTAATGCTCGTGAGTTCATCAGTTATTTTTATAATGTTCATCAATTTTGGAAAAAAATTATGTTATTCATCAATTGTCTAAAAAATGTTCATAAGTTAGACAACAAATATTCATCAACTCATTAGTTTTTTTATAGTGTTCATCATTTATTTTTAATAACGTTCATCAATTTTTGAAAAAAAATCATGTTGTTCAACAATTGTTTAAAAAAATGTTCATAAGTTAGATAACAAATGTTCATCAACTCACTAATTTTTTTATAGTATGCATCATTATTTCTGAGAACGTTCATCAGTTTTTGAAAAAAATAACATGATTCATCTGTTTTAAAAAAAATAAAAAATAAAATATTGATCTGTAATCAAAAAGTATCTTTATCAATAAAATAAAATGGTTAAAAATATTCTTAGCATTGTTCACCAATAAAAATCTTTATTATACATTTCGTCAAAATTTTGTATGTATTAAAATTTGTGTAAAACGTCATTTTCAAAACGCGAAAGCTTACTCATATTATATCGAAATTGAGAGTTTTAAATTTATGGATTAAGAACGACAAAAAATTTACAATTTTCGTATTTTAAGTTTTGTGTAATACAACATTTAAGTTAAAAAAAGCTTAGGTTGTCGGAATCATAATCTACCCAAAATCTTTTAAAAAAAGTTGCGTTTTATATATCAATATGTATATTACATTAAAGAGTACTTTAAAAATTAGAGTGAAATTAGTTTTTTATAAAAATTATTTATTTAAAAGTTGTGTACGTTTAATATTGAGGGTGGAATTAAATAGAAGAATCAAATTATTAATGGTGTGTTTGACATTTTTAGGAGTTTGAGTGGATTGTTGAAGGCAGAATGCTATATATGTTAAGTTTATTTTTACATACTACTTTAACTTGCATGTCATTTAGTAACTTATTTTTTTAACAAGCTTCTTCAAGCTTTGTCAGTAAAACGAGACTTATTCTTAGCTTATTTTCTAAAAAATAATAAACTCATACGAAAAGCAGTTTACGTGCCAAAAATAGCTAAAGTAATTCTTAATAAAAATATTTTAGAATGCGTGTGGAGAAAGTAAAAGAAAAATTTCGTATCCCTTATAAGTAATAACACAATTTCATATATCGGGCTTAGATATGAATATAATAACACAATTTCATATATCGGGCTTAGATATGAATATAATTACACAATTTCATATATCGGGCTTAGATTCTATTCAAAGTATTTGTTCTCTATAAATATATTCATCTTCCTTTGTTTCATTTACGCATTTTTTATAATCAGAGAAGAGATCGAAGAAAAGATAAACAATGACATCGAGTAAACCAGGTTCGATTTGATCTTGTTAAGTTTAATATATATGATTTACATACTTGTTACTTTAGTGTTTAATTTCTACCATGCTAGGTTAAGCTTTTTATTTAATTATCAGGTTTGATTTTAAACTGACTATACAATTAATCTTTGAACTAGCTTAATTACCAGATAATCTAAACGTATGAAAGAGATCTGGGGTGTTCTAATCTAAACGTCTGTAACGAATCCACTGCTTTGGATTTTGTATCGGTGGTTAATAGGCTCAAAGTAGAAAAAGGGGAAAACTATGCTGTGGGCATATATTGAAGTTAATTGGCATGGCTGGGTAAATTACAGATATTCAAGAACATTAAGACTTTGCGAAAAGACATGTAAAAGGATGTGCAGCTAAAGATATTATTTATTGCACAATATTTTAAATTTATTATTGACAATGTTGCCTGAATACCTTGCAAGGCTTATAGCTGAATCTCTTATTAAATATTTTGCGACCCAAATAACCAATATTAGAATCTAAGATCGACGAATGGTAGACGTATACGTACTAATATTGTTAAAATATGCATCCTAATAAGTATCTAACTAGTAGGACTAACATGTTCTCAACTCTATGCAGCTTCTTCAATGGCATCAGAGTCCAAAGCTGAAGAAAAAGTGTATCCTGCATTCACGGTTTGTATTAAACATCTAATGCAAAAACAGCATCTATCTGGAACCATATTTTCTAATATATTTACTTTGTTATTGCAGTACATCACTCTCCAGATGCTGAATATTGAAGGCAATTGGCAACGTACAGTCAGAAAACTGTTGAGAAGTGTTCAAAGTATATTCCTGTTATCTATTTTCAATCTTTTTAATGAACAAATTATTAAAATAAGGGGAGATACCAAATTAATCCATCAATAAAAGGTCATTTAGGTTAGTCAAGTTTTAAAAAGTGCTTAATTATCCACTAAACTATGTCAAAGGGCAAATATATTACAGTAGAAAGACAAGTAGCAAATCTGCATCTTTAATATATACTCTTTTCGTGTTTTTGAAAATTTGAATGGCAAATTTACGGTTTTGATTTATTCAGGTGACAATTTGCTTTTTTATCCTTTCAACTATACTTTAGTTAATCTTTCTGCATGTTCTCTAATATTGATTAATTTTTTTTTACTGTTAAAGAAGTAGTAAATTGTCAGATGGCGGAGAATGGGACGATAGCTGTGTCGGGTTACATTGACCGAGACCAATTTATGGAGTGTTGGGAGAAATATAGGAGAAAGATTAAGCTAGTGGATTGGCAATTTGGAGAATGTTGCAACAACTTGTTTAAACCGAAAAAAGCGCCGCCAACTATAACCGCAAACCCTCCAGCTAATAATGCAAACGGAGCAGGTCGCTATTACATACTCCCAGTTCATCCAAGCTATTATGGGAATGCAAGTTATAATAGTAATGGTAATAGAGGCTACAATGATTATTATGGAAACGGAGGCTACAATGATTATTATGGTAATAGAGGCTACAATGATTATTATGGAAACAGAGGCTACAATAATGGCTATATTGGCAATGGTTATAGCAACCCCGAACCCGCTGTGTATCAAAGAAAAACTGGCCACGATCATATAGAATGTGCAGGGCATGCTTCTGAATGTTCTGCACATCATGTTGAAAAGCCAGTGACTGCAAATAAGACTCCGGATAAGCCGACTGCAAATAAGACTCAAGATAAGCCGACTTCAAATAAGACTCACGGTATATCTTCTAAAAGTATTTTTCAAAAGCTCTCAGGCTTTCGCGAAGACCTAGCATCACGTTCTGAAAGTATTTTTCGAAAGCTCTCACGCTTTCGCAAACGCTTAACATCACGTGTCATTCCCAAACGTGGCAGAAAATACTGAACCTAATGTGTTTAGCTCTAGGTTTCTCCATGTAGTTGAAGAGTAAAATGTTTATTTGTTTTCCCATATTCTACATTTTTTTTATTTGGATCATTTTTGAACTAGAGCCATTTGCATCAAGTGTAATATCTGCGCCACTTATGCGTTTTTTAAGTTTCAAAATAATGTAATATCACTGGTAATGTTGCTTTGCTTAAGAAATGATCAATTTGGCTAAATATTATGAGACGCACATCAAAGTTTTGTCAAAAATCATTTGATCTGTAAAGGTTTATGCACATTAAGAAACACAAGTAGATATTCACACACACCTCTCTTTGTCTGTGACCACACACTACCCGAATGTTACTTGGTAGAGTTGTTGACAAATGACAACATACTCAACCTTTTTTTTACATTTATTGAGAAAAAAGATATAAATCATGCACGTATTGAGACAATAGGATGCCCTTACAATTGAGTAGCCGTGCCAGATATGCAGCTGCGACACTGGAGAAAGATTGTATCAATAGACAAAGTAGCATTGACGTGATTTCTTTATTAGTGTTGGCGATTGAATTCTGTATTTTCGATTGTAAACACAGTTATATATTTCTGATGGTATGATAATGTTAACAGAAACATTTTTTTACCTCTTATTCGCATAATCACCGCATACCACACCCCGCTGCGAAGCGCGGGTTGGAAAATCCCGTTACTATCTATTTCGCAATTCACAATTGTTACCTTAACATAATGAATAAAGGAGGTTGTTTAAGTATAATGCAATCACCCATTACTTAATAGTGGGTATTGGGTCATTACTCAAATCGAGGGATTACATTTTCTTTCACCACTAACTAACCTGCCATAAAAACGTGTCAGAATAACCCACCACGTTCTGCATAACGATCCTAACAAGGTTAAGACCCTATCTATTTTGCCAAGTTACATGAGAAAGTCGTATATGCTTGGGGCCTGGGCTATTGCAACCAGAAAACTAGTTTATGCATCATGTCTTTGAGTACCTTTTTTTTCGTATGCAAGACTTTTGTTACTTAAGTTGGGTTATTGTTCTTGTTTCTGAAGTTTGCCTAATGTTGATTTCATATGTAAGACTCTTGTTTCTAAAGTTTGCCTAATGTTGGTTTGATTTGTAAGATTCTGGTTACAGCTTACTGTAGGGTTCGTATATAAGACGTTTGCTACTGATGTGCCAATTCTTAGCAAAATTTTATAGTAGTATAGGCGTAGAAACAAGTATATTGTACATTTCCTGGATCTGGTATGCAGATACACGAAGAATCAAAAGTCACAATCGTCTTCTGGGGTGCACCTGTGTTTGGATTAGCAATATTTGTTGCTGTTATAGTTGCTTATCAGTGATGAAATCATATTGAAAAAGGATACCAATCTATTGCATCTTCAGCGGCTAATTTCATTGATCTTTGGTTATGGGAATGCTACGCAACATGAATAACCACCTTGCTGGTTGGTAAAGCTATATGTTTTACTAACATGATTAGGTGAAAAATAGAAGTTGCTGAATGTATGCTTGAGGCTGGTAAGGTAACGGGTCAAAGCGGGTAAAGTCTGATTGGGTCGTCGGTTGCGCTGCTGCAACACTTTCGTCGGTTGGGCTGCGCAACAATTTCAACACTTCTTTTTGCCATACTTGACTTATAATTTGATTCTTATTATGCTGAAAAAGAGTATAAAACCTATATAGTTCTAGTTCTTGTCACAGTGAGGTCCATACCTTTTTTCGTTCTTAAGTTGTTAAAGCGGGTTTTTAAATTTGATATGGCGAATAAATTATGAGAAACTAACATGTGAATTAAGTGTTGAACCAAGCACGCCAGTATATACACAAAAAAAGGTAAAAAATGTCAAATATAGCTAAACATGGTAAAAAAAACCGGAAGCCTTTCTATCATGAGAAACATAGAACTTTTGTAATAGGACTATCATCAAATCTACAATAATGGCTATATTGGCAATGGTTATAGCAACCCCGAACCCGCTGTGTATCAAAGAAAAACTGGCCACGATCATATAGAATGTGCAGGGCATGCTTCTGAATGTTCTGCACATCATGTTGAAAAGCCAGTGACTGCAAATAAGACTCCGGATAAGCCGACTGCAAATAAGACTCAAGATAAGCCGACTTCAAATAAGACTCACGGTATATCCTCTAAAAGTATTTTTCAAAAGCTCTCAGGCTTTCGCGAAGACCTAGCATCACGTTCTGAAAGTATTTTTCGAAAGCTCTCACGCTTTCGCAAACGCCTAACATCACGTGTCATTCCCAAACGTGGCAGAAAAGTGTGATTGGATACTGAACCTAATGTGTTTAGCTCTAGGTTTCTCCATGTAGTTGAAGAGTAAAATGTTTATTTGTTTTCCCATATTCTACATTTTTTTTATTTGGATCATTTTTGAACTAGAGCGATTTGCATCAAGTGTGATATCTGCGCCACTTATGCGTTTTTTAAGTTTCAAAATAATGTAATATCACTGGTAATGTTGCTTTGCTTAAGAAATGATCAATTTGGCTAAATATTATGAGACGCACATCAAAGTTTTGTCAAAAATCATTTGATCTGTAAAGGTTTATGCACATTAAGAAACACAAGTAGATATTCACACACACCTCTATTTGTCTGTGACCACACACTACCCGAATGTTACTTGGTAGAGTTGTTGACAACATACTCAATTTGGGACCGGGTTCATTTTGCAAAAATCGAGATTTTTAGCATAAAAATACACTACGCGACAAAATTTCATCGGGTTCCCGTGCATCCCCGGGAACCCCCCTAGCTCCGCCCCTGCTGGTACTAACCGGTTAGGGTCGGGTACAAACCGGAGTTTTTCCCCTATTTGCCCACTGTCAGCATACTTTCCCACTGTCAATTGTTAGCAGGTTTATGTTTGTAGGCTCGGCACATGTTGGGATTAGGGTTGTCTTTGTAGGGTTTCACAATCAATCAATATACAAAACATTATATCATCCTACATGGCATCACCAGGGTTTCTCAGATCCTAAACAAATCGCTTTTGCCTGTTTATAATCCTTTCAATCACAGTTTCTGTTTTACCGATTGTTTCTCAGTAATTTCCATTTGTCGACTAAGTTTAGTCGACGTCTCTTGGCTAAGTTTAGCCATTGTTTTTACAGATCCTTTTTCGGTGGTTTCCTGTTTCTCGACTAAGTTTAGTCGACATATCTTGGCTAAGTTTAGCCATTGTTATCAATTGAAGTTTCAGTCGTTTTTTATATTGGTCTCTCCCACGCAACCCTAAAATCCACAAACCCTAAAAACTACAAAACATGACAAACGACAACCCACCCCCACACCATCCCTTACCTTATCGGACAAACTCATGGCTATGAACCATTTAACCACTTTTGTTCCTGAAAAACTTGATGTCGATGCGATGAACTATTCCTCATGGGTGTATTACTTTTCCCATCTATGCCATGGTTATGGAATTTTGGATCATATTGTTGATCGGGTTGTCTCTTCATCCACTGCGCCTCCTACGGATCCGCCACCTAAGGATGCGGAATGGACCAAGATTGATATTATCGTTAGGTCTTGGCTATTTTCCACACTCGCTCCATCGCTAAGGAAACGTTTGGTTGATCTTAACCCTACCACCGCGTGGAAGCATGGAAACATCTTTAATACTTTGATTAATTTATAAACCCCTGCAGAATAGTATTGATGATTGTTAATTGCTTTAAGATTGAATTTTTATGTTACAATATCTTATGAAGTAATCATTACAGAAAATCATTCATAATCTAATTCAATTTTATGATAGTTTGAATATCTTTTTTTGATAGTTTACTATCATGAGTATCACTCCCCCACCGCAAACGTTCAGTTGACCGGTCAAAGGAGGATTTTTCGACAAATAAGTCATGGGTTCAATCCCAACTCGTGAGTAAAAAGGTCACTGGAACAGGTACTCATTGGGAAGGGTCAGTCCGCACCCAAAAGGGTGCACGTGGTCAAGGTTTCCCTGGCGATTCAAACCTTTTTGAAGACTATTATGAGTATTAATCAGCATAATAAAAGTGCACAACCATTTTAATTTTTTATAAAATGAAGCTGAGTACAAATTGATAATGACTATAAACTAGAGAAGAAGTTTTTAATTCCTCATGTCCTTGGTGTCTAAGTAAAAGACACCACCTCTCCAGACCTTTTTGCTTTGAATCTTATTCTCTTTCTGATGTAATGCCACATCTGAATCATGATGCTCCAAGCTTTATCTACACACTTGTAACTTGCCTTTGGGTGAACATATAACTTTTTTATAGTATGCAACGTTACTCGTTTATAACTATAAATGTAAATGAGTTTAAAGTTACAAGTGTTTGTAAACATCACTTCATGGTTATGGTATAAATTTAGTAACTAGTATATGAATAATTGGTTACATCATGGGTTTTTGTTCTTTTCTTCTAAAATGTATTGACACTTTGTCAAATACAAAAGGGAGAATCAATTCCTTGAGTGCATAAGATATGGTAATATCTTCTCAAATCATATCTTGCATGCTAATACAATAAGAGTTTCATTTTGAATTAATAATGGTTAATAGCATTTAGTTGCTATTTATTATTAGTACAAGTCATAAAAGCAGGAGGAGGAGATATGAATGGTATGCTTGTGCATGACTGGACAAGGTGCAGAAATTAGTAAAGTTTGACAGTAGGGAAGATAGAGAGAAAGAGAGATGCTTTCAACTTTTTCTTTAAGCTAAAGAAGAAAAAAGTGAATAAATACTCTCAATACCCTCAACTTATTTAATCCTAGAATCAACCAAAAGATTCCTCAAAAAGATGGTTTTAGGAGTGTTTGGTAATTGTATAAAACATCAAATAACCTTATGGTACTTATGAAAATTTGATTATTACAAGTTAAAACAACACTAAAGTATCCAAACATGATGCTTTGTTACAACTAAGTAAGTAATGATGTTAATTGTGATTAGAATATCATGTAACAATGCCATACACTGCCTTTTGAGTTTCTTTGGTTCTCCCCACTCTCCTCTTTTCTTCTTTCTTTGATTCTGTTTCACACCACTTTTCCTTTCTTTCTTTTCATTTTTTTAAAACTATTTAACAATATCATGTTTTCTTGAATACTTCTTTTGAGTTAGTGTTCATTCTTTTATTCCATCACCTTTGTCCCCATTTCTTGACAAGCAAAGTTGCAAGTTCATTATACGTAGTAGATTTAGTTATACACTTTACATAAAAGATTACATGCTATTATTCCAAGTTTTTGTGAGTTGAAAGCAAAGGTATTTGGTGTCAAAATTTGAGGATTATACTGGAGTTAAAAGACGAAAGGGTTATAGAAGAAGGTGATGGCAGGAGGACAAGCAGCACCACCAAAACAAGAAGAGTTGCAGCCACATCCTTCTAAAGATCAGCTTCCTAATGTCTCTTATTGCATTACTAGTCCACCACCTTGGCGTAAGTTTTGTTACAGATAATATGGCTTCTTTTTATGCACTTTATACTGTGTTTATGTTCTTGGTAATTCATTTGTATCATTTGGTGTATACATACTCATTGAGGGCGTTTGGGATTGCTTACTTGCAAAGCAATGAATTTTATTTTTTGGGTACTTATGGTTTCCGACCTTTAGGGTGCTTAATCCACTCGTTATACACCCACCACCACATAGATGCAACCGGGTAAAACCCTCCCTTTTTTGTTGAAAGTTCAGCGTGGCCACATTAGAGTTGTTTGCACCTAGAAAGTTTGGCATGGCCACTTTAGTGGTTGTAATAAGGCAGTTTTTAATGTTTGGGTGAACTGCTTATATGCTTATCTTAGTGTGTTTCTGTTTTTATATCATTAGTCTGTTTTTACAAGAAGAAAACATGTTAGTATGATACAAGAAAAAAATGTAGTTCTGCAAGAAAAGGCACGATGAAATTAAAGTCTGGTATGGTCGATACGGGATCAGGGATTTTTTATTTCAGTGGATGCACTATTTTGATATATTTATATTTCTATACTCTTCTGCCATAAAACAAATTTTTTTGTTGCTCATAATTATTTTTGTGTGTTTTTCAGCTGTGGATTAGTGTGAAAAAGAACACCGTAAAGTGATTACTAATTATTTAAAAACGATTTGTTTTCGGCTCTGCTTTTTTATTTAAATGGAGTTTTCTTGGTTTGAGGAACAACTTTATTCTCTTGAGATTTAGCTATTGGTTGAAGTCTCCTGTTTTAGTCTTTGTGGGGTACTTTTGTCTTTTAAGTTTAATGTCTGATAACGAACACAATTCTGATTTTAGATCAGACAAGTTACATTCCTCAACATTTTATTTTAGTTTAGGATTAAGTTACGAAAATGACCTTATTGTGTTAGTGTCAACTGCTATTTTACATGGACCTTACGAAAGCTTCGTTTTTATGCAGCTGAGGCAATACTTTTAGCTTTCCAGCATTATCTTGTGATGCTTGGGACAACAGTACTTATTCCTACGACTCTTGTTCCTCAAATGGGTGGAGGGCATGTAAGTCTTTTCACAGCATCTTCATAACTGTTATCAATGAAATTGAATACTAATTTCCATGTCCTTCGTAGACGATACTCTTGGTTTTATACAACTTAATTCATGGAGGCTAAAGTTGTATAAAATTGTTGAGTAACGTCCATAATTACGTGGATGGACTATTGGTATTATATATTCGTAATGAGATTTTGTCACATTCGATTTACTCCTTTGTTGTTTATTTATTCTAGGAAGAAAAAGCAAAGATGATTCAGACACTACTCTTTGTTGCTGGTCTGAATACATTAACACAAACACTTTTTGGGACGCGGTTACCGGCTGTCATTGGTGGCTCGTTTACTTTCGTGCCTACAACAATTTCAATCATATTAGCTGGGCGATATAGTGACATTGCAGATCCTCAAGAGGTGCTTACAAACCTTTTATTTTATTTATAATGCTGAATGTTTAAGTCAATTTAACCCCTATATGTTGATGATTATACAGAAATTTGAAAGAATCATGCGAGGGACTCAGGGTGCTCTTATTGTCGCTTCAACTCTTCAGATTGTGCTCGGTTTTAGTGGCCTTTGGCGCAACATCACAAGGTTAGTTCTGACCCTGCTACACATGTGATTTATGTTCGTCTTTTTATCTTATTATTTATAGCAATCTCTCTTTTAAAATTTCAGGTTCATGAGTCCATTGTCTGCGGTTCCACTAGTGGCTCTAAGTGGATATGGGCTATACGAGTTGGGTTTTCCCTTGGTATGCCCTAGATTTATCTTGCATACATTAGCCGAATGCTGCTAACTGTGCCTAAAATTTACTGAACATGTATTATTTCTACTATTTTCAGCTTTTTGATAGAGTTGCATGATTCTTGTAGGTTGCCAAGTGTATCGAGATTGGACTGCCACAGCTAATTTTTCTGCTAATTTTCTCACAGGTAGGTTCGGCAACTATTTTCCTAGAAAGGTGATCTGTTCTTGTTTTATATGCTAAAGGTTAAAAGGGTTTATACCTAATGAATATAACAAAGATAATATCTGTTGCAGTATATACCACATCTAATGAGCGGAAAGAGTCATGTATTTGACCGGTTTGCTGTTTTATTCTCGGTGGCAATTGTGTGGATATATGCTCACTTACTCACTGTTAGTGGGGCCTACAAGAACAGACCTGATATAACTCAAGTAAGTTGTAGAACTGACCGTGCTGGAATCATTGGCGCCGCACCATGGTATGCATATATGCTGTTCTCAGTTTCCGTTTTCTATATTACTGTTATATTGTGCAGTTTGCTCAACATACATATTTGTTTTTATAGGATACGGGTTCCTTATCCATTTCAATGGGGAGCTCCAACATTCGATGCTGGAGAAGCTTTTGCTATGATGGTTGCTTCCTTTGTTTCTCTAGTCGAGGTACTTTTTGTGCAACTTTTCTTGTACAAGAATAATGGCATAAGTATTTGGCCTCTTATAAGTTTGTTTTTTGTCGACAGTCTACTGGTGCATTTATTGCAGTAGCTAGATATGCGAGTGCTACTCCTATGCCACCTTCGGTTCTTAGCCGTGGTATTGGTTGGCAGGTATTAGCATACTAATTTCATACAGTACTAAATAATGATGCCCTTATATTTGAACACATGTAAAGAATTCCTGTTTTTTGTCGTATTTGAAGGGAGTTGGCATTCTGTTTTCGGGAATCTTTGGGACAGGAAATGGTTCATCTGTATCGGTGTAAGCTATATCTATAGTTTTGTTTCATATATCAACCACATTTATTCTATAAGATCTTATATCAAATGTATGGCAGAGAAAATGCTGGTTTGCTTGGATTAACACGAGTTGGTAGCAGAAGAGTCGTGCAGATTTCTGCCGGTTTCATGATCTTCTTTTCCATTCTTGGTAAGAATCAAATATTCCTCTTACACAATTTTGTGATGTAACCTTTTTTTTTCTTTCTGATTTTTAGAAAACTGATTTGGATTTGTAGGAAAATTTGGAGCGGTGTTTGCATCAATTCCAGCGCCTATTGTAGCAGCATTGTATTGTCTGTTCTTTGCCTACGTGGGTATGCATTAAAGATTTGATATATTTTGTTATTGTTGTTTCTGTCAATGTGTTTATCGGTAATAATTATGTTGAAAATTTTGCATGAAAACAGGCTCAGCAGGTCTTGGGTTCCTGCAGTTTTGTAATCTAAACAGCTTCAGAGTGAAATTCATTCTAGGATTTTCGATCTTCATGGGGCTATCAATACCACAGTACTTCAATGAATACCTTGCCATCAGGGGTTATGGTCCGGTCCACACCAAAGCTAGATGGGTAAGAATTTCCATACAGTCCATATTTTTTTCATACGGAAAAGACTAATTTTAAAGTCTAATTGCCTCAAATTTAACTTGGCAAATTAGATGATCAGTAACAAATCCTTATGAATTTTCTTATTGTATCAAAACGTTAAACAAGAACCAAACATCGAAATTCTAGTTTTACTTATGGAAAGGGGTACCTAATTTGACTTCAATAGTCAAAGTATCTGAAATGTAAGACTTAGGGTGTGTGTACGACGGTGTGATAATCCTGGATATCTAACTTGAATCGTGTAAGTTCACTTTCCGTATAAAGTATTTCGACCCTATGGTGCCTGGGTTACACGAAATCCTTATCGGGATAATTCAAGTAGAACACTTTGATTCTAGGCACAAGAGATCAAAGCAAGAACAGAGAGGAAATTGTGTGAATTTTCGTTATGTTCTGTGAGAAACAATCTGGTAGTTTATTCACCAACCAGAAACGACGGTTTTCGGAGGTTACAAAACGAACAGTTATAGCTGTTCTCCAACAGACATGTTGGTTGGGTTATGGCGGGAAAACAAGGAATTTCCTTAATACCGATTCATGACATGTTGGTTGGGTTATGACCCCGCAAGGGGGCGCAGCCCCCTTGACCCCTGCATTTTCGTCGTGGGCGATAACATATTAGCTCAACGAGTGTGCACTCCGCACTTCCCTAACTCGCGTCAGAACCGAATATGAAATCTCATTGATCTCTAGTAAATCCCGATTAACTAAAATAGCTGATGACACTAAAATCACCAACATGAAATAGAGAAAGGTATGACATTTCAGGTCATATGGCTGATAGGTAAATTCCCAAATGCCCTGAGCCGATGATATCATTCTCTAGCATAGTTGCAAGTCACATGTAAATCTTAACCTGCGCTAAACTTAGATATATGTTTAAGCTGTAGGTTTGTCAGAAAGCCATCCCTTTTTGCATTTCAAAAAGTACAAAATTTGACCTTAAAAGTCAACTTCCATGAAATGGAAAATGCTGATTTTTAGCTACCTTAATGTCAAAAATCATAAAAGACATCAGAGTATACAAATTTGCTAACCGCTCTTAATATCACACAAGCAGTATCACACTCGCTAGCCGCTCTTTAGAGAATAGTAATGCGATATGGTATACATATTTTCTAGCATATTTGCTAGCCACTCTTAATATCACACAAGCAGCAAACTTAATAAGACGGTGACTTTATGTGTTTGCTAAGTAGTAGCTTCAATGTAAAGTCAAAATTCAATTATCAAAAGACATGAACCCTGAGAATGCTCTTCAAGCATCATATTGTATGTTGATTTTATTCTTAACAAAATCCATCAAATTTGCATTCAAAAAGTAGGAGATTTGACTTCAAAAGTTAAACTTACATTACTAATCATGTTTCTGCTGCTTCTTTTTCAGTGGAATGATATGGTAAATGTACCATTCTCTTCGGAAGCATTTGTGGGTGGAATCTTAGCTATGTTTCTAGACGTAACGCTAAAGAAGAAAGATACTGCAACAAGGAAGGACAGAGGAATGCATTGGTGGGACAAGTATAGATCTTTCAAGACAGATACTAGAAGCGAAGAATTTTACTCACTGCCCTTTAATCTCAACAAATTTTTCCCCTCAGTTTGATTACAAAGCGGGATCTTGTTCATTTGCATAGTACATTTGTTACCAACATCTGATGTTTATGCATTATATTTTGAATCTTAATCAACTTTCGCAAGCTTGTTTCTTGAATCAAAATATTAGACTATTCGTTGCAGAGCTTGCAAAAGTCCTTGGGTCTTATTACGTACAAGGGACACTAATTAAGTACGTAGTCCTATGTAGTGTGTACTTAGAGCCTTTTTTTTCATAAAAACGTTATGCGCGTAGGAATACATTCCATGCAGAAAAACATATAGTCTCAATTATCGATCATTTTAACGAATTATGATCTATATTATGATCTTGACTCGACACGAAAGTGTCATACCACTACAAGAAAAACCACGACTGGCGACGAAGTTTTCCCGGACGACAAATAATATGTAAGCAACACGTTAAGATCATTTTTGAAAAGTTGAGACAGGGGCAAGAAGTGATGTGATATACGGAGGGTGGCATGCAAGATGGCCCTTGGCTTTGTCCCTATCGATTTATTCATGTTTATGTCTCTACCAAACCAATAATACAATTTTAAATTGACATCATCTTTTGGAGTTCACTGAATATAATATTTTTTTTCCTCCTTAAACTATCCAGATTATGTTAATAGTTACGTATAATAATTCGATCCTTATATTTATTATCCCGAAAACTGAAAAACTCCATCAAGAAACAAGGTTTTCAATATGTTAGAAAAATAAGCTAATGATCTCATTAGTATATAATTCTTGTGTTGATTCATTATATCTTCTATGTTTTAGCGACCATTAAGAATATCTCTTTGCAGCTATGCAAAGACAAACAGTGGCGGACTCACGATTACATAGTAGGGTATCCACAATTGGTAGGAGACTTATTATTAGTAAATTTGATTTTTGAGTCGGGTTTTTCGGGTCGAGTTTTTGCGAACTCTCATTGCACACGATTGTTTTGTTTATAGATTCGAAGTTATCAAAGCTGATTTGATTTGCCAATTTTGATTTATGCAAGATAAACAAGTTAGTCGCATACGAGTATATAAACTAAAAGTTAGGGAAGAGATCACCACACCCCATATTTATCATAGTCTTGATGAATCAATCTACATCATTCATCTTACATTCATCCAATGGCTATGATTAAACCAATCTCCCAACTAAACCTCCTTATTTTTCACACAATTAAAAAAATAGATCATGATCCACTGCACAACCCCTTACCGACGACCACCACAATAAACCCATCTCCCACCTTTTTCTGGCGACCACCACCACAAACCCACCTTCTTCCCGCGAACACCACAACAAACCCACCTTCTTCCCGCAACCTCCACACCAAACAACCCTTTTCCGACGAGATGCACACCAAACCACCATTTTCTGGTGACTTTCACAACAAACCCACTTCTCCGATGACTTTCACAACATTTCCACTATTTCCAGGTAATAATATAAGTAAATCACATGTTATGATATTTGATGCACACCATGTGTTTGATGAAATGACACAATGAAAGTTACATGTGATTTAACAAGTTCTAATTTATGAATGAGCATTTTTATTGAAGTATGGTCGATTTTTGTAGATGATAAACTGATTACAAAAGTAAGACTTATAATTACTGAACTGGGATTATGACTCGTATATGAGTCGTTGTGACTCATACATGAGTCACCGTGACTCATACATGAGTCATGGTGACTCATACATGAGTCATGGTGACTCATATATGTGTCGTTGTGACTCATATATGAGTCACGGTGACTCATATATGAAATTATACATATGTAAGTCTTTTTTGTTATGCGGGTGATAATATAGCTTCATTTGTAACAAAAAACATGGTGACTCATATATGAGTCATATTGATGGTGATGTTAATGAAGATGTAGTTGTCGATGCCGATGTTTCTGAAAATGTAATTATCAATACAGGAAATAGACAAATAAAGATTTAGTTGGTGACTCATGTATGAGTCATTGTGACTCATACATGAGCCATATATAAAATATCAATTCTTGAACTGTAGTTTTATCTGATTGTGTAACAGATGCTAATAGTACACCAAAGCCTAGTTTGTAACTATTGTATACTATTTATCACTGATCTACAATCATGTGTAATTATTAAATAGTATTGAAAAACAATGTGACTACTAAGATAATCGCTACTTACTATCAATTTCCTAACTACAATTGGCTGACAAACATTTAGATTGTTTATCACAAAGTATTTTTGGTATTGTAATATATGAAATCAAAGATTTTTTGTTTCATCTATTGCAGAAGCTTGATTATTGTTGACTCTATCGGGGACTTGATGGAGCTGCAATTTCGACTTTTCGGAAACTTCAAAGTAATAATAAGGATGTCTATTTGCAACAAACATCCTACATGGGTTGTCATCAAACAATTACTCAAGAGGATGCTCATCATCAGCTAGGACACGAGTACTATTCATGAGGCTTAGAAAATAAGTCGTTACTATGTGTATTAACAAGTTTTTTGCTTTTACACCGAAGGATTGTTAATCATCTGACATTCGAAAGTGTTATGAATGTTGGAATGTATTGTCGATTTTTAGAAATGAGTTGTTACCGTGTGTTTCCAGGAGTGTCCATCAGTGACAACAAAAGCCAATATGGACATTGGGACATGCTTGGAAGTTTCAAAAAATACCTACCTTTTTTAACACATGACTCATACATGATTAGTGTGACTCATACATGAGTCAGTCTGACTCATACATGAGTCAGTCTGACTCATACATGAGTCAGTCTAACTCATACATGATTAGTGTGACTCATACATGAGTCAGTCTGACTCATACATGAGTCAGTCTGACTCATACATGAGTCATTCTGACTCTTACATGAGTCAGTTTGACTCATACATGAGTCAGTGACTCATATGACTATATAAGTGTAAAAATGAAAATATTGAATGTATATCACGTGACTCATGTATGAGTCATCATGACTCATGTGTGAGTCATCATGACTCATATATGAGTCATCGTGACTCACAAACACGTACAAGTGTTCAAAAACACTTATACATATGAATAAAACTGTATGACTCATATATGAGTCATGATAAAAGATGTATGTTTCATATTGACTCAAGCATATATATTTTCTAGATCAGATTTAACACACAACATACGTAAAACAAAATTGTAAATTGCTTAAATAAAGAAGCATGTAAAAACAGATTTCATACACAAAAAAGAAACCATCAAATAATTATGTTCCGACTACAATCAATTTAAAATAACTTAGCATTCACAAAAGACTAAATAACTACAACTATCATCAGTTTTACCATCCAACTACAATTCACGAGACTCCTCATTATCAGAATCACTAGACCCCTTCTACTCCTCATCATCATCAGAGCCCTCCTCCTAATTATCACCCTCATCAGACTCCTCCACCTCACAATATGAGGCGGATAAGGGTCCAAGAGTTGGTGGACCTTTAAGAACTACAAACGAAAAACATTTAGTAAAGTACCACAAGTTTCAATACAAAATCCATATGTTTCAGTTTCATATATGAGTCATCATAGTGACTCATGAGTCATGGTGACTCATATATGAGTCACCGTGATTTTGTTACAAAAAAAGTTATATTATTACTCGTGTTAAAAAAAGACTTACATATGTACATTTCATATATGAGTCGCTGTAACTCATATATGAGTCGCTGTGACTCATATATGAGTCACCGTGACTCATATATGAGTCATTGCGAGTCATAATCTCAGTTCTGTAATCATAAGTCACACTTCTGTAATCAACTTATCAACTACAAAAATCGACCCGACTTCCATAAAAATGCTCATTCATAAATTGAAACTTGCTAAAGCACATGTAATTATCATTGTGTCATTTCATCAAACATATGGTGTGTATCAACAATCACAACATGTGTTTTACCTAGAGTAGATATGAAATCTTCTAAGCAAAATCAAAATGAAACAAAAACATAAAAACAAGCATAATCAAAACAACTTACAATCATCGACATGAAACATAGCGCAAAAATTAAGGTTTTGTGGTGTGGATTTGATCGGGATAATGTGGATCTCGTCGTGGTTGCTTTTGGTAGTTGTTGTTGGTGGTGGTGTTGGTTGGTGGTGGTGGTGGCGGTGGTAGCGGAGGTGGTGGGTTGTGTTTTTTGTGTTCGTAGTTGAGCAAGGATGAGAGGATTTTTTTTTTTTTTGATCTTGGACCGTAGGATGAAAGTGGATTAGATTATGTTGATGAGTACATTGAGACTTTGATAAATCAAGGGACTCTATTGAACTTTTGTCTTAACAAGTATGATGCTAAATAATAAATGTTAAAAAAATGATAAACAATTAATCTTTCACCAAACTAACCTCTCTTTGGTAAACTTTATTAATAATCAAAGTACAAACATAAAGATAAAGATTAGTCCTCAAACGAGTGCTAATCGAACGATTACAAAAGAAATAGTTTGAGATCGTCGCAAATAGGTTGATCCGATCTCCATCACATACATAGATCACTCAAACACACAGTAACAAGATGAAACTATAACTCTCATGACAAAGATCAATGATCTTAGAGAGAGAGAGAGAGAGATAAGAGAAAGAGCCAAGTGGTGGATGTGTGTGTGCTATGAGAGCATGATAACCCTAACTCGTTGTGAGCTAGGGTAATATAACTCATGTTGCACTAGTCCTATCTTCAGCCCACAAAGAAGAATCCATAAATGACAAGTCTGGTCCTCCATCTTTGTACCTGGTGACATAAAAGAACAAAATAGAAAGATAACAAAATAATATTGGAAAGTTTTCCAAAATATCACCTTTCCTCAAACTGAACAAGGAAGATCACAGATCATTTCCCAAGCATGTCCACAAGTCTCAACTGCTTACAGAGTTTCAAATGTTAAGGTATTCCATGTGCTTTGGTGAATAAATCAACAGTTTGATCTGCTGATGCAACCTTGATAGTGTTAATAACACCATCTTGAAATTTTTCCCTGATTAAGTGAACATCCACCTCAAAATGCTTGGTTCTTTCATGGAACAGTGGATTAGCAGCAATCTGGATAGCAGAGATGCTATCACTATATAAATTCACGGGAAACAAGTTCTTGATTCTAAGATTACTCAGAAGATTAGTGATTCATATCACCTAGGGGTGGCAATTTTTGACACGACACTATAAACGAAACGAACCCGAGACGAAATTAAAAACGTATGGGTTGAGGATAAACATGTTTGGGTAAAAAACAGGTCAACCCGTTTAATAATTGGGTCGTGTTTGGGTTGAGTAAGTATTAAATAGGTCGACACGTGAACCCGTTTAAGTGTATATATATATATATATATATATATATATATATATATATATATATATATATATATATATATATATATATATATATATATATATATATATATATATATATATATATATATATAAGCCTCTAAATAAATATATAACTTTAGTGTTATGTCAGATCTGGATTAAGTATATTTTGTTATGTAGTTAATAAGAGTAATTGCCATTAAAATTCACATATCGCATACTATTTGTATGTTATGTTTATCTTTTTTTACATATGTATTTATATCCTTTTTGCATATAAATTAATCTATTTGACAAACATCAGCCTTATTTACCGATTGACATATTTACTTAAACAAGTTAAACGGGTCAAAAACGGGTAACACGTGTTATGCAGGTGCAGGTTAGGGTTGAGTTTCTTGACACGATTAATAAATGGGTTGGGTTTGGGTTAAGGTTATAATAACACGTCAACCGTGAACACGAACAGGTCAACACGAACAAGACTCGATTGCCACCCATAATATCACCTAACAAGTAGCACTAGCCATGCGTCTATATTCAGCCTCAACAGAGGATCTAGACACTGTGGGTTGCTTCTTGCTCTTCCAAGAGACAAGAGACCTTCCAAGAAAAACATAGTATCCAGATACAGACTTTCTAGTCTTAAGACACTTAGCCCAGTCTACATCAGTGAAACATGATACTCTCAAGGAGGTATCTTTGTAAATCTGAACACCAGTTCCAGGTGAGTTCTTAAGGTATGTAATAACTCTTAAGGCTATCTTAAGGTGAGACTGCAAGGGAGCATGCATATGCTGACTAAGATAATGAACAACATAAGAAATATATGGTCTGGTGTAGCTAAGATAAATAAGTCTCCTTAAAAGTCTTTGATATTCAAAAATGTTGTTAAAGAACTTATCATTCTCACTCTCATCAACAGCAAGAACACAATTATCAGGTAAAGGAGTAGTTGTTGGTTTAGCAGCCAGCAGATCCAATTCATGAATGAGTTCAAGGCAATATTTTATTTGAGTTATGCAAATACCATTAGCATTTTCAAGAATTTCAATACCCAGAGAATATTTCATTACCCCAAGATCTTTTATCATAAATTTAGTTTTAAGAAAGTTCTTAAACTTTTCAATTTTCTCAATAGAGTTACTTGTGATGATAAAGTCATCAACATAAACCAAAAGAGCAACAAACATGTTCCCAATTTGTTTGATGTAGAGAGAGTAATCAAACTTGCTTTGGATAAAGCCATGCTCAACCAAGACAGTGGTTAATTTTGCATTCCATTGTCTTGGGGCTTGCTTAAGTCCATAGAGAGCCTTATTGAGCTTACACGCCTTGTTTTTATCATTAGAATTAAAGCCCAAGGGTAATGTCATATAGATGTCCTCATCAAGGTCACCATACAAAAAAGCATTATTAACATCAAGTTAGAATAAAGGTCAATCATTAGAAACAACAATGCTAATAAGACACCTAACAGTAACCATTTTTACAACAGGACTGAAGGTTTCACCAAAATCTATTCCTTCTTTTTTACTGTATCCCTTAGCAACAACTCTAGCTTTAAACCTATCAACAAGACCAGATAATTTATATTTAATCTTGTAGACCCATTTGTTGTTAGTAGTCTTCAGAATAGGCCTTGGACTTCCGTTCTTTTTGCACTCTTGATCTTTTGACTTCGTCTTTTGCCTTTTTCTTCGATAAAAGCCCGTGAAAGCCCGTGTTTTCCTCCCTTTCCATGTTTTGGTCCTAAATCACAACAAAAACACAAACCACGCATAATTCTGACATTTACGACATAAAATACACTTTTTGGCTTGGTTATTATTGTAATTAAGTGGTAAAAGGATGGGTGTTTTCACACCTATCAAGTAGCTTTTCTCCCAAAAGGTAGATCACACAAAGTCCAAGTATTGTTTCTTAAAAGAGACTCAATCTCATTATTCATGGCCTCAACCCACCTACTATCTTTAATTGCATCATAGTAAGTATCATGCTTAATAGATTGGTTAAGAGTAGTAGCAAAGCAAAAGTTAATGGTATTAAGTTTAGAGTAATTAACATATTTAGGAAAACCTTCTCCCGCGTATTTAAGAAAACCTTCTCCCGTGGATATAGAAAAAATATTTGCATTAAACGTTGAGAAACATGGACTCCCGAGAATGATCGGGAGTATTGATTGCATGCACTGAGATTGGAGAAATTGTCTCAAGGCTTTACGGGCTCAATTTAAAAGACGGGATTATAAATACCCAACTCTTATGTTAGAAGTAGTGGTGGATCAACAGTTGTGGATCTGGCATGCATACTTTAGTGTTCCAGGAGCAAACAATAATTTAAATGTATTATATGATTCTCATTTATTTGATGATAAGTTAGCTGATAGGGTTCTAGATTCTCCATTTGTGGTAAACGGAAAAACATACAAGAAAGGTTATTATTTGGATGACGGTATTTATCCAGAATAGTCTACTTTTGTGAAAACATTCTTGATTGCAAGGGATGATAAAACGTTGCGGTTTAAAAGAGTTCAAGAAAGTGCTAGAAAAGATATTGAACGCACTTTCGGTGTCTTACAAGGTCGTTAGGGAATTATACAACAACCCGCTCGTGCTTATGAAATAAACTACTTGAAACAAATCATGTATTGTTGTATCATGTTACATAACATGATATTGGTAGACGGAAAATTCGCATTGAATCATAGAGATGTTTATGTTGATCCTCACCCGAATATTGTTTGAAGTTGGATCGAACGATGTGAAATACATGAGGAAAACAAAATAAATTTGAGACCGAAGAGTGCACAACGAGCTTCGAGCCGATCTTGTGGAGCATTTGAGCCGTAATCACTAAATTGTTATGTTTTTTTTATTGTAATGATTTTTTTATTGTAATGTTTTTTTTATGAAATGTTTTTTTAATTTAATGAAGTTTTTATTTTAATTTATTTTGTTTAAAAAAAATAATTAGTTTGGTACTACATTTTAGACCCTAATGGTTACCCTAATAAACGTGGTGCCAAAGAATTCCGATATCAAAGCTCTAAAATCTTACGTAACGCCTTTTGACATCACTTTTGAGCCAAACCGTTCTTAGCTTTTAAAAAAATGCAAACGACCCCTATTAGTTTAAGATTATATAAAACAGATTTATTCTCATAGTCACATCAGTGTGTTAACTTAATCTTAGGGGGTGTTTGGTTTAGCTTATATAGTGGGTTTATAAGCTTATTAGCTTATATAAGCTTATAAGCCGAAACTAAGTGTTTGGTTAAGCTTATATAAGTAGGCTTATAAGCTTATATAAGGGGGGGTTTGGTAAGCCAAACATTTGTGGCTTTTATAACAAAAGGTGGGCTTATATAACTATTATATGTAAAAAGACTTTTATACCCCTATTTAATAACTAAATAATTTAATATTTATATGTTTTTTTGTCATTTTACTTTATTAATTTTAATAAGCTTTACCAAACACTAAACATAAGCTTATAAGCTTATGATATATAAGACATAAATGGCTTATATAATATAAGCATAAACTCACTCATAAGCTTAACCAAACACCCCTTATATTTTTTTTTAAGTCTACTACGAGGAGTTCCCACCGCCTTTGGGACGAGTGGACTAATCTCCCGCGGGAGTTTGCTCGGTACCTCGATGGGTAGTATCCCTCCCAAATGAGATTTTTTTCATTCCCAAGACTTGAACCCAAGACTTTTGGTTAAGGAGCCCAGTGCCTTAACCAACTGTGTCAACCTCAATTTTTTATATACAAGTTAAATAGAAAAACTTACAATAATACGATTGATTTGATACGATAATTATAATAATACTTAGATTGCCAAAATGTACCTCATACATACTCTAGTTCACACAATTGTAAAATGCATGATGTCCATCTAGACAGATTCTTGAATATATAACCTTCAATCTTTCAATTTGATTTGGTAGAAAAGGGGGAAGAATAAGCAACCACTGTCTTTTTTTCTTGGAGTTCAAGTAATTGTATCTACGCTTACATATACTTATTTAATACCTTAATTAATAATGATAAAAAGACCTACTTTGAGGACTTTTTTGTTTGTACCCTTCCTTCATACCTAACTATTATCGAGAGATTTTGACATGATCACACAACATTTAGTTTTGGAAAAGAAGTACATTCAATGCACCTATAAAAAATATAGTTTGTACATGAAGTGATTATTTTGTGTTTTCCATTTAAATGATTCTATTAAAAAATTATGTAATACAAATCTTTAAAAATAATTTGGAATGTTTCAAGGCTAGGGCAAAGACAAAGGAGACCCAACACATTTTGGCCCCCCAATGGGTACAATGACATATGGAATATGAGGGTAGGTCATTGTACATTTGTACACGCAAGAATTCATCTTCATGCCTTAATCACTCGTTAGGATTCGATTATTTATATCATAACTAGACAGAAAACATTTAAGAGTCATTTCTTTACTCTTTATAGTTTATACATTGACATATTCGTCATATTCTATGTATAACATACAATATTTAGAGTTTTACACATACAATATTTAGGGTAGAAGGATAGATTATTATTACATGCAATCCATCATGCATTTTTCTGAAGATGACGGCAACAATAACATACCCAATCTCGCCAGAACAAAGTATGAAGAAGTGAAATATAGACACATCCTACCCAATCCCACCGGAACGAGGGATGGGGAGGTGAAATGTAGACACATCCACCCAAAAGTAAAAGTAAAGAAACGGCTTCCAATGAACCTCTAGCCAGCATTTTTCCGAAGAACATGTGTTAATTTATGAAACATGACATACATAAATGTATTAGAGTACAAGTTATTTTATGAAACTTGACAGACTTTGGTATGATCGGACTCATATATAGCTTGATTATTTCAATTGGATTGTAGTCCCTACAATCACCATGTACAATAATAGTCCCCTACAATGGTCCTTTTTTGAATCACAACTAGTCCTTTTCCAAAATCAATTTGTGAACCCAACATGGCACATGGCTTTCACGATGCTTTACCTAAAATCTCCGAATTTTGAGTTTAAAGCTATTCAAGGTTTCATGATTTTTAACGGGTAAATGGTAAGTTTAAAATTTTAAAGTTAAAGTTTTGTTAGGGTTTGTTGGTAACGATTGTTTTGGAGCGGCCAGCAGTAAGTAGTTTAGATGAAAAGGTTTATTGTCTAACTATTTTAATCTCAAATGTTTTTTGGAGAAACATTTTAAAACTGCTCCAAACAGTTTGTTTATAAAATTAGATTTATACCTTTAAATATAATATTTATAGTTTATTTAATTAGGTTATATGTTTTTTTAGTATTTTATATTTTTTACTATATCTTACAACTATTACTAAACATCTTTTTAAAATAAAAAGCTACTGCTTATTTAGTTAACAGCTACTATTTAATGCTTATTACTCGTGCTCTTATTACTGTTTACTGTTACGCATCCCTGTGAAAATATGTACTCCCTTCGTCCCAATTTACTTGTCCACTTTAAAAATTTTAAGTCTTTCTTTATCAATTTTAACTTTAAATTAAATTTTGTGTATTATGTAATATTTGATAAAAATTATATCAATAAAAATACATTTAAAACTCAATTCATTCATATAGTTTTCATCAAGTATTACATAACACAAATTTTTTAATTTAAGGTCAAATTTGATGAAGAAAGACTTAAAAAGTCAAAAGTGAACAAGTAAATTGGGACGGAGAGAGTATTAGATAGGTGACAAGATACGAATTACTCTCATGAAGAATCGAAATCAACTTTTATGTTCATTGTATCAAAATAATCATGTAGAATCCTCGTTATTATTTGAAATTAAGTGATGGTGACATTATTATTTTTATAGATTAATTATGTATTATGTATGGGCAAATATTTGTTAAATATAGAGGACCTACTAAAGAATTGAGAGATTGCCTTTCATTGAATGAGACCTCTTCATTTATATATTCTTTAAAATGGTTAGAATGTCCAAATGCTGTATTAGCAACGTATCTAAATTCTTTTGAAGACATTACAGAAAACATTGTTATCCAAATCCATAAAATTTTGTTTAAAATAAGTTGAATGATCTATAAATATCCTTGAGATATTTCAGTTTCTTACTCAACTGAAAAAGTAACTAAATATCTTTTGAATTATATATGAATGAATCGACTAGACATAATTGTCGGTCCTATCTCTATGACCACATAACTTTTTCAAGTTTTAATGAGTCCATTTCTTCTTTGGTAATAAAAACAACTCAAATTTTAAAAGTAAATGAGAGCATGGTTAATTTCCACATTTAGTAATTATTTATTAAAATGACATTTTGATAAAGTAGGCGCCGAGAGTCAATATAAACGTAGCTCGTATCATGCTACATAAACATTAACTGTAATGTATTTGGTTCAATAGTTTGCCTATGTGATGAAAATTATATATATTAGTTGTCTGTTAAATTCACGTATATATATGCAAGATATTTTTAAGGCTATATGTAACAGCGACCTGCGACCCTGCTTTTTCAGCTTTCTTTTTTATGCAATTTATTTGTCCTAACAAAACGATTTAGTTTAACTTTTTAAATATTTTTTACAAATGATTATTTAAATAAATAAAAAATATTACAATAATATTTATACTTAAATATTGCTAAAAAATTGATTAAAAAAACTTAATTAAAGATAAAAAGAGTAAAAGGCATTATCTAAAACTAACTCTAAAAAATGTTAAATTAATATATGTTGTGAGTAATTAAATAAAGCTCAATATACTAAATTTGGAAATTTTATTTTAAATTTTATCTAATTAAATTTAATTTAAACTATATAAATTTGATTTAAAAAAATGGAAAGAATATGAATAAAGAGAAATGAAGCTGAGAGATGTTGGAGAAGTCTGTCGTTCCTACGATCTAGTTGGGAGGGAAAATTTCATCGACTCGATCTTCGTAATAAGTCGACCGAGTTCGACCTAGGTCGTGACCCGAAAAAAAACTATCGTTGCGGATAGCTTAACATATATGTTGCGACTATGTTACTTTACATTTCCATGTAATGTACATGGAAAATGTTAAAAGCAAATGACAAATAACAAAAGAGTTGAATTATTTTTCATTTTTTATTAATTTTAGTTATTTATTATTTAAGATTAAATTTTATAAAAAAACCGGAGAGATTTTTTTGTTAAAATGTTCAAAAATTATAAAAAAATAAGGAAATTACTAAAGTTGTAAATTTGACGGAAAAATGTTTATCACAATAGGTATTTCGCTAATGATAAAATCAATAAAATATCATTAGTGATAACGCAATAAATATCACTAGTGATATTTAATAAATATCACTTGTGATATTTAATAAATATATATACGTGTTGCGGCTGTGAGTATTCTGAAATTAAAATTTCGTAAGTGCAATGTTTTATAATTATATTTATAGATTATGAAGATAGATTTAAACTGAAATAACTTTGAATAATAATAAACTATTTCATATTATCGTGATGATTGATAGTAAAATGTATTTGCAAATCTATATAACATCACAATATTATATAACATATAAATATTAAAAATATTATTAATTTATATGTTTATACGTTTTCATACATTATAATGACCTTAAAATTTTCTTACCTTAATGTGTACGATTTAGTTGAATTAATTAGCAAAACGATAAGTATTCACTAATTTGTACAAAATACATACATAAACGATATATGTCTTTGAAAATGCAAATTTATAAAAAAATGGTTCAAAATCAAACACAAAAATTTGATATTAAATTTACATTAGTGAACAATTTAAATAATTGTATCTGAAAAATTATAATTTATAATAATAATCATTTGTGGATGTTGCATATTAATTTGTATTAATTTTGTTATTTAATGTGTATTGCTCATCAATTAACATAAAGTAAATTTATGAAATTTTTGTGTTGTAAAGATTTGTACTGAAACCTTGTAACGTTGTACTACTTAAAATTTTGGAGAGATTGAATGCAATATCTTATATAAGTAGTACAGATTTGTGTGGTGTTCAAAAAAGTAATACAATACTATAATTTAACGGTTTCGTTTTTATCAATTTCGATGAGTCCTCTCTGGTTCGTCTTCTAACGGTGTTTATTGGCTAGTTGAATCGACTGTGACTCTGGTTTCTGATTTTCAGTTAGATCTCATCATTTTAAATAGACAATATATACGATCTTGTACATGTATATTATTTTAATTGTGTACAATGTAAATGTATAATAGTATTTTAAGTAATCTGGTGTATTAATAATTTTTTAAGTGTGTATGAATTATTACAGTATTTATTGCTACCTTTATCTCATATTAAGTGTCCACTATTGAATATTCAAAGTATTTGTTACTAAACTTTGACCATAAATATTTGTATTTGTGTTATATAATACTTGACGAAAGTCATATGAATAGATTCGATTTCAAAAAATATTTTCATTGGTATAATTTAATCGAGTATTATATAACACAAATACAAATATTTATAATGAAATTTTAGTAACAAAAAGTTGGAATATTTCGTAGTAGACACTTATTATGGGACGGAGAGAGTAATTAGTTTTAATATAAGTATTAAATTATGTATTAATTAGTTTTAATATTATGTATTAATTGATTTTAATATTATGTATTAATTAGTTTTAATAATGAGTATTAAATTATGTATTAAATAGTTTTAATAATAAGTATTAAATTATGTATGAATTAATTTTTAATTAAGTTTATATACTTATACATTATATAATAATGTTTTAAGCTGATTTTGTAATATTTCTAAACGTAGAAAGTGTTTTCTTTTATGCAAATATATATATCGTACAGATAAGGGAGGGGTGGTGAAGAGTAGTATACAAAAAGAACAGACCATTATATTTGCTTACTTCAACTTCTAACTTCCTCTCTTATCATATCTACTTCATATATCACCATCCTTACTAGTGAGAGAGAAAAAAAGCAACAAATGGGAAACTGTCAAGCAGTGGATGCAGCTGCATTAGTTATACAACATCCAAATGGTAATCTAGAAAGAATGTATTGGTCTATAAGTGCAAGTGAAGTCATGAAGATGAATCCAGGACATTATGTTTCCATCATTATTCCTTTGCCTCCTGGTGAAGGTGAAGATGCTAAAACTGTCCGTTTTACGCGTGTTAAGCTTCTTAGGCCTACTGATACCCTTGTTCTTGGTCGAGCTTATCGTCTTGTTACTGCTCAAGGTAACTAAATTTTCAAAATATTTTGAAGTATCATTGTATTAATGTTTTTTGATTTTCTTATGATGGTGGTATTGTAGAGGTTATGAAGGTTGTAAGAGCAAAAAGACATGCAAAGATGAACAACAACCAATCAGAATCAATGTCGGATAATGAAACAATTTCAAGTGGTGATCATCATGAGACTGTGGTGGATAACACAAACCAGGTACTGTAATTTTTTTAACTCCAGTATACTAAATACAGTTTCATAAGATTTCATTTTTTGTAAATGCTAATGTATATATTTTAGGTGGAAGGACATGAAAGAACGTTCAGGCAAAGGACGGGATCGTCTTCATCGATAATGGCTGCTTCGAGATCGAAATCATGGCGGCCGTCTTTGAAAAGTATCTCAGAAGCTACAATTTGATTGTTATTCAATAGATACTATGAACAAACTCAGCTTTTTTTTCGTTCCTGGGTTGAAAATTCAGAATTATTAAACTTTCAAGAGTGGATCTTTCAGATCATAGAACTGTATGCATATTAAAAAAAAGGGAATGGGACTAACACTTTGATTGATGACATGTATATTGATCTTGAGAAAAACATGTTCATACTGAGTTCAAAGTTGTCTCCTTTTTGTGTTCTGTACTGCATTTTTTTCGCAAATAAACTTATATGAATATGCATGTCTATGTGTATTCAACCAAATTGTGACCGATAAGTTAGATTATTATACCATCTTACGAGTCAAGCGATGAAATAGGAGAAATACTTTAACTCCAGGTTAATCGGTTGCTAAAGCACAAAATTGAGGGTTTTTTCTCGCATTATCGACCCCATTTTGTGTCCTACCTGGGGTATACCATATCATGCACTTCAAACCTTCATGTAAGATGATGGACACACATAGTTCATAAACAAAGACAGCTTCATCCAAGCTGTAATGAAGATACTGATTGAATGATCATTATTCTGATTGTGAGGGGTAGATAAGTCATTTCCTAGTCAATTATTGATCCACAATCAGGTGGAGGGACAAATCAGGTACTTGTAACTACAAAGATACCAGTGTTTCAACAACATTAATTGTAACCACCAAACTACTAGTAGTGTCAAAATGATATTCATGTTTCTCCCACCATGACTTTAACAATGTAAGCAATAAATAAGATTCAAACCCTGAAAATGTTTTATCATGTATATGATATACTTATTCAGCCTTTACAGTACATGATAGCACAAAAAAAGAAAAATAATGTAACTAAGTAGATGTAGTATAGCAACCAAAAAGATTTTACCACCTAATACTAGTCCTCATAGTCGGTTTCCTCATCCTCATCATCGTCGCTGTCATTGCCACGATACCTCCGTCCATCCTCAGGATCATCATCTCGGTCCTCCTCAGTTTCTTCGCTATCATCGTCATCCTGAAGTGGTTTCCATACCTGCTTCTTAGCTACACTCGGAACATCAACGGGAGCAGGTGCTGGCTTATGCTTGGCAACTTTAGCCGGAGGAAGCCTTATGTTGGGTTTTGGGTGGTTCTGTTTATGGGATTTGGTGTTTCCACGTTTGAGAACATATACGTCATGGTCACTACCAGCGTTCATGTCACCGTTGTTATTGTTTTTGTTTCGAGAGGTGTTTTTGGTATTTTCTTCAGGGAGATGGCCTGGGTGTTCTCTTCTTAGATGGAGGTTGAGTTTGTACTCATGGATGTAAGCTTTATCACAACTATCGTATGGACATGCGTACGGACGGTCATATGATGGAGTGGCATAGGAGGCAGTTAGCTTTGGTGGCCTCGGAGGTGGTTTTTCCACTGGTTGAATTTGGATGTTCACGTACTTGGAAGGCAAATTAGCCATGCTACTCTGTCGAAATATACCAAGACAAGAAGGTCGTAAACAGAACACTTACGTCGTTCAGAAATTCGTGTAAATATCAAGGTTAAGTAAAAAGTAAAAACCTTTTCGTGGTGACTCATCATGTGCTTCTTTAGCTTGTAGTCATGAGCATATCTTTTACCACATTCTCGGACTGGGCAAATATGATAGTTCTCTTGAGAATGAGTCTTCATGTGTGACTTCAGGTTAAAATCTAAAGAGAATGCCTACAAAAGTAATTAGATTGGAGATCATTGTACATCATCATTTAAAAAATACACAAACTTTTTCACCCCCTGCCCAATATAAGCTTGCAAAAAAATTACCTTGCCACAACCTTCATGTGGACATATAAAGTCTCTCTCGCCTGTATGAATAAGAAAATGTCTCTTCAACTTTGAGCTATCCAAAAATTTCTGCAAAATAAACCGAACGCAAAATGATATATTTTTCTCAGAACCGCGGTAAGCCATGATCAAGATTTTGATGTCAAACACTCAACAAAGAAAATACTTACCTTTCCACAATTCTCATAATGGCAAACATGTTGTCGTTCTCCATGAATGTTAGAATGTTTCTTTAGAGCACCAGCATCGATAAATGTTTTCCCGCAACCTTCAAAGCTGCAGAGGAAAAGAACTTCCGTAGTCGGTTCGGGCTCGGGTTCTACGGTCACTGGATTTTCCTTCTTTTCTTTTAAGGCCTTCATTTGAGCCTCTGGTTGCACAGCACAATGAGAAAAAGTTTGTTAATCTAGTTACAAGTTAAAATAGAAAAGCACTTTTCCATCCAAACACTGCGTGCTTTTCTACTTTAAAATGAAAGCAAAAAAAGCAGTTTTTCATACAGAGGTAAGGAGCTGCTTATTTCGTGTTAATGATTAGATATTGAATTAAAATGACTTTTTACTCTCATTTTTAGCCTAAAACCTTTTATACATGAACTTGATTAAAAACTCTTATAAAAATTAAATTTTTTTTTTTTTTTGGTATCCATGGTTTCCGACACATTTGCCGACTAATCCACGGGGTTTGAACCCACCGCCACAAAGACTCAAACCAGGTAAAGCGCTCCCTTTTCAGGAGGTTGGCGTGGCCACTTCAAGGTTGTTTGCACCTAGCAGGAATTGAACTTGAGACCTCACACATATTAGAGTGATAGCCACAAACCATGTTGCCACTAGACCACCCGTGAGTGGTTACAGAATTATTACTTTTAAATATATATTGCGTTTTTTTAGCAAAAAGAAAAAAGCAAATCCAAACACTTTTTTTAAACAAATATATTTTTAAGAAGCACAAGCAGAAAAAAATAAGCAATCCCAAACACCAACAGTTAATTTTCTATATATTTATGTTAACTTCTTATAAATTGATGAATACTAACCTGTGACCCATTTCATAACCATACATTTCCCACCAGTTGCTACAACATCCTGAGGTACCCTGGTTTGACAATAATCAGGTTAATCTCAAGATTGGCAGTAAATGAAACAAGTACACATCAAACGTATGAAAAACGAGACACTTAGCTAGGAATGTACTAAATAAACAGAGCAGAGCAAGGTAGTTAAAGGCAAAAGCGACATGCCTTTCCCTAATAGCGAGAAGCGACAAAAGCGAGCGCTTCAGTTAACTTTTTACCCTTTGTGCATACAATAGTTTCTACTTTCGAGTATGAAACAATGATTAAATAAAAACATAATTATCTTAGGGGGTGTTTGGTTTGGCTTTATATAATGTAAGCCTCAATTTTGTGGCTTATTTGGAGGTTTATGGGCTTATATAAGTTAATTATATCATGATAAACTTATATAAGCCCCTAAGTCTCAAAATAAGCCACAAAAATGAGTACGTTATGTAAGCCGAAAATAAGCCGTATTTCGGCTTATATTTCATAAAACCTAATTTTTTATCTTATTGGTGACTTATGGGCTTATATAACATAACAAGCTTAGATAAGCCCATAAGTCTCCAAATAAGCCACAAAATTAAGGCTCATGTTACATAAGCCGAATAAGCTTACGTTAGTATAAACAAAAACAAACAGCCCGTTAAAATCTCCATTTTTAATATAAAATGACCACAAAAGAGAAGTTTATTCAAATACTTAAAGCCTAAAGTCTAGAAATTAGCTAAAATTTAAAAATTAGCCATTATACATAAAAGTGGGCGCTTTTCGGTCGCTTTTTGCCTTTTTGGTCGTCTGACAACGCTTTTTCTCGCTCTAGTAAAACGCCTAGCTTCTTTGGAATCAAAGCGCTTTAGGGCGCTTCGCTTCACTTCGCTTCTTGGCTTAAGTGCTCGCGTTTCTCACTTTTCTCGCTTTTGACTAGACTGGAGCAGAGAAACTTCCAAACAATTGAAACATGTCAAGTTGTTTAAAACAATAATTAAACATCTAATAACATTTGCAGGAAAAGGATAATCACGCTAAAAGAATTACGGGGTATGTCAATTTTTCTATATCCACACTCGTCACTAGTGTTCTTATAATGCACATGATAATTAGACAAAGTGACAAACTGTTTTTTTCTAAAAAAAAAACACACAATCCTAATCAAGTTTACTTCTATTGTCTATAACCATCTGTAGCATAAACATCTGATTATCAAAAAGTTAGAGGCAACATTAAGCGCTATATACATGAATCAAAACTAAAAGACCCAAGACTTTCAGCTAACCCTTTGCTGCTAATCCTGCTAGGATAGCCTAAAAACATCAACTGCACAAATGCACAATTCTTAACTAGGTACAAGCCGATAATAAGTTCCCAAAATCACGAGCTATCCTAATGTACCATTAATCACAATGTCATGAATCAAAACTAATAGCTTAACACAGTTAACAGCTGATAGGAAAAGAATTAGTATCAAAGCTTAACACGGTCACGAACTACCCCTTAATGTCATGAACAAGACAGTATCTTAATCGGGTTTTTTTCAAATATATTCAGTAGGGATTAATTAATTAACTATCTAAATAGCTTCAATCAATAATTGAAAACTACTACCAGTTTTGAAAAGTAATCCGAAACAAGGAGAATAAACATTGGATTGCACATATATATACAATTAAAGAAATAAAGATAAGTAATTAAGTATGAAGAAAGTTAATAAAAAAGAAGAAGATTACCATTGTTTATACCACTTGATGACAGTAGGTTTTTTGGATGATTTTTTGTTGTTGACGATGGGTCTTCGTTCGAATAGATTATGGAACGACTGATGTTCCATCGTTCGGGAATTGAATCAATGAATTATTTATTTATTTTTTTATTTTGTTGAGTTTGATGATGGGGATTATAGGAGGAGATAGGGTTTTAATAATAATAATAATGTAATTTTGGGGAAGAAAAGGAAACCAAACATGGAGGAGGAGCAACTCTTTTACTTATCTATCTACATGGACCGAACAAAGGCTTTGGAGTTTGGACACATGTGTTCTCTCTCTCGTGTGTTTATGTTGTGTACTTTGTGTATGTGTTGGATTGGTTCGGGTTAAAGCTCCGGCTTCTGTTAACTATGGGTTAGTGCTAGGGTTTTGTTTTTACTTTTTTCAACTTGATATCAGAAATGCTGTCAAAAGTTTAATAGAGTCCTTTAATTTATTAAAGTCCTAATGTACTCATCAACACCATTCAACCTATTTTCATCCTACGGTCCAAGATTAAAAAAAAATAAACAAAACTCCCTCATCATTCCTTAACTGTTAACTCAAAAACCAGAACACCCATCAACCCACCACTGCCTCCCATCGTCGCCGCCCGCCACCGCTACCACCACCACCAATTACCACCAGCAACCACGACGAGATCCACACTATCCCGATTAAATCCATACCACAATACCCTAATTTTTAGCTCTAAGTTTCATTATTGATGAATATACGAGACGAAATGATTGTAAGTTGTTTTGATTAAGCTTATTTTTATGTTTTTTTTTCGTTTTGATTATGCTTAGAAAATTTCATAGCTACTCTAGGTAAAACACATGTTATAATTATTGATGCACACCATATGTTTGATGAAATGACACAATGATAATCACATGTGATTTAGCAAGTTCTAATTTATGAACGAGCATTTTTATTAAAGTTTAGTCGGTTTTTGTAGTTGATTACGGAATTGGGACTTATGATTACAAAACTGGGATTATGACTCGTATATGAGTCGTTGTGACTCATATATGAGTCTTGTGACTCATATATGAGTCATAACGACTCATATATGAAACTATGCATATGTAAAATTTTTTGTAATACGAGTAATAATATGGCCTCTTTTGTAACAAAAACATGGTGACTCATATATGAGTCACCATGACTCATATATGAGTCTTCATGATGACTCATATATGAGTCACCATGATGACTCATATATAAAAATGAAATATATAGATTTTGTATTGAAACTTGTAGTACTTGTTGTCCCATTTTATTTGATGATTAAAGATAGAAAATAGATGAAAAAGATATGAATTTCTAGAGAGAGAAAGTAGTGAGAGAAAGTAGAGAGAAGGTGGAGAAACTAGGTGATATTATATTAGAAGAGTGAAAAATACAAATGAACAATCCACTTTTCCTAACATCCTAGGAAGGGTCTTATATAGTCGGGCTTACATGTAACCATAATGGGCTATATTATTTGGACCGGGCTTGTCTTTTGGGCTTTAAGTAGCTTAAATCCAAGCCCGTGAACCACGACTATTTAACTAACTATTACAACATTCTAATTAATGTTACAGTAATAAACTATGACCGAGCATTCTTGTTTGACTCAATATTTTGAGGCTAACAATCTCCCCCAATGTGAGGTCATTCCCCTTCGATATTTCGATATCAATGGAGATTACGAATCTCGTCATAAATGAGTCTTGAACGTGTAACAGTAGTCTTGTTCCTTCATGCTGTGATCTTTGAGCCTTTGTCATTGTCTTTCGACTTAGTCTTTTATCTTGAGATCTTCAAATCATTCTTGACTTGTCTTTGCCATCTTGCGATCTTGTATCTTTATCCACATGCTCACACTATTAATTGTTGAATAAGTCTTTAGGCATGAATATGTGGTTTTGAATCTTTGACTTTGCTGAGTACACCGTGACGCCACCTTCTCGAGACAAAACATAGACACGGACTGAATGGCTTTGACATTCGTCCTAAATCGGTAGCGTTTTACCTCCGGTCGGTGAAGACGTTATACGATATTAAATATCGTACCTGTGATTAGGTAGATTCAATTAAGAATCTCCTTGACAGGGTTTCGCGGTTGTACCAGCCGTTCTCTTTACTCGACCGTCTCAAAGCAAGACTGCGAACGTAAAGAGTGAATCAATTGGATAAATATCTGCTTGATTAAAGTCGTCAATTCAAATTTCTGGAACAAGTTTGATTCATTAAGAATCTTACCATTGTTGCTTTCCAGTTGACACAAGCTTGATTCATAAGAATCTTGCAAGTTACCTACCGTAACGCTGTTTGATGTTGACGCTAGAAGGATTTCCATTCGTCACTATGAGTATTAATAAACATCACTCTGAATGTTCTGACAAGACCATAAAAATATTGCGTAGAAACCTGAAACGAGTTTGAATCGATTCAAAATCAAACCACTGTTGCTTTTCAGTTTACACATGTTCAATTCTAGAAGAATCTTACACATGACCTACCGCAATGCTGTTTGATGTTAACACTGGAAGGATTTCCACTCATCATTGTGAATACTAAGTAGTATCACTCTGAGTGTTCTAGAAATATCGCAAGGATATAGCGTAGGACTCTCTTGATCTTTATCTGTGTGTCCTAACGAGATTTGATTGATCTCTTGGCTCTAGACTCGATTTGTGCACTTTTAGTAGTCGGGAGCTGGAGCAGATGCCACCTATTCAATATCAACTATCTCGGAGTGAGAAAGTCAATAGAAATCGTGTTGATCTCCGTGACAATAAAACAAACTTCTTTTGAGAGAAGCCTGAGTAGCTAGGAAAGGGTTGTGCTTCACATCATTGGGTCCATGATGAGTTGTCTTCATGATGTGTTGACCTAGTTTCTGCCTAAGTTGTATGGAGGGCTTCTTTCTTTACACCCTTTATCCTTACATTTATTTTTCATTCTTCAACCCCTTCAATGCTTACCAAGACATCATTACTAGCACCTTGTTGTGATTGTTCCAGTGCTAGCATCAGTACTTAGTCGGCATTCAGCTACGTTCACATTCTACTCCATCTTTCATAAGGACTTCTAATAATCTATTGGATTTTCCCTGGGAAGATCCCTCCGGTTCTGGTTGGATCACAGGACTTAAACCTAACCACCCTTTTGACACCAATAACGTCGTGAATTAAAGATGTTGTGGGTATTTGATCGAAACCATGAGTGCTTGAGTCTTTAGATCATATTTTAGTCACATTTTCTCCCCTATCTCTAATATATAAAATCGTTTGATATTAGAGATACCAAATTTGATTAAAATATATTTTTGAAAAATAGTCTTGAAACATTTCGGGAGAAAAATGTGTCAAACTTAGCATGAATTTGGAACGCTCCCCCTCAAAAATTGATCCATTGGAATTGTCATTACGAGGATATGATCCACATTAAACTTTTGAGGATAGGAGTTGTTGAACACACAATTTTTGAAAGATTTTGAATATCATTGAGAAATTCTTGAAAAAATTGTGTTCAACGCTTTTTGAAAAATCAATTCTTTTTAGCGAAAAGGTTTTTCTAAAGCATAAACTTGAGTTCATAGACTTTGAATGTCTTGAAAAATCCACTCAAGTGTAAGAAGATTTAACTTCTTTTGCTAAGGGTAAGGGCACGAAAGCGTACACTCCCCCGTGAATTTAGATCCGGGTTGCAATCTGAAAGTGATTACAAGCCATTGTGTTGAGCTCAAAACGTTGAATGTTTTGTGACAAGCTCAACCCGTGATAGATTGCTCTACCCGTTGTTGGAAATATTATCCAAAATAGACAATTTCCTTTATAAAAGATAGAAATGACATGTTTTGAAAAATATTTACAACTTTCATTCGAGCTTTATGTACACACCCGTGTCGTTATTGAGCGACATTTCTAGGTACGTCCATATTATCGATACTGAAAGACATGTCGAGAAGAATATTTTTGTATTATCAAAGATTTTTTAATTTTGTATTTTGCTTTTTCATTAAAATTTACAGGCAGATGTTTGATAGATGAACCAAGCAGACTTCTTTGTCAGAATCTCCAGTTCTGCTAGAGTCAAACATCTCATACCAATTTGCCTAACTAGATACGCAAACCTCTCTTTCGAAAGAGCTTTTGTAAACAAGTCAGCTAATTGGTAATCAGTTCCAACAAAGTATAGTTCAACGATACCCCTTTCAACTTGTTCCTTAATAAAGTGATATCTGACATCAATGTGCTTCATGCGGGAATGTTGTACCCGATTACAGGAGATGGCTATGGTGGACTTTGAGTCATAGTACATAGGTACTTTATCAAAGTGGAAGCCATAATCCGTGAGTTGTGTTCTCATCCATAGAACTTGAGCACAACACGCAGATAGAGACACATACTCCGCTTCGGCAGATGACAATGATGTGCAATCCTGCTTCTTGGAAGACCATCCCACAAGCTTATCTTGACCTAGAAATTGTGTACCACCAGAAGTACTTTTATGTGTATCAAGACACCCTGCATGATCAGAATCTGAATAGGCCGTTAGAAAGAAACTGGTTTCCCTCGGATACCAGAGTCCCAAATGAATGGTATTCTTAAGGTACCAAAAGATCCGTTTAACCTCCTTGAGGTGCTTTTGTTAACTTGGATTCACATGAACACGGGTAAAAGATCCGGAGGTCGGGGAGGATAGAAGTGTTGTTTAGCCATTTTAGAGAAGGAAACAAGTAAGAATAAAAGTGTGTGTTTTATTCTAGAGAGAGAAAGGTAAGACAATAAATGATAAGCCTCACCCCTCCATGGAAGTATGGGGGGTTTATATAGCCCGGGACTTGGACTATTACATATGACAATATTAGTCCCTGCAAGTCCCGGCTATGAAAATAATATAATTCCGTTAGTCGCACACATTTTAAGGCTAACAATCTTCCCCCAATGTGGTGACATACGAAATTACTTACAATGTTCCTAACAAATGCAAATACAACAAAAATATAACAGTATTAAGTTTGCTTCCAATGCTGAGGATGACATCGTTGTCTTCAAGTCTTCTAGAAACACTTATACCCCAGTTTGAATCCTCTTTGTCTTTGCTTGTTGAGGAACCATTGTATCATGTATGAACTGGATTAACTTCCCCCCAATTCATACCACATGTCTTGAAAAGATTTCTTCATAGACTTCTTATTTACGAAGCTTCTGAATCAGCTTCCCCCCAAACCAATATCCCTGTCTTGAGCAGAATCTGTAGCTTGAGCAATCTTCTTTCTTTGACATTTAAAGTTCACAACAGAATTTTGTAGAAGAAGAAGCAAACCACACCAAGTAACTACTACCTTGACATTTTTGGTCTTCATGATTATGTGTTTGGGGGAACATGTAAGAAATCAACAACAAATCTTCTCACGCTTGTAGAATACTTCCCCCTGGAAGTTGAACTAAGTACTCCAGAGTGGGAACTAAGTCTCCAAAATACACGTTCTTCCCCCATGATGGTGACGAACTCTCGGAAGCATCATCTGACGTGTACGATCAAAATCGCGAGATGTTCTTGTCAGGAGTAAGATGGTTAAGAACATTCGAAAGCATCATCTGACGTGTACGCTCAGAATCGTGAGATGTTCTTATCAGGAGCAAGATGGTTAAGAACACTCAGAAGCATCATCTGACGTCTACGCTCAGAATCACGAGATGTTCTTATCAGGAGCAAGATGGTTAAGAACACTCGGAAGCATCATCTGACGTGTACGCTCAGAATCGTGAGATGTTCTTGTCAAGAGTAAGGTGGTTAAGAACACTCGGGAGCATCATCTGACAAGTACAATCAGAAGCGCGAGATGTTCGTGTCTGAAGCAGAAATCTTTGTTGACATTTTGTAGCTCAAGTTGCTCGTGAGAATTGTTTGCTGATCACATCTCTACTCTTGTACTCTCTGGCTAAACTTACCAACCTCGTATTCTTTCGGCTATCTGTAGTGACCACTGGTGAAGCAAACCTGATATTCCAAACTTGAAACTGAAGTACAATCTTCCAAATTTGTTACTTACGCTTAGCACTGTTGTTGATTGACGAACGGTGCAGAGAAACGTCTCTTAGTACCTTATACATAAAAGAAGAGAGAAGTATAAGATGTAAAACACCTCTTGAAGTATCCACAACTACAGGTGAGTGTGACACTGAGCACTACAACGTAACTCCTTAAGTGATAGTTGTCCATGTCGTCGACCGTCCACCCCTTGACAGTGGAAACTAGATAAATCAAGTCTCAATCATAAATGCTGAAGCGAATCATCAATCGATAGAGGGGGTGAAAAGGCTCGATGATAAATTGAGTAGACGCCTTCGTGATATTCCACTTCACCTTCAAATAATAAATACCAAATTCACTTCGTAATCACTTGACGTTACTTTGCCCCGAATACTAGCCGTTTTTGACAATTTCAGTGAATCTTAAAGGATCGGTTTGGTGTTAGTTTGTTTTTGTTGTGTGTTTGTCGTGTTTGTTTGTTGAGTTTGTTTGAGTGTATTTAACTTGAGAACCAACGATGACTAAAGAATGAGAAGATGTCAACGTGGTCTAGTTAACATTACTTTGAAGCCCAAATCAGTCACATGCCCAACTGATTCGCGGATCGATCTCCACGGTGAGGTCGTCGAAATTTTTTCGAGAATTTGGGTTTTTCAAAACGAGGGTTTTCATTGATCGAAAAAAGTGTAATATGACCATATATCCATTATTTGACACATTCAAATACGCGACCCAGCTTCAGTTCTAAAACAGCCCAATCAATTCTCAACACGTTATGTCAAGCCCATTATAAATTTTGAGATAGTCGGATTGAGTCAATATTCCAGTATCAAATTAACCAAATCCAGTCAGCCCATCAATTTGTATACCATTTGACATATTCGGTCAACCAACTACTCTCTAAATATTATCTCCAGCACACACATCATCATACGCCAACTCAAATATCTTGTAAACTCCAATCACACGTGTAGATTCGGATAAGAAGAGACAAAAAAATAGCTCAATGTCTGTCACACGTGTTCCCAACCCACTCGAAGTAATACCAAATATCTATCCGGTCCACTATCATTTTATGGGAAGTATCATTTTATGGGAAGTATAAATGTTAAACCCACTTACATCGTTTCATCCGCCCCATCTTTTCCTCGTAACACTCAACCATCATTTCATCATATTCTTACAAACACATATCAAACTTCAACTAAGACCCAATCTGATTATACAATAAACCAAAGTAAGAAAACAACCTCACCAATACCTTCTTATGCGAAGCCACCCTTAATTTTTGGTTGGCTGTATTAATTACTACTCACAGTAACCAAACCGCATCGAGTACTAATTCGTTTAAGATCATCAAGGTCTTGGAATAAAAGATCTATGGTAGGCTCGGTTGTTCAGTTCGTTTTTTTACACGAAACTAAGAAAGATTGTACCAAAATTGATATAAATCTTTCTTTTCTGATTTCGTATATTAATGAATATTAAACCTTCACAGATCTAAGATCATTCAATTTTTTCGAGTCTATGAGAGGAGATTTGAGACTGTTGATGTTTGTTAGATGTGGAATGAGTCTGTTTTATATAATTACTTGATCTGAACCCATCGTAATGTTTTCTGTCTGAGGTACCATCGCAATGTTTTCTGAAAATCAGTGTCGCAATGTAAAGAATTACCATCGTAATAATTTGATGCATCCCATCGCAATGGTACCACCTTCCATCGAAATGTTAAAAAAAATCATCAGCATGTTCCCTTAATATTCCATCGCAATGTATTCAGAGTCACTACACATCATCGCAATCCCATCGCAATAACAAAGCACCCATCGCAATGTTATCATCGCAATCCTTACAAGACACTCCATCGCAATGTTGTACACCCATCGCAATAAGCATCTGAATAAGTCATCGCAAAGTTAAGCCATCGCAAAGTGAAGCATCGTAAAATGAAGCCATCGCAAAGTACAAATCACTCCATCGCAGTAACCATCAGAATCTCCATCTGTCGCAATATGGGTCGCAATGTCAAAACCCTAGACATTGCGATGGATTTTTGTGTCGCAAAGTACAAAATTTTTTGTCTTTTACCCGAAATAAGTGGATCTGATATGATCCTTGTCCTTTTACCAATAAAGTGATGAAAAAAATGTAATCGTGATGAAAACATTGACAAGGAATACTAAAAAATGATAAAGAATGACCAGTAATCGAGATATGACACAAAAAAATGAACAGATTTGGATAATGATATAAAATTCAAACCTTGATCGAATCAAACACAAACTCGAACATAAACACGAACATAACCACGAAGCAAAAACACGAAACACCCCCGGTTTGCTCTGATACCAATTGTTAACTTGGATTCACATGAACACGTGTAAAAGATCTGGAGGTCGGGGAGGATAGAAGTGTTGTTTAGCCATTTTAGAGAGAGAAACAAGTAAGAATAAAAGTGTGTATTTATTCTAGAGAGAGAAAGGTAAGACAAGAAATGATAAGCCTCATCCCTCCATGGAAGTATGGAGGGGTTTATATAGCCCGAGACTTGGACTATTACATATGACAATATTAGTCCCTGCAAGTCCCGGCTATGAAACTAATGTAATTCCGTTAGTCGCACACATTTTAAGGCTAACAGCTTTTCAGTGGGTCGTGCTTGATATCGTGCACAGTAACACGTAGCATGTGTTATATCTGGTTTGCTTGATGTTAAGTACATGAGGGAGCCGATCATGGAACGATATCTCGTTTGATCTATGACATCTCCCTCCAAATCAGCATCTAGGGATATGGTTGAGAATGGTGTCCCAACAGGGTCACATGATGTCATACCATGCTTTTTGATTATCTCTTGACAATACTTAGCTTGGTTAATAAAGACACCACTTGGGGATTGGTGAACTTGAACTTCTAGAAAGAATTTTAGTTCACCCATCATTGACATTTCAAATTTGTTGTGCATTACTTTTTCAAACCATTTTGAAAGTTTTGGGTTTGTAGACCCGAAAATAATGTCATCAACATAAATATACACAAGCAAAATGTCATCCCCATATTTATAAGTGAACAAAGTTAGATCAATGGAACCTTTTGAGAAACCTTTGGAGACCAGAAATTTCGAGAGCTCGTCATACCACGCCCTTGGAGCTTGCTTGAGTCCATAAAGTGCTTTGTGGAGACGATACACCTTGTCAGGATAATGAGGATTGACGAATCCTTCCGGCTGTGTGACATAGACTTCTTCCTTCAAAGGACCGTTAAGAAACGTCGTCTTTACGTCCATTTGATATACAATAAATCCCTTATGTGCAACATAAGCAAGGAAAATCCTGACCGCTTCCATTCGAGCTACTGGTGCAAATGATTCTTCAAAATCAATACCCTCTTTTTGTCCATACCCTTTAGCAACTAGCCTAGATTTATTCTTGATGATCGTGTTCTCTTCATCCATCTTGTTTTTCCAGATCCATCGAAGATTTAATGGTATTACATCGTATGGTCTGTCAACAAGTTCCCAGACTTTAAGTCTTTCAAATTGTTGAAGTTCATCCGCCATCGATTCAATCCAAGCATGATCAGCCATGGCTTCTTTCATGTTTTTCGGTTCAGCTGAACTCACGGCGAGTGCGAACATACAAACATCGCCATCGGTGTTAAGCTGTCGTCTTGTACGAACGGGCTGTGAAGGGTTTCCAATTACTTGAACCAAAGGATGATCTCGGGTCCAATGATGTGTTGAAGGATGTCGTTGATAGAACGCATGCATATTTGACGGATCAACATGGCGAGTGGAAGACTCTCCAGTTTCATGTACCGGTGTACCGAATGGGTTGATAAGTTCGTCTTCGTCAGATAATGCATTGTCTGCTTGATTTATGTTCTCTGGAGCAATGACAGTAGTTGTGGATGTTGTAGGAGCGGTTGTTATGTGATATTCAGAGGAAGTAACTCTGCAGCCATCGGTGTTGAAGTAGATGAAGTTGTATCCTTTTGTTGACGATGATCGGTATCATCATTCTTATCATGAGTGACAGCGGAAGACTTCGATACAACATGTTTCTCCCCCGTGAAATATTCATCATACATAGGTCCATATAACATTTCCAACTCTTCAATTGTCGTGTTGACTGTCATATCTGCTCTTGGAACATTTTCTTGAACCAGCGTTGAACTTGACGGTTCATTGCTGTGGTCTTGAGTTCCGAGTTCCGTGCTGTTGTGAACGGAATTCGTTTGTCGTTGTGGTTCGGGAGTTAAACTGTTTTGTTCAAGTGCCATTTCTTGTAATTCATCAAATCGGATGTGAATAGTCTCGACTATCAATTTTGTTCTCTTGTTGTACACTCTATATCCCTTAGACTGAGTTACATATCCCACTAGAATACATGCATCACCTTTCTCTTTCATCTTGTCCAGATTTTCACCATCTCGTATAATGTAACAAGTACATCCAAAAACATGAAGGTGTTTGAGTGAAGTTTTTCGATCATGAATTATGTGATATGGTGTCTTTTCGTGTCTTGGGATAATTAAGGACCGGTTTTGTGTGTAGCATGCGGTTGACACGGCTTCGGCCCAAATTTATAGTGGAAGTTTTGAAGCGGATAATAATGTTCGAGCAGCCTCAACTAAAGTACGGTTTCGTCTTTCAACAACGCCGTTTTGTTCGGGTGTTCGAGCAATAGATGTTTCATGTTCAATTCCTTCAGCTTCAAAATAATTTCTTAGTTTTGAATTCAAAAATTATGTACCTCTGTCAGTACGAACCACTTTAACTTGAGCTTGAAGACCACGTTGTATCAGTTTAAGGAAGCTGATAAGAACTTCGGGTGTTTCATCCTTGGACCTCAAGAAGTGAATCCATGTGTACCTTGAGTAGTCATCGACAATTACCATAACGTATTTCTTCCCATTGATACTATGAACACGCATGGGACCACACAAATCTATATGAAGAAGATCTAACCGTCCTTTAGAGCTTGGTGTAGTCTTTGTTTTGAAGCTACTTCGTTTAGCTTTACAAAGCTCACAAGAAGAACAAAGATGATATTTGATGAATTCAAGCTTGGAAGGCCTCTCACAATATCTTTCTTGGAAAGCAAGTTGATGGTATCAAAATTAAGATGAGATAAACGTTGATGCCATAACCATTCCTGAGTCGTTGAAGCTTTAGCCTGAAGCAAATTGGAGTTGATGAAGTTGTGTCTTGTAGTGAAATTGTGTAAAGATCAGTACCCCGTGTACCGGTAAGTAAGTCATTCCCATCATAATCACGAACAAAACATGTATTCTTTCTGAAAGCAACCTCCAAATCTGCATCACATAATTGACCAACCGAGAAAAGATTGTGATTGAGCCCTTCGACGTAGTATACCCTTTTAATCGTTATATTTCCCTGAACCAAATCTCCATATCCTAGGATCGGTGAAAATTGATCATTTCCGAATCGGACCGTACCCAGGAACTTCTCCACGAAGTTAATTAGAAGCTTGAGACTCCCCGTCATGTGCTTCGTGCATCCGGAGTCCAGTATAAATAGAATTATTTATATCACCTACGGAAGAGTTAAAACACGATGGAGCAATTGCTAAATTGGATACCAGAGTAGGTGTGATTGTAGAATCATTAGTGTCCTTAGCAACATTTAAAGGCATACTAACACTCATTGTCACATTTTTTGTCCTAACTTTAGGCATCCATTTATGTCCGGGAGGACATTGATTAGTGATATGAGTGTAATTACTCATATCAATTGTATCATAAAACCATCAATAAATGCATGAAATGTATAAAATATGTCTTGTATATGCATTGTTTTGTTGTTTCGTGTATGTAGGTACCAAGTTCACGAAAACCAGCGAAAACGACACGAGATTGAAGAAAAGATCAAGGAAGCCAAAATCAAGTTAGTTTTTTAAAGGATTTGGTCAAAAGTCAAACGATAAATCATTTTAAGACGGGATTCTAGTTTTATCAAGTTATTGGGCCTTGGTGGGACCCACGTGTGTGTATTGGGCTTAAAGCCTAATATTGGAGTTAAAAAGTTACTATTTTGGAATAAGCCCATTAAGCCCAAGTTAGAAATAAACAAGAGACGGTTGAATCTTTTACTTGTTGGATCAACAAAGGCCCAAGAAGGCCAAAAGAAACGAAGGAAGAAGTTTTTAACTTATTTGGTCAAATCCTTTGGTTAGACGTTTAGCAAACCATTTATTTACCCACAAACGTGTAACTCACACACACAATTAAAAAAAGCCTTTCGATATCTTCTATGCTCACCTTTCTTCTTCCCCACCCCCAAATTAACCAGACGCAATATTTACTATTCCCTAAAAACCCTAGTTCATTAAATCACAAAATAAATTGGGGCTTTCATCTAACTCGTGTGATTCACATGAGTTGGGATTAATTCCCCTTTGTTTTCGGAGATAGAAGATGGAGAATCTTGGTGACGTGGCCTCCCCTCTCCTAATCTGATTGGTCAACACACCTCACATCTCACCACTCCTCCAATCAAGACTTGCCACATCAGTTTTGAAGAAGCACAACTAGCACAAGGATTGCCACCTTGGCAATCCGTGTGATAGTTTATCATCTTTACACCCTTGGATCATAACAAGAAAGAGAGAGAAGAAAAAGATGTTGACTGAAGGGCTCAAGATCGTTCTCTTCACCAACAAACTCCCACCCCAACCCTCTCCGTTCAAGTATAAATACCCCCCTCAAATGGAGTATTTGGCATCCCATTTTTATCTTAAAGTTATTATGTAGAAATAGATTAGGAATAATTTTAATTTCTTTTTCATAGTATTGTAATCAGTTTTGATTATTAATATAAAAGTTTGTTTTGAATTAATAAATGTTCGATTAACTTACTGTTTAAATTTGAATTGCAATTTTTAATTCCTTCTTAAATCTATTCTTGTCATTATAATGTTAAGTTTATTTGATTAAGCTAGTTAATAGCTTCAATTAAATAAATAAGATTAAATTTGGGGAATAAACTTTCCCACTAAAAGTTTATTAAATCTGTTCAAATGATGGTAAGTGTTTCGTATGGTGCTGATGATGATGGTTCGAGTTACGGTGTATGGTGGTCTCAACCAGGTTCATAAGTCCGCTCAGCGCGCGACTTCTACTCAACGGTTCTCTCCAAAAAGGTCTTATTCTCTTTATTTTTAAGTTGATAATATTTTCATGCTTATAATTTGATTTTGTTATGATTTATGATTTAATCTGCTTATATGATTTTGGATGTTACTGTTTATGATTTGACTTAGTTAAATTGTAAGTTTGATATTATTGTTTAATTGTGGGTATAGATATATGTATTTGTCTGTTGGATATTTAACTGTTTTTAGCATCAATAGGATCGTTTTAAGTTGCCTGAATGAATTTTAGCTAAACTTGCTGACAATTTTTGATGTATGTTTGGAATCTGATTATGATTTGGTTTAAGTTGCTGATCTATGTGCTATTCAGTTTACTTTCACGATTTATACTACAGATTTTGAAATAGATTTGCCTTTCTAAGATTGATAGTTATTTTAAGATTAGGCTTGTCGCTGCGTTGTTTTTAAACACATCTGTTGATTGGCATTCAGAACTGGATGATTAGGAGTTGCTTTGTACTGACTTTTGTTCTTTTAATTTGGTTTTTATTTGCTGATTTCAGTTAAACTATTTACTTGCCTGCTGGATTTAGTCACTGCTTTAGATGTTTAGTGAATGCTGAGTTTGTTGATTTTGCTGAATTTTTGTTATTACTGAATTGAGTTGCCAGCTTCATTTGTATTTTCTTGTTGCCTTTGGTTTAACTGTATGTTTATTGTTGATGTTTATTTGTTGCATTTGATCCTTGTTGCTGTATTTGTTAGAATACTATATTTGCTAAGTAATACAAGCCATCAGATACAACTGGTTTGATGGTTAAAGTCTGATTTCTATCAGTATTCAATAGGTCATTCCTGTGACCAGTTTTCAGTTATTTTTATTGTCAAAAATAAATAACTGAAAAAGAGATTTTGTTACCCTTTTTATATTATTTTATCGTCCTCGACTCACTCGAATTGAAAGCCAATTTTAACGTTTCGACTTACTTTGTTTTTGGTAAAATGTATTTTTTTTTTTTTGGTATTTTATCTATTTAATATTTAAAACTTTAAAGGAAATCTATTTTAAACTTTAAATAAAACTTGAATTAAATCTATTGAAAAAAAAAAAAAAACTTTTAACTTAAACTTAAAACTAATTTTAAAACTAATAAAAATTTTAAACTAAATTGAACTTTTAAATGAAAACTATTTTGAATGAAAACTATAATTAAAAATATATTTTAAAATAAAACTAAAGACAAATTTAAATTTATAAAAGTATAAACTAATTTCTTAAACGAAACTAAAATATATAAAACTAAATATATATCTAAATTAAAAAAAACTATTTAAAATAAATGAAAAATATATATATATATTTTTTTTATTTTTTAACAAAACTGAGTTAAAAGAAAATGAAATAAAACTTTTAAATAAATCTAATTAAACTAAAAAAAAACTTAACTTAATCTATTTAATAAACTGACAGAAAACCTAAGCCTATATTAAATAAATGATGCATATGAATACACAAAAGAGAGCTCAGCCAAGTGGTAAGGCTTATGGCTGTTGAGCGAGAGGATGAGGGATCGAATCCCACAAGTGACGAAATTTTGCTAATTATTTAAACTTTTTGGACTTGATTTTTTTTTTTTTTTTTTTTTTTTTACAAAGTAAGCCTCAGACCAATTGGGTCTAAGGAGTGTGCAGTAAAACAAAGATTAAAAACCACATAGGCAGAAAGCAGATTCCAAACAGACGATTAAACTCAAACCTAATGCAATATTAATAAGCAAACTAAGATAAGCAAATCCAAACCAACCTTGAGAACAATAAGCAGATAAGCTACACGAAATTAAGCAGTTACTAAACGAAGATAATTAATAAGCAGAAAATTCAATTCGAGCAAGAGAAATAAGCAGTACATCAAACCTACGAACCTTAAGCAGAAAAACGATCGACTACAAACCTAAGCTATAGAAATAATGCCCAAAATATCTAAACTACTCTAAATACCCCTATAAAACGGAATAAGCAGATTCGATTCAAACAGCTAAACCCAAACAGAAGCTAGATAAGCAGATCCATACGCATCTATAACACAATTTAACCAAATACACCAAGAGCAAATCTAAACCGAATCCAAAGCTAACTAGGTAATAGAACAGGCAGAATCAAAACGAGTCTAAACTTAATTTAGTAATCAACTACTCAAATAAAACAGAATTTTAAACTAATCTTAAAAATGAATAACAAAGAAATAGAACCTCGTGTCGAAAACCGTTGAGCCGAAGTGTCGCGCTGAGCGAACTTGTGAATCGAACAAGCTGTCACCATCGTCTTTCACCAAGATCATCAACTCGAACACCTTCTTCGAAACAAACAATCCACTCGAACTAAACTAATCCGAACAGTACTTAATTTATTTATTTATTTATTTATTTTTTTTTTTTTTTTGATTCGAATATAAACAAACAGTAACAAAAAAATATAGATTAAGGCAAAATTAAATTTGACTGAAAATAATAAATTGAGACGAATTAATAAATAAAAATAAACTTTTCATTAATAATCAAAAGAGTACAAAACTGGAATTAAAATTACAATTTAAATCCTAATCTAGTTTGCAAAAATTAAAACTAATTAAATCCTACTCCTAATTTAAAAAAAACTGAAATTAAAAAAATAAAGAAAAGCTTAATAAGATGCATCCTCTAATACATGATGTGGGGGTTTTTATAGGCAAACCCACCAAAAACCTTCTTCAAACTCCTTGGAGGCCACGGCTTAAGATCACAGCCCTTCCTTCTTTTCTCTCTCTTTTTACATCTAATCAAACGGCTGAAAAAAAACTTCTTTCGGATTGCCAGCGTGTCACGTGAGGACCACCTTGGGTGCTTCTTGCGAAAAACTTGGGGATTTAATCCCCAAGTGTGTGAATTAATTGATTAATCAAAAAGCCCCAATATTTAAATGGTAATTTTTTTATCATGGAAATTAGGGTTTGTGGAAGGCTGCGAATTTGGTGGGAGAGAAAGAAGGGGAAGTGGGTGTGCATTGTTTGTATCGAATGAATAATAGGGATGGGGTAAAAAAGAAACGCTTTTTATTTATTTTGGGTGAAGAGGGGAATAACGTGTGGAATACACGTGTGTGGTATGACTGCCAAAACAAAGCGTGAGTTGATATGTGATTTTGACTAGTTCTTTGACCAGCAAAGGAAAATACTCCACGTTGTTTTATTGTAACCGGTGGAAAACCCTATTGGGTAAATAAGGCCCATATTAACTTCCTTATTTTCAAACTTGGACTATTAAGCCCATGTCTTATTTCCTTCATCCGTCCTTCAAACATAATTGGGCCTATTGGGCTTGGATCCAAAAATTATTCATCTTATGTCCAATATTGGGCTTTTGAGCCCAATTGCTACAATGTGGGACCCACTTGTCTTCAAACTTTAACAAATCCGCGACTAGAACGAACTTGACTCTTGGCTCTTGATATTTCTTCAATTCTCGTGTTGGTTTTCATCGGTTTTCGTGCTCTTTGCACACTTTTGGACTTTTGATCTTGTCTTTGACTCTTTCTTGACTTTTCTTCGATATTTGACCGTGAAATCCCGTGTTTTCTCTTCTTTTGCTCAATTGTACCTATTTATCACACAAAACACAAAACCACGCGTAATTCCGACATTTAAGATGCAAAACATATGATTAGGTCTTGTTTTTCCATGATTTTAGTGGCAAAAGGATAAGTGTTTACACACTTATTAAATCCCCTACACTTGACCATTGCAATGACCCCATGCAATGCATAGTTTTAAAGCAAAGAGTTTACATTTTTCTCATAATCAATCCATCTCGGCCTTTATTAAGATATACTATTATCACTACGACGGAAAGATAAAAACTTAAAAGGAAACAAAAGTTAAAATGATAACTTGAAAATTATTCGATGGAAGAAACTCGTTAAGAAGTCTAAGACTTAGATTAGGGCTTTGGTGCCATGAATATAAATCACCCTCAAGTTTCACGTTCCCCATACCAAGCTCAGAAACGAGATCATTATTATTACAAGTTAGCACAACTAACACTTACTCATGCGGTTTAATTATTCACTTAGACTCCCTTATTCCTACGGTGTATCTCTTGTATTTTATTTTTGTCTTGAATGATCACGAGGATGCATTTTTGACTTATTTCGATAATTTATTAAGGCCGAAAATAAAGTGGGACGATTTAATCGATAGTTAGCTAAAGGACAAAATCTTTTAAAACGGCTTCTCGAAACCTCATAAAGTTCATATCTTGGCATAACTCGTTTCACAATTTGAGACCTCTCTCGGACCGATATTTGGCTTGTACTTCAAACTTCAAATCTTGAGAGGCGATCTTGAAATTATGGTCTTCTCTTCATTTTGGTATACATCTTCATAAGGAGTGAAAGATGCTTCATACGTTGACCACGACTTCTTCATTTATCCTCTTCTTTATTTAGGATTTTGATATACAACGATCCGCCTCCTTTTCGGACTTGGATCTATTTATCCTCATACCTTGTTAGGGTCTTTTTGGATAGACTTCTCCATGATCTTTAGGGGAGTAATTGCTTCTCGTCGTGTGTCTCGATCCTTCATATTGATTTGGACTAATGATCTTCACATCATCTTAGGATCTTTAGCAAAAAAAGTGAATCCTCATGCCTTGTTAGGGCCTTTTTGGACTCGGGTATCCTCATGCCTTGTTAGGGCCTTTTTGGATAAGCCAATATTCGCGTCCCGCTTCAATAAGTTATGCCTTGGCTATGAACTCTAATTAATACCGAGCAACTTTTAAACGATCTTGTGCTAGAAGCTAAGTAACCTTTTAAATCATACAACCTTATTTATTGCAAATATATTTATTAACAAGTGATGGGAGAAAAAGCTCATAACTAACTCACATAAGTTAATGAAAGAATACCGAACTTATAATTAACTCTATCATCTCTCGTTCTCCACAATTTAAAATCTCAAAGAATGAGACTCGTGGATGCTTAGCCTAATAAACCAATTAAGGTCCATATGGTTAAGGATACTAGCTAGAGTAAACTTGGATAAGTAAACTCGGGTTGAGTCAAAATATTCACGACGGGCCTAATATATCAAAGACATCTAAACTTGTAAAAACCATTTTATTTATTTATTTATTTTTTTAACTTTATTCTTGAAATGGAAATTATTATGATGCGATAATAAAAGGAAAGAAAATAAATAAAAATATTACTAGGCCAAAATAGATCAAAAATTTGAAAAACGTTGAAAATTTTAAAAATTTTCCGGTTAAAATGGGGTCAAATTCATGGAAAAGGCCACTAAAATTTCGATAGAAATCCCCCCTACACTTAAGATAAACATTGCCCTCAATGTTTAAGCATGTGGGAGAATAAACTCCCCTACACTTAGGACACTGAGTGTGTTGTTTAAATCGAGCTAAGGAAAGGACAACTAAAGTGATTACATTTATTCGTTTTAAGATAGAATCACAATAGCAAAAACTTATCGAAGGAACCGGGTACACGGGTAACACGGGAACACGGGTCTCGTCAAAAGTACCAAGAGTGGATCATCAAAGCACATGTACCTACACAATCACAACACACAAAACAAACAACCTACACGGCTCCCCCTACACTTATTGTAGAAAATAGATAAAAGATAAAAGATAGATCATCGGGTTGCCTCCCGAGAAGCGCTTGTTTTTGTTAACCGAGTCACGAGCCTGACTCGACCCCGAATTAAATGGTCCATGGGGAAGCCTCGAATGTGATACCGGGATCAAAGATCTTGTCCTCGGTCCCGGAGGAAAATAATAAAGGAGAGGCAGGAGGATAAGTCATAGAAGGGAGAAAAGTCCGCTCAACATACGAGAAGTATGTGAGGTCATGATCCACGGGAGGTGGGGTAGGTAAAGGAGACAAATTGTCATCCTCCAAAGACATAGGATGGTCACTATTCGGCAAAGCCGTAAAGGTATCAATCAAAGAATGGTCAATGTCATCTCTCGGGTCAAAGTAATCATCCTCATGAACGTGAATCTCTTCGATTTCTTCATCATAGATAGGCTCGTCAAACAAAGGTTTGTCGTTCCCCTCATTGAGGATTTTAGAAATTCTCTCGAAGAGAGCACGATAAAGTACGAAACCATCATTCATTTGTGGGATTTGTTGATAAGTTAAATCCTCACGAATGTGGTAAACGTAATTCTCATTAGAGGAGTGTTGATTAGGTAACTCCTCGAGAATTGGATGCGTGGTCATGTGAGTTGGTTCGTCATTATTATAAATAAGACGTTCCAACTCATCAAGTTCGGCCTCGATATTGGAAAAATCGACCTCACTTGTAGGTGGAAGTGGAGATAAAAGAGCTAGCTCTCGGTCGATAATTTCCTTAATCTCGGGCTCGAAGACGAAATCATCATACTCACCACATATAGAACTCTTATTGGAAGAATCAATCATTGCATTTGGATTTGTGAGTATGTGATCATGGACTAGCGGAACGACCGTGTCCGTAAGCTCAACAAAAGTCGGCACATCATAAACTTCATCAAAGAATTTGTCGAGCCCAAAATCGCTAATCTCACTCGATGTATCAAGATCCTTAGATGCATTTGGGATATTGAGAGAAGGAATTACAATCGCACTAGGACATTGAGCACAAAGATCGCTCCAAGAAATAGTAGTCTCATCGTCATCATCATAAAAGTAAGAACGCACAAAAGGAGGAGTAGAAACACTAAGAGTAGATACTTGCTCTTGTTGTCTTTCGACATGCAAGCTAATTTCGAGTTGTTTTAAGCGTTCTAAAATTTCATCCAAACTAGTGCTTTGTTCCTTAAAAGAAGGTTGATGAACGACGGAATTTTGTGGGGGTTCAAAATTTTGAAAACCGGAATTATAGCACGGATGTGGCTCATAATTCATCGGTTGACAATAAGAAGTATCGTGAGGGCCCCCACAATGATTGCAACACGGGTATTGAGAAAAACCCGATGCATGTTGAGGATAGGGATTGTCATAGACGGGGGGAGGGGAGAAATTTGTGTAAGAGGAGAAGTACGAATTTCTAGAATTGCACAATGGACAAAATCCAAATTGTGTATTGTCGATATCGGAACCACACTTCGCACAAGTACACCATGGACATATTGGAAAACCGAGCCATGGTCTCCCACACCGAACGCAAGACAAATCCATGAAGAATTATAAATAAGAGGGGTTGAGAAAAAGAATTAAACACAATAGAGGATAAAGAATAATATTTTTGTATTTTTTAGAAAAATATATATATACAAGAAAAATCGAAAGAAATCGAAAAAATTAACACTAATACGTAATATTTTTGGTGTAATACGTTTAGGAAAACGTATTACTTTTGGATTTTTTTAATTTTTTTGGTGCAATTCTTAGGAAAGAAATTGCTTTTGTGATTTTTTTAATTTTTTTTTGTATTTTTAAGTTTTTGATTTTTTTGTATTTTTGATTTTGTTGTAAGAAACGTAACGTTCAAAAAGAACGGATCCCAAAATCCAAACGTCTTCACGAAAAATCGTCAATCGTACGAGCGAAGCGGCAGCGGCGCCATTTTGAAAAAGAGATTTTGTTACCCTTTTTATATTATTTTATCGTCCTCGACTCACTCGAATTGAAAGCCAAGTTTAACGTTTCGACTTACTTTGTTTTTGGTAAAATGTATTTTTTTTTTTTTGGTATTTTATCTATTTAATATTAAAAACTTTAAAGGAAATCTATTTTAAACTTTAAATAAAACTTGAATTAAATCTATTGAAAAAAAAAAAACTTTTAACTTAAACTTAAAACTAATTTTAAAACTAATAAAAATTTTAAACTAAATTGAACTTTTAAATGAAAACTATTTTGAATGAAAACTATAATTAAAAATATATTTTAAAATAAAACTAAAGACAAATTTAAATTTATAAAAGTATAAACTAATTTCTTAAACGAAACTAAAATATATAAAACTAAATTTATATCTAAATTAAAAAAACTATTTAAAATAAATGAAAAATATATATATATATATATATTTTTTTTTAACAAAACTGAGTTAAAAGAAAATGAAATAAAACTTTTAAATAAATCTAATTAAACTAAAAAAAACTTAACTTAATCTATTTAATAAACTGACAGAAAACCTAAGCCTATATTAAATAAATGATGCATATGAATACACAAAAGAGAGCTCAGCCAAGTGGTAAGGCTTATGGCTGTTGAGCGAGAGGATGAGGGATCGAATCCCACAAGTGACGAAATTTTGCTAATTATTTAAACTTTTTGGACTTGATTTTTTTTTTTTTTTTTTTTACAAAGTAAGCCTCAGACCAATTGGGTCTGAGGAGTGTGCAGTAAAACAAAGATTAAAAACCACATAGGCAGAAAGCAGATTCCAAACAGATGATTAAACTCAAACCTAATGCAATATTAATAAGCAAACTAAGATAAGCAAATCCAAACCAACCTTGAGAACAATAAGCAGATAAGCTACACGAAATTAAGCAGTTACTAAACGAAGAGCAGAAAATTCAATTCGAGCAAGAGAAATAAGCAGTACATCAAACCTACGAACCTTAAGCAGAAAAACGATCGACTACAAACCTAAGCTATAGAAATAATGCCCAAAATATCTAAACTACTCTAAATACCCCTATAAAACGGAATAAGCAGATTCGATTCAAACAGCTAAACCCAAACAGAAGCTAGATAAGCAGATCCATACGCAGCTATAACACAATTTAACCAAATACACCAAGAGCAAATCTATACCGAATCCAAAGCTAACTAGGTAATAGAACAGGCAGAATCAAAACGAGTCTAAACTTAATTTAGTAATCAACTACTCAAATAAAACAGAATTTTAAACTAATCTTAAAAATGAATAACAAAGAAATAGAACCTCGTGTCGAAAACCGTTGAGCCGAAGTGTCGCGCTGAGCGAACTTGTGAATCGAACAAGCTGTCACCATCGTCTTTCACCAAGATCATCAACTCGAACACCTTCTTCGAAACAAACAATCCACTCGAACTAAACTAATCCGAACAGTACTTAATTTATTTATTTATTTATTTATTTATTTATTTTTTTTGATTCGAATATAAACAAACAGTAACAAAAAAATATAGATTAAGGCAAAATTAAATTTGACTGAAAATAATAAATTGAGACGAATTAATAAATAAAAATAAACTTTTCATTAATAATCAAAAGAGTACAAAACTGGAATTAAAATTACAATTTAAATCCTAATCTAGTTTGCAAAAATTAAAACTAATTAAATCCTACTCCTAATTTAAAAAAAACTGAAATTAAAAAAATAAAGAAAAGCTTAATAAGATGCATCCTCTAATACATGATGTGGGGGTTTTTATAGGCAAACCCACCAAAAACCTTCTTCAAACTCCTTGGAGGCCACGGCTTAAGATCACAGCCCTTCCTTCTTTTCTCTCTCTTTTTACATCTAATCAAACGGCTGAAAAAAAACTTCTTTCGGATTGCCAGCGTGTCACGTGAGGACCACCTTGGGTGCTTCTTGCGAAAAACTTGGGGATTTAATCCCCAAGTGTGTGAATTAATTGATTAATCAAAAAGCCCCAATATTTAAATGGTAATTTTTTTATCATGGAAATTAGGGTTTGTGGAAGGCTGCGAATTTGGTGGGAGAGAAAGAAGGGGAAGTGGGTGTGCATTGTTTGTATCGAATGAATAATAGGGATGGGGTAAAAAAGAAACACTTTTTATTTATTTTGGGTGAAGAGGGGAATAACGTGTGGCATACACGTGTGTGGTATGACTGCCAAAACAAAGCGTGAGTTGATATGTGATTTTGACTAGTTCTTTGACCAGCAAAGGAAAATACTCCACGTTGTTTTATTGTAACCGGTGGAAAACCCTATTGGGTAAATAAGTCCCATATTAACTTCCTTATTTTCAAACTTGGACTATTAAGCCCATGTCTTATTTCCTTCATCCGTCCTTCAAACATAATTGGGCCTATTGGGCTTGGATCCAAAAATTATTCATCTTATGTCCAATATTGGGCTTTTGAGCCCAATTGCTACAATGTGGGACCCACTTGTCTTCAAACTTTAACAAATCCGCGACTAGAACGAACTTGACTCTTGGCTCTTGATATTTCTTCAATTCTCGTGTTGGTTTTCATCGGTTTTCGTGCTCTTTGCACACTTTTGGACTTTTGATCTTGTCTTTGACTCTTTCTTGACTTTTCTTCGATATTTGACCGTGAAATCCCGTGTTTTCTCTTCTTTTGCTCAATTGTACCTATTTATCACACAAAACACAAAACCACGCGTAATTCCGACATTTAAGATGCAAAACATATGATTAGGTCTTGTTTTTCCATGATTTTAGTGGCAAAAGGATAAGTGTTTACACACTTATTAATAACCACAAAAATGTCCCTAATGGGGTTCGAACCTGTGACCTCCTGGTCACAGGACATACGTGTTATCTAGCTTAACTACCTTCATGTTTTGGTTTAATTACTCATTTAGTTTTATTAATAGCTTAATAGTCACTGTCAGATTTTAGATAGTTTAATACTAGTTTTCACATTACTAAAGTTTAAATAATAATTTTATAATATTTACTTTTATAAAGTTTTTAAATAATAGATATAATAAAAATAAAAATAAAAATAAAAATAAAAATGTTTTTATTAATTGTAGAAGTTTAATTAGTTTTTAAATAATTAGATTTCTATTAATTTAGATTTAAATAAAAATAGTTTTAAAAATTGATTTGGTTTATTAAGGGAGTAAAAGTAATTTTTAAAAGATTTAATTAGTTTAAAAAGTTTAAATAGAGTTTTAATTAGTGTAAAAGTAATTCTAATTAAATAGATAAGTTTTTAATAGTTTTATTTTAATAGCAAGGTTGCAAAAATCGCGAATCGCTAGCCGGCCGGTAGACCACCTTGTAACTTGTAATCGTTCTAGGCGGGATTAATCGGTGATTTATCGGATTGACATTTTTAGCATATTTTGGGTATTTTTGGCTAATTTTGGCTATTTTAAAAGAGTTTTAGGTGTTTTCGGCATTATTATTCGTAAAATACAAAGAATCATACATAAAAGTAGTTACTATAAGTGATAGACCAAAGTTTATAGTGAGGTGTTGGTATTTTCGGCAAAATTTACAGATTTTCGGCAAGTTTGACATCCCTTGAATGTCGTTGACCATAGTTGACCTCTATTAATCGCCTTTTCATTAATCGACAAGGTTGAGGGCCTTGTAGCGATTAAACGAAGATTAATCGGCCTTGTAGACCTTGTTTTGCAACATTGTTTAATAGTTTTAATTTTTAATAATTATCTTTTAGATTTTTATAATGGGGTACGATTCATGCACTTAGGATTAATTAGTTTTAATTTGGTAGAATTAATTTTAGTTTTAAAAACCGAAAACGATTCAAATCAATTGTCCAAATCGAAACAAAACGTCTCAAATTTACTCGATCTTCGTGTACAACGAACTTGGTTCACCAACGTGTTTAATTGAATTCGTCTTTGGTAATTTTAGTCTATTACTTTTTCCTAAAGGTAATTTTCTAATTTACCCTATAACGTATCTAATTATCACATATACTATCACGATCACATCAAAATTTTGGCGATGCTGCCGGGGATCTTGTGTACGATTCGTTTCGTCGAGATTTGTTGATCGTTGATTTGAAGACCCTTTCCGTCCTCGGAAAGTTTTGTTATTTTTCTATTATTATAGTATGTATCGTTTTTCTCGTTTTTTGTGATTAATATATTGTATTACGTAGAACAATAAATTTACATACTTTCCAAATAAGACCTTAGTTGGGATTTCATCACTTAGATATTGTATTCGAATCCAAAACGAAAAAAAGAGAGGCAAAATAGATAAATACTAATAAGAAGTTTGAACTCGATTTATACAAACTATAAGGTGGGTATAAGGCGACGTGCTATAAAAGGCCGTCTAAGGAAAAAGGTTTTTAAGTGCTTTGTGCCACCTCGTTTCTCCGCTTGCTTGGGCGTATATTGAGAGGGACAACCGATTATTGGTTTGCCAACTCAAGTAGTATTATATCTTATATTTGTAGTTTACTTATTGAAACTCGAGACGTTTAGGTTTTTACCTATCGTTTCAAAGTCGACCGAGGGTAATTTACTTCCATAGTAGTTATCCTTATTCCTTGTTTTTATCGATCATTTTTTATTGAGCAATACCAAATAAAATACTAAAAATAATCTTCTTCTTGTCTAATTTCTTTTCTTCAATCCTCTAAATTCTCGTCTTTGTAGTGTATGCAATTACGTTCTTCTCGACTTGTGATTGATTTTAATAGGCTTGAAAATATTCCTCGTAGAAATAGAAATCGTCAACAACGAATAGTGGAACCCGAGCTTCCACCTATTGTTGTAGAGATGGCCGATAACCGAACAATGGAGGAATTGCTCCGTGCACCCACCGAAGGGTATGGGGAAGCAATCGTTGTGTCGGCTATTTTGGCGGATCATTTTGAGATTAAGACGGGTCTTTTATCGCTCATTCGTGCCGACCAATTTCGTGGCAATGAGACCGATAGCCCGCATTCTCACATTCGGAATTTTCTTCGAATTACCTCGACTCTCAAGTTTAGAGATGTGCCGAATGACGCGATTAAGCTCATGCTTTTTCCGTACTCGCTCAAGGGTAATGCTAAGATTTGGTATGAGAAAGAACCACCGGGTTCGATTTTGACATGGGATGATTTAGTGTCTAAGTTCATGAATTATTTCTTTCCACCATCTAAGACAACACACTTTAAGAACGAGATCACTAGATTTGAACAAAAAGTGCATGAATCGTTTGGGGTTGCTTGGGAAAGATTTAAAGATTTGTTGAGACAATGTCCACACCATGGTTTTCTCAGAATTGCATGAAATAAATACTTTTTATAATGGACTTAATATGATTTGTTGTTCCCTTTTAATCCATAACACAAGATTCTTAGAGAGAGAAAGAGGAGAAAAGTAGAGAGAGAGAGAGTAGAGAGAGAAGTGGAAGGTTTACACTAAAACTATGTGTTTAATGAAATGAACCAACACCCTCTTTCACATGTGAAAGAGGGTTATATACCCCACGACTCTAAGGCCTTTGTGGGCTTCATCTTGGGCCGGGCTTGGCTTTGTTTTGGGCTTACGCCCCTAACTTAGACAATATTAGCTTAAAGTCCAAGCCCGGTTAACCCGACTAACCTATTACAATACAAGACCACTAATGACTAAGATGACCTATTACATTCTTGTTCGACTATATAAAATATAGGGCTAACAATCTCCCCCAATGTATCGGTCATCTTAAAAAGCTTAACAAGCATAAGATGATTGAGAGAATACATTCTTGTAGAGGAGATCTTCCTGCTTTGGTCTTGTATCTTGGTCTTGATCTTGTTTGTAACAGCTTTGTTCCTTCATGCTTTCGTGATCTTTATCTTGAGCCTTTGTCATTTGACTTTGAGTGCTTGAGATCTTCATCTGTACTCCTTGTGACTAAGATGACCTATTACATTCTTACATTCTTAGGTATCTTGATTATCGCCATCTTGTGCTCTTGTGACTTCTGAATCGACATCGGTTGCACAGCTACGCCACCTTCTTGATATGCAGCAACATATATAGACACAGATAAAATGGCTTTGAACATTTCATCCTAACTCGGTAGCGTTTTACCTCCGGTCGGTGAAGACCGTTAAACGGTATTAAATACCGTACCTGTGATCAGGTAGATTCGATTAAGAACCTCCTTGACAGGGTTTCCCGGCGGTAGAAGCCAGTTCTCTTTACTCGACCGTCTCAAAGCAGACTGCGAACGTAAAGAGTGAATCAAAAAGGATACGGTTATCCGTTTGATTAGAGTCGTCAATTCAGAATTCCTGGAACAAGTTTGATTCTAAAAGAATCGCACCATTGTTGCTTTCCAGTTTGTCACAAGCTTGATTCATAGAGAATCTTGCGAGTTACCTACCGCAGTGCTGTTTGATGTTGACACTGGAAGGATTTCCATTCGTCACTGTGAACACTAATGAGTGTCACTCTGAATGTTCTGGCAAGATCACATGGATTTTGCGAAGAAACCTGGAATCAAGTTTGAATCAATTAAGAATCCAAACTTAGTTGCTTTCCAGTTCTCACAAGTTTGATTCGTGTAAAATCGCACAAGTTACCTACCATGAGCTTGTTTGATGCTGGCTCAAGCAGGATTTCCATCTTCATTGTGAATCGTATCACTCAGATGTTCTGGCAATATCACAAGGATAATGCGTAGGACTCGATTGTGTCCTAATGAGATGATAATTGATCTCGTTTGGCTCTAGACTCAATAAGTGCATTTTGGTAATCGGAGGCTGGAGCAGACTGCCACCTTTTCAATATTAACTGACTCGGAGTGAGAAAGTCAATAGATACGTGTTGATCTCCGTGACAATGAGACAAGTTTCTTTTGAGAGAAACTCGAATGGCTGGGGAAGGGTTGTGCATCGCATCACTGGGTCCATGACACTTGTCTTCAAAAGATGTGTTAACCCGGTTTCTACCTAAGTTGCATAGGATATTCAACTCCTTCAATGCTTACCAATACGTCATCATTAGCACCTTGTTGTTTGATTGTTCCAGTGCTAACTTAAGTACTTGGTCCGCATTCAGCTTCATTCCACTCCATCTTTCCTAAGGACAACTATTTCTAGCTATGGAATGTCCTTGGGTAGATCCCTCCGGTTCTGGTTGGATCATAGGACTTAGTTTCCTATCCTAAACCACCTTTTGACTCCATCGTTCCTTCGTGGATAGTAGGTTGTTTTGGGTAAAGATCGTAACCATAAAACCATTGAAAACCATTCAAAGTGCTTGATAAAAATCAAAACTTTTAACACTTTGAAAGTTTTATCTTTTCGAAAAGCTCCCCCTACACACATGCATCGATATACGAAATAGTTTGGCATGTGAAGGAAAGAGTTGCACTTGAGTCTTTAAGATCACATGTTGCGATATATTACATTTTAATCACATTTTCTCCCCCTATCTCTAATATAAAAACATCATATTAGAGATACTAATTGATTAAAATATGACAATTTCTGAAAACCGATTGGGAGAGAAACATGTGTGCACGAATGAAGCATGGAACATTTTCAGTCGGGTCGCTCCCCCTCAACAATATATGTGTGTCTTGAGACAAAATTTGACAAAATTTTAGAAAAACGACACCACAAAATATGTTGAGGTACGGAGTTGAGATGCCTTTTCCGATATAATATATTATATTTGACAATTTCATATCATTTTCGGAATGTGTTGGATACATAAAATATGACAATTTTAGAGATGTACCCAACAACATTAAAAGGCTTGATTTTAAAACGCTCCCCCTCAAAAATTGATCAAAATAACATATGACAATTTTGAGATATAAAAACCACTTATGAGGAAGGGAGTGTTGAACACACAATTTTGAAAGATTTAGAAAAACCTTTTGAGAAATTCTTGAAAAATTGTGTTCAATGGTTTTAAAATAATTAGGATAGAAGACTTCTCTTCTATTGCTTAGGGAAAGCGCACTGAAACGTACACTCCCTTTTCGGGTCCGTTTTTCATGAGCTCAAAACTTTGATTGTTTTGTGACTAGCTCATGACCGAGAAAAATAAATTTCCCGTTGTGAATGATAAGTTATCATCCGTGATAAACTTTCCTTAAGTTGAAGTTCGAGTTCTAAGCTGACATTTACTTAGAAATCGTTTTCATGAACTTAAAAACTTTGAATGTTTTTATGAGAAGCTCATGACCGAGAAATATGAATTTCTCGTTGAGAAGGATAAGTTATCGTCCGAGATAAACTTTCCTTAGTTGAGGCCCGAGTTCTAAGCTGTGATGCGCCTAGAAGTCATTATGAGAGAATATCAAGCAGCTTCATTTGCCAAAACCTCCAAGTCTTCTGGAGTCATATACTTCATACCAAGACGGCCAACGAGATACGCAAACCTATCTTTCGATAGAGCTTTTGTAAACAAGTCTGCCAGCTGGTACTCAGTTCTGACAAAGTATAATTCCACGATGCCGCGTTCCACTTGTTCCTTGATGAAGTGATATCTGACATCGATGTGCTTGGTGCGGGAGTGTTGAACCGGATTGCAAGATATGGCTATGGCCGACTTTGAGTCACAATACATAGGTATTTTATCAAAGTGGAAGCCATAATCCGTGAGTTGAGTTCTCATCCAGAGGACTTGAGCACAACACGCGGATAGAGCCACATATTCTGCTTCAGCTGATGAGAGCGAAGTGCAATCCTGCTTCTTTGACGACCAACTGACAAGCTTGTCTTCCCCTAGAAATTGTATGCTACCAGAAGTGCTTTTACGACTATCAAGACAACCTGCGTGATCAGAATCTGAAAAAGCCGTTAGATGAAAACCGGTTTCCCTCGGATACCAGAGTCCCATGTGAATGGTATTCTTAAGGTACCGAAAGATCCGTTTAACCTCTTTGAGGTGCTTTTGAGTAGGTCTGGCTTGATATCGTGCACAATAGCATGTGGCATGATGAATATCAGGCCTGCTGGCTGTAAGGTACATAAGTGACCCGATCATACTACGATATCGCGTTTGATCTACGGGATATGAGTACAAGTCAGCGTCTAGGGATGTGGTCGACAATGGTGTACCAACGCGAGCACATGAGGTCATACCATGCTTTTTAAGTATCTCTTGAGCATACTTAGCTTGGTTAATGAAGATACCACGTGGGGATTGATGAATCTGGAGGCCTAAAAAGAATTTTAGCTCCCCCATCATTGACATTTCAAATCTGCTGTGCATTAATTTTTCAAAACGTTTTGAAAGTTTTGGGTTCGTAGAACCAAAAATAATGTCATCAACATAAACTTGCACCAGCATTATGTCATCCCCATATTTATTAGTAAAGAGAGTAGGATCAATAGAACCTTTGGAGAATCCTTTGGACACCAAGAAGTTTGAAAGTTCTTCGTACCATGCCCTGGGAGCTTGTTTAAGTCCATATACAGCCTTCTTGAGACGATAGACTTTGTCAGGATGATGAGGATCGACGAATCCTTCCGGCTGATTCACATACACTTCTCCTTCAAATGACCGTTGAGAAAAGCTGTTTTGACGTCCATCTGAAAAACCGTGAAGCCCTTATGTGCAGCATAAGCAAGGAATATCCTGACTGCTTACAAACGAGCGACTGGAGCGAATGATTCATCGTAGTCTATGCCTTCTTGTTGACGGTATCCCTTAACCACAAGACGAGATTTGTTTTTGATGATGGTTTGTTCTTCATCCAGTTTGTTTTTCCAGATCCATTTGAAATCTAAAATTGACATTCCATAGGGTCGGTCAACAAGTTCCCAAACATTTAGGCGTTCAAACTGATGAATTTCGTCTTGCATTGATTCAATCCACGCATGATCAGTCATGGCTTGTTTGATGTTTGTAGGTACAGTTGAACTCACGGTGAGTGCATACATACACACATCGCCATCGGTTTCGAGTTGTCTGCGTGTTCGAACCGGTTGTGAAGGATTTCCAATGACTTGCTCCAATGGATGATCACGTGTCCAATGGTGAGTGGATGGATATGGTTGGTAGAATGTATGCATGTTGGACGGATCAACATGTTGAGTAGAAGACTCTCCGACTTCGTGTACCGGTGTACCGAACGGATTGATAAATTCTTCATCGTCAGGTTGTGCATCGACTGCTTGATTGTTGTTACCTCCTTCAGCATTGACAGTTGGTGATGTTGGTTGTATGACTGTTTCTGGAGTTTGTTGAGTATCTAATGGAATATTCTCTTGAGCAACGGTTGCTGAAGTAGAGGCAGTTGTGTCTTTTTGACTTTGTTCGGGTGCATCAGTAGTATTGACAGCGGAAGGCTTTGACACAACTTGATTGATTCCATAGTAATATTCATCAAACATTGGATCATATAAGTCAACCAACTCATTCATATGTGTCGTATCCGTCGAGTCTGCTGTAGGAGTACTTTGTTGACATTCTTGCCCGGGACGTACACTGTTGTGTGTAGGTGCTATTGTTGGACATTGAGGTGCGGGACTTGAGCTGTTGTGATCAAGTACCATATGTGGCAATTCGTCAAAGTTCACATGAATTGTTTCGACAATGATCTTTGTTCTCTTGTTATAGACTCGATATCCTTTCGACAATGTAGCATACCCCACAAAAATACATGCATCACCTTTTTCTTTCATCTTGTCGAGATTCTCACCGTCTTTAAGAATGTAGCATAAAGATCCAAATACGTGAAAGAATTTGACAGTAGGTTTCCTGCCATTGATGATGTGGTAAGGTGTCTTTTCATGTCTAGGGATAACGAGAGAACGATTCTGAGTATAACAGGCAGTTGCAATTGCTTCAGCCCAGAAGAATAGCGGCAATTTTGAAGCAGAAAGCATTGTTCAAGCAGCCTCAACCAAAGTACGGTTCCGTCTTTCGACAACGCCGTTTTGTTCAAGAGTTCGAGCAATAGACGTTTGATGTTCGATGCCTTCTTCTTGAAAGTAAGATTGCAAGTTCTTGTTCAAAAATTCAGTACCCCTATCCGTTCTTACGGTTAAGACTTGAGCTTGAAGATTGCGTTGTATCATCTTGAGAAAGTTTTTGAGAACCTTTGGTGTTTCATCTTTGGACCTTAAGAAGAAAGTCCATGTGTATCTAGAGTAATCATCAACAATCACTAGAATATACTTTTTCCCGTTAATACTCTCTACACGCATGGGACCACATAAATCCATGTGTAGAAGTTCCAATCGTCCTTTTGAGCTAGGGGTAGTCTTTGTTTTGAAAGACTTCCGTTTTGCTTTCCCCAACTCACAAGAAGAACAAAGATGGTCTTTGACGAATTTCAACTTAGGAAGACCGGTCACAATATCATTCTTCGAAAGCAAGTTGATGGTGTCAAAGTTGAGATGTGACAATCGTTGATGCCATAACCATGCTTGAGATGATGAAGCTTTAGCCATTAAGCAAATTGGATTTGTTGAAGATGTGTCTTGAAGAGTTACTGTGTAGAGATCAGAACCACGAGAACCTATAAGAAGGTCATTCCCATCGTAGTCTCTAACATAGCAAGTAGATTTCCGAAAAGCCACTTCCAAATCCGCATCACAAAATTGACCAACCGAGAATAAATTGTGATTCAGTCCTTCGACGTAATAAACCCGTTTTATAGTGATATTCCCTTGAACCAAGTCTCCATATCCGAGTATCGGTGCAAATTGATCATTTCCAAACCGTACCGTACCCAGAAACTTCTCCACGAAGTTAATGAGAAGCTTGAGATTGCCCGTCATGTGCTTTGTGCACCCGGAGTCCATTATGAATAGGATGAGTTCGACGAGCTGCAGAAGAATTAGAAGACAATGTAGCATTTGACAAATGGGAGCCCTTGATAGAAACGGGTTCCAAAATAGTAGTGGGCCTAGATGCAAAGTCTACAGGCAAGCTGATATTCCTAGACCCAATCACTAAAGTGGTTAACTTAGGTACCCATTTGTATCCTGGTGGTGTAAATCTCGAATACCCCCGTGTACATGTCCTAATCATGTTCTCATATAGCTTCTTTAATCTGTTTTGTTTACTCAGAGTAGTGGAGTCTAACGCACTTAGTTTCTTAAGTGGTTGATCAGTGGATTGGTTCAAAGTTCTTGTGGGTTCTCTAATACTAGTGGGCACAGGAATAGGCTTCCTAGTTCTAGTATTCACGCCATTATGATTAAGAGCACAAGCATCATGATTGATATTACGAACACATTTTCCACATTCAACACAAACAACTTCAACATTCGAGGTCTTAGCATTTAAACTGTCATTACAAGCAGTTACAGACGTTTTATTCTTAGAAAACTTAAAATTCCTACGGTGATCTTCTACTTCATTCTTCTTCCCTTGACTATTGTTAGGCATGACTCTATCTTCAACTCTAGTGCTCTTAAGCTGTGGTCCGCTAACACTAGTAGTGGGTTTTACTCCTGTAGAAGAAGACACACGTTGATTAGTTTTCCTAGTATTCTGAGGTAACTGCGTTGTTCCAGTTTGAGTGGACCTAGTGTTCATCTTATACATTCCAGGTGCTATCACATTAGTGCTCTTATCATTTCCTATCTTAGGCAAAGTCTGTGGAGATTGTCCCAAAATAGATGATTTGGGGCATTTAACCGCATTCGGTTGACGAACGGTGGATGGTCTTTCCAAAACAGACTTTCCTTTCATTTTCTCAATGAGTTTCTGTAACTCACTTATGGCTATGTCCCTTTCTTTTAGCTGAGCTTTCAAATCATTTATTTCGAAATCTTTTTCATTTAGTAGACGAAACGAAGAAGCTGACATTTCTTGACACTTTTTAAGATTATGAGATTTTTCACCTTTTTGTAAAGCAAGTTCAAGAGAAATGGAGTGTTTCTTAAGTTGAGAAAAACTTTTCGAAAGTTTGTTATATGACTGAATTTGTTTCGAAAGCTCTGCTTCAAGATTGCGACATTTCGCGTCCGATTCTGACACTAGACATGCTACATGACAATATTGATCCAGATCGGTATACACACCAAGTATAGCATTCATATGGTCAGCATAAAAATATTCCTTGGAAAGTCGATCAATTTCGTTAGAAAGTTGGTGTTCTTGTGTCTTTAATTTAATTTGAAGAAAATCAACTTCATCTTCAAGAGATTTGACATAGCTTAAATCAGTTAACATTTCCTCAGTGAGAGCATTATAAAACATTTCCACATTTTTTGAAAGATCATCAATGGTTGGAACAATGCATTGTTGAATGACGACTTCTACTTGTGGGTTAGGTTTAATATTCCAAATGGTATCCCTAGAAATTTTTTCATAGTCGACGACACCTTTGTACAAATTTAAAACCCCTTGTTTTATAAACTCAAATTGCTGAACACTTTTGCTTTTCTCATCCCATTTACGTTTTTCATCCAAAATTCGCTTTTCTAACAAAATTGATTGCTTTTTGAAACTCCTTTTTAAAGAAACTTTCTTTTGTGGTTCATCACTTGGTGGTGGAACACTATTATACATCTTTTGTTCTTTTGAAAGTTCTTTTTGAGGGATTAATATGATTGTTAGAATCAGAAAGGTTTATTAAATCACTTAAGTTTGATCGACTTTCTTCTTGTTGACGAATGATTTCGTCGCAGTCAGGGGAAAGCATAAGAGCAAGATTATCAACATAACAACCGATATCATAAAGAGCAGGCTTGGTACTTTGAGCTTTCTTGAGATATTCAGGCTTGACAAAACTCGTTTTCATATTTCTATTGAGCATATTCATAGTTTGAATAGACTGACCCGTTTTGTAAACAATGTTGTTTAACGTGTCGACTCTCTTTTCCAAAGCAAGAATTTTTTCAATATCCTTTTCTTCACGAGTTTTATAAAGCTCAGTTTGTTCTTTGTTAACTGACTCTAATTCAGTAATTTGGAGTTTATGTAGCAGCAGTTGTTCTTCAAGTTCCGATATCTTCTGTTTTGACATATGAATTTCGTGTGTTACTTCAGAACAATATTGTTCGTTGAGCACCTTACGTTCATATACCAAACCATTAGCTATTGCAACCCGTCGATCAGCTTCTTTTACATAATCACACTCTTTAAGCCTGTCTATCTCCTCGGCTAAGGATGTGTTTGCTTGCTTCAAACGTTTATTAGCATCTTTGTTTACCTCAATTTCATGTTTTAAAGAATCAATTATAGACGCAAGCAAATCACGGTCCTCATCCGAGTCAGTATCCTGAGCAGCATTACCTTCATCATTACACATATGCTGTGAATCCGTATAGATATTGCTATCCTCCGTGTCCATTACATATGTGTCATTGATGCTTTCGGGTTGCTCAGGATGCCGTCGTTCATTAGCAAACACATTATAGTTATCATTTGTTGGTACCTTTTCAATTGGCTCAGTATCAAAGATAGGTCCAGAAGTATCAGCAGTCTCTGGAAGCACTTCTTGAATCTTTTCCATGTACACATAATGTGCCTCTAACTCTTGATCATCGGCTTCATCATCAGTGTCATCACGCCAGTCAACTTCATCTGCTGTGAGTGGAATTCCTGCTTCTTCTTTCTTGCACAGCAACATCTTTTCCTTGTGATATCCCGAATCCTTAACCCGTTTTGGCTTCTTACATTCCCTAGCCATGTGCCCAAATCCCTTGCAGTTGAAGCATTGAATCCCAGTCTTCTGCACCACCGGAGTGCCTACAGTATCTCTAGCCGCAACTTGATTCATCATCCTCTGATTATCATACCTAGCATCACGATCATACCTAGGTGCATGATCAACTTCCTTATATCTAGCATTGGATGATGATCTGAGGTTGTTGTTGGTGGTTTGTAGATCTTCTTATAAGTTGTGGTGAGTAAAGACATGAGTTCTTCAATCTTCTTGTCCCTTGAAGTTTGTTCATCATCACTGTCTCCATCTGACTCGGTGTCATACTTTGGAGGTGGAGTGGGGACAATTGCTTTTGCTTTGTGTTTAGCAGCAGCTAGAGGTTTGGTGGATGAACTTGATGACTTTGAGGAATGAGTAGGTGGTTGTTGACGAGGAACGGGTTTTGTTGAAGTAGCAGCCACAAAAGCAATAGAATTAGCAGACCGTTCTGCCTTTTCAGCCCTTAGTTCATTCACTTCATTCTGATGTTGTTTCAAGATATCATAAAGTTTGTGGTAAGATATAGTCTTGATATCTTCCCTTTGTTTGACCAAAGTCACAAACCTTTGCCATTCCGGTTTGAGTTGAAGTAGAAACTGAACATTGGCATGATGATTGGAGATGGTGCACTGATTTCTGACAAGCTCATTCATCATTTTGTAGAATCTCGAGTAATATGAGTCAATGGATTCACCATCTTCAGATGTGAATTTTCCAAACTCCCAAAGTAGATTAGTCTCGAGATCTTGAACATTGATTGACTCACCTTGCTTCAATCGATGAATTGCATTCCACATTTCCATAGCATTAGGACATGCATCAACTATGGAATAGATATCGTTATCAATTCCAGTGAGTATGAAATTTACAGCATCACCTTCAGCTTGGAGGAGTTTCTTTTTCTCAGCAGAACATGTGTCAAAATCCTCCATAGCTCGTATAGTTGATGAAGTACCATCCTCTGCCTGTGTGGTAATTGGTTTGAATTCAAAAACTGGAGGTGGATTCTCAAGGCAGTGACGAAGAGCAGTTCGGTTTTCTTTTCCGTCGAGAAATCTGAGAAAGCGAGATCTCCATTGAACGTAGCAACCGGCAGTAAGCACAGGTGGGTTACCGTTGCCACCTTGTTCCAAACGAATTTGATTATCAGTTGCAATGTTGATGTTGTTGTTAGACATGGTGAATACTTGTGGATGAATTGCAGATCTTAGTGGATTTGTTGTGATGATGTGTGGTTAAAATTGAAATTCCGAAAAATTCAAAAATTCTTTTCTCAGCCCGACAATAAATTTCTCAGTCTGACAAAACGGTAAGTCGAAAAATTTTGTATCGCCAAATTTTGAATTTGAGTTAGAAATAGCCAAAAACTAGTAGGGAAAAAAATTTGATTTTACCTGACCTAAAAATTTTAACTCTTTTTTTTTTTTTTTTTAATCTTCGTGTAAACTACGTTCCGAAACTAGTCTAGATAGTGGCTAAGTCTAAAAATTACTCAAACAAAATATCCATCGAAATGTCCATTGGAATGTTCAGATCGGAATGTTCTATCGCAATGTTCAGATCGGAATGTTCTATCACAATGCACTGTCGCAATGTTCAGATCGCAAAGACTGTCGGAATACTCAGATCGCAAAGTCTATCGGAATACTCAGATCGCAAAGTCTATCGGAATACTCAGATCGCAAAGCTCAGATCGCAAAGTAGCTGACAAAATTCAAGCAGAGTAACGACTTAAAAACCTTCCTTATACCCGTCGGAATCTCAGATCGCAAAGTACGATCGGAATGCCAGATCGGAATAAGTAATAAAATCCAACGATCGCAATGTAGAACCAAACCCTTTCCGATGGTAAGGTTATTGCGATGGAAGCCCAAGTACAATTTGTACTTTCCGATGGAAGTTTCTGCTAGAATTTCGGAATAAAGAACAAGAAGAAATTTCGCAACTTTTGATCCAAAAGATTTGTGTTTTAGCCAAAACCAAGATACCCAAATCACTAATACTAGTATGTAGATGATTTGTATCAAGAAAAGACTATAAAAAACACAAAAAAAAAGTTTTGGACGTGAGATGAAGATCAAAAAGGCCACGAAAATTCAAGAACACCACACACGAATCTTCAATCACCTATCCACTATAGGCTCTTGATACCAAATGTTGTTCCCTTTCAATCCATAACACAAGATTCTTAGAGAGAGAAAGAGGAGAAAAGTAGAGAGAGAGAGAGTAGAGAGAGAAGTGGAAGGTTTACACTAAAACTATGTGTTTAATGAAATGAACCAACACCCTCTTTCACATGTGAAAGAGGGTTATATACCCCACGGCTCTAAGGCCTTTGTGGGCTTCATCTTGGGCCGGGCTTGGCTTTGTTTTGGGCTTACGCCCCTAACTTAGACAATATTAGCTTAAAGTCCAAGCCCGGTTAACCCGACTAACCTATTACAATACAAGACCACTAATGACTAAGATGACCTATTACATTCTTGTTCGACTATATAAAATATAGGGCTAACATGATTGAACAAGATTTTTAAATGCCGCCGCGGGTGGTAATCTTTTAAGAAAAACTCCGAGAGACGCGTGGTGTATAACTGAGAATAAGTCTAGAGCACAATATTCATGAAACACACCGAGTGTTTCCAATGTGAATTCGTCTAATACCGAGATTGCTAGATTGGACTATAAGATTGACACGATTTTGAATGAGCTTAGGAAGAATCCTCATGGATCGATTAATATGGTTGAGAATGTTTGTGTATCATGTGGTGGAGCACATCCTAATTATGCTTGTTTAACCACGGGGTTTGATCAAGCTAGTGCTTTTGCTGCGACGGGAACTTATGGCTCCAACGGTCAAGTTCCTCGTCAAAATCATGTTGCTCTACCGGGTTTTCCACCGGTTCAAAATAGGTACAACAATGGAAATAATGAGAATAAGTTTAACCGTGGTAACTAAGGGAATTTCAACAAAGGAAATGGGTTTAATGCTAATCAAAACAATCAAGGTTTTCAAAGCAGTAACCAAAATAATTTGTCAAGCTACATTAAAACGAATGAGGCAAATTTGAAGGCTTTTCAAAACAATATTCAAGGACAAATGGCAACTTTGAAGAATGAGTTTCAAAATACGCTAAAGGGGCAAAATAACAAGATTGAGCTTAATCAACAAAGAATTAAACAAAGATTAGAGCAAAACCAAAACCGTTTTGAGCAACAAATAGAGCAAAGTCAAAACCATATGCAACAAAGTTTGGAACAAAATAAAAACAAATTGCTTTCGATGTTTGAATCTTTTATGTCCAAACCATCTTCTTCTTCGGGTTGCTTACCTAGTAATACCATTCCAAACCCGAGGGGAGAGCTTAAGGCTATCACCGCTTATGATAATTTAGAAAGAAAGCTTGAGCTTTATGTTCCACATAAAGAAACTTTTCTTAATGTCACCAAGGCTACTTTAAATGTGATTAGTGCCTCGGATTTCCTTGATTTCTTTCCTAAGAAATATAATGATCCGGGTCAATTCTTGATACCATGTGTTTTTTATGAGCTTGGGGAATACAAAGCTCTAGCCGATCTAGGAGCTAGTATTAACGTAATGCCCTTAGCCATTTGGAAAACTCTTGACTATTTGCGACTTATGCCCACTCGAATGATCATTGAGCTTGCTAATGGTACCACCACCCGTCCGGTTGGTATAGCAGAAAATGTCATTGTTAAAGTGGGGGAGTTCGTTTACCTAGCCGATTTTGCAATCATTGATTATGAGCCAAATCCTCGTGTGCCTATCATTTTAGGACGATCATTTTTGTGTACGGCCGATGTTTTGGTTGATATGAAAGAAGGGGAGCTTAAATTGTTTCATGGGGATAAACATATGATTTTCAAACCGGAAAAAATTCCAAGATTGGTTCCTAAGAAATTGGAAAGTGTGGAACTTGATAAACCTGGAACTTGATAAACCTATCTTTGTTGAATCATATTGTAATATTACTTCATCTCCACTCACTCCACACGAGGATGATAGTTCTAAGATTGAAAAGGAAATTGATGAATACCTTAGTGCTCCATTTGATGCTAGTGAGTTTAATAGTGAGAATTTTGATCCCGAGAGTGATATTTCTTTAATTGAAAAATCATTGAAAATGGACTCATTTTCACTCTCTTCGAAGGACAAAATTGATGATCCTAAGGCACAATCTTCCGTTGAAGAGCCTTTGATTCCTAACTTCACACCGAGTGATGTTAGTGACTATTCGTTGGATGAGTTCGTCGATGAACTTTTTGCTATCATTGATCCACTTCCACGGGGAAGTGAAGACGTTTCCGATCTCGAGATCGAGCGTGATTCTCATGTTTTACCTACCATTCTCGAGGAATTCTCCGATGAATTTCCTTCTAATGAGAATGATGATCTTGTATCCGAGTGTGACACACTTGATACTTTGTCGGATATTTCTTGTGATGACAAGATTGATGACACTTTTGTGACCTACTCAAATCCTCTTTTTGAAATTTCAATGAACAATAATCCATTGTTTAAAGAGGATTTTGAGAGCATCATACCTCCTTCATCTCACACAGTGGCGGATCTAGGATTCCAATTGAGGGTATGCACTTTTGTTCAAGTACTTTCGGAGGGTATGCACTTCATGTATATGATTATAAAAAATTAAAAATTAACATTAACCCGTCAAAACGGAGGGTATGCACGTGCATACCCGTGCTATAAGCTAGGTCCGCCCCTGATCTCACACCTTTTGTGATGATGAATATGTCGACCCGGATGGAGAAATTTTCTTTATTCCCAATCTCCCTCCCACTCGCTTTGATCCTAATGTGCGGGTTTTTCATGTGACTCATTTTGAGTATCATGACCCCTTTATTCACATTCATAAGAGTGACAAGGTCGACAAAGTCATGCAAGTTGAAACCAATATGGTTGAGACTTTTACCACACCATTACCATGTGCTTCATATGATTTTGGATTAGTATGGGGGGACGACACCGTGTTGTCTATTCCTTTCTCCACCGAGGACGAGGTATTCGATCCCGAAATCATTATTTTAGGGAAATCTCGGCCTTTCACCGATGTAATAATTGAAAGACTTTTTAATTATCTTGGTGCGAGTTTATCTCGGGGAGCATGCTTTATCCATTTCGTGATTTGTGACTACCATCTCTTTTTAGAGATTTGTGTTGGAGTTTTATCCTTTCGTTTGTCATCCGAAAACGAGGATGTAATATTTGACCCCGACATCTTGCTATATGTTGGATTTTATTCCATTATGCCGGTTTTCACTACTTTCCCTAAGGACCAATGAATGCGGGGATCGATTCGAGCTCATGACTCGGTTAACAAAAACGAGGTGCCTTGTGGGGGAGTCCCATACATTCTATCTTCTTTCTATTTTCTAACACTAATAAGGCTTGATCTTTCAAGCTCGTGCTCGTGTTTTGTTGTGTTGTGAATCTTAGGTATGACCCTAATATTTGAAGACTCTCGTGTTCGGTTTTTGCCGGTCCACTTGATCTTCCAATATTTGATTGCCAAAAAGGGGCACACTCTTTATCCTTCGATTTTTATCGACTAACGTTTTATCTCGAGGCATAATTAATAAACGGCTTATAGATTTGCGTGTTCTTACCATGTTAGGATTTTGCATTAGACTCTTCGTGTTTTAGCAAGGGGGTGTTACTCTTGAGCTAAGAAACATTGAGGACAATGTTTGGTTTTAGCATGGGGGAGTCAATCGATATAATCGCTTGCTATTGCTTTTGTCGTGTCTAAACGTAATTGTTTTTCTCATTTTTCATAAAAAATTTAAATTTTTAGTGTTATTTTTAAGTTTTAATAAAGGAAATAAGTGTTTTTGACACGAATGTAGGCTTTCCGTTGGTGAAAATAAAAATAGTTTTTGACTCGACTCGGTTTTTACCTTAGCTTTTCCTTAACGTATTTGAATTAAGTTTTGCTAGGCTTTTATATAGGGAGCTTTAAAACGCGAAAGTCTTAATTCATACGGGTTAAGAACAAGAACTTTTCGCAAGTTCCTATAATTGATCCTAGAAAGTCATTTATCAAGGAAACTTTAAAACGCAAATTCTAAAACTTGAAAAATTATAAGAAGATGCAAGATCCTATAGATGACTTGAAAACCCAAAACTTTGATTTAATAGGCTAAGTATCCATTGATTTCACATTTTTGGAATTTTACAATATGGAGAACAAGAGATGATAGAGTTCAATCATAAGTTTCTAAGATTAATTCTTCTTTATGCAAGTATTTTTGTGTTTGATTTAATCTCCTCGTATTTACTTTCTATACTTGAATAATAATTGCTTAATAAATGAAGTTTTTAACGGTTTAGGCTTGATATCTTAACTCGTAACTCCTTCTTTTTCTTCCCTTGTAATTAAAGTGAGAACACATTAAGGGTGTCAGCGTCATGGACTTTTGATCATGGGATTGAGGAAATTTGGCTTACTATAAATATCATATTAATAAGAAGAATAAATAAAAACATATTCTCTAGGAGCCTTCGGGTGGGAGTCATGTAGCACTAACCTTGTCATTAGAGCCTTAGGGTGTATGGCGAGGGGACGTGTTGAATAAAAATTGCTTCATCATCATGAGCCATAATGTAGCAATTTATAATATCCGGATTAATATTTATAACCCGACTTTTATTTATCATATTTGTTTTTTTTATTAAAAAAAAAAAAAAAATTACAATAATAATAATATATTGAGTTCTCGGTTAACCGACAAGGTTATGGCTTTAACGTATCGAATATATGTTTTTTTTATTTACCGACAATTTATATGTTAGACATTGATCGTAAATATTCTCCTCATGTCATAAAAATATTCTTATTGTCGTCGTTTTTATTTTTCGTTTTACGTACATTCTTCGTAAATTTATGATAAACATTTAAGCGTCATTCGTTTATATAAAGCGTTAAGCTGTTTTAAATAATAAGTCCTCATTTATATATCAAAATATTAATGTTCTCCGAATGTCGATGTTTTTATTTTATATTTAGCGTTTATTTTTTTGTGCTTAACGCGTATCTTTCAAATTGCGTAACTTTTAAAATATCGGGTATTGATAATACCCGCTTTAACACATAATGGGACAAAATTTAAACTAATAAAACAACACCTACCACCAAAATGTTGCGTGTCATATTGTGGCAACAATGAACCATACGTGTCTAAATACATTTAAAAGACACATAAACTTTAGCTCTTTTCATTATCAAAATAAAGTTCATTTCTTTTGTTCATTTTCTTTCTTTGCCGAGAGTTTAGATCACCAAACTATGATCACTATAACAATATAACAATTTACTAATATATTTTTACCAATATTTGTTATCTTGTGTTGATTATTTTTTTTTCTTTATTTAAACAATATCAACACAATAAGTATTGACATTATCATCATCAACTGGATCATTTTTGGGTTGCTTTACGAATCTCGATATTCTCGGTGCTTCATTTTCGTTACAATTATCATCACTGTGTTTGCGTTACTTCAAGGTGAAGGTGAGTTCATAGCCTCGCTTTTACTACTTTAATTGTTTTATTAAACCCGCGAAGGGGATACATGCTACTTTTTACGAATGGACGCAAGTGCTTGAACTGTATGCTTATTTTATCCCTATTAGTCATGAACGGTTAATTACTTGGACCGACTGTACTGGTCAAGTAAACGCGAATGCTGTGAATAGATCTATTGAGATTGACCTCTCCGTCCGGGTTTAACGGAAAACCGACTGGACGCATTGTATTTGAAACTTAAACGGAATAACGGATGTTAATGTTCGGTTTCATGAGCTAAATGCGATAACTGATGCTATCTGACTTTTGTAAACTGAATACTTGAAATCTTGTGGTCCACTACTTTTACTTGCAAACCTATGAATTCACTCAACCTTTGTGTTGATGTTTTTAGCATGTTTATCTCAGGTACATAGATTTAATAGCAACTGGAGCATGGAGTCACACGGGATATTTTGAAGGCAATAAAATACTGAAAATCATTCGATAAAGTTTTAATTTTTTTTTTAGTATTACATTATTGTTGGGACCTGTTTCTGTTTGTAAACTCTAATTTAAATATAGAATGGATTAAACTTTTTCAAACGTCTCTTTTGAGTCGTTTTCTGTAACTTGTGTGTTGTGCTATGAAGTAATACTTCCAATGACCCTTTCGCTGCTATCCGAAATTTGGGAGTGTTACAGATTGGTATCAGAGCACTTGTTATAGAGAACTAGGTCGTTAAAAAAAACCTAGACTATAACCGCTCTTTTGTCAAAACTATTTTTATTGCCTTACACCTTATCCGTGCGCGTATGCTTTTTGAGTACTTATGATCGACCAGTATGTTTCACTACTTGATATATGTATATAGACTAATTTTATATGATTACTTGATGTACTTTTCGATTACATGCGCATAAGTTATCGAGCATTATTATGCTATATATAAACATACGGAGTTTCATTATTTATTTATTTATTTTTATTAACGTAGAATCATGCCACCAAAACGAATGAGTCAAGCCGCTATCGAACAACTCATCGTTGACCGTGTAGCGGAGGCTATAGCCAATTATGAAGCAAATAGAACTAATAACGCCGGGGGAAATGCTAACAACGCCAATGGAGGAAATGCTATCAATGCAACTAATACCGGAGGTAATAATGCTAATGTCGGAGATGGTAACGCTAATGCTGGAGGCAATCCTAATGGAGATGAACCAGTCGGAGCTGTTGGGCCAAACGTTGTGACTGCATCTATTGCTCGGGATTGTACTTATACCCAATTCATGAAGTGCAAGCCCCAAACTTACAACGGGACTGATGGAGTTGTGAGTATGAGTAGATGGTTTGAAAAGTTGGAGTCGGTTTTTAGGATAAGCGACTGTGCTGAAGTAAATAAGACCAAATTTGCTTCAAATACTCTTGAAGGACAAGCTCTAACGTGGTGGGATTCCTATATTCAATCTATGGGGATTGATAGAGCTTATGATACGACATGGGCTGAATTCAGGAGACTTGTGACTCAGGAGTTCTGTCCTCGAAGTGAAGTGCAGAAATTGGAACAAGAGTTATGGAACTTGAAGGTGATCGGGTATGATATTGATACTTATACCAATCGTTTTCAAGAGTTGGCACTATTATGTCCTACCATGATCGAGCCTGAATATAAGAAGGTTGAACAATACATTCGTGGACTCACTGAGAACATCCAAGGAGATGTTACCTCATCTCAACCTATCAACATTCATGAAGCTGTTCCCATGGCTCGCACCTTAATGGCCCAGAAGGTGAATGCAAGAGATGTTAAGGATGCTGAGAATAACAAGAGAAAATGGGAAGACCATATGAAAGATGATGAACACAACAATCGTCGCCAACAACAGAATGGATGCCAAGAGGATGCTAGAGCTTATGTCGTTGCCCTAGCTGAAAGAAAAGGTGTTGGTTACGCTGGAAACAAACCGTTATGCAACCGATGCAAGTTGCATCACACCGGATCATGCACTGTTAGATGCCGAAGTTGTCAAGAGATATGCCATAAAGCCAATGACTGTAGAAGAAAGACCCCTACACTAGTGACATGCTATGGATGTGGAGAACAAGGACATTACCAGAATGAATGTCCCAAGAATAAGGGGTCTACGAACTAAAGGAACATGGTAGAGAACATATGTGCTTATCTACAAAGATAGCGAGAGACGTTCATGCCTAGCATATGGAGACCTAGTCGAAGTCTCTATGTGTTGTTTATGTTCTTAAAATAGTTATGTAGTAGTACTTTTATGTAAATTATGGTGTATCGTATGAATACTTGGTTATTTGTGTAAACTTATGTATCGTGATGACGTCGTCGGTTTACTCTTTGAATTAATACCAGCTTGTTAACTATCCCGCTATATTCTCATAAACTATTTATGAAGTGTGTTGCTATTCTACGAGCCATCACGATATCATCTTATAAATCTGAATACCATTAACTTATAAGCCACTTATTTTCTTCTTATAAACTATCTTATTATCAACTTATAAACTATTTCAAAAAAAAAATTATAAACTACTATACTTTTGTACTATTGATAGTTTTAAAATTTTTTTCTATCATTTGACAAACAATAGAGTTAATACAAATAAAAATATATATGTATATAAAGACTAGTTTGACGAAAATGAGCATTACATTGTTAGTCCTCAATTACACATAGCCTGATCACCTATGTATAATTCCGGAAGGACCATGCCATGCTGAGGAGTAGTCACCGTAAAAGCATGATAAAAACAAATTTCTAATCATATTTTCAAAGAAATATAAGTTATAGACATTCATATAAATTCTTTTTATCTTTCTATAAATAAGGCGTCAAGGGTGATGTAATCCAAACTTGGGGACAGAGTTTTCTTTAACGGGTGGATAATGTAGCAATTTATAATATCTGAATTAATATTTATAACCCGACTTTTATTTATCATATTTGTTTTTTTATTAAAAATTTTCTTTTTACCATAATAATAATATATTGAGTTCTCGGTTAACCGACAAGGTTATGGCTTTAACGTATCGAATATATGTTTTTTTTATTTACCGACAATTTATATGTTAGACATCGATCGTAAATATTCTCCTCATGTCATAAAAATATTCTTATTGTCGTCGTTTTTATTTTTCGTTTTACGGACATTCTTCGTAAATTTATGATAAACATTTAAGCGTCATTCGTTTATATAAAGCGTTAAGCTGTTTTAAATAATAAGTCCTCATTTATATATCAAAATATTAATGTTCTCCGAATGTCGATGTTTTTATTTTATATCTAGCGTTTATTTTTTTGTGCTTAACGCGTATCTTTCAAATTGCGTAACTTTTAAAATATCGGGTATTGATAATACCCGCTTTAACACATAATGGGACAAAATTTAAACTAATAAAACAACACCTGCCACCAAAATGTTGTGTGTCATATTGTGGCAACAATGAACCATACGTGTCTAAATACATTTGAAAGACACATAAACTTTAGCTCTTTTCATTATCAAAATAAACTTCATTTCTTTTGTTCATTTTCTTTCTTTGCCGAGAGTTTAGATCACCAAACTATGATCACTATAACAATATAACAATTTACTAATATATTTTTACCAATATTTGTTATCTTGTGTTGATTTTTTTTTCTTTATTTAAACAATATCAACACAATAAGTATTGACATTATCATCATCAACTGGATCATTTTTGGGTTGCTTTACGAATCTCGATATTCTCGGTGCTTCATTTTCGTTACAATTATCATCACTGTGTTTGCGTTACTTCAAGGTGAAGGTGAGTTCATAGCCTCGCTTTTACTACTTTAATTGTTTTATTAAACCCGCGAGGGGGATACATGCTACTTTTTACGAATGGACGCAAGTGCTTGAACTGTATGCTTATTTTATCCCTATTAGTCATGAACGGTTAATTACTTGGACCGACTGTACTGGTCAAGTAAACGCGAATGCTGTGAATAGATCTATTGAGATTGACCTCTCCGTCCGGGTTTAACGGAAAACCGACTGGACGCATTGTATTTGAAACTTAAACGGAATAACGGATGTTAATGTTCGGTTTCATGAGCTAAATGCGATAACTGATGCTATCTAACTTTTGTAAACTGAATACTTGAAATCTTGTGGTCCACTACTTTTACTTGCAAACCTATGAATTCACTCAACCTTTGTGTTGATGTTTTTAGCATGTTTATCTTAGGTACATAGATTTAATAGCAACTGGAGCATGGAGTCACACGGGATATTTTGAAGGCAATAAAATACTGAAAATCATTCGATAAAGTTTTAAATTTTTTTTAGTATTACATTATTGTTGGGACCTGTTTCTGTTTGTAAACTCTGATTTAAATATAGAATGGATTAAACTTTTTCAAACGTCTCTTTTGAGTCGTTTTCTGTAACTTGTGTGTTGTGCTATGAAGTAATACTTCCAATGACCCTTTCGCTGCTATCCGAAATTTGGAAGTGTTACAGATAAGGTGGGATGGTGAATGTCAATTCCCTTATTTTTGTCCAAGGAGCCTTCGGGTGTGGATTTTAAATAAGGAGCACAATTGCATCTTAAAGAGCCACAAGGTGATATGATGTAATTGTTGCTAACTCTATTAATAAGGTCATAATTGACTTTGGAGGTTTTTATTGTTGCTTTTAAGTAGTCCTATTAGCCAAATTTCGGGTCCGGAGATTTATCCCTCAAATCGTGTTAAGTTATCCTTGATGTGGGCTTTCTTTAGTGACAACGATTTTTAAAGTCGAGGTTAGGTTTTGAGTGTTGAGTTTACACCGTTCTTGTCTTCATTTTTGGACTAATAAATATCAAATAAAGTCAAATGAGCCTTTGGGTGAATGTCAAATAAAATCTAGAGATACAATTAGGAATAATAGGAGATTGAGTTTAACACAAATTACTTGTATGAGTTGGTTTAATTTTGGGGCTTATGATTGACAATGATCTTGTTTTTGCACTTGGCATGGAAAAGTGAAAAGTCGAGGACGATGAATCTATTTGAGTTTTATGATCCTAAAAGTTATTTTTCAAATAATGAAAGCAATACATTATGTCTTTGCAAAATAAAAGTAAAAAAGTTGAATAAAAGTGTAGATAGTGTTTTATTTTATCATTACGTGAGGACACGGCAATTGCTTAACAAGGGGGAGTTTGATATGAGTGTAATTACACATATCAGTTGTATCATAAAACCATCAATAAATGCATGAAATGTATAAAATATGCCTTGTATATGCATTGTTTTGTTGTTTCGTGTGTGTAGGTACCAAGTTTACGAAAATCGGCGAAAACGACACGAGATTGAAGAAAAGATCAAGGAAGCCAAAATCAAGTTAGTTTTCTAAAGGATTTGGTCAAAAGTCAAACGATAAATCATTTTAAGACGGGATTCGAGTTTTATCAAGTTATTGGGCCTTGGTGGGACCCACGTGTGTGTATTGGGCCTAAAAGCCCAATATTGGAGTTAAAAAGTTACTATTTGGGAATAAGCCCATTAAGCCCAAGTTAGAAATAAACAAGAGACGGTTGAATCTTTTACTTGTTGGATCAACAAAGGCCCAAGAAGGCCAAAAGAAACGAAGGAAGAAGTTTTTAACTTATTTGGTCAAATCCTTTGGTCAGACGTTTAGCAAACCATTTATTTACCCACAAACGTGTAACTCACACACATAATTAAAAAAACCCTTTCGATATCTTCTATGCTCACCTTTCTTCTTCCCCACCCCCAAATTAACCAGACGCAATATTTACTATTCCCTAAAAACCCTAGTTCATTAAATCACAAAATAAATTGGGGCTTTCATCTAACTCGTGTGATTCACACGAGTTGGGATTAATTCCCCTTTGTTTTCGGAGATAGAAGATGGAGAATCTTGGTGACGTGGCCTCCCTTCTCCTAATCTGATTGGTCAACACACCTCACATCTCACCACTCCTCCAATCAAGACTTGCCACATCAGTTTTGAAGAAGCACAACTAGCACAAGGATTGCCACCTTGGCAATCCATGTGATAGTTTATCATCTTTCCACCCTTTGATCATAACAAGAAAGAGAGAGAAGAAAAAGATGCTGATTGAAGGGCTCAAGATCGTTCTCTTCACCAACAAACTCCCACCCCAACCCTCTCGGTTCAAGTATAAATACCCCCCTCAAATGGAGTATTTGGTATCCCATTTTTATCTTAGAGTTATTATGCAGAAATAGATCAGGAATAATTTTAATTTCTTTTTCATAGTATTGTAATCAGTTTTGATTATTAATATAAAAGTTTGTTTTGAATTAATAAATGTTCGATTAACTTACTGTTTAAATTTGAATTGCAATTTTTAATTCCTTCTTAAATCTATTCTTGTCATTATAATATTAAGTTTATTTGATTAAGCTAGTTAATAGCTTCAATTAAATAAATAAGATTAAATTTGGGGAATAAACTTTCCCACTAAAAGTTTATTAAATCTGTTCAAATGATGGTAAGTGTTTCGTATGGTGCTGATGATGATGGTTCGAGTTACGGTGTATGGTGGTCTCAACCAGGTTCATAAGTCCGCTCAGCGCGCGACTTCTACTCAACGGTTCTCTCCAAAAAGGTCTTATTCTCTTTATTTTTAAGTTGATAATATTTTCATGCTTATAATTTGATTTTGTTATGATTTATGATTTAATCTGCTTATATGATTTTGGATGTTATTTGTTTATAATTTAACTTAGTTAAATTGTAAGTTTGATATTATTGTTTAATTGTGGGTATAGTTATATGTGTTTGTCTGCTGGATATTTAACTGTTTTTAGCATCAATAGGATCGTTTTAAGTTGCCTGAATGAATTTTAGCTAAACCTGCTGACAATTTTTGATGTATGTTTGGATTCTGATTACGATTTGGTTTAAGTTGCTGATCTATGTGCTATTCAGTTTACTTTCACGATTTATACTACAGATTTTGAAATAGATTTGCCTTTCTAAGATTGATAGTTATTTTAAGATTAGGCTTGTCGCTGCGTTGTTTATAAACACATCTGTTAATTGGCATTCAGAACTGGATGATTAGGAGTTGCTTTGTACTAACTTTTGTTCTTTTAATTTGGTTTTTATTTGTTGATTTTAGTTAAACTATTTACTTGCCTGCTGGATTTAGTCACCGCTTTAAATGTTTAGTGAATGCTGAGTTTGTTGATTTTGCTGAAATTTTGTTATTACTAAATTGAGTTGCCAACTACATTTGTATTTTCTTGTTGCCTTTGGTTTAACTGTATGTTTATTGTTGATGTTTATTTGTTGCATTTGATCCTTGTTGCTGTATTTGTTAAAATACTGTATTTGCTAAGTAATACATGCCATCAGATACAACTGGTTTGATGGTTAAAGTCTGATTTCTATCAGTCTTCAATAGGTCATTCCTGTGACCAGTTTTTAGTTATTTTTATTGTCAAAAATAAATAACCACAAAAATGTCCCTCATGGGGTTCGAACCTGTGACCTCCTGGTCACAGGACATACGTGTTATCCAGCTTAACTACCTTCATGTTTTGGTTTAATTACTCATTTAGTTTTATTAATAGCTTAATAGTCACTGTCAGATTTTAGATAGTTTAATACTAGTTTTCACATTACTAAAGTTTAAATAATAATTTTATAATATTTACTTTTATAAAGTTTTTAAATAATAGATATAATAAAATAAAAATAAAAATAAAAATAATTTTTTTTATTAATTGTAGAAGTTTAATTAGTTTTTAAATAATTAAATTTTTATTAATTTAGATTTAAATAAAAATAGTTTTAAAAATTGATTTGGTTTATTAAGAGAGTAAAAGTAATTTTTAAAAGATTTAATTAGTTTAAAAAGTTTAAATAGAGTTTTAATTAGTGTAAAAGTAATTCTAATTAAATAGATAAGTTTTTAATAGTTTTCTTTTAATTGTTTTAATTTTTAATAATTATCTTTTAGATTTTTATAATGGGGTACGATTCATGCACTTAGGATTAATTAGTTTTAATTTGGTAGAATTAATTTTAGTTTTAAAAACCGAAAACGATTCAAATCAGTTGTCTAAATCGAAACAAAACGTCTCAAATTCACTCGATCTTCGTGTACAACGAACTTGGTTCACCAACGTGTTTAATTAAATTCGTCTTTGGTAATTTTAGTCTATTACTTTTTCCTAAAGGTAATTTTCTAATTTACCCTATAACGTATCTAATTATCACATATACTATCACGATCACATCAAATAACAAACCACCATTTGCAAGACTTGCTAGCAGACTCATATAATTCTTTAATTCTGCTTCTAGGGTTCTAAGTGGTGGAGTCTGATGCAGTACTTTTCTCAGTGGGGGTTGCACCAGAATGGTTCACTTTGCGTTTGGGTTTACTAGCACTAATAGGCACCACAACTTGCGTCTTAGTTCTAGTATCTATGCCTTTTACAGTGTTCATAGCACACATAGAATGATTAGCATTAGCACATTTTCCACATTTGACAGAAACGAATTTGACATTCATAGTATTCAAATCATTCAAAACATTCAAATCGTCATTACACGCGATTAAAGACTTTTTATTCTTAAAAACATTCAAATTCCTACAGTGTTCTTCTACTTCCTTCATCTTCTCTTGACTCTTGTGTTTCCAGACCTTAACATTCACTTGAGTGCGCTTAAACTGAGGCCGGCTGACACTAGTAGTGGAGACTATTCCTGTAGTATAAGACACACGAATATTAGTGTTTCTAGAAGTCTGAGGCGAGTGACTAACTTTGTTTGAGGGCTTAGTGGTCATTCTATACATCCCTGGTTTAATCATATTATTGTGCTTAACGCTTGGTGCTATGACATTCCTTATGGGTTGATTCTGTGGTAACCTTTCCTTGTCATCCATCTTGGGGGCAAACACAGGTTTTACAAACGAGGAATTTGATAAAGCAGATGGTTTTACCAAGATAGAGGATCTATTCACTTTAGAGGCATTGGGTTGTCTAACAACAGGTTTCTTAACGCTAGGTTCCACAACTTTCCCACCCATCTTAGCAACGAGTTTCTGCAACTCTGCTATCACTATTTCTCTGTCTTGTAACTGAGCTTTCAATTCTTTAATGTCCCAACTCTTTTCATTCATTTCACGACACATTTGGGAAAGTTTTTCTTGCAGTTTTTTATCATGTGGAAAACTTCCAATGTCCTTTTGCAAAGCAAGTTTAAGAGAATGACAATGTTTTTGAAGGAAATTAGTTTTATGTTGAAGTAACTCAAAAGCCTTTTTATCAACATTTTCCTTACGTTTCGAAAGCTCAGTTTCAAGACGTTGACACTCTTTGACTTGATCAAGATATTTTCATGCAACATCAGAATATTCATCAATATCAGCACAAGATGTTTAGAAACGCATTCTTACAAAAGTAAATCATATTCATCTGAAAAGTCATACTTCTCCATTTGAAGAGCATCAATGTCTTTCTCAATAGACTCAACATATTTTAAATCATCAAACATTTCAGTCTGAATTAACGTCTCAAATTCAAGAACAGTTTCTTTAATTAATGCCGTATTTGGGATTAATAGTTCTTTCACAAGCAATGTAATATCTTGAGGAATCGGGCGTTTTCACTCATCATTTTCACGTTTTGCCCAATCTCTTTCAACAATAGATTTAACATTATCTATGTGGTGTTTAAGAATACCGAATGTTTTCCTACTCTTGCTTTTGGACTCATCTAGAGGAAGGTAGTTCATATATTTGTAAACATTAGATTTCTTAGGGGCAAACACTTTCTTCTATTAAATTCTCTTTTGTTTGCATTCTAAAAACACTTCCTCACGAGATTTCTGAGCTTGTTTGTTGAAAAGACCATAAAGACTATTCTCATAAGCATAATTATATGGTTTCAACCAAACTCCTTATTGACAAGTGGTCGACTATCATCATCCCAAAGGGCAGTCTCTTCACTAGCGGCGCTAACAGGCATGCAATCAAGATCGGTCCTTTCAGACTCATCAAGATAAAGACGCGGGTTCGCAGCTTGAGCTTGGGCAAGGTACTCAGGACTTGCAAAGCTAGCTTGACCCTTAAACATCGACGGAGGTGCTATCATTCTTACGGTCTGAATAGAATCATGCGTGTTATAAACAACTTTCTTCAAACTCAACTTTTTCTTCTAGTTTCATTACTTTTTTAGTATCTTTTTCATGTCTATTTTTGAAGTCTTGTTTTAACGCTTCTACCTCTTGTTTCTTAACCTCAAGAATTTTAGCAGAATCATAAGTGGTCATAGAGAGCTTTTGTTCAAGTTCATTAACTTTGGTATTGGCAAGATACATTTTTTGACGTTCATCCATTAAGAAAACATTATATTGACGCTTCTATTTGGCTAATAATTCAAGAGTTGTGTTATATTTGTTTTCAAAATCGTCCTTTTGACTTTTTAACGCACTACCCTTGTACCCCTCAAGCTCTTTGGTTTTCTGAAGGAGCTCATCTCTATAACTTTCATTTGTGTCACTAGATTTGATAAGAGCAGCTTTGCATTCTTCAAAATTTTGAGTGAGCGTAGCGTTAACCTTTTTTAATTGCTTGTGACTTTGTCTAGTTTCTTTAACATCTTTTGTAAAGTGGCAATTAAATTAGCAAGAGCAAAACGTTCCTCTTCATCATACTTATTTGCATGTTGATCATCCTCAGACTCATTATTGCACATGTCTGATGAATTAGGTGTGGTATTACTATTAACCGTTTCCATCATACATGTGTCATTAATGGCATTGGGTATATCACTATGCTCATGAGTATCTCCAAACACATTATTTTCGTCAGTAGTGTGTACCTTATCGATTGGCTCAGTGTCAAAAATAGGACCGTTGTCATCTTCAGTGACTTTGAGAACTTCTTCAACCTTTTCCATGTACGAGTAATGGGCATCGAGTTCTTGATCAGAGTATTCATCATCAGTGTCATCAAGCATTGCTCCTTCCTCAGCTGACAATTTAACCCCTGCTTCCATCTTCTTGCATAGTAGCATCTTTTCCTTGTGATAGCTGGAGTCTCTAACCCTTTTCGGCTTCCTGCATTCCTTTGCCATATGCCCATAAGCTTGGCAATTAAAACATTGAATCCCACTTTGCTAAACCACTTGACTTCCAATAGTTTCCCTATTCCCAGTAGCAGAAGCAATCCTCTGAGTATTATACTTGGCAGTTTGTCGATCATACCTTGCAGAACCCTCAACATGCGTTGGATTATGTCGATTAATAACTCGGTTTTTACTCAGTTAAAAAGTTCTTTGTCGTATGTCTAATCGAATTGATAACTGGTTAACCATGCGACTCAGCTGTCTTTGGTGAAACAAATAGTTGTGTCGTTGTAGTATATTTAAAGGTGCAAAAACTTTTAAAGTAAAAGGCTGTAATTTAAAATCTAAATCTAATTTAAAATAAATGACAAGAAATTAAAGCGTAACGAAAAGTTAAATAGCACTTAAAGTAAATAACGCAAACTTAAAACTATCCTAAAGGCAAACTTAAAACGCAACTAAAACTTAAACTAAGGCAAGGCTTAAAATAAATCTAAGGCAAGTAAACTTAAAGTGCGACTAAGTAAAAAGGCAGGAAAAATAAAGCTTAAAAATTCAAACTTAAAAACTGAAACTAAAAAGAACCTGAAAACAGCTCATTCGGAATAATCCTTCGTTCGGAATAATCACTCATCCGGAATGTCACCTTCGTTCGGAATGATTCTTCTTCACTCGGAATAATTACCAAAACCCTTGATTCGGAATAAAATGTTCACCCAGAATATTACTTCATTCGGAACAAATTGCTCATCCGGAATAACTCTTTATTCGGAATAAAAGCTTCACTCGGAATAATTGATTATTCCGAATAAACGACCTTGACTCGGAATATTTACTATTCCGAATGAATGCCCTTGATCCGGAATATATGATATTCCGAATTAAGACCCTTGATTCGGAACAAACAGCTGATCCGGAATAAAGTCGCTGATCCGGAATGTTCCGAATAAACACCTTGATTCGGAATGCAAATTTGGTTCGGAATAACCACTGATCCAGAATATTCCACTGGTTCGGAATATTCTGAACACAACCTTGATTCGGAATAACTTTCAACAAAACCTTGATCCGGAATATCCTTTTATTCGGAATATGTCACTTATCCGGAATAATTAGGAGAATTCCTTGGTTCGGAATGAACTGTTGATCCGGAATGTGTTGTTGATCCGGAATAAACCACCTTGATCCGGAATAAACCTGGTAAAACAGTAATCGCGAAGAACAAGGAGAAAGGAAAAAGCTACGGATCTAATTAAAACTAATCAAAATAAACCAAAAGATTAAGCAAGACTAATTAATAAACATCTATTAATCATAAACAAACAATTTAAATCAATAAAACTAACAATCAAACACCAACAAAATCAAAACCCACTTGATTAAATCAATAAAATTTAAAGAACATGAACATAAACAATAAGCGTAAAGATTAAAGATTAACAAGAAAGGTAGATGGGAGATGAACAATAAAAGTAAAGATTAACAATAATAAAAAGGAAACTTACTTGAATTAAAGGAATTAAAGGTGCAAGACAAGTATTTAAATTTGACAATCAAGTAAATGACATGTATTTAAATGTGCAAGGAAATGAAAATGGAAGAACTAGTGTCACTCTAGCCAACAAAATGAAATGAAATGAACTAAGGCCTATTTATAGGGGGATTAGGAAGGTGCTTAGAGGAAGCTTCTTCCCCTCTTTCTTCTTTCTTTAATTGTCATTAAGTCCTTAATCTTCTTAATTCTTTGACTTTAACGACTTTGTCTCGGGATTTCTACTCTCGTCTTGTAATTTCTTCAATAAATTAGACTTGAGTTCTTCGGCTTTTAGTAAACTTCCGTCTTTTGACTTTTTCTTCGATAAATATTCAGAATTGGTCTTGGACTTCCGTTCTTTTCGCAATCTTGATTTCTTGACTTCGTCTTTTGTCTTTTTCTTCGATAAAATCCCGTGAATGCCCGTTTTTTCTCCCCTTTTCACATTTTCGTCCTAAATCACAACAAAAACACAAACCACGCATAATTCCGACATTTATGACATAGAATACACGTTTTGGCTTGGTTATTATTGTAGTTAAGTGGTAAAAAGGATGGGTGTTTACACACCTATCAAATCCCCTACACTTGACCATTGCAATGTCCTCATGCAATGCATTAGTTACAAAGCACGTTTTACATTTTTCATCACAATCAATCCACATTGGCCTTTATTAAAGAGATAGAAAATAACAAAACAAGTAAAGAAATCAAAAACTTACCTTAGGGTTTTGGAAATGTCATGAATAATCATCATCCTCAAGTTTTCACATTCTCCAAACAAAGCTTAAAAACAAGATCATTGTTATTATAAGTTAGCAAACTAACACGAACTCATGTGGGCCAATTATTTACTTAGACTCCCTTATTCCTAGGTGTATCTCTTATATTTTATTATTGTCTTAAATGATCACGAGGATGCATTGTTGACTTATTTCGATAGTCATTTAGGCTGAAAATAAAGTGGGACGATTTAATCAATAGTTAGCTAAAGGACAAAATCTTTTAAAACTGCATCGGGACCTCAAAAAGTTCATATCTTGGCATAACTCGCTTCGCGATTTGAGACCTTTCTCGGACCGATATTTGGCAGCGACTTCATACTTCAAATCTTGAGAGACGTTCATGAAATAATGGTCTTCTCTTCATAATAGGAATTTCTTCACTTGAAGTTTTGAGAGATTCTTCATACTTGGACCACGACTTCTTCATTTTTCTCCAATCTTTATTTTGGACTTTGATATACAACGATCCGCCTCCTTTTTAGACTTGGATCTATTTATCCTCATACCTTGTTAGGGCCTTTTTGGATAGACTTCTCCATGATCTTTATGGGAGTATTTGATTTTCGTCGTGTGTCTTGATCCTTCATATTGATTTTTGATAAATGATTCTTCACATCACTTGGGATCTTTAGCAACAAAATATAGCCCTCATGCCTTGTTAGGGCCTTTTCGGACTCGCCAATCTTCGCATCCCGCTTCAATAAGTTATGCCTTGGCTATGAACTCTAATCCATACCGAGCAACTTTTAAACGATCTTGGGCTAGAAGCTAAGTAACTTTTCAAATCGTACAACCTTATTTATTGCAGATAAAATTATTAGCAAGCGATGGGAGAATAGGCTTATAATTAACTCACATAAATTCACGAAAGAATACCAAACTTATAATTGACTCTATCATCTCTCGTTCTCCACAGTTTAAAATCTCAAGGAATGAGACTCGTGGACACTTAGCCTATTAAATCAAAGTTTTGGGTTTTCGAGTCATCTATAGGATCTTGCAAACTCTTAGACTTTTTCAAGTTTAGAAATCGCATTTTAAAGGTCCATTGATAAACGGCTCTCTAGGATCAATTATAGGAACTTGCGAAAAGTTCTTGTTCTTAACCCGTGAGAGTTAAGACTTTTGCGTTTTATAGCTCCCTATATAAAAGCCTAGCAAAACTTGACTTAAACACGTTAAGGATACTAGCTAGAGTAAACTTAGATAAGTAAACTCGGGTTGAGTCAAAAGATTCACAACGTTTGAAAATTAAAACCACTTTATTAAAAATTTATTCTAATAAAGAAATAAAATAACTATACAAAGGTAAAAACTAATAGGCCAAAATAGATCAAAAATTTTGAAAAATGTCGAAAATTGATTTTCCGGTTAAAACGAGGACAACTACAAGGAAAAGGCCACTTAAATTCGATAGAAGTCCCCCTACACTTAATATAAACATCGTCCTCAATGTTTAAGCATGTGGGAATAACTCCCCTACACTTAGGACATTGTGCACGTTGTTTAAATCTTGCTAAGGAAAAGACAACTAACGAGATTCCTATTTTAATATTAAAAAATATAAAATAGTGAATCAAAATAGTTTAGGATAGAACCAGGAAGACGGGAACACGGAAGCACGGGTCGTCAAAAATCATCAAGAGTGGACCATTGAGCGCTCGAATCCCTGAATATGAGAAGAGAGGAAATAGCAAACACCAACGGGTCTCCCCTACACTTAGGATAAAGATAGCTAAAAGATAGATACATGGGTTGCCTCCCAAGAAGCGCTTGATTTTTGTTCACCGAGTCGTGAGCCTGACTCGACCTTGATTAGAAAAGGAAGAAGCATGAAAAACATCCACCGGGATCAAATACATAGTTTTCATCCATCAAATAGCACAAGCTTAAGGCGAACAAGGCAAGCCAAAAAAGAGTAGGCAAGGTTCCCTGAAGCAACGATGGAGCACGGTGGTAGCAAGGGTGAAGAGGTGCAAGAATATCTTCAATAGGTCCAAAAATCTTTCCTTTTATTTCATCAGACGGATACTGAGATGGCTTAAAAATATCGATACCGGGGTCGAACACCTTTTCCTTTAGGGGAAAATAGCACTCAGGCTCAACAGCATTTGAAGATGATCAGCGAAGAAAATGCACAACCTCGTCCTCAGAAGGTGGACAAAGAGGTGTCAAAACATACGTGCTGCGGATGTTGGTGTCGTCCGGTTGCTTCTCCTTTGAAAGAATTTTCTTCAAATCCGAAGTAGGATCAAGACCATAATCATCAAAGTCTAAAGGAGGAGCATCACTCTCATGAGGGAAGTATGTATTGAGAAAAGTAGAAAAGTCTTCCTCAAATGAGTAGTCATCCAAAGTAGGATTAAGCATGGTTGGCGGAGGATCTTCATCATGTGAAGAATCACTCGAAAGAGTATCAACCTCATCAAAGTCATCATAAGTGGGCATGTCAGGATACTCGGAATTAAAATCATCATAATCGTCCCTATCGGAGCTAGAATCATCAGCATAAGCATCATAGATCGGTGGAGAATCATATATGGGTGAAGGTTCCAAATTGGAGAGAGAATCATCCACATCATCTTGAAACAGTGGATTATCATTGCAATAATCGAATAGAGGATTGTTGTAGACGACAAAATCATCAAGCACATTAATCATATTCGCTGACTCTCTTCCATAGGATTTGCTTGTAAGCTTCCCCATTTCAAAAACTTTTGCATCATCCCCGACTCTTAAGATGAGTTCACATTTATCCACATCTATTAAATCTCTACCGATTCTCAAAAATAGGCGTCCAAGTATTAACGAAATACGAGGGTCCATTTCATAATCAACAACGACGAAGTCGACCGGAAAAGTGAATGTGCCAACTTTAATGAACACATCTTCGGCAATACCAACGGGGTAAGCGAGAGTGCGATTGGCAAGCTCAAGAGTCATTTTGGTGGGTGTAAGGTCGGGCAATGATAACTTTTTCCAAACACTTAAAGGCATCAAATTTATACTGGCCCCGAGATCGGCTAAGGCAGTAAATTTGTCGGTTTGGTTAAAAGTGCAAGGTAGCACAAAACGACCGGGATCTCCAAGTTTCTCCAGAAGTTCTTTAAGAGGGACGGCAGAACAATTTTCATTCAATCGAGTATTAACAAACTCGGCCATCTTCTCCTTCTTGCTAAGCAATTCCTTAAACATCTCAACAAATTTAGGCATTTGTGCTAGAGCTTCAACAAGGCTAAAAGTGATGGTCATTTTCGAAACTTTCTTCAAATAGTTTGACACTTGAATGTCATCCTTGGTGTGCATTTTGGCCTTGTCTAAGCGAGATGGATAAGGAATTTTAGGTTTGGGTGGTGGAGGTGTAGAAGGTGAAGGTTGAGATGTTGAAGGGTTAAAGGTGGAAGGTGGGGTTGGTGGAGGATTCGTCTTGGGTACTTCTTCACGACGAGGCGGAGACGGTAATGGTGTACTAAGACTAGGTGTGGGAGTAGTAGGGATAAATGGTGGTGGAGGAGGTGTAGATGGTGTAACTGGGGGCGGGATAGATGGTCCTACTACGGTTGCTCCACTACGGGTAGTAATAGCACTCACATTCGCTCTCGGATTGGTGACGGTGTTGGAAGGTAGATAACTCGAAGTAGAGGGTTGAGTGGTGGGTAAGAAACTAGCCAGCATATTCTTCAAGTCATTCGTTTGATTGCTGAAGGAGGATTGTATATCATTTCGAAGCTCGGATCTAATGTCATTCCCTTGCTTGGTGATATCCCCTTTCAAATTGATAATTTGGCTTTGCAGATTCTTAATTTGCTCTCCTTGGGTTCTCATTAAAGCTTCAACATCTTGATTGATGGGTGGGGCTTGTTGAGTGGGTGGGTGATAAGGACTAGAAGCTCTAGGTGGGATTTGGTTGCTTCTATTGTAGTTGTTGTTGGGGTTTTGGTTTTGAGGAGAAAAACCGGGTGAAAGGTAGTTGTTGGACCGGTAACTGAGCAAATTTCTATCTCCTTGAGGTCAGGCTTGGTAATTTTCCGGTGAATAATTACCATAAGCCGCATATACGTTTTCCGGATTTCCTTGAGTAGAAGGACAATCAGTGTATGAGTGAGGACCGCCGCATGTCTCACATGGAGTTGCTACCGCTTGAACTTGTTGTTGTTGGTTTGAAGCGATGAGCAAGATATTTTTGTTCATTTCGGCCATCATGCGGGTGAATTCGGTCATGTCAGGGGTTTGCTGAAGTAGAAGAAACATTGACTCTCGGGTTGTTCCTTGAAGAAGCGGAGGAATCCCAGTTTTTGTGATGAGTAGTCATGTTCTCAATAAGCTCTCTACACTCCTCGGGTCTTCTTTTCATAAATGTGCCACCGGCGGCTGCATTAATCGTATCACGATCACGAAAAGTCAAACCGTTGTAGAAAGTATCAATCAAAGTAACGGGGAGCATGTTGTGGTTTGGACATCGATCGATCAAAACATTATATCTTTCCCAAGCATCAAATAGAGATTCATCGGGTTCTTGCATGAAACCGCTGATTTGATTTCGAAGGCTCGTGACCGTAGATGGTGGAAAGTAGCGCGACAAAAAGCGTTGAGTCATATCATCCCAAGTATGAATGGAATTCTTCGGGAGACGATCAAACCATTTTTCGGCGTGGTGTGATAAAGTATGTAGGAAGAGTTGAAGGCGTAGAACATCCATAGTAGCTCCGGGCAACTTCATGCTTTGAGTGATAGTAATGAATTTGTCGAGGTGTTTGTTGGCATCATCATCAGGCAATCCGCGGAATGGATTAGTTTGCACTTGCAGGATCATGTGATGCTTCAACGAAAATTCCGGAGCCGTGATTTGCATCGGTGCAATCGGTCCTCCTCGTCCAAACATTGTTGGTTGACAAAGCTCTTCCATTGTCTGAAGATCGGGCTGTGGAAGAACATTGTTGTTGTTATTATTGAGGTGCGGTGGATTATTGTTGTTGTTTACACCTGCCATATCTAAATCTTCACGAGTCTCGGGCTCTGGATAAGTAGAAGATCTAGTACGCATACACCTGCAAAAGCAAAAGAAAACAATACCAAACAGAAAGAGAATATATATATACACTATAAAGAAAATAAAATCTTTTTGGATTTTTGAATTTTTTTTTAATTTTTATGGGTTTTTAACAATTTTTAACTTTTATGGTTTTTGAAATTTTTAAACAAGAAAAATAACGCTCACGAATGAACGGATCCCAAAAAGCAACGCGTCTCTCACAGAAAACCGTTAATCTTAACGAAAAGAGCCGACAACGGCGCCATTTAATAACTTGGTTTTTACTCAGTTAAAAAGTTTTTTGTCGTATGTCTAATCGAATTGATAACTGGTTAACTATGCGACTCAGTTGTCTTTGGTGAAACAAATAGTTGTGTCGTTGTAGTATATTTAAAGGTGCAAAAACTTTTAAAGTAAAAGGTTGTAATTTAAAATCTAAATCTAATTTAAAATAAATGACAAGAAATTAAAGCGTAACGAAAAGTTAAATAGCACTTAAAGTAAATAACGTAAACTTAAAACTATCCTAAAGGCAAACTTAAAACGCAACTAAAACTTAAACTAAGGCAAGGCTTAAAATAAATCTATGGCAAGTAAACTTAAAGTGCGACTAAGTAAAAAGGCAGGAAAAATAAAGCTTAAAAATTCAAACTTAAAAACTGAAACTAAAAAGAACCTGAAAACAGCTCATTCGGAATAATCCTTCGTTCGGAATAATCACTCATCCGGAATGTCACCTTCGTTCAGAATGATTCTTCTTCACTCGGAATAATTACCAAAACCCTTGATTCGGAATAAAATGTTCACCCGGAATATTACTTCATTCGGAACAAATTGCTCATCTGGAATAACTCTTTATTCGGAATAAAAGCTTCACTCGGAATAATTTACTATTCCGAATAAACGACCTTGACTCGGAATATTTACTATTCCGAATGAATGCCCTTGATCCGGAATATATGATATTCCGAATGAAGACCCTTGATTCGGAACAAACAGCTGGTCCGGAATAAAGTCGCTTATCCGGAATGTTCCGAATAAACACCTTGATTCGGAATGCAAATTTGGTTCGGAATAACCACTGATCCGGAATATTCCACTGGTTCGGAATATTCTAAACAAAACCTTGATTCGGAATAACTTTCAACAAAACCTTGATCCGGAATATCCTTTTATTCGGATTATGTCACTTATCCAGAATAATTAGGAGAATTCCTTGGTTCGGAATGAACTGTTGATCCGGAATGTGTTGTTGATCCGGAATAAACCACCTTGATCCGGAATAAACCTGGTAAAACAGTAATCGTGAAGAACAAGGAGAAAGGAAAAAGCTACGGATCTAATTAAAACTAATAAAAATAAACCAAAAGATTAAGCAAGACTAATCAATAAACATCTATTAATCATAAACAAACAATTTAAATCAATAAAACTAACAATCAAACACCAACAAAATCAAAACCCACTTGATTAAATCAATAAAATTTAAAGAACATGAACATAAACAATAAGCATAAAGATTAAAGATTAACAAGAAAGGTAGATGGGAAATGAACAATAAAAGTAAAGATTAACAATAATAAAAAGGAAACTTACTTGAATTAAAGGAATTAAAGGTGCAAGACAAGTATTTAAATTTGACAATCAAGTAAATGACATGTATTTAAATGTGCAAGGAAATGAAAATGGAAGAACTAGTGTCACTCTAGCCAACAAATGAAATGAAATGAACTAAGGCCTATTTATAGGAGGATTAGGAAGGTGCTTAGAGGAAGCTTCCTCTCTTCTTTCTTCTTTCTTTAATTTTCATTAAGTGCTTAATCTTCTTAATTCTTTGAATTTAACGACTTTGTCTCGGGATTTCTACTCCCGTCTTGTAATTTCTTCAATAAATTAGACTTGAGTTCTTCGGCTTTTAGTAAACTTCCGTCTTTTGACTTTTTCTTCGATAAATCTTCAGAATTGGTCTTGGACTTCCGTTCTTTTCGCACTCTTGATTTCTTGACTTCGTCTTTTGTCTTTTTCTTCGATAAAAGCCCGTGAATGCCCGTGTTTTCTCCCCTTTTCACATTTTCGTCCTAAATCACAACAAAAACACAAACCACGCATAATTCTGACATTTATGACATAAAATACACGTTTTGGTTTGGTTATTATTGTAGTTAAGTGGTAAAAGGGATGGGTGTTTACACACCTATCATCGATCATACCTAGAAGGACTTTCACCACGTCGACATGTGTCATACCTTGGAGGACTCTCAACATATTGGTTCTTTGTGTTAGATGATGTTCGAAGATTGTTGTTGGTGGGTTTGTAGATTTTCTGGTAAGTCTTCATTATGAAAGCAATTTGTTGTTTCATCTCTCGATTCTTTTGATCTTGGTCTTCATCATTATCTTCTTCAGATGATGACTCAGATGGTGGTGATGGTGCTCTTGGCACTTTACCTCGTGATCTTGTGGATGATGAAGACTTAGATGATGTGGAATATCGTGGTGAGGATGATGTACTGGAGTATGGCTTAGGAGCACGAGAGCGATGATCTTGAACATGTTGAGTGGTAGTCACTAAAGCAAGTGGATTAGCCGTCTTTGCAACACGTTCAGCTCGAATCTCATTTGCTTCATTCTAAAATTGCTTCAAAATATCAAAGAGACGATGATATGAGACCTCGTTTAACTTTTCTTGTTGTTTCACTAAAGTGACGAACCGTGTCCACTCGGGTTGAAGTTGTTGGAGAAATTGAACATTAACTTGCATGGTGGAGACTTGCAGATTATTTCTTGTCATGTCATTCATCATTTTATAAAACCTGGAGTAGTATGAATCAATTGATTCTCCATCCTTTGAAGTAAACTTGCCAAAGTTCCAAAACAAGTTTGTTTTGACATCTTGTTTGTTGAGTGATTCTCCTTGTTGCAAGCGTTCAATAGCAGTCCACATTTCATGTGCAGTAGGACATGCATCAACCGTGGAGTAAATATCATCTCCAATCCCACTTAGAACCATATAGATGGCTTCCTTCTCCGCATCATGCCAAGCATAATTTTCAGGTGTGAGATGGGATCTTGTTTCATCACATTCACTTGCGGGTACTGCATTAGTAGTATTAGTGGCTGGTCTTGGAGGAATTGAGATCTTCTTGAATACATATGGTCCATGAGTAATACATTTCCTCAAGGCATCACCATTAGGTCTTGTATCAAGGTATCGTATGAAACGTGATTGCCATTGAGTATACCGACCAGACACTTGGTGGTCTTTCTTTGTTACCCGCCACCATGATGTTGTTGTTTGTGACACGATACTCTTGAGTAGAATCCATATCTAGAAACTTGAAATTGTTGAAGTGAAAACGGATCTTAAGTAGATGTGTTGTGATTGTGGTTGTCGATGAAAAATGTTAAAATCCCCTAAAAGTTGTCTTCACAATAAACCAAAAATTCGAAGGCGAAAAATCACACGAAAATTTTCACTTTTGTAAAAATTCTTCATTTTCGGAATATTCATGAATTTCGGAATAACTGAGATTTTCGGAAAAGTGGTGATCTTCGGATAATTGGTGATCTTCGGATTAATGATGGTTTTTCGGAAAACTGAAGTTTTCGGAATAAGTGAAATCTTCGGATAAGTGACCCTTCTTCGGAATAATAGTGGATTTCGGAGAAACGAAAATTTTCGGAAAACAAAGCTTTTTCGGAAAAATGGTGATATTCGGATAAATTCACTTCTTCAGAATAAAGAACCTTCTTCGGAATAAGCACACTTTTTCGGATAAATTACTTTTTTCGGAATACTGGGTTCTTCGGAATAATGGAATTTTCTTCGGATAAAGAATACCTTTTCGGAATAATGACCTTTCTTCGGATAAATGGAACTTTTTCGGAATAAACTCCTTTTTCGGAAAAATTTGGAGTTTTTCGGAATAAAGACCTATCTTCGGATAATCCCACTTTTTCGGAATAAATCTTTTTCAGATAATACACTTTTTCGGAATAAATACACTTCTTCGGAATAAATGGATTTTTCTCGGATAAATGGGGTTTTTTAGGAATAAGTGATGTTTTCATATAACTTGAGATTTTCGGAATAATGAACTATCTTCGGAAAAAATTGGCTTTTTCGAAAAAAATTGTACCTGAGATCTTCGGAATGAGCAGTTTCTTCGGAATTACCACAGATCTTCGGAATAAAAGCTTAAATTTTTTTCGGAAAAAAGCCAATCTTCGGAATCTCAAAACCCTTATCCGAAAATCATCATTTCGGGATAATAAACCCTTATCCGAAGATATTTATTCGGAATGTTCTTGTTGCTGTTTACGAACCGTAGCCCAAAAACCAATCCAAACACCTCAAAAACTTGCGATTTTAACCACAAAAACTTAAACAAATCCCTACCAAATCTATCTAAATGATTTACATCAAGAGTTAGAGCCCGAAAACACTAAAAAAAATTAATTCGTGATGATTGAGAGGAAAAAATCACACGAATCAAATTAATAACCAACAACCAAACACAATCTACCCCTTGGCGATTGATACCAAATGTTGTCCCATTTTATTTGATGATCAAAGATAGAAAATAGATGAAAAAGATATGAATTTCTAGAGAGAGAAAGTAGTGAGAGAAAGTAGTGAGTGAAAGTAGAGAGAAGATGGAGAAACTAGGTGATATTTGATTAGAAGAGTGAAAAATACAAATGAACAATCCACCCTTCCTAACATCCTAGGAAGGGTCTTATATAGCCGGGCTTACATGTAACCATAATGGGCTATATTGTTTAGACCGGGCTTGTCTTTTGGGCTTTAAGTAGCTTAAATCCAAGCCCGTGAACCACGAATATTTAACTAACTATTACAATGTTCTAATTAATGTTACAATAATAAACTATGACCGAGCATTCTTGTTTGACTCAATATTTTGAGGCTAACAATACTTTACTAGTTTTTTTTGTTTGCAGTTCCTAAAGGGCCACCAACATGAGTTTTATGCTTATTAGTGCTTTAAATGGTTATTGATATATGACTTATTGATTAAGATACAGTATATGTGTTGTTTGAGGATAGAAGTAGCGATTATTCTAGAAGTCAAGCTTTTGATTGTGCTATGTTATGTTATGAGCAGCTTTTGATTATCTTAGAAGTAGCCGTTAATTTTTTAAGTAGCGGTTATATGAATCTGACTCATACATGAGTCTCATGGACTCATATGTGTTCCATAGTGACTCACATATGAGTCTAAGTGACCCATATATGAGTCTCAGTGTCTTAGTGCAGTGATATATGACTCATAATCAGTTGATGTATGCCTTATTAGTGACTCATACATGAGTTATGTGCTTATTAGTGCTTCGAATGGTTATTTATCAGTTGATATATGACTTATTAGGTACAATACGGTTTATATGTTGTTTGAGGATCAACGAGCAACTGAGAAACCATCAGCTGATAAAGAAGCAGCCGATAAAGCCGTTAAGAAGAAACCAGATGCAAAGAAAAAGGTGAATGTGGCAGAGAAAGCAACAACAACTAAAAAGAAACCAGCCGATAAGAAGAAACAACAAGAACCATAGTAGTTAAGAAACGTTGAAGTAAATTGTAATAGAACTAATAGTAGTACTTAATTCTGATGATATCTTTAGGCTGTTTGAGAATTATACTTGTGATATTAAATAGTGTGATATTGAAGTAGTTATGTTATGAATCATAGTAGTATGTTTCTGAATCGTAGTTTGATAAACAAATATATGAGTCATACAGTTTTATTCATATGTATAAGTGTTTTTGAACACTTGTACGTGTTTGTGAGTCATGGTTTCTGAATCATAGTAGTATGTTTCTGAATCATAGTTTGATAAACAAATATATTACATATGTATAAGTGTTTTTGAACACTTGTACATATTGTGTGATGACGTATAGTCCCTAGTTGGGCTGGATAGTCCGACCCATGGGTACTACTCGCATCCATCAGAAATGGACTGAATGCTTATGCAATGCGCGCGCGCAGCCCAGGAGGCCTGGTAAGCCGCTGTCGCACATACGGCTAATTACTTAGCCAGGTCCTTGTTGCAGCGCGACATGATCAAACGAGAATATAATCTATCATATATATATATTCGCCTAAAGGAAAGGGATATACACTTACCTTGGTTATGTGATAAGGATCAAACTATTTTAGGTCATTATCTTTTCCTTTGGCCGCAAGAGTAGGAGAGCCCAGCCAGGACTCTCTCGGGTATAAAAGGAACCCCATAGGTTCCACAAAGGTACGATACACACAATACCATAAAAACTACATACTCAAATCGATTACTTACTCTCACGCTGGAGTCTAATCGTGGGTCACAAACCTACTGTAAGCCTAACGGTGTCTGTTTAGTGCGCATGGTCCTCAAAGCAAGTTTCACTTGGTGCAAGTGCCAGAGTCCACAAGACCCCAAATTAAGCCTAATTTGGGTCAAGCTCGGTATATCTAACTTTTGTATCAACAAGTTGGCGTCATCCGTGGGACCCACACTAAGCTCTAAAGTGAGGACAAAAAGCGGCGCAAACCCGCCCCCACCAAAGGGGGGATCCAAGAAGCCAACAGGTTCATACTCAAGCTTTGAACCTAATAACCCAAGTCGTGGAGGGAAGGGGCTGCAAGTATCTTTCTCTCCGCTAGTCACTCCGACCCCACAGGCGGTTGGGACTACATCGTCCTCTTAGGAGATCCCTAATCAAGGCCACAAGGATGCTCTAGACGCAAGGGCTGTGATAGATCCGCAAGCTGAAACAGAAATTCCCCCCTCGGCGAAGCAAAGTATGAGCGACTACGTCGCAGAAAACTATGAGGCTTTGATCCCACTCATGAGGGCGCAGATGAGGGCGAATCCAACAAGAGATCTTCCGATCAGTCTAGACTTCGATAAAGAATTTAAGTCTAGGGAAGGGTCAAGACCTAGCAAGGAAGCTAGAAAGGAGAAGAGAAAGAAGCAAAGAACGACTGAGATCCCAACATCCCTTTCGGATGCGCCTCTCATTGAAGACGCATCGTCCTCAGACAGTTCCAAGGACTCAAGAGAAGAGGACGGTTTCATGACACCAGTCAATGACCATCGGCGCACAAGCGTGAAGGACAGACTAGGGCCTAACCCTACTGGTAGACGAAACGCCCTTAAAAGACTGGGCCCCTTAGAAGGAGATTCATCTCAGGATCTGCAAATTCAGGAAAGGAATAAGAGCACTGAAGGATGCGCAAGAGGAACTCTTCAAGTGAAGATTCCTCGGACTCTAATTATAGCGACCGCCACCCCCGCCATAAAAGGGTCTCCCCTTCATCCACTGAGGACTCTGATTCCTCTGACTACGACAGAAAACACCGTAGGGCACCAAAAAGACCAAGGATACAAGGTGAAGATCAATGGACCTTGACATGGCGTCGAGAGAAAGGAAGTGCGTTTTCAGAACGCATAACTACTTTCAGGGATAACAAAAAAAGACGCATGTCGTCCAACGTCAAGACCTACGACGGTACGACGGATCCAGATGATCACCTAAAAGTGTTCGAATCTCAGGCAGGGATAGAGCAATGGCAAGAAGCCGTGTGGTGTCACATGTTCAACTCAATGCTCATCGGGAACGCTCGGACATGGTTCGACCGTCTCCCGCGAAAGAGTATTAAGGGGTCCGAAGAACTTCGGAGAGCGTTCTGAAGAAATTATGTGCATCAGAAGAAGTACGGCAAAAGCCCGGTTTCATTTGCGAGAGTGAAGCAGAGGCACAATGAAAGCCTCGAAGACTTCATGGAGCGCTTCAAATCTGAATGCAACCAGATTAAGGATTGCCCGATGATTCTTAAAATTTCTGGATTCCTCGCATGCATCACAAATCTGGACCTAATAAAAAAGTTGAACGACTGACTCCGACAACATTTGACGGGGTAATGAAAAAGGTCCGAGCATTTATCCAAGGAGAAACCACAGCAACAGATAGCAGGCAGATGGCTTCAGGCTACAAGTACCAAGACAGGCCCAAGAAACAATCATATGGGCAAAACATCAGTCGCACATTGGACTTCCAAGGAGCGGCAAAGCAAGGGCGCAACAACAATAACAACAAGTTCACCCCGCTACAAAAAAACCTCCAGGGAGATATTCATATCAGAAGGAGCAAGTTTTCCAAAGCCTAGCCCAATGATGGGACCAGTAGATAAACGAGATAACATAAAGCATTGCGAATACCATGATGATAAAGGGCATGCTACTGATGAGTGCATTCAATTGAAAATGCACATTGAGAGCCTGGTAAAAGCAGGGAAGCTGAATCACTTGATAAGAGACTAGAGAAAGAGCACGGATATGAAGAAGGGTGAAGTGAAGAAGCAGAAGGATAAACCCATAACCATATACATGGTAGAAAGAGAAAAATCTTTCATGCAAAGAAGGGTGGTCGAGGAATTTTCGCACGATAAAGAAATAGCATTACCTATTCTTTCAAATATGTACTATAGAGGCGAGTCGCTGACAATTGACATAGACCTCGGGGACCACACTATAGAAGGCATGTGCGTCGACGGGGGGTCTGCAGCGAACATATTAAACGAACATTGTTCGCTCGGCTGCCATGGGGAATAAGAAAGGAGCTAGAGGAAACATCAAATATCCTCACAGGGTTTAGCGGTGATAAAACTCGACCACTGGGACACCTCTGCACACAGGTGACCATTGAAACGCAGAACATGTTAGGAATAAAATGTAGCCAGTCCACTTAAGCGCTGACAAGAGGAAAACAAGCGTTGATAAGAAGAAAACAAACGCTGACAGATCAAGCGTTGACAAGAAGAAGTCAAGCGTTGATAGGTTGAAGACAAGCACTGATAGAAAGATATGGTCTACGCGTATTATGTTTCTAGTTTGTTTCTAGTAAAGATAAGTTCAACATTGTATTTTCTATGATTATCTTTACCTAGAATAGTTGATACGTAGACTCTTGTACAAGGCTTCTTATGTCTATAAAATAAGACCTTTAGGTTATGTTTCATAATAAGTTTTCATATGTTAAACACTTTCATTGTAAGCAAGTTTGTTATTATCAATCAAGTGAAAGTTTATTTACATCCTTTGTGTGTTCTTGTTTAAGTGTTAATTATGCATAACACTTAAATTACTTTATACATAAACAAAGCTTCTCTACGTGTATAACTTGATCTAATCTCGTTTACACAAGCTAAAACGATCTAAGTTTGGATCAACAAGTGGTATCAGAGCTTGTTGAGAAACTTTGATCTAAAAGAACACAAGAACTCTAAAATCACCAAAACCCTAATTTTCACAAAACCCTAAAAACATCATGTCCACTCCAGAAGCAACCTTCTCCTCCTCCTCAAACCACAACATCAAGATTCCCATGCTAGATGCAAACAACTTTGAGCTGTGGAAATTCAACTTTGAGCAATATCTGGGGATCTATGACTACACTCTATGGGAGATTATTGAATATGGAAACACATTCGATAAGGCTGCAAAGATTGCCAATGCCATTGCTACAAGATCAGCTGTTCAAGGATGTTCAGAAGAAGATAAGAAAGAAAAACCTGATGATGGTAGAGCTGTGTCTGTTGATGACATAGCAAAGAAAAGGGTTGATATGAAAACCCTAAACATTCTGAAACTCTCCTTGGGACAAGAAAATCAGCACAAATACAAAGGTTATGAGTCTGCAAAAGACCTTTGGGCAGCCCTTGAAGTTGCTTAAGGTGGCAATGCTGATACTAAGGAAGAGAAGAAGAAGCAACTCTTGCATGAGTATGCTGTTTTAAGGCTCAATCTAATGAGAAGCTTAGTAGTGTGAGAAGCAAACTACTTGACATTACAAGCAAGCTGTCCTTCATGGGGACACAAGTTGGTGATATTGACATTATTGCCACTTTTCTTAAAAGCCTTGGTGATGCGTTGAAGATTGAGGAAAGATCTATAATTGCCAATAACACTCACAAAATTTCTACTTTTGATGATATCTACAACAAACTGAGGCTCTTGGAGAATGAAACTCTTTTGGAGCATGGAAGTAAGTCTACCAATAACAACAAGGCCTTCTTCTCACATAGTGAAGGTCAATTTGATCAGAAGGACTCATACATGCACCCAGTTACTGGATCAACATGTGTCAACGCTGGATCATACTCTGTCAACGCCTCACATTCAGACGCTGACACATACAAAATTGACTCTCCAAGAGTTAAGCCTGCTGGTTTGGATCTAGATACTGTGTGTGCATACATTGCTTCGTTGCCTAATGGTTCAGTGATTACATATGAGGACCTTGAGCAAATAAGTGATGAGCACTTGGAGGAGATGGATATAAAATGGAACATGGCTCTTGCAAGTATAAGAGCAAACATATGGAATAGAAGGTTTAAGAAGAAGATGACTTTCAATGCAAAGGACACTGCTGGATTTGATAAATCTAAGGTTGAGTGCTACAATTGTCATCGTATGGGGCACTTCATGAGAGAATGCAGATCTCCAAGAAGATCTGATGCCGGAAAACCCTCAAGCCAAGTTGTTAAGGCTAAGGATCCTAAGGCCATGGTGGCAGTACAAGAGATTGATGGCATTGGATGGGATTAGAGCTATTTGGCTAAGGATGAGGAAGAGGATAAAGCTTTGGTTGCTGAGATAGAAGAAGAAGAAGAGCATGTTCAATATGCTCTCATGGCACATTCCTCCTCTTCATCAGACAATGAGGTATACGATGATGCTTTTTGTAGTAAGGGTTGTCGTTTAAATACTGAAAAACTTAACAAAGAGGTTTTAAGATTGTTAAGTGATGTGAGTACTGAGAGATGCAAGTTGTCTAACTATCAAATTGCTCTCACTTAAACTGAGAAGACTGTAGATGAGTATAAGAAAATGGAGCTTGACCTAAAAGATAAAATAAATATCTTAAAACATGAGTTAAATGCTAGTAATGATGTTAGAAACATCATGGAAAGGGTCAATGCTGAATTACAAGCTAAGTTAGATGAGGCTATCAAGAATAAGGATAATTTTGACCTTAAAATTCAGAGATTTGATAAGGCCTCACAAACCCTAGGAGAATGTGTTAGTAAACAGAGGGATCCTAAGGACATGACTGGGATTGGGATGAAAGACTATACTGGTGTTCCACCACCAGCTGGGGACTTCTATGGTGTCCAAAGAAAGGACTTATCTTGGACTGGTTTACCAGAACTCCAAGCAGAGGAATTTATTCCTCCACCAAGAGTCCTTACCCCAGTTGAAGAGTATAGGCAAAAGTTGACTGACTTGAATGAATGGAAGAAAGCCAACCCTACCTTATTTGTTAAGGGTGGCATGCTTTGTGATAGTCCAAATGAGTCAACCCCTATTAAAGTAACAAACCCACTCACTGGCAAGACTGTTAACCTTGGCTCAAACACTGTTAGAAAACCTAGCATTAAGTATGCAGAAATGTATCAGAATACTAGGTCACCTAAAAGCCAAGTTAGTGATAACAGACTTCTTCTCTTCTAGACCTAAAGTTGTGTCTAGAAAAGCCTGTTACACCTGTGGTAGCTTTTCACATTTAGCATATAAGTGTGTCAATGCTGTCAAAAGGTCAAACACTGTCAGACCTAAAACTTTTGTGGAGCAAAGTCCACAAGTTGTTAGACCAGCCCCATTCTTTACAAAAGGGTCTAACACTCATGGACAAAGACCTTTTCAAAAGACTAATAATGGGTTTCTGTAGCAAACCCTAGGTTCAACGCTGATAAGGGTAATTTCAGCGTTGACAAGACCAAATCAAACGCTGACAGAAACGTTGCTAGACCAAATTATTTGCAACCACAGGGCAAGGGGTCTAAAACTTCCTCTAGCTTGACATGGAGACCTAAGCAAGATCAAAACCCTAATTCTAATAGGATATCTATGACCTACAACAGATTTAATTATATTTCAAAGGTCATCACAAAACCAATTGGGGTTAACTGGGTGTTTCACCCAAAAAGGGATGAACAAAGGGTTGTTATAAGTACTAAGTCTGTTCTTATTGAACAACCAGATGAATCCAAGTCTGCTAAGGCTTGGGTTCCCAAAGAAAACTAATTTGTTTTCTTTATGTGCAGGGCATTCAAAAACAGGTAAATGATTATGGCTATTGGGATAGTGGATGCTCTAGGCACATGACTGGGAAGGAAGATTATCTAACTAACTTCACTCCCATTAAGGATGGTGATAAAGTTTACTTTGGAGGCGGATATGGAACTATCACAGGCAAAGGAACTCTTCTCACCAAGAACTTGTGTTTTGAAAACGTGTTTCTGGTAAAAGAACTTGATTACAATCTTTTTAGTGTATCACAAGTCTGTGATAACAAAAATAAGGTTCTTTTTACTGATACTGAATGCTTGGTGTTGAGCAAGGATTTTAAAATTCCAGATGAGAAATATATTGACTATAGAACACCTAGGCATAAGGACATTTATAATGTGAATCTTAATGGTATTAGGATGAATAATAATATGTCATGTTTTTATGCTAAAGCTTCAGTTGATGAGAGTAATCTATGGCACAGGAGACTAGGGCACATTAACTTTAAGAATATAAACAGGCTTGTGAGACTTAGTTTGGTTGATGGTTTGCCTGAAAAGGCTTTCCACAATGACCACTCTTGTGTTGCATGCCTTAAAGGCAAGCATCACAAGGTCTCATTTAAGTCTAAACAGGTGCTCTCTAGTTCTAAACCACTTCACTTGCTGCATATGGACCTATTTGGTCCAACTAATATAGAGAGTTTGAATGGTAAATCATACTGCTTTGTCATCACAGATGACTTTTCTAGGTTTACTTGGACTTTCTTTTTAGCTATGAAAAGTGACACTACTGATACTTTAATTGACTTTATTAATCAGATTGAGAAGAAAACTGGCAATGAAGTTAAAATGCTTAGGAGTGATAATGGTGGTGAGTTTAGAAATAAACTATTGGATGATTTTTGTGCCAAGAAAGGGATTACTAGGCAGTTTAGTGTTGCCAGAACCCCACAGCAAAATGGGGTTGCTGAGAGAAAGAATAGAACCCTAAATGAAGCAGCCAGGACTATGTTGGCTGATGCTCACTTTCCCATAGCTTTTTGGGCTGAGGCTGTGAATACAGCTTGTTATGTTCAGAATAGAGCATTTGTTAACAAGATACATAACAAAACACCTTATGAGTTACTTTGGGGAAGGAAACCTAATATTGGTTTTCTTAAACCTTTTGGCTGTCATGTAGTTGTACTAGATACTAGTGATGCCTTAGGTAAATTTAGTGCTAAAGGTGATGAAGGCTACTTTATGGGTTATTCAGTGCAGAGCAAGGGATATAGGGTTTATCTTAAGAAGGAAAAACGTATACCTGAGAAAGTACATGATAGGTTTTTAGAGAGTAAACCTAGTGATCCTGAAAGTGGTCCAAATTGGTTGTTTGACTTGGAACCTCTATCTAGGACTTTAAATTATATGCCTGTTACTAATCCAGACATTGTGAAGGTAACTTCAAATGTTGTGGAAGAACCAGTTGTTGATGTTTCAGGTACACAGGTTAATGAAGAGGTTGGATCACAAGCAGACAAGTCATCTCCCATACAAGAGTATGTCACTATTCCCATATGGACAGATGCTTTTGCTGCTGCTACTACTGCTGGAAAGGAAAATGGTGGTCCCCAAGTATCACCAGTTAACAACATACATGGTCCTTCAGGCGCTGAAAAAGGAAAATCTAGCGCTGACACGACAAATTCAGGCATTGATGGCTCAAACGTTGACAACACTATTTCAGGCGTTGATGATCCAAATGCTGACAACCTTGGTTCAGGCGTTGACAACACTTTTGAGCATATTTTCTCTTCCAAATTTGAACAAGGTGAACCTTCAAGCAGACATGAAGAGGTTCATACAAATATTGATGGAAGAGAGTCTGAAGAAGATATTGGCAACTTGGATGATGAGATTGAAGACAACAGACTTTTTGAGGGAGGAGTTCTTACTTTCACTATGAAGAATCACCCCACTTCTCAAATTATTGGAGATGTGATGTCTCCTGTTCAGACTAGAAGATCTCATTAGAGTCTTGGTGGATTTATTGCCAATATACACAAGAAGGTGGATATCCCTCTTGTTCAAGCATGTTTGTTTGCCTGTTTTCTGTCACAAAAGGAACCCAAGAAGATTTTTGATTCTCTCAAAGAACCAAGTTGGGTGGAAGCAATGCAGGATGAGCTTCACCAATTTGCTATTCAGGATGTTTGGGAGTTGGTTGATTGTCCCAGATATGTCAGACCTATTGGGACAAGATGGGTTCTAAGAAACAAGAAAGACGAAAGAGGCATTGTGGTCAGAAACAAGGCACGTTTAGTGGCTGAGGGATATACACAAGAGGAAGGGATAGACTATGAGGAGGTCTTTCCACCAGTTGCAAGGATTAAAGCTATAAGGATATTTCTAGCCTATGCTTCCTGCATAGGCTTCACTGTCTATCAAATGGATGTGAAGAGCGCTTTCCTCTATGGCACAATTGTTGAGGAGGTATATGTTATGCAACCTCCTGGTTTTGAAGATCCAGAGAATCCAGAAAAGGTGTATAGAGTTAAGAAAGCTATGTATGGACTTCATCAAGCCCCAAGAGCATGGTATGGCACATTGTCCACTTATTTGGTGGAAAATGGATTCAAAAGGAGCACCATAGACCAGACATTATTTACAAAGAAGGCTGGTAAGGATGTCTTACTTGTTCAGGTTTATGTTGATGATATCATCTTTGGCTCCACCAATCCAAAGATGAGTGAAGACTTTTCCAAGCTTATGACAGACAAATTCAAGATGAGTGCAATGGGGGAGATGAACTTCTTTCTAGGGTTACAAGTTCAGTAGAAAGAAGATGGTATCTTCATCTCTTAGGATAAGTATGTAGTAGAGATCTTGAAGAAGTTTGGCTTTTCTCCACATGAAAAGAGGGCTACTACTCCTATGGATAGAGAACACCCTTGGGGAAAAGTTGGAGATGGAAAAGATGTAATGTCAGGCACTATAGATCAATGATTGGTTCATTGATGTATCTCACAGCCTCCAGACCTGAAATTATGTTTGTTGTGTGTGCATGTGCACGCCATCAAGTGACTCCTAAAGAATGTCACCTATATGTTGTCAAGAGAATCTTTAGGTACCTTAGATGTTATCCAGATCTTGGCTTATGGTACCCAAAGGATTCACCATTGGAGCTTATTGCATATTCAGACAGTGACTATGGTGGTGATAAGTTTGATAGAAAATCCACAACTGGTGGATGTCAGTTTCTTGGGAGTAGGTTGATATCTTGGCAATGCAAGAAAGAAACAGTGGTGGCCAATTCTACAACTGAAGCAGAGTATGTAGCTGCAACTGCTTGTTGTGGACAAGTCTTATGGATTCAGAACCAGCTGTTGGATTATGGGTATAATTTCATGCATACCAAGATTTTTGTTGACAATAACAGCACTTTATGCATTATTAAAAATCCTGTACATCATTCTAAAACAAAACACATAGAAATTAGACATCATTTTATAAGGGATTGTTTTAAAAAGGTTTAATACAACCAGATAGGGTTGACACAGAAGAAAATGTGTCTGACTTATTAACTAAACCTTTTGATGCTGGAAGGTTCCAATACTTGATAACAAGTATTGGAATGATCAATCTCACTTAATATGTGTTTTGGGATCTTATTGTAAAAGTATGTACAGGATAATGCATTGTTATTGATCTTTTGAAGTTAGATTTTCCATTATATTTTTCTAATGCTGACAAAGGTTATCTTAACGCTGACAAGTGTTATCGTGGCGTTGTCAGCAACAATGTTAGTTTTGTGGTTTTTAATCTAAGTGTGCAGGTGGTGTTAGCATTGTACCATTGGATACAGAGTTGCTTATGGATCCTTGGAGAATCATTTGGGCATGTTTTTATTTATGGATGATGGTTGAAATATTTATATTCCTATCTTGACATAAATTTTTATGTTCATACATATTTTTGGGGCAACATATGTATCACAGTTTAAGGGGAGGTTTTAGGAACCTTAAGGACTTTTGGGTATCCTTATGATACTCTTATCATAATTCTAGATTGTGTCAACATGTGAGTATGAGTTGGTTTTACTAAATCATGAGGCACTGTAGCATGCAAAGTTGATATACTATGCATGCTGCCAAGACATTTTTGGCCTAGAATTGGTTGTGGTTTGTTAGGAGACTTGGGAATGATTTATAATGGGTTTTACCAGGGAGTAACAAGGAATTTTCTGAGATAACTTAGTTGTTAAGAATTTTGGTTAGCAAGGGACACTAGAGGACTGTTATGTCTATCTTGCATAAGCAAGTGTGCATAACTGGACAGTGCTTGCCGCCCTATAATAATTATCAACTTATAGGTTATCTTCACTAGGATAAATTACTTTGTTAAGGTCCTTTTTCATTTTTATTACTTTTATTTTTGGACGCTGACAAGTATTTTTCCAAGCGTTGTTATGACCAATTTAGACACCGACATGGCTTTGGCAAACGTTGACAAGAATATAGCCGTTGGGCATTGATGGGTTATTTTTGACCGTTGATACTCATTGGGACCTACCCAGTTGTTATTTTTGACGAATTTTTGGGCCGTAATTTTGGGAGCAGATAACTTTTAATTAATGCATGAGATAACTTATTTTCTTTTCAATATTTTCATCATTATATTTTGAAAATAGTTGCCTCATTTTTTACCAATCACATGCACCTATCTCTCCTATATATTTGGCTCCTATTTTTAAACGGGGTATCTCATATTCTTGTCTAACAATTTTCTCCTATAATTCATCTTTCTTAATAATTCACGAACAACTTTCTTCTACAATGGCACCAAAATTTAAACCAAGTGATTTGGTATTGGGATTCAGGAGTCAACACAACATGATTGCATATTTGGACGCCAATGACACTCTATTTCCACAATACACCCAGATGGTGGCGTATTTGAATGCATCTCCTCTTAGGTATGCTATTTCTCATGATCCTCTCATCGCTGTCACACATATTAAGCAGTTTTGGAATACAGTTAGTTCCTCAACAGTTAATAATGTGACTACATTATCATCTATTGTTCATGGGCGTACATGGGTGGTTACTGAAGCCTTGGTTCGCCAGGCTTTGCATCTTGATGATGCAGATGGTATAACCACCCTTCCCATTCATGAAATAGAACAAGGACTAAGGGCTTTGGGTTATCCTTTCCCTGATGAGGGAACTTTAAACAAATATCATAAACAAGAGTTTCCCCCAGCCTGGAAGTACCTCATACATGTCATCTTGCAATGTTTGAGCCCCAAGTGTACTGCACACAATGAGATTAATAGATCCATTGCTAGTGCTATTGTGTGCATTGTAACTGGGTAAAAGTTTAATTATTCAAAAATGATTTTTGATGGCATGTGTAAAAACAAAGGGAATAAGATGACTTTGGCTTATCCCAGATTTTTACAAATGGTTTTTGATGTGCAAAATTACTACACAAGGGATCATGATGACTTTTATGAGATCCCTGTGCAAAAGAAAGCTATTTTTACCAAGATGAATTCACCCCCTCACCGTGACTTACCCCTTACCCCAGCTATGCTTGCTGTTATTGCAGAAGAACAACCCCAACCAGACCCACAACCATAACTTGACCCAATACCAGAACCTTTACCTTCACCTCAACACATGGAAATTAACCAAGAACCCTTCAACACTGACACATTAAATGTTGGCGTTGATACAAGTAATCCAAACGTTAACACATTTCCTTCACAGACCCAAACACCCCTTAACCTTCCAACATCCACCCAATCCACATCGTCTTCTACCCCACCACAATATAGGTTGCAAAAAGTGCCAAAGGACTACTGGAGTGTTCTCCTCTAGTGGTCCTAGCCATGTAGCAGAGAGAACCACCACCACAAGTGTGGTTGGTGCTATGGATGAGGCTGGGACTATTGGTTCTGGCTTAGATGTAGGCCAAGACAATCCTAACATCTTTAAGACCTCATCCATGCCCCATGAATCTAACTTGGGAGGTCAAATACCCATTTTAGAGGAGGGCAGATTGGAACCATACACATTAATGGAATTGACGGCTGTCTGCATTAGCTTGCAAAAGCAAAATGCAGACTTGGTACAAATTTTCAGTACACAAGGCCTTGAACTCAAGCAATTGAGGGAGAGGATTGTTATTTTGGAAAATGCTAGCACAAGGCGTGGGATGGAGGAATCTTCCAAAGAGGAGGATGAGCAGATTAATGTGAGTGATAAGGGCTCACATGATGGTGAATCTTTGGGTGTTGCTGAAGCCCTCACTGAATTGAAGAAGCAACCAGGTTTTGACACATCTCTGGTAACTCCTATCAATTTAGGCTTGTCTTTTATAGCTATGTTGGAGCAAATTACAAGAGGCGCTGAGACAAGTAATTTGGGCGTTGACAAGCAAAGTTTGAACGCTGAGACACCAAGCGCTGACATGAGCAAATTGGGCGCTGACACAAGAGAATTGAGCGTTGACAGACCTGCAGATGAAGTTAATGTATTCTAGTCATCAGCTATCATCAAAGAAGCATCTTTACAGGTATTACCATCATCCTTACCCATCATTGATCCATTAGATAAGGGTAAAGGAATCATGGTAGAAGTAGAAGTTCCAAAGGATGCAGCACATGTAGAGTTTGATAGAAGGTTGGCTGTACAACTTGTGGAACAAGAAAGAAAGAAGGTTGGTGAATCACCATTTGCTGTCACTTTAGAGGAACAAGAAGGAAGTGATGAAGCCAGTTCAGATTCAAGTGTGATGATAATTGAGCAACCAGAGAGGCTTGAATATGGTGATGACTTGGCAAGAGAGAAGCTTAGAGAGTTGAAATTGCAAGTAGATTTTGATATGCCAGAAGTTGTTCAGATGTACCATGCTTGGGAGGATAGGTATATGGAGAATCCAAATTTGACTATTTCAGACCAAATTTGGGGTTTGGAAATTCTTCTAAGAGTCCAAAAAGACTTCAAGGTAATTCTGAAACACAAAGCTAGCAATGTTCTCTCAATGTTGAAGAGGGATAGAAGGGAGGTTTACTACATGCTACTCAGATGTCATGGAACAGGATGGACCTATAAGAGATTGTTGGGATTATCCTTTGAAGAGTTGGAGTACAAGGCTTATCCCATTTGGGCAAAAGTGCAGGAAATGAACACTCTAAGACTTCTTTCAGATGAAAGGAAAGAAGAACTTGCAGAAGAGATGGAGCTTAAGAGGGCAATGATTGTTCCAAGACCTTTGAAGAAGGGAGTTCCTCTTGAGTTTCCTAAAGATATGGATAGATTGAAGCCCAATGAAGCTGTTATAAGAAGGAGCATCAAGCTCTCACCATTGGAAGCTTTAGACATGGTACAAGTGTTACCTCTTGATGCCAAAAACCCTATCATAAGCTATGAAGAAGATGCAAGTGGGTTTTGGAAGATTGGAAGGTATGGGAAAGAGGTACACACTTTTACTACTCTTGTGTCTCTCTTTGCAAGTGTAGATAGAGAAGACTTGGTAGACCTTTGGAGGTTGTTGGAAGCCAAGTATGAGACTGAAGCTCCTACTTCAGTCAATGGAATAAAACTTTGGTCAACATTCAAGAGAATGTGTGGACCAAAAGAAGAAGATCCTGCTGTTTGGAAGGATCTTGAGGATGATCTCAATGGTCTTCAATGGCGTTTGTATTCAGCTGCTGGTGTGTATTATTTGAGCTCTACAAAGTTTGCTAAGTATCTTCTTGTAGATGGTCAGTATTCCATGTCCAAAGAAGTTTTAGAGAAGATGAAGACAACACAGCTGGAGATTGACTATTCATGTGACGTGGCCAAAGATTTGATCAGACATATTTATTACCAATATGATAAGATTTGTAAGATTCCTCCTAGTTCTTAACTTTTATTCAGAAACTTGATTATTAGAGTAGATATCAAGTTTAGGGGAGGATTGTTGGGAATAAAATGTAGCCAGTCCACTTAAGCGCTGACAAGAGGAAAACAAGCGTTGATAAGAAGAAAACAAACGCTGACAGATCAAGCGTTGACAAGAAGAAGTCAAGCGTTGATAGGTTGAAGACAAGCACTGATAGAAAGATATGGTCTACGCGTAGTATGGGTTTCTAGTTTGTTTCAAGTAAAGATAAGTTCAACATTGTATTTTCTATGATTATCTTTACCTAGAATAGTTGATACGTAGACTCTTGTACAAGGCTTCTTATGTCTATAAAATAAAACCTTTAGGTTATGTTTCATAATAAGTTTTCATATGTTAAACACTTTCATTGTAAGCAAGTTTGTTATTATCAATGAAGTGAAAGTTTGTTTACATCCTTTGTGTGTTCTTGTTTAAGTGTTAATTCCGCATAGCACTTAAATTACTTTATACATAAACTGTAACACCCCCAAATTTATACAACTCAATACAGCGGAAGACTCGTTGGTGTTACGGGATAGCACATTACTCACATCATAGACAACGCTTAAAAATCGTGTTGTTTATTAATAAAGCATTTCCATTCATAAATATCAGATTTACATAGGTCCCAAGTCATGGTCATTTCATATAATTTTACAAAAGATTTGAATGGAAATTGTTATTTAAGTGCGGGCCATGAATTCTTGTTGTCTTCCCGAGAATTACCCTCAAGTACATGAGATAAAACATGTTAAAAGAAAAGGTCAGCGATAACGCCGAGTGAATTCATAGAGTTTAATAAATTCCATCAATATAACTTTGGTATAAAATTATTACCAAAAATCATTTCGTACAAATCATTGTAATAGGCTACAAAATAGCCAAAGTCATTTTATACAAATCCTTATCAAAATCATAATATAGGCATTTACCGTAAAAATCATTATACGAGCCAATGTCGTAAAAACATCATACAATACGTCTTATGACGTTGTATAAAGTCAAATAAAAACCGTTATATGAATATGGTTATGAAAACCAAAACACGAACATAATATCAATAGTAAGACCTCGTATTGCTAGTCAGGCAATATATCGTAATTTAATGCTTAAAGTAGTATTTCGTTAATTGGATTATTATAAGCCGCATGACATTGTTACCTTACTTCAACAAACAACGGGTAGCTAGCCCGAAACTCAATTTTCCCATCTAAATTAGCGTGTCGTCACAAAGGTCACGCTATGGAAATCTTCTCATACATAAATTCGCTTACCAATCAATGTGGCACGACGGGGATCAACCGTCAAGGCGCGAACTGGGGTGATCATCCCCAAATAGTACTATTATATGCATAAGCGTCTACCAAATCCCGGTAGTTCACAATTCATGCTAATGGGAATTTTAGTGACATAACCTAACTTTAATAATCCATTTTATTTCATCTATCGGGTCATTTAATCTTTCATCGGGTCATACAATCATTCAGGTCCAAATCAATAAACAAACAATTGGGACAACTAGTGTCCTATTTCATAAAAACTAACATGTTATCTCCCTCGCGGGTTTATCAAACATTTCATAAAAACATTTAAAAGAGTGCGAGGCTATGAACTCACGTTGATGTGGGAAAGCGGGTTATCGGCAATTCGGATGTACGGTACGTGCTTCAATCATGGAAACCTAGACAAATAATACTTGTCTTAGACTCTTGTCCAATGACTTTATAAAAATAACAATTATGTATACATATGATGATTTTATATATATGATGATCAAGTGGGTTTACATATTCTCTTTTACTCATTTTAGTGTTTACGTATTGGTAACTTCTTACTAGTTTACTAGTTTTTACCTATTTACGTGTCTTAGGTCCAATAAGCCTATTATAAGTTTATTAACTTGTATTAATCCATTTCATACTTGTATTATCAGTATTTATACTTTACATGTTGGGCCCAAATGGGTTAATCCCAATAAGTAAGTTTATAAGTGTTTTAGCCAATGTTGCAAAACAAGGTCTACAAGGCCGATTAATCTCCGTTTAATCGCTACAAGGCCCTCAACCTTGTCGATTAATGAAAAGGCGATTAATAGAGGTCAACTATGGTCAACGACAGTCAAGGGATGTCAAACTTGCCGAAAATCTGTAAATTTTGCCGAAAATACCAACACCTCACTATAAACTTTGGTCTATCACTTATAGTAACTACTTTTATGTATAATTCTTTGTATTTTACGAATAATAATGCCGAAAACACCTAAAACTCTTTTAAAATACCCAAAATTAGCCAAAAATACCCAAAATATGCTAAAAATGTCAATCCGATAAATCACCGATTAATCCCGCCTAGAACGGTTACAAGTTACAAGGTGGTCTACCGGCCGGCTAGCGATTCGCGATTTTTGCAACCTTGGTTTTAGCCCATTTTGTTGTATTATTAGTCCAATAACGTTAACTTAGCCCGTTAATGTCCGTATGTTATATAGTTCGGGTTTTATCGGTTTTTACTTGTTATATATGTTTATATATAAGTATATGAGTTTATAAAAGTTTACATTATACGGGTCCAACCGTCTAAGTTTTATTTAACAAAAACGTTAATTTTTACGGTAATAGCCGAAAAAGTCGTAAAAATCATGTTTATAGTTTTATAACTTATAAAACTTATCAAATTACCATTTTTATAAAATTTCCATTTATTTATCCTTATACATATTTATATAAATGTATTATATAAGTTAGTGGGTTTTAATTCACATTTTATACTATTTTTATTTGAGTGCTTATATAATACTATTATACTTTAATTTCCAAAATCTGATTTTTACTTTCATGTTCACCAAAACAGCCATATCTAGAGTTCTATATGGAGATAAAAGCTCAAATTTTTGTGACATAAACTAAATGATATGTGCTCCATTTAACTCTCTTATAGCTACTGTTGAATCAGCCTCTAAGGATTTTCTAAAAATCATCCAAAACAGTGAACTCAGATTTGTACTCTAAACTTGTTTTGATCATATCTCACTCATTATAATGATTCCATTGCATGTCCAACTCTCACATGTGTACAAGACATATTACTTACTGTATATCCATTAATCTATCCCATTTTATCAGTTCATCACATAGTTCTTTACTGTTTTATATAGCCATCATTTTAAGCATGATTTTAACCTTTTTACATATAGTTTTTCATCTTTTTACCCATGATTATCAACACCAAATCCCCACATAATATTTTTATCATCATATATCATCATACATATATACATTTAAGAAGGAAATACATGATTACATAATCAAAATTAACAAAAGGATGGAGAGGACAATCTTTATACCACCAAGATGATGTAGGTTGTGATTTGGACATGGATTCTGATGGAGAAACTTGTGATAAACCAAGACCATCTTCAAGACCACCATTCTTCAAGAACTCCTTGTGGAAAATCAGCCATAATACTCCATAGAAACTCCTTCTTGTGGTTAAATTTGATCAAAGTGAGGTGTTTGATGATGATGGTGGGATGGCAAGGAGGAGGGAGAGAGTGAGAGGATTGTGTGTTTTGCATGAGATGGAAATGAAGTAGCTAGTTTAAGCTTGGTGGTTTTGTTGTAAGTGGTTTTGTTAGCAAACTAGGAGAAGTGTCCTAGTTGTTAACTAGAAGTTGACACATCCTTGATGTGTTGTGAAGTGTTGGCCGTCCCATATATGGGGGTGGGGTAAAAGTTATTTTGTCTCATCCCCATTTATTTACGGGTATTCCTCGATTCTAGTTTCCTCGATTTGCGTGCCCTCGGGTCGTTTTACGAAAAACGTTTTTATGAATTATGAATCAACGACACAAAACGAATCTAATAAAAATTGTCTCATCAAAAACGAAGTTCGAAAACATAAATACGTAATCCTAAGGTTTCCGGTTTAGTCGTAAAGGACGTTAAATTAAAATCGTAAGTCCTAATCTCTTCTCGTAAATTTGTGAGTTTATGAACCAACACAAATTTAAAACTCCAAAATAATATTCACGGATAAATTTATTTTCTGAAATGTCGGATTGTCACCAAAGACGGTGTATGTAAACGTAAGCACGTAACATTGAATCCTCCGGTTTAGACGTAGTCGACGCTACTTCAAGACGTAAATCCAAATTACTTCCCAAAAATAAGTGAGTTCATAATATAACATTAAAATAATGTTTTTAAATAATATCTGAGAATAAAATATTAATCATAAATTGACGGATTGTCACAGCATTTACCCCTAAACAGGATCTTTGTCCTCAAAGATCATCTTACTACTCGCTTCTCATAGAGTTAAAGCCATGTGGGTATCTCCTCCACATTCGGTCTTTTCTCACAAGTGTAATCCATTAAAATACGCGAGTTTCATCAAACATAACTACGGGAATAAGATCAGGCTTAATGTTGTCTTACTTTCTCTATCCATGATGTTCACGGGTTTTTGATGAATGCAGCTCTTCGCCGATCTAAACATTACTAAGAAACAATCAGATTTTCACTTGATAGACATTTTATCAAGTTCAATATACGAAACATAATTCATGCAGCTCTTGAAGTCCTAGGGTAGATCCAGCTTATATGCCTTTCAAACCAATCTTTTTACATCATCTCTATGGTCCCATACAACGGGGACTTATATCCCACGATCTTCCAGATCATCAATTCATTTTTCCATGGTTAAATTTTTTTTTGGCATAACTTCGCTACCCATCTGGCACTTCAAGATCTACATTTCATATTCACATAACCCCCTGCCTACTACCGGCAGTCAATAATCAGATCCTAATTTCAACAATCAATTCAGGTCTCGCGGGTCGAGTATTTTGTAAGGTTAGGTTCGCCATCACAGAAAACCTTAAACCTAAAAGACATGTCCAACTCACAATGGGTGTATGTCGGGTGTCTTCATCTCAACTCCTGCTTACAGATGTCCTAATATATAAATCTTAACAAGATTCGATCTCGATCCTAACACGATAATTATCTATGATAATCTCTCCAAAGAAAAACGATTATACGGTTCATTACCAAAGGTCAATCATTCAAACATAAAACAAGACTTCTAGTGTTTTGTATTGTTACTTTACCTCGTCCCTTCGATTTGGGGTGGTAAAAAGTACTCTCATCAAGGTTCGTTCCTCAATGACTTCTGAGCAGATCTCTAGAAATTCGATGCGAAGCGAGGATCTTGATAAAGATGTTCGATACAGGCACACTATGTTTACATAACTCCTTTAGATACAAAAGAGTCAATTTCTTCATCAAGAATCTATCATTAACAGGAATGATATTAGCAGATTGGTCAGTCTGTCGACGATGACCCAAATCGAATCAAATTCAGACGATGACCTTTGCAATAGCTAGACGTTTACTAATATACGAGGCGATGTCTGCCTTCATAATTTGCCATCAGTACAACTTTTTCAGATAAAGATACATTTAGTCAGAAATGACATGAATAGAATACTTATACTTACGAGATTCCAACGTGACTAAATTTCAAAATCCTCCATATTTAGGCAACCACAAGTGGCCTTTTATACATCTAACGCCATCGGCTTCTCAATTCTAATGGTTCATATTTGCCGCGAACCCCCTTTTTATTATTTATATTACCCTTTTTACAAGCATCAACTATATATATATTTTTTAATTTGTTCGGGCAAATTACTTTGCACCGTCATTATTAAGGAACACATCCTAATTGATTCTTTATCCTTTTTACATAATGTGACAGTATTTACATTCATCTTTCTTGATGAAATTATTATCATGTCTACAATTTACTCATAAATTCCTTCTTCATATTTTCTAAGTTTTAGTTTCGTCTCAACTATCATTGTTATTAGTTTTGCTCAATCTGACGTTTAAAGCGTCGATGATTATTACAAGTAATTAAATAATAAATAATTGATTTTATGAAACGTAAACGTAAAAAGTTTTTAAATTTCCTCAGTTTGTCCAATTATATAAAAATGTTCAAAATAAATTTGAATTTAATTAACACATTTTTGCTGATTTATCGAAAATAATTAATAAGATTCGTAAATGTTTGAAAAATCTTTGGTTATACTTTGGTCAAAATTTTCTTAGTTGAAAAGCAAAAAGTGTCGTTTCAAATTTCAAGTCATGTTTTAATAGTTTCCTCAATCCCTCTTAGGCTGTCTTGAGGTATACACAAATATTTACCCCTAAACAGGAGTTTAGTTAAATGATTTGTGTATAAGGAAATAATCCTTTAAAAATCCTTTGATAAATTATTTGTCAAAACATTTGTCAAAACACAGTTGCACTTTCTTTTTGGTAAAACCCAAAGTCTTAAAAGGGCTCTTAATTTTTAAAGAGTCAATATATTCCATTATCTATTATTCACACGGTCAATTAATATAAAGGATTTAGTCTTTAATCACATGTTAAATATTTAAGGTACAGGTTTTTATCGTTCGACCAATTCAGGGCAATCTATAAATAATTATTAACTCATTCTTATTCTTATAAACAAATAAATGGTCCTTAATGATCACAAGCATGAATTTATCAAATTACAGCCTACACACGTGATTCACCAAATTTATGAATGCTACATGTGTATTAGTCAATCCAAACGACATCACATGAAACTCATAATGTTCATTACAAGTACCGGATGTAGTGATTGGAATACATAATCTTTTTTTTCGCAGATGCGAAGTTGATGATGACCATGCCATGGATCAAATCTTTAGAACATACGCTAGAACCTTGTAAATGATCGAACGAATCTTCCATTTCGAGTCATGGATATCGTTTTCGATTGTCAATTTACTCAGTTCACAGTAATCTATAAATATAAGGAATGATAACACCATAGCTCTTCATGACGACGAGCTCGGTAGAATAAAATCTTTCTCCGACAACTCTCTCAGTGGTACGGTAATTCCTTTAATTTAGATGGTGCTGACGTACAGTGCACAAGCCACAGGTGCAGCACCGGGAATATAATCAATAACAATTTCAATCTGCCTTAATGGCAAAAGTCTAGGTAATTCACCAATAATTACTTACTAAAGTTTCAGATAACATAAACATCTTTTAAAACATTTATTTTAAGTTCTTTCTAGATTATAATATCTATGACTAATTCACAATCATTCATGGTATAATTTTAAGTCTAAATGCAGGATATGGTCATCATCACTTTTGATAATCAACATCTTATCATTTAGGGGAATTCAATTCGAGTTCCCATCAATTAAGACAATGTCGTCATGTCATAATCAATCAATCCATTCTACTGGCACTATCAACTTTCAGTTTTATTGCCGTCAATAAGATGTGAACTTCTCAAAAGACTAATAATAACTCATAATTCTTCACAAATTCAAGGATATCTGGAGACATAACTAACCTTAAAGAGTAAGGTCAACGCATAATCTACACGATAGAAATTCAAATCAGATACAGACGAAAACATTTAATGAATATGAATATATCCCATGTTTTCATAATTTGAGTACGCATTCGAAAGCTCCTCGGATCGTTACCCAGGTCATTCAAATGAAACCTAATCAAAAGAAATGATAGAAACGTCGATACATCCAGTCGGGTATCAACACTCGGTAATTAGATACTTTTCCTAAGAATCTCACTACAGGAGAATTGGACAAGAATGAATTATCAATTGTCAACTAAGACAATATCCACAGATGAGTAAATTCGAATCAGAAGAATAAATGGTACGGGCACATATGTAGGTGTCCCTAACACTATGTCCCCATTTTGCACTTTTTGCAGATCTCATAAAATTTTAATCCTTCACAATCTTCAAAGAAAATTTAGTGTTTATAATAATTTCATGGTGACTACTAATCAGTCTTGCATGGTCCCTTCCAAATTGTATGTAGGCGCGCAACTATATACAATTTCAAGATTAACGATGCAATACTCAGTTCGTCAAAAATTTTATCATCATGTTTATAATTAAAACATTTGCATGCTTAATTCTTAAATAAGAATCAAAAATAAATTTACAAAGATTTTCTTTGTTATGAAGACAATTAGGTTTCCCAAGATGTTTTATGAACAACTTCATTTCGATAACAATCACTTATAAATCTCACTTTAAATAATCCTTATAGTGATGAAAATTCAATTTTTCTCAAGGGATACTATTGTATCTTATAAAAACAATGAGTGATCTGCAAAGGAGTGATGAAAAGTTTTTCACCAAGAACTAACTATAATATGATAGGAAATGAGCTTTTGCCAAATAATCATGAGGTTCATGACCTCGATGGCGCTCAAAAAGAATAATCCACAACGTAACTCAAATCAAGATGAGTACTTGTTTAATGGTTGCATCACTAACGCGAGCATTAGGATGAAGCAATAAAAGATAGATAACATCGATACATGTAGAATTTAGCAATCAAAGGTAGTCTTTTCATTAATCACAAACAAGTCTAAATTGTACCGCAACACATTACGTGTCACTATGTCATACAATTCCAAGAACTCATCCTATCAACTGATGTCACAGTTAAGTTAGGGATTATTTTTAAAAGATACCACAATGAATACTAATCTACAAGAGTCATTAGGTGTTCCACATGTCCCAGAAGATCCATCGGTCTCAATTCAGAAGAAGATTTCTTCAATTTATTTCTTGGACACTAGGCATCCTCGTTAGTGGACAATGGCCTAGGAACAACACTTATCACAAACTAACTATCATTTAAAACCTTATAATTCAATCACAGGACTTAACGGATTCCTCTTAACAATCTCATATTCCATATAAGTTAAATTTTACTTCATTCAAGTTTCAACCAACTTAAACTCAATTCGACATCCTACCTCATTTTCCAATACTTTCATCCTTATTCTTACACCTTGAAAGGGCAATAAAAGTTATATTATCAACACTTAATTTCCAATCCTATAACTCCTTTATCAATAATTATCAAATGAGTCACTAGTATGAAATGACTCATACATTCAATTAGACTTCTCGGAAAGGTACTAGTGGCATGAGGCTTTTGGGTAATGGTTCCAATGACAGCCTCAAGTGCAACATTCACCCTTTCGATTTCAATTTAAGCATTGGGTGACAACGAACCAGATGACATCTTTCTAGGTGGTAATGGTTTTGTCCAACTCCACTCTATAAGTAAAGATCATCATGACATCGATATCAGATTTAATCTCGCCAATTCTTCTTCAATATCACAATCAACTAATATCTACATTTCTACGAATATCAACCATTTGTTGGGATCACAAATATTCACAACTTGGTTTAGATCTAGGATAGCTAGAATTCCTACGAGAATAGCTTCGATAAATTTTACTAGGGGATTTAGGGTTCCTTGTGACAATCTACGTCGTATAAATACCTCGTATAAATATTAAAATAATCATCAAACAATAATGTAATCAAATTACATCATATATATATATATAATCCAATTTATATATATATTAAAATAACACTTCTCGGTCTGGCCTTGTCGATAACTCGGGAATTCTTCGGCACCGTTATAGTCAAAAGATTTTTAGACATTTTGTGAAAAATGTTTATAGTTAAAAGATTTTGAAATGTTTTATTCAAAACCTTGGTTTTAAAAATCTTTCGTTCTCTATAACGAGAGCTCTGGTACCAAACTGTAACACCCCCAAATTTATACAACTCAATACAGCGGAAGACTCGTTGGTGTTACGAGATAGCACATTACTCACATCATAGACAACGCTTAAAAATCGTGTTGTTTATTAATAAAGCATTTCCATTCATAAATATCAGATTTACATAGGTCCCAAGTCATGGTCATTTCATATAGTTTTACAAAAGATTTGAATGGAAATTGTTATTTAAGTGCGGGCCATGAATTCTTGTTGTCTTCCCGAGAATTACCCTCAAGTACCTGAGATAAAACATGTTAAAAGAAAAGGTCAGCGATAACGCCGAGTGAATTCATAGAGTTTAATAAATTCCATCAATATAACTTTGGTATAAAATTATTACCAAAAATCATTTCGTACAAATCATTGTAATAGGCTACAAAATAGCCAAAGTCATTTTATACAAATCCTTATCAAAATCATAATATAGGCATTTGCCGTAAAAATCATTATACGAGCCAATGTCGTAAAAACATCATACAATACGTCTTATGACGTTGTATAAAGTCAAATAAAAACCGTTATATGAATATGGTTATGAAAACCAAAACACGAACATAACTTCAATAGTAAGACCCCGTATTGCTAGTCAGGCAATATATCGTAATTTAATGCTTAAAGCAGTATTTCGTTAATTGGATTATTATAAGCCGCATGACATTGTTACCTTACTACAACAAACAACGGGTAGCTAGCCCGGAACTCAATTTGCCCATCTAAATTAGCGTGTCTTCACAAAGGTCACGCTATGGAAATCTTCTCATACATAAATTCGCTTACCAATCAATGTGGCACGACGGGGATCAACCGTCAAGGCGCGAACTGGGGTGATCGTCCCCAAATAGTACTATTATATGCATAAGCGTCTACCAAATCCCGGTAGTTCACAATTCATGCTAATGGGACTTTTAGTGACATAACCTAACTTTAATAATCCATTTTATTTCATCTATCGGGTCATTTAATCTTTCATCGGGTCATACAATCATTCGGGTCCAAATCAATAAACAAACAATTGGGACAACTAGTGTCCTATTTCATAAAAACTAACATGTTATCTCCCTCTCGGGTTTATCAAACATTTCATAAAAACATTTAAAAGAATGCGAGGCTATGAACTCACGTTGATGTGGGAAAGCGGGTTATTGGCAATTCGGATGTACGGTACGTGCTTCAATCACGGAAACCTAGACAAATAATACTTGTCTTAGACTCTTGTCCAATGACTTTATAGAAATAACAATTATGTATACATATGATGATTTTATATATATGATGATCAAGTGGGTTTACATATTCTCTTTTACTCATTTTAGTGTTTACGTATTGGTAACTTCTTACTAGTTTACTAGTTTTACCTATTTACGTGTCTTAGGTCCAATAAGCCTATTATAAGTTAATTAACTTGTATTAATCCATTTCATACTTGTATTATCAGTATTTATACTTTACATGTTGGGCCCAAATGGGTTAATCCCAATAAGTAAGTTTATAAGTGTTTTAGCCCATTTTGTTGTATTATTAGTCCAATAACGTTAACTTAGTCCGTTAATGTCCGTATGTCATATAGTTCGGGTTTTATCGGTTTTTACTTGTTATATATGTTTATATATCAGTATATGAGTTTATAAAAGTTTACATTAGACGGGTCCAACCGTCTAACTTTTATTTAACAAAAACGTTAATTTTTATGGTAATAGCCGAAAAAGTCGTAAAAATCATGTTTTTAGTTTTATAACTTATAAAACTTATCAAATTACCATTTTTATAAAATGTCCATTTATTTATCCTTATACATATTTATATAAATATATTATATAAGTTAGTGGGTTTTAATTCACATTTTATACTATTTTTATTTGAGTGCTTATATAATACTATTATACTTTAATTTCCAAAATCTGATTTTTACTTTCATGTTCACCAAAACAGCCATATCTAGAGTTATATATGGAGATAGAAGCTCAAATTTTTGTGACATAAACTACATGATATGTGCTCCATTTAACTCTTCTATAGATACTGTTGAATCAGCCTCTAAGTATTTTCTAAAAATCGTCCAAAACAGTGAACTCAGATTTGTACTCTAAACTTGTTTTGATCATATCTCACTCATTATAAGATTCCATTGCATGGGTAACTCTCACATGTGTACAAGACATATTACTTACTGTATATCCATTAATCTGTGCCATTTTACCAGTTCATCACATGGTTCTTTACTGTTTTATACAGCCATCATTTTAAGCATGATTTTAACCTTTTTACATATAGTTTTTCATCTTTTTACCCATGATTATCAACACCAAATCCCCACATAATATTTTTATCATCATATATCATCATACATATATACATTTAAGAAGGAAATACATGATTATATAATCAAAATTAACAAAAGGATGGGGAGGACAATCTTTATACCACCAAGATGATGTAGGTTGTGATTTGGACATGGATTTTGATGGAGAAACTTGTGATAAACCAAGACCATCTTCAAGACCACCATTCTTCAAGAACTCCTTGTGGAAAATCAGCCCTAATACTCCATAGAAACTCCTCCTTGGATGTTAAAACTTGCACCAATCTTCATCTCTTGGAATGGAGATTAACATATGTTAATTATAACAAATGTTTGTGGTTAAATTTGATCAAAGTGAGGTGTTTGATGATGATGGTGGGACGGCAAGGAGGAGGGAGAGAGTGAGAGGATTGTGTGTTTTGCATGAGATGGAAATGAAGTAGCTAGTTTAAGCTTGGTGGTTTTGTTGTAAGTGGTTTTGTTAGCAAACTAGGACAAGTGTCCTAGTTGTTAACTAGAAGTTGACACATCCTTGATGTATTGTGAAGTGTTGGCCGTCCCATATATAGGGGTGGGGCAAAAGTTATTTTGTCTCGTCCCTATTTATTTACGGGTATTCCTCGATTCTAGTTTCCTCGATTTGCGTGCCCTCGGGTCGTTTTACGAAAAACGTTTTTATGAATTATGAATCAACGACACAAAACGAATCTAATAAAAATTGTCTCATCAAAAACGGAGTTCGAAAACGTAAATACGTAATCCTAAGGTTTCCGGTTTAGTCGTAAAGGACGTTAAATTAAAATCGTAAGTCCTAATCTCTTCTCGTAAATTTGTGAGTTTATGAACCAACACAAATTTAAAACTCCAAAATAATATTCACGGATAAATTTATTTTCTGAAATGTCGGACTGTCACCAAAGACGGTGTATGTAAACGTAAGCACGTAACGTTGAATCCTCCGGTTTAGACGTAGTCGACGCTACTTCAAGACGTAAATCCAAATTACTTCCCAAAAATAAGTGAGTTCATATGTTTTTAAATAATATCTGAGAATAAAATATTAACCATAAATTGACGGATTGTCACATAAACAAAGTTTCTCTACGTGTATAACTTGATCTAATCTCGTTTACACAAGCTAAAACGATCTAAGTTTGGATCAACAGAACACTCGACGACGGAGTGGATGGACTTCATGGTTGTGCGGTCTCAATCATCGTACAACGGGATAATTGGACAGCCGGCACTAAATACACTGCGCGCAGTACCTTCCACAACACATGGTATCGTCAAATTTCCAGTACAAGATGGAGTAGTCACCATCCGTAACATAGACACGCTCGAAGGGGGTAATAGTACTTCTAGCACTAGCGCCAAAAGGAAACACGTAGACAGGTGTCAACACGATATGGAGCCCAGCCCACAGATGAAAAGAAGGAGGTGTATCTCGGAAGAGTCCTAGGCGAAGAGCACATTCGTACGTGAGGGCTCGCTGTCAGAGCTCCCGTGGGTCCTCTTCTCGATTGGTTTTGTAGGAAACGGAGGACCAGATGCAGGGTTCATCCTCACGAACCAGGCTGACATAAAAATCACGTACGCATTGCTGTTTGACTTCCCTACAACTAGCATGGAAGCATATTTCAAAGCCCTCATAGCAGGTCTCAGATTGGCACTTAGAATGGGCATGAAGAGCCTAGTGGCCTACACATACAACCCTCTAGTAGCAAGTAGGGTCGAAGGGTTATGCGAGCCATGAGGGCAGGTTCTAATCCAGTACACAGAAAAGATACGGGACATGATGACACAGTTTGCAGAATTTGCTATACGAAGGGTTGCAGGAAAGAAGAACGAAATCTCGGTGGACATGGACCAACTTTCAATTGTGGACATGGATAAGCCTCCTAGTCACGTTCTAGTAGATTTTATCTTGCACAAAAATGTGAGTGCGGACATGGAGTCACCCACATGGATGACACCTATTAGAAAGTTTTTGTCACATAACAAGTTGCCAAGTAGCAGAAGGAGGGCTAGGCAAATACAGGTGAGAGCTAGGCACTTTAAAATTGTCAAAGGAACGTAGTACAAACAATCAGGAAACGGTCGGATGTTGCAATGCTTAGCACCAGATCAAGCGCGGGCAGTGGTGGAAGCCGCGCACAGAATAGTATGTCCTCGTGGCCCGGTAGCTGTGGTTGAGGAAGTCACTCGCTCAGGGTACTTTTGTCCATTTATATATAAGGATGCTCGTAAAAGAGTGGTGTGTTGTCAGAGATGCCAGGCGGACTCAAGACGTAGGACAAATTCTAACATGGTTACTGGTCCACTCTCAACCAAAGGCGCAGAGGGAGGAGGAATGCTCTCAAAGCTGGGGCGTACTATTGGTTCCCTAGCAACGTCAATTAGAAATATGGCGCGGCATGCATCAACACTACTCCCATCCAAGGGTAACCAACATCAACAACGTAGAGGAGCAGTCGCCCCCGCAGCCAGGATAACTGCACGCACTATGAGGCAGCAGGATCGTATGGGCATACTACCAGTAACGTGAAGCACACAACGGTACGGTGAGGCGAGAAAAGGACTCGCATGGACTGGGAGGAGTGCGCGTAGCTGTGCGGAGTCAGTATCCAGCCCTGCGAGAAGTGAATTGAGAGGCAGTTAGAGTTTTGAACGATAGTCTCCCTGAGATATCGCATAGTTAGCATGGACCATTCTCTTGGCTACTGATAGCCCCAATAAGGATCCATGTATTTTTTTCTTTATTATCGTTTTTTAGGGTTTTCTTTTTGTTATTTGTTTCAATATTTGCAAAAAATATGAATAAAATTATGCGGTTCCTAGCTAGCTCCACAGCCCGAATAATCTTTTTCTTTTTTTATCTTTTATGCATAAGAGTGTTGTTTCTTTTCTGAAATATATATAAATTTGGCCTTCCGGTGTACATGTACGATAAACGTTTCCAGGTGAAATAAGAGGAATAAGTTTACCCTACCAATTAAACTTGTCGTGTAAGAGGGATGCGCCCCCAGCGGCGCCGGATCGGGTATCCTTTGTTAGGCAGCTTCCCACAAGACGTTATGATAAGTGTAGCAGTCCGCATACTTTATGACGGATATGCACAAGACACAGTGTGCACGCCTAACAAACTTGTCATTCTCTATGACATTGCTTATGGTAGTAGTGGCAGGACCACACGTAATGACTTTCGGCTCACCCATAAGTTTAGAGTCACACTTCAATGAGTGTACTCATAAACAGGTGGTCTGTCTCACTCAGGCGTCAATGCAGACACCTGGACACACGTATGTAACAAGGAACGTGAGCATAGTGCAGGACGCTATGTGTTGGCAAACATACGGGTTTCCATAAATATTATACAAATTCCATAATTTACAAAGTTATTGTGCGTATTTAGTACAAAGCGGATAATAAAGAAAGGTGCCTTCTATAGAAGGTCGTTCGCTGATAGCGACCTCTTCAACCTGCGGTGTGCCTGGTTCAATGACGCGCAATGTTGTACCCATTCCTCCTTCATACACTGCAGCACGCGAGTCTGATATACATCGATGGAAGGCAGGCTAACTGGTACACCATCGGATCGACTAGGGTGCGCAAAACCTAAACCAATAGCGACACCTTTAGTTGAAGTCCGGTTTTTCTTCGCAACACGTCTCACGTGCTGTTTCAACTTATTTTCTAGCGAAATCATTACTGGTGCACCAGAGATGTGGACAGGGACCTGTAGTTGAGAAATATCCGGTTTGGACAGGGCATGGGGACCTTCTTCCGTTATTTATATGCAATGGCTTGCTAAGGTAAGGCCGGCCATGATCACACTTATAGGAATATCTTGGTCTTTCCCAATGCGGTCTATGATGGGCAGTGGGAGGCCTTCTAGTCTTTAGAATGCAACATCAAATAGTTCTTGTGCGTACCTGGAGTAAATTTCACTACCCTCCAGGGGTCTGGTTAGTAAATTGTCCTTAATGGCGCGCTCCATGGAGAGGCTTTGTCCTAGTAGCCGTACAGCATCGAAGATATCCATGATCACTTTATTGAGGTTGGGCTGCTCCACGGAACGTTTCGCATCTAATGGCAGACCATGCTTTATTAACCAATGATTCTCCGCGCGCACGACGACGAGGTGTGGATAAAGCTCTTCATCAAAATCGATGCTCATATACTTCAGAATCTCGTATTTCTTAGCCATATCTTTGTGACAATTGGCAACAAAATTGTTACAATTTGAAGTAAGGGCACTCATACCTTCTTCCAGCTTAGACATAGCCCAACAATTTTCGTCCTCTTGCTTCACACGCAAGCAACGCTCACGATCTATAAGTTCAGATAATGTTACCTTTTCATCCTCTAAATATTGGATAGATCCGGTATTTATGCTGGACACAGCGCGCAAACGTGCAAGTTCCCACTTGGCAATGGTGAGTTCGCGGTCTTTTTGTTCTGTTGCTTGGTGGACCTTTTGATTTGCCTGTGTCAGTCGCTCTGATAGCTGTGATACCTTCTTTTTCAAGTGCGCGACTAGAGTTATTTCATGTGAGGTAACTGTATCCAACTCTCTCATTAGTCTTGTGATAGGCATTTCCTGCAAGTGTTGGGCGTGGCCGGGGGGAGTTAAGTAGTGGAGGAAATCCTCGCATACAGTTGCGCAGTCCAGTGCGCATGAGCGGGTGTACTTCCAGGAGGGAACGAATTTGGTGGAATTCGAGGTGCTTGCACCAGCTTCGGTCGTTGCAACGTAGGAGCTGCAAAATTAATACCCTGCGAGTATTAGGAAAGTGCACGCATTGTTTGTTTCGAACTAGTGATAAGGAATGGCGTGGTGATGTACCTGGATATATGTGTCTTTCCCCGCGGCCTTGCGAGTATTCCCCACGAAGTCACATCGGTGTGAGGTCTAGTCTGCAGTGTTCTCCCCCTTTTGGGAATCTGATGTGTGGAGGAGCACGGTAATTGTTTGTAACTAGGAACCGGTATGATCTCTTCTGGTGGGCCTATGTAGGAGTCCCCTCCGAAACCATGGTCTTCCTCCCCTCCAAGATTCGTTTCTTCTGACGAAGACTCTATGGTACATGGCACACTTCGGATAGGAGTAGCATTTACTGCAGTTATCCTCTCGGCACCCCCTCCAGGTGTTGGGGAAGGGAACTCTAGGGCTACGGTGCGTTGGCCAACATGCCATCCATTAGATAGCTCTAATGGTGTGAAAGTCCAAGCGCGCATAGTCACCGCGCACGGATTCTCGCGCTTCACAAGCTGCATATAAGTTAGTTCTACAAAAGTGTGAGGAATATGTGAGTGTATGCGCATACGTCGTTTGAACTTTTGATTTTTTGGACTACAAGGTCCTTACCATGGTCGAATTCATCAAAGTATTGGGGAAGGTGGTTTGCAGGAAGGGTCGAAGTGTGGCTCAGTCCTAGGGCGTATAGAAGGGCCTCTGGGTATTACTGCATTGGTATTCGGTCAGTGGTAATTACCTGTGCGTCTGCTTCATTGTACGAGCCAGCAATGGGGCGGTCATCTTTCATCATTGTCTCAGGGGTGATGAAATCGTAATCGAATGGAAATACAACCTTATCTACTCAGAAAAATTTATCGTTCCACTTGTTCAGCGATTCTATCTTTACCGAGTAGCATTGTAATTGACCAGGGCGTTTTGCAAAAGATATCCACCCGTTTATCCACGAGGGTCAGTAGAAGGCGCGGAAAAGGTTTATTGTTGGGTCAACGTTCTTAAGTAAGCAGTTTTTTTCAAAATTTGAGATTTTGGCGGCGTCTATACAATGCAGCTGTGAAAGGTGTATGTTGTAGTAGCTTAGTATATCCATTAGAAAGCGACTTAGGGGTATGCGATTGTTGGAAAACTCGATGAACCTGGTGTATATACCAATTTTTCCATCAGGGAAACTTCTAATATGTGCTTGTGGATCGCGTACAGCTGGATGGAGATCTGAAGATATATGGTATTTCGTGACGGAACGGGAGAGTTCTTATTCTGATATGAGGGACGGTACATCAAACAGCTGTGCTACCATTTTTTTTTTGCAGATATTTTAAGACGGGGGTGGAGTTGGTATTGTTTTTTGTTCAAAGTTTTGTTTCATGCTATTTTCAACAATGGTGGGAGGGTTTTTTGGATAGGCAAATAAGAAGGTTGAATGTCTGTCAGACTGCATTTATATACACTATAGACGCATGAGATCTTGCGGCACGTGTCTAAAATGCTTTGTTCATCCTACGGTGTTTGCTAGTTGGCTCTTCTAACGTGGTTAGTGTCTTTCCCAGTTCTCGATGCAGGGTTGTGATAGTGGATTCTGACGTGGTTACTTATTCAAACTCATTTCACGTGGGTTGTGCGTGGTATTTCTTTTAATGATGTTTGCACAGGGGCATGAATGGTTTATAGTCTAGTAGTCGCGATTGGAACCTGCGACCACTAGACTGGGGGACATGATGACGTATAGTTCCTAGTCGGTCTGGATAGTCTGACCCACGGGTACTACCCGCATCCATCAGAAATGGATTGAATGCTTATGCAATGCCGCGTACAGCCCAGGAGGCCCGGTAAGCTGTTGTCGCACATACGGCTAATTACTTAGCCAGGTCCTTGTTGCAACACGACAGGATCAGACGAGAATATAATCTATCATATAGATATATTCGCCTAAAGGAAAGGGATATACACTTACCTTGGTTATGTGATAAGGATCAAACTATTTTAGGTCATTATCTCTTCCTTTGGCCGGAAGAGTAGGAGAGCCCAACGAGGACTCTCTCGGGTATAAAAGGAACCCCATAGGTTCCACAAAGGTACGATACACACAATACCTTAAACACTACATACTCAAATCGATTACTTACTCTCACGCTGGAGTCTAATCGTGGGTCACAAACCCACGGTAAGCCTAACGGTGTATGTTTAGTGCGTAGGGTCCTCAAAGCAAGTTTCACTTGGTGCAAGAGCCGGAGTCCACAAGACCCCAAATTAAGCCTAATTTGGGTCAAGCTCGGTCTATCCAACTTTTGTATCAACATTGTGAGTAATGATGACTCATACATGAGTCATGTGACTCATACATGAGTCACGTGACTCATATATGAGTCAATATATAATATTCAAATCTGATATGTTGTCAACACTACTCATATATGATTCAAATCAGACATGTTTTCAACACTTCAACAAAAGAAAAAAAAAGAAAATTAAATCTTAACATAGTAAAAAAGAAAACACAAAAATAGTCATGTAGTTGTTGTATTCGATTGTCCTGTTTCTTATGCTTTTTGTACTTTTTGTACTTCTTGTGCTTGATTTTCAGCAGCTGCAACGATCTTCGCTAGTTTTGAAATATGTTGATCCTCCGGTGACTCAAAAGAATGTACAAACTAGGCTTTGGTGTACTATTAGCATCTGTTACACAATCAGATAAAACTACAATTCAAGAATTGATATGTTATATATGGCTCATGTATGAGTCACAGTGACTCATGTATGAGTCACAGTGACTCATGTATGAGTCACAGTGACTCATACTCATACCTGCATTCACAACTACATTTTTAGAAACATCAACATCGGCAACTACATCTTCATTAACATCGCCATCAACCTGACTCATACATGAGTCACAGTGACTCACACATGAGTCCCCGTGACTCATACACATAAAACTATGATTTAGTTACAAAGTTTTTAGCTGCATTGACAACTACATTTTCATTCTCAGAAACATCAACGTTGGCAACTACATCTTCATTAACATCGCCATCAGCTTTTACATTTTCAATGTTCGCTAGAAGATTGTCGCTAGTTGTGGATGTCGATGGAACATTATGGCTTGTTGTGGAAGTTGTCGGAGGATGGTTGTTTGTTGTGGAGGTCGACGGAAGATGGTGGGTTTGTTTTGGAGGTCTCCAAAAGGGGTTTGTAATGGAATTCGCCGGAAAATACTAGATATGTTGTGAAAGTAGCCGGAAATAGTGGGTTGGTTGCCGAAGTCGCCAGAAAAGGGTGGTTTGGTGTGGATCTAAGTGAAAAAAATCCACCTCATATATAATGTCTTGATGACTCATATATGAGTCATGTTGACTCATATATGAGTCATGGTGACTCATATATGAGTCACCATGATTTTGTTACAAATGAAGCTATATTATTACCCGCATTACAAAAAAGACTTACATATGTATAGTTTCATATATGAGTCACCGTGACTCATATATGAGTCACAGTGACTCATATATGAGTCACAACGACTCATATATGAGTCACAACGACTCATATATGAGTCACAACGACTCATATACGAGTCATAGTCCCAGTTTTGTAATCATAAGTCTCACTTCTGTAATCAGTTTATTAACTATAAAAATCGACCAAACTTCAATAAAAATGCTCATTCATAAATTAGAACTTGCTAAATCACATGTGACTTTCATTGTGTCATTTCATCAAACACATGGTGTGCATCAAATATCATAACATGTGATTTACTTTTATTATACCTGGAACTAGTTGATATGTTGTGGAAGTCGTCGGAGAAGTGAGTTTGTCGTGGAAGACGTCGGAGAAGATTGGTTTGGTGTGGTTGTCGCAGGAAGAAGGTGGGTTTGGTGTGGTGGTCGCGGGAAGAAGGTGGGGTTGTTGTGGTGGTCTCTGAAAAAAAGGTGGGAGATGAGGTTGTTATGGTGGTCGCGGCTGAGGTGGAGGTTGTTGTGGTAGTCTCCGGTGAGGTGGAGGTTGTAGAGGATCGGGGTTCTTTTTTTGTGTATGTAAAATAAAGTAAATTATATGAAAAGTGGTTTTAATCATAGCCCTTGGATCAATGTAAGATGAATGGTGTAGATTGTTCCATCAAGACTATGCTAAATATAAGGATGTGGGGGATCTCTTCCCGAGAAATGCTAGATCAACACCCATTTTATTAAAAAATTTATATCTTTATGTGTCAAATAAACATTGGTAGTGAAAAAAAGAAAAAGAAAATATGATAGATTGTGATTGATGCCAGTTCCATGTCACACAAGGATGTGAAACTTTTTATGTGAGTTGTAAGTGGATATAGCATTCCTCTTTATATTATTAGTCGACTCATCTCAAGACAACTACTATTTTAATAATTAAAAGTCGACACGATTCTTTGGTCATAAATGGTTTAATTAAAAGTTTATTATTACTCAATACTCCCTCCGTCCCTAAATAAGTGTCCACTTTGATTTTTTGCGGTCTTTTTTGTTCAACTATGATTGTAAATATTTATATTTGTGTTATATTATACTTAATGAAAATTATACCAATTAAATTTCATTTAAAACTCAATTCATTCATATAATTTGTATCAAGTACTTATTATATAACACAAATATAAATATTTACGTTCAAACTTGAAAAACGAAATCCGAAAAAAGTGAAAGTGTACACTTATTTAGGGACATAGAGAGTATTTAATAAGTAAAAGAGTAAAAAAATTAATGATTTTTTTCTTTAGTAGAAAAAATATATGAGTTTTTTACTTGTTTTTATATTTAATGTATTTTAATAAAAAAGTATAAATGATTACCATGATTGTTTATCTTATTAGTAAGCAAATTAAAATTAAATGACTTTTATATTGTAGTGCATTACAATAAATGATTAAATGTTTTCATTAATGTTGCCCCGGTCAACAGTGTGTACTATGATGCACTTCTATTTTGCTAATTCATCCTCTTTTTTACAGTGCGGCTGGGAGTATTTGTTAGTCTAAAGGTCACGCCTGCGACGGTAACAACTAGACTAGGGGACATGATGACGTATAGTCCCCAGCCGGGTCTTTGACCCGAACCACGGGTACTACCGTATCCAGCCCGTCACGGATGGGTTGGATCAATAATATTCTGGACCTATAGGTTTCAAATAATAATGGTCGCATGTATTATGTACGGCTCACGACCCGGTACGTCCGGCAAGGGTTAGACAGAATCACAGTCTAATTAGGATTGTGATTCACCCCAAAAGTAGGAGATATTCACTAACCATAATTAGGGGATAACAATCAAACCAATTATGGTAGTTATCTCTTGCGTGGGGCCGAAAATTCGGTAAGGCCCAACAGGGACTCTACCGCCTATATAAGGAACCCCAAGGGTTCCACAAAGGTACACTTTACTCGAGACTCTCACATCTTATCGATTACTAACCCTAAAACCGATTATTTACTCTCACACCGGAGTCTAATCGTGGGATACGTTCCCACTATAAGCCTGATAGCGTGTTGTTTAGTGTGTAGGATCTCAACCATAAAATCACTTGGTGCAAGAGCCAGAGCCTCGAATACCCGAATTAAGCCTAATTCAGGTTAAGCAATGTCCATCCAACTTTTGTATCAACAAGTTGGCGCCATCCGTAGGACCCTACACTAAACTCTACCAATGACAAAGGGAAACCCTAATCAAGGGTACCAAAAGAACGTTGGCCGTAAGCCAGGAGGGGAGACCCCGATCATCCAGCCATCTATAGGGGCGACAAGGGCGGGGTCAATTCGAAACATAGTGAACCAATCCCCACGAGGAATGGACGCACAATTCAGTACCCCCTACCTTGCTTGTAAACAACCCCGATCAAGGGTCAACACCATTACCTCCCAACAAAGAGAGGCAGCGACCCCCAGTTACTGAGACTGAAGTCAACACAGTCATCCAAGACGTCAATGACGGAAGTATCAAAGACTAGATGACTCAAAACTTTAAATCAGTCATCTCTGTCGCAACAGAAAGGATGAACTTGGGAAGAAACCTCCAGGCCAGGCTGAACTTTGACGGCGTTGCGGGCGACACGCCAAAGCAGTCGCGAAAAAGGAACAGAAAACGTCAGGCTGGGGTACCTTCTCGAAGAGAAGGACATCCTCAACTGCTCAATGTCTTTGAAAGGATTGGAGACAGGATACTCGAGGACTTTGAAGCAAACCGGGGAGACGTGAATCTCTCGGACGAATCCATCGAGCATGACTTCCAAGAGACCGCAAGAAAACACTCGCGGTGTTAGTGTCTTTGAAAGGACATACCCTCCCAAAGGGAGAGACGTCACTCCCCCACTACTAACTAGAAGTTACCGCATCCGCTCTAGGCGTGGAAGGCGTTCGCCTAGTAATGATCCATCCGGATCCGACTCTGACGACCATCATCCTAGACGCCGCAGAGCGAGATACCCCTCTTTTGAATCTTCAGACAGTAGCATGGAACGCAAGAGACGATCACGACGTCGCTCTCAATGGGGTGATGAAGATCTTTCTCTCCCATGGTGTCGAGAGAACGAAGATGCATTCACAAGCCGCATTCGAGGCTACTCCGAGGACAGAAAGCGAAGCATGCCCACCTGCATGAAAAATTATGATGGATCTGGTGATTCGGACGACCATTTAAAAGTTTTTGAAACGCAAGCAAAGATTGAGCGATGGCCTATGCCTATGTGGTTCCAGATGTTCAATTCAACTCTCATTGGGAACGCACGCGACTGGTTCGAAAGACTACCGCATCGAAGCATCGATAGCTTTGATGAATTGCGGAGTGCATTCTTAAGGAATTATACTCAAAGAAAGAAGTAGAATAGGGACCCTGTTTCATTGGCTATGGTGAAACAGAAGCACGGGGAGTCCACGGAAGACTTCACAGAGCGCTTCAAAGACGAGTTCACGAAAATCAAGACATGTTCCGAAGTCTTAAAGATATCCGACTATATGCACACCATAACGGATAGGGAACTAATCAGACGACTGAATGACAAGCGTCCTGAAACATTTGGTGAGTTAATGAAAAGGGTTAGATATTTTATGGAAGGGCAGACTGCAGTCTCAGCGGCCTATTCCACAAAAGGAAACCAGAGTTATCGGAATCACGACCAACCCAAAAAACAATCAAACCAGGCGAGTGGAAGGAGCCTTGACTATCGTGGTCAGCAAAGAGGAGGGCGGACCAGTGACAAGTTTACCCCTCTAAGAATGTCTCCACGAGAGATATTATTGTCTGAGAGCGCAAACTTCCCGAGACCACCTCCCATGACAACTCCAGTCGATCGTCGCCAAAATAATCGATTATGCATGTTCCATAACGATAAGGGCCACGACACCGATGAGTGCATCCAGATCAAAAAGTATATCGAGTCCCTGGTAAAATCAGGACAACTCAAACATCTCGCCAAAGATTGGAAGGATATGAAGGACAACAAAAAGGGTGATAGAAAAGATCACCCAAAAGATAAGCCCACTACCATATTCATGGTACAATCGTGACATCGAGGACAAAGCAAAAAATTAGCCAGAATTTTTCGCGTAGCAAGGAGATTTCGTTTCTTCCCATCACAGCAAGCAATGTAGCCTAAGGACCCCTCACCATCGAAGTAAACATGGGAGACCACAATGTCCGCCGCATGTATATCGATGGAGGGTCGGCGGCGGAAATACTTTATGAACATTGCTTTGTACGGCTACAGCCAGGTGAAAAAAAGATGATGTCGGCCACGTCACCGCTCATTGGCTTCAGTAGAGAAACCATCTGGCCTTTAGGCCAGCTGCGGCTCCTAGTAACCATCAGATATTACGAACACTCAACCACATCATGAATGAAATTCATGGTGATACGCTCACCATCGCCGTACAACGACATCATAGGAAGGTCGGGAATATTGGATATCCGGGTCATACCATCCACGGCACATGGTATGATAAAATTCACTTTGGACGGAGGAATTGTCACCATTTACAATACGGTGGTACCACCATCAGAATGTCACGCAATATCCACACCAGCACAGCCGATTCCCAAAGTAAAGGAATCATTACCGCCAAACTGGAAGGTAACAATCCACCCAGACTATTTGGATCAAGATAGCAATAGGAGGAACCTTAATCGATAAAGGTAAGAGCGCCATGTGTAATCTCTTAAAAGTAAACCTTGACGTATTTGCTTGGGAAACAAAAGACATGACGGGCGTACCGCGTTCGATAACAAAGCATCGGTTACAAATCCGAACAGGATATCCCCAGGTGAAGCAAAAGAAACATGGGCAAGCCCCAGAACGAAGCCAAGTAATACTTCAAGAGGTAAAAAATCTAGTAGACGCGGGCATTATGCGGGAGGTATACTACCATGATTGGTTATCTAACCCGGTCATGGTAAAGAAACACGATGGAAGTTGGCGTATGTGTTTTAACTTCACAGACCTAAACAAAGCATGTCCGCAAGACTGTTACCCACTTCCAGAGATTGATTGGAAAGTGGAATCTTTGTGTGGGTATCCCTTCAAATGCTTTTTGGACGCATACAAAGGGTATCACCAAATTCAGATGGTTGAGGAAGATGAGGAGAAGACGGCGTTCCACACGAGCCAGGGTGTTTACTGCTACACCAAGATGTCGTTCGGCCTAAAAACGCATGAGCAACGTATCAACGATTGGTGGATAAATCATTTGACAATCAAACTGGGCGTAACCTGGAAGTCTACGTTGACGACTTGGTCATAAAGAGCCATACCAAGGACGGACTTATCAGGGATATTGAGGAAACCTTCGCCACATTACGAAAGATCAATATGAAGCTAAACCCAAAGAAGTGCACATTTGGGGCTACGAAAGGAATGTTCTTGGGATAGATGATTGATCCCAATGGAATCAGACCATGCCTAGACAAGACGGAGGCTGTGATACAGCTGTCATCCCCAATAACGCTCAAAGAGGTACAATCCCTTAACGGCAAACTGGCAGGGCTGAATAGGTTCTTATCTAAGTTCGTATAAAAATCATTACCTCTCTTCAAAACACTCAAGAGGTGTGAAGAAAAGTGACTTCAATTGGACAAAGGAAGCGGAGGAAGCCTTTAGGGAACTAAAAAAACACTTAGTGTCCCTCCTGATGTTGGTCGCACCGCGGCCCAAGGAGGAACTGATCATCTACCTAACAGCCACTCATGGCGCAATCAGCACAGTCTTAATGACAGATAGGAACGCGGTCCAGACACCTATCTACTTCATCAACAGGGCACTACAAGGACCGGAGCTGAACTACACACCGATGGAAAAGCTGTATCTATCACTGGTATATGCCACAAAACGGTTGCGCTGGTACTTCTAGGCGTACCCTATCGTGGTAATTGCAGACCAACCAATCAAACAAGTCATATCAAAGCCGTACACGACAGGGCGTCTAAAAATTAGAGTGTTCTTTTGGGAGAACACAATATCTCATATAGGCCCCGCACGGCAGTCAAAGGCCAAATCTTGACTGACTTTATAATAGAGAACCCGGAGTAGGAAAGCATGAAGACTCCCAATGTAAGAACCCCTACTTTCCCAGCATTATTTTATTTTTTTTATTCGTGTTTTTGAATTCTAACTTATTTCGTTTTTTTGAATACTTTATATGTAAATCCTAAGATCATGATAATTTTAATAAATTATACTTTCAAATATTTTCTGAATCATTGATAAATACTTTATCTGGAATTATAAAATTCTTATTTTATTTTTCTATATTTATTTAAATCAAAGTTTTTGATTTAAAATCACCCGCGTGCGTTTTCCAACGAGTTTACTCAAAATAAATGAACAACAAGAATTCCTAGTGATCGCGATACCGACGGATGCCCAAACTTTCATATTTCATTATCGATTGTTTCGATGATTAATATTTTCGACGATTTCGTTTTTATTACGTATTAAGTCGTGTCGAGATATTATATAATCATATTTATGATGCATCTTACCTTTTGAAAAGTATTTTACGAAACCCGAGCCCCGTAAATATTTTCAAAATTGACTAATAGTCATTTTATACTCTTTAAACTATTGAATTGCTTTTAAGTCTAAAACTATTCACTACTTACAATTTACACCCTAACCATACTATATAAACTAAAATTTTTACAACTTCATTCATTTTCTAACATAAAAACACACACACCAAAAATTTTATCCACCCTCCCATCCTCTCTAAAACATGCCGCCACCTTCAACACCACAAAAAACCCCTCAAATTTGATTTTTAGCTTAAATCAATCAAAGTCCCATGTTTAATATGTTCTTGTGATTGTTTTGACACCAAAATCATAAACATGCATCAACTTTCAAGATTTTATGATTTCCATGGTTGATTTATGTTTAAATTATAATGCATGTGATGATCTTGGTAAGATCATCATGTTTTCGACCTAAAAGGTTTATTTTGATCTTTGATTTTGTTAAAAATCTAACATGCAAGTGTTTTAGGAGTGTTTGGTTGATAGGTATGATAGTAGGATGATTCTAGAGGTATGAGAATGGTTAGATTTGGTTGAAAATTTTATTTGATATGATTTTTAAAGAGGGTATTTTGGACAGCAGCTTAGAACAGATTTTTCGTGGGTTTATGTTTGAATATAGGCTGAGGTTATTTGATTTTGTTGTAGAGTTTTACGAGACGCTCGTTTTGGTATAAGATAGAGATTCTAACTCATTACGGATCAAAAGTTATGCTAGTTTTAGTATTCGTGTACCGGGAGACGCAAATCGGCACAATCCGAAATTGTGGCTGTTTTTGGGTCGACTCTCGGGGACTTTAGGCATGGTTAGATGGTTGATACTACTTGTTTTCAAAGTTTATAAACTTAATATGATGAGTCTAGTAGTGGGTTTAAAAGGCGTATTGTCGAGATAATACTTTTAAAGTGGTATAAATGGTTTTATAAAACAAGTATACAATTCTGTCCCAAATTTAGAGTCGAGTAAAGTGTCGAGCTGATGGGTTTTAAAGTATGAACTTTGGCTCAAATTTTGGTGAGGTCTTATACAGGTTATAAGTGACCTTGACACCAAGTTTTATCTAAATCTGACAAGTCTAGATAGGGTAGATCGGTGTGTACATTCGGGGTATACTTGTTGATTTGTATTTGGACACATAGTTCAATGCTCGTGTGGCGTGAGTTTGAGTATTCACTATTAGACATGGTGACTTACTCAAGTGTTTAGTCATTATATAAATGACTTAGCTATTGGTCCGAGTAAGGTAAAGGGGTAGTTTGACTTGGCGTCTTATGACGGGTCAGTTTCAAGTATACAAGTGTTTGATCAGGTAGTGTTGGATAAATGAGTTAATATGGATTCATTTGGTTCATGTCAATGGTTTTGAAATATGAATACTTTGAAAATATTTAAAGTCTTATTATACTTGGTATACAACGATATTTGAGTTCGAGTCTTAACGCGCGCCTTATTTTGATAGGTCGCGGTTTTCGTGTTTCCCGGACATCCATATCGTCGGTGATCGTCTCACTACCATTGTTTCTACTCAGGGTTGCTGAGTACCACGATTGACTTACCTCGTGGCTAAGGTGAGTTCATAGCCCCTTTTACTTATACATGGTTTCTAAACACGGGGTGAGATTTTACATGGTGGAACACAACCATTTAAAAACTGTATGTTATCCAGAACTTGTATGCTATCCAGAACTTGTATGCTATCCAGAACATGTATGCTTTCCAGACTTTCGATATTATTATTGCTTTTTAGTCTAGCCTTAAGTTTCCTCTCCTGATCATGAACCGTTAATTAATCATGGTACCAAGCGCAAATGTTGTGGGTGAATCCATCGGGATTGACAATCCCCGTCCCGATTACCTTGACGCACTAATATTTGTTTATACTTGAGTATTTAGGCTGAATACTCCCTAGAGGAACTTACGTAAGTTAAGCTTCGGTTCATGAACTGAACAACAATAATAATAATAGCTTCAGATTATGGTTGACGTATATAACCATTTCCCCTACTATGTGTTTACAAATGAATGCTTGTGTTACACATCTTTACTGCTAAACCTATGAATATCACTCAACATTATGTTTACGATTTTACATGTTTAATCTCAGGTATTATTACTTAGCTTTGCTTGGATGGGACCCCGCAGGATATTATCGCAGCATGGAGATTTCTGTGCATATTTCAACTTTGGTTTTATCTAAAAGCTGTCAGAAGATTTTCTGTATATTTGGTAACTAAGTGTTATAAATCATGATGAAATAATAAATATTTTCGCATATAAAACTCTAGGACCTATGTTTAAAGCTATGATATTTTATGATGTAATGTACATGTTTTTATTACGTCAACTTTGTGTCAATAGTAATTTATTGTTTCTTATACCATGACGTGGAACCCCCTTGCTGCCTATTTGTTCCCTTGTCTTATTCTGGGGGTCTCACAGATTGGTATCAGAGCGACGGTTATAGGGAACTGAGTCGTTTTCAAAAACTTAGTCTATAACCGAAAGTTCAAATATTTTATTGTTTCTACGTGTCAAACACAGAACTTGCCATTCTTGATCAATATCTATGCGGGTAACTCTCTAATCCTTATTATTTACTTTTAATTATCGTTATAGTATTTCATCTCTTGATTACATGTTGAAATATTACATTACCCTAATGACGATAATTACTATGTCTTTTCAAAGCCTTGTGCTTCATGGATTATCATTCGATATTACTATGATTACATCTGCCTATACTGTATTTCTTGAATTATTGTGAATTGATCTTGTTGCAATGATTTTATATTGTTATGACGTTACATACTTGTTTTCGGAGCGCGTATGCTGCTGACTTTTCATACTCACTTTTCTGAGTACTATTGCTATCTTGTTCATGCGTGATACGACTGACCTCATATACTCGTTCGATTTGAACCGACTGTTTTTCTCGACTCACTGTTACATGTTGTGCATACTCTTGCGATATCATTGTTCGGGATTGAATAAGTGTTGTTTTTTATGAAACTTCTGATTTTCATTCTACTACCGTACGTGTTGCTCTCATTGTTTAATTTCTTTAAAATATCTATTTAGATACCCAATTTTATTTCCGATCATTCGTAATTGAATGTCTAGCCTATAGACCATTGTGTAGCTCAATGTGTCTCCGAAAAAGACTAAAAGACATCGTGTGAGTCACACATCTCGAAGCATTCCTTGATTCTGTGTTGAATAATATCTTGAGTTTTCATAACCTTGATTGACCTTTACGTCACCGTTTTACACGACATTTGTACATGGATTAGATTTTATTTCATTGACCATACTATGTTTCGACTTCGAATTAAAACGCTCGTTGTACCTTGAAAACATCATCGTCATCTTGTAATTCATCTTCTAATATGTGACGATTGTTTGGAACACGACTGTACTTCTATAAACTTGTACCCTCTCTTTTCATTAACCATCCTCTCTCCAGGAATACGACTTGTTAATATTCCGTTTCTTTCTCGGTATGTCTTGTGATTTTGGAAAATCACGCCACCAATAGACCTTCCTGCATTGCATCTCAAAATCGAAGACTTGAATGTCACGCGTTGTTTTTGATTTCTTAGATTTTCATTGATATTCTTGAACCATTTCTATACTGTGTTTTCTTTACATGATTAATTATACAGTTTATTTTCTTCCGTATTTATGGAGTCCACAAGTCTTGTGTGTACATTAATTCTGAGTTATTATGAAATTCAGATTTAATTTCAAGTTGTGTCGAAAAATATACTTCGTACAGAAACTTTACAGGAAATTTAACAGTGTCGAGAAAATATTTTTTTAACTTTAGACATAAAAATATATATTTATACTTGTTAAAGACGTTCGTTAGAACATAAGTTCGACCAGAAAATATTAAAAACGAGCAAGTTACGCTAATTTGGGATTGTAAAAAAAAATTAAGAACTTATTTCTGTGTAGTTCTAAAATATCATTTTATTGACAAATTTGATGCAAGAGCATTTTCGTCCATTTTTAATCCGTTTCAAGTCTCGAGTAAAACTAGAAAGTTGTTCAAAACATCGTTTTACATCAAATTGCATTAGACTTCGAGTCTTAAAAAAATATCATTTAGCGAGTTAATTGGTCTAGTCAAACCCGAAAGTCAAAGTTGACTAAAAAGGTCAAAACTGATAGAAGTTAAAAATATGGTTTGAAGCATTTTAAGTCCGTGTGAGCTCGTAAAATTTTAACTAATGACATTTTACAACCATGAAACATTGATTGCGTTTGAAAACGTTTACAAATAGTAACTTGAGCTCGGTCATACATAAATCTTGAACATTTAGGAACCAAGTGATTTGATAAACTGATGTTCTACCTTCTTAAAAAGTGTATTTTTGTCAAATAAATTACGATGTAAACACATACAGATTCCTTATTCCTTTCTTTTATTTATGACTTATTTGTCATTCTACATTGCCTTTCTTTGCTTCTATCGTACCACTGATTGGGGTAAAGATTTGAAGTTCTTATATTCATCGTTCGTTATCATCTTGACACGTGTCTCCTGATGATTCCTGCTAAACCTCTTGAAACCTTATCACCTTGTAACCATTTCATTGACTGTCTTGAACTACTCTTTATTACCCTCATGTAACCCACTCGCAATTTTACAAGTTACCATATAAACCTAAACTGGTATTGTTTGATAATCATTTTATAAAATGTTTCACGTGGGCTTCCTTAAATACTTGAATACTATCTTATAAAATTAATTTATATTAATTGTACAATGTATTTTCACAAATTGTTCAACGATTGGTCTTGTAAAGAAATCTTGTAACATTAAAATTGATGATTTAAATATCTAGCCAGTAACTTACTGGCGAAGAGTTTCATAAATTACTTTGATTCTTGCTTTTACAAATGGCATTCTGTGCATATTTTATATCATATGATATGTAGTACTGGTTTGATGAAGCTGAGCATCGCATTTCTAGTCCTAAATTATGAACGGCCTGATCACCTATGCTTAATTTAAAAGGAGACATGCGAGGCCGAATAGTAGTCACCCTAAATATTTAACCAAGAATCAACTTTTTAATTATGTTTTAAAAAGTTAGATAAAATAAAGTTTTGAAAACATTTACATCTTATGCGAGTAGCACCAGTTCACGACATATACATATGAACCCTTATCTTTTCTTGAACGAAGTACATGCCTCAAGCACATATTTCCTTACTCAACGATCTTTGTTTTACATGTTACCTCATCATCCTTATGATACAATTCTCGTTACCACTTGTCTAGTTTCATACCATTGATACCAGACTTGAAAGTTTCAACGTTGTTATGCTTCTACATCAACCAACCTTCTCTATCTAGTTTGGTAGACCTTCGAAACGTCTCTGGACGCGGATAATGATTTATTATCGGACGTGAACAATGATTACGTGTATTTGTCATGATGTGTGTTAGACTTTATCGTCTTAAAATCTATTCGTGTGAACCACGTATTGATTTCACCTCTCATTGCTAATGGTTGTTTATCGTACTAGAATTACACTCAAGTGACTTCTTAAGAATTTTCTGTGATTCGAAAATTTATTGTGTGGCTTTTCTCTTTCGATCGTGCATCGACCACTGAGAATCTAATAAGCCGTTGTTGGTGACACCAACTACACTCAAGAAGTGATGACTTGCTATAATCCTTTGTTTCTTATTATTTTTATCATCGACGCGTCTGTTCTATCATGTTTGTTAAAAATTGATTCGACTTTTGTCTTATTCCCGTGTGTTATTGCTCGCATACAAATTGTTGACCTTTATATGTTTCATATTCGTTGTTGTCTTGTCACCTTTTGAAAACCAAAATATGTCAAGCTGTATCTTTTAAAGTAATTGACTTTATCATACTTTACTTTCAATATAATGAAATTATTAAATTAATTTATAATTTCTAACAAAGATTCTAAATAACATGGAAAAGCTGATGTTCAATAATGATAACGATGAACTGAGTTAATTTTGGCTTTGTAATCCTGATCAAGAAAAAGATATAGCAACAACTTACTCACCAAATATAGATAATTTGATTTTAAATCACTACACCTTGTAAAATTTCTTTTAATCAAGAAAATATTTAAATTAAATTTTAAAGTAATACCAAAATCATAGACAACTGATTTTGACAGCTTGTATCTTAAATGATCATATGTAATTCATTTTCCCTTCTATTTCTTTTGTAACTGGATTATTACGTTTTAAGATTGTCATGTTTTGTAGTTGCACGATTTGCGACTCCTTGTTGATTAACAATCTTGGTTCATTTTAGTGCACTTTGTCCGTTTAAGCGTTTCTTGTGTTCATTCTATCTCTTGATATTTCACTGTACTGAAAGTTCATTATTCTAATCTGGGTTTGAAAAATTTATTCGAAAAGGAGCTAAGAAACTGAAGCGTAGTGAATTCTAATTGTGAAGGTACGTCGTGGTGCAGAAATTAATTGGGAAGCAATGAATTTGTTCTACACTTTGTACCTCCTCTTGTTGCATCTTCTACTGTTTCCAGGAGAACTCTGAGGGACCAGAGTTCCTTTAGGGGGGAAGACTGTAAGAACCCGTACTTTCACAGCATTATTTTATTCTTTTTATTCGTGTTCTGAATTTCTAACGTATTATTTTATGTAAATCCTGAGATCATGATAATTTTAATAAATTATACTTTCAAGTATTTTCTGAATCATTGATAAATACTTTATCTGGATTTATAAAATTCTTATTTTGTTTTTCCATATTTATTTAAATCAAAGTTTTTGATTTAAAATCACCCGCGTGCGTTTTACAACGAGTTTACTCAAAATCAATGAACAACGAGAATTGATAGTGATCGCGATACCGACGGATGCCCAAAATTTTACATTTCATTATCGATTGTTTCGATAATTAATATTTTCGGCGATTTCGTTTTAATTACGTATTAAGTCGTGTCGGGAAATTATATAATCATATTTATGATGCATCTTAACTTTTGAAAAGTATTTTTACGAAACCGAAGCCCCGTAAATATTTTCAAAATTGAGTAATAGTTATTTTATACCCTTTAAACTATTGAATTGCTTTTAAGTCCAAAACTATTCACTAATTGCAATTTACACCCTAACCATACTATATAAACTAAATTTTTTACAACTTTATTCATTTTCTAACATAAAAACACACAAACCAAAATTTTTATCCACCCTCCCATCCTCTCTCAAATATACCGCCACCTTCAACACCACAAAAAAACCCTCAAATTTGATTTTTAGCTTAAATCAATCAAAGTCCCATGTTTAAAATGTTCTTGTGATTGTTTTGACACCAAAATCATAAACATGTATCAACTTTCAAGATTTTATGATTTCCATGGTTGATTTATGTTTAAATTATCATGCATGTGATGATCTTGGTAAGATCATCACGTTTTCATCTTAAAAGTTATTTTGATCTTTGATTTTGTTAAAAATCTAACATGCAAGTGTTTTAGGAGTGTTTGGTTGATAGGTATGATAGTAGGATGATTCTAGAGGTATGGGAATGGTTAGATTTGGTTGAAAAATTTATTTGATATGATTTTTAAAGAGGGTATTTTGGACAGCAGCTTAGAACAAGTTTTTCGTGGGTTTATGTTTGAATATAGGCTGAGGTTATTTGGTTTTTGTAGAGTTTTTTGAGACGCTCGTTTTGGTATAAGATAGATCTTCTAACTCATTACGGATCAAAAGTTATGCTAGTTTTAGTATTCGTGTACCAGGAGACGCAAATCGGCACAATCCGAAATTGTGGCTGATTTTGGGTCGACTCTCAGGGACTTTAGGCATGGTTAGATGGTTGATACTAATGGTCTTCAATGTTTATAAACTTAATATGATGAGTCTAGTAGTGGGTTTAAAAGGCGGATTGTCGAGATAATACTTTTAAAGTGGTATAAATGGTTTTATAAAACAAGTATACAATTCTGTCCCAAATTTAAAGTCGAGTAAAGTGTGGAGCTGATGGGTTTTAAAGTATGAACTTTGGCTCAAATTTTGGTGAGGTCTTATACAGGTTATAAGTGACATTGACACCAAGTTTCATCTAAATCGGATAAGTCTAGATAGGGTAGATCGGTGTGTACATTCGGGCTACACTTGTTGATTTGTATTTGGACACATAGTTCAATGCTCGTGTGGCGTGAGTTTGAGTATTCACTATTGGACATGGTGACTTACTCAAGTGTTTAGTCATTATATAAATGACTTAGCTACTGGTCCTAGTAAGGTAATGGGGTAGTTTGACTTGCGTTGACTTGGCGTCTTATGACGGGTCAATTTCAAGTATACAAGTGTTTGATCAGGTAGTGTTGGACAAATGAGTTAATATGGATTCGTTTGGTTCGTGTCGATGGTTTTGAAATATGAATAATTTGAAAATATTTAAAGTCTTATTATACTTGGTATACAACGATATTTGAATTTGAGTCTTAACGCGCGCCTTATTTGTGGTTTTCGTGTTTCCCGGGCATCCATATCGTCGGTGATCGTCTCACTACCATTGTTTCTACTCAGTTGTTGAGTATCGTGATTAACTTACCTCGTGGCTAAGGTGAGTTCATAGCCTCTTTTTACTTATACATGGTTTCTAAACACGGAGTGAGATTTTACATGGTAGAATACAACCATTTAAAACTGTATGTTATCCAGAACTTGTATGCTATCCAGAATTTGTATGCTATCCAGAATGTGTATGCTTTCCAGACTTTCGATATTATTATTGCTTTTTAGTCTAGCCTTAAGTTTCCTCTCCTGATCATGAACCGTTAATTAATCATGGTACCAAGCGCGAATGTTATGGGTGGATCCATCGGGATTGACAATCTCCGTCCCGATTACCTTGACGCACTAATATTTGTTTATACTTGAGTATTTAGGCTGAATACTCCCTAGTGGAACTTAAGTAAGTTAAGCGTCGGTTCATGAACTGAACAACAATAATAATAATAGTTTCGGACTATGGTTGACGTATATAACCATTACCCCTACTACGTGTTTACAAATGAATGCTTGTGTTCCATACCTTTACTGCTAAACCTATGAATATCACTTAACATTATGTTGACGATTTTACATGTTTAATCTCAGGTATTATTACTTATCTTTGCTTGGATGGGAACCCCGCAGGATATTATTGCAGCATGGAGATTTCTGTGTATATTTCAACTTTGGTTTTATCTAAAAGCTGTCAGAAGATTTTCTGTATTTTTGGTAACTAAGTGTTATTAATCATGATGAAATAATAAATCTTTCCGCATATAAAACTCTGGGACCTATGTTTAAAACTCTGATATTTTATGATGTAATGTACATGTTTTTATTACGTCAACTTTGTGTCAATAGTAATTTATTGTTTCTTGTACCATGACGTGGAACCCCCTTGTTGCCTAGTTGTTCCCTTGTCTGATTCTGGGGGTCAGACACCCAAGAAGGAGAAGCTCCAAGACCCACGGGTCTTATTCACCGACAGATCCTCATGCACGGATGGATCTAGCGCAGGCCTTATACTTCCCAATCCGGAAGGTATGGAGTTCATGTATGCCTTACGATTCGAGTTCACGGCAAAAAATAACGAAGTTGAGTACGAAGCCTTGATCGCGGGCTTGAGAATAACTACGCGAATGGGAGTACAAAACCTGGAAGCATACGTTGACTCACGTCTAGTCGCGAACCACATCCTTGTGGAGTACGAGGACAAGGAGGACAACATAATCCAATACCTGGAGAAGGTAAAATTCCTCATTGGGGGATTCACCAAATTCACAATCAAGCAGGTACTTAGGGGCGAGAACAAGAAGGCAGACACATTGAGAAAAATCGTGTCCACTAGCTTTGCTCATTTGTCCAAACAAGTGTTGGTAGAAATACTCAAGGATAAGTCGACTGCGGAAGAAGAAACTCTGTCAACAGTCGAGTAGGAGGGACCTACGTAGATGACGCCACTCATCGAATACTTGACAAACGAAACACTCCCGTATGATGAAACTGAAGCACGCCGGATCTGGTGAAAGGCGCAGGGGTCTGAGGTCCGTGGCGAGATTTTATACAAGAGGTCATTCTTACATCCCTGGTTGCGATGTGTCAGACCAAAGCAAGCGAGCTACGTAATTAGTGAAATTCATGAGGGGTTGTGCAGCATGTATGCGGGCCCTAGATCAGTCGTAGCAAGAGCCTTACGAACGGGATACTATTGGCCAACCATGCATAAAGACGCACAGGAGATAATAATTATGTAACACCCCACTTGGATAAGTGGACTGTTACGTATATATATGGCGTGTCATCAAAGCATGAGGTAAATGTCCTAGAACATTAACTGACCATAAAGGAAATACTGGAATCAAACATCGGTAATCCAAACATAGGCTCAAAACGTAAAAAGTAAATACTGAAGGAAAAGGACTAAACAATGTCCAAATAAGCAGAATAATGTAAGAAATGCATAAAGTAAGAAGTCTGGATAGCTTTCATCCAATGCACATGCTCTCAGAATCCTAAGAGCGTCCTGGTGTACCTGTCGTTAGAACATGAAAGGAACTACGGCTGAGCATAACGCTCAGTGAACGGATATAATGCACGATAAGAATATACTGAACTTGAAATAATTAATAATTACTGAAGCTGAAAGACTGATATGTGGAGTGTGATGAAAAATGTAGAGAATCTGATAAGTCTGATTTATAAATAATAAAACTGTATTGTTATTTGTTAAATCTGAAAACATGCATTTACTGTATTTTAATTGCCAAGAGCTTATATAGGTCATGTGCTGTAACAATGGTGCATGAATAACTGGAGGGGTGACCTCGTCATGCAGTAGAGGGGTGACCTCTAAATGCTGTAGAGGGGTGACCTCTAAATACTATGCTGGGTGGAGGGATCAGCTTCAATGTGAAGGATGTAGAGCACACACCACATTCACCTGATAACTGTAAACTGATAAGCCTAGGACGCATCCATACGCCCCACTAATAATACTGATAAAATGGCCAAGCTGAGCTGAGTAGGACGATGCAGGATATCACTCTGCTGCATGTGAGTCACGACACCGGTGCCTCAAGTGTCATGGTTACGGTACCTCCGTAACTAGTACTACTGACTGGTCATGCTTGTATATAAGGCTCAGGCAATTTAACTTAATTATAAAACTGATTTCTGATAATTCTTATAACATATAAATAGGGAAAACAATTGGCTGCAGACGGGAAATCCTAATCATGCATAGAAGGGAAGTCCTTACTGAAAGGACGGAAAAATCCGTACCTCGTGTCCAGTAATGAAATAAGACTGAAAGCTGAAAGATCTATTCCGACTTCACGGTTACTACATAAATGACGGACGTGTAATAAGTTATCTGATTATTGTTTACTGTTTCTGATTCTTATCTGTTCATAGTTTAACTTATTTTATTCTTGATATACTGTATGTGTATAAACTGATAAATCTGAGTGTTCTAATATTTCTGATTAACGTATTTTCGTTCTACTATTAATTATGGTATAAAACGTGTTCTGACGTTTATACTAATTGTATATTTGGTAACCTGCTAAAATAGAAAATTTCCTAATTAAGAAGGTTTCCAAAAAATAATTTAATTCATTTAATAAAATTATACCCTTTTAAATCTTTATAAAACTAGTTTTGTGTGAACAAATTAATTTACTACATAATTCATTTAATACATTTATTTATAAAAGTGAATTAAATAAGGTATAATTAAGTCGTCGTTTTTATCATTTTAATTATAGTCCCGAGCCTACCGAGATACCCCCTCTAGGTCGCACTAAAACAAATTCAACATATATATTAAATCTACCTACTAGAATTAGCGACAGGAAAACCTGTCACTAAAACTGTGACTAAAGGTTGTCCAACAATTTGTCATTAAAACTGTCTTAAGAAATCTGCGACAGAATTTCGCGTCGCTAAACTGTCGCTAATCTCAATCTAAAAGGTATTAGTTTCTGTTCAAAAACTTTCTCACTGATCTCTATGATGTTCCCATCGATTTTATCAAGTTCCCACTGTTTTAGTAATCCGAAACATCCCCTTTAGCGAGTTAAACCCAAACACCCCTGGTGGTTGTTTTTGCTGTTCGAAAAGCCAAACACCCCCTGCTGATTATTTCTTTCCCACTGTTATTAAACAAACACCCCTGGCCATCATTGTTTTCCATTGTTTTGTTTCTGTTTGGGCCGACAACCACCAAGACCACCACCGCCTAGCGGCTGGTCCAAGAAAAAAAAACACACCGAGACACCAAATGTGTCTCAGTTTGTGTGAAACCCCAAAAATTCGGCCATTAACATATTAATTCATGTTTTTAATAATCAACCTCATTTGTTTTATTTATTTATTTTTGATTCGAGATCATAAAATTAAAGAGAAAGGAACCAGAAAAGATTACTGTTACGTGGCTAGATAATCAAAATACATACCCTCGACTGTTTTGGATGAAGGGATCGAACCCTTCTCTCTCTTCTTTGGTTTGTTCAGCCAGCGACGCTTTCTCTTTTTTTTGTCTTTTTCTGTCGGCAGCAAACAAAGAACCCTAAATCCCTTTTTTGTTTGTTCGACTTCTGTTTTGTGGAAAGGGGGTTTCCCCCCTATTTTACTTTTTTTCTCAACAATGGGCCCTAAGCCACATTCCATTTTTTCTTGTTAATACTCTAGCCTCCAGCCCATTTACATTTACATACGTTTTCATTTTCGACTTTATAGATATTATCGTGTATTATGGGTCGTGTTATGAGTTCGTGTTTCGTTCTCGCGTTTATTCTGAATGTATTTATTTATTTACCGGATGATAATAAAAACTGTGACACTTGGATATATAAATATTTTATTCTGGATGAATAATTCTGTAACGTTTTTAAATAAGTCTGAGACTGCGTGTAATTTTGATATTCGTGGATTTTAAACATTGCATACGTGTTCATATATTAATCCTTGTAAATATATTCTGTCGTGAATTAATTATTTCCTGAATAAATAATACTTTCGTAATACTTGAATTAACACTGTTATTTATTATCTGAATAAATAATTACGTAACGTTTAAATTAAGTTTGTGTACGTAGTTTATGTTCGAGGGCTTTTAAAGCGGGTTTTACAATTCTTCTCCTCTAAAAAAAATAATTCGTTCTCGAATTAAGGATGTGATAATACTGTGGTTTTACAATTATTCCCCTCTAAAAAGGAGAAATGTGTCCTCGAATTAAAGGTAATAAGCTGATGAAATTATAATAACTAAAAGAACACGTAACTGAAAAGACAATTAAGCTGAAGGATAATTCGTCTTCTAATTAAGACATGATGTTGCTGATAGGTATAACATGACATGACTGAAGTGATCATGTAACGTGACATGGCTGAAGAGGACCTTGAACGTAACTTGACTGAAAGAACTTAATCTGGATTTATTGAAGGAAAAGTGATGAGAGGTCCGGAAGGACTCCTTCGTTTCGAGTAGCTTCCCGCTCGAAACGATTCCTTGAAGGGTCTAAACATAATGAAATTCTTGGTCCTGATGACCCTGTCATGACGATGCCGAATAGTTTCTGGTTCAATATTCAAGATGGATTTTCTTAATCTGATAGAGTGAATAAACTATAGCATGTAGGATACATGAAACGGTACGTGTAAATATTCTGAAAAGATAACATTTATAAATCTGAGCAAGCTGCTAAAAATATATAGGGACGAACTACGTGAACAATTGTGAACGTGCTACGTGAGCAATTGTGAACGTGGTTCACGATTATATAAGGAACGCTGTGCATGAAGTATATCGTGAACGTGATACTTGAAACATACTGTGAACGTGATCTAGGATATATCATGATCATATACTGACTGAGGAAAGAATACCAAACGATACGGCCTGAGATGTGAAACGTCTGCCTGGGTATGGAAAAGTTGTGCTAAACTTAAGTTTGGTTTCTTAAGCTTCTTTAACCCTATTCGGTAGTAAACTATGAAACGTGTATCGCGAAATGGCAAACGAGCTTGAACGGGAACAATGCTATGAACGCTAACGTGAGCTTAAATCATGAGATAACACGAAACATGAACTGAAACAGAATCATACTGCGATTGAGACGTAAACGTGAAAGTGAAAAGAAACGTGAACGTGAATGTGAACGTACACGTGATCATGAACATGAACGTGAGCGCGATTCGCGAATGCTAATTTCCATCTGACAAGATTGTTGATGGAATACCTCAGAATCATACGATCTATTGCTGAATTTCATGTGGATTTGTTATTGCGTAATCATCTCGGATAAAAGAAAACGTGTAGGCTGGGTTAATTGGTTAATAACGACTTAGATGGCATCATGCTTCGTCTGGTTCTGTGGTAACTGATAACAAAGGATTGTAGTAACTCACTACCATGACGGAGTTTAATCTTGAACCTGCGGTATGTCAGGCATCTATGTATGAACATAGCTGCATCAATGTGTGGTACTGCTTCTATCAAAATTCTGTCTGAGATTATGGAACATTCTGGTGGAAATCTGGTTGAATAGCTATGGAAGAATTTCTAGCGAGAACTGTCAGCAATTTTTGCGGTAGCAGTCAATTGAGTTCTAAAAAATTTGGTACTTCGTTCACAGGCGTCGGTCGGGACCATCAGGTGATGGCCTTCACCTTTGCAGGATTGTCTGAAATTTCTTCGGTCGGGACCATCAGGTGATGGCCTTCACCTTTGCAGGATTGTCTGAAATTTCTTCTACTGAAATAGGGTGGTCCGGAAATGCCACCTCGTTCAATTGGAATTCATATCTAGGAAGCTGCTTATATAATATCTTCTCCTATCGAAGATTCTGTACAACTGCGAGGAGATGATTATCGTGTTCTTCTCTAGAATTTGGCAGATCAGAATGTGATCAATGAATATACTGACGATTTTGTTTGAGAGTCATGGAAAATTTTATTCATAAATTTCATAATATAGCAGGAGCATTAGGGAGCTCAGAAGTATAAAATCAAAATTTTAGAGAGGCTGTAACATGTGCAACAACAGTCTGGAAAGCATCATGTTCTTTCTTCACCACTGCTGGTGGTATGGTCGCGAATTGTTCTAGAAAATATTTAAGACATCATAGCAGGTAAGATAGACATGCTATTTATGGAATGAACATTGATTAAGAATGGTGATCTTGTAAAAAATTTCAATGGTCGATACATGATCTTATGATACCGGCCTTCTTCCTGATAGACATAAACGGTGCTCTTCCTGGTGGTGCGCCAGGGAGAATAAAGCCTCATTCCGGTAATTCTTGCAGCAAATGTTGCAACTCTATTAACTTAGTTGCAGCCCTGCAGCAAGGAGTTTTGAAAACAAGTTCCGTTCTTGAGACAAGCTTGATGTAGAATTCTGTCTCGTGGTTAGAAACAAATTTCTGAAACTATTTCTGTAAACTATGGAGTAATCTGCTGGTCATGAGTTTAAAGACTTTTAGAAGTGGATTATAACTGGTGGCTAGAAAATTTTCGTAGCTATGGACTGATAAGTCACGCGCCTGTAAGGCAGAAACGACTTGTACTGATTTTTCTGGCGGAATATATAATGAATATATTTGGGATTTAGTAAGATGGATCTCGTCGTTAACTGAAAGGATAACTTTAATACCCATGGTTGGTACTGTGGAGTCTTTTCTAGCTAGGAGGTCGGTAAATACTTGTTTTAAAATAAAGTTGTCATAGGAATACGTGAAGTAAACATGACGATTTCCACTGAATGTGTTCGTCTGTAACCTCACAGAATGAATACTGCGTGTTTAACCTGATTAATACTTCAGTGGTGGTAACTGGATCTTTCATGATCTGATTTATACGTGGCATGACGAAACGGTCATATCCCCTTGGAGGGTACCCTGAATTTCTGAGAGCCTGATTTAGCAAACATACAGAGTTATGAGTTATGAGTCGTACTCTAAGAAGATATTCGTATGACGTGTACCATGACTGGTGTCCTGATATGTGTCTTCCGAAATGATATCTGAGACGTATGTCTTTAGTTATGTCTTGACATGTGTTTTACTAGATAAATCTGAACAAGGCTGAAAATTTTGGTAACTGCTAGGATTGGCGGACCGGTTAGACTGCAGACCTCTGTATTTCTGATCACGTCCATTCCGGAGTTCCGATGGTTACTGACTGATTAATTATAAGCACGGTGGTTGTCACTACTGCTTTGTCTGTCAATTTATGACGGTCTTTATCATGACCGTGATTCATGTAACTATTTTGCTGAGTGGCTGGCTGGTTCCGGTTCCTACTCTTCTGAATAGAGGTTAGCTGGGTGAAATGTGACATCTAGCTGAGGAGGTAAAAGTATGGAATGGAATGGTAGTGTCTGATGGTTGAAATTTATTCTTGTCAGAAATTTCAAATTTATAGTTTTCGTCTTTGTTCTATAGAGTCTTCATCGTATAAACGGCATCAGCATCTTGAGAAATCTCCAAAGTATCAGCAGCATCAGCATTTGTGAAGTCTACAAAGTGTTAGCGGCATCAGCATCTAGCAAAATCTTCGACTCACGAGCAGCATCAGCACCTGGTAGAATATCGACAAGTGGAAACGCATGAGATGATTGAGAATCGATTAGCAATACACATGGAGTAGGGTGCCTGGGGTACACCTGGACTACTGTGCATAAAGTACGGAATGAATACTGCACATGGAGCATATCTGAGACACTGTACGTGGAGTACACATGCAATACTATACATGGAGTATAACTGAGACACTTTACATGGGGTACATATGGAATATTGTACATGGTACTGGTGGAAATTTTATGGGATGATCGATACTGGTGTCGCTTGTCTGACATGATCAAAGAAATAAAATGATTTTAAACGGTAGTAAAATGAACTGAAAATAAGTAACATGATAGGCTGCGATTCTTGTGTCGACTTACTACTGGTTGTATAGAGGCTGAAAGTATGATTTAACGGAGTTTCATCAATGTTGAGTATGAAGACATGAGTGATGAAGACCAGAATATGATTTATCATGAAATAGGATTTTACTGTAACCTCTGTATCTTATCATGAAGACATCATCACCTTACTGAAAACATAATCCTCATAAGGAGACATGAACTTAGTCAGCATGAAATCGACATTCACGTAAGAGTATAACTTGACTGATAATAGGGACCAAAGTATAACCATCTGAGGTTTAATATCAACTGGTGTGGATGGCTATGGTTCAATCTACAAAAATCTAACAAGAAAACTTGTGACTGGGTATGGGCGATTCTGGTTCGATCCATACTTGTCAAAATTTCATGAGAACTGTCATGTATAGAATTTATAATCCGGGACTAAATATGTTTGGCTGTAGTCTAGTCCATACTTGTCAAAATATCATAAAATGTCGTGATCTGATAAAGGTGAACAACTATGGATCAGTTCATAAAACAACATTCGACTGAAAAGCATGAAATTTGACCTGAGAAATGGTGAACGCATATGGCTGGTTCCCCAAGTAATACTTGACTAAAAACATGAATCTAACATGAGTAAGGGTAAACGCCTATGGGTCGGTTCACCGATACAAAATCTGAACGGCAAGGGTGAACGCCTATGGGTCGGTTCACCAAAACAAAATTCGTAGGAAAGCACATGCGACTAAATATGGCCAGTCATGTACCAAACTTTTACTTAGTCAAAAACTTTAAGAAACCAACTGATAACTGAAGAGAAGTGACTGATAAATGCATGAGAAATATGAAAGATAACAACGCCAGAATATGGGAAGTTCCTAGTGACTACCCACTAGTCACAGGTCAAGTTTTAGAGCCTACAGGTCGAACCTTGCGCTCTGATATCATAATTGTAACACCCCACTTGGATAAGTGGACCGTTATGTGTATTTATGGCGTGTCATCAAAGCATGAGGTAAATGTCCTAGAACATTAACTGACCATAAAGGAAATACTGGAATCAAACATCGGTAATCCAAACATAGGCTCAAAACATAAAAAGTAAATACTGAAGGAAAGGACTAAACAATGTCCAAATAAGCAGAATAATGTAAAAAGTGCATAAAGTAAGAAGTCTGGATAGCTTCCATCCAATGCACATGCTCTCAGAATCCTAAGAGCGTCCTGGTGTACCTGCCGTTAGAACATGAAAGGAACTACGGCTGAGCATAACGCTCAGTGAACGGATATAATGCATGATAAGAATATACTGAACTTGAAATAATTAATAATTACTGAAACTGAAAGACTGATATGCGGAGTATGATGAAAACTGTAGAGAATCTGATAAGTCTGATTTATAAATAATAATAGTGTACTGTTATCTGTTAAATCTGAAAACATGCATTTACTGTATTTTAATTGCCAAGAGCTTATATAGGTCATGTGCTGTAACAACAGTGCATGAATAATTGGAGGGGTGACCTCGTCATGCTGTAGAGGGGTGACCTCTAAATGTTGTAGAGCGGTGGCCTCTAAATACTGTGTTGGGTGAAGGGATCAGCTCCAATGTGAAGGATGTAGAGCACACACCACATTCACCTGATAACTATAAACTGATAAGCCTAGGATGCATCCATACGCCCCACTAATAATACTGATAAAGTGACCAAGCTGAGCTGAGTGGGACGATGCTGGATATCACTCTCCTGCATGTGAGTCACGACACCGGTGCCTCAAGTGTCATGGTTACGGTACCTCCGTAACTAGTACTACTGACTGGTCATGCTTGTATATAAGGCTCATGCAATTTAACTTAATTATAAAACTGATTTCTGATAATTCTTATAACATATAAATAGGGAAAACAATTGGCTGCAGACGGGAAATCCTAATCATGCATAGAAGGGAAGTCCTTACTGAAAGGACGGAAAATTCGTACCTCGTGTCCAGTAATGAAATAAGACTGAAAGCTGAAAGATCTATTCCGACTTCACGGTTACTACATAAATAACGGACGCGTAATAAGTTATCTGGTTACTGTTTACTGTTTCTGATTCTTATATGTTCATAGTTTAACTTATTTTATTCTTGATATACTGTATGTGTATAAACTGATAAATTTGAGTGTTCTAATATTTCTGATTAACGTATTTTCGTTCTACTATTAATTATGGTATAAAACGCGTTCTGACGTTTATACTAATTGTATATTTGGTAACCTGCTAAAATAGAAAATTTCCTAATTAAGAAGGTTTCCAAAAAATAATTTAATTCAATTAATAAAATTATACCCTTTTAAATCTTTATAAAACTAGTTTTGTATGAAAAAATTAATTACTACATAATTCATTTAAAACATTTATTTATAAAAGTGAATTAAATAAGGTATAATTAAGTCGTCGTTTTTATCATTTTAATTATAGTCCCGAGCCTACCGAGATACCCCCTCTAGGTCGCACTAAAACAAATTCAACATATATATTAAATCTACCTACTAGAATTAGCGACAGGAAAACCTGTCACTAAAACTGTGACTAAAGGCTGTCCAACAATCTGTCATTAAAACTGTCTTAAGAAATCTGCGACAGAATTTCGCGTCGCTAAACTGTCGCTAATCTCAATCTAAAAGGTATTAGTTTCTGTTCAAAAACTTTCTCACTGATCTCTATGATGTTCCCGTCGATTTTATCAAGTTCCCACTGTTTTAGTAATCCCAAACATCCCCTTTAGCGAGTTAAACCCAAACACCCCCTGGTGGTTGTTTCTGCTGTTCGAAAAGCCAAACACCCCTTGCTGATTATTTATTTCCCACTGTTATTAAACAAACGCCCCTGGCCATCATTGTTTTCCCTTGTTTTGTTTCTGTTTGGGCCGACAACCACCAAGACCACCACCGCCTAGCGGCTGGTCCAAGAAAAAAAAAACACACCGAGACACCAAATGTGTCTCGGTTTGTGTGAAACCCCCAAAATTTGGCCATTAACATATTAATTCATGTTTTTAATAATCAACCTTATTTGTTTTATTTATTTATTTTGGATTCGAGATCATAAAGTTAAAGAGAAAGGAACCAGAAAAGATTACCGTTACGTGGCTAGATAATCAAAATACATACCCTCGACTGTTTTAGATGAAGGGATCGAACCCTTCTCTCTCTTCTTTGGTTTGTTCAGCCGGCGGCGCTTTTTTTTTGTCTTTTTCTGTCGGCAGCAAACAAAGAACCCTAAATCCCTTTTTTGTTTGTTCGACTTCTGTTTTGTGGAAAGGGGGTTTCCCCCGTATTTTACTTTTTTTCTCAAAAATGGGCCCTAAGCCACATTCCCTTTTTTCTTGTTAAGACTCTAGCCTCCAGCCCATTTACATTTACATACGTTTTCATTTTCGACTTTATAGAAATTATCGTGTATTATGGGTCGTGTTATGAGTTCGTATTTCGTTCTCGCGTTTATTCTTAATGTATTTATTTATTTACCGGATGATAATAAAAAGTGTGACACTTGGATATATAAATATTTTATTCTGGATTAATAATTCTGTAACGTTTTTAAATAAGTCTGAGACTGCGTGTAATTTTAATATTCGTGGATTTTAAACATTGCGTACGTGTTCGTATATTAATCCTTGTAAATATATTCTGTCGTGAATTATTTATTTCCTGAATAAATAATACTTTCGTAATACTTGAATTAACACTGTTATTTATTATCTGAATAAATAATTACGTAACGTTTAAATTAAGTCTGTGTACGTAATTTATGTTCGAGGACTTTTAAAGCGGGTTTTACAAATTAGGTGTAACGTTTGCCAAGTACACCGACCAGTGACGCGTCATCCGCAACAAAAGTTAACCCTTATTACATCCCCATGGCCATTCTACAAATGGGGAATTGACATAGCAAGTCAGTTTCCGGTAGCGTCTGGAGGTGTTAAATTCTTAATCGTGGCCATGTACTACTTCACTCGATGGATCGAAGCCAAAGCAGTGGCAACAATCACGGACAAACAGCTAAAAAAGTTTGTGTGGGAAAATATTGTATGCCTCTTTGGCCTGCGAGGGGAAATAATCTCTGACAACGGTAAGCAGTTTGCAGAGAACTCATTCAGAGATTGGTGTGCGGTGTCGAATATCACGCAACATTTTGCATCCGTTAAGCACCCACAGACAAATATTTTGGTGGAGCGTGCCAATCTAAGTTTGGGAGAAGGAATTAAGGCACGTCTAGATGACAAAAGTGCCAAGTGGGTCGATGAGCTACCACATGTGTTGTGGTCACATCGAACAATGATCAAAACTGCTAACGGAGACACCCCATTCACACTAGCGTACGGTACTGAAGCAGTAATACCAGCCGAAATTGGAATGCCAACAATCCGTACTGCGGAAGTGAACGTTACCATGAAAGATAGGGAACTAAGGGTTAATTTGGATCTATCAGACAATAACGAGAGTTGGCAGCAATCAATGAGGTGAAGGCTAAAGCAGATATGAAAAGGTATTATGATGTTAAGGTGAAGGGTGTTTCTTTCAAGCCGAGAGATTTTTTCTATCAAGCAAATGAAGCAAGCCGTCTTGAAAACACAGGAAAACTTGGCCCCAAGTGGAGGACCGTACGAAGTCACAAACGCTCTGGGTAACAGCGCGTACATGTTGCGCGATATGGACGGCCGGGACTTAGGTCGCACATGGAACATCAAAAATCTCAAAAATGCTATCTTTAAGGCTACGGCCTTTAGCATGGACATCCAGCTGTAGTCAGCACCAATAAGGTCCATGTCATTTTATGTTTTTCTATGAATCATTTGTCTTATGATTTTTTTTAATTCTGTCTCAAAAAATCGTAAACGTGATAATAAATACCGTGGGGCCTAGCTAGCTCCACGACTTGTTCTTGGTCAAACTTTCTTTTTTCTGTATAATTAACATTGTTTATTTTTGTTTCCTTATTTATATACATTCATCATTCGTACATGTACTATCCGTTTCAATGAGAAGCCAGAGGATTGAGTGAACCTACTAATTCAACTTGCCGCATAAGAGGGATGCAACCCCAGCGACCACGGATCACGAATGCTTACTAGACACCTTATTCACAAGACGTTGTAATAAGTTTAGGGTTACCACATTGACAAATAGCGGACATGCTATAGACACACAGTGCACGTCTAGTAACATGTAATACTTAGTCTTTTATACAAGCTATGTTATATCACGCATAAAGGGTATACATTTATCTAAAGGTATGATACATGAAAGACAAGTATATACATAACAAAAGCCGTGGACATACATGGATACAAATCAAAATATACACAAGTGTTTCGAATATTACAAAGGATAAGTGTTACATTCACAAAATTCAAGATGGAGGAGGGATGCTGGACACCATGTCCTTCTTTTGTTGATTGATGGTAGCAATATTGGACGGACCAGTTGCTTCAACGTCCTCTAGCACCAAGGCCAAACCAGGACGGGTAGGGGCGACCACGGCAACACCATCCGATCTTGGCAAGTGTGGTGATCCAGCGGTAGGAGTCCTACACAAGATGCGGTTCTCCTTCTTGACCCTTGCCCTAACTTGGTTGTCCTTGATGGCCTCCCTTAGGGTTCTTTCACCCTTTAGCGCCCATAGGTCATTCGGAGGAGGATTGTCCGCATAGACACGGATCGTCAGCTGAAAAGGATGCGGTTGAAGGTCTACCCACCAGTCAGGAGCGCTTTATTCACCAAAGTTAGTGTTTAGGTGTAGATGCTCCATTATTTCATCAATAGGCGCATCCTTTAACGCCTCCAGTTTCCCAAGCAGAAGGTACTCGACATCTTTCAGAGCGGTCATAGATTTTGTCATATTTTTATTCTGCGTCAGGCTTATGAAAGACATGATCTTTGGTTGCTCGCTCCTGTCCGACCCAATTCATCCCAGCCAACAAGCCCTCGTGCCTACCGCGATCAACCCCGTCCGACACGACGTTGGCGAAGGGCCGGGTCATTTCAGGAGACTCGGCTATCTTCATCACCGCAAGCCTTATACCGCGCCCAATGATCCACCTGCGACGACCGTCAGCATATGGGGGTCTAGCTCCTCGTCGAAGTCTATGACCAAGGCGTCCAACCTCGCGTCCATGTCTTTTAAGCGGTCATCAACGATCTTCTCCCTTGCATCTCGATATGTGTAGAACTATTTTGCCAATCGTTCTTCACCTTTCACCAATGTGCGCAGATGATCGCGGTCACGGGCAAGGGAAGAAACTTCTTCAGTCAAGGCCTTGACGGCAGTCTCAGCAATGGCCACCTACGATGACAATATATCGTTAGCCGCATGATTGGGGTATACATAGATTCTTACATCAGTTATAAACTGAAGGGTTAGTATATAATGCATACCTTGTCGTTCGAGGATTGAACCTCGGCCTGCCGCTCCTTCATGCGTGCCTCACGCGCGGTGGCATGGTTGTCTTGTTCTTGGATGGTGGCCTCGACAATGGTTAGCTAGGCTTGAAGGGTGATGCTTGTTTGTTCATGTTTCTCCACCATCTTCTCCCTGTAGATTACCTTCATGTCAGCACTCTAAATGTGGTGTAGGGCTTCTTCAAACCGGATACGCATGGCCGCGCCAATCGCCATCTAGTGTGACACTGATACGTTAAACTCTTCCATGAGATCATCAGGGACAGCTTGTTCAAATCTGCGGCTAGCCCGAGTGGGGTTACGTGGTCCATGAAGTCTTTGCAGGCTTCTAGGGTGTTCAATGTGGATTTGCTATATATGATCCGGTGGTCTAAGTTGGTAGAATATGGTGGTGGTAGCCATTGTTGATAGAGAGAGAGAAGAGAGGTTGTGTGAAAGAAAGAAAAATATATTAAAATGAGAAAATGACACAAGCAACACCCCTCCTTGGAAGCTAAGGAGGGGTATATATAGTCACACACGACCCTTAAACTATACATTGTACCTAGTCTAGTCTAAGCGTGTGTGACTATGATAACTAATGGGAATTCTTAAATGTCGTCACATAAAGTGAGTTTCCAACAATCTTCCCCCATGGGACGACGTGTAGAATTCCTTACAATATTTTTCCTAACAAGTACATAATGATTAAGAACAAGAGCTTTCATGAAGCGTCCAATGCTGATGATGTCTTCTGAGGCCTTTGACTTCAAAACGACTCATCTTTAAAGTAACTTGTAGTAGAAATACTATAACGGCACGAGCTAAGTAACCCATACACTTCTGGTTAAGGAGAAGCTTCTGAATTAACTTCCCCCTAATTCATGCCACATAAAATTGATGTAGAAGCTTTTAAATAGCTTCCCCCTAAACCGACAATCCTCGTAAGCAACTTCAAAGCTTTCAATAAAGCTTAGAATGATTAAGCGCACAGCGGAATCTAACAAGCAAATCCCATCATATAACATGATAACGTTGCTAAGAGGGATTGAAAGTAAGGGGTACACCAAGTAGATCAACAACTTTTCTTCTCACGCTTGAATAATTCTTCTGAATTTTTCTTCCCCCTGAGAGTTCAAGTTATGAATACCAGAAAGAATCAAGACATTTATTCCCCCACATAGTTGAAGAAAGTAAATCAATCCCAATTATGAAGCTTAAATACTGAAGTGGACACTTTATCCCATTCATGAAGTTGACATCGTAACACCAGAGTCAATTAAGTCCCGGAAATGCACATATCTTCTTCCGGAGATGCATCAGAGTCAATTAAGTCCCGGGAATGCATATAGGATAATGATGATGAATAATTGCAACAACCAAACAATTAAACATCAAATCAGTAGTGTACCGTTTAGAGATTGATAACGCCACGAGTTAAAACACTGATTTTCTCTGCGGCTATGACAAATGTCATCCCGGAATGTCTTCAAATCAAAAGAAGGTATGAAGTTCATCACGTGTACTCGTTGTGCATTCAATGTGTCTTCTTCTTCCCCCTTGATGGTTTCGAAACTCGGAACCATCAATAAATTGTACGCACATGTACCTGAAAACTCGTGAGAATAATAAATAAGCTGAATTATATATTTTGTGAGAATCAGTTGTTGATCGAAAATCTCTTCTCATAAACTCTCCATGGCCACCTTTACCAACCCACGTGAAAGCAATTTGAAGTGACCACTGATTGAATGAACCAGATACATCAAACGTGAAACTGAATAAAAATCCTTCGATCTTGTGACTTAAGCTTGCACTATTGTTGAATAAAGAACAGTGGAGAAATCTCTAAGTACTCAATGCATCACTGAAGAAGTCTATAAGCACAACACCTCTTGAAATTATCCACGTCGACTAAGCGCGTGACACTGAGTACAACAATGTAACCCCTTTAAGTGATAGTTATCCGAGTCATCAACCATCCACCCCGAACCCGGAAACCAGATAACCAAGTCGTCATTCTAAGATTAAGCACGAGCAAGTTATCTATGAAAGATAAAATAAGTACACGCCTTCAAAAAATCCGTCTTCAACGTCACGTAATTAATACCCGATCAAACGAAATCTGTAGTCACCAAAAATATACCCAAATTTTTCTTGGTCTCGTCAAATAAATTTTGTCACAATGTCTCGTCACTTTGTCACTTTGTCACGTCACTTGTTGTCTCGTCCCAATGATTACCGAAGTAAAACTTAATACACACAAAATTTATTTAAAATTTGTATTAAAAAAATTTGTGTGTATATTACTAAATCACACGGCCTAAATCATTGTTTTGTAAAAAAAATGTGAGTCCAAGGCCCATATCCAACTAAATACCCGGGCCCAAGAAAGATTATGGGTAATAAATACCCACCCAACCCTAAACAAACGCAAGTTTAACCCTAATCAGTCACATAGATACATCCGCCCCTCACCAAACTCCTCTCTCATCCCCAACCTCGAAACCTCCGTCCCCTCCAATCTAATTCTCAAACCTCGTAACATCCGTCCCCTTTTTCATCCATTATCTTAGTCAATAGAAAAAAAACAATCAATCTCATCTCTTAATCAAAACTATCAAGCCATAAAAATCATCACATCTCGAAACCACGATTAAAACACCTGTGACCCACGAACACCATTTATTCTTACAATTCATCTGAAAGTAAGAATCGAAGAATAAAAAATCATGTTATTCTGTTTTGACTAAGCATGAATGATTACTAGTCTTCAAGATCTTGTAAAGGGATCTCAGGTAAGGTGTTTGACCATGCATGTGTTTCAATCGAATCAAAGAAGGTGTGTAACATAATTGTTATAACACACTCTTTAAATTCGAAAATCAAAGGGTGTTAAATACCTTCACAAACGAGATCTATGATGATTATAATTTTATAGTGGATCTTAATGATTTCGGTGTGCATGCCAAAACAAAAAAATCTGAGATCTAAGTTTTCTGTTTTATGTATCGAGGCTTGAGGATTTGTTTAGATGGGTTATAGGTGTCGATGGGTTAGGTATAGATATGGTGTTTGAGGAGTTAAAAGGTTGGATGTATTGATATTGTTGGAACTGATAAAGTTGGTTCAAGTCAAATCTTTGGTCCACTGGTTGTATAAAAACAATCACAATGAATTTCTTTTAAATAAAATCCATCGCAATGATTCTTGAGGCCATCGCAATGTTTAAATCTGAATAAGTCCATCAGAATGTTTTATATTGTTTTTCCATCGCAATGAGTCCTCTACACCCTATCGGAATACGTTCCATCGGAATGCACCGAAAGTGTTCCATCGGAATATTCGATCGCAATGTAGAAACCAATGGTTTTTGAGATCGCAATATTCCGATCTGAAAGCTTATCCAAGATTACTGTCCTTTTTCCATATTTTCAGGAACATGTTTTTGGGTCTAAGTTTTTCTGGCAAATCTGGGTATTCACCTTCATCTTTCAAAAAAAATATGTAACCCAGAACAGATGTAATAATAAAAAATGGCAGGTTTTGACATCACTTTTGACCCGGAAAACGTGGCAAGTGGTGAGATGACCATATTATGACAAAACCAGTGACACAAACAGTTAAACCAATCGGACCATGGGATTGATACAACGAGACCACAAAACATGTGAAAGTGATAAAAAGCTTGTGAATATGATAAACAAAACACAAACCGTGACCAAAACATTGACAAGTTGGACAAAATAAGAACAAGACGTGACAAAAATGATAGATTCGGACCCAATTTTTTTTTTAAGACCACCTAAATCGAAAACAAGAACGATCCAAGGATGGAACCGAGGCTCTGATGCCAATTGTAGATTTGCTATATATGATGCGGTGGTCTAAGTTGGTGGAATATGGTGGTGGTAGCCATTGTTGATAGAGAGAGAGAAGAGAGGTTGTGTGAAAGAAAGAAAAATATATTAAAATGAGAAAATGACACAAGCAACACCCCTCCTTGGAAGCTAAGGAGGGGTATATATACTCACACACGACCCTTAAACTATACATTGTACCTAGTCTAGTCTAAGCGTGTGTGATTATGATAACTAATGGGAATTCTTAAATGTCGTCACATAAAGTGAGTTTCCAACATTCAATCTCTCCGCCTCGGGTGAATTCTAGTTTGGGCGAAAAGATTGAGGGGGTCCTTCTGGTAGAGGCTCCTCGTTGGTTGTGGTAGGAGGTGATTGTGGCATATCTTCAAACACGGGACAAGGTGCCCGACTGCTTGTCTCGGTGGCAGGTACTTCCTCCCGGTTGGTGTCGTCCTCACTTGCCAGAACCTTGGAATGATCGTCCCTGTAGATACAACAATTAACTTTTAGAAAAGTTGTGGTACATTATAATTTACAAGTTTGAGGGGCATGGGTTACTTACGTAGGGACTTTTGTTGTTGTGGTTGGGGGCACAGTGGTTACCGGAGTAGCATTCCATACGGTGGCATCTTGTTAGCCCTCCATGGTTGCGGATGGGACCAACCTGATGGTCTTTGTTGCGTCAGCGCTGCTACTCCCTTGGAACCTTGGGTGATCTTCCCGCGGCTTCTTAGGAGGTGCGTTAAAGGCTCCCACTTCCACGTCAGTTTCCTTCATCAGCTTTCTCTTTGTGGACTTACGCCTTCTTGGAGCAGGTTTGGTCTGAACTTGTATACCTGCGTCCTCAGCCGCCTCTTCCTCGTCTGAGCCAAAAAGTCTGTCGATATCTTCATCAAGGTTGGTGAGGTTTTCGCCTTGGTCTTCTTCATATAGTGTGGTGTTTTTGGCTGCGGATGATAGGCCAGTCGCGTCTTCCAATAAGGGTTGTTCCCCATCTTCGTTGGCGAAGTCAAGCGAGGACTTCTCGATCTGCGACTCGCCCATGTCAGAGTGGGGTCTTGAGCTGCTTCCAGCGGGATAGTGATGTTAAGTGTGGAGTCCAAGAGTGGGGGGGCTCATCGTCACGTTTGGCTCATGTATCTTCGGGCACCTTTGTCGGATCTCCTTGACGTAGTAGTCCGAACAAATTCATCTCTACGGACACACAAGATAATAAGCACGGATTAGTTGTGACTAACACATATTATGGAATTTATTTATGCTATTTATACCCACCCTCATTACGGTTGTTCAATAAAATGGGGTACCGGTCCGCCCTGCCGTAGTAACTGCGGCCGATTCCTATTAAGCATAAGAAGTTCTCCGGCAACCCCTTATGAAAATGTGTTCGGTGTGTATCTAGCATCCTAACATCCCTATCGTCATATGTGTTAGTGGAAGGAGGATAGTCCGGACGGACTGAATGTTTTAACACAAAAGCAAACGGGAAAACTATCTCATCTACAAAAAAGTACCGGTCGTACCAATTCTTTAGAGAGTCTAAAGCTTTATTATAGCACATCGGGGTGTTTCCTGGTCGTTTTTTGAACGACATCCACCCATTGACCATTTGGGGGACGTAGAAAACCCTAAATAAGCTAAGAGATGGGGTTACGTTCAAAGTGAGACAACTAATTTCGAATTGGTTCACCTTACACACCCCTATACAATGTAGTTGGGTGATATGGAAGTCGTAATATGTAAGGATATCTACAAGAAATCTAGATAAGGGAATGCGGTAGTTAGCTGCATCGAAGAGGCGTGTGTATAAACCTATTTTCCCTGGTGGGCAATCCGTGATAGCCTCTCCATCACCAGGGTAGGTAGGGCGCACGCTCTATGGAAAGAAGTAATCCGAGCAGAATTCAATGAATTTCTCCGTTGGATACTCAATGATCACGGACGTGATAGTAGGATTATCCCTGACCATGTTTTATGTAAATATGAAAAAGGGCGTGGTGATCTAACCTTGAAAATGGGTTGTCCGTGCAGAATTGAGTGTAGAAGGAATGAAGGTATCTAACAATTACGGTCGAAGGTTTTGCTCACTGTGTGTGTACAGTCATACACTCGGCTATATATAGCCTTGCCTCGGTCTTCGTGTATCACTGGATACTTGCCATGTGTAACCCACTATGTTGATCTAATGGTGGGGTTTTTGGGGCTAGTTGAAACGTCAGAAGGGCCCACGACTCACCTCATGATCTGTTTTTACGTGGCTCAAGAGTGGGACCCATTGGGTGCACTTTTTCAGACTGACATATAAACAGTCGCCCACTTAGTATACAGTGCTATCGTTTCTTGACTACCATTAATGCCTTCATTAATGTTGTTCCGGTCAACAGTGTGTACTATGGTGCACTTATATTTTGCTAATTCATCCTTTTTATAGTGCGGTTGGGGAGTATTTGTTAGTCTAGAGGTCACGCCTGTGGTGGTAACAACTAGACTGAGGGGACATGATGGCGTATCGTCCCCAGTTGGGTCTTTGACCCGGTCCACGGGTACTACCCATATCCGGCCCGTCACGGATGGGTTGGATCAATAATATTCTGGACCTATGGGTTTCGAATAATAATGGCCGCATGTATTATGTACGACCCACGGCCTGGTACGCCCGACAAGGGTTAGACAGAATCATAGTCTAATTAGGATTGTGATTCACTCTAAAAGTAGGAGATATTCACTAACCATAATTAGGGGATAACAATCAAACCAATTATGGTAGTTATCTCTTGCTTAGAGCCGAAAATTCGGTAAAGCCCAATAAGGACTCTACCGCCTATAATAAGGAACCCCCACGGGTTCCACAAAGGTACACTTTACTTGAGACTCTCACATCTTATCGATTACTAACCCTAAAACTGATTACTTACTCTCACGCAAGAGTCTAATCGTGGGATACGTTCCCAAGATAATCCTAACAGCGTGTTATTTAGTGTGCATGATCTCAACCATAAATTCACTTGGTGCAAGAGCCGGAGCCTCGAACACCCGAATTAAGCCTAATTCGGGTTAAGCAAGGTGCATCCAACTTTTGTATCAACAGTGAGTTCAACTTCATTCGAAACTTCAAAGCAAACAAAACTTGGTCTTCAAATTCAAATATTCGAATTCCAAATTCCAAACGCCCTTTGGAGTTTAAATAACTTTCCTATCAATCTCCACCGTTACTTCAACTTTATTCGAAGCTTCAAACCAAACAAACATTCCGTCTTAATTCGGAACTCCAAATGAACGAACGAATAACTCTTGATATGTTATTCAACAAACGAATGAATTTACTATCTGTATCAAACAAATTCAAATTAATAAATAATTTGACGAAGGAGCACAAATTCAAATGCCCCAAATATTATCCGGATAATACGAACGACCCACTTATGAAACAAGATTTACGGTCCAAACAAATCAAACAAACTAACGATCGAATCTGAAAACAATCTCAAACAAACAAACAAATAATATTTTTTTCTTTTTTTCTAATAATCGTTTTACTAAGAAAATTACAATAAATAATTTATAGTAAAACTCAGGCTAAGTATATATATATTTTTCACAAAATTAATATTTTTATTTTTAAAAATTAATATAGTAATATTTTAATATATATTTAGAATATAAAAATGTATTTATAGCAACGATTTCTAAAATATTTCTATCGCGGAACTTTTAATATATTTTATATTATATTATTAAGTGTTTGTTTCAAAAAATTATTAGAACAAGTTGTAAATAAATATACTAAAGTTTTGTAGTTTTCTATTTAAATATGCATATGAAGAAATAAAAAGTTAAATTGTTATCGTTTTAAATGTTTTGAAGCGTAGACTTAGCTAATACGTCACAATGAATGATTTATTACAAAATATTTTATTAAAATGGATTTTAAAAAGAGAAAAATAATTAATTGTTAAGTTAATTAGTATAGGGTAATAGAAATTTCATTTTATCAAGTTCAGGGTATCACTTTTCATCTTTAAAAGTTTAGGGTACTATAGATGATCTACATTGCCAAGTTTAGAGTACTAATATATGTTTAGACTTATAAAAAATACTATATTTATTAATTTAGGGATCATAATATTACTCTTCATAACTTTCGAACTTTATTAAGTAACTTGACCGGTTTAAGATGCAAAGAAACTTTTATTTTAGAACGACAAATGTTAGTAGTTACTAGGTCGAGTCATGCAATAACATCTAAGCGGAAAAATGTCTTCTTCGAACCCTCGCCTAATTATGTTAAACTCCTTATCCGTTTGGCCAAAAACCTTTGACAGGTCTTAAACCCAAGACCTCCAGAATTCTTCCCAATGAAAAGAGAGAATTGCATAAATCGTCCTTTAAGTTTGGTCATTTTGCATGTTTCGTCCTAAATATTTTAAAAGTGCTGATATCGTCCTAAAATCAAACTATTTCGCAAATTTTCATCCTTAATGTTTTGTCATTTTGCAGGTTTCGTCTCAGAAGTTTTGACTATTTTGCAGGTTTCGTCCTAATAATTTTCTTCATAAGGACGATGCTTGTATTAAAGTTTTCTCACAGGGATGATCTTTGCACTTTTGTAACGTTTAAGACGAAACATACAATTTGACCAAACTTTAAGGACGATTTATGCAATTTACTCCAATGAAAAAGAAAACAATGCACCCTTAAATTAACAAATACTTTCAAAAAAATGAAAAATCACATTCTCTGTTGTCAATTGATGGAGTCAAGTGGGAAAAACTGTTAATTTGGCAAAACTTGCTTCCATTTTATCCAAAACCAAAACACAGCAAAACAAAACCGATCTTCATCCTCTTACATTACAAACAATGAACAACAACAATGGTCTAGTCCTAAACCCAAACACACTCTTCCAAACACCCCCTCTTCTCCACCTCACCAAACCCCACACCTCATTCTTCTCACCCAAACACTCTTTCAAACCCCTCTCTTCATTTCATCTCAAATTCCCATGTCCTTCCCCTGTTTTCGCTTCCACAAGAGCTGAAACAGTCTCCACCTCTGAAACAGATGAGTTCGAAGACTTCGAAGAATTCGAAGACTTCGAAGAAGACGAAGAGGAAGACGAGGATGAGGATATAATAGTGCCATTGAGGAACATGAGGCAATGGACACAGAATAAGCCAAGAGGGTTTGGTGAAGGCAAGGTTTATGATACAACTGTGGAAGATAAGCTGCTTGAGGAGCTGGAACAGAGTAGAGCTGCTCAGAATGCGAATGTCGAAAATCTTAAGAAGAATCCGCAAGATGGGAATCCCAAAGAAAAGGTTTCCAAGCTCAAAGGTTGTTGCTTTATACTATGTTGTTTATTGTGTTTTTTAAGGTTGGGGAGTTTGGTTTTTTACTGTTTTAGTACAGCGAAACTCAGAGTGTCTAGAGTTTAGGGGTGAGATAGTTATGGAGTGTTTGTCTTAGCTTATTTGGTGGGCTTACGAGATTATGAGGTTAAGTTCATAAGTAATTATTTAGGCGTAAGCCCATCGAATAACCTAAAGACTAACACCCCTTATTTTTGGATAATTAACACAGTTTTGAAAATTGGGATTTCAAGTGATAATTTTGGTATAAGGGGAAACTTATTCCGAGTATACAGGAACTTTTTGATGTAAAAGCCTAGATTGTAAGATAATGTGAAACACTCCGAAAACTGATTATCTGGTTAATCGCAACTCCAATTAGCATAAGGACATCGTGACACTATCCTTTGCAGTCTGTTTTGGTACGACTGATTGTCCTTGTGATTATTCAATGTTCTATGTTGACTTCTAAAACGCAATACGAAACACCCCCTTTATTGCTTGGAAACTGAATTGTAGAATTTTCAAGTTAAGTACATAAGTTCTTCCTTATAGGATATATGTTTGACTTTGATAATCATATTTTTATGTTTTAAGCTTCAAAATTGATGTGAGAACTTTTGGAGGTGCATATGATGACTGAAATGATGTTCATATTTCATAGCACAATATATAAACGGGTCAATGTTTGTTTATGTTATTTCTGCTATGCAAATGGAGTTTGTGCATGTTTGTGTTTAATTCATCTTCCTTTTTTTATGCCAGTCTCTGAAGGTTTCCTACAACTGATTGTCTTTGTGATTATTAGATGTTCTATATTGACTTTCAAAACTCAATGCCAAACACACCTCTGTTCGTTGTGTAACCGGGTGTCATATTTTGATAGCCAAAATTATTAGTTTTATGTCTCAGTATTGGCGTGATATTTGAATTCTGAAGGTTTAGAGGAGCATATGATTGTTTTCAACTTCATAAGACAAATATAGGAATGGTTTACTGCTGTACATGATGTGTATATTTTTGTTTGTCAAAGGTAGTTAGTTACTGTACTTTGACCTTGAATGTTTAGAAAGGAGGAAGTATGCTCGGTGACTGGTAAAATGTGACAAAATAGTGTTAACTTACTATAGAAGGATCAATATTTTGGAAAGAATTTTTTTTGGGCAAAGTGAAATTTGTATATGTTGGTAAATCCATCGTCTATTTCGATTTCAGTTTCTGAAGTGGCTCCAAATGGAACACGTGTACGTTTGGTTCACCTTCCTAAGAAAAAGAACATCCACAGAGACCTACAAGCAGCTTTTAAACCCTTTACTGGAATTACCAACATAATTCCAGCCGTTTTGGGGAACGAAAAGACTAGGGAACCAGTTTGCAAAGGGTTTGCCTTTGTCGATTTCAAGTCTGAGAAGGAGGCAACCAGGTACCTCGACTTTCAACTTGTCAATCTACCATTATCATCATCATCACTGTTAGTTGATAACATTATTCGGGATTCACAAGATTCCCATTATGTCAGTGTTTAAGGTTATTTTAGGCATATGAATATGTTCATGAAAAAATTAAAGTCTACATTGTTTTTGGAGTTGGAAACTACTCATTTTGACCTCATGTCACCAAATTTTGTTATGCAAGATCCTTCTAAATACTAAAGCAAGTATTTTGGCAGATTTGTGAATACATTTTCAACGCAGCCCATGACATTTGGTAAGGTTCAGAAGCAGATTAAATGTGAAATAATAAAGCCGTCTTCTCCAATTCCAGCTGTTAAACCACCTGTTCACAGAACAAAAACTTCTCTTCCAGTTACATATCCTAGTGTCTTAGTCATCTCATCACCTGTTACTGAAACACCACTTGATTCATATGAGGAGGATGCTGCTTTAGATAGGTCTGAGGATGATGATGACTACAATGACGACAATATTGCGGAAATTGATAATGCGGTTCAAGAGAAACAAGAGCCTGAAGTCGTTTCAGAGCCTGTAAAGAAACCGAAGAAAGTAAAAGAAAAGGGGAAGAAAATGACAACGAGTAAAAAGAAAGTAGAGACTACACCGAAACTGAACATTCCTGGATCCGCTAACAGGTTAATGTTACATGTTATTATTTTCTTATTTTTAAGGTAAAGATATACACGTCTTTAGTTACAAGGTGCTAAGACTATATTGATGTGCAGGTTGAAAATGAAAGAAAAAGATATGCTTTCTGGTGTTTTTTCAAAATATAGTGGCAAAGCCGCGATGGCTGGCAAAGGGACAGAGGTGATCGCTGATTGACTTCAGTGAGAAACAAATTTTGTTCTTTTGTTCTTGTAGAAGAATGAGAATGATGGTCATGTAGTAAAGTTAAATAGTTTGATCTTCCATGACTAAAAACTTTCGATTAATTTTTGACCTTAGTATTTAATATATGCGACGAAAGTCAAGCTTAAGTCAAGACGTGCTTCCAGTAAAAGGGCAAGATAGGGACTAAAAGGTCAATATGCATGTTGTGTCTATTGTTACGTTTTGTGCAAATGTGGTTAGCTGGTGTTTTCAATCTGAATGTAGCTGTAAGCTAACATTTCACACCCTTTAAGTTTAGTGTTAAATGGATCTTGATCCCTAAAACAGAAATGAGGAAGTTTCTTGTTACAATAATTGCAGGATTGTCTTGTAAATTCTAGTAACACAAATTGGAAGGCACGCCACTCGCCAGAAAGGTATGATCCTTGTTTTGAACCTATATGCATTCAAGATGATATTCCAATAGTTTTTTTATTCATATCTACTTAATGACTATGGATTGTGTTTAGCTTCTTATAAAATGTTCCTAAGTGTTTGATATTATATGGTCCTCTAACTCTTCCTGTAGCCTTTAGCCCTTTAGGCTGTTAATATTCATTTTTGGTCATCCACATGTGGTTTTTTTTGGGGGGGTAAAAGGGAATCAATACCCCGGTAAAATGATCCACATGTGGTTTCTCATCAAGTATTTGCACCAATTGTTTTTTCTCCCTAAACGTCCAGGCACTGTCAGTTTATAAATCATAAGCAGTATTGATTGATATCAAGAAAACGAAAATCAACTAAGAAGAATATCATTAGAACAGACAAAGAATGTTTATGAAGCAATTCATGTTTCTGAACCAACGACTTATGTTACATGATATTTGTGCATTTGCATTTCCAAAACATTAGAAGGGCCACCAGTTGAAAAGAGTGACTAATAATGAATTGTAGACTGTGATGAGTTTACTTTGGAAGTCTACACTATATGTTGGCGGTCACAAATGTCAGTTACATCCTAATCAGCCTTGACATTTCTTCCATCATCCAAGCTTCTCTTGATTTCTGCTATTAGTAGCAAAGGGTGGGCTTTTAGTATATATAGTTGTAGCAAGGGTGGACCTTTATAGCAATTATAACACAATGACTAACTCAAAAATCTTTTGCATATTTTTTCTTTTCTTATATTTCACCTCTTTTGCTTCTTCTGCTTCTTTGAATAATTTTCATAAGTGCTCTAAAAAGCAGAGTGAAGATTTGATTCTCTTTAAACAAAACCTTTCCTCCATCAATTTCACAAACGAGGACCTAAATTCTTCTTGTCATGATTGGCTTGGTTCGGGTTATCATCCAATTATGATGAGCTGGAACACAAGTACAGATTGCTGTAATTGGTTTGGAGTTACTTGCAACAACTCCACTGGTGATGTTATCGGTATAGATGTTAGTTGCGGAAGGCTAAGTGGTACCATCCATCCTAAAAGCTCCCTCTTCAACCTTCCTCATCTCCAAATACTCAACCTTGCTTACAATTACTTTTATTCTTCCGAAATTCCTCGTGAAATTGGAAGATTTTCAAAAAGTCTCACACATTTTGACCTCTCACATTGTTATATATCTGGCCAAGTCCCAGCCGATATCACACTCCTTCATAGATTAGAGTATTTAGATTTCTCTTCTAACTTTGATTTGAAGCTTCGACCGCATGTTTTCATTAACATGATACAAAATTTTACTAAGTTGGAAGAACTTTCACTTGAGGATGTTAATATCTCTTCAAGCTTACCTGCCAGTCTTAGTATCTCGTCTTCTTTGAAATCACTTAATCTTCAACAAACTGGATTGCAAGGAAAATTACCTCATTACATTTTCAATCTTCATTCACTGGAAACTCTAGACTTGTCAGGTAACAGTTTCACAGGCAATATCCCTTCAGAAGTCTCTGGGAGCCTAGCACACCTTTATTTTCTCGATTTATCACATAACCTACTCAATGGGACATTGCCATATTGGATGCTTTCAACCCAGTCTTTAGAATATCTCTTACTAAGTGATAACATGTTCAGTGGAAATGTACCATTTGAGTCGTTTGCTCTTCCATCCTTGAAATGGTTAGACCTCGGTCACAATCAGTTAGCTGGCCATATTGATGTTCAAGCATTTCAAGATCTCGCCAACCCAATTGTCATATCACTTCCGTTTAATAATTTTAGTGGTGAATGGGAGTTGGATACATTGTTGTCAAGCCTCACAAACCTTAGATATCTTGATCTCTCGTATAGTGGTTCCTCCGTTACTACTAAGAATGCCGATCACTATGTTAACCCTGATTTTAGATACTTAGGATTGGCTTCTTGCAAGCTAAAGGTGTTTCCAAATTCATTTCATGTCATGCAACAACTTCGAGGGCTAGATTTGCAGTCCAACTTGATTCAGGGACCATTCCCTCCATCAATTTGCAATATGAGCCATCTATTTTCTCTTAGAATATCCAATAATAGCTTTGGTGGAGTGATTCCAGAATGCGTCGGAAGTATGAGCACACTTTCCATGATAGATTTTGGGACCAACAATTTTCATGGTACTATTCCAAATGTAAACAATGAATGCCGATCTTTAGAGGGGCTTATGTTGAATGGAAATCAATTAGAAGGCGAGGTGCCACATTCCTTGTCCAAATGTCGGTCTTTGAAAGTACTTGATCTTGGAAACAACAACTTAAATGGCACATTCCCTGAATGGTTAGGAGGTCTTTTAGAGCTAGAGGTTCTTGTACTCAGATCAAACAATTTCCATGGTCCCATTGAAACCTCCAACGCAATGGAAATTGCATTTTCTAGTTTACAAGTCCTTGACTTATCCGATAACTGGTTTGTTGGCAAACTACCTGGAAAATATTTTCATAGTTTCAAGGCCATGCAGAAGACGGTAAGAAATAGCACCAAACCAGAATATTTGGACATGGGTGGTAATTATTACTCTATCATAGCCGCGGTGAAAAATGTGCAACTGACATTTGGCCAACTTTTGATTGGCTACACAATTGTCGATCTATCAAACAACAGATTTGAAGGGGAAATTCCAAACGTCATTGGTAGTCTCTACTCATTGATAGTGCTCAACTTATCCCACAACCACCTCGATGGTGGGATCCCAAATGCTCTAGGGAATATTGTGGGGGCTGAATCGTTAGACCTATCTTGGAACCAACTCCATGGAGAGATCCCTAAAAGCCTTGCCGACATAATGACTCTTGCAGTCTTAAATCTTTCACACAATCATCTGGTGGGACTTATTCCGCAAGGAAAGCAATTCAACACATTTGATGAGAGCTCATATGGAGGGAATTCGGGTCTTTGTGGTTTTCCACTGTCCAACAAGTGTGAGCATTTGAGTTCCCCACACGTTAATGGTGATGGTGATGAGGAGGAGGCAGATGAGATTGGGTTTAAATGGAAAGTGGTGATGTTGGGATATGGATGTGGAACCCTTCTTGGATTGCTCATGGGATATCGCATGCTTTCAACAGGAAGACCAAAGTGGTTCAATGCAATATTGCTGATGCAGCCGAGCATACGATCTTGAAAAGGTGAAATAGCTGAAGATACATACATATCGGGAATGAGCTTAATTTTCTGATTTGTACGTGTTTCAAAAACAGATATAATCCTATTTGGATGTTTGCTTGGTAATTGGGTATGTTTTTGTAATTTTGATGACCCATACAACAATCAAATCTTTTATTTGATGTTGCATGTTTCGTCACTGTGGTTTACACATACATCCATGTGGTTGACAAATCTTGTACGTTTAGTCCTTTGTATAACCAGCATTAAATAGCCTAACGTTAATAGCTACACTTTAGCCCTTTTGTCCAACGGACTTTTGCATCGTTCGTCCTTGGTATAACCTTGACTATCGTCACCACCGCCACCCACGGGCCACCCATCCCACCGCAACCATTCCACCTTTGTGAAGGGTTGCAGAGCATACACCAATTTCCACTCCGCGTTTAGAAAAATGAATCTGAGTTGCTCTGATTCTGGAGATAGGGACGAGCCTGAGACTTCCATTCGACATGTATTCATAAACAAGGATCATCTCTTCTTCACAATATCCTAGAAGAGAGACAATATGGCCATGGCGAAACTTGGAAAGCATGTTAATCTCTGCCTGGAACTTGACTACCCCTTGATTTCCACACCTCCGGATATTTGGTGCCAAATTGTCGCCCCTTTCCTTATTTTTTCGATAATAGAGTTGGCTACCTGTGGCATCGATTGTACAAGTTCGTGAAGAGGGCTGGACAAGTGGAATGAGGGACAGCGGCCCGATCGACAAGCTAAGCCCCTATTGAATAGGGCGTGTAAGTCAACTATCTGTCTCAACAGGTTAGGAAGGAAAAAGCTCGCTTTAATGAAGAAGGCTGGGACTCCTGCGGGTAATAAGAAGCTTAAAAAATGAAGCACTCACCCTTTCTCGCCAGCAAGCTAAGCTCCTAGTCCTCTTAGCCGGATTACCGTCAACCTAATTCTCTATTTTATGGCCTAAAAACACGGGAAAACACTACTTTTTTATCAAAAAAAACAGAAGGCCATTTAAAAGCTGATGGACCAAGCTACTTATGGATGTAACCACAATTAACATCACTACGGTCGGGCTATCAAACACGGGTTCAGAAGTGAATTGCGAGTCGGAACAATCTGCGAATCGAGCGAGATTTAACTGCTTGATGGCAACTTAAATACTTTCAGCAAAGTCGACTGTCCCTTTGTATACCTTTCCAAATCCTCCCTTTCCAATGACGAATGCATCATCAATTAATAATTGGTTGCCAATTTGATTTCAGCAACCAAAAATGCCTACACTTTTTATCAGGTGATGATGATGGTGATGAATCCTTGTGTGCGGATTGTTGATAGACTGATGGTTGACAGTGGTGAATTCTTCTGCTCATCATTGCTCTCCTGATGTTGCTTCTGTAAATAATAAACCAAGATGTCCAACTCGGTAAAGATAATTATAAGCACAGTGAAATAGTACATGCTTCCTGGAGTTATGGATTACAATCTGCAATGCAACAACAGATGCTTAAATCTAAAGGGGGGTTGTCTTGGAGTTAAATTGGACCATCAAAATAGAAAAATACTACGTCTTGGATTTCCTAAAATCTCAACACATGTCTTATCAAAATGAGAATTTTTTTATAAAAGTCATACAGAGAAACAAATTTCAAAGGAACATGCAAAGCTTTTAAATAACATACTTAGTCAAGATTGGAAATATGAAAGCACAGTTATACCCCACTTCAATCAATGGGGACATCCACTTCAGTTTACCTGGAAGTCAATATAGCAATTTACTATTATGATGTAGTGAACTAGGATAAGATGTATGGTCGGAATGGTCCTAAGGCCATCTTGTCGACACCCTTTGACTGATTACCCCAGACACACAAAACTCTATCTACCCTCATCAATATTGTAGTACCAATCATCTTAGGTGTGCCACCCTTGTAGGGCCAGCCAGCTTTCTGTATAAAGATTGCTATTCACAGTCCCACACAACCATAGCCATGATAATAAGAATAATTTTTTTTTGAAAATGGGTCTGCAATATGATTCATTGGTTATGTATTCCACATAAATAACGGATTGCATCTATAATTATAAAAAAAGACGGTAAATCTGACCTAGACATGGACCGATAGCTATGTATCACTACTTGGTCCCAGTAAGCATGGAAGGCGTAACCCGGTACAAAACGAGAGCCATCAAGTCCTCTGGATTGAATTTCAGCTCACTTTTGGGGTTTCTTTCGGTTTGTTTCTGTCCAGGCTCTATGTGAGTCCATCAAATAATGCTCTGGATTGTATATGTGATTCCATCAAATAATACACAGGTTCGTCCATATCTCCAGAATCAAAGAGCAACTCAGATTCATATTTTATACGTGGAGTGGAAATGGGCGTATGTTCTGCAACCCTTCACAAAGGTGGAATGGTTGCGGTGGGATGGGTGGCCGGTGGGTGGCGGTAGTAAAGATTATACCAAGGACGAACGATGCAAAAGTCCGGTGGAAAAAAGGGCAAAAGTGTAATTATTAACGTTAGGCTATTTAACGCTGGTTATACAAAGGACGAAACGTGCACATGTACGGTTTATGTACTTATTTTGAAATAAGAGCAAAAGGTGCTAGTGCATGTAAACCACAAGGACGAAACATGAAATTTACTCAATTTATAATAAGGGCAAAAGAAGTTCAAAACAAGGACGAAACATGAAATAAGGGCAAAGAAGAAGTTCATGTACATTTGGGCTCAACGAGTCTCGAAATGTAGCCATATGTGAATGTACAGAATCCAACGCCAACAACGTAGACATTGTTTGAATTATTGATGCACCATGCTCTCTCTGATCACGCTGAATTTGTGCAGTTATCAGTGACCAACTACGCATCAAACAGGGGAAGCGGAAGTTTACAAAAGCTTGATTGCAGCAAAAACTAGCATATATGAACTCCAAAGCAAAAAGTACAAAATGTTAATGCTCAATGATGTATGAATATAACGATAATAAGAAGTCAAGTTAAACAGAACAAATTTGTTGATGATATCGAACAAGTACATGTGTATATCTTATTATCATATTGTTCCTGCAACAATAAGAACCTGGAAATGCAAAACTCCCAGTTCGCAAATATCACGGTTTTCCACCATCTGCATGCTTTTTGGCATTCTGCTGTCTTCTCTCATTACATGCTTTGAGGTCTTGAACTTCTGTTAACAAATAAAGTCAAACGGTAAGAAAATTAATTAATATTTTTTTAAACATCTTGAATGCATATCACATGGTCAAAAACAAGGATCATACCTTTCTGGCAAGCCTTCCAATTTCTATTAGAATTAACAAGACACTCCTGCAATTATTATAAACATAGACTTTTCTTATTTCCGTTTTAGGATTCTGCAATGAATAGCATATAAAAACGTTAACCACCTGTAATGATAAATAGAGAAACGAGCATTGTTGTAGCTGCTTCACACTCTCGTCCTCTTCATCAGCATCGTCTTTGTGAACCGATGATGGTGGCGGTGGATTCATTATGCCTAAGTGAATGAAAGTTTTATGTTAAAAACACAACCAAGTAAATCTTCCTAGTTCCTAGTACACACTTTCTGGTAACGGTTTGGTTTCGCAATATAGCCAGTATAATCGTCCTACAATCGGTATGTGGTAAGACATTAAAGGCCATTATATAAGCTTCTAAGTGATAAGCTACAAGTATTCTTTCACATAGTTTTAGTTCATCATTGTTTACGCGGAATATTATAAGATTTCGATGAGGCATTTCATCGAACACTTTATGAGCAAGTTCAATTAGAAACCTGTTCTAGGTAAGGAAAGTGCAAATAATCTCTGACTAGTGAAATGTTAAGAAATATAACATAGTAGTAACTGAGAAGAAGAAAAGAAACACCTCTGAAGTGATACAACTTCGATCAAACACTTTTCTTCTGTTGCGGGTTTAAGCGGAATGATAGTCAAATATATGGGCCAGGACTCGTTTGCATTCGATAAATTATATTTAGTGGTAAGTGGTGTCACTAAACTAGCTGTAAGATTAAGCTGTAAGCGGTTAACGTTAAGCTGTTAGTTGTAAGCTGTTTATTAAAAAGCTGTACTTTTAATAAAAAGGTTTTATATATTAGTGTAAAATTACTTTAAAAGACATATTTAAATAAATTATAATATATTTGGAGGGTATATCAGTATTTTACAGTTTTAACAGCTCTTAATATTTTAAAAAGTTTTATTAGATAGTTTTTTTACTTAAGAGCTATTTGTTTAAAATAAAAAGCTAACAACTTTAAAAAATTATTGTGCCAAATAGAGCTATTAGATTATTTCTTAAAAAAAAAAAAACTAACAGATCTAAAAAAAGCTTTCAAACAGCTCTTGTCAAACATAGCCACTATTAATAGTTAGAGCTTTTAAATGTTAAATGTGTTTGAGAAGCAACAAGAGGTAGAAATATATAGATGGACCAGACATAAAAGAGGATCTTAATGCATCTCATTGTGCTAATAAACTATTAAGACGTTTTTTTAAAACAAACAATTTTAATTTCATTTAGATTCAGACATTTCGCTACAGATTCAGATTCAGATGTGCGAATCAGATTCAGATCCACAACCTCTTAATAAACAAACGACGCCGTACGGGTGACGATTCAAGAAACGACACAACCACCTACATAAATCGACACGAAGTTAAACAGATTTGGTCAACCCGTTTAGTCCATTAAATACGTAATTCGTGTTTGAAAAAAGTGAGTATTAAACATGTAAATCTTTAAATACAAGTCTTGAAAAAATAAATATATAAATTTTGTTTTATTTTATTTTATGTTAGTTTAGATTTAGATATAATTAATATTAAAAATGAATTACAATTAATATTAAAGTTGTTGTATAGTTATTTATATGTTATTTTTATCTTTTTATAAGTTGTTATATCATCCTCGATGAACGATAAACTATCATTCTTTTTTGTTGTTTAACTTATTCAATTAAATAAGTTAAACGAGTAACGAGTTATACGTGTTATGCACGTACAAGTTTAAGTTTAAGTTGAGTTTCTCAACACAATCGAGACACGACTCGTGTTTGAATAAAAGTTATAATAACCCGCAAACCCGAATACGTAAAACTCGTGCAAATCCCAAACACCCCCAAAACCCCTCAAAAATCCTACATCCTGAAGATTGGGCTCTCACTCACTCCGAATAACCACAATCAATATCAATTTCAAGAAGAAGAAATGGAGCAAATTTAGAAATTAAAAACACACAATGAACTCGTTATTTTCAAGAAATTTTGTCAGCAGGCTTTCATTTGCTCGTGCGGCACTTCAATTTACAAACAACATTAATCCTTTAACGAGGTTTAATGTTCCTCCTCCTCGTTCTTATTCCTTATCTAGTCTTAAATCCACCACTAAGAAATCCAAAACTAAACCCACTGTTGTGGCGGCTATAACGACAGGAAAAGACAAAATACAAACAATCAACAAAAAGGGCTTCTTTGTTGTACGGAAAGGAGATATTGTTGGTGTTTACAACAACCTTATTGATTGTCAATCTCAAGTTGGTCCTTCGGTCAGTACTTTTATACCCTTTTATTAAATTAGTTTTATAAAATGAAATGCCAAACACCCCCCATGAGTTATTTTGTATGATAGGTATGTGATCCTGCTGTCAGTGTCTATAAGTCAAATGACGCCATGTCTAAAGAAGCCGAGGCCTATTTGCTTTCCCGTGGGTTTAGGAGCGCACTTTTTTCCATTAATGCCGTCGATTTGACTGAGGAGTTGTTTGGTACACTTGTGCCGTGTCCTTTCCAGGTTGTTAACTAGCTTAGTTGGTGAATTTGGTATTACGAAGATGTTTTGGATTTAAAGGGATTCTTGTGTTTTCTGTGCAGCTTCCACATGTTGTCGAGCCTGATATAATGTTGTTTCACCAAGTTTTGGAGTCGCAACCTGGTGTTAGTGATTTTTTTTTTTTTTTTTTTTTTGCATCCGTTATTTGAGATATGGAAACACTACTGATTATGTTATGGCTACTTTATTGACAGCGTGGTTGTATTCTTGAATTTGATGGTGCGTGTAAAGGAAATCCAGGAGCATCCGGTGGAGGAGCTGTTATACGAAGTCCTGATGGAAAATTGGTATGCCTTTTTAGGAATTTGTTGCTGCTTCTTCGTGTTATGAGTGAGTGTATCATCAACTGTTGCGTCTATGTTCTTTGTAGTTGTATAGAGTGCGGGAAGGTTTAGGTGTAGCAACTAATAATGTTGCAGAGTATAGAGCCATGATCCTAGGGTTGAGATATGCTCTTAGCAAAGGGTTTACAAGTATAAGTGTTGTAGGCGACTCCAAACTCGTCTGTATGCAGGTTTCTGCCGTATTTTTATACATCTTATTGCAATATGTAGAAAATTGTTGTATGGTTACACTAAAAAGTATATTTTGGTTATACAGATTCAAGGATTATGGAGGGTAAGAAATGAGAATTTAAGCTTATGGTATGAAGAAGCTAAGAAACTAAAGGACGAGTTTCTGTATTTCCAGATTAGTCATGTCTTAAGGGTATGCTTCTATGTTAATTTTTCTTAAATTATATGACGTGGTTTTTATGTTCAAGGGTCGCCATTTAAATTTTTTATGCTATATCATTCACTCTTCATATTAGTTCATTATTGCAGCTGTTTATATCTGATCAAATTTCTTATATACATTTCCACAGCACAAAAACTCAGATGCTGATGCTCAAGCAAATTTAGGCGCTGTTCTTGAAGGTTATCCTTTGTCTTTGTTAAACCACTGTGCCTGTGCTTTCTTTTCTCTGTAATGACTAATATATCCATTTGTCCATTAAATTACTGAACTTTGACCTCAAGTTAGTCAAATCTTCGGAATAATAAAAACTTGGGTCATGGGAGAAACGGGGACCAATATATAGAGTAAAATAAACAGAATGTACTTCTATCCATGAAAATTAGGATGTTTCCTTCGGAAAAAATTACAATGTTATTTTGCATAAGGGAACACCATAGATAACAACAAACAGTATTGTGTATGATGTGTGTTAGAGTTGCCTATCTGCTCATCATCATCAACATAAATATATCGATGATATTACAGTATTGTGTATGATGTGTCTTAGAGTTGCCTATCTGTCATTATCATCAACATAAATACACCGGTGATATTGATGTAGGTCTAACTTTCTTTTACTGAACTTGTTAAAAGACCGTATAGATATTTGACATTTGTTTTTTACTTTATGCCATTAAGAGGTGACATACAGGTCTTTATCAATGCTTACATAAGATATGTGTTTTTACAGTTGGGCAGGTAGAGGAGGAGGAGGTGGACACAGGCAAAATAGAGAGTTAAAAGTCTATATTCAATGGCGTGTTAGAGCTAACAGATTTCACTCGTCAAGTGTCGATAGAATCAAGAAAGAATGCGCAACCCCATTTCTTTTGATTTTTTGCAAATTAAAGGCTTGTTTCTCTTATCGAAATTATTAGTAGGTTGTATGAACAGCATATCTACTACCATTGTTTTGTATATTCTTATGCTCGGAGCTATACATGGTGGAGTATTAGCTGATCTATTGTTGTGTATGTTCTTTTCTATATGGTATTCACTTATAAGAACACAAAAACAATGTGTTAATGTTGGTTTTCGAATGGGTTGGGGTCCTAAATGGATTGACCTGTTCAATAAACGGGTTGTTTAGCAATCAAGTATGTTAAGCTTGGGTTGTTTATGATCAAATTAAGAAAGTAGAGAACTTTGAATTTGACCTGTTAACTTGAATACAACTTGTTTAACATATCAACCCAGTTAACAACCCGAACCTGACATGATTTGTCACCCTATTCTATTATCAAGGCTTTCCATTTTCATGTAATAAAAGCAACTGGTCTATTTACAGAATCGACAACTCAAAAGGCTTTGCGGAGAGATACCTCCTCAAACTTGCAAAGACGTTAATTCTGAAAGGTCGCACAAAACCCCTAAACATAATCTCGTTCAGAACTATATGCAGAAATGAAGTGATGGTTCTTGAATACTGGCGGTTACATGATGCAATTATATGATGCAACAATCAAGATAACAAAAGGACACAAGAATTCAAGCCATTATATAATCAATCGGTGCATGTCTTCTTCATCAACATTTGTACTTGCTGCAAGCTAAGATAACAGTGCAAGCAAGATTAACCAAATTATCACAAAAGAAACGCTTGAAGATACAAAAAACTAGAAGAATTGTATTTCGGCTATCGGAGATGCTCGATGGAATGTCAACAACCTCTTAGCAAGCCTCATGTCTCCACCAAACACTTTTGAGTTGGAACGGACAGTCATCTTCTTTAACAACGGAGAACAATCAAGTAAAGACTTAATTAAGTATAATTCATTCACTAAACCCCTAAGACATAACATCGACACATTTTGAAGCTGCAGCTGCCCCATTCTGCTGAAATCTACCTCTGCCTGCAGGCGGTAGGACATCATCCTCATATTCAGCCTGAAAAGTTGTATAGTAGTATCATGATGTTACATAATGACAAGATCCTTATTCAGTTAATATGATAATATGCATTCCACGTACCCAGATCACCAAAGTCTCCAAATATGGGGAGCCACAAATCAGTTCAACAGCAAACGATACCATAATAGCACTACTAAAGTCTAAATTGCATAAACTAAGTTTCTTGAGGCATGGTAAGGGGGTTGGGACCCTCTTTTCCGCATCATCTGCCAATAACTACAAAAAAGCGTAAGTCAAATTGTTTAGTCAGATTACTCATAAGCCTTGTTCGATATTTTGTAAAATATATTTCAAAAATCCAACGTAACCTTACCTTGCAGTTACGAAGATCTAGATAAAGATCTTGGAGTTGTGGGAAACCCCCGATAAATTGAATGATACTGGAAGTTGTCATATCCTCAAGTTCGCACAATGTCAAACGTAACACTTTGAGACTTTTAAGTGTTGCAATCTCAACGTGTTTTATTTTTTCAGTGGTTTTGAGAGAAAGTTTAAGAACCTCCAATAACGGAGACTGACTGACAAATTTTCCACACGTGTAATTTTCAAATACTACCGTAGACAAATCTAAGCTCAATAGATTTGGAAAACCAAGAAAACTTGACATGGAATGAAAACAACATTTATGAAGATCCAAATGTTTCAACTCTAGACAAGAAAATATACGCGTAGACAGCTCAATTGGTGCCTTACCAAAGTTAATAAGAGTAAAGTCCTGAACTCCATTTTCGGACAAGAAAACAACCCAATTGTTAATATCCTCAATATCCAATGTGGAGCAACTCTCGTCTACGTATAAGACGAACTTTGTTATGGGGCCTTTAAGATGAAGAAGCAGCCTACTTATAATCCTCAAACAATTTCTTTCATTTCCTTTCTCTCCTAATAGGCCATAGAACTCGAAACCAAAGTCAAGTTGGGTAAGCATAGTCCACTTAGACCTCCAGTAGGTTGACAAGATACTAGTCCTAACTGCCTCGTCTACCGGTAAACGATTTAGTATATTCGTTATGATAATATCTGGCACGCTGCTGATGAAATCTTCCACTGGTAATGCTCTGCGTTTCCCATTATCTCGTTCCATGATTCTAATAAGAAGTATACAAAAGTCAAAAAACATTCTAATCCCATCTTATTTTCACATAAATGTATCTATTCTTAATGAAATTCCATATTCTGTCTTAATGCTTAATCTGAACTTTCTAAAATAAGAGCAGCAGGCGGAGTGGTTGAGCCAAACCCCAAAAAGGGTGTCACGTCATGCCAACTCAGTATTTCCCTCTTTCACTTCACCCCAAAATCCCCTCCCTCTGAGTCCCTCATAACTCAAGCCAAAACACCCCTTTTGGGACCCACCAAACCTAATGAAAACACAAACTCAACACAAAAACTCAATTAAAAAAAAAAAAAAAAATCCTCTCCTAGCGCAAGCCATAACACTCACTCACTCAATGGCGCAAGAGAGGTGAGCTGGCGCCGAGCATATATGAGTGCACCCAATGCTCTAAGAAAGTTGAAAGTGCGTATTTGAAGAAGCATGTGCAAAAGGTCGGAAATCATGATTATCCAAACAAAAACATGTGCATACAAGCAAACCAGTGGAAATGATTAATGTTGTTTGAGTTGAATAGTACAATTATCATATTCATTCATTCATTAACACTTGGTGACTTAACCACTCAAGGGTGGCCTAGTGGCAAAAAGGATTTGTCGCTATCACTCTAAGACTAGGAGGAGTGAGGGCACTCACTCACCTCTACGTCAGCGCCACATCAGCTTTTTAACAAACTCACTAAAACTCACTCACACTCACTTTTGGAGGTAATGACACTCACTACAACTCACTACACATCACTCCCACTTTTTTATTAAATATTTTTTGTTCATACATTTTATTAAAACACGGGTACATAGAAAATTAAAACACAGTACCAAATTAAAAGACGATACATAGGAAATTTAAAAACAACATGTAAAAAAACAAACTAAAAAGGCAAATCATATTTCGCCTTGATCTTAGATCGGCGCCAATCCACGGCTGCACGTTGAGATCCCTCTAAATGATCATACGGCTGCATATAAAAGTCCAAGTCCTCGTTTTGTTGCTTGGCTCGGGCTAATGCGAGTTCTTCTTGCCGGATTTCCATCTCTTTCCTCCTCATGATAATATGCGGCATGTTGTTCACTCTGCATTAGAAAGGCCCGTTCTTGTTGTTCACCCATCCCCGACAACATCAACCTAGCCAAAGCCTCGTCATTTGTACTCGACTCCACATATCCTCTGCTCCTACTCTTAGCTTTGTCCATGCCCATTGGACGTGGGGTCAGTTCCACTTCTTCATTATCAGCGCCCTCAACTTCCACACTGTTACTCGCATCCACAGAATCGTATTAAACGAACTAGACCCAGATGACTTGTATCTCTTGCTTTTTTGAGAAGTCCTAGCTAATTCCTTAGGCATTTCAACCTGCTTCCATTTTGGGCTGTCTTTCACAATCTCCCAACAATGACGAAATTTGAACGGGAGGCCAACTTCAGCTTCATAATGCACCAACGCCCGGTTAAAAAAGATCACCATCTGATGCACCACTTTCAGGCCCCATACGCATCACGTTACCATAAACCCCACGAAACCGAACTACAGCCGGTCGAACGGACTTCCACTTCCCGTTCAAAGAATCATACGTACGAGCTCCGAACTGCTTTGTTTTGCTTTCAAAGTACTCAAGGACCACCTCCGTCATCTCGTTTCCATGAACGTTGTTTTCAGACACGGCAAGCCAAGCTTTTGCCAAAGCAATTTCCTCCACGACTATCCAATGTGTTTGTCGTTTTGCAGCTTCTTCGACCGTCTTCTTTTGACGTCCCCTAGCTAGTACCTTCTTCGGTTTAGGCCTTTGGACGGTTTCTTGGGTTTCTTGAACGGGAGACCCGGTTTGTTGATACGAAGAAAATCCTTGATACGTATCCATATACTGCGGGTAGTAGCAATCTTCAGTTTCAAAGTCGGGTTGTGATGAGGAACCACCCATTTATGTTTGTGACACATAGTTTGGTGGCATTGGTTGTGATGAGAACCACCCATTTGTGTTTGTGACACATAGCCGGGTGAGGGGTTTTGGTGCCATTGGTATTGGTTTGGGTCCGGGTAACGGCAAGGTTGGCGTTGATAGAATGATGGTGGTCGTATGACGTTCACTTGGTGGGGTGAAGGGTTTTTTAGGTTGAACGTTCCTTCCGGTTTGGGTGGTGAGTTTTGGGTATTTCGACGTCCTCAACGTTTGTTGGCGGATTGGGATGTATTTTCTTGAGATATGATTGGTGATAATGGAGAGGAGAGTTTTTAGTTTAGATGAGATTGTGTGTGAAAAATGAGGATGATTTTTATAAGTAAAAAAAAAGGGTATTAAATTTTTTTAATTTTTTTTTGAAAAAATGACCAAACGGTCAAAAAAAATCACGTGGGACCCAGTTGGTATAAACTCGCGCTGGATGAGTTTGCCTGTGTGTTTTGGTCATAGCAAACAAGTCGCGCGTGAGTGACTTCATAGGGGGACTTATCAAACTCACTCGTGGGTTTTTACCCATTCCGCTCAGCCTAAAGTGTGTGCCTAAAGTGTGTGAGGTCTCAAGTTCAATTCCTGAAAAGGGAGGCTTTACCTGATTTGAGTTTGTGTCGCGGTGGGCTCAAACCCTTAGATTAGTCAGCCAATGTGTCGAAAATCACGGTTACCAAAAAAAAACACACTCGGTGACTTTATTGTTTGCTTTTTATTTTACCTGGTCAGTCCCCTTTAACCAAAAAAAACACTTGGTGACTTTATTGTTTGCTTTTTTATTTTACCGGGTCAGTTCCCTTTAACCCACTTGGTGACACCGTGTCAAATAGAGGGTCATTGGGGAATTTCATCAAACACTTGTGCGGGTGTGTTGATGAAAGTATAACAACAACAACAGTTGGTTGGTTGGTTGGCTATTGGTGTTGAATTATAAAACACTGCTACTAGTACTAATATACTATTATGCTAGTGTACATTAATTGATGATAACAAATGGAAATAAAAGAGCATAGACGTACCAGCAGAAGGAGGGTATGAATGAATAGAGAGAGATGAAAATGGCAGTTAATAAAAAGGAATAATAATGAACATGATAAATTCCACCACTGTGTTTTTGAGTTCCTTTAACTTTTTTTGTTTTTGAGAGAATTGCATAAATAGTTCTTTAAGTTTGGTCATTTTGCATGTTTCATTCTAAATATTTTGAAAGTGCTGATATCGTCTTAAAATCAAACTATTTCATAAATTTTCATCCTTAATGCTTAATCATTTTGCAAGTTTCGTCCCTAAAGTTTTTGTTATTTTGTAAGTTTCGTCCCAATAATTTTTCTCATAAGGACGATATTTGAATTAATGTTTTCCCGCAGGGATGATCCTTGCACTTTTGTAATATTTAGGACGAAACATGCAATTTTACCAAACTTTAGGAACGATTTATGCAATTTACTCTTTGTTTTTTGAGCAAAGTTTCTTGCTTATTCATTCATTACTCTTTTGAGCAAATTGTATTTTTGGTTTTGTAACGGGTTATGTTATTAATAATATTTGATAAAAAAAGGCTAATGATTTGCACACTCTCAAAAGTTATTTGCACACTCCAAATGTTATATGTTTTGCCATTTATACCCTTATAACACTTAGTGTAGTATGTAACAATTAATGGTATAAATGTCATAACACATATAATTTGAGTATGCCAATAAATTTTGAAAGTGTGCAAATCAATTCCCGATAAAAAAGTGTTTGAAATAACTTTTTTCCCATTGATGACAGTATGACATAGTTTTTTTCAGTTTTTCTTTTGTATTATTTATTACAGTTTACAGTTTTTTTCAGTTTCTATTCCATGTTTTTTATTCCGTATTTTCCGTTTTACAGTTTTATAAAAAAAACAAAATTACAAAAATAAAAAAAATCAAAATTTAGAGGTACTGAAATCCAATAACCACCCCTTTATAATTTAGCCAAATTCGTCGGTATCTTTTTGTAAGTGCAACATTGGTATTCAAGTTTCGGTTGCATGTTTGGTCCTTGTTAAACCCCTAAAATATCTTTCGATAGACAAGAAGAAGACTAAGGGTGCGTTTTGTATTTCATGGGTTTAGATTTGGGTTTAAGTTTGGTGTTGGATTTGGATTTAGAGGACATGGTACAGAGCCATCAAGCTCGTGTCGTGGGCAAAAAGTGATGTCACGTTATTTTTTTTTTTTTACGACACCAAAACTTCCACGATGGCTCAACCCCCTCCCTGATTAACACCAACATTCTCGTGTCGTCGTCACCCCACCACCTTTTTTTTAAACAATTTATTTAAACTAAAAACAGATTTTATTCATAAATAAAAATACAAATATAAATTTTTAAATTTTAAAAAAAAATAAAATTAAAAAAAAATGTATAACTCAGCCTCATGGCGCGAGCCACAGTGTGGTTGGCTGCGCCATGGGCTCGCACCGTCGCTACGGTGTCGGCTGGTTGTAGCCAGCCCAAACACGACGACGCCACCCACGGTACGGTTGGCGCCGTCGTGGCCGGCCGAACGGCCAGCCACCGTACCTTGCCCTCTTAGTGTAGGTTTTTGATTTGATGTAAAATAAATAAATTAATATATTTTAATTTAAAAAAATTTACATGCAAATTTAAGACTAACGTATATTAAATTTATCGCTTTGTGACGATTATATGCAGAACGTAAGAGCGGACAAACAAAATTTTTTAAACCTACCTTTTTGGTTGGGCTGATGTTAGAAGTTCCGATGATCAAATATTAACTTTAATAATTCAACTAAACAATTTACATGACTCCTGAAGTTACTTTTAGGTCTCGTTTAGTTCACTGTAATCTGATGTAATTTAATTACATTATATATGGTGTTTGGTTCATATAACGAAAGAAATTGTAATTTATTTTACATTACGTAAATTGTTTGATTCATATTGTAATTGTAATTCAGACATTACAATTACAACCATAAAAGGAATTCAAATTACATAAGAAGTTGTATGGAAAGATTTGAATTACGTCATAATTTAGTATTTTTATACTTAAAATAAGTATTTATTAAAAATAATTATAATAAAAATAATAAAATTATTATTATCATTAAAAATTATTTTTAATTAAAAAATTTATTATTATTAAAACTATTATAATTAATTATTGATAAAATAGTTATTATAGTATTAATAAAATATTTATATAATAATATTAATAAAACTATTATTATTAGATTAATAAAATATTAATGTAAAAATATAAATAAAATAATTGTTAGAATTTATATATTATAAAATAAATAAATAATTATTTATTAATATAAAAATTATTAAAATATAATTAAAATAAAAAATTTATTATTAGAAAATATTAAAGTTAATATTAACTTAAAAATTATTAAAAAATGAATACTATTTTTTTTAATAAAATAGTTATTATAAAAAAAAAGATAAAAGATAAATAATTAAATTATTATCATTAAAATTATTAATATTAATAAATTTTTTTATATATCATTAATATATTAATATAATAATTATTAACAAAATAAATAATATTAAAAATAGTAATAATATTAAATATTAACTTTATTGTTATTATTTATTTATTTTTAAAAAAATAAAAAATAACATAAAAAGTATTATGTATTTTTATTTTATTATTAATATTAAATATTTACATATTAATTAATAAAAGTAATAATAATAAAACTAATAATTATATTAATTAATATAATAAATATTAATAAAATAGATAACTAAAAATAAAAAATAATATAAAAATACTAAAAAAAATACTAAAAAAAATAATAAATATTATTACTTTTAATTTATTATTCAGTATTAGTAAAAAGTAATATAATGATATTATTATTATTATTTATTGTTATTATTATTCAATTTTCAATTATTTATTATTGTATTATTTATTTTTATTATTAATATTTTATTTTCATTTTTATTTTTATTAATATTTGTTTATTGTTATTTTTAATTATTATTATTCGAGGCTTTAAAAAAAAATTACATTACGTTGCTAACTAACCAAACAAAATGATAAAATATATCAATTACAATTCCACATTATAATTACAACACATTACATCTTTTTCAAAAACAATTTATTCAAATTACAATTTTTTTTACCAGTTGCAATTCTTTTCAAAAATATACTGTGAACCAAACACACCTTAGCCTTCAAATGTCGTAAACCAGACAGATCTTAAGTTATTTAATTTTTCCAAAGCTACAAATTGGAGACTATCTTTTCACTTTCAAAAAGATGTGAACCAAACTAGAGATGAAAGAGTTATAAAACTTTAAAATGCGGGGCTTTTCGGTGTGTTGGCTTAATCTTGCAACAAAACTATGCGGTTTTCTGATATTTTACGAAAGGCTTGCAAGTGTCGAGAATTTCATGAACATTTTAGGTGGATGTAATAAAAAATTGAGTATTTCACTATTTTATGAACAATAGTTGTAAAACAAAGTATTTGTTTGTGATTTCTTTTAATTTTATTTGCCCGAAAATTTTAACCTAAATTAAGGTTTAGTAGCTTAGACACATAACTTTCAATATAAACCGAAAAATTTAGGCTTAGAGCACACGGTACAGTCGAGCCGTCAAACTCGTGTCGTGGGCAAAAAGTGATGCCACATCACTTTTTAATCTCACGACACCAAAAGTCCCCACGATGACACAACCCCCCTTCCTGGTTAACACCAACATTCTCGTGTCGTCGTCACCCAACAATTTTTTTTTCAACAATTTATTTTAAGCTAAAACACATTTCATTCATAAATAAAAATACAAATACAAATTTTTAAAAAACAATACACGAAAAAAATTACATCTTAAAAAAAATAACAATAATAAAAAAAAACATCAATAATTAAGGTTCCATAAATGCTCAACGAGATCACGTCGAAGTGCATCGTGAACTTTCCTATCCCGAAGTTTCTTATTTTTTCTTCTATATGTCTCACACCGTTCGACTCAAGTACGTTCGAGATTGGCTTCAGGCGGAGCATACTTATGGTCATATTCACTAATGTCAAACTTTTGGTCTTCCAATATTATGTTATGTAGTATAATGCCACAATACATGATTCTTTTAATCGTGCCGACTTGGTAACTTCGTGCTGGTTGCTGAATAATCCCCCACCGACCTTGTAATACCCCGAACGCTCTCTCAATATCTTTTCTAGCACTTTCTTGAACCCTTTTAATTTTCATTTTCTTTTCGTCCGTTGCAATTGTATACGACTTAACAAAAGAAGCCCACTGAGGGTAAATTCCATCTGCTAAATAATATCCTTGCTTGTATGTTTTACCGTTAACAATAAATTTAGTATCTGGAGCCTTGTCCAAAAAAAGGTTATCAAATAACGGTGAACCATATAAAACATTAAGGTAGTTATTTGCCCCTGGCACCCCAAAATAAGAATGTCATATCCATAACTGTTGATCAGCAACAACTTCGAGCATAATTGTTGGGTATTTTTTATCACGCCTTTTAAATTGACCATGTAACGCATTAGGACAATTTCTATATTCCCAATGCATACAATCTATGCTACCGAGCATACCCGGGAGATTATGTTTCCTATTGTGCAATTCATAAATATGCTCTACATCCTCAGGAGTAGGCGTTCTAAGATACTTTTCAACATACAATACATAAATGCATTTGGTAAAGTTTCATAAGCATTCGCGTGAACAACCCTCAACTACTTACAAATATTCATCTAGTAAATCGGGTGTTGTACCATACGCCAATTGGCGTATTGCCGATGTGCAGTGGGGCTAAAACCTAAACGACCCGCTGCATCCTTACGTTGTTTAAAGAAATACAAGTATGGTGGTAGTGGATGCACGTTGTAACTAGTTATATCATGAACTATTTTCCTAAAAAGGGTAGAACTCATACGATACCTTCGTCGGAATCGATCATCCGGATACTTTGGCGGAGTTTCAAGGTCACCAAAATAACCGGCCATAAGTTTTCTTTCCGCATCTTCTCGTTCAAGTGGGATGTATGTTCTAACGCGAGGACCGACATTATTCCTAGTTTCTTACTATTCGTCATCTAACATCTCAATTTGTTCCCAATATTCAAGATATCGGGCATAATCTTTCATATCTTCTTGATCGTAGTTTTCAAAAATAGAGGACAAATCGGAACTTCCGGGATTCATATTGATAAAATAGTGTGTGAATTTTAGAAAATAGTATGTGTTTGTGTGATATATAGTGAAACTATATGAAAAAAGGGTATTTAACCATTCAAATCGGTCAAAAACAAGAAAAAAAAGTCGTTCCCCAACGGCCAAATTTTTTAAATTTTAAAAAAAAAAAAAAAAAAAACCATAACGCCAGCCCATGGCGCGAGCCACAGTGTGGTTGGCTGCGCCATGGTCTCGCGCCGTTGCCCACGGCGTCAGCTGGTTGTAGCCAGCCCAAACATGACGACCACCCACGATACAGTTGGCACCGTTGTCATCTCGCGCCGTAGTGGCCAGCCGAGCGGCTAGCCACCGTACCGTAGGCTCTTATAATTAGTCAAGTTGAATAAAATTTGAGTTATTATTACTCTCGTGCTTATCATATATTTTCTTAACTTTATTACATACATTTGGTTAAAAGATAATACAATGTTCACATATAATTTTTAATTTTTTAAGTCGATTTGGATGATTACTCAAGTTGAACTCGAATCTGGATGATTAAAACTCGTTGAGCTGTCGAGCCGACTCGAAACAACCTTATATGTTTACATCGCTTGTTTTGAAATTAGCCGCGTACTAGCGTAATGCGACGGCGTGTACCCGTGACTATATTTTAAAGCAAACGAATGAATTATTATAAAAAAACACTGCACATTCAACACGACCGGTTAAACTATATAAACATGAACCACACACAATTGCAGCGCAACAATGCCAAAATAACCAACAAAAACAATTTAAACATAAGCAGACTACATATGTTGTGGCGAAGATATAGTAATTTCAGAATATAGTGGCAGCAAAGGGTTGGGTTGTATGTTCGAGGGGTTTGAAACAAAAAACGACAACTAAAACCGTCTTATGCATGCTTTAAAAAGGTTGTGCAATGGGCTTTTATAAGTTTGGTTGATATGGGCTGTATGGGAGGAAGGTTACAACCATGGTTTTAAAGAAATTTAATTTTGAAGGGTTGTTATTGACCCAACATTAGAAAAAGTGTATACATTTATTACATAATAAACACTTTTAAATTATGATATTTCTTAAATGTGTATGCATAACTCTTAGGATTTTGAATGAATTTTAAACATTATATGCATAAACTTTCTTCAAATAAGAAATGTTTTAGACTACTAAATTTAGAAAATGGTCTAAATGTTTTATAAGTTACTAGCTGGGTACCCGCGCAATGCGGCGGCGGGTACCCGATGACTAATTTTGTAGCGAGTAAATATTTTCACGAGCATTGTTTTCATGACTTTATTACGAAGTATTATTTAGTTGTGAGAAAGTAAACATCAAAACATATAAATAATTTATCTTGACACTCTGACAATATCATTTATGGTTTCTTTATATTTAATGATCAAAGCGTGGAAATAATGCGTGTAAATTTGTCACTGTTATTTCCTAAAGCAATATATAACCCGCTTTCACTTTGCCCAACTTTTGTTACATCGACAACTCGGTTATTTTGAGCCTGAATTGGAAGAGCGACTTGGAGAGGTGCATGGGCTGGAAGAGGAGGCTTGGGGACTTGCAGGTGTTGCTGGAATGTTGGGACCAAGGGAGAAAGATGCAAAGAAAAATGTTATTTCAGCTTGGTTATCCATAAGCATGTGTTTTTTTGGTTATCTGTACCTAATCCATTTGCTTGTGCCTTCATCTTATAGTGTCAAGAGTGTCTGAGGATATGGTAGGATTTTGCAATACGTAAGACATGATTCTAACAGAGATTGTTCCTGAATTTAAGCTCATTTTTATTGTGTATATCAATATTAGAGAGTTAGGAGGCTGTTTTGTTGGAATTTCTAAATGTGAAATTGGTTGTATACAAGCAAATGATACAGAAAAAAACGTATACATCATTTAAAAAGGCAATGGGCTGTTACTATTGCTACTCATGCCCAATTAACAGAATTTATAACACACGATTATAGGCTGTTACTTTTTATACAATTTGAAATATTTCCCAATTAAGAAATGTTTATGGCTGAAAAATAAGACTTCTAAAAATAAAAAGCCTAAATGTTTTATAAAGTACTAGCAGGGTACCCACGCGATGCGGCGGCGGGTACCCTGTGACTAAATTTTCTTGAGAGTGAATGTTATTCGGTTATTCGTCTTTCATAGCAATAATTTATGGATGACGATAGTTTTCACCTAAAAACATTCCTCAAAAACGCAATTTTAATATAGGGATATTATGACTTGTGGCGTATATGTAATACTACCTCCGTCTCATTTTAATTGTCCTCATTTGACTTTTTGAAATCTTATTTTATCGACTTTGATCTTTAATTATTTTGTTTGTGTTATATAATATTTGACGGGAAAGATATTAATGAAAATACATTTAAAAACAATCAATTCATATATTTTGAATTAAATATTATATAACACAAATAAAATTATTTAAGATCGAAGTTGAAAAAGTAAGACTTCAAAAAGTCAAATAAGGACAATTAAAGTGGGACGGAGGGAGTATGTAATATGTGTAACTTTATTTTCAGAACTCAATTAAGCGAGAGAATTGACATAACTTCTTTTAAACATTTGAATGAGAAGATCAACCTAAAAGTGGTTTGTACATATGATTGCAAGGAAAAAGGAAGAAAAATATGATAGATGAGATTTGTATGATGTGTTGTTTTGCTTGTAAATTGTGATGGGGTATTTTAGTTGTATTATTAATTATGTTTTAATTAAGTATGATTAAATGTTTTGTATATATTAGAGATATAAAGTTGTATATATATGCATTAAAATCTTGTATTATTTAAATTTAATTTTTTTGGCTGCATTAATATGTTGTACATTATATTGTATTTGTTGTACTACTTAATTTTTTGTTATTAAATGAAGAGAGAGGGTCTAATCTCTTTTATAAGATAGTATGATAATATGATTATCTCTACTACTTATAAAGTAAATACCCCAAAACCTTGAATGTTGAAAAACTCATTATATAAGGAAATGTTGAAAACCATACAAAATAAGGAAATGTTGAAAAGTCAGATAGAAAAAACATCTGATGTCAACCCATATTAGTAATCTTGGAAAGTTGTTTCAATTCATAAAGTTTTACGTTTCAATTTATAATCTTGGAAGGTTGTTATATTTCCATGTTTACAAGAGTGGAAAATCACAGAGGTTAAAGCTACACAATCAATTTTCCACACATACATCTTATTCCTCTCTCTAAACCCTAAATTAATATACACAGCCGCCACAATATATTTACCTCCTTGATCTGCCGAATCCGCCACCATCTCAGTGGTTTAGGTAGTTTCAGGGAGTTCCGGTTGATGTATTGTTTGTTGGTTTGGATGCCTTTGTGTAACAGTCCCTTAAACGAGTCATCCTCGATGATATGGGAAACAAATCCATCATTTTCTAGACCAGGTTTAAAAAAGAGTGTATTATTACTTTCATTGGTCGCATACTTTCATCATTTATTATTTTTATTTTGTGAATATGAAGGCTTCTAACAAATCTTTCTCAAGCCGAAAAGGTTCTTGTTGTGGAAAGAGTGATCAAGTCTTTCGGGCTGCAACACGTTACCTTTCTTCGTGAACCATTTGTGAAGACAACTATCCCATTGATGTGTCGGTATTCATGCAGGTATGCATACCTTGTGATATTTTTAGGGTTTCAATTATTTTTTAACTTTTAAACCTGTTAATATTTGTTTCACATATCTTGAGTTTAAACCTGTCTAGAGGATCAAAATCAACTTCTTGAAGAGGCTTTACTTCAATCATATCTTGTCATACTGAGATAGCTTAATCACTTGGAGCTTGATTCAAATAGTGCACTTACATGTTTCTATGACAGGTTTGATGCATCATGTATATGGAAATAATGAAAGACGATGCAAATGACATAACACATTATAAGGCTCGACTAAAGGGATCCATGATTACGAGGTTTATCTTTAAGAGTGGATTAGATTTCAAAGATAATGATATTCTGATATAAGTTTTGTAAGGTTATCTTTATTGAATACATTTTGCTTTTTCGACATGATTATTTGCTTTGATATTCTTTGTAGGACTGGAGTAAATGGCTGCAAAGAAAGGTCATGGTTCCAACAGTAAGCTTCTTTCTAAGACTTTCCACGTGGTGCAAATTTTCAGGGTTGGATTGGTGGCTGCCACACATAGTCCACATTAAAAGAGTTGGGTTTTTGGTAAGTTTTTTTGTCTCTTTTTATTTATCCTTTTTAGTTCTTTGTTTCATTTTATCATATTTTCCCATTTTCGACCATTAAGATGCATAACGGGTACATGATTAGCGGGAAGGTTGTACTTGAAAGAGTGACACGGAGCTGTAATAGTGTTAATGCGCCTACGAAAATTGTGGCATATCGATATTGCGTAACTTGAGTTCTTATCTCAGTTTGTTTGTTTTTTTGAATTTGAAGCATGGTTTTTATGTGAATATGATCTTAGTTCTATGTATTCACGGATAAAATTATGTGTAAAGGTTTATGGGAATACTACTTTTTGATGATACTATTGTTGTATTTGAGCAAGTGTTCTGTTTGTTTGATGTAACTTAGTTATTGAGATTGTGAAATGTGATTCGATTTACTTTATGTAGTACGATAGTTTAATTCTTAAACATATATGTGGATCAAGTAATTAATTTTGGAATTGTGCTTTCACAGTCACTTATTGCGGTGCCGAGACCCTCGAGCCAAAGACGGCAACCTTTACTGGACCATGTTTGTGTTTGAGAGATCAGAAGATGTCTTAATGACGGCACTGACTTCCGCGGAGAGTGTCTCAACTTCAGTAAAGACGGTACGCCAATTGTGAGCATGCTCAAACTTGCTTTCATACATAATAATGATGATGTAGTCACGCACATAATAGGCATACAAGTTGTTAGAGAAACCAAAATTGATCTTTTCACAACTATATGATTACAACAACTTTTTATGATTAACTCTACGTCTCATCACTTATTGTTCATAAAAAGATCATTATTTAAGAAAGAAAATATGTGTAGTGTTACTTCACCCTTACTTCCTAAATTAAGTTTATTTTCAAAGCGGAAAAACGAAAAACTTTTAAATTCAAACAACTCCACCCCCAATCCTTATATAATAAAACCTTATTGTGTAAATTTCTATCATTCAAAAATAAAAACAAAATGGCAATGCTTAATGAAAAACGTGAAGATGATTTAGAAGTTTGTTGTATATATATTTGATTACTGCACTTGCATGCAACTTGTTTATACTTGATTTTGAGGTTTGTGATCTAATTATCCATATATATTGTATATTTAGTTGCGTTCCATACTTCGCGAAAAGGGCTTGCAATGCTGGCATGGGTTAACAAAGAGCAAGAAACCATATACATGGAACATGTTAAGTTCGTGCATGCCGGGTCATGTATATACTCGATTCATTTTTATAATCACCTTTCTATATGATGTTTCATTCATTCGTTTATTTTTTTTTCTAATAATGTGTCATCTCTTTTTTTCTGAGTGCACTTGTTGGTTGACACGGATGTAACAAGTGCCGAGTTTTACACTGTTATGCGGGAATCCTTAAATGTTGTGTACCGACATGTTTTATGCGAAAAATAACGGCTGTTGTTAGATTTTTATCTCATAATTGAAAATATTTGTAATGTTTCACTTCAAGTTTTACTAAATGCTTTTTTTATATTAGTAGAGATACATGGTTATTTGAGAACTTATCTAAATTTGAATTATCGTATGTTATCTAAACTTGAATTATCGTATGTTACTAGACTTACCATTACATTTTAGTCTTACCTCGAAATGTTGTATCGCTAATTATCTGTCGTCAGGCAATTCCGCAGCTATGCGCGGGTAATCGCCTAGTAGATTATAAGGCTGGGCGCAACGCCCCGGAAAAATTTCGGTCGATCGTCGGTCGCGACCGAATCGTCGCGTTGCGGCGATTCGGTCGCCGGTGTAAATCGAGGGTAAATCGACCCTACCCACGACCTCTTTTGTGTTTGTGTTTGTGTTTGTGTTTGTGTTTGTGTCTGTGTTTGTGTCTGTGTGTTTTATAAAAAAAAAAATTTTTTTTTTTAAATTTAACATGTTTTAATTATATAAATTTTATAAAAAAATTCTAAATTTTAATATATTGAGTTTTTTTTAATTCCTCACAACATATATTAATTTGACAATTTTTGGAGTTAGTTTTAGCTAATACATTATACCCTATTTACTTTTAAGTTTCCTAATATTTTTTAGTTTATGTAATGGTTTTTTTTTTTTTTTTAGTATAACGCGTGTTGTATGGAATAAAATGTTTTTTTTTGGAATAAAATGTTATTTTTATTAAATATAAAATGTTATTTTTATTGAATATAAAATGTTATTTTTATTAAAAATAAAAAAAAAAATTTTAAATTAGGTCGCACTAGGTCGCCGGGTTGTGGCAAATAGGTCGCACTAGGTCGCCGGCCGAAAAAACTAGGTCGCGACCCCCATGCGTTGTGCCTAGCCTAAATATATTAAGATATATCAATTGCGTTGCAACTTTCAAGTTCAAAAAAAGAAAAAAAAAAGAATTTACTCGTTTACATATATGGCCCCTCAGAAATGTAATAATCACAGAAAAAGACCTCATGAACAAAAACCCCAACAAAACCCCTAAAAACATAATCTCATCCTTAACAAAACACAAAAACATAAATAAATCAATCCGATGATTCTTCAACGTTCATTTCCAATCCTTAACCTCTGCAAATTAACCTCAATATCTTCCCCTAAGTTCATCCTCTTCACATCACCGGCGCCGTCATTCCACCACCGTCACCGCCGCTCCTTCACCACCGCCGTCACCGCCGCCGATACAAACCAAACCACCGACACATTCTTTGCAAATGATAGTGTTACGTGGAGCTCCTTAGGAGTTGTTGATCAGTTGTCTAGAGCCTTGTCTTCCATTAACCTTAATCGTCCTTCACTTATTCAAGTAACTTATTTATTTCATTTCCTTGTTGTCAGTTTAATGATTATTGTCTATACTGTAGCTGACGTGGCAACATTCATTTAGTACTTAGGAGCGGTTAGCGTTTAAAATTGAAAGCTCATTTGCAAGCGTTTTGCTTTTTTCTAAAAACTTTACTTGAAGAAGCATTTATCATCACTTATACGTCCACGTTAACAAACACTTTTATAAAAAACATAGCTAGTACTCACCACCGCCAGAAAGGCTTAATGGATAAGGATGAGACATCCCATTTGGTTACACAATTGAGCTATAGCCTGTTTTACCTGACTCTTATGGAATACGCTCTCAGACTCAAGTGAGAGTGTTGGACTTTAGGTTGAGAATCAATATAGTAAGATAATTTAGACTTGGATCCTTTCGTTGAAAGAAGTAATTTTCCTAGGGGCGTTCCGTAGAAAGACTATGAAAGATAGACTACCATCTTTTTAAGATAGAGTTGATGCCATGTGAGAATTGATAGGTGATACGGGCTTTCAGTGGGATATCATGGATGGGAGTCTGAATTTCTTTATTCAGGATATAAAACAAAGCGGTAGAGATTCACAAATCTACCATGAAATTTACTCCCGCTTTACCGATGAGGGATTCCGTCTCAAGTTTGGATTACCCCTACCTTAAAGGTTACGCTTTATTTTTTGGATCAGACCGCTCTTGGTCTTCGAACTAGCCATTAATGGTCGGCTTCATTGGTACCCTCTCGGTATGCGTTTCAAACACTTTCATTTTGAGCGTCTCATCTTCTCTATAGAAGCAAAACTCAAACGGATAGAACAGACTACATATTTTTTTCTTTTTCATTACTTCCATAGTCGTGCCTCGTGGCACGGCAGCACCCGTACTATTTAAATGGTTCGTCCGAGATGTTCTCACAGGATGTTACAGTTTACCACTAGTGTTAACCATACCCACAATAGGAAATAGATTGTATAAAACAAATAGCTACTACTAGTTTTGCTAAACATACCCACAATATGAAATAGCTTAGACAGTTTGTGTATTTAATAAAAAAAAATGATGCTTAAGAAATTTATCACAAGCTAGATACTTTCTGAACTAGTTATCTGAATATTGAAGTAGTGATGTATGAATGTAAATGATGTAGGCTGGTTGTGTACCAAGTATACTTGATGGAAATGACGTTGTGGTTGCTGCTGAGACTGGTAGTGGTAAAACACATGCTTATCTTGTTCCTTTGTTTCATAATCTGTTAACTACAACTACGAATGATGTAAATGAGGAGCGGTCTCATCGCATTTCGCTTGTTCTTTGCCCTAATGTTATGCTATGTGAGCAAGTTGTGAGAATGGCTAACTGCATTTGTGATGATAATGGTGAGCCGCTTCTCCGTGTTGCTGCTGTTTGCGGACGACAGGTGATTTTAAATGCCTTAATGTTAGTTGAAGCGGTATAGAGTTTGGGGCTTTTTTAATATGGTGTTTTTTCTATGATGTGTAGGGATGGCCGATTAATAAACCGAATATAATAGTGTCAACGCCTGCAGCTCTTTTAAACTATCTTCATGCTATTGATCCAGAAAGAAGGCGGCGTGCTGAGTTTATTCGTGATGTTAAGCATGTGGTAATGTTCTGTTTTTACTACTTGATGTAGTGTAATGGTTCATAAGTTAATTGTGTTGAATCTCAATAAAATGATTTGTAGGTTTTTGACGAGGCGGATATGCTTCTATGTGGGAGTTTCCAAAACCAAGTTATTCGCCTTATAAACATGTTTCGTTTTGATGAAAAAGTATTGTCACGGTCAAAGAACTCACCGTCCGAGAAGCTAGTGGATATGGAGTCTGTGTTAGAGAACAATGGAGACATAGAAGCTGATTCAATTGTGGAAGGTGATGAAGAGAGTGAGGACGAAAATGATGCTGAAAAGTCTTTAAAAGAAGCTGAACCTGTTATTGTGAAGAAAAGAGACTGGAGAAGGGCAAGAGAGATTTACGAGCGAAGTAAGCAATACATTTTTGTTGCAGCAACACTTCCCGAGAATGGAAAAAGAACTGCTGGAGGTGAATTGAAGCGGTTGTTTCCAGAAGCCAAATGGGTTAGCGGGCTTTATCTTCATCGTCATAATCCAAGATTAGAGCAGAAATGGGTTGAAGTTACAGTTGATACACAAGTGGATATACTTATAGATGCTGTAAACCATACAAAGTTGTTAAGTTCTGATAATGGAGTGAGTCGAACAATGGTGTTTGCAAACACAGTCGAGGCTGTAGAAGCTATTGCCACTGTGTTACAAGGAGCAGGTATTGAATGTTACTGTTATCATAGTGAGAGCTCTTTAGAGGAACGTACAAGAAATTTGGTTGATTTTCAAGAAAAAGGCGGCATTTTTGTGTGCACTGATGCTGCTGCTCGGGGCACTGACATTCCCAATGTTTCACATGTTATACAGGTTCTGGAAACCGTAAACTTTTTTTTTTGTTTCTTTTTTGTTGATTGTAGTTATTATTGTACAGATTCAATGTTCATTAAGGGATCTAATTTTGATGTTTCTGTTTGATTGCAGGCAGAATTTGCTACATCTGCTGTAGATTTCTTGCACAGGGTTGGTCGTACCGCCAGAGCAGGGCAGCCAGGCCTTGTTACAAGTATGTACAATGACACAAATCGTGATCTTGTTGCTGCAGTTCGTCAAGCTGGGAAGCTATGTGAGCCGGTGGTAAGTATTTTTATGCTTTTCTTGCGCAGCCTTTAGATCTGTTTAACCTCTTTATATCTTTCCTGCAACCCTGGATGAAGCAACGGTTTTTCCTTCCATGAGATGTTATCATTTAAATAGCAGTCAAAATTCATTTTTGCCATAAGGTTCTTTAGTTTGTTACCGTTGAGGGCCCCTCAATGAGGGGTATGCATTAAACTACGTGTTCATTCAGTATTTGTAACCGAGAGAATGCTATATTAGATACGGCCCTTTTCGGTTTTTAACTTTGTCTCTGGCTGCAGGAAAAGGCGTTCAGCAGGAAGAGAAGCTTCAGAAAGAAACTGAAGAAGCGAGGTATACCATCTTTTTTTTCTTCTAGGATCTGGGATTGTGCTAGATTACATCTAAAATAATTAATTAACACACTTAATTCTTCGATATAATCCACTTGCTAATGCAGTCAGGGCTGGAGGCAATACATTACATGTTCAAGACAGAATAGCAGCTTAATATAGGGTCAGAAAGCTACGATGGATATTGTAAATCCTCGTGAAGAACTGGTTTTCATTGTGCATCACCATTACAAGCAAGTCTCGACTCTCCAGCAGATGCAGTTTGTTTGGATATCCTATGAAACTGCGAGACAGAGAAACCAGGCTTTGATACACAGGATACCAGTTATGGTAATGAACCGTTTAACCTGGTACACTGCCTGAAGGCCTTCTCATTTTATGTCAAAATGTGGTTTGATCAATACTTGTACAAGTCAGCTTTGTGTATTTGCAATTGTAACCAAATGACTACCTTATGACAAGCATACATAATAACTTGTTCATTTCATTTTCCTTTTGTTTAAGGATTACAGTATGACTGCAGGGTCGCCTCGTTGATTTTGGTGGCCTTGTGCCGCAACCGCAATTATAGAAAAGGCCCAATCAAAGACGAGAACATAATTATATCCAGGTAAACAATTCATTAGTAAGAGGAAAAGTATTAATTCCAAGCAATGAGCAATCACAACATGATTATACATTAATAAAATGTTTGATTATCTGGGCGGGGACTGAGCATTAAAGTCACCAGATACACAAAACTTTTAATACGGATATTCATGTAACACATAATTTTTGTGACTGGGTTCATTTTCATCGGGTTTCTATGTATCCTCGGAACCTCTTAGCTCCGCCCTGTTTGAAAATGGGGTCATAAACACGAATTATGCCATTCGCCTGGCATTTGTTATTCAAACGGTTTATGGTTGAGTCATTCATAGATTATTTTCAATAACTTACATAGTCATTCATAATTCATAAGGTATTTTATTTTATGTAAGGTTGTGGATAACATGAACAACTTAAAGTTTTACTCAAATATGTCTAAAAGTCAGAAGTCACAAATTACTTGAAAATTAGACATTTGTTCGGTTACGTGCAAGAAGGAACTACTATAAATATTTTATAGCTTTCAATTTAGTACGAGTATAAAAAACAAGTATGTAGATTCGAACTACTATAAATATTTTATAGCTTTCAATTTAGTACGAGTATAAAAAACAAGTATGTAGATTCGAAGTAGTTTAACTAATGGTTAAAGGACCAAACCAGTTAAGGGTAAAAACCACAAAAAGAAAATTCATTAATTTTCTTTGGAAAAAACGAAATTCGTTAAACCCAACTATTTATGCAATTAACTCATTTGATAAAGAACCGCATGATAAAATCAGTAGCTTTGGTAAAGAAAAAAAAAAAACTACTGAAACATTAAAATCAGGCCCTTTTGAAAGTGTGGCATGTGCCACTCCACTTTTGTTGCACCCACCCCTCCCTAGTCCTGGGACTGGAACTAAAACATGTGGCGGTCAACTTGGTTAACTTTGGGACCATGGTCCATGGGGGTTCACCTAGGCTTAGCTTGGTCCAGTTAATTCATGTGTGACTTTTTTCAGATTCAAATCGCCCTGTGGTTTCTTGTGAAAGACCGAAAGCATGCAATAATTCTATAATTCTATGGACCAGTCAACGAGTAAACCTAGTTTTTCTTTCTTGCAGATGTGTATTTATTAGTACTACGTAGGAGTATCATAGAAGCCTCGAATCATCCAGGGACAAAATCAGAACAAAATGTTACCGAGTGCACAATTTTTTTTGAATCATAATATAATAGATATAAAAAGTGAATTAAAACGAAAAGTAGAAACACGTTTCAATTGACTGGGTGCATTTAAGATGCATTTAGGAAAAATCGACGTTTTCTTCACAAATTAACACTACACGGAAAAAATTTATAAGGGTCACGGGCACCCGCGGGAACCCCTGGCTCCGTCCCTGCCTGGAATTGTTATTATCGCCTCGGTTTTCAGCGATTGTGAAAGGGTCATGTTATTAATACCCTTTACCTTAAAAAGTATAAAAAACGTATTTCCTCTACCTCCCCTTTTGTCTCCCTGTTACTGTATAACACAGTTTGTTGTCAGTTTTTGTTCCGTATTTTTTTGTCAGTTTACTGTTTTTGACATGTTAAACTTTATATTTTTTATTCTGTATTTTTCGTTTCACAGTTTTATATAAAAAAAAGATTATATAAAAAAAAGCTAAAAGGTATCAAAATCCATTTAGGGGTACCAATAATCACTCCTTATGAAATTCATGTTATTTAAACTTAAACAAAAAAACCCTAGTTCTCTCCTAGGGGCGATTTCCGGCGCCACCCTCACCACTTTTTTCCAGCCATCAAACTCCTTTGTTAACCGCCTCTCTATCTATCTATTTATATGTAATCATGTATCCTGTTTTTTGAATTACATCTTAATTCAAGATCATTGATTTGTATGTTATATTCAGATATGCAATCGGTTGATTAGGGTTTGATTTTATCTTGAGGGTGGCGTCGCATGGCTTTATCTGTATCATTTTTCTAAATCGTCCCTAGGCTTACAACAAAAATCGGCCGTAACCCTAATATCTTTAGGGTTCGATCAGTTAATTATTTTAAGGGTTTTGTTGTGGCTGTTGTCTCCCTAGATCCCGTCTTGACTGAATATCTTTCTGGATCGTGTAATATGACGGCACCTTGAAACCCTAATCTAGGGCTACGGTGGATGTCTTATCCATGTGGTTTATTTAGGGACACGCATGGGTGGAATGATTCCTAGAAACCCTTTTTTGTTAGGGTTTCGTTTTGGTTGTGATCATCTACGTGGGATCGTTTCGTGATGTGGGCTGTGTTTGTCGATGGCTGGCCGTACTCGCGTAGGGTGTTGCTTTGGGTCATTGGAAACTGGAGGTCCTACGGGTGGTTGAATGGTATTGATGCATTATTTTACGATGCCCTTTGTTAGGGCTCTATTTGTGATCATTTTACTGATCTAAAAGTGGGTTTATTGGGGAGAGCATGAAGGTCTGTTTGCCGTGTTAATTTCAGAACGTATCATAAAGAAGGGTAAAGAGACGATGGTTGTGGTCTGGTATGGATCATGGCATTAGCAGATGATCAGAGCATGTTTATCCTTTATGAATGTCTAAAGTTGCTATCTAATTGTAGATGGTGCATGGTTTTAATTGTTTGATCACTGCTTGATGTGGTTTGCTAGACATCATGCAGATGTTTGGTTCTACCACGTTTGCTGCTACTATGGGTAGCCATGGTTTGTGGGTGCGTAGTTTTCTACGCTATTGGTTCACTCTTTGGAAGTTTCGGTTATATGGCTACACAAAAGCAGGTTTGGAGTAAGTGCGTTTTGCTTGCTGCCCTATCCGTGGTTTTAGGGTCTTCCACCAACTGTTTGTTTGGGACTAGTACATCGATGGTTCAAGAGTGTGATATGGCGGTAACCTTTCTTGAGCAGCTGTTTGGTTTTAGAGTTGAAAAGCACAAGCTTCATTCTTTCTCTATTTTAGTTTGCTTGTTTTTTATTTCAACTTATGGGTAGTCATAAGAATGGCTTGTCATTCTTATGTAGGTCATATATATGCTGCACATTTTATGATGTGCATTAGAAGTGCCCATGTAACGGGCTGAGATGTTAGGATTTCACCTACATCCGTTGTACCTCAATGTTTTTTGGCGTAATATATTTTACCGGGGTATTGTTTCCCTTTTACCCAAAAAAAATGTTATTTCAACTTTTCTAAGACTGGTGGGAGTGGTAAGCAACTCACTCACCGCCACGTCAGCTTTTTAACAAACTCACCCAAACTCCCCACAGGAGTTAATGGCACTCACCCAAACTCACTACAACTCACATATCATACCTATTTTTTATTATTTAAACACACTCCACTCACAAAAAACACCCAATAATAAACCTAACTCAAAAAATAAAAACACTTTGGGCCCACATAAGTTAAACTCAACTGGGTGAGTTTGCCCCTGTTTTTTTCCTTTGAAACACTAACTCGCGCGCGAGTTTTTTGGAGGGAATGGTACCCACTCGTGAGTTTGGGCAACTCACTCGTGGGATACCTCCCACTCCCACCAGCCTAAGATCACGAGATTTATGCAATGTACAAATATCTTTACGAACGGGGAGAATTTTGTGATTAAGATAGTATCGGTGCTCAGTGCTAACTGCCTTCGATATTTTTTTCTTTTGAGAAATAGTATTATATATTTAAAAAATCCAACAACATGCTAGGATATACAATTACATCTATCTAACAATAAAACTAAACCGATCTTACGCGATACACACTACATCTGCAAGCAACCGTATGTATCAATACCCGGCCAAACTTAAGTCACGAAAAGCACGAGCTTTTGCACTAATCCACCCAACAAATACCAAGCTTTTTAATTTATGTGAAATCCAGAAAAAAGAAGTTAATTGAATCTCGAAAATATATCGCCAACCACCATATCTTTAGTCTTAAAAACCTTACTATTACGCGATTTTCATATCAGATACATAGAACTTCGAAAGACGGCTTGTCACAAGCTCTCCAGTTTCGACGACACCCCACAATGAGAGGAAAAAAATATCTGATAATGATGATCCATTAAAGAACCCATGCTCCACCATAAAAAATCTTCGACCACGCAGTAGAAACCAAAGGACATCGAACCATAATGTGATCAGTTGTTTCAACGACACTCTCACAACATGCACATAACGTGAAGTGCAAATCTATCCCAATATGATCAAGAAAAGACCTTACCGAGATCCATCCATATTTTAATCTCCATATAAACATATTAACTTTTCGAGGGACGAACTTACACCAAGACGTATCTTCAGCATAAGTGGTTGATCGAAGAGTTTTTTCATCTATTAACTCTCTCAACTCTTTCACCGTTAACACTCCATCAGATGCAAGAAACCAACACGAAGCGTCCACATACCCTGAAACTAGGGCTAAGTCTGTTAGAACGCTACTTAGTTCCTCTAATTCACCCAATGATCTTCCTCTAGGAACACCCACCCACTCCCATTTCCACCACCACCCATCAATACCATATTCACCATGGTTCATGACCGACAAATCTTCATCCCCCTCAAACCTAAGATCCTTGGAAATTTGTCACACAATTTGAAGTCACCAACCCATTTATCCTTCAAAAACCGAATACTATCGCCATTTCCTAACTTCCTACCAAATGAAGAGGAGAACACCACCCCCGTTCTATCTATATTTATACCCACTCGGACAATATTTCTCCAGGTACCTAAGATTTTTCCTCTATCCCGCTCACATGTCTCATTTAAACCCCCGACTCACCATATGGGCTTTTTATCACTCGAACCCACAACGATTCTCCTTCCTCCCGAAACCGCCATCACCATTTGCCCAAAAAACCCAAGTTGAAAGCCTCAAGACTCCCAAAATTTAGACCCCTAATTCAAATTTGATAAATTTTTATCCCATTTTATCCAAGCCATTTTCCGAATGTCCAACCCCCCACCGCAACGAAATTTTTCCTCACCCTATAGAGAGAAATAATCACATTAGTTGGTGCACAGAATAAGGAAAAATAGTACAACGAGATGCTTCCAAGAACCGACTTGACCAAAGTTAGGTGACCCTCGAAATAAATCGATTTAGCTTTCCATTATGACAATATGTATTTAAACTATAACATCCAGTAGTTTTGACTAAATGTAATATCTATGTTTATAAATAAAGAGGTGATTTTACTAATAAATTTTTGCTTTTCATTATGATATGTGACTAAATTGTTGAATATATGAATACTCACTATCTCAATTATCACATCCACATATGACTATATGTTACATACACTATGTATATATCAAGTCTGAGTTCTAAAGATAATTATATGTACAAATAATGAATAAGAACAACTCAAATACAACAAGGATACCCTAAATAGCCATAAAAACCTTAGAAATATCTTATAAACTAATATTCCAAGCAATATAACTACAAAATAACTCTGTACTATTATTAAACACTTTATACTAATTCTAATCTACCTTATAAAGAAAAGGTAAATAATCACAAAACACTAATATACACTAATCAAAAGCTAATTATAAGAAAATGACGTAAAACCAAGATTAGCATATAAAATCCAATCTATAATGAATTAGACTCTAATCTTTTGCAAAAAATTATAAAACTCAACTAAGTATCATAATATAGTTATACATTTATCTTAAACCATGTTACTAATTATTAAAGCATAAAGTACAAGTTTTCAAAGCATAGAACCTTAAGTTTACTTAAATAACCATAGAATATGATCAACATATATAAAATATTAAACTAAGAATGTAGAACCCATAGAAGTCATAAGCATACTGTGTAAGACTTAGAATAAGCTTACATTAAGATACAAACTCTAATTATCCAAAATAGAAAGTCATTAGGCTTAATGATATAGAAACCCTTATATGAAGAAATCTACATGGAATCATAGCCTAGTCTTTTAGGACAAGTCTACAAACACTCATAGGACTTCATTAAGATTATAAGATTATTTTAAGACAATGTTAAAGTACCCTAATGCACAAGGTACAAGATTTCAATGCATGACTTAGAAATTAGGTCAAAATAGGTATTTTCACTCTTTAGACATGTTTACCTAAACTAAACCCTTAAACAAAGTGTGAGAACTCTTTGGAAACTTAAGACACATCTTCTAGGACCTAAATTAAGTTTTCATCAGTAGCTAAGAGGAGGATAATCACATTTACTAAGATTAAACCCTAGATCATTAGAAAACCCTAATCTACAAAAGTATACTTCCTATTTTCACATCAAACCTTTGTTAAACTTCAAACCAAGGACCCAAATATCTTAAATAGAATTTCTAAACCCTAATTAAGCCTTAATAATTCACTGATCACTTTCCTAAGTCACAAATCACCAAAAACACAAACCATAAGTTACAAGCACTAGAATTAGGATCCGGTTTTGTATTTTGCCTCCAAAACCCATTTTAAAACCATTTCCCTCCATTCCAAATTCAAATATCAGATATTTAGTACTTCTAAGATATTTTAGGAGTGGTGACAAGTAGGTGCATCACCTCCTTGCTTGCTACACATCACCTTTCTCATCTAAACTTTACCGTGACACATTTCTAGCCACAAGTGAGGATTGGATTGAAGCTAGGGTATAAGAACTTGTGTATAGCTTCACTAGCATTCGTTAGTCATCTACCTATCCTTATTACACGTTTAGATGCCAAACTTGGAGCCTAAGTGTTGCCATGACTATAAATAGAGCCGTATATCACTCCTTGAAGACTTGCACGCCGTTTTCTTTGTACCCCTACCCATTATCCATTTACACTTCTATAAATGTCTTAGGACATACCCCAAGACCAGAAACCAGGTCTAGAAGGTATCCATTGAAGCCCTTAAGCTTTGATAGCAAGTTGTGTTCATAGGAAGCAATAAGGGGCCATTTTAGAGATAGCTAGGTAATTTCTATACTAAACAAGATTTGATCATGTTATAATGAATTATAAGACTTGTTATAATGCCAAAATTATGTTAGAAAGACAATCCAAAAAGAACTAAGTCATTTCATCAAATTAAATGAAAGTTATAAGCTAAAGATGTTTTATAACCCTAGTTTTGTATTTTACATGAAATGATGACTTAAAATCTATTTCAAGAGCTATAATTCTAATAAAATGTTGTTATTATGATTATAAATATGTTTTAAAACTTTGTTTTAAATCCTAGATCATTTGGTACATTTTTGAAGAAGTTATATGATTTTTAGAAGTATAGGGACCAAAACTGTTGTTTATGAAAATATTTGACATTTTGGGCCAAAAGTGTCATTTTATGAAATTTAAAGCTATAATAATAAAAGTTGGAAAGTTTGAGACCATAAGGTTAAATATTTAAGGATTAAATTGCAATATAATGAAACTATATACTTAAAGGGTTAAAAGTGTAATTATGCCAAAATATAACTATAAGGACTATTTTGGCAATATTGAAACTAAATAACATAAAATGTAACAAAATATAATGTGTCATGTTAGTAGGGAGCTTTCTACAAAGATGTTCCATCTCGATATTACGTTTTGACTGAGTGGTTGGGTTTACGAATGGCTTCTAAGTATAACGGCCCGAACAATGATACAATAATAACAAAGTATATAAATCAAAGAATAAATACATGAAATAACAAAAGATTGAACTCAGAGAGCATGACTTGATATATCTATATATTATGTGTTAACTCAGATATTGTGAGAAAGTTGTGATTGAGTATAGCTGATTTAATCAAGACTCTCTAGGATAAGTTGAGTTCATAGCCTCACTTTTAAAGTTTTATAAATGATTGAAAACCCGTGAGGGGGATATATGCTAAAACTAGAATACAAGTGTTTTTGTATGCTGCCAATATGAATATTGACACTACGTTTACTAGTTGCCGTTAAGCCCCTTTTTAATCGTGAACCACTAATCATTTAATGAGCGCTAATATTGTGAATAGTACTATTGGAGACTGACATCTCCTATCTGGGCAAGTCGCACTTGCTAGCAGCTAATGGTTCCTACCTAGGCTAAACAGATATGCTTTATTTTGCATTTAGGATAGTCCGACAAGCTTCCTACCAAAGGGCAAATTTGTTGGGTTTTCCTGATAATGTCTAGTTGTGGGGTCACGAGCTAGTGCAATATGAATTGATGAATTTAAAAAGTTGGGTGTATAGTAATGTAGCCCTGGAGTCGTACTTGTATTCAAATATTGTTTAAAAACCTATGAATTCGCTCAACCATTGTGTTGAATTTAATGCATATATTTCAGGTGAATGAGCACTGGCCGACTGAGGATGGTGGTGTCTTGAATAAAGTTATCATTCTAGAAAATAAAACTAGATCTTTGGGGAAAACCTGTGTTGTACATTATTGTACAGTTGTTTTTATTTAACTCTGAATAAATGAATGATGACGTTAATATTTATAAAAATGTTTTTGAGCATTTTCTATTATTATGACTATGGTACTTTGATAGTAATACCCCAAAATTTAGCTTCCGCTGCTATAAGGTAAAATGGGGGTGTTACAGATTGGTATCCAGAGCTCATGGTTATAGAGAATAAGTTTTTCTTAAACTATAACTAAAACTTTAAATTCAAGACCATCAGCCATCATCAGCGCAAGTGTAAGATTTTATTACTTTTAAAATAAAATATCTTATGTTATTATATTCTATAAACTACAAGGATGTCTACTTCCACCTATATTCTCATTTTCGATGATGATGAAAGAGAAATTACGATGTTCATTCCATCTCCCACAGATGTGCGTGTTCCGAGTTTGTCTTTTTACGATACTCCTAAAGTACAAGAATATTTCTCACATCAAACTGAAGTGATGAATAGTGTACCTTCACCTACGTCTAGTTTTCTGTTACCTGAAGATCTTTATTCATCTACCAATCAAAGTCGTGAAGAGCCTTATGAAACTAAGGAATATTCTAGAGCATGGATTGTGGAAAAGCACGACAAGAAATTGTCCGTAATTGCTAGTCATCTTGATGAAATATCCCTTGAAGCTTTTAGAATAGTGGAGAAGAATATTAGGAATCTGATAAGAGGAAGAAAGGAGATTGAAGAGCATATTAGTCAGTTGGAATATAAAGTGGACGTTACTCAACGCCATAATATTAGACTGAGTAGAAGGATGCATGCTCATGAAATGAATATGACAAGACTAGAGAAAGAGAATACTGAAATGAAAGAAGGACTTACGAGGACTGGGCTTAATTTAGAATTACTCATCGATGATCTTAAAACAACTCAACAATCTGACTCCGGGTATATTTTGGACAGAATTGAGGAGATCAAAATGGGAAATTAAGCTTACAAATCTAGTTTCAGTTTGTAAGATATGTACAATTTTTCTTTATGTAACAGAGATGCTTATCGTGTACATATAAACGATAAGTTGTTCATAAATAAAAGAAGTGTGCGTTTGTTCTCAAAAATTCTTGTTATCTTATTTAAATATTTATCGTCATTCATATTATGAATCCTCATAAATGAATTAGAAAATTTTTATCGTCATTCATATATGAATCCTCACATATGAAATGATCGAAAGAATTAAGAGTACTCTATGATGTAATAAATAAATTTCACACTCGACGTATGAAAATTTAAAATAAAATCATTCTTATCGAGTATTATTATGTTGGTAGGATGGCTCATACGAGAGCATCAACGTCTGCGACAGTAAATATGACACCTGAAGAAATAAGGCAATTGGTTGCTGAGAGTGTGACTGCAGCTTTGCAAGCACAAGCCGCCAATGTAGCCAGTACAAGTAATGGAAATGCTGCTAGGAGAGAAGTTCCAATAGAGAAAAGATGTACTTACAAAGATTTCATGAACTGTCAGCCTTTTAACTATAAAGGATATGAAGGAGCTGTTAGACTTATTCGCTGGTTCGAGAGAATTGAATCTGTATTTGTTCGCAGTGACTGTTCTAAAGATTGTAAAGTGAAATTTGCTACAGGTACGCTGATAGAAGAAGCTTTGTCTTGGTGGAATGCTTATGTACAACCCATTGGGATAGAACAAGCTTATCATACTCCCTGGAATGAATTTAAGAATCTGCTAGTTAAGAAGTATTGTCCTCGCAATGAGATTAGGAAAATGGAGGAAGAATTCTATAATATAGTAGTAAAGGAAAATAATCTCAAGGTTTACATCTGAAGATTTCAGGAATTAGCATTATTATGTCATAATATGGTGCCTAATACTGAAAAATTGATGGAAGCTTTTATTGGAGGATTGCCTAGAAGTATAGAAGGGAATGTTACCGCCTCTAAACCCCAAACTTTTGAGGAAGTTATCACCATTACTCAAAGATTAATGGATCAAGTGATAAGGTATACTCATGTACAAGTGTCAGTTAATAATAAGAGGAAGTTTGATGATAGGAGGAGTTTTCCTGTTAATCGTAATTTCTAGAAGAATAATTTTTGCAACTAAAATCAAGGCAATAATCGTCAACAGTGGAACAAAAGAAATGACGTTTCTAAAGTTTATGCTGTAAATTCGAGCAATGGTTATAGTGGAAGACAAGCCCTTTGTCAGAGGTGTTCTCTGCATCACACATGATTTTGCACAATCAAGTGTCAAAAATGTGGAAAAATAGGACATCAGACAAGATTCTGTAGAAGTAAAGGATTAGCTACTAGAAGTAATCAAATTCTTGTGTCAAAACTACGGAGAAAAAGGGAATTTGATGAATGATTTCCGTAAAGAGAGCAATAGCTGAGGAAAAGCTTATTTGCTAAACGATACTCAACAAGATCAGAATACGGTTACGGGTATGTTTTATCTAAATCAACGTCTGGTTAAAGTAATATTTGACTCAGGACCTGATAGAAGTTTCATATCTATTAAAATTGCTGCTAAGTTAGATATTCCGATTTTTCTTTGAATACTAAGTATGATATAGAAATGGCCGACGGAAAAATAGTTAGCACTAATACCGTTATTCGAGGATGTATCATTAATTTATTACATCAGTCCTTTGAAATCGATCTTTTACCCATTAAGTTCGGTAGTGTTGACGTAGTCATTGGAATGGACTGGTAATCTAAATACCATGCCAAAATTCTATGTGACGAGAAAGCCGTTCGTATTCCTATTAACGGTGAAGTTTTGATTGTCCATGGTGAGCGAAGTAAGACTCGACTAAATCTCATATCATGCCTTAAGATAAATAAGTACGTATCCCGAAGTGGTCAAGTTTTCTTAGTTCAAGTAGCGGAAAAGGAGAAAGAAGAGAAGCAATTAGGAGATATTCCGATAGTTAGAGAATTTCCCGAAGTAATTCCTGAAGAATTACCAGGTTTTCCGCCTGAGCGTCAAGTTGAATTCCAAATCGATTTGATACCAGGAGCAACACCAGTTGCTAAAGCGACTTATCGATTAGCACCTTCAGAAATGCAAGAATTGTTAATTCAAATCCAATAACTAACTGATCAAGGATTTATTAGACCAAGTATATCGCCGTGGGGAGCTCCAGTCTTATTTGTGAAAAAGAAAGATGGATCTTTTAGGATGTGTATCATTATCGTGAGTTAAACAAACTTACTATAAAGAATCGTTACCCATTACCCAGAATCGACGATTTATTTGATCAACTCCAAGGATCAAGCATATATTCGTAAATTGATTTACGATCAGGTTATCATCAACTGAGAGTTAAGGAAGAGGATATTCCTAAAACTGTTTCAAGACGCGGTATGGACATTATGAATTTCAAGTAATGCCTTTTGGTTTAACCAATGCACCAGCTGTTTTCATGGATCTCATGAACAGAGTGTGTAAGCCTTACTTGGATAAATTCGTAACTGTGCTTATGGATGATATTCTTATCTACTCTCGTAATAGAGAAGAACATGCCGAGAATTTTGGTATAATTCTCGAATTACTTAAGCAGGAGAAGTTGTATGCTAAGTTCTCGAAGTGCGAATTTTGGATCGATGTTGTTCAATTCCTAGGACATGTCATTGATAGCCAAGGTATTCGTGTGGATCCTGCTAGGATTGAAGCCGTAAATAATTGGAGTAAGCCTAGTACGCCTATAGAAATAAGACAATTTTTAGGACGTGCTGGGTATTACCGATGATTTATCGAAGGTTTTTCAAAAATTGCTAAAGCTTTGACTGAATTGACTCAGAAAAACAAACCGTTTGACTGTGGAGATAGTCAAGAGACAGCTTTTAAATTATTGAAGCCAAAGTTGTGTGAAGCACTTATCCTAGCAGTACCAGAAGGTAACGCTGACTTTATCATTTACAGTGATGTATCTATTCAAGGAATGTGAGCAGTGCTTATGCAAAGGAATAAAGTTACTGGTTATGCATCAAGGCAACTTAAACCTAATGAGAAGAATTATACTACTCATGATCTAGAATTAGGAGCTGATATTTGCTCTTAAAATCTTGAGACATTACCTCTATGGTATGAAATGTGTAGTATTTACTGATCATAAAAGTCTTAAATATATTCTTCATAAGAAGAATTGAATATGAGACAGCGACGTTGGTTAGAATTACTTGTTGATTACGATTGTGAAATTCGTTATCACCCAAGTAAAGCCAATGTAGTAGCTGATGCTTTAAGTCGAAAAGAGCGTGTTAAGCCGTTACGAGTTAGATCATTAATGATAACTCTTTTACCGAAGTTACCTACCCAAATTCTCGAAGTGCAAGAAGAAGCACTTAAGGTAGAACATGTAGGAGCTGAGAAGTTAAGAGGAATGGACAAAGAATTTGAAGTTCGTCAAGATGGAAATCGTTGTATTAAAAATCGTAGTTGGTTACCTGCCCATGGTAATTTACGAGATTTGATTATGCACGAGTCTCATAAATCGAAGTATTCTATACATCCTGGTTCCGACAAGATATATCAAGATCTGAAGAAACTTTATTGGTGGCCTAACATGAAGGCAATCATAGCATAATACGTTAGTAAGTGTTTAATGTGTGCAAGTTAAAGCAGAGTATCAAAAACCATCCGGTCTATTGATACAACCAAAGATTCCAATATGGAAGTGGGAAAGAATAACGATGGATTTTGTGACTAAATTACCTAAGACATCAAATGGACATGACACCATCTGGGTTATTGTCGATCGTCTTACAAATCTGCGCGATTTCTTCCTATTAAAGAGACTGATAGTATGGAAAATCTTACGAGATTGTACATTAAGGAAATAATCTCTCAACACGGAGTGCCTGTATCTATTATCTCTAATCGTGATAATCGTTTTACATCTGTATTTTAGGGATCGATGCAAAATGCTTTAGGTAATCAATTGGACATGAGTACGGGATATCATCCACAAATAGATGGAAAAAGTGAAAGGACTATTCAAACTCTCGAAGATATGCTTAGAGCTTGTGTGATAGATTTTGGAAAAGTATGGGAGAAACATCTACCTTTAGTTGAATTCTCTTATAACAATAGTTATCATGCTAGTATTAAAGCAGCGCCTTTCAAAGTATTTTATGGAAGAAAGTGTCGATCGCCTGTTTGCTGGGCCGAAGTTGGAGATGTTCAACTGACTGGACCAGAAATAATACATGAGACTACTGAAAAGATTGTTCAAATCCGACAACGATTAAAAGCTGCACAAGATCGACAAAGGAGTTACGCTAATAGTAGATGTAAACCTTTGGAATTTGCAGTAGGAGATCGTGTTATGTTGAAAGTTTCGCCTCGTCAAGGAATTATCCGATTCGGACAGAAAAATGAAATGAATCCAACGTATATATGACCATTCAAAATAACCAAAAGAATTGACCTTGTGGCATATAAACTAGAGCTACATGAATAGCTTAGTAATGTTCATAATACTTTTCATGTTTCGAATCAGAAGAAATGCTTATCTGATGAATCTCTCATCATACTGATGAAAGAACTTCAACTCGACGATAAGTTAAATTTGTAGAAGAACCTGTAGAAATTATGGATAGAGAAGTGAAACGCTTAAAGCAGAGCCGTATACCAATAGTTAAGGTACGATGGAACTCGAAGAGAGGACCTGAGTATACTTGGGAACGTGAAGATCAAATTTGAGCTAAATATCCGCATCTATTTTCTTATGTTACCCCTAGTTCTAGCTAAATCTCGAGACGAGATTTAAAATAAGGGGAAGAGACTATAACATCCAGTAGTTTTGACTAATGTAATATCTATGTTTATAAATAAAGAGGTGATTTTACTAAGAAATTATAACTTTTCATTATGATACGTGACTAAATTGTTGAATATATGAATACTCACTATCTCAATTATCATATCCACTTATGCCTATATGTTACATACACTATATTAATATCAATTCTGAGTTCTAAATATAACTATATGTACAAATAATGAATAAGAACAACTCAAATACGACAAGGATACCCTAAATAGCCATAGAAACCCTAGAAATCTCTTATAAACTAATATTCCAAGCAATATAACTACAAAATAACTATGTATAATTAATAAACATTTTATACTGATTCTAATCTACCATACAAAGAAAAGGTAAATAATCACAAAACACTAATATACACTAATCACAAGCTAATTACAAGAAAATGACCTAAAATCAAGATTAGCATATAAAATCCAATTTAAACTCTAATCTTTTGCAAGAAATTATAAAACTCAACTAAGTATCATAATATAATCATACATTTATCTTAAACCAAGTTACAAATTATTAAAGCATAAAGTACAAGTTTTCAAAGCATAGAACCTTAAGTTTACTTAAATAACCCTAAAATATGATCAACCTATATAAACCATTAAACTAAGAGTATAAAACCCATAGAAGTCATAAACATACTATATAATACTTAGAATAAGCATACATTAAGATACAAATCCTAATTACAGAAAATAGAAAGTCATTAGGCTTAATGATATAGAAACCCTTATATTAAGAAATCTACATGGAATCATAACCTAATCTTTTCGGAAAAATCTACAAACACTCATAGGACTTCATTAAGATTATAAGATTATGTTAATACAATGTACAAGTACCATAACGCACAAGGTACAAGATTTCAATGCATGACTTGTAAATTAGGTCAAAATAGGTATTTTCACTCTTTAGACATGTTTACCTAAACTTAACCCTTAAACCAAGTATGAGAACTCTTTGGACACTTAAGACATAGTTTCTATGACCAAAATTAACTATACATCAGTATCTAAAAGGAGGATAATCACATTTACTAAGATTAAACCCTAGATCATTAGAAAACCCTAATCTACAAAAGTATACTTCCCGTTTTCACATCAAGCCTTTCTTAAACTTCAAACCAAGGACCCAAAGCTCTTAAATAGAATGTCTAAACCCTAATTAAGCCTTAATAATTCAGTAATCACTTTCCTAAGTCCCTAATCACCAAAAACACAAACCATAAGTTACAAGCCCTAGAATTAGGATCTGGTTTTGTATTTTGCCTCTAAAACCCATTTTCAAACCATTACCTCCATTACAAAATTCAAATATAAGATATTTAGGACTTCTAAGAAATTTTAGGAGTGGTGACACGTAGGTGCATCACCTCCTTGCTTGCTACACATCACCATTCTCATCTAAACCTTGCCGTGACACATTTCTAGATACAAGTGAGGATTGGATTGAAGATAGGGTCTAAGAACTTGAGTATAGATTCACTAGCCTTAATTAGTCATCTATCTATCCTTCTTACACGTTTAGATGCCAAACTTGGAGCCTAAGTGTTGCCATGACTATAAATAGAGCCGTATATCACTCCTGGAAGACTTTCACCCCGTTTTCTTTGTATCCCTACGCATTCTCCATTTCCACTTCAATAAATGTCTTAGGACATCCCTCAAGACCAGAAAACAGGTCTATACGGTAGCCATTGAAGCCCTTGAAGCTTTGATAGCAAGTAGTGTTCATAGGAAGCCACAAGGAGCCATTTTGGAGCCACCTAAGTAATTTCTATACTAAACAAGCTTTGATCTTGTTATAATAAATTATAAGACTTGTTATAATGCCAAAATTATGTTATAAATACAATCCAAAAAGAACTAATTCATTTCATCAATTTAAATGAAAGTTATAAGCTAAAGATGTCTTAAAACCCTAGTTTTGTATTTTACATGAAATAATGACTTAAAATCCATTTCAAGATATATAGTTCTGATAAAATGTTGTTATTATGATTATAATTATGTTTTGAAACTTTGTTTTAAAATCCTAGATCATTTGGTATATTTTTTAAGAAGTTATATGATTTTTACAAGTATAGGAACCAAAACTATCATTTTTAAAACTATTTGGCATTTTGGGTCAAAAGTGTCATTTTATGAAAGTTAAATCTATAATAATAAAAGTTAGGAAGTTTGAGATCCTGACCCTAAGGCTAAATATTGAAGGATTAAATTACAATATAATGAAACTATATACTTAAAGGGTTAAAAGTGTAATTATGCCAAAATATAACTATAAGGACTATTTTTGCCAATATTGAAACTAAAGAACATAAAATGTAATAAAATATAATGTGTCATGTTAGTAAGGAGCTTTGTACAAAGATGTTCCATCTCGATATTACGTTTTGACTGAGTGGTTGGGTTTACGATTTAAAGTGCCCTCACTCCTCAAATGTTTATAGAATGGCTTCTAAGTATAATGGCTCGAACAATGATACTATAATAACAATGTATATAATTCAAGAATAAATACATGAAATAATAAAAGATTGAACTCAGAGAGTATGACTTGATATACCTATATATTGTGTGTTAACTCAGATATTGTGAGAAAGTTGTGATTGAGTATAGCTGATTTAATCAAGACTCTCTAGGCTAAGGTGAGTTCATAGCCTCACTTTTAAAGTTTTATAAATGATTTGAAAACCCATGGGGGGGATATATGCTAAAACCGAAATACAAGTGTTTTTGTATGCTGCCTATATGAATATTGACACTACGTTTACTAGTTGCCGTTAAGCCCCTTTTTAATCATAGACCGCTAAGCATTTAACGAGCGCTAATATTGTGAATAGTACTATTGGAGACTGACATCTCCTATCTGGGTAAGTCACACTTGCTAGCAGCTAATGGTTCCTACCTAGGCTAAACAAATATACTTTATTTTGCATTTAGGATAGTCTGACAAGCTTCTAGCCTAAGGGCAAATTTGTTAGGTTTTCCTGATAATGTCTAGTTGCGTGGTCATGAGCTAGTGCAATATGAATGGATGAATTTGAAAGTTGGGTGTATAGTAATGTACCCCTAGATTTGTACTTGTATTCAAATATTGTTTAAAAAACTATGAATTCGCTCAACCATTGTGTTGACTTTAAGGGATATATTTCAGGTGAATGAGGACTGACGGGCTACGGATGGTGGTGTCTTTAATAAAGTTATCATTCAAGAAAATAAAACTAGATCTTTGGGAAAAACCTGTGTTGTACATTATTGTACAGTTGTTTTTATTTAACTATGAATAAATGAATGATGACATTAATATTTATAAAAATGTTTTTGAGCATTTTCTATTATTATGAATATGGTACTTTGATAGTAATATCCCAAATATTAGCTTCTGCTGCTATAAGGGAAAATGGGGGTGTTACATAAACTTCTCCACGACTATTCCCCATCTACATGCCTTATTCATATTAACCCCAATAGGAAGCCCAAGGTACATGAAAGGTAGTTTTCCAGGACGTTATTTTAACATACGAGCTATCTCTTCTACTTCAACTTCAAAAACACCTACACGATCAAGATTACTTTTAGTTAAACTGATCTTAAGATTAGAAATCAAATTCCTTCTATTATTCTTACTCCAATGACACAAAAATATCGTATCGTCTGCATATTGTAAATGTGAAACCACCACTTAATCTTCCGACTGAAATCCCTTTGAGCACGCCTTTATTAATTGATTCATTAAAAACAACATTAATTCCTTTGGTTGTAATTAAGAATAAGAATGGTGATATGGGATATCCTTGTCTAATACCTCTTGACATCTTGAATTCAACCATAGGCGAACCGTTCACCAACACTGATATTGAAGCTGTTTGAAGACACACCTCAATCCATTTACACCATTTCTCTCCAAAATATATTTGCAACATCACTTATTGAAGATAATCCCAACTTACGCTATCATAGGCCTTTTCAAAATCAATCTTCAAAAGCATGCCCTTTCCTCGATTTCTCTTCACATAATCCACAAGTTCATTCACCACAAGAACAATGTCTAATATAAATCTCCCCTTTATAAATGCGTTTTGCACTTTACCAATGACTTTACCAACCACCCTTTTAATTCTGTCCACTGACATCGTTAAAATTATTTTATAATAACAACCAATGAGGCTTATTGGCAGGAAGTTATTCAACTCAATAGGGTCGAAAATCTTCGAAATCAATGAAATAAAGGAAGAGTTATAGTCGTTGCTAACTCAACCTTCTCCTAAAAGTGACTGATTGTGTTTATTAAATCATATTTTATTTTTTCCTAACACCGCTTTATAAATTGAAAGTAAAGTAGTCAGGGCCAAGTGCCTTCGAACTACCATAATTTTTTTACCGCTATCCAAATTTCTGTTACTAGAAACCAATCCTGCAACATGGTTACATCATCCGCTGAAATACTTTGGAAGCCTTTAGTGACTATACCTAGTCTTTCACCACTAGCCTCTATGAAGACATGTTCATAGTACTCCTACACCCCTCTCTTGATTTCTAATGGTTCTTCACTCCACTTCTCATCCATAATTAACCCCCACATATTATTCTTTGATATTCTCTTTCTCATAACCGAGTGAAAATATTTCGAGTTCTCATCCCCCTCAACCGACCACTTAACACAAGCCTTTTTTTGTACATTTGAGATTTTATTTTATCTTTCCTTAACCATTCTTTGCGTGTATCTTTTCATTGCATCTTTTCAAACTCGGACATGATTCTTCTTTTGGCCTCTCTGTCCTAATTGTTAGCCTCGTCTCTAAGACTATCTACTTCCTTTTCAATCTTTCTGGATTTGTCTCTGCTTTAAATCTTTAATTCCTCCTTGACGTTTTTAACTTATCTCTAAAAACACTGTCGGGAACCAGAAATCTCACTAGTTTTTCTATCGCCTCCTAACTGCTTCTTCTGCATCCTTATCCTTAAACCAAACATCAAAAGCTCAGGATGGTTAAGGTCCAAAATCCACTACTTTATCTCAACAATATGTGGCAGTGATATGAGAGTTTTCTATCAAGAGCTACTATTGATAAATCTGTCCACAGATCCCGAAAACCCCCCGACACAAGGAATCTGTCAAGCTTATTAAACTTTATACCGTCATCACTATATATCATGAAGTGTCTTCCCCATGGTACATCTATCAGTCCACGTTCTTTAATAAACTCGTTAAATTTTCTTATGCTTCGATCATTGTATTGTGAGTTCTGGGCCTCACGTTTTGTCAAGCTCAAACATCTAATTCCACAATCATACTATCTTACAAAAGAGATTAAACACTCTATCTTTATTTAATGCCAAAAATTAAGTAATACAACAAGTACTACATAATGTACAGAAAAATTTTGCAAACCAAGAAAATCAAATTTAAGTAATATACGATTTTAATGCATATGTACAACTTTATATCTCTAATATATGCAAAGCATTTAATCACACTTAATTATAACATAATTAGTAATACAATTAAAACAACCCATCACCATAATTTACAAGCAAAACAGCACATTGTAAGTTTATGGACTTATATTTAATAGTCGTGTGATAGGATCGAACTCGAGATTACGGGATAGCACTCAATACGTAAAGAGTTAATTTATTTAAGAAATATTTTTATTATATTTATTAAATTAAACCGAGCAAATAACTATATAACTTTAGCGATCGTTAATTAATAAATAGTTAAGTATTAACGAGTGTTAAATAATATATAGTAAGAGGAATAAAAAGGAAGAAGGATGGAAGGTTCCCGAACACCCCACAAGGGGGTGTTCGACCGTCGGTTAGGGCACCAAGGGCGGGGAGGTTGTCTTTTATTTACTTGGGCTATAATGGGTTGAGGCCTTTTAATACACCTCCTTATCCCTCATAATCTACATAACTTGAATCTATCCCTCTCCCTCTCCTCTTGTTCGACCGCAAGACACACCCACAAAGGGTTTTCGGTTGGTTTTTCTTGGTTGATCGATTGTGTTAAAAATCTAGTCCTAACACCTCTCTAGGGTTGTTGGGTAGATTATTTACAAGCGTTGTAGGTCGGTTTCCACGTGCTAGAATCACTGTTAGCTCATTGTATTACGTGTGTACAAGATGGTAATATAGTCTTACTTTAGACTATATCTTGGTATATTACGGTATAAACCCGAATTGGTGATCCGTTCTTCGTCTTGTGGATTGCTTTAGCGTAAAGGTATGTAATCCTAATTCGATTAATTATAATTGTGTTATTATCATGATCTTGTTAAATCGCTTCCGCTATATGTGCTTTGATCTCGTTTAGGGTTTTATATAATTGTTATGATGTTAATAAACCTTCAGTGGCATCGAGAGCCGTTTTAACATGTTATAATTATCGAAAATCTAAAGTTTTTTTAACTAATAATTGTTTTGAGTTAAAACTAAATGTTATTTAGGTTTTCTTAAAATTCGGGTTTTGTTTTTTTTTAAATTGGGGTTTTGGCCGAATTTAAAAAAAAAAGAATTGTTTTGAAACTCTAAATTACATGTGGGATAATTTTAGATTAAATTGCATGATTAATTGTTATGTCATGTATGGTTACGATCCGTAAATATTTAATTGTTAAGGTTTGTGGGGATTCCATGATTACGTGCATGTTTTCATGGATCATAAAGTTATATGTTTATATGATTTTATGTGCTAAGTGATTATTTGATTCAATAAATCTAGAATTAGGGAAGACTTTTATATTAATATAAAGACCTAGATTTGAATATTATTGAATAAATTGTATGCATGTGGCTATTTGATTCATTTATTACACATATAAATTGTTATTATGTGTTTATGATTTAGTTTTTTACTTGTTTATGTTAAAATTGTTGAATTGTTGTAAACAAGGGTTTTTTATGAAAAGATATAATACGGACTAAATCATATTAAAATAATGATTTGTTAGAGATTTAAATTACATAAGATTACGTTGATTGGTGAATTTCAATAATAATCGACTTACTCCTTTTGACAAACTATAAAGTGGGTTTAACGCACCGCTGGTCATGTACCCGGTTAAGGAAGGAGGTGTTATGCCATTAGTCGCTGACCAAATTCCCGGCTCGCCTGTGCATCAAATTGAAATTACCTACGATTATTAATTGAATTATATCTTAAGGGTGATTTACCACAAATTCACATCCGAACAACAATGAATAAGGGTATTGCTTTGTGCGTAGCCGAGTTCTAGCAAAAGTACGTTGCGAATATTTGTGGGTAAATTCTTTAATTGGTTTAACCAATATCGTAACTAATTTATGAAGAAATTTAATCTCGTGAAAAAGTTTACTAAATGTTTTATTAAACTTATGCTATGGAGATTGTATGCATGCTTCTCCATACATTGATTTTGACATCAAGTTTTATACCCTTTAAATTTAAGTCGAATGCTCCTAATTGACGAACACTTGAAATTACTTCGTCATCAAATGAGATTTTTGGGTGATGTTGTGATGGAGAGAAAACCATTTGTAGAATGAAAATTCTTATGATGGTTTTACGTTACTCAGATTAGACGACTTAATTAAGTTACTCAGTGAGATCTGGAAACTTAATGCATTTAGAAGGGATGAAACATGTTTACAATGCAAAACGTCTTTTGGCAATGTAAATCCCTTAAATATCTAGAAATTGAAAATTGTTTGTCAATTGAATTGTTCGACAAGTCGTTATGTTGAGTACATTCATTACTAGTAGATCAACTGATGTAATGGATTTATGTAAATAGTTCTAGAATTCAAGGAAAATAATATGGTTTTTATACCAGGGTAATTTTTTTTTCTTGAAAGTATTTTGTTATCGAAAATACTAATATATTGAACTTATTTATGTAGAAATGGATCAACCCACCAATAACACTATAAGTTCTACGTTCAAAGCTTTCTTTGAACGTCCTGAACTTACTGGCCCAAACTTCAATGATTGGTATCGCTCGCTAAGAATTGTCTTGAGAGCAGCTGGTACTATCGATATCTTCATTACTCCCTATCCGGAGGATCTTGCCAAAGGAGCATCTGATGCGCAAAGGCTTGAACACGCTACTAATATTAAGAAGCACTCGGAGGTGGCTTGCTTAATGATAGAAAAAATGGCTCCTCCACTTCAACAGAAGTATGAGCTATTTTTACCTAAGCGAATGCTTGATGAGCTCAAGGCTATGTTCGAGAAGCCGCAAGTTGTGGAGATCTACGAATTGGTAGATGCTTTGCATAGCTGCAAGCAAGCTCCAGGAAAGTCTGTAAGTGCCCATTACTTGGAGATGAGGGGTTATATGGAACAAATCATTGCACTAGGACAACCTTGCGATCATAATATGTCTATCAACTTGATCAATAGGTCCTTAACAAGGACTTCAATGATTTCGTTAGAAACTATAATATGCATTGCACGGGGAAAAAAAACTTAATGATTTGCATGCAATTCTCATTGACTATGAAAAGGGGTTGAAAGACAAGGCATCTACCGCTACGCCTTCTGTACTAACCATACAAAAGGGTAGAGTGAGTAAGCCAAAACCGCAAGCGAATAAGAAGAAAGGCAAAGGCAAGGATGATAAGGGCAAACAAGTTGCGACTTATTCAAAACCTAAGAAGCAGAACTTTGTTAAGAAGAATAGATATCAGAAGGATGAGACTTGTCACCATTTCAAGGCATGTGGTCACTGGAAGAGGAATTACCCTCTTTACCTCGAAGAATTACGAGAAATAAAGAAGAAGTCTGAGCAGATTGCTGCAGCTTCAGGTACTTTATTTACGATTGAATTGTTCAATTTAACATACAAATTAAATTCCTGGGTATATGATACGGTATGCGGTATTAACATTTGTAATACGCTGTAGGGACTTAATTTGGAAAGGAAGCTTTTCTATGGGGAACAATTTCTGCAAGTGGGCAATGGCGCACAAGCAATGATTGAAGCTATAGGAACATTTATTCTAGTTTTACCTTCGGGTTTAGTACTGAGTTTAAATGATTGTCATTATGCACCTACAATTGTTAGGGGTGTTATTTCCTTTTCTTGTTTGTTAAATAATGGATTCCTTCACATGATTGATAATAATGGAATTTATGTTTGGAAAAATGGTATTTTCTATTTTAATGCAATTTTTGTGAATGGTATGTTTGAAATAGACATGCATGATAATAAATCCAAGAACAATAAATCTGTATTTAGCATGAGTAAGAAGAGAAAGTTTGACAAGAACTCTTTTTATCTTTGGCATTGTAGACTTGCCCATAGTGGGAAGACTCATATACACAAGCTTCAACGTTAAGGTCTTTTGGAAAATATCAATGATGAATCATTTGATAAATGTGAGTCTTGTAACTCTAGAAAGATGACCAAGAAACCTTTTAATAGTAATATTGAAAGAGCTACTGATCTACTTGGACTTATACATACTGATGTGTGTGGACCACTTAGACATACGTCAAAGAAAGGTGCTAGCTACTTCGTAACATTTACGGATGATTATAGCCGTTATGGTTATGTTTATTTACTTAAGCATAAACATGAGGTATTTGAAACATTCAAATTGTTTAAAGCAGAAGTAGAACTGCAATTAGGGAAGAAGATTAAAGCTCTTCGTACTGATAGAGGTGGTGAATATTTAAGTCAAGAGTTTATAGATTATCTAAGTGAGAATGGAAATGTTCAGCATCTTACTTGTCCCTATACTCCATAACAAAATGGTGTATCTGAAAGGAGAAATCGTACATTATTGGATATGGTGCGATCTATGTTTAATCTTACAACTTTACCTTTATCCTTTTGGGATTATGCTTTAGAGTATGTTGTTCGCATTTTAAATATGGTTCCCACAAAGAAGATCGATAAGACACCATATGAACTATGGCATGGCAAGAAGCCATATTTTTCTTATTTAAAGGTCTGGGTTTGTGAGGCGTATGTAAAACGTGACTCGGGTGAAAAACTCCAACAACGATCTGTAAAATGTATCTTTGTAGGTTACCCTAAGGAAACTATGGGTTACTACTTTTATTATCCACCTGAGAACAAAGTGATTGTTGCTAGGTGTGAAGACTTCCTTGAATCTGATCTTGTAAATCAAGAATTCAGTGGGAGAAATTATGATCTAGAAGAGAGTCATATAGATACATTACCTTCTAAAAACACTAGCGATATAATTCCTGTAGAACCAGAAAGTCTAGCGGTTCCACTAGAATTAGTTCCTCTACGTAGATTCAATAGGATTAAAAACGCAAATAGCAATATATGTCTTAACATAGAGGATGATGATGAGTTAGGGGATCTTGGTGAACCCGCTAATTATAAATCCGCCATACTTGATCCTGAAAAGGATAAGTGGATGGTTGCTATGGATGAGAAAATGAAATCCATGAAAGTAAATGATGTTTGGATTCTTGTAGAACCACCACCGAATGCTAAATTAGTGAGACATAAGTGGATATACAAGAAGAAAATCGACATGGACAGAAAAGTACAATCCTATAAAGTTCGTTTAGTAGCTAATGGTTTTACTCAAACTTTTGGCTTAGACTACGAGGAGACATTTTCTCCTGTAGCAGACTTAAGAGCTATTAGGATTCTCATAGTCATAGCAGCATACTATGACTATGAGATATGGCAAATGGATGTTAAAACTGCCTTCTTGAATGGTCGCTTAGATGAAGACATCTATATGCAGCAACCAGAAGGGTATGTTGATCCTGAGAATCCAGGACATGTGTGCAAACTTCAATGGTCCATTTATGGTTTGAAGCAAGCATCACGTCAATGGAATAAAAGATTTGATGAAGAAATCAAAAATTTTCGATTTATTCAGAATCGTGATGAGCCATGTGTATGTCGTAAAGCTAGTGGGAGTGATGTAGTATTCCTAGTCCTATATGTTGATGACATATTAATCATGGGAAGTAACATTCCAAGACTTAAAGCTGTTAAGGATTATCTTGGTAAATGTTTTTCTATGAAGGATTTAGGAGAAGCTGCATATATTTTGGGAATTAAGATCTATCGGGATAGGAAAAGACGGTTAATTGGTCTATGTCAAGATGCTTATATAGATAAGATTTTGAAGAAGTATAATATGCATAATTCCAAGAAAGGTTTTCAACCTATGGAAGTCAAGCATAATCTGAGTCATGAGGTGGATGCATCAACTCCTGAAGAGGAGGCATACATGCAGAAGGTGCCTTACACTTCGACTCTAGGATCTATAATGTATGCTGTTAGATGTACAAGGCCTGATGTGGCGTTTGCTCAAAACTTGGTCAGTAGATACCAACAGAATCCAGGGAAGCTCCACTAGACTGCTGTTAAACATATTCTAAAGTACTTAAAGAGTACGAAAGATATGTTCTTGGTATATGGAGGGAAACCAAACACAGAACTGAATGTGACAGGTTTCTGTGATGCGTCCTGGCAATGTGATAAAGACGATACGAAGTCTCAGACGGGTTACGTTTTTGTTATCAATGGAGGAGCAGTTGACTGGAAGAGCAAGAAATAGACAACGATTGCAATGCATGCTACTCAGTCTGAGTACATGGCTGCTTTAGAAGCTACAATGGAAGCTGTTTGGATTAGGAAGTTTATTGAAGATCTTGGAGTGATGCCTTCAATTAAAGAACCTATAGATATGTATTGTGACAATTCTGCCGTAATAATATTTGCTAATGACCCTGAAGTCATGTAAGGAGCCATACACTTTATGCGTAGACATCACTACGTCCGAGAACAAGTTGAAGCTCGTGAAATCAAATTGATAAAAGTTCACACAGGTGATGACGTAGCAGATCCTTTAACTAAGGCTTTGCCTAGACCAAAGGTAGTTAAGCATGCCAAGGCGATTGCGCTGCAACTAGCTAGCGAACTAATGCATTAAATCTGTGATTAGTATTTGGATAAAGGATGTTACGACATTATTATATAATGAAATAAAGATTAGGTTTCGTTTATTTTTATTATTTAATAAGTGTATCCTATTTTACATGTTTTAATCCATGAATAAATGTTATGCTAAATGTCCGTTGTCGATTAATAATATGGGAATATAATTAAACTAAGACAAATCAAAATAGTGATAGAGTATACTTGAAAGTATATCGATCAATTTTGGATGATATTCGATGAATCGAATATTGGATTTATCCCAACTATATGTTTTTCTTTATGGATCTTGTCATTAAGAAAAACATAAATAGTTATCCTTAGACTTGAGATACCAGGAAAGTGGTGTGAATCTAGTGCATCTCTGTGGAATAATCTAACACTAAACGTAACTGGTAGCTATAAGGATCATTTTCGGAAGTGTTTCAAAATTCATAAGTTCTGCTCGTAGTCAATATGGAAATTATTTCCTCCAATTTTGTTTTAGAGTTTAATACAGCTGGGCCCCTCGTGGGATTAGTAAGATGTTTGTGTGGCCACACCCAAATTTATTTTGGTAATCTTGCTGAATCTGTGAACGAGAAACATAATGGTTAATGAAAAGAAGGACTGAGATCCATATCCTTATTAACGTTGTATTAGAAATAAAAGGATAATAATAACGATGCAGAATCGTCAAAAGGTTTTGTCCAGGAGACCTTACTCGAGTTGTACTAGAGACATTGCTAAGTGTAACTAGACGCTAGTCAATGTAATCACGATATTTGAAATATGTCCAAGTGGGAGCTGTAAGTTTATGGACTTATATTTAATAGTCGTGTGATAGGATCGAACCCGAGATTACGGGATTGCACTCAATACGTAAAGAGTTAATTTATTTAATAAATATATTTATTATATTTATTGAATTAAACCGTGCAAATAACTAAATAACTTTAACGATCGTTAATTAATTAATAGTTAAGTATTAACGAGTGTTAAATAATATATAGTAAGAGCAATAAAAAGGAAGAAGGATGGAAGGTTCCGGAACACCCCACAAGGGGGTGTTTGACCGTCGGTTAGGGCACCAAGGGGGGGGGGGGGGGGGGGGGGGAAGTTTCCTTTTATTTACTTGGGCTACAATGGGTTGAGGCCTATAAATAAACCTCCTTATCCCTCATAATCTACATAACTTGAATCTATCCCTCTCCCTCTCCTCTTGTTCAATCGCAAGACACACCCACGAAGGGTTTTCAGTTGGGTTTCTTGGTTGATCGATTGTGTTAATAATCTAGTCCTAGCCCCTCTCTAGGGTTGTTGGGTAGATTATTTACAAGCGTTGTAGCTCGGTCTTCACGTGCTAGAATCACGGTTAGCTCGTTGTATTACCTGTGTACAAGATCGTAATATAGTCTTACTTTAGACTATATCTTAGTATATTACGGTATAAACCCGAATGGGTGATTCGTTCTTCGTCTTGTGGATTGCTTTAGCGTAAAGGTATGTAACCCTAATTCGATTAATTATAATTGTGTTATTATCATGATCTTGTTAAATCGCTTCCGCTATATGTTCTTTGATCTCGTTTAGGGTTTTATATAATTGTTATGATGTTAATAAACCTTCACACATTATACAAATTTCCTGTTGGATTATGTACACGTAATAATAATATGTCCGGTAGTCGACTCGAGCCTAAGGATAAGCACACGTTAAAGGTGAAGTAATAATAATTAATATTACATTAATATTAATTATGTGGTAAAAAATAAACGAATAAAAGGAAAGTCGAGAAAAAGGAAACAAGGGTGTTCCCTTGTTTGTGATGGCGGCCGACTAAGCCTATGGGTTTGGGTTGGTTTTGTCTAGTATATAAGGAGGTCATTGGTACCTCATAATTAACATTAAAAAACCAAAAACCTTTTCTCCTTTCCTCTTTTGTTCGACCGATCGTCACAACCCACAAGGATGTTCGATAGTTTGGTTTGCGACACAAGAAAGAAAGAAACCATAAAGGTTTTTTAGTTGATTGATTCAAAAAGTGCGTTGGTTCGTTGTTTGGTTTAACACATACGTACTAGCATACTTATTCTTTAATAACGTACTATGTGTGTATACTTAGAGAGATCATTGTTTTGATATGATATTTGGTTTTCGTTTATGTTGGTGATACGATAAAGGTGATTTAATCCATTGCTAAAATGTACGTATTTCTTTATTGTTTATGTTAATTACTTGTTTATACGTGATCCTATACTCCACTTCGTACTCGTGTATATTAATGTGGTTAATATGGTTAAGGGTTTACTTAAATTTCAATAGTGGTATCAGAGTCGTTCGTATATCTTTTAATTACATTAAAAAACGAAAGAGATAAAATTGTGTAAACTTACTATGATGTTGTTTGAATTATTTTATTTGATGATCAGGTTTTCATAAACCCTAATTAGGGTTAAGAAAATTAATTAGACAAACCATAAGTTGTATGCATTTTTTTTATAAATATAATGTTAATCATTAATTAGTTGTTATTTATCACGCTGTTAATTGTTAAAATATGGTTCGATCCATAGAAATCATGCAAGTTTACCATGGATCATGTGTTCTTGATTAATTATTTAATTGAAGTCATGATTGATATGTGGTATGCATGAAGTATGTGATTAGTTGTTAATTGGGTATATGTTTTTGGTTATTGTTTATTTGTTTTGCTTTTGATTATAATTATTATGAATCATGGTTCAAGCAAAGGTTTTTTCTAGAAAATAAATATAAACCTGACTAAAACTATGTGAAATTTGATTTATTATAATCTTGTTCTTGCACGATCATATGTGGAAACAAATGAGTCACCCTTACATTGTTTAAATCTAACTCACGCCGTGATTAGCAAGAATCAAGTTTATAATCGTTGTAAAATTTTATTAATGATGTAGTTCACAGAAAGTATTATCTAGGTGCAAGGCTAAGGTTAGGGAAGACTCATCAAGACTTCAGTCTTGTAGATACTATTGCCCTATAATACCTAACTACTTGTAGCCTCCTTATCTTACACACTATTTAGAAAGCCGAGAATGGTCTAGGTTTGAATGATTTTTAATCATTTTTTAATCTTTTCTCGTGATAAAATTAAGCTTCTTTAAATATAATACATGTTGAATCATTAATTTTTATGATATTACTACTTATAGAATTGAATTGTTAGTTAAATATGTGATGTCTATGATTAACGAATTGAGTAAATTATATAAATTATCATGATACAAAGATGTTGCATGCTTCTTTGTACACGTTTTTAAATTGTCAAACTTTATGCCCTTTAAAATAAGTTTATTTGCCATCCAACTTGTAAAAGCACTTGCACTTACTCTTTCACAATACGTTAGACTGTAGTGATTTTGTAACCCAAGGTGATATTATACACTTGGTTGTGAGACGTCGGTGTTATATAATCACATTTTTGGTTGGATGACTTAAGCAAGTTAAGATAGGTGATTCCTTAACTCGTGGCAATAGATGGGATAAATATGTTCGCTTTTTCACTTTTTGAATTGTCACAAGTGATGTATATAAAGTTGAGTCCCATAATTCTAGAAGTTGTATTGGATGCAATTATTGAAAGTCAATTACCCCTTGAATATAATCATCACTAGCAGATCAAATGATGCGATGGTGGTATGTTTTAGTGGATTCTAGCTTTTAAAAAATTAATTGTTTATTTATAAACATGAGTATTTAATTTTCTATAAAGATAGTATTATCGAAAATACTAAAATTAAATTTTGTGATTCTTTTAAAAGTAATATTACAACAAAGTTCCATAAACTAATGTTTATTTTACAGACAAAGTCTCGTTTTCTTGTAAGAAAGAAAAAGACATATACATATCCTTTTTCCGTGCAAGGAAAAGCTATTAATAGGTGTGATTGGATTATTGTAATTATCAATTTTTAAGCGAACTTAAAGGTTTAAGAAGATTTGCACAACTTATTGTTTCAAGTAGATCTCATTAATCTTTTTGAGTTTTCGAGCATCTTTCAAACTATTAAGTCTTTTAGTAATCTATAGTCAAGCAATGATTCTTTTGTTTTTTACATATCGGTACCCCTTAAGGCTATAACCGTAAAGAACAAAACAAGTGCTTTATTTCCCTATTGTGATTAGAATTACTAGCTTAATTTATCCTAGTTATTATGTTTTAACTAAATGTAGGCACTATATACCTTTATTGCATGCTAATTTTCAAGTTAAAGAAAGCATGATAGATTGTCCGTCATCTACATGGTAGAAATTCATACACTCTCTATAATACATAAGTAATTGTTACTTATGGGTATTTAAAGCGAGTAGGAAAGTAAATAAATCGCTATTTAGTTTCACTTGTGATGTAACATTTGTAATGTTATCAAATCCAATAGGAGCGTTGCGAAATACATTAATGTAATGTTGTTTAATTCAGTGGGAGCTACAAGCTTGTTTACCTTCGTAGTAATCCATATTATTTCTAGTTTGACTTGAAATAATAACTTACTTTCAGAATATGAAGAACCACAATTTTAAGGATAAGTGCATCCTATTTTATATGATAATCACTTTTGAAATATATTCCATATAATAATTATGTACAATTCCTTATAAATTTATATGGTTGACATTCTAATAGTTATTCAAATATATATGACACTATCATATTGTTCACATAAACAAATGCATTTCGTAATTGTTTATTTGCATACATGATGTTGTGCCATGCAAAAGTGGGAGAAATCTTTATTGTGTGCAAGGTACAACATATAACAATATGTCAATGGTTTCTTGACCGCGAGATAAGAATATAATATTCTATTAAGACTTACACATTTAATTGTCAATGTATGTTGTTTTGTTTAGAAAATATCAAGATATGAATAACAAGCTAATTTTACTAATTTGCTTATATTTATTAGAATGTTTCTTCGAATGCACAATAATATAAATGAAGTAAGCAATTAACTTGAAATAACTATTGAAGTTGTTCATAGTTACTTTATGAATGTTTATGTTTTTTGTAAAGCATAAGCATATAGTCTTTAATTGTTAAAATACTTACAACATAATGTAAATAGTTTACTTGTTACGTCTTCTTGTTTATGAACATGAAGTCTTTGAATTATTCAAAGGGTAAACAATGTATATATAGTTATTGAACTATTTAAAGATGTATACATTAGAGCATGCACTAGGTTTTTAAATGCAATATATTTTCAATCTTGTGTTGACACAACTGATAAGTATTTAACCTAAAGAGTATTAAGTTATTTAGGGATTGTCATATAGTCTTACAATCTCAAATACTCATTAAATGTCTTGAGTGATAAATCAAATTCTTTAGAATTATTTGATGTTGATAACTTGAAATACTTTACCTCTAAAAAGTTGTCAAGGTTTGGAAATTAAGTATACAAAGTATATACATAAATATTATTCCGACCTAGAAGGAAACTAAGACACCATCAAGCTATGAAATGTGATGAATCATATTGAGTCTTAAAATAGAAGTTTTGAATTTCTCAAGAACTATCCAGGTATTTTATGACATGTCCAAAAGATAACAATTTATTATAAATAACAAAATACGCAACCTTATAAATATATTAGCGAATGTCATAATGATGGTGAACATCAAGTGTTGAAAATCATGATGATAAAAATCACATTCGTAGATCCGCAAAGATATCTTTATTACTTGAATGATATATTGATATGTCAATACTAAGGAATGTATGTTAGAGGATCATGGTGACCCTACTAACCATATAAATGTATTATTGAATCTTGAATGTTATTATTGAATAAAAATATAAATGAGTAGATGCAAGTCCATAGAAAATAATCAATTTTTGGAAACTTAATTAATCTTTAGCTAATCGGTTAGACCGTGAGGTGAATATAAGTTTATTTAGTGAAAGACTTATATGGACAATATTTTACATATGATTAATGCACAATATGTGATAGAAAAGTTCTACATGCATTAATAAAGATGATTTATTGTCATAATAGTTTTTGTAATGATAAATTTGACAAGGTAATATTTAAACTCTTCTGTACGATTACATTAGCGAGGAAGATTGTGATAAAAGTGTTTATAAATTACAATAATCTTTATGTAGTGTACATAATGCAAGAATCCATGTATGGATTAATGCATGCATATAAGGAATATATGTCAACTCTAATTATTAAATCCATGTTTTGATTTTTAATTAGATCTAAGATAACTTGTAAGTACATCTAAAAGCTAATGGGGGTATTATGTTTATTTATTAAATCACATATGATGTATAACATATGAAAAACAATATTCCATGTAAGCTAGATGTTAAACCTTAGCTTGGAATAAGGTTTCATATGAAAGGGTTTAGAAATTAAACGTATAACCTTGATTTATATATGTTTATTGTAATAAACCTTTGTGGTTAAAAGCCAGCACAACATCAAATATCATTTAGAAAGTCTCAATGAATATATCTCATTTGATAAGAGTTGACATGGGATGAATACTTAAGGGATTCATCATGTAAAGCATACTATGTATATGGATAATTGTAAAACTCGTATAAGTACAAGAAGATTTGACAACAACGATTGCTTAAAGAGAAAATCATATAGATGATTAGTACAAATATTATGATAAGATTTGTTTGGAATAGAAAAATCATTACAAACTTGAATTGTTCCAAGCAATGAATATTCTATATGATAATAAGATGTAATTATCATTGTCAACATACTTAGTGTTTAAAAAGACACCAAATATTATCATAGTAACAATTTCTAGTTTATGGATTATAATATATCATAGTGATGTTTCTAGACATGGATGATAGTTTGATTGAGATAAAACTCAATACTAGTCATGGTACGATTCTCTCTTTGATAATGACCATGTGGACTAGTTATGTTCATTGAGCATAACGTTACAATACATATTAAAAGAATAAAGAATACTTTATAGTTTAAGAAGCTATTAAAGAAGACTGTTTTCAATAAGGTGTTTTGTTGGACTCACACACCTTATAGGATGTACAACAACAATACACCCATTTTGTTGTGTGTTCAGATGTAGAAACGTATATAATAACAATCATTTTATATGTTCAAAGATTTTCACAATTGTGAATTTGAAATAAGTATTCTCAAAATTCCAAAGATCAAACCTAGTAGAGTTTCATGAAATATATGCCTTGACAACAAGTATGATCGTCATATCTTGTCGCATGATTTTTCAACTAAGGTTATCATGAATTGATCTTTTAGTATCTGGGTAAAGAATAACGTTAAACAATACTTATTTATGAGTTGAAGTATTTGATATGTTTGGTTTTCATTTATATTTATTGGTCCTATTTTTGCATGTTTAAATTCTTGAATAATATTTGATTCTAAATTGTCTATGTCGGTTGATTATATGAGAATATAATTCAATTAAGACCTATATGAGAGATGGTAATATTCGTAGAATATGTAATAACGGTTCACCAACTCATAAGATATCCAAAATTTGGACATCTCCTACTAACAAGTCAATCACTTTATGGATCAGTATCTTTAAATGAAACTTGTAAATGATTTACATTACTAAATCCTTTGGCTTGATGTAACATCCCGCCTACTCAGACTACAATATTGTCCGCTTTGCCCGCAAGCTCACGGCTTTGCTTTGTGGCCCTCTTGTGAAGACTTCCCGGCAGGTCACCCAAGCCAGTACTACTCTTCCATGAGCACGCTTAACTGCCAGTTCCTAAGAACCCCACGTGTAGTAGACCACAAAACGCGTTGTGTCATGAGAAGGGGACTGTTATCTTATGAACCATGGATCTCTCCTGGCCACAGCCGATGTGGGATTTGCCTAGGTTGTCACAATCACCCCCCTTCGGGACTCATCGTCCTCGATGAGGTTTGCCCCACCATCCCGAACGGCTCAGGAGTGGCTCTGATACCACTTGTAACATCCCGCCTACTCAGACTACAATATTGTCCGCTTTGCCCGCAAGCTCACGGCTTTGCTTTGTGGCCCTCTTGTGAAGACTTCCCGGCAGGTCACCCAAGCCAGTACTACTCTTCCATGAGCACACTTAACTGCCAGTTCCTAAGAACCCCACGTGCAGTAGACCACAAAACGCGTTGTGTCATGAGAAGGGGACTGTTATCTTATGAACCATGGATCTCTCCTGGCCACAGCCGATGTGGGATTTGCCTAGGTTGTCACACTTGAGATGCAAACAGGTCTTATATATGTGGATGGTACTTTTTGCGCTATCCTAAAAAAGGTAGTAATAAAGATTATAATCATTTGTATCTTGAAGCATGTAAGAGACACGTGTAGTCAAGATAGAATTTGTTCATTCAACTAGGATTGAAGAATAATGCTACTGAGCCCTTCGTTAATTAATTAGATGTTTGTATGGCCATGCCTAGTGGTAATCTAGATTTGTCTTGATTAGATTGGTAATCTATATCAATTATGAAATACGAGAAACATAATAGTTAAAATGGAATGACTTTGATCCATATTTATTGTTAACATGATATTTGAGAAACAAAGGAATTATAAATGTTTAAGTCATTTAAATGTACTTTATGGAAAACTACACTCGAGAGTTTCCAGGAGCATTGGCGTGTTGCTAGACGCTAACCAATGTTATTATTTTTTATCACATGTCCAAGTGGGAGCTGTTGGATTATGTACACGTAATAATCATATTTCCTGGTAGTCAACTCGAGCCTAAAGAGACGCACACGTTATGATAATTAATATTACATCAATATTAGTTTTGTGTTAAACAATAAACTAATAAAAGGGAAGTTGAAAAAAAGGAAACAAGGGTGTTCCCTTGTTTGTGATAGGCGGCCGACTAAGCATATGGGATTGGGTTGGTTTTGTCTAGTATATAAGGAGGTCATGGTACCTCATTATTAATAAGTTGAAAAACCAAAAATTTGTTCTCCTTTCCTATTTTTTTCGAACGATCGACACAACCCACAAGGGTGTTCGATCGTTCGGTTTACGACGCAAGAAAGAAAGAAACCATAAAGGTTTCTTAGTTGATTGATTCAAGAAGTGCGTTGGTTCATTGTTTGGTTTAACACATATGTACTAGCATACTTATTGCTTAATAACGTATTGTGTGCGTATACTTAGAGAGATCATTGTTTTGATCTTATATTGAGTTTTCGTTTATATTGGTGATACGATAAAGGTGATTTAATCCATTGCTAAAAGGTACATTTTTTTTACCGTTTATGTTAATTACTTGTCTATACGTGATCCTATATTCCGCTGCGTACTCGTGTATATTAATGTGGTTAATATGGTTAAGGGTTTACTTAAATTCCAACATTTCCTTCATCATATTTTTATCTATTTTTCCTTGCAATCATATGTTCAAACCACTTTTAGGCTGGTATTCTCATTCAAATGTTCAAAAGTGTTTCTTTCAATTCTGGCAATTAACTGGGTTTCGATAATAAAGTGACACATATCACATACACGCCATAATAATATCCCTATATCAAAATTACGTTCTGAGACATGTTTTTAGGTGAAAACTATCATCATTCATAAGTTATTGCTATGAAATATAAATAACGACCAAATAACATTTACTCGCAAGAAAATTTAGTCACACGGTACTCGCCGTCGCATCGCGTGGGTACCATGCTAATACTCGTTAAAGTAAAATGATGTCAATTCATTAATTTTTTTCTGATCGGCGATAGAATATATAGAAAACTAGCAAAGTGCTAGAAAACAACTACAAGAAGGATGATAGAGCGTTACAAGGATCACAAGTCCACTCTATCCAATTTGGAATAACTCTTGTTTGTCTACTTTCTAATCCAACTATATGAAGAAAGTTTAATGTTGTCGAGGATTAGATAATTCAGTAATTTGACAAGCTGACATGTAACATGAACTTCATTTCATCTCCGGTTAACTTATCTTGTTTGTCCGACAACTTTCCGGTCTAGATAATTTTCTGTCTACTTCTACATGAAAAGAAGTTACTATATCGAACTACATACAAACAATTTTTTTTAACAAATATATGTAACTGCCGAAGCTAAGTTTACTTGTTCTTAATATTTTTAAATCCACAAACCACCATCACAATTTTATAATCTTCATTTTTCTTAGAGCATCAACAATGAAAAAAACCATGAATGACTTTTTGTATCTAAGCACACTACTTTATATTGAATGCATTAAATGAATTGATCACCTATGCTCAATAGCTTTTCGCAAAAGTTTGATGTTTGCCAAGTCTTTTGTGAAAAGTTTTTGGAAAAGCTCATACCACAATGCAAAAAGCCTTTCCAAAGACTTGGCAAAATGATAAAAAGCTTTTCATGGTTTATGCATTGTGGTTGCTCTTAGCACCATAAACATAAAGATAAAACATAATCTGTTAAACATTCATTTCATTACTATAAAACTAATTATTAGTTTAGTTTTTCTATTAAGAGTCCTTTAAAATTAAAGCGGCAGTCTAGATATATGATGTCTGTTGATAGATGGATATATAGTTGTTTGTTTTATTTACCGAATAAAATGTCTGAATTAATGGAACTTATTTTTATACCCTAAAAAAAGTTACATGAAATTACATATTTTGTGGTAATTGCGTTGAATATTGTCCAACAAATTGTTTATCAATGACTGAAGAATATGAACTTTCTACTTATGATCGTCACGAATTGAATTATAATCAAATTGCTTTGGGTCGGTTACCAATGTCAGTAATTGACGATTACACAATTCGAACAATTTTAAATTTGCCTGAAATAAAAACTTAATAACGCATTTTGATCTAAAAGAATGAGGCTTTTTATTTAGTGACTAACTAGAATTTTATTAATATATTCATAAATTTCTAATTAAGAATATATAAAGTTAAAGGGTAAATATATAAAGTTAATAATATGGAGAATTTTATTAATATATTTGGTGAAGTGGTTAAATGGTAAATATATAAAGTTATAAATTAAGTCATAGAGTTAATATGGAGAGTGTCTTTTTCATGGCTTTTTCTAAAATGTTATGTTTTATTTTTAAGCACAAAACAAACAAATATTTAATGACTTAACTCACTTCTCAAATTTCTAATTAAGAATCTTTAAGTAATTTATCAAACACAACCTAACAAACATAACCTCCAACTACAAATTGTAATTTTTTTTTAAGAAAATACAAATTTTAATCACACAAAAGTTTAATAGCCGGGGGAGTCGTGCAATGGTCAGTGACATTTGTTAATTTTAAAATTATGGTTTTCTTTTTGCTACGAAATGAAGTACGTTTTAATTTGGGTTATTTAGGCAATTTTTGGGTTTTTTTTTGCTATGAACACCGTACCCTACCAAAAAAGGCAATATATAGCAATTATTGTTAAGACCCACGCATGATAAGTGCCAAAAATGTGATCGTTACATTGTCAAGACAAACAACTATTTCCCACATGAAAATAATGTGTTACGAGTGAACTGTATTTGTGGCCCATTTCCATTTCTTTTCATGGCGCACAAGCCATCTTTTCAAAATATCATAGATTTGCAATATACGAAAAATAGTACAACTAAGCTATCAGAACTTTAGAAGAAGCATAATCATTTTAATTTGTAATATATGAAGAAGCATAATGTACGAAAAAAATAGTACAAGGTATGTTTGGTGACACGTAGCAATAAACAGTCGTAGAAGTAAAAGCAGGCAGTAAGTAGGAGCAGTAAGCAATAGCAGTTAATAGGAGCAGTAAACAATAACTGTTTATTAAAAAAATATTTAGTAAACATATCAGTAGCAATTATAAACTATAAAATTACGAAAATAGCATAAAATATTAAGGAAATAACAAAGTTATTAAGTATTAAAGGAGAATATATTTGTAATTTTAAAACAAATTACTAGCAGAATTTCTTTTGAAATGATTCTCATTTCAAATAAGAGCAGTTGTATCATATCCAAAATCTAGTCACTTATTACCAAACAAGCTTTTAATTCAAACGGCTAATCGTTTATCGCATACCGCTCCAAAATGCTTGCCGCCAAACACAGCCGAAGAGTACTAACTAGGGTGCATTAAACATTGAAGTTGTTTCATAACGACTTTATTGACATACCTCAAAAATATACTTACACTTGATATGCAATCTTATGTAATTTACAGAATGAGTTCTTCAACTCTCTCATCTACAACCGTTACACTAGATATGCAATCTTATGTAATTTACAGAATGAGTTCTTCAACTCTCCCATCTACACCCGGTCCCTACTAATTTAAGTCATTACTAACTTTACACAGTTTATGACGTACTTAAGAGGTACGTATATGCGAAAGCAGCATGTAGCGCAGATCCTGTAGGAAGCACGTCTTCATTAACCGTGTAGTAAGGACTATGTGGTGAATGTATGATCCCAGCCTTCTCATTTCTCATGCCAAGGAAAGCAAATGTACCTGGAATCTTTTCCAAGTAGAAAGCAAAATCTTCACTTCCCATAAAAGGAGGGGATAATTCTATGTTATGTTTCTCAACAATCATACTCGATACTTTTAGTACATGGTCATATATCCTCTCGTTGTTGATAGTTGGAGAGACTGTCGGATGTTCATTTCCTTCAAAATCAACTACTGCTGAGCAACGATACACTAGTGATTGCGTTTTTATCACCTAATAAAACATCACATAGAATTGAATATAAGCACAGGGCACTATCAATTCAAGTTCTTATAAACACCCTTTAATTTCCTAACTTATATTTTCATATAATTCTTATGACCTTAAGTTAAAATACCGACAAAGACTACCAAAAACTAGCTAGCTGTTAGTTAGTAATTACCTCTTGTATTCTTTCGCCAAGTGCATAGAAGGTATTTTTGCTAAAAGCTCTATAAGTTCCAGCAATGGAAACCGAGTCAGGAATGACATTAAGCTCGCGGCCACCTTCCACCATTGCTACTGAAACCACCTGCATAACAAATTCTGCCTAAATTACTACCCATGGGTACAATTTATTGATTATGCACCAAATTAAGGGTTTCGTACGGGAGTATCTAAGGGATCAGCCTCTCGAGAAACAATATATTGTAAGCTAATTATAGAAGATGAAACTGCCAAAACAGGATCACCGGAATCTTGAGAGACGGCGGCATGACCTCCTTTACCATGAATCACTGCCTTGAAACAACCACAACCTGCAAGAAATTCACCTGGCCTAGACGCGACAACACCAGCATCGGAGCTAAGGACCAAATGTAGACCAAAAATAGCCTGCACATTCTCAAGAACACCTTCTTTGATCATCTGCTTTGCTCCTTCACCTTGCTCTTCAGCTGGCTGAAATATCAATAACACCGTTCCCTAAACGAACCAAAAGTTAATATCTTTAAGGCATTAAAAAGAACCCCGATCTTTATGAATTTAAGTTACCTTCAATTCATTTTCAAGTTGTTTCAAGATTTTCGCAGCACCAAGAAGCATTGCAACATGAGCATCATGTCCACAAGCATGCGTCTTTCCATCAATTTTGCTTTTGTGCTCCCATTCAACAAGTTCCTACAAATTTTCAGGAAAAAAAATAAAATCAAAGAGGGTAAGCTTTAATTTTATTTTTTTTAATTTAGAGACCCAGTTAGTAACAAGTATAATGTAGTATTATAATTCAAATAGATGCACACCATGCCTAAAATCGTATGCAGTACATTTTAGTGATACTTGCATTCAAGATGAGATGAAACCCTAAATTAGAGATAACAATTTTCAAAAAAGTTTTATGGAAGAAATAGAAAATGGTACAATAAATACCCCTACATGTCTGCCATTCATAAATATTTTTAGGTAAGGAGGGACATATTAATAGGTCAAAAAACATACACTTGGACGATTTGCATGTAAAGGTACACAATTAACTGATTTTTTTCATGTAACATGGGTACATATGTTGGAGTGATATCTATACAACTGTATATTTCACCACTTGAAGAAAATTAAAAAAAATAAACATAAAACCTGGATTGGTAAAGCATCCATATCTGCTCTAAGTGCAACAAACGGCGGTAAACCGGACCCTATTTTGGCTAAGACTCCTGTCTTGGCAACAGGCCATCGATAGCCGATATTCATCTTGTCAAGTTCTCGGCGGATAATTGAACTCGTTCTTATTTCTTCGAAAGCAAGCTCTGGGTGCTCATGAATTTCCCTCCTTATATTCTTGATCCAGTCAGATGTGTCAACATCATTTGCTAGCCTTAGAATATAATCTTTAAGTGAGCAATTTTGGTGCTCTAAAATAGGGTTTAAGCAACTGGTTTGATCATGATGGTTGGTTTTTGAAGAATAAGAAGAAGATTGAGCTAGATGAAAAACAGAAAGAGTGACCAAGATTATTATGAGTAAGCGATGCATTTTATTCTCAGTTAGATTTTTTTCCAAAGGAACGAAACTAGATCTAAATAGAAAAAAATTTCGGTGAGTATGCCAATCAGTTACTCCCTTCGTCTCAAAATTATTGTCCTCCGATAAAAAATACACAGATTAAGAAAAGTGCATTTATTACAGCTTTCTCTTTCTTACTTTTTGACAGAATGACGATCTTACCCTTAACTAATTAATTAGAGTCTTCTTTAAATTTTGTAATATTAATTTCAAAGAAGGGTAATATAGTAAACTTGACTAAACATCCCTACCTATTTTTAGTAGTGGACAATTAAATTGGGACATCCCAAAATGGAAACATGGACAATAAAATGGGACGGAGGGAGTATTAAACAATCTTTTTTTTTTGGAATCCAAGGGCTCAATCTGGGCCGTCCATAAAGAGGGATCAAATGATAAAAAACACGGAGGGACTAAAATTGCCAATTTATAAAAAGAAGACTGAGGGACCAAAACGAAAAATATGTTGTAAATCTCAACTACCCTTCATTTCTAGTAAAAAAACACACACATCTCACAGACATTCTCTCTCTCTACATCAAACCCTCTCTCTACAACAAACTCTAAAAAAAAATCCATAAATCTACACATATTAACCTTGCAAATCGCGAAATAAACACACAAATGTAAGAAATAACCATTAAATCAACCGATCCCTGAAAAAAATCGATTAAAAACGAACCGATTCATAACGCTGATTGGTGATGATAAGGTGTTTGATGAAACGCCTAAAAGAAGAATTGGAGTTGAAAGTGCTTTGAAATCTGATGAAGGTAGGTGGTCACAATAGCAGCAACAGATAGGTCACCCTCAGCAGTTCAGACCAACCCCGCCTTCCATCCCAATACCATTGGTTTATTACTAGTGATAAAACAACAAAAATATCACCGATGATAAAATATCACCGGTGATATTACGCAGTAACGTGATATTTCATTGGTTTATTACTAGTGATACTTCACTAGTGATAAAACAATAAAATATCACCGGTGATAAAATATCACCGGTGATATTATACAGTAACGTGATATTTTATTGGTTTATTGTGATAAAACAATAAAAATATCAACGGTGATATAGTAATGTGATATTTCATTGGTTTATTACTAGTGATAAAACAATAAAAATATCACTGGTGATAAAATATCACCGATGATATTACACAGTAACGTGATATTTCATTGGTTTATTACTAGTGATACTTTAGTGATAAAACAATAAAAATATCACCGGTGATAAATTATCACTGATGATATTACACAGTAACGTGATATTTCATTGGTTTATTACTAGTGATACTTCACTCTAGTGATAAAACAATAAAAATATCACCGGTGATAAAATATCACTGATGATATTACACAGTAACGTGTATCGACTCTTGTCATTGCAGAAACGTCACTACATCCGGTGAACATCCGTCTACCTCACCAACTTTTCTCAACAACTTACGTGCTTCGTAAACGTAACTGAAAAAACACTCAAAATCCCTCATTCAATTAAACACCATGTCAGTTACCTCCTCCTTCTGATACAAAAGATCAATCAACAACACTTCATCATCAACATCTCCATTATCCATCTGGTCGGACGGTTGTGGTGGTTTGATGACGTGGCAGAGGCATTTGGTAGATGAGGATGACGATGATGATTATAGATGATTATGAGAAGCAAACAAGAGATCTTGAACAAAACAAGTAGAAAATCAATCACTTTTAGGGGTTTGCTACGGAGGTGATTGTGGTGGTTAGGGTTTCAGGATGGATCTGACAGTGGTGGTCAGTTGAAGAAAATGCGCAGGTGGCCGGTGGTGTGGTGATGGCGACTGGTGGCATGGTGGTAATGTAAATGAAGAGAGAAAATTCTGAAAACACATTTCACTGTGTGAAAAAAAGGAAAGTAAAATGAACGATTAAAAAAAATACTTTATTTAATTAGACATAAAAATAGGTTTTGACAAATTAAATCTTAGATTAATCCCCACCCTTAGATCAAAGCTAAATGAAAGGTGGGGATTTGTCCCTTGATTTCCACCAAAAAATAAGGCTCCAAAATAACTTTTGTCATGTTTTTATATGTTCTATATAACGTTATAAATACCATAAAGATATGTAGGCAAAACTTTCCTAATATAAAAACATTTGGTAAAAAGTAAAAAAAAAATACAAGAGTTTTAAAGAATGTTTTACTCCTTTCGTCTAAATTTTTTTTGTCAAACTTTTTTTTTTGAACAATGTCAAACTTACTATTATTCTCAAAAAAATTTTCTACGTTTTTATTATTAACTAGCTAAAAAACCCATCTAACGTCAGGAGTAGTTTAAAGAATAATTTTCGCAATAAAAAATTAACAGATGTTTATATTTTAAAAAATCAAACATGTTATCGTAATAGATAAATATAATAATAAAAAGAAGATGTACTATTTGAGAAGCTACTAAAGTTTGTAACAATAATAAAAACGCTTTTGATCAGTTACGGTTTTCGCGCATGACATATGTGAGTCACAATCAAGCAAAAAGAAATTGGCCATTTCGTTAATACCTGAAAGTTTAAGATTAAAATTGATTAGAATGAATATGTGAAAAATACTTAAGATTTAGATGAGAAATATTGAACCTTGCATAATTTGAAAAAATGGCTAATTTGACAAATGTTCCATGAAGTGTTTGGTTTTTGTCAAATGTCCCAAAAAATTTCTAATAAGGTAATTACTCTTAATCGACCATATTCTACTCTATTCTACAATATTCGAATAATTCGACTTCAACTTGAGCATGACACGTGGCAAATTATTTTGTTTAAGGAAAGTACAAGTGGGTCCTGCTAGTACACCCAAGTACACTTCTTGTAAGTGTACTTGTTATTCGACCTCATGTCAAATCGGTTATTCGACTTGTACTTTTATAATAAAAAATAAATTTGTAATAACATTCCCTATTCGACTTTGACTTAAAATTATTCGACCCGTATTTTTTAAAAATAAAAAAAATAAAAAAAATTCGTAAAAAGTTTTAAAAAAATTTTAAAATTTTTTTTATAAAAAAATTATAAATATTTTATTAAAAATTTTAAAAGATTTATAAAAAGCTCGAAAAAATTTTATAAAAATTTATAAAAAACATAAAAATTTATCAAAACCTTGTTATTAAAAATTTATAAAAAATATAAAAACTTACAAAAATATAAAAATTTATAAAAAAAATTAATAAAATTTTTATTAAAAACTCATAAAAAAATTCTATAAAACTTTTTTTAATAAAAAATTTATAAAATTTTTTATTATAAAAAATTTATAAAAATTTTTTTATAAAAAAATTATAAATTTTTTAAAAATATTAATAAAAAAAACTTTAAATTTTTTTACAAATTTTTTTAATTTTATATAAGTTTTTTATAAAAAAGATTTTATAAAAAAATTATAAACTTTTTTATATGTTTTTTGTAAATTTTTATAAATTTTTTTCGAATTTTTTTATAAATTTTTAAAAAATTTATATATATTTTTTTATAAAGATCTTTTTAATAAATTTTTAAAAATTTTTACGATATTTTTAATTTTTTTTTTATTTTTTAAAGTACGGGTCGGATAATTTTGGGTCAAAGTCGAATGGGGAATGTTATTACAAATTTATTTTTTTATTATAAAAGTAAAAGTCGAATAACCAATTTCACACGAAGTCGAATAACAAGTACACTTACAAAAGTGTACTTGGGTGTACTAGCGGGACCCAGTTGTACTTTCCTTAAACAAAACAATATGCCAAGTGTCATGCTCAGGTTGAAGTCGAATTAGTCGAATATGGTAGAATGACAAAAACCAAACACTTCATGGGACATTTGTCAAATTAACCCTAAAAAAATAGATTATATACCATCATAAACTTCTTCACAGACCGTGTAACACTTTCTTGTAAACAACATTTGTAGTTGTTTTACATACATTCCCGTCCGGATCACAACCAACAACATTCAAGCCTTTCTTGCTTTTTACTCAAGAGACAATTACATATAGTTGACGGTGAGTAAAAACTGGACGCGGTAGGTACATACCGACTTTATAAAGTGATTGACCTTGGATTTTGTTAATGGTCATTGCGGATGAGAGTGAAACAGGGAACTGTTTTCAGACGATTTTTAGCGGCAAACGCTTGTCAGATGAAGTGATTCTTAACCTGGGTAGGATAACTATCTTTCCGAAATGTGTTCCATTGATAATCTGGGCGCTAATGCCAGTTCTCATTAAACTAAGCACCTGTAACCTTGTGCCATTACACAAACCTTTTGGTTGATCGATATTTCTCAAAAGCTTTATAGGCACACCCAGCCTATATGCAAACCTGTGATTCGGGACACTTGAGAACTTTAATCCATCTATAAACTCAGGTGAGAAAACAGATTCATCGACTGAAGCACCACAGTCAGATTTGTCTATGTTGTCGCAACTTAAATAGAGCATCTCTTCCCTAGGAAATCTTTCCAACAAATTCTCATTTATAGCGTCTACGATTTCATTAGTTGGCGCGAGAATTGCCTTTTCTTGGAAGTAGGAAGCATTGTTGGCCAAAATATTTGGGCACGTGAAATCCACAATGGACGTGACTGGATCGTCAGTCACGTCTATCAGGATATCTTTAGGCACATCTATTGAAACCTCTCCGTCATTATCTTCTCCGAGCTCACTGTATCCTGACTTTAGTATCCAATCGACAAATTACCGTATCTCGTCAACATCCTCAGGCTGTGAACCAACTGTAAGCCTCATGTTCGCTGTCAACTTAAGCACTCGACAATGATCCCACAAGTCAGACTGCTTTAGGGAAGCACTTACAATGTCTTGACGCGAACCTTTTGGAACAACGAGAAGAACCTGCCTAAAATCTCCTCTAAAACGACTGGCATGCCCCCAAATGGCTCTTGACACATTACATGCCTATTTGTCCTTAGTACGTCCCTTAAGGTACGATCGAGCGCCTCAAAACAAAGCTTGTTAGCCATCGGAGCCTCGTCCCAAATAATAAGCTTACATTTCTTTAACAACTGCCCAAGATTACTTTGAGGACATACGGAGCAGGTAGACGTCTCATCAACATTGATCGGAATACGAAACTGGGAATGTGTTGTCCTACCTTCCGGCATCAACAAAGACGCAATACCGCTAGAGGCAACGTTTAACACTATGTCTCCTCTTGTCCTATTACCCGCAGCTAGTGTTTTCATAGGAAAGTCTTTCGGGTACCTCCGTATCCATAAACAAAATACACGCCTCCACTTACCTCCCCAAAAGAACCCATGATAGTGTCATAAACGCCCTTCTTTTCCGCGGTTAAAGAAGTGTAAAACCGTTCGTACTCCCTCTATAACTCAACGGGATAATAATCAGTCTCATAAAATATAAGACGATTTCCAAAAGCAGTGATATATCTGTCGTCTGGATAAGGCATCTCAGGCCAGCTACGTATGGAATAACCTCTGGATCGCATAAGTTATTCGATATAGAACAAACATACATTCTTATTTTCTTCGTCGCTGACAACCAAATATGTATAGATTAGTGTTTAGCAAAAAAAGTAGGTGCATCTGATGTTGCATTCAAATATTAACTTGCATGTAGTGTACTTAATGTAGGAACATAAGGATTACCTGGAATTTTCAAAAGATCTATCTTCTTGCGTTGCACATCCTCTGCCATCAAGTGCCATGTTTCTAACCAAACTGCTAAAGGTTTGGTAAGTTCCTTTTGCGTCAACAATGTAACAAACAACTCACGTATTTGATCAGGAGTTGCCCAATGTCCAGTGTCTTTAATACTCTCCACGTACTCCTTGTCGTCCTCTAAAAGTCCAGCCGCATAGCAAGCTTCTTTGTATATATGATAAATAATTTTGTTAACTATTTTTATGTCGTCATGGTCTTTACAACCTTTCGCACTATTCAGCAGCATCCTACAATAGTAGGCGTCTCCTGTCGATATAGGCACATTATGAATTCTACCAACCGACTTTCCTTTCTTCCTAAAGGTCCAGATTCTTTTAGATGCGTTCCATATAAATTTTGTTGAAAACTCGGCATACATAAGCTCTCGTGCAGCCGGATAGAGGTCGTTCATTTTTAACCACCCTTCAAACATACTATGTTCAACTGTAGGCTTGTGAATGACTATTTCAAGGTCCAAGTTCTCGTCGTAAAAAATTTGTTGCTCGCCTAGCAAGTGAAACGACAACCGCTCAACAGCCGGTGTTTGGTAATGAATCTCAAAACTAAATATTCTCCGTGCCGCCTCACACGCAGAGAGGTACCTATAATCATAGAAAGCCTTTATTTTGTCTACCGATTTTTGAACTTGTTCATCGTCAGGCCCGGTACCAGGTGTGTACAACTATGCCAAGACTCTATCCGGACCTTTGTTTATGTACTTAAACAAATATTTTATGGATCCGGTCTGGTCGCACCACTCTACATTAATGTGACACTGATAGCGTTTTAGAAGAGTGGCATTATACGGTATAACATAACCATTATGCACCTGAGCACCTTTAGCACATTCCACATACCTCCCGTTATGGCGTCTTTTATAAACGGGATACCCACCCACGTCAATGGAGCTGTGGTCGCTGAACTTAAATGGAAAACATTTGCAATATTTACCGTCGACCATACAAACTTTTCTAGGGTCACATGCACCCAAGGACCGTGCATCATAAAATCAGAAATCATTTGTATAGCTCTGGATCTTCGTTTTTATCAGGTATCTCAGCGGAAATGTATTTGTCAATATGCTCAGCATTTGGCACCTTATCGTCCTTATGGAAGAACAAACATAGATGCGCGTGAGGGAGTCCTCTATTTTGAAATTCAACAATGTAAACAACTCTTCAAAGAAGAAAAACAAAACATTTTAATCCAAACACATAATTGTATAGAATGCATAACTTCTTCCTTAATAAACTTGAACAAAAAAACTAATAGTTTGTTGTTTTAACTTGCTTGGGTACGCCCGAAAAATCGTATTTCTTTCACATCCTTCACGAGGAGGTCAAGCTTTTGTTTAAAAACTCTTGTTAGCATGGCCAGCCTGTCTGAAGATGTAATGTTATGTATTGTGCAACCTCAGGCCAGTTAGGATTGCATGTTATGGTTATGAACAAATCCAGTTATCCATACCATCTACACAACGCCATGACGTCCATATAGTTATGCTTCCTGAACCTTGGACCGCAGGTAAACGTTGAAGGCAAAACTATCGGTTTGCCAAGAACTGTCGGGTTGGTATTTCCAGATGCAATGCTTTGACGGATGTTCGAGTATATATCACACCTTAGGTTAGACTGATTGGCTCGGTGGAAATACAAACGTGTAGTCTCCATCATTCTATACCCATCCACAAGAAACTTCTGAAACAAACGACCCCCATGCACAAAAAAATTCTCTTGATTCGGCATGTCTTGTATTTAAAAAGCAAACCAGTTACGTATACTAACATATTTGCGTTTTTCCTCTTCGTCTTTGTTTTCGTCTTCACCGGGGGGCAGCGTTTGAACAAACTTCTTTTTATGAGGTAGATAATACCCATCTTTGCCACGCGACATCAACAAAGGGTAGTGCATAGGAAGGTACATCGGATGTAAAATGTTGATACGTTGGAAACCTTCTTTACGTGTTTCGATCACAATAACTCTTTGATTTACGCAAGTATCAAAGTCCCCTACAATCAGTCCAGCGACCTCATTAGCAGTTGGTAGATTGTACGTCCTTCCATCTTTGCCGAGCTTGGCTACCAACTATATTTTAATATTTTTCTCACTGTCTTCACAATAACTAACGCCCTTCTAAATGTTTTAACCAAATCACTTGAGGTGTCCAACACAAATTTCACTTCACGTATTATGCTTCTGTCAATAGAATGCTTTGCGTTAGCAGGAGCGGAGGATGTGTTAGAGCCGCTGCAATTCATATTAAACATGTCATGGATAGAAACTTTGCACTGGCACAATCAAATAAAGAAGGTGCAAACCGTTAAACGAATAATTTATCTTATTGCTCTCGCTTTATCTTCTACCTTGTTTTCAGTATCATAAATATACAGTTGTGCAAACTTTGGCGAATCACCAGCATCGAGAAGTAAGCTCCCAGTTTTATGGTACGTCTGTCCGTGCAAGTGAAAAACTTAAGTTCTGTATCTGTTCCTAATGACTGAATCGTCAACATTCCCTCCCATGGAAGTAAACGCAAACATACTGTTGTATGATGTGATGATCGTTTTAAAATTTTGACTCTTTGCGGCGTTGTTATTAAACAAATTAGACAACTATTTTTGAGCAGGCGGTGGTTTTTTAATAAAAACTTTTCCCTTTTTACAGTATATACTATAAGGTTTGTTGTTTCGATTATAGTTGTCTGTTCTTGCTTCTTTCTCCCATACCAAAGCGTGATATTCTATGTACTCATGTGTAGGGTCGCCATGCTCGTAGTGTTCTGGACATTAATTTTCTTTTAGCACAAACATGTATTTCAAGTATTACTATGTTACTCTTATGGACTAATGTTATGTTAATACCTTTAGATATTCCAACGTATTTGTCATAGACTTTTATGACATTTCCATCGTTGCCACCAAGATTAAATCGTATCGGATTTCGAGATATGCCTGAAGTTCTCTTATTTTTTGGGTGCCCTTGATGATTCACCGACTTCGTATGTTGAGTTATTTCTTGATTGAGAATTGATGTTTTTTCTAACACCAGAATTAGAGTTTGTTTAAACTGTGTGCGTAACAGGACCAACGACAGGCGTTTGAAAATTAACTGAAAATGATTTCAATGTGCAAATGAATCAGTTACTTGATACTAAATAATAATTGGATAAACAAATAGTAAGAATCAAAAGTATAAAGTTGTTACCATTAGCAACATCACTCAATAGAGATTGTCGGACACGTGTTGATGAACATGTAGACACTTGGTTACCACGTGATACCAAACTGTTTGTGGAGCTTATAAAATGATTAAAATTGGTATTGGTAAGTATTAGACTCAGTGATACTGCAAAGAAAAAATAGTTGAAGCCATAACTATGTTGTATGTATTATACAAATACAAATAAGGTACTGAATGTATATCAATGATTACTGGTTGAGTTTTCACCAATTAGATTCCTGGTAATATCATATAGAAAAGGATGTGTTGTAACCTTTGATGTTTTCCTTGGTCTACCATGACCAATAACTGGTTTTTGCAAAGATACTGAATGAAATATTCAATAAGCTTATAAATGCATTTTACTTGTATGGATGTTTGAAATAAGTTTACGTCAATCAAATGTATAAAGCTGTTACCGTTAGTAACATCACTCAACGGAGATTGTGGGAAACATTTCGATGAACTTGTTAAAACTTGGCTACCACGTGATACCGAACTATTTTTGGAGCTTATAAAATGATTAAAATTGGTGTTGGTGTTGGTAAGTATTGGCATTGGTGAGACTACAAAGAAAAAATAGTTGAAGCCATGATGAGACTGCAACTATACATAGTCTCATCATCCAAACTAGGCTTAAAATGATTAAATATATCATAAAATGCCTTGCAAAATCCTTGTATTCGTTCATTGTGTTTTTAGGTACGAATATGTGAAGAAGACAAAAGATCACAAAGAAACAAGCAAAAACGAACACGGGAAACGAATCCGCACAAAGAACCGAACCCGTGCATTGATTTTCTAAGAAAAGTCCCTCAAGTTTGAAGATTGTACAAGATTGGTCCCTATACTTTGAGGCCTTCTCACTTTAAACCCTTGTAAAACTCAAAAATTGCATTTCAGTCCCTAAATTTTCTGGAGTTAAGAAAACAAGCCTTTGAAGAATGCTCAAATTACACACCAAATCCTTAATACAAGTTGTAAAAGTGGGAAGGACTGTTTTTGCATATTGGTGAAAGTTATTTGTAGAGGAAAACCCTAGATAGCTGATATGAAAACTTTGGAAGGGGATTAGAAACATTTGCCAAGTTTGAGTGTGTATGATTATGTAAATCTTGCCTAATCTAGAGAAAGAAAGAGATGGTGATATCACACACACACACACTTGAGAGAGAATGTATGAAACTACACACTTTTACTATATGAAATAATGAATGAACCACACCTTCTCCAACTAAGGAGAGGTTTTATATACCCAAGCCTTGTGATGGGCTTGGGCTTACACTTTGGGCCTCCGGTCTCACACAAGTTGTGGGCTCGGCTTGGGCTAGTTCTGATAATAAAGTAAAACTAAACTACGAGCTATTACTTAGACTATTGTTAGAGTGATCGATCCTTTCTAATATGTAAAACGTATTTCGAACAATCTCCCGGGAGGTCACTCCAAAGTACAGGGGGATTTCCCGAGTAACAACAATAACAATAAAACCTAGCGTACAATGCTTGTCTTGAGCTCGTAGTCTTCGTCTTTCTTTTCCTTTTCTTTTCTGGTGAATATGTTGATGTGATCTTTGATATCAATCTTGAGCATGGATATCTTGCCTTGATCTTGTGCATCACTTGTGATCTTCGCCTCTTCGTGACTTCATGTCCCACATACTTATACCTTTGTAATTCTTGAAAGCTTCAGAGTTTGATACAGCGGAAGATTTAAACTTTTAAGCTTTCTTGAATTTGTTGAAGTATTAAGTGCAAAATGTATAAGCATACGGGGACGAATTCTTCTTGGACACCACAACGCCACCGTCTTCAAATTCCGCAACATAAGTAGACACAAACGAAATGGCTTTGAACATTTCATTCTAATTTGGTAGCATTTTACCTCCGGTCGGTGAAGACCGTTGGACGATATTTGAAATATCGTACTTGTGACAGGTAGATTTAATTAAAAATCTCCTTCACAAGATTTCACGGGTAAACCCGTTCTCTTTACTCAACCGTCCAAAGCCGACTACGAACGTAAAGAGTGAATCATTTGGATAAAATTATCCGCATGATTGAAGCCGTCAATTTCGATTCTTGGAACAAGTTTGATTCATCAAAGAATCGCACCATCGTTGCTTTCTAGTTGTCACGAGCTTAATTCATATTGAATCTTGCAAGTTACCTACCAAGTGCTGTTTGACGTTAACACTAGAAGGATTTCCACTCATCACTGTGAACACTAAGGTGTCACACTGAGTGTTCTGGCAAGATCACTGAGATATTGCGTAGAGGCCTGGAATGTGTTTAAATTCTATTAAGAATTAGACCACTGTTGCTTTCCAGTTATCACAAGTTTGATTCATAAAGAATCACACAAGCCACCTACCATGAGTTTTTTAATGTTCGTTCAAGAAGGATTTCCATCTTCATTGTAAATAGTTGCGTATTACTCGGATGTTCAGGCAAGATCATGAAGATTTTGCGTAGGACTCTTAATATCTTTCTTACTTTTCACAATGTGTGAAGAAGCAAGGAAATATGGAATTGTGTCCTGATGAGATTATTGATGATCTCAAATGACTCTAGACTTGCTCGGGCATTTTAGATTTTAGTGATCGGAGGTTGGAGATAGTGCCACCATTTCAATACCAATATATTCAGAGTGAATAAATGGATAGATAATGCGTTATCTCCGTGTGATTAAAACAAATACCTTTTAAGAGATATCTGAGTTAGCTGGGATGGGTTGTTCATTGCATCACTGGGTCCATGATGTCTATCTTCAATATCGAGCATCATCAAAAATGATCTCAATAGCATATGAGTTGACCCGATTTCTGCCTAAGTTGTAAGGAAGGCTGCTTTCTTTAGACCCTTTATCTTTACAATTATTTTTCATTCTTCAACCCCTTCAATGCTTACCAATACGTCATAACTAGAACCTTGTTGTGATTGTTCCAGTGCTAACTTAAGTATTTGGTCGGCATTCAGCTACGTTCACAATCTTTCTCCATCTTTCCTAAGGACTACTATTTCTAGCTATGGAATGTTCTTGGGAAGATTCCTCCGATTCTGGAAGAATCATTGGACTTAACCTATCCTACCATCCTTTTGTCGCCACAATCTTCATCGTCGTGAAAAAAATGGGTTGAGGGTAAGTATAAATCACCATGAAATCCATTTTAGATATGAAAATCCGTTTTTCTCCCCCTTAACATATGTCGCGATATTTAAAAATATTTCGCACATGTCGGGATGAGCTATCACGTTAAGTCAAACCATTTTTTATCAATCATTTCTCATATTAAATCACATTTTCTCCCCCATATTAAAAATATTAACCTAACCGATATTTTTGATATCAATTAATTTAATGAAGTTTTAAAAGTTTTTGGGAAGAGAAGTGCAAGTCCGTTTTATCTTCATGATACCAATTTGTGAGATATGATACCGATTTACGAAATGATCACATATTCACCATATTAGAAGGAATTGACAAGGTTGGACTTGATTGATGAAAACATCATATGATATGATCAAATGGTTCTTGTCGGTGAATGTTGGTCACCTCGTCACGTGTGAAGTCATACCTTGACACCACATGTACGATTGGTATTTTTGTCTTGACACCAATTAAAGAACTTGGCACATTCGACATCGAAGATTCTGAATGCTTGATAATTGCTCCCCCTCAATTATTGACCTGTGTTCTATTGAAAGAGCTGTAGTCGCCATGTCAGTAGTTGCATCGTCGAGTATGTAGATACCAATTGCAAATTGCTTCGATTTGTAGAGATGATAACTTCATAAAAACAAGATTTCTCTTGTTTTAACAAATAAATGCACCGATGCGTACATAAATTCGTGTTAGATTGTGTTATAACGTAAACACAATCCCTTACATGGTTATAAAGTAAAGCATGCCCGAGAAAATTAATTCCCGTTGTTGAGCCAAAGCTTTCATAAGAAAAGCTTGACTTTAATATGAAAAGCGGATTGCAGTTTGAAATAACTACAAGCCATATAGGCATGTTTTATGAAATATTTACAACTTTTGTACGAACTCTATTTATGGCACCGTGTCAATATTAATCGACATTTCTAAGGCCGTAAATATTATCGTCCCAAAAGACATGCCTTTGAAAAATAAAGTAAAAATATTTTTGGAGTTTTCTGAATTTTTCAATTTTTATGGTTTTTATATGGTTTTATATTTTTGTATATTGCTTTTGAGGATAAAAATATAAACAGTATATACAAATGATCACCAAGGTTACGGAGAATAGTTTACCACCGCTATTCTTTCGCCTCATCTGTCAATTCCTTTAGAGTCTCGGGCGAGAAAGTTCTCAATCCTAGCTTGTCGGCAAAAAATTCAACTCGAGCGCGATCTAAAGCCTTCGTGAAAATATCCGCCAATTGAAACTCGGATCGGACAAAGTAAAGCTCTATCACTCTATTTTCCACTTGCTCCTTGATAAAGTGGTAGTGAATGTCAATATGCTTCGACTGGGAGAATTGAACATTGTTGCAGCATAAGGAAATTGCACATTTGTTGTCACAGTACATCGGAATTTTGTTGAAACCTAGACCATAGTCGGTTAATTGCGATCTCATCCAAAGAATTTGAGCACATCAACCGGACATAGTTAGGTATTCTGCCTCCGTACTTGAAATTGCAACGCTTTTCTGCCTTTTCGATGCCCAACTGATTAGTCGATCTCCTAGTAGTTGCAAAGTTCCACTTGTGCTATGCCTTGTATCTTGACAACCCACGTGATCCGCATCTGCATATGCCATTAGTGCAATCGAATATTCCTTCGAATACCAAAGTCCCCGATTAATGTTTCCTTTAATATATCGAAAGATCCGTTTAACAATAGCTAAGTGTAACTCAGTAGGCCTAGTTTGATACCGAGCACACATACATATAGCAAACTGAAGATCATGTCGACTAGCTGTGATATACAAAGGGGTACCGATAATTCCACGATAAAGTGTCAGATCAAAAACAATCCCATGTGGATCTGCATCTAGCTTAGTTCATTCCACCATTGGAGTATCCACGGGGTCGCAAGATTCCATCTTGTATTTCTTAAGCGATTCAAGGGCATACTTGGATTGATTGATAAAGATGCCTTTGGGACTCTAAGATATCTAAAGACCTCAGAAAAATGATACCTTGCCCATCATTGACATCTTAAACTTGGAAGACATGAGTGTCCTAAACTCATCCGATAAGGTTTGGGTCGAGGCAACAAATATAATATCATCAACATATATTTGTAGCATAATCATATCTTTAACTCGTTTCTGAATGAACAGCGTGGGATCCACCTTGCCTTTAGCGAAGCCTTGCGTAATGAGTAATTGTGAAAATAAATCATACCACGCGCGTGGAGCTTGCTTCAACCTATAAAGAGCCTTCTTAAGCTTGTACACGTGATTAGGATATTTATAATTCACAAAACCATCCGGCTATTGAACATAGACCTCTTCCTTGATTTCACCATTGAGAAATGTCGTCTTCACATCCATCTGATAGACGATCATATTCATGTGGGCTGCATAAGCGAGGAATAGTCTAATAGCTTCCAAACAGGCAATGGGTGCAAAGGATTCCATAAAGACGATGCCCAATAATTGCTTGTATCCACGAGCTACTAGTCGAGCCTTGTTCTTCAATATTCCGCCTAACTCGTCGAGTTTCACCTTGTAAACCCATTTCAAAGTGAGTAACTTCACTTGATCCGAGAATGGGACAAGTCCTCATACATAAAGACGTACAAATTCTTTAAGTTCTTCTTGTATAGCTTCTATCCAACAAGATTAGGTAAATGCTTGTTGCCACGTCTTAGGTTCAACTTCACTGAGAAAAGCATCAAAATCACAAAACATTGCACTTTCTTGTAACTGACTTTGTGTGGATACTGGACGATTAGGGTAACCAATAATAGAATCTATAGGATGATCCTTTGTCCACTTGCTGTCATGTTCACGAATCCATGTATTGGAGTAGACCGTAGTAGGAGCTTCCTCTGAGGTAGACGACCGACTTGATTAGAGTCGGGAATTGGTACACCAAAGAATGGAAGTTCACGCATTTGAGCGAATTCCAAGTCGTGATCATCATCATCCTCTTCATCATCAATAGGCATGGCATGGGTAGTTGATTCGGGTGTTGGTTGAGACTTACTCGTTGAATGTATATCTTGACCAATTGTAGGTGTAGACGTATCTGATTGTGCTTCGGTTGCTGGAGCGACAACTTCGGTAACCAGAGCTATTATCTCAGGTTCTGGAGCAACAATACTTGGAGGAGTAAACAATTCATCAAAGATCGGTTGAAACAACGTATCCCATTCATTCCTAGAAGGTGGTGTAAATGATGATTAAGAAGGGTTGTTTGGGATAAGACCAGAGCTAATGTTACTGGGTCCCATTTCATGAAGTGCGGGTTCAGAGCTTCTTGCTTAGAAGCCATTTTCGTCAGCTCATCAAAATCAACATTCATAGTTTCGAGGATCTTACGAGAATTACGATTGTAGATTCGGTATGCTTTCTTTGCGGGTGCATAACCAATGAAAATACCAATATCAGGCTTTGGTTTGAAGTTTTCCCAAATTGTCACCATCATTATTTGGATAGAAAAGAGAACCAAATACATGAAGATATGATAAATCTGGTACTTTTCCATGTAGAAGCTCATAAGGTGTTTTACCATGGTGTTTTCGAATTAGTGACCGGTTCTGGGTGTAACATGCTGTATATATTGCTTCTGCCCATAAAAACGCTTTATGAGACAATGCTGTAAATTGTCAACATCCAAACCCAAATCCCTGTTATACCCGACCTAACCAAACCCTAAGCCCAAAACCTACCCAATACCCAAACCTTACTCGGCTAAGTTATTAAATTAGTATAGACTAATTATAAAACGCGTTTAACACCTAACCATCTCCTAATACGGATCAAACACTGCATTGTAGTTGTCAAGAACCTTAATCCCTAAGATCATTAACACTTGAAATCAATCCCCCATCTTTCCCAGATTATCGAATAAACATCCCCTAATCATTTTTTAACCACCAACCCCCCTCCCCCCCCACATTACCCACTGGTCCTATCCATGTGTGCCTTGAACCAACTTAGCTTCAAGACAAAGGCATGTAAAGAGAATCAATGGACCAGAGTGTGTACTTGTTCCCTAATGGTAAAGGGAAGTCTTAGATTGATCCTAGATAGCTAGCAATCACATGGTGTATGGCAGAGAACACAAGCAACCAATTTGAAAAATTTTAATATTCAAATCTCAAGGGCACTTCTAGAAAGTTGTAGCACATTAGGATTTTATCTTATAGCATTCTAGAACCCTCTGTGACCCAATATATAAGGGCGTACAAGACTTAGTAGATTTTTTGTTCCAGATTTTACTTAAACAATTGTAATTCCTTTTTTGTTTTAATAAAAAGTTGGTATTTTCTTTGGTAAAATCTGTGTTCCAGTTCATCTCTATGCAAGTTGTTTGAGTTATAGTTTATAAATATAATTCCTTTTTCTAGAATTTTAAAAGTTGGTATTTTGAAAACTTAGTTCAAATTCTTTTTATTTTTATGTAAATTATGTTGTTGAATCCATTTCAAGTTTGAAGTTGTTCAAAGTTTTTGTTTAAGTCTCATCATAAAGTTCATAAAATAAAGTTTCAAAAATTTGTGAAAGATTTTGGAGTGTTGAAAGGAAAATCTGATTTATCTTATTCTTTAACACTCACTGTATCAAGATCTCATATCTTGATACTTGGATTTGCTTTATTGTTCTTGGGATAACAGGGAGGAAGCTTGTGCCTCTTGCACATTACCTCTTAAACCCCAAGGTGTGGATGTACACCGTAGAGGTAAGTTTTTTACCTCTATGTAAAAATTTGTAGCTTAAGTGAAGATTCTTATGTTTGACTGCTGACTTGTGCTAGATTGGTGCTCATTATGTGTTATTGAATTTGTGCTTGCTAGATTTATATCCTTTGTGTGCAATTTGTTCAGAGTTCTTTGCTAAAATTGGTTAACCAGAATATTAAGGGGTGTTTGGGATTGAGGAGTCCAAGGTTGGGACATACCACCATTGGGGTTTTTCATACCTGCACACCCTTAGCAGGCTTAGGTAAACTGGTTTTAGGAAAATGATCTTGTTGTTTAGTTTAAATTATTGATTTTTCAAGTTTGTGTAACTTTTTGATAATCTATAATAGGATGGTGTAGTACCATACATTTTGTGGTTAACTGGTTTTGTTTTGTTGTCATTATCTGGTGTGGAGGTGGATTTATTAAAGCGATCTTAAAACCCACAGTTGTGAACCAACTGTGCATGAGTTTGAACACAAATAACCACAAACACGTCAATTAGCCTTATAGCTTGATTTGAGTGTTTTGAAGTTTGAGATCTGCTTTGCTGCTAGCCTAGGTGTAAATCTTGGCCTTTCATAAGTTAGTGTTACATTTGGTATCTTATTCAAGCTTTGGGCTTATTTCAAAAGTCAACAAAAAAACTAGTTGAGGTTTGTGTTTAAGAAAGTGTAAAATAGTTCTATTAGATATCTGACAAAAAGCCTTTGGTTTTGTCAGATATCAGACATAGGTGTTTAACTTTGCTTACTACTTTTGCTGACTTGTGCTTATAAGTTGGTTTTTTTAGGCTTATTCTTTGTTTTTTGGTAGCTTATTCTCACCTCCCCACAAGCAGAACACTTGTGGGGTTGATTTTGTCCAAAAAAGAAATTAAAAGAAAAGTAAAAAGCAAAAACTACTTAGCCTGGTTTTGAACGGGTGACGTGTCGAGCAGGGGTCCTAGTTTTTACTAGTGTGCTAAGTGTTTTCATTTGTTAACACTTTGCACCATTTGGTATCTACAGTCTTCTTTTTCTCATTTTTCCTTTAAGTTATTGGTTAATAAGCCTCTTTTGGATTATTGAGTTAAGCTGCATAGACCTTTTTATTTTTCCTAGGTACTATTTTATGTTTTAGATTTTCTGAGCAAGTTTGGCATTTTCACTATTCATTTCCTATTTTTAATATTTATTTTATTTTTGGTTTTTAGAAAATGATTAAAAAATAGAAAAAAAGATTTTAAGTTTTAAAAAAAATACTTTTTGGGCATAGATTAATATATTTTAGGTTTACATTTGAAAAAATTTTGGTTTTTATTTTTTATTAATTATTTTGATTTTTATATTTTTAATTAATCTCTAAAATTTAATAATAATTAAATAAAGTGTTTTCACAATTTTTGGTTAATTTTTCTTTCCTATTACATTTTTAGGATTTATTTTATTTTTTTAAAATTTTTAAAATTTAGTCTAATTTTAAGTCTCGTTTTATGTTTTTACGTTTTCGTCGTAGTTCATTTTTAGCATAATCCGTCTTTCATTTCTTTTCTTTTCTCATTCCTAAAGCGCAATAAATTCAAAAACGTATTTAATATTGACTTATAAACACAAATACGACCTTGATAACGAACCTAATTTTCTCGGTTTTCGCATTTTCCTAGACGTGGAAGCTTAATACTTACCGTTTATTTCCTTTTTCTAAAAGAAGTATACAAATACTCTTCATCAAACGGCGCCGCTGCCGGGGAGGTGTGCTTATCCATATTTGTTATCGTATTTTTGTGAGTAGTTACCTTTTTGACCTTCCATTTTGGGAAGTGCATATATCGTATATACTCTTTTTTATTTTTTTTATTATTATCCATATAAATAATAGTGTTAAATAGAACTCTATTAATACAAAAATCATTTTCGTTTTTTTGTTAATAATATATTGTAATACGTAGCACAATAAATATACAATATCTCCAAATAAAACGCACCCCATTAGTTGGCGTTCCGGTAATTTTTGGGTGTATCGATAAATACAAACTATAAGGTGGGTATAAGGCGGTTGCATTTCAAGACCTAAAGTAAAAGGATCTTTAGTGCTTCGCGCCTCCTCGTTTTCTCCGCTCGCTTGTGCGTATTAAGAAAGTGACGATTAACTAAGGGTTTGCCACATCAAGTATTATTAATCTATTTTTGTTTCTTATATTATTGAACCCTCAAAACGTTTTGGTGTTCCACCAACGTTTCAAAGTCGAATGAAGGTTTTAATTCACGTAACTACTTTCAGTCCTTTGGATTCTCTAATCGAAGATCTTTGATTTGAGGAGGATTTTGTAGATTTATAATCTACGTAATACACAAATATTCCAAAAGCAAAATTGGAAACCAAAAACAAAAAAATATTCTTCTACTTTTCCTCTGTTATCATAATTATTTTTCTAACCCCCTAAATTGTTTAATTCTCATAACGACGTTCTCGCTGCATCATGTACGATGATGGTGGATATTTTTCATGTCCATATTGTGGAGGTTCGCCCGACTGTGGTAATTGTTTTAATTGCGAGATATTTGGAGGAAGAAAGGGTTATATCTATAACTCTCCTCCAAACGATCATGGTGACGGATTTCAATACTACGACCAAGCTATAAAACCACATTTGTCTTATTCTTCGTGTGATTCGTCTTATAATTGTGAAGATAATCAAAATGATGAAATGAATCAAAACGAATTTTGCAATTATATAAGACGTAATAATGAAATTATAACGATGATTCAACAACAAATGATGACACAAAGGGAAAATCACACAAAGCAAATGGCTTCCATATCTGGCTTCTCCTTCAAGCTTGTCAACGCCTTAACTATTTCCACACTCCCATATGAACCACCTTCTTGTGAGTCTTTGTGACTCACATGTACCTGTTCATCCTCCCCTTTGGAAGAATCTTACTGCCTTCTATTAGCATTGGCAGTTGTGACAACCCTAGATTTTGGATTTGTCACTTTTGACTATTTGACTTTGATTATGTGTTTAGTGTGCGTTTATGTGCTATATGTTTATATTTGAGCCTCTGATTTGATGTAGGACATCGTTTATGTAGTGCGTGGTACGTTATATGATGATACGATGGGGATAGTTGGTTTTCATGAGTTCACATGAATGTGACTATGATAGGATATGGTGTTATTTTAAGATTTTATGTGTATGTATATGTATTATAGTAAATCGTATTTTTTACGATTTATGGTTTAGCAATTTGAGGTATCAGATAAGGTAATTAGTCACGGGAATATTTTTCGGGATGGTTTTAAGTCATTTAGGACTTAAATATAAAGTTTATTTCAAATTCCAAGAGTTTTTATAAAACTGTATATTTTAGTGTCTTTTACGGTATACGCATAAAACTGACTAGTTTTACGGTTTTAAGGTTTTGGAGGCTTTAGGAGCTGAAATAAATTAAGGTAATGTTAACTATACTCTAATTAATAATGAAAGGAAAAAAATAGAAAAAAAATAAAGGTTGGGTCGTTTTTGGAGAGACGCAAGAAAGGAAAAAGAGGAAACAAATTAAATAAGGAAACAAGGCTTTTTGTATTGGGCTAGGATTTGTTTAACTAATATATATAAGACTTTTAATAAAATCAAAACACATAAAATCCCTGGAGAAAAACCACACGGCGATCAACCAAAGTTTTTTTAGGATTTCATAAATTTTTCTTGATTCAAGGTAAGTAATCAATTAAAACCTTAAGTTAATTCATGTTTTTATTAAATAATCATAATTGTAATGTTAATTAACCATCATTGAGATGATTAGGGTTTTGTTAAATTTCTGATAATTATAGTTAATTAAGATCCATTAATGATTTTAGGGTTCTTGTTGAATAATTTAGGGGTAATTAATGATGTTTAGAGGGTAGTGCATAAAGGCGTAAAACAGTCTGATTTTTATGATTGTCTTGTGTCGATTGTTCCGGGCAGTAGGATGCACCTTTGGTCGAGTTTCTTTTTTTTAAATTAAGTCCAGAGAGTTTATTTTTCAAAAATGTATGGTTGGTAGAAAATGGAGTTCGGGAAGGTCATCAAATTTTTTTACAAAAACAGTGCGCTGTTTAGGAATAAATTTGGATTTAGGGAACTTGAGTCAAAACCTAATCAAATGAATGATATAGCCAAATATTTTTGATTTGGGAACTCTTTATAATGTATATGAAAGTACTGGAGGTTTTCAATAAAAATTATGGTGTTTAGCTCTGGCTTTTGGTGACAAACATTTAGCATATACAGAAAATCAGTTTTGGTGAAAACGATTTTTGGCGTAGAGACTAAACGAAAGGGTTAAACATGTAAGTAGAAAGTAAAATTGGTTTTTGGAGTTCTTAGATCATATAAAAACATAACTCCATTAGGGTAGGAACCAAGTGTGGTGTTAAATTCACTTCATGTGATCGTTCAGTGACTAGTAAAGCGTACCGGGAAAAAACTGGATTTTTACGTATAGAATAGCTTGTAGTGGGAGAACTAGATAGTGGGGATTGGGGATTAGATTCATCTCCTTTATTGTTACATAACTTGGGTGTTAAGAACTGAGCTAAGGGTGTCTTATATGATTTTATAGGTTTGTAGGAGTGCTAGTTTGCTGTGTTATCACGTGAGTTCATAGTCCCATTTTTACTGAATTTTCAAATGTTTTTCTAGTATGGGATGGAGATGACACTTGTGGTGTTCTTAAAATGTTTTGTTACTATGTTTTTATAAATGTTTGGACATAGATGTGTTATTGTGTGACATGCGTGCTTATGTGTTCTTATATGTGCTTTGATATATGTTCTGATATGTGAATCTTGTTTGAGTTGTGATTGGCTTGGGTACATAGATGTATGGGCGTCTATGGGACCAATTGTGATGTGTTTGGAGCGTGGGGCACGATCCATCCTGAGTACTTGTGCATCGTCTCTTCGCATGCAAGATATCTCGACGGGGATATGGTTCATCTTCCACTAGTGGTGTGGGAAAGATCCGGATAGTGTGGTGCATTGTTCTTGTGTGTGTGACGGGATACTTCTTGATTGTTATAGTGTGGTGCATTGTTCATATTGTGTGTTCTTGACTGATATAATTGTGCTTTGTTTGTAGTTGTATGTAACATGATTATCACATTATGGTCCATTGTTTTAACTTGTTTTCTTCAACTTATTTATAGCGGTTGACAAGGATGATGTTAGAAGTCGCTAGATTCAAGAGGCTGCTAGGATTGCATTAAGAGGAATCCCTTTCCTCTTAGTCTTTGTTTAATGTTTGGATAAGTGATACTTTGTAGACACCTATATGTTTGATGTGTGTTATTTGAATGTCTTTGGTAAGAGGTAGGACTTTTACCTACTTACCTAGACTCCTGTATTTTGTTGAGATATTGTCACGACATTTGTGTCGCCATTTATGACATTTATTTTGCATTTAGTTTTCTCTATAGAGACACCGTTTGTTGTGATGATATCCATACGTCGCACCCGATATTCTGCCATGGTGGGGTGTGACTGAATGGTATCAGAGACAATGGTTATAGAGAATTAGGTTGCCTACTCGTGTATCCTAGTCTATAGCTTAAGGGTCCCTTCATATAGGTGTCATAGGGGTATGTGTTCATTTTATAATAACTGATGTGTTTGGATGTTATTTTGGCGATATTTGTTAAGTTATGAACTACTATGGTTCATAATTAGCTACATGTTATTTTCTTTACGAGTTTTTATTAGTGCGGGTTGAACCATATTCGTATACGCTAGTCAGTGTTGGATTTCGTTTAATTATGTTTTCATGTTCTTTATACATTTTTAATTTTGTTTACGCGGGTTCAGCTAGACTACGAGTTTATGTGTTTCATGCATTGGCTATGTTATTTTAATACATGGGATTTTGGATCTTATTTTATGTTGTGGTTATGTGCTTATATGAGTAGTAGGATCTATGTGCTTATTTGAGTTGGTGACTGATGTGTTATGTGTAGTATTAATTCTTATAAGTGTCATCATAGGAGGGAGTGCATTAGTGAAAGGGAACTGGTATAAGTATGGTGGCCAACATAGTTATACAAGTACCCCGGCATCAATGGATTCCCAAGTATGGTTGCATGAAAGAGGGTTAATACATGCTTGTATAGTATGTGTTGGATGGATTTGAGTGTATGTACGCCTATGCCTATATATGTATATTTCCCTTCTACTTATCGATTGTATTCTTAGGATGGTTTGCTAGCTCGTTTCCCTTTGGGATGTTCAACTTATGTAGTAGCGCATTTATCGAGTCCTAATTTCACGTGTTTGTTTGTACGATACTTTTGGTGTAGAGGCTATTGAGAGGGTGAAGATTTCTTTTTGGAATAACGATATATCTTGTTTTGAGTCTTACATGGTAAAAAAATGGAACTTGCAAATAGTAAAAAAAAAAGTTGTTGATAGTCGATAAAATAAGGATAAAGTGTCATAAACGTGTTTGAAATAAGATGGAATATAATTTTTTTTACATATAAGCATGGTTTGTTTATTAAAAAAATTGGTTTTGATCACTTACACCTAATGATCTTTAGTTAAATTCTTGTTCTTATTTAATTAAATATGTTAAAATCATGTAATTACTCATATGATGGGTGAGGGTTTTTAATTTTCTGGAATTAAAATAAATTAGGTCTTGAATTTGGTGATTAATGAGGGGTTTTAGGGTTTAAAATCGCTTTTTTGGGTATAAATCGGAGTAGGCAGAAACAGTCGCTAAACTGTCAAAATCTGTCGCTAAACTGTCAGAAACTCTCGCTAATGGCTAGGCAGGTTTTAGGTAAAAATCGTTTTGGTCATAACTTGTTCGTTTTTAAAGTTTTTTGGGTGATTCAAAAGCCTAAAATTATGTACTGGGAACGTAATTTTCAAATATTCAGAATGTTTAGTAAGTGGAAGTTAGTAGCTAGGTCTAAGTAATTGTAAAAGTGTCGAGTTCAAGGTTAATTTTTGGACAACATGGTATAAACTTGTGTTTTGGGTATTTTTGGGTAATGAACACTTGGAGGGTTAACATAGAGATGATTTAGGATGGAATTTGAGAGTTATTTAGACCTTAGAATATGTGGTTATGTTTTGCTGAGTTTTGATTTATGGTATTTATGAGTAAGACAGAAATCGGGGTGACAGTTTTAAACCCGTCGAGTTATGTGACGGCTCCTAACTTGGTTTCAAGACAGTTCTTGTTTGATGAGTTACGAAATTTAGTTAGGTTGGTTACATAATTTTATGCTTTTAATAAGTTTCCTCGCGGACGGTTAAGGCTCATGTGTTGTTGGTTGAGATTATTTTAGTATAAACTGAGTTCACGTTTGAACGTGAAGGTTTTATCAGGGATATGTATCCTCGTTTGTTTGCTGAGATAAGTTTGAGTTTCGGAGTAAATCTCGGGACGCGATTTCTATTATGAGGGAGTGATTTGACAACCCTAGATTTTGGATTTGTCACTTTTGACTGTTTGACTTTGATTATGTGTTTACTGTGCGTTTATGTGCTATATGTTTATATTTGAGCCTTTGATTTGATGTAGGACATCGTTTATGTAGTGCGTGGTATGTTATATGATGATACGATGGGGATAGTTGGTGTTCATGAGTTCACATGGATGTGACTATGATAGGATATAGTGTTATTTTAAGATTTTATTTGTATGTATATGTATTATAGTAAATCGTATTTTTTATGATTTAGGGTTTAGCAAATTGAGGTCTCGGATAAGGTAATTAGTCACGGGAATATTTTTTGGGATGGTTTTAAGTCATTTAGGAATTAAATATAAAGTTTATTTCAAATTCCAAGAGTTTTTATAAAACTGTATATATTTGTGTCTTTTACGGTATACGCGTAAAACTGACTAGTTTTACGGTTTTAAGGTTTTAGAGGCTTTAGGAGCTTAATAAAATTAAGGTATATACTCTAATTAATAATAAAAGAAAAAAAATAAAAAAAATAAAGGTTGGGTTGTTTTTGGAGTGACGCAAGAAAGGAAAAAGAGGAAAAAAATTAAATAAGGAAACAAGGCTTTTTGTATTGGGCTAAGATTTGTTTAACTAATATATATAAGGCTTTTAATTAAATTAAAACACATAAAGTCCCTGGATAAAAACCACACGACGATCAACTAGAGTTTTTTTAGGGTTTCATAAAATTTTCTTGATTCAAGGTAAGTAGTCAATTAAAACCTTAACTTAATTCATGTTTTTATTAATTAATCATAATTATAATATTAATTAACCATCATTGAGATGATTAGGGTTTTGTTAATTTTCTGAGAATTAAAGTTTATTAAGACCCATTAATGATTTTAGGGTTCTTGTTGAATAATTTAGGGGTAATTAATGATGTTTAGAGGGTTAGTGCATAAAGGCATAAAACAGTCTGATTTTTAGGGCTGGCTTGTGTCGACTGTTTTGGGCAGTAGGTAGCACCTTTGGTCGAGTTTCTTTTTTTTAAATTAAGTTCAGAGATTCTACTTTTCAAAAATGTAAGGTTGGTAGAAACTGGAGTTCGTGAAGGTCGTCAAACAATTTTTACAAAAACAGTGCGCTGTTTCGAAATAAATTTGGATTTCGGGAGCTTGAGTCAAAACCTAATCAAACGAATGAGATAGCCAAAGATTTTTAATTTGGGAACTCTTTATAATGTATATGAAAGTACTGGAGGTTTTCAATAAAATTTATGGTGTTTAGGTCGGGCTTTTGGTGACAAACATTTAGCATGTACAAAAAATTAGTTTTGGTGAAAACGACTTTTGGCGTAGAGACTAAACGAAAGGGTTAAACGTGTAAGTAGAAAGTAAAATTGGTTGTTTGAGTTCTTAGATCATAATACAACATAACTCCAGTAGGGTAGGAACCAAGTTTGGTGTTAAGTTCAATTCATGTGATTGGTTAGTGACTAGTAAACCGTACCGGGGAAGAACTGGATTTTTACGTATAGAATAGCTTGTAGTGGGAGAACTATATAGTGGGAATTGGGAGATTAGATTCATCTCCTTGATTGTTACGTAATTTGGGTGTTAAGAACTGAGCTAAGGGTTTCGTATATGATTTTATAGGTTTGCAAGAGTGCTAGCTTACTGTGCTATCACGTGAGTTCATAGTCCCATTATCACTGAATTTTCAAATGTTTTTCTAGTATGGGATGGAGATGACACTTGTGGTGTTCTTAAAATGTTTTGGTACTATATTTTTATAAATGTTTGGACATAGATGTGTTATTGTGTGACATGCGTGCTTATGTGTTCGTATATATGTTCTAATAAGTGAATCTTGTTTATTGGCTTTGGTACATAGATGTATGGGCGTCTATGGGACCAGTTGTGATGTGTGTGGAGCGTCGGGCACGATCCGTCCTGAGTACTTGTGCATCATCTCTTCAGAGGCAAGATATCTCTACAGGGATATGGATCATCTTCCACTAGTGGTGTGGGAAAGATCCAGATAGTGTGGTGCATTGTTCTTGTGTGTGTGACGGATACTTCTTCAATTGTTATAGTGTGGTGCATTGTTCATATTGTGTGTTCTTGACTGATATAATTGTGCTTTGTTTGTAGTTGTATGTAACATGATTATCACATTATGGTCCATTGCTTTAACTTGTTTTCTTCAACTTATTTATAGCGGTTGACAAGGTTTCTTAAGATGTTTTGATAACTTAAACCTATGTTCTCACCAACTTTATGTTGACAGATTTTTGTGTCATTTTCAGGTGGGATAGTTAAGAAGGATGATGTTAGAAACCAATAAACACTAGAGGCTTCTAGGATTGCATTAGGAGGAATCCCTTTCCTCTTAGTCTTTAATGTTTGGATAAGTGATACTTTGTAGACACCTATATGTTTGATGTGTGTTATTTGAATGTCTTTGGTAAGAGGTAGGACTTTTACCCACTTACCTAGACTCCTGAATTTTGTTGAGATATTGTCACGACATTTGTGTCGCCATTTATGACATTTCTTTTGCATTTAGTTTTCTCTATAGAGACCCCGTTTGTTGTGATGATATCCGTACGTCGCGCCCCATATTCTGCCATGGTGGGGTGTGACAGAATGGTATCAAAGACAATGGTTATAGAGAATTAGGTTGCCTAGTCGCGTAGCCTAGTCTATAGCTTAAGGGCCCCTTCATATAAGCGTCATAGGGGTATGTGTTCATTTTATAATAATTGATGTGTTTGGATGTTATTTTTGCGATATTTGTTAAGTTATGAACTACTATGGTTCATACTTAGCTACATGTTATTTTCTTTACGAGTTTTTACTAGTGCGGGTTGAACCATAGTCGTATACGCTAGTCAGTTTTGGATTTCGTTTAAGTATGTTTTCATGTTCTTTATACATTTTTAATTTTGTCTACGCTGGTTCAGCTGGACTATGAGTTTATGTGTTTCATGCATTGGCTATGTTATTTTAATACATGGGATTTTGGATCTTATTTTATGTTGTGGTTATGTGCTTATATGAGTTGTAGGATCTATGTGCTTATTTGAGTTTGTAGGCTGGTGTGTTATGTGTAGTATTAATTCTTATAAGTGTCATCATAGAAGGGAGTACATTAGTGAAAAGGGAGTGGTATAAGTATGGTGGCCAACATAGTTATACAAGTACCCCAACATCAATGGATTCCTAAGTATGGTTGCATGAAAGAGGGTTAATACATGCTTGTATAGTATATGTTGGATGAATTTGAGTGTATGTACGCCTATGCCTATATATGTATATTTCCCTTCTACTTATCGATTGTATTCTTAGGATGGTTTGCTAGCTCGTTTCCCTTTGGGATGTTCAACTTATGTAGTAGCGCACTTATCGAGTCCTCATTTCACGTGTTTATTTGTACGGTACTTTTGGTGTAGAGGCTATTGAGAGGGTGGAGATTTCTTTTTGGGATAACGATATATCTTGTTTTGAGTCTTACATGGTAAAAAAAAATGGAACTTGCAAATAGTAAAAAAAAAGTTGTTGATAGTCGATAAAATAAGGGTAAAGTGTCATAAACGTGTTTGAAATAAGATGGAATGTAATTTTTTTACATATAAGCATGGTTTGTTTATTAAAAAAATTGGTTTTGATCACCTAAAGCTAATGATCTTTAGTTAAATTCTTGTTCTTATTTAATTAAATATGTTAAAATCATGTAATTACTCATATGATGGGTAAGGGTTTTTAATTTTCTGAAATTAAAATAAATTAGGTCTTGAATTGGGTGATTAATGAGGGGTTTTAGGGTTTAAAATCGCTTTTTGGGTATAAATCGGAGTAGGCAGAAACTGTCGCTAAACTGTCAAAATCTGTTGCTAAAATGTTAGAAACTGTCGCTAATGCCTAGGCAGGTTTTAGGTAAAAATCGTTTTGGTCATAACTTGTTCGATTTTAAAGTTTTTTGGGTGATTTAGAAGCCTAAGGTTATGTACTCGGAACGTAATTTTCAAATATTCAGAATGTTTAGTAAATGGAAGTTAGCAACTAGGTCAAATTAATTGTACAAGTGTCGAGTTCAAGGTTAATTTTCGGACAACATGGTTTAAACTTGTGTTTTGGGTATTTTTGGGTAGTGAACACTTGGAGGGTTAACATAGAGATGAGCTAGGATGGAATTTGAGAGTTCTTTAGACCTTAGAATATGTGGTTATGTTTTGATGAGTTTTGATTTATGGTATTTATGAGTAAGACTGAAATCGGGGTGACAGTTTTAAACCCGTCGAGTTATGTGGCGGCTCCTAACTTGGTTTCAAGACAGTTCTTGTTTGATGAGTTGAGAAATTTAGTTAGGTTGGTTACTTAACTTTATGCTTTTAATAAGTTTCCTCGCGGACGGTTAAGGCTCATGTGTTGTTGGTTGAGATTATGTTAGTATAAACTGAGTTCACGTTTGAACGTGAAGGTTTTATCAGGGATATGTATCCTCGTTTGTTTGCTGAGATAAGTTTGAGTTTCGGAGTAAATCTAGGGACGAGATTTCTATTAGGAGGGAGTGATGTGACAACCCTAGATTTTGGATTTGTCACTTTTGACTGTTTGACTTTGATTATGTGTTTAGTGTACGTTTATGTGCTATATGTTTTTATTTAAGCCTTTGATTTGATGTGGGACATCGTTTATGTAGTGCGTGGTACGTTATATGATGATACGATGGGGATAGTTGGTGTTCATGAGCTCACATGGATGTGACTATGATAGGATATGGTGTTATTTTAAGATTTTTTTGTATGTATATGTATTATAGTAAATCTTATTTTTTTACGATTTAGGGTTTAGCAATTTGAGGTCTCGGATAAGGTAATTACTCATGGGAATATTTTTCAGGATGGTTTTAAGTCATTTAGGACTTAAATATAAAGTTTATTTCAAATTCCAAGAGTTTTTATAAAACTGTATATTTTTTTTTGTCTTTTACGATATACGCGTAAAACTTACTAGTTTTACGGTTTTAAGGTTTTGGAGGCTTTAGGAGCTGAAATAAACTAAGTTAATGTTAATTATACTCTAATTAATAGTAAAAGGAAAAAAAATAAAAATAAAGGTTGGGTCGTTTTTGGAGTGACGCAAGAAAGGAAAAAGAGGAAAAAAATTAAATAAGGAAACAAGGCTTTTTGTATTGGGCTAGGATTTGTTTAACTAATATATATAAGGCTTTTTATAAAATCAAAACACATAAAATCCCTGGAGAAAAACCATACGGCGATCAACTAGAGTTTTTTTTAGGGTATCATAAATTTTTCTTGATTCAAGGTAAGTAATCAATTAAAACCTTAACTTAATTCATGTTTTTATTAAGTAATCATAATTGTAATGTTAATTAACCATCATTGAGATGATCAGGGTTTTGTTAATTTTCTGAGAATTAGAGATAATTAATATCCATTAATGATTTTAGGGTTCTTTTTGAATAATTTAGGGTGTAATTAATGATGGTTAGAGGGTTAGTGCATAAAGGTGTAAAATAGTCTGATTTTTAGGGCTGCCTTGTATCGACTGTTCTGGACAGTAGGTAGCACCTTTTGTCGAGTTTTTTTTTAAATTAAGTTCAGAGAGTCTACGTTTCAAAAATGTAAGGTTGGTAGAAAATGGAGTTCGGGAAGGTCGTCAAACAATTTTTACAAAAATAGTGTGCTGTTTAGGAATAAATTTAGATTTCTGGAACTTGAGTCAAAACCTAATCAAACGAATGAGATAGCCAAATATTTTTGATTTGGGAACTCTTTATAATGTATATGAAAGTACTGGAGGTTTTAAATAAAAGTTATGGTGTTTAGGTCTGGCTTTTGGTGACAAACATTTAGCATGTACAGAAAATCAGTTTTGGTGAAAACGACATTTGGCGTAGAGACTAAACAATAGGGTTAAACGTGTAAATAGAAAGTAAAATTGGGTTTTGGAGTTCTTAGATCATATAAAAACACAACTCCAGTAGGGTAGGAACCAAGTGTGGTGTTAAGTTCACTTCATGTGATCGTTTAGTGACTAGTAAACCGTACCAGGGAAAAACTGGATTTTACGTATAGAATAGCTTGTAGTGAGAGAACTAGATAGTGGGGATTGGGGGATTAGATTCATCTCCTTGATTTTTACTTAACTTGGGTGTTAAGAACTGAGCTAAGGGTGTCGTATATTATTTTATAGGTTTGCAGGAGTGCTAGCTTGATGTGCTATCACGTGAGTTCATAGTCCCATTATCACTGAATTTTCAAATGTTTTTCTAGTATGGGATGGAGATGACACTTGTGGTGTTCTTAAAATGTTTTGGTACTATATTTATATAGATGTTTGGACATAGATGTGTTATTGTGTGACATGCGTGCTTATGTGTTCTTATATGTGCTTTGATATTTGTTCTAATATGTGAATCTTGTTTAGGTTGTGATTGGCTTTGGTACATAGATGTATGGGCGTCTATGTGACCAGTTGTGATGTGTGTGGAGCGTGGGGAACGATCCGTCCTGAGTACTTGTGCATCATATCTTCGGAGGCAAGATATCTCGACGGGGATATGGTTTATCTTCCACTAATGGTGTGGGAAAGATCCGGATAGTGTGGTGCATTGTTCTTGTGTGTGTGACGGGATACTTCTTGATTGTTATAGTGTGGTGCCCCATACTCCGCCATGGTGGGGTGTGACATCAGCTTCCAAAACAACTATCCTCTCCCTCATTGACTTGAGTTCGAGGCCTTGTCCTGTGACAAGTTGTACAAGGTCTGCATTTTGCTTTTTCAAGCTAATGCAAACCGCCGTCAATTCCAAAAGTGATAAAGGTTCCAATATGCCTTCCTCTATGATGGGTATTTGACCCCCCAAAAGAGATTCATCGGGCATGGATGGGTTCTTAATGATGTTAGGACTGCCTTGACCTGCTTCTAAGCCAGAGTCAATAGTCCCAGCCCCAACCATTTCACCAGCCACACTTGTGGAGGTGGTTCTCTCTGTTACATGGCTAGGACCACTAGAGGAGAACACTACAATAGTCCTTTGGCGTTTCTCAAACCTATAATCATGAGGTTCTAAAGAGGAAATGGATCAGGGGTCTGTTTGGGTGTGAGGGTCTGTTTGGGTATGCGGAAGAATGGTGTCAGCGTTTGGGTTTGATGTATCAGCTCCCACATTTTTAGTGTCAGCGCCTGAAGGTTGAGGGTCAAGATCCATGTGTTGAGGTGATGGAGGTTGTTCTGGTAGTGGGTCTGGTTGTGGTGGAGGTTGTGCAGCTGCCTCAATGACAACTAGCATGGCTGGAGTAAGTGGTAAGTCTCTATAGGGGGTGAATTCATATTGCCAAACACAGTTTTCTTTTGAGTAGGGACCTTATAAAAGTTGTCATGGTCCCTACTGCAATATCCTTTCATATCAAAAACCATTTATAAAAACCTAGGGTAAGCAAGAGTCATATTGTTACCCTTGTTGTGACAAATGCCATCAAAAATCAGTTCTGAAAAATTATATCTTTGCCCAGTTGCTATACAAACAATGGCATTCCCGACTGAACGGTTGATTTCATTGAAAGAAGAGCATTTGGGACCCAAACATTGAAGGATGACATTTATAAGGAACTTCCAAGTTGGGGGAAATTGTTGTTTTGTATATTTGTTTAAATGCCCCACTAGGGGTAAAGCATACCCCAAGCCTTGGAGTCTTAACACTAGCTCTACTAAGGGAAGGGTAGTTATACCATCAACATCATCAAGATGCAAAGCTTGGCGAACCAAAGCTTTAGTAACTACCTATTAAACCCCATGAACAGTAGCAGTCAATGTAATCACTCCATTAATTGTTCTAGAACTTATAGAGTTCCAAAACTGCTTGATGTGTGTGATAGGGACGAGTGGAGTATGTGAAAGTGCATACCTTAAAGGTGACGACTTTAAATACGCAATCATTTGAGTGTATTGGGGATGCAAAGTATTATCCTCTTCTAAGTAAGCCACCATGTTGTGTTGGCTTCTGAACCCCAAATCCACATTAGCAGGTTTAAACTTTGGTGCCATTAAGATTGATTTGAGAAAACTGTGATATGTGAATAATGGAGGTATGAAGGTTTGAGAGAAATTTAGCAGACAAGAAATAGTAGTTACCCTGTTTGAAAGAAAAGAGCCAAATTTATAGGAGAAGTATAAACATACGATTGGTTGAAATATGAGGCAGTTATATTCAAAAAGTAATCATCACAATCTTGAAAAATATATAACTTATCTCATACATTAATTAAAAGTTACCAACTCGCTAAAATTACGACCCATATTTTCGTCAAAAATAACAACTGGGTGGGTCCTAATGTTTTCAACGGTCAAAAAGTAAACATCAGCGTGTAACGGCTATATTCTTGTCAGCATTGAAATTTTGCCATGTTAGCGTTTGAATTGGTCTTATCAGCGTTTGGAAAGAAATCATGTCAGTGGCCAAAAATAAAAATAATTAAAAATAAAAAGACCTTAACAAAGAAGTTTACCCTAGTGAAGATAACTCTTAGACTAAAAATGACTATAGGGTGGCAAGCACTGTCCAATCATTCACACTTTCTTAAGCAAGATAGACATAATTGTCCTCAAGTGTCCCTTGCTAACGAAAGTTCTTAACAATGAAGTTACCTCATATAAAACCTTTTTAACTTCCTAGGTAAGCCCAATTAAAGTGTTCACCAAGTCTCCCAACCGACCAATTCCAATTCTAGGCCAAAATGTCTTGGCAGCGTGCACAGTATATCAACTTTGCATGCTATAGTGGCTCACGAATTAGAAAATTTAAATCGTACTCACTAGTGGACACAATCTAGAATTGTGATAAGAGTATTCTAAGAATACCCAAAAACCTAAAGGTTTCCTAAACCTCCCTTTAAACTAGGATATACATAGTTGCAAAATATAAAGTATATGACAAAAATTTATTTCAAGATAGGAATGTACACATTCCAACCATCATAAATAATTTTTAACACCTTCCTTGTAGGCTCCAAAGATCCATAAGCAACTCTATATCCAAAGGTACAATGCTTATAATGCCTGCATGATTAGATCAAAAACCACAAAACTAACATATTGCTGTCAGCGGCCATTTTTACACTTGTCAGCGTTCAAATAACCTTTGTCAGTGTTTGAAAAATAAAGTGGAAAACCTAATTCTTTACAAAGACAAATAACAGTACACATCCTGTACAAACTATACAATGACTTCAAAAACACATTTAGGTGAGATTGATCATTCCAATACTTGTTACCAAGTACTGGAACCTCCTAACATCAAAAGGTTTAGTTAAAAGATCAGCCACATTCTCTCCTGTGTCTACCCTATCTGGATGTATTAAACCTTTTTCAAAACAATCACTTATAAAATGATGCCTAATTTCGATGTTTTTTGTTTTAAAATGATGTACATGATTCTTAATAATGCATAATGAACTGTTATTATCTACAAATATCTCGGTATGCATAAAATTATACCCATAATCCAACAACTGGTTTTGTATCCATAGAACTTGTCCACAACAAGCAGCTGCAGCCACATACTCTGCTTCAGTTGTTGAATTAGCCACCACTGTTTGTTTCTTGCATTGCCAAGATATGAGTCTGCTCCCAAGAAATTGACATCCACCAGTTGTGGATTTTCTATCAAACTTATCACCTCCATAATCATTGTCTGAATAGCCAATAAGCTCCAATGGAGAATCTTTAGGATACCATAATCCCAAGGTGGGATAGCACCTAAGGTATCTAAAGGTCCTTTTGACAACATGAAGATGACACTCTTTGGGAGTTACTTGATGGCGTGCACATGCACACACAACAAACATGATGTCAGGTCTAGAGGCTGTAAGATACATCAATGAACCAATCATTGATCAATAATGCCTGACATCTACATCTTTTCCATCTCTAGTCTTTCCCCAAGGGTGTTACCTATCCATGGGTGTGCTAGCCCGTTTTTCATGAGGAGAAAAACCAAACTTCTTCAAGATCTCAGCCACATACTTGTTTTGAGAGATAAATATACCATCTTCTTTCTGTTGGACTTGTAAACCTATAAAGAAGTTCATCTCTCCCATTACACTCATCTTGAATTTGTCTGTCATAAGTTTGGAAAAGTCTTCACTCATCTTTGGATTAGATGAACCAAAGATAATATCATCCACATAGACCTAGACAAGAAGAAAATCCTTACCAACCTTCTTGGTAAATAGTATCTGGTCTATGGTGCCCCTCTTAAACCCATTTTCCACCAGGTAGGTGGATAATGTATCATACCATGCTCTTGGGGCTTGATGAAGTCCATACATTGCTTTCTTGACTCTATACACCTTGTCTGGATGCTCTGAATCTTCAAAACCTGTAGGTTGCATCACATACACTTCCTCCTCAATTATGCCATATAAGAAAGCACTTTTCACATCCATTAGATAAACTATGAAACCCATGCAAGAAGCATAGGCTAGGAAAATCCTTATTGCCTCAATCCTTGCAACAGGTGCAAAAACCTCTTCATAGTCTATCCCTTCTTCTTGTGTATAGCCCTGAGTAACTAAACATGCCTTGTTTCTGACCACAATCCATCTTTATCCTTTTTTGTTCCTTAAAACCCAACGTGTCCCAATAGGTCTAACATACCTTGGACAATCCACTAGCTCCCACACATCTTGAATTGCAAACTGGTGAAACTCATTCTGCATTGCTTCAACCCATCTTGATTCTTTAAGAGCATCAAAAATCTTCTTGGGTTCCTTTTGTGGCAGAAAACAGGCAAACAAACATGCTTGAACAAGAGGGGTATATTCCTTCTTGTGTATATTGGCAATGAAACCAGCTTGAGTCTGATGAGTTCTTCTTGTTTGAACAGGAGTCTGAATATCACCAATTATTTGGGAAGGAGGATGATCTTTGGCCACCTTTGTACGTATTCCTCCCCCAAATAGTGAATTATCTTCTATAACAGATTCCATATTGCCAATATCGTCTTCATTGCCACTCCCATCCTCACTTGAATTGATCTCTTGATTAAGTATGGGAGCTTCAACATGTTCAACAACATTTCTATTTGAGGAAGAGAATAAATTTCCAAACAGATTGTCAGCATCTGAATGTAATGTTTTAGCGTCTGATTCAACGTGTCAGCGTCTGAATTGGCTTTGTCAGCGCTTGAAGATGCATGCATGAATTCATTAACTTGCTTTTCTTATGGACCTTCCTCCTTTCCAGCAGCAGCAGATGCTTTCATAAACCTATCAGTCCATATAGGAATGGTAACATAATCAAGTATGGGGGTTGGCTCAACTGCATGTGATCCTTCTTCCTTAGCAACCTGTTTACCTGAAATTTCAACAATAGATTCTTCCACAACATTTGAATCCCTCTTCACAATGTCTGAATTAGTGACAGGCATATAATTCAAGGTTCTAGATAATGGTTCTAAATCAAATAACCAATCTGGTCCATTCGCATGATCACTGGGCTTAGTTTCTAAAAACTTAACATGCACCTTTTCAAGGATGCGTTTTTCCTTCTTGTTGTAAACCCTATACCCTCTGCTATTCATATAATAACCCACAAAATATTCTTCATCACCTTTTGCATTAAACTTGCCTAGGGCATCACTAGTATCAAGAATCACTACATGACATCCAAAGGGTTTAAGAAAGTCTATATTAGGATTCTTGTTCCAAAATAACTCATAAGGTGTCTTATTGTGGATTTTGTTGAGCAAGGCTCTATTTTGAACATAGCAAGCTGTGTTCACAGCCTCAGCCCAAAAAGCAATGGGAAACTTAGCCTCTGCTAGCATTGTCCTAGCTGCTTCTATTAGAGTTCTATTCTTTCTTTCAGCTACTCCATTCTGCTGTGGAGTTCTAGCTATGCTAAACTCCCTAGAAATCCCTTTATCAGCACAAAAGGTATCTAACAGTGTATTTCTAAACTCATCACCATTATCACTTCTAAGAATCTTAACCTCATTACCTGTTTTCTTTTCTATTTGGGTAATAAAGTTAATCAAAACCTTGGCAGTATCACCTTTTAAGGCCAAAAAGAAAGTCCGAGTAAACCTAGAAAAGTCATCAGTTATAACAAAACAATAAGATTTACCATTTCAACTTTCTATATTAGTTGGGCTAAATAAGTTCATATGTAGCAAGTGAAGTGGTTTAGAACTGGAATGCACACTTTTAGACTTAAAGGAGACCTTATGCTGTTTGACTTTAAGACATGCAACACAAGAGTGATCATTTTGGAAAGCCTTTAAAGGCAAACCATCAACAAGATCATATCTCACAAGTCTATTAATGTTCTTAAAATTTATGTGCCCTAACCTTTTGTGCTATAAATTACTTTCATCAACTGATGCTTTAGCATAAAGACATGACATATTTTTGTTCATTTTAATCCCTTTTAGATTAACATTATAGATGTCCTTATGCCTAGGTGTTCTATATTCAATAAACTTCTCATCTGGAATCTTAAAATCCTTACTCAACACCAAGCACTCAGTATCAGTAAAAAGAACTTTATTTTTGTTGTCACAAACTTGTGACACACTAAACAAGTTATAATCAAGTTCCTTTAACAGAAAAACATTCTCAAAACGTAAGTTGTTGGTGATAAGAGTGCCTTTGCCAGATATAGTTCCATATCCTCCGCTAAAGTATACTTTGTCACCATCTTTAATGGGGGTAAAATTTGTCAAATAATCTTCCTTCCCCGACATGTGCCTAGAGCATCCACTGTCCCAATATCCATGATCATTGACCTGCTTTTGAATGCCCTGCACATAAAGAAAAAAAATTAGTTTTCTTTGGGAACCCAAGCCTGAGCAGACTTAGATTCATGTGGTTGTTTAACAAGAACAGATTTAGTCCTTTTAGCAACCCCTTGTTCATCCCTTTGTGGCCTAAACACCCAATTTACCCCAATAGTCTTAGTAATGACCTTTGAAAGATAATTAAATATGTTGCAGGTCATAGAAATTCCATCACAATTAGGGTTTTGGTCTTGTTTAGATCTCCATGTCAAACTAGATGAAGCTTTAGACCCCTTTCCCTTAGGTCGTAAATACCTATTGTTACTTGGTCTAACATAAGATCTAACAGCAGCTTGTTGTGGCATTTTCATGCCAAACTTGGAGCTGTCGACGTTGAAATTGTTCCTGTCAGCGTTGAATTTGTTACTGTCAGCGCTGAATTTGCTCTTATCAGCACCCAAATTAGGGTTTGCTACAAGAACCCATTGTTTGTTAGACCAAGTGTTGGTCTTTTAAAAGGGACTTTTTCCATGAGTGTTTGTCCCTTTAGAAAAGAAGGGAGCTGGTCTAATGAATTGTGGGCTCTGTTGGACAAAAGGTTTGGGTTTGGCCATGGTTAACCTATTGTCAGTGATGAATTTAGAGCCACTGACACACTTATAGGCCAAATGAGAAAAACCCCCACATGTGTAACAAGGTTTTCTAGACATAACCTTAGGTCTAGATTGAAAGAACCCTGTTCCATTAATACTAGCTTGGCTTTGGGGTGACCTAGGTTTTCTATACATTTCAGCATTTTTAACACTAGGTTTTCTCTTAATTGGTGAGCCAAGGTCAATGAGTTTTCCAGTAGTGGGGTTGGTAACAGTGATAGGTGTAGACACAAATGGACTTTCACTAAGCATTCCACCCTTATCAAAAAGAAAAGGATTGGCTGCTTTCCATTGTTCAAGATCAGTCACGTTTTGTTGATTTTCTTCAACTAGGGTAAGCACTCTAGGTGGACGAATAAATTCCTCTTCTTGGAGTTCTGGAATACCAGTCCAAGAGAGATCTTTTCTCTGAACACCATAGAAGTTCCCAGCAGGTGGTGGAACAACAACATATTCATTCATCCCAATCTAGACTTGTCCCTAGGGTCTCTTTGTTCACTGACACACTTTTCTAGGGTTTGACTAGCTTTATCAAACTTTTCAATCTTAAGCCCTACATTTTCTTTATCTTTAATGGCTTCATCTAACTTAAGTTGCACATCTGCTCTAGATCTCATTAAAGTATCCTTAAGTTCAAAACTAACTTTAAGATCTCTAGTCAAAACATTAATTTGATCTTTTAGGTCAAATTCTATTTTCTTATATTCCTCCATGGTACCTTCAGTTTGTGCAAGTGCCATTTTATAATTTGCTAGCCTGCATTCTACATCAAACACATCTGATTTTAATTATAAATTTTCTTAGTTAAGCTTTTCAGTGTTTAATCGACACCCTTTACTACAGAAAGCATCAGCATATACCTCATTATCTGAAGAAGATGAGGAGTTGGCCATGAGAGCAAAGTGAACATGCTCTTCTTCTTTGTTCTCAGAAATCAAAGCCTGATTCTCTACCACATCCTTTTCCATAAAGCTCCAGTCCTATCCAACACCATCAATATCTTGCATGGAGACCATAGCTTTTGTCTTAGCGTCTTCCACCATGATGATTTGGCTTGAAGTCTTTCCAGCATCAGATCTTCTTGGAGATCTGCACTCCCTCATGAAGTGTCCCATCTTATGGCAGTTATAACACTCAACCTTGGATTTATCAAATCAAGCTGTGTCCTTAGCATTAAAGGTCATCTTTCTTCCAAACCTCCTGTTCCATCTGTTGGCCCTTACGCTTGCAAGTGCCATATTTCACTTGATATCCATCTCTTCCAAGTTCTCATCACTGATTTGCTCAAGATCCTCATAGGTAATTAAGGAACCATTAGGCAATGTATGCACATATTGTATCCAAATCAATACCAGCAGGTTTAAGACTTGGTGAGTCAACATTGTATGTGCCAGCGTCAAAATTTGAGCCGCTGACAAAGGTTGATCCACCGCTGACACAAGTTGATCCAGTAACAGGATGTACATATGAATCTCTTTCACTGGTTTGAGCTTCACTATGTGAGATGAAATCCATGTTTCCAGATGTTGACTTGCTTCCATGATCAAGTAAGATCTCATTCTCCACAATCTTTAACTTATTGTAGACGTCATCAAAGAAAGAACTCTTATGGGCAATGGTAGCAATGATTGACCTAGCTTCAATTTTCATGCATCACCAAGACCTCTGAGGAAAGTAGCAATGATATCAGCATCATCATGTTCTGTTCCCATAAAAGACAACTTGCTAGTGATGTCTAGAATCCTACTTCTCACCTCACTTAGCTTCTCATTGGGATGAGCCTTAAACAAATCATATTCATGCAAAAGTTGCTTCTTCCTTTCTTTAGATCTTTCAGCACGTTCTGTAGCAGTAGAACCAGCTGTGGTTCTTCCTGCAATAGCAGCAGCAATCCTAGCTGCTTTCTCAAATTGATTGCCATATTCCATGATTTCCTAAAGAGTATGGTCATGAATTTGAAGGTATTGTTCAAAATTTAACTTCCAATGTTCAAGGTTGCCAGGGTCGAGCATAGGGATTTTTAGGTTGCGATTTGTTGAGGATTAAGATTCTGTGGCAGGCATCTTGTTTTGTTTTAGGGTTTCTGGTGATTTTAGGGTTTACTGTTCTTTTAGATAAAAGTTCCTCAACAAGCTCTGATACCACTTGTTGATCCCAAACTTAGATCGATTAGCTTTGTATTAAACGAGATTGAATCAAGATTAATATTTAGAGAAAATTTTTTGTATTTAACAATCCCAAGTGTTATGTAGAATTAACATTTAGAATAAAGAACAAACAAACAAGTAAACCAAACTTCACTTTAGATTGATAAACGAACTTGCTTACAATGAAATTTGTAAAACTGAATAATGTATGTAAACTACAAACCCTACGACTCCTTTTATAACACAAGGAGTCGTGTACAAAGGTTTACCTATCAACTATTCTAGGTAAAGATAAATATAGAAAATACAATATTGATCATATCTTTACTTTAAATATAAAACGTATTGACTAAGTATTCCTCTCAGTGGTTGGACTTCTTCTTATCAACGATTGAATATTTCTTGTCAGTGCTTGATCTGTCAGCGCTTCATTTACTCTTGTTAGCGTCCAAATTACTCTTTTCAGCGTCTCAATGACTTAGCTCATTTTATTCCCAACAAAATGAATTTTGGAAGTGCTATGATACTTTATTCTAGTATTGCGCGAGGGAACGACAATAGTTTAGTTTGGTGGAGTGATAAGACTGCAATTATACATATTATCATCGTTCAAAACAGGCTTAAAATGCTTAAATATATCATAAAATGCCTTGCAAAACCCTTGTATTCATTCATTGTGTATTTTAGGTACGAATATCACGAAAAAGACAAAAGATCACAAAGAAACAAGCAAACACGAACACGGGAAACGAAGTCGCACAAAGAACCAGACCCGTGCATTGATTTTCCATGAAAAGTATCTCAAGTTTGAATATTTTACAAGATTGGTCCCTATACTTTGAGGCCTTGTCACTTTAAACCCTTGTAAAACTCAAAAATTGTATTTGGATCCCTAAAGTTTCAAGAGTTGACAAAAAAGCCTTTAAAGAATGCTTAAATTGCACAACAAATCCTTAATACAAGTTGTAAAAGTGGGAAGGACTGTTTTTGCATATTGGTGAAAGTTATTTGTAAAGGAAAACCCTAGATTGCTGATATGAAAACTTTAGAAGCGGATTGGAAACATTTTCCAAGTTTGGGGGGGGGGGGGTAAATTGTCAACATCCAAACCCATATCCGTGTTATACCCTACCTAACCCAACCCTAAGCCCAAAACCTACCCAAAACCTAAACCTTACTCGGCCCAATTTTTAAATTAGTATAAACTATTATAAAACGCGCTTAACACCTAACTATCTCCTAGTACGGACAAACGCTGCACTATAGCTGTCAAGAACCCTAATCCCTAAGATCATTAACACTTGATATCAATCCCCCGTCTTTTCCAGATTCTCGATTAAACATCCCCTAATCAATTTTAACTACCAAAACCCCCTCCACATCACCCACTGGTCCCATCCATGTGTGCCCCTTGGTTTAAAATTGCGTTTTGCGATCCGATGCGTAAAGGTAAAAAAGACAGATGCGTGATGTGTGTTGCGAATGCGAGCGCAGTTTGGACGCGATGCGTTTTTTATTAAAACAAATTAAAACATGTATTTCTACGAAGTAATTTAAAGAAACTAGCAAGTAAATGCAATAAATTTACAAATAAGCCACTAAGATATGTAAAATAGGCAAATACTCTACTTCTAATGCAAATAAGTCACTAAGTCATGACAAAAAATACTTAGAAACAACATTATAGACTCTAACTTAATTTTGTTTTAAACGAGACTTCCTCCCTTAGTTACTATCGAACAACACGAACACATTCATTTTGAATTTCGGATTTTGTATTCCATAATTTCTACATGATCCTTGTTATTGTTACCACTGAATGTGGTTGAACGTGAAGTCGTGAATGATTAGAGTTCTTCCTATATATACATGATGAAATAATCCTATTATGTACTGAAGGTATACTTATAAGTTATACAAGTGGCTAATAAATCTTAATTCATTCATAATTAAATCAATAAAAAAAAGTTAAAACAGAAAATATTAGTCAAATTTGAATCACAATATGATTCGTAGCTTCATTATTTAACAAATATGATTATGCATGATCAAATAAAAATATAACATCTAACACAATATGAAGAGGCAATAAAAAGATTGTATGCGAGATTTCAAATAATATTAATGGTGCATAATCATGAATAAAGGGTATTTTGGATGTTTGTGTTATGTTTGTTTTGGACATTTTTAGAGAAATTCTATTTTTGAAAGTCTATTATGATACTTTAGCTTCTTCCAAATGGTTTATTTTTTACAAAATGACATAAAAACCGTATTGCGACAATTGCGACTGTTGCTAGCATCACAAAAATGCGACAAGTTGTGATATAATGCAAGTGCATTTTGGGATGGCCTAGCATCAGGCACCTTGATGTGAAATCCTAAAAGAAATGCATACGCGTAATTTACGCAATGATGCACACATTTTTTAATCAAGGTGTGCCCTGTACCAACTTAGCTTGAAGACAAAGGTATGTAAAGTGAATCAATGAACCATAGTGTTTACTTGTTCCCCAATGGTAAAGGGACGTCTTACATTGATCCTAGATAGTTGGCAATCACATGGTGTATGACAGAGATCACAAGCAATCAATTTGACAAATTTTGATATTCAAATCTCAAGGGCACTTCTAGAAAGTCGTAGCACATTAGGGTTTTATCTTTTAGCATTCTAGAACCCTCTGTGACCCAATGTATAAGGGCGTATAGGACTTAGTAGGTTTTTTGTTCCAGATTTTACTTAAAATTTGTAATTTCTTTTTTATTTTAATAAAAAGTTGGTATTTTCTTTGGTAAAATTTGTGTTCCAGTTCATCTCTATGCAAGTTGTTTGAGTTATAGTGTATAAATATAATTCCTTTTTCTAAAGTTAGAAAAGTTGGTATTTTGAAAACTTAGTTCAAATTCTTTTTATTTTTATGAAAATTCTGTTGTTGAATCCATTTCAAGTTTGAAGTTGTTCAAAGTTTTTGTTTAAGTCTCATCATAAAGTTCATAAAATAAAGTTTCAAAAGGTTGCGAAAGATTTTGAAGTGTTCCAAGGAAAATATGATTTATCTTATTCTTTAACACTCACTGTATCAAGATTCATATCTTGATACTTGGATTTTCTTTGTTGTTCTTGTGATAACAGGGAGGAAGCTTGTGCCTCTTGCACATCACCTCTTAAACCCCAAGGTGAGGATGTACAATTTGGAGGTAAGTTTTTTTACTTTTATGAAAAAATTTGTAACTTAAGTGAAGTTTCTTTTGTTTGACTTCTGTCTTCTGCTAGATTGGTGCTCATTCTGTGTTAGTGAATTTGTGCTTGCTAGATTTATATCCTTTGTGTGCAATTTGTTCATAGTTATTTGCTAAAATTGGTTAACCAGAATATTAAGGGGTGTTTGGGATTGAGGAGTCCAAGGTTGGGACTTACCATCATTGGGGTTTTTCATACCTACACACCCTTAGTAGGCTTAGGTAAACTGATTTTAAGTAAAAGATCTTGTTGTTTAGTTTAAACTACTGATTTCGCAAGTTTGTGTAACTTTTTGATAATCTGTCATAGGATAGTTGATGAGACTACAACTATGCATAGTCTCATCGTTCAAAACGGGCTTAAAATGCTTATATATGTCATAAAATACCGTAAAATATGTTTGTATTTGTTCATTGTGTATTTTAGGTACGGATATAGTGAAAAAGACAAAAGATCACAAGAAATAAACAAAAACTAACACGGGAAACGAAGCCGTACAAAGAACCGGAACCAAGTGATGAATTTCTAAGAAAAGTTCTTGAAGAATTGAAGATGTACAAGAATGGTCCCTCTACTTTGAAGAATTGATACTTTACACCCTTCTAAAAGTCAAAATACAAGTTTGGTCCCTAAAGTTTGCTCAATATATAAGAAAGACCCTTGAAGTTCAATAGAATGACATGATTAGTCCTTATTCCATGTTTATAAAACAAAAGGACTAATTATGTAATTAAGACAAAGTATTAAAAGCCCTAAAAAGCCATGGAAAAATATTTGTGCCAAAAATGACAAGACTCCAAAGTTGTGTCCAAAGGATTTGGCCAGATTTTTGTTAAAAACTTCATATGCCAAAAATCTCAAACACTGAGGGGGCGTTTTGCCAAAACTTCAAATCCAAACCCATTCAAACCCGTCCATACCCAAAAGCCTAGCCCATTAACCCTACCCAACACGGTTTACTTTTATATATTAATTAAGTTTTTAAACTTAATTAATTAATAAAAATAAGCAGGTAACACCCACTGTTTACCCCCACATGATCAAAACCCCCTTTCTATAACCCATAAACCATAATTTACAACAACCTTAATCCCTTAGAATTAAACCCAAATCTTTTCCAGAATTAAGATTAAATGTTTTCTAAGACCAACCCCACCCTCACTTAGCCTCCAAGTCACTCACATTATTCCATCGTGACCTCCCCTGTCCCGCAGTTACATGAAGAACACTTTTGGCTTAGAAAATCGATGGTGTGATTGCATTGCTTGGACCACACTTTCTTTTCGACGTCTAGGGTGAGTCCTTCACAACTGGCATCACAGTGATTGTGGTAAAATACGATCCTTAGGAAAAGGAGCATAAAAGCGGTAAGTATTAAGTGATGATTTAGGAAAATCAAGCACTAATGACCCAATGAAGTTCGTTTCCCAAGGAGGTATATGTGTGTGACTAAGATGTAAATGATTTGAGATTAATATTGGTTAGAAGGGGATGAGAAAAGAGGATGACGAAGGCGTGAAATTAATTACTACAACGACTTAACGTAAAACCGTAAAATGAGTTAAAATAAAAAATTAATTCTAAAAATTACCAAAAATTCACCAAAAATCAAAACAAATAAACTAAGATTTTACCAATGATCAAAACTTTTTCAAACCTTTTAATTAATTAAATATTCAATTTTTAAATGCTAATTAAAGCCCTAAAAATAAAATAAATTATCAAAAAGCCCAAATAAAGATTTTTCAATTAGTAAACTTCTAAAATGACCTAAAAAGATTAAAAAATATTTTTAGAAAATTTTAAACTAATAAAAACTATTTAAAATGATTTAAAAACTATAAAAACTTAAAATAATTATAAAAATTAACTTAAAGATGATAAAATTAATCTAAAAGTTGCAAAATTCCTATTTTAATGTATTTAAGCTAAGAAAAATGTAAAAAGTTGAAAAATGTGAAATTTGAAAAATAATAATAAAATAATGTTAAAATAATATTAAAAATCCAAAAATTATAAAAAATTCTAAAAACTTGCAAGCTAGTTTATTTTAACCTAAATAAACAGAAAATGAAAGTGAAATGACTAGAATACCCCTATTGGGCCCTCAAATGGGCCAAAACCAAAAACAGTCCACTTAAATGGGCTTTTTAGCCCAAAAAGTCAAACTTGGCCCAATTGACTTGGAAAAACCCAATCTGACTCAAAATTTAATTCTAAACACAAAACACTGAAGGCCCAAAAGCTGAAAGTGAGCTTATCACAACTTATTAAGCAAACAACTTATCCTTATTGGGCTTTTTAGCCCATTAAGCAATAAGCTAATGCCATAAGCTCTAATTTGACACACAACCTTCTTTTGGGATACTAAAGAGATCTGTAAAAAGAAATTTTTGAAAAAGCACACTCAATAAGCCAGAAATAAGCAAAGTTCAATTTCACTAAAAGACAAAATAGTCGGGTTTGAGAATTAGGGCACCTCAGGACTTGATTCAACTTGAAAAATGTCACAAATGAACTCAATAAGCCAAATCAATCAATAAAAATCCAATAAGCAACACCAATAAGCCAGAATGAACCAATAAGCACTTATGAAAAAGTCAATTAAGTTGGTTTTCTAGTCAAACCCTAAAGTCAACACACCAAATGCTCCAGTATGAACAAATGGGTCAAATGATGAGCACCTATTACAAAATCCAAGTTGTTGTTGGTTAAAATAAGCTATTATAGCTTATTGATAAGCTGAAACCCAATTAACACTAGAAGTGGCTAGCAGCAGGGGAAAGGAGTTCCCATTGCTTTGACTATTTGACCAAGCTTTTTAGAGAGATTTAGTTGGATTCAATTGGAAACAAGGGCACCCTTGTGATCAGTGAATCACAAGGAGTCAATATCAACAAGAAAATCACAATTTGGTCCACACAATAAGCCCAGAATAAGCAAACAGTCACCAGATATAGCACATATATGGGAAATAAGCAGTTATGCACAAATAAGCAGATATAGCATGAATAAGCCAACCAAATTCAACTAGTTGCATACACAAGCTATATAAACTATGAATAAGCACAAACAAACTTATATCAAGCACTGAATCAAAGTGAATAAACAGAAACAAGCACCAACAGTTACTGATAAGAACAAGTAGACTATAAAGAAACTTTTGCTGATCTAATTGACCATAGATCTAATTTTAATGCTTCAAATCTCTTTCCCTGGTGTTATTAGCCTAGTTTAATCACTTGTTAACCCTAGTCTATGATTAGATCTAGGTGTCCCTTAAACCACAGCCAAAAATATCAAGTAAACAAGATTTTATAGCCCTATTATGAATCTAGGTGTTTCAAACCACAAAACCTGCATACTAATGACCAAGTACACCAGGTAAACAAGTACCAACAAATAGCAACAACAAACAACCACTCAACAAGCCTCAAAACCTGCTTATGCAGTTAACCCAAACACCCCTTAAAAACCTGTTTTGACAAATTTCCAAAGGATTATCCAGATTCAACCCACAAATCAAGTCAATAACAACTCATAAACATTAAACAATACCAGATGAACAATAATCAACCATAAAAACACAGATTCAAGAATAATCATGAAAAATCACAAATATTCAGAAATTTAAAGAGAAAATGAAAAAAGAGAAGGTGCAAACCTCCAAGACCTACATCCAGGCCCTGGATTGTTTGAGCTGAGGTACTAGCAAAACAAGTACCAGCTTCCAATATACCTGCTAAGAAGAACAAACAAAAGTGATGAACAATAAACAAGTACTTTTCTGATTTTTGAAACCCAAGTTTTATTACTTAAAACCTTGCCTCAAAAATCTTCAAACATTAAAGTGGAACTTAGAATTAGGATATTCTAACACCAACTTTTAATAAACAAGAACAAGATTTCATAAATTTCTGAAAATCAAATTTTATTAACTTAAAAAGGGATTACAAAGATTGATAGCCTAAAACTGGAACAAAAGCTCTCTCACATGTTGAGGAGTCATTTTATAGGCAAATGCTAGCTATTCACTATTCACAAACCCTAGAAGTGAATTTCCCCATTTGTCCTTGCAGAATCTTCTAGGCGTGTTGCCAGCTGGTTTGGGTGAAACATGGACATTTGTTTAGTGCTTGGTGACAAAGGAAAATCTTTGGTTCGTTGATCTTACCATGTCATGATCAAATGCCAGGTGTCGTCATGTGAGTGGGAGTGGGGGTATCATTCTGGTAGTGGGGATTAAGGTTTTTGGTGTGGGATGTGATTGTCTTGATGTGAATTACACGTGGGAACAACCAATTTCAATTTTCCCTTTGTTTTCCTCTTTTTAATCCTGGGTAAAAAGGGGTGTTCTTAATGGTAAAATCCAAACAGTAATTGTTACCCACGTTTATAGGAATTCAAACTTTCAGCTTGTCACTTTTGGTCCTTTGTTTTTGGGAAAAGTAGTATAGCAAGTATTTCAGTCCAAACAAACGCATCCCTTTGTTATAAAAGTTTCTCTTTTTACACTTTTGGCATAAAACTTTTCCAAAAAGGTTTAAAGGGTTGTTTTTGCCATTTTTCCATATTTCAAGGGCTGGTTTTGGACTTTGTTGATCTTCAAAGGTCTTCAATGTATCTTTGGCTTCATGAGGGACCATAATTGACAAATTAGATTTGATGAGGGACTAATCTTGCCAATTCTTCAAAGTTGAAGGACCATTTGTGTAATTTTGACAAACTTAAGGGACCAAACTTGTATTTATGATTTCACAAGGGTTTTAAGTGTCATTTCTTCATGTCTTTGAGGATCAATCTTGAATTTATTCAAGTCTTCAAGGGTAAATGTTGGATAAATCATGATCTAGGGCCCGGTTCTTTGTACGGCTTCGTTTCTCGTGTTTGTTTTTCCTTGTTTCTTGTGATCTTATGTCTTTTTCACGATATCCATACCTAAAATACACAAGTAAACAAACAAAAGCATATATATGGTATTTTATGACATTTTTATGCATTTAAAGCCCGAAAAGAACGATGAGATCATGTATAAATGCCATCTCATCACTCCCCCATACTAAGCCATTGCCGTGCCCTCATGCAATGCTAGAGTAAAGTATCTAAGCATCACCAAAGTTCAATTTTATTAACCTTTATTGAAGAGTAAAAGACTTGCAATAATACTACGAAGATGTGTAAAGACATAATGTATGATTTTCATCACTAATGTGACTTTTAGGGTCAAAGAATAGAAACAAGTAAATGTTCCTTAGAGTAAATTTCGTCATCCTTGATTGTCATACATTCCATGCTAAGTGCAAAAACAAGATCATTGTTGGTACAAGTCACAATGCTAACACTACTCATACGTCCAAATTGTGTAATACTTTTTCTCCCCGCAATCCTAGTTATTATAAAAGGAAATGGGTTACTAGCATTTTTTTAACTGTTTGTCATGGATCACAAGTGATTCATATTGACTTATTTGAGTAGTTATTAGTCCGAAAGCAAAGTAGCACGATTTAATCGATAGTTAGCCGAAGGATAAAATCTTTTAAAACGGCTTCTCGTGTATCTCCTTAAGTTCATATCTTGGCATAACTCGTTTCACGATTTGAGACCTTTCTCGGACCAATATTTGGCATGTACTTCATACTTTAAATCTTTGGAAGACGTTCTTGAAATTATTGTCTTCTCTTCATATATTTGGAATTTCTTCACTTGACGTTTTTGAGAGATTCTTCATATTAGGACCACGACTTCATCATTTTTCTTCAATCTTTACTTTGGATTTTGATATACAACGATCCGCCTCCTTTTCGGACTTGGATATATTTATCCTTATACCTTGTAAGGGTCTTTTTGGATAGAATTTCTCCATGATCTTTAGGGGAGTAATTGCTTTTCGTCGTGTGTCTCGATCCTTCATATTGATTTAGGAATAATGATACTTCACATCATCTTGGATCTTTAGCAACAAAATATAGCTCCTCATGCCTTGTTAGGGCCTTTTTGGATGATCACCAATCTTCGCGTCCTGCTTCAATAAGTTATGCCTTGGCTATGAACTCTATTCGACCCCGAGCAACTTTTAAACGATCTTGCGCTAGAGGCTAAGTAACCTTTCAAATCGTACGACCTTACTTATTGCAATTATTTTTATTTCTAATGCATTGATCTTATGGGAAGAAAAAGCCACAATTAAAAACATATGAGTTTTTGAAAGAACATTTTCATGTTCTACGTTTAGCATGATCACTTGTCTAACTCTATCACTTCTCGTTCTTTACTATATAAAGACCTCTAATTAAAGAGACTCGTGAATACTTAGCCATGCAAGTCAAAATTAAGCCAAATTTGGATTAGCTTTCATTAAGACTATATCAAATCAAAGTTTTGGGTTTTCAAGCCACCTATAGGATCTTGCACTTTCTTGGACTTTTTCAAGTTTAGAGAATGCATTTTATAGTTCCCTTGATAAGTGACTTTCTAGGATCAATTATAGGAACTTGCGAAAAGTTCTTGTTCCGTATGAGTTAAGACTTTAGCGTTTTAAAGCTCCCTATATAATAGTCTAGAAAAACTTGAATTGAGCGGGTTAAGGAATGTAAATGGCTCCAAATGCCCATCAATTAAAAAATTAGCTCTTATTCTACTCATCGGAAAATATACATTTGTGTCTTAAAAACACTTATGAAAAACTAAGAATTTTTTTTTAAATTTGGCCATTTTTAGCCTTATTAGCAACAAAAACAAAACATTGAAAGTTGGAAAGCGTGAGGGCATAGCAAAGCAAGTATCTGTTCACCCCCCCCATACTAAAAGTAAACATTGTCCTCAATGTTTCGAGTCTAAAAGTGGAGCACCCCCTTACTAGAGACGAAGAATCGAATGCTTAGGATCTAGCATGGAAAGGGTGATCAACAATATATCTAAAGCCGTTTATTAAGTATGCTAAAAGATAATTGTTAGAACAATAAAGGATATGCCAGTGGATTCGTGAAAAACTTCTTCAAGCAAACGATGGAGGCTCACGTAAACGAACACGAGAGTCTTCAATCGTAGATGATGATTGTGGATCCCTATTGATCGTTAGACTCAATGGTTATGAACCATTATATCTAGGTTGATCATCGTTCATATGATAACATAGCGGAAAAGAACAATGATCATGAACAAGGTGTTTAGGCACAAGACACATGAATTAAAACAATTGGGTTGCTCATTATATTAATAACAAACAACCACTAGACGTGTATACATTGAATCCCACGTCTAGTGCGACACACACTTTAGGTTTACATTGTGAATGAATAATATATAAAAACCTACGTATGTTTTCTTTATATACTAGAAAACATAGCTTACAAAGAAAGCTAATAATAAGACAACTAAATCTTCTATTATTCTGTGATAATATCTTCTACAAGTTTGTCCACCAGCTTGTAGAATTCTTCATTGTCAGATTTAGTCCTTGTCTTTTGTGTTTTGACTTATCAACTCAATAATTCGACCCAACAATCTTCCCCTAGTTGATGATGTCAAAACACTCCTCTTAAGCATGAATCCTTTGTATGTAGTACATGATCTCCAAGAAGCTTCCCCTTAAGTATAGCACATATTCTTCCCCTTTTTGACACATCAATAGGGAATATGTGAAAGTATGCAATCTTGTAGATTCTCCAAAAGTAAGCTCTGTGTAATGATCCTGAAGAAAAATAAATAAAGTAGTCTTGATGTAGAAGTAAAATAACCCAAACTTATGTTCCATGTCTTATTTATCCATGTGATGAAGAACTTATACCATGAAAAGATATAAGTAGACATCGATCCCTTGTCAATATTCTCATCCTTTGTGAGACACTGAGCACGATAATGTAACTCCTTCAAGTGTTATGACAAGTCTTCGTCACCAACCATGTAAAGCACGAACAAGTTACCTTTAAAGTCAGTGAATGGTACGCCACGACTTTAAGATATGATAGAACACAAACTCGCGAAAATCTTCTTCAATCATCAAACTTACCATAAGAATTCTTCCCCTTAAGCTAACACCTCTTCATGACAATTTTAATGGAATCACATGTTCATACCATATGTAAAAGTATTTGGATGGATAACTCTTTCACAAGGCTATCCCGATTACATAGTTTAAATATCCATCAAATTCCCACGAATAATTGCTAACTCGCTTTAAGATCAATAATCCATTTTAAAAATATCCGAGCCATAAATATCATCATGATATTCTAAATTATAACGGAGATTCCATGTACCTTTGTGTGTATTTTCCTCCTTTTTGTGTGCTTAAAACGTCCAATTTTCTCAAACAGCAGCAAACTTTGTGTTGTCCAATATCTCTTCTGTCCAATATCTTGGTCAGATGTATTGTCCAATATCTGACAATACGTATCAGCGTTGAAGCTCATATATCGGACGACACTGTCAACCTATCAGTGTTGACTTATTCTGTCAGCGTCAAACTTCCTTCTGTCAGCGTCTGAATTACAAACGTCAGCGCCAACCATCAACCTTGTCAGCATCCTGATTTTGTCAACGTCAAACCATACTCTTGTCAGCGTTGCATTCTTACTTGTCAACGTTGAATATCAACATTACCTTTTCAACCTTAAACAAGCGATAAAGCTTCTTTAATCCTATACTCGCACGCCCATAGTAACCATGTGAATAGATTGTGTGAATACACTTTTGTTCCACCAATTAGCAGCAAGCATCATATGATGCTTTCGTGTGAACACAAATCTTAACCAATCAGAAACTAACCACCGTGTGAACACTAATATCTTCCACCAATGAGAAACAAAGGGCTTGTATCCCCACGTGAACAACTATGGACAAGCATGTAGAGAATTTGAATCAACAATATCAGTAACATAACGTATATATATTGTTCTTCCTTGGCTGTGTGAATGCAAATCCTTCTCCAATAATAAAACGAGCACCATGTGAACATGTATTGAAGTCTCGATATCACAGTAATAACATAATCGTAGCACTTTTTCCTTCACTCAATCTAGGGTTTATATTATTTGAGCATCAAAACCCTAATTAGGGTTTGTGAATAACCTTAGATCGTATATCTTCACACGTTTTAACAGCCACGAACATCATAACATTCTGCTTTCTAGGTAGATCTAGGGTTTGAGAAACCCTAGGTCATGATTTCATGTGAAAAAGCAAGAACATCATTACCTTAATCAGTGAACTTCGACCTTGAATAACTTCTTCCTTAGGGCTTAGATCGAAGATCGCTCCGGTGAGATTCAAGACACGTGTGCCAAGAATCTACAGTTCAAAAATCACGAAGATCCAACGGTTAACGAAGGAGAGATCGTGTTTTGAACATGGATGTCCACAGAAAACTGCATTCATCCTGCTGCTGACTTTGACGCTTAATAACTTTTGCCTGGGATAAAACTCGACAATCCCTCCGGTGGATGTTTAGATCTATGTATGTAGAACACACATAAAAAATTTCGTGACGATCCAACGGTGCAATCAAAAGTTATGACCTTCTGAATACTGCTGCGCACACAAAAACGTCCAGAAAAATTCCATACGAATTTTTCTTCTTTACCATACACGAACACCTCGTCGGACCTAGATATCAAGAGCCTTAGGCTCTGATACCAATTGTGGATCCCTATTGATCGTTAGACTCAATGGTTATGAACCATTATATCTAGGTTGATCATCGTTCATATGATAACATAGCGGAAAAGAACAATGATCATGAACAAGGTGTTTAGGCACAAGACACATGAATTAAAACAATTGGGTTGCTCATTATATTAATAACAAACAACCACTAGACGTGTATACATTGAATCCCACGTCTAGTGCGACACACACTTTAGGTTTACATTGTGAATGAATAATATATAAAAACCTACGTATGTTTTCTTTATATACTAGAAAACATAGCTTACAAAGAAAGCTAATAATAAGACAACTAAATCTTCTATTATTCTGTGATAATATCTTCTACAAGTTTGTCCACCAGCTTGTAGAATTCTTCATTGTCAGATTTAGTCCTTGTCTTTTGTGTTTTGACTTATCAACTCAATAATTCGACCCAACAATGATGATCTAGATAACACAATCACAAACAACCACGCGACAACGAGTTGGAAGGGTACAAGTCCCCTTATTAGTGAATAGTAAGCATAAAAGGATAAGCATGGGATCTCCCCCACGAGGCACCTCGTTTTTTATTACCGAGTCATAAGCTCGACTCGATCCCCTCAATGATAATTATCATTGGGGAAGGTGACTTGGTCGAGGTCAACCATTGAAGGAATTTCCCCGCCAAAGTAGTGCTTAAGCCTATGTCCATTCACCTTGAAATTAGGACCATCATCTTGAGCTAGCTCGATGGTCCCATAAGGAAACACTTGTGTAACGGTGAAAGGACCCGACCAACGAGATTTCAATTTCCCGGAAAATATCTTAAGTCTAGAGTTAAAAAGTAACACTTGATCACCAACGTTAAAAACCCGGTTTTTAATCTTTGCATCATGAAACTTTTTAGTCTTTTCTTTGAAAATCAATGAATTTACATAAGCATTGTCTCTTAATTCATCCAACTCATTCAATTGTATTTTCTGGTGATCTCCCGCGGTCTTCAAGTCAAAGTTTGCATGCTTAAGGGCCCAATATGCCTTGTGCTCCAATTCAATGGGCAAATGACAATTTTTCCCATAGACTAACTTATAAGGAGTGCAACCGATAGGTGTCTTATAAGCGGTCCTAAAGGCCCATAAAGCGTCATCGAGTTTGTCGGACCATGAAGCACGGTTTTCTCCAATCGACCTTTCTAAAATCCTCTTCAAAGCTCAGTTCGAAACCTCGACTTGCCCACTCGTTTGCGGGTGATAAGCCGTAGAAAGGCGATGAGTAACTCCATATTTCTTTAAGACCTTCTCGAATTGGTCATTACAAAAATGGGTTCCACGATCGCTTATAATAGCACGAGGGGTTCCAAAACGAGAGAATAGTTGCTTCAAAAACTTCACTACCACACGAGCATCATTAGTAGGTAAAGCCTTAGCTTCCACCCACTTAGAAAGGTAGTCCACCGCGACGAGGATATACTTGTTACCATGAGACGATGGGAACGGCCCCATAAAGTCTATTCCCCAAATGTCGAAAATCTCACACACTTGAATTATGTTTTGCGGCATTTCATCACGTTGAGACGATTTTCCTTGACGTTGGCACGAATCACACGACTTCACAAGTGCGTGTGCATCACGATAGATAGAAGGACTGTTGGAAATACGTTTTTCCCAATAAAGTCTCGGTCACATCTTAGTTAGCATAAATCAAGAGTTATAGACTATTTAGAACTTTGTTTCTTGGAGCGACCTCCCTTAGGGGGAGATTGTTGGAAATACGTTTTACGTATTTATGAAGGATCGGTCGCTCCAACGATAATTATGTAATGGGCTCGTGATCCATTTAGTTTATGTATAGTCCATATAGCCCACATGTAGGGTGGGCTATATATATCCCCTCCTAGCATGTTAGGAGGGGTTGTTGATTGTCATTACACACTTAATCATTATTCCATTTTTCACTTACTCTCTCTAACTTCTCTCCCTTCTCTCCTTTCTCTCTCTAATCCCTCATCTCCTTCATTCATCTTCTTCTTTATTTATCAATCAATCAACCATATCAATCCATCAAATCCATCACTTAGAATAGGCCAATGATCACGTAGACCTTCAATTGGTATCAGAGCCAAGGTTTGATTGGTTTATTCTAGCTTTTATTTTCTTTTTGATTTTGGTGGGTTTTGATTTAATCATGCTTAAATTTTAAAAAAGTTTGTATTTTTTATAAAAAGTTTGTGTTTTTATGTGTTAAATCATGTCAAATCTTTAGATTTACTTACCTTTTTAGATAAAAATCACAAATTTTTATATAAAAATCAAAATTTTCATTATCAAATCTTAAAAAGTTGGTGTTTTTTATAAAAGTTTGTGTTTTTCTCTTTTTTAATTTTGTATTTTTTGATTAAATCCTTTCTATTTTGATTGCCTTTTTTTGTTTGAATTTCTTAAATTGAACTTTTAATTTTGTCTTTTTTTTATTTTTTTAATCAACTTTACCACTTTAATTTTTCTATTATTAGTTTTCTAAATTTTTTATCAATTTCATCCTTTTTATTTTTTAACTTTTTTTTAATCAGTTTTTTATATAAATTTTTTAATCAGTTGTGTCGTTTGTCAGATATCTGTTATCATTTTTTCGTTTATCAGTTTTATCTTTTTTTTTGGACTTTCTTAATTTTTGGTCGAATTGTCAAGTTTTGTCCAGTTATCTTCTGTCCATTTGTCCAAGTATCTCAGTCCCATCAAAACTGATCCTAAAGTTCAGAATCAAACTCATTGTTCCGAATCAAACTCAAGTTCCGAATCAAACTCAAGTTCCGAACGAAACAAGTTCCGAACGAAACAAGTTCCGAACGAAACAAGTTCCGAACGAAACAAGTTCCGAACGAAACTGTTCCGAACGAACAAGTTCCGAACGAAACTGTTCCGAACGAACAAGTTCCGAACGAAACTGTTTCGAACGAACAAGTTCCGAATGAAACTGTTCCGAACGAACTAGTTCCGAACGAAACTGTTCCGAACGAAACAGTTCCGAACGAACAAGTTCCGAACGAAACTGTTCCGAACGAACAAGTTCCGATTCGGAACTCTTCCGAACGAAGCATCCAAATTCAAACACAACGGGTCTTAAAACAAAACAAAACTCAAACCCAAACCCATCACAACTCACACCTCTCACAACTCAAAGACTTTTCTTTCCCTCACCCAACTCACAGACTCACCAAACCACAAACCAAAATCAAAAGTTTAATATTCGACTCCACAACCTTAATTCCAAAACACACCCTCGTCTCACTTCACAACACCCTCCCCCAAAAACTGACACGAAAAACAACTCCACTCTCGAAATCAAAACAAAAATTAGAAAACCTACCCGAGACCTCAAATTAGAGATCTTGAAGACGTTATTGTATCACGTGGAACTGAGATTCGTTTGAGAAGAAGATCAAGGGGCGGAGTAAACAAAGTGATGAGGATTTAAGTGATTTTCAGAGGATTGTTTTGATAAATTGAGGGAGAGATTTATGAAAAAGACGTAGAATACTATTGGTTTTGTGTGACAGATTTGCTTGTGAGAATTTTGTGGAGAGGTGATTGGTTTGAGAGGCGGACACAACAAGAAAAGAGAGGCGATTTTTTGAAGTTAGATTTGGGAGAGAGAGTTTTGGGGAGGAAGAAGTATTGATTCTGTTATGGGAGAGAGAGATATTATTTAAGTTGGGGCGGATATAACTAGAACTTGGGAACAGAGTTGAGTGGGCGGAGTAAACAAGGCTTGGCGAGTATTTTTTATTTATTTAAGACGGAGAAAACAAGAAACAAGACACGTGTGTGGCAATAGAAAAACCTATTTTTGATATTATTACTATTTTTGATATTATTTTTATATACAAACGTTATATATATTGCCTAATTTATAAAAGTTAGTTTTTATCTTAAGTTTATTTTCGTTTTTTATTTTGAAAGTCTTATTTTTTGATATTACTTCTATTTTGATAATCATTTTTTAGTTTGATTTCTATTTTTATTTTTATTTTATTTTTATTTTATTTTATTTCAAATTTTTTATTTTGAAAAACTTTTTGATATTAAGTTATAATCGTGACGTGACAAAGTGACGTGTTAAGGTGACAAGATTTATTTGTTGACGGGTTATTTTTTTGAGTCAGACGAGGGAGTATTGGATTCCGATTTGTTTTATCCAACGGTTGAGTCGACAAAAATTTCTTGAGCTGACAATAGAGATATATCATCTATAGAGAATTATTAGAGAATTATTAGAGCTGACAAAAATTTCTCGTCGAATTATACTCTCCCGTTGTTACTTATCGTTCATCGCTTTTCAATGGATTTCTTGAATTCGACATCGAACAAGGGAGAATTGCATCAAGTGCAAGCCAACGCTAGAGAAAGTGGCATCACTTCATTTCAAATGCTTCAGTCTCATCTGATCACTCTTTCGAGGATTCAAGGAGGGAGCGAATTTGTAACAATCTTTGGTCAAGATCGTCATATATTCATGGACTCAATGTTCACCACTTTGACCGACCTCGCAGAGCAACTCAACCGTGACAACTTTAATCACTCTGCATCGTCAATTGCTTATAAGGCTCTTGTGATACAACTCACGCCTTTCCTCCAATTCAATATCATCAAGTCTGCAAGTTCAGTGATTTGCCAATCGTTTCTTCGAGATACACATACCGAGCTTCGAGTTTTCCGTGATACAATTTTGAAACTCATGTCATCGGTCTCGTCTTCGATTTATGAAATATCTCGACTTCAACAAGGGTATGATAATGGAGTGCAAGACTCTTCGATGCAAGAGGAAACTGGTCATACGGTTGAAAACTTGGAGCCTATCGATGCCAAGAGCACGGAATCAGGAGGACAACATGATACCAGTGTTCACGAGATCTCTTTTGCTGACACCTTACCCGTTTATGACGAAGCGCCTGCAAACATGGTACAATGTAATGTTGTTTATGATGTATATGCTGATGACATGCCGCATATTGAGCATTCTGAACCTAATTATGACAAACATGGGATGGAAAAGAGTGATAGAAATACCACTTCTGATTCATCCGATGTGAGTCATAATGGGGGAGAAAGTGTTCAAAATGCTATAGTACATCATGATAAATGCTTTACAACTGCCTCGTTAACTGATTCTGATTCCAAGATTAAAGAGCTTGAAACGATCGTAGCTCGGCAATCAAAAGATCTTGAGGATGCCAAACTTGAATTTTCTAAGAAAACGGACAAATTTGAAACATATTTTGAAAAACTTGAAAAATCAAATGTTGTTCTTGAAAGAAAATTGGATCAAAAAGTGTTAGATTCGAAAGCTGAAAAGGATAATCTTTTGAAACAAATTCAACTGCTTGAATCTAAGTTGGCATCCCAAGATAACTTGCTCAAAGAGAATGAGACTTTAAAGGCCCAAGTACAGGAAAAGGTTTTTGCTATAGCTGCGTTGAAAAACGAGTTAAGGAAAACTAGAGGACCTAGTGTGGACACTAAACTTGAAAAACCATCAATCTTGGGGAAACCACCTACAAATCAGTTCGTCAGACAACCGATTGTCAGACAACCTACTGCATTTAGATCCGAGCGATCACAATCCTCGAGACCGCGGTTTGCCTCCCAAGTTGATTTGGTTCATCTTTCTAGACTAGACACTCCAACAACTAGGCCCTATGTGATCACTCCAGCTTTAGCAAGAACAAATCATATGATTGCCTCTAGTTTCCCTAAAAATACCAAGACCACGTCTAGAACTAGTTCAAATGACGTTGGCCATAAATCTGGTCTAAGGGAAGTTATGCAAAAGACACATGTAAGAGATAGCAATGTCAATCCTAGTCACATGCCTTCTAGATTACCCAACACTGCTAACCGTAGCATGTCATCTCCTAGGAGCATCGATCAAACATCTAGGAATTACTCGGACATTAAATATGCTACCTGTAAAACATGTAGAAAATGTGTCTTTACGGCAAATCATGACTCCTGTATCAAAAAATTGCTTAATAAGGTGAACTCCCGTGCTAGACTTAAATCCCAGTGGATCGCTAAAATCAAACCCATTGGTAAAATGTGGCGCCCCACTGGTAGAACTTTCACTCTTGTAGGAAACGAGTGCCCTTTAACTAGGATTGTCTCTGATTCTACGAAGACTACTAGGGAGGAAATTGCAAAGGATGATACATCACTTAAGCCTGAACTTAAGATTTTCTATAAAAGGAAACGATTGCCAACTAAGACAAGTGAATCATCCCCTCAGGCCACCTCTGACACAAGAAAAGAAAACCGTAAACCCCCACGTGCTTCTAAAATAGATATCTCTAACCCATGCAAAAGTATACAAACTCCTAATGAGAATGCAGGTACCAAAGTTGATGTTCCAAAAGAACGAAGCGGTCCAATCATTGTATACCGTTCAACTAAGGACACTCTCAGAGTTTGGTTGCTGAAGAAGCAGATATCAGAGAAACTAGTATCTCAGGGGATTCATGGTTAAAGCTTACAAGGACTTACAGTCACATCACAGACTGTAACTCGATCTCCAAAGACAGGAAAGTTCATCCCGATGATGACTTATCCTAAAAACGAGAAATTCATTTTTCTCGGGCATGAGCTTATGTTAAAAACATTCCACGTTTTTAAGCTCATGCACAAGGACTTACAGTCACATAACAGACTGTAACTCGATCTCCAAAGACAGGAAAGTTCATCCCGATGATGACTTATCCTAAAAACGAGAAATTCATTTTTCTCGGGCATGAGCTTATGTTAAAAACATTCCACGTTTTTAAGTTCATGCACAAGGACTTATAGTCACATCACAGACTATAACTCGCTCATCAAAGAAAGGAAAGTTTATCGCCGATGATAAACTTATCCTAACAACGAGAAATTAAGTTTTCTCGGGCATGAGCTAAAATTAAAAACATTCGAGGTTTTTAAGCTCATGCACAATGACTTACAGTTAAATGTCAGACTATAACTCGAACTTAAAATAAAGGAAAGCTTATCGTTTATGATAACTTATCCTCTTAACGAGAAATTCACCTTTCTCGGTCATGAGCTTGTCTTAAAACATTCAAAGTTTTAAGCTCATAAAGGAAAGTGTATCTTTTAACTAAGAGAACTTTTCCTCGTAACGAGAAATTAACCTTTCTCGGTCATGAGCTTTCCGTTAAAACAGTCAAAGTTTTCAAGCTCATGAACACGACTTCTAAGTAAATGTCAGCTTAGGACTCGTCTTTCAGATAAAAGGAAAGTTTATCGCCGATGGTAACTTATCCTTAACAACGGGAAGTTCACAACTTCTCAGACTTGAGCTCGCTTTTAAGATATTCAACATCTTAAGCTCAAGTAATTGTTTTTCAAAACTTTGAACACAATTTTTTCAAGAATTTCTCAAAAGATTTTTCTAAATCTTTCAAAATTGTGTGTTCAAAAAAATGTTTTGATAAAACGAGCATGTCTTCTGGAATCGATAATATTTACGAACCTAGAAATGTCATTCAATAATGACACGGGGTTGTAAATAAAGTTCGAGCAGAAGTTTAAAAGATTTAAAACATGCTCCATATGGTTTGCTATTATTTCAGATAGCAACCCGCTTTTCATAATCAAGTCAAGCATTTCACCGGAAAGCTTTGACTCAACAACGGGAATTAATTTTCTCAGGAACGTGACGAGGAGACCAACATTCGTGAACAAGAACCATGTGATTCTTTCATATGATGTTCTCATCATTCAGGTCCTACCTCGTAAATTATTAATCTTGTGAATTCATTATCATATATGATCTTTGCACGTGATAAATACCTTACACTTGTGTTTAAAAGGTATTTATTTTACGTTTCAGCACACCCTCATTAATTTGAGGGGGAGCTTGTGTAATTCATGAAGATAATTGGACTTGCATTTTTCTTCCCAAATTTTCTTAAAATGCTATTAAATCAATTGATATTAAAAACATCGATTGGGTTAATATTTTTAATATGGGGGAGAAAATGTGATTTAATATGGGATATGATCAATCATAAATGGTTTGACTTAACGTGCTAGCTCATCCCGACATGTGCGAAATGTTTTCGGATATCGTGGCATATGTTAAGGGGGAGCAAATTGGATTTGCACTTCAAAATGGATTTCATGGTGACATACACTTACCCAAAACATCTCTATTCACGACGGTGAAGATTGTGGTGACATAAGGATGGTAGGATAGGTTAAAGTCCAATGATTTCTCTAGAACCGGAGGAATCTTCCCAAGGACATTCCATAGCTAGAAATAGTAGTCCTTAGGAAAGATGGAGAAAGATTGTGAACGTAGCTGAATGCCGACCAAGTACTTAAGTTAGCACTGGAACAATCACAACAAGGTGCTAGTGATGACGTATTGGTAAGCATTGAAGGGGTTGAAGAATGAAAAATAATTGTAAAGATAAAGGGTGTAAAGAAAGAAGCCCTCCTTACAACTTAGGCAGAAACCGGGTCAATTCATATGCTATTGAGATAATTTTAATGATTCTTGATATTGAAGATAGACATCATGGACCCAGTGATGCAAGGCACAACCCATTCCAGCTAACTCAGATATCTCTTAAAAGATATTTGTTTTAATCACACGGAGACAACACATTATCTATTGATTTATTCACTCCGAATAAATTGGTATTGAAAAGGTGGCACTCCTCTCCAGCCTCCGATCACTAAAAATCCAAAATGCACGATCGAGTCTAGAGCCATTTGAGATCATCAAATATCTCATTAGGACACACTTTCATATTTCCTTGCTTCTTCATACACTGTGAAAAGTAAGAAAGATCTTAAGAGTCCTACGCAAAATCTTCATGATCTTGCCTGAACATCTGAGTAATACGAAAGTATTTACAATGAAGATGGAAATCCTTCTTGAGCGAATATCAAAAAGCTCATGGTAGGTGACTTGTGCGGTTCTTTACGAATCAAACTTGTGATAACTGGAAAGCAACAGTGGTTTAATTCTTAAATGAATTTAAACACGTTCCAGGCCTCTACGCATTATCATATGATCTTGCCAGAACACTCAGAGTGACTCTTTATTGATCACAGTGACGAGTGGAAATCCTTCTAGTGTTAACATCAAACAGCACTTGGTAGGTAACTTGCAAGATTCTATATGAATCAAGCTAGTGACAACTGGAAAGCAACGATGGTGCGGTTCTTAATTGAACTTCACTTGTTCCAGGAACATGAATTGACGGCTTCAAATCATGCGGATAATATTATCCAAATGATTCACTCTTTACGTTCGCAGTCAGCTTTGGACGGTCGAGTAAAGAGAACGGGTTTACCCGCGAAATCTTGTCAAGGAGGTTCTTTATTGAAACTACCTGCCACAAGTACGATATTTAAATATCGTCCAACGGTCTTCACCGACCGGAGGTAAAATGCTACCGAATTAGAATGAAATGTTCAAGGCCATTTCATCCGTGTATATTATTTGTTGCTAACTGTCTTATGCAGCGTAACAAGAAGGTGGCATTGCGGTGTACAATCCAGAAGAAGTCGTCACCACATGCTTATACTACATACAATTAGTACTTCAACAAATTCAAGAAAGCCTGAAGGTCAAGTCTTCCGCTGTATCAAACTCTGAAGCTTTCAAGAATTTAAAAGTATAAGTATGTGGAACATGAAGTCACGAAGAGGCAAATATCACAAGTGAAGAATGCACAAGGTCAAGGCAAGGAAACATGCTCAAGACTAAAGTCAAAGATCACATCAAGCATATTCACAAGAACAAGATCGAAGACTCAAGCATAGATGCTAGGTTTAAGATTTTGTAAAAAGATGTGACCTCCCTTAGGGGGATATTGTTGGAAATACGTTTTTCCCAATAAAGTCTCGGTCACATCTTAGTTAGCATAGATCACGAGTTATAGACTATTTAGAACTTTGTTTCTTGGAGCGACCTCCCTTAGGGGGAGATTGTTGAAAATACGTTTTACGTATTTATGAAGGATCGGTCGCTCCAACGATAATTATGTAATGGGCTCGTGATCCATTTAGTTTATGTATAGTCCATATAGCCCACATGTAGGGTGGGCTATATATATCCCCTCCTAGCATGTTAGGAGGGGTTGTTGATTGTCATTACACACTTAATCATTATTCCATTTTTCACTTTCTCTCTCTAACTTTTCTCCCTTCTCTCCTTTCTCTCTCTAATCCCTCATCTCCTTCCTTCATCTTCTTCTTTATTTATCAATCAATCAACCATATCAATCCATCAAATCCATCACTTAGAATAGGCCAATGATCACGTAGACCTTCAAGGACAAAAGAAGCCGGCATCGAACACTTTCTTAGCCGTGAGATTAGCACCGTGGTGACCACCCGTGGGTCCCTCGTGACAAGCTCTAAGGATGTTAGAAGCTTCGGTACCAAAAACACAACGTCGAACGAGTTGATCCGCACAAACCCGAAAAAGATAAGGGTCGTCCCAAAAATAGAATTTGACGTCACGAAAGAATTTTCGCTTTTGTTGTGTCGTCATACCCTTGATTATGAAATTGCCTGCATGGTAATTTGCAATGTCGACAAACCATGGGGTGGTGTCTTTAGAATTCACTACACCGAGAGTCTCGAGAGGAAATGTTTCGGTGATTTCCTTGTTCTCGAAAACATCTTTGTGAGGATCTTCTAGACGAGAGAGATTCTCGGCCGCTAGATTCTCGGCTCCTTTTTTGTCAAGCACGGTGACATCAAATTCTTGGAGGAGGAGCATCCAACGAAGCAATCTCGGCTTAGCGTCTTGCTTAGCTAAGAGATACTTGATAGCCGAATGGTCGGTATACACGATGCTTTTAGTTAAGACGAGATAAGGTCGGAATTTCTCTAAAGCATAGACCACGGCAAGGAATTCCTTTTCCATTGTGGTGTACTTTAATTGAGCCTCGGTCATCGTCTTACTAGCATAATGGATAGGACAGAAATGCTTGTCATAACGTTGCCCTAACACGGCCCCTATAGCATAATCACTTGCATCACACATGATTTCAAAGGGTAATTCCCAATTAGGAGCAACAAGAATGGGAGCTTCGGTAAGTTTCCTTTTGAGAGTTTCGAAAGCTCTAACACAATCCTCATTGAAATTAAAAGGAGCATCCTTCTCGAGAAGGTGTGTCATAGGTCGAGAGATTTTCGAAAAGTCCTTGATGAAACGACGATAAAAGCCCGCGCGGCCTAGGAAACTCCTAACTCCCTTAACGGTTTTGGGATGAGGTAACTTGGCGATGACGTCTACCTTAGCTTTATCGACCTCAATCCCCACTTTCGACACCTTATGTCCTAAGACGATTCCTTGTTTACACATAAAATGACATTTTTCCCAATTAAGCACAAGATTGGTTTCTTCACAACGTTTTAACATTTGCTCGAGATTAGATAAACATGACGTGAACGAATTGCCAAACACCGAGAAGTCATCCATAAACACTTCCATCGACTTCTCGATCATATCGTGAAAAATCGCCATCATACACCGTTGAAACGTACCCGGTGCATTACAAAGTCCGAAAGGCATCCTACGATAAGCAAACGTTCCAAATGGACACGTAAACGTAGTCTTTTCTTGATCACGAGGGTCGATAGGGATTTGAAAGTAACCGGAAAAACCATCTAAAAAGCAATAGAATTCATTTCCCACGAGTTGCTCCAACATTTGATCCATGAAGGGCAAAGGAAAGTGGTCTTTACGAGTGGCGTCATTTAACTTTCGGTAGTCAATACACACCCTCCAACCGGTCACAACACGAGTGGGAATTAACTCGTTGTTTTCATTAGGCACAACGGTCATTCCTCCCTTTTTTAGAGACACAATGGATTGGGCTCACCCATGGGCTATCGGAGATGGGATAAATCATTCCCGCGTCAAGGAGTTTCAACACTTCCTTTTTAATGACATCGTGAATTTTGGGATTCACCCTTCTTTGACTTTGAATTGCGGGTTTGTAGTCCTCCTCCATTAAAATCTTGTGAGTACAAAATTTTGGGTCAATACCCTTAATGTCGGAAATTTTCCACGCAATTGCCCCTTTATGAGCTTTAAGAACTTTCAAGAGCTCGGTTTTTTCATCATTAGCAAGACCTCTTGCAATAATAACCGGCAACTTGTCATCACCTTCCAAGAATGCGTATTCAAGGTGAGAAGGAAGATCTTTCAATTCAAGGATAGGTGGTTCCTCGATAGAAGATTTTGGTTCAACACTCATAACTTCCATCGGCGGAAGAAATGGTGGAATAGAAGTATCATCTCTAATCAACACCTCATCTTCATTGTCGATTTCATTTGATGTGAAATCGCCTCCTTGGAATGAAGTGAGATTTGGTGTAGAATTAGCAAGAATCAGATCCAAAATAGTGGGATTGCCACTTGACGAGCTATCGGAAAAACCTAACACTTCTTGTGAAAACTCATCGCAAACCACATCAACTATGTCAATGTGATTGATGGTAGCGATTGCATAAACATGAGAAGGTTTTGAGTTGAGTAGCGTTTATAACAAGTTCCTCTTCGTTGAATCTCAAAGTGATAGTTCTTGCATGAACGTCGATAAGCGATCTCGAGGTGTCTAAAAATAAACGACCTAAAATTAGAGGAACTTGAGGATCCGCGGGGATGTCAACTACTATAAAATCAACGGGATAGTAGAACTTCCCCACTTTCACGAAAACATCTTCGGCTACTCCACATGCTAAGATCGTTGAATGATCGGCCATCTCGATAGACATGTTCGAAGGAATAAGTGCCGGAAGCGAAAGCGATTTCTAAATGGAAAATGGCATCAAATTAATGCTCGCACCAAGATCGGCCAAGGCGAGGCATTCTTTCATATCTTGTATGTCACAAGGAATGAGAAACTTTCCGGGGTCACCAACTTTTTCTGGTATGCGGTTAAGATAAACCGAAGAACAATTAGCAAGCTTTGAAAGCTTTTCCTTATCACTCATCATACTTTTAAAAGTGGAAGCGAAACGAGGCATATACAACAACGCGTCGGCTAAACTCACATCAAAATGCACTTGTTGAAACATTTTTATAAAAAGCTCGATTTGTTGTTTGTTACGTTCTTGCAATTTCTCTTTGTTTCGTCTCGATGGGTAAGGTAAGGGTGGTGTGGGTTGGACATTAGGCAACGGCCTTGGAATCTCGGGTTCCACAATTGGTATTGGTTCAACCGTAGGTGTGGTTTGAGCGATACTTCGTGGGATTGTAATGTGCTCCTTTTCGACCACCACCTCGGGCTCTTTCTCGATTTCCTTCTCCGTAGAAGTACTTGGACGAGAGATTGGTTCCTTGAAAGTTTTACCACTACGAGTAGTAATAACCTTTATTTCTCCCTTCGGTTTTGTAATGGTATCACTAGGAAGACCACCCGATGAAGAGGGTTTACACATGATTGCTTCAAACATTTTTGCCATTCGGTCCTCAAATTTTGATTGCCTAGCATCCGGTTTTAACAATTCTTGCTTAATCTCATGTTGTCCTTGTTCCATCTTTTGTTGATTTTGTTGAAGACGTTGAACATTTCCTTCCATTTTATTTGCATGAGTTTTAAGTTCATTAGCAAGTTCGTTTTTAAGCTCGTTTTTCAACTCGGATCTTAAGCTAATCATCTCACGTTGCATGTTATCAAACTTAGCATCATTTGCTTTAGCATAATCCAAAAATTCTCCTTGAAGATTTTTAGTGTGAGCATTTTGAAAACCTTGTGTAGTGTTTTGAAAATCACGGTTTTGGTTTTGATTAGTGACTTGTCCATTCCCACTTTGATAATTCCCCTTGTTTTAGTTACGTGAATTGCCTTGGTAATTACCACCTTGATTGTTGTTTCGATAGTTATTAGCATTTTGATTTGGTGGAGCTTGATTTGGGCGGGAACCTTGGTCATTTTGGTTATAAGTTCCCGTTTCTACGTAAGCACTCGAAGTGTTACCATCCGCGGTAATGCACTCGGAAAGATCATGAGCTCCACCACAAGACAAACAACTCTTAGCAACCGCTTTAACCGAATCGGAATTTGAAGCTTCTTGAGCTTTCCAATGAGACATAAGATTAGCAAATCTATCGAAAAACCGATTTTCCTCATTAGCTTCATCATGTAAGGCATTAATGCTACGAGACGATGATGATGATGACGAACCCAAATTGGCAACACTCGGTGTGTTACGAGGGCTATAAACCTTAGATCTATTCTCGATAATCTTTAAAGCCTCATCGGTCGTTTTGCACAAAAAGTTACCACCCGCGGCGACATTCATGTAATCTCGTTCATGATAATTAAGCCCATTATAAAAAGTATCAATTTGATGCAATTCCGAAAAATCATGGTGTGGACATTCATGTAACATTTCTTTAAAGGGTTCCCATGCCATTGAAAAACTTTCATTATTTCTTTGAACAAATCGTGAAATCTCATTTTTCAAATGTGTTGTTTTAGATGGTGGAAAAAATTTGTTCACAAACTTAGAAACGAGATCACCCCATGTCAAAATCGAATTTGGCGGTTCTTTCTCAAGCCAAATTTTAGCAGGTCCATCTAACGAGTATGGAAACAACATCATCTTAATGGCGTCATGTGGAACATCCTTAAACTTGCTAGTAGCGGTGAGACGATTAAAATTCCTAATGTGATAATGCGGGTTGTCTTTCTCATGACCTCTAAACTTATTAGCTTGTAACATCGACATTAAACCCGTCTTAATCTCGAAATTCTCCGCAAGGATAGCGGGAATCACAATGGCCTCTCCAAAACCCTCGGTGGGTGCTTGTAGCAACTCCATCATAGTACGATTAGCCATGACGACTTCTTGTTCTACAATAGGTTCAACAATTGGAGGTTGTTCTTCAATCAACGTCTCTTGATTAGCTTGCTTTTGAAGACGTTTACGAGCTCGTTTTGCTTGATTACGAGTAATCATAAACTTCACAAAGAATGGGAGGTGAGCAAAGACGATTCTTTTTGGGTATTTTGTGGATTTTCAATTTTTTTTGTGTTTTTTATTGTTTTTAATTTTTTTTTTTGGATTTTGGTGTATCTTCGTAGACAACAATCTACCAAATCTCTCATCGAATCAAACTCTTGATTAAAGAAGCCTCAAAAGAATGAAAACGATCACGTGGAGTGAACGCCTTCGAATGACTTTAGAACTTTGGTGAAAACCAAATTGTTCAAGAGGGTTTAATCACAAAGAAAACAAGCAAATATATTATACGTAATAATACTTTGGGCGGCAAAACCCTCGATTAGCCTTCAATCTCAAAATACTCACAAGCAAGCGGGGAAACGAGGCGACGCGAAGCAGTTAAGAGCCTTTTTCCTTAGGGTATATTTTATAATACCCGCCTTATACCCACCTTATAGTTCGTATTTTTCAAAATCGAGCTTCACGAAAGTATTTATCTATTTTTGCCTTTTTCTTTTTGTTTGAGATTCGAATACAATAATTAGGAGATCAAATCCCAATTAAGGTTGTGTTTTCACACTTTTGGAGATATTTTGTATTGATTGTGATACTTAATACAATATAGTAATAATAATTTCACAAGAAAAACCAATAAAACCGATAATACGTATTAGTAGATTTCTACTAATACAAATACTATTCATGGTTAATATCAAAAACAACAAGACAAATTAATCACGACACACCTCCCCGGCAGCGGCACCAAAATGATTGTGGTAAAATACGACCCTTAGGAAAATGAGCGTAAAAGCGGTAATTATTAAGTGATGATTTAGGAAAATCAAGCACTAATGACCCAATGAAGTTCGTTTCCCAAAGAGGTATATGTGTGTGTCTAAGATGTAAATGATTTGAGATTAATATTGGTTAGAAGGGGATGAGAAAAGAGGATGACGAAGGCGTGAAATTAATTACTACAACGACTTAACATAAAACCGTAAAATGAGCTAAAATAAATAATTAATTCTAAAAATTACCAAAAATTCACCAAAAATCAAAATAAATAAACTAAGAGTTTACCAATGATCAAAACTTTTTCAAACCTTTTAATTAATTAAATATTCAATTTTTAAATGCTAATTAAAGTCCTAAAAATAAAATAAATTATCAAAAAGCCCAAATAAAGATTTTTCAATTGGTAAACCTCTAAAACGACCTAAAAAGATTAAAAACTTTTTTTAGAAATTTTTAAACTAATAAAAACTATTTAAAAGGATTTAAAAACTATAAAAACTTAAAATAATTATAAAAATCAATCTAAAGATGATAAAATTAATCTAAAAGTTGCAAAATTCCTATTTTAATGTATTTAAGCTAAGAAAAATGTAAAAAGTTGAAAAATGTGAAATTTGAAAAATAATAATAAAATAATATTAAAAATCCAAAAATTCTAAAAAATTCTAAAAACTTGCAAACTAGTTTATTTTAACATAAATAAACAGAAAATGAAAGTGAAATGACCAGAATATCCCTATTGGGCCCTCAAATGGGCCAAAACCAAAAACAGTCCACTTAAATGGGCTTTTTAGCCCAAAAAGTCAAACTTGGCCCAATTGACTTGGAAAAACCCAATATGACTCTAAATTTAATTCTAAACACAAAACACTGAAGGCCTAAAAGCTGAAAGTGAGCTTATCATAGCTTATTAATCAACCAGCTTATCCTTATTGGGCTTTTTAGCCCATTAAGCAATAAGCTAATGCCATAAGCTCTAATTTGACACACAACCTTCTTTTGGAATACTAAAGAGATCTGTAAAAAGAAATTTTGAAAAAGCACACTCAATAAGCCAGAAATAAGCAAAGTTCAATTTCACTAAAAGACAAAATAGTCGGGTTTGAGAATTAGGGCACCTCAGGACTTGATTCAACTTGCAAAATGTCACAAATGAACTCAATAAGCCAAATCAATCAATAAAAATCCAATAAGCAACACCAATAAGCCAGAATGAACCAATAAGCACTTATGAAAAAGTTAGTTAAGTTGGTTTTCTAGTCAAACCCTAAAGTCAACACACAAAATGCTCCAGTATGAACAAATGGGTCAAATGATGAGCACCTATTACAAAATCCAAGTTGTTGCTGGTTAAAATAAGCTATTATAGCTTATTGATAAGCTGAAACCCAATTAACACTAGCAGTGGCTAGCAGCAGGGGAAAGGAGTTCCCACTGCTTTGACTATTTGACCAAGCTTTTTAGAGAGATTTAGTTGGATTCAATTGGAAACAAGGGCACCCTTGTGAAATGTGAATAACAAGGAGTCAATATCAACAAGAAAATCACAATTTGGTCCACACAATAAGCCCAGAATAAGCAAACAGTCACCAGATATAGCACAGATATGGGAAATAAGTAGTTATGCACAAATAAGCAGATATAGCATGAATAAGCCAACCAAATTCAACCAGTTGCATACACAAGCTATATAAACTATGAATAAGCACAAAAAAACTTATATCAAGCACTGAATCAAAGTGAATAAGCAGAATCAAGCACCAATAGTTACTGATAAGAACAAGTAGACTATGCAGAAACTTTTGCTGATCTAATTGACCATAGATCCAATTTTAATGCTTCAAATCTCTTTCCCTGGTGTTATTAGCCTAGTTTAATCACTTGTTAACCCTAGTCTCTGATTAGATCTAGGTGTCCCTTAAACCACAGCCAAAAATATCAAGTAAACAAGATTTTATAGCCCTATTATGAATCTAGGTGTTTCAAACCACAAAACCTGCATACTAATGACCAAGTACACCAGGTAAACAAGTACCAACAAATAGCAACAACAAACAACCACTCAACAAGCCTCGAAACCTGCTTATGCAGTTAACCCAAACACCCCTTAAAAACTTGTTTTGACAAATTTCCAAAGGATTATCCAGATTCAACCCACAAATCAAGTCAATAACAACTCATAAACATCAAACAATACCAGATGAACAATAATCAACCATAAAAACACAGATTCAAGAATAATCATGCAAAATCACAAATATTCAGAAATTTAAAGAGAAAATGAAAAAGGAGAAGGTGCAAACCTCCAAGACCTACATCCAGGGCCTAGATTGTTTGAGCTGAGGTACTAGCAAAACAAGTACCAGCTTCCAATATACCTGCTAAGAAGAACAAACAAAAGTGATGAACAATAAACAAGTACTTTTCTGATTTTTGAAACCCAAGTTTTATTACTTAAAACGTTGCCTCAAAAACCTTCAAACATTAAAGTGGAACTCAGAATTAGGCTATTCTAACACCAACTTTTAATAAACAAGAACAAGATTTCATAAATTTCTGAAAATCAAATTTTATTAACTTAAAAAGGGATTACAAAGATTGATAGCCTAAAACTGGAACAAAAGCTCTCTCACATGCTGAGGAGTCTTTTTATAGGCAAATGCTAGATATTCACTATTCACAAACCCTAGAAGTGAATTTCCCCATTTGTCCTTGCAGAATCTTGAGGCGTGTTGCCAGCTGGTTTGGGTGAATCATGGACGTTTGTTTAGTTCTTGGTGACAAAGGAAAATCTTTGGTTCGTTGATCTTGCCATGTCATGATCAAATGCCAGGTGTCGTCATGTGAGTGGGAGTGGGGGTATCATTCTGGTAGTCGGGATTAAGGTTTTTGGTGTGGGATGTGATTGTCTTGATGTGAGTTACACGTGGGATCAACCAATTTCAATTTCCCCTTTGTTTTCCTCTTTTTAATCCTGGGTAAAAAAGGGTGTTCTTCATGGTAAAATCCAAACAGTAATTGTTACCCGCGTTTATAGGAATTCAAACTTTTAGCTTGTCACTTTTGGTCCTTTGTTTTTGGGAAAAGTAGTATAGCAAGTATTTCAGTCCAAACAAACGCATCCCTTTCTTATAGAAGTTTCCCTTTTTACACTTTTGGCACAAAACTTTTCCAAAAAGGTTTAAAGGGTTGTTTTTGCCATTTTTCCATATTTCAAGGGCTGGTTTTAGACTTTGTTGATCTTCAAAGGTCTTCAAGGTATCTTTGGCTTCATGAGGGACCATAATTGACAAATTTGATTTGATGAGGGACTAATCTTGCCAATTCTTCAAAGTTGAAGGACCATTTGTGTAATTTTGACAAACTTAAGGGACCAAACTTGTATTTATGATTTCACAAGGGTTTTAAGTGTCATTTCTTCATGTCTTTGAGGATCAATCTTGCATTTCTTCAAGTCTTCAAGGGTAAATGTTGGATAAATCATGATCTAGGGCTCGGTTCTTTGTACGACTTCGTTTCTCGTGTTCGTTTTTCCTTGTTTCTTGTGATCTTTTGTCTTTTTCATGATATCTATACCTAAAATACACAAGTAAACAAACACAAGCATATATATGGTATTTTATGACATTTTTATGCATTTAAAGCCCGAAAAGAACGATGAGATCATGTATAAATGCCATCTCATCACTCAGCTAATCCTTACTCACTGTCTATAAGTCATCCATAAGCTGTCTCAAACCAGCTTATAAGAAGGCCTATAGGCTTGAATCGCTTGTTTATGTTTGTGTTCATCAAAAAATCCATCAACATCTTGGTTTCCCAATTGAAACCATCAACAAGACCTCATTCCATCCTTCCTACTTATCTAAGACACCCCTAGCTTGTATTAAGTTGTTGAATAAGCTAGGGGAGCTTAGTTGACCCCCTTTTGGAAGTGAAAATGAGGAGGTTCACACCATCTTACCTTTTCTTTTTTATTTTTCTTTGAAAAAATTGGTTGCCATGTGATTTTGTGGTATATGCCTTAAATCTGTGTTTTCTTTCCCTGATTTTGTTTGTAAGGTGGCTTTAGATCGTTGATATGAGCTTAAATACTCATATCATTTGTATCTTAAAACAATGAAATTATGCATGAAATGTATCAAATATGCCTTGTATATGTGTATTTCTTGTTTTCATGTGTGTAGGTACCAAGATCGCAAAAACCGGCAATTATCGACACGAGTTTGAAGAAAAAGATCAAAGAAGCCAAAATCGAGCTCGACTTTAGAGGATTTAATCATTTGTCAAGAAAACAGGCTTAGTGGGTCCCACAATTGAGTAAATGGGCTAAAAGGCCCATTTAGGTTACAAGTTAATATTATGAGGATGTTTTAAAAGTCCAAATGGCCCAAGTTGCTATGTATCAGATGGAAAAATTAATTTGGGCCCAAGCCCAAATATGGAAAGAAAGGAAGTAAACTAATGTTATGGGCTTTTAGGGTTTGTGAAACCAAAGATTTGTGATTTATTTATGCAAACGTGTGTCTGCTACACATTCACTTTATACACAAAACGTTACCCCATTATTTTATCCACTCGGTCAAACTTTCTCACATTCAAACGTTTTATAAACGTCACCTACCCATCCATTAAATAAATTATTCCACCCACTCATTCCCATTCAATAACTTCACACGTTTTTTTACCCCATTCACCCACTTTCTCTCATAAATCCAACGTTACAACCTATGCACCTTCTCCTTCCCCATCTCACCCTCACAAACCAGTAACTTTCAAGTTACTGTTTCAAAACCCTAGCAAAATAAAGTCATTATTATTTGGGGATTTTTGATTAAATAATTAATTCACAAAAAGGGGAATAAAACCCCCATGGTTTAAGGAAGAGAAAGTGAAGAATGAAGAGGCTACGTGGCAGATTTTCAGTGGAAGAAACACCTCACCAAACCCATTTAACCAATCACAAAGCTTAGAAGAAACACAACTAGCACACACGGATGCCACGTTGGCAATCCGTGTGCTAGTAGTGTTATATCATCCATCCGATCAACCAAGGAAAGAGAGAATGACATCCAAGGGCTGGCAATCAAAAGCAATATTCCTTAGAAGATTCGAATATCCTTCATCAGCAGCCTTGGGGAGGCTATAAAAACCCCCCAAGTTATCTTGTAATTTTATCCTTTCTTTACTTTTAAAGTTATTCTGTTGAAATAGTGTTAGGTTTAATTTGTATTTCTTTTTATTAAATCCTGTAATATTTTTGAAATTAATGAAAAGTTTAGTTGTTTTAATTTCAATTCGTGTCTTATTTAATATTATCTTTTCTGCTTAAATTGATATATGAATTGAATCTTATAACTGTTTAACATAATAATATTTGAGATGTTAAATTTAAACTAATCAATAGTTTAGATTTAATATTAGAAGTAAAATTGGATAAAAGACTTTCCCTACTGGAAAGTATTCACAAACAGTGGTACTTGGTTCGTATGTTTGATGATCGAATGGTGGATGATGGTGGTTTAGTTTCCGGTTCACTAGGTTGTTCAGCACAACCTACTTCTCAACGGTTTGCTACAAAAGGTTCAATCTCCTTTTAATTTCATGCTTATAGTTTAAATATGATGATAAGTTAATCTGTTTATGAGTTTTCATTTAATATGCTTGAGTGATGAGATTTCTGATTTATAGTTACGATATGAAAGCTGATAAGAGAAGTATTTTATTAAATTGATAAGAGCCTATAAGCTTTTAGAACTTGTCTATTGTTATTAGGATGAACGTTTTTTTATGATGTTTAGTTTAGATGATAAGATGAGTGAGACTTCTGTTTTTACCACTTACTGTTAGTATTTTTACTGCATAATCTCTGAATGTTTAATTGAATAAGGTTTAACTGTTTAGTATATGTGTTTGTCGTTTTGATTTGAAACAAGAACTGAGTTACTTGCTTGTTTTTATTCGTTAATGCCTAGACAGCTTATATGCTATAATTTGATGGAGTGATTTCTGAAATATGTAGGACTTAGTAGTTAACTGGTTTGAAACTTGTTAAAATAGAGCTGTTTGTTTTTAACTGATCTTTTAATTTCTTATTACGTTTGGGACTGTTAATTTGGTGAGTTATCTTGACTGAAATCTTTAGATTATTTACTTTTGTTAATTTGTTTAATCTTTCTGTTACTTGATTTTCGAATTATTTAGATCTGTCAAGTTTGGATAAATTGTATACTGATTGTTAGGAGATTGCTGAATAGATTTTACTTGCTATATTGTTAATTCTTTCTGTTTGTGTTACTGAATGATGAATTGCTGATATCTTGTTGGTACTGATTTTTAATGATCAGTTGATTTGAGTTTTCGAGCTCTGTTATTTGTCATGTATTCAGCTTATCAGATCCTAATGATCTGATAAGTCCATCAGTTGTTTCCTAACAGCTTAAGCTAATAAGCTTTCCAACAGTCTTTCCTGAGACTCATTTATCTTAATTGTCCAAAAAGGAATTTATCCAAAAAAAATGATATCCCATCTGGGACTCGAACCCTTGACCTCAAGGGTGAGTACATAGCGTGTTTACCACTGAGCTCTCATGCTCTTTTGAGTAATCTTTCAGTTGAGTAATTAATATAGTGAGACTTAACTGGGCAGTATTTGTTTCTTAGTAAGTTTTATTTAAATTTCGGTTCTTTATAACTTTTGGTTAGTATATTTGTTAAAAGTTAATCTTAATAAATTTAATATTTAATAAGATAATATAAATAAATTAAAAAAATGTTTTTATTTAAAAGTTTAATTAGTTAATTTTTATAATTAGATTTTTTATAATTAAATAAAATAGTTTTTAAAGTAGATTTGTTTTAAAGTAATTCTTTTAATAAAGTAAATTAGTTTTAAAAAAAGTTTAATTAGATTTTTAAATAGACTAAAAGTTATTTTAATTAAATAGATTTACTTTTATAGATTTTTAATTAGATTAATTTTTAAATAGTGTGTTAATTTTTAAATATTAATTGTTTTAGATTTAAAAATAGCGAGGTTTACGATTCATGCACTTTAGGATAATTTTAAATAGATTAAAATTGGTAGATTTAAATTGTAGTTTAAAAACCGAAAACCAATTCAAATCGATTGTCCAAATCAAAGCAAAACGTCTCAAATTCATAAGATCTTCGTGTACAACGAACTTGATTCACTCACGTGTTTAATTGAATTCGTCATTGGTAATATTAGTCTGTTACTTTTTCCTAAAGGTAATTTTCTAATATACCCTATAACGTAATCTCAAATTACCACTATACTATCAACGACACATCAAAAATTTTGGCGCCGCTGCCGGGGATCTTGTGTACGATTCGTCTTTGTGGAGATTTGTTGATCGTTGATTTGAAGACCCTTTCCGTCCTCGGAAAGTTTTGTTATTTTCTTATTATATAGTATGTATCGTTTTTCTCGTTTATTGTGAATAATATATTGTATTACGTAGAACAATAACTTTACATATCTTTCAAATAAGCCTTAGTTGGGATTTCATCACCTAGCTATTGTAGTTGAATCCAAAACAAAATAAAAGGCAAAATAGATAAATACTAATAAGAAGTTTGAACTCGATTTATACAAACTATAAGGTGGGTATAAGGCGACGTGCTATAAAAGGCCGTCTAAGGAAAAAGGTTTTTAAGTGCTTTGTGCCACCTCGTTTCCCCGCTTGCTTGTGCGTATATTGAGAGGGACGACCTATTATTGGTTTGCCGACTCAAGTAGTAATAAATTTTATTTTTGTTGTTTACTTATTGAACCTCGAGACGTTTAGGTTTTCACCTATCGTTTCAAAGTCGACCGAGGGTAATTTACTTCCATAGTAGTTATCCTTATTCCTTGTTTTTTATCGATCATTATTGATTGAGCAATACCAAATAAAATACCAAAAATAATCTTCTTCTTTTCTAAATTCTTTTCTTTAATCCTCTAAATTCTCGTCTTTGTAGTGTATGCAATTACGTTCTTCTCGTCTTGTGATTGATTTTAATAGGCTTGAAAATATTCCTCGTAGAAATAGAAATCGTCAACAACGAATAGTGGAACCCGAGCTTCCACCTATTGTTGTAGAGATGGCCGATAACCGAACAATGGAGGAATTGCTCCGTGTACCCACCGAAGGGTATGGGGAAGCAATCGTTGTGCCGGCTATTTTGGCGGATCATTTTGAAATTAAGACGGGTCTTTTATCGCTCATTCGTGCCGACCAATTTCGTGGCAATGAGACCGATAGCCCGCATTCTCACATTCGGAATTTTAATCGAATTACCTCGACTCTCAAGTTTAGAGATGTGCCGAATGACGTGATTAAGCTCATGATTTTTCCGTACTCGCTCGAGGGTAATGCTAAGCTTTGGTATGAGAAAGAACCACCGGGTTCGATCTTAACATGGGATGATTTAGTGTCTAAGTTCATGAATTATTTCTTTCCACCTTCTAAGACAACACACTTTAAGAATGAGATCACTAGGTTTGAACAAAAAGTGCATGAATCGTTTGGGGTTGCATGGGAAAGATTTAAAGATTTGTTGAGACAATGTCCACACCACGGTTTCTCGGAATTGTATCAAATTAATACTTTCTATAATGGGCTTAATATGATTGAACAAGATTCTTTAAATGCCGCCGCGGGTGGTAATCTTTTAAGAAAAACTCCGAGAGACGCGTAGAGAATAATTGAGGATAAGTCTAAAGCACAATATTCACGAAACACACCGGTTGTTTCCAATGTGAATTCATTGAATCCCGAGATTGCTAGATTGGACTCTAAGATTGATAGTGGATTTGCTACTTTGTTGAGTGAGATTAGGAAGAATCCTCATGGATCCATTAATATGGTTGAGAATGTTTGTGTATCATGTGGTGGAGCACATCCTAATTATGCTTGTTTAAACACGGGGTTTGATCAAGCTAGTGCTTTTGCCGCGACGGGAACTTATGGCTCCAACGGTCAAGTTCCTCGTCAAAATCACGTTGCTCAACCGGTTCAAAATAGATACAGCAATGGAAACAATGGGAATAATTTTAACCGTGGTAACCAAGGGAATCATAATCAAGGAAATGGGTTTAATGCTAATCAAAACAATCAAGGTTTTCAAGGGATTAATCAAAATGATTTGTCAAGCTATATCAAGTCAAATGAGGCAAATTTGAAATCTTTTCAAAACAACATTCAAGGACAAATGGCAACTTTGAAAAATGAGTTTCAAAACACGATTAAAGGGCAAAACAATAAGATTGAGCTTAATCAACAAAGAATTGAACAAAGACTTGAGCAAATGTTTGAACAAAGTCAAAATCGTATGCAACAAAGTATGGAACAAGGTCAAAATAAATTACTTTCGATGTTTGAATCATTTATGACCAAACCTTCCTCGTCTTCGGGTGGTTTACCTAGCAACACCATTCCAAACCCGAAGGGTGAGATGAAAGCCATAACCACACGTAGTGGGAAAGCTTTAGACGGACCTTTGCTTCCACGTGTGAATACCTCTCCGGTGAGGGAAGTGGAGCAAGAACCCGAGGTGGTTAAAGAAAAGGAAATTCCTATTCCACCAAAGGTAGACCAATTGCCTGTTCCGGAATCCGAGCTTCCGAATACTAAACCCACACTACCCTACCCTTCGAGACTTACCAAAGAGAAGCTCCGCGAAAAGACCAATGCTCAAGTTTCTACGTTTCTAGATGTGTTTAAGAAAATGTATATTAATCTTAGTTTCGCGGATGCATTGCTTAGCATGCCTAAGTTTGCTTCGACAATTAAAAGGTTGAAGAACGATAAGGATAAATTAGTTGAAGTATCCACATCCTTAAATGAAAGTTGTTCCGCGGTTCTCTCTAAAAAGTTTCCCAAAAAGCTTGGAGACCCCGGTCAATTTTTGATACCATGTGATTTCCCTAATATGGAAGAATGCTTAGCTTTAGCCGATCTTGGTGCTAGCATTAACTTGATGCCTCTTTCCGTATGGAAAAGGTCATCACTTCCCGAGATTTCACCTACTAAGATGACTATCGAGCTAGCGGATCGATCGATCGCCTTTCCAAAAGGTATAGCCGAGGACGTATTGGTCAAAGTAGGAAAGCTCATTTTTCTGGCGGATTTTGTAATTTGTGATTATCCGGAAAATTCTCGTGTGCCTCTTATTTTGGGAAGACCGTTGTTAAATACGGCTAGTTCTTTTGTCGACATGAGAGAGGGAAAGTTGACTTTACATTTTGATGATGAAAGTATCACTCTTAATGTTGGTAACATCTCGAAGTTTTCTTCCAAAGATGACGAGGAATCAACCAATCAAGTCGATGTGATTGATGTTGCTAGCGAAGAGGTTTCGCAAGATATGCTTGGTTTTTCGGATACCTCTAAAAGTGGCAATCCCACTTCATCGAATCCTATTATCTCTTCGGCTAAGCCTCCACTCACTCCATTTGAGGGAGGTGACTTCGTTCTTAAAGAGCTTGAGAATAATGGTTATTCAAAAATCGAAAAGGAAGATTGATGATTACCTTAGCACACCATTTGATCCTAGTGAGTTTGATTGTGAGAATTTTGATCCCGAGGGAGATATTGCGTTGATTGAAAAATTGTTGAATTTGGATCCTTTTGAATCATCACCTATGGAACTAAAAGTTGTAAATGAAAATGAGACTAAAGTGAAAACATCTATTGAGGAAGCACCCGAATTAGAACTTAAGGAATTACCCACTCATTTGGAGTATGCTTTTCTTGAGGGATCGGATAAGTTACCGGTGATTATTGCTAAGGGATTAAAGGAAAACGAAAAGGATGAACTTATTAAAGTGCTTAAGAAACATAAACGGGCCATTGCATGGAAAATCTACGACATTAACGGTATAGATCCCAAATTTTGTACTCATAAAATTCTAATGGAGGATGATTATAAACCCGCTATCCAAAATCAAAGAAGGGTTAATCCAAAGATTCATGAGGTGATAAAAAAGGAAGTCACTAAACTTCTAGACGCCGGAATGATCTACCCTATCTCGGATAGTCCATGGGTTAGTCCCGTGCATTGTGTTCTAAAGAAAGGAGGAATGACGGTTGTTACTAATGAGGATAATGTATTGATTCCTACTAGACTTGTGACCGGTTGGCGTGTTTGTATTGACTATAGGAAACTTAATGATGCCACTAGGAAGGATCATTTTCCATTACCTTTTATGGATCAAATGTTAGAGAGACTAGCGGGGAATGAATTCTATTGCTCTTTGGATGGATTTTTCGGCTATTTCCGAATCCCCATTGACCCTCGTGATCAAGAAAAGACCACATTTCCATATCCCCATTGACCCTCGTGATCAAGAAAAGACCACATTCACTTGTCCTTATGGAACATTTGCCTATCGTCGCATGCCTTTTGGACTATGCAATGCTCCGGGGACGTTCCAAAGGTGCATGATGGCTATTTTCCATGATATGATCGAGAAAACCATGGAAGTCTTCATGGATGACTTTTCGGTTTTTGGGGAATCTTTCACTTCATGTCTCTCTAACCTTGAAAGAATGTTACAACGTTGTGAGGAAACTATTTTTGTGCTTGATTATGAGAAATGTCACTTCATGTGCAAAGAGGGAATTGTGTTAGGACATAAGATCTCTAAGGCCGGTATTGAGGTTGATAGGGCTAAAATCGACGTGATTGCCAAATTGCCTCCACCCACCACTGTTAAGGGAGTAAGGAGTTTTCTCGGCCATGCCGACTTCTATCGTCGTTTTATACAAGACTTCTCTAAGATAGCTAGGCCTATGACCCATCTTTTGGAAAAAGAGACTCCTTTCATCTTTTCGGATGAGTGTATTCAAGCCTTTGAGATGCTTAAAAGAAAGTTAACCGAATCTCCAATCTTGGTTGCCCCGGATTGGGATCTACCTTTTGAAATTATGTGTGATGCTAGTGATTACGCGGTAGGTGTGGTTTTGGGGCAACGTAAGTTAAAACACTTCTTGCCTATACACTATGCAAGTAAGACTATGACGGATGCCCAAACAAAGTACACTACAACGGAAGAGGAGCTACTTGCCGTTGTGTATGCTTTTGAAAAATTTAGACCATATCTCGTCTTGTCTCAAACCATAGTGTATACGGACCACTCGGCTATCAAATATCTTCTTAATAAACAAGATGCTAAGCCGAGGTTGCTCCGGTGGATTCTCCTCCTTCAAGAATTTAATGTCAAAATTCTAGACAAAAAAGGATCCGAGAATCTCGCGGCCGATCATTTATCTCGACTTGAGAATCCTCACCAAAGCGATCGGACATCGCAAATTACCATGCGGGGAAGTTTGTGATCAAGGGTATGTCGTCCCAACAAAAACGAAAGTTTTTCAAGGATATCTCCTACTACTTTTGGGACGACCATTATTTGTTTCGTGTGTGCGCAGATCAAGTGATTCGTAGGTGCGTGTTTGGCAAAGAAGCTTAAGATATCCTTAAATCTTGTCATGAGGGACCCACCGGGGGACATCATGGTGCTAACGCCACCGCGAAGAAAGTCTTTGATGCCGGCTTCTTTTGGCCTTCCATATATCGTGATGCCCAAGACTTGATCAAGTCTTGTGATGCTTGTCAACGTCAAGGAAAGAACTCACAAAGGGATGAAATGCCTCAAAACATTATCCAAGTTTGTGAAATCTTTGACATGTGGGGGATCGATTTTATGGGGCCGTTTCCTTCTTCGAAAGGAAACAAATACATTCTCGTAGCCGTGGACTACTTGTCTAAATGGGTTGAAGCTAAGGCTTTGCCCACGAATGATGCTCGAGTTGTGGTGAACTTTTTGAAACAACTCTTTGCTAGGTTTGGAACTCCGCGGGCTATCATAAGTGATCGTGGGACCCATTTTTGTAATGAACAATTTGAAAAAGTTCTAAAGAAATATGGTGTCACTCATCGACTTTCTACGGCTAATCACCCTCAAACGAGTGGTCAAGTAGAGGTTTCAAACCGAGCTCTTAAAAGGATTTTGGAGCGTTCTATTGGAGAGAATCGCACTTCATGGTCGGATAAATTGGACGATGCATTGTGGGCTTTCCGTACGGCTTACAAGACGCCAATTGGTTGTACACCATTTAGGTTGGTCTATGGAAAAGCATGCCACTTGCCAATTGAACTCGAACATAAGGCTTATTGGGCTCTTAAGCATTGTAACTTTGATTTGAGGACCGCGGGTGATCATCGCAAGGTTCAATTAAAAGAACTAAGTGAATTAAGGGATCAAGCTTATGAAAATTCTTTGATCTACAAAGAGAAGACTAAGAGGATTCATGACTCTAAGATCAAAAACCGCATTTTCAATGTTGGTGATCAAGTCCTCTTATTCAACTCTAGACTTAAGATTTTCTCGGGCAAGCTTAAATCCCGTTGGTCCGGACCATTCACCATTGCACAAGTTTTTCCTTATGGCACCGTTGAGCTAGCTCAAAAAGACGGGCCTAACTTTAAGGTGAATGGTCATCGTGTGAAACATTACTTTGGAGGGGACATACCTACGGAGGTTGTCCCGAATCTTCAAACTTTCCCTAAGGACCAATGAATGTGGGGATCGAGTCGAGCTCATTACTCGGTGAACAAAAACGAGGTGCCTTGTGGGGGAGTCCCATACATTCTATCTTCTTTCTATTTTCTAACAACTAATAAGGCTTGATCTTTCAAGCTCGTGCTCGTGTTTTGTTGTGTTGTGATCTTAGGTATGACCCTAATATTTGAAGACTCTCGTGTTCGGTTTTTGCCGGTCCACTTGATCTTCCATTCTTTGAATGCCAAAAGGGGCACACTTTCTCTCCCTTGATTTTTATCGACTAACGTTTTATCTTGAGGCATAATTAATAAACGGCTTATAGATTTGCGTGCTCTTTCCATGCTAGGAGTTTGCATTAGACTCTTCGTGTTTTAGCAAGGGGGTGTTACTCTTGAGCTAAGAAACATTGAGGACAATGTTTGGTTTTAGCATGGGGGAGTCAATGGATATAATCGCTTGCAATTGCTTTTGCCGTGTCCAAACGTAGTTGTTTTTCTCATTTTTCAATAAAAATTTAAATTTTTAGTGTTATTTTTAAGTTTTAATAAATAAAATAAGTGTTTTTGACACGAATGTAGGCTTTCCGTTGGTGAAAATAAGAATAGTTTTTGACTCGACTCGGTTTTTAACCTTAGCTTTTCCTTAACGTATTTGAATTAAGTTTTGCTAGGCTATTATATAGGGAGCTTTAAAACGCGAAGGTCTTAATTTATACGAGTTAAGAACAAGAACTTTTCGCAAGCTCCTATAATTGATCCTAGAAAGTCGTCTATCAAGGGAACTTTAAAACGCAAATTCTAAAACTTGCAAAAGTATAAGAAGATGCAAGATCCTATAGATGACTTGAAAACCCAAAACTTTGATTTAATAGGCTAAGTATCCATTGATTTCACATTTTTGAAATTTTACAATATGGAGAACAAGAGATGATAGAGCCAATTATAAGTTTGGTATTCTTTCGGGAATTTATGTGAGTTAATTATAAGCCTGTTCTCCCATCGCTTGTGAATAATTTTATTTGCAATAAATAAGGTTGAACGATTTGAAAAGTTACTTAGCTTCTAGCCCAAGATCGTTTAAAAGTTGCTCGGTATGGAATAGAGTTCATAGCCAAGGCATAACTTATTGAAGCGGGATGCGAAGATTGGCGAGTCCAAAAAGGTCCTAACAAGATATGAGGGCTATGTTTTATTGCTAAAGATCTCAAGTGATGTGAAGAATCATTTATCGAAAATCAATATGAAGGATCGAGACACACGACGAAAAGCAAATACTCCCAAAAAGTCATGGGGAAGTCTATCCAAAAAGACCATAACAAGGTATGAGGATAAATGAAGCCAAGTCCAAAAAGGAGGCGGATCGTTGTATATCAAAATCCCAAATAAAGATTGGAGAAAATGGAAGAAGTCGTGATCCAAGTATGAATCTCTCAAAACTTCAAGTGAAGAAATTCCTATATAAAGAGAAGACCATTATTTCATGAACGTCTCTCGAGGTTTGAAGTATAAAGTCGCTGCCAAATATCGATCCGAGAAAGGACTCAAATCGCGAAGCAAGTTATGCCAAGATATGAACTTTATGAGGTCCCGAGAAGCAGTTTTAAAAGATTTTGTCCTTTAGCTAACTATTGATTAAATCGTTCACTTTGTTTTCGGCCTAATAAATTATCGAAATAAGTCAACAATGCATCCTCGTGATCATTCAAGACAACAATAAAATATAAGAGATACACCTAGGAATAAGGGAGTCTAAGTGAATAATTGGCCCACATGAGTTCGTGTTAGTTTGCCAACTTATAATAACAATGATCTTGTTTTTGCACTTGGCATGGAAAAGTGAAGAGTCGAGGACGATGAATCTATTTGAGTTTTATGATCCTTAAAGTTATTTTTCAATAATGAAAGCAATACATTATGTCTTTGCAAAATAAAATGTCATAAGTTGAATTATGGCGTAGTTATAGTTTTATTTTATCATTGCGTGAGGACACGGCAATTGCTTAGCATGGGGGAATTTGATATGAGCTTAAATACTCATATCATTTGTATCTTAAAACAATGAAATTATGCATGAAATGTATCAAATATGCCTTGTATATGTGTATTTCTTGTTTTCATGTGTGTAGGTACCAAGATCGCAAAAACCGGCAATTATCGACACGAGTTTGAAGAAATAGATCAAAGAAGCCAAAATCGAGCTCGATTTTAGAGGATTTAATCATTTGTCAAGAAAAAGGGCTTAGTGGGTCCCACAATTGAGTAAATGGGCTAAAAGGCCCATTTAGGTTACAAGTTAATATTATGAGGATGCTTTAAAAGTCCAAATGGCCCAAGTTGCTATGTATCGGATGGAAAAATTAATTTGGGCCCAAGCCCAAATATGGAAAGAAAGGAAGTAAACTAATGTTATGGGCTTTTAGGGTTTGTGAAACCAAAGATTTGTGATTTATTTATGCAAACGTGTGTCTGCTACACATTCACTTTATACACAAAACGTTACCCCATTATTTTATCCACTCGGTCAAACTTTCTCACATTCAAACGTTTTATAAACGTCACCTACCCATCCATTAAATAAATTATTCCACCCACTCATTCCTATTTAATAACTTCACACGTTTTTTATCCCATTCACCCACTTTCTCTCATAAATCCAACGTTACAACCTATGCACCTTCTCATTCCCCATCTCACCCTCACAAACCAGTAACTTTTAAGTTATTGTTTCAAAACCCTAGCCAAATAAACTCTTTATTATTTGGGGCTTTCTGATTAAATAATTAATTCACAAAAAGGGGAATAAAACCCCCATGGTTTAAGGAAGAGAAAGTGAAGAATGAAGAGGCTACATGGCAGATTTTCAGTGGAAGAAACACCTCACCAAACCCATTTAACCAATCACAAAGCTTAGAAGAAACACAACTAGCACATACGGATGCCACGTTGGCAATCCGTGTGCTAGTAGTGTTATATCATCCATCCGATCAACAAAGGAAAGAGAGAATGATCCAAGGGCTGGAAATCAAAAGGAATATTCCTTAGAAGATTCGAATATCCTTCATCAGCAGCCTTGGGGAGGCTATAAAACCCCCCCCAAATTATCTTGTAATTTTATCCTTTCTTTACTTTTAAAGTTATTCTGTTGAAATAGTGTTAGGTTTAATTTGTATTTCTTTTTATTAAATCCTGTAATATTTTTGAAATTAATGAAAAGTTTAGTTGTTTTAATTTCAATTCGTGTCTTATTTAATATTATCTTTCCTGCTTAAATTGATATATGAATTGAATCTTATAACTGTTTAACATAATAATATTTGAGATGTTGAATTTAAACTAATCAATAGTTTAGATTTAATATTAGAAGTAAAATTGGATAAAATACTTTCCCTACTGGAAAGTATTCACAAACAGTGTTATTGGTTCGTATGTTTGATGATCGAATGGTGGATGATGGTGGTTTAGTTTCCGGTTCACTAGGTTGTTCAGCACAACCTACTTCTCAACGGTTTGCTACAAAAGGTTCGTTCTCCTTTTAATTTCATGCTTATAGTTTAAATATGATGATAAGTTAATCTGTTTATGAGTTTTCATTTAATATGCTTCAGTGATGATATTTCTGATTTATAGTTACGATATGAAAGCTGATAAGAGAAGTATTTTGTTAAATTGATAAGAGTCTATAAGCTTTTAGAACTTGTCTGTTGTTATTAGGATGAACGTTTTTTTATGATGTTTAGTTTAGATGATAAGATGAGTGAGACTTCTATTTTTACCACTTACTGTTAGTATTTTTACTGCATAATCTCTGAATGTTTAATTGAATAAGGTTTAACTGTCTAGTATATGTGTTTGTCGTTTTGATTTGAAACAAGAACTGAGTTACTTGCTTGTTTTTATTCGGTAATGCCTAGACAGCTTATATGCTATAATTTGATGGAGTGATTTCTGAAATATGTAGGACTTAGTAGTTAACTGGTTTGAAACTTGTTAAAATAGAGCTGTTTGTTTTTAACTGATCTTTTAATTTCTTATTACGTTTGGGACTGTTAATTTGGTGAGTTATCTTGACTGAAATCTTTAGATTATTTACTTTTGGGAATTTGTTTAATCTTTCTGTTACTTGATTTTCGAATTATTTAGATCTGCCAAGTTTGGATAAATTGTATACTGATTGTTAGGAGATTGCTGAATAGATTTTACTTGCTATATTGTTAATTCTTTCTGTTTGTGTTACTGAATGATGAATTGCTGATATCTTGTTGGTACTGATTTTTAATGATCAGTTGATTTGAGTTTCCGAGCTCTGTTATTTGTCACGTATTCAGCTTATCAGATCCTAATGATCTGATAAGTCCATCAGTTGTTTCCTAACAGCTTAAGCTAATAAGCTTTCCAACAGTCTTTTCTGAGACTCATTTATCTTAATTGTCCAAAAAGGAATTTATCCAAAAAAAATGATATTCCATCTGGGACTCGAACCCTTGACCTCAAGGGTGAGTACATAGCGTGTTTACCATTGAGCTCTCATGCTCTTTTGAGTAATCTTTCAGTTGTGTAATTAATATAGTGAGACTTAACTGGGCAGTATTTGTTTCTTAGTAAGTTTTATTTAAATTTCGGTTCTTTATAACTTTGGTTAGTATATTTGTTGAGAGTTAATCTTAATAAAATTAATATTTAATAAGATAATATAAATAAATAAAAAAATGTTTTTATTTAAAAGTTTAATTAGTTAATTTTTATAATTAGATTTTTTATAATTAAATAATATAGTTTTTAAAGTAGATTTGTTTTAAAGTAATTCTTTTAATAAAGTAAATTACTTTTAAAAAAAGTTTAATTAGATTTTTAAATAGAGTAAAATTTATTTTAATTAAATAGATTTACTTTTATAGATTTTTAATTAGATTAATTTTTAAATAGTGTGTTCATTTTTAAATATTAATTGTTTTTGATTTAAAAATAGCGGGGTTTACGATTCATGCACTTTAGGATAATATTAAATAGATTAAAATTGGTAGATTTAAATTGTAGTTTAAAAACCGAAAACCAATTCAAATCGATTGTCCAAATCAAAGCAAAATGACTCAAATTCATAAGATCTTCGTGTACAATGAACTTGATTCACTCATGTGTTTAATTGAATTCGTCATTAGTAATATTAGTCTATTACTTTTTCCTAAAGGTAATTTTCTAATTTACCCTATAACGTAATCTCAAATTACCACTATACTATCAACGACACATCAATCGAAATCAATTGTTAACTTGTAATTTTAAAGTGTTTTAATCATAGTTGATTTGAAAAAGTTTGATAACAGAGTGTTTGGGATAGTCTGCTATAAGGGATAGGGGTCTAAGATTGAGGATCTTTTGTATCTGCTCATGCTATGCTAGCCTAGGGGTATTGATTTATGCAAGAAAACCCAGGGTTTAGTACAAATTTTGATTCCGCAAGATTTTGTGAAAATCAGTCATTGTTTCAAGGTTTTGTGAGTTTTGTGTTTTAAGCTGTTGAATGCCATGAATTATGTGTGTTTGCCTTAAATGCATGATATGTTAGTTTTTGAGGTGTTTGTCTGCTTACTTGTGTGTTTTACTTGCTAAAATTTCACTCAGAACTATCAAAAGTTGCAATCTATGATATAAAGAGCATAGGTTTGTTCTAGAAGCTAAAATCTTGTGGACAACTAGGTTTAGGCTTGTTAAAGGTTTGTTGATAATTAGGTTGCTGGATTATAGCTTATTACAAGTTATCTCGCAATTTGAAATTCATAAAAAATCATCTTAGAGGTCACTATCTGATAAAAGTGGTTTTAGAAGTGTCTGATATCTGACAACTAAGAGTGTTAGTTTGTCAGATATCGACCAAAAGGGCTTATCAAACGTTCATGTTTGTGCTGATTTAAGTGCTTATTTGGCTTATATTGTGTTGCTTTTTACTTGTTCTTGACTCCCAATAAGCCAAGGCTTATTGGGGTGCCCACTGTACCAAAAGCAAAAAAGAATCAAAAAGCTCCCCTAGCCTGGCTCAAACCCTCGACCCATCGTGTAGGAGTAAAAGGTGTTACCAGTGTGCTAGGATCGTGGCCTTGTCAACATTTGCACTTTTTATTACTTAACCCTTGTTTGCTTATGTTTATAAAAGATAAGTCGTGGCTTAAATAAAGCTTATTTGGCTTATTTGTTTAACTTTTCAAGCTTTTATCATTTTTCCGAGGATCCTAACATCAATTAAGATTTTTTGGACAAGTTTGGTATTTTTCACATTAATAGTTTATTTTTTATTCATTTTTCTTTTTTTGAATATTAAGAAGTCATTAAAAAAATAGTAAAAGTTAATTTAAAATTTTGGAAAAATACTTTTTAGTGTTAGGATAATATATATGATGTTTACAAACAAAAAAATCTTAAGTTGGAATTTTTCTTGATTACTTTTTATTTTAAGGTTTTTAATTAACTTTAGAATTAAATAATAATTAAATAAAAAGTGTAAAAAAGATTTTATTGATTTTTATACATTATTTATGTCATTTAGGAGTTTATGGTAATTTTTAATAATTTTTAATAATTTTTCAAGAAAAGTTTTTATTTTGGCCTCGGTTTGCGTGAAAACGCGTTTTTCATTTTAGCTTGTTTTTAGCATAATTCATCCTTTTCTTTATTCCATTCCTTTCTTTCTAGCAATATTAATAAAAAAACAATACGAAGTTTGACACACACTTATTCCTGCTTGGTGAACGAACTCATTGTCGGATTTTACGTTTTTCTAAACGTACTATTCAATACTTACCATTTATAAGCTTTTTCCTAAAAGCGTATTTTTACCACAATCATTTTAGCGCCGCTGCCGGGGAGGTGTGTTGTGATGAAATTTGAATTTTTTTGTTTTTTTGTTAGCCATAAATAGTAGTTGTGTGATTAGCACTCTAATCATACGTATTATCGGTTTTATTGTTTTTGTGAATATTATTAGTACTATATTGTATTACGTAGCACAAATAAATACAACGTATCTCCAAATACGGATGAAAACACACTTCAAAAGTGGGCGTTCTGGTCATTATTGAGTGTATTGAATTCAAACGAAAAGAAGGGCAAAATAGATAAATACTTTTAAGAAACTTAATCTTGATAAGTACAAACTATAAGGTGGGTATAAGGCGGTTGTATTTCACGACCTAAAGTAAAAAGAATCTTAAGTGCTTCGTGCCACCTCGTTTCCTCCGCTTGCTTGTGCATACTTTGAAAGTGAGGGCTAACTAAGGGTTTGCCAACTAATGTATTATTACGTATCATATATACTTTCTTGATTTCAAAATAGTGAACCCTCCTAAAGGTTTTGGTGTTCCACCAACGTTTTAAAGTCAACGAAGGTTTTCACTTCACGTGATTATTTTCGTTCTTTGTGGTTTCTCAAATCAAGAGTTTGATTCGAGAACAGATTTTTGAATCTACGTAATTCACGAGAAAATCCCAAAAAGGTAAAAAAAACCATAAAAAACACACAAAAAATTGAAAATTCACAAAACCCCAAAAATAATCTTCTTTGCTACCCCCAATTTCTACGTTACGTTTATGTTAACTCGCTCACAAGCGAAACGTAATCCTAGACGTCGACAACAAAAAGAAGGAACCCCAATTCCTACAATCGTTGAAAATCCTCCGATTTTCGAACCCGTTTGTAACACCCCCCCCCCCCCTTTTACCTTGACGCAGCGAAACAATAGTTTTGGGTATTATTTCATGTAATAAAAGGCACAGTAACAGAAAACAACTCAAAAGAGCGTTTTAATAAACCTTATTTATTATTATCAATCATTATCATTATCATTCATAATCAGAGATTTTCAATAAAAGAATTGTACATACTTTGTACTTCACAGGCTCCCGAGATCTAGAAAATAGGTTTGAATGATAAAAATTCCCAAGTCTATATCTCTCCACGTCATCATTATGTTGCTCCATTCTATCAATTATCAACACCTGAAATATATGCTTAGAATCAACACAACGGTTGAGTGAATTCATAGGTTTGAAATAATTTATGTATACAAGATCCTTTTTTCTGAGCTACGTTATTATTCGCTCATAAATCAAACGAATAATTACACTAAGCTCATGATACCGCTGCCAGACATATCAGAAACCAACAATTGCCCTTATGACGAAGTCTGCCAACCTATCCTGTATAACAAAATAAAGTTTGCCTGTTTGAACACTAAAGTTCTAGGAAGTGCGACTTGCCCTGACAGGGGATGTCAGTCCCCAAATAGTACTATTTACGATATCAGAGCTCATTTCTATGAAATGATTAACGGTTCAGAATTAAAAAGGGACTTTTATGGCAGCAGCAAACATAGTGTCAATTATCATATATGAGAAGCATACCAATAATACTTGTATTCCAGTTTAGCATATATCCCCCTCACGGGATTTCAAATCATTGAAAGTAGTAAAATTTAGTGAGGCTATGAACTCACCTTATATCCAGTAATTCTGTATATTTGGCAGGTTTAAATCACATAGAACAACTTGAGCTAGCAAACAAGAACTTGGTCTTACACCAACCTAGATTAACATGTTTTGTATAGTATTAAGTCTTTGATTTTAAGTTCAATATTCTTAAGTATTAATTGTGTATTATTGAATTTATAATTTCTCATAGCTAGGGTATCATTGTTCGGGCCATCATACTCAAAAGCCATTCTATAAACTTTTGAGGAGCGAGAGCACTTTAAATCGTAAACCCAACCACTCACTAAGAACGTAATATCAAGATGAAAAATCTTTGCACAAAACTCCCTACTAATCTGACACATTCATATAAGAAATTTCTTCAAAAATTATATTATATTTTCCATCCTTATAGTTTCCATAATTGGCAAAAATAGTCCTTCTAGTTTATATTACTTTAGAAAATAGGTTTTATTATATAACTTTCATCCATATAGTTTCATAAATTACCAAAATGATCCTTTAGGTTTCTAGTTTTAGAATATTTACCTTTTTAGCACATATTATTATAAGTTTAGCATATTTACACTTTTAACCCCTAAAGTATATAGTTCTAATATTTACATTTTCAACCTTCAAATATTAACGTTAGGGTTTCAAGTTTACAATATTAGTCCTTATAGTTTTAAATTTCATAAAATGACAATTTTAGCCCAAAATGTTTATTGTTTCAAAAATGACAATTTTAGTCCCTATACTTTTTTAAAATTACACAACAAGCTTAAAAATGCTCCAAATGATCTATGAACTTAGGAAAAAGTTTTGAAACACATTTATAATCATAATAAAAACATTTATCCAGAATTATAGAATTTGAAATGGGTTTTTTTCATTATTTCATGTAAATCACAAAACTAGGGTTTTAAGATATCTTTAGCTTATAACTTTCATTTAAAATGATCAAATGACCTAATTTCTTTTAGATTAGTTTTCTAACATCATTTTGACATTATAAAATGTCTAGAAAAACATTATAACAAGATCAAAGCTTGGTTAATATAGAGATTGCCTAGGTAGCTCCAAAATGGCTCCTTATGGCTTCCTATGAAGACAACTTGCTATCAAAGCTTCAATAGCTTCTTTCTAGACCTGATTTCTTGTCTTCTAAGAGTCCTAGAATGTATATAGAAGTGTATTTTGAGAATGGTTAGGAGATACAAAGAAAACAGGGTGCGAGTTGAAATGTGGTGTATTCGCCCCTATTTATACATTACCAACACTTAGGCTCCAAGTTTTGCCATGAAACGTGTAACAAGGATAGGTTAGTAACTAAGTAAGTCTAGTGAAGATCTATGAAAGTTTATAGAGTCTAGGATGAAAGATATCTAAGGTTGTGGCTAGGAATGTGTCACGGCAACATTGTGATAAGAATGGTGATTCTAAATCTACAAGGAGGTGATCCAGCAACTTAGAGATCTTCTATAAGGTCTAAAACATCTTAAAAATATCTGATTTCAAACTTAGAATAGGAGGTAAAGTTTTCAAATAAATTTTTGGAGGGAAAAACCAAACCAAGTAAAAAAACTAGGGCTTGTAACTTTATGGTTTGTGATTTTGATGATTAAGGGCTTAGAAATGTGATTAGTGATGGATTAGGGTATATTTTACATATTGAAATTAAGAATTTTGGGTTCTTGGTTTGATGTTTAACAAAGGTTTGAAGTGAAATTGGGAAGATCACCTATGTATATTAGGGTTTATAATGATCTAGGGTTAAATATTAGCAAAACTCATTATCCTTCACTTAGATACTGATTTAAACTCAATTTAGGTCTTAGACATTGCGTTTTAAGTATCTAAAGTGGTTCCACACTTTTTTTGATTGGTTATTTTAAGTAAACATGTCTAAAGAGTGAAAATACCTAGTTTAACCTAATTTACAAGTCATGCATTGAAATCTTGTACCTTTTGCTTTAGGGTACTTGTACATTGTGTTAATATAATATTATAACCTTAATGTAATGATATGAGTGTTTGTAGACTTGTCCTAAAAGACTAGGTATTGGTTCTATGTAAAATGCTTAATATAAAGGTTTCTAGGTTACTAATCCTAATGACTTTCTATCTTGGGTAATTAGGGTTTAATCCTCAAGTACACTTATTCTAGGGCTTATATGGTATGTTTATGACTTCTAAGGATTGTACATTCTTAGTTTAAGGGTTTACATAGGGTAATCATAATCTAGGTATAATTAAGTGAACTTAAGATCCTATGCTTTGATAACTTATACATTGTGCTTTACTAACTTGTAACTTAACTTGAGATAAATGTATAATATTAATATGATACTTAGTTTAGTTTTATAATTAGTTTCAAAATTTTATACTCTAATTCAATGTGAAATGGATTTTATATTCTAATCTTGGTTATTAGGTCTTAACTTGTAATTAGCTTTAGATTAGTGAATATTAGTATCTTGTGATCAAGTATCTCTTCTTTATATAATAGATTATAACTACTATATTGTATTTGTCATTCATACATAGATATTATGTACTTATATTGCTTGACATATTAGTTTACAAGAGATTTTCTAGGTGATGATCAAGACTATTATGTATACTTACTTGTACTTAGCTTTGTGTAGTTTGTACTTACTTATTCTTGGATAACTTCATACCTTCACTTGATAGTTTATTACTTGCTTAAAATCTTTGATTACTTATTCATATGTGTTATGCATACAATTCTTGAGTTTACCACTCATTTATAAGGATTCTAGGGTCTCTAAGGAATTTAGGGTATCATAGTTATATTTGAGATGTTCTTCATTCATAATATACTTGTTAGATTACTCTTAGAACTCATACTTGATATATACATTGTATTTACAACATATAGGAATATGTTGGTATAGCAATTAAGGTTATGAGAAGCAGTTCATTTTACAAGTAATGCACAAAAAGAAAAAATTTCTAGTGGATTTTCCACTTCCATTCAATCATAGCACTTATCATACTTGTGAAATTTATGGGTTGTCATAGCCTCTTCCCCTTATAGAAATCTCGTCCTGAGATTATAATGATAACATAGCATACCAAGGAAAAATATACTTTTCGCGTTCTTAAATTCCTTTCTAGAATTTCATTCACATATCATGAATACAACTTTTACTGTTATTATTTCACCTTAAAATCAATCTTTTCACCAGAGTTTTGATCAAAAATGGGTATTAATGAAGCATCATTTAAATTTTAGCCATTAAGATCATAATGATATCTATAAAGATCACTAAACGTAATATAAATCGTGTCATTTAATCAAATAAATACTCCTTAGATTCGAAAATACGAAAAGAAATGTGATTATTTCTGAGTTTTTGAAACTCAAGTCAATATGTCACAACTCAATTCAAAATCTTGAATTTATTATCGCATTCTTCAAAATCAACTTGGATTACAGGGAAAATATTTTTCTAAAGTCGATACTAAGAAAAGAATAGTGATTATTCTAATAAAGATTTATGACAAATCACCATTTGAATCTAGTAGATATCTAGTAGTCACTACTTAACACTCTACGAATTCTTATTCTGATATAACCTTGATAGGCTAAGTGTAATTCCAGGTAATATAATGCATACGTGGAGTATATAGTTTTAGTATCTGGATAATTCTCTCACTTTAGCCTATAAAAGGTAACATTCTTCTTAATGTTTTCAAAATAATAGATATTGATACTCTATGTCAATGGATTATTTTTGGTATAACCTTGTCAGAGTTTCCATATCATTAAATAAATACAGTTGACAGTGATCCAGATGGTGTCATGTCTTATTTTAAGAAATCCAGAAATAATTACTTGTTCTTGCCTAACTTTATAAGAAAATTCAGGTTTTGAACATTTATAAGTCATATTTCGTAATCTTGCTAAGATATAAGCTAAAAAATCAAATACATATTATTTTAAGTATATATAATACAAATGAGTTATACTACCAGAAATGAAGTAAAACAGTATTCACAGGAGATGTAATAAAAACACATTGACTTTATTGATAATACTCACATATGTTTATAACATTTATTTATTTACAAAATACGATATGTTAGGAAAATCTAGAACTTCATCTTATTCCACCAGTAACGCGTCTGATGTCCTATCTTGATTATTTGAGTGTTTTTTTTTTGCTTATTTTTTGTTTTTATACTTGGTATAATACCCCGATAAGTCAACTACTTATTGGGGCTTATTAAAAGTCCAAAAACAAAAAAAGTACCAAAAAGGGTGTAACACCCCCAATTTCGTGTCATAGCAGCGGAAGAGTCATTGGGTGTTATTGTCATGGTTCAACCTCAATATCATAGAAAACGCCTCAAAATGAGTCGTTTTAATAAAACATACATCCATTCATTATTTAAAGGTAAAATAGTTCACACACGGTCCCAAATTGTTTTCAAGTTTTCACAACATAACAAACTACAAAAGTTTCTTTGAATTGACACAGTTTAGAAAAGCGGGCCAAAACATTTCACAAGCAAGCTACACGAAACCGCCTTCCTTTGAGTGCCTTCTTCATGGACCTGAGATAAAACATGCTATAAAGTTAACAAAAATGCTGAATGAATCTATAGAGTTTAAATTTCATAAACGAACACAAGTATTCTGAATAAACCTTCAATGGTGGACAATCATGTGGATCAGACATAATCATCGTTGTTATTACATAAGTCTCATGACATTGAACGTTAACATATATTATTTCAGCCCAACACACCTAGCCAAGTGCGTATATTTCTCTTATACATTTGCATCCGATGTTTCATTACTAGTGCATCACAACACCACGCGATAGCTAGTCGCGATCGGACTGGGCGTCACCCCGATAGATCTATCCATAGAATTAGCATTCATTCGATTAACAGTTCATGATTCAGTGGGTCTTTTTAAGGCTAGAAGCAAACATATGTAAATAACTTTCATCTAGCATACAATCGGGTCCTTTGTGTTCTATTTTAAAATAAGCATGTTATCCCCCTCGCGGGTTTTAAAAATCTTTACAAGATAGTATAAAAGCGAGGCTATAGACTCACCTTGGTACAATAGTAGTAATGCGACGATCGCCGACGATAAGTGATGCCCGTTAAACACGAAGACCGCAACCTACCAAATAAGGCGCGTTCGTTAATAAATGACTCAAGTATAAATAATACTTGAATAATACAAAACTCAATTTATAAAACCATGATAATCCCAAAAATAATAATAGTACAAGTGTACTTCTATACTTCTTTACATGTCAACTTTATTAGACTATATCATCGATAAAAATCTGCCGGTACTTACCGAAAGTACAAGCTCGTTTACCTTACTTAAACTATTCCGTTTTTGACGAAACTTGGTCACAAACTCACATATAATATGAATAAGACTCAGTTTAAATTTCATTCAAAAATATTACATCTAAGACCTTCTGCCCGACACACCTTCGTGATATAAAAACCGGACAGATTTACGCCTTTGACTCGTAAAACCATTTTGACTTATCTAAACAACTCCGTTTATAAAACCGACACTCGGGTTTGAAAGTAGACTCATGACCTGAGGTTTAGAATTCAAAATCAGTCCTTGAACATTTTTAAAACTCATTTTATAGTCCCCGAGATTCGATCCAAATATCGACAATAATTTTCGGATTGTGCCGATACTCGTCTCCCAGTACACGAATACTAAAATTGGCATAACTTCTCGCTCGTTTGGAGCTAGAAGCTCTATCTTATATCAAATCGAAGCTAACGAAATTCTCTACGACCCTATCATATTAGTTTAACAAGTTTATTACAGTTAGTAATTCAAAAATACCCTTTTACCTACTGGTCTAAAATGGTCATCTAAAAATCATACCAAAACACCATTTTGACCCATTTCAACAATTTACATACTTCTAACATTACCCTAATATTATCATTACACATTTATATAACTCCTAAAAACCTCAAATTCAATCTAACAAAAATTAAATATATAAAAACCATGCATGCAACAACAACCCACTTCAAATATAATAATAATAACAACATTCATAACCATAAAAATGGATCAAACACATGTTCTTCACCAAATATTTGAAAAAAAAACGCATGCATGTGGGAAAATTTTACATAGATATGATCACCTTTGGATAATAAAGATGGGACTTATTTTAGTTTTGGATGAATCAAAGAGGAAATCAAAATTTTTGAAAGGGTTTTTGGCTTGGGGTTGGACGGCAAAACAAGGGAGAAAGAGAGAGATTTTTTTGATTTTTTGTTAAAAATGATTTTTTTATGAAAACTAGTTAGTGGTAATTTTATATATAGTCCAAGGTTAGGGTAGATTTTGTCATTTAGGCATAGTTTTGGGCCAAAAAGCAATTAAATAAGTTAAAGGGTAGAAAATGAATATTTGTCAAAGTTGAAAATATTTACGGGGTTCGGGTTTCGTAAAAATACTTTTCAAAAGTTAAAACGCTTCTTAAAAATAATAATAAAGCTTCGACACGACTTAAAACGTAATTAAATCGAAAACATCGTAAATATAAAATATCGAGACAATCGATAATAAAGCATAAATATTTGGGCATCCGTCGGTATCGTGATCACTAATAGTTCTCGTCATTCGTTAAAACGTAAATCACGAGAAATAAAGATTAAATAAAATAAAAATCATTCTTATGATAATTTGAGAAATAATATCGACACCTAACGTATTCCTTGTCGGTTTTCATCTAATCGACATTCTTACGCTAGTTTCATGTCATAACCTTCTCGGTTAGTTGATAATTTAAAATTCTCATTAAATTAAACACGTAATACGTAATAGTCGAGATTAAAAATAACGACATGAAATTGACGGATTGTCACATTATCCCCACCAAAATAGGATATTCGCCCTCGAAGATCAACTTGCGTGCTTGTCCGATCGCTTGTTGAAATCAAAGAGATGAGGGTAATTCTTCCACATTTGGTCTTCTCGTTCCCACGTATACTCCGGTCCTCTCCGAGAGTTCCATCGAACTTTGACGATAGGGATTCGACTTTGTTTCAGTTGCTTGACCTCACGATCCATGATCTCGATTGGTTCTTCAATAAAGTGAAACTTTTCATCAACCTTAACTTCGTCCCACGGTATAACGAGTTCTTCATCGGATAAACACTTCTTCAGATTCGACACATGAAAAGTGTTATGAATCCCATACAGTTCTTGCGGTAGTTCAAGTTGGTATGCCACGGGTCCTACTCTAGATGTAATCTTGAATGGTCAGATATAACGAGGACTCAACTTCCCACGTTTTCCAAATCGTACAACACCTTTCCATGGTGATACCTTTAGCATAACCTTATCTCCCACACTAAACTCCAATGGTTTTCTCTCACACCCGTATAACTTCTGTTGGCTTCGAGCAGACAACAACCTATTCTTGATTTGCACAATCATATCCGTCGTCTCTCGAATCATCTCTGGTCCAGTGAGTTGAGCATCACCAACCTCACTCCAGCTAACTGGCGATCTACATTTTCTCCCATAAAGTGCTTCAAAAGGTGCAGCTTTAATACTCGCGTGATAACTGTTATTGTAGGAGAATTCGGCCAAAGGTAAGTGCTTATCCCAGCTACTTCCAAAGTCAATCACACAAGCACGCAACATATTCTCCAAAGTCTGAATAGTCCTTTCGCTTTGCCCATCAGTTTGCGGGTGATAGGCTGTGCTCATATCCAAATTGGTTCCTAAAGATTTCTGAAGTGATCTCTAAAATCCAGAAGCAAAACGACTGTCTCTATCGGAAATGATTGAAATAGGAACACCATGCTTACACACGATATTCTTCAGATAAAGGTCGGCAAGTTTCTCCAAACCGAACCTCTCGTTGATTGGAATGAAATGAGCGGATTTAGTTAAACGGGTGACAATAACCCAGATTGCATCGAACCCAGACGGTGTCCTTGGGAGTTTTGTGATGAAGTCCATCGTAATTCGCTCCCATTTCCTGATTGAAATTTCAGGTTGGACAAGTAATCCTGACGGCTTCTGATATTCAGCTTTCACCTTTGCACACGTTAAGCATTTCGCGACGTATGTTGCAATATCATCTTTCATATTCGGCCACCAGTATAACTTTTTCAAGTCTTGGTACATTTTGTCCGATCCAGGATGAATAGAATACTTGGACTTATGAGATTCTATCATGATCAAGTCTCTCAGTCCACCAAAGAATGGTAACCAAATTCGACCTCTCAAACATTTGATACCATCGGATCGCGTCTCAAATGTTTCACCATCTCCTCTAAATCTTTCAGCTACGATATTTTCCTTCTTACACGCTTTGATTTGTGCGTTTCGAATCTGCTCAGCTAAGTTATTATGAACTGTCACCACCAAAGCACGCACTCGAATCGGTATCTCCCTTTCCTTTCAACTTAACGCGTCAGCTACCACATTCGCCTTTCCCGGATGATAACGAATCTCGCAGTCGTAATCACTCAAGAGTTCAACCCATCGACGTTGCCTCATATTCAGCTCCTTTTGATCTAGTATGTATTGTAGGCTTTTGTGATAAGTGAATACTGTACACTTCGTACCATACAGATAATGTCTCCAAAGTCGCAGAGCAAAAACCACAGCGCCCAATTACAAGTCATGGGTAGTGTAGTTCTCCTCATTCTTCCTTAATTGTCTAGAGGCATATGCGATCACCTTTTCACGTTGCATGAGAACAACACCGTATCCTTGAAGAAATGCATCACAATAAAAAACAAAGTCTTCACTTCCTTTAGGTAACGATAAGATCGGCGCACTACAGAGTTTCATCTTCAGGGTTTTGAAAGCTTCTTCTTCTTCATCACCTGTAAAATGCGTAATTAAAACCCACGAATATTAAATAATACGCAGTCTCAGTTTTAATTAAACGTTATTATTATATACACGTAATCTCAGTTTTATCTAATTATTACAAATAATAATTATTCAGGAAATAATTATTAGGTTTCAGATAATATTACGTATGTATTATTATTATACAGAAAAGAATTTGTTACAGCTTAGAAATTAAATGCGAGAAACAAATACGAGTTACGTGAATTATTTTAATGTCGAAAAACAAAACGAAAACTTATATACATATAGAGGACCGGTTTTATATGTTAAACAAGAAAGAATATGGGCTTCTAAGCCCGTCCCTTGCCATAAGAAAGAAAAAAAACGGGGGGTTACCCCATTTCTCTTCACAATCAGTTAACAAAAAAAAGGGGGACTAGGGTTCATGGAGGTTCCAGCCGCCGACCAAAAAAAAAGAGGGGCTCAAATTCTTTTGGGGCTTTGAATTCGTATGTAGCTGTTATTTTCCCCTAATCTCCTAACAAGGTAATGCTCTCCCTTGCTTCATGATTCAAAAACGAAAACACATATATGAAATCAAAGAAAAGGTTTTAAATTTGCAAGGGAAAAAGGTTTTAATCACGTTTTGATTATTTAGAGGGGTCGCGTGTTGGTTGGTGTTGTTTTCACGAGAAACCGAGACACAAAAGTGTCTCGGTGGTGTGTTTTGGTGGCCAGCCTAAACCAAAATCTCAAACAGGGTGCGTTTGGGATTAGTCGTGCATAAGGGGGTGTTTGGTTTTGTGAAATCAGGGGGAAATTCTATGAAAACGGTGGGAACGATAGGGTTGATCAGTGGCAAAAGTTCAGGACAGAAAGTAATGACTTTTATTTAAAATTAGCGACAGTTTAGCGACGACATTTCTGTCGCAGCTTCATGACAGTTTTCGATCAGCTTTTAGTCACAGTTTTTAGTGACAGAATTTTCTGTCGCAAATTCTAATAGGCAGAATTAAATGTCTTTTGGATTGTTTTAGTGCGACCGAGACAGGGTATCTCGGTAGGCTCGGGACAATAATTACAAGGATAAAAACGTTGATTTAATTATACCTCGTTTAATTCACTTTTATAAATAAATATTTAAATGATTTATTTAGTAAGTTAAATTTATAATGATAAATTAGTTTTATAAAATTTAAAAGGGTGTAATATTATTAAATAAGTTAAATTATTTTTGGAACCTTCATAAATTAGGAAACCTTCTATTTTTATCAGGTTACCAAATATATATAATTAGTATAATGTCAGAATACGTGTTATGCAGTGACAAATAGTAGAACAAAAATACATAATAGGAAATATTAGAATGCTCAGATTTATCAGTTTATATACATACAGTATTACATGAATAAAATAAATAAAACGAGAAACAATAAGAATCAGTAACAGTAACTAGTAATCGGACAACTTATTACGCGTTCGTTAATTTATGTAGTAACCGTGAAGTCGGAGTAGATCTTCAGCTTTCAGTCTTATTTCATTACTGGACACGAGGTACGGACCTTCCGTCCTTTCAGTAAGGACTTCCTTTCTATGCATGATTAGGATTCCCCGTCTGCAGCCAAATGTTTTCCCCAGTATATGTTTAAGCTTATCAGTAATCATGTTAATAACTAAATAAATTGCCTGAGCATTATATACAAGCACGACCAGTTTATGTACTAGTTACGGAGGTACCGTAACCACGGCACTAGAGGCACCGGTGTCGTGACTCACATGCAGGAGAGTGATATCCTGCATCGTCCCACTCAGCTCAGCTTGGCCATTTTATCAGTATTATTAGTGGGGCGTATGGATGCATCCTAGGCTTATATGTGTTACAAGTTATCAGGGTGAATGTGGTGTGTGTTCTACATCCTTCACATTGGAGCTGATCCCTCCACCCAGTACAGTTATTTAGAGGTCACCCCTCTATAGCATGACGAGGTCACCCCTCCAGTTATTCATGCACGGTTGTTACAGCACGTGACCTATATAAGCTCTGGCAAATTAAAATACAGTAAATGCATGTTTTCAGAATTAATAGTTATATTTCAGTATCAGTTTATATGAACCAGGTTTCTCAGATTTTATGCAGAGTTCTACCACATGTCACATATCAGTCTTACAGCTTCAGTATTCTATCGCCTGTTTCATTCAGTATATTCTTATCATGCTTGATATCCGTTCACTGAGCGTTATGCTCAGCCGTAGTTCCTTTCATGTTCTGACGGCAGGTACACCAGGACGCTCTTAGGATTCTGGGAGCATGTGGATTTGGATGGAAGCTATCCAGACTTCTTACTTTATGCATTTCTTACATTATTCTGCTTATTTGGACATTGTTTAGTCCTTTCCTTCAGTATTTTACTTTTCATGTTTTGGGCTTATGTTTGGATTACCGATGTTTGATTCCGGTATTCCTTTATAGTCAGTTAATGTTTTAGGAAATTTACCTTATGCTTTGATGACACGCCATAAATACACGTAACGGTCCACTTATCCAAGTGGGGTGTTACAATTATGGTATCGGAGCGCAAGGTTCGACATGTAGGCTCTAATACTTGACCTGTGACTAGTGGGTAGTCACCATGAACTTCCCAGATTTTGGCGTTGTTATCTTTCATGTTTCTCATGCATTTATCAGTCAGTTTCCTTCAGTTATCAGTCAGTTTTCTTAAAGTTTTTGACTAAGTAAAAGGTTGGTACAGGACTGACCATATTTAGTCGCATGTGCTTTCTGCGAATTTTGTTTTCTTGAACCGACCCATAGGCGTTCACCCTTGTCGTTCAGATTTTTGTATAGATGAACTGACCATAAGCGTTTATCCTTACTCATGTCAGATTCATGTTTTCAGTCGAATATTACTTGGTGAACCAGCCCATATACGTTCACCAATGTTCAGACCAAATTTCATGCTTTTTAGTCGAATGATGTTTTGTGAACCGATCCACAGTTGTTCACCCTTGTCATATCAGGACATTTCATAAACATTGACAAGTATGGATTGAATTATAATCAACAATAGTTAGTCCCAGATTGTAAATTTCTATACATGACAGTTCTCAGAAAAATTTTGACAAGTATGGATCGAACCAGAATCACCCATACTTAGTCACATGTTTTGTTCCTTCAATTCTGTGGATTGAACCATAACCATCCACATCATTTGAAGTTAAACCTCAGTCGATTATCCTTCCATGTTCTTTGTATCAGTCAAGTTTTATACTCTCACATGGACATCGTTTCATGTTGATTAAGTCTCGTGTCTCCTTATGCTAATTATGTTTTCAACAAGGTGATGATGCCTTCAGGCTAAAATACAGAAGGAATACAATAAAATCCTATTTCATGATAAATCATGTTCTGGTCTTTATCAATCATGCCTTCTGTCTTCATACTGAACATTGATGAAACTCTGTTTAATCATACTTTTAGCCTCTATACAACCAGCATTAATTCTATGCAGGAATTACCAGGCTATCACGTTAACCATTTCAGTTCATTTTACTACCGTTTAAATCAATTTATTTCTTTGATCATGTCAGACAATTAACACCAGTATCGATCAGCCCATAAAAGTTCCACCAGTGCCATGTACGGTATTCCATATGTACCCCATGTACAGTGTCTCAGTTATACTCCATGTACATTATTTCATGTGTACTCCACGTATAGTGTCTCAGATATGCTCCATGTGCAGTATTCATCTTGTACTTCATGTATAGTAGTCCAGGTGTACTCAAGGTACCCTACTACATGGATATTGCTAATCCATCCTCAATCATCTCACGCGTTTCCATTTGTCGATATTCTACCAAGTGCTGATGCTGCTCGAGAGTTGAAGATTTTACCAGATGCTGGTGTGCTAACACTTGAAGACCTCACAAATGCTGATGCTGCTGATACTTTGGAGATCTCGCAAGATGCTGATGCCGTTCATACTGTGAAGACTCTGCAGAACAAGGACGAAAAGTATAAAATTTGAAATTTCTGACAAGAATAATTTTCAACCATCAGACACTACCATTCCATTCCATACTTTTACCTTCTCAGTTAGATGTCACACTTCACTCAGCTAAACGTTTATTCAGTAGAGTGGGAACCGGAACTCAGCCGGCCACTCAGCAGAATAGGTACATGAATCACGGTCATGATAATGACCGTCATGAAATGACAGACAAAGCAATAGTGACAACCATCGTACTTATAATTAATCATTCAGTAACCATCGGAACTCCGGCACGGACGTGACCAGAAATACAAGAGGTCAGTAGTCTAACCGGTCCGCCAATCCTAGCAGTCACCAAAAATTTTCCGCCTTGTCCAGGTTCATCCATTAAAATACATGTCCAGACAACAGTCAAGACACAGTTCTCAAGTGTCGTTTCAGAAGACACTAGGACACCAGTCATGATATACGTCATACGAATATCTTTTCAGAGTACGAGTCAGAACTCCTAACTTCAGTATGTTTCCAAGCGAGACCCTCAGCAATTCAGGGTACCTTTTAGAAAGGGGTATACCCGTTCTATTATGCCATGCATGAACCAAATCATTTGAAATTTTAGCCACCACCACTAGAGTATGATTCAGGTTAAACACGCAGCATTCACTCTGTGAGATTACAGACGAACACATTCAGTGAAAAGTCGCCATGTTCACTTCACGTATTCCTATGTCAGCTTTATCTTAAATCAGGTGGTCACCTGCCTCTCAGCCAGAAAGGACTCAACAGTATCACCATATTTATTAAAGTTTTATTGTCAGTTAACGACGAGATCCGTCTTACCAACCCTGAACATATTCATTTTACTCCTGCCAGAAAAAAATCAGTACAAATTGTTCCATCTTTACGAGCACGTGAATCATTCTCTTTTAGTTGCGAAGACTTCTGGTCACCATTCATGATACGAATTCTGAATTTCCTTAAATTCATGATCCACAGATCATCCCAAAGTTTCCAGATGTAATTCCAGAAGGTTTTCTAGAAATTCATTCCTGACTACAAGACATAATTTGACATCGAGTTAGTCTCAAGAACAGAACCTGTCTTCAAAACTCTTTATTGCAAGGCTTAAGCTAAGTTAAAGAGTTGCAGCATTTGCTGCAATAGTTACCGGAACGAGGCCTTATTCACCCTAGTGCACCACCAGGAAGTGCACCGTTTATGTCTATCAGGAAGAAGGCCGGTATCATGAGATCATGTATCGCCCACTAAAATTTTTTTACACGATCACCACTCGTAATCAATGTTCATTCCATAAATAACAGGTTTATCTGACCTGCTATGATGTCTTAAACATTTTTCCAGAACAAATTTCCGATCATGCTACCATCAGTGGTGAGAGAAAGAACATGACGTTTCCAGACTGCTGTTGCACATATTACAGTCTCTCTAAAAATTTTGATTTTATACTTCTGAGCTCCCTAACGCTCCGGTTAGATTATGAAATTATGAATAGTTTTTTTTATGACTCCCATGCAATATCATCAGTATATTCATTGATCACATTTTGATATGTCTAATACTAGAGAAGAACACGAGACTCATATTCTCACAATTGTACCGAATCTTCAATAGGAGTTATTTTTTTATACCCAACTTTCCAGATATAAATCTCACTTGAACAAAGTGGCATTTCTGAGCCACCACATTCAACAGAAAGAAATTTCAGACAATCCTGCGCAGGTGAAGGCCATCACCTGATGGTCCCGACTGACGCCTGCGAACGAAGTACAAATTTTCTAGAACTCAATTGACTACTACCGCATAAATTGCCGATAGTTGTCACTAAAAATGCTTTAGGACTATTCAACCCGATTCCCACCAGAATGTTCCATAATCCCAGACAAAACTTTAATAGAATCCGCATCACACATTAATGCAGCTATGTTCATATCTAGATGCCTGACCTACTGCAGGTTCAAGATAGAACGCCGTCATGTTAGTGAGTACCACAACCCTTAGAAATTTCTGAACAGAAATGAGACGAAATTCCATGAAATTGTTATCAGCAACCACAGGCTCAGAGAAAGTATGATACTATCTAAGTTATCGTCAACCATGTAATCAGCCTGCGCGTTTCTTTCATCCGAAAGGATCACGCAGTAGCAGATCTGCAGAAAATTTTGAAATTTAGCAGTAAATCATACGAATTCAAGGCATTTCATTGACCATCATATCAGACAGAATTCATGTTCACGATCAAGTGTATGTTTACGCCCACTTTAAGTTCATGTTTATTTCCACTTACACGTTTACGTCTCATTCGCGGTATGATGCTGTTTCAGTTCATCTTTTATGCTATCTCATAATTTAAGCTCACGTATGTGTTCATAACATTGTTCACGTTCAAGTTCGTGTGCCATTTCACGATACACGTTTCTCAGTTTATTACCGAATACGGTTACAGAAAGCTTGGGAAATCAGACTCAAGTTTAGCACAACTATTCCATAACCAGTCAGATGTTTCACATCTCAGGCCGTATCGTTTGGCATTCATTCCTCAGTCAGCATACGTTCATGATATGTTCTAGTAGCACGTTCACAGTATGATTCACTTATCATATTCTAATTCCATGCCAGCGCTCCTCATATAATTATGAACCACATTCACAATTGCTCACTTAGCATGTTCACAATTGTTCACGTAGTTCGTCCCTATATATATTCTCAGCAGCTTGCTCAGAGATATAAATGTTATCTTTTCAGGATAATTGTACGTACCGTTTCATGTATACTACATGCTATAGCTTATTCATTCAGGTTCAGAAAATCCACCTTAAGTTTAGAACCAGAAACTATTCAGCATTATCAGGATAGGGTCATCAAGACCAAGAATTGTTCATTATGTTTAGACCTTTGAAGGAATCGTTTCGAGCGGGAAACCACTCGAAACGGAGGAGTCCATCCGGACCTCTCATCCTTTTCTTTCAATAAATCCAGTTAAGTTCTTTCAGTCATGTCACGTTCCATGTCCTCTTCAGCCATGTCACGTTTAATGTTTACTTCGGTCATGTCACATTTATACACTTTCAGCAACATCATGTCCTAAATCAAGGAAGAATGGTCCTTCAGCTTATATGTCTTTTCAGCCTTCATGTTCTTTCAACACATATGTCCTTTCAGTTCTTTTTATAACTTCACCAGCTTATTACTTTTAATTCGAGGACGAATTTTTCTCCTTTTTAGAGGGGAAGAATTGTAAAACCACGAAGAAAAAAAAAATCGCATCCTTAATTCGAGGACGAATTATTTTTTTTAGATGGGAAGAATTGTAAAACCCGTAATTAGAACCCACGAATATTAAATAATACGCAGTCTCAGTTTTAATTAAACGTTATTATTATATACACGTAATCTCAGTTTTATCTAATTATTACAAATAATAATTATTCAGGAAATAATTATTAGGTTTCAGATAATATTACGTATGTATTATTATTATACAGAAAAGAATTTGTTACAACTTAGAAATTAAATGCGAGAAACAAATACGAGTTACGTGAATTATTTTAATGTCGAAAAACAAAACGAAAACTTATATACATATAGAGGACCGGTTTTATATGTTAAACAAGAAAGAATATGGGCTTCTAAGCCCGTCCCTTGCCATAAGAAAGAAAAAAAACGGGGGGTTACCCCATTTCTCTTCACAATCAGTTAACAAAAAAAAAGGGGGACAAGGGTTCATGGAGGTTCCAGCCGCCGACCAAAAAAAAAAGAGGGGCTCAAATTCTTTTGGGGCTTTGAATTCGTATGTAGCTGTTATTTTCCCCTAATCTCCTAACAAGGTAATGCTCTCCCTTGCTTCATGATTCAAAAAACGAAAACACATATATGAAATCAAAGAAAAGGTTTTAAATTTGCAAGGGAAAAAGGTTTTAATCACGTTTTGATTATTTAGAGGGGTCGCGTGTTGGTTGGTGTTGTTTTCACGAGAAACCGAGACACAAAAATGTCTCGGTGGTGTGTTTTGGTGGCCAGCCTAAACCAAAATCTCAAACAGGGTGTGTTTGGGATTAGTCGTGCATAAGGGGGTGTTTGGTTTTGTGAAATCAGGGGGAAATTCTATGAAAACAGTGGGAACGATAGGGTTGATCAGTGGAAAAAGTTCAGGACAGAAAGTAATGACTTTTATTTAAAATTAGCGACAGTTTAGCGACGACATTTCTGTCGCAGCTTCATGACAGTTTTCGATCAGCTTTTAGTCACAGTTTTTAGTGACAGAATTTTTTGTCGCAAATTCTAATAGGCAGAATTAAATGTCTTTTGGATTGTTTTAGTGCGACCGAGACAGGGTATCTCGGTAGGCTCGGGACAATAATTACAAGGATAAAAACGTTGATTTAATTATACCTCGTTTAATTCACTTTTATAAATAAATATTTAAATGATTTATTTAGTAAGTTAAATTTATAATGATAAATTAGTTTTATAAAATTTAAAAGGGTGTAATATTATTAAATAAGTTAAATTATTTTTGGAACCTTCATAAATTAGGAAACCTTCTATTTTTATCAGGTTACCAAATATATATAATTAGTATAATGTCAGAATACGTGTTATGCGGTGACAAATAGTAGAACAAAAATACATAAAAGGGAAATATTAGAATGCTCAGATTTATCAGTTTATATACATACAGTATTACATGAATAAAATAAATAAAACGAGAAACAATAAGAATCAGTAACAGTAACTAGTAATCGGACAACTTATTACGCGTTCGTTAATTTATGTAGTAACCGTGAAGTCGGAGTAGATCTTCAGCTTTCAGTCTTATTTCATTACTGGACACGAGGTACGGACCTTCCGTCCTTTCAGTAAGGACTTCCTTTCTATGCATGATTAGGATTCCCCGTCTGCAGCCAAATGTTTTCCCCAATATATGTTTAAGCTTATCAGTAATCATGTTAATAACTAAATAAATTGTCTGAGCATTATATACAAGCACGACCAGTTTATGTACTAGTTACGGAGGTACCGTAACCACGGCACTAGAGGCACCGGTGTCGTGACTCACATGCAGGAGAGTGATATCCTGCATCGTCCCACTCAGCTCAGCTTGGCCATTTTATCAGTATTATTAGTGGGGCGTATGGATGCATCCTAGGCTTATATGTGTTACAAGTTATCAGGGTGAATGTGGTGTGTGCTCTACATCCTTCACATTGGAGCTGCTCCCTCCACCCAGCACAGTTATTTAGAGGTCACCCCTCTATAGCATGACGAGGTCACCCCTCCAGTTATTCATGCACGGTTGTTACAGCACGTGACCTATATAAGCTCTGGCAAATTAAAATACAGTAAATGCATGTTTTCAGAATTAATAGTTATATTTCAGTATCAGTTTATATGAACCAGGTTTCTCAGATTTTATGCAGAGTTCTACCACATGTCACATATCAGTCTTACAGCTTCAGTATTCTAACGCCTGTTTCATTCAGTATATTCTTATCATGCTTGATATCCGTTCACTGAGCGTTATGCTCAGCCGCATTTCCTTTCATGTTCTAACGGCAGGTACACCAGGACGCTCTTAGGATTCTGGGAGCATGTGCATTTGGATGGAAGCTATCCAGACTTCTTACTTTATGCATTTCTTACATTATTCTGCTTATTTGGACATTGTTTAGTCCTTTCCTTCAGTATTTTACTTTTCATGTTTTGGGCTTATGCTTGGATTACCGATGTTTGATTCCGGTATTCCTTTATGGTCAGTTAATGTTTTAGGACATTTACCTTATGCTTTGATGACACGCCATAAATACACGTAACGGTCCACTTATCCAAGTGGGGTGTTACATCACCCCACACAAATGGTTTATTCTTCTTAGTCAGCTTAGTTAGTGGTTTCGATATCAAAGAGAATCCTTCAATAAACCTTCGGTAGTAACCAGCCAAACCTAGAAATTTTCGCACTTCAGTTGGAGTAGTAGGAGCACTCCAATTCTTAATGGCTTCAATCTTCAGAGGATCAACATGTACCCCACTTTTATCAATCACATGTCCGAGAAATTGTACAGAATTAAGCCAAAAATCACACTTTGAAAATTTAGCGTACAACTTTTCGTCCTTTAACAAGTTCAAGATAATTCTTAAGTGTTCGGCATGCTCTTCATTACTCTTGGAGTAGATTAGAATATCATCGATGAATACGATCACGAATTTATCTAGATACGGCTTACAAATGCGATTCATTAAGTCCATGAGTACAGCAGGTTCATTAGTCAAACCAAAAGGCATAACTCGAAACTCATAATGACCATAACGAGTCCTAAACGCCGTAATAGGAATACCTTCCTCGCGTACACGAAGTTGATGGTAACCAGAATGAAGATCAATCTTAGAGAAAACACGAGAACCTTGAAGTTGATCAAATAAATCATCAATTCTTGGAAGCGAATAACGATTCTTGATCGTCAGCTTATTCAGCTCTCGGTAATCGATACACATACGGAACGAACGATCTTTCTTCTTAACGAATAAAACAGGATCTCCCCAAGGTGACGAACTCGGTCGTATAAAACCTTTATCTGATAGTTCTTGCAATTGCACGGACAACTCCTTCAGCTCGGATGGTGCTAAACGATATGGCGCACGAGCCACGGGTGCAGCACCAGGAATTAGATCAATTTGGAATTCTACTTGCCTTGGAGGCGGAAGCCCAGGCAAATCTTCCGGAAACACTTCAGGAAAGTCACGAATGACTGGAACATTTTCGATACGTTTCTCCTTCGATTCCTTCTCCGATACATGAGCTAGAAATAACTCACAACCTCTTTCGATATACTTACGAGCTTTAATGCACGAAACGATTTTCAGTCGAGAATTACATTTATCACCTTCGATAACTAAGGTCTTGTCATCTAAGGAATCCTAACCTTCTTTTCTCCACACAGAATAGACGCATTATACTTGGATAGCCAATCCATTCCGATAATAATATCAAAACTTCCCAATTCGACGATCATCAAGTCTATCTTAAAAATACGGTTCAGAAGATTAAGAGAACATCCTAAGAGCGCACGATTGGTACTCACTAATTTACCATCAGCTAGTTCTACTTCATAACTCACGTCTAGTTCGACCGGTTTAATATCAATTAAGGTACTAAAACTTGTAGACACAAAGCTTTTGTCCGCTCCAGAATCAAATAAAGCTGTAGCGTAACGGTTATTCAGTAAAAACGTACCAGTAACAACTTTCGGGTTTTGCTTAGCATCAGCTTCTCCTAGTTGATAGGCTTTTCCTTGATTATCTCCACCACGTACATTCTTCTGCGGCTCAGGGCATTGATTCTTCATGTTTCCTTTACCTTGGTAGTTAAAGCAAGTCACTCCTTTCCTTCCTGGTCCCCAACAGTCTTCAGTCTTGTGCCCCAGCTTGTTACACTTTCCACACTTAGCACATTCACCAGTATGAATCCTCTTGCAGCGTTGACATCGGGTTCCCTTATCAGCAGTTGCAGCTTCAGTCATTGCATTAGCATTACTCCTCCTTCGGTTCTGATTCCTGTTGTGAGATTTACGGTTATCACCTCGATCATCAGTTTCCACTTCAGCCTTTCTTTTACTACCTTCAGCAACACCATCAGCCTTATCTTGGATAATCTGTCCCATCAGTTGGTAGGCCATACGAACAACTTCGTTAATATTGGCAGGTTTAGATGAGGTCACATCACCACGGATGTTGGCAGGTAAGCCTCGAATATACTGCTCCACCTTCAGATATTCTGGGTTAACTTTGTTTGGACAAAGTAGAGCAAGTTCATGGAATCTGTTTGTGTATCCATCGATATCAATACCCGTCAGTCTCAGCTGATACAGTTCCTATTTTAACCTTTGAATAACACTCCTCGGACAGAATTCCCTGGTCATCCATCTTCTCACTTCAACCCAAGGTGTAGCATAAGCAGCATTCATCCCTACAGACGCCATTCTTCCATTCCACCAAGTTAATGCTCGCCCTTGAAGAGTAGCAGAGGCAAACATCACCTTGTCTCCTTCCTCACTTCCACTAAACCGAAACACGGATTCTAATCTTTCAAACCATTGCATTAAACCAACAGCTCCTTCAGTACCCTTAAAAGTCGGAGGTTTACATCTCATGAACGAGGTATAAGTACACTTCTTGTTTTCAGGAATCACTGGTCTATCAGCATCACCAGTTCCAGCACCAGCATTGTCAGCTCCAGTATTGCCAGCTTCAGTATTGCCAGCTCCAGCATTGCCAGCTCCAGTATTGCCAGTGCTAGTATTGCCAGCTCCAGCATTGCCAGCTCCACCAGATCCACCAGCTCCACTGGATCCACCAGCTCCACCGGGTCCACCAGCTCCATCGGATCCACCAGCTCCATTATTCATATTTGCCATAAATGCATTCATAGAGACCTCAAATTGATTAGCTAATATAGCACGTAACTGAGTCTCAGTCAATTGTTTTGGCGGCATGATCCTATTACAGAATTCACATCAAAATGAGTATTCATTCAACGCTTGTGATAACAAAACATGAATAACACAGAATAAGAATAGACAGATGAAAAGAAATAAGAAAGGATGATAGAACGAGGAATAGAATTTAGACAAGGAACGAAGATTCACGAGGAATGAGTCAAAACACAGGAATTTCTACTGTGACAATCAGCGTCGTTTGTAAATTACGTATTAGTATTATGATAATCAAATAATAAACACTTATAAATAAATAAATGTAATCCATTATGCTTTAAGCATAAATAATAATTAAATATTTATAACATATATACTTTTCTTATTCTCATCCATTGGCAACTCGGAGGTTTCGCTTGCAGATGTTATAGTTAAAAGATTTCAAAAATTTATTTTTGGAAAATCTTTTCGTTCTCTATAACTTGAGCTCTGATGCCAATCTGTAACACCCCCAATTTTGTGTCATAGCAGTGGAAGAGTCATTGGGTGTTACTGTCATGGTTCAACCTCAATATCATAGAAAACGCCTCAAAATGAGTCGTTTTAATAAAACATACATCCATTCATTATTTAAAGGTAAATAATACTTGGTTTTTACCCCTAGTATCAAAATTCGTTAGTCCCTAAGTCTTTTCGAATTGAAAACCGGTCTAAAGTGCGACTCAATCGTCTTTTGGTGAATCAAGAGAATGGTTTGGTTTGTTTGTTTTAAACTATTAACAAGTAATTAAAGTGCCGTTGAGTAAAATGGAAATTAAAAGATTAACACTAAATCGATGAGTAAAAGTAAATGTATGGAAACATAAAGGTAACAAAGGAAAAATACTAGCACACTTAAATAAAACTTAAGCGAAACAAGAACTAAACCAAGGTAGAATCACTAAATCGGAATAAACCAAAAAGAAGTCCAGATCGGAATATATTCCGATCTGGTGGTCGGAATGATGTAAAGGATGTGCAATCGGAATGTCCACGACAAATATCCAATCGGAATAATGGACAAATACCCCTATCGGAATGTCTGAAAAGGAGGTCCAATCGGAAAGATGGGAAACAACTTCAATCGGAATAACGGGAGAATACCCACAATCGCAATGAAGAAGAACTGGTTCAATCGGAATATCGTAACCCAATTCCGATCAACACGATCGGAATACTAAGATGTAAATCGGAAAATTTCAAACCCTTATCCGATCTACCGATCGGAATATGAAGACGGTAGCTGCTCGGAATATGGACCAATCGGAAAGGGGTTTTAAACCCTTTCCTAAAATTAAGGAAATCGGTTAGGGTGGTGTACTCGGTCAGAAAAAGCCAATCGGAAAGGGGTTTTATAACCCTTTCCGAGAATAGTGGGATTTGAGCAAGCTAGGTAATAAGCTAACTTTAATAAGCTAATACCCAAAACTTATCAATCCAAATACTCAACCGAATCAAATAAGCACTTAACTCAACTTATTCGACTCGAAAATAAGCAACTTTTTAGATCAAACAATAAAAAACATAAACTTTCTAAGGAAGATTTTTATAAACAAATAAGCTAATCATAAAAAATAAGCCAATAAGCACAAAAGTCTTAAAGCTTAATCAAATGAAAACTTATAAAATGATCAAAAGATTAACTTTTTAAGCACGAAATCAATTAGAACAACACGGATCTTATGATATTCGCACCAAAATCAATCTAAAATCAAAGAAAAGTAGAATGAGATTAAGGATTTAAAGCTTAAAATAGAACTTTGATTAATAAAATAAGCAATACAAAGATGTTTAATCTTGAAAGATTAAAAGAAAATATGAAGTTTAGTGAGAGAAAGTTTAAGACTTTCTCTCTCTAAAACTAGAGAAAACAAAAAAATGAAAATTAACTAAAAACTCTAACCACCCTCCTAATGACTATTAGGAGGGTATTTATAGGGAAGGTGGAAGGAGTGCATGTGTTGCATCTTCTTTCTTGCTTTCTTCTCGACTCGACTTTAATTCTTCGTTTTTGTCGTCTCGGGATTTGAACTTGTCTTTTAATTTTCTTCTTCTATTAGACTTAAGTTCTTCGACTTCGTTAAACTTCCGTCTTTTGACTTTTTCTTCGATAAATCTTCAGAATAGGCCTTGGACTTCCGTTCTTTTTGCACTCTTGATCTTTTGACTTCGTCTTTTCCCGTTTTCTTCAATAAAAGCCCTTGAAAGCCCGTGTTTTCTTCCTTTTTCATATTTTGGTCCTAAAACACAATAAAAACACAAACCACGCATAATTCCGTCTTTTACGACATAAATCACACGTTTTAGTCTTGTTATTATTGGAAATAAGTGGTAAAAGGATAAGTGTTTTCACACTTATTAAATCCCCTACACTTGACCATTACAATGCCCTCATGCAATGCCTTAATTTTAAAGCACGGTTTACATTTTTCATCATAAATAACCCACCTTGGCCTTTATTAAATGCTAAACATAAAAGACAGAAATAAGTAAAGAAATTAAAAACTTACATTGGGTTTTGGCGGCCATGAAAATTTATCATCCTCAAGTTTGACGTTCCCCATACCAAGCTTAAAAACGAGATCATTGTTATTATAAGTTAGCAAACTATCACGAACTCATGTGGGCCAATTACTCACTTAGACTCCCTTATTCCTAGGTGTATCTCTTATATTTTATTTTTGTCTTGAATGATCACGAGGATGCATTGTTTGACTTATTTCGATAGTTATTTAGTCCGAAAATAAAGTGAACGATTTAATCAATAGTTAGCTAAAGGACCAAATCTTTTAAAACTGCTTCTCGGGACCTCATAAAGTTCATATCTTGGCATAACTCGCTTCACGATTTGAGACCTCTCTCGGACCGATATTTGGCAGGGACTTCATACTTCGAATCTTGAGAGACATTCTTGAAATAATGGTCCTCTCTTCATAATAGAAATTTCTTCACTTGAAGTTTTGAGAGATTCTTCATCTTTGGACCACGACTTCTTCATTTTTCTCCAATCTTTATTTTGGACTTTGATATACAACGATCCGCCTCCTTTTAGGACTTGGATCTATTTATCCTCATACCTTGTTAGGGTCTTTTCGGATAGACTTCTCCATGACTTTTGGGGAGTTCTTGCTTTTCGTCGTGTGTCTCGATCCTTCATATAGATTTTCGATAAATGATTCTTCACATCACTTTTGGATCTTTAGCAACAAAATGTAGCCCTCATGCCTTGTTAGGGCCTTTTCGGACTCGCCAATCTTCGCATCCCGCTTCAATAAGTTATGCCTTGGCTATGAACTCTAATCCGTACCGAGCAACTTTTAAACGATCTGGGGCTAGAAGCTAAGTAACCTTTTAAATCTTACAACCTTATTTATTGCAGATAAATTTATTAACAAGCGGAGGGAGAATAGGCTTATAATTAACTCACATAAATTCACGAAAGAATACCGAACTTATAATTGACTCTATCAGCTCTCGTTCTCCACAGTTTAAAATCTCAAGGAATGAGACTCGTGGATGCTTAGCCTATTAAATCGAAGTTTTGGGTTTTCGAGTCGCCTATAGGATCTTGCAAATTCTTAGACTTTTTCAAGTTTAGAAATCGCGTTTTAAAGTTCCCTTGATAAACGACTCTCTAGGATCAATTATAGGAACTTGCGAAAAGTTCTTGTTCTTAACCCGTGAGAGTTAAGACTTTCGCGTTTTATAGCTCCCTATATAAAAGCCTAGCAAAACTTGACTTAAACACGTTAAGGATACTAGCTAGAGTAAACTTAGGCAAGTAAACTCGGGTTGAGTCAAAATGTTCACGACTAAGAAAAATCTAAAACCACTTTATTAAAAATTTATTCTAGCAAAGGAAACATAACAAAGGCAAATACAACTATACAACTAAGCCAAAATAGATTAAAAATTTTGAAAAATGTCGAAAAATCAAATTTTCCGGTTAAAATGAGGGCAAATTCATGGAAAAGACCACTTACTTCGATAGAAGTCCCCCCTACACTTGAGATAAACATTGTCCTCAATGTTTAAGCATGTGGGGGTAAACTCCCCTACACTTAGGACATTGTGCACTGTGTTTAAATCTTGCTAAGGAAAGGACAACTAAAGTGAATTCAATGTGAACATATAGAATATGAAATATTGAATCACAAGAGTTTAGGATAGAACCGGGAAGATAGGAACACGGTCTCACGGTTCGTCAAAAGTCATCAAGGTGGATCTTTGAAGCTTTAATCCCTACACAGCACAAGAAACAAGACAACAAACATAATGCGGGGCTCCCCCTACACTTATTATGAAAGCAGTAAAGGATAGAACACGGGTTGCCTCCCGAGAAGCGCTTGTTTTTATTTACCGAGTCATGAGCCTGACTCGACCCAATTTAGTTCATGGGGAACGTGGTGAGGGATGGAATCATCTCATGGGAGATGTCCTCACCAAAGTACAGCTTCAGACGTTGGCCATTCACCTTGAAATTGGGCCCATTCGGCTGAGAAAGCTCAATGGTCCCATAAGGAAAGACTTTGGCGACGGTGAATGGACCAGACCAGCGGCTCTTCAACTTGCCAGAGAAGATCTTCAACCGAGAGTTAAAGAGTAAGACTTGATCACCAACGTGGAACTCTCGGTTCTTGATTTTAGCATCGTGGATAACCTTCGTCTTCTCCTTGTAGATCAACGAGTTCTCATAAGCTTCATTACTCAGTTCATTTAGCTCGTTGAGTTGAACCTTGCGATGATCACCGGCTTTGTTGATGTCGAAGTTAGCCCACTTCAAGGCCCAGTGCGCCTTATGTTCCAGCTCGATGGGTAGGTGGCAGGCTTTCCCGTACACAAGACGATAAGGTGTACAACCGATCGGGGTCTTGTAAGCAGTACGAAAAGCCCACAGAGCATCATCTAACTTATCGGCCCACGCGGCGCGATGCTCTCCCACAGTACGCTCCAAAATTCTCTTCAAGCCACGATTGGAAATCTCAGCTTGCCCATTGGTTTGGGGATGATAGGAGGTGGAAAGACGGTGAGTGACACCATACTTTGCCATGACTCTTGCAAATTGATCGTTGTAAAAATGAGTCCCGCGGTCACTGATGATAGAACGAGGGACGCCAAATCGAGCGAAAAGCTGCTTCAAAAAGTTCACAACCACCCTCGCATCATTCGTAGGAAGAGCCTTAGCTTCAACCCATTTAGAAACGTAGTCGACGGCGACGAGGATGTACTTGTTCCCTTTGGAGGATGGAAATGGCCCCATAAAGTCGATGCCCCATACATCAAAGATTTCACATTCCTGTATGAAATTTTGAGGCATCTCATCCTTATGTGTGATCTTGCCTTGGCGTTGGCAAGCATCACAATGCTTAACCATTTCGTGAGCGTCACGATAAATGGTGGGCCAATAGAATCCAGAATCAAACACTTTCTTAGCGGTGTAGTTGGGACCAAAGTGACCACCGGTGGGTCCTTTGTGGCAAGCTTGGAGGATATCGAAAGCTGTCGGTCCGTCAACACATCGACGAATAATCAGATCAGCACACTGTTTGAATAGATAAGGGTCATCCCAAAAGTAAGTCTTAACATCGTTCAAGAACTTCTTCTTTTGTTGGGATGTTAACCCTTTGATGAGAATACTACCCGCTAAGTAGTTTGCAATGTCCGCAAACCACGGGGTGCCATCAAGATTGATATTTATAGACATTAAGGTCTCAAGGGGGAAAGAGTCATTGATCTCTTTGTTCGGATGATCCCCTTGATATGGATCCTCAAGTCTGCTCAGATGATCCACGGCCAGGTTTTCGGCTCCCTTCTTGTCACGAATTTCAATGTTGAATTCTTGAAGGAGCAAAACCCAGCGAAGAAGTCTTGGCTTAGAATCGTTCTTAGTCATCAAGTACTTCAACGCGGAATGGTCCGTGTATACGATGGTAGTGGATAAAACAAGATAGGGGCGAAATTTCTCAAAAGCATAGACAACAGCTAAAAGCTCTTTTTCGGTTGTCGTATAATGCAATTGAGCCCCCGTCATTGTTTTGATAGCGTAGTGGATTGGTTGGAAGTGTTTATTCACTCTTTGGCCCAGAACCACACCAATAGCAAAGTCGCTAGCATCGCACATCAATTCAAAAGGCAGCTCCCAATTAGGGGTAACCAAGACCGGTGCCTTAGTTAGCTTATCCTTAAGAAGATTGAATGTTTCGAGACACTCTTTAGAAAAGATAAAAGGAGTATCTTTTTCCAAGAGGTGGGTCATCGGGCGAGCGATTTTAGAGAAATCTTGAATGAATCAACGATAGAAGCCCGCATGACCCAGAAAGCTTCTCACACCCTTCACGGTTGAAGGTGGAGGTAATTTGGCTATGACATCTACTTTAGCACGGTCGACTTCAAGACCGGCTTTAGAGATTTTGTGTCCTAGCACAATGCCTTCTTTTACCATAAAATGGCATTTTTCCCAATTCAGAACAAGGCGAGTGTCTTCGCACCGCTTAAGCATACGTTCCAAATTGGCAAGGCAAGAAGAGAAGGAGTCCCCGAAGACCGAGAAATCATCCATGAAGACTTCCATGGTTTGCTCAACCATGTCATGGAAGATAGCCAACATGCACCTTTAGAAAGTCCCGGGGGCATTGCATAAGCCAAAAGGCATTCGTTTGTAAGCAAAGGTGCCATAGGGACAAGTGAATGTTGTCTTCTCTTGATCTTGGGGATCGATGGGTATTTGGAAATAACCCGAGAAACCATCAAGAAAGCAGTAATATTCATTACCCGATAAACGTTCAAGCATTTGGTCCATAAAAGGTAGAGGGAAATGATCCTTTCTCGTGGCATCATTGAGTTTGCGGTAGTCTATACAAACTCTCCACCCAGTAACGAGACGGGTAGGAATTAACTCGTTGTTTGCATTGGGCACAACGGTGATCCCGCCTTTCTTAGGCACACAATGGACTGGACTAACCCATGGTGAATCCGAAATAGGGTAAATCATACCCGCATCAAGAAGTTTGATAACCTCTTTTTTGATGACTTCATGGATTTTAGGATTCACCCTTCGTTGGCTTTGAATTGTGGGCTTAAAGTCGTCCTCCATGAGAATTTTATGTGTGCAGAAATGAGGATCAATTCCACGGATGTCGGAGATTTTCCAAGCGATAGCTCTTTTATGCTTCTTCAACACGGCGACAAGTCTTGCTTTTTCGTCTTCTTTCAGATCCTTTGCGATGATGACCGGTAGCTTCTCGTTGTCTTCCAAAAAAACGTACTCAAGATGAGGAGGTAGGTCCTTAAGCTCGAGAGTGGGAAGATCCTCAATGGATGGTGAAACTAACGATGGATCATCATTAGTCACCTCTTTAGGAGAAGGAGGAGACAACGGGTCCTCATTGAGAAGTCTCTCAATAGTACGAATGTCTTCATCCCAATTGGTGGACAAATTATCATACTTAATATCGAGAGGACCCAAGCTAGCTTCGAAATCATCCAAGTCACTTTCTCCGAAAGGAGTCAATGCTGGAGCAATTGAGGCAATGGTCTCAACATTGGGTAGAGAAGAAAGAGTACTTTTGCAAGCATCATGAAAATGTTCTTCACAAGCCTCATCGAGAACATCAATAGCATGAACACTCTCATACGAATAAGGTTGCTTGGAAATCTTACCCATGTTGAAGACAATTTTATCGTCACCAACTCTCGAGATTATTTCGCCCACGGCTACATCAATGAGAGTGTGACCGGTCCTCAGAAATGGACGTCCAACGATTAATGGAACACGAGGGTCCATCTCGTAGTCAACGACAACAAAATCCGCCGGGAAGGTGAATTTGTCGACGCCAACAAAGACATCTTCGGCTATCCCCACTGGATAAGCAACCGTACGGTTGGCTAATTCCAAAGTCATTTTGGTGGGGACTAGCTCGGGAAGAGATAATTGCTTCCACACACTTAAAGGCATTAAGTTTATACTGGCGCCTAGATCGGCTAGGGCCATGCAATTCTCTACTCCCGGGAAGTTGCAAGGAATCAAGAAGCGACCCGGATCACCAAGTTTGGTGGGCAATTGCCTTAAGAGCACTGCGGAGCAATTCTCATTAAGGTGGGTCTGAGCAATGTCAAGAAGCTTTTCCTTATCACTTAGAAGATCTTTAAACATCTTAGCGTATTTGGGCATGTGAGCGAGAGCCTCGGCAAAGGAGATGTTAAAATTCAATTGTTTAAACATTTTTAGAAAGTTTGAAACCTGAATATCGTCCTTGCTCTTTTGCTTCTCTTTCCTCAACCTTGAAGGATAAGGTATATTGGATGAAGAAGAAGGCTTTAAGGGAATAGGATCACTCACAACCACGGGTGGTGGGGAAATGGGAATAGAAGGTGAAGGAGGTGGGGAAAGTTGCTCTTTTTCCTTGTTCACAATCACCGGTGGAGGTGTAGGAAGCTCGGGTTCCATATAACCTTTTCCACTACGAATGGTGATTTCTTTCATCTCCCCTCTTGGATTTGCAACGGTGTTACTCGGAAGAGTACCCGAAGCAGAGGGTTGATTACTTTGGATGAGCGAACCAATCATATCACGAAGGTGAAGAGCTTGATTATTAAAAGAGTTTTGCATGTTCGCATTAATCTCATTGCTGTGTTTGGCCATATCATTCCTTAGCTCGGCTCGAATATCGCTCCCTTGTTTCACCATGTCATTCTTCAAGTTGACAAATTGACTCTGAAGATTCGTCACCAACTCATGATTAGTCTTCATGAACGTCTCGACGTCTGGACTCACTGCCATCGGTTGATTGAGAGGTGGAGCTTGGTAAGCTTGAGAATTTCCTTGAGTTGGGTATGTGTTTCTTTGGGATTGATATTGATTTTGAGCACGAGGTTGGGATTGGTTGTTTCGGTTATAACTTTGTTGTTGGTTTTGGTTTGCAGGAGGGAAACCGGGAGGAGCAAGATAATTGTTGGAACGATAACTTAGCAAGCCACGGTCTCCTTGAGGGCGTGCTTGATAGCCTCCAGTGGGATAAGTGCTGTAAGCTGCGTTAACGTTTTCAGAATAATTGCCTTGGGTAGATGGACAATCATTATAAGAGTGAGGGCCACCACATGTGTCACAAGAAATAGCAACGGCTTTAGCTTGTTGAAAGTGGTTTGTGGCCATGGCCATGAAATTCTTGTTCATTTCAGCGAGTTGTCGAGAAATTTCAGACATTTCAGGATTAGAGGTAGTAGAAGAAACATTGACTCTCGAGTTAGATCTTGAGGATGCGGATGAATCCCAATTCTTGTGGTGAGTAGTCATGTTTTCGATCAACTCTCGGCACTCCTCCGGTCTCCTTTTCATAAAAGTACCACCGGCGGCGGCATTGATCGTGTCACGATCACGAAAAGTGAGACCATTGTAGAAGGTGTCAATGAGAGTGACGGGGAGCATATTGTGATTAGGACAGCGGTCGATCAAATCATTGTAGCGTTCCCAAGCATCGAAAAGCGATTCATCATTCTCTTGCATAAATCCACTGATTTGGTTACGAAGGCTAGTGACCATGGATGGGGGAAAGTAGCGCGATAAAAAGCGTTGAGTCATGTCGTTCCACGTATGAATAGAATTCTTAGGAAGACGGTCAAACCATTTTTCGGCATGGTGAGAAAGTGAGTGTGGAAAAAGTTGAAGGCGAAGGTCATCCATAGAAACACCGGGGCACTTCATGCTTTGGGTAATGGTAATGAATTTGTCGAGGTGTTTGTTGGCATCATCATCCGGAATTCCACGAAACGGGTTCGTTTGCACTTGCTGGATCATGTGATGCTTCAACGAAAACTCCTGAGCCGTGACATGCATCGGCGCAATCGGGCCTCCACGTCCGTTCATGGTGGGTTGGCACAATTCCTCCATGGTTCGTAAATCAGGTAGAAGGACATTGTTGTTGTTGTTGTTGTTGTTATTCAAATTGTGTTGAGGTGGGTGATTATTGTTGTTATTAACACCAGCCATATCTAAATCTTCACGAGTCTCGGGCTCAGAATAGTTCGAAGATCTAGTACGCATACACCTGCAGAAGAAAAATATACACAAAGAATATCTATATAATCTTTTTGGTGCAAAACCTTTTGAAAAGAATTGCTTTTTAAGATATTTCAAATGTTTTTGTATTTTTGAAGAGTTTTATATTTTTTATGGATTTTTAGAAATTTTTATAGCAATGAAAATAACGTTCAAAGAACGGATCCCAAAATTCAATTTGTCTCTCACTAGAAACCGTTTATCTTAACGAAAAGAGCCAGCAGCGGCGCCATTTAATACTTGGTTTTTACCCCTAGTATCAAAATTCGTTAGTCCCTAAGTCTTTTCGAATTGAAAACCGGTCTAAAGTGCGACTCAATCGTCTTTTGGTGAATCAAGAGAATGGTTTGGTTTGTTTGTTTTAAACTATTAACAAGTAATTAAAGTGTCGTTGAGTAAAATGGAAATTAAAAGATTAACACTAAATCGATGAGTAAAAGTAAATGTATGGAAACATAAAGGTAACAAAGGAAAAATACTAGCACACTTAAATAAAACTTAAGCGAAACAAGAACTAAACCAAGGTAGAATCACTAAATCGGAATAAACCAAAAAGAAGTCCAAATCAAAATATATTCTGATCTGGTGGTCGGAATGATGTAAAGGATGTGCAATCGGAATGTCCACGACAAATATCCAATCGGAATAATGGACAAAGACCCCTATCGGAATGTCTGAAAAGGAGGTCCAATCGGAAAGATGGGAAACAACTTCAATCGGAATAACGGGAGAATACCCACAATCGCAATGAAGAAGAACTGGTTCAATCGGAATATCGTAACCCAATTCCGATCAACACGATCGGAATACTAAGCTGTAAATCAGAAAATTTCAAACCCTTATCCGATCTACCGATCGGAATATGAAGACGGTAGCTGCTCGGAATATGAATCAATCGGAAAGGGGTTTTAAACCCTTTCCTAAAATTAAGGAAATCGGTTAGGGTGGAGTACTCGGTCGGAAAAAGCCAATCGGAAAGGGGTTTTATAACCCTTTCCGAGAATAGTGGGATTTGAGCAAGCTAGGTAATAAGCTAACTTTAATAAGCTAATACCCGAAACTTATCAATCCAAATACTCAACCGAATCAAATAAGCACTTAACTCAACTTATTCGACTCGAAAATAAGCAACTTTTTAGATCAAACAATAAAAAACATAAACTTTCTAAGGAAGATTTTTATAAACAAATAAGCTAATCATAAAAAATAAGCCAATAAGCACAAAAGTCTTAAAGCTTAATCAAATGAAAACTTATAAAATGATCAAAAGATTAACTTTTTAAGCACGAAATCAATTAGAACAACACGGATCTTATGATATTCGCACCAAAATCAATCTAAAATCAAAGAAAAGTAGAATGAGATTAAGGATTTAAAGCTTAAAATAGAACTTTGATTAATAAAATAAGCAATACAAAGATGTTTAATCTTGAAAGATTAAAAGAAAATATGAAGTTTAGTGAGAGAAAGTTTAAGACTTTCTCTCTCTAAAACTAGAGAAAACAAAAAAGTGAAAATTAACTAAAAACTCTAACCACCCTCCTAATGACTATTAGGAGGGTATTTATAGGGAAGGTGGAAGGAGTGCATGTGTTGCATCTTCTTTCTTGCTTTCTTCTCGACTCGACTTTAATTCTTCGTTTTTGTCGTCTCGGGATTTGAACTTGTCTTTTAATTTTCTTCTTCTATTAGACTTAAGTTCTTCGACTTCGTTAAACTTCCGTCTTTTGACTTTTTCTTCGATAAATCTTCAGAATAGGCCTTGGACTTCCGTTCTTTTTGCACTCTTGATCTTTTGACTTCGTCTTTTCCCGTTTTCTTCAATAAAAGCCCTTGAAAGCCCGTGTTTTCTTCCTTTTTCATATTTTGGTCCTAAAACACAATAAAAACACAAACCACGCATAATTCCGACTTTTACGACATAAATCACACGTTTTAGTCTTGTTATTATTGGAAATAAGTGGTAAAAGGATAAGTGTTTTCACACTTATTAAATCCCCTACACTTGACCATTACAATGCCCTCATGCAATGCCTTAATTTTAAAGCACGGTTTACATTTTTCATCATAAATAACCCACCTTGGCCTTTATTAAATGCTAAACATAAAAGACAGAAATAAGTAAAGAAATTAAAAACTTACATTGGGTTTTGGCGGCCATGAAAATTTATCATCCTCAAGTTTGACGTTCCCCATACCAAGCTTAAAAACGAGATCATTGTTATTATAAGTTAGCAAACTATCACGAACTCATGTGGGTCAATTACTCACTTAGACTCCCTTATTCCTAGGTGTATCTCTTATATTTTATTTTTGTCTTGAATGATTACGAGGATGCATTGTTTGACTTATTTCGATAGTTATTTAGTCCGAAAATAAAGTGAACGATTTAATCAATAGTTAGCTAAAGGACCAAATCTTTTAAAACTGCTTCTCGGGACCTCATAAAGTTCATATCTTGGCATAACTCGCTTCACGATTTGAGACCTCTCTCGGACCGATATTTGGCAGGGACTTCATACTTCGAATCTTGAGAGACATTCTTGAAATAATGGTCCTCTCTTCATAATAGAAATTTCTTCACTTGAAGTTTTGAGAGATTCTTCATCTTTGGACCACGACTTCTTCATTTTTCTCCAATCTTTATTTTGGACTTTGATATACAACGATCCGCCTCCTTTTAGGACTTGGATCTATTTATCCTCATACCTTGTTAGGGTCTTTTCGGATAGACTTCTCCATGACTTTTGGGGAGTTCTTGCTTTTCGTCGTGTGTCTCGATCCTTCATATAGATTTTCGATAAATGATTCTTCACATCACTTTTGGATCTTTAGCAACAAAATGTAGCCCTCATGCCTTGTTAGGGCCTTTTCGGACTCGCCAATCTTCGCATCCCGCTTCAATAAGTTATGCCTTGGCTATGAACTCTAATCCGTACCGAGCAACTTTTAAACGATCTGGGGCTAGAAGCTAAGTAACCTTTTAAATCGTACAACCTTATTTATTGCAGATAAATTTATTAACAAGCGGAGGGAGAATAGGCTTATAATTAACTCACATAAATTCACGAAAGAATACCGAACTTATAATTGACTCTATCAGCTCTCGTTCTCCACAGTTTAAAATCTCAAGGAATGAGACTCGTGGATGCTTAGCCTATTAAATCGAAGTTTTGGGTTTTCGAGTCGCCTATAGGATCTTGCAAATTCTTAGACTTTTTCAAGTTTAGAAATCGCGTTTTAAAGTTCCCTTGATAAACGACTCTCTAGGATCAATTATAGGAACTTGCGAAAAGTTCTTGTTCTTAACCCGTGAGAGTTAAGACTTTCGCGTTTTATAGCTCCCTATATAAAAGCCTAGCAAAACTTGACTTAAACACGTTAAGGATACTAGCTAGAGTAAACTTAGGCAAGTAAACTCGGGTTGAGTCAAAATGTTCACGACTAAGAAAAATCTAAAACCACTTTATTAAAAATTTATTCTAGCAAAGGAAACATAACAAAGGCAAATACAACTATACAACTAAGCCAAAATAGATTAAAAATTTTGAAAAATGTCGAAAAATCAAATTTTCCGGTTAAAATGAGGGCAAATTCATGGAAAAGACCACTTACTTCGATAGAAGTCCCCCCTACACTTGAGATAAACATTGTCCTCAATGTTTAAGCATGTGGGGGTAAACTCCCCTACACTTAGGACATTGTGCACTGTGTTTAAATCTTGCTAAGGAAAGGACAACTAAAGTGAATTCAATGTGAACATATAGAATATGAAATATTGAATCACAAGAGTTTAGGATAGAACCGGGAAGATAGGAACACGGTCTCACGGTTCGTCAAAAGTCATCAAGGTGGATCTTTGAAGCTTTAATCCCTGCACAGCACAAGAAACAAGACAACAAACATAATGCGGGGCTCCCCCTACACTTATTATGAAAGCAGTAAAGGATAGAACACGGGTTGCCTCCCGAGAAGCGCTTGTTTTTGTTTACCGAGTCATGAGCCTGACTCGACCCAATTTAGTTCATGGGGAACGTGGTGAGGGATGGAATCATCTCATGGGAGATGTCCTCACCAAAGTACAGCTTTAGACGTTGGCCATTCACCTTGAAATTGGGCCCATTCGGCTGAGAAAGCTCAATGGTCCCATAAGGAAAGACTTTGGCGACGGTGAATGGACCAGACCAGCGGCTCTTCAACTTGCCAGAGAAGATCTTCAACCGAGAGTTAAAGAGTAAGACTTGATCACCAACGTGGAACTCTCGGTTCTTGATTTTAGCATCGTGGATAACCTTCGTCTTCTCCTTGTAGATCAGCGAGTTCTCATAAGCTTCATTACTCAGTTCATTTAGCTCGTTGAGTTGAACCTTGCGATGATCACCGGCTTTGTTGATGTCGAAGTTAGCCCACTTCAAGGCCCAGTGCGCCTTATGTTCCAGCTCAAACCCTTATCCGATCTACCGATCGGAATATGAAGACGGTAGCTGCTCAGAATATGGACCAATCGGAAAGGGGTTTTAAACCCTTTCCTAAAATTAAGGAAATCGGTTAGGGTGGTGTACTCGGTCAGAAAAAGCCAATCGGAAAGGGGTTTTATAACCCTTTCCGAGAATAGTGGGATTTGAGCAAGCTAGGTAATAAGCTAACTTTAATAAGCTAATACCCGAAACTTATCAATCCAAATACTCAACCGAATCAAATAAGCACTTAACTCAACTTATTCGACTCGAAAATAAGCAACTTTTTAGATCAAACAATAAAAAACATAAACTTTCTAAGGAAGATTTTTATAAACAAATAAGCTAATCATAAAAAATAAGCCAATAAGCACAAAAGTCTTAAAGCTTAATCAAATGAAAACTTATAAAATGATCAAAAGATTAACTTTTTAAGCACGAAATCAATTAGAACAACACGGATCTTATGATATTCGCACCAAAATCAATCTAAAATCAAAGAAAAGTAGAATGAGATTAAGGATTTAAAGCTTAAAATAGAACTTTGATTAATAAAATAAGCAATACAAAGATGTTTAATCTTGAAAGATTAAAAGAAAATATGAAGTTTAGTGAGAGAAAGTTTAAGACTTTCTCTCTCTAAAACTAGAGAAAACAAAAAAGTGAAAATTAACTAAAAACTCTAACCACCCTCCTAATGACTATTAGGAGGGTATTTATAGGGAAGGTGGAAGGAGTGCATGTGTTGCATCTTCTTTCTTGCTTTCTTCTCGACTCGACTTTAATTCTTCGTTTTTGTCGTCTCGGGATTTGAACTTGTCTTTTAATTTTCTTCTTCTATTAGACTTAAGTTCTTCGACTTCGTTAAACTTCCGTCTTTTGACTTTTTCTTCGATAAATCTTCAGAATAGGCCTTGGACTTCCGTTCTTTTTGCACTCTTGATCTTTTGACTTCGTCTTTTCCCGTTTTCTTCAATAAAAGCCCGTGAAAGCCCGTGTTTTCTTCCTTTTTCATATTTTGGTCCTAAAACACAATAAAAACACAAACCACGCATAATTCCGACTTTTACGACATAAATCACACGTTTTGGTCTTGTTATTATTGGAAATAAGTGGTAAAAGGATAAGTGTTTTCACACTTATTAGTAAAATAGTTCACACACGGTCCAATATTGTTATCAAGTCTTCACAACATAACAAACTACAAAAGTTTCTTTGAATGGACATAGTTTAGAAAAGCGGGCCAAAACATTTCACAAGCAAGCTACACGAAACCGCCTTCCTTTGAGTGCCTTCTTCATGGATCGAGATAAAACATGCTATAAAGTCAACAAAAATGCTGAGTGAATCTATAGAGTTTAAATTTCATAAACGAACACAAGTATTCTGAATAAACCTTCAATGATTGACAATCATGTGGATCAAACATAATCATCGTTGTTATTACATAAGTCTCATGACATTGAACGTTAACATATATTATTTCAGCCCAACACACCTAGCCAAGTGCGTATATTTCTCTTATACATTTGCATCCGATGTTTCATTACTAGTGCATCACAACACCACGCGATAGATAGTCACGATCGGACTGGGCGTCACCCCGATAGATCTATCCATAGTATTAGCGTTCACTCAATTAACAATTCATGATTCAGTGGGTCTTTTTAAGGCTAAAAGCAAACATATGTAAATAACTTTCATCTAGCATACAATAGGGTCCTTTGTGTTCTATTTTAAAACAAGCATGTTATCCCCCTCGCGGGTTATAAAAAACTTTACAAGATAGTATAAAATCGAGGCTATAGACTCACCTTGGTACAATAGTAGTAATGCGACGATCGCCGACGATAAGTGATGCCCGTTAAACACGAAGACCGCAACCTACCAAATAAGGCGCGTTCGTTAATAAATGACTCAAGTATAAATAATACTTGAATAATACAAAACTCAATTTATAAAACCATGATAATCCCAAAAATAATAATAGTACAGGTGTACTTCTATACTTCTTTATATGTCAACTTTATTAGACTATATCATCGATAAAAATCTGTCGGTACTTACCGAAAGTACAAGCTCGTTTACCTTACTTAAACTATTCCGTTTTCGACGAAACTTGGTCACAAACTCACATATAATATGAATAAGACTCAGTTTAAATTTCATTCAAAAATATTACTTCTAAGACCTTCTTCCCGACACACCTTCGTGTTATAAAAACCGGACAGATTTACGTCTTTGACTCGTAAAACCATTTTGACTTATCTAAACAACTCCGTTTATAAAAACGACACTCGGGTTTGAAAATAGACTCATGACCTGAGGTTTAGACTTCAACATCAGTCCTTGAATATTTTTAAAACTCATTTTATAGTCCCCGAGATTCGATCCAAATATCGACAACAATTTTCGGATTGTGCCGATACTCGTCTCCCGGTACACGAATACTAAAATTGGCATAACATCTCGCTTGTTTGGAGCTAGAAGCTCTATCTTATATCAAATCGAAGCTAACGAAATTCTCTACGACCCTATCTTATTAGTTTAACAAGTTTATTACAGTAAGTAATTCAAAAATCCCCTTTTACCTACTGGTCTAAAATGGTCATCTAAAAATATACCAAAACACCATTTTGACCCATTTCAACAATTTACATACTTCTAATATTACCCTAATATTATCATAACACATTTATCTAACTCCTAACAACCTCAAATTCAATCTAACAAAAATAAAATATATAAAAACCATGCATGCAACAACAACCCACTTCAAATATAATAATAATAACAACATTCATAACCATAAAAATAGATCAAACACATGTTCTTCACCAAAAATTTGAAAAAAAAATGTATGCATGTGGGAAATATTTACATAGATATGATCACCTTTGAATAATAAAGATGGGACTTATTTTAGTTTTGAATGAATCAAAGAGGAAATCAAAATTTTTGAAAGAGTTTTTGGTTTGGGGTTGGACGGCAAAACAAGGGAGAAAGAGAGAGATTTTTTTGATTTTTTGTTACAAATGATTTTTTAATGAAAACTAGTTAGTGGAAATTTTATATATAGTCCAAGGTTAGGGTAGATTTTGTCATTTAGGCATAGTTTTGGGCCAAAAAGCAATTAAATAAGTTAAAGGGTAGAAAATGAATATTTGTCAAAGTTTAAAATATTTACGGGGCTCGGGTTTCGTAAAAATACTTTTCAAAAGTTAAAACGCTTCTTAAAAATAATAATAAAGCTTCGGCACGACTTAAAACATAATTAAATCAAAACGTCGAAAATATAAAATATCGAGACAATCGATAATAAAACATAAATATTTGGGCATCCGTCGGTATCGTGATCACTAATAGTTCTCGTCATTCTTTAAAACGTAAAACACGAGAAATAAAGATTAAATAAAATAAAAATCATTCTTATGATAATTTGAGAAATAATATCGACACCTAACGTATTCCTTGCCGGTTTTCATCTAATCGACATTCTTACGCTAGTTTCATGTCATAACCTTCTCGGTTAGTTGATAATTTAAAATTCTCATTAAATTAAACACGTAATACGTAATAGTCGAGATTAAAAATAATGACCTGAAATTGACGGATTGTCACAAAGGGCATAGTAGGACTCGAACCCACCATCCTTTCACTCAAACACACACTCACTACCACTACGCCTTTGGGTCTTTTTCCTAAGACCCTTGGGTGTGGTTTGTTTTATGCTAACCTGTACAAAATTGGCCAGAATAAGCATATATAGCTTATTTTATAATTCCAGCTTATTGTAACTTGTAACAACCTTTATTTTGTAACCAATCTTATTTATTTTCCATATTTTCCTTATTTTGATCTTTGCAATACCTTTGGTTTATCTTTTCTTAGGAAACTAACTTATTTCTTTTAATTATTTGTGCTTATTGGTTATTTCAGCTTATTTTACATAGCTTATTGTAGTTTTATTCATTCTGTTGTCTTTATAAGCCCAAAATAAGCTTCTGTGTCAAATCCAGACAAAATAGCCAAGGGAAATTCTACCCCGACTATTTTGCCGTGTAGTGCAAAAAAAAAGTCTTTAGTTTGAGCTTAATAGGACAGCTTATTCAAAAATCTTTTTGCATTATCTTTTTATTCCCAAAAAAGTGAACCTTGATGAATTTCAGCTTATATGGTCTAGTAATAAGCTTTTTGGCTTATTACATAGTGCTTATAGCTTATTTTCAATAAGCTCACTTTGATTTTTACAAATTTCTTTCTTGTTTTATCTTAGTTAGTCCAAAAGAGAAATCTCTACTTAATTTCAGCTTATAAGCATAAGTATTGAGTTTATTGGGCTTATTAGGCCCAATAAGCTAGCTTATAGTTTATTTGAAGGCATTAAGTGCTTATTCAGCTTTTAGGCATTTGGAAGAAGTTGTTTAGAATTAAATTTTGAGTCAGGTAATGCTTTCATTTTTTGTTTTTCTATAAATTTTTTATTGGTCCAAAAAGCCCATAAGCTTTTTATGTTTTTTACTTTTGGCCCATTTTGGAGGCCCATTTTGCATTTTTATTAAATTTTAATTTCATTTTGATAAATTTAATTAGTTTTGATTTTCTTAAATATTTTAATATTATTTTTTTCTATTTGCGCGAAAGCGTAATTAGTTTAAGTTTTTAATCGTCGTAGCATAGAATAGTCTTTTATTAGTTACCCTTTTCTTTCCAAATCTGTAACTATTTCAAAAATGTATAATTGACCTAACCTTCGCCTCGTACATAACAGATTTATGGTTTTAACTTGTTTCGTGTTTTTAATTAATCGTGATCGTATTTATACCCCACTAAACCTACTCCTATCACTAAAGGATTATGTAGGTTTTCTATTTAATGCCCTTAGTGTATCCAAATCCTTGTCTCGTTTAAAACATGATCAAGGTAGTGGAATCATGAACTATCCAGGTTTCTACAATCTTTAGGATTTCTGTTGTCCAATAATGATTACTGCTTATTTGTTAAGAGACATTAAGATGAATCCATTGCAACATTAGTTTATGTTGATGGCATAATTTTTAGTGACATTTGTCCATTTGAGATTATTTTTACCAAACAGGATTTGGATAGAAATTTATTATCAAAGATTTCAGAATGGCTCAATATTTTCCATGTATGGAGATTTGTAGAACTTCTCGGGACACTCATCTAAAACAAAGAAAGTATATGTTAGATCTCCTCAATGATGTTGGTCTCACTGCAATTAAACATATAGATTCTCTTATGCCTACCAATCGGAAACTCTAATTCCTGAAGCTTATAGGAGATTAGTAGGAATGTTATTATATCTCGCTATGACAACACATGATATTTCCAATGTGGTGTCATAAGTGTGTAAACACTTACCCTTTTACCACTAAAAATAAGGAAAAACCAAACCAAAATGTAAGTTTATGAACGTAAAATTCGGAATTATGCGTGGTTTTGTGTTTTTATGTGAAATAGGTGCAAAAGAAAAACCAAACCAAAACGTAAGTTTATAAATGTAAAAGTTGAATTGAGCAGTGACATATTGACTTGAGTTTCCCAAAGAACTTAGTAATATTCATGATACTTTTCGCATTGTGAATTTGTACAAATGTTTATCTGATGAATCTCTTATCATCCCAATGAAAGTGTTTCCAATGATAAACTAAATTATGTAGTATAATGTTATATTTCTAATTATTGAATTATTAAAACCCTGAGAGAGGGTATAAATATATTTGGAAACGCGAGGATTATGCTCTTCTTTGTCTTATGACATCGCTCTTTATTTTAATCTCGAGACGAGATTTCTTTTAGGGAGAGACTGTGAAAATCCTCAAATTTCACATATGTGTTATAAGCTATAATTGCCTCAATATGAATATTTGGCTAGAAAATTTTGCTTTTTGTACCTTACTTGGTAAGATGAACTGCTTCTCACAACCTGAACTGCCACTACAACATACTCCTATATGTTGTAAACACAATGTATATGTCAAGTCTAAGATCTAAAAGTAATCTTATAAGTTCAGTATTGATAATAACATCTCAAATATAACTATGATGCCCTAAATTCCCTTAGAAACCCTAGAACCCCTAAAAATGAGTTATAAACTCAAGAATGATTAACTATGAATGGAAAATACATATGAATAATTCACTATGGATTATAAACAAGTTATAAACTATACTTTATAGACATAATTGGAGGTGGCAAAATGGGCGGGCGGGCGGCTTGGGTGGCGGGCTAAACGAGCGACGGGCTAAACGAGCGGTGGGCCAAACGGGTGTGGGGTAAACGGGCACGGGAAAAACAGGCGCAAACTAAAATGAGAAAAAACATATAAAAACGTAGAATTAAAAAATAAAAATACTTGTATAAAAGCCGGGGATAAAAATAAATATAAAATACCCGTCGAGTAGGCTAATTAGTGTTTTACATGTGCGTACATTATGCCCATAAGTTTCTTACATATGCGCCCGTTTAGCCCATTAATAATAAATAATGGGCAAAAATTGACCCATCCTTTTTTGAAAATGGGAAAAAAAGTGCCCCTATTTATCAAAATGGGCAAGATTTGCCACCTCTAGACATAATAATACCTAAGAATAACAAGAAACAAACCGTACAATGCTAAGTACAAATAAATATACATAATAGTATAGATCATCACCTAGAAACCTTTTGTGAACAATGTTTCAAGCAATATAACTACATAATATCTATATACTAATATCGAATACAATATAATAATTATAATATATCATATAAAGAAAAGATAATTGATCACAAATTACTAATATTCACTAATCCAAATCTAATTACAAGTAAATGACCTATAACCAAGATTAGCATATAAAATCCATTCTATAATAAATTAGAGTCTAATCTTTTTCCACTAATTATAAAACTCAGTTATGTATCATATTAACATTATACATTTACTTCAATATAAAGTACAAGTTAATAAAGCATAAGGTATAAGTTATCAAAGTATAGGATCTTAAGCTCCCATAATCATCCCTAAAATATGGTAAACCTATTTAAACCCTTAAACCAAGAATATAGAATCTATATAAGTCACAAAAATACTATATAAGCCCTAGAAAAATCATACATTAGGATATAAACCCTAATTACCCAAGATAGAAACTCATTAGGATTATTGACTTAAAAACCCTTATATTAAGAAATCTACATGGAATCACTACCTAATCTTTTAGGACAAGTCTACAAACATCCATAGCACTTCATTAAGGTTATAAGATTATATTAAGACAATTTACAAGTAACCTAATGCACAAGGTACAAGATTTCAATGCATGACTTGTAAATTAGGTCAAAATGAGTATTTCCACCCTTTAGACATGTTTACTTAGAATAACTTTGTAAAACCAATGTAGGGACTTCATGAACACATCAAGGACAATTTAGGATGTATAAATTCAGTTTACATCAGTAGCTAATTGAAGGATAATCACTTTCACTAAGACTTAACCATAAATCATTAGAAACCCTAACCCGCCTAAGTTTTCTTCCCATTTTCACATCAAACCTTTATTAAACTTCAAACCAAGGACCCAAAATTCTTAATTACAATTTATTTACCCTAATTAAATCCTAATCCATCACTATTCACATTCCTATACCCTTAATCACCAAAATTACAATGTTACAAGTCACAAGCCCTAATTTAGGACTCGGTTTTGTATTTTCCCTCCCACCCCCATTTTTAAACCATTTATAGCCATTCCAAGTTTAAAAACCCCCATGTTCTAAGATATTTCCAAGGTTGAAAAGTAGTTTCATCACCTCCTTGCTTGCTACAGATCACCATTCTCATCCTTATCATGCCGTGTAAATTTTAGACCACAAACCATGGAAAGGATTGAGGCTAGACTCTACAAACGTGTATAGACCTTCACTATCCTCCCTTAGTCAGTACCCTATCTGTGTTACACGTCCTAGGCTTTACCTTTGAGCCTAAGGGTTGGAAAAAGTATAAATAGGGGCGAAATGCTTTCATTTCAACTTGCACCCTGTTTTCTCTTAACCTCCTACCCATTATCCATTTACACTTCTATAAACGTCTTATGCCATACCCTATGACAATAAAACAGGTCTAGAAGGTATCCATTGAAGCTATTGAAGCTTTGATAGCAAGTAGTGTTCATAGGAAGCCATAAGGAGCCATTTTGGAGCATCCTAGGTAATTTATATGTTAGCTATGCTTTGATCCTGTTATAATGATATATTAGGCTTGTTATAATTCCAAAATTATGTTAAAAATATCATCTAAAAAGAACTAGGTCATTTGGTCATTTTAAATAAAAGTTATAAGTTAAAGATGTCTTAAAACCCTAGTTTTGTATTTTACATGAAATAATGACTTAAAATCCATTTCAAAAGTTTTTACTATGATTATAAATATGTTTTTAAACTTCCTTTTAAAATCCTAGATCATTTGGTCCATTTTTGAGGTTGTTATGAGATTTTTATAAGTATAGGGACTAAAACTATCATTTTTGAAACTATTTAACATTTTGGGCCAAAAGTGTCATTTTATGAAAGTATAAGCTATAATAATAAATGTTGGAAGTTTTGAGACCCTAAGGTTAAACATTGAGGGTTTAAAATGCAAATACTAAAACTATACACTTTAGGGGTTAAAAGTGTAATTATACCAAAGTATAACTAAAAGTGTTATTTTTGCCAATTTTGAAACTAAAGAATATTATTTATAAATATGAGGAAGTAATAAAAGTATCATGTTAGTGGGGAGCTTTGTACAAAGATGTTCCATCTCCATATTACGTTCTGACTGAGTGGTTGTATTTACGATTTAAAGTGTCCTCGCTCCTCAAACGTTTATAGAATGGCTTCTGAGTATGATGGCCCGAACAATGGTGCTAGAATTCCCACCAAATAATAATAAAGAATATATAGCCAAATACTTAGAAAGATTGAACAAAAGATTAAAGACTTGATACTATACAAAATGTGTTAATCCGGGTTTGTGTAAGATCAAGCTGTTGTTTATGAGACCAAGTTGTGGTTTATGTGATCAAGCTGTTTATTTGTGAATGAAATATATATGATATAGCTTAGACTCTATGGATCCCAGTTGAGTTCATATCCTCACTAGATCTAATTTATAAATGATTTTAAAACACGTGAGGGGGATATATGTTAAACTGGAATACAAGTATTTTTGGTATGCTTCTCAGATATAGTTATTGACACTATGTTTACTGCTGCCTTGAAAGTCCTTTTTTAATTATGAACCGTTAATCATTTTCCTGAAAATGAGCTCTAATATTGGGAATAGTACTATTTAGGGACTGACATCCCCTGTCTGGGCAAGTCGCACTTGCTAGCACCTCAGTGGTCAAACAGACATACTTTATTTTGCTAAGAAGGATAGTTTGGTAGACTTCCTCATAACGGCAATTGTGGGTTTCTGATATGTCTTGTCGCGATATCATAAGCTTAGTGCTTTAATTTATAAATTTTACGGGCGAATAATAACGTAGCTCAAGAAAATGATCTTGTATTCAAAATGATTTTAAACCTATGAATTCACTCAATCATTGTGTTGATTTTAAGCATATATCTCAAGTTTTAAAGATTGTTAGAATGGAGCAGCATGAGGATGGCATGAAGAGGCACAAGACTAAAATTATTCTTAATTTTGGAAACCTTATATTATAAAACTCTGATTTTTCAATGATATATAAAGAAAGTTTATTTTGTCAATCTTTTGAGTTGTTGTCTACTATTATCACTTGTGTTCTATGAAGTAATACCCCAGATCAATATTCTGCTGCGTAAAGGTAAAATGGGGGTGTTACAGATTGGTAGTCATAGCCATGGTTATAAAGAACAAGAAATAAAATCTTGACTATAACTACTTTTTAAAATAATTTCAATAAAGTCCTTCGTGCCAAAGCCAGTGCTACTACGAGAATGATGTGGATAACTGTACTGCTATTCTCCATGATTATGTGTAAGTTTATGCTAGTTTGATATTATGCCTATGCATAAGAGATATTATGTTTAGACATAAATGATATTATGTTTAAATATACGTAATATAATATAAAAAAGTTATGTTATTTATCGACGTCTCCAGAAATATGTATTCCTATCTTCCTCCTATTATCATCTTAACGGATTCTCAAGATAAGCATTCTTCAAGTATTTATGATGATTTCCCAAAGTATATTTCCATTCTCCCAGCAAATAATCCCTATGATACCTGTAGGATATTGTAAATCTATGCTTATATTCTAGAGAGAGAAAGAGATAGAGAGATGGTGAGAACACACACTTAGAGAGAGAAAGTATAAAGGTTACACCTTTTACTATGTGAAATAAATGAGTGAACCACACCCTCTCTATCAAAGGAGGGTTTATATACCAAGCCCATAAGATGGGCTTGGGCTTACATTGTTGGGCCGGCCATACATGACATGGACCAGGCTTTTCCTTGTTAAATAAATATAAAGATACTAGACTACGAGCTACTACATAATATATTATTGGAGTGACTGAATCTTCCTAAATACATAAAAACGTATTCTAACAATATCCTCTAAGGGAGGTCAATCCAAAGTACAAGAGGGTTACCCAAGTTACAATACAATAAAAATAAGCCTAGCATACTATGCTAGTCTTGAGCTCGTAGTCTTCGTCTTTCTTTTCTTTTTCTTTTCTGGTGAATATGTTGATGTGATCTTTGATATCACTCTTGAGCATTTGTCTCTTGCTTGGATCTTGTGCATCACTTTTGTTCTTCGCCTCTTCGTGACTTCATGTCCCATATACTTATACCTTTGTAATTCTTGAAAGCTTCAGAGTTTGATACAGCGGAAGACTTGACTTTTAGGATTTCTTGAATTTTGTTGAAGTATTAAGTGCAAAAAGCATAAGCATACGGGGACGACTTCATATTGGACTCCGCAATGCCACCGTCTTCAAATGCCGCAACATAAGTAGACACGAACAAAAAGGCTTTGAACATTTCATTCTAATTCGGTAGCATTTTACCTCCGGTCGGTGAAGACCATTGGACGATATATAAAATATCGGACTTGTGACATGTAGATTTAATTAAAAATATCCTTGACAAGATTTCGCGGGTAAACCCGTTCTCTTTACTCGACCGTCCAAAGCTGACTACGAACGTAAAGAGTGAATCATTTGGAGAAAATTATCCGCATGATTGAAACCGTCAATTCTGACTCCTGGAACAAGTTTGATTCAGTAAAGAATCGTACCAGCGTTGCTTTCTAGTTGTCACGAGCTTGATTCATATAGAATCTTGCAAGTTACCTACCAAGTGCTATTTTAGGTTAACACTAGAAGGATTTCCACTCATCACTGTGAACACTTAAGAGTGCCACTCTGAGTGTTCTGGCAAGATCATTAAGATATTGTGTAGAGGCCTGGAACGTGTTTAATTTCAATTAAGAATTAAACCACTGTTGCTTTCCAGTTATCACAAGTTTGATTCATAAAGAATCGCACAAGTCACCTACCATGAGCTTTATGATGTTCGCTCAAGAAGGATTTCCATCTTCATTGTAAATACTTACGTATTACTCGGATGTTCAGGCAAGATCATGAATATATTGCATAGGACTCTTAAAATGTTTCTTACTTTTCACAGTGTGTGAAGAAGCAAAGAAATATGGAAGTGTGTCCTAATGAGATATTTGATGATCTCAAATGGCTCTAGACTCGATCGTGCATTTTGGATTTTTTAGTGACCGGAGGCTGGAGAGGAGTGCCACCTTTCTAATACCAATTTACTCGGAGTGAATAAATCGATAGATAACGTGTTGATCTCCGTGTGATTAAAACAAATATCTTTTTAGAGAAATCTGAGTTAGCTGGGATGGGTTGTGCGTTGCATCACTGGTTCCATGATGTCTATCTTCAATATCGAGCATCATTAAAAATGATCTCAATAGTTAATGAGTTGACCCAGTTTCTGCCAAGGGTTGTAAGGAGGGCTTCTTTGTTTTTACCCTTTATCTTTACAATTCTTTTTCATTCTTCAACCCCTTCAATTCTTACCAATACGTCATAACTAGCACCTTGTTGTGATTGTTCCAGTGTTAACTTAAGTACTTGGTCAGCATTCAGCTACATTCACAATCTTTCTCCATCTTTCCTAAGGACTACTATTTCTAGCTATGGAATGTCCTTGGGAAGATTCCTTCAGTTTTGGAGAATCATTGGACTTAACCTATCCTACCATCCTTATGTCACCACAATCTTCATCGTCGTGAATTAAATGGGTTGTGGGTAAGTATAAATCACCATGAAATCCATTTTGATATAGCAAATCTATTTTTCTCCCCGTTAACATATGCCACGATATTCGAAAACATTTCGCACATGTCGGGATGAGCTATCACGTTAAGTCAAACCATTTTTGATTAATCATTTCCCATATTAAATCACATTTTCTCCCCCATATTAAAAATATTAACCCAACCGATAGTTTTGATATCAATTGATTTAATGAAATTTTAACAAAGGTTTTGGGAAGAAAAATGCAAGTTCGTTTAATCTTCATGAGACTAATTTGTGAGATATGATACCGATTTGTAACATGTTCACATATTAACCAAATAAAAATGAATTGACAAGGTTGGACCTGATTGATGAGAACATCATGTGATAAGATCAAATGGTTCTTGTCAGCAAATGTGGGTCGCCTCATCACGTCTGAAGTTATCTCTTGACATCACATGTACGATAGGTATTGTTTTCTTGACACCAGTTAGTGAGCTTGGCACTTTCGGCATCGAAGATTCTGAATGCTTGACAATTGCTCCACCTCAATTGTTGACCTGTGTTCTATTGAAAGAGCTGTAGTCGCTGTTTGAGTAATCATATCGTCGAGTATGTAGATACCAATTGTAGATTGCTATGATTGTAGAGATGAGAACTTCATAAAAACAAGATTTATCTTGTTGTAACAAATAAATGCACTGATGCGTACATATATCCGTGCTAGATTGTGTTATAACGTAAACACAATCCCTTACATGGTTATAAAGTAAACCATGCCCGAGAAAATTAATTCCCGTTGTTGAGCTGAAGCTTTCATAAGAAATACTTGAATTTAATATGAAAAACGGGTTGCAGGCAGAAATAACTACAAGCCATATAGGCATGTTTTAAAATATTTACAACTTTTGTACAAACTCTATTTAGGGCGCTGTGTCAATATTAATCAACATTTCTAAGGCCGTAAATATCATCGTACCAAAAGACATGCCTTTGAAAAATAAAGTAGAAATATTTTTGGATTTTTTATGAAATTTTACAATTTTTAGGGTTTTTATATGGTTTTATATTTTTGTATTTTACTTTTGTGGATGAAAGTATAAACAATATATACAGATGATCACCAAAGATACGGAGAATAGTTTACCACCACTATTATTTCGCTTCATCTACCAATTCCTTTAGAGTCTCAGGCGAGAAAGTTCTCAATCCTAGCTTGTCGGCCAAAAATTCAATTCGAGCGCGATCTAAAGCCTTCGTGAAAATATCCGCCTTCAGGTTCTAGAGCAACAATACTTGGAGGAGTAAAGAATTCATCAAAGAACGGTTGAAACAACGTATCCCATTCATTCCTAGAAGGTGGTGTAAATGATGATGAAGAAGGGTTGTTTGGGACAAGACCAGAGCTAATGTTACTGGGTCCCATTTCATGAAGTGCGGGTTCAGAGCTGCTTTGCTAATAAGCCATAGCCGTCAGCTCATCAAAATCAACATTCATAGTTTCAAGGATCTTACGATAATTACGATTGTAGATTCGGTATGCTTTCTTTGTGGGTTCATAACCAATGAAAATACCAATATCAGCCTTCGGTTGAAGTTTACCCAAATTGTCACCATCATTATTTGGATAGCAACAAGAACCAAATACATGAAGATATGATAAATCTGGTACTTTACCATGTAGAAGCTCATACGGTGTTTTACCACGGCATTTTCGAATTAGTGATCGGTTTTGGGTGTAAACTGCGGTAGATACTGCTTTTGCCCATAAAAATAATGGAGCCTTTGCGTAAATTAACATCGTTCGAGCTGCTTCCATAAGTGTGTGATTTTGCCTTTCAACGACACCGTTTTGTTGTGGAGTGCGAGCAACAGATGTTTCATGAGATATGCCAACTTCTTCATAATACTTACGCAAGGTTTGATTCACAAATTTGGTTCCATTATCCGTACGAATGCATCGGACAGTAGTGTTGAGACGCACTTGAATCATCTTGAGAAAGTCGATGATGATTTTAGGTGCCTCATCTTCCGTTGCAAGAAATTTCACCCATGTAAACCGAGAGTAATCATCCACCATGACGAGGATGTACTTTTTACCACCAAGACTTTCAACACGCATTGGCCCACAAAGATCCATATGCAATAAATAAAGTTTCTCTTGATTTGTGTCTTCAGTCTTGGGTTTGTATGATTTCTTAGTGCTATTCCCTATTGTACACGCGGAACACAAATGGTCCTTGTGAAATGTAAGTTTAGGAAGACCACGAACAAGTTCGTTTTTCGCCAAATGATTAATAGCGTCAAAGTTAAGATGAGATAACCGTCGATGCCATAACCATGACTTAGTCTTTGATGCTTTGGAGAAAATACATACGGGAGAAGCGTCCATCATATCTTGTAGAGACAAAGTGTACAAATTATTCCCTCGAGTACCTTTTAATAAATCTACCCCTTCTAAATTACGAATGAAGCAGGTATGCTCACGAAAAGCGACTTCAAGTTTTGAATCACAAAATTGTCCCACAGATAATAAGTTGTGACCGAGTCCTTACACATAATACACTCTTGAAATAATAACATTCCCAATATAATATTCACCGTAACCCATTATCTTTGCAAATCGTTTCTGAATCGAACCGTATCAAGAAACTTGCTAACGAAATTTCTAAGCTGAGAGCGGTCTCCGGTCATGTGCTTGGAGCAACCAGAGTCCAAATACCAGAGAACAATTTGGACCACCTGTGTTCATCAACAACAGTAGACAATGCATTGGAAACTATTGGTTCCGGAGTGTTAGTAGATACATATATAATATTATCAGAATTGCTAACATTTGTGTTACCCTTAGATTTCCTGTGTTTTCTAATGTGAGTTTTACCACTAACAGGTTTTATTGTGCCAACTTTCTGAGGTTTTGGAGTATTAGCGGGCATCACAGTGAGAGTTGACCTATTTTAAGGGCACTTGGTTCCTACAGTAGTGTCGGTGTTCCTAGTTAAAGGACACGCTTGTGTTTTGGTAGCCTTGGTACTCCTAGTTAAAGGTCATGCTTTCTTCGCTGTAGTGGGAGTGATCCTAGTTAAAGAGCACACATTTCCTACTATAGTGAAAGTTCTACCAGTTGGACGCCACATCCAGCCAACTTGGGTTAACACTTTCCCAGTCGGTTTCCATTCTAAACCATTTTTACGGGCATTCATCTCATTCACATGGTCAATAAGGCAAGAATCATGATGACTAGAAAACATACATTCATTACAATTCCAACATTTCAAATTAGAATTCACAATAGGCTTAGAACACTACACAACCGCATAGCCTTTAGGTTTAGCTACATGATTCTTTTTATTCAAAACAGAATTAACATTCCTAGAGTGGACTTCTACTTTCTTCTTCACTTGACTACTAGATGAGGGCAAGATCCTATCATTCTTCATGTTTCTTGTAAGCTTAGATATTTGAGCTTTAGTAGTGGTGTTTACTCCTGTAGAAGGCAAAACGGGAATATTAGAAGATGGTTTTGATTTTGCCTTATCTTTAGTGACCAATGTTTGAGATGGTTTAGTCCAAGGGCCCTTGTTATGTGGTGTGACGGCGATGAGTTTCCTTTTGATCGCACTAGAGGACGATGCTGAGACGGTGGCTGCGTTATCCACAACATTCTTACCTTTTAGGGTACGAAGTGGTTCCTTTAACTCAACCAAAGCCAAATTTTTATCACAAATTTGTTCCCTCAAATCAGATATTTCCACCGACTTTTCATTCAATCGTTCAATCAATGATTGATTCTGTGCAGTGGTTTTAGAACATGCGGGCTTTACTGAATCAAAGAGTCGTGTATTTTTCTGTTTTAAGTTCTCAATTTTGGACAAAATCTTGGAAACTCGATTATGTAGATCAAGTTTAAAAATCTCAGCGGCCTCTAGTACGTACACACAGTTAATCTCCTTAGATTTCTCTATGTCTATTGGCAATACTTTAGCAACCTTGTCACTTGGCTGACACTGTGGTGTTTCAAAAATCTCCTTAATGAATTTAATTTCACATTCAAGTTAAATACAATGTTTTTGAATCTCATCAAAACGTTTTGAAAGCAAAGTATAAGAATCTTGAAGCTTTAAATATTCAGCGTCAGATTTGTGACAAGTATTATCTACCACGTTATCCACAGATTCAACATTATACACAATAGAATCATTGTCAACACTATTATTCACACAGACAAAAACAATATCAAACAACATCACTTGCTTCAGAAGCTGGTCATTTTGGCGTGAAATTCGTTCTATTTCAATTAAACTGTTTTCATTAGCATCATTCATTTCATTGAAAACACGTCTAACTTCTTCGATTTCCAAAATCAAATCTTGGATCAATATTGCTAAGACAAGCTTTAATATTGTTTACAAACAGAACAATTTCGTCTCGAAACGCAGCTCTAGTGTGCTCAAAATTCCATTCACCTTTCGTTATGGCCGAGGCCGTCATACGTCCCTTAATGACCTTGTCAAAATCGGCAAAGTGTTGGTGCACCGCATTTAAGCTATCTGACACCTTACTTACCGGTGGAATTAACTTAGTTAAATCCTTTTTGACAAGTGTAGGAGACGCACTATGAAGGTTTTCCTTTGACAAACTTTGGGGCACAAAAGCTGATAATTGAGCAAATTCCTTTTGTAAGCGAATACGGGTCTTTTTATCAAATTGATCTTTATTATGCTTAACATAATCAATCTTATGGAATGTTGGAAGCATTTTAGATCGAGTTTCTTCCGCCAGTGACATTGTCTCCTCAGTATCACGAACATAAGGTGCTTCTTTCAATTTGCCAATTAGGGTCACATCATAAAGACTAGGAGTATATTCCTGAGCTTGTTTTGCATAACCGGGATTAGGTGGTAAGTCTTGAAGACGATTAAGTTCTAGTGCTTTAAATGATTTAGTTAAAAGATGAATTTTTTCTTTGGAAGCATTTTGTTTTAAAAGTTGTTGTTCCTTGAATTTAAGAAGTTTGGTAGCATTAATTTCCGATTCAAGCTTTTAAGACTCGAGAGTTTCGAAATCCGTATTAAGTTTTTGAAAATCATTAACAACTGACTCTTTTTCTTTTAATTCATTGGAAAGACTAGCTCTTAATGATTCGATTTCATTTAAGTGTTCTATCTTTTCAAAACTAAATTGGTCAAATTCAGAATAAGTTATTTTCTCTGCTTGAGGGACCATTTCAAAAGCTTTGACCTTTTTCTTATACAACGCAAGCTAAGCGGTTAGATTGGAAATTAAATCTACGGTTTGTAGGACGACCATATTCATGTTATCAATAATATGTTTAGGCACCATAACCAAATCATGTTGATCATAAGATTCCATACCCGTCGTAGCATTTGGTTGAGGTTTACTCAAATGTGTTGGATTGGATACCTTATCATTTGAGTTACTAATTCCCGAATGCTGTTCGAGGTTGTCATGCGCATGCTCAACTTGATGTGGATTATCATGAACAGTATTAGATGTGGTTCGTACCTTACTGACGACATCAGAACCGTAGTGAGAGAGATTAGCAACAAGAGCAGCTTGGGCTGTGTGAATGTCATCACAATCCAAATCATATGCATCAAGATCATCCGCTTGATATGTTGCATTAGAAGTAGAGACGACTGCAATGCCTTCATTATCAGCTTCCCCTGGGTCTGCAATGCCTTGTCCTCGACAACTGTAGCTAGTCACAACCTTTTGAGGACCAATGACGCTTCCATTTCCACTAGCTTGAGAATTCACACCTTGATCGTTCACGGTCCATGTTGTGGGTCCATATGAATTTTGCCTTTCCTGAATGGATTGGACCGTCACTTGACCATCTTGAATAGTGGCTTGTTGTTGAGGATTTGAAAAGCTGCGGAGCTGATTGTTCGTTGCTGGAAATCCTCTAGTTGCAACAAGTTTTGACAAGTAGGCAGTGAGGTGATTTAAGACATTAGTAGGCGTATCATTTGGAGTAAAACCCGGTGATTGAATTGGTGGGAGGTTATTGGAATAAAAGGCTTATGCTCGTGGGGCTTCAATTGGAAAATATCCTTGCTGAGGAGTATAGCCCATTGGAGAAGCGATGGCTTGTGATGGTGATGCCTGATGTTCCGTTTGCTGTGGATAAGGCTGTGGAAGAACACTTTTGTTGAAATGCTTGTTGTGGCATCATTGATGGTTGATAAAATGATTGTTGTGGTTGGTACTACAAGTATGAAGGTTGTTGATAAGTGTAAGCCATGTTTTGTTGGGGGGTCATTTGTTGAGAAGCATACATGGCAAGTAGATCACAAACTTGTGGTGTTGAAAACCGAGCCTCAATCACCTGGCATTCGTGTTGTTGAAGAAAAGCTTGAAGTTGATCCACGTTTGTTTGATGCAAGTCCTTAGCCAATTTAACAGCCGTCACGTACTTGCTCCATTCAGAAGGAAGAGTATTCAAATACTTGGTGTTTAACTGAAATGTCGGAATTGCCATGCCAAAAATATTGAGCTCATTCAACAATAAAGTGAATCTCAAGTAGTAATCATTGAGAGTCTCCCCGAGACATAGACAAACTTATCAAACGTATCATATAGCTTACACTCTCGTTCTTGTTTAGTTAACGAGGTGCCTTGCATGAGAACACAAATTCTATCCCATAACTCTTTGGCAACTTTATGTTTACTGACGAGTTTGTAGACATCTGGAGGAAGGGCTTGGAGAATGATGTTTGTAGCTTGTTTATCACGCTTATCTTGAATCTCATCATCTCTAGTTAATTCACCCGTTGTGCGAGGATGAGTAATAGTACCTTCCGTCACGGTACCATATACCAATGGTCCATTGAGCACCGATGCCCAAATAAGATGTCCGCTCTTTTTGTTCAACATATAAAGTTCCATTCGGGAAGCCCAATCCTCGTACATAGTCTTCACCAACATTGGTGGACGATTATCCGTACCCGAGAGGATGGACTTATCCGTAAGAGATGTGTACTCCATTTCGATAAGTAAAGATTTACAAAAGATTGATCGATCAATGAGAGAAAGTAAATGTGTTTGTTTTTGTGTGTAGAAGACAAGAAACAATGTTGAAATCCCCAAAAATATGTCCTCGATAAACCAAAATTCCAAGGTAAACAAAAAAACTCACGAATGTTCGAAATTTTTAAAGTGTAAAAATGTGAACTTCGGAATATTGATGATCTTCGGAAAAATTTACCTTGATGACTTCGGAATGCTAAACACTTGGTAACTTCGGAATCCAAAAATTATCTTCGCAATCCACTTCTGAATATAACTTCGTAATCCAGAGAATGAACTACTTCGGAATGTCACTTCGCAAACAATCCAAAAACTCACTTCGGAATCTTGTGAAAATTAACTTCGGAATTTCCAAAAACTAACTTCGCAATCTAAGGTACTTCAGAATTCTACTTCGGAATGCAATGTACTTCGGAATCCAATGGACTTCGCAGTATTGAACTTCATAATCAGAGAACTTCAGAATCAAAGGACTTCGCAATAGTGAACTTCGGAATCAAGTGACTTCGGAAAACATCAACTTCGGAATAAGTTATCTTCGGAAAACAAGCACATCGGAATAACAAGAACTTCGGAATACAAGAACTTCGGGATACAAGAATTTCGGAATCCAAGTAGTCTACTTCGGAATATGTTGACTTTGGATTAACAAGCACTTTGGAATATATTTACTTTGGAATAACAACCAGTCACTTCGGAATCCAATAATTTTGCGAACTTCGGAATCCACAAAAATGTTGAACTTCACAATCAAAAGAAAATCTACTTCTGAATATAGACACTTGGTGACTTCGCAATAACAAAACCCTCGAGACCACTTCTGAATAAACAAAAACCCTCATGGGTACTTCACAATAATCACAAGAATATTCCAAAGTTGAATTATTTCTTCAACAGACTTCCTGTTATCTCGGATCTAACACACCAAATACGTGATTTCAAGATAAAAAATGATCCAAGCACCCAAAAATTTTGTGTTTTAAACCCAAATAACAATACCAAATCTCTACCACAACTATGTAGATGATTTGTATGAAGGATAAACCATAAAAACACAAAAAAAATTGGATCAATTGATTTTCGATAAAAAAAGACACAAAATCAAGAAGACAAACACATAAACAATACAATCTTCACTTGGCTCTTGATACCATTTGTAGGATATTATAAATCTATGCTTATATTATAGAGAGAGAAAGAGATAGAGGGATGGTGAGAACACACACTTAGAGAGAGAAAGTATAAAGGTTACACCTTTTAGTATATGATTCAAATAAGTGAACCACACCCTCTCCATCAAAGGAGAGGGTTTATATACCAAGCCCATAAGATGGGCTTGGGCTTACATTGTTGGGCCTGCCATACATGACATGGACCGGGCTTTTCCTTGTTAAATAAATATAAAGATACTATACTACGAGCTACTACATAATATATTATTGGAGTGACCAAATCTTCCTAAATACGTAAAAACGTATTTCTAACAATACCTCAGATTATTCATCCAGAGATCAGAAAATCCCAAAAGCCGTTTTACCTTTTGATGATGACCCTCGTATGCAAGTTGAACGAGCATATAACGAAGAAATAGATTTTACACCTCAACACCAAAATTTTCCATCACCTTACCCTGATAATGCACTATCACCTATATCTGAAAACTTACCCAAAAATACCTATGAACAACAAATTAAAGATAACCTACCCTATATGAAAGAATTTCCTCCCGAGTGTATTAAAGATCTTGAAGGTAAAGTTGAAGGACTTAGGAAAGGCCGAAGAGTTATGCAACAAGATTTTGAGAAGTTGGAAGAAGATTTTGAAGAAGCTAAAGCCAAGTTGCAGAGAAGACAGATGATACACGATGAAGAGATTGTTCAAGCTCGACTGAAGATTTCTACTCTCGAGTTAGTCATTTAAGGACATTCAAATTAGACATCGATTCAATATACGAAGTCTTTTTGATGCCGTCAAAGAACTCAAGAAGGAGATATGAAGACATTAGACTATTAAGTTGTAAATACTTTCAACTTTATGTCTTTACTTTTATGTTAACAATGAAGCTTGTCTTGTAAGTTTAAACAGACAAGTTGTTAATAAATAAAAGTCGTGTTTTCTCATCTTGTCATTTCATATTTATTTCTGAGAACAAAGAAAATCCCTATTTCTTGGTTTTCTAAAAAATGATTATGAATGAAATTACATTAATTCTAGGAAAAGCATGTGCTTGATAAAGTGTATATTCTTGGAATTTCTGTTATCTTCTATAATAAATATGAATTATCAATTGAATGTAACCCGCAAGTTTGAAGAAAGAGTAAGGAAACTTCCCAAGTTTTCTAGAAATATTCTACTCTCGGCTTTTGTCTACCAAAAGGTTCTTTTTGTAGAATATATTATATGTAAAAGAGAAGCTTGTTCTATAAGACGAGTTTTTACATTTTCCATTATATTCCTCCATTCCATATCATGGATAAATTATGTTATGATTATGTATGAGTCATATCTTTATAAATCCATGGTAAACTTTGAAATACTATTTCATAGTTGGATTTATTATCCTTAGATATGAATGATAATCAACAGAGTAAGTTTTCTATATAAACCTAAAAGATATCCTTTGTGTTCGATAAGCATTTATATGTATCCATATACATATGTGACAGATTTTTTCTGATATGAGTATACTTTGGATGTTGAATTATTTCTATTCTTTCCCATTCATTCTAAACCCTAAAAGTATTTGACGAAGAATTAACAATGATGTGGTTGCAATCCTGGCAAGTTGTCAATAAGAAGTATTATTCGGAAGAAGACTCGATGACTAGTTAGTTTTTGATATCCAAGGATGAAAATATGCTATTAGTATCACCCGTTGGATTGAAAAAGCCAATTCAGTTTTTTTATCGTATCAATCGTATTTCAAATTATAAAATGAAGTTTGCTATGAGAAGATAACACTTCGTCAGTTATCTTGGTAAATTCTTTATGCTCAATCCATTGAGATAAGAGGAGGTACATAAGATCACCTGATTTAATTTCAAATATTTCTTAGAAAAATAATCGAAAAGATGAAAGAAGAACTCCGCTATCTAATGATAAAAGGAATTAACCTCGAGACATACACGAGGAAATTTCAAGAATTAGTAGAGTTGTATCCGATCCAATAGAATGATAAAATCCTTCATCAGAAGATTTTATCCTAGATTATGTCATGGAATTTCATCTGAAATTTTATTAAGAAGACTCCATTAGAAGATTTTGCTAGAAAAATTTATCAAGGAATTTTATCAAAGATTTTTAAAAATAACCGCTTCCAAAATCCCAATATATTGGAAAAATTCATTAACATATTCCAAAAGTTGATGAACAAGTTAATTTAGCATAATCCTGTGCAAAAATCTTAAAAATCTTAAGCATAAATTTAGTAAGGAAAGAATGTCCTTAAATTCTAATAAACGAGAAACTACTATAACTTAAGTTACTAATCCAACCTAAAGTGAATATGATGGAAATTTTCTTCTGTGTAAGAACTGTACCCTGCATCACACAGAAATTTACAACATCTGGTGTCAGATTTTCAACATAGTAGATCATTGGATTAGGATTTGTAAAGACAAGTGGTCTTATAAATCATATGTTTGGCAGAATTATCCTGTATTTTATAGGAAATAAATACTAACTTCTATTCAAGCGTTATCCGTCTATATAGTATTCTTAGACTTTATATTTAGAAATGTCTTATTCACGTCTTATATAAGTTTTGTATCTCTGTGGAATTAAGAAGAAGATCTGAATCCTATGTAAATTATGGTAAGGACTTCATGAATACGCCAACAAGTTAAAATATTCATCTTATCATATTAAACATAAGACTTGGAATTCGTGAAGACTTAGAATTCGTAAAGAATTGGAATGTGAAGTATTTCATTTAACTCGAAGAAACATTAAAATCCTTATATTATGCGCTAACAAAAGAAGCAGAATATTGAAATTCATCCGACTTACTAGTTCAACCTGAATTTCCTCTATAGAAATAAAAAAGAACAAATGAGGATTTTGTTACTTCAAATAGACATGACGCCATCTGGGTTATTGTCAATTATTTTACTTAATCTATAGGATTTATCCCTATTAAGAAAATCAATGATATAGAAACTCTGACAAGGTTATGCAAGAAATAATTTGTTGACATAAAGAATCAATATCAATCATCTGAGATCGTGACAAGTGTTTCACATCTTAATCCAAACAGTATATACAAAATACCTAAGGGTAATATATTATACTTAGTCCATTATATAAATGAAAACATAGGTATACTAATATTTTCATTCTATCTCGTTATGTTCCTCGTATTGAAGATTACTATTTTATTCTGAGTTTTGATTAAATCTCAAAAAGAAGTGTATAAGGATAAACGAGGCACGAGACGGTGCTCCCTTAAGGTGGTCATAATTTAATTCTATTTTTCAAATATTTTTAAAGTATATGATAACGTTAAATATTATTACGTTTGGCGGTTTAAGTTGAAACCGATATTGAACATTTTATTATTATATGTCGACAAGTAACGAGGACTACTAGTGAACGCGATACTGACGGATGCCCAAAATTTTATATTTTATTATCGATTGTTTCGATATTTAATATTTTCGATGATTTCATTTTAATTACGTATTAAGTCGTTATATTATTATTTTTCGTGTGCGTTTAAACTTTTAAAAAGTATTTTTACGAAACACGACTTCCGGGAATTTTTGAAAAGTCGACTAATAGTCATTTCCCGCTTTTTAACTTAAACGTTACATTTTAGTCCAAAACTATTCAATATTTACAACTTTTACCCTAACCACTAATATATATACAATCCACCTAACTTTCTACCTCATAATTTCTATAAAAAAACACACACCTCTCCCTTTTTTCTCTCTAAATCCACCACCCCCTTCATCACAAAATCTTCATCCAAAAATTTTGTAGTTAGATTCAAGAAAAACCAAAAAATATCCCATTCCTAAAATTCTATTGTGAGTATTTTGGTACTAATTTTATCAACATGCAAGAACATAAATTTTTCAAGAAAAGTTGGTGATGTTTGATCCAATATTTATATGTGCATGTGTTGTTATTGTTGTTTTATATTAATTTTTATCATTTTATGTATATATTTTTTATTTAGGTTTTTATTAAAAGATGACATGCAAGTGCTTAGGGTTGTTTTAATTTGATTAGGATGATATATATTTAATACTAGGGGTATGGATGATGTTTAAATGGGTCAAAATAATGGTCGAATATGATATTTAAAAGTCTATTATTGACCAGCAGGGTTAGGGGTAATTTTGGTGGGTCAAAGTTTTATAAGAGCTGTATAGTGTTGTAGAGGATGTCGAGAGCTTCAATTTGGTATAAAGTAGGCCTTCCAACTCCAAACGAGGAGGAAGATACGATAGTTTGATTATTCGTGTACCGGGAGATGCGTATCGACACAATACTTAATTGTTGTGGATATTGGGTCAAATCTCGGGAACTATAGCTAGAGTTGTATAAAAGTTCAAAGGATGATCTCAGGGCCTAAATGTAACCTTTTGATTCTATTTTTACAATCAAGTGTCGGATTTGAAAATAGTATTGCTTAAATTGGTCAAAAGGGTTTTATAAGTCAAAGGTACAAAACTGTCCGAGATTTTGAAGTCAAAGATGCTTTGAGCAGAAGATCTTATGAGTAATATTTTTGAATGAAAATTAAACTGAGTGTTATACAGATTATGTGTGAGTTTGTCACCAAGTTTCGTCGAAAACAGAGTTGTCTAAGTATGGCAAAACAGCTTGAACATTCGGTATGTTCTGGCAGAATTGTTTTGGAGGTGTTGTCTAGTAAAGGAGACTTTGTAAAAGTGTCTAGTGGTATCACTTGTATGGATTACCCTAGTGAAATTGTTGTTGTTTTACCTTGTTGATTTTGATTTTATTAAGTATAAGTTTATACTTGGATATATTAATAAAGTACACGCCTTATTTGCTAGGTTGTGGTTGTCGTGTTTATTGGGCATCTACTATCGTCGGTGATCGCCATCTCTACTTCTAAATACTACAGTGAGTCTATAGCCTCGTTTGATTGATTTTAAATATTTTAAAACCCGGGAGGGGGAATACATGTTTTTATAAACTTAGAACACAATATTTTTATGGTATGCTTGTCCCTATACGAATGGACCCGTGGTTTCCTTTAATTGCATTAAGTAAATTGCCATTGTTAAAGCCTCAATTGTGGACCGTTAATTAGCTTATGATGGGCTAGCCGCTGGTAAAATTAATAGATCTATGAGGGAAGCCGCCTCGGTTCGGTTTGTGGGTGATGTCCCTTCTATGCTTAGGCCTGGACGCCCACTGTACGGACGTATTGTATTGAGAAGTCAGGTATACGGTAATGTACGATAATCTGGAGGTGACTGACAATTAATAAATCTCATGTCTTATTAGACCTAAAGGGAGTGTCTAAGGGTTCTATTCCATGGGCTTAATGCAATTGTTGTTATATACAATTATACTTGTTGATGCAAATTATTTGATGCCTGTTGATTTCAAGTATACCACTAAATTATAATCTTTGATTGTGTTCAAAATGATTATATAAACCTATAGATTTTACTCAGCATTTTTGCTGATCATTTTACTCACATGTATTTCAGGTAATCAAGAAGTGTAAGTTTGGTGGTCACGGGATTGAAGTTGTGCACTGATGTTGTTGTTGAAACTCTTTGAACGTTTAACGTTCCTTTGCTTATTACAAATTAAATCTTTTGTTTTCGATGTACTTTGGTTACAATGTCTTGGGACTACGCTACTCTGACAAATAATTTAAGAACGGTAAATTTAAAACGTCTCTTTTCGAGTCGTTCTTTATAAATGATGTGTTATTGTACCATTGTCTAGCACCCAAAGATATATTCTACTGTGTGTAAATTTGGGGGTGTGAAAATTAATATATTAATAAAATATTTATTAATAGAGTATTTACTAATAAAATATTTATTAATAAAAAAATTAACTACAAAAAATAAAAATGATATTAAAAATATTATTTTATTTATAAATTAATTATTATTAAAAATAATATAAATAAATAATATTTTTAATTTTATTATTACTATTATACGATTTACATATTAAATAAAAATAATAATAATAATAATAATATATTTGTTATTATATTTATTTATTTATTGATTATTAAATATTATTAATAATAGCATTTAATATAATAATTATAATACTTGTTTATTAATTATTATTATTATTCAATTATTGCATTATTAATTTATTATTATTTTATTATTTTTATTATATTATTATCATTATTTTAATTTTATTGATTGTTTTTAGTACTATTACTATTATTGTTAATTATTATATTATAAGTTAAAAAATAAACTATATTACGTTGGTAACCAACCGAATACAGTGATAGATTATATGTCAATTACAATTTTTAACACATTACAATACATCTTTTTCAAAATTCATTCATATTATAATTTTTTTCATCAGTTATAATTTTTTTTCAAAACATATTTCAAAACAAACTCTTTTAAAGCTCTAAAGCCACATGTGATATAGTGTGACACCCTTTTAAATAAAGTTTGTTGGCTCAAACTAATATATGCGGGATATTTCTTCAAATATCCTTTTAATAAAAGGCTTGGTGACAAATGCTTTAAACCTTAAAAAAATTCGAAAATATCCCTAAGCAATCGAAACAATCAAGGCAACCAAGGCAAATTGGCTCATTAGTTAGCATGTGTCCCGAGGCAAAACGAGGTAACTTGTACTTATGTCGGACAGGTATCAACATATTATATAAAGTTGCATCGATTTCCTTGATTACTTCAGTTGCCTTAGAATATTTTCGTAAGATTTGAAATTGAGTGACATTTATCATCGAAATCATTTATAGAAATTAAACCATTAAAAGAGTTCAATATATGCATGCTCTAGCACATATCTGTACTATCTTAAAAAACTCTATCTTAATGGTTGAAATGTTGAAATGTTGAATGGTTGAAAAAGTAGTTATCTATATAAACCAAGATACAAACAAATACCCCCACCAACTTCATCTATCTATCTTTATTCCACTTCTCTTTTATCTAAAAAAACACATATACCAAAATACATAATACTCTCCATCTACCATCATCCTCACAAACAAAACTCTTACCACCACCCGACCGCACCACCCCACTCGCCTGACTGTAGAACCATCGTAACACACATCTCCACCAAGATCCTAACAACCACAGAACACGACCATTGAGACCAACTGTCACCAACAAGGTTTTTATATGCTTTGAACTATATTTTGAGGTTCTTCATAATAGATCTATGATTATTAATCAAGTTTTGAAAGGTTTTTTTAACAGATCTATTTATTTGATTAGTCAATCCGAGTTCTTATTATTTTTGTGTTTCTTTGTTATAGTGACTGCCACCGCCGCTCCCTCCAAGAAAATTTGATGCCGTCATTATTGCTCTTTCGTCCAAAGGTCTGTTTCATAGAGCTTAGTTTTTTAATTTTTTTTATTTTTCCATATAGATCTGAGTTTTTGATAAATTATTTTGCGTTTTTTTATTTTAGCACTCTGTTGATGCAAAAGTTGGGGTAGACCGAGCTAGACCCAAATTAGGCTTAATTTTGGGTCTTGTGGAATCCGACTCTCGCACAAGTGAAACTTGCTTTAGGACCCTGCGCACTAAACAGACACCGTTAGACTTACCGTGGGTTTGTGACCCATGATTAGACTCCGGCCCGAGAGTAAGTAACCGATTTGAGTATATTAGTGTTTAGGGTATTGTGCGTATCGTACCTTTGTGGAACCGAAGGGGTTCCTTTTATACTCGATAGAGTCCAGGCTGGGCTCCCTGTTCTTGCGGCCTAAGGAAGAGATAATAACTTGAAATAGCTTGATCTTTATTATCTAACTAAGGCAAGTGTATATCCCTTTTCCTTAGGCGAATATAACTATAATATAAGTTATATTTTGTCTGATCCTGTCACGCTGCGATGAGGACTTCGCTAAGTAATAAGCCTCTTGTGCGGCAGCGGCTTACCAGGCCTTATGGGCTGCGCGCGCACATTGCACAAGTATCCAATCCATTCCTGATGGATGCGGGTAGTACCTGTGAGTCGGACTATCCAGCCCGACTAGGGACTATACGTCATCATGTCCCCCAGTCTAGTGGTCGCAGGTCTAATCCGCGGCTACTAGACTATAATCAAACTAAAACAATCGCATAGTGCAAGCATAAACACAGATTTTAAATATTCCCGCCAAGAAGACAAACATCCCCCCTTTTACCTAACCTCCTTAGTACTCGGGATAAGCGCTTGCCACGTCATAGTTACCCCTTCATCTTCTACCGTTAGATCTGGCAAGTGGGGGACACGTGGCACACATCTGACCATGAACAGTAAAACTAGGAAGCCTATATAAACCCAACACGCCTCCTTTTGACCGTTTACCATCTACAAAACCTTTAAATCACCATTGACACCTCTATCATTTACCATCATCACCAGATCTCTTATTAAGGTAATCCGCGCGACCACTGATTTGTTTACACAACACCATGGTGAAACAACTAACCGACATCACGTCAATCTTGACCATTGAGCAGCTAGACGAATTTACCTCTGAGTTCTATACACCCGACTACCTGCACCCAGAAGTTCCTAACACGCAACATAATACAAGTCAGTTCCCCGCAGGGAAGATAGGGTTGTACACCCGTTACTTTGATTACACAAACCATCGTATACCTATGTCGCGCTTCCTTCTGAGCGTATTAATACACTACGAGACCCACGTCTCCCAACTACATTGCATAGGGGCAGCCAAAATTTCGAATTTCGAAAAAAAACTGCCGCACCCTAGACATAGAACCCACAGTAGATCTCTTCCGCGTTTTCTACCAACGGAAATTAGCCAATGGCTGGGTATCCTTTGCTAAGCGAAAGGGTGGTATGCAATGTTTCGATAGAAAGGTAGATTCCTTAAGGAATTGGACCGATAGATTCTTCTGGATCGATGACGCTGCCTTCCCCTTCCACTTTCCATTCTTGACCCTTGACACTTTGAGGAAGGACCACCTACCTGGCCCCAACTCCTACGACACTACAGATGCGGAAACTTTGAGCAACAAACGCATTCCCGTGCAACCCTATCCGGAGAGTGTGTTAGTCACTCTTGGCCTAAGCTGCGCAGTCATCTGTGGCGAGCACATGGTACTAACATTCCGCAGAGAGAGTGGCCAGGGTTAGTGGTCCTTCCCGCCTTCATCATAACATTCTGTAAGTACCATCGCATATCAAAAGACTAAAATATGTTTTCCTGTTTTTTGTTTTGCTTCCTTTCGTAGTTATGGACGTTCTTGACCTTATCCGTGGTGCCTTCCCCGAAGATTTGCTGGTGTATTCTCGCCCTCAGCAGGAAAATGAAGAGTCACTCCGCGGTCATGCACAGAAAAATACCATGGACCTAGAGATTGGGGATCCATCTGCCGCCCAAGAGAGTGAAGACACAGGCGCATACCAACCACCACTCCCTTCACCAGTTCAACAGTTGGAACAGCAGCCACCAATACAACAACAACCACCACCCTTTCTCAGCTCCTCGCTATCCTCAGAGACCGAAAAAGGCGCGGCTGGGTTTGAGGAAGAGGACATTACTTCTTTGGGGAAAAGACATAAAAGCCCCCCCCCCCCCCCCTCATCCCCACACAAATCCGCATGCATCGGGGCTGGTCCCTCTCCCTCCTGGACAGGGGTGCGCACAACTGAGGAAGAGTTCGAGGAGAACCTCGCAAAGACCCCCCCCCCCCCCCCCACTCCTCCCGCTACCATCAACCTAAGGTAACCATCCTCTTATATACGGTAGCGTGAACTATACATTCTTCGCTGCATCCCTATGTAATTATACTTTATGTGTCCGCCTAACCATTATTCTTATACAGCAGCGACAAACAGGAAAAATCTTCTGCAAAGGCAAAGACCACCCCCTCCCCCCACAAGGAGACTTCATCAGCGGGAGGAGATGCGTTCGCCCAGGATCCTACCTTTGCCCCTGACTAGGAGCTTCCTGCATCCTCCGACCTAATGAGTGCGTTTGACTACGCAAGTTTTTTAGACAACATCGTGCCCCCTGGCCGAGAAGTGGTGCTAGAAAGGATGAGTGATACTGTCCTGGCCGATGAGGCAAGTTATCTGGCAGCGCAGCAAGTTACATTGACATCGCACCTCAAGAGGAAATACATGGGGTTGTCTGTCAAACTACACACTACAGAGGAAAAACTGAGGCAGCTCACTGAAGAGAAATCCTCCGCTCTCGGCGATATGCAAGAAAATATAGACCAAGAGGTCGAGAGAGGAAGAAAAGATGCCGCCCTCCTCCATTCCTTAACAGAAGAAAGAAACAGGCTATCTGTCGCTCTTGAAGAAGAGCGCGCCCAACTTCACCAGATAAAGGCCTCCAACCAAGTTGCTATGGGGGCCTTTGAGGAGGGAAAGAACAGGTTCTTGCTGATGTTGATGCATTGGGTGCTAAGGTAAAGGAAGATGTAAACAATATCGGCTGTCAACTGAAGAGGTTGAGTATCAAACTGGATGAGGAACTGTACCCCCGCCTAATGAAAGAGATAGCCGAGAAGCGGTGGGTAGTGTGCCATGGTCTGCGCCTGGCCACAATGGTTGCTTTGGAAGACCCCGCCCTGCGAAACTCATTCTCCAATTCTGTTATAGCCGCCATCAATGAGGGTACTTCAAGAGGTTTGGTGACAGCGCACAAGGAGAAGTTACTGAACAGAGAACTATCGGAGGTGTCTTTTTATGATCTGAAGGCCGATGCCAAGCTCACCACAGCCATGAAAGAAATGAGCGTATGCCCACTGCCCTCTTTTGTCCTGGAGGACAAGGATCATGAAGTTACCTTCGAAGTTGTAATGGAGGTCCTCACCTTAGTACTCCACAAGGCAGAGGGCGCAGAAGCATTGGCAGACTTCAACCGAAAACCATCCATGGGAGCAGTTGACCATACCAGTATTCGCGCATCCCAAGGATTTTCTTGATCCCTTCAAGATTGAGAAGGAAGTGCCACTATCTGAGGTCCTTGCAACGCATGAGAGTCGCGCTGCTGCCAAGAAAGCCCTGCTGAACATAGAAGCAGCGCCTTCCATTGGTGCAGCCCATCTTGCTCCTTCCATCCCTGTGTTGCCATTGCCATTGCTGGAGAGGGATTCGCGCCTACTGGACCGGATGGAAAAAAGTCTGAAGGATCACTACACTACTGCTTACTGCCCTCCCTTGCTAAAACTGAAGAGATCCTCCTCCGAGACCCACTTGCTCTCCAATCGCCTTAGGGATTTTTAAACACTTTGTATTTGTTATCCACGAATGTTTGCCTTTGTAATAAACAATATCCCTTTTTTGTTATGAAAAGTATATGTAATGTTCGTAGCGCAATTTCGCATAATAAGTTAATGTGAACTTATAAATGGTCCATATGGGTTTGAGAAGCTCATTACGTGCAGTGTACCGCTACTACCATAAGGACGGTCAAGTGAGGATGACCAATTGTTAGGTGCGCACAAGTGTGTCTTAACAGTCTCAGAGTTTACTGGCTGCATAACTTGCTACGACGTCGTTAATTGCAAGGGGCCTAACAAGGATACACGATCCATGGTCTAAGGGAGTGCATCCCACTTACTCGACGAGTCTAATTAGTAGGATAGGATCATTCCTCTTATTTCTCCTAGAAACGTTGTGCACGCGTGCGCCAATAGGCAATATATAATGAGAAAAAAGTATGTATGAAAAGAAAAGTTTAGAATGCGTCGTGGAACTAGCTAGGGACCACAACTGTTTTATTAATACTTGCAAGATTTAAAATACATAAAATAAAAGGAAAAACAATACATTCACTTAGGAAGTTTTCCTTTAAAGGTAGCACTTCTTTAGATGGCATATGTTCCAAGGTCTTTGTAGGTCGCGACCATCCATATCGCGTAGCCGGTACGCACCATTTCCAAGTGCGTCTGTCACTATGTAGGGTCCCTCCCATTTTGGTCCAAGTTTCCCTGTATTCTCTGCGTGATCGGCCGCTTTTGAGCGATACACAAAGTCACCTGGTCTGAAGGAGATCTTGCGCATCCTAGCATCATAGTAGCCTTTCATCTTTGCTTTTGACTTAGCTTCTCGGATTGCCACTAAATCTTGTCGCTCCTTGATTATGTCTAGGTTCAATCGCAGCTTAATAAGTGTGAAAACTCTTATCCTTTTGCCGCTTAATTATAATAAAAACCAAACCAAAGCGTGTATTTAATGTCGTAAAAGTCAGAATTATGCGTGGTTTGTGTCTTTGTTGTGTTTTATGACCAAAATATGAAAAACGAAGAAAACACGGGCTTTCACAGGCTTTTATCAAAGATAAAGACAAAAGAAGAAGTCAAAAGATCAAGAGTGCAAAAAGAACGGAAGTCAAAGGTTTATTCTGAAGATTTATCGAAGAAAAAGACTAAAGCCGGAAGTTTAACGAAGTCGAAGAATCAAGTCTGATAAAAGAAGAAAATTAAAAGACGAGTTCATTTTATCATTCGACAAATCCTGAGACAAAGTCGAGAAAGACGAAGAAATTAAAAGACGAAAAGACAAAAGAAAGAGAGAAGCATCAACACTCCGCCCCTCCTCCTATAAATACCCTCCTAATATGTCATTAGGAGGTGTTAGTTAGTTTTAGTCATTAGTTTATTTTTCATGTTTTAGGAGTAGATTACTTTCTCTCTCTAGATTTACTTTCAAGTTTTTTGTAATCTTTCATCTTAATCTTGTATTTGAATCTTTAATCTTCATCTTAATTTCAAGCTTTTCATAAATCATTCTCATTCTACCTTTCTTATTTTTAATATCTTGTTTAGTTTTCATAATTATGTAGTTTGTGTAATCATGTTCTTGTTTTGATTAATGTGTTTGTTTGATTGTTCTTATGGTTTTGATGTGTTTGATCTTATTAGCTTATTGTGTTTAGTGCTTATTGTGTGATTTTTCTTATTTTTAATTAAGTGTCTTTATTAGTTTATTTTTATAAAAAGTTGATTATTAATATTTAGATTATTTAGTGTTTTTAAAGTTTTTAAATTGTGTTTTATTAGCTTTTTCTTAAAATTAGTTTGGTTAAGTTTTTGGTAAGTGCTTATTTGAATTATAGCTTATTTTCATTTTTGGCTTATTTTGTTTCTCATCCAGGTTTTAGAAACCCGTATTCCGGATTACTAGAAAATCTTGTTTATTCTGAATAGTGATCAACTCCTTCTTTCCGAATTAGTAAAAGCAGCACATTCCGAATAAGTATCAAACCCTAGGATTCCGGATTAGGGCTTTAATTATTCCGGATAGTGTATGTTTGCATATTCCGGATAAGGGATAGTGGATTCCGGATTAGGACAAAATTCAGGGTATTCCGGATTGTAGGTACATCACTGATTCTGGATTAGTTATAGTTTCTCGATTCCGGATAACGTATGAAATCTTATTCCGGATTGTAAATTAAGTGTGGATTCCGGATAAGGGATTTTACGCATTCTGGATTAGTTGCCTTTGTTGATTCCGAATTGAGTGAGGACTAGTTATTCCAGATTGAATCAAAATCTTGGATTCCGGATTAGTTCGAACTTGTGGATTCCGGATTAGGTTAGAATTTTAGGGTTATTCCGACTTATGTGTTTGGTTATTTTCCCGAATTAGTTTTAAAATTTACTTTTTCCACCATTTTTACTTAGCTTATTTTCAAAAGTATTTTGTCTTAGTTAATTTCAAGTTTAATTTTTATAAAGTTTTAATCTTTTAACATTTACTTTTTATAAAGTTTTAATCTTTCGTCATTTATTCTTGAAAGTCTTTATTTTTTAGCTTAATCTTTTCAAGCTTTCATTTTTATTTTAAATAGCTCAACGACATTTTCTTTCTTTTTCACCAAGAACGACTGAGTCACATTTAAAACCAAGATCAATTCGAATCGAGTCGAGACAAAACGAAATTTTAACCTAGTAAAGCCAGCTATATCAAATGGCGCCGCTGCCGGCTCTTTTTGTGAAGATTAACGTTTTTTTGTGAGAGACGCGTTGGATTCTGGGATCCGTTCACTTTTGAACGTTATTTTTCTTGCAAAATTTTCAAAAATTTTCAAAAATCCATAAAAATCAAAAATTTAAAAAAAAAATCCAAAAACATTTAAAAATCCTAAAAAGCATTTCTTTTTCAAAAAGTTTTGCACCAAAAATATTTTCTTTTCACGTTAACTTTATTTCTTCTATTTCGTTGCTATATTTTTCTATTGTAGGTGTATGCATACTCGTTCATGCAAAAGGAAGTCCATACAAGCCGTTATCATCGAGCCTCCTCCTGTTGTTAACACAATGGATAATCGTCCTGTGATCGAGCTCTTGCAATCACATGTTGAAGGCAATGAAGATGCGATTGTGGTTCCAGCTATTGATGCAAATAACTTCGAGCTCAAGACCGGTTTTATAGAAATGGTTTCCGCAACACCTTTCTTAGGCCGCACTCATGATGATCCGCACGATCACATAAAAATGTTTGTTCACTTAACCAATACTGTGAAATACAATGGGGTTTCACAAGAGCCAATTCGTTTGCTTCTCTTTCCTTTCTCCCTCGAGGGACAAGCCCAGACTTGGCTTGATAAGGAACCACCCCAAAGTATTACAACATGGGCAGACCTAGAGACCAAGTTTATCAATTACTTTTTCCTACCCTCACGTACTACCGCTTTGCGGAATGACATCAGTAATTTTAAACAAAAGTACAGTGAGACGTTTAGTGAATCTTGGGATCGTTTTAAGGAACTTTTAAGAAAGTGTCCACAACACGGTTTTACAAAGGTGCATCAAATTAATACTTTTTATAATGGATTAAGTTTGAATGACCAAGATTCACTAAATAGTGCTTCGGGGGGTAATATTCTTATTAAATCAATGAATGAGGCTTGGGCAATCATAGAGAACAAGGCCAAAGTCCAAACCAAGAGTGTTAGGGCTACTATGGCTAGTGCCAGTAAGAGTGAGTTGACCAATCATCTTAAGGAACTTACTTCAGCAGTAAAACAACTTGTTCTAAGAGACAACCCTCCTAATCAACATGCCCATGCTCTCAATATTACTTGTGAAACTTGTGGTGGGCCACACTCTTATGCTAATTTTGATAAACTTATGATCAATCTCACGGGGAAGAGTATGCTTACAACAACACGGAGAGAGTTCATTTCAAGCCTAATGTCGATGTGAATCACTTGTCTTATAACTCGAAATATTATTTGACTCCACCCGGTTTTCAACAAAGACCACACCCACCCACCCATAACAACCAAGGGCCACCAAGAGCAAATGTTCAACAAACTACAAGTGTGAGGGGCTACAATGCAAACCAAGGCAATTATCAAATGCAAAATCAAGGATTTCAAAACCAAGGTTTCAATCCTCAAGGTTCTCAACTATATAACCAATACCCAAACCAAGGTTTTCAACAACAAGGGTTCATTTTACCTTATCCGCACATGGACTTGATTCTACAAAAATTAACCGATCATGAGAAAATAATGAAAGAAATGCAAGAGACCACAGATAGGAAATTCGTTCAAATGTTTCAAACTCTTCGTCCCCCAGGTGCTCTTCCTTGTACAAACGAAACAAACCCTAGAGCTAATGTCAGTGCTATTACTACACGCAGTGGAGCAACTTTAGTAGGACCATCTATCCCTCCCCCAGTTACTCCATCTACACCTCCTCCAACCCCATTTATCCCTCCTACTACCACGCCTAGTACTAGTTCTACATTACCGTCTTCACCTCTTACGGAAGAAGTACCAAAGAAAAACCCTTCACCATCTCAACCTTCAACATCTCAACATTCACCTTCTCAACCTTCACCACCTAAACCCAATATCCCTTATCCTTCTCGGTTAGACAAGCACAAAGTGCTCACTAAGGAGGATTCTCAAATCACTACCTATCTGAAGATGATCTCCCAAATGAATTTCAATATTAGCCTTGTTGAAGCACTTGTCCAAATGCCAAAATTTGTCAAAGCATTCAAGGAATTTCTTAGTAAGAAGGAGAAGATGGCCGAGTTTGTTAATACTCGATTGAATGAGAATTGTTCTGTAGTCCTTCTTAAAGAACTTCCGAAAAAACTTGGAGATCCCGGTCGTTTTGTGCTACCTTGTACATTTAAAAAACCCAAAGAATTTACTGCCTTAGCCGATCTCGGGGAAAGTATCAATTTAATGCCATTAAGTGTTGGGAAAAAGTTATCATTACCCGATCTTACACCAACAAAGATGACTCTTGAGCTAGCAAATCGAACTCTCGCTTACCCTGTTGGTATTGCCGAAGATGTTTTTGTTAAAGTTGGTACCTTCATTTTTTCGGTCGATTTTGTTGTTGTTGATCATGAAATGGACCCTCGTATTTCGTTAATACTTGGACGGACATTCTTGAGAACCGGAAAAGCTTTAGTCGATGTTGCCGAATGTGAACTCATTCTAAGGGTCGGGAATGATCAACAAGTTTTTAAGATGGGTAAAATTACAAGTAAAACAAATGGAAAAGAATCGGCGAAAATGATTGATGTGCTTCAAGACGAGCTTATTACAACAATTTTCAAAAGTACAAAGCTTGATGATTTTGTGCTACATTACAATCCTCTTTTCAAGACTTGCTATGATAACCAACTTTTTCAAGACCATGTGGAAGATCCTAATGATTCTCTCTCCAATTTGGATCCCCCAACAATTTAAGATTCTCCACCAATCTATGATGATTATGATGATGATTCTAGTTCTGATTTGGATGATTATGATGATTTTTTTCTTCCGAGTATAAATACATGCTGACTTATGATGACTTTGATGATGTTGACACTCTTTCGAGTGATTCTTCAAGTGTTATGTCTTCTACTGATGATTGTGCTCCTCCGCCAAAAATGCTTGATCCTACTTGGGATGATTACTCATTTGAGGAAGATTTCGCCACCTTTCTCAATACCTACTTTCCTAATGAGCATGATTCTCCTCCTTTGGACTTTAATTATGGTCTCTACCCTCCTTCGGATGTCAAGAAGCCCATTTTAAAGGAGAAGAAACCGGCCAACACCAATATCCGTAGTACCTATGTCTGAACACCTCTCTTTCCACCTTCTTCGGATGAGATTGTGCAGTTTATGGGCGAATCTTCAAGGTCTACTGAGTCTAAGTCTTATTTTCCCCTAAAGGAAAAGGTGTTCGATCTGGGTATCACAATTTTTAAGCCATCTCAGTATCCATCTGATGAAATAAAAGGAAAGAATTTTGAAAACAATGGAGCTATGCTTTCACTTCATCATACCTTCTACCACCGTGCACAACAATTGCTTAAGGGAACCTCACCTACTCTTCTTTGGCTTGTGTTGTTCACCTTAAGCTTTTGCTATTTGTTGGATGAGAACTATGTATTTGACCCCGGTGGATGTTCTTCAAGGTTCTTACCATTGTAATCAAGGTCGAGTCAGGCTCACGAATCGGTGAACAAAAACAAGCGCTTCTCGGGAGGCAACCCGATGATCAATCATTTTTATCCGTTTTTATCATAAGTATAGGGGGAGACCCTAGTATGTGTTTGTTGTTTTCTTTCTTTTGATGTGCAGGGATTGGAGCTTTCAAATATCCACTTTTGATGACTTTTGATGACCCATGATTCCGTGTTTCCGTCTTCCCGGTTCTATCCTAAACTCTTTTGATTCACTATTTTATCATTTATGTTGAAATAGAAATCACTTTAGTTGTCTCTTCCTTAGCAAGATTTAAATAGCGTGCACAATGTCCTAAGTGTAGGGAACTTTACTCCCACATGCTTAAACATTGAGGACAATGTTTGTCTTAAGTGTAGGGGGACTTCTATCGAAGTTAAGTGGGCTTTTCCATGAATATGTCCTCATTTTAACCAGAAAATTGATTTTTCGACATTTTTCAAAATTTTTGATCTATTTTGGCCTAGTAGTATTTTCCTTTGTTATTGTTATTTTCTTTTATTAAATAAAACAGTTTTAATGAGTATAGATATCTTTGATAAATTAGGCCCGTCATGAATCTTTTGACTCAACCCGAGTTTACTTATTTGAGTTTACTCTAGCTAGTATCCTTAACGTGTTTAAATCAAGTTTTGCTAGACTTTTATATAAGGAACTTTAAAACGTGAAAGTCTTAACTCATTAGGGTTAAGAACAAGAACTTTTCGCAAGTTCCTATAATTGATCCTAGAAAGTCGTTTATCAAGGGAACTTTGAAATGTGAATTCTAAACTTGAAAAAGTCTAAGAAGTTGCAAGATCCTATAGATGACTTGAAAACCCAAAACATTGAATTAATAGGCTAAGCATCCACGAGTCTCATTCCTTGAGATTTTAAATTGTGGAGAACGAGAGATGATAGAGTCAATTATAAGTTTGTATTCTTTCATGAATTTATGTGAGTTAATTATGAGCTTTTTCTCCCATCGCTTGTTAATAAATTATTGCAATAAGTAAGGTCGTACGATTTGAAAAGTTACTTGGCTTCTAGCACAAGATCGTTTAAAAGTTGCTCGGTATTAAATAGAGTTCATAGCCAAGGCATAACTTATTGAAGCGGGATGCGAAGATTGGCGAGTCCGAAAAGGCCCTAACAAGGCATGAGGGCTACATTTGTTGCTAAAGATCCAAACTGATGTGAAGAATCATTTATCAAAAATCAATATGAAGGATCGAGACACATGACAAAAAGCAAATACTCCCCTAAAGATCATGGAGAAGTCTATCCGAAAAGACCCTAGCAAGGTATGAGGATAAATAGATCCAAGTCCTAAAAGGAGGCGGATCGTTGTAAATCAAAGTCCCAAATAAAGATTGGAGAAAAATGAAGAAGTCGTGGTCTAATTTTGAAGAACCTCTCAAAAGCTTTCAAGTGAAGAAATTCCTATTATGAAGAAAAGACCATTATTTCAGGAACGTCTCTCAAGATTCAAAGTATGAAGTTAATGCCAAATATCGATCCGAGAAAGGTCTCAAATCGTGAAACGAGTTGTGCCAAGATATGAACTTTATGAGGTTTCGAGAAGCAGTTTTAAAAGATTTTGCCCTTTAGCTAACTATTGATTAAATCGTCCCACTTTATTTTCGGCCTAGATAAATTATCAAAATAAGTCAACAATGAATCCTCGTGATCATTCAAGACAACAATAAAATATAAGAGATACACCTAGGAATAAGGGAGTCTAAGTGAATAATTGATACACATGAGTGAGTGTTAGCTTTACTAACTAATAATAACAAAGATCTCGTTTGTAAGCTTGGTACGGGGAATGTGAAACTTGAGGGTGATAAACATTCAGGACAACCAAAGCCCTAATGTAAGTCCTAGATTTCTTTACTTGTTTCGTCCTTCAAATATTTGGTTATTTTCTTTCCTCTTTATGTCTAGTATTTAATAAAGGTCAAGGTGGGTTAATTATGATGGAAACTGTAAATCTTGCTTTGTAACTAATGTATTGCATGACGGTATTGCGATGGTCAAGTGTAGGGAATTTAATAAGTGTGAAAACACTTATCCTTTTGCCACATAATCATAATAAAAACCAAACCAAAACGTGTATTTAATTTCATAAAAGTTGGAATTATGCGTGGTTTGTGTTTTTGTTGTGTTTTAGGTCCAAAATATGAAAAAGGAAGAAAACACGGGCTTTCACGGGCTTAAGAAAAAGACAAAAGACGAAGTCAAAAGATCAAGAGTGCAAAAAGAATAGAAGTCAAAGGTTTATTCTTAAGATTTATCGAAGAAAAAGACTAAAGACGGAAGTTTAACGAATTCGAAAAACCAAGTCTATTAAAAGAAGAAAATTAAAAGACAAGTTCATTTTATCATTCGACAAATCCCGAGACAAAGTTGAGAAAGACGAAGAAATTAAAAGACGAAAAGACAAAAGAAAGAGAGAAGCATCAACACTCCTCCCCTCCTCCTATAAATACCCTCCTAATATGTCATTAGGAGGTGTTAGTTAGTTTTAGTCATTAGTTTATTTTTCATGTTTCAAGAGTAGATTACTCTCTCTCTCTAGATTTACTTTCAAGTTTTTTTTAAATCTTTCATCTTAATCTTGTATTTGAATCTTTAATCTTCATCTTAATTTCAAGCTTTTCATAAATCATTCTCATTCTACCTTTCTTATTTTTAATATCTTGTTTAGTTTTCATAATTATGTAGTTTGTTTAATCATGTTCTTGTTTTGATTAATGTGTTTGTTTGATTGTTCTTATGGTTTTGATGTGTTTGATCTTTTTAGCTTATTGTGTTCAGTGCTTTTGTGTGATTTTTCTTATTTTTAATTAAGTGTCTTTAATAGTTTATTTTTATAAAAAGTTTATTTTTAATATTTAGATTATTTAGTGTTTTTAAAAGTTTTTAAATTGTGGCTTATTAGCTTTTCCTTAAAATTAGTTTGGGTAAGTTTTTGGTAAGTGCTTATTTGAATTATAGCTTATTTTAAGTTTTGGCTTATTTTGTTTCTTATCCGGGTTTTAGAAACCCTTATTCCGGATTACTAGCAAATCTTGTTTATTCCGAATAGTGATCAACTCCTTTTTTCCGAATTAGTAAAAGCAGCACATTCCGAATAAGGATCAAACCCTAGGATTCCGGATTAGGGCTTTAACTATTACGGATAGTGTATGTTTGCATATTCCGGATAAGGGATAGTGGATTCCGGATTAGGACAGAATTCAAGGTATTCCGGATTGTAGGTACATCACTGATTCCGGATTAGTTATAGTTTCTCGATTCCGGATAACGTATGAAATCTTATTCCGGATTGTGAATTAAGTGTGGATTCCGGATAAGGGATTTGGCGCATTCCAGATTAGTTGCTTTTGTTGATTCTGAATTGAGTGAGGACTAGTTATTCCGGATTGAATCAAAATCTTGGATTCCAGATTTGTTCGAACTTGTGGATTCCAGATTAGGTTAGAATTTTAGGGTTATTCCGACTTATGTGTTTGGTTATTTTCCCGAATTAGTTTTAAAATTTACTTTTCCCGCCATTTTTACTTAGCTTATTTTCAAAAGTATTTTGTCTTAGTTATATTCAAGTTTAATTTTTATAAAGTTTCAATCTTTTAACATTTACTTTTTATAAAGTTTTAATCTTTCGTCATTATTCTTGAAAGTCTTTATTTTTTAGTTTAATCTTTTCAAGCTTTCATTTTTATTTTAAATAGCTCAACGACATTTTCTTTCTTTTTCACGAAGAACGACTGAGTCACATTTAAAACCAAGATCCATTCGAATCGAGTCGAGACAAAACGAACTTTTAACCTCGTAAAGCCAGCTATACCACAGCTCATCATCGTTAGTAACCATGTCTACCTCCGTTGTGCGGAGTGTTTGCAGTCCGATCTCAGCTGGAATGACTGCCTCTGTACCATATGTTAGGGCGAAGGGGGTATCACCTGTGGCTGTTTTGATCATCGTGCGATGTGCCCACAAAAAATGAGACAACTCATCGACCCACTTCGTATTATGCTCCCCCAACCGTTCTTTTATGCCATCCCCAAACTCCTGTTTTCTCTCTCCACAAGTCCATTCGTTTGTGGGTGGGCGACTGATGCGAACCGTTGATGTATCCCATTCTTCGCGCACCAATCCTTGAATGGGTTCTCTACGAACTGCTTTCCATTATTAGAGACTATTTCACCGGGCAGTCCGAAACGACATACTATGTTTTCCCATACGAATCTTTTCACCTGATTCCCCGTGATCGTTGCGACTGCCTTTGCCTCAATCCATCTTGTGAAGTAATCCATCGCGACTATGAGGAACTTAACTCCCCCCGCGGCTACGGTAAAGTGTCCTGCGATATCGATTCCCCATTTGAAGAATGGAAAAGGGGACGTAATCGGCGTGAGCTCCTCCGGAGGCTGCCTAGGTACTGGCATGTGCACCTGGCAGTCATTGCATTTATTAATGAGTGTTCGCGCGTTTGTATGCATAGTTGGCCAATAGTACCCGCTGCGCAACGCTGTTGCTACCACGGACCTTGGTCCTGCGAGCATTCCGCATGACCCCTCGTGGATTTCGGTAATAATGTACTACGCCTGGCGTGGCCCTACGCATCTTAACCATGGCTGGAGAAATGATCGCTTGTAAAGGACCCCATATCTGACTTCAAATTGCCTTGAACGTCTTCGCACTCGTCGTGACTCATTTTCGTCATGCGGGAGTGAGTCATTCGTCAAATAACCCATAATCGGTGTCATCCATGTAGGGCCTTCTTCCTCTACGACCGACGTGACCTCTTGCTCTTTGATTGACTTGTCCTTGAGGATTTCCACCAGGAATTGTTTTGATAAGTGCGCAAAACTGGTGGAAGTTATCTTGTTAAGTGCATCTGCTTTCTTGTTCTTCCCCTGGGCACTTGGCGTATCTGGAACCTATTGAACCCCTCAATCAGTGCTTTGGCTTTTTGTAAGTACTGCACCATATTATCTTCTTTTGCTTCATAATCGCCAAGTATATGGTTTGCTACCAGTCGAGAATCTACATTTGCTTCGAGATTGCGCACGCTCATTCTTGCTGCAATTCTTAGCCCTGCTATCAGCGCCTCATACGCTGCCTCATTATTTGTGGCTGTGAATTCAAAACGTAATGCGTATGTGAACTCCATTCCTTCTGGATTGGTGAGTATGAGTCCCGCGCCTGTTCCATCAGTGTAGGATGACCCATCTGTGAACAAGATCCACGGGGCTTGGTCTTCTTCCTTTTGATCTAGCCCCTGATCGCCCTATTCTGGCTTTTCAATGTTAAAATCCGCCGGAATTTGTCCCTTCACGGCATTGCGCGGTCTGTAGGTAATTGTGTTCCCCTAGTAGAACACTCCATTTTTGGAACCTGCTTGCGACATCTGGTTTTGAGATCTCCTGCTTTATGGGTTGATCCGTTATCACCACTATTGGGTGCGCTTGGAAATATATGCGCAACCTCTTTGCTGCAAACACTAGCGTGAGCACTAATTTCTCCATTGGGGTCTAATTTAGCTCCGAGATTTGTAACGATCTACTTATGAAGTACACTGGTGTTTGCACATTTTCCCTGTCCGTCATTAGCACCGCGCTAATCGCTCCATGCATTGCGGACAAATATATTATCAGCTCTTCTTTAGGTCGTGGCGCGACTAACATAGGGAGCGAAGCTAAATGCGCTTTTATTTCCTCGAAGGCCTTTTCTTCTTCCTTCGTCCAATTGAAGTCCCCTTTCTTAATGCACTTTTTAAGCGTTTTAAATAAGGGGAGCGACTTCTCTGCTGATTTGGACAGGAACCTGTTCAGTCCTGTAAGCTTCCCATTTAGCGACTGCACTTCCTTTTTTGTTTTTGGGCTCTGGAGTTGAATGACCGCGTCTGTTTTTTCCGGACAGGGTTTGATTCCATTGGGGTCAATCATGTATCCTAGGAACATGCCTTCTGTCGCCCCAAAAGTGCACTTCTTTGGATTTAACTTCATGTTTATCCTTCTGAGTGTAGAGAATGTTTCCTCTATATCCCGAATAAGATCGCTCTCCGTATGACTTTTTATTACCAAATCATCGACATACACCTCCAAATTTCTCCCTATTTGGCCTTCAAATGCCTTGTCAACCAGTCGTTGATACGTGGCCCCTGCGTTCTTTAGTCCAAATGGTATTTTTGTGTAACAGTACACGCCCTGGCTGGTATGGAATGCTGTCTTTTCCTCATCTTCTTCTGCCATTTGTATCTGATGGTATCCCTTGTATGCGTCCAGGAAACATTTGAAGGTGTATCCGTACAACGATTACACCTTCCAATCTATTTCTGGGAGTGGGTAGCAATCTTGGGGACAAGCTTTGTTGAGGTCTGTGAAATCAACGCACATGCGCCAGCTGCCATCATGTTTCTTTACCATTACTGGGTTAGCGAGCCAGTCGTGATAGTAAACTTCCCTCATGATTCCTGCGTCCACCAACTTTTTTACCTCGTCCAATATTACTTTGTTGCGCTCTAGGGCCTTTCCTCATTTCTTTTGCCTAACCGGAGGGTATCCTTCGCGGAATTGAAGCTTGGGTTCGGCTATCGACCTTGGCACCCCTGTCACATATTTGGGTTCCCATGCGAAGACGTCTAGATTATCCTTCAAAAGGTGACACATGTCTGTCTTTCCTTTGTCAGATAATGTCCCTTCGATCATTATCTCCTGATCCGGGTACTGCGTATGCACTGCTACCTTTAAGTTTGGTGGTGAGTTTACCTTCGGTTCCATCGTGATCCTAGGCGGTTCTGTGATCGCGTTGCATTCTAGGGGTGTTACTACCGTGTTGAATATCGTTACGACCCCTCCATCAACTGGGAATTTCATCATACCGTGAGCCGTAGAAGGTACCACTCGCATTGCTAGTATAGTTGCTCGCCCTATGATCCCGTTATATTGTGATGGCGACCGTATGATCAAAAAATTCATCGGGACTTCCGTCGAGTGCTCATCGTTTCCACTCTTACTGCTAACTTCAGTTGGCCCAAGGGCCATACCGCTTCTCCGCTAAATCCAATGAGTGGGGAAGTCGCAGGCATCATTTGGCTCTTTATTTCTGCGCTAAGCTTTAGAAAGCAGTGCTCGTACATTATTTCTGCTGATGAACCTCCATCCACGTACATGCGATGTATGTTGTGCTGACCAATGCTTACTTCTATAACTAGCGGGCCATCTGCGATGTTCCTTGCATTGAGTGGGGGAAGGAAATTTATTTTCCCTTCGAGAATTTTTGGCTCACCTTCTGTCTTGTCCTTCGTTGCCACGATTCCACCATGTAAATATTTGCGCTAGCGACCTTTTTGTCTATCATCCTTGTGTTTTAGCTCGCCTTTCTTTACCCTATTCTCGATATATTTTTGCAGCTGAATACATTCGTTCGTAGCGTACCCCCTCTCAATATGGTATTCACAGTATCTATTACTGGCGCGTTTTTCGACCGGGGTGGTCATTGGCGTTGCCTTGTGAAACTCGCACATTCTCATACGAGGATTGCTCTTGGGGTTAACTTAAGGGGGTAAACCTAGAGTTATAAGTTCGCCCCTCTCTTCTCCTTCCTACGTAATCAAGGCCTAGAGATCTGCTCTGCTTGTTGGGTCCTTCACTGGGTATGCGGATAGATCTGTGATCATAAGTGCTTCGTGCTATTTCTGAAGCAGTCGATTCTCCTTGCATGAAAGACCTTACCCGCCTTAGCGCTCCATCGAAGGTTTCGGGCGTTCTTTTATTGAGCTTCTTTATTAGATCGTTGTTTCGTATGCCCGCCATGAAGCAGGATACTTTCAAAATTCCTGGGTAGTCTTTTATTTGAAGACACTCGCTCTTGAAACGCTCCAGAAATTCTTCCAGGTATTCGCCCTGGTTCTGCTTTACCCTGGCGAGCGATACTGTAACACCCCATTTTGATAATGGAATGTCACGCGTAATTATGGCGTGTCATCAAAGCATACAAGGAAAAATGTCTAAACATTACATGACCATAAAAGGAAAATACCAGAATCAAACATCGGTATTCCAACAGTAAAGCTCATCACACACAAACATAAGTAACGTAAAGGAAAGGACTAGACAATGTCCATAGCACATGTATCAAAAGAAAGGTAATGCATAAAGTAAAGAAGGCTAGAAAGCTTCCAGTCCATATGCACGTACTCTTAAAGTCTACGAGCGTCCCTGAGTACCTGCCGTTTTGGGAACATAGAAAAGGAAAACGGCTGAGCAATACGCTCAGTGCACGGATGTACAATAAAGCATGAATAGGATAAGCATATAACATATAACAGCGGAAGAAACTAAGTCCCGAGTAACCTGGTTATGTCTTGATAAAACTGGTTTTATAGTTTGAAAAGCCTTATGTTTATCTTGTAAAAACTGTTTATCATATTTTACCATTAGCCAATATAGGTCATGAAAATCCACCGTGCATGAATACTTGGAGGGGTGACCTCATCATGCAAATTAGAGGGGATGTTTCTAATTTAATATACTGGTTTTGGGTAGGAGGGATCAGCTCCTTATGAAGGATGCAAGGCACACACCACATTCACCATGAAATCCTGACTGAAAACATGTAACTAGGATGCACCCATACGCCCCACATGATAAATATAATATAAATGGCCAAAAGCAGGAGGGACGCCACGAGCATTCTCTCTGCCGTGGTTAAGTCATAACATCAGTGCCTCTAATGTTATGGTTATGGTACCTCCATAACTAGGTGAAACTGGTCATGCATGTATATGGCTATAGGTATTCTAAATTAAACATAAGCAATTCAAACACATAACTTATACTACGGGAAAACATTTTGCTGCATACGGGAAATCCTAATAAAGAAAGAATGTCCATACTGAAAGGACGGGAATCCGTACCTTATGTCCAGTGAACGAAGAAGACGAACTGAGAGGAATCCTACTTCCGTATCACTAATGCTACATAAATACATACATGAATAAGTATCTGCTTACTAATACGTAACTGATTTTATGTCATGTCTTAGCTTATTTTATATGTTCTTATCATGTTTTACTGTTTTAAGCCTTAAACTGTGTTTATCTTATATTCTGTTTACTCTGATTAAGTGTTTCTGGTATTTCATGTATTATTATACTTACTGTGTAATCTTAACCTGCTAGCAGGTAAGACATTTGGAGACGTAAGTGGCCACATCCTATTTCATACCACTCCACCAAAAGTACTGTTTGATGTCATGGTACATCTTAGTCGAACCAGAATGTATAGAGAATGGGGAGCTATGAGCTTCAGCTAACAAGGCTTCTCGGAGTTCTTGGTTATCAGTAACACAAAGTCTCGTGCCCTGCCATACGATACCATCTGCATCTACTCTGAATTCTGTCTGTTTCTCCAAGTTCTGCACTATCGCCCAGATTTCTCCGTCATCCTTCTGAGCTTCCTTGATCTTAGAGAGTAACTCGGGTTCTACTCTAAGATTAGCCCAGTAACCGTGCTGTCCACGTAGCATGATCTCGATGTCAAGTCACTCCAAGTCTCTTATGATTTCCTCTTCAATTTTAATGTCGTTGATTATTCCGGACTTCCTGCTAAGAGCATCTGCCACTACATTTGCCTTTCCGGGATGATACTGTAGATTAATGTCATAATCCTTCAATAGCTCTAACCATCTCCTCTGCCTCATGTTCAATTCACGTTGAGTGAAGATATACTTCAAGCTCTTGTGGTCCGTGAAAATGTCACATGATTCTCCATATAAGTAGTGTCTCCATATCTTCAATGCAAACACGACTGTAGCAAGTTCCAAGTCATGCGTGGGGTAATTTTCTTCATAAGGCTTAAGCTGCCGTGAAGCGTACGTGATCACTTTCCCATGTTGCATGAGAACACAGCCAAGTCCCTTCCCCGATGCATCGCTGTAGATTTGAAATCCACCCGTACCAGATGGGAGAGTAAGAATAGGTGCATATACTAGCTTCTGCTTCAGGTCTTCAAAGCTCTTCTCTCGTTCTTCAGTCCAGACGAATTTCTCCCCTTTCCGCATCAGTTTGGTCAATGGTAGTGCTAAGCGGGAAAAGTTCTCCACGAACCTACGGTAATAACCAGCTAAGCCTAAGAAACTGCGGACTTCCGTCGCTGATGTCGGCCTTGGCCACTTAGTAATGGCCTCAACCTTCGCTAGATCCATAGTGATTCCTTCTGCTGATACAATGTGACCTAAGAATGCCACCTTGTCTAACCAGAACTCACACTTGGAGAATTTAGCATACAGCTGCTTCTGGTGAAGAATCTGTAGTACTGTACAAAGATGGTCTTCGTGTTCCTCCTTGGACTTAGAGAAAATCAGGATGTCATCGATGAAGACAATGACGAACTTGTCCAGAAATTCATGGAAGATTCTGTTCATCAAATCCATGAACACTGCTGGTGCATTTGTCAGGCCAAATAAAATAACTACAAACTAGTAGTGGCCATAGCGGGTACGAAAGGCAGTCTTAGCGATGTCCTGCTCCTTGACCCGTAGCTGATGATAGCCTGACCTAAGATCAATCTTGGAGAAGTGTTTGGCCCCTTGGAGTTGGTCAAACAGATCGTCTATACGTGGCAGTGGATATCTATTCCAGATAGTAATCTTGTTGAGCTCGCGATAGTCTATGCAAAGACGCATACTACCGTCCTTCTTCTTAACAAACAAAACCGGTGCGCCCCATGGAGATGCGCTCGGTCGAATGAAACCTCGTTCAAGAAGTTCTTAAAATTGATCCTTCAGCTCCTTCAGCTCTATGGGAGCCATGCGATAAGGAGCCTTGGAGATTGGTTCAGCTCCTGGAATAAGCTCGATACTGAATTCCACTTCTCGTGCAGGTGGTATGCCCGGAACTTCTACTGGAAAAACATCTTGTAATTCCGACACTATAGGTTGATCTTAAATTGATGGGGATTCAGCATCCATGTCGTGAACCGTAGCTAGATAACCCTCGCAGCCATGTGACAGTAGTGCACGCGCTTGCAGGGTAGATATGATTTGTACAGACCGTCCGGGTATGAACCCGTTATGAATGTACTCTGGTGCATTAACATCACCGAAGATAACTCGATATGAATGGCAATCTATGGTAGCGTGATGCTTGGATAGCCAATCCATGCCCAAAATCATGTCGAAGTCATTCATGTCTAGCGGAAGTGCGTCAACAGGTCGAACCTTATCGTCAAATTCTAGGGGAAGACTCTTGTATACATGGGTGATTAATACAGAGTCCCTCAAAGGCGTGGAAATAGTAAGCCTATTTTCCAGTGGCATGGGGAGCATCCTAATGTTCTTAGCATAAGCTGTAGAAATAACCGAGTGAGTAGCACCCGTATCGAAAAGAAAACAAGCAGCTTGACCATACATATACAAGATTCCAGTGATGGTACCTGTAGACTTGTTGACCTGGTCTCGAGATGTCGTGTAGACACGCCCGGTAGTAAGAGGCGGCTTGAAATCAGCATGTCCCGATGTACCCTCCATCTCGCCCTTACGGCAATCCTTCATGATATGGCCAGGAAGACCACACTTGAATCATGCGTTAGTGTTACGGCGACATGGCCCTGGGTGCCTACGGTGGCAAGTAGAGCAAAGAGGATGAGTAAATTCTACAGCAGGTGCTCTGGCTTGCTGGGAACTTGATAAAACATTTTACATAAGACATGATAATAGGGTACAAAGGACAATGCAGATAATCGTAAGATGGAATACCAGTGATAGCTGGACGGCTAGGCTGTGAACCTCTCTGGTTCTGGTCCCTACCGTTTCCATGGTTCCTAGTAGAAGTTTTGCTAAAGTGTCAGAATATGAGTTATAACATGAAATCATAAGGAAATGCGTAAGTATTAGGACCTGCTGTTGTTGGAGTGTCCAGCGTTGTTACGGTAATTATCATTACCGCCACGCCTATCCGTAGCAGAACGGTCGTTAGTCTGACCGTTTCCCTTGGGCTGATGAGGCTGCTGCTGAGTAGCCGGCTGAGACCGGTCCCCAGTTTTCTGCCTGGAAGATACATTTAAAGAGATGAATAATTGACATAAATGGAAAGAATACGGGTTGATCACCGCTTGAATACGAATGTTTACCTCTTGTCGGGTCTCTCAGCTTCCCCGAACTCATCTCTCTCTTGCAGAATCTCCAGCTTACGTGCTACATCGGCCACTTGTGCTACAGTGTTGAACGTAGCACACACCAGATTGTTTGCGACCGATGTGCGAAGAGCCCACCTAAAGTGGTGTGCCTGCTCTTCTGGAGTACCTGCTGCCGCACCAAGGAAACCAGCTAAGCGAAGAAAGCGCTACATAAACTCGTTGCTATTCTCTCCAGCTCTCTGTCGGATCCCATGGTACTCTCTCTTGAGCTTGTCCTGCTCAGCCTTGGGAAAGAACTGCTCCATCACCCTGTCCTTGAACTGAGCCCAAGTCAAACCAGCAACCCACTCATCACCACCCTCAGACTGCATCAATGCTAACCACCAATTTACCACATCGCCTTCGAACCGGTAGCATGCCAATCTCGCCTTGTACGCGGGGTCACAACCCATAGCATTGAAAATCTTCTCGATGTGAGCCAACCAGCTTTCAGCATCACTGGGGCTATCTGTCTTCTCAAAAGCTCGAGGACGGAGCTTGTTGAATCTCTCCAGCCATACTGCTAATGTCACTGGAGGAAGAGGATGAGGTGCCTGATTATGTTGTTGATTGTTGGCAGCTTGAACTTCAGCCCTGATGTCGTTCCTCAGTTGAGGAAGAAAAGCTTGCATAGCAGCTTGAATTGCAGCATTGAGCTGTTCCTGTTCGCGTGTGAGAACCATCTGACACTATAACATAAAACATATGATTAAACAGATCAAAACATAATATATATATATACATGACAAAAATTTATACCAAAATTTCAAGCGAAAAATTTTATGCAAGAAAATTTTGTGTATGAATGCATGATGCAGTTTTATGAAAACTTTTGTATGCTCGAGAGTGAACGCCTATGGTCAATTCACCCAAAACAAAAAACATGGCGAGGGGACGCCTATGGGTCGGTCCCAAATTTAAAAGTTTCGATAGAACACATGCGACTAAATAAGGCCAGTCCTGTACCAACCATTACTTAGTCATAAATCTGCGACAATGACATATATATGTATGCATAAAAATGATGAATGCATGAAAACAACTGTCAGTTCTAGGAAGACCATAGTGACTACCCACTAATCACAGGTCATATTTTGAGAGCCTACAAGTCGAAGCCTTGGCTCTGATACCATAATTATAACACCCCATTTTGATAATGAAATGTCACGCGTAATTATGGCGTGTCATCAAAGCATACAAGGAAAAATGTCTAAACATTACATGACCATAATAGGAAAATACCGGAATCAAACATCGGTAGTCCAACAGTAAAGCTCATCACACACAAACATAAGTATCGTAAAGGAAAGGACTAAACAATGTCCATAGCACATGTATCAAAAGAAAGGTAATGCATAAAGTAAAGAAGGCTAGAAAGCTTCTAATCCATATGCATGTACTCTTAAAGTCTACGAGCGTCCCTGAGTACCTGCCGTTTTGGGAACATAGAAAAGGAAAACGGCTGAGCAATACGCTCAGTGCACGGATGTACAATAAAGCATGAATAGGATAAGCATATAACATATAACATCGGAAGAAACTAAGTCCCGAGTAACCTGGTTAAGTCTTGATAAAACTGGTTTTATAGTTTGAAAAGCCTTATGTTTATCTTGTAAAAATTGTTTATCATATTTTACCATTAGCCAATATAGGTCATGAAAATCCATCGTGCATGAATACTTGGAGGGGTGACCTCATCATGCAAATTAGAGGGGCTGCCTCTAATTTAATATACTGGTTTTGGGTAGGAGGGATCAGCTCCTTGTGAAGGATGCAAGGCACACACCACATTCACCATGAAATCCTGACTGAAAACATGTAACTAGGATGCACCCATACGCCCCACATGATAAATATAATATAAATGGCCAAGAGCTGAAGGGACGCCACGAGCAATCACTCCGCCGTGGTGAAGTCATAACATCAGTGCCTCTAATGTTATGGTTATGGTACCTCCATAACTAGGTGAAAATGGTCATGCATGTATATGGTTATAGGTATTCTAAATTAAACATAAGCAATTCAAACACATAACTTATACTATGGGAAAACATTTGGCTGCATACGGGAAATCCTAATAAGGAAAGAATGTCCATACTGAAAGGACGGGAATCCGTACCTTATGTCCAGTGAAAGAAGAAGACGAACTGAGAGGAATCCTACTTCCGTATCACTAATGCTACATAAATACATACATGAAGAAGTATCTGCTTACTAATACGTAACTGATTTTATGTCATGTCTTAGCTTATTTTATATGTTGTTATCATGTTTTACTGTTTTAAGCCATAAACTGTGTTTATCTTATATTCTGTTTACTCTGATTAAGTGTTTCTGGTATTTCATGTATTATTATACTTACTGTGTAATAATAAGTAACTTTTCAAAAATAGCAGGTTTCCTAAAATAGAAAGTTACCAAAAATAGAAAGTTTCCAAAAAGAGAAAGTTTCCAAAAGTAGAAAGTTTCCAAAAAAGAAAGTTTTCAAAAATAGAAAGTTTCCAAAAATAGAATTACTGCTTTAAATAGATAAGTTTCTAAAAATAGAAAGTTTCCATAAATAGATTAGCTGCCTGAAATAAATAAGTTTCTAAAAATAGAAAGTTTCCATAAATAGATTAGCTTCCTTATTTTAATAAGTTTCTAAAAATAGAAAGTTTCCATAATTAGATATAAGCTGGTTAAATAAGCTAAGTATATAAGCGTAAGTGTTTCCATGATTATTTTCTAAGTCATATGATATAATGTATAGTTTATTAATTATTTCATGTAATTAAAATAAACTATAGGTTAAAATATTTAATTAAAGTATATTACGTTATTAATTAAATAAGTTAAATACTTAGGTTAAAACATGTATTATTATTTATTAATAATATAACCTAAGTCATGTTAATTAATTAATTATAACCATGGTTTTTAAATAATTAATTAATTATAAGTCTAAAAATATTAAATACTTAGGTTAATAACTTCATGATTTTAATAATTATTATAACCTAAGTCATGTTACTAAATTAATCATGTCATGTTTATTAATTTAATTTTAGCATAAGATTATAAATAAAAAAATAATAATCTTAACATACACCGTGAACCGAATCTTGACTAAGAACCATGAACCGGACATGAAATCGACACCATACCCCGAACCACTTCGGGGTTCCCCTTGTCTTGTTGCTGCCGTGGGACCCACACCAACCAACCGGGACCATATGGTCTCGGTGGTGTCGAGTGGCCAAACCGAGACCCCCTCGGGGTTCGGTTTAGGTGTCGGCCAACACACAACACCCCTAAATCATCCTTTTTGATTTATTCCAAACCCAATTTCATGTTAGATCTATGATTTGATTAGGTTTTTAAAAAAAACACATCATGTTCTTAATTTTTTAAAAGATCAAATCAAAAGAAAAGGGTTAAAAGAATTACTGAATGCGTGGATCTAAACAAGGATGAACAAACACGAACACTAGCACCAAAACCAAGATCAAAGATCAAATAAACACCCCTTTGGTGTGTTTATGGGTGGCGGCCAAAAAAGAAAAAGAAGGAGAAGGAAGAACTTTTTAGGTTTTTGTAAAGTGAAAATGAGTAGTGATTTTTCCCTTAACCCCTCTTGAGTGAAAATTAAGATGGGCTTGGCCCATCTCTCCCTTGTTGCCGCGGGTAGGGGGCCCCATATGGGGTACCCGTATAGTTTTCCGTGTCTCGATGTTTAATTACTCGTTCGTGATTATTTGTGTTCGCGTTTAATGTGTTCTCGTTAAATAATTACCGTGACCTAATATATTTATTTACGCTCGTAATAAATATATATACGTAATTAATAATAGTTCGTGATTTAATTACGTTCATGATTTCATGATCGCATGTTCGTGATTAATTATTGCGTGCTCGTGCGTAGTAAATACTTATCGTGTTCTAACACGTACGTAATACGTAAAATCCTAACACGTAATCGTAATCATGCTATAATAGGAAAGTTTTAATCTAGTACGTACGATCTTAAGGGTACTATTCATGGTAAAAGCATGCGGGTTTTACAACTCTTCCCCCCTAAAAAGAATAATTCATTCCCGAATTATAGATAAAGTAAACTGGAAAAGAAGAACATACCCGAATTTAAAATATGAAATGAGGGTAAGAAGCCCGGATAGACTCCTCTATTTCCCAAGTGGCTTCCCGCTCGGTATGATCCCTCCATAGGATTTTGACGAACGGAATCGTCTTCCTTCTCATGACTCGTTCTTGTCTGTCAAGAACTCGTTCGGGTTCTGATAGGTGTATAAACACCCATCCTTTTTACCACTTAACTACAATAATAACCAAGCCAAAACGTGTATTTTATGTCGTAAATGTCGGAATTATGCCTGGTTTGTGTTTTTGTTGTGATTTAGGACGAAAATATGAAAAGGGGAGAAAACACGGCTTTCACGGGCTTTTATCGAAGAAAAAGACAAAAGACGAAGTCAAGAAATCAAGAGTGCAAAAAGAACGGAAGTCCAAGACCAATTCTGAAGATTCATCGAAGAAAAAGTCAAAAGACGGAAGTTTACTAAAAGTCGAAGAACTCAAGTCTAATTTAATGAAGAAATTACAAGACGAGTTTATTAATCCCGAGACAAAGTCAAAAGTCGAAGAATTAAGAAGACGAGGACTAAAGGATAATTAAAGAAAGAAGAAAGAGGGGAGGAAGCTTCTACTAAGCACCTCCCTAATCCCCTATAAATAGATTTCATTTCATTTTGTTGGCTAGTTTGACAAACTATGCTCTTCCATTTTCATTTACTAGCACTTTAATTACATGTCATTTACTTTTAATTGCACATTTAATTACCTTGCACCTTTAAATTCAAGTAAGTTTCTTTTTCATGTTATTGAATCTTTATCTTTATTGTTAATCTCTCATCTTCCTTTCTTGTGATTGATTTAATCTTATGTTTATGTTTATGTTCTTGAAGTTTTTATTGATTTAATCATGTGAGTTTTGATTATTGTGGTGTTTATTGTTAGTTTTATTGATTTGGATTGATATATTATCATTAGTTGATTATTTGTGATTAGTCTTGCTTAATATTTTGGTTTGATTTGATTAGTTTTGGTTAGATTCGTGTTATTTTGTTCTTCCTTGTTCTTCGCGAATTTGTTTTCCCAGATTATTCCGAACCAGCCATACATTACGAATGAAGGGATTTTAATTGTTATTCCGGATCAGTGAATATTCCGCATCAAGGGATTATTCCGGATCAAGGAGTCATTCCGAATGAGCCCTATATTCCGGATGAGTTTATTATTCCGGATGAAGTGATTTCTTTGAATATTCCGAATGAGTATCTTGTATTTCGAATAAGTGGTTATTCTGCATAAGCCGTTTATTCCGGACGAAGCTGTTATTCCGGATCAAGACGTTTATTCCGAACCAAGCCCACATTCCGAACCAACAGTTTATTCCGGATGAATAGTTATTCCGGATAAAGACATTATTCCGAATAAACTAAACATTTCGGATGAACGTTTTTTCCGGATGAAGCTAATATTCCGAATAAAGGTATTTTTCCGCATGAACAGTTTATTCCGGATCAACAGTTTTTCTGGATGAACTAATTATTCCGGATGAAGGTAATCTTTTGGTTATTCCAAATAAAGCAAATATTCTGGATGAACAAGTTATTCCGGATAAAGGTGATATTCCGAATGAGCAGTTTTTCTTTGTTTTGTAATTTCAGTTTTAGTTTATTTTAAGTTTATGTTTTTAAGTTTTAAACTTTATTTTTCCCACCTTTTTACTTAATCGCACTTTAAGTTTACTTGCCTTTACTGAAGTTTAAGTTTGCCTTATTTTATTTTTCAGTCTTTAATTAATTTCGTCTTTTAGTTTTATTTTTATTTATTGTTTTGCTTTACTTTCCGTTTTATTATTTGCATTTCTCCTTTATTATTTGTCTTTGTTTATTTTTATTTCGCTTCGCATTTACCTTTTCAAATAGAATAGATATCCAACTTCATTTTTTTGTTACCAAGAACGACTGAGTCACACTTTGAACCGGAAATCAATTCGAGAAGATCGGAACAACAAACTTTTCTACCTAGTAAATTCAGTTACCTAGTAAAAGATTAAGCTTCCACTAAGCACCTCCCTAATCCCCTATACATAGATTTCATTTCATTTCATTTTATTTTGTTGGCTAGTTTGACAAACTATGCTCTTCCATTTTCATTTACTTGCACTTTAATTACACGTCATTTACTTTTAATTGCACATTTAATTACCTTGCACCTTTAGATTCAAGTAAGTTTCTTTTTCATGTTATTGAATCTGTATCTTTATTGTTAATCTCTCATCTTCCTTTCTTGTGATTGATTTAATCTTATGTTTATGTTTATGTTCTTGAAGTTTCTATTGATTTAATCAAGTGGGTTTTGATTATTGTGGTGTTTATTGTTAGTTTTATTGATTTGGATTTATATATTATTATTAGTTGATTATTTGTGATTAGTCTTGCTTAATCTTTTGGTTTGATTTGATTAGTTTTGGTTAGATTCGTGTTATTTTGTTCTTCCTTGTTCTTCGCGAATTTGTTTGCCCATATTATTCCGAACCAGCCATACATTCCGAATGAAGGGATTTTAATTGTTATTCCAGATCAGTGAATATTCCGCATCAAGGGATTATTCCGGATCAAGGAGTCATTCCGAATGAGCCCTATATTCCGGATGAGTTTATTATTCCGGATGAAGTGATTTCTTTGAATATTCCGAATGAGTATCTTGTATTCCGAATAAGTGGTTATTCCGCATAAGCCGTTTATTCTGGACGAAGCTGTTATTCCGGATCAAGACGTTTATTCCGAACCAAGCCCACATTCCGAACCAACAGTTTATTCCGGATGAATAGTTATTCCGGATAAAGACATTATTCCGAATAAACTAAACATTCCGGATGAACGTTTTTTCCGGATGAAGCTAATATTCCGAATAAAGGTATTTTTCCGCATGAACAGTTTATTCCGGATCAACAGTTTTTCCGGATGAACTAATTATTCCAGATGAAGGTAATCTTTTGGTTATTCCGAATAAAGCAAATATTCCGGATGAACAAGTTATTCCGGATGAAGGTGATATTCCGAATGAGCAGTTTTTCTTAGTTTTGTAATTTCAGTTTTAGTTTATTTTAAGTTTATGTATTTAAGTTTTAAACTTTATTTTTCCCGCCTTTTTACTTAATCGCACTTTAAGTTTACTTGCCTTTACTTTAAGTTTAAGTTTGCCTTATTTTATTTTTCAGTCTTTAATTAATTTCGTCTTTTAGTTTTATTTTTATTTATTGTTTTGCTTTACTTTCCGTTTTATTATTTGCATTGCTCCTTTATTATTTGTCTTTGTTTATTTTTATTTCGCTTCGCATTTATCTTTTCAAATAGAATAGATATCCAACTTCATTTTTTTGTTACCAAGAACGTCTGAGTCACATTTTGAACCGGAAATCAATTCGAGAAGATCGGAACAACGAACTTTTCTACCTAGTAAAATTTTAGTTATCAAATGGCGCCGCTGCCGGCTCTTTTCGTGAAGATTAACGGTTTTTTGTGAGAGACGCGTTGGCTTTTGGGATCCGTTCACTCGTGAACGTTATTTTTCGTGTCTAAAATTTTCAAAAATCCAAAAACATTTGAAAAATCATAAAAAGCATTTCTTTTTCAAAGATTTGCACCAAAAATATTCTTCTTGCTTATCTATTTTTCTTTATGGATTCTTATGTCCATTGCGTCGGGTGTTGGAGACGACTATATGGGAGCAAATCATGTCAATGGTGTTCATATGAGCGATGCGGAAGAGACCTTCCTCCCATTTCCATCGATTCACAATTTTTATTTTGTCCATCGTGTAACTCGACTAATTCGTCCTTTTCTAATCCACCTCCTAGTCCCCCTTGCATATATTGTGGAAGGGGTTCTCATTGGCATGTTTCGTGTCCAATTCGACACCCGCCTCATGGCGAGCAAGAACTGGGTTACGATTATGACAATGGTAATAGCTATCTACAAGAAGCACCGGGTTTTTCTCCATACCCATGTTGCCAAAATTGTGGGGGCCCTCACGATACTTCTTATTGTCAGCCAATGAATTATTATGAGCAAAATCCGTGTCCTCAGTTTTCTTCACCAATGGGTTATTATGAACCAAATCCGTGTTCTAATTCTTCTCAACCGATGAACTACTATGAGCCACACCCATGCTATAATTCAGGTTTTCAACATTTTGAGCCCCCACAACACTTCATCGATCATCAACCCTTTTGTGCATTTCCTCCTGAGCAAATTGCCACACTTTTTGACAACTTTCAAAAAGTTCAAGAAGCTTGCAACAAGATCATCGAAAAATGTCAAGAGGATCAATGACATGAGCAAATATCGAATATTGAGACTTATACTCCTCCTCTGGTGTATCCATACTATTATGATGATGATGATGACGATGAGCCTACTATTTCTTGGAATGATCTTGTTGCTCAATGTCCTAGTGCAATTGTCATCCCTTCTCTCGATATCCTAAACGTGTCTAAGGATTGTGATACATTGAGTGAGCTTAGTGATTTTGGTCTTGATAAATTCTTTAGTGAGGTTTGTGATGCATCGAATTTTGTGGCGCCTACGGACGAGGTTGCTCTTCCTGATGATACCGATTTTTCTCCACCCTATGAGAATTTCACTTTTGAAATTTCTCAATCTCCACCAGGAGATGCGGGCGATGACGATTTATTCTCTCCGGCTTACGAGAAGTTCACCGATGAACTTGCTCTTGTAGATGAGGTGGAAGACGTGATTCTTCGTGACAGATTACGGAAAGTGCATCTTCTTATTGCTCAAATCGAAGAGTTGACTTCTCCTCCTCTCTCTGAGTCTTTACCTCCATCTATTCCTCCCGTTGAAGATAATGACCCATTGCTAGAAGAAATCGAAATTCACTCAATACCTCCGGGTATTGATGATGATGACACGGAGGGGGGGTCTTACTTTTACTAATTTGCTGCAGGAAGGTATTGTCCCAAGTCTCCCTCCCGAGCACCTTTCATCCACTCCTTTAGCCACTATTACGGAGGATGAGTGCTTTGACCCGGGAGGTGACATTGATTATTATATGATTGCTAACCTTACGGCTTTGCCGCTTTCTGAGATTCAATTGTCTTTGGGGATGACAATTTAATTCCATTACCCACCCCACCTCCTGTGGCTCACGACTTCACATACTTTTCGTATGTTGAAAGGACTTTTCTCCCATTTAAGACTTATCCTCCCGCCTCCCCTTTATTGATGTCCTCCGGGAACGAGGACAAGGTCTTTGATCCCGGTATTACATTCGAGGCTCCCCCATGGACCATTTAATTCGGGGACGAATCAGGCTCGTGATTCGGTTAATATAAACAAGCGCTTTTTGGGAGGCAACCCAATTACCTATCTATCTTTACCTGTTTTCACCATAAGTGTAGGGGGAGCCCATTGGTGTTTCTAGTTTTCTTTCTTATCATGTGCAGGGATTAGAGCTTCAAAGACACACTCTTGATGACTTTTGACGACCCGTGATTCCTTGTTCCCGTCTTCCCGGTTCTATCCTAAACTCTTTTGATTCTCTATTTTATATTCTTCAATAGTAAAATAGGAATCACTTTAGTTGTCCTTTCCTTAGCAAGATTTAAACAAAGTGCACAATGTCCTAAGTGTAGGGGAGTTTACTCCCACATGCTTAAACATTGAGGACAATGTTTATATTAAGTTTAGGGGGACTTCTATCGAAGTTAAGTGGTCTTTTCCTTGTATTTGTCCTCATTTTAACCGGAAAATCAATTTTTCGACATTTTTCAAAATTTTTGATCTATTTTGGCCTAGTAGTTTTACCCTTGTATAGTTATTTTCTTTCTTTACTAGAATAAATTTTAATGAAGTGGTTTTAATTTTCAAACGTTGTGAATCTTTTGACTCAACCCGAGTTTACTTATCTAAGTTTACTCTAGCTAGTATCCTTAACGTGTTTAAGTCAAGTTTTGCTAGGCTTTTATATAGGGAGCTTTAAAACGCGAAAGTCTTAACTCTCACAGGTTAAGAACAAGAACTTTTCGCAAGTTCCTATAATTGATCCTAGAGAGTCGTTTATCAAGGGAACTTTAAAACGCAAATTCTAAACTTGAAAGAGTCTAAGAAGATGCAAGATCCTATAGGCGACTCGAAAACCCAAAACTTTGATTTAATTGGCTAAGCATCCACGAGTCTCATTCCTTGAAATTTTAAATTGTGGAGAACGAGAGATGATAGAGTCAATTATAAGTTTGGTATCCTTTCGTGAATTTATGTGAGTTGATTATAAGCCTATTCTCCCATCGTTTGTTAATAAATTTATCTGCAATAAATAAGGTTGTACGATTTGAAAAGTTACTTAGCTTCTAGCCCAAGATCGTTTAAAAGTTGCTCGGTATGGATTAGAGTTCATAGCCAAGGCATAACTTATTGAAGCGGGATGCGAAGATTGGCGAGTCCGAAAAGGCCCTAACAAGGCATGAGGGCTACATTTTGTTGCTAAAGATCCAAAGTGATGTGAAGAATCATTTATCAAAGATAATTATGAAGGATCGAGATACACGACGAAAAGCAAATACTCCCGTAAAGATCATGGAGAAGTCTATCCGAAAAGACCCTAGCAAGGTATGAGGATAAATAGATCCAAGTCCTAAAAGGAGACGGATCGTTATATATCAAAATCCCAAATAAAGATTGGAGAAAAATGAAGAAGTCGTGGTCCAAGTATGAAGAATCTCTCAAAACTTCAAGTGAAGAAATTCCTATAATGAAGAGAAGACCATAATTTCAAGAACGTCTCTCAAGATTTGAAGTATGAAGTCGCTGCCAAATATCGGTCCGAGAAAGGTCTCAAATCGCGAAGCGAGTTATGCCAAGATATGTACTTTATGAGGTCCCGAGAAGCAGTTTTAAAAGATTTTGTCCTTTAGCTAACTATTGATTAAATCGTCCCACTTTATTTTCAGCCTTAATAACTATCGAAATAAGTCAACAATGCATCCTCGTGATCATTCAAGACAATAATAAAATATAAGAGATACACCTAGGAATAAGGGAGTCTAAGTAAATAAATGGCCCACATGAATTCGTGTTAGTTTGCTAACTTATAATAACAATGATCTCGTTTTTAAGCTTGGTTTGGAGAATGTGAAAACTTGAGGATGATGATCATTCATGACATTTCCAAAACCCTAAGGTATGTCTTTGATTTCTTTACTTACTTTCTTCCTTTGAATGTTTATAATTTTCTATCTCTTTAATAAAAGCCAATGTGGACTGATTATGATGAAAATGTAAAACGTGCTTTGTAACTAATGCATTGCATGAGGACATTGCAATGGTCAAGTGTAGGGGATTTGATAGGTGTATAAACACTCATCCTTTTTACCACTTAACTACAATAATAACCAAGCCAAAACGTGTATTTTATGTCGTAAATGTCGGAATTATGCGTGGTTTGTGTTTTTGTTGTGATTTAGGACGAAAATATGAAAAGGGGAGAAACACGGCTTTCACGGGCTTTTATCGAAGAAAAAGACAAAAGACGAAGTCAAGAAATCAAGAGTGCAAAAAGAACGGAAGTCCAATACCAATTCTGAAGATTCATCGAAGAAAAAGTCAAAAGACGGAAGTTTACAAAAAGCCAAAGAACTGAAGTCTAATTTATTGAAGAAATTACAAGACGAATTTATTAATCCCGAGACAAAGTCAAATGTCGAAGAATTAAGAAGACGAGGACAAAAGGATAATTAAAGAAAGAAGAAAGAGGGGAGGAAGCTTCCACTAAGCACCTCCCTAATCCCCTATAAATAGATTTCTTTTCATTTCATTTTATTTTGTTGGCTAGTTTGACAAACTATGCTCTTCCATTTTCATTTACTTGCACTTTAATTACATGTCATTTACTTTTAATTGCACATTTAATTACCTTGCACCTTTAAATTCAAGTAAGTTTCTTTTTCATGTTATTGAATCTTTATCTTTATTGTTAATCTCTCATCTTCCTTTCTTGTGATTGATTTAATCTTATGTTTATGTTTATGTTCTTGAATTTTTTATTGATTTAATCAAGTGGGTTTTGATTATTATGGTGTTTATTGTTACTTTTATTGATTTGGATTGATATATTATCATTAGTTGATTATTGTGATTAGTCTTGCTTAATCTTTTGGTTTGATTTGATTAGCTTTGGTTAGATTCGTGTTATTTTGTTCTTCCTTGTTCTTCACGAAATTGTTTGCCCAGATATTCCGAACCAGCCATACATTCCAAATGAAGGGATTTTAATTGTTATTCCGGATCAGTGAATATTCCGCATCAAGGGATTATTCCGGATCAAGGAGTCATTCCGAATGAGCCCTATATTCCGGATGAGTTTATTATTCCGGATGAAGTGATTTCTTTGAATATTCTGAATGAGTATCTTGTATTCCGAATAAGTGGTTATTCGGCATAAGCCGTTTATTCCGGAAGAAGTTGTTATTCCGGATCAAGACGTTTATTCCGAACCAAGCCCACATTCCGAACCAACAGTTTATTCCGGATGAATAGTTATTCCGGATAAAGACATTATTCCGAATAAACTAAACATTCCGGATGAACCTTTTTTCCAGATGAAGCTAATATTCCGAATAAAGGTATTTTTCCGCATGAACAGTTTATTCTGGATCAACAGTTTTTCCGGATGAACTAATTATTCCGGATGAAGGTAATCTTTTGGTTATTATGAATAAAGCAAATATTCCGGATGAACAAGTTATTCCGGATGAAGGTGATATTCTGAATGAGCAGTTTTTCTTAGTTTTGTAATTTCAGTTTTAGTTTATTTTAAGTTTATGTTTTTAAGTTTTAAACTTTATTTTTCCCGCCTTTTTACTTAATCGCACTTCAAGTTTACTTGCCTTTACTTTAATTTTAAGTTTGCCTTATTTTATTTTTCAGTCTTTAATTAATTTCGTCTTTTAGTTTTATTTTTATTTATTGTTTTGCTTTACTTTCTGTTTTATTATTTGCATTGCTCCTTTATTATTTGTCTTTGTTTATTTTTATTTCGCTTCGCATTTACCTTTTCAAATAGAATAGATATCCAACTTCATTTTTTTGTTACCAAGAACGACTGAGTTACACTTTGAACCAGAAATCAATTCGAGAAGATCGGAACAACGAACTTTTCTACCTAGTAAAATTTCAGTTATCAGGTTCTTCTATGAAGGTGAGATCTTCACGTATCTGTTCTAGTGGATACTGAACCATGTGAAGGGGATGATACTGGTACCCTCTGAGTAAGGACACATGAAACACATTGTGCACATGCGAAAGCTGCGGAGGTAACGCCAATCGATAAGATACTTCACCGACTCGTTCAATGATATCAAACGGTCCGATGAAAGAGGACTGAGATTCCCTTTAATCCCGAAGCGTCTAACACCACGTGCCGGCGAAACCTTAAGGAAGACGTGATCTCCTACGTTAAAATGTATGTCCCTACGATGCTTATCGGCGTAAATCTTCTGTCGTGACCGTGCTTCCTGAAGTTTCTGTTTAGCTACTGTGATCTTTTCATTAGTCATCTCTATGATTTCTGGTCATTCAAGTATTCGCTCGCCAACCTGATCCCAACAGATTGGGGCGCGACACTTTCTGCCATACAACATCTCGAAAGGAGCACACTTGATACTTGCGTGCCAACTGTTGTTGTATGCAAACTCCACCAAACAGATGTAATCGTCCCAATCACCCGTCCATTCCAATGCACATGACCTCAACATATCTTCCAATGTTTGAATGGTTCGTTCCGACTGTCCGTCCGTTTGAGGGTGAAAAGCCGTGCTAAGCTTAAGTTGTGTACCCCAAGCTTTCTGCAGACTCTTCCAAAAGCGCGAAGTGAATCGAGGATCTCTGTCTGAGACGATGCTGGATGGTGCACCATGGAGTCTCATGATCTCTCTTCTATACGTATCGGCGAGTTTACTTACCGGATCTTCCTTGCGAATCGGTAAGAAATGAGCTGATTTGGTAAGTCGATCTACGATAACCCAAATTGCATCGTGCTTCCTCTTGGTAGGCGGAAGACCAGTAACAAAATCCATGGTGATTTGGTCCCACTTCCACTCTTGAATATCTAATGGTTGAAGGAGACCGCCAGATCGCTGATGCTCGAAATTAACCTGCTGGCAGGTAAGACATTTGGAGACGTAAGTGGCCACATCCTGTTTCATACCACTCCACCAAAAGTATTGTTTGATGTCATGGTACATCTTAGTCGAACCAGGATGTATAGAGAATGGGGAGCTATGAGCTTCAGCTAACAAGGCTTCCCGGAGTTCTTGGTTATCAGGAACACAAAGTCTCATGCCCTGCCATACGATATCATCTGCATCTACTTTGAATTTTGTCTGTTTCTCCAAATTCCGCACTATCGCCCAGATTTCTACGTCATCCTTCTGAGCTTCCTTGATCTTAGAGAGTAACTCGGGTTCTACTCTAAGATTAGCCCAGTAACCATGCTGTCTACGTAGCATGATCTCGATGTCAAGTCGCTCCAAGTCTCTTATGATTTCCTCTTCAATTTTAATGCCGTTGATCATTCCGGACTTCCTGCTAAGAGCATATGCTACTACATTTGCCTTTCCAGGATGATACTCTAGATTAATGTCATAATCCTTCAACAGATCTAACCATCTCCTCTTCCTCATGTTCAATTCACGTTGAGTGAAGATATACTTCAATCTCTTGTGGTCCGTGAAAATGTCACATGATTCTCCATATAAGTAGTGTCTTCATATCTTCAATGCAAACACGACTGCAGTAAGTTCCAAGTCATGCGTGGGGTAATTTTCTTCATAAGGCTTAAGCTGCCGTGAAGCGTACGCGATCACTTTCCCATGTTGCATGAGAACACAGCCAAGTCCCTTCCCCGATGCATCGCTGTAGATTTGAAATCCATCCGTACCAGATGGGAGAGTAAGAATAGGTGCAGATACTAGCTTCTGCTTCAGGTCTTCAAAGCTCTTCTCTCGTTCTTCAGTCCTGACGAATTTCTCCCCTTTCCGCATCAGTTTGGTCAATGGTAGTGCTAAGCGGGAAAAGTTCTCCACGAACCTACGGTAATAACCAGCTAAGCCTAAGAAACTGCGGACTTCCGTCGCTGATGTCGGCCTTGGCCACTTAGTAATGGCCTCAACCTTCGCTGGATCCATAGTGATTCCTTCTGCTGATACAATGTGACCTAAGAATGCCACCTTGTCTAACCAGAACTCACACTTGGAGAATTTAGCATACAGCTTCTTCTGGCGAAGAATCTGTAGTACTGTACGAAGATGGTCTTCGTGTTCCTCCTTGGACTTTGAGAAAATCAGGATGTCATCGATGAAGACAATGACGAACTTGTCCAGAAATTCATGGAAGATTCTGTTCATCAAATCCATGAACACTGCTGGAGCATTTGTCAGGCCAAATGGCATAACTACAAACTCGTAGTGGCCATAGCGGGTACGAAAGGCAGTCTTAGCGATGTCCTGCTCCTTGACCCGTAGCTGATGATAGCCTGACCTAAGATTAATCTTGGAGAAGTGTTTGGCCCCTTGGAGTTGGTCAAACAGATCGTCTATACGTGGCAGTGGATATCTATTCCAGATAGTAATCTTGTTGAGCTCACGATAGTCTATGCAAAAACGCATATTGTCGTCCTTCTTCTTAACAAACAAAACCGGTGCGCCCCATGGAGATGCGCTCGGTCGAATGAAACCTCGTTCAAGAAGTTCTTGTAGTTGATCCTTCGGCTCCTTTACCTCTATGGGAGCCATGCGATAAGGAGCCTTGGAGATTGGTTCAGCTCCTGGAATAAGCTCGATACTGAATTCCACTTCTCGTGCAGGTGGTATGCCCGGAAGTTCTGCTGAAAAAAAATCTTGGAATTCCGACACTATAGGTTGATCCTGAATTGATGGGGATTCAGCATCCATGTCGTGAACCGTAGCTAGATAACCCTCGCAGCCATGTGACAGTAGTGCACGCGCTTGCAGGGTAGATATGATTTGTACAGACCGTCCGGGTATGAACCCGTTATGAATGTACTCTGGTGCATTAACATCACCGAAGATAACTCGATATGAATGGCAATCTATGGTAGCGTGATGCTTGGATAGCCAGTCCATGCCCAAAATCATGTCGAAGTCATTCATGTCCAGCGGAAGTGCGTCAACAGGTCGAACCTTATCGTCAAATTCTAGGGGAAGACTCTTGTATACATGGGTGATTAATACAGAGTCCCTCAAAGGCGTGGAAATAGTAAGCCTATTCTCTAGTGGCATGGGGAGCATCCTAATGTTCTTAGCATAAGCAGTAGAAATAACCGAGTGAGTAGCACCCGTATCGAAAAGAACACAAGCAGCTTGACCATACATATACAAGATTCCAGTGATGGTACCTGTAGACTTGTTGGCCTGGTCTCGAGATGTCGTGTAGACACGCCCGGTAGTAGGAGGCGGCTTGGAATCAGCATGTCCCGATGTACCCTCCATCTCGCCCTTACGGCAATCCTTCATGATATGGCCAGGAAGACCACACTTGAAGCATGCGTCAGTGTTACGGCAACATGGCCCTGGGTGCCTACGGTGGCAAGTAGATCAAATAGGATGAGTTAATCCTCCAGCAGGTGCTCTGGCTGGCTGGGAACCTATAAAACATTTTACATATGACATGATAATAGGGTACAAAGGATAGTGCGGATAATCGTAAGATTGAATACCAGTGATAGCTGGACGGCTAGGCTGTGAACCTCTCTGGTTCTGGTCCTTACCGTTTCCATGGTTCCTGGTAGAAGTTTTACTAAAGTGTCAGAATATGAGTTATAACATGAAATCATAAGGAAATGCGTAAGTATTAGGACCTGCTGCTGTTGGAGTGTTCAGCGTTGTTACGGTAATTATCATTACCGCCACGCCTATCCGTAGCAGAACGGTCGTTAGTCTGACCATTTCCCTTGGGCTGATGAGGCTGATGCTAAGTAGCCGGCTGAGACCGGTCCCCAGTTTTCTGCCTGGAAGATACATTTAAAGAGATGAATAATTGACATAAATGGAAAGAATACGGGTTGATCACCGCTTGAATACGAATGTTTAGCTCTTGTCGGGTCTCTCAGCTTCCCTGAACTCATCTCTCTCCTGCAGCATCTCCAGCTTACGTGCTGCATCGGCCACTTGTGCTATAGTGTTGAACGTAGCACACACCAGATTGTTTGCGACCGATGTGCGAAGAGCCCACCTAAAGTGGTGTGCCTGCTCTTCAGGAGTACCTGCTGTCGCACCAAGGAAACCAGCTAAGCGAAGAAAGCGCTGCATAAACTCGTTGCTATTCTCCCTAGCTCTCTGTCGGATCCCATGGTACTCTCTCTTGAGCTGGTCCTGCTCAGCCTTGGGAAAGAACTGCTCCATCACCCTGTCCTTGAACAGAGCCCAAGTCAAACCAGTAACCTACTCGTCACCACCTTCAGACTGCATCAATGCTAACCACCAATTTAGCACATCACCTTCGAACCGGTAGCATGCCAACCTCGCCTTGTACGCGGGGTCACAACCCATAGCATTGAAAATCTTCTCGATGTGAGCCAACCAGCTTTCAGCATCACTGGGGCTATCTGTCTTCTCAAAAGCTCAAGGACGGAGCTTGTTGAATCTCTCCAGCCATACTGCTAATGTCACTGGAGGAGGAGGAGGTCTTGATTATGCTGCTGATTGTTGGCAGCTTGAACTTCAGCCCTGATGTCGTTCCTCAGTTGAGGAAGCAAAGCTTGCATAGCAGCTTGAATTGCAGCATTGAGCTGTTCCTGTTCGCGTGTGAGAACCATCTGACAGTATAACATAAAACATATGATTAAACAGATCAAAACATAAAATATATATATATATGAAAAAAATTTATACCAAAATTTCAAGAGAAAATTTTTATGCAAGAAAACTTTGTGTATGAATGCAAGATGCAGTTTTATGAAAACTTTTGTATGCTCGAGAGTGAACGCCTATGGTCAGTTCACCCAAAACAAAAAACATGGCGAGGGGACGCCTATGGGTGTGTCCCAAATTTAAAAGTTCCGATAAAACACATGCGACTAAATAGGGCCAGTCCTGTACCAACCATATATATATATATATGTATGCATAAAAATGATGAATGCATGAAAACAACTGTCAGTTCTAGGAAGACCATAGTGACTACCCATTAATTACAGGTCATATTTTGAGAGCCTACAGGTCGAAGCCTTGGCTCTGATACCATAATTGTAACACCCTATTTTGATAATGGAATGTCACGCGTAATTATGGCGTGTCATCAAAGCATACAAGGAAAAATGTCTAAACATTATATGACCATAAAAGGAAAATACCGGAATCAAACATCGGTAGTCCAACAGTAAAGCTCATCACACACAAACATAAGTATCGTAAAGGAAAGGACTAAACAATGTCCATAGCACATGTATCAAAAGAAAGGTAATGCATAAAGTAAAGAAGGCTAGAAAGCTTCCAGTCCATATGCACGTACTCTTAAAGTCTACGAGCGTCCCTGAGTACCTGCCGTTTTGGGAACATAGAAAAGGAAAACGACTGAGCAATACGCTCAGTGTACGGTTGTACAATAAAGCATGAATAGGATAAGCATATAACATATAACAGCGGAAAAAACTAAGTCCCGAGTAACCTGGTTAAGTCTTGATAAAACTGGTTTTATAGTTTGAAAAGCCTTATGTTTATCTTGTAAAAACTGTTTATCATATTTTACCATTAGCCAATATAGGTCATGAAAATCCACCGTGCATGAATACTTGTAGGGGTGACCTCATCATGCAAATTAGAGGGGCTGCCTCTAATTTAATATACTGGTTTTGGGTAGGAGGGATCAGCTCCTTGTGAAGGATGCAAGGCACACACCACATTCACCATGAAATCCTGACTGAAAACATGTAACTAGGATGCACCCATACGCCCCACATGATAAATATAATATAAATGGCCAAAAGCTAAAGGGACGCCACGAGCAATTACTCTGCCGTGGTGAAGTCATAACATCAGTGCCTCTAATGTTATGGTTATGGTACCTCCATAACTAGGTGAAACTGGTCATGCATGTATATGGCTATAGGTATTCTAAATTAAACATAAGTGTTGATGCAAAAGTTAGTTGATCCTTGCTAGACCCGAATTAGGCTTAATTCAGGTTGGCTGGGCTCCGGCTCCTGCACCAAGTGAATCGTTTGGTTGGGATCCTGCACACTAAACAGCACGCGTTAGGCTTACCGTGGGAGTGTTTCCCACGATTAGACTCTGGCGTGAGAGTAAGTAATCGATTTAGGGTTTATGTGAGTTGAGAGTATAAGTCGTAATACCTTTGTGGAACCCTTGAGGGTTCCTTTTATAGGCAGTGAAACCCTAATGGGCTTTCACTGATGCTTCGGCCCCAAGGAAAAGATAACTACCAGAATTAGAATGATTGTTATCTCCTAATTCTGGTAGTGAATATCCTCCTCCATTGGGATAAAGATATTCCTAGACAGAATATTATTCTGTCTAACCCTATGTCGGCCGCACCGGGCCGTGGGCCGCACACATGTGTGCGGTCACTGTTCATCCAAGCCCATAAGCCTGAATGACATTATTCCACCCATCTGTGATGGGCCGGATACGGGTAGTACCCATGGGATGGGTTCATGACCCGGCTGGGGACTATACGTCATCATGTCCCCCCAGTCTAGTTGTTACAACCATAGGTGTAACCTCTAGACTACCAAGATGCTCCCCGGACGTACCAAGGAAACAATAGGGAATGATAAGTTGTCCAAGAATTTGTATTGGCCGCACGTGGCAACCTGGCTTAGGAAGTTATTTCATCAGTATCTCAGCCGCATATAGCGACCGAGACAAATTAAATATAGCATTAAATGTCAAGTCTTACGTAAGAGCCGCATATCCCGACATTAATAACTATTCATCTGACATGTTGACTGACAAAAGTGCAAACAGTCAGAACCTTGAGCAGTGCAAACGTTTGAGTCTGAAGTAACCCGTGGGTCCCGCCTGACGTTTCACTTGCCACTTGCCCCCTAGCCACACGATCAAGAATAATGGCAAACACGTGTCACACATCCAACAGGTCGTGACCGACGAGGCAACCCTATAAATAAGCCACCCCTACGGCTGTGTGAAACACACAGTTATAACCTCCATTTCTGCCATTAAAGCTTTCCTCTTAGCTTGAACCAAATACGCACGGATCCCTTCACACGCAGGTTAGAACACCACGTCCTTACACTTTTATTTAGTAATGGCTCACAGAAACAACCCTACCACTGGATCCTGCTGAATGTTATGACCCAAGACCAATTAAACCACTTTTGTACAAACTATTTCATCCCCACCAACCTACACCCCTCACTTCCTGGCGCCGGAGACCTCATAACTGAGGCTCCAACGGGTAAGATTGGCCTGTACACTCGCCTCTTTGATGCGACTAATTACCGCATTCCCTTCACCCATTTCCTTGTAGATTTGTTAGGATACTATGATGTACATATTAGTCAGCTCCATTGTATAGGTGCCTGTAAGATTAGTCAATTCGAGATCCTCTGCCGTGCTAGGAGAATCCCCCTAACCGTAGAATTATTCCGGCTCTTTTATGTTCCCAACATAGTGAACGGTTGGGTATCTTTTAAGAAACGATCCCCTAACAGTCCCCAATCGCACAATAAGCCAATGGATTCATTGAAAAACTGGTATGACCACTACTTTTTCATTGACGCAGTAGTATGGCCAGCCGATTATACCTTTAGAACTAGGATACCCCACGACCCCAAGCTGCACACAAGTACATACAACCCCCGACATTCCTAAGAATTAGATCTGAATAAGACCGGGTTCCATTGAAGTCTTCCCGAGTCATTCCTATGTTTGCTAGGGATTAGCCGCAATTACTTTGGTCCGTCCAATAGGTATCATGTGTTTTGGAGAAGGCAGGGTGAAGGTAGGCTAAACATCCGTACGCAAAAATGTATTTAATTAGTTGATAAATGGCTAACATATTTTGTTTTGTATTGGACAGAAATGAACTTCTTTGGACTCTTGCGCCAGGGCGACCCGAAGCTCATATCGGAGGGTTCCCGTCCTCTCCGCGAGAATGAACTACCCCTTCTCGAGCATACCCGAAACGTGACGGTTGCTCTCGAAGCCGTGTCAGATCCCCACTCAGACGAGGAAGAGCATGGAGACAATGGTGGTGGTGATAACAGGATGCATTAAGGAGGAGCCGGGCCCTCCTCACCACATAGGGAACAGCAGGGAGATAATATTGACCTAACCACCTCCAGCCTTCGCCGGATGATGGGTGATGATGATGATGAAGAAGTACAACAAGTCAACCTAGAGGAAGAGGAAGAAGAGGTCGAGGAGGAGACTGACGAAGCAATAGTTCAGCCCGTCGCCAGGCGTACCCGTAAAAGAAACAAACGAGCGAGGAGAACTGCTTCAGTCGAGATTGGCGAACACAACGCTCCTACCAAGAAACTTCGAGAAGACCACCCCTTGTACCAATCTGTTGATAGTACTACTCAGGGTTCCGAGACTATCCGGGCCGCACATGTCGATTCCGTCTCTCAGATTGCCCCCACCGCATCAGAATTAGTGAGAAATGACATGTAAGGGTGCATCCCAACACGTAAGAATGACAACTCCTTTTGAAGTAACACTTAATATGTATCCGCATGCTTGTTTTCACAGGGATCAACAAACTGGTGCCGCGCCTCCTTCTGATACTCAAATTGATAAGGGAAAAGGAAAAGAGGTGGAATAGACCCCATGCTTCACACAGCCGCCCAGAAGTCCGGCCCTGTCTTTGAAGAAGGTTCACCCACGGCTTCCCAAGACCTCCCAACGTCCGGGCCCCCTCAATCGTTCAACCCTGTATGGAATATCACGACTGCATCACGAATGAGGGATGCCGACGAGTGCCGGGAGTACCTCAACAACTGCATACCACCAGGCTTGGTGCGAGAGGTGAACGCGCTCAGCCATGTGGACTTGGTGGACGAGTATAATGGTGCCTTGGTACACCAAATGGCGATGGGCACCTCGATGAGGGTAAGGTTTGAAGCCGCACTTGGGCATGTTGAATCTCTCAAGAGGAAGGTTGGACGGAGGGAGAAGATGATCGTGGATAACGAAGCTCAAATTGCAGACCTCCAATCCCAACTGGCTAGCGCCGAGGCGACCATAATAAAGCAATCGGCTCACGCGAATGAATACGACCAACAAGTGGCCAACCTTGAGTCGCAACTAGATGCTGCGACCACCAAGGTACACATCCGTGCCGTACCACCCATTTTCTAAAAGAAATATATTCTAACGTTTTATCTCTTATAGGTAGCCACGGCGGAAGCGTCTGCCCAGTCGTACGCCAGCCAGGTACACGTGCTTAACAAGAAACTGGAAGAAGCGCACCTGGCCGTCCAAAGTATGGAGAAGGTACAAGGGGAGCTTGCTGATGAGAGGGTTGTCACCCAAGAGCTGAAAGAGGCGTTTGCCCAAAAAGATTTGATGATTGACGCCCTCACCGCTGAGCGTGACGACGTGCTATGCCCCCAACTGCTAGCGGCTATTGCCGGCCGCAGGTGGATGGTAGGGCATGGAGCACGCTTGGCCGTCATGAAAGTACTGGAGGCCCCCGAGTTTGTGCAACAATTTGCAAGCCTTGTGTCTGATGGCATTGACCACGGACGTCATGAGGGAATGGTTGAGGCTGTTGAGCTGATCAAGAAAGGGGAAAACTTTACCAATCATGCCTTCTTTAATCCTGAAGCCACTAACAAGATGACTGCTTCCATGGCCGCGATGCGGGATCTGCACTATCCATTCTTGGATGAGCTGGAGGCCACCAAAGATGCATCAAATATGGAAATCATGGAAAGGCTAAGTCTTAGTGCGTTCTCCCGTGCTTCCTTCACTCCATCACCCAGCCACCTGACGCTCCCCATATACGAGGACGTAACCAGGATCGTGCTTGATGAAGAACCCTTAAGTGTGGTGCTGGAGAAGAATGTTGCTCAAGCCCAGAAGCGGAAAGAAAGTGATGAGTGGTTGTCATGTCTGGTCGAGGAACAAGTGGAAATGGGTAAGTTTTTCCCCCCTACGTAGGATGCTCCTACTTTATGATCCCTTTCAGACACTTTGGTTTGTAACCGCTGAATATTTATTGTTTTCTATTCGTCCGTGCATGTACACGGCTAACAACATTTGTATTTTGTATGTAAGTCCGGGAGTGACCACGGCAACTTTGTTATCTATTTTGGAAACTTGTGTATTTTGACTGTGTTAAATATTGTACCTCAATACTGCATGATATATCACGTCTTACACACAAAGAAAGAAAATACATGCAAGTCTATAGTTTACTAGACATGCGACATGCGTCTTTATTATGCGGAGCACTGTGTGACTACGACATATGAAACTTACCCCAACGTCTTGTGAGTAAGGTGTCTAGTAAGGATACATGATCCATGCGGTTGGGGTTGCATCCCTCTTACGCGGCAAGTTGAATTAGTAGGTTCACTTAATCCTCTTACCCCGCCTGGAGGCGTATAGTACATGTACAGTAATTTGAAAGAATGCATATGAATGAAACATGGCATATTATAATATAAGTAAAATTCATACAACTGACAAAAAATCTAAAAAATGATTTGCACGAAACAGGCCGTGGGGCTAGCTAGGCACCACGGCATTTTATTAGAACGTTACACTTTTGTTTGAATAATAATGACAAGTCCTAAAAAAAAGAAAGGAAACTAAACGAACATAAGAAAAACAAAACAGATAGACCGCATGGTTCTTTCTTAAGACCGCATATAGCGAAGTACCCATGCGGAAGCCGTAGCTTTCAAAGATAGCACCTTTTGAGATTGGAAATGTTCCATGTGCGCTCTAGGTCGCGGCCATCCATGTCACGTAACTTGTACGCGCCTCGTCCCAAGGCTTCAGTGACTTTATACGGTCCTTCCCACTTAGGGCCCAGCTTTCCTGTATTCTCCGCTCGACTTGCTTCGTTAGCACGATAGACGTAGTCTCCCGGTCGAAAAGAAACATCCTTGACCTTGGCGTCATAATAAGCCTTCATCTTAGCCTTGGACTTAGCCTCATTGATGGCTGCTATTTCCCTTTTTTCTTCTAACAGATCCAGGTTGATTCGGAGCTGTTCATCGTTTGTGACGACATTAACCTCCGCCGTGCGGATGGTAGGCATCCTTATTTCTGCTGGTATAACGACTTCAGTGCCGTAAGCCAATGCAAATGGAGTATCTCCGTTGGCTGTTTTGATCATAGTTCTATGCGCCCATAGCACATGTGATAACTCATCGACCCATTTGCCACTTCGTTCATCCAAACGCGCCTTGATGCCATTCCCCAAGCTTCTATTTGCCCGTTCGACGAGGCCATTTGTCTGCGGATGTTTAACGGATGCGAAGCGCCGCTTGATGTTCAATGATGCACACCAATCTTTGAATGGGTTGTCCGTGAACTGCTTGCCGTTGTCCGAGATAATTTCCCCTGGTAGACCAAAACGACACACAATATGTTCCCAAACAAACTTCTTAACTTGTTTGCCTGTGATAGACTTGACTGCCTTGGCCTCTATCCACCGTGTGAAGTAGTCCATCGCAACAATCAAGAATTTAACTCCCCCCGCAGCTACAGGAAATGGTCCTGCAATGTCGATTCCCCACTTATAGAATGGCCATGGGGACGTGATAGGTGTAAGCTCCTGCTGCGGGTGCCGCGGCACTGGCCTATGCACTTGGCAATCACTACACTTGCGAATCATGTCGCGCGCGTCTCTGTGCATGGTAGGCCAATAGTATCCTGTCCGTAAGGCTCTAGCTACCACGGACCGTGGACCTGCATGCATGCCGCACAATCCTTCATGTATGTCACTGATTACGTATGCGGCTTGACGTGGTCCCACACACCGCAGCCATGGCTGCAAGAAGGAGCGCTTGTAAAGGATGCCTTCTCGAAGTTCGAAATGCTGTGACTTCCTTCTGATGCGCCGTGCTGCTTTTTCCTCGTCTAGAAGGGTCTCATTAGTCAAATAGTTGATAATCGGGGTCATCCATGTAGGTCCATCCTCCTCAACTATAGCAGCAACCTCCCCTTCCGTTATAGATTTCTCCTTGAGTATTTCCACCAAGACTTGTTTAGACAAGTGAGCGAAGCTTGTGGATGCGATTTTGCTGAGGGCGTCCGCCTTCTTGTTCTCGCCCCTTGGCACCTGCTTGATGGAAAACTTACTGAAAGTCGCGATTAGCGACTTGACTTTTTCCATGTACCTGACCATGTTGTCCTCCTTAGCCACATATCCACCTAGAATATGGTTCGCGACAAGCCGTGAGTCCACGTAGGCCTCAAGGTTGCGGACTCCCATTCTAGCGGCGATTTTTAAACCCACAATTAATGCTTCATATTCCGCTTCGTTGTTAGTGGCCGTGAACTCAAAACGGAGGGCGTATGTGAATTCCATTCCTTCTGGATTTGTGAGGATAAGACCAGCTCCGGACCCGTCCGTACACGAAGATCCGTCCGTGAATAACACCCATGGTTCTGTTGGGATATCGTCTTGTTTAACGATTGGTCCTTCCTCATCCGGCTTCTCGATCAAGAAATCTGCCAAGATCTGGCCTTTCACAGCCGTCCTTGGCCTATAAGATATATTGTGCTCCCCTAATAGGATGCTCCATTTTTGTAGCCTCCCTGCTACGTCCGGTCTAGAAATAACCTGCTTGATTGGCTGATCTGTGATGACCACAATTGGGTGCGCCTGAAAGTACCGGCGCAACCGCTTTGTAGCAAACACTAGTGCTAACACCAGTTTTTCCATAGAGGAGTAATTCAGCTCCGGCCCTTGTAGTGTTCTACTTATAAAGTAGACCGGAGTTTGCACTGTATCTCTATCTGTCATAAGTACCGCGCTTATTGCGCCATGCGTGGCTGAGAGATACATAATGAGTTCTTTCTTTGGCCGGGGAGCTACTAGCATAGGGAGGGATGCAAGATGCTGCTTGAGTTGGCCGAAAGCTTCCTCGGCTTCCTTCGTCCACCGGAAGTCTCCCTTCCAAATACACTTCTTGAGTGTCTTAAATAGGGGTAATGACTTCTCTGCGGATTTAGATAGGAACCTATTCAGCCCGGCTAGCTTCCCATTTAAGGATTGCACCTCCTTCCGTGTCTGAGGGGATGGCAGTTGTATCACTGCGTCCGTCTTCTCTGGGCAAGGTTTGATGCCGTTTGGATCAATCAAATATCCAAGGAACATTCCCTCCGTTGCCCCGAACGTACATTTCTTTGGATTTAACTTCATGTTAATCCTTCTCAGCGTGTCGAATGTCTCTTGGACATCCCGGAGAAGTGCCTCCTCCGTGTGACTTTTTATAACCAAGTCATCAACATAGACTTCCAAGTTGCGGCCTATCTGTGATTCAAAAGCTTTGTCCACCAGCCGTTGATATGTAGCACCGGCGTTCTTCAGTCCAAACGGCATTTTCGTATAGCAATACACGCCCTGGCTCGTATGGAACGCCGTTTTTTCTGCATCCTCCTCCGCCATCTGGATCTGGTGATACCCTTTATATGCGTCCAAGAAGCATTTAAAGGGATACCCACATAGGGATTCCACCTTCCAATCTATTTCTGGTAACGGGTAACAATCCTGTGGGCAGGCCTTGTTCAGATCCGTAAAATCCACACACATGCGCCAACTTCCGTCATGTTTTTTGACCATGACCGGATTGGATAACCACTCGTGGTAGTACACCTCGCGCATGATACCTGCGTCCACCAGTTTCCGTACTTCCTCCAATATTACTTGGCTGCGTTCAGGCGCCTGGCCGCGCTTCTTTTGCTTAACGGGTTGGTACCCTTGGCGGATCTGGAGCTTATGCTCTGCTATCGCACGTGGCACGCTTGTCATATGCTTTGGCTCCCATGCGAATATATCTAGGTTTGCACTTAAAAGAGAGCACATGGCCCTTTTGCCGCTATCCGAGAGCGCCCCTCCTATGGATACCTCCTGTTCCGGATAGTCAGGGTGAATTGCTACCTTCCAATTGGGAGGTGGTGATCCATCCTTGGGTGGAACAGGTGGAGCCGGTGCTGTCACAGTGTGACACTCGGATGCCGGTACGATTGTGTTGTAAATGGCAACAATTCCCCCCTCAACGGGGAATTTGATCATTCCGTGCGCCGTGGAGGGTACCGCCCGTATAGCCAAAATACCTGGTCTGCCTTTGATCCCATTGTACGGGGAATGTGAGCGTATCACCATGAAGTTCATCCACGCCGTAGTGGAGTGTTTCTCGTTCCCGATGGTTACAAGCAGCCGTAGTTGCCCTATCGGCCAGATAGTGTCTCCACTAAAGCCGGTGAGCGGCGCCGTGGCCGGTACTAATTGGCTTCTTATTTCTGGGCACAACTGCACAAAACAGTGTTCATACAGTACCTCTGCTGACGACCCTCCATCCACATACATGCGACGAACATTGTGTGTTCCAATGCTTATCTCAATGGTGAGAGGCGCATCAATCACATCGCTTGCTGTGATGAGAGGGAATGAGATTTCCCTGCCGCGTGAAAATTTGTGGCCCACTTTTTGCCTCGTGCGGCGCTGTCTGGATTGGATCATGTATATGGTCGAAGGTTTGTCCTTTTGGGGATCCTTCTTATCGTACTTCCTGTTGTTGTCTTTTCCATCCTTCCAATCCTTAACTAGGTGCTTGAGTTTACCTGATTTGATCAGCGACTCAATATGCTTCTTGAGCTGGATGCACTCTTCCGTACCGTGGCCTTTGTCATTATGGAACTCGCAGAAGCGATTTCCTTGTCGAAGTTCCGGCGGAGTGGTCATTGGGGGAGGCCTTGGGAAGTTCGCCCCTTCCGTCAGCAAGATCTCCCTGTAGGACATCTTTAGGGGGGTGAACTTATCGTCCGGCCGTCCTCCTTTGCTTTGGCTCTTATAGTCTGAGCCCTTTGTTGGAAATACGTTTTACGCATTTAGAAAGTCTCGGTCACTCCAACCATGTAGTTATAGGCTCGTAGTTAAGTTAAGTGTCATTTATTACATAGCCCGACCCATGAGCATGTTCATGGGCCGGAAGCCCAAGTCCTTTAAGGACTTGGGGTATTTAAACCTCTTTCCACCATGGAAAGAGGTGTTGGTTGTTTTATTCTTTGATTTCAATATATGTGTTTTCTTTCATTTCTCTCTCTAACTCTCTCTCTCTAGAAAAACATCAACCCCCTTGTTTTACAAGATTATCATTGTTCTACAATTGGTATCAAGAGCATGGAATGAGATAAAGGTTTGATTTGTGTTGAGTAGTGTATTCTTAACATTCGTAGAGTACAAGTTAGTTTTTGGCCGAAATCTTCAAAAATTTTTTGGTTTGATCGTAGTGATAGGTAGTGTAACAAAGGAATTTGTGCTTAAACGTGTTCTTGGTATCTTGGTTTTCATTAAAACTTCAGTTTTCTTGGATCAAAAGTGCAAAAAAGGTTGTGTTCTACATTCCGAAATTTCAGCAGAAACATCCATCGGAAAGTACAAACTGTACTTGGGCCTCCATCGCAATAACTTAACCATCGGAAAGGGTTAGGTTTCTACATTGCGATCGTTGGATTTCTATCACTTATTCCGATCTGAATCATTCTGATAGCTATTGCGATCTGAGATTCCGACGGGTATAAGGAAGGTGTGTTAAGTCGTTACTCTGCTTAAATTTTGTCAGCCACTTTGCGATCTGAATCATTCCGATAGCTATTGTGATCTGAAGCATTCCGATAGACATTGCATTGTGATCTAGGCATTCCGATACCATCATCATTGCTACAAGGTTACATTGCGATCTAAAGCATTACGATCTGAGTTAATTCCGATAGCACTTTGCGATCTGAATCATTTCGATAGCTTTGCATTACGATCTAGGCATTCCGATAGTAAGACTTTCCGATCTAGGTATTCCGACAGAACGAACATTGCGACAGAACTTGTTTTAGATACTTAGTGGATTTTCTTCTATTTGGCATTTAATTTGGTAATTTGGAAACGTTCAAAAGCTAACACTACAACAAGATAACAATATCTTTTAGTTAACAACACAAAAAACTCATAACTTTATTTCATTGTTCGATCATCTTTGATAATCTTATTCAAGGGATTACAAAATGAATTCACATTCATTTATGCCAACTATGACTTCACTCACCGATATATCGATCATTTCGGGTACCGATACTCGCCCGCCTTTGCTCATCAAAGACTTATTTGAATCATGGCAAAGTCGAATGAGAACGTACATCATGGGCAAACAAAGTGGTCGACTTATGCTAGAATCAATTGACAAAGGTCCATTAGATTGGGGAGAGGTTACCATCAACAATGTGACAAGGCCAAGGCAGTATCATGAGTTAACCGATGCCAACAAAGCCGTTGCAGATGCCGATGAAAGGGCTGTTCAGACAATTCTTCAAGCCCTTCCACCTGATATCTTCAGAATGGTGAGTGAACATAAAGTGGCCAAGGATCTTTGGGATCGACTTGCGGTTTTGCTACAAGGGACATCTCTCACTAAGCAAGAACGAGAATGTCAATTATATGACTTATTTGATAGATTCCAATACATTCCAGGGGAGACTCTTCATGATTTCTACTGGCGTTTTACCACTCTGATGAATGACATGAATGTCTATAATCTAAGGATTGAACAATTTCAGTTAAACACCAAGTTTTTGAACACACTACCCCCTGAATGGAGTCAATATGTGACGGATGTCAAAATGATTCGTGATCTACACAAGTCCAATTTAGATCAACTCTATGCTTTCTTACAACAACATGAGAAGCATGTGATCCAAAACTGAATTTCTCAAGGACCTTATCATGAACCAATGGCATTATTGGCAAATCATCCTACATTGTCATATCACAACTCTCAGCTTGCTTTAGGACACAAATCTTCATATCAACCTGTGTATCAAACACCAAGCTTTCCACAGTACTCGATTCTACCACCGCCACCAACATCTTATCACCAACCAGCAACATCATCATCACAAGGAGATTCACACCCCTCACCTTATGCTTCACACAAGTATTCACCGTATCAACCTCCAACCAACCCTGTTAGTACCTATCCACAACTCGAGGCTCCTCAACATCATTACTCACATCAAGAAAGTGTTCCAACCAATCAGTTTGTTGCTCAACCAGCATCAGCATTATACTGTGAAGATGACATCCCTGTCCCTGAATTTAAACAAGGAGATAGCCCTACTGAAATCCTTGCTCTGTTGTCTGCATTTTTAAGTCAAACTTTGAACAAAAGAGGTTACCGAGGTTCAGCACCAACTAACAATCAGTTAAGGAACTCGTCTAACTCTCGACAACAGGCAACAATTCAGGATGGCAGGGTCATGGTGCAACCACTTCAAGGGAGATCAAATTCGTCTACTGCTGGTGCACGTTCATCCAATACTACTGCTACAAGGGCTAACAGCACTGGTAAAATGAAGGTGGTTATTTGCTACAACTGCAAAGGGGAAGGGCACATGGCCCGAGAATGCAAGCAGCCTAAGAGGAGAAGGGACGACACATGGTTTAAGAAGAAGATTTATCTGGTGAATGCTCAAGCCCAAGGTCGTGAGCTTGATGAAGAAGAATTGGCATTCCTTGCAGATCCAGGAGTAGCGGAAACTGATCGTCTCACAACAGTCATCACCAACAATGCTGCTTATCAATGTGATGATTTGGATGCATATGACTCGGATGGGACTGATACCATTGCTGAGGTACCAAATACTGCTACAGATACTAGCATTGTACCTCATCAAGTTGAGCAAATGTCTGAGTATTCGGAAGAGCCTCCGGTGATTAGTAATTCAATCGATGAGACAAACAATGATAGCAATAACATTGCAAGTCCTCAGATTTTGATTGAACCACAACCGGAAGCTCCTATGACTATTAATTCGTCTGCTCAACCTGATTTGGTTATGGTCCCTGCATCTTTGCTTAGCCAAATGAATAATGCAGTCCTTGAAACCCTTAATGCTAATCAGACTTTATCTGCTGAGCTTGCTTTGCATAAGGACAAGGTTAAAACCTTGGAAATGACTCTTGTGTCCACTACCTTAACCAATCCTGAATTTGATAGGTTTAGGAAAGTTCAAATGGACAATCTGCTTGAAATTGAAAGTTTAAGAGCAAACCTTTCGAATGAGCTTAAAGAAAAAGAGTCAGTCGTCACTAATTTTCAACAACTTCAAACAGATTTTGAAATTCTGGAATCCAAACAGCTTGAAATGGAAATTAAGACGTCTAACAGAATAAAAGAAACGGAACTTAAGCTTTTAAAACAATATGCTGCTTCACATCTAGTACACTTGTTTCATGCTTCATTTAAAGAGTTCAACTTATCGCGTCTCATAGACTTACCACCTAACCCGGGTTATGCAAAGCAAGCACTTAACCACAACCCCCGACTGTATGATGCAACAAAGTTAGGATTGGCATTAGATCCGATAGTGTTCTCAATTGATTCTATGACACCATACGATGAAAAGCAGTTAAAACTACTTTTGACATATCCTGAATATGATTATGCTTCAATGAATGCAAAAAATGCCACAATAGATCTTAGAACTTGTTTTAATATGAAAAAGAAAACTCTCCAAACATCCACTTTCATGCTGACTAGAGAATGCCTTAGTATAATTCCTACACTTGTCAACTCGGACAAACCAAAGGAAATTCCTAAGAATCTTCCCCCGGTTAGTACGGTAAGGCTCAGTATTGAAGAGCTTGGGCAATACCTTACCGATTTTGACAAGGTCATCTTGGAATGTACGACTTCAACGGCTCAAACCGCTGGAGAATGGGCATTCGAACACATGAAATCGGTGTTTGAAGAAGCAATCGTTCCGTTTGTGAACCATATCAAACAAGGAGTCTATGATCTAGCGTGTAACTTAAGTTTTGAAATTGGTGAAGTTCAAAAAGTTTTCAATAAAATGGATGATGCTTATGAACAACACTTAATTGAAAAGGAAAAGATCTTATCAGAATATGACCGCTTTTTAGAACATATGGTGTCTCTTGAAGTGATGCAAGTTGTTACTATTCAATATACTCATGAAATTTCATCTACTGTGAATATTTGTGATGATGTGCATAAATCTGTGAATACTAATGAACATGTGAATACTGTAGAAAATCATTCTTGTCATGAATCCAACGCTGAATTTTTAAAGCTTCAAGATTCATATAATACACTTTCAAAAAGTTTTAACGAGCTTCAACAACATTCTATATCTCTTGAAATTGAGAATCAATCTAAAAATGAAACTCTTTCAAAACTAATTGATGGTGGAAACTCCGTTGAGACAAGTTACAAGATGATTCAGATGGTTCAAAATTTAGAAGAGATGATGAGACTTAAGAGAGAATTAGTAGAAACAAAAACGGAACTAGAGGCTGCAGAGGCTAACAATCATGTCCTAGAAACTAGAATTAATTCTATACTAGGAGAGCGTGAACAAATAAGGCAGGGAGACTCACAAATTTCTGGTTCAATAGAAGAACACCTCGCGTTTAATGCGACAGAGCGAAAGTCTTTAATTGACAAACTGAACAAGAAATGTGAGGAAACCTCTGACCTAAAAATTCAGCTCATAGACAAAAACATGGTTTTGGCCGAGTTAAAGGAGACACTTCTTCTCACCCGACAAGAAGTTGTTAATAACTTAGCTAGCAATCCCGCACCGTCCTCTAGTGCTCTAACAACCAAGTCAGTAGTGCTTTATAAGAACCCGCTCCATAAGAAAAACTCGGTTACCTACGATGACTATATGAGGAATGCAACTAAGCACGTAGATCTGGTTAGGGATATTTTAGATGATTTGTATGCTCTAGATCCCTCAAGCAGTTACTACTACACAGCTCATGAATATATTAAGCGTGTTCAATATTGCTTAGCATATTTGCAATATATAGGCAAACCGGGTTTTGCACTACTCACTACTCGACCCATTGCTGTAACTCCATTCAATAAGACTCCAGGAGCAAAACCGTCATTGACACTATCAAGTAAGGCACCTTTAAAATCTGTAACTAATGTTCCCTTGGCTTCTACAGGAGTAAATGTGTCCACTAAGTCTAAAGGATCTCGAGGAAAGAAAGATAGGATCAAGCCTTCCACTAATAGGACTGAGAAGAAGAAAGTAGAAGTGCACCCTAGGAACGTTATTTCAGTTTTAAATAAAAAGAATCATGTAGCTAAGACAAAAGGTCCTCTTTATGAGTGGAAACCTAAGCAAAGTGTGAATTCTAATGCAACATGTTGGAATTGTAATGAATGTATGTTTTCTAAGCATCATGATTTATGCCTTATTGATCACGTGAATGAAATGCATGCTATTAAGAACAATCTTGAATGGACTCCAACAGGGAAGAAGTTTACCCAAGTTGGGTGGCAATGGAAACCCACTGGTAGGACCTTTACTGCAAATGGAACTACGTGCCCTTTAACTAGGATCACATCCACGGAAGTTAGGTCTAAGCGTCCTTTAAATAGGAACACTATCACTAAGAAATGGAAAAAGCGCCCTTTAACTAGGTCTGCCCCCACTAATGTGCCTACCAGTGGTAATGTCCCCAGTCAAAAAGTACCTCAGAATACTAGACAACTAGAATCTAAGCCAACCACTAGTAAGAAAATCTGGAAACCTAAAGTTTTGTCTGATAGCAAATCTAAGATAACTATATCTGTACCTGCTAACTCAGAAGAACAATTAGAATCCGATACATCGTCTGTGTTTGGTAAAATTTTCAGGTCGTCCAAATTATTCTTTGGTATTTGGACTCGGGGTGCTCCAAACATATGACTGGAGACCGCTCGATGCTCAAAAATTTCGTCAACAAGTTTCTAGGAACGGTAAAATTCAGCAACGATCATATTGCAAAGATTATGGGTTATGGTGAATATCAAATTGGGAATGTCACGATTTCAAGGGTTTACTATGTGGAGGGACTTGGTCATAATCTATTCTCAGTAGGAGAATTCTGCGATTCTAACCTTGAAGTGGCCTTTCGACAACATACTTGCTTCATTCGCGATCTTGCAGGAAATGATTTGTTAAAGGGTTCTCGAGGGGATAATCTTTATACTTTGTCTATTCAAAATATGATGGCCGCCTCTCCTGTTTGCTTACTCTCCAAAGCATCTAAGACCAAGTCATGGTTGTGGCATCGTCGGCTATCTCATCTTAACTTTGATGCTATTAACCATTTGGCTAGAAACGAACTTGTTCGTGGTCTTCCGAAACTTAAGTTCGACAAGGATCATTTATGTTCCGCATGTTCATTGGGGAAAAGCACCAATAAATCTTACAAACCTAAAGCAGAAGACACCAACCAAGAACCACTGTATCTTTTGCACATGGATCTTTGTGGGCCAATGCGTACAGCTAGTGTGAGTGGTAGAAAATACATCCTCGTCATAGTGGATGATTTCTCAAGGTTTACATGGGTAAAGTTTTTAGCATCTAAGGATCAAGCACCAGAGTATATCATTACCTTCTTAAAGATGATCCAAGTACGTCGTAATGCTACTGTTCGCCGCATTCGGACTGATAACGGCACTGAGTTCGTTAATCAGACTCTTCGCACTTATTATGAAAAGGTTGGTATTTCTCATGAAACATCTGTGGCTCGCACTCCACAACAAAATGGTGTCGTTGAAAGACGTAACCGTACACTTATGGAAGCAGCTCGAACTATGTTGATTTATGCGAATGCTCCTTTATTCTTATGGGCAGAAGCAGTGGCAACCGCATGTTATACCCAAAACCGCTCAATCATTCGCAAACGTCATGGTAAAACTCCATATGAGCTACTTCATGGACACAAACCCGATATTTCATATCTTCATGTGTTTGGTGCACTTTGTTATCCAAATACAAATAGTGAAAATCTGGGAAAACTTCAACCGAAGGCTGATATTGGAATTTTCATTGGCTATTCACCTGCAAAGAAAGCTTATCGGATTTATAACCGTCGTCTTGGCAAGATTGTAGAAACTTTGGATGTCGATTTTGATGAGCTGACAGCGATGGCTTCTGAGCAACACAGCTCTGAACCCGCATTACATGAGATGGGAACCGGTACAATCAGTTCCGGATTAATTCCCAACAATCCTACTTCTCCATCATTTTTACCACCAACAAGGGCCGAGTGGGATAAATTATTTCAACCTATGTTTGATGAATTTTTCGATCCACAGAATAATGATTCCCCAGCAACTGCAGCAGTAGCTTCGATTCCTGTAGTTGTTGCTCAAGATAATGGAAATCTATCCGAGGCATCTACTGTTACTCTTGAACATGATGTCCCATCCCCTACCAATTCTCAAACAACACCTGAATCATCACCCCCACTCGTTCCTAATGATGTTGAAGAGGAACTATATGATCACGATCTGGAATATGCTCACTTACAAGAGCTTCCCTTCTTTGGTTCACTTATACCTGATGACCCTGCGGGTGCGTCTACCTCAGAGGAAGCTCCTGCAATCGTTCACTCCCGACCACCACGGATTGAAACTCACAACACTAAATGGACAAAGGATCACCCAATCCGCAATATTATTGGTGACATCGATCGACCAGTCTTAACACGTCATCAACTTCAAGAACATGCATTATATTGCTATTTTGATGCATTTCTTTCAGACACTGAACCTAAAAACTGGCAACAAGCAATGACCAAATCATCATGGATTGAAGCCATGCAAGAGGAACTCAATGAATTCCAACGTCTTGAAGTGTGGGAATTAGTTCCATTACCCAGCAACGTTGAAATCCTGACACTGTTGTGGGTATACAAGGTTAAGCTCGATGAGTTAGGTAGTGTGCTGAAAAACAAAGCTAGATTGGTCGCTAGAGGTTACAAACAAGCTTTGGGTATCGATTTTGAAGAATCCTTTGCTCCTGTTGCACGATTGGAGGCAATTAGACTATTCCTTGCTTATGCTGCTCACATGAATATGATCGTCTACCAAATGGATGTTAAGACGGCATTTCTTAATGGTGAATTAAGGGAAGATGTCTATGTAAGCCAGCCGACTGGATTCGTCAATTCAGAGTATCCTAATCATGTGTACAAGCTCAAGAAGGCTCTTTACGGGTTGAAACAGGCTCCACGCGCGTGGTATGATCTCTTATCGACGTATCTCATCTCCAAAGGCTTCTCCAAAGGCAAAGTGGACCCCACATTATTCATTCTCAAGGAGGACAACGACATGATACTGGTACAAATTTATGTTGATGATATAATTTTTGCTGCTACTAATCAACGTTTGTCTGACCGTTTTGAGAAAATTATGTCCACACGTTTTAAGATGTCGATGATGGGAAAAATTTCATTTTTCTTAGGGTTGCAAATTTCTCAGAATCCCAAAGGCATCTTTATTAATCAATCCAAATTTGCTCTTGAATCCTTAAAGAAATATCACTTTGAAAACTGTGACCCCGTGGATACTCCAATGGTGGAGAGATCCAAGTTAGATGAAGATAAGGAAGGGATAGCTGTCGATCCTAAACTTTACCGTGGAATGATCGGCACCCTTCTCTATCTGACTACTAGCAGGCCTGATTTGCAATTTGCTATAGGCATGTGTGCCCGGTATCAGGCTCGGCCTACCGAAAAGCACTTACATGTTGTGAAAAGGATCTTTCGGTATCTAAAAGGAACACTTAATCGTGGTCTGTGGTATCCGAAGGATTCCTCTATTGCATTAATTTCATATGCAGATGCAGATTATGCCGGGTGTCAAGATACAAGACGTAGCACTTCTGGCAGTGTGCAACTCCTTGGAGATAGACTTATCAGTTGGGCATCAAAAAGGCAGAAAAGCGCTGCGATATCAAGTACTGAGGCTGAATACATAGCTATGTCCGGTTGTTGTACTCAAGTTCTTTGGATGAGATCACAATTGACTGACTACGGTCTTGGATTCAAGAAAATCCCGATGTACTGTGATAACAAGAGTGCAATCGCTCTATGCTGCAACTATGTTCAACACTCTCGAGCAAAGCACATTGACATCCGCTACCATTTCATCAAGGAGCAAGTGGAAAATGGAGTGATCGAACTATACTTCGTCAACACTGAGTATCAGCTGGCATGATATATTCACAAAGGCCTTAGGTCGAGGACGCATCGAGTTTTTGATCGAAAAGCTAGGCATGAAATCATTTTCACCAGCGACACTTAAGGAGTTGGCAGAAGAGTCTGAAGAATAGTACTGGTAAACTATTCTCGAGTATCCTTTTGATCGTGATCTTGTATATTATCGTACATACTTAAACCATCAAAATATAAAAAATATAAAATCAAGAAAAATCATAAAAAATATAAAACCAAGAAAATCCATAAAAAATATAAAACCAAGAAAACCCAAAAATATTTTTTCTTTTCAAATCGGGCATGTCTTTTAGTACGATAATATTTACGGCTTTAGAAATGTCGATTACTATTGACACGGCGCCATAAATAGAGTCCGTATAAAAGTTGTACAAGTTTTTAAAACATGCCCATTATGGCTTGTAGTTATTTCTGACTGCAACCCGCTTTTCGTATTAAAGTCACGTATTTCGTTTGAAAACGTTGGCTCACAACGGGAATTAAGTTTCTCAGGCAAGGTTTTACTTTAAAACCTTGTAAGGGGCCAAGTTTACTTAATAACTTGGTCTAACACAAATTCGTGTACGTTTCAGTGCACTTATCTTGTTTAAAATAAGAGAAATCTTATTTCCACCAGAATCGTTCTATATAAACACTTAACCAGCAAATGTCCTCATTAATAGTTGTGTCCCTAATATCTTTGATTACTGCTCTTTAAATAGAAAATAGGTCAGGGTTAAGGGGGAGCAAATATTAATTCTTTATGTTAACAAACTTGGTCGTTCAAAAGGATTATCAGAAAATATTAGCTACCCATCATTTTCAGTTACGCAATGTGTGCCATGTGTGATTTAAAATATCTCTTGGATAGGTCATTAACACTTTGGCGTCAAGTATTTGTGTTTGTGTTTGGGAATGAGTTTCTTATATGATATGTTAACTTGAACTTTAACTTTAACTATCAAATAGGGGGACCAGTTTTGCAATTTTGCAATAATGGTAGGGGCTTGAATCAACTTTGACCAAGTCAAAAACAACCCCCCCCCCCCTCCTTCCCGTCGGTATCTGAAACACACACAAACACAATCTTTTTTCTGCCATTGTTGAAGAACTCAAGTTTCATTTTGATCCAAGATTGATAACTCATTTCTTGATTGCTTCATTATCTAGGTAACAAATTTGTGGCTTAATTAATCTCGTCAAACATGTTTCATCATCATTCATCAACACAGAAACCACAGTTTCAAGATTTCGATTTAGGGTTTTTAATTTTTGACATGAATATGTATTTTAAGTGATGGGATTTATTAAGGATACATTATTACACATTGGTTTTGCTCAGAATCGCTTAAAACATTGCCTAAAATTCCAGATCGTGAAGTCAAAGTTGAGATCGAATCCCTGTCACGGATTTCGATGCATATTGCGATACATCATTGCGATGCTATCATTGCGATGAGTCATTTCGATGATTCTTTGCGATGGGCTATTGCGATGAGACATTACGATGACTCATTGCGATGCCCATTACGATGAGTCATTGCGATGGTTCTATTGCGATGGGTCGTTGCGACGAGTCATTCCGATGGCTCGTTGCGACAGGCTCATTGCGATGGCCATTCGATGGTTCATTGCGATGGCGTGTTGCGATGGCACATTCCGATGTGTCATTGCGATGGATTCGCACTATGTATTGCGATGGGTTATATTGCGATGACTTCTCAGTTATTCCGATGGAAACACATTGATTGCGATAGCCTTAGATATTGCGATAGGATGTTATTTCATTAGGATTCCGATGATTGTTTCATTCCAATGGTATGGTTAGGATTCCGATGGTTTGCTACATTGCGATGGAATTAGGTCTCTTATTATTATGCTATTGCCTTAGGATATACCATGAGTTCGGCCTAGCTTGCACTAATTCTTCTTTAGCTTTAAGTTTTTTAGGGCCATTTAAACGAAACCAAGTGTTGTTGAAATAAGTCAGTTTTTATCTCATAAGAATACTTGAACGGTTTCTTATTACAGAAGTTCATCTTATTTAATAAGTTGATTCCTATGTAAACAAAAGAGATACAAATTACTTACTCAATGTCTTGGGTTTGTGTTTCCAGGCCATGGCAGACAAAGCTTCATCTTTGTTCAAGCCCACTATCTTTTGGGTTGAGGGTAATCCTACAATTCCTGACGTAGTGGTTGAAACTAAATCAAAACCCACTGAAGTTTTGGTTGAAATCAAACCAAGACCTACTGAGGTGTTAGTAGACATCAAACCTAAACCTACTGAGGTTTTGGTCATGACCTCCAAGAAATCCAAATGTTGTAAGAACTAAGGCTAGGATGGTATCTCTTTAGAATAAAATTATCACTGGCATTCATGCCATTTTCCTAAGTGCATTGCTATATGTAAGGACCTTGTTCATCTGATGTATGTGTGAATGTTGTGGTAATAAGTGTAATGATATTTTTCCTGTGTTTAAAATTGGCATAGATTTAACATATCTACATATGTTGTGTATATCATTTGTGAATATGTCATCAAAGCAGGAAAATGTCAATCACCGAGGAAGAACAACGACTCCGTGATCTTGAACTTGTCCCGCTCAGTAATAGGCTTCCATATGCTGAGAACAACTCTAGATTACAAGATGATTTTGATCCGGTTTTACCTGCTTTCAAAATTGCCACGGATATCCTAGACATATCACCCATCAGCGACACACTCAGACGTATTGCATCTGTTCCCAAAGTCTACATCCATGAATTCTGGAATACTGCATCTTTCTCTAACAAGACTATATCTTTCGAACTGAACAAAACACCAAGAGTACTCAACTTGAGCATTTTTCGGAAATTGTTTAAGCTCCCTAGGTTGGCACAAGGAGAACAATTTGTGGCTAACCCAAAGAATGATGAAGTGCTTCGAGTCATTCGTGCCATGAATTATGAGGGTGAAATTAACAACCCATCACAATTTAACACCTCACACATAGGGCAACCCTGGAAAGCAATTATCACCATCATCGTCAAGTGTCTCACTGGTAAAACTAGGGGCACCGATGCAATGAGACCACCACAGGCTCACTTATTTTGGGGATTGTATACTGCATCAAAAGTCGATTATGCACTTCTTCTCTGGCAAGAATTTTGTTATCAGATTACTGGAACGAAGAAGAAATCCGTGCATCTTCCATTCCCGAGATTCACCAAGCTCATTATCTACTATTTTATGAAGAATGACCCAACCATTGACACTCGCGGGAAGTTCTTTTATCACACCAAAGATGATGATTATGTGATTCTCTCAATGAATGCAGACACAAATTCCACAAAGTATGCATTACTTCCTACACTAGTACCTGACACGATGATTAATGATGGAATCAAGGAGAGTGATAAATATCAAGAAATGCTTCGAGACATTGACGCACAATTCAAGCGGGCAAATTTACCACCCTCAGAGAAGCAAAAAGGTAAACGTAAGAAACGAGTTTCACAGTGTCAACCAGCTGCTCCTAAAGATAAACGCTCAGGAAAAATGCAAATTGTTGATGAAGATGATGAAGATGAGCTGATCCACACTGAAGAAGAACAAGAAGAAGTACCACTCCGCAGGCCTAAGAAAGCAAGGAAAGCTAAAGGCAAAGAGGCAAGTGTTGCTCCAAATGATCCTGTTCAACAACAACTTTCTGAAGAAAAAAGACTTCGTATTATTCTTCAACAAAGTCGACAGGAAGCCTTTGGTGGATCAGGCTCAAGGGTATTTGATGACTTAGCAGATTTTGGTAATCCTGATAGTGATACGGAATTTTTCGACGAAGAAAATACCTATGAAGATGAGTATGAAGATGCTGCTACCTTTCAACTTGAAAGTCGGGAACCAAGTGAAGAACGTGAGAGCAGTGCTGACACAGATACAAGTATGATGTATCGAGATGCAAATATCACCACATCTTTGCCTGAACCGACTCACATGGTACTAAATGAAGATGCTCATGCAACTTTCATTCCAGACACACAACTTCAAAGTAAGTCTACTTCAAATTCTGATGATGTTTTGAAATATCTCAATTTAGAAGGGGAGGGTGTTGAGGTCACCAACACTGATCCGTCAACAAATGAACAAATGGTTTAATATTTCGTTTTTTAGTATAGTTGTCTTCTCAGCTCGATTCGAATTGATATAACGTTTTTAAGCTTGACTAAATTGTTTTTGGTTGTAAAGACTTGATTGGTATTCTATGTCTACTTTGCACAAAGCACATAAAAAGGTAAAAATATTAGCTACTACGTATATGTACTATACTAAAAACACGTTGCAATTACGTCAATTAAATGCACAAGTAGTAAAATGTAAAAATACAAATTTATACCATAATTGTAAAATACAAATTACAAATTTTACAACTCAATCTATAAAAGTAAAAAAAACAATTTACTTTCCATAAAATGTAAAAGGCAAAATCAAATCTGAAAGTAAAAACGTTTTATAACAAGGCTATTATAAAGCCTTGCCCAATAGTAAACTAGCCCAACAATAATTGGCCCACTAACTGGAAGGACTAATTGAACAGTAAACTTAACTGAAAATCTAACCTAAGGACATACAGATCTACTTATCAACTAACTGGCAATTAACTAACCTCTCATCCTAACATTACAGGACTGGCTATGTAACACAGGTATACAAGTTCAGGGACTAAAATGTATACAAATCAAACTTCTGCAAATGACCAATCAAACAGATTTGAGACTCAATTCTAATGAACTACAATCTGATATATTTTTCTTTTAAACTAATTACACTATCTATTAAAAATCATACTCCACTTTCTAACATCTAATTGAAAAACACTCAAATCACTAAATGCTTGTACCAAATTTTTGCTAACGAAATACTTTTTATAAAACTAGTAGCCAAATACAGGTTTTAGAAATTTCAGAAACTTTTCAACTCGAAATCATATGTCAAATTTATTCAGTAGACATTTAAAATGAATACAAATAGGCTATCGAATTCTTCAGCCAATCGCTAATATGCAGAAAAAAAAATGTAAAGATAGCTAAAAATCTGAATCACATCTCAGATTAGAAACGTCTAACAAACAACTAGAATCAACACATATAAAGCATGTATTAAGCAAGAACGAACTACAATCCTACAGCTAACTGGATTAATAAAATTCAGAAAATTGAATGTGTGCTTAACCGAGATTTCCAGGCCAGTCCTTTGATGACGAAGCGCGGCGCTGAGCCGGCTTTGCTATAACACCTTAAACTTCGTCTATCGTCTAATCTTTGCAACTTCTAACTGGAACCGAAATCAACGAAATTCAGCAAAACACCAAGATTCTTGAACAACTATCGATCATTCAGCAACCTTTAAACCTGCTAAAACTCAAGCAAATCCAAAACCTGCAAAATTGAAACAAAGCAAGAAAAACTAGACAGATTTTAAAGCTTCTACTGACTGAATTCAGACTGAAAAAAAACTAACAAATTTTGCTATCTGACTGAATACTGTATTCCTTCAAAACTCTCATAAATTCTTATGAGATTATGAGCGTAAAAAAAACTTATTACACCTGAAAAACTTAATATCACCTAATTCTAAAACTTCCTAACTGACTATATTCCAAACTTAATATCAACGTGCGTCTTAATTCCTATCTGTTATCGAACCGAACAAGCTTAACGACTGAATTGATTAAAACTGATTAAAAGATCAGTAACTATTCAGTTTCTCAACAGATTTAACAAGATTAACAAGATTTAATTCTGAAAATTCCTATCTAAACTAAAAACGAAATTTAATACAAGATTCCTCTCAAAAACTGATCTAAAATCTCAAAACTAAATCAACTCGTAACAAGTCTAACATTTATCAAACTACAACTCTCGTGTGAAAAGTAACAGTAACATTTAGTTTCTCAAATTTCATTAACAGTGAATGTAAAAGATAAAAATGAAAGCTTCAACCTTTTAAAACTGATGACAAAAATATTCTGAATAGGTAAAAAGAACTGAATGATAAGCTGAAACTGACACTGAAAACAATTAACACTAAAACTATAAGACTGAAAATAAGAACATGTAATTAGTAAGTAAACAAGAATGAGTTAAGAAGAATCTTGAAATTTTCATTAATGGTGGAAACAAGAAAATCAGTTACAACTAATTAAGATGAAAAACAGAATTTGTTACAAAATTTAACAAGAAAACTGAAAAGTTGTTTATCTAACCTAACCTAACTATGTGTAAAACTACTCCTAGCTAACCAGTTTCTAATGAGGGCTTCGTCTTCTTTTATAGGCGTCGAGAGGAGTGAAGTAGAATTCTTCATGACGTGTTTGCTCCAATAAGGAGTGGACACGTGTTTAATACGAGGTTTACACTCGTTCTTCATCTTCAATCCAAATTGGGCGTTTCTTCGTCTTTGGGTCTTGATCTAATTGACTGCTCCCATCTTGTAGAGGAGAAGGAGAGAAACACTTTTGTAGTTATAAGTTTCGGTTGATTCTTTCTTGATCGTCATTGATTTGTATGTGCAGGTTTGATGGAGGTTGAAGGAGAAACCGTCTACTTTCTCTCTTTTGAATGAAGAAGAAGACGCAAGTTACGTGTGTTTGTGTTGTTTGACTGGTCTTGGTCAAATTGACCAAGTTAAGTAAATACTAACTTTCCAAAATTTTCCATTTGGTCCTTTTCTTTTAATTTCTTTTCATCAAATGTTTATAACTTTGAAACCAAGTTTCTTTTAATCCTTCGTCTCGTAGAAAGTTGCAAGCTAAGCCCTCGATCTTTGATAATATTGGCAAATAAAGTCCTTAGAAGCTCTTTTCGTCTTTTTCTTCGTCTTTTGTGATATAAATCCTTGAAAAACGCATCTTTGTTCCAAAATTGTATCTTCTTTACCTGAAACACACAAGATACAAATACACGCGTAATTCTGATATTTTACAGTTAAAATAATGTATTTGACTGTGTTTTGAGTGGTATTTGGATCATTATTGATGAGTGTTTTCACACTTATCAGTGGATGTCCCTATAACCACTATCACATCGACCACCACTTCCCTACTATCAACCCCAATCATCAGTGAGGTCCCGACCACCACCATCACCCCCGCAACTGTTGAACAACCAGTATCAACCACCACCATTACCACGGAATCTACACCGGCATCTACAGTTGAACAACCTGTATCAACCATCGTCCTAACCACTGTATCTACATCAACACCTATCCCGGTACAACCAGTATCATCCACGACCACCTTAACGGTTTTGGTTACACCTCCACCAACAGAACCACAAGCATCATCTACATCAAATCCTTTTCTCACAGTCAATGATCTGTTGATCCAGTCTCTTCAACAACAGCTAGAGGCTCAAGCTACACAAATAGCTACGTTGACAGAAAGGTTTGCTACTCCTCCAAAGGAACCGCATCCTGATGAGCCCATTCTTCAAAAACTAACAGACAAAGTGTCAAAGCTCAAAGAAAAACATAAAGCATTTCGTAAAGAGAAGAAAACTTGGGATAAAGAAAATGCTGCTTTTCTCGGGTCAATTGACGAGCAGATGACCGCGATCATTCGACGCGAAGTCAAGTCTTATGTTGATCAACAACTACCACATCTTGTCGGCAATGGTCTATCTACTCTTCAACTCATGACATTGCTTCAGACACGTCTGCTAGATTTGGGAGCTCATAAATCAAAATACAAACGCAAAGTTCTGCAATATCTCAACAAAGCAATTGATGAAGAGAATCCTGCAGACACTACCGACTCTGAGTCTGATGATGAGAATGAGTTAGAAGAGGAAGATGACGAGGAACATGGTGAAAAGGATGATAATAATGAGGATAAGGATAAGGAAGGAGATGAGGAGGATGAAGAGGATGAACAAGGAAAGGATAAGAATGTAGATGACGATGAGGACGAGGACGAGGATACAGATGATGATCAGGATGACGATGACGATAATGACAAGGGTAATGAAGTCAACAAGGGTGATAAGAATGACAACACTGGTACAAATACCGAAGAGACAAACAAGGATGACAATGAAACGGCCACCGAGAAAGGTCTCGAGGACACTGCAGAAACGGTTGCTGACACCACAGAAAAGCCACTGGAGACAACAGTATCAGAAACTCAACAGGTTGCTTCAGGTATATCTACTGCACCAGAATTCACTACTGATTCTCATGTTGAATCTGTAGAATACATGCAAGCAAAAGAACCGACAGAAACAATGCTTGAAGAAGAACCTCACGATGATATACCGGTGACGCAAACTCAACCTTCAACTTCATCTACAGTTCAGCATGATGATGACATGGAAGTTGAAGATTTAAATGTTCCAGAACCGACATTTATTGAATCCCTTATCATTGATGATACTGTACAAGAGCAACTTTGGCTAACAAACGCAGCACCACATCATCCATTTGAAACTGCAACTGTAATGGAGATGACTCAATTCCTCAACAACCCTATCGACTTCTTGGCTTTTCTAAGGTACTCTCATGGGAAACCAACGATGACCCCGGATCTGATCAAAATGGCAGCTGCAAATGTGGACTTCTTTGACACATTAAAGATCACCCATAATGAAGCAGAATATCACCTGAATGAGCTTACTAAAGCAATGAGAGCGACAACTACAGGAATTCAAACTCCCGTTTTGCAACCTCTCACACCAACGGTCATCACTAGTTCTGCCACTATCCCAATCGAGCATTTTGTCTCTCACGATCTTGAATACCTTGAAAATGGAGCAAAGAAGTATGCCACGTCACTAACAATGCTCAAGGCTGTCAACTTGGAGAATGTTCCATGGATAGAAGACAAAGTGCCTGAATCAATATGGAGAAAGAAGCTGCTCAAATTTTATGACACCTATGCTTCACTTGGCATATCTCACTGGGACAAAAAGAAGAAGTTAGCCTATAATCACTTCCATCGACCTAAGAGAGGTGCTTCTATTGTCTCATCTCACAGAATCAAAAGTATCCTTGGGGCAACTACTCAGACGGTTTCGGTTACGATTAATTAAATGTAATCTTGTTCAAACGTACCGATGAGAAAGAATACCGCATTGACGAAAGTGATCTCCAGTACCTTCAACTTGAAGACATAGAAGATCTATTGTTGCTTTTGGCTCAAGAGAAAGTTGACCATCTATCACCTGATATTGTCATAGCCTTGAGTTCAAACTTTCGTCAATATGCCAGGAAAATTGTCATTCAACACCGGGTGGAAGATTTTCAACTTGGGGTAGAAAGCTATCAGAAGAAGCTAAACCTGGAACGTCCCCATACGACTCCACTCAGTAATTTCCACAAGAACAAGAAGGTTTACATGGGGACTACCAAGCCGGAAGCAGGAATCTTTTATCCTAATCAGACTGGCGTCATGCAATATATGCGATTCTCAGAATTGCACAAATTCAGTGATGGAACGCTAAAGAATGTTTGAGATGATTTGTCGGTTCTCAATTCCAACTTACCTCTTCCGGCAGTCACATACACCTGGACAACCCAGTGCAGAAAAGGATCTTCGTATGCAATCAGGAAAATTGAGGAAGTGCTAAGGAAGCGCCGGTTGCTACGAAGCATAGAACGATTCGTCGGTGGACGACCATATGGAGCTCACCATCGGCTCACGGAACGAACCAATTAATTTTGGTTCATCTCATTACAGGTCAACTCTATATGTACATTATTGTGAATATGTTATCTTTTTTACTTTATCAGCTTTTGTGGCTTGTTGTAGTGTTAAGGTATGATAATTTTTCAAGAACTTCTCACGAGATTCTAAATCTTTCAAAATATATCATACTAAAGCACTACAACTATCCCTTATTAACTTAAGGGGGAGCATTAATATGTTCTTTGGCCAACAACTAATTTCATTTTTACCCAAAGACCGGTTAATCCATTCAATATCCCAAATATTAATGGTTAACATTTTGGATAAGGGGAGAAAATGGGATTAAGGAGATTTAAATGATACTTGGCTAAAAGATGAAAAAGACTTAACGATTATCCAACTTAATATGTGTAAAGCACGTGTTAAGGGGGAGCGGTTTTGATGAACAAAACACCTAAGGTACAAAACTTTTGATTTCAATATCACAAGTACCTTAAGTGATTTTCAATGATTTTTCATGGTGGCAATTCCTTCCCAAAACACGCTTAATTCACGACGAATGTGGTGACAAAAGGGTGGTAGGAATAGGTTTAGTCCAATGATTCATCAGAGCCGATGGAATCTTCCCAAGGACAATTCCCTAGATAGAATTAGAAGTCCTAGGAAAGATGGAGAAAGAATGTGAACGTAGCTGAATGCCGACCAAGTACTTAAGCTAGCACTGGAACAATCACAACAAGGTGCTAGTGATGACGTATTGGTAAGCATTGAAGGGGTTGAAGAATGAAAAAGAATTGTAAAGATAAAGGGTATAAAGAAAGAAGCCCTCCTTACAACTTTAGGCAGAAACCGGGTCAATACATATGCTATTGAGGTCATTTTTGCTAATGATTCTCGGTATTGAAGAAAGACATCATGGACCCAGTGATGCAATGCACAACCCTTCCCAGCTAACTCAAATATCTCTCAAAAGGTATTTGTTTTAATCACACGGAGATCAACACGTTATCTATTGGTTTATTCACTCCGAATAGACTGGTATTGAAAAGGTGGCACTCCTCTCCAGCCATCGTTCACTAAATCAAAACGCACAATCGAGTCTAGAGCCAAGAGATCATCAAAAGTCTCATTAGGACACTTTCCATTTATTCCTTGCTTTCTCACATACCGTGAAAAGTAAGAGATTTTCATGAGTCCTACGCAGTATTCCTGTAATATTGCCAGAACATCCGAGTAATACGCAAGTATTACAATGAAGATGGAAATCCTGCTTGAGCCAACATCAAACAAGCTCATGGTAGGTTACACGTGCGGTTCTTTTAGAACCAATCTTGTGAAAAACTGGAAAGAAACAGTGGTTTAATTCTTAATTGAACTTAAACTCGTTCCAGGCCTCTACGCATTATCATATGATCTTGCCAGAACACTCAGAGCGACTCTTTATTGATCACAGTGACGAGTGGAAATCCTTCTAGTGTTAACATCAAACAGCACTTGGTAGGTGACGTGCAAGATTCTCTATGAATTGAGCTCGTGACAACTGGAAAGCAACGATGGTGAAAATCTTAATTGAGATTCACTTGTTCCAGGTTTCATGAATTGACGGCTACAAATCACAAGGATAAATTATCCAAGTGATTCACTCTTTATGTTCGCAGTCAGCTTTGGACGGTCGAATAAAGAGAACGGGTTTACCCGCGAAATCCTGTCAGGAAGTTACTTAATTGAAACTATCCGTCACGGGTACGATATCTAATATCGTCCAACGGTCTTCACCGACCGGAGGTAAAATGCTACCGAATTAGAATAAAATGTTCAAAGCCATTTTATTCGTGTCATTGCTGAGTACCTGTTAAAGACGGTGGCGTTGCTGTGTACCTGTTGAAGACGGTGGCGTTGCTGTGTACCAGTTAAAGACGGTGGTGTTGCGGTGTACCTGTAGAAGTCGTTCCCACATGCTTATGTCTTTCTGCATCAAAGTTCAGCAAAAAATTCAAGAAAGTACAAGATGAAGTCTTCCGCTGTAACAAACTCTGAAATTTTCGAGAATTCAACAAAAAGACATAAGTGTGTGGAACATGGAGTCACGAGGAGGCAAAATTCACAAGTAGGCAAAGATCGCACGTGAAAGGCCAAAAGAAAGCAAAAAGGCTGATATCATTCAACACATATTCACAAAAGAAAAGAAAGAGAAAGAAAAGAAGACTACGAGCTCAAGAACAAAATCTAACATGCTAGATTAGGACTTTGTAAATTTGGAGTGACCTCCCTTTGGGGGAGATTGTTGGAAATACGTTTTACGCATTTAGAAAGTCTCGGTCACTCCAACCATGTAGTTATAGGCTTGTAGTTAAGTTAAGTGTCATTTATTACATAGCCTGACCCATGAGCATGTTCATGGGTTGGAAGCCCAAGTCCTTTAAGGACTTGGGGTATTTAAACCTCTTTCCACCATGGAAAGAGGTGTTGGTTGTTTTATTCTTTGATTTCAATATATGTGTTTTCTTTCATTTCTCTCTCTAACTCTCTCTCTCTAGAAAAACATCAACCCCCTTGTTTTACAAGATTATCATTGTTCTACACCCTTGCTATTTTTCTGATTGCCTTGACCGCCCGACTGTCTACGGGACTGGTCATTTGACCGGTACCCATTTCCTCGGGATGGGTAGGCCGCAGCAACAGCTGTTTCCCCTTCTATGAAATTTCTGACCCTTTCCATGAGGTCGTCATATCTCTCTGGACGCTTGTCATTGAGGCGCCTGATCAACTCCCTGTCTGTTATGGCGTGCATGTAGTCAGAGATTTTCAGGAGCTTCGACATTGTTCTTGTGCGTGTGCACTCATCATTGAAGCGTTGAGTGAAGGCTTCCGTGGATTACCCCGGCCGTTGTTTGACAGTTGCCAATGAGACCGGATCCCTATTATACTTCTTCCTCTGAGTATAATTGTTCTCGAACGCAGTGCGTAGTTCCGTGAAACTATCAATGCTCCGTGGAGGGAGTGCCTCAAACCAGTCACGGGCATTTCCGATCAAAGTTGAATTGAACATTTGGCACCATATAGGCATGGGCCATCGCTCAATTTTAGCTTGCTTATCAAATATTTTAAGGTGATCAACCGGATCACCAGACCCATCATAAGTTTTGATACACGCCGGCATGCGGCGTTTGGTGTCCTCAGAATAGTTTCGTATGCGGAGGGTGAACGGGTCTTCCCTGGGATCCGCCCATGGCCGGGTGAGCCTAGGGTCATCCCATGGTTCACACCATGGTCGCGAAAGATCCTCTGCTTTTACATCTCGATAATAAGGGCCACCATAATACTCATCATTGTTTGGTGGTGGTGGAGGGGTGCGCCTAGGTCATCGACGCTTAGGCGGATGGTCATCTGAATCCTCCCCTGATGGGTCCGGGGACAAAGGTGGTGCCCCACCTTTTGGTTGGGGACCACTTTTTTGGGACGAACCAGGAGCCTTTTTCCCAGTGTTCATCCTGTCCCACACGCTCGGGCAGCGAGCAGTTCTGGCCAACTCTCGATCTGGCCGCTCGGGTGATCCATCAGACATGTCTCCTCCTTCTCGAGACTGCATTAGTTCTTGTATGAGGCGATCTCCTATGCGCTCAAACACATTCCTGGGTTGAGGGGTTTCCTCAAAGATGCTCTGCTCCTGAGGCTGAGCTCTCCTTTTCCTCTGGTTTTGGGAAGAGGTGATTGGTCTGGCGTCACCAAAGTTGAGTCTGGATTGGAGGTTCCCCCCCAGATTCAACCTTGACGCAATCCCTGGGACGATCCTATCGAAGTTCTACGTGAGAACTCGAGTAAGATCCTCCTCGCTGAGTGGTAGGACCTCTACCTCTTCCTCTACCGATGGTCTGCGCGGCTCCTTGTTAGGAGGGTTGGGCGCACTCCCTGGATCCGGATTATCCAGGGTTGAAGTAGGTGGGGGTGTCGTGGAGATCGTGCTCGTCACCCCCAAGGACTGGAAGCCGCCACGGTTGCCCGGTCCGCCTGCAAGGCGGCTAGGTGATTGATTGGGGATGAGTATGCCTTCCCTTTGGGACTTCCGGTTTCCAGGATTCGTATTCCTGGGATTGGCTTGCTGATGCCCCTTCGTCATTGTAAATTCAGAATGAGGTTTTGTTCTAGCTTAGTGTAATGGGTCCACGGATGGCGCCAACTTGTTGATGCAAAAGTTGGTTGATCCTTGCTAGACCCGAATTAGGCTTAATTCGGGTTGGCTGGGCTCCGGCTCCTGCACCAAGTGTGTTGGAAATACGTTTTTCCTATAAAGTCTCGGTCACATCTTAGTTAGCATAGATCACGAGTTATAGACTATTTAGAACTTTGTAACTTGGAGCGACCTCCCTTAGGGGGAGATTGTTGGAAATACGTTTTACGTATTTATGAAGGATCGGTCGCTCCAACTATAATTATGTAACGGGCTCGTGATCTATTTACTTATTGTATAGTCCATATAGCCCACATGTAGGGTGGGCTATATATAACCCCTCCTAGCATGTTAGGAGGGGGTTGTTGATTCATTTTTCACATTAATCATATTTTCTACTTTCACTTTCTCTCTCTAGTTCTCTCCCTTCTCTCCTTTCTCTCTCTAATCCTTCATCTAATTCCTTCATCTCTTCTTTAATTATCAATCAATCAACCAATCTAATCCACCAAATCCATGATCTAGAATAGGCCATAAATTACGTAGACCCTCAAAGTGAATCGTTTGGTTGGGATCCTGCACACTAAACAGCACGCGTTAGGCTTACCGTGGGAGTGTTTCCCACGATTAGACTCCGGCGTGAGAGTAAGTAATCGATTTAGGGTTTATGTGAGTTGAGAGTATAAGTCGTAATACCTTTGTAGAACCCTTGAGGGTTCCTTTTATAGGCAGTGAAACCCTAATGGGCTTTCACTGATGCTTCGGCCCCAAGGAAAAGATAACTACCAGAATTAGAATGATTGTTATCTCCTAATTCTGGTAGTGAATATCCTCCTTCATTGGGATAAAGATATTCCTAGACAAAATATTATTCTGTCTAACCCTATGTCGGTCGCACCGGGCCGTGGGCCGCACACATGTGTGCGGTCACTGTTCATCCAAGCCCATAAGCCTGAATGACATTATTCCACCCATCTGTGATGGGCCGGATACGGGTAGTACCCATGGGCCGGGTTCATGACCCGGCTGGGGACTATACGTTATCAATAAGCAATTCAAACACATAACTTATACTACGGGAAAACATTTGGCCGCATATGAGAAATCCTAATAAGGAAAGAATGTCCATACTGAAAGGACGGGAATCCGTACCTTATGTCGAGTGAACGAAGAAGACGAACTGAGAGGAATCCCACTTCCGTATCACTAATGCTACATAAATACATACATGAATAAGTATCTGCTTACTAATACGTAACTGATTTTATGTCATGTCTTAGCTTATTTTATATGTTCTTATCATGTTTTACTGTTTTAAGCCTTAAACTGTGTTTATCTTATATTATGTTTACTCTGATTAAGTGTTTCTGGTATTTCATGTATTATTATACTTACTGTGTAATAATAAGTAACTTTCCAAAAATAGCAGGTTTCCTAAAATAGAAAGTTTCCAAAAATATAAAGTTTCCAAAAATAGAAAGTTACCAAAAATAGAAAGTTTCCAAAAAATAGAAAGTTTCCAAAAACAGAAAGTTTCCAAAAATAGAAAGTTTCCAAAAATAGAATTACTGCTTAAAATAGATAAGTTTCTAAAAATAGAAAGTTTCCATAAATAGGTTAGCTGCCTGAAATAAATAAGTTTCTAAAAATAGAAAGTTTCCATGAATAGATTAGCTGCCTTATTTAAATAAGTTTCTAAAAATAGAAAGTTTCCATAATTAGATATAAGCTGGTTAAATAAGCTAAGTATATAAGCATAAGTGTTTCTATGATTATTTTCTAAGTCATATGATATAATGTATAGTTTATTAATTATTTCATGTAATTAAAATAAACTATAGGTTAAAATATTTAATTAAAGTATATCATGTTTTTAATTAAATAAGTTAAATACTTAGGTTAAAACATGTATTATTATTTATTAATAATATAACCTAAATCATGTTAATTAATTAATTATAACCATGGTTTTTAAATAATTAATTAATTATAAGTCTAAAAATATTAAATACTTAGGTTAATAACTTCATGATTTTAATAATTATTATAACCTAAGTCATGTTATTAAATTAATCATGTCATGTTTATTAATTTAGTTTTAACATAAGATTATAAATAAAAAAATAATAATCTTAACATACACCGTGAACCGGATCTTGACTAAGAACCATGAACCGGACATGAAATCGACACTATACCCCGAACCGAACCACTTCGGCGTTCCCCTTGTCTTGTTGCTGCCGTGGGACCCACACCAACCAACTGGGACAATATGGTCTCGGTGGTGTCGAGTGGCCAAACCGAGACCCCCTCGGGGTTCGGTTTAGGCGTCGGCCAACACACAACACCCCTAAACCATCCTTTTTTATTTATTCCAAAACCAATTTCATGTTAGATCTATGATTTGATTAGGTTTTAAAAAAAACACATCATGTTCTTAATTTTTTAAAAGATCAAATCAAAAGAAAAGGGTTAAAGAATTACCGAATGCGTGGATCTATACAAGGATGAACAAACACGAACACTAGCACCAAAACCAAGATCAAAGATCATATAAACACCCCTTTGGTGTGTTTATGGGTGGCGGCCACAAAAGAAAAAGAAGGAGAAGGAAGAACTTTTTAGATTTTTGTAAAAATCCTCTGTAAAGTGAAAATGTGTAGTGATTTTTCCCTTAACCCCTCTTTTATGAAAATTGAGATGGGCTTGGCCCATCTCTCCCTTGTTGCCGCGGGTAGGGGGCCCCACATGGGGTACCCGTACCGTTTTCCGTGTCTCGATGTTTAATTACTCGTTCGTGATTATTTGTGTTCGCTTTTAATGTGTTCTCGTTAAATAATTACCGTGTCCTAATATATTTATTTACGCTCGTAATAAATATATATACGTAATTAATAATAGTTCATGATTTAATTGCGTTCATGACTTCATGATCGCATGTTCGTGATTAATTATTGTCAAATAATTATTGTGTGCTCGTGCGTAGTAAATACTTATCGTGTTCTAACACGTACGTAATACGTAAAATCCTAACACGTAATCGTAATCATGCTATAATAGGAAAGTTTTAATCTAGTACGTACGATCTTAAGGGTACTATTCATGGTAAAAGCATGCGGGTTTTACAGATACAACACTCCTATCATGTCTTTTTTGTTGCACATAATTTCTTTTGAACACTTTTTGCAACACTTCGTACCCGTTGATTGTTCGCGGCAGAAGCCTATCGAACCACGTTCGCACGTTCCCTACAAGTGTAGAGTTAAACATATTACACCATACGGGTTCCGGCCATTATTCGATACCTGCCTGGGATTCAAAGACTTTCAAGTGGTCTTTTGGATCCGTCATGCCATCATAAGTTTTCACGTTTGATGGCATGCGGCGCTTTCTGGTGTCTCCACAATGTTGTATGCGCCTCGTAAAAGCGTTTTTCCTGGCTCTTCTCCAAGGTTGTGAGAATATTTGTTCCTCCGAGGAATAACTTGCGCGTATATGTTTTTCTGGCAGATTATCACTTGATCCTAATAGATTGCCTTCTGAGGATGAGGCATGCTTTGCGCGCTTTGCTTCCGCTACCATCTTTTCATGTTTAGCAACCAAAGGGATGAGTGCTTGTAGGTTATGAGCCATGTACTCCTCCATCATGCGTGCCTTTGTAGCAACGACTTCCCCTCTCCCCTCTTGGGGCGTCTTTCTTTTTTGCTTATTGGGAGGAGGATGAGTTGACTATCGTTCGATGCCTTTTTCCCTCGCGGCAAGTAGGGGAGTTGAGAATAGTCCTCCTGTTCTTATAATTGGGGGATTGTTCACGTCCCAAATGTTTGCCTCACTGGCAGATCCTGGGGTAGCATTTACTGATGTGATACGGCCATCTACCGTCGAGGATCCTTGACGGCCTTTATTTTTATTGCTTTTCGTCATTAGTTAGAGCTTAGTTTGGGTCCCACGAATGGCGCCAACTTGTTGATGCAAAAGTTGGGGTAGACCGAGCTTGACCTAATTTAGGCTTAATTTGGGGTCTTGTGGACTCCGACTCTCGCACCAAGTGAAACTTGCTTTAGGACCCTGCGCACTAGAAAGACACCGTTAGGCTTACCGTGGGTTTGTGACCTACGATTAGACTCCAGCTTGAGAGTAAGTAACCGATTTGAGTATATTAGTGTTTAGGGTATTGTGTGTATGGTACCTTTGTGGAACCGAAGGGGTTCCTTTTATACTCGAGAGAGTCCAGGCTGGGCTCCCTGTTCTTGCGGCCTAAGGAAGAGATAATGACTCGAAATAGCTTGATCTTCATTATCTAACTAAGGCAAGTGTATATCCATTTTCCTTAGGCGTATATAACTATAATATAGGTTATATTCTGTCTGATCCCGTCGCGCTACGACGAGGACTTGGCTAAGTAATCAGCCTCTTGTGCGGCAGCGGCTTACCAGGCCTTATGGGCTGCGCGCGCATATCGCACAAGTATCCACTCCATTCTTGATGGATGCGGGTAGTACCCGTGAGTCGGACTATCCAGCCCGACTAGGGACTATACGTCATCACACTCACTCGACGCCGTTGTCTTCGTTACAAAGCTTGGTGTGAAATTGGTTATAAAGTTCAAGGAAAGTTTGTTATAAAATTTGTTATAAATTTTGTGTGGGGTCGTATATATCTGAGTTGGACTAATATATTTGAACGTACTTTGTAGAACCATGGCTCTACTACTAGCGATTTTGTCGGAATCTTCTCCAACAATCGCCGAAATCTACACCATCTTTTTGTGGTCACCGCTGCTCTTCGGGATTTTTGATCATTTAGATTTTTTATCATTGTTTGAATCTTGCTAAATTTGGTTAGTAAATGTAGTTGCTTTAAAAAGGCTCTTATGTTAATTGTTGGTATATTTTCGTTAAAATGTATGGTAAGTTCATATATTTTGAATTTGGAACTTTTTTTTATTCAAGAATTTTTGGAAGTATCTTTTATTTCGAAACATTCAAAATATGATGAATTTTGAAATTTTCAATGATATCTGAAAAATATTCTTTGAATTTTTTTGGAAACATCGTTTTTATATAAAAATGAAATATTTTGAATATGTAAAAGTTTGGTAAAAAAAAATTTTGAAATTTGGATTGTCTAAAGAAAGTGAGTAGTTGGAAACTTGGGATCCAAATCTATTGAAACGTATCTCATACAAAACATTAAAAAGTTTCTCATTTGTCGAGATGCATTGGAAGTGTAAACGTTATCCCATATAAAACGAAAAGTTTCACATGTTAATTATTCATGTGTCATATTGGTACTAGAAATATGCAACAGTCGAAGAACAGTAGACAAGTACATCATAGAAAACATTATCCCAACGATGTTTATGATATTTTCGGAGGCTGATTGATTATTATTCATTAGAACTTTTTATAAAAGATCTAATGTCTTTTTGAACTTTGGTTTTGTTTGATCTAAAGGTAACCTTGACCATAGTTGGTTGTAGTTTTGGTTACTTATTATGATGTTATTTTCATAGTCTTTTTTGATCCACTATCGTTAAAACTATTGTGGAAAATGGAAATTTTACTTCCTAAACTTTAATGTATGAAAATAAGAAAATGATTCTTGTTCCTGAAAATCCTCCTCCTCCACACTATAACCAGTCAAGAACGTTTACCGGTGTACAGTCCAGATTCAAGTCTTCGAATGTCACCGCTTTGGTCTATAATTAAAATAAATGTGGTAAACCATAAACATGAGGGCTCGAACAGAACTATGGTTTTCAAACTTTTTATTACGAGTCGGTGACGGAGTTGAAGAAGTCAGCGATGAAAACTACATACGTATACCCAATGACATGACAATTCTATACAGTATCGAGGCTGTCTCAAAGGGTGCATTTATCAATGAAATATTTCCTTCCTTTGCTAACAACGTTGAGACATCTACTGATATAGTTTCAAGAGCAATATTATCATTTAAAAATGAACACTTTGACAACATTAATGACCTGTTGATATAGATAGATTTCCTAAGGAAGAAAAGGTTTACTATAGTTTTAATGAAGCGGAAGACGACCCACAAAACTTCTATCCTCTTGAAATTTTAAACTCTCTCAACGTGAGCGGATTTCCACCACATTACTTGCATTTAAAAATTGACGTTTAGTTTTAGTAACTGATTTTAATATGTTGTTTGGTATTAGATATTTTATTTAAAACTGGATTATCACATGTTACAACATTTTGCAATTATACTTGAATCTTACCACGACGTAGCGTTTTGTTATTTATCTGCCGCCAGGAAATTTCGCCGTTATATACGAGTAGTCGCCTAGTCTAAAAATAGAAGAGTTCAATGTGAGTCTTTTAAACCATTAAAAGTTTGACACGCATTTAAAACCTCACCATCAATCATTATAGAAAATGTTTGCCTTTACTTGCATCTTTCCTATTAAACAGTATACCTTTTAAGGCGGGGGGAGTGGCTTTTAAGGCTGGGGGAGTGGTGCAAAAAAATCTCACTGCCACCTCATCTTTCTCACTCCTCTCACTCCTCTCACTAACCCACCAAAAACTTACCTTTTAAGGTTACTAAGGAAAGAAACCCACCTTCACCTCGCCTCCACTTCACCTTTCCACTATCATTTTTATCTTTTTATATATTATTTAAAATTAAAAATCAAATATTTATAAAAACTTAATACACTTAATAATTTTTTTATACATTATATGAAATTAAGAACACTGCCATATATTATTTTGGCCTACTCCAATTAAAAAAAAAGTCTACCCACTAACCCATCACTTCTTCTCCTTTCTCTGCTTCTCTGCGTTTCTTCAACACACACACATATAGTAGCAGCAGTTTTTTTTCGTTTCATATCTTTTTCGTTTCTTATCTTTTTTAATAGTTGGGAACCCACCATGGCCCACCCTTTGGGGTATTTGAAGGGTGAGAAACTCACCTGTAGCGAGTTTTTTTTTGCCCTATGAACCTCAACCCACGCGTGGCTTTTTGAGGTAGGATAGTGAGGTTCTTGGTAACCCACGCGTAAGATTTTGACACCTCAAACCCACCCATAGGTTTTTCTTACCACTCCCCAGCCTAAGAGTACTTCTCTGTTAAACTTGGTCACCGTTTATTTAGTTGACTTCATATTTAAACTCTAATAATTCAAAAACGGAGATTATTATATTTGCAACAATGAAGTAAAATAATAAGAAATAATACTCTAATCAAGATCAAAGAAACACATCTTAGCTACTCATTTTTTCATCAAATAATAAAAAACTTTTTTTTTTTCAAAATTTTCTTTTAAAAGGTAAATCGTCAAATTATAAAAAGTATATTATCGCAACGTCAAATCATATCTTTGAGTAGACGGACGCTTTGATATATTTTCAATTAATTTTTTAGTATTGAAATTTTCGGCCAGAGAAATTATATTTGATTTTTTGTTTTTATTTTTTAGTTTTTTAATAAATTTTATTATTATTTACATAATCACGGAATACAAACAAGTAACAAGGTGTGTTGCTAGCCTTTTCTAATTAAAAACTACATTTCTGAATTTATATGTCATAACGTTACTATTCATAATTGTTGAACTCTATTGAGTTGCTTTAACGCTTTAAGTTTGAAGAATATAGATCACATATGATTTCATAATAATTCAAAATATCACATATGATCAATATTTTTATCCAATATCATAACTTTGTGATTCCAAGGCGGTTTGCCTTTTTTCGTGAATATAATACCGTCACTTAAATATCTTTTCCACTTGGTTTTACGATAATATTTTTGTCATTTAATAGACGATCATTTTAATATGCTTTGACGATTTAATAATGTCGAAACTTTCGCCAAAAAATTAAATGCGATTTGTAAAATCATCTTTGATTTTTTGTTTTAAAAGTCATGCGTGATTTCATAAATCGTATGTAATTTCGTAAATTCACATGCGATATTGTAAGTAACAATTCACATGTGATTTCATAAATTTCATAAATTGCATGTGATTTTACAAATGCAATTGTGATTTTAAAATAATGAATCAAATGTGATTTTAAAATAATGAATCAAATGTGATTTTTTTGTGCGAAAATTAAAAAAAAAGTCTGGGGAAAGTATAGAAGTATAGAAGTACATATCTATAGAAAGATAATTTAATTCTTATCGCGACGGTATAATTACTTTTTAGTAACGATTAACGGTTTAAAAGATATTTAATTTTTAAATAATAAGATAAAAATGAGTTTTTAAATTAAAATAAAAAATTTAATACAAACTATTAGATGAGATTTGAGTATATGTTTGAGATTAAATGATTTGTACTTTGTTTTTGAGAATGTTTTTTATATTAACCTTTAAATACAACAATATTATAATTACACTTTTAACAGAAGATAAAAAGACTATTTACAGAAAAACCTGACTTTAGTTAATGTTATCACCACTCGATATATTTAAAACGAGGTAACTAATTTATTTTAATGATATCTATTGGTCGAAAGTTTACGACATTTTGTTTCTATTTTATCAACTTCACTTTTCATATTTATAGTTAAAATTTTGATTTAATTCGTCCTCCCCAAAGGAATTGACTAGTTTGTTTTTACTTTTGATCGAAAACGAGATAAATTTGTCGGTATATAACACGTGATTGAATACACAGAATTAACTCGATTACCAAAATAGTTTTTTTCTTTCTTTTTTTTTTCTATTTGTTTCTTTTAAGACAATATTTTATTAAATAAAAGCTAGCAAAGAGTTAGGGATTAAAAAAAACAAGATGAGGGTTTTTAAATCGATTTATCCAAATAAAAAAAACCTTTATACCTATAACGACACCAATTAAAAGACGAGTCACTACATCCAAAAACAAAGATGAGTGAGATGGGGGTTCCATATCAAATATAGTTTTGTTGCGAAAAGTCTAGATAAGCCACCATAAAATGTAAAAAACTCCTTGAAGAAGATGCCTATTATTTGAATGAAGACGGAGATTCAAAAGCTAATTTAACCATCATAGATAACTACTCTCAACTAGAGTTATCACGATTGATCACGTAAAGTCAAAGGATAACATCGCGAGTCCGTTTACGAAAGGCTTAAGCATAGAGTTAGTTAGTGAGTCGAGTACAATGATGTTGCCAATCTTCATTAAGAAGATTTTAACTTCACATGATCTATTTCTACAATGAACCTTAACAAGGTTTCAGTAGATCTATTATTCTAAAGAAACTCAACAAGGTTTCTATAGACATGCCTTTAAATTCAACAAGGTTTCTCTAGATATATCTATAAACTCAACAAGATTTCTAGAATTATATCTGGTTTATAATTAAACTCGGACCAATTTGAAATGAATTACATAAGTCAAACAAACACTTTCAATAATTTAGTAAAAATAGTGTATGTAATCTGATATTTAATGATAACTCGTATCATTGTTAATATCTTGTTTCAAATAAATTTTTCTTGATTTCATTGAACACGTTCCAAAAATCTAATAAAATAACAACTTGCATTTTATGAGATTAATGAATATGTTCTAATAATATCATAAAAAAGCAACTTATATTTTACGATATTTGTGTAAAGAAACTCCACTTAGTTCAATGAATTTAAACTCACCAAGATTCCAATCTTGTTTTAATAGGCGCACCAATTCCTTTTACAAGATTCACTAGGGTCGCAATTGTGTTATCACAAGTAAAGTTGTCAATACTTGAACGTAGTACAGTTAAGAACTATTAAAACAATTTGGTATCTAATAAACTAGGCATGGTTTATATAAACTTGTACCAAATCTGATTGAAAGAAACTCAATCGTAGCTTCAGTAAATCTAGGTTAAAACTATAACATAAATAAACAAACTAAACGATCAGTTTGAAAACAAACCCATCACGGTTTCAACACAAAGTGATACGATAAACTGTTTTTAAAAATCGTTTATAGATCTGTAACACCAGATCTGTTGATTAAAATTATGTTTACTTAAAACTGATTTTCCAAAGAAATACAATCTTGGTTTCGAGAGAATACAGTTTGTATAAAAATATGTTAATTAAAATAATATGATTTTAGCAAAAAAGTGTTTAATTCTGTTACACAAAATCTGTTTTAAGTCTGAAGGGAAACTGTAACACTTTTATTTATAAACCAAATATTAAATTAACATAAAATAGATAACAGAATATAAATACAGACATAATTAAAAACGATAATTAAATAAAACAATAAAAATAATAAAAAAAGCTTACTATTCATCAGCAAGTTGAGGCACGTGTTAGACACGCTTAACACTAAAGAGCCAAGGCACGTGTTTGACACGCTTCCCGTAAAACAGATTCATCGTCTGTTTCCCAGGGTACAACAACCAAAACAGTAAGTTGTACTGTCGGACTTAACAAAACTGCCTGGAATTTCACCTTTTGAGATGCATACTCCACATGTTAGAAATCAATCATAATAATTATTGATTTGATGTGTGAAAAAGCTATGGAATTAGGCCTCTATTTATACCCAATACACTCTCTTCAAGTTTACTCATCCCACCGATATGGGATAGAAAATAAACTATTTTTTCTCATTAAGCATTGAGACACGATATCTCATTCACATCAACTGCATTTTGGACATATAAAGGCTCATTGCGAAGCTCTCTTCAAAGAAAACGCAAACATACAAAGTATCACTTATATATATGATACATATATATATTCGTAATTGTGTCAAAAGTTGCTCAAAATTCCTTTTGCCAACAATATTTTCCAACAAACCATTTCTCATAAGACGACACCTCCATAAACGAAATATCCCACCAACAATCAATCTTATGAAAGATATCTCTAGCAATGTGGCAAACAAAGAAGGTGTGGCTTGATGATTCAACCGCCTTCTCATAGATAGGACATAAAATAGAATCAATAATTATACCTCGTCTAGAAATATTTAGCCAAGTAGGTAAGAAATCTAACTTCACTTTCCAATCATGAGTATTAACTTTAATTGGCACACTGGTAACCCAACGTGTTTTAGATGATACTTCCGATAAAGTACGCTTATCGATGAATCTTCTAACTGAAGAAACAGAGAACTCACCAGAACCTTCCATAGTCCACACTTATCTGTCTATCATATCAGCTAGATAGATACCATCAATGTTTGTCAATAAAGCGTTAAACTGAGTTTGCTCTATACCCCACCCCTCTTTGGAGCTCTACGGAAAGAGTGATCCATAAAATCACAAGAGAACTTCACTGCAACTGTGTCGTTTTTGCATGAATCCGACACATATATTCTTGGGTACACCATTTTAAAGGCGACCTCTCCCTTCCAAGCATCCTCCCAAAACAAAGTATCATTGCCATTGGCCACTTTTTTCCGAATTATTCAGAAATTTCTTAGATCAATTCCTTGATGCTTTAACGAATTAACTTCACGAACAATATTGAACCAAACGGAAGGTAATGGTGTGTAATAATCAAATCGAGTTTACCGCCATTTCCAAGAATTCTTTTTATGACCTTCCCTCATAGAGATACATTTTGAGTACGAAAGCGCCATACCCGCTTAAACAATAAGGCTCTATTATGAGCGAAGGAACTTGACACACCTAATCCTACGTTTTTTTAAATGCCAAACCATTACTCCATTTCACCCATATCGGCTTCTTTTTATTATTTTCAATCCCATGGAAGAAGTGACAACGAATATTTTCCAATCTTTGAAGAACTTTCTTTGGAACTTCGAATAAAGACATGTGATGTATGGGAATCGCACTTAAGACCGATTGAGAAGCGTAAGTCTCCTGCCTATGGAAAGAGTCTTCATTTTCCATTTTGATAGTCGAGCATCAACCTTCTTCATAATCTCGTTCCAAGACTGTATCCGAGACATGCTACCCCCAACCGTTGATGCTAAATGGGAAAAAAAGGAGTCTTAAGGGTTGCACAACCTATCTTAGCCGCAGCCTGCTCCACTTTATTATAATCCACACCCCCATAAGTTTACTTTATTCATGTTAATACGTAAACCGGAGGCACGATAAAAGCAGGCAAACACATGTGTGATAGTATCAATGTTTGACTCACACCAACGTCCCATGAACACCGCATCATCAGCATAGAAAGGATGAGAGATTTGGAGAGACGGGCCCAATCTGATACCTCTAAGCATACCTACATCCACCACCCTTTGGAACGAAATATGTAAACTGAAATTCACGAGTTGGGCTACCATTAACCATAACAAATCCTCTTGAAGAAGTAAGGCAACTTTGAATCCAGCCGCACCATCTCTCACCAAAACCAAATTTACTCAAAACATCATTTAAGTAATCTCAACGTACCGAGTCGTAAGCTTTTTCAAAGTCTACTTTGAAAATCATGGATTGCTTCTTCTTCGTCTTACACAAATGTACGAGTTCATTTAAGATAAAGGGACCATCAAGTATTTGTCTATTGGCAACGTACGTCAATTGAACTTCATTAACTAAGTCCCCCACAAAACAACAACGAGGCGATTAGCAAAAATCTTAGTGATAATCTTGTAAAGGCTTCCTATCAAAGTCATAGCTCTAAAATCTTTCACCATATTGGCATCATGGTTTTTTGGAATTAGGGCAATAAAACATGAATTACCACCTTTAGGAAAAGTCCCATACTGGAAGAAGTAATACACGCCTCCACCATATCGTTTTCAATCAAACTCAAATATCTACGATAATAAACAAATGTGAATCCGTCTGGACCAGGAGATTTATCAATACCAAAATCTCAGATCGCGCTTTTTATTTCATCACATGTCACATTACTCTCAAAGTAAATCTGCTGATCTAATGACAACGTACTTATTGAGAAACTCCATGTCTAAGTGAACGCGAAAGAATTTAGGTTGATCAAACCTACTTTAAAATGAGATAGAAATTCGTTTTTCATCGAGTTAGGATCCTCAATTCAAATACCTTCCGTCAAGATACCTTGTATAGCAAGTTGATTTCTATTTTTGTTAAAAATGTCATGATAGAGTTTTCGTCACCCTCTATCACCCACTTGATCTTGGATTTCTGAGCTGTTTGTACTTTTCTTTTGTTTGTACCGGAATCATAATGGTTAAGTTTTTTTCATTTAGACATCAAAAACTTTTGTAAGCTGCTCATAAAACATTATCAATTTCTTTTTTTCTTTTTTATTTTACGTCATGAATTTGGTGGAAATTTTGTTTGATAGTCACCAAGAAAAAACCATTCACATGGGTGATAATGATACATGATAGTGGGGTTGTTATTAAATAATAGATCTTTTTTTTTTTTAACAAGATCTCCCCCATTCTGCCTAGTGCATACAATTACATACACCCAGGGGCGGAGCCAGAAATTTTGGCTCGGGGGTCAAACTTTAATATTTTTTATAAAGTACATTACAAAATGGTTCTTCGAAGGTCAAATTATTAAAAAAATCCAAATATTTTCGAAAATTAACACTACAATTTTTTCGCTCGGGGGGTCAGACGACCCCCTTGACACCCCTCCCTGCCTCCGCCCCTGCATACACCCATCTCTTTATTTACTATCATTCAAAACTAATTTTGCTAATATAAAAACTTGTGATATAAACTAAATTATGTGTTGCTGACGGGAATAAGTTGGTCTCATTTACAATTTGCATGTTGTTTGAAATAATAAAAAAAACATAAAACACAGACAATGGTATAGGAATACAGGATTATACATATGTTGTTAGCAACTCGACACTCGACTCAATCATGTTTGTCGATCAAAACGTCTTCTTTTGCATTAGCCAGTTGTATAAATATGCTCGTACTTCGACCATAGTAGGCGTGAATCGTGATATGCACGTAGAGGTTGCTAGCTTGAGTTTTTCTTTCTGTACTTGCTAACAAGACTAGATGAGTATCGGTATTAGCTAGGCTTCTTTTGGTTCATCTTTACCTGAATATTGAACCATTTCTTCTTTGTTGTTGTGTCCTTTATGGATGAGTGTTTATCGTCTTTCAAAACCACCCGTTTCTTGCTTTTATTGTTACTATGCTTTATTTGTGGTGCAGTTGTGTATGAGGCATGTATCTCGTTTCGTTGTTTAAGAAGGTCGTCAATCTACAATGATAATAGCCTTTATCAGCATCTAAGACATAAGTTCTGGTAAAAACGCATAATGCAGGCTAATGCACCAATCAACGACACAATCCTAAGGGTAAAATCGCATTTTAAGAAGAATGCAATGCTTCTCTTAGGTGCTTTTTAGCCATTTCTTAACCTGTTAGAGAAGATGGTTTTTTTTCGAAACTGAAAAGAGTAACATTACCCAAATTGGTTTTTACCTGTTTGCAAATGTTTACAAACATTAGCACATGCAATATCTAGCTGTTATCGCCTTCAAAAACCAAATTAGGATGTTAATGAACATGTAATGTTGATTGGTGCATCAAACCGATTTTTAGTGATTGTTGGCATGTATCAATTCAGTGGATCAATAACAAAAGATTGTTGAACATACCACTTTCATTTCTCGTGTATATCTGCTTGTCATCTCTGTGAATTGTGCAAGAACCTGAGCGAATAATAACACTCTAATCAAGGATACATAAATAGTGAGATTTTGGTTAAGCTGATACGGTAAACAAACCTGTCTATATTCAGCTTCAAACTTAGATATTTCCGTTCTTTTGGTAGAAATATGAGCTTCAATTTTACGCAGACTTTCCTTCTCATTACCAAAAGAAGCTGCAGAAAGGACTTCAATCGTGTAGCTAGCACTTTTGAAGAAATTATCGCCTGCACAAATACCAATGGTCAGCTACACATATTTGCGCCTAATGGTTTGAAACCTTATGGTAGTATGGTATAATAAAGCTAACCATAAACAGCGAATGTATGGACTCCTGGTTTTAGTTCAGTTATTTCACATGGTTGAAATCCTTCGAGCTTTTTAAAAAAACCATTATCTGGATCCTTCTTAGCCATCTGAAGCCAACTTAACAATATGATCACACAAACATGATGATTTGAAACTTTGTAAAGTGTAGGATAATGGTTTGTATCATAATTTACTCACCATGCTCGAATATTGATCCAGTCTATATACTGGAAATCCAAGGAAATACATCCCGGCAAACGTCATCTTTCCTTTCTTTCCACTATCTTCCTGCAATGGGAAATGAGTATTAAATCATGATTCACAGGACACAAATTTGTATTTCGTTAAAAGTCAACTTTGGTTTTCAGGTTATAAAACGCTAGTATCTATTCATACCTGCAGAGCGAGATTCATTCCACCATCTTCATCATGATCAAAATACAAAAGCTGCATAAATCATACGCCTATTAGTCATGTACTAAATATTGGCAATTTGACACATAATAACATTAGAGCCTTTCATCTACTAATACATTTTATATTTTTATTAGTCATGACGCAGCCAATAATCTCAAGTTATCAGTAAAAAATACATGGCAATAACAAATCTGTTTCTCTATCAAAACGACGTGCACATACATAATGAAACAGTCAAACCTTGAACTTGCTCTTTTCTGCAGATTGCACACGGCAAACTATTCCGTCTTCTGCTTCTTTTTCTGTTATCCTAACAGAATAAAAGTGAGCAGATTGCTTTTCAACCTGTTCAGAATTACACATTCCATATGAACAATCACGATATTTATAAAACTAAAACAAAGGGACCAGAAAAAACACCAACCTTTCTAGAAACAGGTTTACCCAAAGCAAGTGGCAGAGTAGGGACTGTACCATTTATCGCTTCTTCTAACACGCTCGCTGATACAAGGGTCTTAATTGGTACTCCAAGTTTACTGACACCACAAACAAAAAAAAAAGGACCTCAACTTTAAAGACAGTACTACATTAAAAATGAAGAAAAACAAACGGGTCGATAAAAAAAGAACCTAAAAAGAGCAGCAAACATGGTGTTCATAGTTCCTAAACTGGAAAGATCAATCTCCAAATCGTCTCTTTCAGCTTCAACAGCCTAATAAGCTCAAAACTATATATTTTTAGCATGTAAAAAACCATTTATAACTTTGTGTTATATGAAAGATTCGAGTAGCGAGCAAACCTCAAAACCTGCACTGTCATATTGTTTCCGTTTTTCAGGATCTGATAAGATGTTATACGAATAAACGATCTCCTTAAACATATCACTAGCTTTTGGGTCATTTGCATTTTTATCAGGATGGTATCTAGAGATAAATAACACAAAAGTCAAGCATGTTCAATTTCTAAGCATAGATCAGATCAATAAAACATAAAACAAACAAAAAACATACTTCAAAGCCAATTTACGATAAGCAGATTTAATCTCCTGATCCGTGGAGGTGCGATTAACACCGAGAACATCATAAGGGTCTCTCCTTAATTCATTTTCATCTTCATTCTTCTCTTTTTTTGGCATTTTCGTAAATTCAAACCTATAAACCTTAAAATAGCTCCCAAAAGAAACGGAAATTATTGGCTGCGAATAAGAAGATGAAGATGAAGGTTCGATTTGGAGAAACCCTGGCAAGGATTAAATTTAGGTTTGAATTTTTGAAATCTTTCTAAAAAGGAGAAGATGTGAAAATTAAGGAATGTTTGTTTTTATGGGAAAACAACATTTAGAAAATGGAGGGGAAATTAGTTAACAGTTTTTTAATTTTTTAATTTTCTTTACAAGTTACTGTTGTCACCCTTTAATTTATATGTTTTTACATTTTATTCTCAAGTTAGTAAATATTTATACACCAATTTAAAGGTGTTGTTTGATAATTTAATAACTTGATTAATTTAATACAAAAAGTTAAATTTAATACTACGTAAGTCACATAAAAAAATGTTGGTTTGTAGCTTAATAAATAAATGACTTAAAATATTAAGTAATAAAACCGAAATTCAACATTAAGTCATCTTACTGTTAAAAAATATATATTAAGTCATCTGTTAATATACGTTACTTAATAAAAAATCAACAAATAAACCCTAAATGATATACTAACACATAGGAGTATAGAACCGTGTTAGGTGATGTTTGATTATGACTTATTTGATTTAATAAAAAAAAAACTTAATTTATGAAGTCATATAAAAATGTTTATTTCTTACTTAATAGAAAAAAATGATTCAAAATATTAAGTGAAACTATTTATATTAAATCATTTATTAATTAAAAATGACTTAATAACAAACAAACCTTTAATGTGTTTATCGAAATTGAAAGCAACGTAGTACCATTTGAACAAGATTTTTTTTTTTTTTCTTTTTTTTTTTTGGTAACCGTGATTTCCGACATATTGGCCGACTAATCCACGGGGTTTGAGCCCACCGTCACACAGACTCAAACCAGGTAAAGCCCTCCCTTTTCAGGAGGTTGGCGTGGCCACATCAAGGTTGTTTGCACCTAGTGGGAATTGAACTTGAGACCTCACACACTTTGGAGTGATAGCCACAAATCTTTTTGCCACTAGGCCACCCTTGAGTGGTTAAAATAGAAATATATCCTTGTATCTATTAGACGATAAGAGATATATCCTAAGCCAGGTTTGGCTATCGGGTTAATTATCTTATCGTCAAATAACATGTGATATTATTTACGTGAATGTTTATTTTTTACTGTACTTGTTTTTACCCGTTTGGTATATATAGATTATTATATCTTTAGATGTGAAGCTGGGATATGATGTCTTATGAATTTCGGCCTCCGTGCCATCACAAGAGGCTGTTAAACACGAACATAAAATACACATATAAGAATTGTGCATCAATTAATTAAGCTGGGGCATTATATTGCCTAATGAAGAAACACGAAATTTGACGGCTCTCGTCAAGCATTAACCAGTGCGACGGCATTTTTCGTACTTTCTTAAAGACGGCCCTAGTGCGAAGATATATCATGTTTAACTCATACTAAGATCAATCAGTTTATGCTTAAGTCAAATAAGCATTTCTAACATATAATCACTGATTAGATAGTTACATGCATAGAGCCATAGAGATTGTAAGTTTCTTGCTTTTTGCCACTATCAAGCGATCAGGATAAGTTTTGTCCAGATATTATTGTTTCCTTCTAACTTGTCGGCAATGTAGTTTAATTATATGATTAAAACCAATTGTGTGGTATGTAAAATCAAGCTTGGAGGTTGAAAAATGCTAATTAAGCTCTAGCTAAGGTAACTTTTACGCTTAACCGATATGATTAATTATAAGCAACAACTAAGCGTAATGAACATTCTTTGATCGAACAAAAAATACTATATCAAAACTTACAAGGTACAAAAGAAAATATTGTTGAAAACTATATACTACTATAGTAAGAGGAAAAACAAATCTCTAATGTCATTGATCTTGCTGTCTTTTCCACATCGTGTTTCACATTTTCGAACATGTACAGCTTCAAAAATGGCTTCATTATCCCCATGGTTTTTTGTTTTGTAACTACATAATGCTTAAATACATGCATATGTATTGTGTTTAAGATCTACTAGCAGAGTATTCGCGTGTTGCAGTTGCAGATTCTTTATAATTAAAGTTAAAGTGTAATGATAATGACAAACTGATTAATCGAGAAAAAACAAAAAATAAATAATCTGAGTCTGGCTTGGTTTCCTTTTTCCGTGGATCTATTTCCTCTATTTTGTCTATGGATAGTTTTTATTGGCTAGTTGAACGGGTGGCGACTCCGGTTCCCGAATGAACCTGTTGATCCGGTCCAAAGCCATTTGAACCATCAATCTAACATACAAATTGTATGAAGATTTATGTGTTTTATTAGTGAAATACAATATATGTATAATAACATATATTTTTATTCTAAGGAGTTTTAGAACCCGAGCCAGTTTCAATCGGTTTTTTTGGTCGGGTCGGCTTTGGGGGGAAAATGTTCAGCCTTATATAAAAGTAACACTAATTAGTGTATTTAATTCTTGAGAAAATTTCGGTTTTGGCCATGTCCCCATGTGTGTAGACCTTTTCTAGCCAAACATTTATGTTTTTCCGGTTTTGGCCATGCTCTATTAGAAAAATGCTCTACATATCCCAGCGACTGACACGTGCCATGCTCTACCTAACTTTTTTAGGCTCTACCTATCCCAGCGACTGACACGTAGCATGAGTAGATCACTTTTGGGTAGAGTAGAGCACGTTTGGGTAGAGCATGGTCATAACAGGAAACCTTTTGTTGTCTGGCCATAAAAGGTCTACAGCATGGGGGACATGACCGAAAACAGGAATTTTCTCATAATTATTTTGTACTTGTACTTTATGCTTTATCATGTGTACTTCTTAAATGTAAATTTAAGAAACAATTAATGGATAAAAGGTTTTGCAACATAAGCTTTATTTGTATTACATAAAATTAAGTTAGGTGTATTTAAGGTTTGTACCATAAGTGTTAAGAGGGTACTAGCAGGGTACCCGCGCGTTGCGGCGGCGGGTACCCTGTGATTAAAGTCCATGCGCAAACTGAATAAGATTAACGAACCAATTAGTTTGGAAAAAAAAATAGTCAAGTTCCTTCTATTTCGTATTTGGATTACTTTTACTTGCTAGACGAACCGGAGGTTATCATAGTTTCCGAATGACCCCGTTGGTACGATCTAAAACCATTTGAACCATCAACTCGTCATATAAATTTTACGAAGATTTAGGTGCTTTATTAGATTGTACTATATGGATTGTAACATATATTTTTTATTTTAAAGTCTTTTAAAAATAACATTAATTGGTGTATTTAATTTGTTTGTACTTGTATACTATTTTTTATTATATGTATTAATTATATTTAGATTTAAAAGACATTTAATAAATGAATAGTTTGTAACATAAGCTTCATAAGTTGTTTTACTTAAAATTAAGTTTTGTGCATTTTTTAATTGTACTATAAGGTTTAGGAGTTGTACTACTTAATATTAAATGAGGAGAGAGATACCAGTCTCTTTTATATGTAGTATAGATTACTTAAAATTAAATGAGAAAAGATATATTAATGTCTTTTATATGTAGTATTAATTATGATGGTTGAATTATCAAACTAAACCTCTATATATTAATTTCTTTCTGGTTGTACCTTGTTTGTAAGTGCAGGGTCTTGTTATATCACTTGGTAGAAGTTTTACTTGACTGGGCTTGCTTTACCGGCGGAGCCCATGTTGTTTCTCACCTCATTCGCCTTTGGAGTATATAGAATCCTATCTCATCAGGGTTTCATGTCATCACACACTTATCATTGTATTCTTTGTGTCTTCTATTGTAGTCATTTGGCTATCATAAGAGGTCTTAGTCTTTGATTTATCTCAGTGTTGAGTGATCTTAGAGTAAGGAGATTTCACCAACATATTTGGAACGATCTATTGTTTATCTTTATGTTTAATTAGCACTCGTTTAGGACTAATCATTTATCTTGTACTTTTAATATTCAATAATATCACTAAGGGGAGCTTCGTTTACATCTGGGGCCATGTTATATGTGTACACTTTTAACATAATATCGGAGCATGGTTACTTGATCTAGTGCTCTCTCGTGCTTGGTATTTTTTTTAAGTGAATTTGGTGATTTATTACCAGATCTATTGTTTTCAAGGGTGTTTGAAATTAGGGTTTCGTGAAACCCTAACTTTCTTTTTTGGGGGTTTGTGCACCTGGTAATTATTCACGCACTTGACTAAGTTAATCAAATGTGTGAGTGAGTTATTGTGCTATCTGCTGCTATTTAGATCTATTCTTCTTTTCTAAGCTTAGTCTTGTCTTGGTCTTTTATAATGGTGTAACGGGTTGATTAACATCTTGACCCTCCAACCTTGATTAGTGATGATACTTGCTCTGGTCAACCTCAATACTTTTTTCACCTTGATTTAGACTGCTTGGGTGTGAGTTGCCTTCGTTTTTTATATCTATAGATTATATTGGTTTTTTTGTTAGTGTGGTGTTGATATTGATTTCTTATACGTGTTTTGCTTGATTATCCTTTTTTTTATTGTTCATTATGTGGTTTGGTATTTATCTGTTGCTCATTTAGTTGATTCTTTAAGTTGCTTTGTCTTGCTTTTTGTTTGTTGCTTGTTGTTTGTTGTTTGATGTTTGTTGTTTCTTTTGGTTGATTGCTTTATGTATGTTGCATGTTTGTTTGGGTCTCTATGATTACTTGTTTTGGTGGGTCTCCTCCACCAAATTCCTATAGCATTAGTAGATGCACTCTTCCTCTTTTAGTTAACAATCTTGATGTTGGTAATCTTTTTTGTGTTCAAAATAGTGATAGTAGTAGTATGTGCTTATTCCTTTCAAATTACTTGGTACTGAAAATTATGGAATGTGAAATAATTCTATGAAACTTGCCTTACAAACTAGAAACAAATATGGTTTTCTTGATGGTACATGTCTTATCGATACTTATGATAGCGGTGATGTGTTATTTGCTCAACATGATATGTGTAATGACATGGTTCTTACTTGGATTATGAATTCTATTTCTCAAGATGTTTACATGAGTTTGGTTTAGTCAAAAAATGTTTCATCGGTTTGGAAAGACTTAAATGAAACTTATGGAAAGGTTGATGGTTCATTGGTTTATAATTTGTAACACCCCATTTTGGAAAATGGAATATCACAGGATAATTATGGCGTATCATCAAAACATGCAATGTAAATGTCCAAAACACTAAATGACTATGAATGGAAATACCGGAAACAAACATTGGTAGTCCAAATATAAGCTCACACACATGAATATAAGTACTGAAATAGAAAAGGACTAAACAATGTCCAAAGAAATAAAGTAACGTAATGTATGGAAATACATAAAGTAATGAAGCCTATATTGCTTCCATCCGTATGCACATACTCTCAAAGTCTACGAGCGTCCTTGAGTACCTGCCGTTTGGGAACATGAAAGGAAAACGGCTGAGCATAACGCCCAGTGAACGGATATACAAGTATAGCATGAAATGACATAAGCATAAAAGACTAATAGCAGCGGAAATGTATAAGTCCTAGATAACCTAGAATATGTTCATAAAACTGGTTTTATAGTTTGAAAAGACTTATGTTTTTATATAAAAATCTGTATTAATTAGCCAATAGCCCATATAGGTCATGAGGTTCTACCGTGCATGAATACTTGGAGGGGAGACCTCATCATGCAATTAGAGGGGTTGCCTCTAATTAATTAGTCTGGGTAGGAGGGATCAACTCCTTGTGAAGGATGCAAGGCACATATCGCATTCACCATGAGAATCCTGTAAAACATGTAACTAGGATGCACCCATACGCCCCACATGATAATATAAATATAAGGCCAAAACTGTAAAGGGACGCCACGAGCAATCACTCCACCGTAGGGAAGTCATAACACTGGTGCCTCTAGTGTTATGGTTATGGTACCTCCATAACTAGGTGACACTGGTCATGCATGTATATGGCTTAGGCTTTTAAAACTAAACATAAGTAATCAAAACATATAAAACATATACTTGGGAAAACAGTTGGCTGTAGACGGAGAATCTTTATAAGGAAAGAATGTCCATACTGAAGGACGGAAAATCCGTACCTTGTGTCTAGTGAACGAGGAAAGATGAAAGGATGAATAGTCCTACTCCGACCTCATTAATGCTACATAAATAAGGGACATGTATAAGTTGTCTGATTACTGAGTACGTTACTGGTTATAGCATGTTCATAACTTGTTTTATATGTTCTTGTCTTATTTTACTGTTTTAAATGACATACTGTATTATTCATCTATTTCAATTCTTCTTATTATGTATTATCTTGTATTCTTGTATTATTATACTTGTTGTGTAATAATAAGTAACTTTTTAAAAATAGCAGGTTTCCAAAAATAGAAAGTTTCCAAAAATAGAAAGTTTCCAAAAATAGAAAGTTTCTAAAAATAGATCCGTTTCTAAAAATAGAAAGTTTCTAAAAATAGTAAGTTTCCTGAAATAGAAAGTTTCCATATTTAGAAATAAGCTGGATTAATAAGCTAATAATATAAGTTAGTGTTTACTTGTTAAAAGTTATAAGTCAAGTAATAAATAGTATAGTCTATTAAATAAATATCATGGTAATTTAATAAACTATAGGTTATATGATTTAATTAAATAAAGACAGGATTTAATTAAATTAAGACATGTAAAATACTTAAGTTAATCATGTGTTAACAATTTATTAATTATAACCTAAGTCATGATTTTAATTAATTAAATGGGCATGTATTAATTTAATTAAGTAAGCATAAAAACTGATTTTATAATTTTACCGAACCCGAACCCGTGTTTTAATATAAGCCGAACCAAACAGCCCTGACAGTGGCTAACCCGGTCTAGCCGGTTGCCACTGTCCGAACCAAATTTACCACAGGCTGTAGCCGGTGGTTGCCACTGATGTGGCTCGGCTAGCCACTATTTGAACCAAACACACCCCGGCTCAAGTCGGGTTCCCGCTGCTTGCAAACTAAGTCCCACCGAGACCTAGTGTCTCGGTTGACACTCAAAACCAAATCAAACGCCACCCCGACCTTAGTCGGGGTTCCTTCTCTTTGTGGCCGAATAACCAAGACCACACCGAGACCTTAAGGTCTCGGCTGTTGGTGCTAAAAAGACCACCGAGAGCCTCGTAGCTCTCGGTTTGTGTGTCGTCCGAATCAAAACCCCACCAAAACCCACCTTTTCTTGTTTCTTGTATTTATCTAACATGTTTAATTATGTTTTTCTTTCAATATATAAATCACATGAACATAAATAAAAGAAAAGAAACATAAGAAGCTTAAGATTTTGATGTTTCCGAATGCGTGATTGAATGAGGTTAATCCACACGAACACGAATCTATTAAAGTCAAAGACCAAAACCCACAACGCCCTTGGTGTTATTGATGGCCGGTGGCAACAAGCATGAGAAAGAGCTAGGGTTTTTAATTTTTCTAAAAATTATGTATAATGAAAAGTTTTGTGTTTTTAATCTTCCCTTTAGTCAATTTTAATTGAGCTTGCCCCCCCCCCCCCCCCTTCTTCCCCTTGTCCACGGCTACCACAAGGCCCAAAGGGCAAACCCGAGCCTTTTATGTTTAAGCTAATACTCGTGTGTATCCGTGTTTATTATTCGTTCTAGTTCATGCTTGAATGTTCATGTTAGATATACTACGTATATATATATCGTGTTCTAATAGTCGTGTTATAATTATTATACGTAATAATTATCATGTTCATAAATGTTCGTGATCATATGTTTGTGATTATACTTATTATACTTAATAATTATCGTGTATTATCACATACTTAATAATTATCGTGCACTAACACGTACGTAGTTTCTGAATTTAATGTTCGTGACACGTGTACATGACATAAATGGAAAGTTTTAATTGGTTCGTATGTTTACATAGTGTACTGTTCATGACATTTATATGCGGGTTTTACAACTCTTCCCCCTAAAAAGAATAATTCGTCCCCGAATTATTGATAACATAAACTGAAAGAGGAACATACTCGAATCAAAACTTGAAATGAGGGTAAGAAGTCCGGATGGACTCCTCTATCTCCCAAGTGGCTTCCCGCTCGGTATGGTCCCTCCAAAGGATTTTGGCGAATGGAATCGTCTTCTTCCTCATGACTCGTTCCTGACGTTCAAGAACTCGTTCGGGCTCCTCAATGAAGGTAAGATCTTCACGAATTTGTTCAAGTGGATACTGAACCATGTGAAGGGGATGATAATTATACCCTCTGAGTAAGGACACATGGAAAATGTCATGAACGTTAGAAAGCTACGGAGGTAACGCTAAAAGATACGATACTTCACCGACTCGCTCGATGATATCAAACGGTCCAATGAATCGAGGAATGATTTTTCCTTTGACTCCAAAACGTCTAACACCACGTGCCGGTGATACCTTAAGAAAGACATGATCTCCTACGTTGAAATGCAAATCCCTACGATGCTTGTCGGCATAACTCTTTTGACGTGCACGAGCTTCTTGCAGTTTCGCCTTAGCTATAGCTACTCTCTCGTTGGTCATCTCTATCATATCCGGACCCTCAAGTGTTCGCTCACCAACCTGATCCCATCAGATTGGGGCGCGACACTTCCTACCATACAACATCTTAAACGGTGCACACTTGATGCTGGCGTGCAAACTGTTGTTGTATGCAAATTCTACCAAGCAGATGTAGTCGTCCCAACTTCATGTCCATTCTAAAGCACACGCTTGAAGCATGTCCTCTAATGTCTGAATGGTTCGCTCCGACTGTCCGTCTGTTTGAGGATGAAAAGTCGTGCTAAGCTTAAGTTTGGTGCCCCAAGCTTTCTGCAGACTTCTCCAAAATCGCGAAGTAAACCGAGGATCCTTGTCCGAGACGATACTAGATGGAGCACCATGAAGTCTCATGATCTCCTTCTGATACAAGTCAGTGAGTTTGCTAACCGCATCAACTTTACGGATCGGTAAGAAATGAGCTAACTTGGTAAGTCGGTCAATGATAAACCAAATAGCATCATTCTTCCTCTTGGTCTGCGGAAGTCCGGTGACAAAATCCATGGTGATCTTGTCCCATTTCCACTCTAGAATGTCTAATGGTTGTAGTAGACCACTAGATCGTTGAAGCTCGATCTTATCCTGCTGGCAGGTAAGGCATTTGGATACATAGGTAGCAACATCCTGTTTCATACCACTCCATCCGAAATAATGTTTGATGTCGTGGTACATCTTGGTTGAACAAGGATGAATGGAGAATAGGGAGCTATGAGCTTCAGCCAATAACGCTTCCCTGAGTGTAAGATCATCAGGAACACAAAGTCTAGTGCCCTGGCATAAGATACCATCATCATCTAACCGAAACTCTGTCTGCTGCTCTAAGTTCTAAATAATTGCCCAGATTTCACCATCATCCTTTTGAGCTTCCTTGATCCTAGAAAGTAAGTCAGGCTCCACTCTAAGATTAGCCCAGTAGCCATGTTGTCCACGTACCATGATCTCAATATCTAGTCGCTCCAAGTCTCGTATAATCTCTTCCTCTATTTTAATGCTGTTGATCATACCCGACTTCCTACTAAGTGCATATGCCACTACATTCGCCTTGCCGAGATGATACTGCAGATTAATGTCATAATCCTTCAATAGCTTTGACCACCTTCTCTGCCTCATGTTCAATTCACGCTGAGTGAAGATGTATTTCAGGCTCTTGTGATCTGTGAAGATATCACATGATTTTCCATACAAGTAGTGCCTCCATATCTTCAGTGCAAACACAATTGCTGCAAGTTCCAAGTCATGCGTACCGTAGTTCTCCTCATAAGGCTTATGCTTCCGTGATGCGTAAGCAATCACTTTTCCATGTTGCATGAGAACACAGCCAAGACCATTCCCTGAATAATCACTATAGATCTGAAATCCACCTGAACCAGATAGGAGAGTAAGAATAGATGCAGATACCAGCCTCTGCTTTAGGTCTTCAAATATCTTCTCTCTTTCTTTAGTCCAGACGAATTTCTCCCCTTTCCTCGTCAGTTTGGTCAATGGCAGTGCTAATCGGGAAAAGTTCTCTACGAACCTACGGTAGTAACCAGCTAAGCCTAGAAAGCTGCGAACTTCAGTTGCTGACGTCGGTCTTGGCCACTTGGTAATAGCCTCAACCTTCGCAGGATCCATGGTTATTCCCTCTTTGGATACTATGTGGCCTAGAAACGCCACTTTACTCAACCAGAATTCGCATTTGGAGAACTTGGCATACAGCTACTTCTGGCGAAGTATCTGTAATACTGTATGAAGATGGTCTTCGTTTTCCTCCTTTGACTTAGAGAAAATCAGAATATCGTCAATGAAGACAATGACGAACTTTTCCAGAAACTCATGGAAGATACAGTTCATCAAGTCCATGAAAACTGCTGGAGCATTGGTAAGGCCAAATGGCATGACTATAAATTTGTAGTGTCCATAACCTGTACGGAAAGCAGTCTTGGCGATGTCCTGCTCTTTCACCCGTAACTGATGATATCCCGACCTCAGATCGATCTTAGAGAAATGTTTAGCCCTTGGATTTGGTCAAACAGATCATCAATGTGTGGCAAAGGATATCGATTCCTGATGGTGATCTTATTAAGCTCACGATAATCAATGCAAAGACGCATACTGCCGTCCTTCTTCTTCACGAATAGAACCGGTGCACACCCCATAGAGAAGCACTAGGGCGGATGAAACCTCGTTCCAAAAGTTCCTGTAGTTGTTCCTTTAAATCCTTAAGCTATATTGGAGCCATGCGATAAGGAGCCCTGGAAATTGCCTCAGCTCCTGGGATGAGTTCAATATTAAACTCTACCTCACGAGCAGGTGGTATGCCCGGAAGTTCTTCGGGAAACACATCAGAAAATTCTGACACGATAGGCTGATTCTGTATGGATGGAGATTCAGCCTCCATATCATGAACAGTAGCTAAGTAGCCCTCGCAACCATGTGACAGTAGTGCACGTGCTTGTAAGGTTAAAATTATTTGTACAGACCTTCTTGGTATAAAACCGTTGTGAATGTACTCTGGTGCGTTTACATCACCAAAAATAACCCGATACGAGTGACAGTCTATGGTGGCGTGGTGTTTGGATAGCTAGTCCATGCCTAATATCATGTCAAAATCGCACATGTCCAATAGAAGTGCGTCAACTGGAAGAATTTTGTCGTCAAACTCAAGGGGGAGACCCTTGTACCCATGTGTGATGCGTACAGAGTCTCTTAAGGGCGTGGAAATGTTTAAGACATTTTATAGTGGCATAGGGGATATCCTAACACGCTTGGCATAAATAGTAGATATGACCGAATGAGTAGCACCCGTGTCAAATAAGACGCATGCAGCTTGACCATACATATACAAGATTCCAGTGATGGTACCTATTGACTTGTTGGCCTAATCATGCGAGGTCGTGTACACTCGTCCATGAGTGCCCTCAATCTCACCCTTACGGCAGTCCTTCATGCGATGGCCTGGCTGGCCACACTTGAAGCAAGCATCGCTATCACGGTGACACGGCCCTAGGTGCCTGCGGTTTCACGTAGTGTAGAGAGGGTGATTATACCCTCCGACAGGAGCCCTAGCTAGCTGGGATCCTGTTCAGGAAAGTATACGTGAGACATGATTAATGGGTACAAACAGGACAATGTAGAAAATCGTAAGACCTAATACCAGATGTAGCTGCACGGTTGGGCTGTGAACCTATGCGGTCCTGCTCCCGTCTGTTGCCATTATTCCTGGTAGTAGATGCTGAAGTGTCAGAATTATGAATCATAAAACACATAACATAAGAAATGAGTAAGTTTAGGGACCTGCTGCTGTTGGAGTTGTTTGCGTTGTTACAGTAATTGTCGTTACCGCCACGCCTATCCGAAGCAGAACGGTCCTGGGTCTGACCGTTACCCTTGTGCTGACTCTGCTGCTGAGTGGTCGGTTGGGACCAGTCCCCAGTCTTCTGCCTGAAAGATGCAATTGTATAGAGAAAGATATATATTTGGATAATACTTAATGAAATGAAATGATCACCGCTGATGACGAAATATACCTCTTATCGGGTCTTTCTGCCTCTCCAATCTCATCCCTCTCCTGCAGCATCTCCAACTTGCGGGCTACATCTGCTACTTGTACCACAGTATTGAATGTAGCACGCACCAAGTTATTGGCGACAGATGTGCGAAGAGCCCAGCAAAAGTGGTACGTCTGCTCCTCTGCAGTCCCGGCTGTTGCGCCAAGGAATCCAGCCAGTCAAAGAATCCTCTGCATGAACTCATTGCTGTTTTCCCCAGCTCTCTGCCTAATCCCATGATACTCCCTCTTGTGCTTATCCTGCTCAGCTTTCGGGAAGAACTGCTCCATAACCAACTCCTTAAACTCTGCCCAAGTCAATCCAGTCACCCAGTCGTCGCCTCCATCCGACAGGTTAAGTGCTTCCACCATGCAAGCACGTTCCCTTCAAACTTGTAACAAGCTCACATTGCCTTAAAGACAAGGTCGCATCCCATTGCGTCAAAGATCTTCTCGATGTGAGCTATCCAGCTCTCAGCCTCAGCTGGGCTGTCAATCTGCTCGAAAGATTTCGAACACTGCTTATTGAATCACTCCAGCCATGTGATCAGGGTAGCTGGAGGTGGAGGAGGAGGATTCTGATGCTGGTGCTGGTCCTGATTGTTGGCAACTTGCACCTCAGCCCGGATTTCATTCCTCAGTTGAGGAAGCATAGCCTGCATAGCAGCTTGAACTGCCGCATTCAGTTGCTCTTGCATGTAAGAACCATCTGACAGTATAAAAAATGCAACGATTAAGTAAATTATAACATAATATAAATACATGAAAAAAAATGTATGCATATAAACATGAAAAAAAAATGTGTGCATGAAAACAGTGTATGAATGCATGACAATGAAATGACATGGGTTTGGGTGAACGCCGATGGGTCGGTTCACCTAAACAAAATGACATGACGAGGATGAACGCCTATTGGGTCGGTTCATCAAAACAAAATGATTCGACTAAAAGCACAACACATGCGACTAAATATGGCCAGTCCTGTACCAACCATTACTTAGTCAAAATTCCTGCAAAAATGATACATGAACAAATGCATGAAAACAACTATCATTTCTAGGAAGACCATGGTGATTACCCACTAATCATAGGTCATGTTTAAAGAGCCTACAGGTCGAAACCTTGGATCTAATACCATAATTGTAACACCCCATTTTGGTAAATGGAATATCACAGGATAATTATGGCATATCATCAAAACATGCAAGGTAAATGTCCAAAACATTAAATGACCATGAATGGAAATACCGGAAACAAACATCGGTAGTCCAAGTATAAGCTCACACACATGAATATAAGTACTGAAATGGAAAAGGACTAAACAATGTCCAAAGAAATAAAGTAACGTAATGTATGGAAATGCATAAAGTAATGAAGGATAGATAGCTTCCATCCGTATGCACACTCTCAAGGTCTACGAGCGTTCTTGAGTACCTTCCGTTTGGGAACATGAAAGGAAAACGGCTGAGCATAACGCCCAGTGAACGAATATACAAGTATAGCATGAAATAACATAAGCATAAAAGACTAATAGCAGCGGAAATGTATAAGTCCTAGATAACCTGGAACATGTTCATAAAACTGGTTTTATAGTTTGAAAAGACTTATGTTTTTATGTGAAAAACTATATTAATTAGCCAATAGCCCATATAGGTCATGAGGCCCGTGCATGAATAATTGGAGGGGAAACCTCATCATGCAATTAGAGGGGTTGCCTCTAATTAATTAGTCTGGGTAGGAGGGATCAACTACTCGTGAAGGATGCAAAGCACACATCGCATTCACCATGAGAATCCTTTAAAACATGTAACTAGGATGCACCCATACGCCCCACATGATAATATAAATATAAGGCCAAAATTATAAAGGGAAGCCACGAGCAATCACTCCGCCGTGAGGAAGTCATAACACTGGTGCCTCAAGTGTTATGGTTATGGTACCTCCATGACTAGGTGACACTGGTCATGCATGTATATGGATTAGGCTTTTAAAACTAAACATAAGTAATCAAAACATATAAAACATATACTTGGGAAAACAGTTGGCTGCAGACGGGGAATCCTAATATGGAAAGAATGTCCATACTGAAGGACGGAAAATCCGTACCTTGTGTCCAGTAAATGAGGAAAGATGAAAGGATGAATAGTCCTACTCCGACCTCACTAATGCTACATAAATAAGGGACATGTATAAGTTGTTTGATTACTGAGTACGTTACTGGTTATAGCATGTTCATAACTTGTTTTATATGTTCTTGTCTTATTTTAGTGTTTTAAATGATATACTGTATTATTCATGTATTTCATGTCTTCTTATTATGTATTATCTTGTATTCTTGTATTATTATAATTGTTGTGTAGTAATAAGTAACTTTCTAAAAATAGCATGTTTCAAAAAATAGAAAGTTTCCAAAAATAGAATGTTTCCAAAAAATAGAAAGTTTCCAAAAATAGAAAGTTTCCAAAAATAGAAAGTTTCCAAAAATATAAAGTTTCAAAAAATAGAAAGTTTTCAAAAATAGAAAACTTCCAAAAATAGATTAGTTTCAAAAAATAGAAAGTTTCTTAAAATAGTAAGTTTCCTGAAATAGAAAGTTTCCATATTTGGAAATAAGCTGGATTAATAAGCTAATAATATAAGCTAGTGTTTACTAGTTAAAAGTCATAAGTCAAGTAATTAATAGTATAGTCTATTTAATAAATGTCATGGTAATTTAATAAACTATAGGTTATGATTTAATTAAATAAAGACATGATTTAATTAAATTAAGACATATAAAATACTTAGGCTAATCATGCGTTAACAATTTATTAATTATAATCTAAGTCTTGATTTTATTTAAATTAAATGGGCATGTATTAATTTAATTAAGTAAGCATAAAAACTAATTTTATAATTTTACCGAACCCGAACCCGTGTTTTAATATAAGCCGAACCATAAGCCGAACCAAAAAGCCCTGACAGTGGCTAACCCGGTCTAGCCGGTTGCCACTGTCCGAACCAAATTTACCACCGACTATAGCCGGTGGTTGCCACTGATGTGGCTCGGCTAACCACTGTTCGAACCAAACACACCCCGGCTCAAGTCGGGTTCCCACTGCATGCAAACTAAGTCCCACCGAGACCTAGTGTCTCGGTTGACACTCAAAACCAAATCAAACGCCACCCCGACCTTAGTCGGGGTTCCTTCTCCTTGCGGCCGAATAACCAAGACCACACCGAGACCTTAAGGTCTCGGCTGTTGGTGCTAAAATGACCATCGAGAGCCTCGTGGCTCTCGGTTTGTGTGTCGGCCGAAACAAAACCCCACCAAAATCCACCTTTTCTTGTTTTCTTGTATTTATCTAACATGTTTAATTATGTTTTTCTTTCAATATATAAATCACATGAACATATATAAAAGAAAAGAAAAATAAGAAGCTTAAGGTTTTGATGTTATCGAATGCGTGATTGAATGAGGTTAATGAACACGAACACGAATCTATTAAAATCAAAGACCAAAACCCACAACACCCTTGGTGTTCTTGATGGCCGGCGGCAACACGGAGGAGGAAGAGCTAGGGTTTTAATTTTTTCTAAAAATTATGTATAATGAAAAGTTCTGTGTTTTTAATCTTCCCTTTATTGAATCCAAGATCTTTAGACTCAAACAGTCGAAACCGTTTTATCTAGGATAACCATTATTCATATGATGAATCATAGCGGAATAGAACAATGATTAGAATAAGATGTTTAACAAGACGAATTCTTCCCAAAGGGTTTGTATTATTGATTAACACAAACCACTCGAGGTGTGTGTACATTGAATCTCACACCTAGAGATCAAAGCAACAGTAGGTTACATTGTAGTAGTGAATGATGTGAATAAAACATACGGCTGGTTGTTCCTTTTATAACTTAAGGAACCCAGGGATACATGAAAGCTAAATAAAGTAATAATAACTAAATCAAAACTGACTTATTCATTCTTATCCTGTGTTGACCAAATCTTCATACTTTTCACTAGTAGTGGGAAGTACTCTAGCAGGGGCAAGTACTCCAGCAGGGGAATCTCCAGCAGTGGGAACTCCAGCAAGGGAAAGTACTCTAGCAGTGGGAACTCCAGCATAATGCCCTATTTGATCCTTCTTGTTTCCATAGTGTTTGACTCATCAACTTTAGACCAACACCCTTTAGTCAATTTTAAATGGGCTTGGGCCCCCCTTCTTCCCCCTTGTCCGCGGATACCACAAGGCTCAAAGGGCAAACCCGAGCCTTTTATGTTTAAGCTAATACTCGTGTGTACGTGTTTATTATTCGTTCTAGTTCATGCTTGAATGTTCGTGTTACATATACTACATATATATCGTGTTCTAATGGTCACGTTATAATTATTATACGTAATAATTATCATGTTCATAAATGTTCGTGATCATATGTTCGTGATTATAATTATTATACTTAATAATTATCGTGTATTATCACGTACTTAAAAATTATCGTGCACTAACACGTACGTAGTTTCTGAATTTAATGTTCGTGACACGTGTACATGACATAAATGGAAAGTTTTAATTGGTTTGTATGTTTACGTAGTGTACTGTTCATGGTATTTATATGCGGGTTTTACATAATTTGCTTCAAAAAAGTAACTCTGTGAAACAATGTGGTAGTATCGTTGGCCTTGATGACTGCTACCAGCTTGTTAGAACTGATTTTTTCATAAAGGACCCTCTCCTTGATGTCAAAGATGCTTAGGCCACTATGTATAGAGAGGAATCTCATAGAGGGATTCTTGGAACCTCTGATGTTATTGAGCCTAAAATGAATGCTACTAATTTTGCTGCTAAATCTTTTAACCAAAACAAAAAGGGAAACATCAACAATGTTAATAGGAATAACACTAGAGTAAGTGGTCCTAGTAACTATAATAGAGAGCCTAACCTCAACTTGGTTTGTAAGAAATGTGGTATGACTGGTCACACTATAGACAGATGTTTTGAGCTTATTGGATATCCTTCTGGATATAAAAAGGTGTGTAATCATGTCATGCAATTTGGATTTAAACAAAACATCAATGCTAATAGTGATATGAAGGTGAATGACAAGCAACAGACTGCTGCTTGTAAGTCACCCACCTCTTTCACTACTGATCAGATGAAGAAACTCCTTAATCTGATTAATGATTCATCCTCTGGAAGTACTCAAGCCAATATGGTAGGTAAAACTGCATTCTTTAATGGAAATGCTTGGTTTAATGTCAATTTCTCTAAATTTTATTATGGATACACTAAGGTTTTTGTTAAAACTATTACTATGGGATGAATCACTAATTGTGGGGCTAATTAACATTTAACTACTTCATCTATTGACATTTAATGTGATTTATGTTTCTAATTTGAACGTAACTGTGGGACATCCTAATGGTACCATTGCTACCAGAAGTCATGTGGGAAATCTAAAATTATATATTATGTGATTTTGTAAGATGTTCTTGTTGTTCCTAGTTGTCATGTTAGCTTGTTATTTGTCAATAAATTAATTAAGGATTTTTATATCTTGTGCCCTAGGGGCAAATGATAATGAGGTCAAAGGTACATAAAAAGTACACAGGGTCCTACAGAAAAGTACACATGGATCCATAAAATGTGGATCCTTATATACATTTCTATAAAAACATGTGTACTTTTTACCCACTTATCATGTGCCCCTAAGGCACAAGATAGAAAAATTCATTAATTAAAGATAGTAGGTTATTTGTTGGTTTTGATGAAGATAAATGTCATATTCAAGACTTGAACAAGGGGATAACCTTGAGGACTGGTAGTGAATCTAGAGTCCTTTACTTATTTGATGAAATAAAAGACAAGTTCTTAGGTAATGTTAATACGAATGTAGCCTTTAATATGTCTAAAGATCTGTGGCATATCAGACATGGTCACCCTTCTGACTAAGTCTTATTCGTGCTAAAAATGACCTTAACTTATCTAAAAACACAAATGTTTCTGCTTGTGAAACATATCATAGGGTTAAGCAAACTATGGAGCTTTTTCTCTTGAGTGACCACAAGTCTAAGAAGCTTGGTGAACTTGTTCACCTAGACATGTTGGTCCCTTATAAGGTCTTAAGTAGATAAGGGTTTCAAGTATTTATTGACCATTGTTGATGATTACTCCATGGCATTATGGGTTTATCTTTTAAAATCTAAAGATGAAGTTTTTGAGGTTATTGTAACTTTTTTAATATGATTCATAAAATTTGAGGTTAAAATTATGTTGGTTAGGTCTTACAATAGAACTGAATTTATAAACAAAAAATGTTTAACTTATTCTTTGACTTAGGTATTATTTATTAAATTTCTTGCACCTACACCCTTTTGCAAAATATCATTGTTGAAAGGAAACACAACCCCTGCTAAATATAGCCCACACTCTTATGTTTCAAGAGGAGATGTCTCTTAATATCTGGTCTGATTGTGTGTTAACTGTGGCAACCACAGATTTTGGAAGGTTAGTTACGACTTATTAGGCATAGTTACGTATGATATTTTATATGTCTTGTGTTATATATGAGTGTGAAACGATAATCTTGCGAGATTTAGTACATGATTGCTGATCATGATGAAGTGTGATGAAATGAACTCACATTAACACCTTATTATTGTGTGTTTATCGTTTAGATAACTTGCGTGTACATATTACGTATTATGTATATTTATTCTATAAATATATTATGTATTTATTAGGTTTTTCATAAACTTACTAAATATAAAAACTTTAGGAAATGAAGGTTCGATGAAAACTTTATTAGAAAGTCAAATGTTTTAAGTTAGGAGCTTAGGGTTTTTACCACAGGACATGAAACTAGTGTCAAATGAGTAGTATAACATTATTGGCCATAAACGACAGTTTTGGTATCCTTAAGGGGAGTCGGCCGCGGCTAAGAAGAAACAAGGGAAACCCAAAACAAATTTTACTATAATTATAATTGGTGATTATCTAGTACATATAAAAGGAAAATATTTATACAAACCAAAACAATTTTTCTTTTTCTTTCTCTTTTGGATGGTCGACAAATACAACAAAACAAGGGGGGAAAATATTTTTAGAGTTTTTGCTAAAAAAAAGTATGATCTTTAATCCTCTTTTCATTAATTAAACATGTAATAACTTGTTATGATTGTTAATCTAATTAGGGTTACATTAATTAGGTCATATAATCTCTATTTAAATTAGAGTTCTAATAAACTCTTGATTGATCATTAGTGGAGGTCATTAATGATGCTTAATTATGTTTAATCGTGTCTAAAGCCGGATTGGGGTTTTGGCAGATTCTAAGGAAAACTTGTTTTGATCATATCTTGATCATATTTTTGGGTGATTCAAAAGCCTAAAACTATCTACAGAGAGTATACTTTTCAATAAAGGCAGCTAGAGATTTTATCTCAGTTGTTTGGTTAGTCAAAACCTTTGTACAAGAGTCGGAGTCAAAACTGTTTTCGAGACAGCGGGTTTTCAACTTAAGTTTTTGGATACTTTGGGCACTTAAACTTTGAGATAGACATTCAGATTAATGTTAGAGATTATTTATATGTTGTAAGATAATTTTACCAAGGAAAAAGTCAATTGAAGTTAGTTAAGGTCGTTTGCTAGAGTGAAACTTTTAGGGTATATAGTCGAGAACTGGACATGTAAAAGTGTGTGTGTGTAAATATATATATATATATATATATATATATATATATATATATATATATATATATATATATATATATATATATATATATATATATATTTATATATATATATATATATATATATATATATATATATATATATATATATATATATATATATATATATATATATATATATATCTTTATATTATATATAGGTATAATTATGATTTGAAACCACACTTTTTAATCCAGTCATATCCCAGTCACATCTTTAAACCAATAGGATTTAAGAAATTCCTAGAAAATCTCCAGTTTCCACGTTTCTTGTAATTTGAAATTGCAATTTTCTGAAACTGCGTTTTGGAAACGCTCTTTTGTAACATTTCTGAAACTGCGTTTTGGAAACGTTGTTTTGGAAATTGCGTTTTCCAAACGCAGTTTTTTATTATTTCCGTTTTATTAAAAAAATATGCCATTTGCAAGAATCAAACACGGGACGTTTCGTTTAGGGGTAATCAAACTTACCAACTTGCTATGGTAAGATTTTTGTTTAATTGTTTACTAACACATATACTTAAACTCAGTATAACTGAATACCTTTATTTTTTGTTTTTAATTTTCGAAATATTTCTATTACTTTTCTGTTTAACTTTCAATTTTTTTATTTTCTAAATTTCAGATTAAAAACATGTTTATTTAACTTTTTTTCAATATTTACGAAAAATCATTAAATTTTTATTTTCTAATTTTATATAGAAACTAGAAAACCCCATATTACCCTTTTCTATTTCTTTTGACAAATAAATAAAACATGTTCATAGATTTATTTCCAACCCTATTTTACGTTTTCGTCACTTTTTTAACAGGGTTTTTTCAAAAATTTTACGTTTCGACAGTTTCTCACGTTATTATCCGATTTCTTTACGTTACTTCATTTTTCACGTTTTCGCCGTTTTTCTCAGTTTTTTTATGTGTTCGTCAGTTATTTTTACGTTTTGGTTAGTTTTTCACGTTCTTGTCAGCTGTTTACGTTTTTGTCAATAATTTTACATTTTCATCAGTATTTTTAAGGTTTTCTCTTCACTTTAGTCCGTTTTCGTCGTAACTTTTACATTTTCGTCCGAATTTTTACGTTTTCGTCAGTATTTTTAAGTTTTCGTCAGGATTTTTACGCTTTCGTCAGAATATATACGTTTCCGTCCGAATTTAACGTTTTTGTCTGATTTTTTACTTTTTCTTCAATCTTTTTACGTTTTCGTCAGTATTTTTACGGTTTGGTCCGATTTCTTTTTTACGTTTTTGTATGTTTTTTAAGTTCTCGTCCGATTTTTTACGTTATTGTCTGATTTTTTACGTTTTCGTCAGCTTTACGTTTAAGTCACTTTTTTGCGTTTTCGTCCGATTTTTTACGTTTTAGTGTTATTTTTTACGTTTTCATTAGCGTTTTTTACGTTTTCATCCTATTTTTTATGCTTAAGTCAGGTTTTTTACGTTTTCGTTCGATTTTTTATGTTTTCGTCCGATTTTTTACGTTTTAGTATGATTTTTTAAGTTTTCATCAATAGTTTTTACGTTTTTCATCAGTACTTTTTCGTTTTCGACAGTAATTTTAAACTTTCATCTGTATTATTTAAGTTTTCATCAGTGTTTTTACGTTTTCTTTTGAAATGCGCAAAACATTATGAGAAAAACGTAAAAAAACGCTGATGAAAACGTAAAACAACGGACGAAAACGTAAAAATACAGGCTAAAATGTAAAAATACTGACAAAAACGTAAAGATACAGACGAAAACGTATAAATACTGAGGAAAACATAAAAATACTAGCGAAAACGTAAAATTACTGTCGAAAACGTAGAATTACTGATTAAAACAAAAAAATGCTGACGAAAACGTAAAAACGCTGACGAAAACGTATAAACGCTGATGACACCCTAAAAATCGTACGTAAACGTAAAAAATCTACCGAAAACGTAAAAAACATGATGAAACCCTAAAAATCGGACGAAAACGTAATAATACTGATGAAAACTTAAGAAGCTGATGAAAAACAAAAAAAAGCTGATGAAAACGTAAAAGAACTTACGAATACGTGAAAAAAGAAGACGGGAAAAAACAGATGAAAATGTAAAAAAACTAGCAACAACGTGAAAAAAGGTTGATCATGAAAGAAAATTATAGAAAATAGTTTCGTCTAAACATTGTTCGTTTTTTTAGGAAATTGTAAGATATTGGAAATCTAGCTTATGTTTTAGAGAGAGAAAAAGATAGAAACTTGGTGGATTTCACACACTTCTAGAGAGAGAAATGAAAGAACTATGTGTAAATTAAAAATTAAACCACACCCTCTCCATCTAAGGAGAGGGTTTATATACCAAGCCCATAAGATGGGCTTGGGCTTACAATATTGGGCCGGCCATACAACACATGGATCGGGCCTTTCCTTTTTAGTTAATATAAAGATATCTAGACTACGAGCTACTACTTAATATATTGTCGGAGTGACCGAATCTTCCTAAATATGTAAAAACGTATTTCCTAAAATCTCCCCCTAAGGGAGGTCACTCCAAACAAGAGCGTTACCTGAGTTACGATAATAAAATAAACCTAGCATACTATGCTTGTCTTGAGCTCGTAGTCTTCGTCTTTCTTTTCTTTTTCTTTTCAGGTGAACATGCTGATGTGATCATTTATATCAATCTTGAGCATTAATCTCTTGCCTTGATCTTGTGCATCCATCACTTGTGATATTCGCCTCTTCGAGACTTCATGTCCCACATACTTATATCTTCGTAATTCTTGAAAGCTTCAGAGTTCGATACAACGGAAGACTTTAACTTTTAGGATTTCTTGAATTAGATGAAGTATTAAGTGCATAAAGTATAAGCATGCGGGGACGACTTCTTCTCGGATTCTGCAACGCCACCGTCTTCAAATGCCGCAACGTAAGTAGACACGAACGAAATGGCTTTGAACAAATCATTCTAATTCGGTAGCATTTTACCTCCGGTCGGTGAAGACCGTTGGACGATATAAAATATCGTACTTGTGGCAGGTAGATTTAATTAAAAATCTCCTTGACAAGATTTCGCGGGTAGACCCGTTCTCTTTACCCGACCGTCCAAAGCTGACTGCGAAGGTAAAGAGTTAATCATTTGGATAAAATTATCCGCGTGATTGAAGCCGTCAATTATGATTCCTGGAACAAGATTGATTCATTAAAGAATTGCACCATCGTTTCTTTCCAGTTGTCACGAGCTTGATTCATATTGAATCTTGCAAGTTACCTACCAAAATGTTGTTTAGTTAACACTAGAAGGATTTCCACTCATCACTGTGAACACTAAGGTATCACTCTGAGTGTTCTGGCAAGATCACTTAGATATTGCGTAGAGGCCTGGAACATGTTTAAATTCAATTAAGAATTAAACAACTCTGTTGCTTTCCAGTTATCACAAGTTTGATTCATAAAGAATCTCGCAAGTCACCTACCATGAGCTTTTTGATATTCACTCAATAAGGATTTCCATCTTCATCGTAAATACTTGCGTATTACTCGGATGTTCAGGCAAGATTATGAAGATTTGCGTAGGACTCTTAATATCTTTCTTACTTTTCACAGAGTGTGAAGAAGAAAGGAAATATGGAACTGTGTCCTAATGAGATATTTGATGATCTCAAATGGCTCTAGACTCGATCGTACATTTTATATTTTAGTGATCGGAGGCTGGAGAGGAGTGCCACCTTTTCAATATCAATATATTCGGAGTGAATAAATTGATAGATAATTTATTGTCTCCGTGTGAATAAAACAAATACCTTTTGAGAGATATCTGAGTTAGCTGGGATGGGTTGTGCATTGCATCACTGGGTCCATGATGTCTATCTTCAATATCGAGCATCATTAAAATGATCTCAATAGCATATGTGTTGACCCGGTTTCTGCCTAAGGTTTTAAGGAGGGCTTCTTTCTTTACACCCTTTATCTTTACAATTCTTTTTCATTCTTCAACCCCTTAAATGCTTACCAATAGGTCATAACTAGCACCTTGTTGTGATTGTTCCAGTGCTAACTTAAGTACTTGGTCGGCATTCAGCTACGTTCACAATCTTTCCCCATCTTTCCTAAGGACTACTATTTCTAGCTATGGAATGTCCTTGGGAAGATTCCTCTAGTTTTAGAAGAATCATTGGACTTTAACCTATCCTACCATCCTTATGTGACCACAATCTTCATCGTCGTGAAATAAATGGGTTTAGGGTAAGTATATGTCACCATGAAATCCATTTTGATATAGCAAATCCATTTTGCTCCCCCTTAACATATGCCACGGTATTCGAAAACATTTCGCACATGTCGGGATGAGCCATCACGTTAAGTCAAACCATTTGAGATAATTCCCTATATTAAATCACATTTTCTCTCCCATATTAAAAATATTAACCCAATCGATGTTTTTAATATCAATTGATTTAATGAAGTTTTAACAAAGGTTTTGGGAAGAAAAATGCAAGTCCATTTAATCTTTATGAGACCAATTTGTGAGATATGATACCGATTTGTAACATGATCACATATTCACCATATTAGAATAAATTGACAAGGTTGGACCTGATTGATGAGAACATCATATGATAACTTCACATGGTTCTTGTCGACAAATGTTGGTCGCCTCGTCACGTCTGAAGTCATCTCTTGACACCACATGTACGATTGGTATTTTTGTCTTGACACCAGTTTGTGAAGTTGGCACTTTCGGCATCGAAGATTTTGAATGCTTGACAATTGCTCCCCTCAATTGTTGACCCATGTTCTATTGAAAGAGCTGTAGTCGCCGTTTGAGTAGTCGCATCATCGAGTATGTAGATACCAATTGTAGATAGCTATGGTTGTAGAGATGATAGCTTCATAAAAATAGGACTTCTCTTGTTTTAACAAATAAATGCACTGAAGCGTACATAAATTTATGTTAGACCAAGTTATAAAGTAAACTTGATCCCGCACAAGGTTTTAAAGTTAACCTTTCCCGAGAAAATTAATTCCCGTTGTTGAGCCAAAGCTTTCATAAGAAATACTTGACTTTAATATGAAAAGCGGGTTGCACTCTGAAATAACTACAAGCCATATAGGCATGTTTTATGAAATATTTACAACTTTTGTACGAACTCTATTTATGGCGTCGTGTCAATATTAATCAATATTTCTAAGGCCGTAAATATTATCGTAACAAAAGACATGCCTTTGAAAAATAAAGTAAAAATATTTTTGGATTTTTCTGAATTTTTCAACTTTTATGGTTTTTATATGGTTTTATATTTTGTATTTTGCTTTTGTGGATAAAAATATGAACATTATATACGAATGATCACCAAGGATACGGAGAATAGTTTACCACCACTATTCTTTCGCTTCATCGGCCAGTTCCTTTAGAGTCTCGGGCGAGAATGTTCTCAAACCTAGCTTGTCGGCCAAAAATTCCATTCGAGCGCGATCTAAAGCCTTCGTGAAAATATCCGCCAATTGATACTCAGATCGGACAAAGTAAAGCTCTATTACTCCATTTTCCACTTGCTCATTGATAAAGTGGTAGCGAATGTCAATATGCTTCGACCGGGAGAATTGAACATTGTTGCAGCATAAGGCAATTGCACTCTTGTTGTCACAGTACATCGGAATTTTGTTGAAAACTAGACCATAGTCGGTTAATTGTGATCTCATCCAAAGAATCTGAGCACAGCAACCGGACATAGCTATGTATTCTGCTTCCGTACTTGAAATTGCAACGCCTTTCTGCCTTTTTGATGCCCAACTGATTAGTCGATCTCCTAGTAGTTGCAAAGTTCCACTCGTGCTACGCCTTGTATCTTAACAACCCGCGTGATCCGCATCTGCATATGCCATTAGTGTAATCGAAGAGTCCTTCGAATACCAAAGTCCCCGATTAATGGTTTCTTTAAGATATTGAAAGATCCGTTTAACAGGAGCTAAGTGTAACTCAGTAGGTCGAGTTTGATACCGAGCACACATACATATAGCAAACTAAAGATCAGGTCGACTAGTTGTGATATACAGAAGAGTACCGATCATTCCACGATAAAGTGTCAGATCAACGGCAACTCCATGTGGATCTGCATCAAGCTTAGTTCGTTCCACCATTGGAGTATCCACGGGGTCGCAAGATTCCATCTTATATTTCTTAAGAGATTCAAGGGCATACTTGAATTGATTGATAAAGATGCCTCTGGGACTCTGAGATATCTGAAGACCTGAGAAGAATGATACCGTGCCCATCATTAACATCTCGTTTCTGAATGAACAGCGTGGGATCCACCTTGCCTTTAGCGAAGCCTTGCGTAATCAGGAATTGTGACAATAGATCATACCATGCGCGTGGAGCTTGCTTCAACCCATATAGAGCCTTCTTAAGCTTGTACACATGATTAGGATATTTAGGATTCACAAAACCATCCGGCTGTTGAACATAGACCTCTTCCTTGATTTCACCATTCAGAAATGCCGTCTTCACATCCATCTATAGACGATCATATTCATGTCGGTTGCATAAGCGAGGAATAGTATAATAGCTTCCAAACGGGCAACAGGTGCAAAGGATTCCATAAAGTCGATGCCTAATAATTTCTTGTATCCACGAGCTACTAGTCGAGCTTTGTTCTTCAATATTCCGCCTAACTCGTCGAGTTTCACCTTGTAAACCGATTTCAAAGTGAGTAAATGCACTTGATTCGGGCATGGGACAAGTTCCCATACTTCAAGACGTATAAATTCATTAAGTTCTTCTTGCATAGCTTCTATCCAACAGGATTGAGTAAAAGCTTCTTGCCATGTCTTAGGTTCAACTTCAGTGAGAAAAGCATCAAAATGACAAAACATTGCATTTTCTTGTAACTGACTTCGTGTGGATACCGGACGATTAGGGTCACCAATAATAGAATCTATAGGATGATCCTTTGTCCACTTGCTGTCATGTACACGAATCCGTGGATTGGAGTAAACCGTAGTAGGAGCTTCCTCTGAGGTGGACGACCCGGCTTGATTAGAGTCGGGAATTGGTACACCAAAGAATGGGAGTTCACGCATTTGAGCGAATTCCAAATCGTGATCATCATGATCCTCTTCATCATCAATAGGCGTGTCATGGGTAGTTGAAACATGTGTTGGTTGAGAATTACTCGTTAAAGGTATATCTTGACCAATTGTAGGTGCAGACGTATCATATTATGTTTCGGTTGCTGGAGCTACAACTTCGGTGACCGGAGCTATTACCTCAGGTTCTGGAGCAACAATACTTGGAGGAGTAAAGAAATCATCAAAGAACGGTTGAAACAACGTATCCCATTCATTCCTAGAAGGTGGTGTAAATGATGATGAAGTAGGGTTGTTTGGGACAAAGACCAGAACTAATGTTACTGGGTCCCATTTCATGAAGTGTGGGTTCAGAGCTACTTTGCTCAGAAGCCATTGCTGTCAGCTCATCAAAATCAATATTCATAGTTTCGAGGATCTTTCGAGAATTACGGTTGTAGATTCGGTATGCCTTCTTTGTGGGTGCATAACCAATGAAGATACCAATATCAGCCTTGGGTTGAAGTTGTCCCAAATTGTCACCATCATTATTTGGATAGCAAAGAGAACCAAATACATGAAGATATGATAAATCTGGTAATTTTCCATGTAGAAGCTCATAAGGTGTTTTACCATGGCGTTTACGATTTAGTGACCGGTTTTGGGTGTATACTGCTGTAGATACTGCTTCTGCCCATAAAAACAATGGAGCCTTTGCGTAAAATAACATCGTTCGAGCAGCTTCCATAAGTGTGCGATTTCGCCTTTCAACGACACTGTTTTATTGTGGAGTGCGAGCAACGGATGTTTCATGAGAAATGCCAACTTCTTCATAATAATCACGCAAAATTTGATTCACAAATTCGGTTCCATTATCTGTACGAATGCGTCGGACAGTAGTGTTGAGACGCACTTGAATCATCTTGAGAAATCCGATGATGTATTTAGGTGCCTCATTTTCTGTTGTAAGAAACTTCACCCATGTAAACCGAGAGTAATCATCGACAATGACGAGGATGTACTTTTTACCACTAAGACTTTCAACACGCATTGGCCCACAAAGATCCATATGCAACAAATAAAGTTTCTCTTGGTTGGTGTCTTCAGTCTTGGGTTTGTATGATTTCTTAGTGCTTTTCTCCATTGTACACGCGGAACACAAATGTTCCTTGTGAAATGTAAGTTTAGGAAGACCACGAACAAGTTCGTTTTTCGCCAAATGATTAATAGCGTCAAACTTAAGATGAGATAACCGTCGATGCCATAAACCATGACTTAGTCTTCGATGCTTTGGAGAAAAGACATATGGGAGAAGCGGCCATCATGTCTCGTAGAGACAAAGTATACAAATTATTCCCTCGAGTACCTTTCACTAAATCAACCCCTTCCAAATTACGAATGAAGCAGGTATGCTCTCAAAAAGCAACTTCTAGGTTTGTATCACAAAATTGTCCCACAAAAAATAAGTTGTGACCGAGACCTTCCACATAATACACTCTTGAAATTATAACATTCCCAATATGATATTCACCGAAACCCATTATCTTTGCAATATGATCATTTCCAAATCGAACCGTACCAAGAAACTTGATGACGAAATTTCTGAGCTGAGAGCGATCTCCGGTCATATGTTTAGAGCAACCAGAGTCCAAATACTAGAGAACAATTTGGACCACCTGTTTTCAACAACAACAGTAGACAATGCATTGGAAACTATTCCGGAGTGTTAGCAGATACAGATATACTATTATCAGAATTGCTAACATTCGTGTGACCCTTAGATTTCTTGCGTTTTCTAATGTGAGTTTTATCATTAACAGGTTTTATTGTTACCATTTTACGAGGTTTTGGAGTATTAGCAGGCACTATAGTGGGAGTAGACATATTTAAAGGGCACTTGGTTCCTACTGTAGTGTTAGTGTTCCTAGTTAAAGGGCACACTTGTGTTTTGGTAGCCTTGGTACTCCTAGTTAAATGGCACGCTTTTTCGCTTTAGTGGGAGTGATCCTAGTTAAAGGGCACGTATTTCCTACTATAGTGAAAGGTCTACCAGTGGGGCGCCACATCCAACCAACTTGGGTTAACACTTTCTGAAGAATATGGATAATCTTATGAATCAATAAGGTGGGTTGAAGGTTTCTAGAGAGAGAAAGTTAGTGAGAGAAAGTGAGAGAGAATATGTGTTTTCTTATTAAGTGAAAAATGTGAAACCATCAACAACCAACCCCTTTCCATGGTGGAAAGGGGTATTTATATCCAAGCCACTAATGGGCTTGGGCCGACCCATGACAAGCCCATGGGCCGGTTTCTTACTTAACTAAATAAGCAAACATTAACTACGAGCTATACAACATTAATAATATTGTAGAGTGACCGATACTTCTAATATACGTTGAAAACGTATTTCTATCACTTTCCCAGTCGGTTTTCGTTCTAAACCATTTTTCCAGGCATTCATCTCATTCACATGGTCAATAAGGCAAGAATCATGACGACTAGAAAACATACATTCATTGCAGTTCCAACATTTCAAATTAGAATTAACAGTAGGCTTAGAACGCTGTACAACCACAGAGCCTTTAGGTTTAGCTACATGATTCTTTTTATTCAAAACAGAAATAACATTCCTAGGGTGGGCTTCTACTTTCTTCTTCTCTTGACTACTAGATGGGGGCAAGATCCTATCATTCTTCTTGTTTCTTTTAAGCTTAGATCTTTGAGCCTTATTAGTTGTGATTACTCCTGTAGAAGGCAACACGGGAATATTAGAAGCTGGTTTTGATTTTGCCTTATCTTTAGTGACCAATGTTTGAGATGGTTTAGTCCTAGTGCCCTTGTTAAGTGGTGTGACGGTGATAAGGTTCCTTTTGTTTGCACTAGAGGACGATGTTGAGACAGTGGCTGCATTATCCACAACATTCTTACCTTTTAGAGTACGAAGTGTTTCCTTTAACTCAGCCAAAGCCAGATTTTTATCACAAATTTGTTCCCTCAAATCAGATATTTCCACCGACTTTCGATTTAATCGTTCAATCAATGATTGATTATGTGCAGCGGTATTAGCACATGCGTGCTTTACTGAATCGAAGAGTTATGTATTTTTCTGTTTTAAGTTATCAACTTTGGACAAAATCTTGGAAACTCGATTATCTAGATCAAGTTTAAAATTCTCAGCGGCCTCAAGTACGTTCTCACAGTTAAGCTCCATAGATTTCTCTATGTCTATCGGAAACGATTTAGCATCCTTGTCACTTGTCTGACGTTGTTTTGATTGTAAATTCAATCGAAAATTATTTTAAAAATTTACATCATCGATATTAACACCTTCAAATGGCGTTTCAAAGATTTCTTGAATAAATTGTTGCTTGCATTCAAGCGAAATACAATGTGTTTGAATCTCATTAAAACGTTTTAAAAGCAAAGAATACGAGTCTTGAAGCTTTAAAAATTCAGCGTCAGATTTATGACAAGTACTATCTACCACATTATCTACAGATTCAACATTATGCACAATAGAATCATTATCAACACTTTTATTCACACAAACGGAAACAATATCACGAGACATCACTTACTTCAGAAGCTGATCATTTTGGCGTGAAACTCGTTCTATTTCAAGTAAACTGTTTTCATAAGCATCATCTATTTCATTGAAAACACGTCTAACTTCTTCTATCTCCAAAAGCAAATCTTGATCAATATTACTAAGACAAGCTTTAACATTGTTTACAAATGGAACAATTTCGTCTCGGAACGCAGCTCTAATGTACTCAAAATTCCATTCACATTCCGTTATGGCCGTAGCCGTCGTACGTTCCGTAATGACCTTGTCAAAATCGGCAAAGTGTTGGTGCACCGGCATTTAAGCTATCTGACACCTTACTTACCGGTGGAATTAACTTAGTTAAATCCTTTTTGACAAGTGTAGGAGACGTACTAGGAAGGTTTTTCGTTGACAAACTTTGAGGCACAAAAACTGTTAATTGAGCTAATTCCTTTTGTAAACGAATACGGGTCTTTTTAGAAAATTGATCTTTATTGTGTTGAACATAATCAAGCTTATGGAATTTTGAAAGCATTTTAGAATGAGTTTCTTCTGCAAGTGACTGTGTCTCCTCAGTACTATGAACATAAGGTGCTACTTTCGATTTGCCAATTATGATCACATCATATAGACAAGGAATATATTCCTAAGCTTGTTTTGCATAACCGGGATTAGGTGGTAAATCTTGAAGACGCTTAAGTTCGAGTTCTTTGAACGATTTATTTAAAAGATGAACCTTTTATGTGGAAGCGTATTATTTTAAAAGTTGTTGTTCCTTGAATTTAAGAAGTTTGGTAGCATTAATTTCTGATTCAAACTTTTTAGACTCGAGAGTTTCGAAATCCATTTTAAGTTTCTGAAAATTATTTACAACTGACTCTTTTGCTTTTAATTCATTGGAAAAGGTAGCTTTTAATGATTCTATTTCGTTTAAGTGTTCAGTCTTTTCAAAACGAAACTGGTCAAATTCAGAATAAGTTATTTTATCTGCTTGAGGGACCATTTCAATAGTTTTGACCTTTTCCTTATACAGCGTAAGCTCAGCGGTTAGGTTGGCATTCATATCTAGGGTTTGTCGAACAGCCATATTCATGTTATCAATAATATGTTTAGGCACCCTTACCAAATCACGTTGATCATAAGATTCCATACCCGTCGTAGCATTTGGTTGAGGTTCACTCAAATGTGTTGGTTTGAATATCGCATCATTTGAGTTACTAGTTCCCGAATGTTGTTCGAGGTTGTCATTTTCATGCTCAACATGATGTGGATTATCAGGAACATTATTAGATGTGATTGGTACCTCACTGACGACATCAGAACCGTAGTGAGAGAGATTAGCAACGAGTGCATCTTGGGCTGAGTGAATGTCATCACAATCCGAATCATATGCATCAAGATCATCTACTTGATATGTTGCATTAGAAGTAGATATGACTGCAATGCCTTCATTATCTGCTGCCCCTGGGTCTGCAAGAAATGCTAATTTCTCTGAATCCAAAATCTTCCCCTTAGACTGAGCATCAACCAAATACATCTTCTCACGAAACCATGTTGCATCCCTTCTCCTTTTTGGCTGAGTGCATTCCCTCGCCATATGACCTTGTCCTCGGCAATTGTAGCAAGTCACAACCTTTTGAGGACCAATAGTGCTTCCATTTCCACTAGCTTGAAAATTCACAGCTTGATTGTTCACGGTCCTTGTTGTGGTTCCATATAAATTTTTCCTACCCTGAATCGATTGCATTGTTACATGACCATCTTGAATAGTGGCTTGTTGTCGAGGATTTGAAGAAGTGCGGAGTTGATTGTTTATTGGTGGAAATCCTCTAGTTGCAACAAGTTTTGACAAGTAGGCAGTGAGATGGTTTAGCACATCAGTTGGCGTATTATTTGGAGTAAAGACCGGTGCTTCAATTGGTGGAAGCTCATTGGAGTAGAAGGATTGTGCTGGTTGTGCTTCAATTAGAAAATATCCTTGTTGAGGAGTGTAGCCCATTGGAGAAGTGATGGCTTGTGAGGGTGATACCTGATGTGCTGGTTGCTGTCGAAAAGAGTATTGATGAACACTTTGTTGAAATGCTTGCTGTGGCATCATTAGTGGTTGATAAGGTGGTTGATGTTGTTGCTGATAGGTGTGTGGTGGTGGCTGCTGCAAGTATGATGGTTGTTGATAAGTGAAAACCATGTTTTGTTGGGGAGTCATTTGTTGAGAAGCATACATGGCAAGTGGATCACGAACTTGAGGTGTAGACAACCGAGCCTCGATCACATGGCTTTCGTGTTGTTGAAGAAAAGCTTGAAGTTGATCCACATTGGTTTGATGCAAATCCTTGGCCAATTTAACAGCTGTCACGTACTTGCTCCATTTTTAAGGAAGAGTGTTCAAATACTTGGTGTTCAATTGAAACGTAGGAATTGCCATGCCATAGATATTGAGCTCATTCAACAATAGGGTAAATCTCAAATAGTAATCATTGAGAGTCTCCCCGGGGACATAGGCAAACTTATCAAATGTATTTAAAGCTTACACTCTCGTTCTTGTTTAGTTAACGAGGTGCCTTGCATTAGAACACGAATTCTATCCCATAACTCTTTGGCAACCTTATGTTTACTGACGAGTTGTAGACATCTGGAGGAAGGGGTTGGAGAATGATGTTTGTAGCTTGTTTATCACACTTGTCTTGTATCTTAGCATCTTCAGTTAATTCACCCGTAGTGCGAGGACGAGTAACAGCACCTTCCGTCATAGTACCATATACCAATGGTCCATTGAGCATCGATGCCCAAATGAGATGTCCATTTTCTTTGTTCAACATATAAAGTTCCATTCGGGAATCCCAATCCTCATACATAGTCTTCACCAACATTGGTGGACGATTATCCGTACCCGGGAGGATGGACTTATCCGTAAGAGATGTGTACTCCATTTCGATAAGTTAAGATTTACAAATGTTGATCGAACAATGAGAGAAAGAAAATGTATTTGTTGTTGTGTGTTAAAGCCGAGATAATGTTGAAATCCCCTAAATTATGTTCTCGATAAACAAAAAAATCCAAGTCAAAATTACACACGATAAAAATTTTCAAAAACACGTTTTTGAAAAATGTTGGATCGCAACAGTTGATCGCAGTGGGGATCGTACTCAGATCGCAGTCACTGGATCGTACTCAGATCGCAACGCTGGATCGCACTCCTTGATCATGACGCTGGATCGCACTCCTTGATCGTGATGTTGGATCGTAGTCAGTGATCGCAACGAGTGATCGTAGCCAGTGATCGCAACGAGTGATCGTAGCCAGTGATCGCAACGAGTGATCGTAGCCAGTGATTGCATCGAGTGATTGTAGCCTGTGATCGCAACGGTTGATCTCATTCCTTGATCGTAGTCTTGATCGTAACGAGTGATCGAAGCCAGTGATCGCAACGAGTGATCGTGGCCTGTGATCGCAACGGTTGATCACACTCCTCGATCGTAGTAGTAGATCGCAGTTACTAGATCGCAGTCTTGGATCGTAACAAGCGATCGTAATATGTGATCGTGATATTGGATCGCAAGTAGAAACCCCAGGTTTATGCGATCACAATACACAGATCGTACTATGGAATCAAACTTACCACTTTTCTCGAATAGGACTAAAACACAACAAATTCGAGATTCTAAGCCTAAAAATGAATCAAACACCCAAAAATTTTGTGTTTTTAACCAAAGTAACAATACCAAATCACTACAACAAGTAAGTAGATGAAGTATATCAAGATTAAACCATAAAAACACAAAAAAAAATTGGTACGTATGAATTTGGATCAAACTAGGCTTATGAATCAAGAACACAAACACATAAACCAAACAATCATCCCATGGCTCTTGATACCATTTGTAAGATATTGGAAATCTAGATTATGTTTTAGAGAGAGAAAAAGATAGAAACTTGGTGGATTTCACACACTTCTAGAGAGAGAAATGAAAGTACTATGTGTAAATTGAAAATGAAACCACACCCTCTCCATCTAAGGAGAGGGTTTATATACCAAGCCCATAAGATGGGCTTGGGCTTACAATATTGGGCCGGCCATACAACACATGGACCGGGCCTTTCCTTGTTAGTTAATATAAAGATATCTAGACTACGAGCTACTACTTAATATATTGTCGGAGTGACTGAATCTTCCTAAATACGTAAAAACGTATTTCCAACAGAAATGAAAAATACCATCTAAACAGGTGTTCAAGATTTTTAACTTTATTCTAGAAAAGAAAACTCTTTCTTTCTCTAGAAATTTAGAAGAAAAATATGAAAAGTTTTCCAAAACTAAACAGCCGCTTTATTTTTTGTTTTTTATTTTTATTAGTTTTTTTCTAAGTTCTAGTTTTTTTATTTTCTAAATTTTGGATTAATTTTCGCAGCTCAATAATTATCCGAGTGTAAAGGCTTAGACATGTAAAAATTGCCCTGGAATAATAAAAATTAAACACAAAACTTGCGTCAGATAAAAATATATTTAAAGACCCTAAATAACAATTGCTATTATTAAACTTACGTCATTCACGTATAGAAAAATAACGTAACGTTGTTTTTATGAAATTTGGTATTCTTTTTATGGATTATACGAGTTTAAAGGTTTTTGTTTTCATTAACGCGTGTTTGTGAGGTTTAGACATGGAACTTTTTTATTAACTTTCGAAATATAATTTTTTTTTAAATTCGGATTGAATTTTAAATCTTCTAAAAATATCTATTTTTAATATAAATTTAAGAATCATATTATAGCAATATATCAGGTTATAGTTTTACCACCAGGTCAACTCGGTCAAGTCACCGGGTAACGAGATCGATCTTTGGGTTAACCCGATCGAGTCACCGGGTCACGGGTTCATCGTCAATGGTTCGTTCATATTAAGAAAAAAAATCCCGCCCGTTGACCAATAATAAACGTTGCTTAAGCGTAAACTATAACTAAAATATACTAAAGGTTAAATTACAAATTCAAGAAACTATAAACGAACAACAATAAACCCTTTGGAACAAGAAAAAAAAGCGACCTCGCGCATTGGGCGGGTTATGACGCTAATATATATATATATATATATATATATATATATATATATATATATATATATATATATATATATATATATATATATATATATATATATATATATATATAGTTAGGATCAAATGAGAAGAAACCTTAAAATAAGAAAGATAAGAAGAAATATAACCGCATATTCAAGATGTATCTACTTAAATTAGATGCATATTTATAATCTTAGATGCATTATAATGCATCATAACGTGTTGTAGAGCTTTTAATTAGATGCATATACGTGTATTAGATGCATTTTATGATTTATCTATATTTTTGTTCCTCTACACGTGCGAAAATCAATTTGCACCATCTACACATCAAATTAACTTCCAAAACTCAAGATGGTGCATCTACATGAATATAAATGCACCTAATGCAAGTCGTTGCATCTCAAATTTGTGGTTTTAATTTTTCTTACCATTTCTTATTTTAAGTTTCTTCTCACTATATATATATATATATATATATATATATATATATATATATATATATATATATATATATATATATATATATATAGGGTAAGGATCCAATAAGAAGAAAAATAAAAATAAGAAGAATAAGAAAGAATCCTGACCACAAATTCCAAAAAGGAAGGAGAATTTTAAGGGGAGATGCATGAGTTTTTGTAGGTGCATCTGAAATGTATGGCTGTAGTTTCTTCTCATCCTTCTCATTTTAGTTAATCTTCTTATTGGATCCTAACTCTCTCTCTCTCTCTCTCTCTCTATATATATATATATATATATATATATATATATATATATATATATATATATATATATATATATATATATATATATATATATATATATATATATATATATCAGAGGCTTGCTTAGGGTATAAAGCTTAGAAAATATTATGAGATGTACATAAGACATGTAGGGTCATAGGGTTTGATTTACAAAGAAGGATTATGAGTCTAAGTATTCTATTCACGAACGTTTTTGGACATTAAAAATGAGATTGTTTTGGGTAAAATATGAACGGGTTAAGTATAGAGAGTTACTAACATATAGAGGGCATAAAATGAGTTAGAAACATGATAGGTACTTAGATATCCATCATATGAGTTTTTACATCGAGGTTAGGCTAGTATTCCATATTGATGTTAACATTTGTTTATTATTATATGTTATAGTTATTGAGTGCTTGTGTAAAGGAGTTGGATTGCTTTGCATGAGGTGAGTTGTACTAAGCCCTTTTTCTTTTTAATATTTTAGGCTAGAAATGATACTTAGTTTTATAAACTTTGTTTTACGTTTTTTTTGATAAAGTAGTATGGACATATGTGTGTGTGAGAGTAAATATGATACACTACCAGAGTGCGCAATGGTATAGTAAGTCGCGACCATGTGTGGAAGAGTATGTGGTATAGACACGACCGGGTACATCACATGAGGGAATTTTGATCAGGGAGTATCCGAAGTGAGATTCCTTTGCAGTGAAGGTTACCTTCGTCGGGATGGTTGGATCTCAACGCATTTCAATTTGGTCATAATTAGAAATAATTATGATATTGTTAATAGTTGAGTATGATATAACCTTGCGTAGGTTATGATATATGATATGATATATGTTATGATATTTGTTAATGATTATATGTTCATGGTTTTCAAAACGTATTGATAAATGTTTTGTCTTAAAACCTAGTACTCTCACCAACCTTTGTGTTAACAGATTTTAATATCAATTTTTAGGTAACCGTGCTCAGTGATTATGAAGTTACTTGGATTAGCTGGACCATAGCATTTGCATTGCGGATTCGAGTTACTTATGTTTAGGATTTGCGTTTGAAATTATGTTTTGTTTGTTATGACTCGCATAATGTGAGCGTTCTATGTTGCGTTTTGAATAGATGTTATCATGACACGTCTTGTGTTGTGTTTATTTGAATGAATGTCTTTTTAGATTATGTTTCTCTATTGTGACGCAATTGTGTCGTGATGATGTGTATTTTTTCACGCCTCTCGATTTCCGCCTTAGCGAGGTGTGACATTAACTGATGTCTATTTGATTAACAGGCTTCCATCCTCGGTCTTAAATGGTAGACTATTTTATAAATTAGTGTACAACAAAAAACTTAGTTTTTGTCACTTGAGATGTTTTATAAATTAGTCTTTTTTTATACTATTCTTAATAACAGTGACAAACTCACATCTAGGTCTAAAAAAAATTTGGTTGGTTACTCATCTGTTAAAAGGCTTATAAACTATCAGTCTTTGATAACAAAAGTGTTTTTATTCCTAGAGATGTGAGATTTTATGAAACTATTTCTCGTTTCAAAATGAAAAACAACAAAGGAAATGATTTGAAAGATGTTGACTATACAAGTGATGCTAAACATGTAACCTTATTTGATAATAAAATATAAATACGTCCCAGTGATGATGAGAGAGCAACACCTTGTGAGGATGGTGGATTCCCCTCAAGAACCGATTCTGATCCTTTGTAAAAACTTGAGGAGGATTTCAACCCATATAGATGAACATATATGAGGGCAATGTGTTGATAATATTCCCAATCGAAATGATGTTGTACCTTCTAATGGTGATGATATTAACTCTAAGGAATGACAACCTAGTGTTATAAGGTCTAGTAGACCAATTAAGTTACCTGCTAAGTTAAGTGACTTTGTGATTGATAGTAAGCTCAAGTATGGGATTGAGAAGCATGTTAATTAATCTAGGTTAAATAATGTAAATTATTGTTTTGCCACTACTTTGAACAAATATGTGAAACCTGCTAATTATTTTGATGTTGTTAAAGATGCTAAATGGTTTTATGCTATGAATGATGAAATTGAGGCCTTACTCGAAAACAATACTTGGACCTTAACTGATTTTCTTAAAGGTAGAAAACCTATTGATAGAAATGGCTTTATAAAATCACATATAAAGCTTCTGGTCAAGTTGAAAAGTATAAGGATATAGTTGTTGCTAAGGGATTTGGTCAAGAGAGGGCATTGATTTTGATAAAACCTTTAACCCTATTGTGAAAATGGTGACTGTTAGATTCTTATGTGAATTTTTATGTCTAATAATTTTCCCTTGTTCTAGTTAGATGTTAATAATGTCTTCTTGCATGGTGATTTAAATGAAGATGTTTACCTGTCTAGGCATCTTGGTTTTAAGTTTCTCGATAAAACTAAAGTATGTAAGGTGAGCAAGGCTTTACATGGCCTAAAGCAAGCACCAAGGCAGTAGAATGCCAAACTTACCACTACCTTGGTTGAGCATGGTTTTGTTTAAAGCAAGCTTGACTACTCTTTATACATTAAGCAAACTGACAACGTGTTTGTTGTTTTTCTTGTGATTGTTAGGTATCAGTAGTACTGAGATTGATAACTTCAAGGTTTTCCTTAGAAGTAAGTTTATGATAAAAACATTAGAATTATGAAATACTTCTTGGGTATTGAAGTTCTTGATAATAGAAAACATACTTGCATTACTCAAAGGAAGTACTACCTTGAGATAAATCATGAATTCGGTCGTCTGAATGCTAAGCCAGTGACTACTCCTTTGTCTGGAATTGTGTGTTAGTTATTGATGAAAGTGAAACCAATAATTTCTTGCAAAATATTTTTTAATACAAAAAACTGTTAAGAAAGCCCATATATCTTACTCGCACTAGACATGACATGTCATATGTTGTCCATTTCGTGATTCAGCATATGCATGCTCTACTTCAGTCTCATCTAAAAAATGCCTTACGGGTTTTAAGGTATCTTAAAAACTCTCATGGAACTAGCATTCAAATTTATAAAGATAAGGACCTTAAGTTATCTTGTTTCACTAATTCTGATTTGGCTAAGTGCTTGAAAACCAAAAAAAGTGTTTCTAGCATTGTGTGTTCGTTGGCAAAACTCTAGTCTCGTGGAAGAGCAAGAAAGAAACCACTATCGCTAGATCCTCTGATGATGTTAAGTATAGATGCATGGCTAGTGCCACTTGTGAGGTCGTTTGAATTTCTAACAAGTTGAATGATCTGTTTGATAAAAAATCGATTCATGTGAACCTTTATAGTGATAACATGTATGCTATTTGAATTGCTGTCAACCATGTCTTTTATGAAAGGGCTAAACATTTTGAAGTTATTGTTCACCTTGTTGGGGAAAAGCTTCAGTCTGGTGTTATTAAAACTATTAAGGTTGCTTCAGCATGTCAAACCGCTAATAAAATACATGATACTACTCAACATACCAAGCTATGCAATTAGTTGTGTCTTGTTGACATGTTTGGGAAGCGAGTCTATCCTCTTTTGCCCTACTCTCTCATGTTTAGTTTTAGATGGTGGTGAATTATCAAACTAAACATGTATATATTCTTCTCTTCTTGTTTGTGTCTTGTTTGTAAATACAGGTCTTGTTGTGTCACTTGGTTTAAGTTTCACTAGACTAGGTTCTCAACCTATTTTCCTTTGGAGCATAGAGAACCCTATCTCATTTGGGTTTCATGTCATGACACAAACTTATCAATGTATTCGCTGTGTTTTTTCTTGTAGCGATTCGGCTATCATAGGGGGGTTTTTTGTCTTTGTTTTATCTGAGTGTTGAGTGATCTTGTAGTGAGGAGATTTGGCTAACCCAGTTAAGATGATCTATTGTTTCTTTTGTATGTTTGATTAGCATCCATTTAGAATCTAATCTTTCATCTTGTATTTTAAATATTCAATAATATCACTAAAAAGAGATTAGTTGAATGATACATCTCGTGTTTATGTTATTTGTGTATATTTTTAATATTTATCCTGATATTCTTCGCCTAAAGAGACTTTAATCATGCATATAGTGTTTTCAAATCTAAATAAATTCATCATAGTTAAGAGTTAAGACCATCTAGTATTAAAAGATAGTATATGGTACTTTGATTTCCATTTGTCTTTCTTTATTTTCAAAATTATTTTATAGACTTTGATTCAATTCAAAGTCATCTAGATGGATATAATGCACCAATAAATTATTACACATTTAATCAACTATATATGCTTGTTTAAAGAAAATTATTTGGCGCATTATAGATAGTACTAGTAATATATAGACCTTGAACAATTAATTTAATATGAATTCAATAATAAATAAAATTCCTATATGAAAAGAAAGGTTAGTTGATCCCTAATCTTTGGCCCTCTTCTAAAGAAACCCTAGTAATCAAGCAATATAAATGATAGTACTAAACTATATTATACTTGTCCTTCTTGCATTAGTTAAGTATTCTTTAATTATAGGCAGGTGACCATACGAAAATAAATCAATTAAAAAGGAAATAGTAATATGCTCATGCAGTGACGACACATATCCTTTTATCCTAAGAAGCTCTTCTTCATCAAGGGATCATTTAAAAAACAAATGTTTTAATATTAATTTCAAGATGATACTAATTTACTTACACATGATTATGAAATTCACGTAAATTTCCTATGAAATACGCTAGTTTCTTGTGGTTACATAATAGAGTTCGAGTTTAAACTCAGCTGAAGATCTAAACCGCCTGTGTAGTTTTGCTTTATGTCGACAGGTCGAGATGAGGGTTTCATGGCAATTGGCATGTACTTCCCTCTTGATGAGCTATCGACATGCGTTAAGGTAAAATTGCATGGATCTTTAAACGATAATAAATCAGCATCGTATTGACTAAAACTAATATTAGACTCGAGTTCTTGACCATAATAACCATGAAAATCAAAATTAATTCCATGTTTATTATGAGTGTAGGGTTGTAGGTAGTAGTTAATTCTTGCTCTTCTTGCTTGTAGTTGCAACTTTTTTTTCTTCAATCTTTCTTTCTTGTGTGCATTCTGATGACCTCCTAGTGCTTGCGAGTTTACAAACTCTTTGAAACAATATTGACACTCAAATTTCTTCATCTCCATAGGAAGATTATTCTTTTCCACTGTTGTGGACGATGAATTTATGCTTTCATCCCCTTCGGCCGAGCTTAAAATGTTGGTTTTGAGGGTGTTTTCTTCAGGACGAGGATGTAGCTCAAACCCGAACAATTTGAGCTTTTTCTCAACACATATTTGTGTTGAGTGTTGGTCACTTACATCGGCTTCTTCACATGTTGATGAAAGAAGATCGGACACATTTTTGGCCATTGTCTAGAAGTGTTTGTTAAGTTGTGAATTATGGTTCGAGATAGATGTACCAAAATGGGGTGTTGCCTCTCTTTCTTTTATAGCAACTTAGCAAATAGTTTGTTTGTATTTAATAGACATGATGTACATCCATGATCATGTGTTATTAAATAAACACATTATGAAAGTAGAGAACAATTAATTAAATATATATACTATAAAATAAACAAAGAAAAAGGAAATAGTCAAGATAGATAGGGGGAGGAAGTTTGTGTAAAAGCAATATTTGTTGAAGATCTCTTCCACCTAAAGTAGAAGACACCTTAAACTTTTAATATATTAACAGTTTAATAGCATCTCAGAAAACTTTTAACTTAAATTTCAAATTCATTCTGTTGCAAATTGCAAATTACAATTATTAGTATTTCTTTAGCATTTTATTTTAAGTTACAAGTTAATGGGTATCAAAGATGCTATTGTACTTATTCAAATTAGTAAAAGGGTATATTAATACTTATTACTGTTTTAGGAAGCGTATTGTTTTTTTATTATTTTCGGTGGGTTTTGGCGGGAAAAAAAACCGCCACGTGCCCCTCCTTATGTGTCTTACGTATCACCCCTATAATCCTTCCACCTATTCTCTTTCTCGAGATAACCCAGATCTCACAAATAATAAACAAACACACACAACTGCTCACTTTCCGACCACCGCCTCCTTCCAGAAATATCCGGCGATCTCCCCACATTCGTTTTGCCTACGTTACCAATTACGCTTAAGTTTTGCTAAGTTTGTTGTTAATGTTTTCAGCTTTATGAATAATTTTTTGTATGCTTGCTTATTTATGGTTGTCTTCTACTATTTCAGATTGATGCCAACCATGTGTTTGTTGGAATGTCAAGTACAAAAGAGCAGAAGGGTAAGTCGTTTGATTAAAAAATTGATAATGTATACATCGTTTGTTTATATGTTTGCCTTGGAGTTGTGTATAGGAGGTAATTCCCAACTGTTGGGTTAATCGGTTAGTAAGAGTTTAAGTTAATAGGTTTATGTTTTACTTGGTTAATAAGGTTCATATTATTAAGTTTTATTAATTGTTTGTAAGTTAGAATTAGTATATAGTTGACCGGTTATTGTGGAAGTGTGCACAATGTACGTGGGTTACTGTTACCTGGTCTTTAGGTAGAATTAGTATGTTTATGTTGCACGTTCTTCTTTTGTAAGGCTATATATTAGTCATTGGTTATATGAGTAAAGAACAGAGAGTTTGGTAGTCCTTTGTTCCAAACGTGTTTTCATATTCTACACCAACTCCATTTGTATGTCTCACGAAGGTGAGGGTTAAACAAATATTAACGGTAAACCAAATAACTGAATAAGTTCGTTTCAATTTACAGTTTATAAGGGGTAAATTGTAGCATTTTTATGTTTAAAATAGGTAGTTAATAGGGTGTAAAAGTACAATTAGGTGCTTATGGAATTGTGGCGTTGTGTCCTGCCACACCTAAGTAGCATATTAGAGCTGCCATTTTTCGCATGATTCACACACTTCAAGCTGAAAAAGGGGTGTTTGGGATTGCTTCTTGAAAAGTCAAAAGTAAATCCATAATATAAAAATGCATAACAGATTCAGTTAAAGTACAATCTTTGATCAGACTATGGTAATTACAACAGTCATGAGTCATGACTATATGATACACACAATGTATTTCAAACATTATAAGTCAAGTCTACCCTGTTAACAACATTCAGGTAGTTGCGGTTGTAGCAGTCGTTCTATTGTTTCCAGCTACAACTTGGTAACCAATTAATTGTTCTTAGCTGCTATAGAAAGAGTCGGACGCAAAAGGTCATTCCAACGATTTTTCTTCTTTTTTAGTTTACTAGGAATTACACTAAGAGAGACCACTGAAATCGACACCATATCCCTTTCTCCACTGTGCGTAGCTGCAGTAGGTGCTTTAAATTCCAACTCTTTCTTTTAAGTTGCTGGTCGTAAGTTATTGTCTTTTAAAATGTGTGGTTGTACATAATGCATTTGAAATCCACCGACGATTTATCATTGATTATAGCCACAGTAGATGTAGTTACACATGTATACTTCATATGTGAAACCTTCGTGTAACTTGAATATGCGTAATTGATTTTATATTTTCTTAAATAGGAAAAAAATCATTTGTAAATGTATTGTTGCTTTTACCTAAAATACAGCCTATCGAGCTACGATGAGAACAAAGCGCCCAAGGACTCGCTCGAATACAAAGTTTTACATGAGCTGGCAAAGAATGATTCTGATGTTGGATCGTTTTCGGATCAATCAATACAAACGGGTGAAGAGATTACAACCATTGATAAGGAAAATAGATGTATACATGCTTTTGGGTATATATCGAGATTGCTCATTATTATTGCTTATATGCTTATTGCTTTTTTAAAAATTCTAATAGTTTGGTATTGAAATAAGTTGTTTGCATTGAATTAAATAAGCATTTTAACTACTTTATATAAGGGTTCTTGGGTTTACTTAATGGAAGTTCTCTTATTCTTTATAGGGACCAAGCACGGGTTGAATATACTAATAGACGATGCCATACGTATCGAAGATGCCCTTGCGTTTTGCTGCTGCCGCTACTTGAGATGGGGTTTCTTGCAATGCTCTACGAACAGGTACCTTATTTTTATATCGTCAAAGAGTTGTACTGTATTTATATCTTTTATTATTTGACGATGTGAATAAATTTCTTTGTTTTGTAGACTGATGTAGTGTGAATTGCAACTGTGGAGTTGAGCGATTCAATAGATAGAATTGTCGTTGACTACCTTGACATATCGACTTTGCCCTCCAGTGGTTGAGGCAGTTAGATAAAAGCTTCGGGGAGCGCTGCCACAGCCACTTTTTGACAAGCAGAAAGACAACTTTGAGACCAATCCCTAATACATGCGTTAGTTCAGGTACCGACGTCATTCAATGAGCTTACTCATAGTTGTTATTTCGTTAGTACGAGAAACTTTATTTAATTTAGTGCGTCTGCAAAGATATGCTATTGCTAATGAGATCGGGTATTCAAGACGATAGTTAAAGAAGAACCCATACCTGTGAAACATACTTGAATATGCAAGCATAGCACAATACAAAGCCAGAAACCGTAACCGATGATGGGTTATCGCGTTTTTATATAAGGTATAAGTAGTTTTGAGGGTGTACGTATGGTGTTGACAGGTTGTTTGGGATTGCTTATCTAAGTGTTTATTGGCTTAATACATTGTTTTAAAGCATATGGCCACTTCTATATAATCTATTGAATACTGCTTACATATTCTATAAAAAGAATAAGTACTTCAAATAAGTAGCTGATACGCAACTATAAGCAATCACAAACAGTGAATAACCCCTGCATAAGCAGTTTAAACTACTTTATTTAAAAGAAAATGGCAGATTAGTAAGTTTTACTTGGTTATCTGAAACGGCCGTATGAGTGTTCATTTGGACAGGTATGTTACAGTTTTTAATGTGACACACCGCAATGGAAGCAAAGTTAAAGATGAAGGGGTTATCAGTTATATGAAAAAGGTAAGTAACTTATCTGATTTTTAAAGCAATACAGCAACGCTTTTGTGTTGATAACTAAATTTATTATATCATGACTTTATATTATTATTGACAGATACTTGAAAGCGACACCTTTTATGTTCCATCATTAGGAAGTTCAGTTGGACTAAAGGCGTGCTTAACAACAAGATAAATGGTATGTCGCTCTATTTTTATTTTAACAACCTCACTTTTTGTAAAGCTTATTAACGTCAGCTTGCGGCTTATTTAAATGAAAATAAAGTTTAACTTTTAATGTTATCAAATGTTTGATAAGAAACCTGAAGTTTATATGTTAAATATTAGAAGTTTAAATGGTTTTTGCTGATTTCGTGCAAATAAATTCGACCAGTGGCGAGGAACTATTTGCTCTTATGGGTCCTTAGTAGAGTAGGTTCTTATGAAGAGGTGTTTGGGATTGGATATTTAGGTTCTTATAGATACAACTAACAAAGAACATAAGAAAGCATTCATTGTGCAACCAAGTTTATATCGTATTTCCGTTTCAGTTCATCACTCGATTAGCACTTCTTTTTTTATCCAAGGAGATTTACGAAACATGCATGATCACATAAGTATATATGCCTGCTCGGATATTTTTCTATATAGTTACTTTTTTTTTCATTTCACCCGTTAGAGATATCATATAACCCAGAGTTTTAAAGTTCAAAAAATAAACAGACCATAGTTACCACTTCAATGATCATAATTTGTTCTACTAGACTTTCAGTCCCTGATAAGATGCCATGGTTTGGTAAACAAGCCTTCTTCAATACTTGACATATGAAAATGACTCGACTTAACATGTACCATCTACCGCTTTTGTCCAAGTAAATTCTTCAGCTTACATGAAATCACCCATATTCGAAGATCGGATGGCCAAAGCCAATTAGGATTATTTCACTTTCAAACTAGACATAAGAAAGGGGCACACCAAGTAAATGCTCCTGTTAGTTGTTTATGTAGAACTGAATAACTTGATAGAAGATAATTGACACAGTTCATTGCGGGCTCAAAATATCTTGGATTGATTAGGTGCCATTAATGGTTTCATGTTGTATTTGTCTAAAGAAATGTAAATACAGTTTGCTCTTTTTGATCCTTTCGTATATAATGTTCACAATTGGGTTGTTTTTCTTCTAATTTTACACTTATGCAATGTTATCTAACTCCCTGTTACAGTGGCAAGTGGTAGTGAGTTGATTTGTCTTGGGACACCATGTTAAGATCAACCCAAATTGTAACTTTGGCGGGCGAGCGCATAATAGACAACAGTTGGACCAATAAGCATCTTAAGGACATGTTATCTTTATGTATTCATTTGTTATAAATAGAATGCTTAATAAACATGCTTATTGATTTATTATCCTATTTGTATGGAACAAACTGACACATTATTTACTTACCTTAGTGCGATAGTTTCTTTTTAGTAAATTAGCAGTATCAAATTCGTGTTATGTTTCATGCTATCCCATCATTCATTAAATTCATGTTTACTATGTTCTAAATGCATCTTTACTTATGTATCAAACTTTATAATTAGACACACAATTTTAAGAATTTACGCAACGGTCCGTTACAACGCGGAAACTACCGCGGCAACGCTTAAAAGAATTTTCTCCCGCAGCGAAGCGCGGGTTTTCTAAACTTGTTAATTTCTAAATGGGATAGCCTTTATAAATTTTAATGATAGACAAGTAATGGTAAGTAAGAAAAAACCTATAATTAGTGACATTAATGGGGATAGAATGATTTTAGCTTGATTTTGGAGTAAAACAAAAATCAATTTGAATCTTTAAGTATACACAAGCTTAACAGTTAAAAGTATATGATATCATAATTAAAAAATAGGTAATTATGTACCACTTGTCATATATTCCATAGTTAAAGTTATGGAAACACTAGTTTAATATTTTTTTTCCAAGAAAAACAAAAGTCAAAGAAGGAGGGGGGATGTTATGTAATCACCTGGAAAGAAAGAGGTTTCCAACCGCAGCAAATCTAGTGCTTTTAAATATTGATTTACTATTTTTATAATATTACTTTCTTGACCAACTAATTAGTGGATTATTTCTTGTAAATTAAATATTCCACTGCATAATCTTTGATATATTATTCCCCACGATGCTATATATTTAAGTCAAATGTGGTTTAAATTCTTACTTATCAATGACCGATGTTTCTGTGTATAATTTTCAGAACAAAAGTAATACTAACTGCATCTTAAAATAAGTGTTAATATTTGGCTTATGAAGTTTTTTTTAGCAATTTTGACAATAATTATTTTTGTGTGTATTATATAACACTTTATGCAATATATATGAATAAATTGAGTTTTGAATGTATAATAAATATAAATACATTGACATAACTTTTATCAAATATTATATAACACAAACACACATATATGCGGTCAAAGTTGCGAAAAAAAATTCAAAAAAATTTAAAAGTGACACTTATTTTGAGACGAAAAGAGTAAGACATTTAGTAATAACCATCATGGATATGCTATAGACTGGGATGAAACTAGGGTGTGTTCCGAAAGGTCTCGAGATACTCATAGATATTTGTGTCGTAATAATAACTTTGTTAAAAAAATTCAGTTTTTTTAAATGTGTCTGGTCTTTTAAAATTATGTTTGTAGTCTATTTTATTTTAAGTGTGCATTTCACTTCGCGTTTTGGTTCCTTTATGATAGATAAGGAGTTTTTGAAGACCCACGCTTCGCTGCTCTGGATATTTGTTTGGTTTAACATTTGCTAATTACAAATTAATTGTGTTGGATAGATTTTATGCTAGACAATGAAAATATACATAAACCATATGTATAAAATAACATATTTTTGTCCCTTTTTACTTTTTACGGCTTATCAAATCATGAACACAACAATTTATATGTTGATCATATGAAAGTGGCCTTTAAGAAATTCAAAATAGTAAATTATTGCACTTGTCAATTTAGCTTTAAAGACCATTTTAATTTTTATGACCGAAACATAACGTCATGTAAGACACTAAATCCACAACACAAATAGAACAATCTATATAGATTGGAAATTTCGTGGTAGAATGCCAACAATTAACAAATTCCTATCTCCATCATATGTAAACTTTTTCCCCACCAACTCACTATCGACGTCCATCCTCATAAAATAGGCCATCTCATAAAACTGAACTCATTCCGGAAGAAAAAAAAAGTTGGTCAAATATTTAAAAATCGAGCATAGCCTGCATAAAATAATGCTTTCATAAACTTGTTGCACACTCACGGGTGACTTACAAAAGTATGTCACACTTGAAAGGAAAGAGAAAAAAGTTTCAATCGTTACCTTTAGGACACAATTGAGATCATAGAAACAACTTCTGGGACATGTGTAGGAAGAAAGGTTCTTGATCGGGTCCACGAAACATATGATAGTGAGTTGGGGATACACTGAACTCCTTTCGGAAGAATGAGAGATTTAGTAAGGTATTTAGGAAGTTGAGCATAGCCTGCATAAAAGAGTGCTTATATAAACTTGTTGCATACTAAAGGCAGATTACAAAAGTACGACACACTTGAAAGGAAAGAACAAAAAGCTTCAACCGTTACCTTTGGCTCGTAATTGAGAACATGGAAATGATTTGAAAGCGCAATAAACATGTGCAAGCGATCAAGGTTCCTAACATGTGCAGTACACAACTTCTGGGATGGTGTAGGAAGAAAGGTTCTTGATCGGGTCCACGAAACATATGATAGTGAGTTGGTGATACACTGAATTCTTTCTGTTAATGCAATGATGCCTAAAACCGTTACTTGCATTTTTTGGTCTCGCTTTGTTTTGATTACGACAATATGTAAAAACAAGCATTTACGAAAACAATAAAAAACGAATTCTTGAGTTCAAGTATTTTTCATTTCAACCATTATCACTTAAGGTATGAACAAACAAGTAATTATACTAATTAAGTGATCAAGGATTTCATCTTTTCTTAAAACTCACTTTTTATTAAGTGTGACAAAGTTTTATTATTAAACTTTCTTTTTAAGAAAATGTTTTATTAAATTAATTATTTGAAAGTTTGAAATTTGAAAATGGCATATTCTATCTTGGTTTGGAATATCCTTTCAGGATATTTTAATCCCCAGATTCGATCCAACCCACTAAAAGACAAAAGGGAGCAGACTCTAAGCCGGCGGTTCCTTAGCGCCTACGGCGGTTCCTTATCGATAAGGAACCGCAGGCTCCAATAAGGAACCGCGGGCAGATATAGCCGTTGGACATTTGTCTTATAAATAGTGGACAATTCTCGGACTTTCAATCCACCACTTTTGCACATACATTTCCAGATTCTTTCATACTTCTTAAATCACTCAAATCCTTGATCATTTGTTTGATTACTACTTGTTTAGAAGTGAATCTTTCTCCTCTCATCTTTTCCTCTCAAAGTGCAAAAAGAAGAACACTATCATTCTTGAAGTGTTGTGTCTACCTCAAAGATCCATTGAAGATCCAAATTTATTTATTCATTGTTGTGTCATTATTGTGAATATCCAAGTAGTTGTGTCTATTTGGAAGTTGTGTATGTATTAGGGTTAATACTTAGTCCTCAAAGTATATTGGTGTAGATTGGTCCTAGCTAAGATTAGGGCTCGACTTTTAGCTTAGAATCGGAAATTGGTTAAGCGACGTTGTGTAAGGTTTCTCCACCTTAAGGAGCTTGTTGATTAGTGAACTCTCGAGTAAGGAGTACTCGAGGAGTGGAGTAGGAACGAGGAGTGAGCTTCGTTGCTGAACCACTATAAATCCTTGGTGTTTGGTTTGATCTTTCTTTCCCTTATCTCTTTACATTCATTATTCTTTATATTTGTGATTATTAGTTTAGTTGCATTATACATTCATTATTTTTTATACTTGTGATTATTAGTTAGTTGCACTATACCTTGTTCATAGTGTGTATAAGAAGGTTTCACATAAATACTCAAGCTTAAGTTTTTTAAAAAGGATTTTTAAAACTAACCTTTAACAAGTAAATTTAAGAAACTATTCAACCCCCCCCCCCCTTCTAGTTTCTACAATTGGTATAAGAGCGTGGTTGCTCAATACTTTTTAAAATATATTGTATTCTAAAACTTGAATCGATCTATGGATTCCAACAAGTATCTAGAAGGGCAATCCATGCAAAGACCACCTCTTTTTGAAAATGATAGTTTTATTTATTGGAAAAATAGGTTTGAGACTTACGTGAAATCAAAAGATTTAGATCTTTGGCATGTTATTACCAATGGTGATTTTTTTGCCATTTCAATATAATAAAGTTTTTAAAAGTAAGGAGATAGTTACTTTTGATAAAGCTAATGATGATACTAAAAGAAAACTTGCTAAAAATAATGAGGCTAAAATAGTGATTTATAATGCTTTACCAAAGAAAGAGTACGAAAGGATTTTTATGTGTGAAACCGCTAAAGACATTTGGAATACTCTTTTAGTAACCCACCAAGGTAATAGCCAAGTCAAAGAAAGTAAAATCGATCTTCTTGTTCAACAATATGAACAATTTGTCATCTTAGAAGATGAAACCATAGATAGTGCATTTGCTAGATTTAACACTATTATTACTAGTCTAAAAGCACTTGATGAAGGTTTTTCTAGCAAGAACAATGTTAGGAAGTTTCTTAGGGTGTTGCATCCCAAATGGAGAGCTAAAGTCACGGCGATTGAAGAATCAAAGGATCTCGCCAAATTATCACTCGATGAACTCATTGGTAACTTGAAGGTTCATGAGATGATAATTTTGAAGGACTCGGAAATGGTAAAAACTAAGAGTGAAAGAAAGTCTCTTGCACTCAAAGCCTAGAAGGCACAAAGTGACATGAAAGCTCCTCGGATAGTGATGATGAGGAATATGACTTCGTGGTCAGAGACTTTAAGAAGTTCTTTAAAAGACGAGGTCAATACGTGAGGCAACCAAACAACGACAAGAAACCCTTCTCAAAAACCGATTTGCCAAAGATGATAAAGGTGATAGGAAATGCTTTAGATGTGGTGACCCAAATCATTTCATCGGTGATTGTCCTAAGGCTTCACGCGACAAGAACCACACGGCATTCGTTGGAGGTTCATGGAGCGATAGCGGTGAGGATGTTGATGACAACCCTAAAGATGAGAAGTGTCTCATGGCTCACACTTCTAAAGAGGTACTTTCCGAAACCGAGTATTATAGCAATAATAGTTCTTCTCAAGATGATAGTGAATTAGAAGGTAAATACAATAACTTGCATAAGCTTAGTCTAAAATTTATTGAAAATAACAAAGTACTAAAATCAACTAGAACTAAGCTTGAAAACGAGATTAGTGAGCTAATAGAGAAATTAGCTAAGCTTGAGAAAAATAAAGAAATAGATCTAGGATGCTTAAAATGTGAAAACCTTAGACAAGAAAATGAAAACCTTAAGAGCACCTCCAATAGACTTGAAAAGTTCATGAGAGGTACTAATGCTCTTGATGATATGTTAAACAAACAAATTCATTCTAAGGAAAAACTTGGGTTAGGATATAACACTAATGAAGCATCAACTAGTGAATCAAAACAAGTTAGGTTTTCAGAAAAACAGTCCCATGTACGTGGTGCTCCAATATATGGGGCGATTCCTTATCGCTATGGAACCGCCGATGAAGCTAAGGAACCGCGTCCAGAAGAAGAGTTTTGTGAAAATCCTGAATTTTCTGAAAAGTCAATTTTAGGTGAAGGACCAAAACATATTCTTATTAACAAGGTCAAAGTACCTATAATCGAAAAGCCTACTCTAGATAAATTCTACAAGCCCTTTAGTAAACCTCTAATGGGAACTAGAAACTTATCTAGACAAACATCTACTCATCCAAGAGTCCGAAATGAATCTAAACCTAGAAGTAGAACACCTACGCAAAAAAGAGATGATCAAGCTAAACCACGACCTATGAGTAAAACCCCAACACCTAGGAGGAATAATAATAATACTAGATCTAGATCAAAGACACCTAGGAGAAACTATGGACAACAAAATGGCTATATGAATTGGAATAATTTTCAACAACAATACTTTTCCACATGGGGAATGTCTCCTTCATTCATGCATCCCAACCAAATGCAAGGGATGTTTGGAACTAACAACTTTGGACCCATGAGATATTGGGGACCAAATGTTTGATCTTGTGTGTTGTTACCTAGATATGCTTGGGAATCGATCTAGAGCCCGACGAGTGGATTAAGGAGAGTGGTTGTTCTAAACACATGACGGGTAACCGAAGTTTGTTCTCACACTACAAAGAATATGATGGAGGTAACGTTACATCCGCAAGTAATAGACGTGGTAATATCATTGGCAAACATACGGTCTCTCTTGACTCTATGACTATAGATAACGTAGAGCACGTAGATAACTTAGGTTTTAACCTTCTAATTATAGGTCAAATTTGTGACAATAAGTGTAAGGTCATCTTTTCGGAATATGACAGTGAAATCGTAAAAGATGGAAAAGTCATTGGAAAAGGTTTAGAAAGCATGGGCTTTATGTTATGAAGGTTAATAGGAAGTCAAAGGACAAACTATGTCTAGCGACTTTAGATGACAGTTCTACTCTTTGGCATAGGAGATTAGGTCACGCTAATATGCGTTTAATTCAGTCTTTAGTCTCTAAGGAGTTGGTAAGACATCTCCCTAAGATGAAGTTCGATAGTCACTTTTGTGATGCTTGCAAAATTGGGAAGCAAGCTCACTCAAGTCACAAAGCCAAGAATTTGGTTTCGACCTCTCGGTGCTTAGAGCTCCTACACATGGATCTCTTTGGACCTTCCGCCATACGGAGTTATGGAGGTAACCTTTATACCCTAGTTATAGTTGACGACTACTCTAGATTCAATTGGACTAGATTTTTGGCGTCTAAGAATGAACCTTTCGATCACTTCGAAACCTTTAGTCGAAGAATTCAAAATCAACTAGGATGTTCAATTGTCTCTATTAGGAGGGATCATGGTAGGGAATTTGATAACGAAGTACAATTTGGTGCCTTTTGTGAAGCTCATGGTATTACCCATAACTTCTTGGCTCCTCGCACTCCATAATCAAATGGGGTAGTTGAAAGGAAGAATAGGACCATCCAAGAGATGAGTAGGACGATGTTAAATGAGCAATCTTTGCCTCAAAAATTTTGGTGCAATGCCGTGGACACATTGACTTACATTCTCAACCGAATTCTTATTCGACATTTTCTATGAATGACCCCCTATGAGATTCTTAAAGGTAAGAAGCCCTCATTGGAATACTTTAGGGTGTTTGGAAGCAAGTGCTTCATTCTCAACACCAAAGATTACCTTACAAAGTTTGACCCAAAGTCTTACGAAGGTATCTTTTTAGGTTATTCTCAAACTAGCAAAGCCTACATAGTCCTCAATAGAACATCGGGTGTAACTGAAGAATCACTTAACGTGACATTTGATGAAACCCCTCCTTCATCTAAGACACCACCTTTGGTAGATGATGACTTAGATGAAATAGACATACTTAATGCCAAAGATGTTAGAAACATAGGAGTTGAAGACCTTAGTGTTGAAAAGGGAGTAAACATTAAGGAGTCTAAGGATCATGCTCTTGATAACGCCAAGGACCCTAAGATCTCAAGTCCAAAATCAAAGTAACTTCTTTTGTTTCGTCTCCTTGATTTAACCAAAGAATGTTAAAGAAGCTTTGATGGATAAGAGTTGGGTCATCGCTATGCAAGAAGAATTGAATCAATTCATTGCTAATGACGTTTGGGAACTTGTTCCTCCGCCTAGAAGTTCGATCATCATAGGCACCAAATGGGTATATAGTAATAAGTTATATGAGAATGGTGTTGTGTCTCATAATAAGGCTAGACTTGTAGCTCAAGGCTATAATCAACAAGAATGCATTGATTATGACGAGACATACGCAACCGTAGCTAGATTAGAATCCATTAGAATCCTTTTAGCTTACGCTTGTGCTTTAGACTTTAAGCTTCAACAAATGGATGTAAAGAGTTCATTTCTCAACGGTTTGATCAATGAGGAGGTATATGTGGCTCAACCTCCCGGCTTCATTGATTTTGAGAAACCGGATCATGTTTACAAGCTTAAGAAAGATCTTTATGGTCTCAAACAAGCACCCAAAGCTTGGTATGATAGACTTAAAGCGTTTCTTGTAAAACATGAGTATACCATGGGGATGGTAGACAATACACTCTTTACAAAGAAGAAAGGTTCTCACCTCATTATCGTACAAATATATGTTGATGACATTATATTTGGTTCAACTTGTCAATCATTGTGTGCTGACTTTGCCAAAATCATGCATGACGAGTTTGAAATGAGTATGATGGGAGAACTTAACTTCTTTTTAGGACTCTAAATTAGACAAATAGACTATGGTATTTTCTTTAATAAATCCAAGTATGTTAAAGAAATGCTAAAGAAATTTGGATTAGAAGACTCTAGACCAATGAATACCCTTATGGCCCCGGATACTAAACTCACCGTAGATGATGATTGTGAGTCGGTAGACAACACCAAATATAGAGGTATGATTGGTAGTTTGTTGTACCTAACGGCAAGTCGACCGGATATCATGTTTAGTGTTTGCCTTTGTGCTCGCTTCCAAGAGGCTCCCAAAACCTCTCACTTTGAAGCGGATAAGCGTATCTTCCGATACATTAAGGGCACTATACATTTAGGATTATGGTATCCTAAAGGGACCGGCGTAGAAACCATTGTCTACGCGGACTCGGATCATGCGGGAAACTATGTGGACCGGAAAAGCACTATTGGAGTTTGTACCTTCATGGGTTATTGTTTAACTTCTTGGTTCTCCAAGAAACAAACCGCTCTTGCTATATCCACCACGGAAGCCGAGTATGTGAGTGTCGGTAAAGCTTGTCAACAAGCTCTATGGATGAAGCAAGCGCTTGTTGATTACGGGATTTCTCTTGATGTTCCCATCATGTGCGATAACAAGGGTGCAATAGACCTTAACAAGAATCCCGTGCAACATTCGCGAACTAAGCACATAGAGATTCGTCACCATTTTCTTAGGGATAATATTCAAAAGGGGAACATTTCGATAGAGAAGGTACCCTCGGTAGAAAACTTAGCCGCTATTTTCACTAAGCCACTTAAGATGGAATCTTTTAATTACTTGCGTCTAGGTCCAGGCTTAATGGAACATATTCCTTAATTTTGCATTCTTATTATCTTTTATCCTTTGAGTCTTTTCTTTCTTTGAGCTTTTAAGTTTAATAAACTTTTTTTTGGAAAACTTCTCTTCTCTTTTTAAAAATTCTCAAAGTTCTTTCGAAAATGGTCGAGAAATGTTTTTGCATTGTTAATTCAATCTAAAAACGTTTTTCATAGCTTCTTACTATTCATAATGAGTTTACATAATATTATGTATGGGTCTCTCAAATATAGCAAGAACAAAAGAGAACTATGGAGGATCATTGTGTCATGACCTTGTGTCTAGTACTACACACCTCCTACATTGATTTTATTAAAAAATCTATGTATTTTGGTCAAAACCTTGTTTGGTGAGCTCTTGTATGTTTTCTTTGTCTATCTTTGCTTCTTAGCATATCCCCATGATTAGTTAGACTAGAAAAATAAGATTTGCTGAATTGGAAAATCCTCCCTCATCACCAAACTCAACCCACTGTGGGTGGTTCTTTATTGATACCGCGGTTCCCCAATGATAAGGAACCGCAGGCTGAGTTAAGGAACAGCGCCCAGTACCCTACTTTTTGGGTATTCCTGAAACTGCAAATTTGTTCCAACACTTTTTGGAATCTTTGCATTCTTTCTCAAATCAAAATGTATTATTCCCCAAATGAAAGCTTTGATTCTCCTCCATTCTCTCTAATTGCTTTCAACCTCAATTCACCCAAGAACACTCAAAATCACATCTCTTCTCCTTCTAAGAATGTTGATTGTGGAACTTCTTATCTTCCACCACTAGCTTTTAGTGTTCTACCTCCTTCACATGATAATGTCATGCATCATGGAACATATTGTCAATGTTGTCAATATCAACATCTTGCTATGGCTCACATCTATGAAGAGTTGAATTACATCAAGAGTCTCTTAGTTAAACCTCCTCTTTTCTATAACTATGAGATCTCTACCAAGCCACCACCACCTCCTTCCGCCACTACCTTGTCTTTTATCTAAGCATTTGTTGCTTATCTTCAAGACATCTAGTCTAAGCAAATCTTAGGGTTTTAGCTTAACTATGATTAGATTTATACTTTTTTATTTTGGCTTGTGGTTGTGTCTCATACATCTTTGTATGATTAAATTCCTTCTATCTTTTATCATATTTTCTTTTAACATGACTTATCTTGGATCTCTTGTTTCTTATTTTTTTTGTGATCTTTCCTATATCTTGTTGGGTGTCTCTTCTCTTCTACTAACCCTTCTATGTAGCTTGTCACCATATATCGATTCCTTGGTGCCCCAAGCAAGGGGGAGTAAGCACCAAGGGGGAGCATTTGCAAAGTCTGGTTCTTTTCTTCTTCAAAGACTTTTGCAACCTTTTTTCTTCGACAAAAGGGGAGAAATGATAAACTCGTCTTTGAAAATCTTGTTTTATTAGATGATTAAGTTTATGGATTGTCGGATTCAAAAAGGGGAGATTGTTAATGCAATGATGCCTAAAAACGTTACTTGCATTTTTCGGTCTCGCTTTGTTTTGATTATGACAATATGTAAAAACAAGCATTTACGAAAACAATGAAAAACGAATTCTTGAGTTCAAGTATTTTTTATTTCAACCATTATCACTTAAGGTATGAACAAGCAAGTAATTATACTAATTAAGTGATCAAGGATTTAATCTTTTCTTAAAACTCACTTTTTATTAAGTGTGACAAAGTTTTATTATTAAAATTTCTTTTTAAGAAAATGTTTTATTAAAATAATTATTTGAAAGTTTGAAATTTGAAAATGGCATATTCTATCTTGGTTTGGAATATCCTTTCAGGATATTTTAATCCCCAGATTCGATCCAACCCACTAAAATACAAAAGGGAGCGGACTCTACGTCGGCGGTTCCTTAGCGCCTACGGAGGTTCCTTATCGATAAGGAACCGCGGGCAGATATAGCCGTTGGACATTTGTCTTATAAATAGTGGACCATTCTCAGACTTTCAATCCACCTCTTTTGCACATACATTTCCATATTCTTTCATACTTCTTAAATCACTCAAATCCTTGATCATTTTTTTGATTACTACTTGTTTAGAAGTGAATCTTTCTCCTATCATATTTTCCTCTCAAAGTACAAAGAGAAGAATATTATCATTCTTGAAGTGTTGTGTCTACCTCAAAGATCTATTGAAAATCCAAATTTATTTATTCATTGTTGTGTCATTGTTGTGAAGATCCAAGTAGTTGTGTCTATTTGGAAGTTGTGTATGTATTCGGGTTAATACTTAGTCCTCAAAGTATATTGGTGTAGATTGGTCCTAGCTAAGATTAGGGCTCGACTTTTAGCTTAGAGTCAGAAATTGGTTAAGCAACGTTGTGTACGGTTTCTCCACCTTAAGGAGCTTGTTGATTAGTGAACACTCGAGTAAGGAGTACTCGAGGAGTGGAGTAGGAACGAGGAGTGAGCTTGGTTGCCGAACCACTATAAATCCTTGGTGTTTGGTTTGATCTTTCCTTCCCTTATCTCTTTACATTCATTATTCTTTATATTTGTGATTATTAGTTTAGTTGCATTATACATTCATTATTCTTTATACTTGTGATTATTAGTTAGTTGCACACTATACCTTGTTCATATTGTGTATAAGAAGGTTTCACATAAATACTCAAGCTTAAGTTTTTGAAAAAGGATTTTTAAAACCAACCTTTAACAAGTAAATTTAAGAAACTATTCACCCCCACCCCCTTCTTGTTTCTACACTTTCCAAAAGAAGAAAAAAGTTGGTTAGCTATTTTATAAGGTGAGCATAGCCTACATAAAACAATGGTTTCACAAACTTGTTGCTTACTCAAGAGTGACTTACAAACGTATGCCATACTTGAAAGGAGAGAGAAAAACGCTTCAACCGTTACCTTTGGCTCGTAACTAAGATCATAGAAACATCTTCTGGACAGGTGTAGGAAGAAAGGTTCCTGATTGGGTCCATGAAACATATGATAGTGAGTTGACGATACACTTAACTTCTTCTGAAAGAAGAAAAAATCTGGTCGTCTATTTAATAAGGTGAGCATAGCTTGCATAAAACAATGCTTACATTACTCGGAATATAATGCCACACTGGAATGAAAAGTGCAAAAAGCTTCGACCGTTACCATTGGCTCGTAACCAATATCGTATAAACGGTTTGAAAATGCAATAAGCATATGTAAGCGAGTAAGGTTCCTTTCCAGTGCAATGGCGGTATCTATTCGGACTATTCGAACAAGTTGACATCAGAGCAATTTTAATCGAGCTACACATTTTCTGGGACATGTGTAGGAAGAAAGGTCCTTGATCGGGTCCACGGAACATGTGACAGTGCGCTAAACTCCTTTCGGAAGAAGAAACAAGTTGTCCACCTATTTAAAATGTTGACCATAGCCTGCATAAAACAATGGTTCCATAAATTGTTGCATACTTAAGGGCGACTTATAAAAGTATGTGACACTTGGAAGGAAAGATAAAAAAAAACTTCAAATGTTACCTTTGGCTCGTAACTGAGCTCATAGAAACATTTCCTAGAACATGTGTAGGAAGAAAGTTTCTTGATTGGGTCTACGAAACATATGGTAGTAATTATAGCTTTATAAAAACTGAAATGTTCTTTAATTTATTTCTAAAATAACCATATGAAAGAGCGGACATCAAAAACAGTTCTTAGCAATTTCACCAATTCTCCCTGGCGCATCAATAACAACTTTAACATAAGGCATTAACAACAAACACCCAAAAAAATTTTATATTAAGCACCCAAAAATGGTCAAAAGCATGGCCAACACATGTCAGCTGAAAACAGGATGTCGTGATGTCGTGCCAAGCCATGTGTCACTTCCACCCTAACCAAGAGGTGTATCGGTTTTTCAAATCAATACTTCTTTTCAGCATAATAGATTTCTAAAAGAATTTTCAACCCACTATGGCTGTGATGCCCCGCCAAGATATAGGCCGATTTAACCCATCAAGGTTAACTCAAATTGCATATTCTGGCAATCCAAGTTTGAGTGATTCTAGTGACAAAGCAAGAACGTGTATGACAGGTTCCACAATTTTTTGACAATTTCTGCTAGAAAGATTTGTGTTTTTTCTGATTGTTTGGGAGCATCATACAATTTTCCAAAAAGTACGTAAAAGAATAGCTATTGGAAGGAATTGTATTTTCCTACCTAATTAGCTATAACATATAATGTTAAACAACATATAGATTAAAAAAATTGGTTCAAACCTGTTATGCATTTAGATGTAATTGTGATTATGAATAAACCTGGTAATTTCTAGATTGTGACACCAAATAGAAATCAGATCAAGTGTTCAAGGTTTTCAGCAGACAACAACAGAATGTTCAACCGATCTAGTATACGAAACTGATCAAGTGTTCTATTGACAATGTTTCAACACCAAAAACAACAGTAGTGGAAAAAGAATTAAGGTGTTGTCGAAATAAATAAGCTCGGGTACAGAGCAAATAAAAGGGTATACCCAAAATGACTGTATACCTAATATGATGCCCCATCAAGCTGTAGATAATCTCAACTTTAATCGAGCTCTTGTATTTTCACACAGCCAATGCAAGCACGAAATGGTTAAAAGAAGATGACCCGGTCTACATGAACACCAAACCGAGATCCAAAGATAAAAAAGAGTCTATTTGTATGAAAAAAACTTAGGTAGATAGCAAACTAAAAACCCTTTGGATATTCACCCAACATAGCTATTCCAACTTAGAGTGAGAAAACAAATAATAGCATATTATAAGTACTCCCATTTGTTGGAGAAACCTCGTACCACATCTAGAATACTCCGAACTGGTTGCAAACTTAATAGATTGCAAGGACAGAATGTAGATAATATTGACTAAAATTGATATCGATTTATAGCACCATGGCAATACCTAAGGTTATGGCATCCATGGCACTTAACCTACAAGCTCATATAAGAGATATTTAAGGTCTGACATGGCTGCAAACCAAACAATTTGCCTAGCCAAGTAACATGCTAAAACACGTTTTACTCAGACGACTTGTGATCATCATGAAGATCTTTACAATGCAAGAAAGAAAAAACTTAATCGTGGATGAACAACGCAGGTCTTCCGATTACGAAAAACAACAAATACACCAACTTTTTGTGTCACATCAAACCACAACAATAAACAAACCCACATCGACTGCAGACACAATTTAGTGTCGCCATGCCAAGATGTATGCCAGTTTCGGAAATCATATCGAAGAAATCACGACCCAAAAGATTAGAAACACAATATGCAAATAATCAAAGAAAGCGGATACACCCAACATAGCTGCAATCGTAAAAGTTTGTCATGCCAAGTAACCTCAAAACCGTATATATACTGTCTAAATCCACTGTACCTAAAAGAAACCAAACAACCTTCAGTATTCACATTGTAAGTTTTTTTATTATTCACGGTTCTAAGGTCTAGTTCAGTATAAACACCAATCAGGCATAAATATAACAGTCAGTAAGAAAAAAAATGGAATAAGCGTATCATATAACATGCATCCATGATCTGAACAGCCCTAAAATCCGTGTCAAAATTGCACCATGGTTGAATGAGAACCAAATAAATTGCTAAGCCAAAACTATGGCAACTATTAACTAAACTATGCCTATTCAATTTGCAAGCAACACCATGGCTGCAACCGCAATAAAACGACAGGCCACATAAAAAGTCAAAGAAACATGATATATCAACCATGGATGCAACCGTAATAGGTTACCATGCCAAGTTAGAGACCACCTCTATCCTTTTTTAACGGGTAGCTACATTGGTTTCCACTAAAAAATAAACACTTTCAAAACTTTAACAAAATACATTATAACAAAAATAAAACAAAACATGGTCTTTTATCAAGATATATAATAAACAGAATGAGATCCAACTGGCCAAAAGTCATTTCAATGTAAAAAAGAATGGGACAGATGACAAGCTAAAACAACACCTTAACTTGCACTAAGCACATGTAGTCTGATTGAGTAGAAACTGGTTGTACAACAAATCATAGTGTATTTTAATTACCTCCAGATATGATGGATAAAGAAACAATCATCGGTTAAACTGAATCTTGCAGGCAGCAAACCTAACAGGTTGTAACGCCAAAGTGCAGGCACCCAGTGGCTAAACTACACAACATTTAGCTGCAAAGCAAACTGGATGGCCAGCTAAAGTTGAGGCGATCTTCAGCTAAACCGCATAGTAGTTTTCACCACAAGACGTGAATCACAGATGTACAGTAAACACTGACATATTTAAAGGCGGATATCCACAAAAAAGAAGGGTCTCCCTACCATGGCTGCAAAAATAGCAATTGCTCCGCCAAGATACGAAAAACCTCAACTTTTCCGCCAAATCATCGAGCCATATTTAGTTTACCCTAAAAGTATCCTCTCATAGTGCTACCGTAGACAATCATATATCTATAGTATCCTAGGTATGGTATAGCTGCAACCGTAAAGTCAACGTGCCAAAGCACGAGACATCTCAGCTGTACCAACCCCATTTAGAATCACATGAAAAAAAGAAGGATCAATCCTCCATGGCTGCAAAATATTACAATTACACCGCCAAGATACGGAAGGCCTCAACTTTTCAAGAAAATCGGATTAATAGCAGGATACACCCACCGTGGCTGTAAATTCAACAACTGACGTAGCAAGGAACGCAAAACCTCAAGTTTTCTACCAAATCATCGAAGCTCAGTTAAAGAAACAATGAGATGAAGAGGACATATCCGCTATGGCTGTAACCTTAAGGTCGTCATGTTAGAGTACGACAATCTCAAATTTACCAAATCTATTCAGAGTCATCACAGCCTCGTACAACATATTGCACCACTAACAACTATCACAAACCATCAAAACCACTTTCGAAGTACTAATTCTCCCAAACTCATCAGTAACAGCTTCAACATAAGCAATTAACATCAAACACCCAAAATAAAAAGTAATATTAAGCACCCTAAAAATAGACAAACGCATGAACAAGACATGGCGGCTGCAAACAAGATGTCATGATGTCATGCCAAGCCATGCGTCCGTTTCACACGCAACACACACTCATACTGGCCAACCAAAAGGCATTTCATTTTTCAAATCAAGACAACTTTTCATCACCAGAGATTACAGAAAGAGCACCTAACCCGCCATGGCTACAAGCACAATGTTGTAATGTCCCACCAAAGATACATGTCGATTTTACCCATCAAGTTTAACCTAGCATTTAGCTGTAAACCAAACAGGTTGTCCAGCCAAAGCTGAGGCAATCGGAGGCCAAACTACATCGTGGTTTTCACCAAAAGTTGGGAATCATACATGTACAACAAACACTGACATATCTAAAGGCGTATATCAACAAAAAATAAGGGTGTTCTCGGCATGGCTGCAAATATAGCAATCTCCCTAGCAAGATACGGAAAACCACAACTTTTGCCAAATCATCGAGCCATATTTAGGTTACCCTCAAAATTTAGGGCTCACAATGCTACAGTAACCGCATCAAATTATTCTGTCATCCTAGCTATGATATGACTACAATCGTAAAGTCGACGTGTCAAAACATGAACTGTATCAGTCGTACCAAACCTATGTAGAACCACAACATCAACAAAAAAAGAATTTACACGTCATAGCTGCAAATACAACAATTGCCCAGCCAAGATACGAAAGACCTCAACTTTTCGGGCAAAACTGCTTAATAGTAAGGTATACCCACCATGACCACAAATTTAGCAGCTGACACGACAAGTGAAGCAAAACCTCAAGTATTTCTGCCAAATCATCTAGGCTCAGTTTAACAAACAGTCAGGTAAAGAGGACATATCATGCGCAACACGTAAAAATAGACAAAAGCATGCCTAAAACATGACGGCTGCAAACACGCTGCTGTGATGCCGTGCCAAGCCATGTTCCCTTTCAGGCGCAACACACACTAATACTGGTCAACCCAAAGGCATATCAATGTTTTAAATCATGAATACTTTTCATCATTATAGATTTTCAAAAGAGTATCCAACTCGCCATGGCTACAAACACAATGTTGTGATGCTCCACCATGAAACAGGTCGATTTTACCCATCAAGGTTAACTCACCAAAAAGTCGATACAGATTGATTAAGTTCCCACTCTACACAATTAAAACAAGATCCAAATGACTAATAAAAACATCAAATATAATCAAAGTAAAGAAAAAATCATACCACTAACAAAATTACAAAAAAGAACTTAGAATCGAACTCGATTGATCCAACAAATCTATAAAAAGAACCCACAAATCAAAAGAACATATCCTTACAAAATAACCATCAAGTATATATCACAATCAAAAAATACTAAGACCTAAAAACAAACAACTTAAAATAAAAAAGAATCAAACCTAATTAGTAAATTGAACAAATAACCTAGAAAACTAAGATCCCTAAAATGGCTAATATATTTATGTAAATTAAAAAAGACAGATGAAATTTAAAAAAAAAGTCAAATACCAAATTAACCTTTTACACAACCTTTTTTTATCAAAATAGACTAAATTTTAACACTTTATCAAACTAAACCAACCTTCATGCAGCATGGTACACCTTAAATTTTGTGTGCATCATGGTGCACAAGACTTATGTATCAAATGCATTTTTGTGCATGCATCATGGTGCACCACTAATTTTATGTGCATATTTTATGTGCATCATGGTGCACAAGACTTATGCATCAAACACTTTTTATGTATACTTAATGGTTCACCTCTCATTTTGTGTGCATCATGGTGCACAACCTTCATGCATCATGGTGCACCTATAATTTTTTTGTGCATCATGGTGCACAACCTTCATGCATCATGACTAGGGTGGAAATCGGGTCGGGTCAACCGGGTTCGGGTCAAATCGGGTCGGGTCAAGTCGGGTTAAGACTAAAAAAAATCATACCCGAACCTGAGCCTAATTAGAACTCAGGTTAGTTGAGTTCGGGTCGTGTCAATTCGGGTCGGGTCAACTCGGGTTCGGGTCAACCCGAGTTTAAGTAAAAGAATTAAAAATTGGATTATTTAAGCATATTTACAAGGTGAAATGTGTTAAAAAACTCGGATCAAGTCGGGTTGGTCGGGTTCGGGTCAAGTCAGGTCAGGTTAATTCGGGTTAAGGCTAAAAAATATAAACCCGAACTCGAGCCTAATTAGAACTCGGGTCAATTCGGGTCAACCCGAATATGTTTTTAACTCGAGTGACCCGACCCGAATAGGCTTTTCGGGTTTGGGTCAGGTTCGGGTCGGGTCAACTTTTTCGACGCCCCTAATCATGATGCACCTATAATTTATTGTGCATCATGGTGCACAAGACTTATACATCAAATACTTGCCGCACAAAATAGTTTATGCACCATGGGGTAAAAAGTGCATCACGATGCACCAAACTAATACATCTCGGCGCACAAAAGAAATCATGGTGCATCAAGTTTTACTTCGTAGCATTAGGCGCACCAAATAGTTTATGCATCACGGTGCACCAAACTAATGCATCTCGACGCAGAATAGAAATCATGGTGCATCAAGTTTTACTTTATAGCTAGGCGCACCAAATAGTTTATGCATCATGGGGCACAAAATGCATCACGGTGCACCAAACTAATGCATCTCGGCGCACAATAGAAATCATGGTGCATCATGTTTTACTTTGTAGCATTAGACGCACAATGTTTTGTGCGCAACTTTTCTTTGATGCACTTTACTTTAGATCGTTAGATTCTAATATCTAACGGTTATAATTAAAAAGTTTAATTTGATCATTTTTATATGCATCGACTATTTTTATATTACAGCCTCTAAAAAAGCTATTTAAAAAATTCTCTCTTTTAAAAACACTTTAAGAGAGCTGAGAGTTGTTGGCACGAGAAGGTCGTGCCAAAGCCGCCACGTAGGATTTTGGGGCTTTATCATCAGAAACCCTTTGGCACTATATTTGTGGGGGGAGCGACTGGCACGAGAAAAAATGGTGCTAAAGGTGTATAATGGGCCCACATAAACCCCATTTTATAACTAAAAAAAAATAAAAAATCCTTTGACGTGAACTGTTGTTGTTGGCGCAAGCTCGGATGACACCAGGGTAAGAGTGGTGCGCCAAATGGAGGATGACGCCAAAAGACTACCAGCCCACCTTACAGCCGCCGCTCCCACACTAAACATGCAATCACTCATCTGGCAATATTAATGGAAACATGATTAAGTGCCGTTAGGGAAAACTATATATAGTATAATATAGAATATAACTAGGACGATTCATTTAATACGTAACATTAAAAAAATATACATATACGTAATTTTAAGGCTAATTGTGGTTATGCATAAATTTGGTTTTCATTGATATCTATCACTTTTAAATCCCACTTGAGAGTTTTATTTGATCTTTATCAGCTTGCAAGAATTTCAAATCAATTTGAATTACATTTTAAAGATATTATCTTTGAAGATTTTGAAATGAAAGAAATAAACAGATAAATTAACCTATTATAACCTATATAATATATTATTAGGAGCATGCATAATATATATATGGGTGGTCAGGAGTCCCATCAGCCACAGGATGATGGAGGAAGATCATGTTCATATACAATGTTTGAAGGGTCTAGATTCTTGATTATTCATCACTTTAAAACAATTATTTTCTTTGTAATTATCTTCACCACCTATACATTATCTGCAAAACATGCCAAAATTGAACTTAAGTTTTCTATCTTTATTTGCTCTTCTTTAAATAAAATAAAAAGAGTTGTTGCCAAAAGTAGGAATAACATGAAGTGGATGAATGGTGATTAAAGCATTTCATACTTTATTTATTTATAGCTATATAATATATTAAAACCTTGATTACACATTGTTTTCTAGAATCACAACTTGTTTTAGACAAAGGTTTTAGATGATTTAATTTATTATTGGTATGAAAAAATCTCAAGCATACAAGACGAAGAATGTCTTTAAATAGTGTATTTGTGAAATGTTATAAAATACCTTGTATTTTGAAATATATGTGATATACAAGTTTTAACGTGTGTATATGCAATTCTACATGTAAACTAGTAAATATGTATATTTACAAGATGAAATGAAGTATGTTTAAAAGATGAAATGAAATGTGCAAATCAAAACTAAAATTACAAAACACACCTTTTATATAAAGAATATATAAACCCATAGTATAGTACTAATATGGTAGCAAGAGTCTTCTTCGAGATCTAAGCATATCTTCTTGGACCAAACAAACCACATTAATCAATACCCAAAAGCATATATTTTAAGGTGGATCAAAGTCGTGACTTTGCTATTCAGTAATTAAAAATTCGGCCAGCTGAAACTTCGGTTAGACAAATGTAAAATATGGGGTCTACGAGATTGATTTAAAAGCTTTTTGGTTATGTTTTCATTATTAAATTCTACTACTACAGTAGTAGTATTTATATTTAAATCTCTTGTTTTATTCCATTGTCTCATACTAGAAAAAATATTTAAATTCGGTGGATTAATTACCTCCCACCACCATTTGATTAGATCACTGATTTAAATTCAGTTCCCACTTCTAGCAAAGAATTATAATCTTTTCTTGATTGCTTCAATTAAAAATTCCAAGTAGGTATGGTGTCATCATATATAGGCATATTTCATTATCTTATATATTAAACAGTTTAGTTAATTTAAGCTAATGTTTTGTTTCTGTTGAGCTAGAGATAAACCGGTTTATATATGGTAGGTGATTTGAATTGGGAAAAAGACCAATTTGGTCAAAATCACCTCTCCAAAGTAAAACCATGGTCAAGTTTTTTGATGGAGACAAATTTAGTCATACACAAGTGCACAACTGCACAACTCCATCCAAGCACTGAGGTATGCCGGTTATGGCATCTAAAAATGCAGAGGGAAGACTGGCTTCTTCTAAGATCAAATAACAAGTAGTATCTTTGCAGCCTTACCCTGTTCTTTACGAAAGGCATGGTACGGTTTTTAACATTTATCTTTTTTTATCATCATTTACCTTTAAAAAATGGATTATAATGTGAAGGTTCTGGTGACATTTGGGTATTTAGCATATTTAGCTCATATCAATCCCAAACTAGAGGTATGACGAGTACAAGAAAAGCTTAGACTTCATAAAATAATACATATTTCTTGGAGGATGCTTGCCATCTCTTAGCAGAGAAACTCAGTGACGGATGCGTTATCCAGGCTTTAAGTGTTGCACAATTAATTATGTCTTTACTTTCAATGTCATATGTACACTCACTAGAATGGTTAAAATCGCAGCGGTGAGCATGTGAAAAACATAGGGATACATTATTATCAGACACTTAGATATTGGAGGACACAAAATCAGGTTGCATACTGTTGTTTTGGTTTATCTGCTTCTGCAAAGGTAAGCTCGCTAGCATGGGATATTTGGTCGTTATGTTTAATAGTTTATATGTCGTACGATACATGCAGTATAACAAAATAATTCATTATTGATGATTTTGTTCATTTTTGTTACGGCTTAGAATATTGTTGAATCCCCCACTTTTCTCTTTATCATTCATTACTAAACCTGTTTTTTCTCCTTTTTTATTGTACTTACTTTCATTCATTTGTAAGAATAACTTGAGATTGCAACGTCTCAAGGAATTTCTCAAACAATTACAAGCAATCATAACAGGATCTTGAATCCTCTTTAGTTTTTCATCCTCTAAGATACATCATTAGGATTGGGTTATTTTGTTCTTCAGGTTTACCATGATCAAGCACAAGAGTAGTAACAAATTGAAACTTAAGTACCTTTGACATCTTTGTTCAGAGACAGGAGGATGTTTTTAGGTTGGACGATTAGCAAGTTTATAATTTAAGCAGTCACCCAAGCAACAAACGGCAAACGTTCAGCTGATCAAGTTTAAAGTTAGTAAACTATGGCAATCTATCTGAGTGAGTGCATTTGTAAGGTTAATAATTATAGGTCCACCCTAAGAATATAATGCAAACTCAAGTAATGGGATGTAGCGGATTTAGTGAACACGGCGAATGTTTAGTATTCACTATGAAAACAGGTACAAGACTGACATGATCATATATTTTTCGCCGGTTCATCGAACCTCACATAAAACTTAATCCTTTTCAACATAACCGTTTGACAAATAACCCATCCCGGTTGTTATCTTTGGTAAAGATTAGTGAAAAGTTGACAAAACAATGTTGCAAATATAATGCATACCTTATTGTTATCTGCTAGAGATATTAGTTCTTCGTTTACAAAATCCTCAGCGGACAACACACCTTCCTAAGAGGTTAACACGATTTTGGAGTTGAAGTAATCAGTTCACTCGAGCATTTCAACAAACACCTACTACACATAACAAAAAACGCCCAAATTCACACACCAAACATCATAATTAACAAAAATCCCAAATGGGTCATCACTAAACCCTAAATTCACACATCAATAATCATAAAAAAATTGCAAAAATACCTAACAACAGCTTCTTCTTTGCTCTGAAGCGAATTCAAATCATGAAAACACTAACTAAAAGGTAATCGGGAATAACCTCCAAACAGATGCAGAATTGTAGTATACATTAGCACCAATAACTCGAAAACCAGATTATCCTATTTAGCAAATAGAGATACAGAAGAACAGAATGTGATTTGTTGTTTAAGATTGGACTGGATATGGACTTGGATACAAAACAGAAGAAAGAAGAAGAAAGAAAGAGATAGAAAAAATGTAAGGGTATATTTGTAATTTCAATATTTTAATAATATAATAAATATTGTGTCAGTCAGACACATGTCAATAAAGTAGTGGAGTTGTGCAGTTGTGCAGTTTGTGAAATGCTCAACATGACCAAATTTGTCCCTAGTTGAAAAGTTGACCATGATAAGGTTGTTTAATGCTCAAAATGACCATATATGTCTTTTTCCCATTTGAATTTATTATTTTTATATATATCCTTAGATTCCATTATGCCTCTTCTAAGGAATGCAACTTGAATTTATTATTTTTATAGTTATATGTAGCCTATATTATTTTTCATTACATCGACATATCTTTAAATTTCAATCTTTTGTTAGCATATGACTTGCTAAACTTGTTACTCTTATGTAGAACAGATTACACTACCGACTGTTTTATTTTATTGCAATGTTAGTCTTTTTTACTAACAATCATTTGTAATCATATAAATTTTGTTTTTCTTTAATAATTATTCTTATTACATTGCTCCCATACGTTGTTTAATGTTACTTTTACGAACATATTGTCTTCATATATTTGTACCGTATTTACTCACACATAGAAGATCACATGCACCAACATATCAACGTAAACATATTTATCTAGTCATTTATTTATCTCACTACAAGAATACATGCATCACCTATCATTACCGCTTAACAATTACATAGTGGTGCCAGATCTGATGGTGGTCAGGCAATATGGATGATAACTCCGGTGGATTTACAGCCGGTAGTGTGACCAACCATACCTTCGACAGTGTGTTTGTGCACAAAAAAAGAAAGAGTCATTTTATTGATTTGAGAGGTCTTAGATAACGATAAAGATTTAGATTTAGTGTTTTTAAAATTATTTGGGGTTTGTGATGACAAAAAATGATGAATTAGATCGAAAAATAAAATGTTAAAAAGATAAGTAAAAGATGGTGTATTTTCTTTAATTATTAGGGTTTTTGATGGCGATTATTTAAGGTTTGTGATGGTAATAAAATTTAGAGAATTTTTTGTTTATGTGTTGTTGATAGGTTATTGTTTCAAGCGCATACAAATGCGGATATAGGTCTTTAAGATAGTTGTTTCTGAGCCAACGGTCCCACCAAAAACATGTGTTACGTCCATTACTCAGTTTTAATCGCACGAAATCCATGAAATTAATACCTTGTTGATTAGGAGTACGGGTTTCTTTAACAATGTGCAGCCAACTAGAGTTTTTACATGCGGATATACTCTTTCCAAGTTGCCTATCTTCGCCATGAATGACCTTAATTATTCTAGCCCAAAAAATAAACTTTGAACATGAAATCTCTACACCCATTTGAGCAGTAGGGCTCTGTTTAAAGTGTAAAGACTAGACACACCGAGACCCTTCATTTTAGGAGTCAAAACCTTCGACCATATACCCGATGGCGGGTGGGGGTATGGTATACTCGTCACGAGTAAACTCATATACCCGACACGGGTAAACTCGGGATACCTATCACGGATAAACCCATAACACTCGTTTAATATACTCACGTGTGTACCCATCAATATACTTATAGTATACTTATATAGTTGTATTAATATAGTTGTGACTTGTAAGACTTTCGTAAATTTTAACAGTTACTACTTATTACTATCACGAAAATACATTAAGCTAAAAGACACTGTTCGATTTTCTAAACTAACAAATGAAGAGGAAATATGAAATCCCTCGTATATATTTACATGGATAATCTACTTCGTCTATTCTTATTATATAAAAACGTCAATTCATTCATACTAATACATATATGCTACTACTATTTTATACTTTTAACGCATCTTACTCATCATATCAGGTACACGGCACAAATCTAGTCCTCTAACACCTATAAAAGTTATTCACTTCTTCTAATTTCTTAGTTTTATAAATATTATGTTTAATTGAATTTCTTGAAACACAATTTCATAGTTATTTTTCTTATAAGGTTTTGTTATATTAGATTAACCCACAACAAATACCTACAGATATGAGTATAGGTAAAAAATTACACCTACTAATGAGTGGTAGGTGTAAGAGAATCTACATAAATAAATCGTGAGTTTAAAATACTTATACCTATTACACATAAGTGTTATCCTTAATTGGTTTTCTTCATCAAACCCTTTTTATACAACCTCATTTTTATATTTTGAAAGATAATTACATGGTAAAGTAGAGGTTTTGGCCCCCAGAATTATTAGTCATTATTATCTTCGTTCTTTTCTTCTCATCAACCTTGTGTAACTTTGGCCAAACTCAATTCCATGTTATATACGTAATAAAACAAATTGATTTTTTTATTGTTTTCTTTTTCCTTTTATATGATGTTTGTTTATTTAAAACTTTAGGTAAGAAAAATTAATACTAAAACAAAAAAAAAAGTCATCTTTGTTTTTCATTACATACAAATGAATCAATTTTAGCCATTTATTATTTGAAAATTACAAACTTCTATTTTTGTCAAAATATCTAAAACTTGTAAAAAAAACAACAACAGAGAGACTAAAGATGTAAAAGTAGAGAAGAGATCCTTGTAGACCATCATTTAGCATAGACCAAACAGACTTATCTCCACCCTCCATTCCATTTTAATCCGAAGGTTCATATTAAATGAAAACTTTCACCTAAGTTATACACCTGAGAGCAAAAAACGGGTTAACACCGCTATAGCCACCAGCAACCACCACCACCGAGCAATCACCACCGGTTAACCCACCAACCAACGACCATCGGTTAACCCAACAACCAACAACCTTCGGTTAACCCACCAACCAACCACCGCCATTTAAGTTAACTAACGCCACCACCACCCACCGTCATCGACCAACCACCACTGATTAAACCACCAACCAACCACCTCCGATTAACCTAACTACTGACACCACCAACCACCGCTGGTTAACACATTATAACGAAGGGTAAACGAATATTCAGGTTTAAGAATTATATGTTGTTCATGAAGATGCATAATAGAATTCGGTACCAGCCACAGGTAAATCACATATGATTTTGTTTCTTTGTTTCAATGAATGCAATATATGATGTTGCGAACACATGAAACTCTAAGTAATTCTTTTATTGATTCTTATCGATGAAGTTTTTGTTGATCCATATGCAGAAGATAAAATTTTAGTTGCTTAGAGCAAAATCATATATGATTTTTAGATGCACAAAAGAGTGTCTAGAAGATAACTTTTGGGCAACACTAATGTAGAGCAAAATCATATATGATTTGTTTTTTGGTAAATGGTTTGTCACTTTGTTTCTCTTTCAAAGAATTAGTACCTAATAATTATAAGGCTAATGTTGAGATTGAGAATATTGATGATCCCTTTTTGGATTACTTCCAAGTAGAAGAATTAACTCCCATATGTATAATGTATCTCTCTGAGTCTACTAGGATGCTTAAAACAATTTACATAAAGGCATGCGTTCGACTCAAAGATCCATATGTGGGTTGCTAACTTTCTTTGTTCATTTGAGTTCCTTGTCGACTGCGACTTTATCTTTAAGTTTTTGATCAAGTCAAGTACTTTGATGTTCCATTATGAAAAGTGAAAAATAACCCGAACATGAGCAAGGCATAACTATATCAGCTACTAGTACATCACTATTAGGAAAGGCGATGATGTACAAATAAAATCTTATAATCGAGCTATGCTGTGTTTGCACACCGATACAAAGTTAAGACTTGGATATAATAGCAGAAATGGAAAAAGGGTATGCTTATTTTATCTTTAAAGTGTAGAAACTTTATCTTTCATTGATTATCTTGATATCAATTTATGTAGAGTTAATGGAGCAAGACAATGCCGTTGTATTGGAAATTTGGAATGACCTATCTTTCGTGAAATGTTATTGAAATTGGAAAGCTTTTGTAATGAAGAATGAAGAATGTACCAGTAGCTAACTGTATTGAAATCCATTTTTGGATAGGATTTGCAAGCTAGTGTAGTGAAATGATTTTTTTTTGTGAAAAGAATTGCTAGCTAGTAGCTACTATATTGGATGGGATTTGCAGGTTGATGTATTGAAAAATCTTGGTATCTTTTTGTTTTTTTTAAAGTTTATTTTGGAGTAAAATGTCTTACTAGCTTTTAAACCTTTTTTTTACTTTATATGAGTTGGTAACTTGATATAGTAGACTGAGCGAAAACTTAAAATATATGATTTGGTATAAAACATATATGATTCATATTGAAACATAGTATATGATTCATACTGAATCATATATGATTCATACTGAATCATATATGATTTATTATGAATCATATATGATTCATAATAAATCATATATGATTCATAATGAATCATATATGATTCATACTGAATCATATATGATTTGTGTTAGATATTTATAATTTTTTCATATAAAGCATTTTACTAATGATTTGTATTTATGATTCATACTAAATCATAGATAGACTTGTAGAATCATATATGATTTATACTGAATCATGTATGATTCATACTGAATAATGTATAATTCATACTGAATCATGTATGATTCATACTGAATCATATATGATCCATGTAGAATAAAGATTACATTAGATCAAATATACGATAACACTATTGAGTCGTACCCAAATTCAAAACAGAAAGATCACAATATCAGATAAGTAAATGAAACAATTTTGTAAATGCTAAACATAAATCACATATGATTCATGATTGAATCATACATGATTCACTCGTAAATTGTATATGATTCACCTATGAATATCAAACATGCAAACGAAAGATTAATCAAAGTAATAAGTAAAAACCCTTTCATACTATGTGATTTTACATAAGTAACATAAACATATAAAATAAAAAGTTATTTACAAAAAAAGCACAAGTATTCTAAGTGAGACAAACCCCCACAAAGAAAAAACTCGCCTTGAAACCAATAAACATAAGTATAGCTAAGTTTCTAATGTGATCGTGGTCGAGGTAACCATGGATACTTAAGCCATTCTCGTTAGCCAATGTAAGCAGATGAAGCAAAGGTGTCGAGTGATACAATCTATCAAAGCAACAACAGGTTTAGCCTTGTCGACTAAAAAAGATGCCAACATGTTCTTAAAGATAAATGTCCTTCCTGTAACAATTAACAATCAACGGTAAGTTTTCATCCTGGATGAATCATATATGATTCGTCCCTGAATCATATATGATTCACCCATAAATCATATATTGCAACAAGAACAGTTATTGACACATCAATATCAGAAACGCAACCCTCCAAAGCACTCATCTGTTGTAACAAACAAAATATCTTACATTTTCCAAAATAAAAGTAAAAACTGATGTAGAATCTAGTGAAATAACAGATCTGATGTATAATTTAGTGAAAATTCAAACATGGATAAAACTCGTCACTAGTTCACAAGGTGGTCGATAGTTAATGATATCATATTGCTTATTTTTCAAGACAATCAATTAGAACTCTACTAAAAACTCAGCTTGTTAGGATTCTTAAACCTCACACCATACTAATAATTAATAATCAATGTATTAGAAAAAAGAGTATAAAAATTATTGAACAAATTTTTCTTTGTCATTTAATCAAACAGTTAAAGCGCAGCATAAAATTATTCTTTCAATGACAACAAATAAACAAGAACACATGTATGAGGGTATGAGACACTCAAATCAAAAATAATATTAATAGATTTCAAAACGATAGACAAAATTATTCTTTCCTCTCTGATCCAAGAAACAGCGATGCCGTTTTAGTGGCCGCATATCTGATGAAGAATTGGAGTGGTTGATTATAGTCGGAGATATGGTGGAGGATAGTGGATGCGGTGGAGGTTTGGAGTGGTTAAATTATGTCCGGAGATCTGGTGGAGGGTTGCCGGAGAAATGTCGTTGTGTGTGTTTTATTACTAGAAAATGGTGGAAGAATTGTTGGATTATGGTTGACCCCTAATGGGTTTTTCTTTTCTTTTTTAATTAAATTAATATGGACCATTTATCATTATAGGAATGAAGGGTCCAGATGTCTTCACCGGGTCTATACTATTTTTTAAGTCTATAAGGAACTTTTTCCTGTAAAAGTATAATGAAAAATAATTATCATTAGTGATAAAAGTAATAAAATATCACTAGTGATAAAACAAATAAAATTTCACTAGTAGTAAAAAAATAAAATATTAATACTGATATTTTATAAACATAGTTATTGTGTAATATCAGTGATATTTCATTAATTTATCATAAGTGATTTATTGCTTTCACTAGTGATAAATAAGTACTTCGTTATATTTACATATTTAGTCTCTTCGCCGTAATTTATAAAAAATTTGAACATTTTGACAAAATTTATCCTTCCGTATTTTTTTAAATCTTAGATTAATCGTCACCATTATATCAAAAGCAAATAGAATGTGAGGATTGATCTTTTGATATGTAATAAAAAAAATAAGGATGAAAAATAACTCATCTTCTAGTGATAAAATAATAAGATATCATTGTGATATTAGATAGTAACTATGTTTATAAAATATGACACATGATATTTTATTACTTTATAATTTGTGATATTTTATTTTTTTGTCACTAATGATAACCATTTTTTATTATATTTACAACTTTTATCCCTTTGTCGTTTTTACAATCTTTTGACATTTTGACAAAAATAGTCTTTTCGTGTTTTTTTTAATCTTAGGTAATAAATGGTAAGGATTTGCCCATTCCTATGGAAAAAAAAAGACAACAGAATGCTAAATAGTTTATGTCTTATTATTAGTGATATTTCATTGTTTTTACTAGTGAAATATAACTAATGATAAATTATTACTTCGTAATATTTATAATTTTAATCCCTCCGTCATTTCTTACAATTTTTAAACATTTTAGCAAGATTGGTCCCTTTATGTTTTTTTTAATCTTATCTCCACCAATATACTTAGACATTTTAGCAAGTTTTTTTTACATCTTAAATTAATCTTCATCATTAAATCAAAAGCAAATAAAAAATCAAAATTAATCTCTTTATATGTAGTAAAGATAAATAAAATAACTCATTTCATTATATTAAACTAAAAGCAATATTTATTTTATATATCTAATCAAGTGTTGTGTTATTTAAAGCTTGTTCTTTATCACCGTTTTTTTACCTTTAGATGCTACATGTAAAAAACTTACTAACTAGGGCTGTAAACGAACTGAACGTTCATCGAATATTTTATGAACTGTTCGGTAAAAAGATCGTTTATGTTCGTTTATTTATTAAATGAACGAACATGAACAACATTTTACGTTCTTTTAGTTAAATAAACGAACATGAACACAAGTCTTGTTCGTTCATTTATGTTCGTGAACGTCCGATTATGATCATATATATGTTTATGTTTGTCTAACGTAACTTTTTATTATTTTGGTTTAGAATATTTTTACTAAAACAAAACAACACTTATAAAACACAATATTGTGTATACTTTTGTAAATTATATGTTTATTTATGTCCGTTTGTTTATGTTCGTTTGTTTATGATCGTTTAGTGTCTTAATAAACGAACATGAACAACCATATTTCTTAATAAACGAACATGAACAAGAAATTTTGTCCGTTTAAATGATCGTGTTCGTTTAATTGTCCGACTAAAATTAAATAAACGAACATGAACAAGACTTTGTCCATATTCGTTCGGTTAATTTACATGCCTATTACCAACTATCAAAGCTTTTAAAGGAATTGAAACTTCAAAACAATTTGTTTTTATTCTTACCATAAAGCCATTATGAGCATTTAAAGTCATATCCAATGGCTCCAACATAATATTAGTGACTTGATTAGTCTATCTAATATAGAAAACGACTAGTTTAAAAAATGTGAGCGAACTACTTCCGAAATCAATCAAATTTAGTTTAAGGAAAAGTTTCAAAAAGGTCTATTGCTCTAATCAAATTTTCTTTAAAAAGTCTAAAAATTTTGTCTTGCTTATTTTAATCCAAGGCAACAAAAAAACTAAGTGTGTTGAGTGCGTCACGTGACATATTCTGTCCCTCGTTGCCGTAATCAGTCAATGTTGCCTTACTTTTTTCGTACATTTTTTATACTTGTCAAAATTTTACGCTTTATTTTATCTTTTGACACTTGGCCTAGAAAAAAAATTCAATTAACTTTGGACCTCCTTGGGAATTTTATGTAAAATTATGAATTGATATTATCATCATTTTGAATTATAGGTTACATGTATGTACATAATGTAGTCAAATAATTCAATTGTATGATTAATACTTCTAATGGTACATTACGTCTTGGACGTTTTTTATTTGACTAGTATTAATAGACATACTAGTTATTAAGCCTATATATATCTAGTCCTCTATCTACCCAAAACACACATACAAGTAGAATAACATAGCTATCCATCAAAGCTCTCTTCACATAAGTTGAATCAAGGGAGAGAAACTAGATAGGTTATAAGGGTTGCCTATATCATGTCAACATCCGCTAAGGCTACCGATATGTCATTCTAGTTTCATCTCATCTATGTGATTATTATCGTATTCTAAGATTTTATGGCATAATAATTTTAAGTATTCATCATGTATGTTTTGATCCTAATGTTTACACTTATAAAATGCTTACATTTGGTATCAGAGCATGCATTGTGAATAAGATAATAATCTTAGCTTGCTGATCATAACCGATATATTTATTGTAGAAAATGCTCATTCTTAAAAATTTGGTGTACTTTGTTTTGTATGTAAGTTGCATGATGCGAATATAATGCAATACATATTATACACCATATTTCAATGGTATGTTTTCTTAGATTTATACCAATTAACTTTTTCATTCATGCGATTAATATATGCTTTAATATGGGATTCTAATATATTAAGTAAGGTATCAGCTATATATACTATTTGTATTGTTGCTACAACAAGATCACGAGAATTTGTTATTTTGACATTACGAGTATTTGTTAACTTGCTTCGTATTATCAACATGATGTTTAATATTTTTGATAGTTGTATTTTTACGGTTTTTAGGAAAAAGAACGTAATTAGGGTAAGTATTAAGTACGACGGTTTAGGAAAACCGTGCACTTATGACCCTTGGTGTGGGATCGTCCTCAAGGAGGCTTGGTGTGTGTGTTAAGATTTGATTAAGTTTGTGATTAATATTAAGAAAGAAAATGAGAAATAAAATGATGACGATTACGATTAAAATTAAGCTAAGACGAATGACGTAAACGTAAAACCGTAAAATGTTACGAAATTTAAAAATTACCGTAAAAATCCTAGAAAATCACAATAAATCCAAAAAAATGCAATTAGAGTTTACAAAAAATTAAAACTTACTCAAACCTTTTATTTGATTAAATAAAAATTTTTAATGCTAATTAAAGTCCAAAAAATCAATTTAATTAATAAAAAACCCAAAATAATATTTTTCACTTTGAAAACCTCTAAAATAACTTATCTAAACTAAAAACTATTTTTGAAAAATTTAAAACTAATTAAAACTATTTAAAATGATTAACAATTAAAATTAAATATTTAAAAATTTAAAATTTATAAAAAATTCTAAAAACTTGCAAACAATTTATTTTATCTTACTAAAACCAGAAACGAAAGTAAAATGACCAAATTACCCCTAATGGGCCTCCAAATGGTCCAAAACAGTAAACAGTCCAAGCTTAATGCGCTTTTTGGCCCAATAAGCAAAAATTCAACCAAATAAGCTGAAAAGTTTCAGTCTAGCTTAAAATTCAATTTTAAACACAAAACTCTAAAGGCCCATTAAGCCATAAGCTAATGCCATAAGCTGAAATTTGACACACATCCTTCTAATGAGATTATAAAGCTATTTGTAAAAAGAATTTTTGAAAAAGCTCAAGGAATGAGCCTGAAATAAGCCAAAGCTCTCTACACAAAACGACAAAATAGTCGTTTTCGAGTTCTAGACCACTTCAATAGCTGATTCAACTTGCAAAAGATTTTAAATCACTTAATTAAGATCAATAATAAAAAAGATTTCAAATAAGCACACTGAATAAGCTGTAATAAGCAATAAGCTGTTTTTGAAAAAGACAAAATAGTCGTTTTCTAGTCAAAAGCTAAAACCAAAAGCTGTAAACTTCAAAACTGACTAATAAGCTGAAAATATTAAGTTCTATCACAAAAAACAAGTTGTTGCACAATAAAACAAGCTAGAATAGCTTATTAATAAGCCGATGAACAAATTACACTAGCAGTGGCTAGCAACAGTGGGAAAGGGTTCCCAATGCTTTGACTTTTTGACTTGTTGTTTTAGAGAGATTCACTTGATGATTTTGGACAATAAGGGCACCCCTACAACTAGTGAGTTATTGGGAGTCACAATCAAGCAGAAAAACATAATTTCAACCAGCCAAATGATACAGTTTAATCAAAAAATGCACAGACATGACACATACATGTTTATAAGCAGATCTGATGATTAAAAAGCAGATTAAGCAAGATTAAGCCAACCAAATTCCACCAAATGCATACAACAGCTTAACAAACTTAATTGAACACAAACAAACTGATTTCATGCAACAATTCCAAGATTTGAGCTAGTATCAATCCTATGTGACTTAAGCAGTTCTACTGATGAACACCAAAAACTTTCTTGCTGATATACTTGACCAAATATTGAACTTTAAACTCTCAAATCCACAAATCAGGTTACACAAATTATGTTTTATCACTTGTTAACCCTAGATATGCATACACTCTAGGTGTTCACAAAGTTTCAGTCAACAAATACCTAAAACAAGCTAGTTTAGCCAAGATTCAGTTTTGATGTAACAAAGCACAAAAATAGCAAATATCAACATACAAACACTTAAATATCATACTTAAACACAAACAAACCCTACACAACTACTTAACAAGTCGGATGATTCAGTAAGCCCAAACAACCCTTTAAACTTTTTAAATCAAGATTTAACAAAGCAAATGTGTTTTCAGACTTAACAAAACTTAAACAAACATCATACCATATCTATCATGAACTTAGAAAAATAATTCATGCACAAGAACATAACAAACAATAGCAGATAACCAAAATCACTTTTTCACCAAAATTTAACAGATTTTTCAAGAGGATATGACAAATCTCATGAATGTACATCCACACTCACGAATCTAATAGCTATTGTGGTAGCTTAAGAACCACAAGCTTCCAATAAGCTGCTAAGATCAACGGGGTTAATAACAACAGATTATAAAAGAAAATGAAAAAAATGAAACAGATTCTTTCAAGCTTGTACCCTACTCCTTGAATCCTCCTAAACCACAAGCTTCACTACACCTTGATAAGTACCCTATCAGGGTGCTATAATCAACTTTTGATCCAAAAGTTCAAGTGTTTGTACATAAAACTTGGAAAAAAAATCAGATTTTTGAGAAAAAATTTGAAACACTTGCATAAACTTCAAACCAAACTTTGAAACTTCATAAACACAAACTCATAGCATTAGACAATAACAAGAAAGTAAAGTGGTGCTTGGAATTCGTCAACAAGATTCAAACTTTTTCATTCACTTGAACAAAGATTTACAGAATTGTGAATAAGGAAAACCAAGAACAGGTTTGAATGCTAAGTGCTAAACCCTTTATATAGAGGGTGTACAATGAGTCCTACAAAGATGAAAACATAAAACCCTAGTTGCTTGAAGTCCCATAAATGCCCCTTGAATTTTGAATATCCTTGGACACATGTAACGTTCTTGGAGTCTTGTGAAGGTGCCAGTGGTGGAAAAATGATCCATGGCGTCCATTTGATGCTTAGGAATGAAGCTGAATTATGGCACGTTGATTTGTTGGCACTATTTGTCTTCTTCCCTAAAGTAGCAGCAGGGGTGGTTTCATGTGAGTATTTGGGTGAGGTGGCAAGGTGTTTAAGGGTTAGGTTATGATTAATGAACCCTAAATCATAATTCTGGAAGAGATTAGCATTTAATTTCGAGTGATTAATGAATACCCAATTTGTGTTCTTGGTGAATAGTTGGTTGCTTGATCCAGTTTTATGTTTAAAAACATGTTAGGCGCCAAGATTAGTAACTAATTAATATTAATTATAATCCGTTTGTAGTGGATTGGTGAGGTGGAGAAATGGTGGATTGTGATTGGAGGAAAAGAGTGAGTGGGGCACGTGGCACAAGGTTAGTGGTCTAGGTAAGTTTCTTTGTCTCACAGCTTTAACCCTCCTTATTTCTTCCTTCTTTCATTTCATGTTTATACATGCTAAAATCCGAATCTCTTTGTAAATGAAGTTTTAAACTTCATACTTTGGCCACCAAAACTTTTGCAAAGTATATTCAAGGGTATTTCTTATAATTTCATGATTCTTCAAGGGCTTTAATGGAATATTCTTGAAACTTTAAGGTCTTCACTTGTATTCTTGTCTTCATGGAGGACTAAAAGTGACAAGTCTTCAAATTTAAGGGACCATTCTTGCCAATTCTTCAAAGTTGAGGGTCCTTTTTGTAAATTTGATAAAGTTTAGGGAACAAACTTGTAATTATGAATATACAAGGGTTTAAAGTGTCAATTATTCAATAATGAAGGACCCTTCTTGTACAATCTTCAATTCTTCAAGGAATTTTCTTTGAAAATCAACTCTAGGGCCCGGTTCATTGTGCGGCTTCATTTCCTGTGTTCGTTTTTGCTTGTTTCTTGTGATCTTTTGTCATTTTCTCAATATCCGTACCTAAAATACACATTGAACAAACACAAGCATATATTTGGCACATTTTATGATATTTTAATCATTTAAGCCCGTTTTGGACGATGAGACTATGTATAAAAGCAGTCTCATCAATTTTCCGCACTAAAGAAAAGAAAGAAAGAAAAAAGCAATCTAAAGTTAATCGTGAAATGCATGAACAAAATGATATTTGATTGAAACTTAGGAGTAAATAATATAATTACATCATTGTTGTAATTAAACAACATTTTCTTTTATGATACCTATTCAAGTAGCATGAATAGAAAATGTATACCGTAAGAAACTATTTTGCGTATACAGGTATATGTAATAATATGCAACACTATATGCAAGGGTAATTTTTAGTTGCATGATTAGTGAATTTATTTTTAATATACTTAAGTGGTAATGTGATATGAACATTTCATTTAGTTATAATGTGTGATTTTCATCGCAATATGGGACGTTTAAGTTCATAGAACAAGAACACGTGAATGCTTCGTTAGAGATAATTTCGTACTCCTTGATTTTCATCCAATTCCATGCCAAGCGTGCAACGAGATCATTGTCATTATAAGTTAGTAATGCTAACACTACGCATATGCCCTAATCAGGTACTTAGACTCCCATAATCCTAGTTGGTATCTCTTATATTTTATTCTTGTCTTGAATGATCATGATGATATATTTTTTACTTATGCGATGATAGAGATTAAGGTCCAAAAATAGAGTCATAACGGTGTAACCAAGACCATCGAATTAATAACCCCCCCCCCCCCCTAATAGACAACAATGTCAAAAAATTAAGTCAACAAGAATGATCGATAAACACGGTTTTATAACGATTTTGAACATCAGACTTATTACCAAGACTTTTATACGCCCGCTAACGGATGGGCCTTATTATCATAGGTTTAACTCCATCTTTTATTCAACTTCGCCATGGAGCTTTTATTATGACTTCGGTCTTTCCTTGCCTTTTATTTAACCTCGCCATGAGGTGTTTATTATGGCCAAAGACGTATATCCTCACGTTAAAGCGAATTTTGGATCTTTAAAGCTTCAAAGATTAAGGCTTAATCACTTTCAATTTTTCATAGATTTTTCGGCCTTGTGAGCTTAAAGTTTTTGCTTGATTTAGGTGAGCACTTGAAATCTTATTATTGGGTGAAGCTTTCGATTATCCGGGTTGCCAATACTTCAAAATCGTGACGCTGGCGATACCTTAATGTTTTTCCAATTTAATTACATGGAAGCTACTAGAAAAGACTAGAAACCAACAATCAAGACTAAACCTCTAAGTCAATACTTATTAGCAAAATATATATACAAGCGAAGGGAGAATAAGCAAACAATTAGAACACATGAGTTTTTGAAAGAATACGAGTACTCTACGTTTAGCATAGTAACTTATAATTAACTCTATCATTTCTCGTCCTCATTTAAGAGACTTAGCCTAAAAATAGTTAAGGAATCGAAGCTAAGTGCTCAACACGCACGGTCGAGTCAAAAATTACTCTTATTCTCGCCATCGGAAAATATACATTCGTGTCTTAAAAGACTTATGAAATATGAGAAAAAAATTAAAATTTGGTCATTTTTAGCCTTATTTTGCAACAAAAAGATAAACTTTGGAAAGCGTGAAGGTTTGGCAAAGCAAGTATCTATTCACTCCCCATACTAAAGTTTAATATTGTCTTTAATGTTTCGAGTCTAAGGGTAGAATACCCCCGTACTAGAGACGAAGTCAAATACTTAATCTAGCATGGAAAGGGTGGAACCATTAAATCAATAGCCGTTTATGAAGTGTGCTATAAACCTAAGGTTAGAACAATCAAGGATATATCATATGGATATTGAGAAATTATTCAAAGCAAACGATCGAGTGCTCACGTAAAACGAACACGAGAGGCTCCAATCGTGAAGATAATGATCATCTAAAAACCACAAGTCACAAACAACCACGGTACAAAGGTTGGAAGGGCACAAATCCCCTCACGTTAGCTACATTAGAAACCGATAATATGTACATGGATAAGCATGGGACTCCCCCACGAGGCACCTCGTTTTTTATTATCGAGTCATGAGCTCGAATCGATCCCCTCAATACTAATTATCATTGGGGAAGGTGACTTGGTCGAGGTAGTTCAAAGAAGGAACTTCCCCACCAAAATAGTGCTTCAACTTATGGTCATTCACCTTAAAGTTAGGACCATCATTTTGAGCTAGCTCGATAGTCCCATAAGGAAACACTTGGGTAATGGTGAATGGTCCGGACCAACGGGATTTCAACTTGCCGGAAAATATTTTCAATCTCGAGTTAAAAAGTAACACTTGATCTCCAATGTTAAAAACCCGGTTTTTAATTTTAGAATCATGAAACTTTTTAGTTTTCTCTTTATAAATCAATGAATTTTCATAAGCAATATCCCTCAATTCATCCAATTTATTCAATTTCATTTTCCGGTGTTTTCCCGCAGTCTCAATGTCATCATTACAATGCTTTAGGGCCCAATAAGCTTTGTGCTCGAGTTCAATTGGCAAGTGACAATTCTTCCCATACACAAGCTTGTAAAGAGTGCACCTAATGGGCGTCTTATGAGCGGTACGAAAGGCCCATAAAGCATCGTCTAACTTATCCGACCAAGATTGCCGGTTTTCCCCTATCGATCTCTCCAAGATCCTCTTCAAAGCTCGGTTTGTAACCTCGACTTGCCCACTCATTTGGGGGTGATAAGCCGTAGAAAGCCGATGTGTAACCCCATATTTCTTTAAAACTCTTTCAAATTGGTCATTGCAAAAATGGGTTCCACGATCGCTTATGATAGCACGAGGGGTTCCAAACCGAGAGAACAATTGCTTCAAAAACTTGACTACTACACGAGCATTGTTCGTGGGCAAAGCCTTAGCTTCCACCCACTTGGATAGGTAGTCAACGGCGACAAGGATGTACTTATTACCACGAGATGATGGGAACGACCCCATAAAATTAATTCCCCAAACGTCAAAGATCTCACACACTTGGATGATATTTTGTGGCATTTCATCATTTTGTGAGGCTTTGCCTTGACGTTGGCCTGAGTCACACGACTTGACAAGTGCGTGTGCATCTCGGTAAATAGTAGGCCAAAAGAAATCGGCATCAAAAACCTTCTTTGCCGTGAGATTAGCACCATGGTGACCACCCGTGGGTCCCTCGTGACAAGCTCTAAGGATATTAGAAGCTTCGGTGCCAAAAACACAACGTCGAATAATTTGATCCGCACAAGTCCGAAATAGGTAAGGGTCGTTCCAAAAGTAGAACTTGACGTCACGAAAGAATTTCCGTTTTTTTTGAGTCGTCATACCCTTAATGATGAAGTTGCCCGCATGGTAATTTGCAATGTCCGCAAACCATGGGGTGGACGAGTCTTTCTTAGAATTCACTACACCAAGTGTCTCGAGAGGAAATGTTTCGGTGATTTCCTTGTTCTCGTACACGCTTTGGTGAGGATCTTCCAAGCGAGAGAGATGATCGGCCGCTAGATTCTCGGTTCCTTTTTTGTCAAGTATTGTGACATCAAATTCTTGTAGGAGGAGAATCCAACGAAGCAATATCAGCTTTGCATCTTGTTTAGCCAAGAGGTACTTGATTGCCAAATGATCCGTATACACTATGCTTTTGGTCAAGACGAGGTAAGGTCGGAATTTCTCAAATGCATATACTACGGCAAGGAATTCCTTTTCCGTTGTGGTATACTTAAGTTGAGCCTCGGTCATCGTCTTTCTAGCATAGTGAATAGGCAAGAAGTGCTTTTCATGACGTTGCCCCAAAACGGCCCCAATAGTGTAATTACTTGCATCACACATAAGTTCAAAGGGGAGGTTCCAACTGGGAGCAACAAGAATGGGAGCTTCGGTAAGTTTTCTCTTAAGGATTTCAAAGGCTCGTACACAATCTTCGTTAAAGACGAAAGGAGCATCTTTTTCGAGGAGGTGTGTAATAGGTCGAGATATCTTTGAAAATTCCTTGATGAATCGACCATAAAAGCCCGCGTGGCCTAGGAAACTCCTAACTCCCTTGACGGTTTTGGGATGAGGTAATTTGAAGATGACGTCTATCTTAGCTTTGTCTACCTCAATCCCCCTTTCGAAACCTTGTGCCCTAAGACGATTCCTTCTTTAACCATAAAATGACATTTTTCTCAATTGAGCACAAGGTTGGGTTCCTCACAACTTTTTAACATATGCTTCAAATTTCCTAAACACGAAGTGAACGAACTACCAAACGCGGAAAAGTCATCCATAAAGACTTCCATCGTTTTCTCGATCATGTCATGAAAAATAGCCATCATGCACCTTTGAAAGGTTCCCGGTGCATTGCAAAGTCCGAATGGCATTCTACGCTAGGCAAACGTTCCATATGGACACGTAAACGTAGTTTTTTCTTGATCACGAGGATCGATGGGGATTTGGAAGTAACCAGAAAAACCATCAAAAAAGCAATAGAAATCGTTTCCCGCAAGACGCTCCAACATTTGGTCCATGAAGGGCAAGGGAAATTGGTATTTTCGAGTGGCATCATTTAACTTACGATAGTCAATACACACCCTCCAACCGGTCACGAGTCGAGTGAGAATTAACTATTTGTCATCGTTTGGCACAACGGTCATTCCTCCTTTTTTAGGGACACAATGAATGGGACTCACCCAAGGGCTATCGGAAATAGGGTAAATCATTCCCGCGTCAAGGAGTTTAAGGACTTTCTTTTTGATGACGTCGTGAATTTTGGGGTTCACCCTCCTTTGACATTGGATTGCGGGCTTGTAGTCTTCCTCCATTAAGATTTTGTGGGTGCAAAATTTAGGATCGATTCCCTTAATGTCGGATAATTTCCACGCAATTTCCCCTTTGTGGTCCTTTAAGAAATCGATAAGTGCGGTTTTTTCATCATCCGAAAGATCCTTTGCAATAATAACCGGCAACTTATGTCTCCTTCCAAGAATACGTATTCAAGATGAGGAGGAAGATCTTTCAACTCGAGGATTGGTGGTTCCTCGATTGAAGATTTGGGTTCGATACTCATAACCTCCACCGACGGAGGAAATGGTAAATCGTTAAGAAAATCCTTGATAATCGAGAAGTCCTCATCGTTGTCGAGGTCTTCGTTACAAGTTCGAGGTACATCAAACTCTTCCAAAGTGAAACCACCTCCTTCAAATGAAGTGAAGGATGGTGTCGAGTTATCAAGAATAGGATCGAGCACAGTGGGATTGCCACTATTTTCTTCATCACCAAAACCTAAAAGTTCTTGTGAAAATTCTTCGCAAACGACATCGATCATATCAATATAGTTTATGGCCACGATAGAATAAACATGAGAAAGTTTTGAGTTTTGTGTTGCGTTTATAACAAGTTCCTTGTCGTTGAAACGTAAGGTGATTTTCCTAGCATGCACATCAATCAACGCCATTGACGTATCCAAAAACGAACGACCTAAAATAAGAGGAACTTGAGGATCCGTGGGAATATCGGCTACGATAAAGTCTACCGGATAATAGAACTTTCCCACTTTCACAAAAAACGTCTTCGGCCAATCCACATGCGGGAATCGTGAAATGATCAGCCATTTCAATAGACATTTTTGAAGGAGTAAGATTAGGAAGATTGAGCGAATTGAAGATTGCAAGAGGCATCAAATTAATACTAGCACCAAGATCAGCCAAGGCATAGAATTCTTCCATATCTTGAATACCAACCGGAATTAAAAATTTACCAGGATCACCGACTTTTTGAGGAATGCGGTTAAGATAAACCGATGAACAACTAGACAATTTTTGCAATTTCTCCTTGTTGTTTAACATACTCTTAAAGTTGGCGGCAAATCGAGGCATCATGACTAAAGCGTCGGCAAAACTTATTTTAAAATGCATATCACAAAACATCTTAATGAAAAGCTCAAATTGGTAGTTATCTCGTTCTTGCAACTTTTCCTTACGAAGTCTTGATGGGTAAGGCAAGGGTGGTGTGGGTTGGGGCATAGGCATAGCCTTTGGAATCTCGGGTTCCAATGATCGTAAAGGGTCAACCGTAGCTGTTGTTTGAGCGGTACTTTGTGGGATTGGGATATGCTCCTCTTCGACCACCACCTCGGGTTCTTCCTTGATTTCCTCCACCGTTGGAGTAATTGGTTGAGGAGTCGGTTCCTTATAGGTCTTACCACTTCGTGTGGTATTCACTTTCATCTCTCCCTTCGGGTTTGACACGGTGTTACTAGGAAGACCACCCGAAGTAGGGGCTGTATTCCCCATGATTGCTTCCAAGATACCATTGAGCTTAACGTCTTGCTTAGCGACACTTTGGTCTATCCTTTGTTCAAACCTATATTGACTTTGCTCAATTTTGTTGTTTTGACCTCTAATTTGATTAGCAAAATCGTTTTTCAATTCCGTTTTCATGTTGGCATTTTCCTTAGCAAAATTAGCTAACTCCTTTGTGTTTTTAGCCGTTTCCCTAGCTTGACTAGCCAATTGCTCTTGGATGTTTTCTAGAATCTTATCATTTGCTGTAGAGTAATTTAAAAAGTCATTTGGAAGCTCTTTAGTGTAAGCATTTTGAAATCCTTGACTCGGGTTTTGAAAATTACGGTTTTGATTTTGGTTTTGCACTTGATTACTAGTCCCTTGATTCCCATAGTTGTTACCCTTATAATTGTTCTTTTGATTTCCATGGTAACCAACTTGATTGTTTTGATAATTGTTAGCATTTTGATTTGGTGAAAAACCCGGTTGAGTCAATTGATTTGTGCGGGTAACTTGACCGTTTTGGTTATAAGTTCCCGTGGCCGCGTAGGCACTCAAAGTGATACCACCGTTGGTAGTGCACTCGGAGAAATCATGACCTCCACCACAATACATACAAGAAACCTCAACCGCTTTAGCCGTAGCAGGAGTGGGTTGTTCACCAACTTTAAACTCAATCAAAAGTCCCTTAAGCTTATCAAAAATCTTATTTTCCAAATTTGCCTCGATTTGGCAAGCATCGATGGTATGTGACAATGAAGGCGAAGACGAAGCCTTATGAACACTCGATGTGCTACGAGGGCTATAAACCTTGGACCTATTCTCAATGATCAACAATGCTTCCTCGACCGTTTTACACAAAAAAATTACCACCCGCGACGGCATTAAGATAATCTCGCTCATGATCGTTCAAGCCATTGTAAAATGTGTCGATTTTATGCAAGTCGGAAAAACCGTGATGAGGACATTCATGAAACATTTCCTTAAACCTATTCCAAGCCGTTGAAAAACTCTAGCTATATTCTTGTGAAAACTTTAAAATCTCGTTTTTCAAGTGCGTAGTCTTAGAGGGGGGGAAAAATTGGTTCACGAACTTCGAAACGAGATCCTTCCACATCAATATAGAATTGGGTGGCTCTTTCTCTAACCAAATTTTAGCGGGCCCCGCTAAGGAATACGGAAATAGCATCATCTTAATCTAGTCGTTTGAGACGTCCTTAAACTTGCAAGTGGTGGTAAGACGATTGAATTGGCGAATGTGGTTATGCGGGTTGTCCTTTTCGTCACCACGAAACTTGTTGTTTTGGATCATGGACAACAAACCCGTCTTAACCTCAAAATTCTCCTCAAGGATAGCGGGAATCACAATAGCCTCTCCATAACCCTCGGTGGGTGCTTGAAGTAACTCCATCATAAGACGATTAGCCATGGTTGCCTCTTGTTCTACGATGGGTTCGTCAATATGAGATTCTTTACTAGAAGGTGTTCCTTCCTTTCGGTTTCTATGTTTACGTGCACGTCTTGCTTGATTGCGAGTTTGCATAAACGTCACGTACAACGTGGGGATGAGCAAAGAAGATTCTTTTGGGCGTTTTTACTTTTTTAATTTTTTTGTGCTTTTGATTGTTTTTTTACTTTTTTTTGGATTTTTGTGATGTATTACGTAGACACAAATCTGCAAATCTCTCCTCAAATCAAATCTCTCGATTAAAGGAGCCTCAAGGAATGGAAACGATCACGTGAAGTGAACGCCTTCGATGACTTTAGAACATTGGTGGAACACCAAAACGTTCAAGAGGGTTTAATCTTTGAAACCAAGAAAATATATATGATACGTAGATAATGCTTTGGGTGGCAAACCCTCGATTAGCCCTTTTTCTCTTAACACGCACAAGCAAGCGGGGGAAACGAGGCGACACTAAGCACTTAAGAGCCTTTTTCCATTAGGTCGTGAAATACAACCGCCTTATACCCACCTTATAGTTTGTGTTAATTAAAATCAAGCTTCTCGAAAGTAATTATCTATTTTCCCTTTTTTCTTTGTTTGAGATTCGAATACAATGACTGAGTGATGAAATCCCAATCAAGGTTTTGTTCTCACACTTTTGGAGTACTTGTGAATTTATTGTGATACGTACACAATATAGTAATATTTCACACAAAAAACGAAAACCGATAATACGTGTGCTTAGAGTTCTAAAACACACAATTACTATTTATGGATAATAATAAAAAAAATTTCAAATCAAAACACAACACGCCCAGCGGCGCAAAATGATAGTTGTATTTTTACGTCTTTTAGGAAAAAGAACGTAATTAGGGTAAGTATTAAGTACGACGGTTTAGGAAAACCGTGCACTTATGACCCTTGGTGTGGGATCGTTCTCAAGGAGGCTTGGTGTGTGTGTTAAGACTTGATTAAGTTTGTGATTAATATTAAGAAAGAAAATGAGAAAGAAAATGATGACGATTACAATTAAAATTAAGCTAAGACGAATGACGTAAACGTAAAACCGTAAAACGTGACAAAATTTAAAAATTACCCTAAAAATTCCTAAAAAATCACAATAAATCCAAAAAAATGAAATTAGAGTTTTCAAAAAATCAAAACTTACTCAAACCTTTTATTTAATTAAATAATAATTTTTTAATGCTAATTAAAGACCAAAAATCAATTTAATTAATAAAAAACCCAAAATAAGATTTTTCACTTTGTAAACCTCTAAAACAAATTAATTAAACTAAAAAGTATTTTTGAAAATTTTAAAACTAATTAAAACTATTTAAAATGATTAAAAATTAAAATTAAATATTAAAATAATATTAAAAATTCAAAATATATAAAAAATTCGAGAAACTTGCAAACTAATTTATTTTATCTTACCAAAACCAGAAACGAAAGTAAAATGACCAAATTACCCCCAAATGGGCCTCCAAATGGGCCAAAACAGTAAACAGTCTAAGCTTAATGGCTTTTTGGCCCAATAAGCAAAAAGTTAACCAAATAAGCTGAAAAGTTCCAGTCTAGCTTAAAATTCAACTTTAAACACAAAACTCTAAAGGCCCAAAAGCTAAATCCGTGCTTATCACAGCTTAATGAACAAACAGCTTATTCTTAATGGCCTTTTTGGCCCATTAAGCCATAAGCTAATGCCATAAGCTGAAATTTGACACACATCCTTCTAATGAGATTATAAACCTGTTTGTAAAAAGAATTTTTAAAAAAGCTCAAGGAATAAGCCTGAAATAAGCCAAAGCTCTCTACACAAAACGACAAAATAGTCGTTTACGAGTTCTAGACCACTTCAAGAGCTAATTCAACTTGAAAAAGGTTTTAAATCACTTAATTAAGCTTAATAATCAAAAAGATTTCAAATAAGCACACTGAATAAGCTGTAATAAGCAATAAGCTGTTTTTGAAAAAGACAAAATAGTCGTTTTCTAGTCAAAAGCTAAAACCAAAAGCTATAAACTTCAAAACTGACTAATAAGCTGAAGATATGAAGTTCTATCACAAAAAAACAAGTTGTTGCACAATAAAATAAGCTAGAATAGCTTATTAATAAGCTGATGAACAATTTACACTAGCAGTGGCTAGCAACAGTGGGAAAGGGTTCCCACTGCTTTGACTTTTTGACTTGTTGTTTTAGAGAGATTCACTTGATGATTTTGGACAATAAGGGCACCCCTACAACCAGTGAGTTATAGGGAGTCACAATCAAGCAGAAAACATAATTTCAACCAGCCAAATGATACAGTTTAATTAAAGAATGCACAGACATGATACAGACATGTTTATAAGTAGATCTGATGATTAAAAAGCAGATTAAGCAAGATTAAGCCAACCAAATTTCACCAAATGCATACAACAGCTTAAACAAACTTAAGTGAACACAAACAAACTGATTACATGCAACAATTCCAAGATTTAAGCTAGTATCAATCCTATGTGACTTAAGTAGTTCTACTGATGAACACCAAAAACTTTCTTGCTGATATACTTGACCAAATCTTGAACTTTAAACTCTGAAATTCACAAATCAGGCTACACAAATTATGTTTTATCACTTGTTAACCCTAGATATGCATACAATCTAGGTGTTCACACATTTTCAGTCAACAAAGACCTAAAACAAGCTAGTTTAGCCAAGATTCAGCTTTGATGTTACAAAGCACAAAAATAGCAAATATCAGCATACAAACACTTAAATATCAGATTTAAACTCAAACAAACCCTACACAACTACTTAACAAGTCCAATGATTCAGTAAGCCCAAACAACCCTTTAAACTTTTTAAATCAAGATTTAACAAAGCAAATGTGTTTTCAGACTTAACCAAACTTGAACAAAGATCATACCATATCTATCATGAGCTTAGAAACACAATTCATGCACAAGAACATAACAAACAACAGCAGATAACCAAAACCACTTTTTCAACAAAATTTAACAAATTTTTCAAGAGGATATGACAAACCTCATGAATGTACATCCACACTCACGAATCTAAGAGCTATTGTGGTAGCTTAACAACCACAAACTTCCAATAAGATGCTAAGATAAATAGGGTTAATAACAACAGATTATAAAAGAAAATGAAAAAAATGAAACAGATTCTTTCAAGCTTGTACCCCACTCCTTGAATCCTCCCAAACCACAAGCTTCACTATACCTTGATAAGTATCTTATCAGGGTGCTATGATCAACTTTTGATCCAAAAGTTCAAGTGTTTGTACATAAAACTTGGAAAAAAAATCAGATTTTTGAGAAAACTTTTGAAACACTTGCATAAACTTCAAACCAAACTTTAAAACTTCATAAACACAAACTCATAACATTAAACAATAAAAATAAAGTAAAGTGGTGCTTGGAATTCGTCAACAAGATTCAAACTTTTTCATTCACTTGAACAAAGATTTACAGAATTGTGACTAAGGAAAACCAAGAACAAGTTGAAATGCTAAGTGCTAAACCCTTTATATAGAGGGTGTACAATGAGTCCTATAAAGCTGAAAACATAAAACCCTAGTTGCTTGAAGTCCCAAAAATGCCCCTTGAATTTTGAATATACTTGGACACATGTGACGTTCTTGGAGTCTTGTGAAGGTGCCAGTGGTGGAAAAATGATCCAAGGCATCCATTTGATGATTAGGAATGAAGCTGAGTTGTGGCACGTTGATTTGCTGGCACTATTTGTCTTTTTCCCTAAAGTAGCTGCAGGGGTAGTTTCATGTGAGTATTTGGGTGAGGTGGCAAGGTGTTTAAGGGTTGGGTTATGATTAATGAACCCTTAATCATAATTTTGGAAGAGATTAGCATTTAATTTCGAGTGATTAATGAATACCCAATTTGTGTTCCTTGTGAATAATTGGCTGTTTGATCCAGTTTTATGTTTAAAAACATGTTAGGCACCAAGATTAGTAACTAATTAATATTTGTTATAATCCAGTTGTAGTGGATTGGTGAGGTGGAGAAATGGTGGATTGTGATTGGAGGAAAAGAGTGAGTGGGGCACGTGGCACAAGGTTAGTGGTCTAGGTAAGTTTCTTTATCTCACAGCTTTAACCCTCCTTCTTTCTTCCTTATTTCATTTCATGTTTATACATGCTAAAATCCGAATCTCTTTGTAAATGAAGTTTTAAACTTCACACTTTGGCGACCAAAACTTTTACAAAGTATATTCAAGGGTATTTCTTGTAATTTCATGATTCTTCAAGGGCTTTGATGGACTATATTGAAACTTTAAGGTCTTCACTTATATTCTTGTCTTCATGGAGGACTAAAAGTAACAAGTCTTCAAATTTAAGGGACCATTCTTGTCAATTCTTCAAAGTTGAGGGTCTTTTTTTTTAAATTTGACAAACTTTAGGGACCAAACTTGTAATTATGAATATACAAGGGTTTAAAGTGTCAATTCTTCAATATTGAAGGAACCTTCTTGTACAAATGATGAGACAGCTTTTATACATGGTCTCATCGTTCTTTTTGGACGTAAAATGCATTAAATATCATCAAAATACCCAAATATATGCTTGTGTTTGTTGCTTGTGTAATTTAGGTAAGGGTATTGAGAAAATGACAAAAGATCACAAGAATCACGCAAAAACGAACACGGGAAACGAAGCCGCACGATGAACCAAGCCCTAGTGAGGAATTTTCCAAAGAAAGCCCTTGAAGATTTGAAGAATATTGAAGATTGGTCCTCCAAGTTTGAAGAATTGACACTTTATACCCTTGTATCTTCATAATTACAAGTTTGGTCCCTAAAGTTTGTCAAAATTACAAAAAGGACCCTTAACTTTGAAGAATTGGCAAATTTAGTCCCTCATCAAATCTAAATTGTCAAATATGGTCCTCCAAGAAGTCAACCAACAAGTCAAAACCTTAAAGTTTGAAGACATTACAAGATCAATCCTTAAAGAATCCAAAAATTACATTTTAAGTCCTTGTGATGAACTTTGAAAAGTGTTTGTGCCACTTTTGACAAATTGGCCAAAGTTAATTACAAAGAGAAGGAAAGAAAAATGACTTGTGAATTCTGTGAACATTTTTTAGAAGATGAAGGGGAATTACTGTCAAGCATGCAAGATATATCATCCTATCCTGGCTTGACACGTCACCATTTCCACTAAGTCTTAATCATTTTATTAAAACGTTTAAACACAGTTAATAAATAATTTTTTGGGGCGGGAATCATACACTGCTCACCATTATCATCCCCAAATTAACTCAAGAACCCTAAATCTCAAAATCTTAATTACTTGGTAATTGAGTCCCATAATCTCCAGAAAAGAGATTACTCATCTCTTAACCCTAATCCCACCAAAACCCCCCTTTCACCATCAACCCATGTGACAATCTCCACCTCCCCTGACCCACAAGAACACAAGAAAACAAATGAAGACAGAAGATCAACGACTTGAAGGGATTCCTTGATGCCAACATCAAATCCAACGCACAAGATCAACCCATCACAGCTCAGCATTCACGTGAAGATATTGGACGAATTCAAAAATGAGGATATGCTTAATCTGATGCGAATCTTCATGAGGGTATTTCTGGATTTTCAGTTATTTAGGGTTAGCATTTTTTCACTTTCTAGAATTTTCTTGTAAACCCTATATAAAGGGTACTAGGCATTAGCTAGTTTTCTGTTCTTGCTTTTTTTTCCTAAGTTCACAACCTTGTAAACCCTTTTTCTGATGAATGAAAATGAGTTAAGTGTTTGGTGAAGAAAAAAAAACAAGTTCCCAATTTACTTTCAGTTCCTTTATGTTATGTTATGGTTTAAGTTGTCACAAGTTTTTAGCTTTCAAGTTTGATATTAATCTGTTTCAAGGGAAAGTGCACCTTAATTTTAGTTTGGATAATATATAAGTTACAATCTAAGTTTGGTTTTATTTGTTTAAGTTTACTAAGTTGGACCTGAATTTTACTTGAGTTGAGTTTTTGCAAGGTCACAAGTAGGTTTTCAAGCCATTATTGGGATATGACCACAAAGACCTGATATAGAATTTATATCAAGCCTTAGAGGGTATCTTGGTGAGGGCAAATCTCTTGTGAGATTGACAACTCTCTTCCATTGTTTCCTTCCTTAATTTTCAGAAAACCATACGTTTTCAAGTTCAAGTTTTCGAAGAGAAAAAAAGGGGTTTTTTTGAAACGAGAGCGAGTATATTACATATTTGTTGAGCTAACCATCCAAGAACTCAGTTCTTGGATTAATTTGTCTCTCTTAGCAGCTTCCTTTTTCATTACGGGTCTTCGGTTCAGTTGTTGAACCCCAACGAACACCCTCTCAACATTTTATCGTCCAAGACACCCCTGCCTCACCTAGTTGTTGGTCGAGGTCAGGGGAGCTTAGCTGACCCTTGTTGGATGCAAACAAGGGTAGGTATCGCCTTCTCGACCTTTTCTTATTTTTATTGTATTCCTGTAATTTGAGTAATTCTGCTTGTGTATTAATTGCTTGTTAGTTGCTAGTTATTAAGGTTTGATTCTTCTGCATAAGTTTTTGAGTTTGCTTATTTGTGGGTAGAAATTATAAAAATTTTAGTTCAATTACGTTTGTTCAGTTTTTTTTTACAAGTTAAAATCATATTCTGTTTGGGTGTAATTCAAGTTTGTTTTCTGTTTAGATTGATTTGTTGGTTTAAAGATCCATCACTGTCTATTTGCAAACTCGCTTAACCAACCAAGAACCAAGATCTAAAAAAGGGGATTTGCCAATATAAGAGAGAGTGCCTGCAATGAGTTTCTGTCAGTTTGAATATTAAACACGAATCGTGGCATAATTTGTTATTTGTGTTAGCGTGTTTTCTGTGACTGCCTCGGTTAGCCTTGATTTGCCCACTGCTAAGAGCATTTAAGGTTCTCAGCTTGTTGTATGCAACTGTTTCCCATTATCGGGCTTATTTGATCTACTTGCGTATTGTGTTTGTGGTTTTGGTGCTTTTATTCTAGCAAATCAGTGAAGGGAGAAATCATAGTGCCTGCATGTTTGAAATAGTTTTACAAGCCTGTCATTAGATCCCACTTAGAGAATAGGGTGTTTGGTACTGCATGTTATTAACAACTAAGCAAGTTCTCTGGAGTCGGGTGTGTTTTGTTTAACTGACATAGCATGTTTAAGGTGGAAATTGCAAATTTTGTGAATTGAAAACAGTTAATCTGAATATTCGCTTAAATAGTTGAGTTTGCTGTGTTTGAACTAGAAAAATTGGCCAAAAGATTAGATACCATGACTACCTAGGGTCGTATGATTCTTATTTGTACTCTTTCCTGCTAGACGTGTAGAATTTTATAGTTCATTGTTCATTAATTTGTCTTAGCACATCAACAAAAACATAACTGCTTCGCTGTCTGCATATCTGAGCTTTCGTTGTTCTAGCTGTTAATTTGGTGATTCGAGGTTTTGCTAGTTTTGTGATAGCTGTGACTCCCACAAGTCCACTGACTTGTGGGGTGCCCATTTGTACCAAAAACACCCACAAATCAACAACATTCGAACCCATTCAGGGTTCAAATCACCTTTGTGAAACCCCTGTTTCACCCAATATCGCCTATCCTGTTCTTTTTGCATCACTGGTATAAGCCTAGGACCGTGTGATTTAGGCCTAAATTTTAGATAGAACGTGTTTCGGTTTAAGTTGATTGTTTTCTGGACTGATTAAAGTACCAAGTGATTAGTGATTAGTGGTAAAGAGTCATAATAGTACAAGAGAAAAAGAAACAAGGTCTGAGCAAGCTTCATTAATATAAAGTTTAAATTCGTTGGATTTCTGAGGTGTGTGTTTGTGTTTTGGTGAGCTAAGGTTACTGTGTACAAGTGTTTAAAAAAAAAAAAAAAAAAAAAATTTTCAAAAATTTTGGCGTGGCCAGGACTCGAACCTGCGCCACCACTGCCAAAGCACACACACACTACCATCCTGCCCTTGGGTCTTTTACTGACCAAGGGAGGAAACAACAAATACTTAAGGTCATTTGAGTTTGGGCTTATTTAATCAAGCCGTGGCTTGATAAGCCCTTTTGTGGCTTATTCTTTAAGTGTTTTCGCTACAATTTAGTTTTCCTAGGAAAGTTATTCAATTTTAGATTTTTATAAATTAAGTTTATATTTTTCCTTTTATTTATTTATTTTTTATGCATTTTTATTTAGCCGTAATTTAATAAATAGATTAAAAATAGAAAACAGTAATTTTAATTTTAGGAAAAATAATTTTTAAGTTTTAATTTATTAACTTGAGGTTTACATCTAGTTAGATTTTCAAAAACTTTAATTTTTAATTTTATTTAATTTTAGGTTTTCAATTAAACTTTAAAAATTAATATAAGATTATAAAAAGGGTTTTAGGAACTTTAAATTTCATTTTTATCTTAGTTATAATATTCTAGGATTTTAGAAATTTTTTAGAATTTATTTTATAAACTTTTTATTTTTTGCATTATTTTATTATTATTTTATTCACAAAAATTAAAAGTTTTATTTTTAACTTTTTTTCATTTTTCCTAGATTCTAGACATTAAAATAGGACCTTTTTCACTTTCCAATTAATTTTTAGGCTTTTCAATTAATTTCTAGATTTAATTTAAGATTTAATACATTTTAATAGTTTTTAAGTGTTTAAAAATAGTTTAATTTGGTTTTAAAATTTTTAAAAATAGTTTTTAGCTTAATTAGGATATTTTTGAGGTTTACAAATTATAAAATCTTGTTTAGGGCTTTTTAATAATTAAAAGTGATTTTTAGGGCTTTAATTAGCATTAAAAAGTCATTATTTAATTAATTAAAAGGTTTTAGCAAGTTTGGATTTTTTGTAAACTCTTAGAATATTATTTGGGATTTTTAGTAATTTTTAGAAATTTTTAGGTTAAAATTTTAATTTTCGTCGTTTTTACGGTTTTACGTTTACGCCTTTTTCGTCGTAGTTTAATTAGTTTTCGTAACCGTCAATTCTTTCCTTTCTCATTTCTTTTTCAATTATCATAATCACAAACATCATAAATCAACTCTTAACACAACGCACTTGCCTCCTTGGGAAACGAACTTGCTTGGTCATTGGTGCTCGGTTTTCCTAAACCGACACTTAACGCTTACCACTATTTATTGCTCTTTTCCTAAAGAGTAGTAAATCACTACAATCATTTTGGCGCCGCTGCCGGGGAGGCGTGTTGTGTTTTGGTTGAACCATTGTTGTTTTTATATATAGCCATAAAAGTATTTGTATTAATAGCACTCTATTAATACGTATTATCGTTTTTCGATTTTTGTGAATATTATTATTATATTGTATACGTAGAACAATAAATTTACAAGTACTCCAAATACGTGAGCAATCACAACCTTGATTCGGGATTTCATCACTCGATCATTGTATTCGAATCTCAAACCAAAGAAAAAAGGCAAAAATAGATAAATACTTTCGTGAAGCTTGATTTTGATAATACAAACTATAAGGTGGGTATAAGGCGGTTGTATTTCACGACCTAAAGGAAAAAGGCTCTTAAGTGCTTCGCGCCGCCTCGTTTCCTCCGCTTGCTTGTGCGTATTTGATTTTGAGAGTGAATCGAGGGTTTTGCCGCCCAAAGTATTATTAAGTATCATATATATTTTCTTGGTTTCATTTGATTAAACCCTCTTGAACGATTTGGTGTTCCACCATCGTTCTAAAGTCATCGAAGGCGTTCACTTCACGTGTTCGTTTTCATTCCTTGAGGCTTCGTTAATCAAGAGATTTGATTAGTGAGGAGATTTGTAGATTTTGGTCTACTTAATACATTCCAAAAAATCCAAAAAAAGTTAAAAACAATCAAAAACCACAAAAACATTGAAAAAGTAAAAATACCAAAAAGAATCTTCTTTGCTCGCCTTCTCGTTGTACGTGACGTTTATGCAAACTCGCTCTAAAGCTAGACGTGCTCGTAAACGAAGAAACAAATCACTCACTCCTACTAGTGAGGACTCTCCTATTGACGAACCCATTGTAGTGAAAGAAGCACCCATGGCTAATCGAACTATGATGGAGTTGCTTCAAGCACCCACCGAGGGTTATGGAGAAGCGATTGTGATTCCCGCTATCCTTGCGGAGAATTTTGAGGTTAAGACGGGTTTGTTGTCCATGATTCAAAACAACAAGTTTCGAGGGGACGAAAAGGACAACCCGCATAACCACATTCGCCAATTTAATCGTCTCACCGCCACGTGCAAGTTTAAGGATGTTTCAAACGACTCGATTAAGATGATGCTTTTTCCGTATTCCTTAGCGGGGCCCGCAAAAATTTGGTTAGAGAAAGAGCCACCCAATTCTATATTGACGTGGAAGGATCTCGTTTCAAAATTCGTGAACCAATTTTTTCCGCCCTCTAAGACTACGCACTTGAAAAACGAGATTTCAAAGTTTTCGCAAGAGTATAATGAGAGTTTTTCAACGGCTTGGAATAGGTTTAAGGAAATGTTGCACGAATGTCCTCATCATGGTTTTTCCGACTTGCATCAAATAGACACGTTTTACAATGGCTTGAACGATCATGAGCGTGATTATCTTAATGCCGCCGCGGGTGGTAATTTCTTGTGTAAGACGGTCGAGGAAGCATTGGTAATTATTGAGAATAGGTCTAAGGTGTATAGTCCTCGTAGGACGTCGAGTGTTCGTAAGGCTTCGTCTTCATCTTCACCTAGTTTGTCACACAACGTTGATGCTTGCCAAATCGAGGCTAATTTGGAGAACAAGATTTTTGATAAGCTTAAAGGATTGTTAATTGAGTTTAAAGTTGGTGAACAACCCGCTCCCGCTACGATTAAAGCGGTTGAGGTTTCTTGTATGTATTGTGGTGGAGCTCACGATTATTCCGAGTGCATTACCAACGGTGGTAACACTTCGAGTGCCTTCGCGGCCGCGGGAACTTATAACCAAAACGGTCAAGTTCCTCGCACTAATCAATTGACTCCACCGGGTTTCTCACCAAATCAAAATGCTAACAATTATCGAAACAATCAAGTTGGTTACCAAAGCAATCAAAAGAACAATTATAAGGGTAATAGCAACTATGGGAATCAAGGGAGTAGTAGTAGTGGCCAATTGCAAAATCAAAATCAAAACCGTAATTTTCAAAATGCAAGTCAAGGTCTTCAAAATAACAAAGAACTTCCATTGGACTTTTTGAATTACACTACTTCAAATGATAAGATTATGGAAAACATTCAAGAGCAAATGGCTAATCAAGCTAAGGAGACGGCTAAGAATGCAAAGGAGTTAGCTAATTTCATTAAGGAAAATCTAGCCATGAGGAATGAATTGAAAAATGATTTTGCTAACCAAATTCGAGGTCAAAACAACAAGATAGAGCAAATTCATGCTAGGCTTGAACAAAGAATTGACCAAAAAGCCGCTATCCAAGATGTGAAGTTTAATAATTTTGATGCTAAGCTTAATGCAATTTTAGAAGCCGTAATGGGAAACAAAGCCTCTACTTCGGGTAGTTTACCTAGTAACACCATTTCAAACCCGAAGGGAGAGATGAAAGTGATTACCACACGTAGTGGTAAGGCACTTAAAGAACCGACTCCTCAACCAATTACTCCAACGGTGGAGGAAATTGAGGAAGAACCCGAGGTGGTGGTCGAAAAGGAGCATATTTCAAGCCCACAAAGTACCGCTCATGCCACACCTACGGTTGACCCATCACCCATTTTGGAACCCGAGATTCCAAAGGCTGTGCCTATGCCCCAACCCACACCACCCTTGCCTTACCCATTGAGACTTAGGAAGGAGAAACGACAAGAGCGCGACAACTACCAATTTGAGCTTTTTATGAAAATGTTTCGTGACTTGCATTTTAATATAAGTTTTGCCGACGCCTTGGTCATGATGCCTCGATTTGCCGCTAACTTTAAGAGTATGTTGAACAACAAGGAGAAATTACACCAAATGTCTAGTTGTTCGTCGGTTTATCTTAATCGCATACCTCAAAAAGTCGGTGATCCCGGTAAATTTTTGATCCCTTGTGCAATTCAAGATATGGAAGAATGCTATGCCTTGGCCGATCTTGGTGCTAGCATTAACTTGATGCCACTTGCAATCTACAAGTCGCTCAATCTTCCTAATCTTACTCCTTCACGAATGTCTATTGAGTTGGCCGACCATTCCACGATTCTTGCATGTGGTTTGGCGGAAGACGTTTTTGTGAAAGTGGGGAAGTTCTACTATCCCGTAGACTTTATTGTTGTTGACATCCCCACGGATCCTCAAGTTCCTCTTATTTTAGGTCGTTCGTTTTTAGATACGTCTATGGCTTTGATTGATGTGCATGCTAGAAAGATCACCTTACGTTTCAACGACGAGGAACTTGTTATAAACGCAACTCAAAATTCTCAACTTTCTCATGTTTATTCCGTTGCTACCATAAACCTCGTTGATATGATCGACGTGGTTTGCGAGGAATTTTCACAAGAAGTTTTAGGGTTTGGTGATGAAGAAACTAGTGGCAATCCCACTATGTTAGATCCAATTCTTGATAATTCGACACCAACCTTCACTCCTTTCGAAGGTGGTGGTTTTACGTTGGAAGAATTCGATGTTCCACGTACTTGTGACGAAGACCTCGACAACTATGAGGACTTCTCGATTATCAAGGATTTTCTCAACGATTTCCCATTTCCTCCACCCGAGGAGGTTATGAGTATCGAGCCCAAATCTTCACTTGAGGAACCACCTATTCTCGAGTTGAAAGATTTACCTCCTCACCTCGAATATGTCTATTTGGAGGAGGACGACAAGTTGCCGGTTATTATTGCGAAGGAACTTTCGAATGATGAAAAAACCGCACTTGTCGATGTTCTTAAGGACCACAAAGGGGCGATTGCGTGGAAGTTATCCGACATTAAGGGAATCGATCCCAAATTTTGTACACACAAAATATTAATGGAGGAGGATTTCAAGCCAACAATCCAAAGTCAAAGGAGGGTGAACCCCAAAATTCACGACGTCATCAAAAAGGAGGTCCTTAAACTCCTTGACGCGGGAATGATTTACCCTATTTCCGATAGCCCTTGGGTGAGTCCTATTCATTGTGTCCCTAAAAAGGAAGGGATGACCGTTGTGCCAAACGATGCCAACGAGTTAATTCCCACAAGACTCGTGACCGGATGGAGAGTGTGCATTGACTATCGTAAGTTGAATGAAGCCACTCGAAAAGACCATTTTCCCTTGCCCTTCATGGACCAAATGTTGGAGCGTCTTGCGAGAAACGATTTCTATTGCTTTTTAGATGGTTTTTCTGGTTACTTCCAAATTCCCATCGATCCTCGTGATCAAGAAAAAACTACGTTTACGTGTCCATACGGAACGTTTGCTTATCGTAGAATGCCATTCGGACTTTGTAATGCACCGGGAACTTTTCAACGATGCATGATGACTATTTTTCATGATATGATCGAGAAGACGATGGAAGTCTTCATGGATGACTTTTCCGTGTTTGGTGATTCCTTTACTTCGTGTTTGTCGAACCTTGAGAGAATGTTAAAACGTTGTGAGAAAACCAACCTTGTGCTCAATTGGGAGAAATGTCATTTTATGGTTAAGAGTGGAATCGTCTTAGGGCACAAGGTCTCGAAAGCGGGGATTGAGGTAGATCAAGCTAAGGTAGACGTCATCGCCAAATTACCTCATCCCAAAACCGTCAAGGGAGTTAGGAGTTTCCTAGGCCACGCGGGCTTTTATCGACGATTCATCAAGGATTTCTCGAAGATTTCTCGACCCATTACACATCTTCTTGAAAAAGAGGCACGTTTTGTCTTTGACGAAGATTGTGTACGAGCCTTTGATATCCTTAAGAGGAAACTTACCGAAGCTCCCATTCTTGTTGCTCCAAATTGGAACCTCCCCTTTGAACTTATGTGTGATGCAAGTGATTACGCTATTGGGGCCGTTTTGGGGAACGTCATGATAAGCATTTCTTGCCTATACACTATGCTAGCAAGACGATGACCGAGGCTCAACTTAAATACACTACAACGGAAAAGGAGTTCCTTGCCGTGGTGTATGCATTTGAGAAATTACGACCTTACCTCGTCTTGACAAAATGCATAGTGTATACGGACCATTCGGCTATCAAGTATCTCATGGCTAAACAAGATGCAAAGCCGAGATTACTTCGTTGGATTCTCCTCCTTCAAGAATTTGATCACAAAATCGTTGACAAAAAAGGAGCCGAGAATCTAGCGGCCGATCATCTCTCTCGTTTGGAAGATCCTCACCAAAGTGTTTACGAGCCTAAGGAAATCACCGAAACATTTCCGCTCGAGACACTTGGTGTAGTGAATTCCAAACTTGATTCTTCTACCCCATGGTTTGCGGATTTTGCAAATTACCATGCGGGTAACTTCATCATTAAGGGTATGACAACTCAAGAAAAACGAAAATTCTTTCGTGATGTCAAGTTCTATTTTTGGAACGACCCTTACTTGTTTCGAACTTGTGCGGATCAAATCATCCGCCGTTGTGTATTTGGCACCGAAGCTTCTAACATCCTTAGAGCTTGCCATGAGGGACCCACGGGTGGTCACCACGGTGCTAATCTCACGGCTAAAAAGGTGTTTGATGCCGGCTTCTTTTGGCCTACTATTTACCGAGATGCACAAGATCTTGTGAAGTCTTGTGATTCATGCCAACGACAAGGAAAAGCCTCACAAAAAGATGAAATGCCACAAAATATCATTCAAGTATGTGAGATCTTTGACGTTTGGGGCATAGACTTTATGGGGCCGTTCCCATCATCTCGTGGTAATAAGTACATTCTCGTTGCGGCTGACTACCTTTCTAAGTGGGTGGAGGCGAAGGCCTTGCCCACTAATGATGCTCGTGTGGTAGTTAAGTTCTTGAAAAGTTTGTTTGCTAGGTTTGGAACCCCTCGTGCTATCATAAGCGATCGTGGAATCCATTTTTGTAATGACCAATTTGAAAGGGTTCTAAGGAAATATGGGGTTACACATCGTCTTTCTACGGCTTATCACCCACAAACGAGTGGGCAAGTCGAGGTTTCAAACCGAGCATTGAAGAGGATCTTGGAGAGATCCGTAGGGGAAAACCGACAATCTTGGTCGGATAAGTTAGACGATGCTTTATGGGCCTTTAGGACCGCTCATAAGACACCCATTGGGTGCACTCCCTATAAGCTTGTGTATGGAAAAAATTGTCATTTGCCTATCGAATTAGAACACAAGGCTTATTGGGCCCTAAAGCATTGTAATGATGACATGGAGACCGCGGGAAAACACCGGAAAATGCAATTAAATGAATTGGATGAATTGAGAGACATTGCTTATGAAAATTCATTGATTTATAAAGAGAAAACTAAAAAGTTGCATGATTCAAAAATTAAAAACCGGGTTTTTAACATTGGGGATCAAGTTTTACTTTTTAATTCAAGATTGAAAATATCTTCCGGTAAATTGAAATCCCGTTGGTCCGGTCCATTCACCGTGACTCAAGTATTTCCTTATGGGACCATCGAGCTAGCTCAAGATGATGGTCCTAACTTCAAGGTGAATGGACATAGGTTGAAGCACTACTTTGGTGGGGAAGTTCCATCCTTGAACTACCTCGACCAAGTCACCTTCCCCAATGATAATTAGTGTTGAGGGGATCGAGTCGAGCTCATGACTCGGTAATCAAAAACGAGGTGCCTCGTGGGGGAGTCCCATGCTTATCCTATGTACATATTATCGCTTTCTTAGTCTAATGTAGCTTATGTGTGGGGATTCGTGCCCTTCCAACCTTTGTTCCATGGTTGTTTGTGCATTGTGGTTTTTAGATCATGATCTTCACGATTGGAGCCTCTCGTGTTCGTTTTATGGGAGCACTCGATCGTTTGCTTTGGAGACATTTCTCAATATCCATGATATATCCTTTATTTGTTCTAACCTTAGGTTTTTAGCACACTTCATAAACGGCTATTAATTTAATGGTTACACCCTTTCCATGCTAGATTAGGCATTCGACTACGTCTCTAGTATGGGGGTGTTTGCACCCCTAGACTCGAAACATTGAGGACAATGTTTAACTTTAGTATGGGGGGGTGAATAGATACTTGCCTTGCCAAACCTTCACGCTTTCCAAAGTTTATCGTTTTCTTGCAAAATAAGGCTAAAAATGGCCAAATTTTAAAAATTTTCTCATGTTTTATAAGTGTTTGAAGACACGAATGTAGATTTTCCGATGGCGAGAATAAGAGTAATTTTTGACTCGACCGTGCGTGTTGAGCACTTAGCTTTGATTCCTTAACTACACATTAGGCTAAGTCTCTTAAATGAGGACGAGAAATGATAGGGTTAATTATAAGTTACTATGCTAAACGTAGAGTACTCGTATTCTTTCAAAAACTCATGTGTTCTCGTTGTTTGCTTATTCTCCCTTCGCATGTAAATATTTTTTGCTTAATAAATATTGACTTAGCGGTTTAGTTAGGATTGTTGGGTTTCTAGTCTTTTCTAGTAGCTTCCGTGTAATTAAATTGGGAAGACATTAAGGTATCGCCAGCGTCACGGTTTTGAAGTATTGGCAACCCGAATAATCGAAAGCTTCACCTAATAATAAGATTTCAAGTGCTCACCTAAATCTAGCAAACAATTTGAAGCCCTACAAGGCCTAAAATCTATGCAAAAATTGAAAGTGAATCAAGCCTTAATCTTCGAAGCTTTAAAGATCCAAAATTCGCTTTAGCGTGAGGATATACGTCTTTGGCTAATAAAACCACCGATGAGGCGGATAATAAAAGGCAAGGCAAGACCGAAGTCATAATAAAAGCTTCATGGCGAAGTTGAATAAAAGATGGAGGTAAACCAAAGATAATAAGGCCCTTCCGTTAGGGGGCATATAAAAGTCTTGGTAATAAGTCTCATGTTCAAAACCGTTATAAAACCGTGTTTATCGATTCTTCTTGTCAACTTAATTTTTTAACATCGTCGTCTATTAGGAGGGGTTATTGATTTGATGGTCTTAGTTACACCGTTAGGACTCTATTTTTAGACCTAAATCTCTATTATCGCATAAGTCAAACAATGTATCCTCGTGAAACATTCAAGACATCATAAAATATAAGAGATACAACTTAGGAATAATGGGAGAATAAGTACGTGATTAGGGCATATGAGTAGTGTTAGCATTACTAACTTATAATGACAATGATCTCGTTGCACGCTTGGCATGGAATTAAGGTGAAAATCGAGGACGACGAAATTATTTCTAACGAAGCATTCACGTGTTCTTATTCTATGAACCTAAACGTCCCATTTTGCGATGAAAATCATACATTATGTCTATAACACAAGTAGTAGCAATAGTAGTAGTGTAGCTAGTTTATCATTTCAATAAAGTCCATAAAAATAAATTTTGGAGATGCTACGATACTTTATTCTAGCATTGCGTGAGGGCACGGCAATGGTTTAGTATGGGGGAGTGATGAGACGGCTTTTATACATGGTCTCATCGTTCTTTTTGGACGTAAAATGCATTAAATATCATCAAAATACCCAAATATATGCTTGTGTTTGTTGCTTGTGTAATTTAGGTAAGGGTATTGAGAAAATGACAAAAGATCACAAGAATCACGCAAAAACGAACACGGGAAACGAAGCCGCACGATGAACCAAGCCCTAGTGAGGAATTTTCCAAAGAAAGCCCTTGAAGATTTGAAGAATATTGAAGATTGGTCCTCCAAGTTTGAAGAATTGACACTTTATACCCTTGTATCTTCATAATTACAAGTTTGGTCCCTAAAGTTTGTCAAAATTACAAAAAGGACCCTTAACTTTGAAGAATTGGCAAATTTAGTCCCTCATCAAATCTAAATTGTCAAATATGGTCCTCCAAGAAGTCAACCAACAAGTCAAAACCTTAAAGTTTGAAGACATTACAAGATCAATCCTTAAAGAATCCAAAAATTACATTTTAAGTCCTTGTGATGAACTTTGAAAAGTGTTTGTGCCACTTTTGACAAATTGGCCAAAGTTAATTACAAAGAGAAGGAAAGAAAAATGACTTGTGAATTCTGTGAACATTTTTTAGAAGATGAAGGGGAATTACTGTCAAGCATGCAAGATATATCATCCTGTCCTGGCTTGACACGTCACCATTTCCACTAAGTCTTAATCATTTTATTAAAACGTTTAAACACAGTTAATAAATAATTTTTTGGGGCGGGAATCATACACTGCTCACCATTATCATCCCCAAATTAACTCAAGAACCCTAAATCTCAAAATCTTAATTACTTGGTAATTGAGTCCCATAATCTCCAGAAAAGAGATTACTCATCTCTTAACCCTAATCCCACCAAAACCCCCCTTTCACCATCAACCCATGTGACAATCTCCACCTCCCCTGACCCACAAGAACACAAGAAAACAAATGAAGACAGAAGATCAACGACTTGAAGGGATTCCTTGATGCCAACATCAAATCCAACGCACAAGATCAACCCATCACAGCTCAGCATTCACGTGAAGATATTGGACGAATTCAAAAATGAGGATATGCTTAATCTGATGCGAATCTTCATGAGGGTATTTCTGGATTTTCAGTTATTTAGGGTTAGCATTTTTTCACTTTCTAGAATTTTCTTGTAAACCCTATATAAAGGGTACTAGGCATTAGCTAGTTTTCTGTTCTTGCTTTTTTTTCCTAAGTTCACAACCTTGTAAACCCTTTTTCTGATGAATGAAAATGAGTTAAGTGTTTGGTGAAGAAAAAAAAACAAGTTCCCAATTTACTTTCAGTTCCTTTATGTTATGTTATGGTTTAAGTTGTCACAAGTTTTTAGCTTTCAAGTTTGATATTAATCTGTTTCAAGGGAAAGTGCACCTTAATTTTAGTTTGGATAATATATAAGTTACAATCTAAGTTTGGTTTTATTTGTTTAAGTTTACTAAGTTGGACCTGAATTTTACTTGAGTTGAGTTTTGGCAAGGTCACAAGTAGGTTTTCAAGCCATTATTGGGATATGACCACAAAGACCTGATATAGAATTTATATCAAGCCTTAGTGGGTATCTTGGTGAGGGCAAATCTCTTGTGAGATTGACAACTCTCTTCCATTGTTTCCTTCCTTAATTTTCAGAAAACCATACGTTTTCAAGTTCAAGTTTTCGAAGAGAAAAAAAGGGGTTTTTTTGAAACGAGAGCGAGTATATTACTTATTTGTTGAGCTAACCATCCAAGAACTCAGTTCTTGGATTAATTTGTCTCTCTTAGCAGCTTCCTTTTTCATTACGGGTCTTCGGTTCAGTTGTTGAACCCCAACGAACACCCTCTCAACATTTTATCGTCCAAGACACCCCTGCCTCACCTAGTTGTTGGTCGAGGTCAGGGGAGCTTAGCTGACCCTTGTTGGATGCAAACAAGGGTAGGTATCGCCTTCTCGACCTTTTCTTATTTTTATTGTATTCCTGCAATTTGAGTAATTCTGCTTGTGTATTAATTGCTTGTTAGTTGCTAGTTATTAAGGTTTGATTCTTCTGCATAAGTTTTTGAGTTTGCTTATTTGTGGGTAGAAATTATAAAAATTTTAGTTCAATTACGTTTGTTCAGTTTTTTTTTACAAGTTAAAATCATATTCTGTTTGGGTGTAATTCAAGTTTGTTTTCTGTTTAGATTGATTTGTTGGTTTAAAGATCCATCACTGTCTATTTGCAAACTCGCTTAACCAACCAAGAACCAAGATCTAAAAAAGGGGATTTGCCAATATAAGAGAGAGTGCCTGCAATGAGTTTCTGTCAGTTTGAATATTAAACACGAATCGTGGCATAATTTGTTATTTGTGTTAGCGTGTTTTCTGTGACTGCCTCGGTTAGCCTTGATTTGCCCACTGCTAAGAGCATTTAAGGTTCTCAGCTTGTTGTATGCAACTGTTTCCCATTATCGGGCTTATTTGATCTACTTGCGTATTGTGTTTGTGGTTTTGGTGCTTTTATTCTAGCAAATCAGTGAAGGGAGAAATCATAGTGCCTGCATGTTTGAAATAGTTTTACAAGCCTGTCATTAGATCCCACTTAGAGAATAGGGTGTTTGGTACTGCATGTTATTAACAACTAAGCAAGTTCTCTGGAGTCGGGTGTGTTTTGTTTAACTGACATAGCATGTTTAAGGTGGAAATTGCAAATTTTGTGAATTGAAAACAGTTAATCTGAATATTCGCTTAAATAGTTGAGTTTGCTGTGTTTGAACTAGAAAAATTGGCCAAAAGATTAGATACCATGACTACCTAGGGTCGTATGATTCTTATTTGTACTCTTTCCTGCTAGACGTGTAGAATTTTATAGTTCATTGTTCATTAATTTGTCTTAGCACATCAGCAAAAACATAACTGCTTCGCTGTCTGCATATCTGAGCTTTCGTTGTTCTAGCTGTTAATTTGGTGATTCGAGGTTTTGCTAGTTTTGTGATAGCTGTGACTCCCACAAGTCCACTGACTTGTGGGGTGCCCATTTGTACCAAAAACACCCACAAATCAACAACATTCGAACCCATTCAGGGTTCAAATCACCTTTGTGAAACCCCTGTTTCACCCAATATCGCCTATCCTGTTCTTTTTGCATCACTGGTATAAGCCTAGGACCGTGTGATTTAGGCCTAAATTTTAGATAGAACGTGTTTCGGTTTAAGTTGATTGTGTTCTGGACTGATTAAAGTACCAAGTGATTAGTGATTAGTGGTAAAGAGTCATAATAGTACAAGAGAAAAAGAAACAAGGTCTGAGCAAGCTTCATTAATATAAAGTTTAAATTCGTTGGATTTCTGAGGTGTGTGTTTGTGTTTTGGTGAGCTAAGGTTACTGTGTACAAGTGTTTAAAAAAAAAAAAAAAGAAAAAAAAAAATTTTCAAAAATTTTGGCGTGGCCAGGACTCGAACCTGCGCCACCACTGCCAAAGCACACACACACTACCATCCTGCCCTTGGGTCTTTTACTGACCAAGGGAGGAAACAACAAATACTTAAGGTCATTTGAGTTTGGGCTTATTTAATCAAGTCGTGGCTTGATAAGCCCTTTTGTGGCTTATTCTTTAAGTGTTTTCGCTACAATTTAGTTTTCCTAGGAAAGTTATTCAATTTTAGATTTTTATAAATTAAGTTTATATTTTTCCTTTTATTTATTTATTTTTTATGCATTTTTATTTAGCCGTAATTTAATAAATAGATTAAAAATAGAAAACAGTAATTTTAATTTTAGGAAAAATAATTTTTAAGTTTTAATTTATTAACTTGAGGTTTACATCTAGTTAGATTTTCAAAAACTTTAATTTTTAATTTTATTTAATTTTAGGTTTTCAATTAAACTTTAAAAATTAATATAAGATTATAAAAAGGGTTTTAGGAACTTTAAATTTCATTTTTATCTTAGTTATAATATTCTAGGATTTTAGAAATTTTTTAGAATTTATTTTATAAACTTTTTATTTTTTGCATTATTTTATTATTATTTTATTCACAAAAATTAAAAGTTTTATTTTTAACTTTTTTTCATTTTTCCTAGATTCTAGACATTAAAATAGGACCTTTTTCACTTTCCAATTAATTTTTAGGCTTTTCAATTAATTTGTAGATTTAATTTAAGATTTAATACATTTTAATAGTTTTTAAGTGTTTAAAAATAGTTTAATTTGGTTTTAAAATTTTTAAAAATAGTTTTTAGCTTAATTAGGATATTTTTGAGGTTTACAAATTATAAAATCTTGTTTAGGGCTTTTTAATAATTAAAAGTGATTTTTAGGGCTTTAATTAGCATTAAAAAGTCATTATTTAATTAATTAAAAGGTTTTAGCAAGTTTGGATTTTTTGTAAACTCTTAGAATATTATTTGGGATTTTTAGTAATTTTTAGAAATTTTTAGGTTAAAATTTTAATTTTCGTCGTTTTTACGGTTTTACGTTTACGCCTTTTTCGTCGTATTTTAATTAGTTTTCGTAACCGTCAATTCTTTCCTTTCTCATTTCTTTTTCAATTATCATAATCACAAACATCATAAATCAACTCTTAACACAACGCACTTGCCTCCTTGGGAAACGAACTTGCTTGGTCATTGGTGCTCGGTTTTCCTAAACCGACACTTAACGCTTACCACTATTTATTGCTCTTTTCCTAAAGAGTAGTAAATCACTACAATCAAAAAACTTCAATTCTTCAAGGAATTTTCTTCAAAATTCAACTCTAGGACCCGGTTCATTGTGCGGCTTCATTTTCGGTGTTCGTTTTTACTTGTTTCTTGTGATCTTTTGTCATTTTCTCAATATCCGTACCTAAAATACACATTGAATAAACACAAGCATATATTTGGCACATTTATGATATTTTAACCATTTTAAGCCTGTTTTGGACGATGAGACTATGTATAAAAGCAGTCTCATCAATTTTTCGTACTAAAGAAAAGAAAGAAAGAAAAAAGAAATCTAAAGTTAATCGTGATATGCATGAACAAAATGATATTTGATTGAAACTTAGGAGTAAATAATATAATTACATCATTGTTGTAATTAAACAACATTTTATTTTATGATACCTATTCAAGTAGCATGAATAGAAAATGTATATCGTAAGAAACTACTTTGCGTATATAGGTATATGTAATAATATGCAACACTATATGCAAGGGTAATTTGAGTTGCATGATTAGTGAATTTCTTTTTAATATACTTAAGTGGTAATGTGATATGCACATTTCATTTAGTTATCATGTAACTAAATGTATTTTTTCGTCATCTATAAATTTGATGTTATACTATTTAAAAAATATTTTTTGTAACATCCGTACGTTTTAAATATCAATTGAAAGCATGTTAAAGTTGGTCATTAATTTATTGTTTTTGTTACATTACTTCAAATATTTGTAACGATAATTTTTATTGATTATTTAAGTTTGAAGAATTTAATTAGATGTTACAAAGTTTGAAATATGTACTATTTGTAAAATTTATACGTTTAATTTTCATTGATGACTTTTGAAACATATTGTTTATTATTGCATTTAAGAGTTGACGTTACAAAATTGAAATATTTGTAACACTTATGTGTCAAAAATCTTCATTGAAAATTTTGTAAACTCTTTTACTTATTATATGACATTAAGTGATATTAATTTGTTAGTCAACAAAGTGACCAAGTTAATTTCAATTTTGTAGTCATATAAATTATGATGTCTTAAAGCTATTTATCACTTATATGATATTAAGCGAGGTCAATTTGTTATTCATCAAAGTGACCAAGTTAATTTCAAATATATAGTCATATAATTTATGTTTTTTAATAGCTATTTATTTTAATTACATGACATTAAGAGAAATTAATTTTGTTAGTCACCAAAGTAGCCAAGTTAATTTCAAATATATAGTCAAATAACTTATTTTGTTTTTTTAGCTATTTGCTTAATGCTTATTACATGACATTAAGAGAGATTAATTTTGTTAGTTACCAAAGTGGCCAAGTTAATTTAAATATTTGTAATCATGTAATTTATGTCGTGTTCAGAATGCTCTTATGAATTTTTTTTTATTAGTTGATAGATATTATGAATAATTCCCAAAGAAAAATTATTCTTCTATAACTATTAATCTTAAAGACGAAAAAATAGCAAAATTTTTTCATATATATAGTTATCCGAAGATGCTTATATATTTGACTAAGTCTACTTAATTTTTTTATTGTAAGTTTTCATTGCATTCTAATAATGATGATGATGTATTGTTGTGTTTACCTAAAGGAAACCAATAATACATATTTTATTTAATTATCTCGTATAAGTTTTAATAAGTAAGCATATACATTTTTGTAGCAAATAACCTTCACTCTCAAGCTTCTTCTGTTACCTTGTTGTAACACCCCCAAATTACCACGCAGCGGAATACCACTTTGGGGCGCTACTCATAGCACATCGCACACAATCATAGACAACTACCTCAAAAGAGACGTTAAAATAATATACAACCTTGTCTAAAAAGTTTCCCATCCCTATATATATAAAATCAGAGTAGCGTTTGGTCCCAAAAACTGTTACCAATCACAATACCTTAAATGCTTAAAAGCAGTTTATTCATTTCAAAGGATGGAAAAGTAAACAAAGATTTAGACAAGTAAGCACCAACTTCCTCCTCGCATGCTCCGCTGCTATCCATCTTGATTACCTGAAATACATGTGTAAAATCATCAACACAAAGGTTGAGCAAGTCTATAGGGTTTACAAATCATTTTGAACACAAGCAAAGATTATAAGTTTGTGGCATACTTGAAGGCAACAAGCATCGAATTTGCATCAACAATAATAATTGTATATAGCATAAATTGCATTAAGCTCATGGAACCGAGCCCTTAGACACTCCGTTAGGTCTAATAAGACAAGATATTTATTAATTGTCGTTACCTCCAGATTATTGGTACATTACCGTGTACCTGACTTCTCAATACAATATGTTCAAACAGTGTGGAGGTCGGGCCTAAGCTTCTGTGACAAGTCCACACAAACTGAACCGGGGCAGCTTCTCCCATAGATCTATTAATTGTACTAGCGGCTAACCCATCATAGGTTAATTAACGGTCCATAATTGAGGCTTTAACAATGGTAATCACTTAATGCAGTTTAAAGGCAACCAGGGATCCATTCATAGAGGGAAAAGCATACCATAAAAGACTTGTGTTCTAAATTTATAAAAACATGTATTCCCCCTCGCGGGTTTAAAATCATTTACAAGATAGTATAAAAGCAAGGCTATAGACTTACCTTAAATAATACACAAAGCTAGTAGTAGTAGTGATCGTCGAAGTGTAGATTCCTCCCAAATATATACACATCAAAAGCCGCCACCTAACAAATAAGGTGCGCGCTTAGCAACATACTTAAGTATTTCAAATCATACTTAGCATAATAATATCAATGACTCAAAATAGTATGTAAATAGACATGACCAATCAATGCAAGTGAATTCCTTCTAAACCCCACAACATGTACTAGCTTTCCAAGACTAGCACCTTCGATATTGATCCATCTCAAGATGCCAAATCAATACGGTTCAAGTACCCTAAATGGGTCTCTAATCTCAGAATATAAACTCACACATAAGACTTATATCCTTTTAGAACTTTGAGAAGCTAATAGATTAGCCTCTCGCCTCAAACTATGACGCGAGGTTAAGTACCACAAAAAAATACTCAGCCGGTACTTACCAAAAGTACACGTTGTTTTCCCCTACCTAATCAACTCCGTTTTTGAGGAAACTTGGTGAAAAACTCACTTATAATCTGTAAAAGACTCAGTTCAAATTTCATTCAATGATTCACATTTTAGAACCACCTGCTCGACACATCTTTAGACCTTAAAAACCGGAGTGTTTTACACGCTTGACTCGTAAAACCCTTTTGACCTCGTTAAACATTCCCGTTTACAACATCGCCACTTAACTTTGAAAATAGACTCCCAATGCTAAGTTTAGAACCTAACAACAGCCTTTGACGAGTTTTAAAACTCAACTTATAGTCCCTGAGATTCGATCCAAATATCGACAACAATTTCGTATTGTGTCAATACTCGTCTCCCGGTACACAAATAATCAAACTAGTTTCCTCCTCGTTAGGAGTTGGAAGCTCTATCTTATGTCGAAATGAGCGTCTCGACGACTACTACAACAACATCCCATTATATCAAACTTTATTTAAGCTTTAACCCACGAAAATCTGCCTTAACTCACTGATGTAAAATGACATCTTCAAGACCATACTAAATCCTATTTTGACCCATTTCCAACTTCACAAACACTTCAAATAACCCATATTAATCATTCCTAACAACATCTAACACCTAGATTCACTTGCATGACCACATGCATTCACCAAAAATTAATAATTAGTTGCATGCACTCAAATAAAAATTGTTATAATAATAATAACACATGAATGGAACCTTACATTTATTTTAGGAGATCAAATGATCAAGAACACCATAAGACCCCAAATTTTCGTGGCTCTTATGGTCAAAAACACCAAGATAAAATCTTTTCCAAGCTTGTTTGATTGATTATAATTGATCCTAACAACAAAGACAATACATGCAACCAACAAAAATGGATTAAATCAAAGTTCATCAAAAATAAATTTGGAAAAATTAAAGTTAATGCATGTTGGATTTTTGAGTGGGGATATACTTACAATGGTGATTTAAGCAATGGGTATTGATTAGATTTCTTCAAAAATCAAAATTGGTGGTGGATTATGATGGTGATGGTGTTGCCGTGACCTAGAGAGAGAAAGGAGGAGAGAACACCAAATTTTGCTAGTTGAAAAATGAGGTGTGTGTTTATTTTAAGCTTTTATATAGTGGTGGAAGGGTAAAAGGTGCAATATTGGTTATCTTTTGGGCGTGTTTGCAAAGTAACTCTTATAGAGCGGGAATGGTACCTAGTCGGTTTTGAAAATATTTACGAGAGTCGGGTTTCGTCCCGGATTCATAAAAATATAAATCTCGTTTGTTAAATTGATCGGTTGAATAATTAAATGCACACGAAACGAAATAGTAAGGTTCCGACTCAACTTAATACGTATTGGAATAAAAATTTCAAAAATATCAAATATCGAAATAATCGACACTAAAATATAATATTTGGGCATCCATTGGCATCGCGATCACTATTAGTACTCTTCATCCATCAAAACAATTAAATCTAATCACACATTACATGTTTCAACTAAAACCGTCAAATATAATAATACTCGTCATTACTTAGAAATTAAAAATATGTTACATAGTTAGGATAAAATAATGACGTCAAGTTCGGGTTATTACATTCTCACCTCCTTAAAGGAGCGACGTCCAGGCGCTCGACGAACCTCATACTCGTATTTTGCATTACTCAGAAGGATGAGGGCACTTCTTATAAAGAAGTCCTCACGTTCCCACGTGAATTTTTGGTCCACGTCTCGAATTACATCGCACCTTCGTAACGAGAAATCTTACTATGCTCCAAATTCTTAACATCTCGATCAAAGATCTTCACTGGTTATTCTATAAAACGCAACTTGTCGCCAAGCTGTATCACACCTAAAGGGATGAATAAATCCTTATCCACCAGACACTCCTTCAAGCCCGCCACACGAAAAATTTATGAATTACACAAAGCTTATTAGACGACAAGAATACAGGATTTTCGGGTAAGTCCAGTTAAAAAGGAAGGTTGCAATTTAAAGGATAGCCACTGGCCGGATAGCCATGGACGCATATCCTAAAAATAACAAGACAATACTTTGTTATCGAAGCGTGCTCACACACGGATCCATACTCAAAAGATAATACAAAGACACCATCTCACTTTCGCCCATGCGCATTCAAAGTCTCAATAAACATCGTCATTGAAGGTACAAAGATATTACATGGTACGTGTTCTCCATGATCGGACGTCATTGGACAATGCCATCTCAAGTTCTCATAACTTACAATCATTAGAGTAGATCACGTGCCACATAAGTACATAAAAAGAAAAGGTCGAACATAAACATCAAATATAGATCTCCATCGTTGATCATCGAGAAACCTTAAACGAACCCTTGATAATAAAACTTGATCTCTAAATTCTTTCCACTTGCGGTGTCGGCTTCAACATACTCCTCGAAGTGATAACGAATTTATTAATTCCAATCATTAAGAATTTTGGTCCATTGACGAAGATTCGCAACATATCGGGCATATCAACAGCTCTGCTCCAATGCTCAGCATACCAAATGTGTCCCATTAACTTCTGTTCTAGTGCTTCAGGTGATGCATCACATTCTTTGTTTACTCGTCATACTAGTCTCACGGGTTCGTCGTCAAGAAAAGACTTCGGTGACCCTTCAATAGTAGCAATTAAAATCCTAAAATCCCTTATCCAACACAAGTTGTCGGTGATACCTTGATCCTCAGTCAATCCACAAGTACATGCATAGATACTAGTGACGCTTAAACAAGTCGCCTATACTCGGAACGGTCAACGGTTCTTAACAATCTACTTATAAAGCTCGCGATCATCGAGACACATTAGAAATGGTCCATCGAAATAAATACTAACTCGAGAGAAGTCCAATGGGTTACTCCTACATATATGATATTATGATAATCGACGATCATCATAATGATGACGGCACTGGACGATTCATATCAACGGAACATGGTTCGAAGAAAGACGTACGCACACCAAACACTCATAAATCGAGCCAGACATACTTAGGCCCACTCATTTTGTAGCTCCTTGTCTGCATCAAAAGGCATCCCCTTTCATGTATACAAGAGTTTATAAATTTATGGTTCGGGAACTTATAACTTTCTTGTTCAAATGAAAAGGCGTCCCAATCCATTTCAACAAAACGATTATAAGTCATCCTACTCAAGTATTACTACCTCTCAACACGATATCATATCAAAATACCATAGTAAATACAAGGTGTCAATAAACTTACATCATGATTTCCGTATTCAAACGTCCCATTCCATCTGAATAAGAAAAACACGACTATCTAAGGTCCAGTGGTTTAAAATTTTCTTATTCAAATGTCCTAATCCATTTAAATAAGACAACCTTAAACGACTCTTAGTTGGGCGAGTTAAAATCTATATATCTGAATGTCCCATTCAATTTAGACACACAGTATTAAGTCACTCAACCGAATGACTACTACGAGCATATCATTGTTGTACCCAAACTATATATATTTGATTAGGATATATATATCTTAAGTCCAACATTGGCATCCTCCTTTTTGCCAATAAAACGTGGTCATATAAAATTTAATCACACGTCGCATTACGTAGGAGATATCACCTCGGATAATTGATTCTTCAAAATCATAAGTAGTAACGAAAACACGAACATCGCATTTATCAATTTCGTTTCGAAAGGAGATGTCCAAAAATGACACATCACGATACGATGATAACAATCGAACTTAAACAAGTCGATATGCGATGGGTTACGAAACCATATATACATACTCAAAGTATCAAACGAGTCTCACACTCGTATTCAGATAATACACAATTATCAAGATAAGTGATTTGCGGTGAGGCCAAATCTGATACAAAGCCGTATTATAAAATGTATGGCAATCATTCAGAGACCATTGCTTCACGCACAATGTCTTTAAATACCATAGTATATTCATACATATACATATTACCATTCCTACATACACATAGTATCACATAATCATAATCAATAAAAAGTAATACAAGAATAGCCTTACCGGAGCCATACGGAGTAGTTGCGTGCTTAAAACTTTTTAGAACATACCAAAAGCTATAGTTTAGGTTTATGAAAATTGACCTAGCAAATTACCACGCAGTGAAATACCACTTTGGGGCGCGACTCATAGCACATCGCACACAATCATAGACAACGACCTCAAAAGAAACGTTAAAATAATATACAACCTTGTCTAAAAAGTTTCCCATACCTATATATATAATCAGAGTAGCGTTTGGTCCCAAAAACCGTTACCAATCACAATACATTAAATGCTTAACAGCAATTTATTCATTTCAAAGGATGGAAAAGTAAACAAAGATTTAGACAAGTAAGCACCAACTTCCTCATCGCATGCTCCGCTGCTATCCATTTTGATTACCTGAAATACATGTGTAAAACCATCAACACAAAGGTTGAGCAAGTCTATAGGTTTTACAAATCATTTTTAACACAAGCAAAGATTATAAGTTTGTGGCATACTTGAAGGCAACAAGCATCGAATTTGAATCAACAATAATAATTGTATATAGCATAAATTACATTAAGCTCATGGAACCGAGCCCTTAGACACTCCGTTAGGTCTAATAAGACAAGAGATTTATTAATTGTCGTTACCTCCAGATTATTGGTACATTGCCGTGTACCTGACTTCTCAATACAATATGTTCAAACAGTGTGGAGGTCGGGCCTAAGCTTCTGTGACAAGTGCACACAAACTGAACCAGGGCGGCTTCCCCCATAGATCTATTAATTGTACTAACGGTTAACCCATCATAGGTTAACTAACGGTCCATAATTGAGGCTTTAACAAACGAAATCACTTAATGCAATTTAAAGGTAACCACGGGTCCATTCATAGAGGGACAACCATACATAAAAGACATACCCTTCGCGGTTTTAAAATCATTTACAAGATAGTATAAAAACGAGGCTATAGACTTACCTTAAATAATACACAAAGCTAGTAGTATTAGTGATCGCCGAAGTGAAGATGCCTCCCAAATATATACACATCAAAAGCCGCCACCTAACAAATAAGGTGCGCGCTTAGAAACATACTTAAGTATTACAAATCATACTTAGTATATGTAACACCCCGAAAACTGGAAGGGTCCACTTAGGCATCATGGGGGTGCCACGTCTATGTTATCATGAACACTAATATATAAGTACTAAAATGTCGCAATAAAAACCTGTTATTACATCCCTAATTAAATAAAAGTGCGGAAATTAAAATATAAAACGGTCCCAGTTGTTTAAAAATACAATAACAAACGAAGCATCATATGCTTCTATCCAAGTCTTAGTTTTAGTGCCAACAACCCCAAAGTTTACAACAACGTTTTCTGCCGACTTTACCTTTAGTGAGATTTGACCCAAAGTGACACAAAAGATGATATTAAATAGTAAAGTAAAGTTGAGTGAACATGGACTAAAAATGGACTACAGAATCGTCGGCACGTCACATCCACGAGCTCCTGTCCCAGCTTAAGCATTCCTACCTGAGAAATAACACGTAAACCGTCAACAAAAATTGTTGAGCGAGTAACATAGGTTTAAGTAAAGTAGTATGGAACATAACACTCATTATGTAGTAGTATCAAAAGTAATCATTTCAGAAGGGTTATGAGATCAGCATACCTTTCAAATGTATTATTGCATTAGCTCATGAAACCGAAACCTTAACGTAATCAATTTTCCCCTAAAGTGAGTGTTTGCTCAAACAACTCGTATACCTCAAATGTAAATGCGTCACATAATACAAGGATGGGGATTGTCAGTCCCGATGGATCCACCCATAACACACGCGCTTTGCAAAGTAATGAAATAACTAACGGTTCATGATGAGTGGACTTTTGAGCACACTAAGAAATAATAGTTGTATCTAGTAATCACTGGAAGCAGCATACAAGTTCTTGAATAGCATACAAGTAAAAAGTAATGAGTGTATTCTATAAATGTGTATTTCTCACCCCGCGAGTAGTAAAAATATGTAATAACGAAAAGGGGCTATGTACTCACCTTCGATAAGCGTGTAATGATAAGAAGGAAAATGAAACAACAATCTTCAAGGACCTACACAACGTCTGCTACATATAAATAGAAGATACCAAGAACAAAGAAAATGGAGAAACTAGTAAACTAGTCACTAGTAGAAATACGTAATCGAGAAATGTAGTATTCGCGTAACTTGAAAGTATAAAATGTTTCGGACTTGGAAATGTGGTCATGGAATGGTGGTTTACTGTATGAAATCACATTTGATGTTGTTTTAACCCATTAAGTCATATTCAAGTTCAACTCACATGTTAAAGTTACAAAAGTTAGTTAACTAGGACCATAGAAGCGTATTTTGAAAACTAGCAGCCATGATTAAATCATAGGTAAAAATGTGTATATGTTCTGTATTTGAGCCTTATGGGTCTGGAAAGGTATGAACATTATCCTTCCAACAAAAAAAATCAAAGCATTTGCAATTACCAATTAACGGGAAAGTTAGTTTTAGTGCAGCCACGTTTTAACCAAAATGACCCGTTTTAACTTATACGGTTTTGGCCGTTACGGACAATCCGTAAAAGATTTTAACTTAATTTCAAAGAGAAAAGTCTTATTTTAGCCCTATGTTCTGTACCAAAACTTAAATTTATCATATTGACTTAAAAAGGTTTGACCTTTAATAAAATTTGGCGCGAAAATCTATTTTGACCGGTTTTACCGTTTTGATCGTAAAATGAGTTTCGTGATAGCACTATCGCCCATTCGAATTCCTACAAGATTAGAATATGTTTGGCTATATTTTAAACCACAAAAACACAGGTTTTACACATTTGAAAATTTGACCAAAGGCTGCTTGAAGCCACGAAATTTTCCAAAGGTTTTGCACCTCTAAAACATGTTCAAATAAGCTCTAAACATTCCAAACTCATGAAAACACTAGTATAAATTTTACCAAACGCCAAAAATGTCTAAAAGACCGTTTGGGACAGCGGCTTATATGTTCAAATAGGCTACTCATTCCAATCACACAAGTCCAAATCAAGCATACGTAATTAAAATAGCTAGTTAGGGTTTTGGAGTATACCAAAATACAATAACTTGAGCTAAAAATCAACTCCAAACTTTTTCTCGCTTCCTTATGTTGGCCGAACCAAGCTAGCACCTAAACAAGTGACTCCATTTGATTTTTAGTAGTAACAACACAATATAAGACTAACCCATCACTTATAACTAGAATTTAAACAAGGGTTTTCAATGTTTTTCAAGATTTGAGCTCAAAATAACTCATGCAAAAAGTTGAGGAAAATAAAAATAAGAACATGGGTTATTCTTAGAATTTAATAAGGAACAAAAGTATGTAAGTTTTATACCTTGAATCAAAGAAAAAAATGATGGTGGTGTCGTCGAACATAAAGAACCAGAGAGAAGGAATACTTTATTTTATTTTTGGTAACTTGTTCAGGAAGTGTGGGATTTATCCCATTTATTTGTTTTGTAAATAAAAAAAATAAAGTATGGGCTTGGTGTGGGCAAGGGCTGGCCGAAATTCATCAAATGGGCCCATATTTTTCATTGTTTTGGCCCAATTTGCTTTACGGGTTATAAAAACGCCTCCTTTTTGACCCAAAACGAGTACTTTTAGGTTTAAACGAAAAATGTTTTATTTTTATTCGTTGTCACTTGTCTAGTTTTAAACTCACTAAAGAAGCTCAAAAAGTCTAAAATAACTTGAATAATTAGAATATGAATTTTCGCGGTGTCAGCTCGACCCGAAAAGTCAGTCCGACGCCCGAAAAACGCGAAAAAGTAAAAATTCACCGTTGTGTCAGGAATTGTCCAAGATAATGTTTTTCAGTATTTTTCGAGTAAAAAGTCAACAATAAGTCATGTAAAGTATGTCAAAACCTCGTAAAACGTGTATTACTGAAAAATTCGAATTAACGAATAAGAATCGAGTAAAATAGAATAAAATGGAATTAAGAAATTACCAGAAAAGGCAAGTTGTCACAATTATTTTTGGAGTAAAACAATAGTAATAAGTGGTACTAAAATGTATCGAGACCTCGTAAACCGTGTAATACTGAAAAAGTCGTAGTAATGAATCAGAATCAAGTAAAATGGAATAAATAGAATAAAGTAATCACTGGAAAAAAACGTGTTCTCATAGTCGACCCCTCTAAAGGAACTCTGGTCCCTCAGAGTTCAACTGGAGAAGGAAGAAAAGATAAGGAAGTCGTCAACAAAAACTATGGTCAACAGACCATGTTAAGAATTTGCAAACTCTGTTCATCACGCCCATGGATACTGCAAGGCGTTTGTAAGTCTAAACGGCATCACTGAAAATTCAAAAGCTTCGAAACGGGTATAGTAGGCAGTCGTAGGAATATCACTTTCATGAACTTGCAATTGATGGCAACAAGATTTGAATTATGTCTTAGAAAAATAGCAAGCACTCATTCAGCTTCTGACGGAGTCAAGTAGTACGGAGATTTAGAAACAAGTAGCGCACCAGGAACAAGATAAGCTTTGAATTCAACTTCGCACGCAGGAGGTTATCTGAACTTCTTCAGGAAAATCACAAACGACACGGATATCGTCTAGACGCTTTGCAGCGGATTTAATACATCGAAGAGACTTTAGGTCGTCCACCGGCTGTTCACCGTGGAGTTCCAAGATTGCAATCGAAGGTAAAGGAATACGTAAAACTCGTTCAAGGTAAACAATGACCGCATGATGGGTCGCTAACCAAACCATACCGACGATGACATCAAAGTTGCCAAGCCGTGTGGGCAGGAGGTCAAAAGAAAACAGGTGACCAAACAGGTCAAGCGTACAATTGCGTAAGACAGAATTGGTGGCAACAGTGTTGGCAGTAATAGTATCGGGGGCCAAGAAGGTAAATCGAAAATGGTTAAAATGTGCCAGAAGAGATTTAGAATAACCCAAAACGAGAAGGCGCGAATTACGTAAACAGTAAGACCCAAAATTTGCATTACTAGAAGGTAAACACACGGTACGAATTAAAATTGGCGTTAAAGATACCAATCACTTAGGTGTAGACCAATTATAGTAATAACACATTAAATCATAATGACTTTTTAAAAGATCTTGGTGATTATAAGTATGACCAGTAACAATTAAAACTTTCAACCATTTCAAAACATAACTAGAATAAGTTTAAAGAATGATTTTAGTCCTTTTGAAGAAACTGTAGGGTGTATATATGAGACTGAGATTTGGAATTTAGATTTAAGGTTGCAATTATAGAAAACTCCATTTTCAAATTCTGAAAAACTAATCACCGAAAAGAAAACGTCTTCTTTTTATTTTTAACCGATATTGTTAAGGTATAATTGGAACTGGTTGAAATAAACGTATTTTTAAAAGAAATCAACGTCTTTTAAAACATTAGTTGCATATTTTACGAAGAACGTGTATAAATCCACTTCTTAGGTGTAAAAAGTCATTTTAGTAGTTTAAACATTTGTGAAGATTTTGTAAATTCTTATGAAACTTGTGAAGAAAAATAAATTTTCAAAATTTTCGTAGGTGCAATCAGTGCATCAAAAGTAAGCAAGAAACACACTCGGGGTTCCACAAGTAATAAGGTAGAAACAGATCAATAATAATGAATACAAGATGCATAATGCACAAGCAATAATATATTGCACAATTTTAAAAGTCGTACGGATCTTGAAGCAAGGACACAATACACGTGTCAACGATAAGACGACGAAAACAACCAGGTACATCATCAAGTCGTCCATTCATAAAACGGGTAAAAATTTACTCATAGAGTTCGCGAAGATCGATACACAACCGAAGGATAATAGAGTTCATTCAGAAATTTCCAAGTCAACAGGAAAAAGAAAACAATGTTCGTGACTTAAGAAAAAGTCACCGCGTAAACCGCACGAATAAAACTTAATTAAAGGGTAAGATAAACATCATTCACACCCTCAATAATGGGTACACATAACCCGTGCATTCGTAACTCGTCATTCAAATACAGTGGCATTTCGGATATCTACCCACGTTATTCAAAAGACGTCAATAAAAGAATGGATAAAGCATCGAAACATCAAATTGGTCGTCAATGGTCAATGATTTCACAAGCAGCCAAAAGAATTTTCATCATGAAGGGAAAAGAAAACAAAGTTTAAGGTGACGGTGGTCAAGTACGGACACACCCACATATGGTGAATTTGTTCGAGTAAGGATATGGGCACATATATAGATGTCCCATGATAGAATTAAGTGCAAACCCCATCAAGATTGTATTTTTCGATAATCTTGTTAAAAGTTGATCTTTATCAAAAAACAATTATGGTGACTACTATTCAGCCGTGCATGGCTCCATCTAAATTATACACAGGCGCGCAACTATGTATAATTTAGGCGCAGCAATGCAATGCTTAGCTTCGTCAACCTTCATTGTTATTATTCAGTGTATAAACCATAATATCCATAAAATAGAAATCAAACAATTTTTTTTTTTTTTTTAAAAAAATCCTTTATAGTAGAGTAGTTATTTAATTCGCCGGATAATTTGTAAACAGTTTTAAAGTGATGATCATTTATTAAAACTCAAGCGAAATATCTCGCAAAATGATAATAACGTTAAGTTTCCTTAGGCGGAATTAAATATACTTGGTAAAACAGTAACATGTTATGGGTGACATCATATTCACTTTGTAAACACTGAGTGGTTTGCACAAGAGTATAAAAGAGTAGTTCACAAGAGAATGGGAGAATCAATCACGATACGATAGAATTTTGGGGAGATTTAACCAGAAACATCATGAAATAGAGGGTATCAAAGGCGATAGTATACGAAGAGGAGAATTGTCAATCACAGCTTCAAGCGATGGAGAGGGAATTGCAATACACAAGTCAACACAAGGATTCAGTCAGAATTTGCATGATATGATATTTCGGATCTAGGAGCGAGAAAGTTTAGACGAGAAAGACTTTAGTATACATAACTGAGTAGTCTACAGAAAATGCAACACTGAGGAGTAACACTAGCAACAATGAATGTTGCAAGCACAAGGATACAGGAATTTAGAGCAGCGTAACAAATATCACATGACAAGTAGTAGCAAACCAGGAAAATAGTAGTAAACCAAGAATACAGTAGCAAATCGAGAATGTAGTAAGTCAAAGAATACAGTAGCGAATCAAGAGTGTAATAGTAAACCAAGGACATGATGGTAAATCCAGAATGTAATAGAAATCAAGAAAGTGGTAATAAACAAAGAATGTAATAACCAAGAAACATCACTTTCCATACGCAGTGGTAATCATGTTCGTCACAAGTAGTACGTCGACATAGCATGTCGAATAGTAGCAAGATATCGCAGTGGAAAATGGAAACAATAACTGAAATACATGGAAGTCAAAGTACATGAAACAAGGAAAAAGATCTAGAAAGATCGAAGTAATCAAGTAGATGGACCAGCAGACGAATAATCGCCGGTCGAGAAAAGATCGATGTCCTCAGAAGGTTGTTCAATATGTCACGTCCAAATTGTACCATGTTCATGAAAAATTTCAATTTTCGAAGAGTTTCTATTTTTAGTAAGTTTCTATTATAGGAAAGTTTTCAATTTTGGAAAGCCCAGAAAGATAAAGAAGTTTACATTTGGCTCGTAAAGATGAATTTCGAATTTTGTTTGTATGAGTATCGTCTTTATGCTCAAATGACGTTTTAAATAACCTTCTATTTGTAGCCAAGATTTGCAATTCAGTTATGATAATGACCAAATTACCCCTGCAATCATCATGTATTAACTACATTCGTATTATCAAGAAAACACAGAAAAACTTCGAATTTAGACCCGTTAACAACGTTTTTCGACTTAACAAGCCTCGCTGGGGAAGTAAAACGACCCAACGAACAACTTTCATGTTTCGCCGGAAGGCTGAAACGAATTCTAAAGTGCTCGGAACGACCGCTCAAAACTGCACCAACAATTAATTTAATACAATAGCTGAATTTTTATGAGATTTCAAAAATTGAACCGGCTCTAGAATGTTCGTTTTTAGGAGTTAGAAGTTCTATTTTATGTCAAAACGATCGTCTAAACAAGGTTTAACTAGCCATCCAATAAAAATTTAGAATTTCAAAAATCTCGGACCTCGTTTTCCACGATAAAGTTTCTGCAACAATGCTGTTTGGAATTTAAAGAAATCTAAAATCTTAAGTTTAGGCGTAAATCTTCGTTTTTAAGAGTTAGAAATCGTGCCATATATAAAAACGTTCGTAAAAACGATCCCTATCGTAATTCCAAGGGTAAAACCAGTTTCAATAACGTTAACACGACCAAATTGAGCTCGCAAATTTTCTGTGATAAACATATTTATTGAGACATCATAAACTCTCAACCAAACACTATTAAATTGTTACATATGTCACAAAAACATCCCAATTTGTTTAACTTAGTATACTAACGCCTTTTAAGATGATAAGTAGTATACTAACGGCAATTTATGAAACTTAAATTACCAAAATATATATAATCCAACGGACCTTATATGAAATTCTCATAAAATTATTTCAAGAAAACTAACATGTGGGAATAAAGTAAAGCGATGTATAATGTAATCAAGCTCCATTATTTAAATGTATGTACTCAACGGTATTTTGAATCATGTAGTAAGAAATCAAGTTTAGTAAACGTTTAGGTACAATTATGTAGTAAAAATCATACTACAATCGACGGACATATCTTAGGCGAGGAGGTCGTAAGACAACGATGACGATTCATGAATATAGCTAAATGCTAGAATTCAAAGTCGGGAAAATTAAATACGCAAATTCGAGCAACGCTTAAATGTTATACAATCATAACCCAAAGGCTTAACAAAAGAATATGGAAACTCGCGTTAGAATTCAGTACAGTACCAAAAGTAAATTTCAAGAGATGTCGAGAGAACACGATGGCGCTCCAATGCAATAATCGAATGCCACAATTTAAAGTCGGAGAAAAAAATGAATAAGTTGGTCCACGAACCAATAGACGAAATCGAACAACACCCAAACTGTTATACGAATGGTAACATAAAAAGGATTAAGTAGAGGGATATGAAATCCACAAAAGAATTTGATACGATCAAAAATTCTTCCAAGGCTTTATTGCCGAATTCGATCAAACCAATGATGGTCAATAAAAATCCTCATGATAAAAAATGATCAACCCAAATACGGCGCGGGAGGATGTAAAAGTAGAGTAGTGAATACTGTAGTAATATAGAAATCTTAAAGTAAATCAATGTGAATGGAAACCAAGTGAAACAAGGATAGTAGTGCATACTATAGTAAGTATAGTAATCTCAAAGTAAACCAATGTGAATGTAAATCAAGTGAAGCAATGTAAATGTAATTCAAGTAGTAGTGCATAACGTAGTCAATGTAATAATCTCAAGGTAAAAGCAATATAAGTAATAATCAAGTAAGTAAGGATTAGAGAGTTACCCGTGGATGCTGACAATTCTTGGCACATTCTGTATTTGACAGTAAGACTCAAGAAATCATTTGAAAACTTTTTATGGTTATAGACCAAGTTTTAAAAGACTCTTAGTTCCCTATAACCGAAGCTCTGATACCAATCTGTAATGCTCCGAAAACTGGAAGGGTCCACTTAGGCATTATGGGGGTGCCACGTCTATGTTATCATGAACACTGATATATAAGTACTAAATGTCGCAATAAAAACCTGTTATTACATCCCTAATTAAATAAAAGTGCGGAAATTTAAATATAAAACGGTCCCAATTGTTTAAAAATACAATAACAAATGAAGCATCATAGGCTTCTATCCAAGTCTTAGTTTTAGTGCCAACAACCTCAAAGTTTACAACAACGTTTTCTGTCGGCTTACCTTTAGTGAGATTTGACCCAAAGTGACACAAAAGATGATATTAATTAGTAAAGTAAAGTTGAGTGAACATGGACCGAAAATGGACTACAGAATCGTCGGCACGTCACATCCACGAGCTCCTGTCCTAGCTTAAGCATTCCTACCTGAGAAATAACACGTAAACCATCAACAAAAATTTTTGAGCGAGTAACATAGGTTTAAGTAAAGTAGTATGGAACATAACACTCATTATGCAGTAGTATCAAAAGTAATCATTTCAGAAGGGTTATGGGATCGGCATACCTTTCAAATGTATTATTGCATTAGCTCATGAAACCGAAACCTTAACGTAATCAATTTTCCCCTAAAGTGAGTGTTTGCTCAAACAACTCGTATACCTCAAATGTAAATGCGTCACCTAATACAAGGACGAGATTGTCAGTCCCGATGGATCCACCCATAACACTCGCGCTTTGCAAAGTAATGAAATAACTAACGGTTCATGATGAGGGGACTTTTGAGCACACTAAGCAATAATAGTTGTATCTAGTAATCACTGGAAGCAGCATACAAGTTCTTGAATAGCATACAAGTAAAAAGTAATGAGTGTGTTCCATAAATGTGTATTTCTCACCCCGCGAGTAGTAAAAATATGTAATAACGAAAAGGGGCTATGTACTCACCTTCGATAAGCGTGTAAAGCTAAGAAGGAAAATGAAACAACAACAATCTTCAAGGACCTACACAACGTTTGCTACATATAAATAGAAGATACCAAGAACAAATAAAATGGAGAAACTAGTAAACTAGTCACTAGTAGAAATACGTAATCGATAAATGTAGTATTCGCGTAACTTGAAAGTATAAAATGTTTCGGACTTGGAAATGTGGTCATGGAATGGTGGTTTACTGTATGAAATCACATTTGATGTTGTTTTAACCCATTAAGTCATATTCAAGTTCGTTAAAGTTACAAAAGTTAGTTAACTAGGACCATTGAAGCGTATTTTGAAAACTAGCAGTCATGATTAAATCATAGGTAAAAATGTATATATGTTCTGTATTTGAGCCTTATGGGTCTGGAAAGGTGTGAAAATTATCCTTCCAACAAAAAAAATAAAGCATTTGCAATTACCAATTAACGGGAAAGTTAGTTTTAGTGCAACCACGTTTTAACCCAAAATGACCCGTTTTAACTTATACGGTTTTGGCCGTTACGGATAATCCGTAAAAGATTTTAACTTAATTCCAAAGAGAAAAGTCTTATTTTAGCCCTATGTTCTGTACCAAAACTTAAATTTATCATATTGACTTAAAAAGGTTTGACCTTTAATAAAATTTTGGCGCGAAAACTTATTTTGACCAGTTTTACCGTTTTGGTCGTAAAATGAGTTTCGTGATAGCACTATCGCCCATTCGAATTCCTACAAGATTAGAATATGTTTGAATATCTTTTAAACCACAAAAACACAGGTTTTACACTTTTGAAAATTTGACCAAAGGCTGCTTGAAGCCACGAAAATTTCCAAAGGTTTTGCACCTCTAAAACATGTTCAAATAAGCTCTAAACATTCCAAACTCATGAAAACACTAGTATAAAATTTACCAAACGCCAAAAATGTCTAAAAGACCGTTTAGGACAGCGGCTTATATTTTCAAATAGGCTACTCATTCTAATCACACAAGTCCAAATCAAGCATACGTAATTAAAATAGCTAGTTAGGGTTTTGGAGTATACCAAAATACAATAACTTGAGCTAAAATAAACTCTAAACTTTTTCTCGCTTCCTTATGTTGGCCGAACCAAGCTAGCACCTAAACAAGTGATTCCATTTGAATGTTAGTAGTAACAACACAATATAAGACTAACCCATCACTTATAACTTGAATTTAAACAAGGGTTTTCAATGTTTTTCAAGATTTGAGCTCAAAATAACTCATGCAAAAAGTTGAGGAAAATAAAAATAAGAACATGGGTTATTCTTAGAATTTAATAAGGAACAAAAGTATGTAAGTTTTATACCTTGAATCAAAGAAAAAAAATGATGGTGGTGTCGTCGAACATAAAGAACCAGAGAGAAGAAATATTTTTTTTTTGGTAACTTGTTGAGGAAGTGTGGGATTTATCTCATTTATTTGTTTTGTAAAAAAAAATAAAGTATGGGCTTGGTGTGGGCAAGGGCTGGCCGAAATTCATCAAATGTGCCATATTTTTTATTGTTTTGGCGCAATTTGCTTTACGGGTTATAAAAACGCCTCCTTTTTTACCCAAAACGAGTACTTTTAGGTTTAAACGAAAAATGCTTTATTTTTATTCGTTGTCACTTGTCTAGTTTTAAACTCACTAAAGAAGCTCAAAAAATATAAAATAACTTGAATAATTAGAATATGAATTTTCGCAGTGTCAGCTCGACCCGAAAAGTCAGCCCGACGCCCGAAAAACGCGAAAAAGTAAAAATTCACCGTTGTGTCAGGAATTGTCCAAGATAATATTTTTCATTATTTTTCGAGTAAAAAGTCAACAATAAGTCATGTAAAGTATGTCGAAACCTCGTAAAACGTGTATTACTGAAAAATTCGAATTAACGAATAAGAATCGAGTAAAATAGAATAAAATGGAATTAAGAAATTACCAGAAAAGGCAAGTTGTCACAATTATTTTTGGAGTAAAACAATAGTAATAAGTGGTATTAAAATGTATCGAGACCTCGTAAACCGTGTAATACTGAAAAAGTCGTAGTAACAAATCAGAATCAAGTAAAATGGAATAAATAGAATAAAGTAATCACTGGAAAAAAAACGAGTTCTCACAGTATAATAAAATCAATGACTCAAAATAATCTGTAAATAGACATGACCAATCAATGCAAGTGAATTCCTTCTAAACCCCACAACATGTACTAGCTTTCCAAGACTAGCACCTTCGATATTGATCCATCTCAAGATGCCAAATCAATACGGTTCAAGTATCCTAAATGGGTCTCCAATCTCAGAATATACACTCACACATAAGACTTATATCCTTTTAGAACTTTGAGAAGCTAATAGATTAGCCTCTCGCCTCAAACTATGACGCGAGGTTAAGTACCTCCAAAAAATACTCAGCCGGTACTTACCAAAAGTACACGTTGTTTTCCCCTACCTAATCAACTCCGTTTTCGACGAAAATTGTTGAAAAACTCACTTATAATCTGTAAAAGACTCAGTTTAAATTTCATTTAATGATTCACATTTTAGAACCACCTGCTCGACACATCTTTAGACCTTAAAACCCGGACTGTTTTACACGCTTGACTCGTAAAACCATTTTGACCTCGTTAAACATTCCCGTTTACAACATCACCACTTGACTTTGAAAATAGACTCGCAATGCTAAGTTTAGAACCTAACAACAGCCTTTGACGAGTTTTAAAACTCAACTTATAGTCCCTGAGATTCGATCCAAATATCGACAACAATTTCGTATTGTGTCAATACTCGTCTCCTGGTACACAAATAATCAAACTAACTTCCTCCTCGTTAGGAGTTGGAAGCTCTATCTTATATCAAAACGAGCGTCTCGACGACTAATACAACAATATCCAATCATATCCAACTTTATTTAAGCTTTAACCCACGAAAATCTGCCTTAACTCACTAATGTAAAATGACATCTTCAAAACCATACTAAATCCTATTTTGACCCATTTCCAACTTCACAAACACCTCAAATAACCCATATTAATCATTCTTAACAACACCTAACACCTAGATTCACTTGCATGACCACATGTATTCACCAAAAATTAATAATTACTTGCATGCACTCAAATAAAAATTGTTATAATAATAATAACACATAAATGGAACCTTACATTTATTTTAGGAAATCAAATGATCAAGAACACCATAAGACCCCAAATTTTTGTGGCTCTTATGGTCAAAAACACCAAGATAAAATCTTTTCCAAGCTTGTTTGATTGATTATAATTGATCCTAACAACAAAGACAATACATGCAACCAACAAAAATGGATTAAATCAAAGTTCATCAAAAATAAATTTGGAAAAATCAAAGTTAATGCATGTTGGATTTTTGAGTGGGGATATACTTACAATGGTGATTTAAGCAATGGGTATTGATAAGATTTCTTCAAAAATCAAAATTGATGGTGGATTATGATGGTGATGGTGTTGTCGTGACCTAGAGAGAGAAAGGAGGAGAGAACACCAAATTTTGCTAGTTGAAAAATGAGGTGTCTGTTTATTTGAAGCTTTTATATAGTGGTGGAAGGGTAAAAGGTGCAATATTGGCTATCTTTTGGCCTTGTTTGCAAAGTAACTTTTAAAGAGCGGGAATGGTACCTAGTCGGTTTTGAAAATATTTACGGGAGTCGGGTTTTGTCCCGGATTCATAAAAATATAAATCTCGTTTGTTAAATTGATCGTTTAAATAATTAAACGCACACGAAACGAAATAGTGAGGTTCCGACTCGACTTAATACGTAATGAAATAAAAATTTCAAAAATATCAAATATCGAAATAATCGATACTAAAATATAATATTTGGGCATCCATTGGCATCGCGATCACTATTAGTACTCTTCATCCGTCAAAACAATTAAATCTAGTCACACATTACCGGTTTGAACTAAAACTGTCAAATATAATAATACTCGTCATTACTTAGAAATTAAAAATATGTTACATAGTTAGGATAAAATAATGACGTCAAGTTCGGGTTATTACACTTGTTTACCGGTGTTAATTTCTTAGAATGGAGCGAACAAGTCACTTTCCACTTAGAGGCTTTGGATCTTGACTTGGCGCTATTGGAGGATAAGCATGCTGATCTTACTAATGAAAGTACAGAGGCTCAAAAAGCATACCATAATGCATGGACAAGGTCTAACCGACTCTGCTTGAACTTTATGTGGATGTCAATTGCCAACAACGTTAAGCCTAGTCTTCTTGGCATTGAAAATCAGAATTTTCTTAAGCTAGTGGAAGAGAAATTTTGTTCTGCTGATAAAGCACTAGCAGGGACACTTATGGCTGAACTCACCACCGTGAAATTTGATGGTTCAAATAGTATGTAGCAACATGTCCTTGACATGACAAATGACGCGGCAAGACTTAAGACACTGGGTATGAATGTGGATGACTCTTTCTTGGTGCAATTCATTATGAGTTCACTTCCTTCTGAATATGGACCATTTCACATCAATTATAACACACCGAAGAATAAGTGAAATATTGATGAACTGTCCAATAAGCTTATTCAATAGGAATCAAGACTGAAGAAACAAAGAGTTCACTCCAATAACTTGGTGAATCAAGGAGTTGACAAGAAGCTCAAACCAAAACCCAAGAACTTTAAGAAGAAGCAACATGCTACAACCTCAAATTTTAATAATGGTGAAAAGAAGGAACAATTGGACAACAAATGCAAATTTTGCAAGAAATAGGGGCATTTCCAAAAGGATTGTCTCAAGCGTAAGGCTTGGTTCGAAAAAAGGTATACATTATGTTTCTGTACGCTTTAAATCAAAATTTTCTAAAGTTCCTTCTAATACTTGGTGGTTTGATTCTGGTGCTACTACTCACGTTTCCAATATTATGTAGGGATTCCTTAGAATCCAAACCATAAGCCCAACTAATAACTTTCTCTTTATGGGGAACCGAATGAAGGCCCCGATTGAAGGTGTAGGGACTAATCGTCTGAAGTTAGATACCGGGATTCACTTGGATCTAATTACTATTCGCTATGTACCTTCAATTTCTAGAAATTTAATTTCTATTCTGAGACTTGATGTTAGTGGATATACTTTTGGTGGTGGAAATGGTCATTTTAATTTATATAAGAATAAATCCTTTATTGGTTATGGTATTCTTATTGATAATTTATCAAAACTAAAGCTTGATGATGTCTTTTCTAAATCTCTATTTACTGTTGAACATAATGTTGGAATAAAACGTAGTATGGTGATTGAGAATTGTGCATTCTTGTTGCATACACGTTTGGGGTCATATATCCAAAGATGGATTACAAAGATTGGTGAAGAACGAAATTCTACCAAATATAGACTTCACCGATTTTGGCTTATGTGTGGAATGCATCTAGGGAAAGCAAACCACACATAGCAAGAAAGGTGTCACAAGAAGCAGCGATCTCCTTGAAATTATACACACTGATATATTTGTGGACCATTTGATCTCCATCCTTTATTGGAGAAAAATATTTTATCACCTTAATATATATTTTTCACGTTATGGATATGTCTATTTGTTGCATGAAAAATCTCAATCTATAAATGCCTTCGAGGTGTTTGTAAACGAGGTTGAGAGGCAACTAGATAGAAAAGTGAAAATCGTAAGATCTGATAGAGGTGGTGAATATTATGGAAAGTATGATAAATATGGACAATGATCTGGTTCTTTTGCAAAGTTCCTTAAAAGTCATGGCATATGTGCTCAATATATACTATGCTAGGCACACCACAACAAAATGGTGTGGCAGAAAGGCAAAATAGAACATTAATGGAGATGGTTAGGAGCATGATCGGTAAATCCTCTTTACCAAAAAGTTCGTGGATATATGCACTTAGAACCGCAGTGTATCTATTAAATAGGGTTCCTAGTAAGTCAGATCCGAAAACTCTATTTGAGTTATGGACTGAAAAGAAACCTAGTCTGAGACACCTGCATGTTTGGGGTTGTCCATCAAAGGCACAGGTTCATAATCCACAAGAAAAGAAATTGGATTCTCGAACTGTTAGCGGTGAATTCATTGGTTACCCACAGAAGTGCAAAGGGTATAGGTTTTATTGTCCAAACCACAGTTCTAGAATTGTTGAAACAGGCAATGCCAAATTTTTATAAAATGGTAAAGTTAGTGGGAGTGTTGAAAATAAAGTTGTGGATATTAACAAAATAAGGGATGATGATCCATCTCCCATGAATGTTTATAAATCCACACCTACACCAGATGTTGTTCATGTATCTCAAAATCAAGAACAACATTTGAATAATGAACACACACCCCCATGAAGAAAATAACTTGCCAACTCAAACAAGTGAACCGGTTGGAATAGCATTAAACAAACCTAAATCAACTATTTTTTATGATGATATTGTTTACTTCCAAGAGACAGATTTTGATATTGGTATTGATAATGATCTTGTATCATTTTCACAAGCCATTAAAAGTGGACAAGTCTGAATTATGGATTGACGCTATGAAAGAAGAGTTAAAATCAATGGTCAAAATAAAGTCTGGGATCTTGTAAACTTGCCAGAAGGTTCTAAACGAGTTCGGTGTAAATGTGTCTATAAGACCAAAAGCGACTCTAAAGGCAATGTTGAAAGATATAAAGCTATAATTGTAGCCAAAGGTTGTACTCAGAAAAACGGCGTTGATTAACATGAGACATATTCACCCTTCTCAAAGAAGGATTCGTTGAGAATAATATTGGCATTAGTGGCTCACTTTGACTTAGAGCTACATCAAATGGATGTGAAAACCGCCTTTCTGAATGGAAATCTTAATAAGGAAGTTTATATGGAACAACCTAAAGGGTTTTCCATTGATGGTAAAGAAAATATGACGTGTAAATTAAAGAAATCAATATATGGACTTAAACAAGCTTCTAGACAATGGTATATTAAGTTCAATGATACCATTACATCATTCGGTTTTGAAGAAATCATCGTTGATCGATGTATATATCGCAAGATCAGTGGGAGCAAGTTTATATTTTTTGTTCTACTTGTTAAGGAAGTGTATACCATGGTTCTTCTTTCTATCAATAACTGCATGCATTGCGCGGTGGATGTGAAGAAGTAGACCATTATCTCAAAAATAATGAGCCAAGCTAGTATTTGCAGTGAATCTCCCTTTTAGGTAGTCATGCATTACGATAGGAACTCCCAATTCTCTGGAAAATACAACCCTTTTCATCATTTCTTCACATGTACCTATAGTAGCATTCAAGTAATGCCCTTTGATTTCACCTGTTTCAGCTTGTGATTTATAAATAGCTTCGGTACAAAATAGGATATCTTGCTTGCGAGAATGACTTTAGTTTATTGTAAAGACAAAAAGATATCTATCCAAGAATTTTAAAGATATGGATGAGACACCTTATGTGATTGGGATTTTAATATTCTGTAACATATTTAAAGGTCTATTAGAACTATCTTAAAAGACATCTATCGATACATTTTGTGAGAGATTTATCTATCATGGAAACATAATTTGTAGCTTGTTATAAGGCTACTATTCATGAATTATGGTTGCGGAGATTTATTTTAGGGCTTGGGATTGTCGACACAGTAGGCAACTCGCTAAAAAATGTATTCTGATAACACCACAACAATTTTCTTCTATAACAACGATAAATACTCTAAAGTTGCAAAACATGTCAGTTCAAAGCTTTTTATCGTGAAAGAGGAAATTCATAAACAAAGTGTATCTCGAACATATTAGTATGTATCTTCAACCAAGGGATTCCCACCAAAGGATTTTAGGCAATATGTTCTTACGCTGGTCTTGGTTGTATTGATAACTAATTATGATGTTCTAAACACTCTTGAGCTCAATAAAATATTTATGATTTGTTTCTTATTCATTATGTTAAGCATGCATTTATGATTGGAATAAGAAATTTTATGTGTTCTCATAACACGAATGTTGACTGTATGTTATTTATATATAAGTTATTAATCTAGCATGATGAACTCATAGTGTTGTGATATATGGAAGAGATTATACGATAAATACTGTATATGATCGCCATAATCCCCTTTATGTGGTTTGCTGTGTTGAGATACTTATGACGACGGTTAATAAGATTTGATTTGCTAGCCTTATGTTGTACCATGTAGGAATATCATGTCAAGTGGGAGAATGTAAAATTATGACATGATATTATCATCATTTTGAATTATAGGTTACATGTATGTACATAATGTAGTCAAATAATTCAATTGTATGATTAATACTCCTAATAGTACATTAAGTCTTGGCCGTTTTTATTTGACTAGTATTGATGGACATACTAGCTATTCAACCTATATATATCTAGTCCCCTCTCTACTCAAAACACACACACAAGTAGAATAACATAGCTATCCATCAAAGCTCTCTACACTTAAGTTGGGTCAAGGGAGAGAAACTAGATAGGTTCTAAGGGTTGCCTATATCATGTAATCATCCGCTACGGCTACCGGTATGTCATTCTAGTTTCATCTTATCTATGTGATTATTATCGTATTCTAAGATCTTGTGGCATAATAATTTTAAGTATTCATCATGTATTTTTGATCCTAATGTTTACACTTATAAAATGCTTACATTTTCCCTTTAATTTATTCACACAAACAAGTTTCCATGAAAAAAAACTATCTTCTATTGTGATGAAAGTGACTATGAATGTCCGGTATTTACCAGAGAAGCCTCTTACACAACGTTTATTATGTAATTAGACTAATTTTTTTATCACTTTACGAAAATGAACCATAATGCATACACGTGTGCATAACGCAACGGCCTTTTTTTATACATTTAGCGCATAAATATACATCATAGCCTATAAGTAATAGTGGAAATTCAAAGAAAATGTCTTTTACAAACTTGGTGTGGTAAAATCTCACGTACACCTATATATGCTTTCATCATGTAAAATTTATATATAAATAACAAAAAAACAGTATATTTTTATAAAAATAAAATCATTAAGAAAAATAGACGTACTAAATCGTTGAGATAACCATTACTATTTGCAAAACTTCGAGCATAATAGATTATCACAAAAACCTTTACGAACACGTAAGTTACCAAGATATGTACCAAATGATGACATATAGACCAGAATGGGTAGGGAATTGACCAGGTCCGACAGAAGAGCGACCCACATCTTACGTAAACCCTCATCCACCCATATAAATATAGGGGTAGGATCATCCTGCCTCTCCATGTTATTCACTTCCACCTCTTTTATACCGTACCTATATTATAACTAAATTGATCGTCGGAGGGTGGATCCGAAGGATCCGACCCCGGGTCCCCTTCTATCTACTTTGTTTGTAGCCCTATTTAAGTCCTAGAAAGACGATGAACAACACCAGCAAAACCGACAAGACCATCTCGACCAAAATGCATCAACAAGTTGGCGATCCGTGGGACTTCGACTAAACTATGTTTTGTTTTCTCATATTACCGAAAAGCAAAAGTCAGTTCGACAGTTAGTAAATATTCTCAAACGGATATATATAATGTAAGAGGCTTACTTACACATACATAGAAAGTACGTAATAGGCTTATTTACATAGACATGAAAATACTTGTAGTACACCATATGTGTACACTTGACACTATTATGTCCAGATGTATAAATAGTTAACTCGTATTACTTTTAATTAATACCCCACATGTTCTTGTTAATGTAAGGAATTAAAATTCTTAAAATCGGGACATAAAAAATAAACAAACACCTTGTGTTTCATATTCATATCACATCTGGGTATATGGTTGAGCCACATTTCTAGTAACCTCAACGTTACGTGGGCTACGACTTGTTAGGATAAGTGCTAAAATTATTCAAGAATTTTGGATACTTGAATATGTAAGTTTAATGATACTATGAAAACATAACACTATTAAACTTGGGGTGGGGTTATACTAGTATAATAATATCATTGACATTATCGTATTTTGTATGATAGTTTGGCATTGATTATGTTTTTGTGTAAATGGATTTTATTAAATAACGGGTTGCGTAACCTCATATTTATTTCGGTGCATGTCATGCAAATATCTTCGGGTATATATGTAAGAGGCAGCAAGACCGGTACTAAGTCAAATATAATATTCGCATCACCCGATCATGAAAGTACGTCCTTCGTCGACTTACGTCAAATACAACATTCGCATCGCCCGGTCATGGAAATACGTCCTTCGTCGGCCTTAAGTCGAATATAATATTCGCATCGCCCGGTCACAGAAGTATGTCCTCCGTCAACCTTAAGTCGAATATAATATTTGCATCGCCTGACCACGGAACTACGTCCTCCGTCGGCGTTAAGTCAAATATAATATTCACACCTCTCGGCCACAAAAGTACGTCCTCCGTCGGACTTAAGTCGAATATAATATTCGCATCACCCGGCCACGGATGTACGTCCTCCGTCGGCCTTAAGTCGAATATAATATTCACATCATTCGGCCACGGAAGCACGCCCTCTGTCAGCTTAGGTCGAATATAATATTCGCATCAACCGGTCACGGAAGTACGTCATTCGTAGGCCTTAATTCGAATGCAATACTCGCATCATCGGGCGACGGAAGTACGTCCCCCATCGTTCGTAAGTTGAATATAGTATTCACATCAGGATGGGTAACCTAATAATTAACCTAATAGTAGAAATACATTTTCGGCTAGCCTTAAGACGAATGCAATATTCGTACCATTGTTCGCATCACATGTAGGTGCAAGTTGATACAAAGGGGTAAACCTTTGCCCATTTTATCATGCAAGATACGGGGTCGACCTTTGTCGTTATAAATCCTTTTCATCATCCTCCCGTCATCGGTGAAGAAGAACGAGACCTTGCCAATGCTAGTGTCACCCCGACTATAAAAAATATATTCTTCTTACGGGGTCCTTATCGTCTAACTGAGAGAAACCAAGCATCCAAGCACAACCATCCAACATATGTATATGGCGACTGCGTCGGATAGGGCATGATTGGCACAATTTGAAGTCAGATATACCAGCGTATGATTCAAAAGGAAGACACCTCCAGACAAAGCATAAGTCTAGCATAACATGACCAATAGCCCTATCATACTAGACTGGTGAAATAATGACGTATATGGGTACGATCATCCTACATCCCCATGTTATTCACTTCTACCTCTTTTATACCACACCTATACCGTAACTTCTTGACCGTTAAAGGGTAGATCTCGGGGCTCCGGACCCAGGTCCCCTTCTAACCGGTTCTATTTTAGTTGTAGCCCGGAAGATGACGAACGGCACCAAGAGAGTCTCCAAGGCCCGACCAAATTATGCATCAACATGAAACAAGATGCACTACATATGCATCTCGACGTATAAAGTGTCCATTTGTTAATAAAATGAATCAAGCACACAGATATGCCTTATACATTACGACGCAAAGTGCATCACGATGGATAAACATAGATGCACTACAAATGTATCAAGGCGCACAAAGTTTCCACTTGCCAATAGAATGAACCAAGAACACAAATAGGCATTATGCATCATGACACATAGTTCATCATGTCACATAAACATTTTACATCACGGCGCGTAAGGATTTATAGAATGCATCACGGTGCATAGTTGGAGGCGCATGAGATGTAATATGCGCGTTAATTTCTATCCATCGAATGTTACACGTGTCTTACATCTGACGATCATTCTCAAAAAAAAATTAGTAAATCTTGTATGCGTCGACCATTTTCGTATTAGAGGGTCTAAAAAATCATTTAAGAAAATTTCTCTTTACGTATTCCAAGCAGTGTAAAGTTGTATACTCGATGCTTCGATCATTTTAGTTAAAGTTGTATACATGATGCCCAGCCCTACCTCACTCTACATAATCCGTCTCTATGCATAAAGTTGTACATCACATTACGAAAATTGTCTATAAAATCAAAATTTAACATTATCGGGGCCTCTCTGTTCTAGGTTTTACATAAAAAGTTTTAACTTGTGTAATCTTTTGTATAAAAAAGTAAATGTGAGGATTTCATACTTCCATAACATAAATCATCCTGTTACTATTAATATTTTTTTAATTAAATATGTTTTCTGATTTTTAAAAATAATAAAAATCAATTAATTTCAAATTTGGCTAAAAATAAGAAAAATGGTGAAATTTTGATGGAGAAAAAATTGACATACTCATATTAGTGTCAAATGTGTGAAAAACAAAGACTTAAAAAATATGAGGTAATTAATAAAACTTTAGTGATTACAAATTAAATAAATTAGATGAAGTTAAATGAAACTTTAAATTTTCTATATTTTTTAGTAACTTTACAAAGTAAACAAATATCCCTTACATTTGATATACCCGCTATACTTTATATCTGAAACATAAAAAAATATATAAAATATAATTAACATTGATATGAATATCTAATATTACTGTAACAAAACATTAAGAACGAAATCTTTTTCATACACTTATATACTGTATTAAACTAAAATATTAAAAAATTGATTTATATGTAAATTTCGTGCATGCACTTAGTAACTAATAGATTGCCGAGTTTTTTTTCCATATCTTTTATATAATAAAAGAATTAGATTATTTAAAATTTTTAGTGAAAAGTGAATGTTGTAGAAAAAAATAATTGAACCAATCAAATGGCTTGATTTTGACACATAACCAAAATTCAGTGTTGTGATTGGTGGAAAAAAGTCAAAATTGAATTCAATTTATTCAAAACTAAAAAAAAAATTGACGGAGAATTTTCATGAAAACACACAAAGATATATGTGTCAAATTTGTGAAATAAAAACTTGAAAAATGAGGAGGGAATTAATAAAACTTTAATGGTTAAATTTAAAATAAATTAAATGGAATTAAGTATAAACTTATAACTTTCTATATTTTTTTAGTAATTTTATAAAATAAACAAAATACCCCCTTAAACTTTATACCCTCTAAAATTTATATTTTAAAAATACAACATATATGTTATAATAAATCATATGATTATACATGTTCAAATAAAAACATAAATTATTGTCTATTGCTATTTTGACACTTAACAAAATCAAGTAATGCAATTTACGTAAATTATTATTAACATGAATATAAATATCAAAATGAATGCGGACTTGAGACATCGGTGTAAGATGAACATAAATAAATGAGATTCTGCATATTACAATAACTTATATTTTTTAAGGTCGTTATGTGTTATTAAACACACAATGTTTAGAAAATAATAGCTAACATTTTAGTTAACGAATTTGTGCAACAAATATTTATACAAAATATCAATTAATATTATCACATAATGAAAAATCATGTAAAACTCGTGAGTCCATGAGTATCGTAACTATTTAAGTATTAAAAATTTAATATTGTTTCATGGAATAATATTAAACATTGTACAATCATGAATTTATAAATCATGTATGTGTAAGGTTGATGTAAATGGTTTGTTAACTAATAATTAAGATATAATTATTTTGAATAGAAATATCGAAAGTAAAAAGAGTATGAAATTCCAAAAATAAAAATTGAGGTGAATTTATATTAATTTACACGGTGTACAGTAAAACAACAACATAATCAAACATATAAACATTAGACGTTTTTAAATACACATTAAATAAATTTATAAATTATTATATTTATACATCATTTTTATTAGAATTAATGTGTGTTTAATGCATTTTAATATTAATTTGAAAATTTTGTATTCATTTATTACTCACTAACCTTAGCCTTAGCCTAGTGAACATTAGTTAGCAAAACCTTTAAAATTAAAGCTAAAATTGGTCATTCATTAGTCAGTACTCTAAAAATTGGAAGTTTGTTTCATCATCAAAGACTTTAAAACAAATTGCGCAATAAAGTATAAAGTTGATAATCAATATATTATAGATAAACTCATAAACAAGTACTTGGTTTGATTTTTGAAGATAATTTACTAAGCGTGAGGAATTAAAAACCTGTGATCTAGAATGAATCTACTCATATTTGATTTATATATAGGGAAAAAGATTAATTTGGTCATTTTGATCATTTAAGAACCTTATCATGGTCAAGTTTTCAACTAAAGACAAATATGATCATTACCATTCATATTGTGACAAGTGTCCCATTAAAGATACTTTTTAAATGATCAACCGACGGCGCTCAACCCTCAAATGCATAACTTCTGTGTTTCACTTTTATTGGAAATTGAAAAATCATGTACTATTGTCATAACCTTGATATCCGGTTGAGCATTTGCAAGTTGAGCGCCGTCAGTTGTGCATTTGATAACATAATAAGACAAATATTGTCATAGTAAATGGGGACATATGTGGGTCCGATCCCTTGTTAAAATCTGAAGTTGGAGGGACACGTGACGGTAATTGGATGGAGTTGTGCAGTTGTGCACTTGTGTATGACCAAATTTGTCTCAATGAAAAAACTTGACCATGGTTTAACTTTTAAAAGGTGATTTTGACCATTTTCGTCTTTTTCCCTTATATATATACTAGAAGAATCCTCACGAGAAACGATGATGTAAAGCAACAAGTAATTATATTGTGATTCGTTAGATATTTCTATTACACATTTGATCTTCTGAAAATGTTATTTGACAATAAGTTATGACGTGATAATTGTAGCCTGCATCAACAAACTATAAAGATGATTGCAGTTTACGCCATATTTGATCTACAAACACATCAACACACACTAAAATGTAATGATAACTTTAGGGTAATTAGGTCTAATTTGTGTTTATAAAATAGGTTCAACAGTAACATGTGTAACATATTGATTACATACAGGTGCACAGAGGCGGAGCCACGGAGGGGGCACAGGGGGCACGTGCCCCTCCTAAAATTTTCGGCGTAGTGTATTTTTTCGTATCTTCTGGTGTTTGTCGTCATTGTGCCCCCTCACAGTTCATGGCAGAAGAAGAAGAACAATATATTTCTAGAAAAAGGTATGAATCTTATGGTGTTGGCCGGAATGTTTGTCGTTGGAGATGGAAGAAGAAAGCGAACACAAGAAGGACAAGTTTAATAAATGAGAAAAATGTTTTTTTATTGTATAATCACGTGAGGTGCATAGGAAATAGGGAAATGGTGCATAGGAAATGCAAAATAGGTAAGTAAGTACATGATGTTATTACTTATTACTATAGTATTCCACAGTATAATTACAATATTATCATTTTGTGTATATTACATATTTTATAATTGGTTCATACATTTTAATTTGCTAATTTTTAACTTTAGGCATATTTATTTAGAATTGCTTTAATTTCGCGTATTCCAGTTGTTATTTAGTAAAAAAAATTGCGAACCTTTAAGCTTATTTCTTGTCATGGTAAAAAAAATATTTGTGCCCCCTTCTAAAAACATTCTGGCTCCACCCCTGCAGGTGCACCTAACATCATTTTGTTAATACCATATAAACCAATTTGATTGATTCATTAAGTTAGAATATGTGTACAAATATTTGTTTTGTCGGTTATGTTCTAGGGTTACTATTTATTAGAAGAAAAAAAAGTAAAAGCTAGCAAAAAGAAGATAAAAGAAAAAAAAATCATTTTAAAAGTGGGAGGATAATTTTATAGCCAAAATAACTTAAATCTTTTTTTTTCTTTTCTTTTCTCTTGTTAAAAAAACTCAAAAACGCAAATAAGTTTTAATTTCTTTTCAAATAATTTTCTTTTTTTCAAAAATAAATCTTAAACATAGTGTTAGTATTTGTATCATAGAGGAATCTAAGAGAGTTTGGAGCAATTAAGGTCCAAGAGTGGTACTTTGAGAAAAATATGTGACACAATAAACGCGTCAATCGGTTTTATATTGCTCGTCTCAATTGTAGCACCTTCATGTTCGACTCAAATTTTTGAGAATTCATTAATTCAATCCTCGATGTGGTATCGTCTTCGATAGCGTCCATCATTGCCTTGTGATCCTTCTTGTATTGTTCTTGGATCATCGCTTTAAATATTTACAGGTTGAACAAGAACTAGCGGTAGATTTGAATGAACGTTGACTGCTTGAAACCCGATGTAGCCCGTCTGGACAAGGCAACGCATTCAGTCCAAAAAGTTCGGGTTCTTCGTCAGTAACACGAAAACGATTTCGTCTTGCGAGGATCGAATCGTGATTTTTTCACTTGTGTTTGTCTTTCAAAAAAACCCCAAGCGCTCTCGTGCCCAAATTTAGAACCCATTCCTTATTAAAGGCGATTTCAACCCTCTTCGTAAACCCCACGTTGATCTTCACTCATAACGGTCATTTCTTTCACAAGACAATTAAAATTACCAACATCTCGATTATCGGATCAATTTTCCCATCAACATGTCATTGGTTCGTGGCGAGAATTTTTTTGTCCATGGCTAAAGTATTGTATGCTTATTAAAATTTGTACCAAAATGTATCCCATTTTTTACACGCATCGTATTTTGGATCCTCGGATACTCGTATTATTTTGCCAAAAACAACTCATCGTCTTTGGTCCAATAATTTCGAGTACCCGGGCCCTCTTGTGGTTCACTTGTTTTCTTGGACTTTGACTTCACACGTCTTTCATTTTTGGAGGTCGGTGTGAGAAATTTCTTTTCATCTTCATCTTGTGGTTCATGAGATTATTGGTCGGATGGTGGTTGTGAACCGCCTTGTGTTTGGGATTGTTCCCCGTTAGCTCTGTCAGGCACTGGACAGGGGTTAAAGACATATAGGTATAAATTTTTTGAAGATGAAATTGATTTAGTAGCATTTGATTTTTATGAGTGAATAGGTTAAAGTTCGAAAAGTAGGGCATTTGATTGAATGAAGGTTGAGTCGGATTCGAAGATAAGCATGGATGTAGTTCAGATTTAAACACGAAGCCGGATTTAGTTGGACGGGTCATTGAACATGTCGTTAAGCCATTGATTATTGGGATTTATTTTGGTGTAGAAAATACAAAAGTGTGTGTTAATTTGACCGAAAAGGAGGTATTTATAGAGTTTTTAAGGGGTGATAATGCTCAAATTATTATGTTTTTTTGGCGTTATTTGTGCTTTTATACAAGTATTTTGGTTATATTTCTATAGTATATCTTTGTTGCATATTTGTGCCAAAGTGTGTTTACAAGTCTATGTATAGCCAAATACATGAAAAGGAATAAAAAAACAAAGAAAATGAAGAAAAAGCAAAGATTAGTACAAGTATGAAGAATCTCAGCAAAGTTCAAGACCAGTGTACAAGCTACAAGCCTTTGAAGACCAATTACGGGTGATAGAACAAGTGTTTTCAAGAAGATACAAGCCTTACAATTAATCTTGAGCAAGGGAAATACAATCGGAATAAAGATAATACTTGTATTGCACTTTCTACAAAAGACTCAGCAGCAGCCACCAACGGAGATAGGATCTACCACCAGACTATGGCAGCCTTTAGCTACCTACATGTCAGCAGCCTACCATCGATGCTCCAACAGGTGCACGCTTCCTCCTCAACAGCAACCTACCATTGAAGTGAAGAGCCTGCAGGCAGATTTGGCTATAAGTCACAAACCTTCTTGAACCATCCATAGAAAACATATGAAGCTTCTATTACACCTTCTAGACTGACTCCCCTTTGGCACTAAGGAAATTTATTTAGCTCAAAGCCAAGAATTAAAGACCTAGCCTTGAATTTCATCATAAATAAGAGCCATGGGTCACAACTTTCATATGCCTTTCATAACAACTCAATTACTCCATCTTATATCAAATAAACTCTCTCTCCCTTAGTATAAAACTAGAAATTCGGATTTCATCAAGATGGTGCAAGAAAAGTCATTTTTTATGCCCGAAAAGTCAAGATTACTTCACCAAACTCTATGTGATCATTACCCTAATCATTAGGACTGTTATTTTACTTTATAAGACTCTTGATTATGACTTCTAAGACCTTTATTTCTAAGTTTAAGTATATGCTTATTACGAGTGGCTAGTTTTATTTTACACTTGGTATGATGATGTTTATGGTATGATGATTCGGTTGTGATTGTGCTTTGTGTCTAATTCAATTTCAAACTTTTCCTGAGAACCATTTGTACTTATGTTTCATGTGACAATTGATTGTCAAAACTTAATTTGTTGATGAACATCTCATATGTTGAAAGCGGGATTTTCTAACAACAAGTCATAGTCGATTTGTCTATGGTTGGCTATGTATTGAATTGACCACTTTTTAAGGAGTATGATTTACCAAGAAACATAACTAAAAGTGTTAACAAGTTTGTGAAACGAACCATGAATCAAACGAGTTGAAGCTGGATTAAGTGTTGAATTGAGTGATTGAACCTAATGCTTGTTTTCTTAATCTAATGTCTTGACGAAGAATGAAGCTTTCGAAAACAATAGATTGAATTAACCATCTAATTATCATAATCCTATGTTTATATGTTTATCACAATCATACCAAATCGGATTCACAAAACTAGTCTTACCAAATGTTGTTTTATCATCTTATTTCGTCCTTGCTTCTCAGAATAGAGTTAACAACATTTGGTGTCATTCCATTTCCTTTTTGAAATAGACTTATCAACATTTGGTGCCATTCTATTTCCTTTTAAATATCAACTTAGTTACTTTGTTTTAGATATCAATTGGTAAATTGAAATTTCTGTCTTCCTCTTAATCTTGCAACTACTCTGTAACAACTACTATGTAACAACTACTCTGTAACAACTCTGTAACATTTGGTGCCATTCTATTTCCTTTTAAATATCAATTCTTAATCTTGCAACTACCTGGTAATAGATTTGGAGGTATGGAGTACGCCCATTGGTCCCTGAACACCCTGACTCGAATAGTGGTTAAGTTATGTTTAGCAGTACTTAGTCTTACACTAACTATACTTAGCTTTACACTAGCGGTACCAACAGTACCATTAGTTGTGTGCACATCGGTACTAAGGATATTAGTACCGGCGCTGGGGCTGAACATATAATCTTGTAACAGTCTTTGACGTATTCAAGTGGCAGTTTGGCTGCATTAATGACCACGTTTAATTGGTCATGTAACCACTATGTCCTGGTATTAAGGAGATTGCTGAGAGGATGTTAATTGGACGTTAATTCCTCTTACTACCATTGACTAGACTTAAGTTTATCACCTATAAAAGGGATCATATCATCTGCATGGAGGAGAGACAGAAAATGTAAACACTTGATAGCAAAGGGTTACAGATTCGTGCCTAGATCACTAACAAGCATTTGGTCTTATCCCAAGTAGGTATTTGTGATACCCACGCATTAGGGTCGAATAGTTTACTTTGGAAAGTGATCACATGATTCCAAGTGATATCCGGTAACCATTGTTTGGTACGTAACTAGGATGCTTATTATCTTAACCTTGTTACTGGGCATAACCTCCAAAATCAAAGTAAACTATTTTATGATAATCAATAGCGGCTGCAAGGAAGCATATGGTGGCTAACTTCTCCAAGATAAGTTTAAAGGGGTGGATTTCAAGAGATGGAAAAAGAAGATGCACTTTTTTCTTTCTACCATGAACATGGTGTATGTGCTGACTACTCCCATTCCAGATGGTGGTAGTGATGCTACTCTAGAGGACGTGAGGAAAAGGAGCAAATGGGAGAATGACAATATGTTTGTCGTGGTATTATTTTCAATGGTATGTCTGATTCCTTATTTGATATTTACCAAAATGTTGAATCCGGTAAAGAACTATGGGATTCATTGGAAGCCAAACATATGGCTGAGGATGAATCAAGTAAGAAGTTCCATGTGATTGATTTCAAAAACTACAAAATGACTAATGCAAGATCAGTCATGGAACAATACAATGAACTTCTTGGTATACTTGGTAGTTCACAACATAATATGCACATGGATGAGACCATTCAGGTTTCTTGTGTCATAGATAAACTCCCTCTTTTTTGGAAAGATTTCAAGCACATATTGAAACATAGGAAGGAGGATTTAACTCTTGTTAAATTGGGCAATCATTTATACATTGAGGAGTCCATCAGGGTGCAGGATAATGACAAGCCAAAGAAAAACAATGTTGTTGGTTCATCTGTTGTCAATATGGTGGAGCATAAAAACTTCTCCAGGTAGAATGACAATAGGGGAAAACGTAAGCATCAGGGTAATACCAAAAGTAATCCTAACAAGAAGTCCTTAGTGACTTGTTGGAAGTGTGGGAAAGTTGGAAACTTGAAAAGGGATTGCAAAGGTGTTGGTATTGGCAGCAAAACTAGTGAATCAGGCATAAATGGTTCAGTGATTGGTTCTAACAACACACTTAAAGGTCAAAATATGTTTAATAATTTTCTTTAGGCTTATTATGTTACATATGTATCTGAAGCTTATTTTGTACAGGATGATGATGTTGCGTGGTGGGTTGACTGTAGAGCAACTTTTCATGTGTGTAAAGATAGATGTTGGTTCAAGACTGATGAGCACTGAATGATGATCTACTCTTCACATGAGAAATGAGTTAACAGCCCTAGTGCTTGGACGTGTTTGTGTAGATATTAGATTTAGTTCTGGAAAAATTGTTTCTTGCTTAATGTTTTTCATGTTCCTAATATTAGGAAGAATTTGGTTTCAAGTATTATTTTCAATAATTATGGTTATAAACAAGTTATCAAATGTAATAAATTTGTTTTATGAATTTTATCTGAACATGGTGTGTTTATTGATTTTGGATATTTGTGTAATTAAGTGTTCAGGCTTAATATTGTTTCTAAAACAACTAATAGTACTTTCAAAGCTAGTATCGCTGCAAATATTGGTTCAGCCTTTATGTCTACCACTAAACTGAATGATTCATCACTATCGCATGCTAGGCGTGGCCATGTCCACTATAAAAGAATGCAAGATATATCTAAGGATGTGTTAATCCCAGGTTTTTACATGGACACTAAAAGGGGTCGGACTCGCATACTGAACAAAAATACTAAGAAAACATTTTAGAGCTAATCTATAGTGATCTATATGATTTGCATGCTACTCCCTCATTTGAGAATAAGAAATACTTTGTAGCATTTATTGATGATGCTTCAAGATTTTGTTATGTTTATTTGTTACATACTAAGGATGAAGCATTAGATAAATTTAAAGTATTTAAAATTAAAGTCAAATTACAACAAGGAGACTAAATCAAAAGATTTAGGACTGATAGGAGAGGTGGGTACATGGATACTCAGTATTTTCAGTCTGTTAGAATAATCCATGAAACGACTGCCCTTTATATCCCACAACAAAATGGTATATTTGAAAGGGAAAATAGAGTACTAAAAGAGATGGTTAATTCCATGTTGTCCTACTCCTGACTGAGTCAAGGGTTTTGGGGTGAAGCTATGTTAACATCTTGCTATTTATTAAATAGGTTCCCAATAAAAGGAACAGGATTACCCCTTATGAGCTTTGGACTAAAAGGAAACCAAACTTGAACTACCTCAAGGTTTGGGGTTGTAGGGCAGGTTTAAGACTCCCTGATCTAAAGGTGAAAACCTTGGGTGAAAGAGGCATTGAATGCATCTTTTTTGTATATGTTGAGCATTCCAAGGCTTATAGATTCTATGTTATTGAACCTAATGATTTAGCTTCTATAAACTCAAGCATTGAACCAATGGATGTTAACTTTAATGAAACTAGGTTCTCATCAGTCCCTAGACCATGAGTTGGGGACATTGGTGCTTTAGTGGAACCTGAAAAGGTCACTGAGGAGGTTGTGGTTCAGCAACCTGAGTTTGAGCTTAGAAGAAGTAAAAGACATAGGACTTCAAAGACCTTTGGACCTAAATTTCATTCATATTAAATTAAGGGTACAAGGGATGAGCTCTCTGACCAATAATACTATTGCTTTAATCTTGAGGATGATCCCAAAATATTTAATGAAGCAATGAAGTCCTAAGATGTTGCATTCTGGAAAGAAGGAATAAATGATAAGACGAATTCCATCATGGGCAACAACACTTGCGTGTTAGTTGATCTACCTCTAGGTTGCAATCCACTTGGCTGCAAATGGATTTTTAAAAGGAAAATGAAGGTAGATTGAACTGTTAAAAAGTTCAAGACAAGACTAGTCATTCAACGCTTTAAAAAAAAGTTAGGGATAGACTACTTTGATACCTATGCTCTAGTAGTACGTATCAGTACCATAAGAATTTTGATCGCCTTGGTATCAGTTAACAATCTGATTATTCATCATATGGATGTGAAGAAGCATTCTTGAATGGTGATTTGGAAAAGGAGGTTTATATGAACCAACCTTAGGGATTCATCATGCCTTGTAATGATCACAAGATGTGTAAACTAATTAAGTCATTGTATGGACTGAAGCAGGCACCTAAGCAACGACATTAAAAGTTTGATAAAGTGATTTTTTTAATGGTTATTTGCTTAACCAAGCTGAGAAATATGTATATAGAAAATTTGATGAATCTGGTAAAGGAGTCATCATTTGCCTATATGTTGATGACATGTTAATCTTTGGTACTGACCAAGTTCAGGTTGACCTGACAAAAAAATATTTCTCATCAAGGTTCTCCAGGAAATACATAGGAGAGGCTGATGTTATCCTTGGTATTAGGAATAAACATGGAAGTGATGGTTTAACAACTTCTGAGTCACTATATTAGGAGGGTCCTGAGGAAATTCAATCACTATGATTGTACTCAAATGAGTACACCTATGGATACAAGTGAGAAACTAATGCCTCATAACGGTCAGACTGTCTCCTAGCTTGAGTATTCTAGAGTGATTGGTTGCTTAATGTATGCCATGACTACAAGGCCTGAAATTGCTTTTGTGAGTAAACTGAGTAGGTACACTACTACTCCTAGTACTTAGCACTGGCAAGAAATTCAGAGGGTACTGAAGTATTTGAAAGGAAATATGGATTATAGTCTGTCTTATATTGGATATCCTTCAGTGTTGAAAGGTTACAGTTATGCAAGTTGGATCAACAATACTCATGATAATTTATCCATCAGTGGTTGGGTATTCTTGCTTGGTGGTGGTACAGTCTCTTGGGCATCCAAGAAGAAAACTTGCATTACTAGTTCAACAATGGAGTCTGAGTTTGTGGCTCTAGCAGCTACTGATAAATAAGCAGAATGGTTGAGAAACTTGCTTCCTAAGATTCCACTATCGTCACACCTATGGCACCCATATCTATCCTTGTGATAATGCAGCTACATTGGCTAAAGCTTATAGCCAAATGTACAATGGTAAGTCTAGACACTTAGGTGTCATGCATAGTATGATTCATGAGTTGATCATGAATGGGGTGATCTCAATATAGTTTGTGAGATGTCAACAAAACTTAGCTGATCACTTGACGAAGGGATTGCCTAGAGACTTGGTTATAAAGTCTGCTAAATGAATGGGTTTAAAGTCCATTCTAGTCGCTAAATGCTAGGACACCCAACTTCCTCTTGAGGAAACTTGGGAGTTGAGACCAATGTGGAAAGTTCAATATTTAGGGGACTGAAGCAGTCTTACATTTCATCCCAAGCATGTGCTTGTACTTGCTGAAAAGGATGATGAAGTTGTAAACTTCTTAATAGTTAATTTCTTTGAAAAAATGCTTTAGCAAGAGCATAACTAAAGAGGAACCACCTATGTAAATGTTGAGGTTTCTCCGCCTCGGGGAGCATGGACTTTGGCTCTTACAACATTTATGGATTGGATATGGACACATGGCTAGTAGTTTCGGGAGCGTTTAAATGTTCGAAAACTTGTGTGTATTTTATCTTTAGGTATTCAAAGTAATTGAAGGGTTCAAGTCTTAGAACACCCTGATTCTCGAATATTTTAAGTGATGTACTAAGATGGAAATTCAATACTTAGGATATTTTTATTTATGCACTGGCTTTATTAAAGTTAAATTTCATGCAAAGTAATTGTACTATATTGGGGAGGATAGTTGAAAATATAGTTTAATTGTGGGTTATGTTCACATCTGGTAATGTGTTTGGAGGTATGGAGTATACACCCATTGGTCTTGAACACCCTGACTCGAATAGTGGTTAAGTTATGTTCAGCGGTACTTAGTTTTCCACTAACAGTACTTAGTTTTACACTAGTGATACCGACAGTACCGCTAGTTGTGTGCACAGCGGTGCTAAGGATATTAGTATCGGCGTTGGGGTTGAACATATATTCTTGTAACGGTTTTTGACGTATTCAAGTGGCAGTTTAACTGCATTAATGACCACGTTTAATTGGTCATGTAACCACTATGTCCTGGTATTATAAAGATTATAAAGAGGATATTAATTGGCCGTTAATTCCTCTTAATACGATTTACTAGACTTGAGTTGATCACCTATAAAAGGGATCGTATCATCTGGATGGAGGAGAGACAGAAAACATAAACACTTGATATCAAAAGGTTAGAGATTTGTGCCTAAATCATTAACAAACATTTGATCTATCTCAAGTAGGTATTCGTGATACCCAAACATTATAGCCAAATAATTTACTTTGAGAAACGATCACACGATTTCAAATAATATCCGGTAACTAGGATATTGATTATCTTAACCCGTTACCGAGCACAACCTCCAACATTGTTCAGAATAATCGTAACTCAATTTCGAGTTCCCTTCTAATCATTGAATTCTTGGTTGTTTCACAAGTTCAATATTCGGATTCTTTATCTTATTGTTCATATCCTTCACATTTTGACTCATATCGTTATCGTCCCTCTTATGCACAAGTCTTGTGTTCACACCAAATTCCACACATCATTAGTTGCATGGATTACGTCTATACTTTAACCGAAACATAAAAAATGCTTTTGCAATTTTGTACTACAAAAATTAATGATGTAAAGAATTTTGATACTAGAGTCGTCATGGACCACCTAGATTCAAGAAGTCGGGCACGTGTTTAAGAAAGATCGTATAACCATTTTACATTATTACATAACATGACATGGAACAATTATTTTAATCAGTAGTTTGTCGTAACAGTTTGCACAAACAATTGTTTATTAGTTATCTTTAAGTTTAGGTAAACAATTCATCGACCTATTGTTAGCAGAACTGATTAAGCTTCAACCCAGGTGTTTGAAACACATCTTTTTATGCCGAAGAATAAAGAGCACGACACTAAAATTATCGAAAATGAGCTTAAAAATAAGTGCATCAAAATGAACCATTCAGTTCTTAAAGAAATGTACAACTGTTAGCAACCGGAAGTACAACTTCTGATGCAGTAAATCCTGCATCAGTCTTTGGCTCTTTGTTACAACACTTCCTGCCGGATAGTGTTTTCTAAAAAAGAACCCAACATGTATCGGCTATGAGTCTCCCCCTTACCCAGACACTAAAGCAAAAGTTATAAATCCACTGGCTTAAGACAATGAATCAACTGCCCCATGGCTTTCACAAAACATAAGCCGACAACAAACAAAGAAGAAAATACAAATGGGCATCATGTCGTATCAGAAGACCTTAAATTAAGATCAGCCATCATGAGTGACCCTGCAAACAGGGCGTCAATCGAGTACACTGTCATCGTGCTAGCCTCCTGGCACGTGCAAGGAGAGCGAGAAGTATCTTTTTCCTAGGTCCCTGAAGAAAAGGTGACACAAATCTTGAAATTGATCGATTGATCATTACAAAAAGTTTATACATGCAATCAACACGACCAATTGGGCATACTCAAACTTGAACCTGTTTACGATAACCACATGTTACGACAACCCACAGGTTATAATTTTAAAAAGTAACCCATCAGTAGATGGGTAGCAAAAGTACCCTATCGAAGGTAGTTACTGGTTACACAATTACTCGAGAAAAACACTACGAAGACTGCAGATAAAGCAAATTACGCTAACAGAATTGGTATTTATGCTAGGTATTGTGCTGTCAAAGTGAAACCTTTAGTTTAAATTAGTCCTTTTCAACAAATTACCACCAACTTCATGTAGTCGATTGGTAATGCTCTTCAAACGTCAACCTCTTAAAAGTCTCATGCTCTTCTAAAATTCAACTACAAAAAATACTTTTGTTATGTGTTTTCTCCCTACTATTATTGTACTTGCGTAACTAAAATCCTAGAAATATCAGGGAACAAGGGAATCATATATCAGCTATTGAATTCTATAGATGTATAGTTTATGGATAGAAAAAATGTAATGTGTGCAAACACCAAAAAGTAAGGAAACATACCATAGGTATTCCTATGTCTTTGAGATCATGATCTCCCATCTGGCTCAATGCTGCCATATCAACCTATTTTAAACAGAATTAGTAAGTCAAGATCTTTATAAGGGCGGTAGCGTTGCTCAAAACCAAAACATAGAGAAACAAAAATGATTCAATGTGAAATGAGCGAAGTATCATTTTTAATCTCTTAATGGTTGTTAACCATAATCAGAAATTTATACAAACACACAAATAAACACTGGCAGATGTTTGAGTACAACAAAATTTTGTTAGATATGTTAAAAGCAGATAATTAGCACTAGCGAAGGAAACTGGCAGTCAAAGCAGTAGTGTAGGTTGTGAGAGCCAAAAAGGAAACCTTCAGAGGGTCATCTTGTAAGTTGTGCAGGGCTTCAGAACGTCTTTCCGTATTATTTATTGTTATAAATGGTAAACGGGCTTGTGCAGTTATTACTATTTTTTTGGGGTAAAAACTTGTACACTGTTATTCCAATTCTAGCCATAAAATGTAAAGTATAACTGATTAACTGGTAACAGAAACCTTTAAATTGATTTAATGAACATATATTTTCAAGGAAATTATGATTACCGTAGGAAAAACTAATATAAATGAGCATGCTATTCACAGAAAATGTATAGTCATGCATACTGGATTGTTGCTTGCCACGTGACCATACATGCAGCATTTATGATTCATCACAATCTATAACATGTCAAGTAAGATTTTTCTTTTCATCCAATCAGACCAGTGGTTTAGGGGGTGTTTGCCTTTGCGTTCTAAAACAGATTATCAGATTATTTCATTATTGAAACGCAAAAAAAGGTATTTCGAGTGTCTAATAGCCAGTGTTTCAAAAGCGATTATTTGCGTTATTGGGGTATAAAACGGTGGTTTTGTGGCAGTAGGTGCAATGTTACTTTTTCCAAAACGTGACCATGCTACTTTCTAAAAATTGACCTAATTGCCATTAATGTATTTCCTATTTTAGTCATTTCACATAAATAATTTATTTTTTCTAACATTTAATTATTGATTATTAGAATATCATACATATAATCAAATCCAAACACTACATTTCAAAACCACGTTTTACAAAAGCTAATTATCTGATTATCCGTTTTCAAAACATATAATCTATTTTACATAAGCAACCCCAAACACCCCCTTAATGTAAGATAGAAGATGAAGTTTCCTTTGATGTCAAAGAAAACGTATCTTCCAGAAAAAAAAAAGGAAAGATCGACAAAGAATGTAAACGATACTAATCTATCTATAAAAGTATTGTGTAGAGGATCTCCAACTTGCACACAAGTGACTGTTCAGATATTTCTTTATATTAAAGAACAAATTAAATTTAGATCTAGCATCTCAACACAGACCTAAACTGACCGAAGACAGTTTGTATTAAGAAAAAAATATCTGACGTGAGAATGCAGAGTTCCATTATTTAGGCCAAGACAGTTTGTGTGATTTGAAAACTTGAACATACAACTTCAAGTTGCTAGATACATGTTAAATGTGGATTAAGCAGAGAAACGACAAAATCGTTTCTTAAAATCTTCATGTAGTATAGGTTTCATGGGGTTTTCAAAAGCATGACGTTAATAGTAATAGCAATCTGGGTTTTAAAAAAATGTGATGTCCTCCGATGCGATAAGGGTCAACAAGCTGAGGCGCGAGGCACCAAAGCGAATGTGAGCGCATCACTTACCCGAGGCGACAATTACAAAAATACTTATAAAACTATAACTTTACTTCTTTACTACTACGTGCTATATAAATAGGCTATCTCAAATCCTAACTCCGATCTTAATCCCGAACCTAAAATCTATCCCATCCTACCTCCAAACCAAAAATTAAGATAAGGTGGGCAAATCTCAACCATTAGATCATTTTTAATTAAGAGAAGGTGGTGTGATCTTAACCATCATGTCTTTTGTAACAGCTTTTTGTAACTTTTTAACAACCCAAGAACCACATTTATTTTTAAGTTGAAATATCCTTTAATCTATTTAGTTTTTTTTATCATCTAACTTAACAGTATTTTCTAAAATTTTGTGCTCTTTACTTCAACATTACGCGGGTACCATGCTAGTTATATATAGTGCACAAAACACAGTAATATCACATTTGCTATCAAAAGATATCGTGCATTTTCATAGTTCACGATTCCATATCAGTTAAATACATAGAATAGTCGAAAAAGATCAGAAGTGTCATATTTTTTAATAACTAAAAGTAAATCAAAAGCAATTGGACCCATATCTTAAAAGCAAAGCCCATACGAAGAAGGCACAATACACATTAGTAAGACCAATTTCACTTTTTAAGGCGCAAGCACATGATGCGCAACGCATCAGGGTGTCTGATGCAATAGGGTAGTGCATCTGCCTCCGGCGCGCACCTGCGCGCTTTTTTAAACACAAGCAATGCAATTAATTTATCAACACCACATACCTCCTCAACCTTAAACGAAATCAAATACTTTTCCAGTCCCAATGAGTGCAAAAAACTCTCCACGGTATGAGGTTCTACCTACAAGTAACAGAAAAATAATAGGATTCAGATCCAACGACAATGTTACAGCAATTAATTTAGCAGGGGTTGAAAATAGGAACAAACACATGGCTTAAAGAAACCAGTACTTTTATAAACATTCAAATAGACGCCCATATTATGACTGTAACTTAACATAACAAGTCACATAATCAATCCAGATATATAATCATGGCCAATAGAAAAGTTGGCATCTCATAACTCTGTGTGTGTCATACTAACCGACTTCAGCTCCGGAATAATATAACTCTTGATACTCGTTATGGTGGCACTACAGAATTGTAATAAGTGCTAAAAGAAAAGTAACAGCATAACTCAAATGTATATTTTACAAGAACAAAAACTATTAATAATAGCACGGCCACACAAAGTTAGGGCTTACTTTGATCCTAACCATGTCCTTACAGCAATAGTCGGAGTGAAAGAATACAACTGTTTAGAAAAGTTGGTGTCAGCAAGTTTGAAGTACTTAAAATACAGATAGAATCTGATACGAACCTATCCCATACTAGGCTCGTAATCGGTTCATAAGTCCCAAGTGTAGAACTCACTCAAAAAGCTAGCTTGTTTGAGGAGGGGACACCTGGACATTATAAACCATCAACCATTCCCATACATGGCCGATGTGGGATCATAACATTGCCCCACCCTTTGAAGAACCAACGTCCTCGTTGATCATGGTTGGCACCCCCTTTGGGTCCAAGCCACCACTCCGAGCTCGTTGGTCACTGCTATGTTGGTCACGGTTGGCACCCCCTTTGGGTCCAAGCCACCACTCCATAGGCCACCACTGAGTGTTGGAACCTCGTAAGGTAGGGCTAGCTCTGAAAACAATTGATACGAACCTATCCCATACTAGGCTCGTAATCTGTTCATAAGTCCCAAGTGTAGAACTCACTCAAAAAGCCAAGTATCGGAGCGATTGTTATGATCCCACATCGGCCAAGTATGGGATTGGTTGATTGTTTATAAAGCCTAGGTGTCCCCTCCTCAAACAAGCTAGCTTTTTGAGTGAGTTCTACACTTAGGACTTATGAACCGATACGAGCCTAGCATGGGATAGGTTCGTATCAGAATCCTAATTCGATAGTCCAGTAAACTACTTCACAGATATTCATTGTTCCATTTTTATTACAGCAATTATACAAATGTCAGTGAATACTTAAATTATTACATACCACGACCAAACAGGCATATATAGTTATAATCAGATCAGTAAGTTAACATCAAATACTTTGAAAAAGAAGGGCAAGACCTAGCCTAGTAACCCAGCAACCTACTTAACCAAGCATTCAGGGATTCCTGATTACATATATAGAGGAATACCAGTTATTAGAAACTAAGAAAAGATTGTAACAGCAATCGGTGCAGAAAAATTAGCGCAGGAAGACTAGAAGTTATAATAGTCCGTATTTCTTAGATAAAGGGAGGAAAGATTGCATAGCTTAGCAAACTTGACTGCCTATTCACAAAATAATATTCCAAACTGATTTAAAAAGACAGGTAGCTTAACTGGATATTGACTTCGTTGCATAGCTGGTAGTGAAGGGGCTACTAAAGGCACAACAGATTTCGTTGGCATGGCGGAAAGAGGTGGTTTTGTCAGAAAAGATGTGGTGGCCATGGGCCTTGAAATCTCACCAGCCTCCCGGCTGATATACGGCACTGGTCTAGGATTTTCATATTCCCTTATCAAAGTTCTTCTTAGTGGTTCTTCCATCCTCTGTGGTGGTGATAGCGCACTCGAGTTATTCAGAGCTCTATCTGGTGATTTACGCCTAATTGGATCCAGCGCCCATGAAGAGTAAGAACTTCTTAATGGGCCCGCCTGAGACGGACCCTCTGAAGTTCTCATAGAAGTGTATTGGCCTGTCATACTACCGTTGGTTGGCTCTGGAATGTGTTGTCTAGAATCATTTAGCTTGGGTATACGCTGTCTAGCTTCAAATGGCTCCGCCATGGTCTGTCTTTGATCTCTAGGTTCAACCATCCTCTGTCTATCATCCCTAGCCTCATGTATACGACGTATCTCATCCCTTGACTGAGGCAAGTGTTGCCTCTCATCTCGTCTTTCAGGAATGTGCCGTCTCTCATCTCGCCTTTCAGACATGAGCTGTCTCTCATCTCCCCTTTCAAGCCTGGGCTGTCTCTCATCTCGACGTTCAGGCATATACTGTCTCTCATCTCGTCGTTCAGGCATGTGTTGTCTTTCATCTCGTCGTTCAGGCATGTGCTGTCTCTCATCACGCCGTTCAGGCATGTGCTGTCTCTCATCTCGCCGTTCAGGCATGTGTTGTCTCTCGTCTCTAGGATAGGGCATGCTCTGCCTCTCATTTCTTAACTCAGGCACACGCCTTGGGTTGTCCCTTGGCTCAGGAATACGCTTTCTATCATTGCTTATCTCAGGCGTGATCTCAGGCACTCTCGGTCTTCCACTAGACTCATACGAACTACGGGATGTAACAGGATTAGTCTTTGTAGAACGGGTACGCCGTGACAGAAAATCACGAAGGTCCGTGGGGTTTTGCTGGTCATTGCTTTGTGTTCGTTTCATGATTTTAAATCGCAAATCACCTTTACTAAGATGAAGATCTGCAAGTAAAAAGACTGAAGAATCAGAATTCATGCTAAAACTTAAGAGTTATCTATAACAGATTAACAGCAAGCATGAAGAAACTCATTACCATCCATGCAATTACTAGCGTTCAAACTCATTCCACCATTATCTCCACGCAGCCTGAGAATTAAAGGGAACGCAAAAAAGAAGGTTAAAGCATAACAGCATTGCAAACTCCTAAGCATATCAACAAACCAAGCTGATTCTACTGGTATATGAATTTGTAAAGAAACTTAACTAGCCCATATCTCAAACACCTATTACCTAACATGATGAAAACCTCAGTGACCAAACTTATTGCACATACGTAAAAGGAAGGCTGTTAGCACATGACACCATAACGTGTTAGTGCAATAATAGACAGCACACAACAGATCCAGACGAAGCCAAACTAACAAAGGCCAAAAGGTGCTCGACATTGTTTGTTAAGAAACTCAAGGTGGATCATGGGCGATATGTTTGAGTACCAAATTCATAGTATGTTAAATGATTGCGACGCAGCTAGCTTTACGTGCCTAAGTTATATCGTAAAAGTAGATATCTATACTCTCGACCTGTAACATCCTTATGAGTGCAAACCCAACCCCTCATCTTAGGAGATAGGATATTGATGTGATGATGATGCCTACATTTTTTAAAAGGGCTATTGATGTCTACATATAAGTTTGGTGATTGAGGCTTTTTATTGTCAGCGAGTATCTGACTAACTGACCATGCTTATCTATTAGGCTTTCATCATATGTTGGCCAAACAACTTAACGATCCATTATATTAACTTAATTTTGCTACTACTTCATGTTGACTAACCTAAAACTGACAGTTCGTGTTGCCATACGATGCCAGATCTCACATATACTTACAGTATTTTCTTTAAACGGTACATATACGGATATACTTATACAGTGAAATGAAGTTTAGACGATAATAGTTTTTATCAAGATGAACACCTATGTTGTAAAGCAATTAGTCATGTGTAGTTATGTACCATTGACTGTTGCCAATTTATGGTTATTGCGTCGGTTTAGTACTGCACTACTGCATGCACGCTTCACAGGGGTTACACTTATATCAAGCATGACACATTTTTAATTTACATTAATAGTCATCATGTTGATTTGGTGTTTGGTTATGTTTCATCCACCTAAACTTATCAATAAATCAATATATGCAGGGTGGACAAATAAAGGAAAACAAAGCTAAATAAAGAAAAGTGGGAACGACTTTTACACCCATTACTGTAAAGCTGATAACTAGAAGCAGTGCTGATTAATCAGAAGGGAAGATAGAATTTCCCTAAACGATGTGTATGTAAACAAGAAAGAATTCCATGTATAAGCACCATCTCACTATGTCTAAGAAAAGGCCGTTTGAGCTTATGGAAATCTAAACTTGAACATTGTTTATGACCAAAACTAGCATCCAAGTTCAAGACTACATGTTAAGTGGTATCACTATCATTTTGATAACAATATAAAGAGAAAATATTTTCAGGATGCAGCTCTTGAAAGATAGGAATTCAGCTAAAACGTGACAGACTCCAAAATACAAACCATTGACGACACAATTAAACATTTTACAAAATAACATTAATTCATAGATGAAAAGCAATTACAAATCCGTTCTTGGACCATTGCAATTCAAATAGCTTCGAAAATCAATATGCACGCTTTCTCGAGTATCACTCAAGGAGGAAAAGTACTGAAAAAGAAGGGTGCTTTAGTTGATTTTAAAGCAAAACGTAGGACTAAAAATGTTAACTTCCAACCGTTTCACTCCATCCAAAATTTCCTACTCGTATTTGTGATAAATTAAACTGAGTGTAATAATATTTTTCGTTTTGAAAAGCTTCAATACATGCTACTTGTTTGCTGTATAACACTCGTTACAATGTCACTAACAAAATTCCTCATATTTCCATTAAACTACAATAACTAGCTAACAATAACGCATTTGAGACACGCTTTTGCAGTAGGCTATAAAACAAAACCCTAACAATTAGGCTCTATAAAAAGCTCATAAGTATAAGAGTATGTGAAAGTAAAAAAATTAAAAATAAAAAGAAGCAAGCAAGCAGACCGTTTATGAATATGATTAGTATTAGCGGTGGAATCGAAAGAAAGACGGTCATGAATGGATCGTTTAGTCCCAACGGGAGACGGTTGAGAAGGAGAAGGAGGGTCAGTTCCAGGTCTTTTAACCACCTGTAGCACATACATAACATACAACAACAACACTACAAATCAAAGAATGAATGATTAACAGCAAATAATCGACAATAATAATAAGGAAAATAAAAAACCTGTCCAGAGCGACCTAAAGTGATGGTGACTCGAGACCTTGAAGAAGAAGAGGTCTCTTCCATAACACAAACCCTAACTAATCAATTAACTAATTAATTATGACCTCTGTGAAATTAATTAGAATCTGAAACCCTAACTAATTAAAATTAATTTAAATTAGATTAAACTAGTAGTAAGAATTTAGTCTAACATTATCGACTGACTAGTAGTAGTGTTTGTTTCGGAGAATCACATCGGGGGTGGAATTAAAACAGGTGTGTGTGAGTGTGTGTGTTTTTTTTTTTTTCAGCAAGCCAACCAGCCCCAATCAATAATTTAAATAAAAGTTTAAATAAAATTGAAATTAATAAAAATACTTTTTTTTTTTTATACGGTGGGTATTTTTTTTGGCGAACAAATGTTGCACTTTTAATTGTTTAGTTTGTGTTTAAATAGAGTTAAAGTTATAAAAAAAATTAAATCAAAATAAAATAAAATTATTAAAAGTAAAAAAAAAAGATAAAGATTAATAAAAAAATATATAAAAAAATGTCGAATTAAAAAGCACGAAAACTAAATTATAAAAATTATCAATAGTTAAAAAATATTTTGATTTAAAAGTAAATGTGTTTTTTTAATTAAAAAGTAAATGTTATTACAAAAGATATTATAAAAATGATATTTTCAAAGGAGTTGTTACGGACGCTTATACATTAAGCAAGTCTAAAGTCTATATTTTTAGGTCTCTCTAAAAATAAATGTCTTACTTGTTTTATAATATACATAGATAGATACCAGTGTGTTTGGAGCGGAGTAGATGGAGCATTTACAAGCAGTAAATATGAGCGTCTAGCATTGTAAATTTTTTATGCTCGTTTTTGGCAAGTGTCTTTATTATTTGGCAAGTAGCATTTACAACTGGTGAATAATGCAATTACAAGCCATGAATATTAGCGTCTAACATTTACAAACGATGAATGACTTTAGCAATTTTTGAACTGGAGTGTTACTTTCCTTTTAATGAAGCTTTCGTGTAAGAACCTCTTATGTTCATATGTTTGAACGCACTCTTTACGGCTAGGGTATTTGCATAAAGAGGAAATATAGTGAACAACGAGTTTTGTTCACGGTTGTCTAGTTCTAGATTAGCGTTTCATATAGACTAGAATAATGGTAAATTATCTTTGGTTTTGTTTAGCATGTATCTTGTTTTCAAGTATTAATTAGCTAAATGTGGTCTCTAAGGATGTCCATACGAGCTTTTAGTATCACTATGTATTGGTTGTTATTCGCTTTAATACAATTCACCATTTATTCAAAAACTTAATCAATTTATTCAAAATGTCTAATTTTCTAACGTTCCATAAAGTATCAATTAGGATGGTCGAATATTTAAGAGTTGTTTTACACATTATAATTACACGTATCTTTCGTGTCTAGTAATTTAGTCTAGCAGTAGCGGTGAATAGTGTGGTTTGTGAATATGAAGATAGCAGAAAATAGTGGTTACTTGTTGTGACTTGTGACAAAGTATTTAGTAACATACCCATATATTGATAATTAATAAGAGCATCGAGTACAGTTGTGCCAAATGCCTCATGCCAAAGGGAAAAACTGCAACCACATCAACAAAAAGTGCTTTGACACCACATGCTTTGGCACCACATTTTCATGCTCCACCGTTGGCACCATAAAATATGTTGCCAAAGGAATTTTGTTTTCAGTTACATATAATAAAAATACACAGTATAAAAAAACACATTACATCGGATAAACCAAAGACACGTTATGTCAAAATAGGAACTTATGATGTACAAAAACACTACAAGTTACTAATTATACCAACTTATATAATAATAAAGTTTAAAATAAAAAGGTAAATAAAAAAATCTACATGATGTCTTCTTCCTACAACATATATAAAAAACACTTTACTCAACCATGCAAAACAAACACTAAACACTTATTTATATAAAACAAATAAACAATAAGGCATAAAGCATTCAAATATAAACACAAAGCAAAACCAAAAACATTGGTGTGGGTTGGTGTACTTGTCACCAACCCTAGTGTGTCGTGTGTCGTTCGTCTTCTCGCGCAAAAGGCGTTGACGCCAAGAATTGCAGGCGATAACATTTTTTTTAATTTCTTTCTCAATGATATTTGACGAGCAAGATAACTCACGTGAAAGTATCTCACATAAGTGAATTCTTATTCTTACGAAGCATATTACATTCCCTATTGATTTGTCCCTTGTACCTATTCTGACTCTGAATATCCGCCGCTACGTTGTTCCCAAGAACTAGCAGAATCAGAATAGAGAAATACTTTGTTCATCTCAATGGGTTAAGAAATTACACGTTTCTTGGATCATAATAGCATACTTCCACATATCTACTAAGAGGAAGGTATTTTTGTAATGGATGACCCGCGACCAACATCTACTATACAAGAGTTACTCTCTTGGCTTAATATAGCATTTCTCTTGCACGAATGTGGTAGGTAGGTTGAGATTATTCAATAACACTTTCCAAGATAATTTTGGAAGACTTTGAAACAAAAACTGATTGAATCGAATGAGTCTGATATCTAACCTTTTCTACTGTATCAAAATTAGTTATAACAAATCTATATATATATATATATACATTATAATGCATCCTACCAAATTTATTAGTTAGATAACACATCATGTTGAATGATATTTATAGCATTGTTGTAAGAAAATTATGAGAATATCTATTCTTTTTATTCTTTTCAAATGGTTTTGAGTCATGATTTCAATTGCTTAAGTAAGCTAACAAATATTTTGGCTATGTAGTTTGCATAGTACAAAGGGTAGTTTTTTAATGGAAACTAGAAGGGAGGTTGAATATTTATCGGTTACATTTTTCGTTTTGAAAAAATTTACTTGCTAAAAGATTGATTCGATATTATCATATTATGTTTAATCTACTTGCAATAAGTATGAAGCACAACAATTAAAACTAAGAAATAATGTAAAAAGTAAATATGAAGCGAGTAATAAGAAAGGAAAAAATGATAAAACCACAATACCAAGAGTTATAGTGGTTCGACTACGAAACACCTCTTTGCCATACTCCACTACCCGAGTATCATACTCGAGATTTCACTATGTCAACAAGCTTCCTTTAGGCGGAGAAAACCGTACACAAGTAGCTTACACCAATTTCTGACACTAAACTCTATCTCAAGTTCTAATCCTAGGTGGAACCAACCTAACTCGCAAGTACTTGCACACCAAGGAAATACGATCACAATATTACGATCTAAAAACTACACTCACTCAAACAAGATCACACCCGGTCACAAGTATTTCCTCACCTAGCAAATACACTCACAACTCCTCAATATAACTACACTACAAGATCTCACAAGATTATACACAAATGTACAAGACTTGAGTTTTCAACAATATTATAATTACCTGGATGAACACTATGTTATAATACTTGATATCTTGATTAATCATAATTATTCTTCTCTTGCATAATGTAGAGGAAAATGTATTGGATCACTTGTACACAAATCGCTACAAGTTATATGATCAAAGGAAGGAAAGTATTGAATCTGATTCTAAAACGAAGGTTTTGAGATGTTCAAACAAATATTTGGCCAAGAAAAACAGTGGACTATTTATATTGAGAGACACACAACAGGAGCGTTGACGGTGCTCGAAATAAACATGTTAGTGCCCTTAAAATTAAGGGAACTTACTGCCTTATTTAAGGGCCTCGGCCTAGACTTGGCGCTCCCTTTTGTCTTTTTTGGTAAAGGTATTTTTTGGTGAAGTTTTAATCCGTTAGAAGAGGAAATTTGAATTTCAAAATTTATGTATTTGAATAAATCTTTTCTTTAATTCAAGAATATACTTGTAACATTTTATAAAACCTTTGTAACATTTACAAAATGTTAGTTTTAAGAAAAATATTTTTTTTTCTTTTGATCATACAGCAAGTATGTAATTTATTTGTACATGTATTTAGTGATATTTGCCGAAATAGAGAGTTACGACTAATAACTTGCTTACGTTTAATTTTTCATAAAACGTTTTTACATTTTGTAATTATCAAAACGTCGAGAAGTTAAAAAATATAAGTAAAATTTTTACGACATTATTTGTATCAACATTTTATACTTTACATTGATACACATCTCATTTAGGGTATCATGTGTACATATTTTGGAGGTTGAGAAACCGTGGAACCTAAACATGGGACGTAGCATATATAGCATTAATTAAATATGAGTAAGATCAAACTGATCATACTCTGATACTTTATAGGTATTTAATAACATGGCTATGAGAGATGTGATTTACCTTTATGTAGTAGATGTCAATTGACCTCAATAAGCCTATTGAAGTTGAAGTTCAATCATAGTTAATCATAACATAGGAAAGCAATTCAAAGTTAGTTTTGTTTGGGTCCCACATACAACGCAAAATGATGCTACCAAAATTCGTATTCATCAAGGTTCTTGGTTGACCGCCGGACTTGTTTGACCTTTAGCTTTTGGTCTTTTGGTAATCATGTTGAAAATGCAAAAAATAATGTTAGAGAGCACTCTAGCTAAGCCCAAGGGAACCACCTCTGACGAGTAAGTTAGTATTGATCATAAAACTATGCCTTATGACACTTAGATGTCTATACTACATTGCAAAAATCATGTACACTACTTGGGCGTTACAAAACTCCAATGGTGCCCCCTCCTATACCCGATATTTTTAATGCTTTTATAAAATACAAAAAGGATCTTCTTCCTACCTATAGACCTTTGTACGTTCGACAGGACCTCTCACATTATTCCCCTAGAGAATGATAACAACCGAGTCCTTACCTATATTACGCTTCAACAATCAGGTACACTACATGGGGGTTGTAAGACTCCGGTGGTGATGCATTTGCAAGCACCTATAATCGTCTATGTGACAAATCATAAATCTAGAACCTTAGTTCTACTTCATTAACACATGCATTAACAAACACCTAAAAGAATCCGCCAAAACGACAAGATCGATGCAATCGGCGACCCAAAAGGGAACCAACGACCAATAACACAAATCTACAAGGCGAGGGATCATCTATACACTCACGTTTTCCTAGACATATCAACAATTAAGATATGCATATCTATTTGGTTTTCTAGAGCCTAACTTGCACACAATCAATTAAGAAGCAATACAAATATAAGAATTACATTGTATGTTTCATGCAATCATACATAAACCTAGTTAATTTAGCCATCGTAGCAAAAGAAGAAAAGATAGAAGTCATAATCATACAACATATAAACATGATAATGATAAATTAATAAAACTTTATTCTTCAATTGATATATGTGATAAGATGAAGTTTTTAGGGGTTTAGAAACCATAAAATCGACCTACAATAGCTTATACAAAGTAATTGTTGTCCCATATATTTGTGATGATTAAACAAGAAAGAAATGTAGATAAAAGATGAATTTTAGAGAGAGAAAGTAGAGAGAAGTGTGTGAGAAACTTGGTGAATATTACATGCAATGAGAGGTTTATATAGTCTTGCCTACATGTGGCATGATGGGATAATGGGTCGGGCTTTCCTTTTGGGTTTGGTTACTTATGAATGAACCTTATCTTAAAGTTAAGTCCGTAATACACGACTAATCTACTACCTATTACAACGTTCTAATATACGATACATAATAAACATATGATCGAGCGTTCTTGTTTGACTCAATATTTTGAGGCTAACAATCTCCCACAATGTGAGGTCATTACCCTTTATGAGAGGTCATTACCCTTTGTCATTTAGAGATTTATAGAGATTACTAATCTCGCCAAAAATGAGTCTTGAACGTATAATAGTAGTCTTTTTCCTTCATGCTCTGATCTTTGAGCCTTTGTCGTTGTCTTTCGACTTTGTCGTTAATCTTGAGATCTTGAAATTTTCCTTGACTTGTCTTTGCCATCTTGCAATCTTGTGTCTTCATCCACATGCTCACGCTATTAATTGTTGAATATGTCTTTTGGCATGAGTATGTGATTTTGAATCTTTCACTTTGCTGAGTACGCCGTGACGCCACCTTCTTGAGACAAAACATAGACACGGACGGAATGGCTTTGACATTCGTCCTAAATCGATAGCGTTCTACCTCCGGTCGGTGAAGACCGTTATACGATATTAAATACCGTACCTGTGATAGGTAGATTCAATTAAGAATCTCCTTGACAACGTTTCGCGGCTGTACTAGCCGTTCTCATTACTCGACCATCTCAAAGCAAGACTGCGAACATAAAGAGTGAATCAATTGGATAGAAATCCGCTTGATTAAAGTCGTCAATTCAAATTCCTGGAACAAGCGTGATTCGTAAAGAATCTTACCATTGTTGCTTTCCAGTTGACACAAGCTTGATTCATAAGAATCTCACAAGTCACCTACCGTAGCGCTGTTTGATGTTGACGCTAGAAGGATTTCCATTCGTCACTGTGAATATTAATGAATATCACTCTGAATGTTCTGTCAAGACCATAAAGATATTGCGTAGAAACCTGAAACGAGTTTGAATCAATTCAGAATCAAACCACTGTTGCTTTTCAGTTCTACATATGTTTAATTCATAAAGAATCTTGCATATGACCTACCGCAGTGCTGTTTGATGTTAACACTTGAAGGATTTCCACTCATCATTGTGAATACTAAGTAGTATCACTCTGAGTGTTCTAGCAATATCACAAGGATATGGCGTAGGACTCTCTTGTTCATCATCCGTGTGTCCTAACGAGATTTGATTGATCTCTTGGCTCTAGACTCGATTTGTGCACTTTTAGTGGCCAGAGGCTGGAGTAGATGCCACTTATTCAATATCAACTATCTCGGAGTGAGGAAGTCAATAGAAGTCATGTTGATCTCCGTGACAATAAAACAAACTTCTTTTGAGAGAAGCCTGAGTAGCTAGGGAGAGGGTTGTGCATACATCACTGGGTCCATGATGAGTTGTCTTCATGATGTGTTGACCTGGTTTCTGCCTAAGTTGTATGGAGGGCTTCTTTCTTTACACCCTTTATCCTTACATTTCTTTTTCATTCTTCAACCCCTTCAATGCTTACCAAGACATCATTACTAGCACCTTGTTGTGATTGTTTCAGTGCTAGCATCAGTACTTAGTTGGCATTCAGCTACGTTCACATTCTAATCCATCTTTCCTAAGGACTTCTAATAATCTATTGGATTGTCCCTGGGAAGATCCCTCCGGTTCTGGTTGGATCATAGGACTTAAACCTAACCACCCTTTTGACACCAATAACGTCGTGAATTAAAGATGTTGTGGGTATTTGATCATAACCATAAGTGCTTGAGTCTTTAGATCGCATTTTAATCACATTTTCTCCCCTTATCTCTAATATATAAAATCGTTTGATATTAGAGATACCAAATTTGATTAAAATATAATGTGAAGAATAGTCTTGAAAAACTTTCGGGAGAAAATTGTGTCGAACTTGCATGAAATTGTTTGGAACGCTCCCCCTCAAAAATTGATCCAATTGAATTGTCATTGTGAGGATGTGATCCACATTTCGCTTTTTGAGGATGGGAGTTGTTGAACACACCATTTTTGAGAGATTTTGAATAATCATTGAAAAATTCTTGAAAAAATTGTGTTCAACGCTTTTTGAAAAACTCTATTTCTTTTTGGCGAAAAAGTTTTTCTAAAGCATAAACTTGAGTTCATAGACTTTGACTGTCTTGACAAATCCACTCAAGTGTAAGAACATTTCTCTTCTTTTGCTGAGGGTAAGGGTACTAAAGCGTACACTTCCCCGTGAATATAGAATCGGGTTGCAATCTGAAAGTGATTACAAGCCATTGTGTTGAGCTCAAAGCGTTGAATGTTTTGTGACAAGCTCAACCCAAGATAGATTGCTCTACCCGTTGTTGGAAAAATTATCCAAAATAGACATTTTCCATTAAAAATAGAAATGACATATTTTGAAAAATATTTACAACTTTCATTCGAGCTTTATGTACACACCCGTGTCGTTATTGAGCGACATTTCTAGGTACATAATACTTGGTTTTTAGCCATGTATAAAATAATTTCGTTCCAATCTTTTCGAATTGATTATTGGTAGAAAGTGCGACTCAATTGTTCTTGGTGGATAAAAGAAATGGTTTGGTTAACTATCTAATTTTAAATGAAAAGCAAATAATTGTCGTTGAGTAATGATTAAAGCTTTTGAAAATTAAACTAAAATTTATTTAGAAAAACACTTTGTAAAACTTTAAAACTTAAAAACATGATCTATCGGAATGCACCAAAACTCAAAACTATCGGAATGTGATTAAAACTAGTCATCGGAATAATATAAGTTAGTAACCATCGAAATATCAAAACCAAATCTGTCGGAATATGATGTCTGTCGGAATGTCCTAGATCGCAATACAATAAACACTTCTGTCGTAATGTGCATCTGTCGGAATACAAGCCATCGGAATGTTTCAGATCGAAATCCAGTGATTTCTATCGGAATGTATCAAACAAAAATTGGGCAGAGTTTTGACTCAAAAAGACCTTAAGTCCCGTCGGAATGTGCGATCGCAATGAGCGATCGCAATCCCAGATCGGAATAAGGTGAAAAAAACCAAACTATCGCAAAGTAAAACCCTCAATGGGTTATTGCGATCTAAACAAGCTATCCGTCGGAATGTTGAAATCCCCAATATTGCGATGAGCACAAGAGTAATCCGAAATTGAAAATAAGCCAAGATTCAATAAGCACTATCAATAAGGTCTCTTGACCAAATCTTAAACAACTTAATAAGCTAAAACTCGACAACTTTTAAAACAAGAAAATGATAAAATTTATAAAAGAAACTTTTTAAAAGATTAAACCTATTAAGAAATCCGAAAACCAATAAGCTAAAACATGAAATAACCCAATAAGCTAAAAGAGCTTATAGCCTAAACCGTATGAAAGCTTATGTAGGAATGAAAAGATTATCCTTTTAATCACGAAATCATCAAATCAAACGTATGAAGTAAGATATTCGGATCAAAATTAAAATGAAACCAAGAAATATGGAAAGAGATTAAAGAACACAAAGCTTAAACTTAAACTTTTGATTAAAGAAACTCAATTACAAAGATTAATGAAAGCTTAAACTTGAAAGATAAAAACAAAGAAAAAAACTTAGTGAGAGAAAGTTGGAACTTTCTCTCTCTAAAAACTAGAAAGGAAAATTAAAAATGAAACTAGCTAACCACCCTCCTAATGTGATTAGGAGGGTATTTATAGGCTAAGTGGGAAGTGCATGTGTGGTGTGCTTCCTTCTTTCTTTTCTTTTCGACTCGATTTAATTCTTTGTTTTTTTCTCGACGTCGTCTCGGGATTTGAACTTATCTTAATAATTTTCTTCTATAATTTAGACTTGAGTTCTTCGACTTCATTAAACTTCCGTCTTTAGACTTTTTCTTCGATAAATCTTCAGAATAGGTCCTGGACATCCGTTCTTTAAGCACTCTTGATCTCTTGACCTCGTCTTTTCTCGTTTTCTTCGATAAAAGCTCGTGAAAGCCCGTGTTTTCTTTCTTTTTCATCGTTTGGTCCTAAAACACAATAAAAACACAAACCGCGCATAATTCCGACTTCTATGACATAAATTACACGTTTTGGTCTTGTTATTATTGGAAATAAGTGGTAAAATGATAAATGTTTTCACACTTATTAAATCCCCTACACTTGACCATTGTAATGCCCTCATGCAATGCATTAATTTTAAAGCACGGTTTACGTTTTCCATCATAAATAACCCACCTTGGCCTTTATTAACTACTAAACATTTAGGAAAAATAAAAAGATAAAAATAAGTAAAGAAATCAAAGACTTACATTGGTTTTATGCTGCCATGAACGTTTATCATCCTCAAGTTTCACGTTCTCCATACCAAGCTTAAAAACGAGATCATTATTATTATAAGTTTGCAGACTAACACGAATTCATGTGGGCCAATTATTTACTTAGACTCCCTTATTCCTAGGTGTATCTCTTATATTTTATTATTGTCTTGAATGATCACGAGGATGCATTGTTTGACTTATTTCGATAGTTTATTTAGGCCAAAAATAAAGTAGGACGATTTAATCAATAGTTAGCTAAAGGACAAAATCTTTTAAAACTGCTTCTCGGGACCGATATTTGGCAGTGACTTCATACTTCGAATCTTGAGAGACGTTCTTGAAATTATGGTCTTCTCTTCATAATAGGAATTTCTTCACTTGAAGTTTTGAGAGATTCTTCATATTTGGACCACGACTTCTACATTTTTCTCCAATCTTTATTTTGGACTTTGATATACAACGATCCGCCTCCTTTTAGGACTTGGATCTATTTATCCTCATACCTTGCTAGGGTCTTTTCGGATAGACTTCTCCATGACTTTTGGGGAGTTTTTGCTTTTCGTCGTGTGTCTCGATCCTTCATATTGATTTTCGATAAATGATTCTTCACATCACTTTTGGATCTTTAGCAACAAAATGTAGCCCTCATGCCTTGTTAGGGCCTTTTCGGACTCGCTAATCTTCGCATCCCGCTTCAATAAGTTATGTCTTGGCTATAAACTCTAATTAATACCGAGCAACTTTTAAACGATCTTGGGCTAGAAGCTAAGTAACTTTTCAAATCGTACAACCTTATTTATTGCAGATATATTTATTAACAAGCGTTGGGAGAATAGGCTCATAATTAACTCACATAAATTCACGAAAGAATACCAAACTTATAATTGACTCTATCATCTCTCGTCCTCCACAATTTAAAATCTCAAGAAATGAGACTCGTGGATGCTTAGCCTATTAAATCAAAGTTTTGGGTTTTCGAGTCATCTATAGGATCTTGCAAATTCTTAGACTTTTTCAAGTTTAGAAATCGCATTTTAAAGTTCCCTTGATAAACGACTCTCTAGGATCAATTATAGGAACTTGCGAAAAGTTCTTGTTCTTAACCCGTAAGAGTTAAGACTTTCGCGTTTTAAAGTTCCCTACATAAAAGCCTAGCAAAACTTGACTTAAACACGTTAAGGATACTAGCTAGATTAAACTTAGATAAGTAAACTCGGGTTGAGTCAAAATATTCACGACCTTGAAAAATTTAAAACCACTTTATTAAAAATTTATTCTAGCAAAGAAAGTAAATGACGCAAATAAAGGGGAATACTACTTTACTACTAGGCCAAAATTAAAAATTTTGAAAAATGTCGAAAAATTACATTTTCTGGTTACAATGAGGGCAAATTCATGGAAAAGACCACTTACTTCGATAGAAGTCCCCCCTACACTTGATATAAACATTGTCCTCAATGTTTAAGCATGTGGGAGTAAACTCCCCTACACTTATGACATTGTGCACTTTGTTTAAATCTTGCTAAGGAAAGGACAACTATAGTGATTTCAATGTAAACATATGAGATATGAAATATTGAATCACGATAGTTTAGGATAGAACCAAGAAGATGGGAACACGGGATCATGGTTCGTCAAAAGTCATCGAGGTGCTCTTTGAAGCTTGAATCCCTGCAGAGAATAAGAAACAAGACAACAAACACATACGGGGCTCCCCCTACACTTATTATGAAAGCGGTAAATGATAGATCACGGGTTGCCTCCCGAGAAGCGCTTGTTTTTGATAACCGAGTCACGAGCCTGACTCGACCCAAAACTAGTTCATGGGAAACGTCGTGAGGGATGGAATCATCTCATGAGAGATGTCCTCACCAAAGTACAACTTCACGCGCTGGCCATTCACCTTAAAATTGGGCCCATTTGGCTGAGAAAGCTCAATGGTGCCATAGGGAAAGACTTTGGCGACGGTGAATGGACCAGACCAGCGGCTCTTCAACTTGCCCGAGAAGATCTTCAACCGAGAGTTAAAAAGTAAGACTTGATCACCAACGTGGAACTCTCGGTTCTTAATCCTTCCTTGTAGATCAGTGAGTTCTCGTAAGATTCATTCCTCAGTTCATTAAGCTCGTTGAGTTGAATCTTCCGAAGATCACCAGCTTTGTTGATGTTGAAGTTAGCCCACTTCAAGGCCCAGTACGCCTTGTGTTCCAGCTCGATAGGGAGGTGGCATGCTTTCCTGTACACAAGACGATAAGGTGTGCAACCAATCGGGGTCTTATATGCGGTACGGAAAGCCCACAAAGAATCGTCTAACTTATCGGCCCACGCGGCACGATGCTCTCCCACAGTACGATCCAAAATTCGCTTCAATCCTCGGTTGGAAATCTTGGCTTGCCTATTGGTTTGGGGATGATAAGCGGTGGAAAGACGGTGATTGACACCATACTTAGCCATGACTCTTGCAAATTGATCATTGCAAAAATGAGTCCCGCGGTTACTGATGATAGCACGAGGAACACCGAATCGAGCAAATAATTGCTTCAGAAAGTTCACAACCACCCTCGCATCGTTCGTAGGAATAGCCTTAGCTTCAACCCATTTATAAACGTAGTCAACGGCTACGAGGATGTACTTGTTCCCTTTAGATGATGGAAATGGCCCCATAAAGTCGATGCCCCATACATCAAAGATTTCACATTCTTGTATGAAATTTTGAGGCATCTCATCTTTATGTGTGATCATGCCTTGTCGTTGGCAAGCATCACAATGCTTAACCATTTCGTGAGCGTCACGATAAATGGTGGGCCAATAGAATCCAGAGTCAAACACTTTCTTTGCGGTGTAGTTGGGACCAAAGTGACCACCGGTGGGTCCTTTATGGCAAGCATCAAGGATTTGTAAAGCTGCCGACCCATCAACACATCGACGAATGACAAGATCCGCACATTGTTTGAAGATTTAAGGGTTGTCCCATAAATAATGTTCAATATCTTTAAAGAACTTTTTCTTTTGTTGGGACGTTAACCCTTCATTGAGAATTCCACCCGCTAAGTAGTTTGCAATGTCCGCAAACCATGGGGTGTAATCAAGATTGGAGTGAATAGACATTAAGGCCTCAAGGGGAAAAGAGTCATTGATCTCTTGATTCGGATGATCCCCTTGATAAGGATCCTTAAGTCTACTTAGATGATCCGCGACTAGGTTTTCGGCTCCCTTTTTGTCACGAATTTCGATTTTAAATTCTTGAATGAGCAAAACCCAACGAAGAAGTCTTGGTTTAGAATCTTGTTTAGTCAACAAGTACTTCAACGCGGAATGATCGGTATATACGATGGTGGTGGAAAGGACAAGATAGGGGCGGAATTTTTCAAAAGCATACACTACAGCTAAAAGCTCTTTTTCGGTAGTGGTATAATGCAATTGAGCCCCCGTCATTGTCTTGCTAGCGTAATGGATTGGTTGGAAGTGTTTGTTCACTCGTTGGCCCAAAACCGCTCCAATAGCAAAGTCGCTAGCATCACACATCAATTCAAAAGGTAGCTCCCAATTAGGGGTAACCAAGACCGGTGCCTTAGTCAGCTTGTCCTTAAGAAGATTGAAGGATTCAAGACACTCTTTGGAAAAGATGAAAGGAGTATCTTTTTCCAAGAGGTGGGTCATCGGGCGAGCGATTTTAGAAAAATCTTAGATGAATCGACGATAGAAGCCCGCATGACCAAGGAAACTTCTCACACCCTTCACGGTTGAAGGTGGAGGTAATTTGGCTTTGACATCCACTTTAGCACGGTCAACTTCAAGACTGGCTTTTGAGATTTTATGTCCAAGCACAATGCCTTCTTTTACCATGAAATGACATTTTTCCCAATTCAGAACAAGGCGAGTGTCTTCACATCGCTTAAGCATGCGTTCCAAATTGGCAAGGCACGTAGAGAAGGAATCACCATAGACCGAGAAATCATCCATGATGACTTCCATGGTTTCTTCAACCATGTCATCGAAGATAGCCATCATACACCTTTGGAATGTCCCAGGAGCATTGCATAAGCCGAAAGGCATTCTTTTGTGAGCAAATGTGCCGTAGGGACAAGTGAATGTGGTTTTCTCTTGGTCTTGGGGATTGATGGGTATTTGAAAATACCCGGAGAAACCGTCTAAAAAGCAGTAATAGTCATTACCCGCTAGACGTTCAAGCATTTGGTCCATGAAAGGAAGGGGAAAATGATCCTTTCTCGTAGCATCATTGAGTTTGCGATAGTCTATACAAACTCTCCACCCTGTAACGAGACGAGTAGGAATCAACTCGTTGTTTTCATTGGGCACAACGGTGATTCCGCCTTTCTTAGGCACACAATGGACGGGACTAACCCATGGTGAATTCGAGATAGGATAGATCATTCCCGCATCAAGAAGTTTGATAACCTCTTTTTTGATTACGTCATGGATCTTAGGATTCACCCTTCTTTGGCTTTAAATAGTGGGTTTAAAGTCGTCCTCCATGAGAATTTTATGTGTGTAAAAGTGAGGATCAATTCCACGAATATCGGAGACTTTCCAAGCAATCGCTTTCTTGTGATTCTTCAGCACGGTGATAAGTCGAGATTTTTCTTCCTCTTTTAAGTCCTTTGCGATGATGACGGGTGACTTCTTGTTGTCTTCTAGGAAGACGTACTCGAGATGAGACGGTAAGTCCTTAAGTTCTAAATCCGGAGGATTTTCGATGGAAGGCGTAGTCAAATTCGGCTCATCGATAGAGATATCCTTAGGAGATGGTGGAGAAATATGGTCCTCATTGAGAAGTTTCTCAATGGTACGAATGTCTTCATCCCAATTGGAGGGAGAATCGTCATATTTTAAGTCCACATCTCCCACAGTTGCTTCAAATTCTTTCAAGATGAAATCACTTTCTCCAAATGGAGTTAGTGATGGAGAAATAGAGGCAACGGTCTCAACAATGGGAAGGGAAGAAGAACCACTTTTACAAGCGTCTTTGAAATGTTCTTCACAAGCCTCATCAAGAACGTCAATGAAATTAACGCTCTCATTTTCAGAAGGCTGCTTAGAAAGTTTACCCATGTTGAAGACGATCTTATCGTCACCAACTCTCATGATTAATTCGCCCGCGGCTACATCAATGAGAGTGCGACTGGTCCTCAGGAATGGACGTCCAACGATTAATAGAACACGGGGGTCCATCTCGTAGTCAACGACAACAAAATCCACCGGAAAGGTGAATTTGTCGACACCAACGAAGACATCTTCGGCTATCCCCACTGGATAAGCAACCGTACGGTTAGCTAATTCCAAAGTCATTCGTGTGGGGACTAGCTCGGGTAGAGACAATTGTTTCCAATCGCTTAAAGGCATTAAGTTTATACTAGCACCTAGATCGGCTAGGGCCATACAATTCTCTACCCCGGGGAAGTTGCAAGGAATCAAGAAACGACCCGGATCACCAAGTTTGGTTGGTAATTTCCTTAAGAGCACTGCGGAGCAATTCTTATTAAGTTGGGTCTGAGCAATATCGAGAAGTTTCTCCTTATCACTGAGAAGATCTTTAAACATTTTAGCATATTTCGGCATGTGAGCGAGAGCCTCAGCAAAGGAGATATTGAAATTCAGTTGTTTAAACATTTTTGGAAAGTTAGAAACCTGAATATCATCCTTGTTCTTCAATTTCTCTTTCCTCAACCTTGAAGGATAAGGTATATTGGGTTGAGATGAAGTCTTAGGAATGGAATTCGCACTCACATCCTTGGGTGGTGGAGGGGTAGAAGTAAAAGGTGGTGGAATTGGAGAAGTAGAAGTTGGAGGAATAGAAGATGGAGGATTTGGAGAAGGAGACTCGTTTCCCTTTGTCACAATCACCGGTGTAGGTGTAGGAAGCTCGGGTTCCTTTAAACCTTTTCCACTGCGAGTGGTGATTGCTTTCATCTCCCCTCTTGGATTAGCAACGGTGTTACTCGGAAGAGAACCCGAACCAGAGGCTTGATTACTTGGGAAGAAACTAGCCATCATGTTCCTTAAGTCATTCGTTTGACTAGCCAAAGTGTTTCGCATATCAGCTCGAAGATCATTCCCTTGCTTCACCATGTCTGCTTTCATGTTGGCCATTTCCCGCTGAAGATTTTGCACTATCGCATCATTAGTCCTCATGTAGGTTTCAACCTCGTGATTAAATGCGGTAGGTTGGGTTGGAGGAAGAGTATTGTAGGCAGGTGGTTGATAAGCAGGTTGTTGGTAAACTTGGTTGTTTCTTTGAGGTGGATATGGGTTTCTTTGGTTTTGATATTGATTTGGAGCACGTGGTTGATTTTGATTGTTGCGATTGAGGTTGGTTGGGTTTTGTGGGGGAAAACCGGGTGGTGAAAGAAAGTTGTTTGAGCGATAGCTGAGCAGATTGCGGTCACCTTGAGGACTTGCTTGATAGCTTCATGTAGCAAAGTTACCGTTGGCGGCATACACATTTTCCAGATTGTCTTGAGTCGAAGGACAATCGGTGTATGAGTGAGATCCCCCGCATATTTCACATGATTGAGTCAAAGCACTAGCTTGGGCAGTGATAGCTTTGGTATTATTGGCGGCTTGGAGAGCAAGTGATTCAACAAGAGAAGTAAGCTTATCAATTCTCTTGTCGCTCTCAGTAGTGCTAGCACTAGCCACATTGGTCCGAACACTCTTGGTTTGCACTCTAGACTTGTTCTCAATAATATCCCAAGCGGCATTAACAGACTTAACCAAAATGTTACCCCCCGAAGCACTATTTAGTGAATCTTGGTCATTAATGCTTAAACCATTGTAAAAAGTATTAATTTGATGTACTTTTGTTAAACCATGTTGTGGACACTTTCGTAAAAGTTCCTTAAAACGGTCCCAAGATTCACTAAATGTCTCACCGTACTTTTGTTCAAAAGTAATGATTTCATTCCGCAAAGCGGTAGTACGTGAGGGTGGGAAAAAGTAGTTGATGAATTTGGTCTCTAAATCCGTCCACGTAAGAATACTTTGTGGCGGTTCCTTATCAAGCCAATGACGGGCTTGTCCCTCTAAGGAGAAAGCAAAAAGTTGCAAGCGAATTACCTCTTGGGAAACCCCATTATACTTAACCGTATTAGTGAGTTGAAGAAACCTTTTAATATGGTCATGAGGATCATCAATTGAACGCCCCAAGAATGGTTGAGCAGAGACCATTTGAATGAAGCCGGATTTGAGCTCAAAGTTGTTGGCTCCAATCGCGGGTATGACAATAGCATCGTTGTTGCCCTCTACATGTGCTTGCAAAAGTTCGATCATTGGACGATTGTCCGGTAGAGGTTCATTGTTGTTATTATTCATGTTGGGTTGAGGTGGATTATTATTATTATTGTGTACACCGACCATGTCTAAGTTATCGAGAGTCTCGGGCTCGGGATAAGACGTTGATCGAGTGCGCATACACCTGCAAAAGAAATAACAAAGCAGAAATATTTTTGGTTTTTTATGTTTTTTAATTATTTTTTTTTTTGTATTTTTGAAAATTTTATATTTTTTAGGATTTTTGAAAATTTTAAAGCAAGGAAAATAACGTTCAAAGATGAATGGATCCCAAAATCCAACGCGTCTCTCACTAAAAACCGTTAATATTAACGAAAAGAGCCGGCAGCGGCGCCATTTAATACTTGCTTAAACAATTGTAAAAAGTATTGATTTGATGTACTTTTGTTAAACCATGTTGTGGACACTTTCGTAAAAGTTCCTTAAAACGGTCCCAAGATTCACTAAATATCTCACCGTACTTTTATTAAATGTCCCCGGCAGCGGCGCCATTTAATACTTGGTTTTTAGCCATGTATAAAATAATTTCGTTCCAATATTTTCGAATTGCTTATTGGTAGAAAGTGCGACTCAATTGTTCTTGGTGGATAAAAGAAATGGTTTGGTTAACTATCTAATTTTAAATGAAAAGCAAATAATTGTCGTTGAGTAATGATTAAAGCTTTTGAAAATTAAACTAAAATTTATTTAGAAAAACACTTTGTAAAACTTAAAAACTTAAAAACATGATCTATCGGAATGCACCAAAACTTAAAACCATCGGAATGTGATTAAAACTAGTCATCGGAATAATATAAGTTAGTAACCATCGGAATATCAAAACCAAATCTGTCGGAATATGGTGTCTGTCGGAATGTCCTAGATCGCAATACAATAAACACTTCTGTCGCAATGTGCATCTGTCGGAATACAAGCCATCAAAATGTTTCAGATAGAAATCCAGTGATTTCTATCGGAATGTATCAAACAAAAATTGGGCAGAGTTTTGACTCAAAAAGACCTTAAGTCCCGTCGGAATGTGCGATCGCAATGAGCGATCGCAATCCCAGATCGGAATAAGGTGAAAAAAACCAAACTATCGCAAAGCAAAACCCTCAATGGGTTATTGCAATCTAAACAAGCTATCCGTCGGAATGTTGAAATCCCCAATATTGCGATGAGCACAAGAGTAATCCGAAATTGAAAATAAGCCAAGATTCAATAAGCACTATCAATAAGCTCTCTCGACCAAATCTTAAACAACTTAATAAGCTAAAACTCGACAACTTTTAAAACAAGAAAATGATAAACTTTATAAAAGAAACTTTTTAAAAGATTAAACCTATTAAGAAATCCTAGAACCAATAAGCTAAAACATGAAATAAACCAATAAGCTAAAAGAGCTTATAGCCTAAACCGTATGAAAGCTTATGTAGGAATGAAAAGATTATCCTTTTAATCATGAAATCATCAAATCAAACGTATGGAGTAAGATATTCGGATCAAAATTAAAATGAAACCAAGAAATGTGGAAAGAGATTAAAGAACACAAAGCTTAAACTTAAACTTTTGATTAAAGAAACTCAATTACAAAGATTAATGAAAGCTTAAACTTGAAAGATAAAAACAAAGAAAAAAAATTAGCGAGAGAAAGTTGGAACTTTCTCTCTCTAAAAACTAGAAAGGAAAATTTAAAAATGAAACTAGCTAACCACCCTCCTAATGTGATAGGAGGGTATTTATAGGCTAAGTGGGAAGTGCATGTGTGGTGTGCTTCTTTCTTTCTTTTCTTCTCGACTCGATTTAATTCTTTGTTTTTTTTCTCGACGTCGTCTCGGGATTTGAACATGTCTTAATAATTTTCTTCTATAATTTAGACTTGAGTTATTTGACTTCATTAAACTTCCGTCTTTAGACTTTTTCTTCGATAAATCTTCAGAATAGGTCTTGGACATCCGTTCTTTAAGCACTCTTGATCTCTTGACCTCGTCTTTTCTCGTTTTCTTCGATAAAAGCTCGTGAAAGCCCGTGTTTTCTTCCTTTTTCATCTTTTGGTCCTAAAACACAATAAAAACACAAATCACGCATAATTCTGACTTTTACGACATAAATTACACGTTTTGGTCTTGTTATTATTGGAAATAAGCGGTAAAAGGATAAGTGTTTTCACACTTATTAGTACGTCCATATTATCGATACTGAAAGACATGTCGAGAAGAATATTTTTGGATTTTAAGATATTTTTTAATTTTGTGTTTTGTTTTTATATGTTTTATATTTTTATATTTTGCTTTTTTAAAGATATTTACAAGTAGATGTTTGATAGATGAATCAAGCAGTCTTCTTTGCCAGAACGTCTAGTTCTGGTGGAGTCAAACATCTCATACCCAATTTGCCTAACTAGATACGCAAACCTTTGTTTCGAAAGAGATTTTGTAAACAAGTCAGCTAATTGGTAATCAGTTCCAACAAAGTATAGTTCAACGATACCCCTTTCAACTTGTTCCTTAATGAAGTGATATATGACATCAATGTACTTCGTGCGGGAATGTTGTACCGGATTGCAGGAGATAGCTATGGCGGACTTTGAGTCACAGTACATAGGTACTTTATCAAAGTGGAAGCCATAATACGTGAGTTGTGTTCTCATCCATAGAACTTGAGCACAACACACAGATAGAGACACATACTCCGCTTCGGCTGATGACAATGATGTGCAATCCTGCTTCTTGGAAGACCATCCTACAAGCTTATCTTGACCTAGAAATTGTGCACCACCAGAAGTACTTTTACGTGTATCAAGACACCTTGCATGATCAGAATCTGAATAGGCCGTTAGAAAGAAACCGGTTTCCCTCGGATACCAGAGTCCCAAATGAATGGTATTCTTGAGGTACCGAAAGATCCGTTTAACCTCCTTGAGGTGCTTTTTAGTGGGTCGTGCTTGATATCGTGCACAATAACACGTAGCATGTGATATATCTGGTCGGCTTGCTGTTAAGTACATGAGGGAGCCGATCATGGAACAATATTCTGTTTGATCTATGGCATCTCCCTCCAAATCAGCATCTAGGGATGTGGTTGATAATGGTGTCCCAACGGGGTCACATGAGGTCATAACATGCTTTTTGATTATCTCTTGACAATACTTAGCTTGGTTTATAAAGATACCACTTGGGGATGGTGAACTTCAATTCCTAGAAAGAATTTTAGTTCACCCATCACTGACATTTCAAATTTGCTATGCATGACTTTTTCAAACCATTTTGAAAGTTTTCGGTTTGTAGACCCGAAAATAATGTCATCAACATAAATCTACACAAGAAAAATGTCATCCCCGTATTTATAAGTGAACAGAGTTAGATCAATAGAACCTTTTGAGAAACCTTTGGATACCAGAAATTTTGAGAGCTCGTCGTACCACGCCCTTGGAGCTTGCTTGAGTCCATAAAGTGATTTGTGGAGATGATACACCTTGTCAGGATAATGAGGATTGACAAATCCTTCCGGCTGCATCACATAGATTTCTTCCTTTAAAGGACCGTTAAGAAACGCCGTCTTTACGTCTATTTGATAGACAGTGAATCCCTTATGTGCAGCATAAGCAAGGAAAATCCTGACCGCTTCCAAATGAGCTACTGGTGCAAATGATTCTTCAAAATCAATACCCTCTTTCTGGACATACCCTTTAGCCACTAGCCTAGATTTATTCTTGATGATCGTGTTCTCTTCATCCATCTTGTTTTTCTAGATCCATCGAAGATCTAATGGTATTACATCGTATGGTCTGTCAACAAGTTCCCAGACTTTAGGTCTTTCAAATTTTTGAAGTTCATCCGTCATCGATTCAATCCAAGAATGATCAGCCATGGCTTCTTTGATGTTTTTCGGATCAGTTGAACTCACGGCGAGTGCGAACATACAAACATCGCCATCGGTGTTAAGCTGTCATCTTGTACGAACGGGCTGTGAAGGGTTTCCAATTACTTGAACCAAAGGATGATCTCGGGTCCAATGATGTGTTGAAGGATGTCGTTGGTAGAATGTGTGCATATTTGACGGATCAACATGGCGAGTAGAAGACTCTCCAGTTTCATGTACCGGTGTATCGAATGGGTTGATAAATCCGTCTTCGTCAGATAATGCATTGTCTGCTTGATTTGTGTTGTCTGGAGCAATGACAGTAGTTGTTGATGTTATAAGAGCGGTTGTTGATGTGATATTCTGAGGAGGTAAATCTGCAGCAACCCGTGTTGAAGTAGATAAAGTTGTATCCTTTTGTTGATGATGATCGGTATCATCATTCTTATCATGAGTGACAACGAAAGAGTTCGATACAACATGTTTCTCCCCCATGAAATATTCATCATACATTGGTCCATATAACATTTCCAACTCTTCAAGTGTCGTGTTGACTGTCATATCTGCTCTTGGAACATTTCCTTGAACCAACTTTAAACTTGACGATTCATTGTTGTGGTCTTGAGTTCCGAGTTCCGTGCGGTTGTGAACGGAAGTCGTTTGTCGTTGTGGATCGGGACTTAAACTGTTTTGTTCAAGTGCCATTTCTTGTAATTCATCAAATATGATATGAATAGTCTCGACTATCAATTTTGTTCTCTTGTTGTACACTCTGTTAATGCAAGTAATGCCTAAAAACATTATTAGTGTTAACTAATCTTTCTTAGTTTTGATCACAACAAACCATACAACACATTTAGTGTAGAAACACAAAATGAATTATTTAACTAACACTATCATCAAGGTAATAATCATATCACTAACCTTTCTTAATCATACTTAGTGATCATCAAAATGATTATCCTTAAAACTCACTTTTGCTAATAAGACAAAAGACTTTTTAATAAACTTTCTTTTTTAGAAAATGTTCTATTAAAATGGAAAATGAAAATTTGAAAATGGCATATTCCAAATGCTGTTAGAATATCCTTTGAAGGGTTTAAATACCTCAGATATTCCCACCCCACTAAAAGACAAAAAACGGAGCGGAGTCTAGTGGCGGTACCTTAAGTACCTAGGCGGTACCTTATCGATATGGTACCGCGGGGTAAGATAAGGTACCGCGCACAGTAGCCGTTATATATCCGTTGTAACTTTGTCTCCTTTAAATAGTGGGTCAAATCTCATTTTCTAGTAAGCCTCTTGGACGTTTTTCTCAGCCCTTTTTCTAATTTCTATAGCATAATCATTAGTAAATGATCACTTAATTTGTTAAGGATGTTTACATATGATTATCCTCTTGATCCCCTCCTTTACCATGTCCAATGAGAAGATCACCCACTCACTAGTGTTGTGATAAAGATGAATCTATGAGCTAGTCATATTCATCATGATACCCCTTTTTGTTTTAGGTCAATCCAATGTATTTATGAATACTTGGACTAGTTGTGTTCATCCAAGTTATTTGTGGATACTTGGATTTGTTGTGTACATCCATTGCATATGTGTATGCTTGGATTTGTGTTGTGTAAATCCAAGCTACATGTGTGTACTTGGATAAGTCTAGTTGAGTTGTAATAGATTTGATTAGGAGTTCTCACTAAACTATAAAGTGATGTGGTTGTGTCTTGTGAGTTCTCACTAAGCTTTAAAGTGATTAGTAGTTGTGTTATGTGAAGTTCTCACTTAGCTTCAAAGTGAAGAGTCGTGAAGATTGGTTCTAGCTTTCGATTAGAACTCGAAATCTAGCCTTGTGTCGTAAAATGGTGAAGTAGGCAACGTCGTGAAGATTGGTTCTACATTAAGAATTAGAACTCGACATCTAGCCTTGTGTCGTTAAATTGTGAAGTAGGCAATGTCGTGTAGATTGGTCCTAGCTAAAGATTAGGTCTCGACATTTAGCTTAGTGTCGGAAAATAATGTAAGCAACGATGTAAGGTTTTCTCCGCCGAGAAGGGAGCTTGTGGATATATTGGAAATCTCGAGTAGGTGTACTCGAGGAGTGGAGTAGAAACGAGGATAGAGCCTCGTTGTCGAACCACTATAAATCTTGGTGTCTTCCCACTAGGTTGTCTCCTTCCTTGCTCTTTACTTATTTCATTATCATTATACTTGCTTATTATTCTTGCTAATGCATTTCAATTGAACCTAATCATTATGCAACTTAGCTTTAAGTAAAAGATAGTTTTGATACAAACCAAATTGAAAGAAATTTTAATTTGGTCACCAATCGAAGAGAAACTATTCAACCCCCCCTTCTAGTTTCTACAATTGTTATCAGAGCGATGGTCACTCAAGATCTTTGAAGTATATTGTACTTTAAAACTTGGATCGATCCATTGTCTCCTCAAATTAGAAGGTCTAGTTGTACTAAAGTTTCTCTTTGGTCAAAACTATGTTTTCTTTGAAAATAGGTATTTTAATTGATAATTTTGCATCCCACTTAAGATTAGTAGCCTTTATGCATTTTGGATATACTTTTGAAACGTATCTACTAGTTTGCATCTTGCTTTGTGTAGGTACTCATGAAGATCAATCAATTTATTGGTTATGGATTGAGTTACTTGCACTTTTAGAAGAATCATCTTCATTAACATCTTTGAATGATGATACCAAGATGATTGGGAATGATACTAGTCCTTAAAGACTTAGTACTCATCATAGTCATTGATTGGGCATAGCACTTATTCCTTCATGGATTGCTCTTTGTGGCCAAGGTACGCTTTCGTTCTTCCACACGCCCTTTGATCATTCTTTTGATCATTACTTGACTATGTGCTTGTTCTCGGCATCCTTGCCTTGACATTTATTTGTGGTTTGTGTTTCTTTTCTTTTATCCTCTCAAACCTTCATTGCTTGGATACTTAACTCACTACGGTGATGTAGAGTGAGTTAGTAGAAGCTTAAAGTATCAAGCATGATTTCCATGGTTTGCACCCATACGGTTAGTAGGCCCTTTGTGGGAGAGAAAGTGAATTAATACTTTGCTCATATTTTAGTTTAGACTAAGACTATTATTTAAAGTGATCTTAGTTTAGACTTGAATAATTGCTTTGTGTTTATTCATTACCAAAGCCGTTTATCGTTTCGCCGGAAAGGCACGTCTTAAACCACTATATATGACTCAAGCTCTTCGTTTCAACTACTTGAAGATTGTCATTAATCTCTTGAGCATTGATCCTAGTCTTGATTCACTTCTCTTGACTTCTCTCCACTTAGTCGTTTTGCTACGAGTAGTCGTTTGTCCGTTTTGGTTCTTTTCGATCTTGATTTAACTCGTAATCCTTCATTAAGGCATATTGCTTAGTGTTATGATGATCCAATGACATTCTAAAAGGCTCATGATTTAATTTTAAGTATTTTAGAAAAACTGGGTTTTCAAAATTTGGCATTTTTCAGAGATAGAAACCTGCCTCTGTAGGCGGTTCCTTATCTCCGCGGCTCAAACCCGCGGTACCTTATCGATAAGGTACCGCGGGCAGTAAATTTTGTCAGAGCGCCAGTTTGTGTTTTTTATTCTTTTTCAAACCAAACTCTCTCTCTCTCCCAAAATCACACAGCCGACGGGTTTTACCTTTTCCACCATTGTTGAAGCTTCCAAAACCTTCAATCACTCAAATTAATTGATTCCAAGTTGTGGGTTTCACTCATCCTTCATTTAACATCAATTAATTGTAAGTATTTTCTTTCAATTTCATCTATTTTGTTCTAGGGTTCATCCTTTCATAATTGGGGATTTTTAAAATTGAAATTGAATTAAAACCTTAATTGGAATGTGGGTTGACATAGTTATTCTACTATGATTCCTTAGGTTTATATTCATTAAGATTTCACTAAAACCCACTTATAGAACAAATCCGAATTTAGGCTAAATGATTTTGGTTGAATTATGGATTTGAGATGAACCCATGAACAAGTAGGTAATGACATTGTTAATGCTTACCTAAAAACCTTGTTTTGAAAACCAATGTTCTAATCCATTGTTGATATAACATAGATCATGTGTTCTTGGTCAATGATGGAATAGACACATTGTGAACATGAAAATGATATGGATTCAATCCTATGTTTGTCAAGAAATTGATATAACACATTTTCATTTTTCGTTTTCCTTTATATTTTTCATATGAGTGATTGGAGAAATATTGTCTTGTGTTTGTATTTAGGTACTTAATCATGCCTTCTCAATATCAAAAAGATCATCAATACACTAAAGATTATATGCCCGACATCTCCCAAACCTATGCTTCCCCCCAACTTCAAAACGCGTTTCCATCCCTTTCCACTCGTTGTTTCCATGAGGGTAGAGTCGTTGACAAGGAAATAACGGGTTATGTCTATATCCTATCTATGTTTGAGCTTTCGGGGTTTGATTGCTTGCTCAACATAGAAGAAGAAATTTACCCCTTATTCCTTCTTGAATTCTTTAGCACCTACTCCATGATTGAATACAATGGAGAAATCTTCATTCGTTTTGTATTGAATGATCAATTGATTCAATACTCTCTTGAAGACTTTGGTCAAATTCTCGGTGTGCCATATGAAGGCACTTGTCGTTTTACGAATAAATGGAGACTTGATGCTCTCTCGGAATCCTTCGATAAACCTCCAAATGACCACACCGAAATTGATCTAGAGTTCATTCTTGAAATCGTCTCGAAAGAGCGTGATGGTAACGTTGTGAGAAGCCTTCATTCAAATGTACGAAATGTGAATCAATATGAAGTGCTCTCTAGCGACCTTAAGGATTTTATGGTTCAATGGGCCAATATCCTTAGGGAGAATGTCTTTTGTCTTGGTGGAAACCGAGATCATATCCCGGCGTGTATGGTGCATATGTTGAGTTGCATCTTCACATCCACCAAGTACAACTTGGCATTTTATATCGCTCGACGAATCAATTATGCCCTTTCGAAGCCCAAGACAAACCTTCCCTATGCTATGCTTCTAACTAGCCTTTTCAAAAGGGTTGCTCATGATTTTCCCCACCTTGATCTTTCTCGCTTCTACCCGGTTCATCGGGTTATGTTGCCCATTCAAGAGGCATATGCTAGAAAGACAAGAAGTGATCGAGGATCGAGAAAATCTGTTCATCAAGAGATGGATGATGAGGACATGGACATGCCAACAAGTGATGGTGATGGCATAGGTACTAGTTCTCATTTCCACTCTTTGAGTAATTCTCATCCATCCTCAAACCCATTCGAGGATGAATTTGAAGACTTAGCTCCTCCTCCTCATCATTCTAGCGAAGTACCGAAAGATCTCAATATGGAGCATCTTTACTGCGAAAACCTTAGAACTCGAGGGGAATTGCACGAACACCGGGTTGAATCAAGAAAAGGTTTCAAGTTCTTGGGGAATATGATCAAGGGATTGGGGAAGAAGAGAAGGTGAAAGCATTGAAGCTTTTTCAAAGAATACATGTTAGTAAACATGTATTGTTGAACAACTTTATTTTATCTTGGATATGTATTAACTTGTGATTGCATGTTAGAATTATCATTTATCTTGATCCTTAATGTTAATTATGCCTTCATGTTTGTGTTTTTACATAGCTTTGTGCATGCCATATGATAGTTAGCTTATTGAATTATGATATGTAGTTAACTTTGGCTTGTAAAACCTTTGGGAAAAATCTGGGTTTATCAAAAACTGGAATGGGAAATTTTTGAAAACCTTCTGGTCGCGGTTCTATATCGACCCGCGGTTCCTTATCGATAAGGTACCGCCGGTCCTAGATAAGGAACCGCCGGTCACTGTGCACGACAGCATCTTTGCTTTACACTGTTTTCTTAATTTCGTGTAAACCTTGCATGATTTTCAGTAATAAACTGCACATTTCCTAAACTAGGGTATCTAAATTCATTATTCACCTAAAATGATTTTAACCCATTACTAGTTTGGATCATCCCCTCAACCATTTAAACCCACCTTGTTTGCCATGTTCTTCACACATCAAACATACTTCCCTAAGCCTTAAACCACCCTAATCAACCATGGTGTGTACCAAAACCTCAAACACTTCCAAGACCTCCACCCCAAGAAAAACACTCAAAATAAGGGTTAAGGTAGTTAAGCCTAACTCTTCACCTTTCCACACACCTAAGAATGAGAATGCTCCTATCCTCATTTCTTCATCACCTTCCCCACCTCTTGCACCTTGCAAGACCTCCTCCATCCATGGTACTAACCACTCCATTGGTTCTACCTCATCTTCATTCAATTCTAGAATGAATGAGCTTTCTTCACCCTTCACTCCAAGTGCACCCTTGGAAGTGACCACACAACCTCAACCAATCCAAAGCATTCCTTTTGGGAATGACTTTGATGACACTTTGGTAACTTCACCATTTAACCCTCACAACTCACCCATTTCACCAACCTTGGAGGATTTACCTCCACACTCACCCATTTCCCCTTTGGGGAACATGCCTCCACTTTCACCCACATCACCCTTGGAGAACTTGCCTCCTCCACCTCCACCCAACTCAAACATCCCAATTTTGAGTGTGCCTCTTTCCCTCCTCTTGGGTGATCCTTACTTTGGGTTCAACAAACTCATGGTCCGAGATGTCCATGTTGTCTCTACAACCACTTCCTCATCCAAAACCTAAGGATGGATATGTATGGACTACATAGGGGTTTGCAAGATTTCTTGCTTACTTTGTTCTCCATGCCTCCTCCTAGGAGATGAATGATGGAGTTCTTTTAATAAAGTTTTTCAACAACAAGCCAAAGAAAACTATTTATCTAGATTTTATGATAAGCTAGCTATGTATTAGTTAGTTTTATTTATCTTTGTACTTGTTTCACTAATGAATGTTTCATGTTGTTGTCTTATGGATTTAGCTTTGTGTGATTCTATCCTTTTGTGCACACTATTCAACTTTAATTTGAAATTAAAATTGAACCTAAATCTATCACAACCCCTAAACTTGACTAAAATTGGTTCAAAATGATATCTAATTATTTTGTCACCCCTTGTCAAGAAATTCTTTGTGAATGTGTTGCTTTATGCAACCCTAGCATATTTTGGTTCTAATAGAGGTAAAAATCCAAGATTTTCAATTTTTTGAAAAAGGCTTAGTTTTTCCCAAAACCCAGGAAAAACATGGTTTAAAGTCCTCTGGACGCGGTTCCTTAAGGACCCACGGTTCCTTAGTGATATGGAACCGCCGGACCATATAAGGTACCGCGGCCAGAATGTGGCTTTTGACGAATTTTTGGTCAAAACCTTTAAACCCTATTCCCAGTCAAGATTCCTTGTCTACTCAGATTGACTAAACATTCCTTGACAATACACATTTTGTATTCAAATTCTTACCTTGATTACATTTTACTTATACCCCAACCTTGAGATTTCATTCTCACACCTTCCCAACCTTGAGAATTCGTTCTCACATAACCTTGAGATATCATTCTCACACTCTCACAATGCCTAACTCCTACATTCCTAACCTTGACATTTCTTTGTCACAACCCCACTCACCCAAAGCTTGCTCATCCAGGCTTTCAAAGAAACCGAAAATCTCGGTTCGACCCCTTTGGGTTAAGAAGAATGAACCATCTTCGTCCAAACCACCCAAAAACCCTACCTTCTCTCCAATCAAGTATTGGAATGAGACTTACACCATAAACCCCATCACCGGAGCAAAAGAACATGTTCCACCACCACCACAATTCTTCAATACCCCCCAACTCAATGACCTTTCCACCTTCCCAAACCTCACAAGGCATTGGGAAAACATTCCCAAACCCTTTACCCCACCACCACCAAACCCTAAGTTTGATGCCATACCCCCATCAAACGATTTTATGTTGCATCATGGATCCTCGTGTGATTGTTGCCGATTTCAACAAATTGAACTTACTCATGTGTATGAGAAGTTAAATTTTCTTGAATTCCTCCTCACTCGACCTCCTATTCAAGTTTTTGTTCCGGTGGACAAAACTTCGAATGATGCATCGTCGTCTTTTTAGTTTCATTTTATTTTTAGCAATCTTGGAAAATATCACTATTAGACTAGCTTATGCTTAGTGGTTTATTTTCCATATTTATTGCTTTTAGATACTCATACTATGTGTATGACTATCCTCTTTGTTGTATTTTCTTTTGTAACTTTTGTGTTATTTGTGTGCTATCTAATTAGTTCTATTTTTGAGTTGATCTTGGTTAAATTTTTACAATTGCTTATGGGTGATTCCATCAATTCTAAAGCTTTAACCCATTGACAAGCTTATCATCTTCATTTTATTGAAGTTTGATTTTGTCAATTACCTCTTTGGACATACTTAGCAAAATACTTGCTTCTAATTTGAGATTTCTTCTCTTTCTCCCTCTCAAGTTACTTAGTAGGTAGTGATCATATATACATTGGTGTTTCTTTCCTTTCTACTAACCTTTGTGTAGCATGTCACCTTAGCTCACAAACTTGGTGCCCCAAGCAAGGGGGAGCAACCACCAAGGGGGAGCTACTAGCAAAGTTCGATGCACTTCAAAGACTTATGCTAACCTTTTTGCTACGACAAAGGGGGAGAAATGATAGTGATAAACTAGTTAATAATTCCATAGTTTGTGTTTATACGTAAATGAGTTTATCGTTTGTCGTAATAAAAAAGGGGGAGATTGTTAATGCAAGTAATGCCTAAAAACATTATTAGTGTTAACTAATCTTTCTTAGTTTTGATCACAACAAACCATACAACACATTTAGTGTAGAAACACAAAATGAATTATTTAACTAACACAATCATCAAGGTAATAATCATATCACTAACCTTTCTTAATCATACTTAGTGATCATCAAAATGATTATCCTTAAAACTCACTTTTGCTAATAAGACAAAAGACTTTTTAATAAACTTTCTTTTTTAGAAAATGTTTTATTAAAATGGAAAATGAAAATTTGAAAATAGCATATTCCAAATGCTGTTAGAATATCCTTTGAAGGGTTTAAAACCTCAGATATTCCCACCCCACTAAAAGACAAAAAACGGAGCGGAGTCTAGTGGCGGTACCTTAAGTACCTAGGCGGTACCTTATCAATATGGTACCACGGGGTAAGATAAGGTACCGCGCACAGTAGCCGTTATATATCCGTTGTAACTTTGTCTCCTTTAAAGAGTGTTGATCCCAAGCTTAGATCGATTAGCTTTGTGTATACGAGATTAGATCAAGTATAACACGTAGAGAAACCTTTGTTATATGCTTTGTGAATCTAAGTATTATGTGGAATTTAATACTTAAACAAGAACACAAGATGTAAACAAAACTTTCACTTTGATTATCAATGTCGAACTTGCTTACAATGAAAGATGTTTACGAATGAAAACTTAATGAAAACTTGATATTAAACATTAACCTAAAGGCCTTCTTTTATAGACTAAGAAGCCTTGTAAAATAAGCTACGTATCAACTATTCTAGGTAAAGATAAACATAGAAAATACATTGTCGTTTCTATCCTTACTAGAAGTATTCTAGAACATAATAAACGTGTAGCTCACATCTTCCATCAGTGCTTGTCTTCAATCTGTCAACGCTTGACTTTAACTTGTCAACGCTTAAGCTGTCAGCGCTCACTTTGCTCTTGTCAACGCTTGAGTTGTTCTTGTCAGCGTTCAAGTGATCTGGCCTTAATTTATTCCCAACAATCCTCCCCTAAACTTGATATCCACTCTTATGATCAAGTTTCTGAATAAACATTAAGAACTTGGAGGAGTCTGACAAACCTTATCATATTGGTAATAAATAAATCTGATTAAATTCTTTGCCACGTCACTTGTATAATCTATCTCCAACTGGGTGTCCTTCATCTTTTCCAAAACAGCCTTGGATATGAAATACTGAGCATCTACAAGTAAATACTCAGCAAACTTTGTAGAACTCAAATGGTATACACCAGCAGCTGAATATAACCTCCATTGAAGACCACTAAGGTCATCTTCAAGATCCTTCCATATTTCAGGATCTTCCTCATTTGTCCCACACATTCTTTTGAATGTGGTCCAAAGTTTTATTCCATTAGCTGAAGTTGGTGCTTCAGCCTCATACTTGGTCTCCAGCAACCTCCAAAGGTCCACCAAGTCTTCTCTATCACAACTTGCAAATAAAGATATGAGAGTGGTAAAAGTGTGTACCTCCTTGCCATATCTTCCAATCTTCCAGAATCCACATTCATCCTCATCATAACTCACAATTGGATTCCTGGAATCTAGTGGTAACACATGCACCATATCTGAAGCTTCTAATGGGGAGAGCTTGAGGCTCTTTCTAATAACTGCTTCACTTGGATATAGTTGATTCATATCTTTTGGAAACTCAAGTGTAAATCCCTTCTTCACTGGCATGGGAATTATCATAGCTTTCTTGATTTCCATCTCTTCTGCAAGTTGCTCCTTTCTTTCATCTGAAAGAAGTCTGAAAGTGTTTTCTTCCTGCACTTTCACCCAAATAGGATAAGCCCTATGTTCCAACTCATCAAATGTCAAAGCCTTCAGCTTCTGATGTGTCCATCCAACTCCATGACATCTGAGCAACATAAAGTAGAGCTTCCTTCTATCCCTTTTCAACTCAGAGAGAATGTTGCTTGCCTTGTGCTTCAAAATCACCTTACAATCCTTCTAAACTCTAAGAAGAATTTCCAAACCCCATATTTGATCTGAAATGGTCAAGTCTGGATTATCCATGCAGCTTTCTTCCCAAGAATTGTACATCTGAACCACCTCTGGCATATCAAAGTCAATTTGCAACTTTAAATCTCTCAACTTTTCCCTAGCAAGCTCATCACCATACTCAAGTCTTTCTGGTTCAATAATCATCACACTTGAATCTAAGCTAGCTCCATCACTTTCTTCTTCAGAAGTCATAACAAATGGTGACTTTTCCTTTTCACCTTGTTCCATCATTTGCTCAGCCAACCTTCTATCAAATTCAACCTGAGCTGCATTCTTTGGAACAATTTCTTCTACCAACTTACCCTTACCCTTATCTGATGGTGCAACGGTTGGTAAGGTAGATGGTAATACTTGAGTAGGAACATCCTTGATGATAGATGATGACTGGAATACATCACCTCCATATGCAGATCTGTCAACGCCCAAATTTCCTCTATCAGCGCCCAAAATACTTCTATCAGCGTCCAAATTTGTCTTGTCAACGCTCAAATATTTTCCCTCAGCGCCTTGTGTAACCTCTCTCAACATAGCTGTAAATGATAAATTTAGATTGGTTGGAGAGATTAAGGACGTATCAAAACCTGTTTGTTCCTTCAAAGTAGTAAGAGCTTCAGCAACATCCAATGATTGACCATCCTGACTGCTCTTATCACTCAGATTTCTTTGATCTTCCTCCCCTTTGGAAGACTCCTCCATACCTCTCCTAGCATGATCACTCTCCAAAACAACAATCCTCTCCCTCAATTGCTTGAGTTCAAGGCCTTGTGAGCTGACAATTTGTACTAAGTCTGCATTTTGCTTTTGCAAGCTAATGCAGACAGCCGTCAATTCCAAAAGAGTCATTGGTTCTAGTCTGCCCTCTTCTAAAATGGGGATTTGACCTCCCAAGTCAGATTCATTGGGCATGGATGAGGACTTAATTATGGTGGAACTGTCTTGGCCAACTTCTAAGCCAGAACCAATAGTCCCAGCCTCATCCAGGTCACCAGCCACACTTGTGGTGGTGGTTCTCTCTGCTTCATGGCTAGGACCACCAGAGGAGAACTCTCCATCAGTCCTTTGGCATTTGATCAACCTATATTCAGGTGGTGTGGAAGATGGTGTGGAAGAATGGGTAGATGTGGGTTGGTTAAGGGGTGTTTGGGATTGTGATGGTTGGGTGTCAGCGTTGGAAATAGGCACATCAACGCCAACATTTGATGTGTCAGCGTCAAAGGGTTCTTGGGCAAGTTGCATTTGTTCAGGTGAGGATAAAGGTTCAGGAATAGGGTCAAGTTGTGGGTGAGGGTCAATTTGAGGTTGGGGGTCTGGTTGGGGTTGTGCTGCTGCAATAACAGCAAGCATAGCTGGGGTTAAAGGTAAGTCTCTATTAGGTGGTGAATTCATCTTGGTAAAAATAGCTTTCTTTTGTTCAGGGATCTTATAAAAATCATTGTGATCCCTTGAACAATATCTTTGATCATCAAAAATCATTTGCAGAAAACGGGGATAAGCTAAAGTCATTTTTGTCCCCTTGTTTTTACACATCCCTTCAAAAATCATTTTAGAATAGTTATATTTTTGCCCTGTTGCAATGCACACAATAGCACTAGCAATAGATCTGTTAATCTCATTATGTGCAGTACATTTGGGACTCAAATATTGAAGGAGAATGTGGATGAGGTACTTCCAGGCTGGGGGAAATTCCTACTTATGGTACTTATTAAAAGTACCTTCATCAGGAATAGGGTATCCCAAAGCCCTAAGCCCTTGTTCTATTTCAGTTATGGGAAGAATGGTTACACCATCAGCATCATCAAGATGCAAGGCCTGGCGTACCAAGGCCTCAGTAACCACCCAAGATCTCCCATGAACAATAGAAGTTAATGTGGTCACTCCATTAACTGTTGAGGAACTAACAGTGTTCCAAAACTGTTTAATGTGTGTGACTGGAATGAGTGGTGCATGAGAAAGAGCATACCTTAATGGGGATGCGTTCAAATACGCCACCATTTGTGTGTATTGAGGGAACAAAGTATTATCAGCAACAAGATAAGCAATCATGTTGTGTTGAGACTTGAACCCCAAATCCAATTCTGCTGAGTTAAATCTTGGTGCCATTGATGAAAGCTGTTAATTTGAAGTGTAGAAGATGAAGGTTGATAAGAGAAAAGAGTTAGACAAGAATTATAGATACCCTGTTTAAAAATAGGAGCCAAATTTATAGGAGATAAACAATGCATGTGATTAGCCCAAAAATAGGCAAAGATTTTCAAAAACTAATCATGAAAATATTGAAAAAGTTATAAGTTATCTCATGTATTTAATGAAAGTAACAACTCCTAAAATTACGGCTTGAAAATATGTCAAAAAGTAACAACTGGGTAGGTCCCATTGATTGTCAACGGTCAAATATAACCCATCAACGCCCAACGGCTATAATCTTGTCAACGTTCGCCTAAAGCCATGTCAGCGTCCAATTTGGTCACAACAACGCTTGGAAAAATCTTGTCAGCGTCCAAAAATAAAACTGTTTTAAAAAGTGAAAAATGACCTTAACAAGTAATTTATCCTAGAGAAGATAACCAAAAGCTAATAATTATCATAGGGCGGCAAGCACTGTCCAGTTATGCACACTTGCATAAGCAAGATAGACATAGCAGTCCTCTAGTGTCCCTTGCTAACCAAAATTCTTAACAACCAAGTTACCTCATAAAATCCTTGTTACTCCCAGGTAAATCCCATATCAAAATCATTCCCAAGTCTCCCAACAGACCACAACCAATTCTAGGCCAAAAATGTCTTGGCAGCATGCAAAGTTGATATACTATGCATGCTACAGTGTCTCATAGTTTAGTAAAACTAACCCATACTCACCTGTGGACACAATCTAGAATTGTGATAAGAGTATCATATGGATACCCAAAAATCCTAAAGGTTCCGAAAACCTCCCCTTAAACAAAGATACAAAGAGTTTGCTAAAAACATGCATGAACATAAAAAATTTATGTCAAGATAGGAATGAAACATTCCAACCATCATCCATAAATAAAAAGTTGTCCAAATGCTTCTCCTTTGATCCATAAGCAACTCTGTATCCAATGGTATACTGCTAACACCATCTGCACATTTAGATTGAAAACCACAAAACTAACATTGTTGCTGACAATTATATTGCTGACAACGTTGCAAAAACACTTATCAGTGTTCAAACAACCTTTGTCAGTGTTAGAAAAATATAGTGGAAAATCTAAATCATCAATAAGACCAATAATAGTGATGCATTATCCTGTACATACTTTTACAAAAAGAATCCAAAACACATATTAAGTGAGATTAACCATTCCAATACATGTTACCAAGTACTGAAATCTTCCAGTATCAAAAGGTTTAGTTAATAAATCTGACACATTTTCCTCAGTGTCCACCCTATCTGGTTGTATTAAACCTTTCTCAAAGCAATCTCTTATAAAATGATGTCTTATTTCTATGTGTTTAGTTTTAGAATGATGCACAGGATTCTTAATAATGCATAAAGTACTATTATTGTCAACAAATATCTTAGTATGCATGAAATTATACCCATAATCCAACAGCTGGTTCTGAATCCACAATACTTGACCACAACATGCTGCTGCAGCCACATATTCTGCTTCAGTTGTAGAGTTAGCCACCACTGTTTGTTTCTTACATTGCCAAGATATTAATCTGCTCCCAAGAAATTGACATCCACCAGTTGTGGATTTCCTATCAAACTTGTCACCACCATAATCACTATCTGAATATACAATCAGCTCCAATGGTGAATACTTTGGGTACCACAAACCAAGATTAGGGAAACATCTTAGGTACCTAAAGATCCTCTTCACAGCATAAAGGTGACATTCTTTGGGAGTCACTTGATGGCGTGCACATGCACACACAGCAAACATGATATCAGGTCTGGAAGCAGTAAGATACATCAAGGATCCAATCATGGATCTATAATGCCTGACATCAACATCTTTCCCATCTCCAATCTTTCCCCAAGGGTGTTCTCTATCCATAGGAGTAGTAGCCCTCTTTTCATGTGGAGAAAAGCCAAACTTCTTCAAGATTTCAGCAACATATTTGTCTTGGGAGATGAAGATACCATCTTCTTTCTGCTGAACTTGTAAACCAAGAAAGAAGTTCATCTCCCCCATAGCACTCATCTTGAATTTGTCTGTCATAAGCTTGGAGAAATCCTCACTCATCTTTGGATCAGTAGACCTAAAAATGATATCATCAACATTGACCTGCACAAGCAACATATCTTTGCCTTTCTTCTTTGTAAATAGTGTCTGATCTATGGTGCCCCTCTTGAATCCATTGTCCACTAAATATGTAGACAAAGTACCATACCATTCTCTAGGGGCTTGATGAAGGCCATACATAGCCTTTTTGACTCTATACACTTTATTTGGATGCTCAGGATCCTCAAAACCAGGAGGTTGCATGACATACACTTCCTCAACTATGGTGCCATACAAGAATGCACTCTTTACATCCATTTGATAGACTGTGAAGCCCATGCAAGATGCATAGGCTAGAAAAATCCTAATAGCTTCAATCCTTGCAACTGGTGCAAAGACTTCTTCATAGTCTATCCCCTCCTCTTGTGTATAACCTTGAGCCACTAACCTTGCCTTGTTTCTGACCACAATACCTCTTTCATCTCTCTTGTTCCTGAGAACCCATCTTGTCCCTATTGGTCTGACATATCTAGGACAATCAACCAGCTCCCAAACATCCTGAATAGCAAATTGGTGAAGCTCATCCTGCATTGCTTCCACCCAACTTGGTTATTTGAGAGCATCAAATATCTTCTTGGGTTCTTCCTGTGACAGAAAACATGCAAACAAACATGCTTGCACAAGAGGGGTATCAACCTTCTTGTGTATATTGGCAATAAATCCACCAAGACTTTGATGGGATCTTCTTGTCTGAACTGGAGTCATAACATCACCAATGATCTGGGATGGGGGGTGATTCTTCATTGTGGAAGTGAGAACTCCTCCTTCAAAAAGTCTGGTGTCCTCAACTTCACGCTCCATGTTGCCAATATCTTCTTCATCAGACTCTCTTTGAGCAACAGGAATCTCTTCATGGACATTGGAAGGTCCACCTTGTTCAAAACTGGAAGAGAAAAGATGCCCATAAGTGTTGTCAACGTTTGAATCTTGGTTGTCAGCGTCAGGGCTGACAGCGCCTGAAATGTTGTTGTCAACGTCTGAATTGGTCTTGTCAGCGCTAGATTTGCCTTTGTCAGTGCCTGAAGAACCATGCATGTTTGTATCTGGTGGTATTTGGAAACCACCATTAGCTTGTCCAGCAGCAGCAGCAGCAAAAGCATCAGTCCAAATGGGAATTGTGACATATTCAAATGTAGAAGATGCCTTTTCTGCTTGTGATCCAACCCTCTCATCAACCTGTGTACCTGAAACATCAACAATTAGTTCTTCCATAACATTTGAAGTTACCTTCACAATGTCTGGATTAGTGACAGGCATATAATTTAAAGTTCTAGATAAGGGTTCCAAATCAAACAACCAATTAGGACCACTTTCAGGATCACTAGGTTTATTCTCTAAGAACTCAACATGTACTCTTTCAACAATACGTTTGTCCTCCTTAAGATAAACCCTATAACCCTTGCTCTGGACTGAATACCCCATGAAGTAACCTTCATCACCTTTTGCACTAAATTTCCCTAAGGCATCACTAGTGTCTAAAACTACTACATGACATCCAAAAGGTCCAAGAAAACCAATATTAGGTTTTCTTCCCCAAAGTAACTCATAAGGTGTTTTGTTCTGAATTTTGTTAACCAATGCTCTATTTTGCACATAGCATGCTGTATTAACAGCTTCAGCCCAAAAGGCTATGGGAAAGTGAGCATCAGCCAACATTGTTCTGGCTGCTTCAATTAGGGTTCTATTTTTCCTTTCAGCAACCCCATTTTGTTGTGGGGTTCTAGCAATACTAAATTGCCTAGTAATTCCCTTCCTGGCACAAAAATCATCTAGCTTCTTGTTCCTAAATTCTCCACCATTATCACTCCTAAGCATCTTAACCTCATAGCCAGACCTTTTCTCAATTTGAGTGATAAATTCAATAAGAACATCAGCTGTGTCACTCTTCATAGCTAGAAAGAATGTCCAAGTAAACCTAGAAAAGTCATCAGTGACAACAAAACAATATGACTTGCCATTCAAACTTTCTATATTAGTTGGACCAAAAAGGTCCATGTGAAGCATATGAAGAGGTCTGGAACTAGTATGCACCTGTTTGGACTTGAATGAGACCTTGTGCTGCTTGCCTTTAAGACATGCAACACAAGAGTGGTCATCGTGGAAGGCCTTCTCAGGCAAACCATCAACTAAACCAAGCCTCACAAGTCTATTTATATTTTTAAAATTTATGTGCCCTAGTCTCCTGTGCCACAAATTACTTTCATCTACTGAGGCCTTAGCATAAAAACAAGACATATTTGCATTCACTTTAATCCCATTTAAATTCACATTGTATATGTCCTTATGCCTAGGTGTTCTATACTCAATATACTTCTCATCAGGGATCTTAAAATCCTTGCTTAACACCAAACACTCAGTATCAGTGAAGAGAACCTTATTTTTGTTATCACACACTTGTGATACACTAAACAGATTATAATCCAGTTCTTTTACCAGGAAGACGTTCTCAAAACGTAGATTATTGGTGAGAAGGGTTCCTTTGCCTGTGATAGTCCCATATCCACCTCCAAAGTATACCTTATCACCATCTTGAATAGGAGTGAAGTTCGTCAGATAGTCTTCCTTTCCTGTCATGTGCCTTGAGCATCCACTATCCCAATATCCATAATCATTGATCTGTCTCTGAATGCCCTGCACATAAAGAAAACAAATTAGTTTTATTTGGGAACCCAAGTCTCAGAAGACTTGGATTCATCTGGTTGTTCAATAAGAACAGACTTAGTTCTCATAACAACCCCATTCTCATCCCTTTTAGGATGAAATACCCAATTAACCCCAATTGGTTTTGTAATGACTTTTGAAATGTAATTAAACCTGTTGCAAGTCATTGAAATTCCATTATTATTAGGGTTTTGATCTTTCTTCGGTCTCCATGTTAAGCTTGAAGAAGCTTTAGACCCCTTACCTTGTGGCTGCAAATACTTAGGTCTGGTCACGATTCTGTCAGCGTTGGATTTTGTCCTGTCAACGCTGAAATTACCCTTGTCAGCGTTGAACCTAGGGTTTGCTACAGGAACCCATTGCCTATTTGACCAGGTGTTTGTCTTTTGAAAAGGTCTTTGTCCATGAGTGTTAGACCTTCTAGAGAAGAATGGGGCAGGTCTAATCACTTGTGGACTTTGCTGCACACAAGGTTTGGGTCTGACAACGTTTGACTTCCTAACAACGTTGACTTTCTTCCTATCAGCGCTGAAATTGTTCCTATCAGCGCTGGCTTTGGGAGCGTTGACACACTTGTATGCCAAATGTGAAAAGCTACCACAAGTATAACAGGCTTTCTTAGACACACTCTTAGGTCTAGAAGCAAAGAAACCTGTTCCATGATTGTTACCTTGGCTCTTGGGTGACCTAGTATTTCTATACATCTCTGCATATTTAATGGTAGGTCTTCTAACAGTGTTGGAGCCTAGGTCAACAGCTTTACCAGTAACTGGGTGAGTAACCTTAATGGGTGGTGATTCATTGGGACTTTCACATAGCAAACCTCCCTTAACAAATAAAGTAGGGTTAGCTTTCTTCCACTCATTTAGGTCAGTCAGTTTTTGTTGATACTCTTCTACTGGAGTGACAACTCTTGGTGGAGGAATGAATTCCTCTTCTTGGCATTCTGGTATACCAATCCAAGATAAATCCTTTCTAAGGACACCATAGAAGTCACCAGCTGGTGGTGGAACCAGAGAGTAATCATTCATCCCAATCCCAGTCATGTCCTTAGGATCCCTTTGTTTAGCTAAACAGTCTCCTAGGGCTTGGGTGGCTTTATCAAATCTTTGAATCTTGAGGTCAACATTATCTTTATTTTTAATGGCCTCATCTAACTTAGCCTGTAGGTCTCTATTGACCTTTGACATGATATTTCTAATATCCATACTACCCTCTAGCTCATGTTTTAAGATATTTATCTTATCTTTTAAATCAAATTCCATTTTCTTATATTCAGAAACAGTTTTCTCAGTTTCAGTAAGAGCTAGTTGGTAATTGGATAATTTACACCTTTCAGTGCTCATATCCTCTTTTAGTTTTAACACCTCTTTGTTAAGTCTGTCAGTGTTTAACCTACAACCTTTGCTACAAAAAGCATCATCATATACCTCATTATCAGATGAAGAGGAGGAGTGTGCCATGAGAGCATATTCAACATGCTCTTCTTCTTCAATATCAACAATCAAAGCTTTGTCCTCTTCAGCATCCTTAGCCAGATAGCTCCAATCCCATCCAGTACCATCAATTCCTTGAACTGCAACCATGGCTTTGGAGTCTTGAGCTTTAACAACCTGACTTGAGGGTTTACCAGCATCAGATCTTCTAGGAGATCTGCATTCCCTCATGAAGTGCCCCATGCGATGACAGTTGTAGCACTCAACTTTGGATTTATCAAATCCAGCAGTGTCTTTAGCATTGAAGGTCATCTTCTTCTTGAACCTTCTATTCCACCTATTTGCTCTTATACTAGCAAGAGCCATGTTCCACTTGATGTCCATCTCTTCCAAGTGTTCATCACTTATCTGCTCAAGGTCCTCATATGTAATCACTGAACCATTGGGCAAAGAAGCAATGTAAGCATAAACAGTATCCAAATCCAAACCAGCAGGTTTAACTCTTGGGGAGTCATTCATGAATGTGTCAGCGTCTGAAAAGGAGACGTTGACAGGACTTGTTCCAGCGCTGACAAATGATGATCCAGTAACTGGATGCATAAAAGAGTCCTTCTGATTGAATTGACCTTCACTATGAGAGAAGAAGGCCATGTTGCTGGTGCTAGCTTTGCTTCCATGTGCTGAAAGAGTTTCATCTTCCAACAGTCTTAGTTTGTTGTAGATGTCATCAAATGAAGAGCTCTTGTAAGTATTATTGGCAAGAATAGATCTTGCCTCAATCTTCCATGTCTCACCAAGACTTTTCAGAAAAGTAGCATTGGTGTCAATATCACCAACTTGTGTCCCCATGAAGGACAACTTGCTTGTGATGTCAAGCAATCTGCTTCTCACACTGCTCAGTTTCTCATTGGGCTGAGCTTTGAAGACAACATAATCATGCAGAAGTTGCTTTTTCTTTTCTTCCTTAGTTTCTGCATTACCACCATATGCAACTTCAATTGCTTCCCAAAGATCCTTAGCAGATTCATAGCTTCTATATTTGTGCTGATTTTCTTGTCCCAAAGAGACTTTCAGAATATTTAGGGCTTTCATGTCAGCCCTTTTCTTTGCAATATCTTCAGCACTTACAGCTCTACCATCTCCAGGTTTTTCTTTCTTATCTTCATCAGGACATCCTTCAACAGCTGATCTTGCCGTAATGGCATCCTGAATCTTTTGAGCCTTATTGAATGAGTTTCCATATTCAATAATGTCCTAGAGTGTGTAGTCAAAGATCCCTAGATATTGTTCAAAGTTGAACCTCCATAAGTCAAAGTTGGTTGCATCAAGCATGGGAATCTTGATGTTTGGTAAGGATGAGGAGGAGGAGGTTATCGCTTCAGACATGATGTTTTTAGGGTTTTGAGAAAATTAGGGTTTTGGTGTTCGTATATCGTTCTGGTGTTCTTCAAAGATCAAAAGTTCCTCAACAAGCTCTGATACCACTTGTTGATCCCAAACTTAGATCGATTAGCTTTGTGTATACGAGATTAGATCAAGTATAACACGTAGAGAAACCTTTGTTATATGCTTTGTGAATCTAAGTATTATGCGGAATTTAATACTTAAACAAGAACACAAGATGTAAACAAAACTTTCACTTTGATTATCAATGTCGAACTTGCTTACAATGAAAGATGTTTACGAATGAAAACTTAATGAAAACTTGATATTAAACATTAACCTAAAGGCCTTCTTTTATAGACTAAGAAGCCTTGTACAATAAGCTACGTATCAACTATTCTAGGTAAAGATAAACATAGAAAATACATTGTCGTTTCTATCCTTACTAGAAGTATTCTAGAACATAATAAACGTGTAGCTCACATCTTCCATCAGTGCTTGTATTCAATCTGTCAACGCTTGACTTTAACTTGTCAACGCTTAAGCTGTCAGCGCTCACTTTGCTCTTGTCAACGCTTGAGTTGTTCTTGTCAGCGTTCAAGTGATCTGGCCTTAATTTATTCCCAACAAATAGCGGGTCAAATCTCATTTTCCAGTAAGCCTCTTGGACGTTTTTCTCAGCCCCTTTTCTAATTTCTATAGCATAATCATTAGTAAATGATCACTTAATTTGTTAAGGATGTTTACATATGATTATCCTCTTGATCCCCTCCTTTACCATGTCCAATGAGAAGATCACTCACTCACTAGTGTTGTGATAAAGATGAATCTATGAGTTAGTCATATTCATCATGATACCCCTTTTTGTTTTAGGTCAATCCAATGTATTTATGAATACTTGGACTAGTTGTGTTCATCCAAGTTATTTGTGGATACTTGGATTTGTTGTGTACATCCATTGCATATGTGTATGCTTGGATTTGTGTTGTGTAAATCCAAGCTACATGTATGTACTTGGATAAGTCTAGTTGAGTTGTAATAGATTTGATTAGGAGTTCTCACTAAACTATAAAGTGATGTGGTTGTGTCTTGTGAGTTCTCACTAAACTTTAAAGTGATTAGTAGTTGTGTTGTGTGAAGTTCTCACTTAGCTTCAAAGTGAAGAGTCGTGAAGATTGGTTCTAGCTTTCGATTAGAACTCGACATCTAGCCTTGTGTCGTAAAATGGTGAAGTAGGCAACGTCGTGAAGATTGGTTCTACCTTAAGAATTAGAACTCGACATCTAGCCTTGTGTCGTTAAATTGTGAAGTAGGCAACGTCATGTAGATTGGTCCTAGCTAAATATTAGGTCTCGACATTTAGCTTAGTATCGGAAAATAATGTAAGCAACGATGTAAGGTTTTCTCCGCCGAGAAGGGAGCTTGTGGATATAGTGGAAATCTCGAGTAGGTGTACTCGAGGAGTGGAGTAGAAACGAGGATAGAGCCTCGTTGTCGAACCACTATAAATCTTGGTGTCTTCCCACTAGGTTGTCTCCTTCCTTGCTCTTTACTTATTTCATTATCATTATACTTGCTTATTATTCTTGCTAGTGCATTTCAATTGAACCTAATCATTATGCAACTTAGCTTTAAGTAAAAGATAGTTTTGATACAAACCAAATTGAAAGAAATTTTAATTTGGTCACCAATCAAAGAGAAACTATTCAACCCCCCTTCTAGTTTCTACACACTCTATATCCCTTAGACGCATATCCCACTAGAATACATGCATCACCTTTCTCTTTCATCTTGTCTAGATTTTCACCATCTCGAATAATGTAGCACGTACATCCAAAAACGTGAAGGTGTTTGAGTGAAGGTTTTCGATCATGAATTATGTGATATGGTGTCTTTTCGTGTCTTGGGATAATTAAGGATCGGTTTTGTGTGTAACATGTAGTTGACATGGCTTCGGCCCAAAAGTGTAATGGTAGTTTTGAAGCGGATAATAGAGTTCTAGCAGCCTCAACTAAAGTACAGTTTCGTCTTTCAACAACACCGTTTTGTTCGGGTGTACGAGCAATAGATGTTTCATGTTCAATCCCTTCGGCTTCAAAATAATTCTTCAGAGTTGAATTCAAGAATTTTGTGCCTCTGTCAGTACGTACCACTTTTACTTGAGCTTGAAGACCACGTTGTATCAACTTAAGGAAGTTAATGAGAACCTCAGGTGTTTCATCCTTGGACCTCAAGAAGTGAGTCCATGTATACCTTGAGTAGTCATCGACAATTACCATATCGTATTTCTTCCCATTGATGCTTTGAACACGCATGGGTCCACACAAATCGATATGAAGAATATCTAATCGTCCTTTTGAGCTTGGTGTAGTCTTTGTCTTGAAACTAGTCCGTTTAGTTTTTCAAAGCTCACAATAAGAACAAAGATGATCCTTGATGAATTTCAAACTTGGAAAGCCTCTCACAATATCTTTCTTGGAAAGCAAGTAGATGCTATCAAAGTTGAGATGAGAAAGACGTTGATGCCATAACCATGCCTGAGTCGTTGAAGCTTTAGCCATGAAGCAAATTGGAGTTGATGAAGTTGTGTCTTGTAGTGAAATTGTGTAAAGATCAGTACTCCGTGAACCGGTGAGTAAATCATTCCCATCATAATCACGAAAAAAACATGTCTTCTTTCTGAAAGCAACTACCAAATCTGCATGACAGAATTGACCAACCGAGAAAAGATTGCGATTGAGCCCTTCGACGTAGTATACCCTTTTTATCGTGATATGACCCTGAACCAAATCTCCATATCCTAGGATCGATGCAAATTGATCATTTCCGAATCGGACCGTACCCAGGAACTTCTCCACGAAGTTAATTAGAAACTTGAGATTCCCCGTCATGTGCTTCGTGCATCCGGAGTCCAGTATGAAGAGAATTATTTGTATCACCTGCAGAAGAGTTAGAACACGATGGAGCATTTGCTAAATTGGATACCACATTAGTTGTGATTTCAGAATCATTAGTGTCCTTAGCAACATTTAAAGGCATACTAACACTCGTTGTCACATTTTTTGTCCTAACTTTAGGCATCCATTTATATCTTGGAGGACATTGATTAGCAAACCACCATTTCCACGACTTGCTAGCAGACTCATATAAATCCCTAATTCTGCTTCTAGTGGTCTTAGTGGTGGAGTCTGATGCAATACTTTTTTCAAGGGGGGTTACACCAGAATGGTTCACTTTGCGTTTGGGTTTTCTAGCACTAATAGGCATCGCAGTTTGCTTCTTAGTTCTAGTACCTACGCCTTTGACATTATTCGAAACACACATAGCATGATTAGCATTAGCACACTTTCCACATTTCACACAAACAAACTTAACATTCAAAGCATTCAAAGTCGAATCGTTCAAATCGTCATTACACGCGATTACAGACGTTTTATTCTTAGAAACATTAAAAATCCTAGGATGGTCTTCTACTGTCTTCATCTTCCCTTGACTTTTGTTTTGCCAAACCTTTTCATTCATGCGAGTGCTCTTAAGCTGAGGCCGGCTAACACTATCAGTGGGGATTACTCCTGTAGTAAAAGACACACGTCTATTAGTGTTTCTAGAAGTCTGAGGTGATTGACTTTCTTTGTTGTGTGTGGGTGTAGTGGCCAATCTATACATCCCTGGTTTAACCACATTTGTGTTCTTAATGCTTTGTGATCGAATATGTGTTTTGGGAGTGTTTTGTGGTAACCTATCCTTCCCATCCGTCTTGGGGGCAAACGCAGGTTTTGCAAATGCAGAATTAGAGAAAACAGATGGTTTTCCCAAGACAGAGGGTCTAGTCAATTTTTGCGCATTGGATTGTCTTACAACAGGTTTCTTAACACTAGGTTCCACAATTTTCCCACCCATCTTAGCAACGAGTTTCTTCAACTCTGCTATAGCTATTTCCCTGTCTTGTAACTGAGCCTTCAACCCTTTAATTTCCAAACTCTTTTCATTCATTTCTCAAAACGTTTTGGAAAGTTTTTCTTGCAAGTTATTATCATGTGGAAAACTACCAACGTCTTTTTGCAAAGCAAGTTCAAGAGAATGACAATGTTTTTGAAGGAAATCAGTTTTGTGTTGAAGTAACTCAAAAGCCTTTTTATCAACATTTTCTTTATGTTTCGAAAGCTCAAGTTCAAGACGCTCACATTCTTTGGTTTTATCAAGATATTTGCATGCAACGTCAGAATATTCATCGATATCAGCACAAGATTGAAGAGTAACACACAAAATATCTTTGGAGAGACATTCTTCTAAGAGTAAATCATATTCATCTGAAAAACGGACTTGTCCATTTGAAGATCGTCAATTTATTTCTCAATAGACTCAACCTATTTTAAATCATCAAACATTTCAGACCGAATTAATTTTTCAAATTCAATAATATTTTCTTTTAATGTGGTCGTGTTCGGTATTAAGATTTGTTTGATAAGCACAGTTATATCTTGAGGAATTGGTTTTTTCCACTCGTCATTTTCTCGTTGTTTCCATTCATTGTCAACAATGGACTTAATATTATCAATGTAATGTTGTAGAAACCCAAATGTCTGCCTACTCTTGCTTTTAGAAGCATCAAGAGGCAAGTAGTTGATGAACTTAGAAATGTTTGTTTTCTTAGTAGCAAAAGCTTTCTTCTATTGAATTCTTCTTTGTTTGCATTCTAAAAACAATTCCTCACGAGACTTTTGTTTTTATGTAGTGAAAAGACCATATAGACTATTCTCATAAGCATAATTGTATGGTTTCACAAACTCTTTATTGACCGGTGATCTATTCTCCTCTTCCCAAAGGGATGTCTCATCATAACCAAGAGGATATTCAGGATCGGTCCATTCGGACTCATCCATATAAAGGAGCGGGTTCGCAGCTTGAGCTTGGGCAAGATAATCAGGACTTGAAAAGCTAGCTTGACCCTTAAACATAGACGAAGGTGCTATCATTTTAACGATTTGAATAGAGTCATGTGTTTTATAAACAACTTTCTTCAAAAATTCGACTTGTGCCTCTAGTTCCGTTACTTTTTCAGTATCTTTTTCATGTCGACTTTTGAAATCTTGTTTTAACGTTTCAACATCTTGTTTCTTAACCTCAAGAATTTTAGCAGAGTCGATGTTATTCATTTTGTTCAAATTCGTTAACTTTGGTGGTAGAAAGGTACGTTTTTTGACGTTCATCCATTAATAAAACATTAAATTGACGTTTCTCTTTGGTTAATAACTCAAGAGTTTCATTGTATTTCTTTTCAAGATCGTCCTTTTGAATTTTTAACGCACTACCCTTGTAACCCTCAAGCTCTTTAGTCTTTTGAAGAAGCTCAACACTATAACTTTCAAGGGTCTCATTAGATTTAAATTAGAGTGGCTTTGCATTCTTCAAAGTTTTGAGTGAGCGCTGCGTTTTCCTTTTTAATTGCTTTTGACTCTTTCTAGTTTCATTGACATCTTTTTGCAAACTAGCAATTAAATTAGCAAGCGCGACACGCTCCTCGTCATCATATTCATTTGCATGTTGATCATCCTCAAACTCATTATTGCACATGTTTGGTGAATCAAGTGTGGTATTACTACCAACTGTTTCCATCATACATGTGTCATTAATGGCATTGGGTAGCTCACTATGCTCATGAATATCACCAAACACATTATATTCGTAAATGGTGTGTACCTTATCGAGTGGCTTAGTGTCAAAGATAGGGCCATTGTCATCTTCAGTGACTTTGACAACTTCTTCAACCTTTGCCATGTACGAGTAATGTGCTTCTAATTCTTGGTCGAAGGCTTCATCATCAGTGTCATCAAGCATTGCTCCTTCCTCAGCCGACAATTTGACCCCTGCTTCCATCTTCTTGCATAACAACATTTTCTCTTTATGATAGCTAGAGTCCCTAACCCGTTTTGGCTTTCTGCATTCCTTTGCCATATGCCCATAACCTTGGCAGTTATAACACTCTCTTTGTTGAACCACCTGCGTTCCCACAGTTTCCCTATTCCCAGTAGCAGCAGCAATCCTCTAAGTATCATACTTGACAGTTTGTCGATCATACGTTGCAGAACCCTCAACATGTGTTGGATTACGTCGATCATACCTAGAAGGACTTTCACCATGTCGACGTGTATCATACCTGGGAGGACTCTCAATATGTTGGTGCTTTGTTTAGATGATGTTCGAAGATTGTTGTTGGTGGGTTTGAAGATTTTCTGGTAGGTCTTCATAATGAAAGCAATTTGTTGTTTCATCTCCTGATTCTTCTGAGCTTGATCTTCATCACTATCCTCTTCAGATGATGACTCAGATGGTGGTGATGGTGCTCTTGGTTCTTTGCCGCGTTATCTTGTAGATGATGAAGACTTGGATGATGTAGAATATTGTGGTGAGGATGATTGAATGGAGTATAAATTTTGAGTACGAGATCGATGATCTTGAGTGGTAGACACTAGAGCAAGTGGATTAGCCGTCTTTGCAACTCGTTCAGCTCGAATTTCATTTGCCTCATGCTGAAATTGTTTCAAGATATCAAAGAGAGTGTGATAGTTTACATTGTCTAACTGTTTTCGTTGTTTCACCAAAGTAACAAAACGTGTCCACTCTTGTTGAAGTTGCTGAATAAATTGCACATTGACTTGCATGGTGGAGACCTCCAAGTTGTTTCTTGTCATATCGTTCATCATCTTGTAGAATCGTGAATAATAAGACTCAATTGATTCTCCATCCAATGCAGTAAACTTACCAAAATTCCAAAAAAAGTTTATTTTAACATCTTGCTTGTTTAGTGATTCTCCTTGTTGCAAGCGTTCAATAGCCGTCCACATTTCTTGTGCCGTAGGACATGCATCAACCGTGGAATAAATATCATCTCCAATTCCACTTAGAATCATATAAATCGCTTCTTTTTCTGCATCATACCAAGCACGCTTCTCTGGTGTAAGATCAGATAAAGTTTCTTTTCTTGTGGTTGCGGGTACTTCTGCAGTAGTGTATGTGGCTGGTGTATGAGGAACAGTGATATCGGAGAAAACATATGGTCCATTGTTAATACATTGCCTCAATGCATCACCATTAGGTCTTGTATCAAGATAGCGAAGAAAACGTGATTGCCATTGAGCATATCGACCGGCCACAAGCATTGGTGGTCTCTCTTTGTTACCCGCCACCATTATGTTGTTGTTCGTCACACGATATTCTGCAGTAGAATCCATCTCAATATCTCTGAAATGATGAAGTGAATATGGATCTTAAGTAGATATGATGTGACTGAGTTGTTGTTGAAATTCCAAAAATTGCTATTTTTTTCTCAGTCCGACAATAAATTCCCCAGTCCGACAAAACGGTAGACCAAAAAAAATTTTGTATCGCCAAATTTTGAAATTGAGCTAGAAATGTCCTAAAACTAGTATGGAAAATATTTGAATTAACTTGACGGGAAAATTTTAACTCTTTTTTTTTTCGTGTAAACGATATTCCGAAACTAGTCTAGATGGTGGCTAAGTCTAAAAAATACTCGAACAAACTTTAGCGAAACATAGAATCAGAATATGCCATCGGAATGTCCATCGGAATACTGTCAGAATGTAGTATCGGAATGTAGTATCGGAATGCTGTCGGAATATGAGCTATCAGAATCATTGTCGGAATCATAGTCGGAATTACCTATCGGAATACACAATCGGGATAATGGTCGGAATATTAAAACCCTTTTCCGATGGAATTCTATCGGAATAACCGTCGGAATATCAAACCCTTTTCCGATGGAATTCTGTCGGAATGCTTGTACTTTTCCGAAACTTTTGGTAAAAATGTGAGATTTTTGACAAGAATCCGTGATTTTAACCAACCAAAAGCAATCAAATCCCTACCAAAACTATGTAGGAGATGTAAATCAAGATGTAGAGCACAAAAAACACAAAAAGATTTGAATTTGAGATGATGTATGGATTAAATCATACGAATCAAATGAAATAACAACAATCAATCACAAAACTACCCCATGGCGAGTGATACCAATTGTTGTCCCATATATTTGTGATGATTAAACAAGAAAGAAAGGTTGATAAAAGATGAATTCTAGAGAGAGAAAGTAGGGAGAGAAAGTAGAGAGAAGTGTGTGAGAAACTTGGTGAATATTAGATTAGGAGAATAGAAAAATGAGACAACCAACCTCTCCTTACATGCAAGGAGAGGTTTATATAGCCTTGCCTACATGTGGCATGATGGGCTATATGATAATGGGTCGGGCTTTCCTTTTGGGCTTTGGTTACTTATGAATGAACCTTAGCTTAAAGTTAAACCCGTAATACACGACTAATCTACTACTTATTACAACGTTCTAATATACGATACATAATAAACATATGACCGAGCATTCTTGTTTGACTCAATATTTTGAGGCTAACAGTAACCATTAAATTATACACGGAATGTATGTTTATAAGGGATTGTATATATATAATATGTGTTGCACCAACGTTGGGTTTTAATCGCGACGTCATCTGGCCGTCAAACCTTCTTAGGGTTTCTTCAGTCAATAATTTTTGATGGCTTCATGCTTTAAACCTCGAGGTCATTTGGAGGGGATAGCAACGACGTCACATATTATTTGCGACATTATCTATAGCGTCTGATGACAATTTCTTTGGTGGCTTGAAAACTCGTGAATTCTTGTCCCGATTTCTTTCATAATTCATATAAATACTTTAATTGAAAATTCTCTAACACATCTGCAAATCATCCTCAAATGCTCAAAGTGCTTCTAAAATTCTAAATTGACAAAAGAAATTACTTATAGCGTTTTTAAGGCATACTTAGGCAAATACGAGGGTGATATGATCCGTAAAATATGTATAAAATGACACCTCATCGGTAGCCTATTTATTGGATACGAAATATTGCAAGGATGGGATGTAATATAATATATTTCATACATTTGTAGAGTTCTCCTAAATATTTAATCATATATTCATACAACTTGTATATGGTATTCGCTTGAGTAAGAAAGCCATAGATACATGCATATTGTATATCCATGTAATACATCTATTTGTTTATTATATTGATAAAGCTAGTAGATTAGGTTTTTGCCTCCAACTAGCTTTTTTTTGTTTAACTAGTTGCACCTGTAGGCATATGTCTATGATTCTCATTTCACTACATGTTTATGCTAATTTGTTCCAACTTATATAAGATAATAAGGGTAAAACTCTTAAAATGATGCTACCAAAATCCACATTTTCTAAGGAGATGAGTTGACCGTTTGACTCATTTTAACCTTGTTATCCTAATAACTTATCAATTCACCATGGTTGATTTAGTAGAAAATAGATATAAATAAGAAAGAAATAAGAAAGAAATACGAAAGAAGTTAGAGAAAGAAAGTAGAGAGAAGGAGGAGAGAAGTGTGTGAAAAGAAGAAAAATTATATTAAGAGAAAATGAACAACCAACCCCTCCTAACATGCTAGGATGGTGTTTATATAGTCCACCCGCATGTGGGATTTTATGGACTATATGTCTCTGGTCTGGGCTTGAAACATACTAATGGTCCTAAACGTGGCCCTATTAGCTAAACATCAAGCCCGTAAATTCCGACTATTCTATTACATATTACAACGTTCCTATGATCGATGCACAATAAACCTGTGATCAAACATTCTTGTTTGACTCAGTATTTTGAAGCTAACAATCTCCCCCAATGAGAGGTCATTCCCCTACGATGTTTAAGGTTTTAAATAAGATTACTATTCGCGTGATAATTGAGCCTAGAACGTGTAATAGTATATGTGTTCCTTCATGTTGTGATCTTTGAGCCTTTGTCGTTGTCTTTCGACTTTGTATTTAATCTTGAGATCTTCAAATCTTATCCTTGATTCATCTTGCCTCCTTGCGATCTTGTGTCGTCACCCACATGCTCACACTTTGCATCATCTTTGAAAGCTTGATAAAAATCTCCTTTGATGAGAGGTCATTCCTTCACATTACTTGTTAAGGAAAATTTTGAATATTAGAGTTGCGGAAGTCTTTGTCTATGTTTGATATTTAGCTTTCTTGATTCGTCAATCTTGATGCATTGAGTATGTCTTTGGCATGAGTATGTGGTTATGAATCTTCGACTTTAGTTGGTACACCGTGACGCCACCTTCTCGATACAAAACATGGACACAAAGTAAATGGTTTGACATTCGTTCTAAATCGGTAGCGTTTTACCTCCGGTCGGTGAAGACCGTTAGACAATATCGACTACCCTAGCTGTTATAGGTAGATTCTATTAAAAATCTCCTTGACATGGTTTCACGCCTGTACTAGCCGTTCTTTTTACTTGACCATCTCAAAACAGACTGCGACCGTAAAGAGTGAAACATTTGGATAAATAATCTATCCGATTAAAGTCGTGAATTCATATTCCTAGAACAAGTTTGATTCATAAAGAATCGTACTATTGTTTCTTTCCAGTTGACACAAATTTGATTCATAAAGAATCTCGCAAGTCACCTACCGCATGATGTTTTATGTTAACGCTAGAACGATGTCCATTCATCATTGTGAATATTGAAGAGTATCACTATGAATATTTTGGCAAGACCATAAAGATATTGCGTAGAAATCTGGAACAAGTTTGAGTCTTATAAGAATCAAACCATTGTTGCTTTCCAGTTTACATATGTTCAATTCATTAAGAATCTTACACATGACCTATCACAGTGTTGTTTTAGGTTAACACTGGAAGGATTTCCACTAATCATTTTGAATACTAAGTAGTATCACACTGAGTGATTTGGCAATGTTACAAGGTTATAGCATAGGACTTTCTTCTTCACCATGTGATGTGTCCTACCGATATTTGATTGATCTCTTGGCTCTAGACTTGATTTGTGCACTTTTGGTTTTGGTGATCGGAGGATGGAGTAGATGCCACCTATTCAATATCAACTATCTTGGAGTGATAAAGTCAATAGTAGTCATGTTGTTCTCCTAACAATAAAACAAACTTCTTTTGAGAGAATCCTGGGTTAGCTAGGAAGGTTGTGCATTGCATCCCTGGGTCCATGATGTCTTGACTTCAATGATGTGTTGACCTGGTTTCTGCCTAAGTTGTATGGAGGGCTTCTTTCTTTACACCATTTATCCTTACATTTCTTTTTCATTCTTCAACCCCTTCAAGGCTTACCAATACGTCATGACTAGCACCTTGTTGGGATTGTTCCAATGCTAGCTTAATTAATTAGTCGGCATTCAGCTACGTTCACATTCTACTCCATCTTTTCCAAGGACTTCTGATAATCTATTGGATTGTCCCTGGGATCCCTCCGGTTTTGGTTGGATCATAGGACGTATACCTAACCACCTTTTGACACCAATAACATCGTGAATTAAAGAGGTTGTGGGTATAAGATCGTAACCATGAAACCACTTAAAAAACAATCAAAGTGTTTGAAAAGATTTTAACACGTTGATAGTTTTGTTGTTTCAAAAATGCTCCCCTTCACATGTGAATCGATAATCGAAAGTGTTTCGCACATATGGGTAAGAGTTAAAGTGCTTGAGTCTTACATATATTTTAGTTTCATATATTAGATCACATTTTAATCAAATTTTCTCCCCTGTCTCTAATATATAAATCGTTTGATATTAGAGATACCAAATCGATTAAAATATACCACAAAAATAGTCTTGAAAATCTTTCGGGAGAAAATGTGTCTAACTTAGCATGAATGGTTTGAACATTTTGATTTTCTAGTGTCGAGTACACAATTTTTGAAAGACTTTGAATAATCATTGAGAAATTCTTGAAAACAATTGTACTCGCACACCACATGTTCATGAATACATAAAAAATTGTTGATTTAAGAATGTGTTTAGGAACATAAAGCTTTTTATGTGAATTGTACCAATGGGGAATTACACATAATGTGTTGGACACATAAAAATTATCTTGACATAATATATCCAACAACATTAAAACTTTGATTTGAAAATGTTTCCCCTCAAAAGTTGATCCAATTGAATTGTCATTGAGGATATGATCCACATTTAACCTTTTGAGGATGGGAGTTGTTAAACACGCAATTTTTGAAGGATTTTGAATAATCATTGAAAAATTATAGAAAAATTTATGTTCAACGCTTTTTGAAAACCATTTCTTTATGACGACATGGTGTTTCTAAAGCATAAACTTGACTTCATATACTTTGAATGCCATGACGAATCCACTCAAGTGTAAGAAGATTTCTCTTCTTTTGTTGAGGGTAAGCGCCCTGAATCGTACACTCGCACGTGAATATAGACCCGGGTTGCAATCTGAAAGTGATTACAAGCCATTGTGTTGAGCTCAAAACTATGAATGTTTTGTGAAAAGCGTAACAGTGCGATTGATTTCTCTACCCGTTGTTTGAAAAATGTCCAAAAGACACACTTTTCATTATAAAAAATGGAAATGACATGTTTTGAAAAATATTTACAACTATCATTCGAGCTTTATTTACTAACCTGTGTCATTGTTAAACAAAATTTCTAGGCACGTAAATATTATTGATACTGAAAGACATGTCGAGAAGATTATTTTTAGATTTTAAAAGATTTTACTTTTTTATTTTGCTTTTACAAGTTTTATATTTATTATTTTTCTTTTTCGTAGATATTTACAAGTGGATGTTGATAGATATATCAAGCAGGCATCTTTGCCAGAATTTCTAGTTCTGCTGGAGTCAAAAATCTCATACCAAGTTGTCTGACGAGATACTCAAACCTATCTTGCGATAGAGCTTTCATAAACAAGTCAGCTAATTGGTAATCCGTTCCAACAAAGTATAATTCAATGATACCGCGTTCAACTTGTTCATTGATGAAGTGATATCTGACGTCAGTGTGCTTCATGCGAGAGTGCTGAACCGGATTGCAAGAGATGGCTATGACTGACTTTGAGTCACAGTACATATGTACTTTATCAAAGTGGAAGTCATAATCCGTGAGTTGTGTTCTCGTCCAAAGAACTTGAGAACAACACGTGAATAAAGACACATACTCTGCTTCGGCTGATGATAAAGACGTGCAATCCTGTTTCTTGGACAACCAACTCACAAGCTTATCTTGTCCTAGAAATTGAGCACCACCAGAAGTAGTTTTTCAAGTATCAAGACACTCTGCGTGATCAGAATCTGAAAATGTTGTTAGAAAGATATTGGTTTCCTTCAGATACCAGAGTCCCATGTGAATGGTATTCTCGAGGTACCGAAAGATCCGTTTAACCTATTTGAGGTGATTTTCAGTAGGCCTGGCTTATTATCGTGCACAATATCATGTAACATGTGTAATATCTGGTCTACTTGATGTCAAGTACATAAGGGACCCGATCATACTACGATACCGTGTTTGATCTACGGGTAATCCCTCCATGTCAGCATCTAGGGACGAGGTTGATAATGGCGTTCCAATGGGAGCACATGAGGTCATACCATGATTTTTGATTATCTCTTGACAATACTTAGCTTGGTTAATAAAGATATCATGTGGGGATGGGTGAACTAGAATTCCTAGAAAGAATTTTGGTTCGCCCATCATTGACATTTCAAATTTCTTGTGCATTAGTTTTTCAAACCATTTTGAAAGTTTTGGGTTTGTAAACCCAAAAATAATGTCGTCAACGTAAATTTGCACAAGAAAAATGTCATCCCCATATTTATATATGAACAAAGTTAGATCAATGGGACCTTTGGATACTAGAAATTTTGATAGATCATCATACCACACCTTGGAGCTTGCTTTAGTCCATAAAGTGCCTTTTTGAGACGATAGACTTTGTTAGGATGATGTGGATTAATGAATCTTTCCAGCTGGCTGACATAGACTTCTTCTTTCAAAGGACCGTTAAAAATGTCGTCTTCACGTCCATTTGATAAACGGTGAATCCCTTGTGTACAACATAAGCGAGGAAAATCCTGACCGCTTCCAAACGAGCCACTGGTGCAATTAATTCTTCAAAGTCAAATTCCCTCTTTCTGGCCATACCCCTTAGCCACGAGCCTAGATTTGTTCTTGATGATCGTGTTTTCTTCATCCATTTTTTTTCCAGATCCATCGAAGGTTTAAAGGTGTTACGTCATATGGTCTATCAACAAGTTCCTAGACATCAAGTCTTTCAAATTGATAAAGTTCATCTTGCATCGGTTCAATCCAAGCATGATCATTCATGGATTCTTTGATGTTTTTCGGTTATATTGTACTACATCGTCATCTATTTCTAATTGTCATCTCGTACGAATGGGTTGTGAAGGGTTTCCAATTACTTGAACCAAAGGGTGATCTCGATTCCAATGATGTGTTGAAGGATATCTCAGATAGAAGGTATGCACATTTGACGGACCAACATGGCGAGTAAAAGACTCTCCAATTTCTCGTACTGGTGTACAAAATGGGTTATGAAAATCGTTAAATGATGCATTGTCTGCTTGATTTATGTTCTCCAAAGCAATAACGGTTGTTGTGGATGTTGTAGGATCAATTGTTGTTGGAATATTCTAAGGAGGTAAATCTGCAGCAACTGATGTTGAAGTAGATGAGGTTGTATCATTTTGTTCATGATGATCGATAGCATCATTCTTATCACGAGTGATAGCAGAAGACTTAGATACAACATTTTTTTCTCCGGTGAAGTATTCATCAAACATTGGTCCATATAACATACTCTTGAATTGTCGTGTCCACTGGCATATCTGATGTAGGAACATTTTCTTGAACCAGCTTTAAACTTCACGGTTCGTTGCTATGGTTGTGAGTTCCGAGTTCTGTACGGTTGTGCACAGAAGTCTGTTGTTGTTATGGATCGGGACTGAAACTATTTTGTTTAAGTGTCATTTCTTTTAATTCATCAATTCGGACATGAATAGTTTCGATGATCTATCTTGTTCTCTTGTTGTAAACTATACGCCCCTAAGACTGAGTTTCATATCCCAAAAGAATGCATGAATAACCTTTATCTTTCATCTTATCCATATTTTCACCATATCGGATTATGTAGCACGTACATCAAAAAATGTGAAGGTGTTTGAGTGAAAGTTTTCGATCATGAATTATGTGATATGGCGTCTTTTCGTGTCGAGGAATAGTTAAGGATCGGCTTTGTGTGTATCATGCGGTTGACACAGCTTTGGCCCAAAAGAATAGTGGAAGTTTTGAAGCGGCTAACATTGTTCGAGCAACCTAAACCAAAGTACGGTTGCGTCTTTCAACAACGCTGTTTTGTTCAGGTGTTCTAGCAATAGATGTTTCATGTTAAATTCCTTCATCTTTAAAATATTTCTTCAGATTTGAATTCAAAATTTTTGTTCCTCTGTCAGTACGAACTAGTCTTACTTGAGCTTGAAGACTACATTGTATCTGCTTTAGGAAGTTAATGAGAACTTCAGGTATTTCATTCTTGGAACTCAAGAAGTGAGTCCACGTGTACCTTGAGTAGTCATCGAGAATTACCAATATGTATTTCTTCCCATTGATACTTTGAACACGCATGGGACCACACAAATCCATATGAAGAAGATGTCACCGTCCTTTAGAGCTTGGTGCAGTCTTGGTCTTAAAACTACTCCGTTTAGTTTTACAAAGCTCAGAAGAAGAAAAAGATGATCTTTGATGAATTTCAAGCTTGGAAGGCCTCTCACAATATTATTCTTCGACAATAGGTTAATGGTATAAAAATTGAGATGAGAGAGACGTTGATGCCATAACCATTCTTATGTCGATGAAGCTTTAGCCATAAAGCAAATTGGAGTTGTGGAAGTTGAGTCTTGTTAGTGAAATTGTGTAAAGATCTGTACCTCATGTACCGGTGAGTAAATCATTCCCATCATAATCTCGAACAAAACATGTCTTCTTCCTAAAAGAAACCTCCAAATCCGCATCACAATATTTTCCAACCGAGAAAAGATTATGATTGAGCCCTCGTAGTATAACCTTTTAATCATGATATTCCCATGAACCAAATCTCCATATCCTAGGATTGGTGCAAATTTATCATTCCCGAAGCGCATCGTACCCATAAACCTCTCAACGAAGTTAATTAGTAGCTTGAGATTCCCCGTCATGTGCTTCGTGCACCCAGAGTCCAGTATGAAGAGAATTATTTCTATGATCTAGAGAAGTTTTAGAACATGATGGAGCATTTGCTAAATTGGATTCCATGTTAGTTGTAATTTCTGAATCATTAGTTAACCTAGTTTCCACACTTAAAGGCACGCTAACGCTCATAGTCACATTTTCTGTCCTAGCTTTAGGCATCAATTTATATCCCTGAGGACACCGATTAGCAAACCACAATTTCCAAGACTTGCTAGCAGACTCATATAATTCCCTAATTCTGTGTCTATGGTTCTAAGTAGTGGAGTCTGAGGAAACTATATTCTTATGGGGGGTTGCAACAGATTTGTTCTCTTTGCGTTTGGGTTTACTAGCTTTAATAGGCACCGCAATTTGCTTCTTAGTTCTAGTGTATACGCCATTAACATAATTCAAAGCACATTTAGCATGATTACCATTAACAACACATTTGCCACAAGTCACACAAACAAACTTAACGTTCATAGTATTCAAATCGTCATTACATGCGATTACATACGTTTTATTCATAGAAACATTAAAATTCCTACGGTGTTCTTCTACTTCATTCATCTTCCCTTTACTCTTTTTTTACACGACCTTATCTTGAGTGTTCTTAAGCTTTGGCATGCTAACACTAGTAGTGGGGACTACTCTTGTAGTAAAAGACACATGTCTATTAGTGTTTCTAGATGTTTGAGGCAATTGACTAGGTCTGATTTGTGTGTGTCTTGTGTCCAATCTATACATTAGTGGTTTAATCACATATGTGTTCTTAATGCCTTGTGCTTGATTATCTATTTTGGGACAAATCATTTGTGAACTTTCCTTTACATCCGTCTTGGGGGAAAACCTATATTTTGCAAATGAAGAACTTGAGAAAGAAGATGGTTTTCCCAAGACATATGGTTTTAGCACTTCGTATGCATTTGGTTGTCTAACAACGGGTTTCACAACACTAGGTTCCACAGTTTTCCCACCCATCTTAGCAATGAGTTTCTTCAACTCAACTATCGCTATGTCCTTTCTTGCAACTGAGCTTTCAAATATGGAATATCAATACATTTTTTATTCAATTTTCGAAATGCATAAGATAGTTGAAAATTACTTACGACTTATTGTCGTTTGGAAAAATGCCCTTTTTGTTTTGCAAAGCAAGTTCAAGAGAATGACAATGTTTTTGAATAAAACCAACACGTTTCAAATTATTTTCTTTTTGTTGCAAAAGCTCAGTTTCAAGATGTTCACACTTGTAACACCCCTATTTTACCTTTACACAGCGAAACATTGATCAGAGGTATTACTTCATAGTACCATAGTCACAATAATAGAAAATGCTAAAAAGACATTTTTATAAAACAAATGTTATCATTTATTTATTTAAATCAGAGTTTAATAAACAACTGTACATACACCGTACAAACACAGGTTTCCCAAAGATCTAGTTTTATTGATAGAATGATAACTTATTCAAGACACCACCCTCCTTAGCACGTCAGTCTTCATTCACCTGAGATATATGCTTAAAGTCAACACAAAGGTTGAGTGAATTTATAGGTTTTAAACATCAGTTGAATACAAGTATGACTCTCGGGCTACAGTGTTGTACACCCAGTTTTAAATTTATCAATTCTTATTGCACTAGCTCATGACCCGCGACTAGACATTATTAGAAAAAGCCAACAAATTGCCCTTAAGTAGGAAGATTGCCAGACTATCCTGAGTTATGCAAAATAAAGTATATCTGTTTAGCCTAGGAATGGACCATTAGCTGCTAGCAAGTGCGACTTGCCCAGATAGGATATGTTAGTCTCCAATAGTACTATTCAAGATATTAGCGCTCATTAAACGATTAGTATTTCACGATTAAAAAGGGATTTTGGATGGCAACAAGTAAACATACTGTCAATAATCATATAGGCAGCATACAAAAACACTTGTATTTCAGTTTTGCATATATCCCCCTCACGGTGTTGGTCCCTTGTAATTCGATATTACTTATTATCTTAATTAATAACTATTACTTCGACTCAAGTGTGTTGTTTTAACATTAGATAAGAACTATGAAAGATTAAAACAATAATACCAATATACTTTTTAACGTATAGAATTTTATTAGAATCAAATAAAGAATCTATAACCCACATTGTTTGCGGAATAACAAAGTGGTTGAATGACAATAGGGTTTGATCTCCTCTACTTAGACGTCTAACCAAAGTTAAAGTCTAAGCTCCAATCTAAACGTTCATATGCATCTTTGGCTATATGGTTTAGTTGGTATCGAGAGAGAAAGGTTTTCCAGAGTTTAAGCTCTTGTATTGGTTACCTTTCTCTCACAATGTACACTCCTTTATATAGGCAGTGTAAATTAGGGTTTGCATTTTACATGTACCAATGCATGAGTTTATCCAGTGGGTGGTTGATGCCCATGCTGGATAAACAGTACAAAGTACTTAATAAACTATTCTAGAAAAGATAAAGGTTGTACTTATGTATAACTATACAAGCAACCTACTTTGACTTAAAGTAATCTTTTCCCGCCTAATGCAAACCATTAGAATACTGAAGAATCTTCAGTATCCTAGAGGAGATCGACATCATTCAGTTTGGTATTGTCAAGCCAAACTGAACTGAAAGCCCTTCTTCAGTCCTTGTTCTTCAGCAACTAGACCGCCTAGTATTTGAAGCAAAGACTCCTTTGTCTTCTAAGTTCACTGGAAGGGGAGTGCTAAACTTTCTTCAGCTATAAGGTGTTTAGTAGGAACTTTGTTCCTCTGGTCATCCTTTAGCAGACTGGCCTTACTGCTGAGCATGAAACACTTAGGGGGATTTTATATTCAAATCCTAGAGTTGCTTAAAGGTCAGTAAATACTGACCCAACAATCTCCCCCTATTTGGATATACAAATAGCCTAAGTCTAATGTCAGTAGTAAGTGAGCATAACAACTTCTTCTTACTTGCACTGATCAATTAATAACTTATAAACATCATATAATCATTTATTCAATAACATTACAAATTACAACAAAATATTACAAATGATTATTCAGTTCTCCTTAGGCCTAAGTTCTTCAATGATGGAAGTCTGAGTTAATGGATCTGAGTTTCTGTGGTCCAATATAGCAAGCAAGCACATGTTGAAGGTATTAGCAGCATCAGTAAGTCCTGGACCACCATGAAGAGAGTAAAAGATCCTTTAAACATTCAAGAGAAGTTCATTGTTCATTTCATCAAGATCACTTATGCCCACAAAGTCTTGACGTTCTTGATGATTGAACATAATCATTCCTAGTTCTGGTTCGTCCAGTACATGACCAGGGAGATGATTTTGAAACTGAACAAGGCCTTTGTATTTCTTTGTAGTAACAAAGATGTCACCAACTTCAGGTTGTATCAGATTTGCCCTTTTGTTCAGCTCCAGTAATGGATCTTGATCTTCTAGAGAAACTTGAGTGTTGATGTTCAGAATTTCACCTAGTCTTTCATGATTTCTCATATAGTGCTCGATTCTGTGCGAACTTCATCCCATCTCTTAGATTTTATTTTCTCGATCATCACACTCATTTCCATCCATTCAGAGTAAGAAAGTTCTTTTCCTTGAAAGTTTTCAAGTATCTCGTCAGTTCCATCACCCCTATAGAACTTGAGATTGATGTCGCCTTTGCTGGTCAACATGTCAACATTGGTGATTGGTGAGATATTTCTTCTGTTAAGCCTTGTTATACAAAACTTTTCATTTAACACTTTCTTCTTGAAGACACTTTCTACTTCAACTTTTCCAATTTGTTCATACAAGCTTAGCTTCAGTTCTCTTAGTTTCTCCTCTTGCTGCAGCTTGTATAGATTGTTAAGTTCTTCTTGAGTGGCCACTCCAGCGCTGATCAAACGATCATTCATAGTAAGGTCTCCTTTGTTTTTGGGTATAAAGGGAGGTGACCCACTATCATTTGTTTCCCCGCTTGTGGTCAGCCCTTGCATATCATCATCTTTGGCTGATGGCTCCCCTTTACCCTTTACTGGGCTCTTTTTAGTGATAGGTGACTCAATGGATTATTTCTGAGCCTTCTTTTGGGCATGTTTTTGAAAGAGTTGCTGGATTATGTTTTCTCCCCTCAGTAGAAGACTGTCCAGCAGCTTCTGATGACCCACCAACAGGGAAGAAGCCACAAAGATGATCAAGAGTGGTAGTTACCTTGGCTAGCATGGCTGGAACAGTTTCAAGGGCATTTAGCTTCTGCTGAACCTCTTGAGAAATGGTTAGCTTTTGTTTCTCCAACAATGCCACTCTATCTTTGATTTTGGACACAAAATCACACAAGGTATTAACTTGGCCAGGAACTGGTGTGAATTCTGGTGGAAACTCCATGGAAGCACCGTTGATAGACTCCATTAGAGAGGACATCTCTTGCTTTAAGGAAGTGGTGGTGGCCTCATCTTGGACTAAGGGCTTCAAGGCAGCAATGATGACATCCTTAATTTATTCAGCAGAAGGAGGATGTGGTCTTGCTTTGATAGTTGAGACTTCGTTGTCAGCAAGCACCTTTTCTTCCTTCAGTCTGGCAACCTTTGATTGAAGAATCAACACTTGATTGGTTAATTCTTTTACCTGCTCAGTTATGTGGGAAAGTGGCTTTTGTGTTGCATCAACAGGTTCTTCATCACTGTCATCTAGATTGATTGGAATTCTCTCATTGAACCCAAGTTCTTTTTCCAAATCATCTCCAGACATACTGACAACAAAAGTAGGCAAGTGTCCCACCTTGGCTCCAGTGGTGAGATGCACTTCCTTGGGAATATTTGCAGCATCATCATGAGTGTGTAGATCAGTTTCAAGCCCTTCACCACCAGGGTTGGTTTGACCTGATGGATCCTGAGAAAGAGTCCCTGATAAATTTAGATCAATTATAATGTTTTTGGTTACTTTAGTAGAACCCTGTTGTGGGGAGCTACTTTATTAGAAACAGATAGGCCAGGGTCAGCATCAGCTGTTGGATTTGCTAACACATCATTCCTTGATGCAGACTTAGAGTGACAAGTGATAGAAATTGGTAATGAAGTATGACTTGTATTCAGAATGAAAGTACTTACCAATGCTGACTCCACACTACTGAGCTGAGGGTGAGCTCCATCTTCACCCTTCTCTCTTAAAGAAGTTGAGAGATGGGTTGCTTGCTGGGCCTCTTTATACATATCTCCTCCAGCAGAGACTGAAGGTGATGGTTGGCTAGGGTTCTTGTCCTTGGCCAGGGACTTGGTCTTCTTCAAAGCATGGCCTTGGGAATCATCATCAATCTTCTTCGAGGAAGATTGTGTGAGGGTTTTCCTCTTTCTGGACGCACGTCTAACCTTCTTGGTATTAATTGACGTTTGCTTCTGACGAGGTCCAAATGAAGCTCCAGGCTTTTTGCCTTGTAGATCTCCTTCTCCAGTTGGAGAAGTGTCTTTGGGAGCTTTGTACACTACTGGACCATCTGTTGAGAAGATGTGCAGCATGGGTTGTGTAAGAGGAGGATCAATGGTGCTGACTGGAGTGTTCCAATGAGTAAGATCAAAGGTCTTAAAAATTAGTTTCTCTCCAGTTATTTTTGAAAAATCATTTCCAAGATGGTCAGCAAAAAGGAGAGATAGAAATCTGGTGTACTCAACGTTTTTCTCTCTAGTCTTTTTCTCCAGCTTCCCATGGACATCTTCAAAAATAAGCCTCCCAAAATCAGCTTTGACCCCCTTGGCCAGACAGTATAAAATGATAATATCTTTTTGGTTGATCTGGTCAAGACCTCCAGTTTTCCCCCCTAAACATTCAATGAGAATGGTCATCAATAATTTCCATCTTGGTGGCAAAGCACTCCTTTTTAACCCCCCCTTTTTCAGAAATTTCTCATTTCTTTAAAGAAATTTTTACCAACCATAAAATCATCAGATATTGCTTCATACTCATTAGGGTTTTCCAAATAATCTAACCCCAAAACTTTTCTAAATGATTTTTACCCAAATCTACCATGAATCCCCATCGTGGTAGAATCAAACTCAATGGACTTCTTGTTGTTAGAAGCCTCTGCTGTAAACCAAAATTCTTTTAGCACATTTTGAAACATCATACCAGGATCCTCAAATAAAGCATACCTTAAAACACTTTTGGTTAGATAAGTCAAAACTTGTTCCCCAGGAACAGACTTAATGGATTCAGGTTTAAGCAAGGTTATGTTGTTTGGTTTGAAGAAGATATCATCAATGAGATAGTTAACATGAGTGGATGGTTTAAGAGTGATTTTGGTAATGTTGGGGGTGGAAGATGATTCAGCCATTTATGTTTCTGTGTGTGTTTTGAAAGAGAGAAAGGTTGTGTATGTTTTGGATGAAAAGATTTGTAAGCGTGGAATGAAATCCAATTGTTAGGGATTATATAAAAACTTTAACTGATTTGTAAAAAGTTTTTAAAACCATTTGAAAAAGTTATAAATCTTTTAGGGTTTCTTTTGAACATTTGGCACAAACTTTCTCATTAATGTTCTGCAAAAAGGTAGAATTTTCTGTTGTTTTGAACAGTGAAACGCCCCATGTGTCAAGGAGTTGTTGACTGTGGATGGAGACGTTTGAAATTTCCTTAATTAACAAATGACACCTTTTTGAAAGAATGTTTGTTTTATTCACAAGAAATTTAATGCCATTAACTCTTTTGAATCACATGATTGATAGGTTTTAAATGTTGTTGCTCAGATATGATGACGCTGATGGCAATACTTGTGAGCTTTAATGCGTCAGATGAGGCGACAAAACCCCATATACATGTCCACATAAGTAAACAAGACATATGACATTGCACGCTCCTCTACTCAGGCCTAGCTACTCAGTTGTATTAAAAATTTGTTCAGCATTGCTGAAGGAATCTTTTGATGACTAGTGATTATTTGTTCAGCTTCAGTAAGTTAGATAAGGCGACAAAACATCATATACACAATCACATAAAGTGAAATAGACACATGACATTGCACACTCCTATACTCAGACAATGCTACTTAACATTAATCAAATTCTTTTATGAAATACTAAACCTTCAAGCTTCTTTAGTACATGCTGAAGGTTCAGATTTTGTATCGTCATTGTTTAGCATACCAAGCTCCATTATCAATCTTTTGAAAGTTGGTTCATCCAATGGTTTGGTGAAGATATCAGCCAATTGGTAATGAGTGGGGATGAAATGTAATTCAATGTCCCCTTTCACAATGTGATCTCTGATAAAGTGATATCTGATATCAATGTGTTTTGTTCTTGAGTGGAGGACTGTATTATTGGATATTGCAATAGCACTAGTGTTATCACAAAAGATTGGTACCTTTTCATATTCTATGTCATAATCAGCCAGTTAGCTTTTCATCCAAAGAACATTGGCACAACATCCAGCAACTGCCACATATTCAGCTTCTGCTGAAGACATGGCAACAGTTTGTTGCTTTTTAGCACTCCAACACACAAGTTTGCCACCAAGCAATTGGCAGGCACCAGAAGTGCTTTTTCTGTCCAAATTGCATCCAACATAGTCAGAATCTGAATACCCCTTTAGGTCAAAACCTTAGGATTTGGGGTACCAAAGACCTAGAATTGGTGTACCTTTTAGGTATCTGAAGATTCTCTTTACAGCAGTAAGGTGTGACTCCTTTGGATCTGCTTGGTATCTTGCACAAAGGCATGTAGAGAATTGAATGTCAGGCCTGCTTGCAGTTAAGTACATGAGTGACCCAATCATACCTCTATACTGAGTCTCACTGACTGATTTTCCAGTGAGATCAGGTCCTAAGTTGTTAGGGGGTACCATTGGAGTCTTCACTGAAGCACAATTGATATCATACTTCTTCAGCAGACCCTTGACATATTTTTCTTGATTGATGGAGATTACTTTGTCAGATTGTTTAATCTGAAGACCAAGGAAGTATGTGAGTTCTCCCATGATACTCATCTCAAACTTGCTGGTCATAAGCTTGGCAAATTGTTTGCAAAGTTTCAGTTTTAGATTTATAGATAAACAAGGTACTATCTATTTTTCTGTTGACAAATTTATGTTCAATGAGAAATGTTGAGAGAGTTTCATACCATGCTCTTGGAGCTTGCTTCAGTCCATACAAATCTTTGTAAAGCTTGCAAACATGATTTGGGTATTTACTACTCTCAAAGCCAATAGGTTGAGTAACATAAACTTCTTCTTTTAGGTCACCATTTAGGAATGCACTTTTGACATCCATTTGGTAGATGATGAAGTTCATGTAGGTGGCATATGCAAGGAAGATTCGTATGGCTTCCATACGTGCAACTGGAGCAAATGTTTGATCAAAATCAACACCAGGTTCTTGATTGAATCCTTGGGCCACCAAACTAGCTTTATTTTTGGTCAATGCGTTGTTTTCATCTCTTTTGAGCTTGTAAAACCATTTGGTGCCAGTGGTTGATTTACCATATGGAAGAGGAACCAATTTCCAGACTTTATTTCTGATTGAGTTCCTCTTGCATGACATCCACCCATCCAGGATGTGTGAGTGCTTCAGAAACCTTTGTAGGTTCAATTTCTGAGAGAAAATTTGCATAGAGGCATTCTCTAGATGAAGAAGCGCTCAGTTTCTTTGCCATAGATCTAGTGACTCTACCTTCACCAGGATTACCTATTATGTTTACCAGCTGTATGTGACTATTTTGAGTCCAAGATTTTTGTGGAGCTGGAGAATAGGTACTGGTATCATGGTTAGACCTAGAACTTGGAAGTCCATGACATGGACTTGGACTTGGGATGTCTTTAGTGTCTACTGAAGGATATTCAGTGGACAAAGGTTCAATCATTGTAGGGCTTCCTTCTTGGTGAGAAGCAACATATCCAAGACCCAATTCTCTAGAGATGATAGGAGAGCTTTGAGCAAGGGGCTCAGATTGTTCTTCAGCAGCTGCATATGATTGATCATTTTGATCATGTGTGTCAGCATGCTGATTGTTTTGAGACTGACCATTTTGGTCATTTGTGTTTCCTTGCTGATCATTTTGATCATTCTAAGATTGATCATTAT